>CM060907.1:994225832-999225832 GCA_030737815.1 Allium fistulosum
GATAGAGAACCATCTCCTATTGCATGTTTTGATGAACAAACGTCAAAAGGATTTGTTGGCTATCAGTCAAAATTGATGAACAACTTGTAAATCAAAGATCATTTTAGACAATTATAACCAAGAACCTGAGTCCTAGATTGAGCATTAATGTCAAATAATCATTTCTATATTTTATCAAAATCTTACATCGTAAGTTATATAATAAATTGGAACCCAATCCACTCAATCTTATAAGAGACTCACTTCCCATACAAGTCCAATCAACTTGTCTCTTCAATTAGGAAAACTAAGCACATGCTACTTGTATTGCACTTGGGATATGTTAACACTTGGGATATGCACATGCCACTTGTTTATACCATGCCAGTTGTTATTATACTTCTAATCAATAGTGGAAGATAACATGCGTATATGTCACGATCTTGCATTCATGTTGGGACTGAGCTCACCTATAGTATGTTGCATACATAATCACATTGCATTTTTGGTTGAGTAGATGGTTGAGTAGATAACTTGGTTTTATAACATGGATGTTAAGTGCAAGTTACACTGTCTATCCCTTAGGGATTTCGAGGACAAAATTCTTTTAAGGGAGAGGGAAAATGTTACCCCTCGTAAAAATTAATAAAAAATTAATTAATTAATAATAAAGCTAAAAATGGAAATTTTGGATCTACCATACTTGTGGATAGTATGGATATAGAGGTGGGGTGTTACACAAAGGGTCCAACATACATTGCTTCAAATAGTGCCATCCCAATGCTAGCCTGATAACCGGTGACAAGTGATGCTCCTAAGAGCCTCCAAAGTCTAAAATGCACATCTGTAGCAAGTCCTCCAAAACGTTTGTGTAAGTTGCCAAATTTTTTTGCATTACGTTTGTGCCCATGTTCCCTACGTTCAAGAGATATTGTTCTGAAAAGATTGTAGATATTAAAGCTATCTTCAAAGATTAGTACTAATCCATGCCTATGGATTCATAACAATCCATAAGATAGGCAATCATGCCTTCTTTGATCCTTAGTTGACTTGTATTTACACTTGTGTAGTTCCAACATCTTGGGATGGGTTTGCTTCAAGGTGAGCTTCTTGATTTGATGAGAAATGGATAGCTGCTGTTAAATTAGGACATGTTTGAGTCAAAGTGGTAAGATAATCATTTCTAATTATATGTTTTGAGTTGTTGAAGGTCTTAGCATCACAAATCATGAATAACGAAGTTGTTTTGGACAAGGAGTACGGGTTAATACCAATCCTTAGTCATGGATTGGCTTCGACTCATAACTTCATTTGATATTTGTGTTTTGAATTTTGCAATTGGATTTGCTTGGTATGTTTGAATATTTTGGGAGCATTTGACATGTTTATGACTTAATCTATTAGTCCTACTCAACATTTGTGTTTGGCATTTATCACTCTGGATTCCTACTTGGTAACTTTTCTGTTCAATTGTTTTGGCTTGTTCCCCAAAGCTGGATAACATTTGTCACCTAAAGCACACTTTGTGAATAAAAGGTGTGCTTTGCTTGAAATAAAAATCGAAATTGATGAAAAACTAGTTTTTGAATTTTCTAGTTATCAATCAACTAAACTGCGGTATATCATATGTGCTGGTCATGTTGCCATGTACCTAAAATGTCTCAAGTTAACTCGAGTATTACATAAATAACACATGGGATGAACTATATTAAATCAAGAATCACAATAAAGGTGACATGGTGTGAACAAGGAATAACAATATGATATCACTACCAGAGATACCCAAAACATCAAATGACAGGTCAAAGTATGTGTGTGCATGACTGAAGTATCCGTATAATAACATAACTACAACAAAAAGTGTCTTTTATAGCGGCATATAGCCGCTATTAATCACAACCATAGCGGTTTGATAAGCGTTGTATATCGACATGTTATAAAAAACTGTTGAATATTTATAACACAAAATATGCCACTATGGTTGAGCTTAGTTTTATAACGCAAATTCGCCGCTATGGTACGTTAATTCAATAGCTCATTATAGCCGCTATAATACAGCTAAATCTCAACGAAACTGGAAATCTTTATAACACCATTTTGCCGCTATAAAATATTTATTCAATAGCGGTCATTTCACGTTATTAAATCAACATGTTATAGTATTGATAAATTCTTTTACAGCTCATATATGCCGCTATAAAAATCGTAGATACACTTTTCAAGAGCTATGCCTATATATTACATTTCAATAATAGAAATCAAACTAAATCTTCATAAACGAATAAAGATTATAATCAACAAATATAACACAAGAGCATGCTCAGAAAGAAATGTGATATATTTTTCATTACAGTGTATAAACATTAAAGCAAGTGCATAACCATTGAATAAAACATAAGCCTGCAGCCAAGGTAACACAGAGAAACAGAAAATAATGTCAATTTAATAAGTGTACAAACATTACAGAGTGGAAACATTAAAGCAATCCTTCCAAATATTACAGAGTACAAACATTACAGAGTTCCAACATGCAAGATCTGATCTAGTTGCGTACTAAGGACCTTGCTTCCTTCCAAATAAGCCTGCGAAGTTAACACAAAGAAACAGAAAATGTTAAAACAAGTGCATGCTCAGATAGAAATGTGATATATATTTTTCATTACAGTGTACAAACATTAAAGCAAGTGCATGAACTGCATGAACTAGAAACTACAATTGATTATTTCTACTGATCTATTTTCCCAATATGGAAAATAGATTAAAGCCATGTTAACCTCACTTTTCTCAGTTGTAGCAACCATCTATTGAAGCATTTCTAACACTTCAACATTTTGCCATACATTTCTCCAACCATCTGCTACAGCAACCGCTCCAACAGCCACCAGTGACTACAACTCATTCAGCTGCCACAACTCATTCAACTGTTCCCTATTCCACAAACCCCTACACTGTCTACCACCACCATACCCCTACACTGTCTTGTGGAATATTAACAAATCCGAAAGCTTTAAAGAAAATAAGAAATATGCTACCACAGCAGATTGCACATAATGATATATAAAATATTTGCCAATTAAATGGAACAAAAATTATATAAACCATTTAATTTGACAACCACCATATAAACAGATTAATTTTTCAGTTTGCACGTAAGTCCATGACATAATTAGCAACTTTTAGACTCCGCATGCTTTCTTTAAATCTGAACATACAGACTATATTAGCATCTTTCAGAACATCATCCATGTTCATAAACTGAAAGTTGCTAACATAGTCTGAAAGTTACTAATTAAGAGAGGGGGGATCATCCATGTTCACTATTGTACATAAGAAATAAATTACCCTTGTTTTTTCCGTGACAAACAAAAATAGACTCTGCATGCTTTCTTTAAATCCTACTTCTCGTGATCTTTCTAGGACCCAAAATTCAAAATTCAGAAAGAAAGAAAAATCACATTATTTAAATCTTGAGTTGATGCTAAGTCAAATTCCATATTCCCACACAATTTTTGGTTTAAGTTTTTCAGTAATGCTTTGTTTTTTTTACTTCCCATTATATTTTTCCTTTTCAGTTCATGTTTTTTGTTTCTTAGGGTTTGTTTACAATCATAATAGGAATTACCTATGCCCCCTTTTCAACTATATGCCTAGGACACACTTTCAAAGGATTCTCTTTGGTATGAAGTACTCATCCATGCATTGCAAAAGAGTTTAATTGATTATTACGTAAAAATTATATTATCAATCTGTACATGTTCATTAATTTTTGAAACACACTAAGTCCATAATTTATACCCCATGCAATGCATGGACAAACCCATGAATATACTAAAATATTAATATAAAAAAATCTAAAGCAACCAAAGCTCATATTAAAAAGTTCAGTTTACATCATGCTTAAGTTCTGAAACTGTTTTACTAATTTGAGGACCAGGTCCAAAATAAATCAATAAAAGGTAGCCCAGATTTTGACAGTTTGCAAACAAATGATATTGTAATGTAGATTAAATAATGTACTAAAGTAGACTACGTAATGTACTAAGGTAGCCCATGAATTTAAAATATGTGTAGGAGAATCTAAACCATTATATAATTTTAAATTTTCATTCTTTTTGCAATGACTAATGTGGCAAAAACATATGGAAATATGTGTGAGAGAATTAAAGCATTATATAATTTGTTAAAAATCATCATCAGAAAAACCATTTGATATTTGGTAATTAATAGTTGATAAATTCTCAAACTATTTTTCTGTAATATCAAACTATTTTACTATAATTTCAAACTATTTTATCACTATCAAATCATCAGTAAAGAGTACGTGGATGTAATATGGAAATAAAATTATATAAACCATTTAATTTGATATCCGCAACATGAATAAATTGAGTTTTAGATGAGTATAATCATGAACATACTATACATTGATATATAAAACATACTATAAACTAAATCCATAGTTTATACCTCATGCAATGCTTGGACAGACCCATGAACATACTAAAATAGTAATAATAATAAAAATTTAAAGCAACCAAAGATCAGATTACAAAATAAATCAAACTACAGAAATCTAAAGTTCAGATCAACTAAGTTGAGGACCAAAAGTAAATCAATAAAATGCCCAGATTTTTACAGTTTGCAAACAAATGATTTTGTAATGTACGATTACATAATGCATTGTAGTATATATTACATAATGTACTAAGGTAGCCCAGACTGCTATGAAATAAAATTTTGAAAACAATTGAGTTATAATACTGAAATTTTGAATTTCTTAGTAACTAACTCAAAATCAATTGGGAGTCTAGTTGCACAATTATTGGCTTAAAGCTTTATCAAAACATGTTTAAATAATAAACGGGACTTTATCTAACAAAATGTGTTCATTGGTAAGAAAAAGCCAAATTAAACCCAAATAAAGGTGGAGGGGAGGCATTATATGTCGGGGTCCAGTCATCAAGTATTGCAGGAGCTAGTAACAACAATAGAAGTACCGAAGCATGTGGTACAATAATCGTTAAGGGGAAGAAAGAAGACAAAGGGATTTTGATGTTAAAATCAATAGTAGCAGATTTTGTAAAAGATGTACTAAAACCATACTGGAAAATTGTACAATGAAAATTTAAGCTGAAAAATTGATAAGTGTCCTTCAATTGTCCTTCAACTGACCTAGACAACAGCATCCAAGCACTTCTTCAAGAAGAAAAAACCAATTACATTATGTCTATTGAATACAAAAGGTATCATGCAGTTTTGATTATTGCAATTATAGCAACCCTTAAGAACATAAGACCTATTGGTAAATATTCAGTTTATAATATGTTTATTGAATATTCAACTTATTTTTGCTTATTGAATATCAACAACAAAGAAATTAGAGCACCGTTGATCATTTTTTAGTTTTCTATTACAATATTAACTAATCTACAACAAAAACAAATATAAATACCTATTTTGATGTTCACTCCATAATAATCACTAAAGGATTTGTAATCTGAATTTTGCCAAAACACTAAATTGAAGTGAATGGGAATGGTGATGTCATAGGCATACAAATGGTAGATTTGGCAAGGGTAGAATGGGGAAATTAATAGGTGCTGTAGGTGGTATATTTGGCTAGGGCTATGGCTCAGCTGGTATATCAGTGCATCTTTTGAAGACATTTGGCTGAGGCTATGGCGTAAACATATAATTGTGCGCCTTACATTAATTCAAGTCTTAAAACATATAATTGTGTACCTTACATTAAATGCACGGTAGAAACAATGAAGCAACAATGATGTGGTAAAAGGAACATATATATATATATATCAAATAATTTTTTTTTAGATAACCTCAGAGTAAGTTCAATCAGGACAAAAACAATTAAGTTTTAGAATTAACTCGTTCGGTGTTCATCTTATTTTGAAACAAAACTACTATATATCTGAACGTTTGATGAGAAACTAACACAATTAGCCAAGTCTACTAAAAACTGGCAATAAGTACATAATTAAGCATACCTTTTGCTCATGCTCCCATGCTTCATGCACTTAACTGCAAAAATTCAGAGTTGATTATCGATAACTGTTCTTAACTATAAACATCATTCAAATGTTAAATTAAATGTATGTTTGGGTTCTATTGTGGTGACAGGCAAGACATGTTCTATTTATTTCCAGTGAGAGCTCCATAGTTTGAACAACCAATGCACTATGCTAAAAGAATTAAAGTATGGGTAGGTAATATTTGTATTCAATTCATTTATGAAGCAATTTCAAAATTAGCTAATGAGAACATAGGAAAATATTATATAAATTTAACTCTAGTTATGCCAATTAAGACAATCAAGTAGGGGATATAATCTTCATTTAACATATCAAATATTATAAACTCAAATTATACAAAGTTTTAAGATTTTTTCAATTAATAGATAAATTTAGTATACAAAATAAACTAATAGCTAAAAAATTAAATTGCACAGAACAGATTGAATTTACAACTTCTTTGTAAAGGCTAATTAAACTTTAATAAGACAAACTTTTGGTTTTCATTTATCCTAAGAATACATCATAATATTAAATCTATTCTATTTTTTTAATCAAAAGCTTACATCATAATAATATGTATAATAAAAGTATCAAATCATATACTTACATCATTGCATCATTTTAGATGTTATTGGACTAATTTTTGATATATTCTCATCATTATAGATGTAATCTATCAAATTGAATGTAAGAAAATTTAGTTAGTCAAATTTAGGATCAAATTTTAGTCCAATTATATTAACTTATCATATATCTTACATCATATATATAATAATTTAATCCAATTTAGAGTATATCATAATATATTACATAATGTAATTTCTATGATATAGAATATATATGTAGTTTTTTTTTCTTATTATAGATTGAGTATACAATGCAGCTAAAAAAGACAAAATCAAGAACATAGTCAGGTTTAAACATCTTACACTCTTCAAACATACTTTCCTCATTAAGATTGAGGCACCATGGCAAACATATACAATAATCCACAAACTCAAATCTCAAAGTTTACAAAAGTTTATACATCAGACTCAGTGGAGCACAGGCTTGTTCATAATTCATAACAGATATTAACTTGAACAAATTCGGTAGAATGCAAAATGTATTGTAATATTAATAGATTAGAATCAACGGATAGGGTTAGAAGTATGATACTTAAAATTAAAGAGATGTAAAATTGTGATTAACTCACCACAGTATCAGGTAGATTTCAAGCGGTTGATTACCCCTTGGAGGCAAAACTCTTCGGCCTTAGAACCCATTGACTATAGATCGGGACTTATGGTGTAAGTAGAGCTTCGATGGATGATCGAGCGAAGGTAATATTGTCGATTGAAGAGGCCGAGAATGCGATTATTAAGTCATGGCCTGGATTTAGGTAGCGTCAATTTGGGTGAAATTAGGGTTGATAATGGATTGGCGATAATAATGGATATCCAAAACGCGAAGCCCTAGTTTCGACAGATCGGAGCTACACGCAAAGCCCTAGCTTCGAAATCGAAGGAGTTTGCTTTCTTCGACAAAACTTGAGAGGGTTTCTGCTTTCTTCGAATCGCTAACGTAATTTGGAGGAGGGAGCTACGCGCATTTTGGAGTCTTCGAATCGCTAACGTAATTTGGAGGAGGGAGATGCGCGCGTTTTGGAGGGAGGCGGAATGGTTTTGGAGGGAGAGGGAAAATAATTTGGGAAGTTGGATGGAGATGTTTTGGGGCAGCGTTACACGTGAAGGGGAAGGGAGATGCGCGCGTTACACCTGTAGGGAGAACAAAAATCAACCGGTAACTAGATAATTAAGGGTCAATAATAACGCTTCAGAATAACGTGTTATTAATATCATATTTTGTTGTAGTGAATCAGCAAAATCACATCCCAAAAATAATTCAAAATCATATGAAACAACCAATTCTGGTATCTAAAGATGTCATCACTCATGTAGAGACACATCAAATTAGAAATCATAGAATCAACACAATAGGTAAATCATACATATCCAAAAATAATCATCTAAATCCAGAAATATCAAATAGTGAGATATCACTAAGTATAATTAAACTAGCACAAAGCATTGCCCAGATATATCTCTTAATCTCAATAAAACATTATCATTAATACATATATATAAGATAGCATAGGCTGCCTATCAATATAAATGAGAATCTGTTATACTTTGATCATTTATCATAGGTATAATCTCATCTTCTCATATCTATACTATCAAAAAGTATTGTGATTGGATATGACTGTACTACAAACGTAAAGTTCCAAGTAGAGCTATATATAACACTATCAAACATATAACTATACTCAAGTGAGGTGTATCAATAGTATATGCCAATCTACTTCTTCGTTAGTACTAGAATGAAGACTGATAACAGGAAGCAAGCTCCATAGACACAAAGTATTTACATTCTTAGTTACCTTAACAATCATCATAACACGTATCCACTAATGTGCTCGCCAATGTGAGGACTTAGAAATCATGACATTATAGTCACCCCTATAGGTTATAGATTGTTGGCCTAGGTGACACAAGGGAGAATGACTACTAAAAACAAGATATACTCATGTATGGGACTTTGATCAAATAATATATATATAACAAGTTGATTTTGATTGGTCCCATATATGAGTTTAAGGTGAATATACATACACATATATTTGGTCAGCTATTGCATTCAGTAGTATGCTTGGTCAAACAATATATTTTGGTTAAAAATGGTTTTTATATGTAACAAATTATGTTTGGCATCCATTCAATAAAAGTAAGGACACTTATGAGAATGTATTCAGGGCGCTCGCGATCAACCTCTTAAGGGAGTCTAAGGGACTCTAGTCAGGGTAGCACCAATGGGTAAATGAGTCGACATTTCACCAGGCAATATTGTTCGAGTAAAGATGAGTTAGTGACGGATAGTCCTAGGGAGGTTATCACTAAATAAGTTAATGATAACTTAATGATGAAAGCCTAAAACACGAGATTAAGTGATGATTGAACGTATGAGGTATGAATTTATGACATGATTCATAACTAATGATATGTATAGAGTATACTTAACTTGAGTTAATCTACTAGATGATGAGTATAGGGTAAACTTCTTGATTTGATATGAACACGGTTGCATTTTATGTAATATTTGATATGGTGGTGGAAATGGTAAGGAGGTATGATCGCTTGTTTTATCAAGAGAAGAAATCTAAGGTTAGACCTAAGGGAGCATTGAAGAAAAGGTTCAATCCGCATCAGAAGGGAGAAAAGAATCAAAATGGAGGGAAGACTTCTGATAGAAAGACTCAAAAACCGAATATAGCTAACGCGACTTGTTTAACTATGACCGGAAGGGGCACTGCTCCACCAAATGTACCTAGATGGAGAACAGGGACAGGGCCAAGTTCTTTATCTGTAGTAGGCCAGGCCATAAGAAGATTTTTTTCTCAGAATCTAAGTAGCCAAAGGTTTATGCTTTGAAAGGGCCTTCATTTGGACTGACTATGGTGGAGAAAGGAAAGGGTATGCTTGGCGGTACGATTTTGAATTCCACTGTATCAATTAGATTTTTATTTGATATTGGTGCTACTCACTCTTTCATTTTGAGAGATTTAATTAATAGGTTAAAATTAGACACCACCTATCCGATTATGTCCTTATGTGTGATTAGTTTGATTAGTGGATACGCTACTCTCAAGCTAAGGTGCAATGACCTAGAGTCTGACTTGTGTAGATATATGTTTGTTTGTGACCCATATGTGTTTAAATCATAGGCTATGGATGATTTTGGGTATGGACTGGTTATTGCATTATGATGCTACTATTTGTTGTGCAGATAGAATTGTCGCCATACGAAATCCAAGTGAAGGAGAAAGAATTACAATAGCATTGGACGTAATGAAGGAAGAGTCGGACTTGATGTTATGTTTTATGGAAGAGCAAGAAGAAGAGATTAGTAAACTACGTGTTGTCGGAGAATTTGCAGATGTCTTCAAACCCATAATGAGAATTTTTAGATATCACAAGTATAATCTCATCTCTTCATATCTATACTATCAAAAAGTATTGTGACGGGATATGATTGTACGACAGACATAATGTAACGATCCGTAATTTAATCACTTTAAATTCAAATATTGAATATATTTTTAAATATTTAAATATGTATTTTATAACGCAAACAAACATTTTTAAGTAATAACCAGTGATGGTGAAGTTTTTTAAAAGTTTGGTTTACAAAAATAATTAGTTCGGAGAAAAATCGAAAATGTGACCGAAAATCATTTTTCGACTTTTCATCATCTAAAAGTTGTCCAAACACGTTGTGAACACTAAAGTATTTATACACACATATATATAAATAGCATATACTTTTGTTAAGAAAATGGTTAGGGTTAAATAAGTTTAAAATTTTACTTAAAGAGATAAAGTAAATTTGACTTTTCTTTTTGAAAATTTAAAAAGAAAAGAAATGGAAAAAGATGATATCTTGTCTTGAAAAATGATGATGTGATGGAGATAAGGGGGAGGGTCGAGGTTGCGTGTGGAATGAAGTATGGGGTGGTGATGTGGCATCAAAAATGAGGAGGGTATGGTTTTCTGAAATTATAAAGGGCATTTTAGACATTTCACTTATCCATTTTATATAAAAGTAATTCTATTTTTTCAATTCTTATTTTTCATTGTCACTTTCTTCATTTCAAACTCCTATTTCTTTTCCAAGCTTCCATTTCCACTTCCATGGACTCTTTGAAATTTTCAAGTTAAAAATCATTTTGTTTTCCACTCTTACTTTCATTCATCTTTCGGATGCTTGGACAACGACGTACCATGGATGTATTAAGTGTCGTTCCCAGGGGTCAGAAAGGTGGGTCATCACAGCTAGTATCAGAGCTTCGGTTGAGCGAACACCTTAGCCAGGTTGGGGTAAAACTCATTAGAAATAGGGTAAGTGATGCCCTAGAATGAGTTAATTTTAAGAGAGCATATTTATAATTTTAATATTAATAATATATGTCCTCTAAAATCTCGTTCTAGATCCTTAAGTATTGTTTTCCTTAAACTCTTTTAATCCTATCCTTGTATCCTAAAGACACTTATTACTTGTTTAGGTAATAGAAGATGAATATAAGAAGAGGAGGAAGAGGAGGATCTGGAACTAGCATGGCTACCTACGGCAAGGCATCCAGAGATGCTACTATGCCATCTATAGGTCCGGTAGAGGAAGTGGTAGTGCAAGTTCAGCCCCCCATGAACTTTGTAGCATTATGTAAGAATTTTACCACTTTGGGCAAGAAGCCATTCTATGGAACTGAAGATATTCCTGGAGTGCAGACGTGGCTTTGATCTTGTGAAAGGATATTTGGAGATCTTCGGTTGGAAGATGAGGAGAAACAGCTTTTGGCATCGGGACTTCAAAAGTTGGCGAAGGATTAGTGAGATTCAGTAACAGCTAATACTCTAGTGGAGGAGTTTTCTTGGGTCCAGTTTAAGGAAGTTATTGAAGCATAGTTTATTCCAGAAGTCGAAAGGACTCAGTTGTTTAGGATTTTCCTTGATTTAAAGCAAGTTGATTTGACGATGTCTTAGTATGAGCATAAGTTCAATGCTTTGTCCCGTTTAGGACTTGGATTGATAGACACGCCACTCAAGAAAAATGAAATGTTTGTGAATGGGATGGAGCCAGAGTTCCAGTGCAAAATGACTAATCATCTTATGAATACATTCTCCAACCTTATCAGCTTGACTTTGAGGTTTGAAGCTCTAGATATTAAGGAACGAGTCAAGAAGGGAGTAGTGCCAGTACTGAGTGCCAAGACTTTATTAGTTATACAAGTTGAAGGCAAGCCAAATTTCAAGCGCAAGGGAAAGAAGCAGTGGGTAGGGAAGAAACCCGAAGGTGGGAATACAACATAGAAGAAGCAACTCAACTTGGCCAGCATTCTTTGTTATAGGTGCAACAAAATGGGCCACTTTGCAAATCAATATACTGGCACCCCTAGTGAACCAATGTAACGACCCGTATTTTTGGGCCATCAAATTCGAATATTTAAAATGTAACGACCCATAATTTAATCACTTTGAACATGAATAGCTAATATGTTTTTAAATGATTAAATAATGGATTTTATATCCAGAATTATTAAATCTGCCTAATAAAACAGAATAGTATAATTACTTGCCTAATAAAACAAGAGAGAATTATTAACATTGCCTAATAAAACAGAATAGTATAATTACTTGCCTAATAAAAACAGAACAGTATAATTACTTGCCTAATAAAACAAAATAACATAATGATTATTATATTCCATGTGGATGGTTGCCATTGGACAAAAACCTGGTCGAATCAGGTTCTGCCATGTGGATGGTTGCAATTGGACCAAAATCTGGTCGAATCATGTTGTGCCATAGTTGATAAGGAGGATTTTTATTGGACCAAAATGTGGTCGAATCAAATTAAGCCATCAAGATGTTTTCTATTGGACCAAAATGTGGTCGAATCAAATTAGGCCATCAAGATGTTTTCTATTGGACCAAAATGTGGTCGAATCAAATTAGGCCATAAGGCTGGTTTCTATTGGACCAAAATCTGGTCGAATCTGGTTAGGCTATAGGAAATGACTAAAGTACCCTTCTCTTTACCTATAAATAGCCAAGTCCATATCTCATTTTATTTCATTCAAAAAACTAAAGAAAAGAACTAAAATTCATTATCAAAGGTGAAGTATTCCAAGTCTCCATCAAAGCAAATAGGATGTAAGTATATTCCTTGTTTTCATAGTTTAGTGAGTATAGCTTATTCTGTGAGTATAATTCAATTATTTTACAGTGAGTGTAATCTTAATCTCTTTCCTTTGACTCATTCACATTTTAATAAATGTTGTGTTAACTATTGATTGTAAATTGTTAATAATAATGAGTATGTTCTTATTCTTGTTATTATTCTTGTTTGGTTGTTTGATTTGTGCTCGGCCAGTTTATGAGCACTGACTATTTATTGATTATTGACATTGCTCGACCAGTTTATGAGCAATTTATTCATCCATATGCATGGGTTGAGTAGAAAACAATCATAGGCTAACACCTTGTGATTTGTTTCACGATTTGACTAAAAGGTGTTTAGCGGTAATATTTGGTTCACTTCAATTTAATGAATTGTTTTGAAGATTGATTTTAAAGTTGAAATGTTATGAAATGTTTTCACTTTAAAAGGAATAGAAATGTTTGGTAATGAATATTTTGAAGTGATATTATATAAAAGTGATTTATGTAAGAATGGATTTTATAAAAATGTTTTATAAAATGGAAAGAATTTCGAGGACTAAACCTGATGGTTTTAAGATGATTTTTGAACAGATTTGGGAAATGAAAATTATAATAGATTTGAAAGTACTTGTGAATATTAGTGTGAAATGATTTATCGCTTCGGGATATAAAATGATTTGTTATGTTACCAATGATTCGGGTAACCCGTAACTAAAAAGTGGGCATGTGTTTTTGGTATAGTCCGCTCTTGGAATAGAGGGATATAGTTATTTATCGATTGTATTAAGGCTGGGACCCAGTTGCCTTTTTATGGCTAGAAACCTCCCAATTAGGTAGCATATAGTTTTTTTATGCTTGTATATTGGTATTGTTTCAAAAAAGTGATTTATTTTTACATCCCGAAGTAAAGGACTAGTTTGAATATAAAGGATGTATAAATATATATATTTCAAAAGTTTTGAAATAAGAATTTGGGAATAAAGTCCAAAGATATAATTTCCGTAAAGTTAATTAGATTGTAAAAATCTAAAATTGAAGATTAAGCCTAAGTGGGTAGTTTTGGAATTGCATATTGTTTGTTGCATCGTAGGCTCCATGAGTCCTATTTGCGGTAGAAGAACTACGTTGGTGAAATGACCCTCTCTTTTATACCTTAATTTGTAAAGATTTTTTTTACATAGAGATATATATATATATATATATAATATACATATACATATTTATAAAGCCTAGAGTCATTTTTTTTTCTATCAAACAACATATATCCAGGATCAAAATCTTAACCAATATAAATATATCAGTATATACATCAGGGTATGCACATACATGTGATGATGTATGTGCCTCTCTTGTTTGCATCAGAGTTCTAGAAAACAAGAGGATAATTTGATTGATTAAGTTTAATCAATCCACACATAGTTCAATTCAATATATACAATAAAACTCCATCCATACATGTACCAATATATATGTATATATATATATATTAAACTCCTGATTCCTTGCTAAATTCTCTATGGAGTATAATTCCTGGAAACCAGATAATTGTGTTATGGTTAACTATAAATTAATGGTGTTGTGTTTTTGCTCTGGAAAATGATATAAGCTTCTATCATTATCTATGTTTGATCTCTTTAGAGTACTAACTAATTTTCTGGAATATTTTTGAGTGAGATATCATATTTCAAAAGCTTAATTCTTTGATGACATGGTGCTAAGCTAAATGAAATGCTTTCATGAGTGAGTTCACCTAACTATGGGTACCCAGAAAAACATGGTTCAACCAGACTCTTTGTTCTGGTAGAACTCATAGGGTCTAGAAGAATACATTTTTGCTTAAAGCCTTAATGAAATGGACTTCAGGTTCATGTTAAAAATACAATGATAACTGGTATGCTAAACTCTGAACCAAACATATTTACATGGGTATACCTATATACATATGTACCATTTTGGACCTTGCTTTCAACTCCTACATTACAGACCCTTCTCTTATTTTAAAAAAAATAGGTATAAAACATTTGTATAAAACAAGTTGAATTATGGAAACATTACAGACATATAAAATACATTCTCCCTATGCTTATTATCTTTTGTATACATATGCCATGGTAGAAAAATAAAACCATTTAATTTTTCTAAGATTCAACTATCCAGATTTCCCAAAACTTAAACCCTTTTTAAAAACTCAAGATTGACTAATACATTTATAAAATGTAACCATCCAATTTTTATCATAGTGTTCTTGCTCATCACTTACAAGATTTGGATTAACTTCTTCAACATATCAGATGATATCCAGATTTTTAAATTCCAGTTACAAGTCGATCTCTTAGCAAAATACTTAACAAAATATCCATCCAATATTCAACACTTAATACAGGTAGCAATTTAAATTATCAATACATGCAGATTTCATCATTTGTGCTCTTATCTAACTAAGTTTAGCATGCTATAATCTTCTTCTCAAAGCCTTGCTCCTACTCCTACTTAGTTGCTGCAGTCCCTGAAAATGCATTTGGAGCTACCCCATTTTAATGAGACACCCTATATGCCATTAGCACACTAGGGTCAGACATATGTCTGGTATGAGAAAATCCACTAAAAAAATTTGTAAATCAAGTTAAAGTTAAAACATGAATATATTTATATAACTATGCCTTTTGCAAACAAGAAATTCATGTGTGCATATTCTATGTCAGTGTGCAGGTGCACACTTAAATCTGCCTTTCCAGAAACCTCAAAAAAACATGGTACATTCATACATTCATATAATTCATTCATGAATCAGATAAACATCCATACAAACAAGGAAATCACCCAAAATGAATTAAATCATTTATTCACTATCCAGGTTTCATTCCAGGAAAACTCTAGTTCCTCTTTATATCAAATTCTCTTACCTTGATATATTTATCTATCTTGGTCTCATCTGCAATTAATTGAATCAATGGACACACTGTAATGGACTAATTCACTCCATTACACAAAGATCTTAGGACTTAAACAAGCCATGTGTCAACTTGTATTACTCTAGAAAACAAGTCATTCCTACAGTGTTCTTGACCCCCATTTCCTAATCAGGTTTTAGTTAATAATAACTCTTTTGATTTTTCATGACTAAACCATTCAGTGATTCATTTCACTAACATAAACTTCCATATCATGGCATCTCATATTATTCATAACCAAACAGAGACAAACAGGCAAACAACCATTGGTGACTAAATAAATAAGATTCTGTATGTGTATATATTCTGGTATTTTTAAAAGGGGTATAGGCAACTAACATTGGCTTATGGCTTTTGAGAGAGTTTTTTTCCTTTTTGCAAACATTTGTGCTTGAGTTAAACTCAGAGTGACCTTGTTTCACTGAATCACAAAATTTGTTTGCTATGCATGTGAACATTTATATATTTTCATTGAATCAGGAGCATCAGCACATAGGCAAACCCATTGCACCCCTAATTCCTTTTTGTCTCAAGCCTCAGCACTTATACATGAGTATATTGCAGCTCAACATTGTTTACATCTTTCTGGGTTGAGCCAAAACCAATACTACTTGCCTATTTTCAACATTTTATTTTCTGGGTATTTGTTTATGTTCCTAAACATTAACATATCAGAGATCTGGGTTTATAAAACATATATGTATACTAACAATACTTAAAACTTTCATATAATAAAACAAGTAGAACAACCAAAGAGAATCAAAACAATTTCAGTTCTAAAATCACAAATAAGCATTCACATATGAAAATACACTTTCAAGAAAATTACTTATAACTGGCTGCCTACACTAGGACTTATTGCCTTAGATTTTGAGTGAGTTTTCTCACCTAGCTCTCTTTCACTTCCTAGTTGACTGGTAAGCCTCTGCCTTCAAATCTTTTCTTCACTTGTATTATATTTATATAATATCTATATATTTTTCTCAAGAGCTATATCCGGGAAGAAGAAGGTTTCTCCTCTTCACTGCCTATTTATGCAGGGTTTTTCTTAGGGTTTAAGGCACTAGCTAAAGACATTTTTGCCCATCAGAAATTATTAAACCCAAAATCTTACCCTCCCCGGCTTGGGTTTGTGAAGGGAAAGTGGTTATATCTTTTGGTTATTTTCAGAGATTTTCTTTTCCAGAAATTACTTTTCCTTTTGTCTACTATCATGCTAAAAGTGTGACTTGATATTATTATTTATCAAATATCCTTCCTAATTCTGTCTATACAAAACACTTCTTTGTTTTATCTTATTTTTCTATTTTCAGCTTTCATTTAAATTGTATGTACTTCCTTTATTTATTTATAAGAGGATTTCTTCTCTTTCTTTCTGCCTATAATTAAAATATGTTTGTATATTTTATTTTGCTGATTTGAACTCTAGTAACTTATTAACATATCTATATATATGTATATAAGTCTTACTGAAATAATTAGTACACACACATATGTATATATATTTGTGCATTATTCTGTACTGACACACACATGCACATGTACACTCAAAAATATTCAGTAGCATCCATGTATGTATATATATTTATTTATGCATATAGATTTTAAGGATAATATTTCCATACACATCAATCATGTGTTCATTCTTAGCATTCAGGAATTAAGCTCTAGTTCATGTGCATTTCCTGTGCACACATGTACACACATACAGATACACTATATCAAGCTATATCAATTCCCTTTTTAAAATTTGTTTAAAAAATTTATTTTAAACTTATTTATATATATTTTATAAAATAAATTCCTAAAATCTTGGGTCATTACAGTTGGCTTGATCCTGTATCTAATTGGGTACCCAATTAGATAGGGGTACGTAGGTAGTCACAAGTGGTAGAGATGCAGCCCCAATAATAACATAACATTTTCCTGTTTGTTGTTTGTCATATATCATGTATTGTTGTATCTTTCATGCTTACTATTTTATTCTGCATTTATATTGTTCATTGAGTTTGCAAGTAATGATATTATTGTTTCTCATCAGAGTTGCACAGCGGTAGATTTACAGTTTGTTTATAGTATTTGATTTTGGGTTTGTATTAAAGCACACTAGTAGATTAAATTGATTACTTTGATAACTTGTAAAATTGAAAGTCGTATCCTATACATTTAGTAGTGTTGAATATTTATCAAATATTGTGTATTAAGTTGGTAGTTTTCATTCGTAGTTTTAGAACGGACGGGTCTTTCGGCAATTTTGACTGGTCCGAAAACCCGGGTCGTCACAACCAATCTGCTACAATGGTCACAAGCAAGGACACATGAAGAATGAGTGCCCTTTTTCGAAGAAGGGTCTCAAGGTAAGGCTTTTGCCATATAAGAGATACCATCCACTTCTTCAGGCCAGAAGGGGAAGCAGGTGTTGTAAGGCACATTATCCATCTATGATATTCCTATAAGAGTATTATTCGATATGGGTGCTTCCCATAGTTTTATTTTATTTGATCTTGTTGATCAACTTAACCTTAAGCTCATCCTTGTAAGTAATCCTCTTTGTGTGTCAAACCCTATTGGGGGTTCGACCAAGCTTAACACTATTTGTTCAAAAATACCAATTTCTTGTTGAAATCATCTCTTTCCTTTTCATTTGTTTGTTCTTGGGTTCATGGGTTTTGGAGTGTTATTGGGAATGGATTGGTTATCAAGGTTTAGAGCATTCTTGCATTGTGATCGAAGAATTGTCAAAGTTAGTGATGTTGGAGATGTTGGTGTAGATATATGTTGGGAAATGCCTAACGAGTTAATGAGTAGTTTTCTTTATTCACTCGAAGTAGCTAAAGAGGAGCTTAGGGATATAATAGTTGTTCGGAATTTTACTGATATCTCTGATGAAGTGCAAGGTTTACTTCCTTACCGTGAAGTAGAGTTCTGTATTGATTTGATTCAGGAATCGGACCTATTATACGACCCCATGAAGGTTGGCTCCGAAAGAGAAGAGGGAGCTAGAAGGGCAGACATTTGACTTATTGTAGAAGGGTTTGATAAGACGTAGTACCTTGAGTTGGGGATTGTCAGCCATCTTTGTTACGAAGGAGGACGGTTCTCGAAGGTATGTGTAGACTATCAAAAATTGAACAAAATGGCTATCAAGAATAAATAACCTTTATCAAGGATTGACTACATATTTGATCAGCTCCACGTCACTCGATTATTTTCTCAATTTGATCTACCCATTGGTTTCCACCAATTAAGGGTAGCAGAGGAGAGTGTGCCCTTAACAACTTTTTGGACTCCAGAACATTTCCACGAGTGGTTAGTCATGCCGTTTGGGCTTACTAATGCACCATCTTACTTTATGGACTTAATGAATTGAGTATTTTGAGATGTTCTTAATAAATTTGTTCTCGTCTTTATTGATGACATTCTTTTCTATTCGAAGACGGAGGAGAAGCACAAATATCATCTCCATGTCGTACTCAATACCTTAAGAAGCCATGTGTTGAAAGCCAAGTTTTCTAAGTGCCATTTCTAGAAATCCAAAGTTAGGTTTCTAGGGTATGTTGTTTGGGAGAATGCCTATCGGTTGACCCGAATAAAGTTGTTATAGTTCAAGACTAGAAGAGGCTCGAAAATGTGGCGAAAGTTAGAAGTTTCTTGGGATTGGCTGGTTTTTACCATAGGCTCATCAAAGACTTCTCGAAGATTGCTTCTCATCCGACGAAGTTAACAAAGAATGATGTTAAATTCCTGTGGACACCTAAGTGTAATCAAGCATTCAATGAATTAAAAGAGAAGTTGACTAGCGCTCCTATTTTGACCATTCCAGATGGGAGCGAAGGTTTAACTGTGTATACGGATGCTTGTGGTACCGGCTTAGGAGCAGTTCAGATGCAACATGGGAAAGTTATTGCCTACGCGAGTTGACAGCTAAAGCCACATGAGAAAAATTATTCTATACATGATTTAGAGCTTTTCGTTGTTGTCTTCGCACTAAAGATGTAGAGGCATTATCTTCTGAGGGAATAGTTCAAGTTATACACGGACCATAAATCTTTAAAATATCTCTTTATCCAGAAAGATTTGAATTTGAGGCAGCAAAGATGGTTGGAGTTTCTCGCTTCCTATGATCTGGAGATTCTTTATACCACTGGGAAAACAAATGTTGTTGCAGATGTGTTGAGTAAGAATGTAGCAATGGTTGCTAACTTAAAATTTAAGCCAGCATTGATGGAGAGGATTGCATCTAGTCAAGAAGAAGATCTTATTTTGGCTCGACTCAAGAAGGATGTTCAAGAAGGTGTTGTCTCTAGATTTAAGATTGATCCCTGGGGTGTATTGGAAATAAACGGGCGCATACGTGTTCTAAATGTTAATGAACTTAGGCAAGAAGGGTTACCCAAATGCCACCGTTCAAAGTTATATTTCCATCCAGGAGAACAAGATGTTCAAAGATATGAAGAGGGTATTATGGTAGAAGGGCATGAAGGGAGATATTTCGATCTTTGTAAGTTAGTGTGCAAACTGCCAATAGATTAAAAATGACCGGCAAAAAAGGCTGGACTGCTTCAGCCACTTGAGATCCCAAAGTGGAAGTGGGTGCAGATCTCTATGGACTTTATTGAGGGCCTTCCTAGGTCAAGAAAAGGGAACGAAGGCATTTGAGTTATAGTCGATTGACTAACCAAGAGTGCTCATTTAATTCCTGTTAAGATGACTAGGACTACCACAAGTCTAGCAAGTTTGTATATGAAGAAGATTGTGAGACTCCATAGCATTCCTTGTAGTATTGTAAGTGACTAGAACCCGATATTCACTAGCAGGTTCTGGGAGGGAACGTAAACTGCTTTAGGGACTGAACTAAGTCTGAGTATGGCTTGCCATCCCCAAACAGATGGGAAGACAAAGAGAGTGAACCAGATCTTGGAAGATTTATTGCGAGCATGCATTCTCGAGTTTGAGGGTTCTTGGGAAGATCATTTACCCTTAGTCGAATTCACTTACAACAACAACTATCCGGCAAGCATTGGTATGGCTCCTTTTGAAGCTCTTTATGGTCATCCATGTCGTTCTCCTTCATGTTGGGTTGAGTATGGTGATTGAATTGTTCTTGTGCCCGATATGATCTTAGAAGCCAGTGAGAAGGTAGTAGAGATTAGAAGGAATATGAAGGAGGCGTAGGATCGGTAAAAGTGTTAGGCAGATCGAAGACGTCGAGATCTAGAGTTCTCAGTAGAAGATACGGTGTTTGTGAAATCTCTCTGTTGAGAAGTGTTGTGAGGTTTAGGAAATCAAAGAAGCCAGCCCCTCGTTATATTGGCCCTTTTTCCATACTGGACCAGATTAGTAGACTTGCATATAAAGTGAAGTTACCAGATAGACTATCAGATGTGCACAACGTATTTCACATAGCTCATTTGCATAAGTATGTACATGACCCTTCGATGATAGTGGAACCGTCACAATAAGTTGATTTGGAAGTTCAGGTTAACCTAACCATTCTTAGGCAGCCTATTTATATCATCGCTCGAGATATAAAGCGATTGAGCACAAAGGATGTGAATCTTGTTAAGGTTCAGTGGAGTGGAGATGATAAAGATTGTACTTGGGAAACCGAAGATTATATTAAGGTTTCTTATCCTGAGTTGCTATCGTAGTTGTTTATGTTTTGTTGTATATTTTTAGCGTACTCACCGGTTGTGGTGGAGTCACTTTCTTTGTACCTAATTCTTGAATGACATCTTTCGGGTTTCTTTTGATATCTTTTGTTATGTGATTAATTTTTAGGACGAAATTTCCTATAAGGAGGGGAGGATGTAACAACCCATAATTTAATCACTTTGAATTCGAATATTTAATATATTTTAAATATTTAAATAATGGATTTTATAACTCTAATAAACTTTTTTAAGTAATAAATAGTGATGGTGAAGTTGTTTAAAAATTTGGTTTGCAAAAATAATTAGTTCAAAGAAAAATCGAAAATGTGACCGAAAATTGTTTTTCAAATTTATGACTTTTCATATTCTAAAAGTTGTCGGAACACATTGTGAACACTAGAGTATATATACACACACATATATAAATAACATATACTTTGGTTAAGGAAATGGTTAGGGTAAAATAAGTTTAAAAATTTACTAAAAGAGATAAAGAAAATTTGACTTTTCTTTTTGAAAATTCAAAAAGAAAAGAAATGGAAAAAGGTAACATCTTGCCTTGAAAAGTGATGATATAATGGAGATGAGGGAGAGGGTGGAGGTTGCTGTGGAGCGAGTTATGGGGTGGTGATGTGGCATCAAAATGTGGAGGGTATGGTGCTTTGAAATTATCAAGGGCATTTTAGAAATTTCACTTATCCATTTTATATCAAAGTAATTCTTTTTTTTCCATTCTCACTTTCTTCATTTCAAACTCCTACTTCTTTTCCAAGCTTCCATTTCCACTTCCATGGCCTTCTTGAAATTTTCAAGTTAAAAATCCTTCCATTTTCCACTTTAGAATCTTAAAACAATAGCCAAAACACTTCCTTTCACCTCCACACCTCCTCTCTCCCAAAAACAAACTCCCACTTTTAACCAAGGCCGAGCCCCCTATCCTCTTGGTCAAACCATATTGGTCTACTTTTGGTCTCGAAAGCGAGTTCTTGTAGAAGGAAGCTCTGTCCGTGTGTCATTTGCAAGTTTGGCTGAATTCGTGTTTGTTTCGGTGAGTAAAACTCACCTTTAAATCCAAAGATTTAAACTTTATCATTTGTGATAATAATATTAGTTAGTTGATTTCTTATGTTATAAGTCTAGAATAATATTGTTTAGTTTGGTTCCCACTTGAAAGCGGATGACACATAGGATGTTTGTAGGGGACTGGAAACAAAGTCGAAGTGTTCGCAGCAAATAGGTCGCTACGACACACTTTGAGTTGCATAAGTTATAAAGCGAATTTTTTTACCTTGCCTTTATAATGTTACTTACATTTGAATATATATATATACACACATATATATATATATATATGCTTATCTTTATGGGATATTTGGATGAATATATGACATATAAAGTGTTTTATGGAAGTGTCCATATAGCGACTATTGCTATATCGACACTTTGAAAATATCATCTCTTTTGAAAATCATTTTATTGATCTCGTGATTGAGTTTTCACAAAACAATAATTTTGTTAACTATTTTAATAATGATGTTTAAAATTAATCAATCGTTTTAATAATGGTGTTTAAAATTAATCAATCATTTTAATAATGATGCTTAAAATTAATCAATCATTTTAATAATGATGTTTAAAATTAATTAATCGTTTTAATAATGATGTTTAAAATTAATGAATCGTTAATCATTATGTTCAAAATTAATTAATCATTTTGATAATTATGTTTTAAAGTTAATTAACCATTTAATAGTGATGTTTTAAATTTAATTAATCATTTTGGTAATGATGTTTAAGGTAAATTAATCATTTTAATAATGATGTTTTAAAGTAATTAATCATTTCAATAATGATGATTAAATTAATCAATCATTTTAAATAATGATGTTTGAAGTAACTAATCATGTTTAAGTTAGTTAATCATTTTAAATAATGATGTTTGAAGTAATTAATCATTTTTAATAATGTTGTTTAAAGTTAATATCTATGATGTGAAATCCCAGCACAAGTTTGGTTTTAAAAGTTTTAAAGGTTTGATTCGGTTATGGAATGGATAAGAAATTTAATTTTCGTAAACGATATCACTTATATGGAAAGGACTTAGTCATACTCTTAGCACTAAACATCAAGGTATGGAAACTCATTTCTATCTCGAAGGTTAAAAATGTTGTCAAGGAAATACTTAGAGGTAACACTATCTGCACTTGCCCAGCTTCATTTTCAACCAAGGGATATTACAAGTTTGAAATCAACGAGAGTGGTAAGGGTCTGAGGTTTACTTTCCATATACAATCATTTTAATTATTTCCGACAGTTGATTTATTAACTATCGATTCCGCTATCTTCTTTGTGCATCGTTAATATAAGATAATTTGTTGCTCATTTTAGAGTTAATATCCTTTGTCGGAAATGACTAAAACAAAAGAGCAAGTGAGGGCCAAGCTGTTAGGGTATAGTCACATCTACTATAGATTGGATTCAGTTTATGCACGCGAAGATGTGAAATACTAGAATTCTCAGTAAGGTTAGCGAGGTCTGGCTTAGAGGTTTCCGAGAGAGACACGGAGTAAAAGACCCATTCAAGTATATTTTCTAGAGGTATACTTTTGGTAAGGGGCACACCCTTCTAGTCATTATTGGAAAATTTCTCTTTCCTTGTTTTTGATTTAAACCCTTAAGTTATTTCTTTCCTAATTGGATCAAGAAGTGTCTTGCGCACTTCATGATGTTTAATTATTTATACCCATTATTTGTGATTGGATGTTGTTCTTGTGAGAGGAAACCCGTTCTATATTTGGCAGTGTGGTTTCACATATTGTTATTTACTTCCACCCTTTGTTTTAAGTTTACTCATGCCAAACTTATTGTCTGACCCGGGTTGTTTTTTTCCCCTAAACTCTCGGGTACTCGTTTATATTTGATTAGTCCGAGAGTAACAGGTCTCTTTAGGCTATTGTGAAGATGATGAACGAGCATGAGGCTCCTTATCTATCTAACTATGTATTTTCGTTGTTATGTTTATGTATGTATGTGCATTTTGTATCAGCAAGTGTAAAGGCAGAGTATATAACTGCCTAGGCTGATGGTAATACTTTGTTGTGACTCTGATAACTCCATGTTAAGGAGTAACCTTATGTACTATCTTATTGTTATGCTATATTTAACCGTTCCATTGTGAGATTTTCTGTTCTGTTCATTTATTTTTTTCACCCCACGACAACTCGTCTTTTGGATGCTTGGACAACGGATGTATTAAGTATCATTCTCAAGGGTCAGAAAGGTGGGTTATCACATGTGAAGTTCCAAGTAGAGTTATATAACACCATGTGGGTTATCAAACCTATAACTATACTCAAGTGAAGTGTATCAATAGTATATGCCGATCTATTACTCCGTTGGTAACAGAACTAGGACTGATAACATGAAGCAAGCTCTATAAACATAGAGTATCTACATTCTTAGTTACCTTAACAATCATCGTGAAACGTATCCACTGATGTGCTCATCCATGTGAGGACTTATAAGTCACGGCATTATAGTCACCCTATAGGTGACAGATTATTTGCCTAGGCGGCACAAGGGTGAATGGCTACCGAAAATAGGATATGTTTGGTTATGTTTGCATTCAACTAGCTTTTACATTCATATATATCCAATTAGGTTTGGTATTCAACTGGCCATTACATTCATACATACCCAATTAGGTAATGCATCTAGTTAACTTTTTTATGCATATCTATTCAATTAGGTAGTGCATTTTGTTATATTTTGCATTATAAAATATAGATGATTTCTAACTTTTTATAAAATGAAATTGAATTTTTTTATGGTTTATTTAATTTTAATTATTTGAATTTTTAATTTATATTAATTTTGATTTAATTACTTAATTAAAATGTAGTTAAACTCATAATATTTTTTAGATTTGACATATTACAAATATTTTAAGTTATTATATTATAAAATGTTGTTAAATTTTTAAATGTTTTACTGCATAAAATTATTAAAATTTATAAATTAAGAAGAATTATTTTTTAACTTATTAAGTCAAATGCAGATAAATATAAATTGTAACCATATATAGTAAACTTTACACAACTACAATTAAACGTAAGGTTTATTGCATTATAAAACATAGATGATTTGAAGTTGGTTTAACGCATTATAAAAAGCAGTTAAACTTTATTATTATATATTTAATTATAATTATAAATTTTTTGAATTCATGTTAAATTTTGAATCAACTGTTCAAGTAAGATGCATGTAAATATAGTAATAGTTTTTAGAATTGGGCAGCCATAAATATATTAATTTACTGCAATATAAAATGTAGATAATTTATTAACTGTTTTTAAGCAAAGATGTATAAAAATTTTAACAGAAATGAATTTTTAGCTGCATAATAATTTTTAACTATTTTAAGAAAAATTATTTGTTAGTTGCATAGTCACATATGGGTGTATATAAAGTGTAATAATGTATAGTAGACTAATTCAACATGATCAAATTATTAAATGCACTTAAATGGAGGTATATGTGAAATATATTAATTTACTGCATTATAAAAGCAGTTAATTTATTAACTATTTTTAATTCAATATAATCATATTATAAAATGCAGATGTAGTAAATTTATTAACTGTTTTAATCAAAGATATATAAACATTTTAACAGAAATGAATTTTTAACTGCATTATAGAATGCAGTAAGTTTTTTTAACTGTTTTAACAGAAATTTTTTATTAGTTGCATAAGTCAAATGCAGGTGTATGTAAAGTGTAATCATGTATAGTAGACTAATTCAACGTGATTATATTATAATGCAGTTAAATGCACGTATATTTAAACTATAATAATGTATAGTAGAGTAAATTCAACATTAAATGACTCCTGGCAATGGATATCTTGGCTCTCGTGTCGATGAAGAACGTAGCGAAATGCGACACTTGGTGTGAATTGCAGAATCCCGTGAACCATCGAGTCTTTGAATGTAAGTTGCGCTCGAGGCCGTTAGGTTAAGAGCACGTCTGTTTGGGCGTCATGCAAAAAAAAAAATGCAGTTAAATGCAGGTATATATGAAATATATTAATTTGTTGCATTATAAAATGCAATTAATTTGTTAACTGTTTTTTTTTAAAGGCAAGCGGGGTTAACTGGTCCCTTACCAGAGTTTATTGATTAAAGAAACAGAAAGGAAAATGTGACAAAAACAAGCTTTTGTCACCAAACATACAAAACTGAGGAAAAAATATCATGCACAAGAATACACCCTAAATGTACCACATTGAAGAGAAAAACAGCTACCAATGCAGCAACAAAATGACAGACATGAAACAACAACATGCACAGAGGGATGCACATGAAGAAGCATGAATCAAAAATATCCATAAGCAATGACAAGTCAATTCCAAAACCCACTACTGTGTGGAGAGAAACCATGGCAAGAGAATCTTATCCCTGATTCAATTTTTGACATAATTGTGTACCAGAGTTGAGGAGCAGCAGCAGCAACAAGTTTAAAGCACCGAGAATTTCGTTCAATCC
This sequence comes from Allium fistulosum, assembly GCA_030737815.1. Lineage (NCBI taxonomy): Eukaryota > Viridiplantae > Streptophyta > Magnoliopsida > Asparagales > Amaryllidaceae > Allium > Allium fistulosum. The sequence goes on from CM060907.1 coordinate 994,252,751, forward strand.
AAACAGTTCTGAAGTAAATTTTAAGAACAAAGAAAGTTATATCTCTATTGCCATGCCTATTCCTCGTAGCAATCTTCAGATCATTCCATTTTGTTGCAGAGTCTCCATCATATCTAACTAAACCAATTTTGTTAAACAATGTGCTTATCATATTGGATAAGAAGCCACACTCGAAGAATAGGCGATCAACAGATTCAGGAAACATATTACAGAAGAGGCATTGCTGATCGATGACCATTCCAACAGACAACAACTTGTCTCTGGTTTGTATAGCCTTGTGAATGACTCGCCAAAACATCAAATTTTCGTTTGCCGTAGAAATAGTAGTCCAACACACCCTAGCCCAAATTGAGATAGGAAGAGTTTCAGTGTGAAGAAGAAGATCATAAACCCGACCAATGCTATGTGATCTTCCCTTCCAAAGTAAAGCAGAATCAAGTCTGATAGGGACCACATGCTCACGCAAACTCCCCCATAACGCATTGACTTCTTGATTACTGGTAGAGGGAGTGCAGAGCTTCCCATTAACAATGTACCCAACTGCACAAGCATTCCCTCCTATTAGAGATTGCATTCGTTCCTGAACACACAGTTTAGTTTCTAACACCAAGCCATCATCCATCCACGGATCCTTCCAAAATTTAACAGTGCATCCAGGGGAAATTGAGTACTTAGCATATGGAAGAAGAGTACTTCTGATGCTAAGTATTTTCCGCCATATCCAACTCGTATTTTGAGATACTGTCATAGTCCAGAAATTCCCAGTCTTAATTCGATATTTCCATACCCATTGCACCCACAAGCTTTCCTTCTTATTCAACAAAGCATCCACATGGGTACTGACCGCTGCCTTATTCCATATTGAGATATTGATGATTCCAAGGCCACCATAATATAGTGGCTTTTCTAAACTACTGTATGATAGAGGTATAAACTTCCTGTTGTGAATTGATCCATTCTAGAGGAATCTTAACATAGCAGTTCGTATCATAGAGAGAAGTTGAGTGGGTAATATGAAAGTTCTTGCCCAATACACAGTCATGGAAAAACAAACTGACTTAACAAGCACTAATCTACCAGCCATGGACATCAACCTGGTAGTCCATGAGCTAAGTTTAGAAGTGATTTTATTGTACAGCGAAATGCAGTGTGCCTTGGTTACTCTGGATGTACATAGAGGAAGGCCTAGATATGTCATCATATTTTCCATAGGCTGTAGACCAGAATGAGTCAAGAGCCTAGCTTTTTCAGTCATGCTAATGCCAGAGATTAGTATATGAGATTTTGAATGATTGATTTTAAGACCAGTAGCAAGATAAAAGGAATGAAGACACTGAAGGATACCAGCTATGGAATGATCATTAGGCTTTGTAAAGATCACTATATCATCAGCAAAAATAAGGGAGGAGATTTGCTGGTGTTTACACTTAGGATGGTAAGAGATAGTATTATCTTCAAATTTCATTGTTAGCATACAGTTCAGCGCTTCCATTACAATAATAAAAATGAACGAGGAGATCGGATCCCCTTGACGAACGCCTTGTTTCCCTTTAAAGTATCCTGTCGTTTTCCCATTGTAGCAAAGAGAGAAGGACGGAGTTGATATACAGACATAAAGCCAAGCTACAAAGACTTTAGGAAATCCCATTAGAGCCATAACTCGAACAATATAGGACCATTGCAGACAATCATAAGCTTTAGAGATATCAAGCTTAAGCATAGTTCTTGGTGAGACCTGACATCTACCATAACCATTAATTAATTCATGAGCCATCATAATGTTGTCAAGTATGCTCCTAGTAGGAAGGAAGGCAGACTGATTGGACGATATAATTGTTGGGAGCACAGATACAAGCCTAGTGGCTAGAATCTTGGATATGCACTTATAAACTACATTACAACATGATATTGGTCGAAATGAGGAAGCATTTTCACAGGGCCTGACTTTAGGAATTAGGACAAGATTGGTTGCATTAATCTCACCAAGCAGTTTGAAGTTATTAAAGAAATTAAGAATTGCAGCGATAAAGTCAGCTCTTATAATTTCCCAACTTGCTTTGAAGAAGAATACATTAAATCCATCAGGCCCACCACACAATGAGGGATTCATTGCAAACAGAGATTCTTTAATTTCCTTCTCAGTAACCATTGTCACAAGCATGTTGTTCATAGCTGAGCTTATCATGGGAAGAGGAAGATTGTTAAGAATATCGAGTTTGGGAACAAAATTATCATAGTTACCTAAAAGCTTGGAGAAATGTTGAACCATATATTGATCAATCTCTTCAACAGTTGTAAGATGATTACCCACATCGTCCCACAGAGAATGGATGTGGTCTCTTGTTTGTTTGTTCTTTATAGAAGCATGGAAGAATGCAGTGTTTCTATCTCCTTCTCTAACCCACTTTTGATGCGCCTTTTGCTTCATCATGCTGGCTTTAGATTCTAAGGCTTCATTTAGCTGATGAAAGAGGATAGATTCATTCTGGGCAAGGTTAGGATTGGATGGATCCCTGTCAAGTAAAGATTGTGCCTTCTTAAGAAAGTCCTTAAGTGAGTTAGAAGCAAGGGTGCCATTTCCAAATTTGCATGATGCCCAATGGTGTAATGCATTCTTAGTTGCCTTCAATTTTCTGCACAAGATAAACATAGGATTGCCATAATAAGAGTTAGTCCAAGCTATAGATATAATTGTTAAGTATTCGGGGTCGTTGACCCACCCATTGAAGGATTTAAAAGCCTTTTTTCCTCTGCTAGGCATAGGGGAGGGAAAAAGGATAATCGGAGAGTGGTCATATAAGATAGGGTGAGGAAGATGAGCAGTGATGCCTGGCCATAAAGATAAGGCTGAGTCATTACAAAAAGATAAGTCAATGTTGGTATATGTACGAAGCCCAGTCCGGCTTCTGTTATTCCACGAGAAAGGCACACCAGTTCGAACAATGGGAAGAAGATCAGAGTCTGAAATGGAGATATTAAGGGGGGCAATATCCCTTGGCATTAACGGTTGCCCACCAACTTTGTCATATAAGTTGTAACAACAGTTGAAATCACCAACAACAAGCCAAGGATGAGAGTTCTGCCTTAATGATGGGAGAAGATTTAGGAGAGATTGTCTAGAAGCTTTAGCATTATGAGCATAAACAATGGTCAAGTAGAATGAAATATTGAGAGGAAGGAAAATGCCTTGAAAGTGGATAAGCTGGGAAGTTGATAGAATGGGGGTGAGAGTGTAGAAGAGGGGATCATTGACAGTAAGGATCCTTCCATAAGAAGCATTGTCCAGATTATGATGGACATGCCAAGCAGGGTTGATGTAGGAGGCTGCTTTTTGCGTTAAAGATAGAGATAGTTTGGTTTCTTGGATTGTGAAAATCTTAATATTGTGGACATTGATCAAAGACTTAACATGATCAAGCTTGATTGGATTATGAGCTCCTCTGATATTCCAAGATGCAATATTATTCATTAAAAAAACTATGATTAAAGGTGGAGCACACTTGCCTTACTCCTAGTTGTAGGAGGGTCAGACCTTACAGATTTTAATTTAGCTGCTAATAAGGAAGACCTTATTGCACTGGGACTTAGCTGATTCAGATTAGGAGGAGGAGAAACCCACCCAAGAATGGTACCATGAAATGTATAGGGTGAGGGAATAAGAATGGGTGAATTAGACCGAGGCAAGGAGGTTGAGGGAAAATTAGATAGAGGTGATGGTTTGAATAGATCAAAAACGAAGTTCTCAATTTGATTTAAGAAAGCTTGCTCAATCGTTGTTGAATGCAGGAGGTTAGCGACCACCTTTGCATGGGAGTTTAGAGTACTTGGATTTGATTGACCAGAGGCAAGTGTGCTTGAATTTACTGCTACAGTAGACAAACAAGATTTCTGAATATCAACTTCAGTTACAAAAGAAGATGGAGTTTCCACTACTTGCATAGGATTTGAAGGAGCTTTGGAAGAATCAGCAAAGCAGACCTCACCTTCCTTAATAGAGTTTGTTATTAAATCATTATCAGTAGTCTCAGTTGAATCTTGCATAAGAACAGAAAAGGGGTTTGCATTCAACTCTGCTTCAAGAAACAATCGAACTTCTTGCATGTCAACGTTGGGATAAGGAGGATCTTCTTGCATATGCACTTCAGAATTACCTCCTACTGTTTTTAAACCATCATCAGTATTGTTATGCACAGGAACATGCACAACTGTCCTTCCTTCAGTATAAACTTCAGGGTTCAGAAGCAATTCCAAAGACTTGTCTTTGTATTGTTTTATTACATTATCAGATTGTTTTGATACATTGTCACTATTCATTTTCTTATACTTGTGATCCGCGCCTTTCCTTATTGGGACTTTCTTCCACCCTCCTTTAGTACTTACATTTCTTTGTTCACCATTACCATTGGTTTTATTATCTTTACCCTCTGGTGAAGAGTTCATGTCAGCATTGGCAGCTGGAGCTTCCACAACTTTACAGGCAATTGAGTTTTTCAACACTTGGTAACAAGAAGTCTGATGCCCAAAAATTTTACATTCACCACAAATTAGTGGTTTCCACAAATAATCAACTCTGACTTGCTGCTCAGAGCCATCCAGAAGCTTAACCATGAAAGAATCAGGAAACTCAGTGCACGCAGTAAATTCAAGCAAACATTTAGCAAAGCCAATCCTTTCCAACTTTTCAGTATTATCATCCATACAAAGGAATTTTCCTAGTCGGGATGCTAACCAATTTATTCCAATATGTGACCAACAGTACAGGGGAATATTCGATAGCTTCAACCAAACAGGTACTGACTTAACAGTGCTTACACTATTACCAATTGATGGATCCCATTCTTTAACAATGAACAACTTGTTCCTTATCACAATTGGGTCAGACTGGATTATCTTCCTTCTGTCTTCGTCTGAAGACAGATTGAAGAGGAACAAGCGACCATCTGACTTTACCTCAATCGATCCTTTAAGTTGCAAAACTCGCTTAAGATGCCGCAAAATGACCAAGTACGGAAGGGGGATATCAAGAAAGAATCCTACAAGACAATGACCCCAAACAGCATTACCGGCATTGATGACTTCAACCGGAGGAACAAGAGCACCTTCATCAAAGATCAACGAGAAAGAGACAGGTTCGAAACGACCAGCATTGCGAGGCTTGGCTTAGAATAAGGAATTCCATAGAGGCTGAGAAGGAGGAGGAGGAAGAGCAGATGAATGTGGATTTGGAGGTGGGCCAAGGAGGGAGGGTGTGTCAGCAGTGGGGATAGGCGGCGGATCAGGCAATGGAGGGATTGTAGAGAGAGATGATGGAGAGGACGAAACGTACAAAGGTATGGAAGGGTCAGAAGAGGGAGAGGACGAAGAGGGAGAGGACGAAGAGGGAGTGGCAGTTGTGGCAGGTAACGGGAAAAGAGGGATAGGACAGGGAAGAGGGAGGGTGTGTCAGCAGTTGACTATTTTTAATTCAACACAATCATATTATAAAATGCGGTTAAATGCAGCTATATGTCAAATATGTTAATTTACAGCATTATAAAATGCAGTTAATTTATTAATTGTTTTTTTAGCACAGATATATAAACATTTAAAAAAATGAATTTTTAACTGCATTATAAAATGCAGTTACTTTTTTAACTATTTTACAAAAATTATTTGTTAGCTTCATATGTCAAATGCAGGTATATATAAACTGCAATCATGTATAGTAGACTAATTCAAGAAGTATAAAATTAAATTTATTGTTATTTAGCTTCATAAGTCAAATGCAGTTAAATATAATAAAGTTAAACATGAATGGTAAATCTTAATATAGCAATCTTAAAGGATTATACAATAATAAATCCATGCTTTTGTAAAATGAATTCAAACAATTTTTATATTACAACATTATGCGAATTTAACAAAACAATAATTTCAAACATTATATTGCTGACATGATCTTTTATTATGTCCATAACTTTGACAGAAGGCACATTTTCTTTTTCTTTTTGAAACTCTTTCTGCAACATTTAATGTAACATCCCCCTACTTGAAGGCCCAAAACTAACGGCTATGGATGTTGTAGTCATCCATAGTTATTAATCTTCGGCGACCAAATACAGCGGTGTTAGATACATTGATACACAGATCATAGAAATATGTAAAAAAATTAACAATTCAAAAACATATTTCCACATTCAAATCAAAACATTTCTTGTTCATTACATAATCCAAAACATTACCCACGTTCAACAAAATATAATTATTACAAATACGCCAAGAGCAATAGATGAAGATGACCCCTTGGTTGATCAGAAAATATAGTAAGGCTAATAAATCTGCCTTTACAACAAAACACATAGCGGAAATAAAAACTCTAAATATCTATCTACCTCCTGCACGCCTCCGGAAGCTTTATTCTTCAGAGAAGAAAACCTAAGAACCTTAAATCTCAAACTACTCAAAATCATTTGAGTACCCGAGAGTTTAAGGGGAAAACAAAAACTTCGAGTCAAACATAAAGCCTGGTATGAATAATAATCTAACATCTCAATCCTTTTAGATATCTAATGAGACCATGCCGCTTAGCGGAACGGGTTTTTCCCTCATTGGTATCCTAAAACCTTTATAAAACCAAATTTTATGCTCCTGCATCCACAATGGTTAAAACATACATTTCAAAACATTATGATGATATGCATACTTGAAAATAAATAAAATTTTCCTATTCCTAGTTTAATCGGACACCCTATCATTATTATAGTTTCTAGGGTCACTTTTAACCTTTTTAGTTTTCATGGGTTTACTAATAACCATGTTATAACTAATAGACACCCTGTCTTATTCATAGTTTTCATGGGATCACTAAGAACCTATAGGCTCCTACTAGTTAACTTAATTAATTCATGGGTCCTCTTGAACATATTAGTCATTCCAATAACTAATCACCTTATCTTAGTTTTCATGGGTTGACTAGGAACCTATGGACTTATCCAGTAACTCACTGCACATCCTAGTTTTCATGGGTTGACTAGGAACCTACTGATACTTCCATTAGCCACTTACTTATCCTAGTTTTAATGGGTTTACTAGGAACCTATTGACTGATGTCAATTCTTAATCCGGATATAGTTTTCATGGGTTCACTACAAACCAATTAGCCCCTGCCAACTGTCCTTATGCATAGTTTACATAGGTTAACTATGATCCTTTTGGTATGCACCAATAACTACCTTATATAGTTTTTATGGGTATACTATAAACCTCTTGGTATGCACCAATAACTACGTTATCATAGTTTTCATGGTTTAATATAAACCTCTTGGTTTACCTCCAATAACTACAAAGTTTAGGCATCCTATATTTTTGGTCACCCTAACTCCATGGATGCAATTCTACTCATTCAGGAGTTTAAGTAATTTATATTCACTATTTGAGTTAACCTACTGGCTCTTCTACCCCTTTTTCCCCAAAATACAGTTACGGGTTATCATGTGAATATACTTGTATTTGAAGAAGTAAAACATTAATTAACAATACCACTCAGTGGGTTTAAGGTCCTTGAAATACATATCATAAAACATTGTTAACACCTTTAACTTATATTTTTATCAAGGCAACGCTTCTTCAAAATTACGTACTTAAAACCCTTACAAAACTCCTTTAATAAGGCATGGGGTTTCCTTTAAAAATTAGAGTATGGGTTTTCAAACCTTTTAAAACCAAACCTTTAGACCTTGTTGAAAGGTCTTCAAAACAACCTTTCGAATCCAAACCTTTCAAAACTATTGAAACCATTCAGCAATTCAAACCTTTCGAAAGCATTCAACTCTTAAAATATAAACCTTTCGAAGACTTATCGGGTTCAAGTTAAAATATGCGGAAGGTCCTCCTTTAAAACCTTTCGACTATAATAGAAGCAACCTTTCAATCTTGTTAGAAGGTCTGCTTCGAAAGATTTAAAACATTTCATTTAAAATAATAGATTTCTGCCCTTTTAAAGCGACTCCTTCGAAAGCTTGGGTTACATTTCAATTATAAAACAAAGGAAAATCATCTAAGTCGAAGCTTTGAAACCTTTTGAAAGCAATGGGAGAAGCGGCTGGTTTTTTAAAAAAGTAAACCTTTTGCCTTCGTCGAAAGCAACGACTTCGAAAGGTTGGAAAAAGCGGCTATAACCTTTCGACTGCGTCAAAAGGTTCAAAACAAAACAATGATAAGTGGTAATAACCTTTCGACTGTGTCGAAAGGTTCCAAATCAAAATAGTGGTAAAGCAGCAGTAACCTTTCGACTTTGTCGAAAGGTTTAAAACCTTTCTTTTTAAACCTTTGACCTGGTTGAAAGCAACCAAGTCGGAAGCTCTAATTCAAAAGCAAAGCAGGTGAAAGCTTTTGGTTTATAAAACAAACATACCCCAACCTCTTTGACCATCAACCTTTCGACTAAGAACCCTTCGACCTTGTCCAATTCATTATGTACCAAGATACTTGATACCATATGCATTGGTTTGACCTTGTCAAAAGCTATAACCCTTCAACTTAGTCGGAAGGTCTAGGTCGGAAGGTTTACTACCGTAAAAGGCTGAAACATGCTAAAAGTATGATTTCTTTGTTTTTACCTTAAAAGGATAACTTTTCAACTAACCTGCTTTTGTTTGTCAAATTCTCATTGGTTAACAATTTCTTTTCAGAAAAATGCTGCCACTAATTTTCAGAAATAAATAATAATTTTATTTTATAAAATGCCCCTTTTCCTTAATTAAATATATAAAACATTTAAGTCCCATACCTTAAATAATTTTATATATTCATCAAAACACTTAGGAAAATCTGGAAAAATCCCAAAAAATGTATTTTAATATGTCTTCCAACATATAAAAATTTCAAATGCAAATAATCTGTAACGACCCGAAATTTTCGATCCCGAAAATTCCAGATAGTTATGAAAAAGAAGAAAAAGATAGAAGAGAAGAAACAGAAACACAACACAGATCCTCACATTCGCAGCGGATAAAATATAATATGAAATAATAACAGTTTACAAAAGAATACTATATCTGTCAATTTACATTTTATAATACATCAGAGTTACTCTCATACACAACACTGAGCATATACGAATCAAATATCTCAGATAAACAAAAATAATAGTCACAGCGGAAACACTCCATACGTCCTGCCATCCAGCTCGCCCTGAGCTCCAGAACGTCCTTACCTGAAAATCTGTAATACTCGGTCTGACCCGAGCATTACATCAAAGTAACACCCGGGTCAGGCTGGAAACCAGCGTGAGTAAACTCATCTAACATGAAATACCAATACATACATTTATTTAAACCCGGGTAACTTATATCAATTTATAACTTCACAAGTCGTTATAGACATCACTTACAACACACATCTACTTCTAAGTCCCAGAACTTAGATTATATGGTCCAATTTACTTAAATCATTCCATTACACCCAAATTGATTTCACGTATTAAGTTTATATAGAATCGAAGTAGTTTTCGGGTATTAACTAATACCCGACTCCGGTTTCTTCGAATTCAGTTCATCATAACACATGTTATTCAAGTATAATGAAATTCAACTTTACACAAAAGATGTCACCTTTACTCAGCAATTCATCATTGATAAATAACCACATTCCACGAATGATTATCCTTAATTAATTACATCCATTAATCAACCCCAATTACTCATAAACAGTAATTACCCCTCTGTAATTACTTACTTAAGTAATTAACCCCTTACTTAATTATTAATCCTTTTTGATTAATTACACTAAGTAATTCGTCCTTAATTTCTTTTATTAAGTAATTACCCTTTAATTACTTCCCATTAAGTAATTCCTTTTTATTTATTTCATCCCGTAATTTGAATTACATCACTAAGGAATTATACTTATTAATCTCATTAAGTCTTATATTTAATTAATCACCAAGAGATTACCTTTAATTAATTAACAAATAAATTTCAATCGGGTAATCCATCCCTTAATTACCCTTAAACCCAATTAATAAATCTTAATTGTAGATTAATTATTCTTTAACCATTAATAAACCTTAATTATCGATTAACACAACTTAATTACAATTTAAATATCCCTTAATTACTAGTTAATTAATCATTAGTCATTAGTTAATCAAATTACCTAATCACTTAACTACTAATCATTCGTAAATTAACTTTAAGTAGCTAAATACAAACTTATTTATCAATTTATCATTAATCCAAACTCTAATTACAATTATGATTTAATTATTCTTAATTACTTTCTAAAAGTAATTCATTGAATAATTAATCATCTTAACTAACATTTTTAAAGAAATCTTCCTTAACTTTGAAAATCAAATTATTATTAACTACAAATTCTTTAACGTTAATAATTTTTATACTTAACTTAAGTTAATTATTTAATTAAAATAATAAGAGTTAAAAACATCGTTAAGCATTAATTAAGATAATTTAGAACTTGAATTAAAAACTTAACTTCTGTTAAACCTTTATTAAGTTACAGTATTTAAAACTTGTAGAAAACAAGTTACTTAACTAATTACAGCAGTTTGAAAACCCGAGCACTCCCAGGTCTAACTCGAGTAACCCTTCGAGTTTCTTACCAGTTTTCCCTGAGTCCTCTCTCGTATTCTCGTATCCCTTCTTCTTCTCTCTTTTTTTTTCCAAGTTTAAGTTTACCTTTACACCAAGAAGCAACACACGAATCTCATGACCTAACCCGAAGCAATATCTCCATTTACTCGTGCATCCCTTCAAGTACCCAATTCCAGATCATTGAATCGTGCACGCGACCACCGTGCACTTGCACGCGCTGCCGACATCTCTCCGACGCCTGAGCCGATCACCCCCAAGTCGACCATCGATCATTCTATCGATCGAAACCACCAAACCCTTGAACGAACTCGCATTTGAAAATTTGCCCAATTCGAACTTCCAAACCTTACAGCTCCGAGCATAAACTTCCACGTTCCGGCGATGACAATCATCCAGGAGTGTCGAAACTCCAGCCATGACACCCCTTGCTTCTACACTAACATTTCCTTGCCTACCATGCCACTCGATCAACCCGAGGTGGCTAAATCACCTCGTTTCCAATCTTGTTCAAAATCGCAAGTTAAACCCTACTCTGACCATCTCTGGCCACCACGTCTACTGCTAAACCATCTGCCTATTTTTCCTATGATCGACATCCCCTAGACCACCTTCAACCCAGATTTTGACCTCCCTTTCACCGCCAATCAACGGCAAATCACCAAAATACCCAATTCGAACAATCCAAGAATTCACAAGAATTAACAACCCTAAAGTCATGAAATGAAGATCAAAATTCATGATTTCCCATCACGAATCCATTTCCATAATTCGAATTTGTAATTAAGATAATTGATTTTAGCCTGTAAAAGTAATTTCCACTGTTTTTTTCTATTTTTGAACTCATTTGCTAAATTTAAAAATCCTGGAATTACTTTTATAAACATCTTCATTCATTAACAAACAGTTTTCATTTATACATCGAGATCTAAAATTTGTTTGATTAGGTGTGGTGAATTTTTGAAGACAAACATCACTGCCTAGATCTCAGAGTATAGGATGCATATAAAATCAGACATCTCACATACATGTATATATATACACCCAGATAAATTCAAACTGAAGAATTTGAGGCAATTCAATATCATCGCAAGCAATTCAGTTAAAACCAAATAAACAAAAAGTGTTTACTCACCTGTGAGAGAAATGCAGAGCTGATGAAAAAGAACAGGAAGTCTTAATACTGAATTTGCTTCAGATTTCCTTGACTTATATTCATTTGCATGCATAAAAAAAATAAGGCAGACATGGGATCGAAAACTCGCATCAAACTTTGAAAACATGTTGCAGATTTTGTTTGCACTTGATTTGTTTTTGAAACAAACTGCAGCCATTTGGTCATGAGATGAATGTTTCAGACCTCTGGTCACAGAATGGTTTTGGAAAATGGGTTACAGGGTCTCAAATTTATTTCTGGTTTGTTTGAATTTGAGGAATATCAGATTTGCATTTGAACTTTGAGAGGTTTACATGATATTGATTTGAACAAAGAATGGAAAGACTTTGATATAAACCAAAACATGCAGAGTCTACATTGTTCTAATACAAAGAAGATAAATCTTAGCTGGTACAAGATTTTTTTTTTAAATTCGATCAGAGATTTTATGTTGGGTATGGAGGCTGATATGAGAGCAATTTGTACAAGCATTTAATGAAAATGTCATACTTATCTCCTTTTATTAATTTCGAATGGTACTTGTGTTACTTTACTACATTTCTTGCCTGCAAAGCTTCCTTTGCCATAGTACAAATATTTATGTGACTTGTTCATCTTGTATATATATCTTTCCATTTTGCAGGTACCTCTTGTATATCTATTTTATTCTTGGTTTTGATTTACATCTTGCATATAGATACGGTTATAGTGATAGTATATAGATATTTCTAGACTTTCTACTTACAGATATTTCCTTTGTTTTGTTATGACTTGTTACTTGCATACATAAGGCGATAGCATGTATATTTCTTGCCTGCAATACAAGTATACCTCTTTTCTTGCCTATTTTTTTTTATAAAGTTAGAATTATCTTAAGTGTTTAACTTCAAGTTGTTATATTTATTTCTATTATATTAGCTTGTGAATTTATTTCTATTTTTACATAACTACTATTTTGTATTTGTACAAGATTTTTATCTTTTGGTGGCTTGCATTTATTTACATTGGCTTGTTTGACAAGCTTATACTTATCTATATTTGACTTGACCATAATTTATTTTAGATATTATTTTTAATTTAAACTTAACTACCAAATTCTTATGTTCATACCATAATACATGTATTCATATTAAATTTTGAGAATTATTCTAAGTGTTCGTTTTATATTTACATAACTATAAAGTTGTTTAAAACATTTATTTTATTTCTTTTTAAAGTTTAACCATCCAACACTTAATTTCCTATTTATTAAATTGATTTATACTTATGTTCATATCCTATTTTCTAGTGCTGATATATATATTTATATATTTTCATAACCATATTTTGTTCTTATACTTCAAGTTTAAATTAATAAGGTTCATTTTATTCCAACCATATAATTGTTTAAATATTGGTAAGACTATATTTTATCTTTTAAAACATTATTGTTAATAAGCTATATTTTTATTTTATATTTCAAATTGTAGTTATTTTACCAAACATCCCCATATATATATATATATATATTTAACATAATAAATTATATTTTAATTAATTCAATTAAATATTTATTAAAATAATACTGCCAAAAACCCGGGATGTCACATCCCTCCCCCCTTTAGAACTTTTCGTCCTCGAAAAGGAACTGAGCCAGAATTATTAAAATACTTAAAATCAGATAAATTTCTTTGATCATTTGTAAAATACTTTTAAATATCTATATAATATTATTCCAAAGTAGTTTTTATAAAAATACTTTTGTCACTCGATGTTTCAACAAGTCCATCCTTGTTCTCATAGAAATTCGGTCATACGTTGATCAGGCGTAGGACTGAAAATCTGTAAGTACTTGGCAAACCCGTTTCTAACACCTAGTGAAAATACTTAGAAAATAATTTTATTGCAAATATCGAAAACAGTTTTTGAAAATAGAGGAATATCTTTGGTGAGAATGCTCTGGAAATCATCACACCCATCCATGGTCACAGTTACATCCTGGGTTACGTTGCCGTTGCAGCAAAAGTCCATGTAACTGGTTACACCATAGAACCCACGACAGATCGCAGTTACATCCAGGGTTACGTTGCCGTCGCAGCAAAAGTCCATGTAACTGTTGGCTCTCAGTGGCACAAATGATTTTCGCTGTCAAAATGAAACTTCTCCATTCCTACATAGGTCTCAGTCTACCGATATAAAATCAAACGCAGACTGTTGGCTCTCAGCGGCACACAAGACTTTCGCTATGTTACCATAGTGTCGCAGTCTACCGATGTAAAATCAAACATAGACTGTTGGCTCTCAGCGGCACACACGACTTCTGCTATGGTCTGCAGTAGATCGCAGTGACATCGAGTTACACTGTCGTCACAGCATAACCCAAATGCCTCTGTGGGCACCAGCCCCTCGACTTACCCTACAAATAATCCTCAGGAACTAGTTTTGTCCGGACTCCTCACAGGATCAACTTTAGAAACCCCCCCTTGGGGCTCAAGGCAGTACCACCCAGTGGCACTCCTAAGAAGTTCATTTCAAGGGAGCGCCTTTTTCCCCAGAGCAAATCTCAAAACACTTTATACTATACACATATAGTATTTTTCAAATCATACACCTAGTATGAATCTCATATAAATGCTTTTACACAAAAATCGATTCTCAAAATCGATAATTCACAAATCAGGCTTTCCCAAATCCCAATATTGATTTTATCCAAAAATCAAAAGCCTTTCCAAGTCCAAAGGTTCCCAAAACCTTTTTCTCAAAACCATTTCCATAAAATCTTTTATATATATATTCATATATATAATTTCCTTGGGAAATCTTTAAATCACTTTATACTTATATAAGTTTCCTTTGTATACTTCAAAACTTTCAAAACCCTTTTTCTTCTGGCAATGGATTCAATAAGGGGAGTTTTATCATATATAACAAAGATACGTAACTTTTTTTATTCCCAATCAAATATTCAATTTTGATTACTTTATAAAGTCACTTGTCAAATTTCTTACTTTTACTATAAAGTAAACTTTAACTCAGAAAAATATTCAATTTCCACTTTATCTCCATAAAGTTAATTTCTACCATAGAAATATAAATTTTAATTTTATTTTATTTTAGTTCCTCATATATTCACAAATATATTTTCCATTTCAAAAATCATCTTATAACCTTTTATCTACAACTTCAAAATCAAATTTCCACCTTTATTCATTGTCAATTTCTCAAAATATACTTTCAATTTCACTTCCAAACTAGTATCATCCACCCAACTATCTAGTGCGGACTCAGATCTGGTTTCTTGATCAGAAACCGTCATTCTCCTTGCATAGTCACACCTATGATAGAGAATATCCAGAACCAATCAAAAATCCATATCCAGGTTCGCCGTCGAAAATCGAACGAAAAATCCCAACTCGAATCGATAATACTATCTCGAAATTCTGTGCTCGAATCTGGATCAATTCATTATGCAAATAGAATAATATACGTACATCCTACGTATTTATCTTCATTGATTATCAGTTAAATCAATTCCCTTTCTATTCACATTCACCTTAATTTTCATTCACTTATTCACTTTTGCCTTAATCCCCATTTGGATTATCACTTCAATTCTTATCTCAGTTGGGTATTTAAACAATAACAGTTTGAACTCCGACCAGTTTATTTTTAGAAAATAGCTTGAATTTTTTTTTTTTTTGAAGAATAGATAAGTAGTTGAAAAATAATTATTAGTTGAAAAATAGATGGTAAAATAGTTAAGTAGTTGTAAGATAGTTGAAAAATAGTAAAACAATTACAAATTAGTTGTAAAATGGTAACTAGTTATAAAGTAGCTAAAAAGATAGTAATTAGTAAATAAGATGGTTGTAAAATAGCTAAATAGTTTCAAAAGTAGTTATAAAATAAGTATAAGATAGTTCTGGAATTGTTAAAGGAAAATAGTAATAGTTAGGAAAATAGATTTAGAACAGTTCTTATCAAAATGATTTATTTAAAAAAATAGTCCAGAGCCAAACTGTTTAATATCCCATCTCCATTTTCATCAATTCAATTTAAATTTCCACTTTCATTTAAATTGACTCAATCCCAATTTGAATAACTTAAATTTTATTTCTAATTAATCCAATTCAAATTTCCCATTTGAATTTTACACTTATCCATCATAAATCACAATTCCCATTAATTCAAATCAAATTCAGTTTGAACTAATTCAATTTAAATCTCAATTTTAAACAATCTCGAATCATATAAATTCGAGTTAAATTTTCAAAAGTTGATTTAACCCCTTAAATCAAATTAACCTTTATTTTTAAATTAATAATCCAAATCTTTAAACAATTTAATTCTGAGTCCAATTCTCAAAATTCCATTTTAGGTTATCTTTACGTAGCTTATTTCAAAGTTCAAATAAGAGTTCAAAACAATTTTACCTTAAAAATTCAATTTATTACCCAATTTCAATTTTGAAACCAGTGCTTAACAATTTCAGTTTACATTTTCATTTTAACATCCAAATCTTAATGTTCAAAGTGATCCCATTTTCTCAAGTTTAATTTTTATCTTTAAAAATCAAAATTACTTAAGTAATTTTCAAATTAAAGTTTAATTCCATTTAGTTTCAAATAATGAATTAGATATTACCTCAATCTACTCTTAATTCATTTAATCAATCAAATTCACAGTCTCATAATTACTGATAATAACAGGATGATATTAAGATAAATAAACATCCAATTTATTTAAAGCATTCATCATCCACTACCCATTCCAGATCTCAATCCTATCTGAGATCACATATAATTCCCCACCAAACCAACCCATTTAACTTTCCTAAGTTAAATCTCAATTTCATCTTGAAATTTCCAATTCAGGTTGTTTATTCCAAACTTATTTAACTTCCCTTAAGTTAAATTCAATTTAATCTCGTCAAACTTACTCAAATTTGAATTCCCACTTCAAATTTTAAACTTCACATTAATAATCTTATAAGTTCAAAACTTATCACCTTAGGTTTTCACATTACATTCCAAATTTAAAACTCAACATTAAGAGTTTATTTCACCCCATTTTGATATTATGTATATTCCTTATGTATATACATATTATTTCTTTATCAATTTGAAACAATTTTCACATTAACTGGACTTAGATTTAAAACTTCACAATTTAAATTATCTTTAATTCCAATTTATAAGTTATACTTATCTAAATGTTTTACTTCCCTAAACATTTCATTTTGCTTACTCCTTAATACATATTTATTATCAAACACAACAGTCAATTATGATAATAACCAAGATTATCATATCTGGAAACCATTCATTATCATCTTATTCTGAAACTCTTTCACAAATTCAAGATTTTAATTCCAGTTTGAATCCATTTCAAACTTATATTTATTAAATTTCAATTTGGTTGTATTCCTATCACCTCTTAATTTAATTCCAATAATTTAACAACCAGTTACCTTAACATTTATTGGTTAAGGAATATTGCTTTATATATATATATATATCAAATATAATTTTATATAAAATCATTTAAAATCTTTATATAAGAAAATAACAAGTACGTTCTCTCATATATATTACACTCAACTCATTCTAGGGCACTACTGACCCTATCTTTATGAGTATACCCACCAGAGCCAAGGTTCTCGCTTAACCTTTGCTCTGATACCAACTGTAACGACCCGAAATTTTCGATCCCGAAAATTCCAGATAGTTATGAAAAAGAAGAAAAAGATAGAAGAGAAGAAACAGAAACACAACACAGATCCTCACATTCGCAGCGGATAAAATATAATATGAAATAATAACAGTTTACAAAAGAATACTATATCTGTCAATTTACATTTTATAATACATCAGAGTTACTCTCATACACAACACTGAGCATATACGAATCAAATATCTCAGATAAACAAAAATAATAGTCACAGCGGAAACACTCCATACGTCCTGCCATCCAGCTCGCCCTGAGCTCCAGAACGTCCTTACCTGAAAATCTGTAATACTCGGTCTGACCCGAGCATTACATCAAAGTAACACCCGGGTCAGGCTGGAAACCAGCGTGAGTAAACTCATCTAACATGAAATACCAATACATACATTTATTTAAACCCGGGTAACTTATATCAATTTATAACTTCACAAGTCGTTATAGACATCACTTACAACACACATCTACTTCTAAGTCCCAAAACTTAGATTATATGGTCCAATTTACTTAAATCATTCCATTACACCCAAATTGATTTCACGTATTAAGTTTATATAGAATCGAAGTAGTTTTCGGGTATTAACTAATACCCGACTCCGGTTTCTTCGAATTCAGTTCATCATAACACATGTTATTCAAGTATAATGAAATTCAACTTTACATAAAAGATGTCACCTTTACTCAGCAATTCATCATTGATAAATAACCACATTCCACGAATGATTATCCTTAATTAATTACATCCATTAATCAACCCCAATTACTCATAAACAGTAATTACCCCTCTGTAATTACTTACTTAAGTAATTAACCCCTTACTTAATTATTAATCCTTTTTGATTAATTACACTAAGTAATTCGTCCTTAATTTCTTTTATTAAGTAATTACCCTTTAATTACTTCCCATTAAGTAATTCCTTTTTATTTATTTCATCCCGTAATTTGAATTACATCACTAAGGAATTATACTTATTAATCTCATTAAGTCTTATATTTAATTAATCACCAAGAGATTACCTTTAATTAATTAACAAATAAATTTCAATCGAGTAATCCATCCCTTAATTACCCTTAAACCCAATTAATAAATCTTAATTGTAGATTAATTATTCTTTAACCATTAATAAACCTTAATTATCGATTAACACAACTTAATTACAATTTAAATATCCCTTAATTACTAGTTAATTAATCATTAGTCATTAGTTAATCAAATTACCTAATCACTTAACTACTAATCATTCGTAAATTAACTTTAAGTAGCTAAATACAAACTTATTTATCAATTTATCATTAATCCAAACTCTAATTACAATTATGATTTAATTATTCTTAATTACTTTCTAAAAGTAATTCATTGAATAATTAATCATCTTAACTAACATTTTTAAAGAAATCTTCCTTAACTTTGAAAATCAAATTATTATTAACTACAAATTCTTTAACGTTAATAATTTTTATACTTAACTTAAGTTAATTATTTAATTAAAATAATAAGAGTTAAAAACATCGTTAAGCATTAATTAAGATAATTTAGAACTTGAATTAAAATCTTAACTTCTGTTAAACCTTTATTAAGTTACAGTATTTAAAACTTGTAGAAAACAAGTTACTTAACTAATTACAGCAGTTTGAAAACCCGAGCACTCCCAGGTCTAACTCGAGTAACCCTTCGAGTTTCTTACCAGTTTTCCCTGAGTCCTCTCTCGTATTCTCGTATCCCTTCTTCTTCTCTCTTTTTTTTTCCAAGTTTAAGTTTACCTTTACACCAAGAAGCAACACACGAATCTCATGACCTAACCCGAAGCAATATCTCCATTTACTCGTGCATCCCTTCAAGTACCCAATTCCAGATCATTGAATCGTGCACGCGACCACCGTGCACTTGCACGCGCTGCCGACATCTCTCCGACGCCTGAGCCGATCACCCCCAAGTCGACCATCGATCATTCTATCGATCGAAACCACCAAACCCTTGAACGAACTCGCATTTGAAAATTTGCCCAATTCGAACTTCCAAACCTTACAGCTCCGAGCATAAACTTCCACGTTCCGGCGATGACAATCATCCAGGAGTGTCGAAACTCCAGCCATGACACCCCTTGCTTCTACACTAACATTTCCTTGCCTACCATGCCACTCGATCAACCCGAGGTGGCTAAATCACCTCGTTTCCAATCTTGTTCAAAATCGCAAGTTAAACCCTACTCTGACCATCTCTGGCCACCACGTCTACTGCTAAACCATCTGCCTATTTTTCCTATGATCGACATCCCCTAGACCACCTTCAACCCAGATTTTGACCTCCCTTTCACCGCCAATCAACGGCAAATCACCAAAATACCCAATTCGAACAATCCAAGAATTCACAAGAATTAACAACCCTAAAGTCATGAAATGAAGATCAAAATTCATGATTTCCCATCACGAATCCATTTCCATAATTCGAATTTGTAATTAAGATAATTGATTTTAGCCTGTAAAAGTAATTTCCACTGTTTTTTTCTATTTTTGAACTCATTTGCTAAATTTAAAAATCCTGGAATTACTTTTATAAACATCTTCATTCATTAGCAAACAGTTTTCATTTATACATCGAGATCTAAAATTTGTTTGATTAGGTGTGGTGAATTTTTGAAGACAAACATCACTGCCTAGATCTCAAAGTATAGGATGCATATAAAATCAGACATCTCACATACATGTATATATATACACCCAGATAAATTCAAACTGAAGAATTTGAGGCAATTCAATATCATCGCAAGCAATTCAGTTAAAACCAAATAAACAAAAAGTGTTTACTCACCTGTGAGAGAAATGCAGAGCTGATGAAAAAGAACAGGAAGTCTTAATACTGAATTTGCTTCAGATTTCCTTGACTTATATTCATTTGCATGCATAAAAAAAATAAGGCAGACATGGGATCGAAAACTCGCATCAAACTTTGAAAACATGTTGCAGATTTTGTTTGCACTTGATTTGTTTTTGAAACAAACTGCAGGCATTTGGTCATGAGATGAATGTTTCAGACCTCTGGTCACAGAATGGTTTTGGAAAATGGGTTACAGGGTCTCAAATTTATTTCTGGTTTGTTTGAATTTGAGGAATATCAGATTTGCATTTGAACTTTGAGAGGTTTACATGATATTGATTTGAACAAAGAATGGAAAGACTTTGATATAAACCAAAACATGCAGAGTCTACATTGTTCTAATACAAAGAAGATAAATCTTAGCTGGTACAAGATTTTTTTTTTAAATTCGATCAGAGATTTTATGTTGGGTATGGAGGCTGATATGAGAGCAATTTGTACAAGCATTTAATGAAAATGTCATACTTATCTCCTTTTATTAATTTCGAATGGTACTTGTGTTACTTTACTACATTTCTTGCCTGCAAAGCTTCCTTTGCCATAGTACAAATATTTATGTGACTTGTTCATCTTGTATATATATCTTTCCATTTTGCAGGTACCTCTTGTATATCTATTTTATTCTTGGTTTTGATTTACATCTTGCATATAGATACGGTTATAGTGATAGTATATAGATATTTCTAGACTTTCTACTTACAGATATTTCCTTTGTTTTGTTATGACTTGTTACTTGCATACATAAGGCGATAGCATGTATATTTCTTGCCTGCAATACAAGTATACCTCTTTTCTTGCCTATTTTTTTTTTATAAAGTTAGAATTATCTTAAGTGTTTAACTTCAAGTTGTTATATTTATTTCTATTATATTAGCTTGTGAATTTATTTCTATTTTTACATAACTACTATTTTGTATTTGTACAAGATTTTTATCTTTTGGTGGCTTGCATTTATTTACATTGGCTTGTTTGACAAGCTTATACTTATCTATATTTGACTTGACCATAATTTATTTTAGATATTATTTTTAATTTAAACTTAACTACCAAATTCTTATGTTCATACCATAATACATGTATTCATATTAAATTTTGAGAATTATTCTAAGTGTTCGTTTTATATTTACATAACTATAAAGTTGTTTAAAACATTTATTTTATTTCTTTTTAAAGTTTAACCATCCAACACTTAATTTCCTATTTATTAAATTGATTTATACTTATGTTCATATCCTATTTTCTAGTGCTGATATATATATTTATATTTTTTCATAACCATATTTTGTTCTTATACTTCAAGTTTAAATTAATAAGGTTCATTTTATTCCAACCATATAATTGTTTAAATATTGGTAAGACTATATTTTATCTTTTAAAACATTATTGTTAATAAGCTAGATTTTTATTTTATATTTCAAATTGTAGTTATTTTACCAAACATCCCCATATATATATATATATATATATATATATATTTAACATAATAAATTATATTTTAATTAATTCAATTAAATATTTATTAAAATAATACTGCCAAAAACCCGGGATGTCACATAATCTTTATTTTAGCCATAAATAATTTATAACCCAATAAATCATTTTCTTCACTAGAAAATTTATATAAAATCGATATAAACTCAGAAAATTATGAAAATTGAAACCCATCTTCAAAATCATGTTTTCTATAATATAAAATTTTCCCATAACATTTAAAAATCCTTTCATCTTGGTTTTGCCCTAAAACCGTGTATATCCCTTATTAAACAACCTTGTTTAAACACATATAAATCATAAACAAGCATATCATCATTCAATATATCATAAAACAGATTTGTCCTTAAATCCAAAACCATATAATGTAAAAATCAAAATAGATATGTAGAAATTATTATTCACCTTAGATTGGATAAAGAAATTGAAGTATGATTGAGATTGATTCCTCCTAACTTGAATCCTAGCTTTTAGTTGATTTTCTCTTCTCCTCTTTCTAATGGCCGACCTTGCTTTCACTTCTTACGGTTATAATTTTTGTTTTGGTGAAATGAACGTGTACGACCTAATGGGAATAGTATAAGGGTGGGAAGTATGGTTATTTACCCTAATGTCCTTATGTTTAATTTTCTAACCATTTATACAAGTTCATTAGATAGTAAGTAAGCACGACCACCTAATTTATTAATCAACCTCGATCTCCTTATCTACATTATTCCATTTAATTTATTCTAATTAAATCTGTTGAATAATATCAATAGAATTAGGGGTGTTACATTTAATCTATGTCTTGTGGATGGTCTACCAGGTTGTCTTTTGTATTATAGAGGATGTAACAAAATAGTTTCTAGAGCTTCATTTATATCTTGTAAAGTTGATATTGGATTGATGTTATGTGAATAAACTAAACAATAGTAGGATGTCTTGAAGTAATCTTCACTGTAATCATAAACTGTAAGATCTTGACTTAGTATAACTCTGACTGCATGATCACATGGAAAGTTGTTAATATGCCAGATATTGCAAGAACATGTATGGAAGTTAATATCTACAATATTAACTTTTCCTTTGGTTGTTTGTACTTTGAAAATATCATCAGACGATTTGTTCACTATCCAACCCATGCTTGTGTGAAATGAATTTGTTTTCTTTTGATTTTGGACATAGAATAGTATTCCAACTTTTGATTCCTCTCGGCGGTTTGACATTAAAACCATTAATTTGCTTAGTATAGCATCTAGCGAGCGATGAAGTTATTGTCAAACTTCTTTCTTTTAATATCCAACTATTAAAATATTCTGCCATATTTGATGTCATTTCTCCATAACAGTTTCGAAGAAATAATACAGATGTCCAATGCTCGGGAGGTAAATTCAAAAGAAATTTGGCAACAAGATTCCCACCAAATAATCTAAATGTCTCCATAGCTTTATTGTATTGAGAAAAGTTTATGCATAAGTGCATTCTGCGAATAATCTTACTATCCTCCTCTATTACTTCGACAACTTCCTAAAGATGCTATTAAGTTTTGTTTTAAATGATATAACCAATAGCTATGATAAGCATTTGGGAAAACTTTTAGAATAGACAATTTGATTCCATGAAGTCTTTCTGACATAAAAACATATCTTCTATTATCATCAACGAGCATTTGATGGAGATGCTCAAAAAACCAATACCAATTATCTGCATTTCATAGGAAACTATAGTTATAACCAACACAAACATACCTAAAATACACGTAGAATATGTTAGTATAATTACATCTGAACCGATTAGGATTGCATTTGTGTTATGCAGTGATTATTTAAAACTGCATATGTGTTATGACCTTAAAATTTGCATATGTGTTATGACACATACATAGTGATTATTTAAACAACATATATGCAGTTTTAAATAATTTCTGAAAAATCATAAACATTTATTACTGCATACGTGTTATGCAGTGATTATTCAAAACCTACAGAGGTGGGTATAAAGTAATTATTTAAAAAAAAAAAATTTGATATAATTAATGTTATTTTATTTACCTTCATTGCCGTCTTTTTTTGATGCTAACATTAAACATCCAGAATTTTTTCCTTTCATAAAAGTTGCATCTACAAAGATAACAGAACGACAGAATTTGAAATCAAAAGAACAAGCTTCTAATCCAATGAAAACTCGTTCAAACCTTCTAGTTAATGGATTTTCTTCCAAAACAGTTGTGCTTCCTCGATTTGTTATGTTTACTGAATTAATGTATTCTACCAAATGATGATATGATAAATCTGAAGTTCCATGTAGCTCTTTAATTGCTAGAACTTTTCTTTATAAGCATAGTAGCAGCTAAGAAGAATCTTGAATTCAGAGTTACATTGAGTAATAACATCTCTTATTTTCATGGAAGGATTAGAACGAATATAACTCATCACGAATTCTTTTACAAATCCACTTGAAATTGGAAGATTATTTACATCAAAAATTCCAGCATCACATGTATGAACGTTGTTTATAGTTTTAACAATAATAGTATTCAGATTAGTAAATGGACAAGATGTATGAATTCTAAATTTGCAATCAGGCTGAGAACATTTTGTAGTAACATGCTTCTTGTCATTTTTCACATTTTAAGCTTATATCCATTGACAAATTAATAGAATATTAGTTTGTTTCCAAATTCTTTTACAGTGCTAAAACACTGACCAACTCTTGTAAAAATCTCAATTGGACTATTGCGATCCATTTTAAGAATATTTAGCAGTCCACTAGTATTATCATCTAAGCAAACTATTTCAGAATTACATCTTCTACACAATTACTTGAAGTGAAAGCAGTTGTGTTGGAAATAGATGACATACCTTTTACGTCAGTATTCATAACAAGAGAATCCACTTTGTTGAATACAAAATGGCATAACAAGGCTTGCAAATCAAAATCTGATTCAACGGTTCTTTTTTATCTTTAATATAAGATAAATCCCATGGTATGGAATTTAGATTTTTCCATTTTGAAAATATCAAATCGCTCATAAATTTTAGTTTTGAATCCTGCAAAAGACGAAAACCATAATTGTAACGACTTGGTATTTCACCGCTTTAGTTTGTGAATATTTAATTAATTTTAAATATTCAAATAATATATTTTATAATTAAAATAAAAATCTTTTAAATAATAAACAGTGATGGTGAAATAGTTTTCAAATTTTTTTTACAAAAATATTTATTTCAAAGAAAAATCGAAAATGTGACTGGAATTCGTTTTTCGAATTTTCGACTTTTGGTCGGCTAAAAAGTGTCGCAAACGTTGTGAACTTTTTAGCTAACATATATTCATGCATACTATAATAATTTAAGTATTTCAAGGTTAATAATATGGTAGAATACATTTACTTAAGTTTATATAATGTTGATGTGACATTTTCCTAAGTATTTAAAAATAAATGTCATAATACATCATATCACCTGAGATATTAGGAAGCATAAGTACATGAAGTTTTAAATGCATGTTGGAGAAGGGGGGAACATGTTCATGTGCATGGTACAAGGTGGAAGGAGGCATGATGAGGTGGAGCAAATGTGGTGGAGGGCAAGGTACATAAGGGTATTTTGGTAATTTAGTTTATCCATTTGTATACATGTAAATTCCCTAATATTTTTCTCATTTTCATTTTCATTTTTACTTTGCAAATTTATCATCATGTCTTCATGTTCACTTTCATGGCTTTAAAAAAATAAATTCTTAAGTTTTAAAATCTAGTTTCGTTCACTTTTAAAAATCTAAATCCTTGTTTTAAGCTTTCTTCTTCCATTTCAATACTCTTCCTTCACAAAACAAGCTCCACCTCCCTCCACCCTTCAAGGCCGAGCCTTGTTCTTCCCTTAGGCCAAATTCAAAAGCACACCTTAGGGCCAAAGACATCATTTTTTCTAAGGCAAAGCGAAGTTTTAGGTCGTGTTCAAATCATAGTGAAAGTTCGTTTAGTTTCGTCGACTTCTAGTGAGTAAAATTCTCGCCTTTTTACTAAATTTTAGAACATATATCATTTCTTGACTTGGTTTTAAAGATGATGTTAGTTTGGATAAAAATAATGTTGGTTTGTATGTATGTATAAGTGCTTGGATTATAATGATGCGTGGGTATAATTTATTTGTGCTTGTATGCCTTGATTTGGAATTAGACTTGAAATGAAGTCTAATGTTCAAATTAGTTAGAAAGTTGAGTCTTTGCATATGTTTGTGGTGGTAATGTGATTATATATGTTATGATGTTGAATACATGATTGTATGCTAAGAAAATTAGTACATTTACTAGTTTAAGCGACATAGAAACCCTTGTTTAAAATTCAGGATCTTTGATTTTAAAATTTCAAAATGTTTTCAAGTTTAAAACTTGTTTAGTTTCTAAGAACATACCTTTATGTTTTACAAGTAGTAAAGTTTTCCAAGAGTTAAAGTTCTAAAGAAGATTTAGAAAAACAAAATTTCAAGTTTTGAAAATTACGGGTCGTATAGCGATAGTCGCTATAGGCGCAGTTCGTGAAAACGAACTCTTTTTGAAATTTAAAATGGTTTTCACTTAAGTATCGTTTTTGAAAAGAGTTTCAAACATATATTAAGTAATAAAAATTATTATTTAATTAATTAATTAAGTAAGGTAATTAATGCTTAATCATTAATTAACAAAGGTAATTAGTACTTAAGTGTTGCTCAATTAATTTAATTCCAATTAGTTAATTAATTAAAGTTAATTATTATTTAATTATTAATTAGGGATTAATTATTATTTAATTATTTATTTAAGATTAATTATTAATTAATTATTTATTTAAAAAGGGTTTTAATGATTAATAAATTACTGATTAAGTTAAATTTAATTAAGATTTAATTAGGACTTAATTAAGATTTAATTATTGTTTAATAATGATTAATTTATTATTTAATTAATAAGGGTTTTAAATTTAAATTCGCTTTATTTCTAAATATGGGTTTTGTTTAAAAGCGGTTTCTTTTGCAATAGTATTTCAAATTAAGAGATTTTCTTATCAATTACCCTTAAGTAACCTCAAACGATTATGGAACCAAATGACATCTATTTAGCCGAACGAATCCACATTTGCTATTACAATAACTTGGACATGAGTTTAGCACAACAAAAACTATTCTACTATTATAATAACTTGGACATTACCTATAAGTTGATTGAATATTGTTCGTTCATTCCCTTTTATATATCTGCTTGTTGTGTAAATACCTTTGACATAATTTGGAAAGTCAAACTAAATTAAATAAGAATCATTGTGGTCTCTAAGCCTCTTTTCAAACTTGTGAAGTCAAATACTTAAAAAAATTCCTTTTTAAAATGGTTTAAAGTTTGTTATTATCATTTTAAAAATGATATTTAAAGGAAAACTAAGCAATTATTTTATTAGAATGTTTTGAAGTAATTTAATACATTTTAAATAATTGTTTAAAAGTAATTATTTGTTAATATGGTTTAAAGATAATTTAATGAAAGCTGTTTTAAATAATAACTTATTTAGTTAAAGGTATTTTCAATTAATTGTTTATCAATGGAACTTTATTGATTAAAGAAGTTTTGTTTTAAATAAGGAGAGTCTATAAAAAAGAGTTTTCTAAAAAATTTTGGATATTTACAAAGGAGTTTTATAAATAAACTTGGGGATTTATGAATAGTTTTATAAGGCGGAATTAATTTAAAGGACAAAATTTTTGTATATTTTTAGCCTCAAGGACACGACCTCAATATTTTAACCATAAAGACAAACATTCTCCTAAAAATTAATCATAAGGACAAACATTGTTTCAAAATTATTCATAAGGACAAACATTGTTTCAAAATTATTCATAAGGACAAACATTCTTCCAAAACTGCTACTGAACTAAAAACTGATACCTAAAAACTACTGATAACTACAAACTGATACCTAAAAACTGCCATCAATAACTAAAAACTGATACCTAAAGAAAGTTGTCATTTAGACTAAAATACTGAAGATCTGTCCTTAAGGCTAAAACGCTGAGAAATTTTATCATTGACAATAATTTCTTGGTTTTATAAATGGATTTGGAATGTTAGTAAAGGAAACTTTCATAATGAAATAGATTTATTAAAAGGAGTTATTGAGGTAAATTATAAATAAATTTGAGATTGGATTTTCCTTAACCGACCTTCTTAATTTTGGTGGTATGAACATTCATTCCACACTGAACACGAAGGAATAATGTTTGAGGTTATCCTTATCTCCAATTTAAATAACTTTTGTTTCAATCTTGTTAATATGATTTTGAAGTAAGCAATCTTTCACAATGTTTTATGAATATACGTATGCCAGTAAGATAAGTATATGAATATATTGATAAATATTTTGTAAAGAGATACACTAAATAATTTTTTTATCTAAATAAGGTTTAATGGTTGCTATGGGTAATTAAATCTATGAATTGTTGTTGTTTGGTTTATTTGATAATTAAATAACCAACTATCAAATTTTGGTCAATTTTGACTTAAGAAGTAAATAAGAGCTTCAAGTGTTCATACGGTTTGAGTTCCCTCGGGAGAACACATTATGGTGAAACGTCTCTAACTTTGAGGGATATATTAGAGATCCCCTTGGGACTTTGGTATAGTCCTTTTACTTTCGAAAGAACCGGGAATGAGCCAACCGGAAATTATCGGTTGTTAATTCGAAGAGACCAGGATCAGATATATTATCTGAAAACCACTTTGAACCAACATCTACGTTCGAATGGAAGACATGTTGAAGATGTTTTAAGATGGAGTTCTTTGAAGTGAAAGGGCTACCTGCTACTACTCCCGAGGGTGATTCCAAAATAGATGTAGCAGAGGTAGTGCCTTCGATTTCATTCAGACCCAGAACAAACTTGTATGGATGAATGCTGGCATTGCATTTCTGTTTGGAAGGCAGTGCTAGCATTCCAAGATGGTTTGCTAAGAGGGTAAATTATAGCCTGAATCTTCACACCCCGGTAATGGGTAAAATAGGGTAGATGCGGTAGGGCTATGTGGGTCGCTCCCATTAAGGTATGGTCATCCTTTGTATAGAGTCGATATCTACATATGCTTTGAGGCCCATTATGGTTGTTGATCAACCATAGGGTGATCATATTCGGTACTATCCCCTCTATAGGCTAGTCCCGTGTTGGTAGGATTGCAAAGGTAACTACGGTCAATAGTATATTTTATCTAGAGGTATACTATTTTTCGAAAGGTAGTCCCTTACCTTGCCATTTTTTGGAATCCATTCTACAATAAGCGCCTTTGGTTTTTGATTATAAACCTATTATTGTTGTGATGTACACGTATCACAACTACTTGATTATTGGTATTTTAAATCTTAGACATTATTATAATATCGCTGGATTTTATAATAAAAATGGTTTTGGTTATCGTAAGGTAAAAACCCTTCCGTTTTTATGTGAGGCGTAGTCTTACGAGATACCTTTTATTTTGAAAAAGGTTTTCAAATGTAGAAATCCATATGTTTTGATTCGAGTTTTACTCATGTTGGTTTACCAGACTTACCCGGATGTTATTTTCTTATAATGCTCGAGTCAACCCGAGCACATTTTCTAGATTTTGCTGGATTCTTTAGAGCTTTCATGTAACAACCCGCATATTTTACGATTGTATATTTAAATATAGCATCGTTAATCGGATTAAAGTCCAAAATATTACTTTTTGTAAATAGTCGAATTGGGACTCGAGACCACTTCCATTGAGTCCAAAATGGCATTTACAACTTTTTTGAGTATAAACATCGATATGTTTGGAGTTGATTAGAATTTTGATGTTTTCATTTGGAGCTTTGGGTTTGGGTTTCAGCCCACTAACCCAATAAGAGAACCCAACTCCTTTATCAAACACTCTAACTCAACTCCTCTTCATTCATTTCATTCCTTATTTCCTAACACTCAAGCTCAAGAGAAAAATGGGGGAAAAGATTGGAAATTAAAAATTCCTAAACCCTAGTTTTATTAGGAAATTCAAGTTCTTGCTCTAAAATCAAAGAGAAGCTTAGGTAAGCATCCTCTTCATCTTATCCATCTCAATCTCTCTTCAATTTCAGAAATTCCTAAATCTTAACTTAGGAAATATTTGCTTATTAGCTTAGATCGGAGCTTCTTGAGTTGAAGTTGAAGAGGAATTGGCCTTTCCTTTGTTTTAGAGCTTCTCATTCGTGTTTTTGGGTTTAAAGGTGAGTTTTTGAACTCACATCTACGTCTATAACTCTCATTGTTGTTAGGTATGAATTCCTAACATTTATTCATGTTCATTTGCTTTTGAGTTGAATTGACTTGGTGAATTTTTCAATTTTTGGTTTTGAAGTCCAATTTTATGAAATCCTACTATGGATGTTTGGACATGATATTTGGGGTGTATTGAAGAGCCTATAAGGCTGGGTTGTCGCTTGGCATAAATCCCTAGTCGTTGTTGCTCGTCCGATCGCTTCCGAATCGTTTTGGCCATCATGGCCTAGGCAAACTGTTGCCCAGACCAGGTGACCAGACGTCTGGTTATCAAGTTTAGACGTCTGGTTATAGACCTAGAGGAAAAAAATAAACACGCAGAAAATAAAATGGCAAAGATCAATTCCAAACGTCTGATTTATAGGTTCAGACGTCTGGTTAGGTCTCAGACGTCTGCCTTGAAATTTCAAACGTCTGGGGGTTTTCTGGATTATTTCCAAAACCCAAATCCAGACGTCTGGATTAAACCCCAGATGTTTGGAACTGTGCATTTTGCCTATTTTTTTGAGTGGATTTCCAATTTTAATCGATTTTTGTTGATCCGGTTAGTTGTTATCACTTATTATCGACTTTGATGACTTCTTTCTTGGATTTTTGGAAATATCCATTTGATATCGATTTTTATGGATTTATTTCACATCGCTGAATGTGAATTTTTAGTGATTGATTGTTTTTACAATCATTTTTGTGATTTGTCACTTTAAAATACGAAGGTTTCTATACTAGTAGTAAATACTAAAACTCTTTCATTTAAAACGATTTCAACACTACTTTTAAATACAAAGCTCGTTTTTAAAACCGTTTTCCAATCTATTAGTATATACAAACCTTTACCTCATTCGTATGAGAAATCTAATTAAACGGCTTAGCAAAACAAGTGGTATGAAACACTTGTGTTTACTTCGTCGGTTAATTCTTGGACTTGTTCGATTAAACTCCCGTGACAATTTTCGAGTGGAAATCTACAATTTGTTCGTAAATATTTAAGTTAAGCTAGTGGTTATGGGACATGAAGCTAAACTCATTTATTTACTAGCTTAGTGTAATTTACACTTGTCGATCATTGATGATCATTATGTGATTTAGACTAGCAACGTGTGATGTCTCTTTGTTTGTGTGGGGGACTAAAAAACCCCGTTTGTGGAGCTTCGGTTCAAATTGGTGGGGTAGCGACCCATGGTCTTCAGGCCGTTTGTGGAGCCTCGGCTCAAACTTGATGGTTAGCGACCATGGAATAGTGTTCCGTTTGTGATACACGTGTTGGTGAGTTTTCGTGCTCCCGTTTGTGATAGGCCTCCCCCTTTGTGTTTTCTGGATTTCTGGTTGTTATTTCTAGAATTCATGTTTCACCAATTTTGATGATATGCATTGATAGGCTCTATCAATATTTGTGTTTTAGTGAATAATTTAAAGAATATGACATTCTTTCTGGTGTTTGAGTAGATTTGAGATATTGTATGATTTTTGTTCAGTATGGCATTATTGTTATCATATGTTTTTGTCATATCTCTTATCCTATCTCATTTTATATGATATATATAGCTAAACTGATCCGTTTATTATTTTTCTTCTTAAACAATACTCGGGTCAGACCGAGGTATTTCAGGTGCTTCTACTTGACTTCTTATCAGGGACCATCATCTGATTTTTAGCTAACTACTTTAGATTAGTAGTTTTTGCTTTTATACATTCGAGATCGAGACTCCTTGATGTATACTTATTCTTTTGTCTAGCACTTGTACCTATTCTTTTGTGATGTAGTGGATCTTGTATGACCACTATTATGATGTACCCTTTTATGTGTTATATTCATATCTGTTTCCGCCTTTGTGATATGAATATCTGTGACTGAATGTGACGACCGCCCATGACCCCTGCACTGAATCTAGAGGAAGTGCGCTGTAAAGTGTGCCAGGCGACCATGGACGATTGTCAAGGTAGATTAAAACAACAGAATCTATCGTATTACTCACAGCGCATGGACAAAATACAATAGAACATATGTATAGTGAAGCTTTACAAAATAAAATGCCATCATATAAAACTCCATAATAGTTGAATACAAGCATCCAAATAGTCAATACATCAGGCCTCACTACATAACACTCAGAGATTATACAAACAGCGGAACATCCAGTACATATAATATGAAGATAATATGCAACCCTCCAGCTCGTCTTCGATATCAGCATCGTGAGAAGAGAGCAGCACATGTCACCTGCTACCTAGTCTGCCCGTCCCAAAATGGACGAACAGCCCAAGGCAATGAGAATTAAAACATAAAGCCTTGAGTCAGACAACAGTCTTAGTGAGCGGTAAATTAACTAACAACATACCAAAAGAGCATAAAGGAAAAGGAATAGGAATACAACCCTCCCACTCCAACCTCTTTCTACAGTGATAGCCCCCAGACACACACTAAGCGGAAGCAACCATAGCAGAGCATACAATGTAAAGTAAAGCAATTATCACTCGAGTCAAGGGCGATGTTTTCCAAGCACAAACCCCCAAGGCCTAAACCAAGATCAGATAAGCACCCAGAAAACACTGCTCTTGAGACCGAATGACGATACAACCAACCATCCATGACTCTGGCTATCACTGTTATCATTGCTTCGATATCACCGTTAATTGAATGACCGGCACATTCTTTCAGCCGTCCGTCAAGGGCTAATGGAAACCCCGGTTCTAGACATAACTCCGCACGTCATCGTGACCCGTGCCTAGGACTATCAGATCTGCCCAGAGTACTTGACTACCCAATCAGTAGTCTTCAGGGACTATCGAATCTGCCCAACGTACTCTTGCTTTGAGCATGATAGAACCTTCAACAACGATGAGATCTCAGCCTTCTAGTCATCCTCCTCGACGACTATTTCCATACTAGCTCAAGCGCCTCTCGAGCATCCATTATCCTCAACTCGAACCATATCACCGAGTTATCAACATGCTTGGAATGATCCCGTCTGGATTAGACCAAGACTATCTCATATCATACTTCGCTTCATCACATCCTCGCAAAGTCTCATCTCAACATCATCAAATCTATGCATAAGAGCTTCATCATCCGCTACATATGCCACAAGCAGCTTTCCCATTTCAAGAGCCTTTCTCTTAGCTTTTGAATCATCTTCGTTTTAAATCAAATCATCAATCATCTAATTCATAACAATCAACCAAATCAAACATTAATCCAAGCAACCAAGCATTCAAATATGATCTAAGTAGACAATTATAACAATAATGGCAATTTCGTAATTAAAGAGTTGAAAGTCTAATAAGCATGAAAACATGAACAATGTCTCTATAATCTTGATGAATGAACTTGCATAGGTTAACATGTAATAAAATGGTTGTCAAATCATCATGAACAATGGATCTATATGGATCTACACTTAGGATAAAGAAAATGTATGGAAATCACTATTTTAACACCAAATCGAGCCAACAATCCGATATACTCCTTTGGATCCGTGTGAGAGATAATCACCACTCACCAAATCACCTAAACAACCTCAAATCAACACGCTTTAGATCTGGACAGCGAAGGATCAAGCTTGATCTATCACGAATCAGCTTCAAACGAAGAAATCTCACTTCAAAGGATGAAGATCTTCAATCCAAGCTCTTGAATCTTCAATTTGATCTTCAACTTGGATGGATAGAATCACTAGATTAGAGTGGAGAAAAGAAGTGAAGAAGTGTAGAAGTCGAGCTCTCAAAATGGCAGCACTTCGTCGCTTCGAAATCTGGATCCCAAAAATGGAACAAAGCCCTCCTATTTATAGCTGAAATTCCCCCTAAGTCGTACACTCAGAATTAGGTCGTCCACGACCTATCTCTTCCGACCTACGACCTAACAAATCTCCCAGCCTACGACCTAGCAGATCCCCGACCTAAAGCACGCGCCTTAACAGGGTATACGACTTACGACTTAACAGCAGCTCCGCCTAACACATGCGCATACGACCTAACGACTTAGTAGATAACCGCATCCATTCGACCTACGACTTAACTAATATGCGCGACCTAACTTCCTTAAGTCGTCTAATGACCTAACTTCGCTAACCACTAGGTCGTTAACCTGCTAACTTTTATAAGTCGTCAACACTTAGGTCGCTCGACCGACCTATCCTACCATACGACCCAAAATACTTAAGTCGCTAACTCACTTAAGTCGCTCTATTACTTAACTCGCTAACTCGTTCAACTGACCTAACACTTAACCCATCCACGACCTAACTCTTAGGTCGTCTACGACCTAACCACACTAACTACTGGTCCTCCTTAGGTCGCTGCCGACCTATCCCTTAGGTCGCTCAAAACCTTAACTCGCCAAAAACCCTTAAGTCTCTTATCTCTTAGGTCGTCTACGACCTAAACCCTTACCATCCATCATACGACCTAACTCCAAATCTTTAGGTCGCCAACCCTAACATCCTTAGGTCGCCTATTCTCCTTAAGTCGGCTACGACCTAAGCCTAAGCTTACTTATGACATACCAGACTTCTCCGACTTAACCCCTTGCTGACCTAAACCCAAACGACCTAGGAATTAAACTATAAACGACTTATCAATAGTGTGACCAAATGTCAACTGTTTTACGAAGTTTCGATCCATAAAAATACAGGTCGTTACATTCTCTCCCCCTTAGGAATTTCGCCCCCGAAATTCCAAACAAACAAGGCAATCAAAGACTATTCTGTACGCCTACCAACCATAACAATCAACAAACCATGCATCCAATTCTAGCTTAGCGTACAGAATTCTAACACTAGAACAAGTTACAATATCGTGAGATGACACAACACCTTAGGGCCATACCTTGAAGAGTTCAGGATGAGCTGCCTTCATCCTCTCTTCCACCTCCCACGTACAGTCGTTATCATCATCACTCCATTGTATCTTGAGCAACTTAACTACCTTTCTCCTAAGCTGTTTCGTGTCGGTTTCCACAACACGAAGCAGCTTACGAGGTCTCTTATCGACTGGATCAACTTCGAAATCTTCACAACTATCAGCAGAAACCACTGTATTCGAGTCGTGCACATACTTCCGTAGATATGATACATGAAAAACATTGTGCACACTCGACATCTTCTCTGGTAACTCCAATCTGTAGGCGAGCTTTCCAATTCGCTCGATGATCGGGAATGGTCCAACAAATCTCGGAGTCAATTTTCCTTTCTTCCCGAATCGAATAACATTCTTCAGTGGAGAAATCTTCACAAAAACCATATCTCCTACGTCGAATTCCAAATCCTTTCGACGCTTATCGGCATAACACTTCTGACGGTCTTGGGCTGCCTTCATTCATTGCCGAATGATCTCTATGCAATCCGAAGTCTGTCGAATCATCTCTGGCCCAAGTATCAACTTTTCTCCAGTTTCTAACCAACAAGTCGGTGAGTTACACGGTCTCCCATACAATGCCTCATACGGTGCCATACCAATGCTTGACTGGTAACTGTTGTTGTATGCAAACTCCACCAAATGAAGGTGATCTTCCCATGATCCTCCGAAATCCAAAACACAAGCTCTAAGAAGATCTTCCAAAACTCGGTTGACTCTCTCGGTCTGACCATCTGTTTGAGGGTGATAAGCTGTACTCAAACACAACTCGGTTCCCAAAACTTCCTGGAAGCTCTTCCAAAATCTACTAGTGAACAATGGGTCTCGATCGCTCACTATACTCTTCGGAATACCATGAAATCGATCTATCCACTTAACATACAACTCAGCCAACTTTGATGTATTCCTAGTCGATCGAACAGGAATGAATCTTGCACTCTTGGTCAGACGATCTACAATGACCCAAATCCCTTCATTTCCCATTCTTGTTCTAGGTAGTCCATCAATAAAATCCATCGATACTTGTTCCCACTTCCATGTAGGAACTTCTAATGGATGAAGCAATCCGCTTGGCTTCTTCTGTTCGGCTTTTACCAACTGGCAGTTCATGCACTTGAAAATAAAATTTCCAACATCCTTCTTCATGCCTTCCCAGTAATAAGTTCTCTTCATATCCCGATACATCTTATTTCCACCTGGATGAATTGTCAACTTCGAGTGATGAATTTCCTTCAGAACTTCACTCCTCAATTCATCTATATCGGGAACAACTAGTCGTCCTTGCTTTCGAAGCCAACCCTCTCGATCGACCTCGAATCCTTTATCCTTTTCTGGGTCCAATCTAGATTCCAAATCACGGATAATCTTGACAAGCTTATCGTCTCGCTTTTGGCTCTCGCCAATCCTTTCCACAAGAGAAGGTCTTATCGATAAGTTTGCCAACATCTCAGGTTCCAATTCACATCCGGGCCTGAAGTCAAATCCAGCTAAATACTCGAGATTCTTCCATTCCGAAAACATGGCTCCCAATCCTGCATGTCTTCGACTTAACGCATCTGCCTTGGTTGCAAACACAACTGGTGCACCCCACTCGGACACACTACGCCGAATGACTCCTTTCTGTAAAAGGTCATCAACTTGCACCCTCAACTTCTGCTGTTCCCTAGGCGCCATCCGCCTAAGAGGCATCACAACAGGTCTGGCCCCTTCAACTAGATCTATACGAAACTCGATCTCCCTATGTGGCGGTAACCCTTTGACTTCGTCAAAGACAACCTCGAATCCATTCGCGATTGGCACTAATGACAGTCCATCCCATGGAACAACTAGCGAATACATGAAGCTCATGAAGACGCCTTCTTCATGCTTACATCGTATCACAATCTTTCGCCCCCCCACATTCTCGACTGTCACTTCCAGCCTCTCACAATCAACCTTTGCCGCATACCTCCTAAGCCAGTCCATACCCAAAATAATTCCGAACCCCGCAAAGTTCAGAACAAAACAATCACAAACAAAAGAGCAACCATGACTCGATACAATCAGACCACGGCATAACATACACAAACAAGATGAACCCCCAACTGGATTAGTCACAACCAATGGCCTATCAACGATATCTGGTTCCAAACCTAACCGGCCTACGAGTTCACTACAAACAAACGAATGCGACGCTCCAGTATCAAACAGAACTCTAACTGGAACACCACATAGGAAAAGAGTACCTTGAACCACCACACTCTTTCCCTTCTCTTCAGCGGTAGGAGCTTTTGAAGACGACGGAACAGCTCCCAAAGCATAAGCTTGCACAATCTGCTTGTCCCTCCTCGGTTCTGGACAATTCTTCCTGAAATGCCCCGGCTTGTCACAGTTGTGACACTTCATCGGCACCTTCGGATTCTTACAATCCTTCGAGAAATGGCCCTTCTACTGACAATTGTAGCAAGTCACTTCACCCTTCGGCTTCTTCTGGCCATCCTTACCCTTCTGCTGCTGCTGCTTCCTCTTCTTGTTTCCACCCTGCTGGGGTTTAGACTCTTCCCTGGTCACAGCAACAACAGATCCTTCCTTAGGAAACAGACTCTCATGCCTGAGAGCTTTCTCCACAAGCTTCTCAAATGAATCGTCCAAATGATCCACCAACTGTCTCCCAAGATAACTGTCCAAGCCTGTCACAAACTTCTCATTCTTCTGATACGCAGATTCAATATACGACCGGGCATACTTGGACAAAGCTTCAAACTCAGAAACATACTCAAGAACTAGTCTTCCTCCCTGCTTGAGCTCCACAAACTTTTTGAATAGAACAGACTTCTGAGCTGTAGAAATGAACTTAGCCTCAAATCTGACTTGGAATTGCTCCCAAGTAATCTCTTCCTCCGGAGTATTGATGGTAATAGAGTTCCACCAATCAAAGGCTCTCCCTTGAAGCTGTCTCGATGCCAACTTCCTCTTAGTTGCATCCTCAATTCCCAAATCACCAAAGATCCTTCTACAAGCATCTATCCATCTCTGGACCTCAATTGTTGATTCTGTTCCCAAGAAAACCTTTCCTCCAAGAGCAGTATAATCTTTGCACAACTTAGCAAAATCCACTGGTTTCGGAGTTTGGACTTGAACTCCAACATCTACTGCTGCCCCCGGAATTGGTATCCTTCTCATGATCGAAGTCATCATAGCTTCGAACATAGCTGCATAATCAGCAGCCCCTTCAGTAGCACGGCCTTCCCTAGCAGCTGGTCTCCCTCTTCGACTCATTCTCAATATCTATAAAAAGGAATGGTCAGAACATCTTGAGAAACAACTGCTTAAAGGACCCAAACTCTTCTAATCTACTATATTATATATAGTATTCATCCATCAAAATACAATTACGTCTCTCATACGTAGTTACGTCAGCGAGCGTTGGGTAAAATCGATTAACCAATGCTCTGATACCAAATGTGACGACCGCCCATGACCCCTGCACTGAATCTAGAGGAAGTGCGCTATAAAGTGTGCCAGGCGACCATGGACGATTGTCAAGGTAGATTAAAACAACAGAATCTATCGTATTACTCACAGCGCATGGACAAAATACAATAGAACATATGTATAGTGAAGCTTTACAGAATAAAATGCCATCATATAAAACTCCATAATAGTTGAATACAAGCATCCAAATAGTCAATACATCAGGCCTCACTACATAACACTCAGAGATTATACAAACAGCGGAACATCCAGTACATATAATATGAAGATAATATGCAACCCTCCAGCTCGTCTTCGATATCAGCATCGTGAGAAGAGAGCAGCACCTGTCACCTGCTACCTAGTCTGCCCGTCCCAAAATGGACGAACAGCCCAAGGCAATGAGAATTAAAACATAAAGCCTTGAGTCAGACAACAGTCTTAGTGAGCGGTAAATTAACTAACAACATACCAAAAGAGCATAAAGGAAAAGGAATAGGAATACAACCCTCCCACTCCAACCTCTTTCTACAGTGATAGCCCCCAGACACACACTAAGCGGAAGCAACCATAGCAGAGCATACAATGTAAAGTAAAGCAATTATCACTCGAGTCAAGGGCGATGTTTTCCAAGCACAAACCCCCAAGGCCTAAACCAAGATCAGATAAGCACCCAGAAAACACTACTCTTGAGACCGAATGACGATACAACCAACCATCCATGACTATGGCTATCACTGTTATCATTGCTTCGATATCACCGTTAATTGAATGACCGGCACATTCTTTCAGCCGTCCGTCAAGGGCTAATGGAAACCCCGGTTTTAGACATAACTCCCGCACGTCATCGTGACCCGTGCCTAGGACTATCGGATCTGCCCAGAGTACTTGACTACCCAATCAGTAGCCTTCAGGGACTATCGAATCTGCCCAACGTACTCTTGCTTTGAGCATGCTAGAACCTTCAACAACGATGAGATCTCAGCCTTCTAGTCATCCTCCTCGACGACTATTTCCATACTAGCTCAAGCGCCTCTCGAGCATCCATTATCCTCAACTCGAACCATATCACCGAGTTATCAACATGCTTGGAATGATCCCGTCTGGATTAGACCAAGACTATCTCATATCATACTTCGCTTCATCACATCCTCGCAAAGTCTCATCTCAACATCATCAAATCTATGCATAAGAGCTTCATCATCCGCTACATATGCCACAAGCAGCTTTCCCATTTCAAGAGCCTTTCTCTTAGCTTTTGAATCATCTTCATTTTAAATCAAATCATCAATCATCTAATTCATAACAATCAACCAAATCAAACATTAATCCAAGCAACCAAGCATTCAAATATGATCTAAGTAGACAATTATAACAATAATGGCAATTTCGTAATTAAAGAGTTGAAAGTCTAATAAGCATGAAAACATGAACAATGTCTCTATAATCTTGATGAATGAACTTGCATAGGTTAACATGTAATAAAATGGTTGTCAAATCATCATGAACAATGGATCTATATGGATCTACACTTAGGATAAAGAAAATGTATGGAAATCACTATTTTAACACCAAATCGAGCCAACAATCCGATATACTCCTTTGGATCCGTGTGAGAGATAATCACCACTCACCAAATCACCTAAACAACCTCAAATCAACACGCTTTAGATCTGGACAGCGAAGGATCAAGCTTGATCTATCACGAATCAGCTTCAAACGAAGAAATCTCACTTCAAAGGATGAAGATCTTCAATCCAAGCTCTTGAATCTTCAATTTGATCTTCAACTTGGATGGATAGAATCACTAGATTAGAGTGGAGAAAAGAAGTGAAGAAGTGTAGAAGTCGAGCTCTCAAAATGGCAGCACTTCGTCGCTTCGAAATCCGGATCCCAAAAATGGAACAATGCCCTCCTATTTATAGCTGAAATTCCCCCTAAGTCGTACACTCGGAATTAGGTCGTCCACGACCTATCTCTTCCGACCTACGACCTAACAAATCTCCCAGCCTACGACCTAGCAGATCCCCGACCTAAAGCACGCGCCTTAACAGGGTATACGAATTACGACTTAACAGCAGCTCCGCCTAACACATGCGCATACGACCTAACGACTTAGTAGATAACCGCATCCATTCGACCTACGACTTAACTAATATGCGCGACCTAACTTCCTTAAGTCGTCTAACGACTTAACTTCGCTAACCACTAGGTCGTTAACCTGCTAACTTTTATAAGTCGTCAACACTTAGGTCGCTCGACCGACCTATCCTACCATACGACCCAAAATACTTAAGTCGCTAACTCACTTAAGTCGCTCTATTACTTAACTCGCTAACTCGTTCAACTGACCTAACACTTAACCCATCCACGACCTAACTCTTAGGTCGTCTACGACCTAACCACACTAACTACTGGTCCTCCTTAGGTCGCTGCCGACCTATCCCTTAGGTCACTCAAAACCTTAACTCGCCAAAAACCCTTAAGTCTCCTATCTCTTAGGTCGTCTACGACCTAAACCCTTACCATCCATCATACGAACTAACTCCAAATCTTTAGGTTGCCAACCCCAACATCCTTAGGTCGCCTATTCTCCTTAAGTTGGCTACGACCTAAGCCTAAGCTTACTTACGACATACCAGACTTCTCCGACTTAACCCCTTGTCGACCTAAACCCAAACGACCTAGGAATTAAACTATAAACGACTTATCAACAGTGTGACCAAATGTCAACTGTTTTACGAAGTTTCGATCCGTAAAAATACGGGTCGTTACAGATTTGTGTTATGCTTATTTCTATATTTGTTTCCGAAGGCCTCATAGCCACTGTGTGGTAGCTTTGAGTTTGTATTTGATATATCGGATTTCCTCTTGAAACGAAATGAAAGTCATTCTATCTGACATATCGGTACTCGCACAAAAGCAATTACACAGATGGTCGCTCCTCAACAACCTTATTCTTCGTGCTAGTCGACGACCCCGTAGTGTCCTTGGCTAGTGTGAGTATAGAGGTGGGGCGTCACATTTCAAGAGACGACCTGGATTCTCCAAGACGTATTCACATGTCTTATATCCTCCTGTTGTTTTTGTTGTTTGATTTCTATCTGTATTTATCAACAATTGTAAGGATAGACTGTTATAATTGTCCAGGCTGATAATAGGTTAATGTTCCCTGATGTTGTGTATAATAAAGATGATTTCTTTTTGTAAAGATCCTATGTATATTATAAATTTCTCGTCACGATGTGAGACTCTGTTCTGTCTTTCTCTTTCTTCACCCCAAATGACTGTCTTTTGGATACTTAAATGATCGACACATGAATACCGATGATGTATCAACTGTCATCTTTACGTGTAAGAAAGATAGATCGTTACAATAACTATTTCCTTTGAACATGAGACATACATGAATGGAAGGTGCATTTGTTCTATAATTGTAAAAATAAATTATTAGCTAAATTATAGTTTAATTTATAAGTTTTCAACAATTAAAGATATATTAATTTATTGTATAAGTTTTCTGCAATTAAAGTTTAATGCAGTTAAAATTAAATTATAAAGAATTAGAAAATTCATTTTTACTGCATAATTATAATGCAGTTTATGTTTTAACTATTTTTAAAACTATAGGTATAAGTAAAGTTGAGATAAATACATAAATAAATTAACTGCTTAAGTATTATGCAGTTAAATTTTTAAATGTTTTAAACATTTAGAAAATTAGATATTTCCAAATTAAGTGAGACTAATTATTTAATTGCTTAAGTATAATAAAGTTTAATATATAAATTAATATATTTAAATTAAGTATAATTAAGTATAATGAAGTAAATGGAAATAATTATTTACCTGCACAAGTATAATGCAGTTAAATGTAAATAAATTCTATAGTTGGTAAATTTCTTTAAAATGCATTAGTATAATACAATTAAATATAAACATGTTTAAACTAATACGTATATATGTTTTAACTTGTAAACCATATCATATAAGTAATATAGTTATATAATTCAATATATTTATAATTATTAAAATTTGAATATTAAATATATAGTTCCTTACTGCAAAGTTTAATAAATTTATAATTAAAATGAATTACTTATATAACTACAAAAATGCAATGCAGTTAAATGTAAAATTGAACTCTATAGTTGATAAATTTTTTAAATGCATACACATAATGCAATTAAAGATGAACATATTTGTACTAATTTTTGTATATTTTTTCACATATATCAATAACATATAAGTGCTTTAATTATATAATTCAATACTTATTTCCAGTAGTTGTCTATATGCAGCA
This sequence comes from Allium fistulosum, assembly GCA_030737815.1. Taxonomy (NCBI): domain Eukaryota; kingdom Viridiplantae; phylum Streptophyta; class Magnoliopsida; order Asparagales; family Amaryllidaceae; genus Allium; species Allium fistulosum. Next base: position 994,295,445 of record CM060907.1, read on the forward strand.
ATAATTAGAAATTTTAATTAATTCTTAACTGAATTACTTATTTAATTGTATAAGCATAACGTAGTTAAATATAAACAAACATGAAATAACTGCATAAGCATAACGCAGTGAACTGTATAGTTGATAATTTTTTTAAATGCATATTTATAATGGAGTTGATAATATAATTATATAATTCAACACATAATTATATTATTCAATGCATTTAAACACCGATACAAATACCTGTGTATATTAGGTTTTGCAGCAATAGTTGGAAGTCGATTTAAATCCAATGAAGACACTGAACATCCGGATTCTTTTGAAGATCTAGATTCTTGTAGTGGAAGTTGATTTACATCCATCGTAATTTCTAATCTACTAATACAAATAAGTAAAAATTACGAAACTAAAAATGAATTTTATTCGATATATTCTGTAGTTGTACCTGATTTGTAATTTGGATTAGATGAATCGTTGATCGAATAGATCGGCTGATTGCCGATTCATTGGATTTAATATGTAGAATTAAAAATGAATTTAAATTTAAGGAAAACTTAATTTGTACGAAAATGAAAGTAAAACGGAGCTGAGATGAAAATGAAAAAAAGCAGAATGAAAATTTTAATAGAAATTTTTTGCATTTTAGCCCCCATTTTGAAACTTATTACGCAAATGGTCTCGTTTTAAAACTAATATCAAATATAGCCCTGTTTTGACCAGATCAGCACTGAGCTGGTCAGAATGTACTGACGACATTTCCAATGTCGTCGGTGTTAATTTTTTTTTTTTTCAATTTAGTTGGCGCATTTTCAAAAGGAGCCAACTAAAAAAAAATTAAAAAAAACATTGACGACTTTTGAAATGTCGCCAGTGTTTTTTTCTTAAAAAAATTACACTGACGACATTTGAAATGTCGTCAGTGTATTCTAGCCAGGTCAACGCTAAGCTGGCCAAAACAGAGATATATTTAATATTAGTTTTAAACTGGACTATTTGTGTAATTACTTTACAAAACTGGGCCAAAATGGAAAAAAATCCATTTTAATATGGACCGCAAAGTAAAATGAAATTTCATTCGATGACCTTTTTGTCCATTTTAACCAGCATCACGGAGGGAGGTGCATTTAACTAGTAAGAGGGAGGTGCTGTGTAAAGCCCCTTGAATTTCCATCCCTCTTTTCGTCACGATTTTTTCTGTTCCTGTCAATATCTCCATTCGCTTCACAAAAATAAAGTTGATCCTATGGGGAATCGATTTCATAAGCACGAGGTATAACTGCAATATCAGTTTTCAGTATTAAATCAATTCCCGTCTACTCGATCGGATGAAAAAGACAGTTTTTGTTGTATAGATTGGTGATTTTTAAAGTGTTTGCTTTCAAAAATGTGTTTTTTCCCTTCTCTCTTTTGTTTCAAGTACTAGCTGAACAATAATTTATATTTTGTTGTAACACTCTGATTCTGAACAAATTAATTACTTCAAAATTTCGTGTAGAGTTCATGCTCAGAGTGTATAAATTTGATTAGGGTTTTTTAACAACTGTTTTGTTAATCAGCCGTGAGATTAGGATTTTTATAACATAGTATTCGCTGAGAATGAAGCATTTCTGTACAATTAGCGCGGAATACATGAAATCAAAACAGTGACAGGAAAATGTTGAAGGTTGCATAAGGTGCAGCTATTTTTGCTGCAGTAATTGAAGTGAATATAACAAAGTTTCTTGGCATAGGTTTCATAAGTTTATTGGCATGGGAGAAATAGTTGTCTTTGATTAACAAAGTTTATAATCACTTATTGACTTAATATAACATTTATGACTTGTGAACTGTTGAAGAAAAGTGTTTAGTAGTTCATACCCTTTTCAGCTCAAGCTGAACACATATTTTGGTCTTGAATTTTGTAAGTCTCGGTTGTGCCTGAATGCAGAAACCTGCATAGTTTTGGTATTGCTGTAACACAATTGATGAGTGACATGGGGACTCTGGACTCATCCGACTGTAAAAATATAAAATCTTACCAGTAATGGTGGGGTAGAAATTTAAATGAGTATTACAATTTTTGACACCACCTCATGTTAATTGAGTTATTTGATTTAACTTCACAACATTCATTCCAGTAGAAGTGCATCCTCGTGTTTCAAGTTTATACTGAAAGCTATGGAAACCGAACCAGCATGAGGGTTATTTCAAAATATTCTATATTTAATTAATAATTTGGAGTGTTAATTTTAGTTTCAGAAGGGAGTTGTTGAGTAATTTAGATGGTAATTGGTTCAGTATTTTAGATTCTCGTCTACATTTTTGATGCTTGAACAACAAATAGAATGTTTTTACTGTTCCAAACATTCCACCTATTACTCTAGATAATATACCAAATTGTAGTCTTCTCAAGAAAATTATAAGCAGTGTTTTTGATGAAGTGGTAAAACAAGGGATAGAGATTCTTAGTTTCGCATGCTTCGTTGTGGTCTGATGCATATAGTTGTATAGATTAGGATATTGGTGAAAAGTGTAATGTTGATTGGGACAATGTACTTTCGTCCAGAAGATATAAGATGTGACTATGTGGGCAAACATAGAGAAGTGTGGACTTACAAATTAATTTCAAGAAAAAGTAATATGCACAGGATGATATCATCCTATGTTTATATACATATATAAAATAAAATCATTCTTCAACACAATAGTTATGTACAATCTTTGTAACACTTGCTTCAATAGTCATACTCACTCCTGAAAATACTCATATCTATATCTGTATGCATGTTTGAAATTGCTCAAATTAGAAGTTGTATGCATTTCTGAAAACACCCACAGTGCACTTTGTTTCTACACGGATTTTTTTTTTTTTTAGGTTTGACTTTCTATTCTTGAATTTGATTCTTTGATGATCTAAACGGGCAAGACTTCTCTTTATGCACCCATTATAGAAAAGACACCAGAATTTTTTGGTTGACATAAAAAAAATTGAAAAACGTAAATCAAAAGATACTTCATAAACGAAAACAAATTCTCATATCTTCTTATTAATCCACCTTTTTTTAGTTCTCTCGTGGGTAATATGATTGGATAGGATTTTTCTGTTGTCTCTCCCTCTGGCTAACTAATACAACTTCATATTTTGCTTGAAATCCATCTTAATTCTAGATCAAGTTTGTTATACCCTCAACCATGGTCTTATTTTTGTACCAGCCACATATTTTTGGATTAGATGAATATGGTCCTAGCTCCCTCTAATTCATAAGGGTCAATGAATGCAACGACTCCTTGTCATCAACCATTTTTACCTGTAATTTTCTCTCTCACCATTGTCAGAAACCTGGAAAGATGTACCTAATGCATTCGATGCGCCCACAGAAGGAAAAAAAATCTACTTCAAACACTTGTTATTTGATGTAATGTTTTCTCAAAACCTCAGCGGTTGAGTTTCTCCAATCAAAAGGAACAGCTTAACGTAGTTTTCCTCTTGGCTAGGACCATGCATGGATTTGAAACCTTTATATGACGAAAAATTGCAACCTTTGGAGTTCAGTTAGTTTAAGAATATTAATTTTATCTGGAATCCTGGGAAATCTTTTTGGAACCTTGAAAAGGCCCCTTTCAAATGTAGCTCTGTTTGCAGATTGTTCTGAGATGAATGTTTTCTAGCTATTCACAAAGCTTTGGAGTAGAATTTACACCAGTAACATAATTTTAATTATTTTATGCAATATAAAGTGTGAAAGTTTTGACACATCCACATTTATATCCTCTAAAACCTTCTATAAAATCATCTTTCTTTTGTTATAACTTTTTGAGCTAGAATGGTCTTCATCTATCTGTGGCTAAAAGCAAAAAAATTCCCTCTATCAAATTAATTAACTCGAAATTGTCAAGTAATGATATTCAAAATGATGAATAATAAGATAATCAGTAAACTTGAAGCTTTACTACCCACTACTGAAAAGAATAAATTTTATTCCCTAATATTCAAACATGAATAAGATGAAAAAAATTGAAATGTAGAGAATAGCTAGACTTTAAATTTGTTAGAGGAAAAAACAACAAGTTTAAGACAATATTATTTCAAGTTTGTATGCCACTTTGAACACTTGGGCACATCTCTTTTGATCCAAAACGATCATTTTACACTGGGAAGATGCACACATTTGAAAACTCTCAACACAAGGGTTGTACGCACTTTTGAGAACATTCACATTAAGAGTTATACACACTCCTGAAAATATTCACAACAAGAGTTACATGCTTTTCTGATAACACCCACGGCTTGCTTTGCTTTTGTATGTTAAGATATTTATAGTTAGTTTCTCGATTTATTGAAGAACAAAAGCTTTGGAGATATTACCTTGCAGAAAATGCTTTAGAGATATTTCATTAAATGAATCTTTCTCATATATTTTTATTTATGCCACATATTTTCACATCCTAGAGTTCTCTTAACATTTTTTATGGACTAAATACGGGATGGATCAGGACTTAAGTTTAATCAAAATTTGCTGATAGAATGCATCTTGTTGCTTTTCAACAGGTAACACAGATGGAGAAATTACTTGAAGATGATAAAGTTGATGTATTAGACGAAAGTCTCCACCGAAAGCTTACGATGGAATTCAAGTGAGTACCTTGCAAGTCTGTTCGCACTTTGCACATGCTTTTGCTTTTTATCACTTTAAATGCTGAAATTCGTCGTTGTATAAATTTGAATCGTCTTGTTTTGTCTCATGCCATGTTAGTTCTCTGCCAATTCGGAAAGGAAACAAAGCCATACAAATGAGACAGGTCTCCACTTTTCCTTATAAAATTGACTTTGGTAGTTCTTACTAGCTGTACTTGTGTCAACCATTTATTAACAACGTTTACTAAAACATTTGTGAGACATTCCTAACTTTCTTATGATCATATCCTATTTATAGAGGCCAAGCAATATTTGTTTTGTTCTAAGAGATAGTTTACTTTTGATCACTGTCATATGCTTATTCCTGAGTAAGAACCATAATGATTTTTTCTAGACTTCTTTACCTGTGCTTAGAAAGGAGCTGTTTTAGTAGATTCGCAAACTGCCTTAGCTTTCCGTAGACTACTACTTATGCACCTAGATTGCGTTTGTAGACAAACAAGTCTCTCATATGAGCATGCCTAGCATACACTTTTAATAAATAACAAATTTAATGTGTGTATTAGTAAATCAGTTAGGTATCATTTGGTTAGACTATAAGGGTATTTGGCAATAAGCTTGTAAGGGAATATTATTGTTAATTTATTGGTAACATGTCCCCTTTTTTTCATTGCATCATTTAGGTTCAAAGATGGTTTAAGAAAAGAAAGTATTTTGATACTGAATCTATAGACTCACTCCATTCTTCAGAATCGCTGGATAATTCAACTGATATACACCCTCCTAATAAAGTTTCATCTGAAAGATCTGGAGGTGATACGTTAATTTATTATACAGATGCTTTTTGTTTAACATATCATGTGTCCAATTTTATTTATCAACTTGCTTACGATATTTACAAGCACAGTGGAAAAGAGTTCTGAACAAGAATTTGATTTTGAGGCCAGATCTTCAACTGATCATGCATGGTACAGATGTTGCATTCTTTTCTCTCTAGTAGAATATTTGATAATAAATGTGGATGTGGTGCGTGCTTTGGATTCGATTATGGGATGATAATTTGATATATCGTTTCTTATTATTTATTTGACAACATGCTAGTTTTTGCTCGAACCTCTTTTCTACATTTGCAATTTCTATATACATGTTTCCACTATCAAAGGTCGTTGAGTATTAGATTTACTTGCTGATGATTTTTGTCGCAGCGAAGTTGCCATTTGAATTGATAATTGGTTGATCAAATGATATTTGAAACATGTTCTTTGCGAACAAATTGAATGTAAAGACATGGCTCTAGTAAATATGAGATACTAAATTTCACAGTAATTTACTTTCAATCTTTTTACTTGACTACCATTTAAAAACCAATTAGAACTTTCTGGAAAGGTTCAAATAAAAGAAATGAAAAAGCATTGATGGTTAAGAAGCCAGTACTTAGGAGTCAAATCTCCCCCTGTAACTGTTCATTCTGGTGCATGGTTTTTTTTCTCCTTTAAATAACAAGAGCGATGCTTAATTTAAGCATAATACTCATTTTGGTGTCTCAGAGGACTGAATCCAAGACCCCTAGAACCACAATTTAGATATCTTACCGTTGAGCTAGTGATCCTCGACAATTTTTCTCTCTATTAACAGATGTTAAGGTAAATGCCTATCCAAGTTGGAAATTATATGATATATTACAATGATCTATTAAACTTGATATAAAATTGAAGTAAGAATGATTGCAACGGAGTTTTGGCTTTTCATTGTGTTTTAATTTTTTTTTTAATATTTTGTTGTGACGTATTTTACAGTTGGCTAACTCTATTTGCCCACCAAAAATTGCCATACGTACACCAGATTAAAAAAATAAGACTAAAATACCCTTTACTACTAACAGTAGAAAACAATATGTAGTATATGTTTTTAACTTCTATCGACTAACACTCTAGTTAAAGAGTCAATGACCAGCTCAATTAGTAAGATCTCTAGATTGTGGTTTTAGAGGTCTTGGGTTCGATCTTTCGCGACATCAAAATGAGTGCTCTGATTAAATTGAGTATCGCTCTTATTATATATATATATATATATATATATCTTATTATTTAAACAAAAATATTGAAGAGGAAGAGTATGATTTAGGGTTAGAATCAAAATAAGCTTATGATTTTGAATTAGAAATAGAGGAATAATATGATTTTGGAGCAAAATAGATGAAATTTTCACATTTGCCCCCTCTTTTATATCATTGGGAAGAATTATGTTGAATTCACGCATCACACAGGGAAAATATGCGGAAAATGAAATTACCACGCATTACGTCTACTATGATTAATATGTACCACACAATATCTTCTCTAGGTTTATACTATTACATCGTAGTTACTCCGCTAGGTTTATATTATTACCTTGTAGTTGCTCCCTTAGGAATCTCGATCATGACAAGAACAAAAAATTAACAGTGGTAAAAGATATGGTTAGTGGATGGGTGGTTATTTAAATTGTATGGTGTATGTAAAGTAAAAAAATGATGTATGTCGTTTTGTGAATGTTTTGGGTCTATGTATTGTAGAATATGGTGTATGAATAGAACAAGCCTTTACAATTTTGTATGACACTTATTTCAAAATAGTTTAAAATTATGTTTTTCAAAATAAGAACAACTTTTTCAGTTTAGTAATTTGTTAACTTCATGATGAAAATTCTAATGGTGTTTTCGATTGTTCCACATTTTCAAGGAGCAACTCGTCTCTTGGCAGGAATTCCTTTTTTTTTTTACGGTTGTGTATGTGCTATTCTAATTTACAAGAAGTGTTTTAAAATTCATTCTGAAAAAAAAAACGCTTAATCAACTGATCATGTTTTGGATGCTTTGAAAAACTCAAAACTATAAGCATCTTAATAATGACAAACCAAGCATGCCCTAGATATATCAAAAGAAATTTCAGATTATTATTAATGTGAATCGCAAATGAGTTGGCAGTTTACTAACAAAATATTATTTATTTTTTTGGGTGACAAAAGTTTAAATACTGAATTCAAAATATTTAAAATGATGTAAAACTGAAGTTTAAAAAAAATCGAGAACATTATTACCACGCCCGGTGTAGAACATACAATTAACATAGAATGATTTTTGTTTTTATTTTCTAAGAAAAGTGAGGGTAGATTAAATTGTGAAAATGAAAATAACAACTATTTGATTCTTGAAAATGCACAATCAATGAAATTGCTTGTCGTAAAGGTTTGAAATTTGTATTTTCTTTTCCCATATTTGCATAGCACATGCAAAATACAGCTACTTACATACCATACTTTCCTATTTATGTTTGTTTAAGGTATGATGTGGCCGCATTCCTCAAGCACAGAATCTCAAGCTCTGGAGAACTTGTGAGTTTGTTGTCTTCTTCTTTTTTTATTTTTTATTATTTTTATTTTTTATTTTTTATTTTGGTATGCATGAAACATGTCAATAATAATTGGGAGATGTGCTTTTTTTACTGATGGTTTCGAGTCTTTAGAAATGGCAGTTTATCCAGACTATTAAAAATACAAAATTCCAACTTCAATTGTCTTTCTTTCATCAATGAAACAAGGGAATTTATTTTTGTCAAACTCCCAAATTTCAATTGTCAACAGAAATTTCATTTCAATGTTTTATGTTTGTTGTTTCATCTTATATTTATGCTGAAATATGTTATGTATATATCATTTTGCTATGGGACTCAAATTAAGTATTTAAACAATCAATGGAGTTAGAACCAGCATTCACTCATTTATAGATTTATTTGATCACAAAAGGTAGCGTAAACAAGATTTTGTTTGTATGAGATTTTTCTAAATAATACCATTAATTTGACATCCATTTTGATATTGTTAGATGTGATATCCTAGTGCCAAAATATGATAACTGCGAGCTAACTGTACGAAAACAATTTAGAAGGTTTTGTTCACAGATTTATATATAAAAGCAACAAGTTATAATAGTCTAATTGGATATTGCATTTGATCTTGAAGATACTATTTTGTAGAAAGTTTTTATTTTTATTTCTATTTTAAGGCTAATTCTTTTGCTAAAAGATTTCTTGCAATTACAATTTGTAGTTTACTTAAGAGGTGGAGCCTTGGCGCAATGCTTAGGTCACCTGCATGGTGATCTAGGCGTTCGAGTCCGGAAACAGCCTCTTCGCAATGCGAGGGAATGTTGTGTACATTATTGATCCCCAGAGCCCGCTATCGTGCGAGAGCCTCGTGCATTGGGTTCCACCTTTTTACAATTTGAAGTTACTTAAAAGAAAGCTTGACTTGCTGAAAATTACTCTATATGTTTTACTGAGGCAGCATGTATGTGTTTAAACATGCAGCTACAAAATGATGCTATTAATCAAATTTGACTAACTAAACTTTGGTTTAACATGTGTTCCAAACTCATATAAACCTCGGGCATGAAACATCATCATATGTCAGTCAGTATATCTTAAGCTATTTGCTTGCTTTGCTGTATGGATCAATAATTTTTATTTCATATATACATACATATAAATGCATGCATGTATGTGTGTAAGGGAAAGATTTCGCAACATCTCAACTATACCCCATCTACACCCCTTCAATTTTTACAGTTTCATAATTCCAAATCAAACAAAAATTTGTATAAATGTTTTACATGACTCAAGATCATATTCAGAAATTTTTGGTTTAGTGTGTGTGTATCCATCATCGTGTTTATGTCTCCTTGTAATTCATCTTTTACATTCCAGCTTACACAAGTGAGCATGTTGTATGTTATTAGAGACCATAATAATGTTAAAAGTATGTCTACTATTTTACTAAAGTTACGGTGATTTTGTTGTAATAGGAAGTAAAAGTAAGGTTCCGTGATTTTGATTCAGAAGAAGATGAGTGGGTAAATGTTAAGAAAGACATGCGTGAGCGTTCTATTCCTCTTGAAGCAAAAGAATGCCTTAAAGTTGAAGTTGGAAATCTCGTTCTTTGTTTCAGGGTGGGTACTCTGTTTCCCTTTAACGATCATGCAAGCTGAATAATTGTGAATGTTACTTACTTTGTTTGTGCCCACTGTAGGAGAGAGGTGATGTAGCAAAGTATTTTGATGCACATGTTCTAGAAATTCAAAGGAAATTACATGATATAAGAGGATGTAGGTGTGTCTTCTTGGTTCGGTATGATCATGATAAAATGGAGGTAAATTGTTTACCCTTTTTTTTTTTAAAGATCATAAAGGCACTCCCTTTTAATTTAAGCCTAATGTGTGCTCTTCTCTATCTATGTACTGTTAGCTAACCCCAACACACAACACTCTTTCATCATGTTTTTTATTTTTACGTTTTTTCAAATGAGAAAGTAGATCAATAATGTAGATTCTTGCTGTTTGAATATCAATTTTAATTTTAATTTTATACTATTTGGCAATAGTAAACATTTGAGTATTAACACATTATATTTCTCTGTCAGGAAAAAGTTAATCTTAGAAAAATATGCCGGAGGCCAACATACAGATCAATCGAGAGCTGACTTTTACTAGACTAAAGGTTGTCTGTGTGCATGCATTTTTTAACCTTTAGAGGTTACATTTTACAAGCCAAACATTGTAAATGCATTGTTATTTAATGTACGGTTATTTGCAGTCTTAGTCGAGTAAATTTAAATTAAATATAGTATTTGATTTCTTGTTGTATTATTGCGAAACATTAGGATAAGCAGTTTTATGATTTTTCTTTGGTTAAATCCATACACAAAAAGAGAGATTTTTTGATCCCTCCTGTATGTTTTGGATCAGTTAAAAGTGAAAGAGTTTTCATAGATGGTAAATTTTACCTAAACATATTAGTTCCTTGAAAAAAAAAAGTCAGTGGCCAATTTAAAAATAGATTCGGTGTATTTTCATGTTCGTTTTACTGTTTTCGGTTCAGAGTTTAAAATGATGTAAAGGTTACGTTTGCCAAATGATAGTTCATTGAACCAGTTACCTGAGGTGGGCTCAAACCATAAAGGTTGACGAGTTTGAAAAGGACCTAAGATTTTCGGATGTCAAACGTAAAAGTAGAGGTTCAACATAAGATTCACTTGTTTTTATTATAGGAATTTTTTTAATTCAAGTCAATTTTAAAAACTAATTATAAATTTGAGCCATTTTTATAACTCGTTACAAAAATAGACCGTTTTGTGGCACATCAGTGTTATGCGTACCGGTGGCATATCAAATGCCGTCAGTACATTTTCTTTATATAAAAAAATAGTTTACGGTATTTGAGATGCCGCCAGTGTGCGGCATTTCAAATACCGTTCAGAATTTTTGAAACCGTTATCAGTCTGCTCTTCTCTTACTTCTCTCTTTCTCTACATTCGAAGCCAAAACCCTCTTTATCCTGAAAACATTATTTTCACTCAAAATCTTGATCAGTTAGCCTAGAAATTGAAGAATGGCTTCCTCATCATCTCAAAGGCTTTCTATAGGTTTGTATTCTTCAATTTATATCTCATATTTTAAAATTTTGATTTTTAGGGTTTGGAGAAAAGTTACATTTTTAGGTACAAATCTAAGTACGTAGAGTTAAATGTAGCAGTTTGTGCAATTATCACATTCGTTCGATAGTGTTTTGATTGTACATACGGCAAGTTTAGGTTATAGGTTTGATTTGGTTTTGTTCTTGTGGTAGAATAAGAAGAAATGAAAACCCGGACCGGTTAATGAAAGCGTTCTTTACTTACAAGAACAACACCGCACTAGCAATAACGATTTGATGGAGGTAGATATTGATTTACTTTATCCTCCAGTGTGATAGCATATTAGTAAATGTGAGTGCTTTTACGATATTGTTATAATTTTCAACAGTCGGTTGAGCCAGAAGGGACCATTGACCATTCTTCGACGCTAAAGCTAGTCACGTCCTCTCACCCTGGTGTTTTGGAACTTTTAGACAAAGCTGGATTTGGCCTTATCCGTACGGCGGGATACGCACAGCTGGATCGTAATCTTATTACGGCTTTGATCGATAGATGGAGACCAGAGACGTCTACATTTCATCTCAAAGCAGGTGAGATGATCATTACTCTAAAAGATGTAGCTGTGTTGCTTGGTTTGTCGATAAACGGGGATCCCATTCTGAAACATGATTATCCAAGAAATTATATGGATTTATGTCAGTCCTTGCTCGGTATGTCTCCTCCAGAAGAAGCAAGATGAGGGAATGAGTCGATAGTGGCCACCTGGTTTAGGGAGTAGTTGGTCGATGATATTCCCCAACGTGCCTCTCCATTGCAGATCCGCAGCACGCCCACACTATTATTTTGAACATCATCACTCAACGTCTTTTTTGCGATGGATCGAAGACTCGAGTGACCATTCAGTGGTTTCCTTTGTTAGAAGACTTCGATTCTTGTCGACAGTATTTATAGGGCAGTGCGGTGCTAGCTTTCACTTATTCAGAGCTTACTAGAGTGGCGTTGGTACAACAACAGTCTGCCGGTGGTTGTTTGACTCTAGTTCAAGTACGGTCGTAGTTTTTGAGTAATTCATAATTGCTACATGTCGTAAACAAAAATGAAATACAACATATAATACTCGTGCAACTATGGTCTTGGACTTATCTTCCGGTTGATGATGGCAGCGCATGCTAGAATTAAAAGAAACACAGCCGTGTGGGATAAGAACAGTAGGAGACTGTGCCATAATATGAAGGCACTTTATGAAAGGGCTAGGCACTACATCAGAATAGAGGAAGCCGATGCCATAGAATCACATTCAGCTGAGAGAACTTTTGCTTCCCATAATGAAAAGAAAAGGGAGGCAGAAGGATACCATCCATCGGTAAAGCGGGAAAAAGAATTCAACTTCACAGCAAAGACTCCCCTCACCTACACACCTGTTCAGATTTATGAGATGACCAGAACCGAGCTAGCTTACAATGTCCCGAACAAAGGGAAGAAACCAAAACAAAATAAGGGGGTAAGCCTACTGTCCTTCCGCAGGCCAATAGCCACCACACAGACAACTACCGACAATTGAGAAATGAGATTGAGAGAGTGATTCAGAAAGGATACTTAGATGGTTATCAAAAGGAGAACAATGGGAAAGAACTGGGAACCTCAGTTTGGACCTAAATGAAAACCTAGTCGGGAAACCCTCTAATCTCATAGCCTCAATTCATGGAGGGCCATACCTCGTAGGAAAAAGTAAAAAAGCACAGGAGTGGTATGTGTAAGAGGCCAAAGTAAAGCAGAGGACCATATTCCATGTAAAACAAAAGCCTGTGCATAACATAGTCTTTACCGCAGCTGATGCCGCTGGAGTTTTCTTTCCTCATCAGGATCCGCTCATAATTACGGTGCAGATCTCAAACTATACCATAAAGAAAGTCTTCGTGGATTCTGGGAGTTCTGTTAACGTCACCTTCAAATCTGCGTTTGACCAGATGAAGCTTCCAGCAAAAATATTGAAGCCAAGCCCCGAACCAATTTACGACTTCAACAACACCACTACAGTCCTAATCAGATCAGCATGTCTTCTTGTTAATGCCGGAACTACTCCTCTTCACAAATCATTTTATGGAAGTTTCCTGGTCATTGATCAATAGTCACCTTACAATGCTTTTTTGGAAGACCTGCACTAATTGATGTAGGGGCAATAATTTCACAGAAGGATCTGCAATAATTGATGTAGGGATAAGGTCGATTAGAGGAGAATAATTGTTGGCTAGGGAGTTATATAATGTAAAAATCAGCTCTAACAATAAAATTGTTCAAAATTATTCTATTATCTCCTCAAATAATTGTAATAATGATGATAAAAAGGAAATCAAGACAGTTCCAAGAACTACATCGGTACAAAGTACCAAGATTGATGCTGAAACATGTCATTCTACGACCATAGCATCAGTAAGAAGAAAAGAGAGAGAGAGTATATGCATATGGTCGACACTGACGAATATAACTCAATCTACGCGCAGTATTTTTTTGAAAAAGCTCAAAAGCAGGCTTCCTCCACTACATCCCAACCCGAAATGGAAGAAAGTGTAATAGATTTAAGGTTAGAGGAGACAATAAGGGAATTAAAGTCATTGGATGTCCTCGAGGATGTACATATTGACCCGAAAATCCTCGAGTTAGGGAAGAACCTCAGCACAAAAATTAGAGCAGAGTTAATATACTTCCTCAAAAGATCAACAGATGTTTTTGCTTGGACACACTCAAATATGGTGGGAATAGACCTAGTTATCATCTGACATGCACTCGGCATGGATCTGATGCGCACCCAATCAGGCAGAAGCATAGGACCTTAGATCAGGAAAGATATAATGTTCTGCACGAAGAAGTTAAGAAACCGAAGGAGAATAGGTTCATCAGGGAAGTATATTGCCCATAGTGGATTGCAAATCTTGTTCTTGTAAAGAAGTCTAATGGAAAGTAGAGAACTTGCGTATAATATGCCAATCTCAACAAGGCCTGCCCGAAGGATAGTTTTTCTCTACCTAGAATTGATCAATTGATGGATGCAACTAGCAGCCATGAACTTCTCACCTTTGTGGATGCATGCTCAGGTTACAACCAAATAGCTATGCTCGAGCCAGATTAGGAGCATACTAGCTTTGTGATGGGAAAGGACTTATACTGCTACAAAGTCATGCCTTTCGAACTTAAAAAATGCTGGAGCAACCTACCAAAGGTTAGTTAAGATGATGTTCTCATATCAGATTGGAAAATCTGTAGAGGTATATGTAGATGATATGCTTGTTAAGTCAAAAATAACACTAAGTCATGTCCATGACCTGGAAGAGACCTTTGCAATCCTAAGACTATATAACATGAAGCCGAACCTCTTGAAGTGCACTTTTGTTATCCAGTCAGGAAAGTTTCTGGGCTACATAGTAAGTGCCTATGGCATTGAAGCAAAGCTGGAACAAATCGAGACCATAAGGAATATGGGAATCCCAAAAAAACCAAAGGACATCATGGGCCTAAATGGAAGGGTGGCCGCTCTAAGCAGATTCATTTCTAGAGCAACAAACAATTGTATATCTTTCTTCGACCAGGTGAAAAAGGAACAGAACTTCAAATGGATCGAGAAATGCAAAATTGCATTCCCGAATCTGAAAAACCATCTGATCAGTACCCATATCCTATCAAAACCAATAACTGGTGAGGACTTGTATCTGTATTTAGCTGTAACCAATAAAGCTGTTAGTGTTGCAGTGGTTTGAGAAGATGAAGGGAATTAGAGGCCTATCTACTTCACAAGCAAATGCCTATCAGGAGCCGAGCTCAACTACTCAATCATTGAAAAGCTAGCTTACAACCTGCTTCTCACAGCAAGAAAACTATGGCCATACATTCAAGCGCACCCTATCAAAGTCCTCACAAATAAACCGTTGAAGCAAATACTACAGAAACCAGAGATATCGGGTCGCTTGCTAAAATGGGCAATGGAGCTCGACCAATATGATATCTCCTACTGCCCAAGAAAAGCAATCAAAGGACAATCGCTAGTAGACTTCATTATGCAATTCACGCTGCCCACAGAACCACAATCTGAGCAAGGTGCACCCACTCCATAGTTTTGGCAACTATTCATGGACGAAACATCAATGAGCAAGGGGTAGGAATTGGATATGTACTGATCACCCCAGATGAGCAAAAAATATACGAACGGTGTAGCTTGGGTTCAAAGCTACCAATAACATTGTAGCATATGAAGCTCTCCACGCAGGCTTAAGGATGGATCATGTAATGAAGGCAACTCATATTAAAATTCATAGTGATTCCTAATTAGTTGTGAACCAAGTGCAGGGTAATTACCAAATGAAAGAGCCAACTCTATCTAAATACGTGGAATTGTCTAAAAAGTTACCAGAGCAGTTCAAACAGTTTGATATAGAGCAAATTCTACGTCAGAACAATTCTTTTGTGGACTCATTATCCAAACTTGCAGGTGCTAAACTGGCGAATGAAATGAAAGCCATTCCAATAGGGCATCAATCTGAACCAAACATCACCGACGCCAATCAAATACTGGTCCTAGCTAGAGCCCAACGAGCAACCATCAAAGAAGCCGAAGACCAATAAATGGTAGAGAGTAAAGAGTAGTCCCCAATCACACCTATCCCTCAGCAAGTAGAGGAGGACTCATGGATGACCCCTATCAAATAATTCTTGATAAACGGAGTTCTACCTCCAAACAAGAATAAAGCCTGTAAAATAAGATACTATGCTCCATTCTTTTCCTTCTTTGATGGCATATTATACAAAAGAGGGTACTCTACCCCTTATCTTAAATGCGTTTCCAAAGAAGAAGGAGTACGAGTCCTGGGTGAAGTACATGAAGGGCAATGCGGGGATCGCTCTGGAGGGGCTAAGTTAGCAAAGAAAGTTCCAAGGCAAATGGCCCACCGCACTTCAGGATGCACATGAGTACATAAGGAGACGTGATAGATGTCAAAGATTTGCTAATATCCCAAGACAACCATCCCATGAGCTCATCCCATTGGCTAGTCTGTGGCCATTTGACATATGGGGCATAGACTTGATATGACCACTCCCTATGTCTAAAGGAGGCAAGATACGTTGTAGAGGCGATAGACTACTTCACCAAGAGGGTGGAAGCAGAACCCTTAGCACTATTTGTAACACCCCTAACTTTTGTTTAACATTATTCATGATATTTAATTAGATAAATCAAATAGAATAATGTGATTGATTAGGGAGTTGAGATTAATAATTCAATGGTCGTGTCTTAATGAATGAACTAAAATAAGACTTAACTAAATTAAGAAGGAGGATTTTCCTAAGGAGTAAACTAGGAAATGGGGCTACATTCCTTAGTATAAATCCTTCCCTCCACCTTAAAGACTTTTACTTTCTCATTCATAACTCCTCACCTATATTTCGGCCAACCATTAAAAGCTCAAGGAAGAACAGAAAATTTAAGATAAAAGCTAAGGAATTAAGGTAGGAAATTATCTCATTCTCCAATTAACTAATCAAGGTGAATAATAGTGTAAATTATCTCATTTTTACTTGTTTTGGTTCGGTTATAGATAGTAACTGAATGTATTTTGCTGTAATGACCATGTTTGGATCTAATAATCATTGTTTAGATAGAGCAATGATTTATGGTGATTTATTGGGATTTTTATGGAATTAAAACGATGGGTTTTAGAGTAAAAACTTTAGTAAACGGCCTCCAAACGGCTTGATTTTTGGATATGCTGTGTAAAACGTAATTCTGGAGATGGTCTTTTAATTTTGTAATTTTTGGAGTTAATAGGAATATTTTATGAATTTCCTAAGGTGAAAAAGACATTTATTTCGGGTTTTAATTATTAAAAATAATAAAATAATGAATTCTATCCCGAAATTTTTATATGATGAAGAAAATGTTATTTCAGATTTTTAGTGAATTTTTGATATTTTTCTCAAGTGATTTCGATTTATTATGAATTTTCTAAGCTAAAAAGACTTAATAATTATATTAAAATATTAATATAATTAATTATTTTGAAAATAATTTCTAAAATAATAATTCTGACCTGTAGCAGATTTTCTACAAAGATATGTCTTTAACCAATAGAAATTTGACAAAAAATTGTTAAAGTATGTTTTTAACCAATAGGAATTTGACAAAGCATAAGTGTGGCAGTTTTCGAGTTATTTATGACTCTGCCACTGAACCTTCCACCTTAAAACCTTCCGCCTAAGTAACCTTTCATCATAGAACCTTCCGCAGCATTTCTGCAGCGTTTATGATGAACCTTTCATCATAAAACCTTCCGCCTAAGAAACCATTCATCTAGAACCTTTAGCAGTATTTCTGGACCTTTCTGCAGCGTTTTTAGTGAACATTCCGACCTGGTCGAAAGCAACCTTTTGACCTTGTCGGAAGCTACGTTTCGGTAACAGTAGTAAACGTTGCGGAAGCTCTTTTATAACAGTTTTCTCCAACTTTGTTTTAAAAACTTCAAATATGCATAACTTTCTAACTGTAAGCTCGTTTTTTCCATTGTGACCACTCTACGGAAAGGCAAACCATCATTTGAACACGATGGAATAGGTTAAGACCTTAATTCTACACCTATAAAAAAGTTATGGAAAAAACAAAGTTTTATATTTCCGAAGGAGGTTGTTTTCTTTGCTTTCGAAAATGTTTGCTTGGTTTTCTTTGCTTTCGAAGAAGATACTTTCGAAGAGGTTGTAAAATTGTTTTATTTTGACCAAGTTTTATATTTTATAAAGGTAGAATTTAAAGTATTATAAGGCAGGAGCCTAATGTTTTTAAGAGTTTTTGAAGGACGTTACCCTATGAAGTTGAAAGCTAGGTTTCAAAGCTATCGAAAGGTTTTACGACCGAAACTTTGTTTTTAAAAGAAAAAACCATGGCTATATTAAAGGAGTTTTTATAATGGTTTGAGAAGAATCTATCTTTGATAAATTAAAACCACAGAAGTGGTATTGCTATGTTGTTATATTGTTTCTTCTAATATGAATATATTCACTTTAAAATGGACCCATAACTGTGTTTTGGAGAAAAAAGGTAGGAGAACCAGTTAGGTTAACCCTGTAGACTCCTGAATGAGTAAAATATAAAGGAAAGATATTGGCAGGGCCCGATAGGTTTCTAGTAAGCCCATGAAAACTGTATGTTATTGGCAGGGGCCAATAGGTTAATAGTTAGTCCATGAAAACTATGTATAAAAGAGGATGTCAGGCAGACAGATTCATAGTTAGCCTATGAAAACTATGTGTAAATGAAAATGTCAGATAGACAGGTTCATAGTTAGCCCATGAAAACTATGTGTAAATGACAATGTCAGATAGACAGGTTCATGTAAGCCCATGAAAACTATGTAATTGGACAGGGAGTCCTTAAATGTTTAGCCGGTTATTAGTTAGCCCATGAAAACTATTAGGTTAATAGTAATCCTAGAAACTATAATTGAGACAGATAGTCAGAATAAATGGGGATGGGTAATCCGGATTTGATTTGCTTGTTTTGCACATCATCATAATATTTTGAAATGCTACGTTTTTAACCATTGTGGATGCATGAGCAATGTATATGGTTTTATAAAGGTTTTAGGATACTAGTGAGGGGAAAACCTGTTCCGCTAAGCGGCGTGGTCTCACTAGATATCTATTTGGTTTGAGATGATAGACTATTATTCATACCAGGCTTTATGTCTGACTCGAAGTTTTTGTTTTCTCCTTAAACTCTCGGATACTCAATTGATTTTGAGTAGTTTGAGGTTTAGGGTTTTCAGCTTTTCCTTAGACGAATAAAGTTTCCGGAGGCATGCAGGAGGCAGGTAGTTATTTAGAGTTTTCTTTTCCACTGTGTATTTGGATGTAAAGGCAGATTTATTAGCCTTACTATATACCCTGATCAACCAAGAGGGCATCTTCATATGTCACTCTTGGCGTATGTGTAATGATTATATTTTGCGGAACGTGGTTAACGTATTTTGAGATTATGTAATGAATATGAAATGTTTTAATTTGAATGTGGAAACATGTTTTTAAATTGTTAATTTTTTTTCATATTCTTGTGATCTGTGTATCAATGTATCTAGCACCGTCGTATTTGGTCGTCGAAGATTAATAACTATGGATGACTGCAGCATTCGTAGCCGTTAGTTTTGGGCCTCCAAGTAGGGGGATGATACAAGTTGGTATCATAGCATATGTTTATGATAAAACATAAAATAAATCAAACGTTTTCAAACATAATCCTAATGAATTAAAGAATAAGATTGGGGTTTGGGTTAACGTTATAGTAACGTACTTGTATTTTCTATATATATACAAGTACGTGTTCCGCTCTCTCTTAGATCGTTCTTTTGTATCTTACTAAGGCTCGTATGCAAATTTTCGAGAAAGAAGATATGTAAACAAGAAACGGAAGAGGAAATCTAGGTGGAGGAAACACCACAACCAATGGTAATGCTCGACCTAATACTAGGAGGAACCAAGGTCGACAGGCTAATGCTAATCCAAGTGCAGAGGCCAATGTAGGTGCTGGAACCCCCCATTAGACATGGGGATGATGTATCATTTCTTCATCAACTTGATGCAAGCTGGAGCAGCTGCAGGGGTAGTTGGAGGTAATGCTGTGAATATTGGAGGAGCCAATCCTGTGGCCCCAGTTGGCAATAACTATGCCAAGCTGAGCAGGGATTATACCAGTTTGGAAGGAAAGCCTTTCCATGGAACAGAGGATGCTGTTGAAGTTGAGAACTGGATTTTGAACTGTGAAAGGATCTTTACAGATTTAGGCTTGGATGATGGAGAGAAGAGAAGGCTAGCCTCTAGACAGTTGCAAGGGTTAGCACTTCACTCTTGGAATAGTGTGACAGTCGGAGTTTCGGAGGAAGAGCTGGCATGGGTTGATTTTAGAAGAAGGTTTGTGCAGAGGTTCTTGTCCGAGGTTGCCAAGTCGGCATTGATAAGGAAGTTCATGGATCTTGTACAAGGAGAGATGTTAGTGATCGAGTATGCTGCTAAGTTTGATGAGCTATCTCGATATGGTTATGCTTTGGTTGACACTGATGTTAGAAGGAATGCGAGATTTATTGGAGGATTGAGGACAGAGCTTGGCACAATGACTATGACTCATATTAGAGAGCCTTGTCATGTAGTGGTGGAGATGGCCATTCGCCATGAGGAGATGCTTGTTGTGTCTGTTAGGAAGAAACCATTTGAGTCCCAAGGCCCTTAGGGAAAGAAAAAGAAATTCTTCAAGAGGAAAGGAGTCTAGAAATGGGATGTTGCCAAGAAAGCGAAGGTCGATTTAGTGTGTTATAAGTGTGATAAGAAGGATCATTATGCCAACAAGTGCAGATCTGGTAAAGGAAAGAAGCCTGCAAAGAAGAAGAATGTGAAATGCTTCAATTGTGACCAAGTTGGGCATTATAAAAGCCAGTGTGCAGAGCCAGTCCGGGCGGATAGAGGGAAGGTGTTTGCTATTGGACCACCGTCTTCTTCTAGACATACTTCCGTAGAGAAAGGGAAAACTGTGATGGAAGGTATTCTTTTGATTCATGGTATACCAGGTAGAATACTTTTTGATACTGGTGCATCACACTCATTTATATCACGGTATTTGGTTGATGGGTTATGTATAGAACCCACATATCTTGTTACTTCCTTAAGGGTTGCAAATCCAATAGGAGGGCATGCAACTCTTAGGATGAAATGTAACCAGTTAGAACTTGATTTGTTAGGTCACATGTTTGCATGCAGTTTGTATGTTATTGATTTCGTAGATTTTGGGATCATTTTGGGTATGGATTGGTTGGGTAAGTATGAGGCTAGAATATTTTGCCAGGATCGGGAATTATCGTTGAGGCACCCCGATAGTCATAACCGAATCATTTTCTCAGTGGAGAATTCCAGTAAGAGTGTTTGTGCTTTGTTAAATGCCTTGGAGGTAGGAGATGACCTTAGTCAGGTTCATGTAGAAAGAGAATTTGTAGATGTATTTGAGCCGGTCACTGGATTACCACTGAAACGAGCTGTAGAGTTTCGGATAGACCTTGTACCAGAAGCTAAACCTGTCAGTAGACCACCTAGCAGAATGTTGCCGACGGAGATGAAGGAATTAAAGGAGCAGTTAGTGGATCTTGAGGAAAGGAATTTTATTGGACCAAGCAGTTCGCCTTGGGGAGCGGCCGCGTTGTTTGTTAAGAAACCAGATGAGTCGTTAAGGATGTGTATCGACTACCGTAAGCTAAATGAGAGGACAATCAAGAATAAGTATCCTTTGTCGAAAATCGTTGACTTATTTGATCAGTTGAGTGGAGCCAGAGTGTTTTTCCAATTGGATTTGGCGACGGGTTTCCATCAGCTAAGAGTGGCAGATGACAGCATCCCATTGACGGCGTTTCGAACCAGATATGGATTGTATGAATGGTTGGTGATGCCATTTGGATTGACATATGCACCTGCTTTCTTCATTGATCTGATGAACCGGGTTTTCCAAGAGAACTTGGATAGGTTTGTATTGGTATTCATAGATGATATTTTAGTATACTCAAAAGATGAAAGAGAGCATGAGATTCATCTTAGAGTGGTGTTGGAGACGTTGAGACAGAATCAGCTAAAAGCAAAATTTTCCAAGTGTCATTTCTGGAAGAAAGAGGTTAAGTTTCTTGGTCATGTGGTTTCAGAGAAGGGATTGTCAGTCGATCCAGATAAGATTGAAGCTGTGAACAATTGGAAGAGACCAAAAACGGTGACCGAGATCAGAAGTTTTATTGAACTTGCTGGCTATTACCGGAGATTCATCAAGAATTTTTCGCGGATTGCAGCACCTTTGACTAAGCTTATCGTGAAGGAAAAGAAATTTGTTTGGTCCGACAAATGCGAGGGAGCATTCCTTAAGTTAAAGCATTTGTTGACCAATGCTCCAATATTAGTAGTTTCAGATGGTAACCAAGGGTTGGTAGTATACGCGGATGCATGTGGGACTGGATTGGGAGCAGTATTGATGCAGAAGGGCAAAGTTATTGTTTACGCATCTAGGTAGCTTAGACCGCATGAAGTAAGATATCCTACTTATGACTTGGAGTTGGCAGCGGTAATTTTTGTCTTAAAGATTTGAAGGCATTATCTCTTAAGGGAGAGATTTGAGTTATATACCGATCATAAGTCATTAAAGTATTTATTCTCTTAGAAGGAATTGAATATGCGACAACAGAGGTGGCTGGAGTTTTTGGCTGCTTATGATTTTGATATAGAATATACCCAAAGGAAAGGCAATAAAGTAGCGGATGCTCTCAGCAGAAGACATCAGAATGTGGTGTTGGCTATGTTGGTGGAGTGGAAAGATCTGGAAGTTTTGACCGGTTGTGGTGTGCAGTTAAGTTCAACTGCTAGTTCTAGTAAGAGTACTGCCATGTTGTCCTGTTTGGAAGTTCGACCAGTACTGATCGAGAAAATTGCTTCTAAACAGAAGGTGGATCCATTATTGGCTGAGAGGATCAGAAGGCTTGAGGTTGGAACCGAGGTCGATGATTTAGAAGATTTTTGTCTTGACTAGAGAGGATGGTTGAGAAAGAAGAGACGGCTATGTGTTCCAGATGTGGAAAACTTGAGAAGAGAAATTCCCGAGGAATGTTATCGATCCAAGTTTACGATTCATTCTGGAGGGACCAAGATGTATCAAGATATGAAGAGGAGTTTCTATTGGGAAGGCATGAAGAGGAATGTTGGCTTATGGGTTAAGCAATGTGTAAACTGTCAACAAGTGAAAGCCGAACATCAGAAGCCGAGTGGGTTACTTCAGCCTCTAAATATCCCAGTTTGGAAATGGGATTCGATATCCATGGATTTTATAGATGGGTTGCCAAGGTCAAGGAGAGGAAATGAGAGTATATGAGTTATTGTGGACAGGTTGACCAAGAGTGCTCATTTCATTCTAGTAAAGTCGACCAGAACGGCACATATTTTAGCAAAGTTGTTCATGAAGAACATTGTTAGACTTCATGGGATTCCTAATAGCATAGTCAGCGATAGGGATGCATTATTCACTAGCGAATTTTGGAGAAGTCTACAAGAGGTATTAGGTACCAAGCCCAAGATGAGTACAGCTTATCACCCACAGACAGATGGGCAGACAGAAAGAGTCAACAAGGTACCCGAGGACTTGCTAAGAGCTTGTGTATTGGATTTTGGTGGATCTTGGGAGGACCACCTACATTTGATTGAGTTTTCCTATAATAATAGCTATCAGACTAGTATAGGAATGGCGCCTTTTGAAGCTTTGTATGGAAGACCATGTAAATCGTCGGCATGTTGGTTGGAGATTGGAGACAGGTTGGTCTTAGGTACGGATTTGGTTAGAGAGGCATTAGAAAATATTGAATTAATCCGAGGATGGATGAAGGAAGCTCAATCCAGGCAGAAGAGTTACGCAAATAAGAGGCGTAAAGACCAAGAGTTCTTAGTGGGATACAGGGTTTTCATTGAAGTATCACTAATGAAGGGTGTGGTATGATTTGGAAAGCCGAGAAAGTTGGCCCCGAGATATGTTGGACCATTCCAGATTTTAGAAAGGATTGAAAAACTTACTTACAGAGTAGAGTTGCGAGCAGTATGGCAGGTGTCCATAATGTATTCCATGTGTCTTGTAACGACCCCAAATTTTATATATATTTAAATTAATAATTAATTTAACTTTTGAATTAAAATAGTAAAATAAATTGATTAAAGTGATGCGAGTTTCCCCGGATTCAAATATATTCTGTATAAATCATTTAAACTTAAATTTTTGTATATATATGTATATATGTGAATATATATATATTTGGGTATATATGAGTCAATTTGAAAATTTTAATATATGTATATATATATTTAAATTTGGATTTAAATTGTAAATAAATGGTTTAAAAATAAAATTATATAAGATATAAAAGTATAGGATAAATACATCGGATAAAATTTAATAACAAATAAAAATCTAGAAATTCATTTATATTACCAAATGAATATAAAAATAAATAGTATAAGTTAGAAATAAATAATGGAGTTAGAAATAAATATAAGAAAAATACATAAGATGAATTATAGAAAAATACATATAATAAACACATTAAATAAATTATAAATTATAAAAGAAAATAAATACACATTCAAATAATAAAAGAAAATAAAAAAAAACAAAACCAAATACATTTAAAAACAAATACATTTGAAAACAAATAAATATGAAACAATTAACAAATGAAATAAAGAAAATAAAATACAAGTGTATAAAATATTACCAAAGAAGCCACACTATCACATCCATATTTTTTTGTACAGCCGAACTAAAGGAGGAAGAAAAAAAATATAACCTGGTACAAGGCAATTAATACAAGATCCTCTCAGCCGAACTAAAGAAGGAAAAGAAAATATAAACCTTATACAAGGCATTAAATGCTAGCAATACTTTTGTCAATTCAAATTGTTTAAAAAAATCAATTCAGCCTAATTAAACAATTCCACACACTATAAACCTCACTTCTTATATACTCACAACTTCATTCCAGTTTTCGTTCGTTCATTTTTAAACTGAGCAAAAAGAAAAAAAAACCGAAGTAAGAATCAAACTCAAACAAACATCTACTTTAAACAATCAAGGCCTGGGAATCAGGAAGCAAAGAAGTTCCAGTATCAAACTTCAACCCAGTTTTCATAATTCAAATTCAAAAAAAAGCTTCAACTTTCAACTTCAAATTTTCTGGAAAACAAGATGTTTAATGTGACGACCGCCCATAACCCCTGCACTGAACCTAGAGAAAGTGCGCTGTAAAGTGTGCCAGGAAGCCATGGACGATTGTCAAGGTAAATTAAAACAACAGAGTCTATCGTATTACTCACAGCGCATGGACAAAATACAATAGAACATATATATAGTGAAGCTTCACAGAATAGAATCTCATCAATAAAACTTCATAATAGTTGAATACAAACATCTGAATAGTCAATACAACAAGCCTCACTACATATCACTCAGAGAATACAAAGCAGCGGAACATCCAGTACATATAATAAGAAGATAATATGCAACCCTCCAGCTCGTCTTCGATATCAGCACCGTGGAAAACATGATCAGCACCTATCACCTGCTACCTAGTCTGCCCGTCCCAAAATGGACGAATAGCCCAAGGCAATAAGAGTTAAAACATAAAGCCTTGAGTCAGACAACAGTCTTAGTGAGCAGTAAATTAACTAACAACATACCAAAAGAGCATAAAGGAAAAGGAATAGGAATACAACCCTCCCACTCCAACCTCTTTCTACAGTGATAGCCCCCAGACACACACTAAGCAGAAGCAAACATAGCAGAGCATACAATGTAAAGTAAAGAAATTATCACTCGAGTCAAGGGCGATGTTTTCCAAGCACAAACCCCCAAGGCCTAAACCAAGATCGGATAAGCACCCAGAAAACACTGCTCTTGAGACCGAATGACGATACAACCAAACATCCATGACTTTGGCTATCACTGTTATCATTGCTTCGATATCACCGTTAATTGAATGACCGGCACATTCTTTCAGCCGTCCGTCAATGGCTAATGGAAACCCCGGTTCTAGACATAACTCTGCACGTCATCGTGACCCGTGTCTAGGACTATCGAATCTGCCCAGAGTACTTGACTACCCAAATCAGTAGGCTTCAGGGACTATCGAATTTGCCCAACGTACTCTTGCTTTGAGCATGCTAGAACCTTCAACAACGATGAGATCTTAGCCTTCTAGTCATCCTCCTCGACGACTATTTCCATACTAACTCAAGCGCCTCTTGAGCAAACCATTATCCTCTAACTCGAACCATTTCACCGAGTTATCAACTTGCTTGGAATGATCCCGTCTGGATTAGACCAAGACTATCTCATATCATGCTTCGCCTCATCATCATCATAGCAAAGCTCCATCTCAACATCATCATCGAATCTATCCATATGAGCTTCATCATCTGCTACATATGCCATGAGCAACTTTTCCAATTCAAGAGCCTTTCCCTTAGCTTTTGAATCATCTTCGACCAACTTGTCTAAATCAAATCATCAATCATTTAATTCATAGCAATCAATCAAGTCAAACATTAATCCAAGTAAACAAGCATTCAAATATAGGCTAAATGGACAATTATAACAATAATGGCAATTTCATAAATAAAGAATCGAAAGTCTAACAAGCATGAAATCATGAGAATTATCTCTATAACTTGATGAATGAACTTGCATAGGTTAATCATGTAGTAAAATGGTTGTCAAATCATCATGAACAATGGATCTACATGGATCTATACTTAGGTTTACAAAAATGCATGGAAATCACTATATTAACACCAAATCAAGCCAACGATCCGATATACTCCTTTGGATCCGTGTGAGAGATAATCACCACTCACCAAATCACCAAAACAACTCAAAAGCAACACACTTCAGATCTGGATAGCGAAGGATCTAACTTGATCTATCACCAATCCGCTTCAAACGATGAAATCACTCTTCGACGGATGTAGATCTTCAATCTAAGCTCTTCAATCTTCGATTTGATCTTCAACTTGGATGGATGGAATCACTAGATTAGAGTGGAGAAAAGAAGTGAAGAAGTGTAGAAGTCGAGCTCTCAAAATGGCAGCACTTCGTCGCTTCGAAATCCGGATCCCAAAAAGTGAGAACAACCTTCCTATTTATAGGCAGATTGTAGGTCGTCCGCCCCCTATAAGTCGTTCACGACTTAACCGCCTCCGACTCATAACTTTCCGACCTAACAGACCATACGACTTACGACTTAGCACTCACGACCTACCAGAACTTCACTCTGTGCGACATAACAATCTCCGATCTAACAGGCCATACGCCTTACGACCTAACAATGTCGCGACTTATGCTCCTCTGACCTATGACTTAGAAAAATACTACGACCTAACAGCCAATCTCCTAAGTCAGTCATGACTTAACACATTGGATATGGGCACGACCTAACAACCCTTCGACCTACAACTTACCATGGGATAAGACTTACGACCTACGACTTATACACCTCCTTAAGTCGTCTAACGACCCAACTTCGCTAACCACTAGGTCGCTAACCTGCTAACTTCAATAGGTCGGTCAATACTATAAGTCGGTTACTACCTTAAGTCGGTCACTCGACCTAAGCCACCTTATGACTTAACTTCCTTAACTCGGTTAATTCCTTAGGTCGTCCCAAACTGTCAACCGACTTAAACCACTCCCCTATCTTCCTTAGGTCGTCGCCGACCTACCCCTTAAGTCATTAACTCGCCCAGACTTATCACTTAACTCGTCCAAAACTCCTAAGTCGGCTACGACTTAGGACTTAAGCAAAATTCTGCCAAAATCTGAAAAGACTTAACAACAATGCAACCAAAGGTCAACTATTTTACGATGTTTCGATCCGTGAAAATACGGGTCGTTACATTCTCTCCCCCTTAGGAATTTCGCCCCCGAAATTCCAAACAACAAAGCAATCAAAGACTATTCTGCACGCCTACCATCCATAGCAATCAACAAACCATGCATCCAATTCTAGCTTAGCATGCAGAATTCTAAAACTAGAACAAGTTACAATGTCGTGAGATGACACGACACCTTAGGGCCATACCTTGAAGAGTTCAGGATGAGCTGCTTTCATCCTCTCTTCCACCTCCTACGTGCAGTCGTTATCATCATCACTCCATTGTATCTTGAGCAACTTAACTACCTTCCTCCTAAGCTGTTTCGTGTCAGTTTCCACAACACGAAGCGGTTTACGAGGTCTTCTATCGACTGGATCAACTTCGAAATCTTCATAGCTATCAGCAAAAACCACTGTATTCGAGTCGTGCACATACTTCCGTAGATACGATACATGAAAAACATTGTGCACACCCGACATCTTCTCTGGTAATTCCAGTCTGTAGGCGAGCTTTCCAATTCGCTCGATGATCGGGAATGGTCCAACAAATCTCGGAGTCAATTTCCCTTTCTTCCCGAATCGAATAACATTCTTCAGTGGAGAAATCTTCACAAAAACCATATCACCTACGTCGAATTCCAAATCCTTACGACGCTTATCTGCATAACTTTTCTGACGGTCTTGGGCTGCCTTCATTTGCTGCCGAATGATCTCTATACAATCCGAAGTCTGTCGAATCATCTCTGGCCCAAGTATCAACTTTTCTCCGGTCTCTAACCAACATGTCGGAGAATTACACGGTCTTCCATACAATACCTCATACGGTGCCATACCAATGCTTGACTGGTAACTGTTGTTATATGAAAATTCCACCAAATGAAGATGATCTTCCCATGATCCTCCGAAATCCAAAACACAAGCTCTAAGAAGATCTTCCAAAACTCGGTTGACTCTCTCGGTCTGGCCATCTGTTTGGGGATGATAAGCTGTACTCAAACACAACTCGGTTCCCAAAACTTCCTGGAAGCTCTTCCAAAATCCACTAGTGAACAATGGATCTCGATCGCTCACTATACTCTTCGGAATACCATGAAATCGAACTATCCACTTAACATACAACTCAGCCAACTTTGATGCAGTCCTAGTCAATCGAACATGAATGAATCTTGCACTCTTGGTCAGACGATCTACAATGACCCAAATCCCTTCATTTCCCGTTCTTGTTCTAGGTAGTCCATTAATAAAATCCATCGATACTTCTTCCCACTTCCATGTAGGAACTTCTAATGGCTGAAGCAATCCGCTTGGCTTCTTCTGTTCGGCTTTCACCAACTGGTAGTTCATGCACTTGGAAATAAAATTTCCAACATTCTTCTTCATACCTTCCCAGTAATAGGTTCTCTTCATGTCCCGATACATCTTATTTCCTCCTGGATGAATTGTCAACTTCAAGTGATGACTTTCCTTCAGAACTTCACTCCTCAATTCATCTATATCGGGAACAACTAGTCGTCCTTGCTTCCGAAGCCAACCCTCTCGATCGACTTCGAATCCTTTATCCTTTTCTGGATCCAATCCAGATTCCAAATCATGGATAATCTTGACAAGCTTATCGTCTCGCTTTTGGCTCTCGCCAATCCTTTCTACAAGAGAAGGTCTTATCGATAAGTTTGCCAACATCTCAGGTTCCAATTCGCATCTAGGCCTGAAGTCAAATCCAGCTAAATACTCGAGATTCTTCCATTCCGAAAACATGGCTCCCAATCCTGCATGTCTTCGACTTAACGCATCAGCCACTGCGTTACCTTTTCCCGGAGTATAAGCTATACCAAAATCATATGATGCCAAAAACTCTAGCCAACATTGCTGCCGAAGATTCAAATCCTTTTGGGAGAAAAGATACTTCAACGACTATGATCTGTAAACAACTCGAATCGAACTCCCAATAGATAATGTCTCCACATCTTCAGAGCAAAAACAATCGCCGCTAACTCCAAATCATGAGTCGAGTAATTCCTTTCATGCGGCTTCAGTTGTCGACTGGCATACGCAACAACTTTATCCTTCTGCATCAGCATTGCTCCAAGTCCAGTACCACATGCGTCGGTGTAAACCACCATCTCATCATTCCCACTAGGAATAGTCAAAACAGGAGCACTTGTCAATCTTTCTTTCAGGATTCTGAAAGCTTGCTCACACTTATCTTCCCACTTGAACACTTGGTTCTTCTTCGTCAATCCTGTTAACGGTGCAGCCACCTTGGAGAAGTCTTTGATAAACCGTCGATAATATCCTGCCAATCCAAGAAAACTTCTCACATCAGATGCATTCTTAGGTCTAACCCAATCCTGGATTGCAGCCACCTTAGCGGGATCAACCGCTATTCCATTTCCAGAAATCACATGGCCTAGGAACCTCACTTCACTCTTACAGAAGTGACACTTCGAAAACTTAGCCTTCAGCTGATGTTTCCACAAGATTTCCAAAACAGTACGCAAGTGCGTCTTATGCTCTTCTTCCGTTTTGGAATAAATCAGAATATCATCCACGAACACAAGTACGAACTTGTTCAACTGATCTCTGAACACTCTATTCATAAGATCCACAAAATATGCTGGCGCGTTAGTCAATCCAAACGGCATTACCAGCCACTCAAAGAAACCGGATGGTGTTCGAAAAGCAGTCTTCGGCACACTATCCTTAGCCACTCTCAACTGGTGAAATCCCGTTGCCAAATCCATCTGAGAAAACACCTTAGCTTCGTGAAGCTGATCCAACAAGTCATCTATTCTCGGCAATGGATACTTGTTCTTCTTAGTCACCTTATTCAGCTCACGATAATCCACACACAATCTCAACGACCCATCTGCCTTGGTTGCAAACACAACTGGTGCACCCCACTCGGACACACTACGCCGAATGAATCCTTTCTGCAAAAGATCATCAACTTGCACCCTCAACTCTTGATGTTCCCTAGGCGCCATCCGCCTAAGAGGCATCACAACAGGTCTGGCTCCTTCAACTAGATCTATACGAAACTCGATCTCTCTATGCGGCGGCAACCCTTTGACTTCGTCAAAGACATCCTCGAATTCATTCGCGATTGGCACTAATGACAGTCCATCCCGTGGAACAACTAGCGAATACATGAAGCTCATGAAGACGCCTTCTTCATGCTTACATCGTATCACAATGTTTCGCCCCTCCACATTCTCGACTGTCACTTCCAGCCTCTCACAATCAACCTTTGCCGCATACCTCCTAAGCCAGTCCATACCCAAAATAATTCCGAACCCCGCAAAGTTCAGAACAAAACAATCGCAAACAAAAGAGCAACCATGACTCGATACAATCAGACCACGGCATAACATACACAAACAAGATGAACCCCCAACTGGATTAGTCACAACCAATGGCCTATCAACAATATCCGGTTCCAAACCCAACCGGCCTACAAGTTCACTACAAACAAACGAATGCGACGCCCCAGTATCAAACAGAACTCTAACTGGAACACCACATAGGAAAAGAGTACCTTGAACCACCACACTCTTTCCCTTCTCTTCAGCAGTAGGAGCTTTCGAAGACGATGGAACAGCTCCCAAAGCATAAGCTTGCACAATCTGCTTGTCCTTCCGCGGTTCCGGACAATTCTTCCTGAAATGCCCCGGCTTGTCACAGTTGTGACACTTCATCGGTACCTTCGGATTCTTACAATCCTTAGAGAAATGGCCCTTCTGCTGACAATTGTAGCAAGTCACTTCGCCCTTCGGCTTCTTCTGGCCATCCTTACCCTTCTACTGCTGCTGCTTCCTTTTCTTGTTTCCATTCTGCTGGGGTTTAGACTCTTCCCTGGTCACAGCAACAACAGATCCTTCCTTAGGAAATAGACTCTCATGCCTGAGAGCTTTCTCCACAAGCTTCTCAAATGGATCGTCCAGATGATCCACCAACTGCCTCCCAAGATAACTGTCCAAGCCCGTCACAAACTTCTCATTCTTCTGATAAGCAGACTCAATATACGACCGGGCATACTTGGACAAAGCTTCGAACTCAGAAACATACTCAAGAACAGATCTTCCACCTTGCTGGAGCTCCACAAACTTCTTGAACAGAACAGACTTTTGAGCTGTAGAAATGAACTTAGCTTCAAATCTGACTTGGAATTGCTCCCAAGTAATCTCTTCCTTCGGAGTATTGATGGTAATAGAGTTCCACCAATCAGAGGCTCTCCCTTGAAGCTGCCTTGATGTTAACTTCCTCTTAGTCGCATCCTCAATTCCCAAATCACCAAAGATCCTTCTACAAGCATCTATCCACCTCTGGACTTCAATGGTTGATTCTGTTCCCAAGAAAACTTTCCCTCCAAGAGCAGTGTAGTCCTTACACAGCTTAGCAAAATCCACCGGCTTTGAAGTTTGGACTTGAACTCCAACATCTACTGCTGCCCCCGGAACTGGTATCCTTCTCATGATCGAAGTCATCATAGCTTCGAACATAGCTGCATAATCAGCAGTCCCTTCTGTAGCACGGCCTTCCCTAGCAGCTGGTCTCCCCCTTTGACTCATTCTCAATATCTATAAAAAAGGAATGATTAGCACACCTAGAGAAACAACTGCATAAAGGACTCAAGCTCTACTAAGCTACTATATTATATATAGTAATCATCCATCAAAATACAATTACGTCTCTCATACGTAGTTACGTCAGCGAGCGTTGGGTAAAATCGATTAACCAATGCTCTGATACCAAATGTGACGACCGCCCATAACCCCTGCACTAAACCTAGAGAAAGTGCGCTGTAAAGTGTGCCAGGCAGCCATGGACGATTGTCAAGGTAAATTAAAACAACAGAGTCTATCGTATTACTCACAGCGCATGGACAAAATACAATAGAACATATATATAGTGAAGCTTCACAGAATAGAATCTCATCAATAAAACTTCATAATAGTTGAATACAAACATCTGAATAGTCAATACAACAAGCCTCACCACATATCACTCAGAGAATACAAAGCAGCGGAACATCCAGTACATATAATAAGAAGATAATATGCAACCCTCCAACTCGTCTTCGATATCAGCACCGTGGAAAACATGATCAGCACCTGTCACCTGCTACCTAGTCTGCCCGTCCCAAAATGGACGAACAGCCCAAGGCAATAAGAGTTAAAACATAAAGCCTTGAGTCAGACAACAGTCTTAGTGAGCAGTAAATTAACTAACAACATACCAAAAGAGCATAAAGGAAAAGGAATAGGAATACAACCCTCCCACTCCAACCTCTTTCTACAGTGATAGCCCCCAGACACACACTAAGCAGAAGCAAACATAGCAGAGCATACAATGTAAAGTAAAGAAATTATCACTCGAGTCAAGGGCGATGTTTTCCAAGCACAAACCCCCAAGGCCTAAACCAAGATCAGATAAGCACCCAGAAAACACTGCTCTTGAGACCGAATGACGATACAACCAAACATCCATGACTTTGGCTATCACTGTTATCATTGCTTCGATATCACCGTTAATTGAATGACCGGCACATTCTTTCAGCCGTCCGTCAATGGCTAATGGAAACCCCGGTTCTAGACATAACTCTGCACGTCATCGTGACCCGTGCCTAGGACTATCGAATCTACCCAGAGTACTTGACTACCCAAATCAGTAGCCTTCAGGGACTATCGAATTTGCCCAACGTACTCTTGCTTTGAGCATGCTAGAACCCTCAACAACGATGAGATCTTAGCCTTCTAGTCATCCTCCTCGACGACTATTTCCATACTAACTCAAGCGCCTCTTGAGCAAACCATTATCCTCTAACTCGAACCATTTCACCGAGTTATCAACTTGCTTGGAATGATCCCGTCTGGATTAGACCAAGACTATCTCATATCATGCTTCGCCTCATCATCATCATAGCAAAGCTCTATCTCAACATCATCATCGAATCTATCCATATGAGCTTCATCATCCGCTACATATGCCACGAGCAGCTTTTCCAATTCAAGAGCCTTTCCCTTAGCTTTTGAATCATCTTCGACCAACTTGTCTAAATCAAATCATCAATCATTTAATTCATAGCAATCAATCAAGTCAAACATTAATCCAAGTAAACAAGCATTCAAATATAGGCTAAATGGACAATTATAACAATAATGGCAATTTCATAAATAAAGAATCAAAAGTCTAACAAGCATGAAATCATGAGAATTATCTCTATAACTTGATGAATGAACTTGCATAGGTTAATCATGTAGTAAAATGGTTGTCAAATCATCATGAACAATGGATCTACATGGATCTATACTTAGGTTTACAAAAATGCATGGAAATCACTATATTAACACCAAATCAAGCCAACGATCCGATATACTCCTTTGGATCCGTGTGAGAGATAATCACCACTCACCAAATCACCAAAACAACTCAAAAGCAACACACTTCAGATCTAGACAGCGAAGGATATAACTTGATCTATCACCAATCCGCTTCAAACGATGAAATCACTCTTCGACGGATGTAGATCTTCAATCTAAGCTCTTCAATCTTCGATTTGATCTTCAACTTGGATGGATGGAATCACTAGATTAGAGTGGAGAAAAGAAGTGAAAAAGTGTAGAAGTCGAGCTCTCAAAATGGCAGCACTTCGTCGCTTCGAAATCCGGATCCCAAAAAGTGAGAACAACCTTCCTATTTATAGGCAGATTTTAGGTCATCCGCCCCCTATAAGTCGTTCACGACTTAACTGCCTCCGACTCATAACTTTCCGACCTAACAGACCATACGACTTACGACTTAGCACTCACGACCTACCAGAACTTCACTCTGCGCGACATAACAGTCTCCGATCTAACAGGCCATACGCCTTACGACCTAACAATGTCGCGACTTATGCTCCTCCGACCTATGACTTAGAAAATACTACGACCTAACAGCCAATCTCCTAAGTCGGTCATGACTTAACACATTGGATATGGGCACGACCTAACAACCCTTCGCCCTACAACTTACCATGGGATAAGACTTACGACCTACGACTTATACACCTCCTTAAGTCGTCTAACGACCCAACTTCGCTAACCACTAGGTCGCTAACCTGCTAACTTCAATAGGTCGGTCAATACTATAAGTCGGTTACTACCTTAAGTCGGTCACTCGACCTAAGCCACCTTATGACTTAACTTCCTTAACTCGGTTAATTCCTTAGGTCGTCCCAAACTGTCAATCGACTTAAACCACTCCCCTATCTTCCTTAGGTCGTCGCCGACCTACCCCTTAAGTCATTAACTCGCCCAGACTTATCACTTAACTCGTCCAAAACTCCTAAGTCGGCTACGACTTAGGACTTAAGCAAAATTCTGCCAAAATCTTAAAAGACTTAACAGCAATGCAACCAAAGGTCAACTATTTTACGATGTTTCGATCCGTGAAAATACGGGTCGTTACATTTAAGGTGAGTAACATATAGTTTTTTTTTAACTTGAATATATTGCCATTGTTCTGTTGTATACACATATGCCAGTGTATCTCTTCTCTGTTTGATTTACAGAGTAACATACAACAAAGAAAATTCAATTTCCCCTTTTCTAATCTATATTAGGCTTGGGTTTCAACACAAAGTAGTTGTGTTCGAGTATGATATATCATCTAAAAATAGTTTCATGGAGTATAAATGTTTATATATCGAAAGATCGAATTTTTACAGACAAAACTTTGTTTTCTGAAAATTTCGAACTTCACGAATCATCGATTCAAAAATATAACTTGAATCTTTAGTGGAAAACACGATTTTTAAATCTTGTTTGATGATTTTTTATTGAGTGAGTTGAGAGCAGTTCGAAGATGTTTGAAATGGGTAGTTTGATCGAATTCCGGCGATGCGTGGAACTGGGGGTGATGGGGTTGCTTGTGATGATGGACGAACCTACGGAGTGGCGAGGAAAAATGGTGGAAGGTGGTGCAGTTGGTCGTGGTGGCGGCGGCGAAGGTTTAAAGTTTTTAAACCTAGTTTTGAGGTGCCGTGTTTTTTTGTTTCGTTCGACGTCACCGTTCGATCGAGTGTGACGAGGATTTGGGAGATGGTGGAGGAGATGTCGACGAGGAGTTGGCCGGAGTTCCACGAATTCTGGTGGTCGGAGGATCGTGGACGGCGCGTTGACAGGTTTTGGGGTGAGTTTCTGTCTCGAGTGTACCAGGTTTGGGTTTTGGTCTCGTTTTCGAACGCGAGAGGGTGGCGACGTTCTGGCGACCGGAGATGGGTTCGTGGTTGGTCGTCGACTTGTTCGACGATGCAGCGCCGACCGGAGATGGCGATCAGGGTTGTACACGTGCACAAGCCTGATACCATTGTGTTGCCTGGGTATTTTGTTTTGCCCGGGAAGAACGAATGTTTTCCTCGTGATGTACTCGAGTTGTTCGAGTCATTTACTCGAAGCAGGGAACAGGGTGGCTCGAGTCAAAGTTTGGTTCCAATTTTTTTACCTGAAACCTGTTTTCTGTTTTAAAAATTTTAAAACCAAATTTAAATTTTAAACCAAAGTTTTAAAGCTGAGTTCAAATTAAAATGTTAATATAAATTCAAGTTGAATTGAAATGTAGTTTGTAAATAAATAAGTTTTAAAAATCAAAATTGTTTTAATAACTTAAAAGCAATTAAATATGTTAGAGAAATTTGAATTAAAATAGATTTGAAATTTGAAATGGAAAATCTAACAAGTTAAAACTAAAAGTTTAAAACTGGAATTAACTCTACATCTGATTTAAGGGTTTTGAAATTTAATTAAGCTTTATAACTTAAGTGTTGAAAATAAGTTTGAAAATGAAATTTAAAAGGAAATTTGAAACAATATTTCAAACATATTTTGAATAATAATTAAATTATAAATATGATTGAACTTTACTTTAAGTAATGAAGTTTAATGATTTCTAATTCATTAACGAATGAATTTTTGATAGTGAATCGATTTATAATTAAAAATGATTTATATAAGAAATTTTCTTTAAAAGGTGATTAAAGAAATTTAATAGTTAATAAAATCATTAACAAAGATTATTTGGATAATTAATTAATGTGATAAATTTTATCAATAAATTTGATTAATTAATTTAATGATAATAAATTGTAGAACTATTAAGTATAATTACTCAATGACAATAATTATGAAATTAAATATTCAATGTAATTAATTGAGTAATCGAATATGTTCAAGTTAATTTCTTAAGTTAATTAATTCAGAATAATCACTTGATAATTTTGAAAATATAATTAGTTAGAGAAGTAATTAACAGGAAATTACTGAATGTAATTAATTAAATGATGATTTGAAATTTTAGTTAA
Organism: Allium fistulosum; assembly: GCA_030737815.1. NCBI lineage: Eukaryota > Viridiplantae > Streptophyta > Magnoliopsida > Asparagales > Amaryllidaceae > Allium > Allium fistulosum. The sequence goes on from CM060907.1 coordinate 994,332,289, forward strand.
TTATTTATTAATAAATTAAAGGATTAATTAATAATGGCAATTAATTAAGATAATTTAATAATTAAAGATTAATTGATTCATTGATTTAAAAATGATTAGTTAATAATTAAGGGTTAACTAATAAATTTGAAAAGAAGATTTATTTCAAATAATTTGTAATTAAATCATGATAATTAACCCGGATGGATAATTAATATATCTGATTTAAATTAATCAGTTGTTTAATAAATTCACTTGTGAATGTTGGATTCGACTGAATGATTGAATTATTTGACATCTCTGATCTGTAATGCTTTGTGATATATTCCGATTTGTGTGTGATCTGTACTGTAGTTATTTATCTGGGATGAATGTAAATTATTATCTGTGATTTATATATCTGTGATCTGTAAATGAACGATAAGCGTTATGGTATACCGCTTATCAACTATATTCTGTATTCTGATCTGTGATGATTGAATGATATTGCACTACTGTGTGAAACCCCTGGACTACACCATACACACACCAATATGGATTTCACGTGGAAATCAGTTAAGTCGCAGATTTTTGACAATTTTAAAGATTGAATTCTTGGATCCACATAGTTTTGGAAATTGGAATTTAAGAGCTTTGCAAATGAGTTTCAAATGTAAAAGTTATTTTAAATAACTTGAATAAAACTTGGTATCTTAATAATTTGATTTAAATTTGAATTCAATATTTGAAATTGAATTCAATGATTTGGGAAAACTAATTGTTTTCAACTAATAAAAGCTCTTATATAAGAAATGAATTTCCAATTTGAATTACAGGAATTTCAAGTTTGAATTGAAGATGGTTTTCCAAATTACGAATAAATCTTTGAAAACGTGTTTTGAAAACTATCAGTTAAATCTTTGATTTTAAGATTTAATGAGTTAATCCAATTGAAATGGAAATTGATTTGAAAAATCTGTGAATGATCTTTGTGAAACTGAGTGAACTTTGTGAATTGAATCTTTTGTTTAAAAAGATTAAAATGGTAATGTGTTTTAAACCATTTAAAAGAAAAGTTTTGGATAATCAGTTGTGACTTGATTGAAATCCATTATCCATATGTTTTTTTTGAAATATCGCGCTCATTATTCGGTTTAGCCGGGAAAGGACCTTTGTGTCATATAACCCATTCCGAATAATGATACGTCGTATATGGATCACATTTGAAGACCGGTGGTGAAGACCGGGTATTTGCGAGAACGATAGGATGACCTATCGATTGTCTCTGCACTGAGTCGCGCCGGTATAGAGATTTCTTAAGTGATGGGAAATCCGATCGGGATTGTGAGTACCCGGATTGCAAGGGCTTCTTTGGAAGTGCCTTCGGTTCTGTTCGAACCCAGAACAGACTTGTATGGTTACATGTCTGACATTACACTTTGAGATATAAAGCTGATTTCTTTCAAATGCATTTCTGTTTGGTGGCGGAGAATTTATTCTCTTAGCTTAACACCCTTCTCTGAGACGTACGAGCTCAGAGGTTATGTAGTTGAAATTTATCAGTGATATACTCCCAATTTGGTAGTGTGGCATGTTGAGTGTTGTTGTGTGATGATCATTTATTGATCATTTGTTGATCAAAGCGTGGCTTTGTGGAAAAGCGTAGCTTTGAGGACAATACCTCATCGAACCTCACAGACCGGAAATGGTCGAAACAGGAATGATGCGGCAAGGTTATGAGGGTCACGCCCTTTAGGGTATGTCATTTCCTTCTGGAAAAGGGTGGTATCAGGTATGGAGCCCTGGTATTTAACCTATGTGGTTGCTCCAATCTCATTTCTTTGTGGTTGTTGCTTTATGATCGAGGGCCCTCGGATAAAGGTCCTAAAGGACCGGGAGGTGGCATATTCGTGTAGTAGTTACCTAGTTATAGAGGTAACCCGGCCTTGTGTTGGCAGAGAGCTAGTTAGTTCTCGGGATGTCCATCCAGAGGCTTACCCATGTGGCAGTGGGAAGTTCCTTAGCCTGACCATTTGTTGGAAAATCCAAAGAAACAATACAAACCTTTACGATTGCAGTTGTATAACCTGTCTCCTCAGGCGGCAGCTATAGTAGGCATAATATAATGGTACCTATGCTGGCTAAGATTAATATTGTATTTTCGAAATGATTTTGTACACTATGCACTAGTAATAATATCAAAAGAGTTTTCTTTTGCGTAGTAAGCATGTTTGACTATCATAAGAAGAAATCTCCTCCAATTCTGCGTTTGCATTGTGTGTGTGGCGGGAGGTCTTATGGTAGTATCATTTTCCAAAAACATTGCGGATTTCAATGTTTAAAGATTCTTTTGTTGTTTGTTTAAGGATAAAATGTTTTTGTTACTCACACCAGTCCCATGACTAACTCGGAGTTTATTGTTCCTTTCCTAAACTCTGGGTGCCCACAAATTTCCACACGAGCAGTCTAGAGTTGGGTTTTTCAGATAATCAGGTTCAGTCGACATTGGAGCTTGTTCAGTTTTGGAGATCACGACTGACATTGCTTACCTTTGTCTTACGTGATGATGGTTCGGGCTTGATATTGGAGTTATTGGACTTATTCTCTTTCGAGGATCATTGGAGTTATCACTTCTGATATTTCCGCTGTATCATTATTTATCTCTAATATTGTTGTATCATATTGATATGATTGTTGTATATTATTCTGGATATTGTATTCATTGGAGTTGTATATGATATCATCTATTTTTATTCCGCCGTGTTGTTATGCTTAATTGTTTTATAAGCTCCGGTGAGCCAGATTTGGCGTTTGAATCTGCGGCATTTTGAGTACAAGTGAAGTACGGGTGCCGATTTTCGAAGGCTGAATTTTGGATCGCTACAATTTGGTATCAGAGCTGAGGGTAAAACTTTAGCTCAGGAGTATAACACATTAAGTAACTCATTAGAGATAGGGTGAATTATACCCTAGAATGAGTAATCCTTAGGATATCCGTCCGAATGCCTCAGTAAATTCTCTTGCTATCCATTGATAGTAAGTATGAGTGCGAGAAGAGGATGAGATAGGGGACAGGGGAATACGACTATAAATGGTCAATACCCTGCAACAATGGAAACAAATTTCTCTATCAGTCTCTTTTGTTTGTCATCTTTCCTTAATTCTTCGTTGATTTCTGGTAGATCCAGGAAGAGATTCGATATATTAATATGGGACATAAACTCCGGATGGACCAAAATTGTTTGTTTGAATGAATTGCTTGTTTTTCTTGTTATGGTTGATAGATATACTTTAGTTCTAAACTAAAATTCTGAAATTGTATCCATAGATCTATCTATTTCTTTGGGATTCCGAATATATTCTACAAATGGTTAGTTATCCATTCGAACTAACCGATATCACTCCATATTTCGTAGATTTGGATGACCCGAGTATTTTGTGAAGTGATAAATAGATTCTTTCTTGTATCTATTGTTGATATTCTGATTTGGTAAGCCAAATGCAGAATAGATATTCAGTTTGATTTGATGTATCATCTTTCATCTATCATATCTTTGCATTTTGATTCTGATTGTAGAGAACCCATAGCATTAGCCGGGGCGGAGCAGCCTCAAAAGCCAGAAGAGTGGGAGATTATGCTTCATCCAGTAGGGTTCGGGATGATTTAGATGAGTCGTCAGTTCATGAGGAGATCCCAGAGGAGCCTGTGGTGCAGCCACAACCTCAGGAAGAACCTGAGGAAGTATTTGATGACGAGGAAGAGTTCGAGGACGAGGAAGGACTCGAAGAGGATGAAGAAGAATTTAAGGATGAAGAGGAATTTGAAGGCGAGGAAGAGGTGGTGTCAGACGATGATGATGCGATTATTTGGGATCTAGATGATGCCGTTGAGGGTCTAGATAGTGGAGATGATGAGGGCTTTATCCCGGTAGAATCTGATCCAGAAGAGGTTTATGAGACAGACACTGAGGCGGAGGTTAGAGAGCTGTCAGGGCCTGAAAGGGAAAGCTCCGATGGTGATGATCTGTAGATGATTAGGATATTTCTTTTTGGGTAGTGTATGCTTTATATATGTATTTCGACTCAGAACGTCGTGAATGACTATAACATCTGAAAGAATGCCTTAGTGACGCTTAATATAAAGTGTATTTTGAATTAACCGTAAGAATCTATGTGTTTATCGGTATAGTGAGCTGTCATTAGTCTATTCTGAGTGCGTGGATAATTTATAAAACGAACTGTGCAATTTCGAGGACGAAATTCTTTTAACGGGGGAAGTCTGTAACGACCCCAAATTTTATAAAATAGTAAAATAAATTGATTAAAGTGATGCGAGTTTCTCCGGATTCAAATATATTCTGTATAAATCATTTAAACTTAAATTTTTTGTATATATATGTATATATGTGAATATATATATATTTGGGTATATATGAGTCAATTTGAAAATTTTAATGTATGTATATATATTTAAATTTGGATTTAAATTGTAAATAAATGGTTTAAAAATAAAATTATATAAGATATAAAAGTATAGGATAAATACATCGGATAAAATTTAATAACAAATAAAAATCTAGAAATTCACTTATATTACCAAATGAATATAAAAATAAATAGTATAAGTTAGAAATAAATAATGGAGTTAGAAATAAATATAAGAAAAATACATAAGATGAATTATAGAAAAATACATATAATAAACACATTAAATAAATTATAAATTATAAAACAAAATAAATACACATTCAAATAATAAAAGAAAATAAAAAAAAACAAAACCAAATACATTTAAAAACAAATACATTTGAAAACAAATAAATATGAAACAAATAACAAATGAAATAAAGAAAATAAAATACAAGTGTATAAAATATTACCAAAGAAGCCACACTATCACATCCATATTTTTTTGTACAGCCGAACTAAAGGAGGAAGGAAAAAAAACCTGGTACAAGGCAATTAATACAAGATCCTCTCAGCCGAACTAAAGAAGGAAAAGCAAATATAAACCTGGTACAAGGCATTAAATGCTAGCAATACTTTTGTCAATTCAAATTGTTTAAAAAAATCAATTCAACCTAATTAAACAATTCCACACACTGTAAACCTCACTTTTTATATACTCACAACTTCATTCCAGTATTCGTTCGTTCATTTTTAAACTGAGCAAAAAGAAAAAAAACTGAAGTAAGAATCAAACTCAAACAAACATCTACTTTAAACAATCAAGGCCGGGGAATTAGGAAGCAAAGAAGTTCCAGTATCAAACTTCAACCCAGTTTTCACAAATCAAATTCAAAAAAAAAGCTTCAACTTTCAACTTCAAATTTTCTAGAAAACAAGATGTTTAAGGTGAGTAACATATAGTTTTTTTTAACTTGAATATATTGCCATTGTTCTGTTGTATATACATATGCCAGTGTATCTCTTCTCTGTTTGATTTACAGAGTAACACACAATAAAGAAAATTCAATTTCCCCTTTTCTAATCTATATTAGGCTTGGGTTTCAACACAAAGTAGTTGTGTTCGAGTATGATCTATCATCTAAAAATAGTTTCATGGAGTATAAATGTTTATATATCGAAAGATCGAATTTTTACAGACAAAACTTTGTTTTCTGAAAATTTCGAACTTCACGAATCATCGATTCAAAAATATAACTTGAATCTTTAGTGGAAAACACGATTTTTAAATCTTGTTTGATGATTTTTTATCGAGTGGGTTGAGAGCAGTTCGAAGATGTTTGAAATGGGTAGTTTGATCGAATTCCGGCGACGCGTGGAACTGGGGGTGATGGGGTTGCTTGTGATGATGGACGAACGTACGGAGTGACGAAGAAAAATGGTGGAAGGTGGTGCAGTTGGTCGTGGTGGCGGCGTCGAAGGTTTAAAGTTTTTAAACCTAGTTTTGAGGTGCCGTGTTTTTCCGTTTCGTTCGACGTCACCGTTAGATCGAGTGTGACGAGGATTTGGGAGATAGTGGAGGAGATGTCGACGAGGAGTTGGCCGGAGTTGCACGAATTCTGGTGGTCGGAGGATCGTGGACGGTGCGTTGACAGAATTTGGGGTGAGTTTCTGTCTCGAGTGTTCCAGGTTTGGGTTTTGGTCTCGTTTTCGAACGCGAGAGGGTGGCGACATTCTAGCGACCGGAGATGGGTTCGTGGATGGTCGTCGACTTGTTCGACGATGCAGCGCCGACCGGAGATGGCGATCGGGGTTGTACACGTGCACAAGCCTGATACCATTGTGTTGCCTGGGTATTTTGTTTTGCCCGGGAAGAACGAATGTTTTCCTCGTGATGTACTCGAGTGGTTTGAGTCATTTACTCGAAGCAGGGAACAGGGTGGCTCGAGTTAAAGTTTGGTTCCAGTTTTTTTACCTGAAACCTGTTTTTTGTTTTAAAAATTTTAAAACCAAATTTAAATTTTAAACCAAAGTTTTAAAGTTGAGTTCAAATTAAAATGTTAATATAAATTCAAGTTGAATTGAAATGTAGTTTGTAAATAAATAAGTTTTAAAAATCAAAATTGTTTTAATAACTTAAAAGCAATTAAATATGTTAGAGAAATTTGAATTAAAATAGATTTGAAATTTGAAATGGAAAATCTAACAAGTTGAAACTAAAAGTTTAAAAGTGGAATTAACTCTACATCTGATTTAAGGGTTTTGAAATTTAATTAAGCTTTATAACTTAAGTGTTGAAAATAAGTTTGAAAATGAAATTTAAAAGGAAATTTGAAATAATGTTTCAAACATATTTTGAATAATAATTAAATTATAAAAATGATTGAACTTTACTTTAAGTAATGAAGTTTAATGATTTCTAATTCATTAACGAATGAATTTTTGATAGTGAATCGATTTATAATTAAAAATGATTTATATAAGAAATTTTCTTTAAAAGGTGATTAAAGAAATTTAATAGTTAATAAAATCATTAACTAAGATTATCTGGATAATTAATTAATGTGATAGATTTTATCAATAAATTTGATTAATTAATTTAATGATAATAAATTGTGGAACTATTAAGTATAATTACTCAATGACAATAATTATGAAATTAAATATTCAATGTAATTAATTGAGTAATCGAATTTGTTCAAGTTAATTTCTTAAGTTAATTAATTCAGAATAATCAGTTGATAATTTTGAAAATATAATTACTTAGAGAAGTAATTAACAGAAAATTACTGAATGTAATTAATTAAATGATGATTTGAAATTTTAGTTAATTATTTATTAATAAATTAAAGGATTAATTAATAATGGAAATTAATTAAGATAATTTAATAATTAAAGATTAATTGATTCATTGATTTAAAAATGATTAGTTAATAATTAAGGGTTAACTAATAAATTTGAAAATAAGATTTATTTCAAATAATTTGTAATTAAATCATGATAATTAACCCGGATTAATAATTAATACATCTGATTTAAATTAATCAGTTGTTTAATAAATTCACTTGTGAATGTTGGAATCGACTGAATGATTGAATTATTTGACATCTCCGTTCTGTAATGCTTTGTGATATATTCTGATTTGTGTGTGATCTATACTGTAGTTATTTATCTGGGATGAATGTAAATTATTATCTGTGATTTATATATCTGTGATCTGTAAATGAACGATAAGCGTTATGGTATACCGCTTATCAACTATATTCTGTATTCTGATCTATGATGATTGAATGATATTGCACTACTGTGTGAAACCCCTGGACTACACCATACACACACCAATATGGATTTCACGTGGAAATCAGTTAAGTCGTAGATTTTTGACAATTTTAAAGATTGAATTCTTGGATCCACATAGTTTTGGAAATTGGAATTTAAGAGCTTTGCAAATGAGTTTCAAATGTAAAAGTTATTTTAAATAACTTGAATAAAACTTGGTATCTTAATAATTTGATTAAAATTTGAATTCAATATTTGAAATTGAATTCAATGATTTGGGAAAACTAATTGTTTTCAACTAATAAAAGCTCTTATATAAGAAATGAATTTCCAATTTGAATTAAAGGAATTTCAAGTTTGAATTGAAGATGGTTTTCCAAATTACGAATAAATCTTTGAAAACGTGTTTTGAAAACTATCAGTTAAATCTTTGATTTCAAGATTTAATGAGTTAATCCAATTGAAATGGAAATTGATTTGGAAAATCTGTGAATGAATCTTTGTGAAACTGAGTGAACTTTGTGAATTGAATCTTTTGTTTAAAAAGATTAAAATGGTAATGTGTTTTAAACCATTTGAAAGAAAAGTTTTGGATAATCAGTTGTGACTTGGTTGAAATCCATTATCCATATGTTTTTTTTGAAATATCGCGCTCATTATTCGGTTTAGCCGGGAAAGGACCTTTGTGTCATATAACCTATTCCAAATAATGATACGTCGTATATGGATCGCATTTGAAGACCGGTGGTGAAGACCGGGTATTTGCGAGAACGATAGGATAACCTATCGATTGTCTCTGCACTGAGTCGCGCCGGTATAGAGATTTCTTAAGTGATGGGAAATCCGATCGGGATTGTGAATACCCGGATTGCAAGGGCTTCTTTGGAAGTGCCTTCGGTTCTGTTCGAACCCGGAACAGACTTGTATGGTTACATGTCTGACATTACACTTTGAGATATAAAGCTGATTTCTTTCAAATACATTTCTGTTTGGTGGCGGAGAATTTATTCTCTTAGCTTAACACCCTTCTCTGAGATGTACGAGCTCAGAGGTTATGTAGTTGAAATTTATCAGTGATATACTCCCAATTTGGTAGTGTGGCATGTTGAGTGTTGCTGTGTGATGATCATTTATTGATCATTTGTTGATCAAAGCGTGGCTTTGTGGAAAAGCGTAGCTTTGAGGACGATACCTCATCGAACCTCACAGACCGGAAATGGTCGAAACAGGAATGATGCGGCAAGGTTATGAGGGTCACGCCCTTTAGGGTATGTCATTTCCTTCTGGAAAAGGGTGGTATCAGGTATGGAGCCCTGGTATTTAACCTATGTGGTTGCTCCAATCTCATTTCTTTGTGGTTGTTGCTTTATGATCGAGGGCCCTCGGATAAAGGTCCCAAAGGACCGGGAAGGGGCATATTCGTGTAGTAGTTACCTAGTTATAGAGGTAACTCGGCCTTGTGTTGGCAGAGAGCTAGTTAGTTCTCGGGACGTCCATCCAGAAACGTACCCATGTGGTAGTGGGAAGTTTTTTATCCTGACCATTTGTTGGAAAATCCAAAGAAACAATACGAACCTTTACGATTGCAGTTGTATAACCTGTCTCCTCAGGCGGCAGCTATAGTAGGCATAATATAATGGTACCTATGCTGGCTAAGATTAATATTGTATTTTCTAAATGATTTTGTATACTATGCACTAGTAATAATATCAAAAGTGTTTTCTTTTGCGTAGTAAGCATGTTTGACTATCATAAGAAGAAATCTCCTCCAATTCTGCGTTTGCATTATGTGTGTGGCGGGAGGTCTTATGGTAGTATCATTTTCCAAAAACATTGCGGATTTCAATGTTTAAAGATTCTTTTGTTGTTTGTTTAAAGATAAACTATTTTTGTTACTCACACCAGTCCCACGACTGACTTAGAGTTTATTGTTCCTTTCCTAAACTCTGGGTGCTCACAAATTTCCACACGAGCAGTCTAGAGTTGGGTTTTTCAGATAATCAGGTTCAGTCGACATTGGAGCTAGTTCAGTTTTGGAGATCACGACTGACATTGCTTACCTTTGTCTTACGTGATGATGGTTCGAGCTTGATATTGGAGTTATTGGACTTATTCTCTTTCGAGGATTATTGGAGTTATCACTTCTGATATTTCCGCTGTATCATTATTTATCTCTGATATTGTTGTATCATATTGATATCATTGTTGTATATCATTCTGGATATTGTATTCATTGGAGTTATATATGATATCATCTATTTTTATTCCGCTGTGTTGCTATACTTAATGGTGCTATAAGCTCTGGTGAGCCAGATTCGGCGTTTGAATCTGCGGCATTTTGAGTACAAGTGAAGTACGGGTGCCGATTTTCGAAGGCTGAATTTTGGATCGCTACATGTCTCATCTTCGTAATTATATGCATGATCCAGAGGCTATTATTCCTTAGACAGAGTTGGAGGACTTGGTAGTAGAGCCTAATTTGACTTTTGTTAGACAACCGGTTCGAGTTGTAGCGAGAGATGAGAAAAGGTTGAGGACCAAGACAGTCGAGTTGGTGAAAGTTCAGTGGAGCGACAACGAGAAGGACTGTACTTAGGAGACATAAGACAGGATCCGAGATGCGTATCCTGATTTGCTTTTAGGGTATGCTCTATATTTTTTTTTATATAGACTTATGAGCTGGTAGGACATACTAGCTTTTATTTGCATGGTTGTTATGCTTATTAGTAGTCCTTATTGAATTTTGAGGATGAAATTCTCTAAGGGGGAGCCTTTAACACCCCTAATTTTTGTTTAACATTATTCAAAATATTTAATTAGATAAATCAAATAGAATAATGTGATTGATTAGGGAGTTAAGATTAATAAATCCAATGGTTGTGTCTTAATGAATGAACTTAAATAAAACTTAAGTAAATTAAGTAAATTATTGAAATGGGGCTACATTCCTTAGTATAAATCACTCCCTCCACCTTAAAGACTTTTACTTTCTAATTCATAACTCCTTACCTATATTTCGGCCAGCCATTAAAAGTTCAAGGAAGAACGTAAAATTGAAGATAAAAGCTAAGGAATTAAAGCTAGGAAATTATCTCATTCTCCAATTAACTAATCAAGGTGAATAATAGTGTAAATCATCTCATTTTTACTTGTTTTAGTTCGGTTATAAATAGTAACTGAATGTATTTTGCTATGATGACCATGTTTGGATCTAATAATCATTGTTTAGATAGAATAATGATTTATGGTGATTCATTGGGATTTTTATGGAATTAAAATGATGGGTTTTAGAGTAAAAACCTTAGTAAACGACCTCCAAACGGCTTGATTTTTGGATATGCTATGTAAAATGTAATTCGGGAGATGGGTTTTTAATTTTGTTATTTTCGGAGTTAATAGGAATATTTTATGAATTTCTTAAGGTGAAAAAGACATTTATTTCGGGTTTTAATTATTAAAAATAATGAATTCTGCCTCGAAATTTTTAGATGATGAAGAAAATGTTATTTTAGTTTTTTCGTGAATTTTTGAGATGTTTCCCAAGTGATTTCGATTTATTATGAATTTTCTAAGCTAAAAGGGCTTAATAATTATATTAAAATATTAATATAATTAATTATTTTGAAAATAATTTCTAAAATAATAATTCTGACCTGTAGCAGATTTTCTACAAAGATATGTCTTTAACCAATAGAAATTTGACAAACAATTGTTAAAGTATGTTTTTAACCAACAGGAATTTAACAAATCATAAGTGTAACAGTTTTCGAGTTATTTACGATTCTGCCACTGAACCTTCCACCTTAAAACCTTCCGCTTAAGTAACCTTTCATCGTAGAACCTTCCGCAGCATTTCTACAGCTTTCTGCAGCGTTTTTGATGAACCTTTCGTCATAAAACCTTCCGCCTAATAACCTTTCGTTATAGAACATTCCGCATCATTTTTGCAGCGTGTTTGAAGAACCTTTCGTCATAAAACCTTCCGCCTAAGAAACCTTTCACATAGAACATTCTGCAACATTTCTGGACATTTCTGTAGCGTTTTTAGTGAACCTTCCGACCTTGTCGAAAGTAACCTTTCGACCTTGTCGGAACCTACCTTTCGGCAGCTGTAGTAAACGTTGCAGAAGCTCTTTTATAGCAATTTTCTCCAACTTTGTTTTAAAAACTTCAAATAGGCATAACTTTCTAACCGTAAGCCCGCTCTTTCATTGTGACCACTCTATGGAAAGGCAAACCATCATTTGAACACGATGGAATAGGTTAGAGACCATAAGTCCATACCTATAAAAAAGTTATGGCTAAAACAAAGTTTTATACTTCCGAAGGAGTTTGTTTTCTTTGCTTTCGAAAATATTTGCTTGGTTTTTTTTGCCTTCGAAGGAGATACTTTCGAAGAGGTTGTAAATTGTTTTATTTTGACCAATTTTTATGTTTTAGAAAGCTAGAATTTAAAGTATTATAAGGTAGGAGCCTAATGTGTTTAAGAGCTTTCGAAGGAGGTTACCCTAGAAGTTGAAAGCTAGGTTTTGAAGCTATCAAAAGGATTTATGACCGAAACTCTGTTTTTAAAAGGATAAACCATGGCTATATTAAAGGAGTTTTTATAATGGTTTGAGAAGAATTTAACTTTGATAAATTAAACCCACAGGAGTGGTATTGCTATGTTGTTATATTGTTTTTTCTAATATGAATATATTCACTTTATAATGGACCCATAACTGTATTTTGGGGAAAAGGGTAGGAGAACCAGTTAGGTTAACCCTGTAGTGAATATAAATCGAATAAACTCCTGAATGGGTAAAATATAAAGGAAAGATATTGGCAGGGCCCAATAGGTTTCCAGTAAGCCCATGAAAACTGTATGTTATTGGCAGGGGCCAATAGGTTAATAGTTAGCGCATGAAAACTATGTATGAAAGAGGATGTCGGATAGACAGATTCATAGTTAGCCCATGAAAACTATGTATAAATGAAAATGTCAGATAGACAGGTTCATAGTTAGCCCATGAAAGCTATGTGTGAATGACAATGTCAGATAGACAGGTTCATAGTAAGCCCATAAAAACTATGTGTAAACAACAATGTCAGATAGACAGGTTCATTGTAAGCCCATGAAAACTATGTAATTGGACTAGGAGTCCTTAAATGTTTAGCCACTTATTAGTTAGCCCATGAAAACTATTAGGTTAATAGTAATTCTAGAAACTATAATTGAGACAGATAGTCAGAATAAATGGGGATGGGTAATCCAGATTTGATTTGCTTGTTTTGCATATCATCGTAATGTTTTGAAATACTATGTTTTTAACCATTGTGGATGTAGGTGCACAACATATGGTTTTATAAAGGTTTTAGGATACCAGTGAGGGGAAAACCCGTTCTGCTAAGCGGCGTGGTCTTACTAGATATCTATTTGGTTTGAGAGGATAGGCTATTATTCATACCAGGCTTTATGTCTAACTCGAAGTTTTTATTTTCCCTTAAACTCTTGGGGTACTCAATTGATTTTGATTAGTTTAAGATTTAAGGTTTTCAGGATTTTCTTAGACGAATATAGCTTCGGAGGCGTGCAGGAAGCAGATAGTTATTTAGAGTTTTCTTTTCTACTGTGTATTTGGATGTAAAGGCAGATTTATTAGCCTTACTATATACTCTAATCACCAAGGGGGCATCTTCATATGTCGCTCTTGGCGTATGTGTAATGATTATATTTTGCTGAACGTGGTTAACATATTTTGGGATCATGTAATGAACATGAAATGTTTTAATTTGAATGTGGAAACATGTTTTTAAATTGTTAATTTTTTTTCCATATTCTTGTGATCTGTGTATCAATGTATCTAACACCGTCATATTTGGTCGTCGAGGATTAATAACTATGGATGACTGCAGCATTCGTAGCCGTTAGTTTTGGACCTCCAAGTAGGGGGATGTTACACTATTACTGTAAAGAAATTAGTTACTTTTGTTGTGAGAAACATTAATTACTACGTTCGGTATCCCCTATAAATAATCTCTAATGATGGAACCCAATTTGAGAGTAAGGAATTTACAGAACTTTGTGAGAGGAATGAAATAATAAAAGCTTCTCTTTTATTGCACATCCATAGGCAAATGGTCAAGTCAAAGAAGCAAACAAAGCCATTAAGAAACTGCTCAAGAAATGACTATAGAAAGCGAAAGGAAAGTGGACAGAAGAATTTTCCCTTGTATTAAGGGCTTACATGACCTCATCCAAATCCTCAACCGACCACACACCTTTCTCCCTGACCCATAGCTATGAAGCAATGCTTCAAGTTGAGACAAAGGTCCTGTCACATAGAAGAATATCATATGTGGTAGATCAGAACAAAGAGCTAAAAGAAGTTCCCTCGATCTTATTTAAGAAAGAAGATATGAGGCGGTCTCTGATCTGCTGCATACCGACAAAGGATGGCGAAAAATTACAATGCTAGGCTCAAAAAAATAAACTTCTGCAAAAGAGATCCAGTACCGCCAAAAGTGGTAGCTAACACCAAGGACCAAGCAGATGGAGCCTTTGGTCCAAATTGGAAAGGCCTTTTAGTCATAGCAGAAGTCTTAGCTAATGGGATTATCGACTCTCAAGGCCTGATGGAAACCTAGTTCCAAGAACTTGGAATTCGGAGCATCTCAAACTTTACTTTATATAAGCAGTGTTATTTGTATGTCAAAATAAAAAACATTGTAATTATTATGAAAAGTAGTAATATAATGAACTTGACGTAGGGATATTAGACGGCTCGAACCAGTATAAAAATCTCCGTGTTAATTTTACTAACATAGCAAACAACATTGAGTCATACCACACACGATTCGGCTTCTCATCCAAACAATCACATTGGAAGTAAGGATATCAGATGACCCGAACCATTAAAAAACCATGCGCATGAGTTTAAAAGGTTGTAAATACGCGACCTGACTTCATAATCAAAAACAGTCCGCCACCAAATAGCATAGCAGACCGTGCCAAGCGTACAAACAAAAAAGAAGAAGCAATCTGCTCCCGAATATTGAAGCAAACTGTGCCAAGCGCACGAATAAAAGATGGATGCAGAGCCAGAAGACAAGCAAATCCAAACAAAACTAAAGGAAGATATAGAAAAGATAAAGTTCACAAGATACTTATACCCTTTTACAAGAAAATTTAATTTACATGGTACCTTTACAAACATATGCACACAAAAAGAAAAGAACGTTTCTTACAACTTAGCTTTACAAAAGTGTTATAAACTACGGGTCCCAAAAAACTACTACAATTATAAAGTATCATGTCTAAGGGATGCTTGTCAGATGTTGGTCCGTTCTGATACGAAAAGTCTTCATAGGGTCGTACTTGGCACTTGTCCACGGGTTTGTCGGATCCTCCACAATCACCACGAAGCCTTATTTGTTATAAAGAAAGCTTAGATCGAGTATAGGTTAAAAATAATTAAAGATGTCCATGGCTCATTGTAAATAAATCTTCCCCATCTTACATCAAATATTCTCTGTCCTAAGATTCTCTTCAAGATCGGCAACTCGACCCCGCCTTGTTACAGCAGCTGGTGTAGCCGCGACACTGAGGGAAGCCCGAGCTTCTTATAATTGATCTTTGATTCATAAATCTTAAGCATAGCGGACTCCCTCATATTTTCTAGAGACTCTATCAACTCAGCCCCTATCTTCTTTGAGTCTCTAGAAAATGTGATAACCCGGATTTTTGGACATCGGATAATTAACTGATTTTAAATTATTGAGATACTGATTTTATTTAGTTGAACAAATAAAATTCTGATAATTAAAAATATATGTAAGTAAGTTTATATTGTTTTTTTTGAATTATATACATATAAAAAGAAAGTGTAAAAATAAAGATATATAATATAAATAAATATAAAAACATAAGAAAAATATAAAATATTAATTTTGACATTTGTAAGCTAAGGATATCATGCAATAACAAGTGGCATTGTTTTCTTTTAATTGGAAAATATATACAATAAGGTGTTTAGAGAAAACCAGGCTGCATATTCATTTCTCTTTTCTTAATCCTTTTTCTTTCATCTTCCAAAACTGAAACCAGAAAAGAAAATCAAACTTAAAGCTTTCAAACTGAAATCAAACAACTACAAATTCAACTCTTTCAAGTTTCAACTGATCTAAAGCAAGCAAAGATTCAAGTTAAAAATCAACTACCAACTTCAACATCAAGCACAGTTCCAGATCAAAAGAAAAGCTCTGCTCTCTGTTTTCAAAATACAGTGAGTAAACTTCATCCTTTAAAACCGAATCTTCTTTATATCACCATGCATGCAAGATTGGATTATAGTAATGACTTGAATTTGATTTGCATGGATAAAATGAATATTTGTCTTGGTGTACAAGTATGAAGTGGTTGTGTATGTATATATGCATGTCTGTGTAAAAAGGTTTTGACCCTGTTTGTTCAAAGAACCACTAAAAATTCAATTTCTCTTCATTTAAAACATTATAGGTTATGATGTCTTAAGAGAAAATGTTTGTATGGATATAATATCATTTTTAAAAATATTTTCAAGTGAATATATTGAGTAATTATTTAGAAAATAAGAAAGAACAATGAAAATCAATTAAAGTCAGAAAATCGATTGTCTGAATTTTTTGTTTTGATTACAAATTAGGTTTGTTTTCGAAAATGAAGAATTTTGATGGTAATACCGAGATTTTTAAGTTTGGGTTTGTTGTGGATTTCCGAGTTGATCGGAAATCGAACTTCGCTCGATTTCTTGGCAATTGGCATGGGCTTAGTCACCATGATCGTTGTCGAAGGAAGCTTGTAGGTGGAGGATCATAGGAAAAATAGTATGAGATTTTTCTGATGATCGGAGTTGCTTGGCAAAGGCGAACTAGGGTTCGAAGTTTGGTTATGATCGTTGAGATAGTCGAGACTATTGCATCATCACTGGTGCATCAGAACTGATCGCATAGGGGAGGATCGAAGCTAGAAGTCGAGATGGAGTTCGGGTGAGGTCGGTGTGGGTTCTCGAGGTCGGGTTCATCGGTGATTGGGAGTTTTCCGTCGATATTGTGCTTTCAGGTTTGCTCGAATAGTTCGATTTCGTCACGCGGCGAGTTCGACGAAGCTGAGGGGTCGAGTTCATCAGCGAGGTCATAGGTGACTTGGAGATGGCCGGAGCGAAGGTCGGAGGCGATCTGGTGGTTTGTACATGTGCACGCGTGTGCACTTGTGTCTGGTGATGTGTTGTGGTTTGGGCATGAGAGGAAGAAGCATTTGCCTCGGGTCAGACTCGAGTCGATTATTGGTTTGTCTCGAAGTGTTGTAGTGTGCTTGTAGCTTGGGTAAGTGATAGGGTTTTTGATCTTTTGGCTCGGGAGGGCTCGGGTTTGCTTTTGTATGTTAAAAGATTTTAAAAAGCATAAGTTAGTTAACAAGTTTTCAAAGCAATTGTTAAACAAGTTTCAAGATTTAAAATTTTAAAGTTAAAAGTTTTAAGATTTATTGATTTGATTTGAATAATTTTGTATTAGGTTAATTATGTAATTAATTCCTAAATGTTTTTCAAATGAAGTTAATAATGTAATTAATTAAAGTAATTAATTAAGGTTATGATTAATTAGGAATAATTAATTAAATTAATTAAAGGATAATTACTTAATGAAGGTAATTAAAGGATAGTTAATGAATGTAATTAATTTAAGGGATAATTAATTAATGTAGTTAATTTAAGATAATTAATTTGTTTAATTAATTAAGGATAATCACTTAATGAAATTGATTAAGTATAATTACTTAATGTGATTAATAAAGTATGGTTACTTAATGTAAGTAATTTATGGATAATTTCTGAATGTAATTAATTATAGTATAATTAATTAATGAGGGTAATTAAAGGTTAATTAATGTGGATGGTTAAAGGATAATTAATTTATGTAATTAATTAAAGGCTAATTACTTAATGTAATTAAGAAATAATTAATTAAGGATAATTAATTAAGATGAATAATTAAAAGATGATTAATTAATTGGTTTGTAATTAATTAATGTTAAGTAAGCAGGATTTAAAAGTAATCAATTTAATTTATTTGGAGATTAAGTTAAATTAATTAGGAATTGTACATCAAATTAATCTTGCTTATGGATGATTGAATAATATTGAATGCCTTGGATTATTTGATATATCTGATATGTGATGGTGATGTTCTATGATATGAGATGCTTTGGATGAATTGTGAAAATGTAAGTTATCTATCTGTGATAGAATTGCTATGTGAATATGATATCTTGAATTTAAATTAAATTGTTTAACTTAAACATCTTGGCTTAAAAAGGATGACATTTGAATTCGAAGAGACCGAGATCGGATATCAGCGATATCCGGAACCACTTCGATTAGTAATCTATAATTCTTTATAGATTTGATTTGTAAATAAAATAGGTTGGAATGGAATAAATTAAGTAAACTAGACCTTTGAAACTAAGTAACGGTACTTAGATATTATGTTGTGAAATAATTGTTTGACTATTATAAGATAAGAACTCGTAGTGAGGTACGAGTTACCCGGGTTCTCAAAGAAGTTTTACAACCTTAGAGTTTCAAATTATATGGGTTTACTCACTCTGGTTTCCAGCCTGACTCGGGTGTTACTTTATGGTAATGCTCGGGTCAGACTGAGTATTACAGATTTTCAGGTTAGGAAGTTCTAGAGTTCAGGAGACGAGCTGGATGGCAGGAACGTATGGAGTATATTCCGCTGTGTAGTTGAGATTGTATTGATAGTAGTCTGGGACAGGTTATTATAACTATCCAGTTTATTTGTGAATGGTTGTAACTCTGATGTATTGTATATGAATTGGCAAGTACAGCTTTTCTTTGTATAAATGCTATTATTTGATATTATATTTTGATCCGCTGCGAATGTGAGATTCTGTGTTTTGTTTTCTGTTTCTTCTTCTACCTCTTTTCTTCTTTACCCTAACAATCCGAAATTTCCGGCGTTCGATTGCTCGGCATTTCTACAGTGAACGTATTAATGTCGAATTTTCGGGGTCGAAAATTTCGGGTCGTTACAGAAAAACCACCAAAATACTTAAGAGCATCTGCTTTCCACCCCTTCCTCCGTGTGTGAGGGAAATCCTTTGGCCCGAGCCGCTCTAACTGTTGCTTATAGTGAGCTTCCATCTCTTAAAGTTTACCTTAGTAGTGCAATTCTATTTTTTCCCCTCCATTCATCCGCCAACGAGGCATCCATACCTACAGGAGGAGTAGGGATTACACCCAGCTAAACCCGTTTACCACCTCTCCTTCTTCGACACCCTCTTTCTCCTTATATTGATGGGTAGATTGAAGAGACATGTTTTCTATATTCTTTTTCAATTTCTTAACCTCATCTTCATAGACAATCCCATAAAGTGCTTCACCCTCCTTCAATGTCTGCTGTAATTCAATCACTTTGGAGTTTGCACCATCCAGCTTAGTGCGCAACCTGATATTATATTGGTGCTGGTGCTCAAGTGCATCTTAGCTCCTTTAAGCTCATAAAGGGCATTCCTCAAGTCTCTTTCAAGCCCTTTGTTAGTAAGTGTTAAATTGAAATGCTCTTCCTCCAAGACCGCGGCAAAAGTCGTGGCCGCAATCTCGAACTCAAGCGCACTTATGTCACCCAAGCCATAAATGGTAGGAACTAAAGGTTCATTGGATTCAAAGGCTCCGGTAGACTTGGAAGGAGTCCCACAAGGATTGACCTAGTTGGAACTAATTAGAGTTTGATTCAAAAGAAAAGTCAAATAAAGCTAAGTTTAGAAAAACGTATCACATAAAAACCGATTTTATATATGAAGATGTAATGAATTCACATAAAATAATAATAATACACTGCGCTTACTCCTTATTTAGATTACTAAGCCTAAGCCTAAACCACTTCAAGCGAGGACTATCAGGTGGGAAGGAACCGCTCTCAAAAGTATATCGCCACAGGTGCAGTACAAAGTCGCATGGTGCTTCTTTTTCTTTAACTATTTGATTAATTTTGGAAAGCAATCCTTGGGTCTCCTCTCTAAATTGCATGAACGACTCGTCTAACTCCTTTTTACACTTGCAAATTGCCATCGCACCAAGACCAAGATGATCTACGCTCTAGATTTGGAGGTTTTTCATGCTTTCCTTTAGTAAATATTACATCCTTGGAAAACTATAAAGAACAAAGAGACGAAATAACATGGTCGTTCATAGTGTAATAACGAAACAACAAGTAAATTAAAGAAATTGGCAACAACAAACACAACCCCAGAATTGTCATTTTGTAACGGTTATAACCGTTGGTAATCAAATTCCCAATGGTTATAACCATTGGTGGTAGGTACGTTATAATTTTTTTACATATTTTGTAGCGGTTATAACCGTTGGAAATTTTTTCTTTTCCAACGGTTATAACCGTTGGAAATTACGGTTATAACCTATGACTATTTTCATATTCCCAACGGTTATAACCATTAGGAATTTTTTATTTTCCAACGGTTATAACCGTTGGGAATTCCTCGCACACATAGGTAAATAGCAAAATTACCAACACTTATAAGTGTTGCAAATTTGGTATAGTTGAACCATATCTTATTCAGCATCTAATAGTATTTCATTCAACTATATCTATACGAATCTATAAAAATAGAAAACACGAAACTAAATTTCAAAACTAACATATCATTAAATTATAAAAAAACATCAAACGTACAAAATAGTACATATCAAATTCTACAAAGTTCATTGTGATAACTTCAAATTTCACTACTACAACATATCAGAAGCTTACAAACACGAATATGACACTCCGGCCAAATTACAAAACCACCATCAACCAAATCAGACAATTTATAATGACCATTTTGAGGCGCATCAAAAAGTGGCTCGTCTGGATTAAGAACAAAACTACAAAATCAGCTTTAGTACAGATATTGTTAAAGCAATCGTAATCTGGCAGTATTGGTCTGGTCTACGAAATAGAATCAAGCATAAACAAACACAACTTAGTTGAATTTCAAAGTAACTAAAAGTAAAATAATGTATCAAATATTAAATTAGATACAAAAAAATAATTAGGACGAACTCGTACCTTAAAATTAGCAGTGTCTCAAAATTATATCTCACAACACAATTTGTTATGTAATATGAATGATGGACCTCAAATCCAGCCATTTTAATTAAACAGAAAATAACTTGTTAGAAAACTATTAACAATTAAAATGACTCATACACGTTTCTTATTAGGTAAATGTTTATAGAACCTATCTCATTAACAACCCAAAAACCCACCCATACGTTTCTTATTAGGTAAATTAAGCCTCCTGGTGCGCTTCTTCTTCCACTGCAGTCACAATATCAAAACTTTCAATTAGAATCACATAGATAATAATATTATAATAATAATTTGAGAATAATACGATATCAAAAATATCAAGGTCAATAGTATAAAATATTATGGTATTATGCTACACCGGTGAAAACGTTAGTCACGTTGTATCCGAAACAATCATAGAAATTGTTATCATGTTAATATGCATAAAGAAAGTAGCATAAGCACAACACATGAAATACAAGCAACTTTACATTTGACACTATACAAAATCCAAGAAACATAACATTCAGCACCATTTACGGGATTAGAGGTTGGTAATTTGTATCAGTCAAGCGCAATCAGAAACACAGACCGATTATTTCCCTCATCATCTCGATAGACTTCACAATAAAGTTTATGATGCTTAAAGATTCAGAAGATAAAACTTGGACTAACATTAATTGAATAACAAAACAATCGCAGAATTTCCAAAACTGCCAGTCAATTAAATAAATCTTTTCATTAAAAGCAAAAGCCCACTCAGAATAATGAACTTGTCTTCTCACGGGTACACAAGTACCTCCAAAGTCTGACATGCATTAATAAGGTTCAACATTCATCACAATATCAGAATAAACAAATGCTTATCACATTACGTTAAACATAATATACAAAAGACAAGCAAGAACACAATAAAGAAAATAAATGAAGAATCAAAACAGTATACAAAATACAAATGATATAAATAAAATGTACAATGAAACGCTAATTTGGCATAACATTCAAATTACGATTAACATTATATTCAGAACCATTTATAGGATCAGAGGTTGGTAAGTTGTACCAGTCAAATGTAATCAAAAACACGGACCAAATAATTTCCTCATCATCTCCATAGAGTTCACAACAAAATTTATGATGCGTCAAGAGTAATTCTTTTAGAAAATGAAACTTAGATTCAAAATACTATTCGTAGAAAAAAACTACAAAATTTTTGAAACCTTATGAATCAACTGAATAGCTCTTCCCACAAAGTGTAATTTTCTAAATTCACACAATTTCTGAAATCTTGTGATTTAGTTGAACAATATTATGAAAAAAATGTGTCATGGATATGATCCCAATACTCAAAATTAATGAACTTGTCTTCTCACGGGTACATAAACACCTCCAAAGCCTAACATGCATTAACAGTGTTCAACATTCATCACGGCATTAGAATTCGCAATTGCTTAGCGCGTTATGTTCATTCGCAATTGCTTGGCATGTTATGTTTGACACAACACACAAAATACGAGTAACAAAAAAACTATATACAACATACAACATACAAGTACTATCAACGCAACATATAAAATATATCATACTTTACATAATACTCAAAATACAAGTAACATTATATTCAGCACCATTTTTAGGATCAGAGGTTGGTAATTTGTATCAATCAGGTGTAATCAGAAACATGGACCAAATATTTTCCTCATCATGTCCATAAACTTCACAATAAGCGTATGGCGCTAAGAGATTTTTGAGAATCAAAATAATGAGAAGAAATTAACATCGCAATTTCTGTCCATTTCTGCATTTTATTTTAGCCAAAAGTAGTTTATGAATTATAATAATAATAGTTGATTGACAAGAAAAATGGCTTATGGGTAAACAAACTCTTCAATTAGTAATGTAAATAAAATGATGAACCTAGGTTTAGACATGTCATACTAGATAGATACTATATTCATGGAATATAATATGCTTTCAAGATGCCTTTGATAGTAGCATAGTAGAAGCAAAGACTCGAAATCTCCTGCTAAACAACATGAAGGTACAAGTCCTCTTCAAGGCAAAATATTGAGAATGATGGGATTCGATTAAAAAAAGCATAATTTGTGCTTCATAGAATACTTATGCTATTCTATCTATTTCACTTAGTTATGGGACCTCACTTACACATTTTATTTACTAACTGACATAGCATAACTTGGCTAAAAGATTAAATGATTAACAATAAATTATCAGAATTTTATAAACCTCATGATTAATTAAATAATCAATGTAGTACAAGTTAAACTCTAAGCACTATATCACTTAAAATGGTTTAAAGAATATAATCCTTATGCTCGGTGAGCACGAATATATTCTGCACTAGGATTATATTGTTTAATACCAATATTCAAGTAAATTATATTTTTCTCTGTATGGGTTATTTGACCTTGGAAAATGAAGAATACTATTTAGCACGACTCGAGATTTATCGAGAGAGGAATACACTGCACGAGTTTCTCCATAGCATTTCGACTAAAACTACACTAGACTTTCAAACTGTCAACCCTAAATGTATGAAATAAGTTAACCAACTACACGTTAGAATGGAAATCTTCTTGCTCCATATTATTAAGACATAGCAGAAGCAATAGCATATTTCCCTAAGAAACCAATAAAAAATCCAAATCGAAAAATAACTAAGTAAATACCAAATATTCAACATAAAAAGGTTAATTATAATTTTATACTTATAGAATACTCATCTTCAGTTAGCTTTTTGGAACTTAATCATAGATTTAGCTCGAGGTTGCCTTTAAACTTCTCTACCTCCTTCTCCTCTAACATTTTATCCTTCTCCCCTAACATACCTAATAGGTGATTCGCTCGAGGTTGCCTTTAAACTTCTCTACCTCCTTCTCGTTCTCCTCTAACATTTTATCCTTCTCCCCTAATAATTTGTCCTTTTCCCTTACTCCTAACCCTTCAATGCCAAGGCCTCATCAACCGCCTATGCTACCTCATCTGCCTTCTCAGCTTTCCCTCATTGAGCCATAAGCTCCTCCTCTATTTTGATTTCCTCAAAGACAGTCGCAGTAAGGTCTACCTCGAGCTTGGAAATCCGGGCAATAGAGGAAACTTAGTCATCATCCTCCCTCTTTCGAACCTCAGCTGCCAAGGCCCCTACCAGTTACAAAGAAAGGGAAAATAAGATAAGAATCGATGAAAGAAATTGCCATCAAATAGAGAAGGAAAAGAAAGTACATACATAGGCCCATGACCTTTCGAGTTTAGTAGCAAGCTCAGGGAAGGATAGCGTATGAAATGAAAGGGCAACGGGGTAGGATTACAAAGTAGAAGCAATGTGAGATAGGCTGTACAGGGTGATGCATCCTAACCTCTCAGCAAGATCAGCGATAGTACCCTCGGCCAGAGGCAAAAAGAAAATACTGGGGTTTCGGAAAGACTAGAGGGGTGAGATAGGCGTGCTTCTGAGGGAGGAAGAGGAGATGAAGAAGGCGTATGTAGTTTCTCATAGGGCTGACCGGAGGCTTCAACACCGTCTTTCTTCCTCTTTTCTTCCTTCCTCTTCTTCGAGATCTCTAACTTCTTAGAAGGAGAATCATCCAGAAACAAGTAAAAAAGATCATCACCCATTTTACCTGCGTAAAAAGGAATTAAGATTAGTAATTGTCCTTACAAAAAAAGATGAACATTTCGTTGTCGTTTAATCAAATTATACCCCTAGATTCATCTGTAATTGAGAAAAAATTAAAAATGGAACAAGAAAAGTTATGGCTAGTGCGCATAAAGTTATACTTTCGCATTAGCAACTCGGTAAAAATAATTTCATTTTCCTCTCATCTTTACCCAAACCTAGGATGAACTTCCTATGAGAATCATATAAACTGGTTGCTGAATCAGAAAAAATAGGGCGATTAGGGTGTGGTTGGAAGGAAGAAGGGAGGTTATCTAAATTCGAAATGAAGAAATATTGATCATTCCATTTTTGGCTATTACAGGGAACAGATGTAAGAACCGATTTCTTTGTTTGGGCGTAGTAGAACCCAAAATCACCCCTAGAAGGACTCTTATGGATATCGAATAAGAATTGAATTCTTCACATGAAGGGGGCGTGCACTTCTCAGCATAAATAATAAAAGTAGCAATTAGAAGGGAATAGGAAATGGAAGCAAGTTGGATGGGAACAATACCAATGGTAGTTAGCCATTCATGAAGAATTTGGTTGAGGGAAGATAAAGTCCATACCGAATATGCTCAAAAGTAAAGGAAATAAAAACACTGGGAGGAGTATGGATGCGTTCATGAACCTCTGATACCCTACCCATATAACTCGAACCCAAAATGATCTAGAATGCCGTTTATTTCTCTTAGTTCGATTATCTTAGATGTCAAGGATAAGGGAGAAAAGGAAGTGGTTGCCATATCAAAACCACAAGGTTGATTATCGATTGCTGTTAAATTATAGGAAAAAGGAAACTACAGAAGAAAGAAGGTCCTTACTTTAGTTTGGAAAAGGAACCATTCTTGGAGAAGTCAGATTGGTAACTAGGGTTTTCTTTCCGAAAGTATGTAAAAGAATGAGGAAGAAGAAGAGGGAAAAGTATACTTCCCTCATTCTGAATCTCAGCCACACAATTGAAATTATGAAAGTGCCCCAAAATGTTAATTGATTAATGACAAGGAAAATTAATGTGAGGATCTATATAGATTTTCTTAGGAGTCGAATAAACTAAAGGTATAACTTTTCGGAAGATCAGCCAGTTAGGAAGCGACATGTGTACTTGGGCAGTAATGTGAAACGACAGTAAAGACTTTTTCGTTTTTGAAAAGAGGAAAAAGAAAAATAAGAAGTGATGTGTTGCAGGAAAAATATGCAAGTAAAGGCAAGTCCACATCGATCTATGATCATTATAGACTTTGAGGGCAAGTGTTACATCCGTATTTTCCAAACTATAACTAAGATAAACTGATGCAAGCATAGGATAAATGAACCACTTCACAAAACAAGCTGGACTAGGAAAATAAAGCAAGAACAAAGCCTAGATATGACCACGCCAAAGCCTCAAGATAGTAGCAAAACTTGAAAACCTCGCCATTCGACCAAGTATAGAAGTGACGCTGTAATACTGCGCCGATGACCTGAGATAGCCACAAAAGTGTAAAATCTGATCTATAACCCTAACACTCAAGGGGTGAGACTACAGCACAACCTTCAAATTGCATAGCTCCCGAATACTAAATACGAAGGTTGTACTGCGGTTCCAAAAGTAAACATTCACGGGTCAAACTGCGGCACGGTCTTAAAGTAATAGTGAAGCAAAAAAATTATGCTGAAGCCCTAGAAAGAGCAACCTTGATAACATAGAACTGCGGCACCATCCTTAAAAGCAATTACTTGCATTAGGGATGCACTACAATCTTAAACTAACAATTAATGTGGTACGGTTCCACCACAATTCTATATCGACATCGAAGTAATAAGGATGCCCCCACCATCTTGGTGTGACAGAATAACGCCGCAATCTTAAAAAACACCTCCCACAAACATAAGGACTCAAGGGACGAGACAATGGGATAGGACTGCTTCGCAACCGAGAGTCGGGCCTTATTCCTCAAAGGCAAACACAGAGATCCCAACCTCATCCCCAAAATCATTAAACCCAGCTCAAGGATAATGGCAGTGGCGCAGTCCTCTCTTGATGAAAACAGCTCGGAACGGGTTTAGGCAAGGCGATCACACTTTAAAATAGCAGTGCGGTCTCTTCAACTAAGCATACAACTCAACTTTAACTGCCTCCAGCACTACACTTTGCTGATGTTTCAGATTGAAAAGCGTAGTACAGCTTCGAAAGTGTTGATTCTGTTCAAATATAATACAGTACCACTACCCCAAAAAATAATGAAGGCGCTATTCCCGATAAACTAAATCAAAGTGCTGAAGTGCTAAAAATGATGAAGTTCTTCCTGAAATGGAGTGCAGTTTCTCATTGCAGCTTCATCCACACATAAGTGCAGTCCACTAGCTTGTTGCTTTACAGAATCATGAAAACGTGATCTATTCAAATTTGGGTTTTCCCGCTTAAATTCCAAACTCCCCACCCAAATTCAAACTTCAAAGATTCAAATTATGATCTCCCGCCGAAGGTCATGTTGGTGATCCATGTATAGTAAATAAGCTAAATGGATGGTCGACACATGGCATCATCCAAGGGTGGAAATTAAAAGAGCAGAAGAATGACACTGGCAATCCATATGAACCTCTATATACTATAAATAAATGAGATACTGTAGTAGAAAAGGTTAGAATTTATTAGACTTTACTCTTTTTAGAATCATTGTAATCAAAAACTATACTCTCTGCCTGTTGGTTTGTACTAAGAACGAAAAGGACGAAAATGATATTTTCCCATGGACGTAGGATTCATTAACATCCGAACAACATAAATTCTTCATTCGATTTATTGCTTTCAGTACTTGATTTTGCTTTTTTTTGTTTTGTTACTATCTTGCTCAACGAATTGGATAATGGTTTGTCATTGGATTTTGGGTATTTTATCTCATAATCGTGTTATCACTATTATGCATAATTACCTCCTTTAAAGCCAATTTTAACATTACTTAATTTTACTGATTCCTAATCACATAAGCGTTCAGCGACGTGATTACTTCAAAAATATTTGACTGTTTTTGAGACGAAAAATCTCATCAGCAATGAACTTACGGGGAATGCTCATTGTCGGGCGATGGCCCCTCACGTTGCAAGGTTGCTTTGCATTGTTGTTGGCCGGATTTTGGTGGTCAAACTTTGTCAAGTTGAGGCCTCCTCGGTTGGTTGAAGTGGACTGTACTATGAATTCATGAATCAACATTACTTCGTGGGTAATCACACCCATCTTGGCAACAATTTTTCATCCCACTTTTGGGGGAGTGACAACATCACATACGAATAAATCACGACCTCCTCATGGGTGGTTACATCATTAGTTCACTAATGCCTCTATATAGAAAGAAGCGTTATTTATCTCACGCATCCTCACGGAGCAATACACCATGGTCCCATGTTCGTGGGTGGTCATGCCAACAATACATCAGCATCCCATCCAATTATTTGGGGTGGGCATAATCACTGGTGAATTAATTGGGACCACTACGTAGGTGGCTGTGCCATCAGTTCATCGATGCCTCCAGCATGGAAAGGAGCATTATTTGTCTCATGGAATCGAGAAATACATCTCGAACGCATGAATTTGGGCTACTTCATGGGTTGTCACACCACCAATGCGCTGGTGACCCCAACATGAAAGGTAGCGTTTTTCGACTCACACATCCTCACTGGATGGTTCAATTGTCTATAGCTTCCCCCTATATGGGCAGAGGCATTGTGCACTCCTATTCCCTTGAGATTGCTACTTGACCATTTGTAACTTCCTCCGATATGGGCAAAGGCGCTGCATGTTGAGCATTTGTAGCTTCCCTTTGGTATGGGCAGAGGCATTGCGTGCTTGTACCCCATCGAGATGGCTAGTTTGATTATTGTAGCTTTCCCCTGATACGACTAGAGGTGTTGCACGCCTCTCAAGATGGTTGGTTGAGCGCTTGTTAGCTGGCTTGATCGACAACTGTTGTATAAATGAAGTGCTATGTTTATACAAAATAGGACATTTACAAAAAGTTGGTTTTCTTATAAGATGGCGTTATTATTTTTTATGCCTTCTTGCTTCGGCTTACAAAAACGGTTTTAAACATAATAAACCCAAAGGTGTTTCGGGTTTCATGTACATGGAACATTATTGCAGTTTGGATGAGTTGTGGACACTATTGGCTAACAGAATGCTGACAATAAGGGCCTTTCCCAGTTGGGCCCCAATACTCCTTCAGTTGAGTTCTTTATATTCATGAAACCCATCGTAAAAAAAAGTCGACCATGACAAATTAGTGTGGTTTTACCCTTGCATCGTAGTGCCTTGCCACCTTTCATTTGTAAACTTCGGCATGGAGCTCTATCTCAACTCTTCTTTCATCGAGGACTTCAAGACCCAATCGTAGCAATTCTTCATCCTGCTTGGAGTCATGAGTGAGGCGTCTTAGGGAGGGGCATCTACTTCTATAGGGGACATTGCTTTGTACTCATAGGCCTAGGAGAAGGGGAGTGCCCCATTGTGGTCCTTCCAGAGGTTTGGTAAGACCAGAGTATGAGCGGCATGTCTTCGGCCTAGTTTCCCTTGTCCTTGGTTAGGCGCTTCTTCAGAGTTGACTTAATAGTTTTATTTACCCCCTCAACTTACCCATTCGCATGAGGTTATAAAACAATGAGAAGCACTTATCTATCTTGTTTCTTTCACAAAAACCGAGGAACTGACTGCTTTCAAACTAAGCGCCATTATCAATGATGATTTTCATTGGAAGTCTAAAACGACAATGTTCTTAATCACAAAATAGAGAATCTTGGGTGTGGTGACCCAGATGAAGGGCTCTAATTCTACCCACTTAGTGAAGTTATTGATGGCGATGATGGCCTGCTTGTACCCTCCCTTTGGATTAGGAAGCTTTCTAATCAAATCAATCCCTTATGTGTCGAAGGACCATTGGGATGTCACTGTAGTGTGATTAATAAATTAGGGAGGCTCTCAGAATTTTTCAAAACCACAAACACGGATCGCATTTCTTGACATAGGCTATTGAATCCTTGATCGTTAACCCTATAATGTAACTTTTTTCACCAAGCTTTGCCCATCGATATGATCCCCACAGAAGCCCTTGTGCAGTTCTTTGAGTATTTGGTCGGCTTTTTATTTGGCGACACTACTTTGGAGGGGAGTAGAATAGCCCCTGCGATGTTGCTTTTCGTCTATGATTGTGTAGTGGGGTGCCTGATAAAGGATTTTATGGGATTCTTTCCACTCTTCGGGAAACTCCTCGGTCACCAAATACTTCAATAGTGGGGTCATCCAACTTTCCAATTCATCGTGGATTTTCATGGCGGTTGCCCCTCGAGTCGAAACACGGGGCAGACTGTGTTGGAAATGGGCTAACATACAGCGGAGGAATTAGATAAATTTAAAAAAAATCCATTCTTGAATCTTTAGTGGGCCCATGTAATCTAATTCATTTAGAACCTTTCTAAATTTTCTGTTAATAAAATCAATATTTTATTTAAATTTATAAATAAAGTTTGATTTTATATAATTTTGTATTATACTAAATATATGTGTATCATATACAAATATGTGTTTGCTTGCATGTGCAATAAGGTAACGTGTACATGGTTTGACATGCCCATATGTAATTGTTGGGATTTACACCGCAACAGATATGTTAGCTCCTCGTATATACAAATGTATAGTCTAAATGTATGTATATATGTGCATAAAATTGTTTAAATACACACACACACATATATATTTGAAAATATAATTATATAATTATTATAAATTATTAGATGTAAATTATTTACATGAAACATTAATTACAATACATATACATACATGCATATATATATGAATAAATATAATTAAATCGTAAAATTATTTAGAATATTTATGATATAAAATTCAAACTGAAATTTATATATTTTTAATACACACACACACATACATACATATATTTAATTAAATTAAATACATATCACATATAAACATATAATTAATTATAATAATATATATAATTAAAAATTAAAAATTAATATTTTTGCTACTTTCGGCTTGATAAAAAAATAAATTTTTTATTTTAATTTAATTTTCTATTTTTAAATAATTTATTAGTTAAAAACTTATAATTAATTAATAAACCGTACAGAAATAACAAAAAATTATTTGAAAATTATTTTTGAAACCATAATTTATATTTTTTGGTGAAACAGTAATGTGTATTTTATATTATATGAAAGTTTTCCATTATTTTTTTTATTTATGTATACATATACACACATATATACACATACGTTTTATTTATATAATCAATTTTGAATTAAATAATAGATTTATATATATATTAAATATCCAAAAAAGATTATTTATTTATTTTTTATTATTATCGAAAACCATACTGACAAATTTAATTTTTGTTAGGTTTATATATATATATATATCTGTGTGTGTGTGTGTGATATAGTGTTGAACTTTTAAAATTAGATTTGATATTTATTTCCATATAATATCCTATTATCTAAAATTTCGAAAATAAGAAAGCTTTTTATATTTTTATTTAATATGTATACGCTTATATATATACAACCATCAACATATGATAATCCATTGATATACCGATTCATGATATTTTTAAGAAAACAATATATAGAACAATAATCATATAAACATTATAATATAATAGTAAACTAGAAGAATACCTTTCCCCAAAGCCTAAAGCTTGCACGTTGAGATGAAGAAGTAAACTCTTTAATTTGAATTCTAACCCTGAAGTTGCTAACTTCCGGATTGCCTTATCACCGATGATTGTTTGATTTTAGTTTGTATTTAGATTGCTTGAATATTTTAGGAGAGGAAAGGGGAGCGTTTGGCCAGCAAAGAAGAGGATGGAGGCAGCAAAAGGCACTCATCTAAAGTGAGGGTTAAGATGTTTATATAAGGAAGAGGCTAGAGAACAAAAGTAGGATCAAGATTCTTAAATTTCTCTTACCCATTCCTTCTTTTAAACATTCAAATCTTTCCTTCCTAGCCATCTTATGGATGGCCTCTAGGTCCCTATCATAGTCGAAATTGGCATGGGTCATATGGGCCACATAACCCTTTTCAAGCCCGAACAATATTTATTGCATTTAAATCTAATTTAAACGTGTATCGACTATCGATATTGAATATCGATTAGTGTTTATATAACTATTAAATGCACACTATTTAAATTGTTCAATACATATCAA
This sequence comes from Allium fistulosum, assembly GCA_030737815.1. Classification (NCBI taxonomy): domain Eukaryota; kingdom Viridiplantae; phylum Streptophyta; class Magnoliopsida; order Asparagales; family Amaryllidaceae; genus Allium; species Allium fistulosum. The sequence goes on from CM060907.1 coordinate 994,363,925, forward strand.
ACAAAATATTATAATTAATGTTTCATAAATATAATTAATTTATAATGATTACAAATTAATTGAATCGGGTGGAAAAGGAGTATTCAACATTTTGGTTGTGTGACTTTTAAGTGTAAATTCGGTCAGCGATTAATATCGAACAATTCAAATATTGGCGTTCGGACTTCACTTAGCAGGTGGTGTGACATTATGGCCAAATTTATGCTTACTTGGTTTTCGGTAAAATCCAATTTTACTTTACTAAGCATTACTTTGTAGGGACAATTGTTTATACCAATTCTCTTTGTCAAAACTATATTACTTTTGACTTATGGAATTTGGTAATAGTCAAAATTCAAATATCGTCCATATTCAATTCTAGAATCCAAACACAATGTCCTTGGTTCAAAAATAACAATTGTTATTAACTGAAATGCTCTGGCCAATGACTATAGGTTGACTTCCGTTGACCGTGATACCAACCTCATATAACTGAGGAGATGAATCCACTCTTTACTAGTGTTCACTTCTAATGCTCCCACTTGACCCAACTATAGTCGTTCGATGGACATCGTGCCATGATTTAACTATAATCAAAGCGGAGCTTCCACATTGAAGATTAATAGTATTCTAAGGTTGAGAGAACTATGTAAATTAGTCACATCGATATTTTCTGTTTGACCTTGTTATATTAACCAACAGAAACCTATAAGTGAGTTCATAGTTATCCAATAACTATTGGTAGGTAAACTCTTGATGCCCTTAGCAGCAATGAGTAATACATCGCCCAACATTTCGAGAGCGTTACGTACTCTAATCTCAACGGATATATCGATATCCATTCTCGATACATCTAGACTAGGAATATTTAAAATGGTATGTTTATTTTATTATGGTAGATCACTCATGGTTACAACGCATTGTAACTATAATCACAAGACATATCATTTATGGATTTTCTATTAAATATACTTAATTAAATTAATTAATAACACATTATATCAAGTATATAATATGAAGAAAATACCTTTTATTTCGAACAAGATTGGTTATCGAGTTAAATATATGTAACAATTACATAATTGCCACTAGGTCATACCTCTAACTCTACCAATCTCTCGCTTGCACTTGGGGACAATTATGGAATCTCAATCACATCCTTCGATCAATTTGATGAGAATTGATCGAGTTAGACCCTTCGTGAATGGATTTTCTATGTTTAATTATTTATTTAGTCAATCAACTCTCTCCGATGCTGATAAACTACTTTTATCATGTGGAACTACTCAGAGTATTTTTTTCGACCTCTAATGAGCTCTTATTATCAAATTGTTATCATATAACAATAATTGGTATTCTTAATACTTGGAATCACCCCTAGCTTAGTTATAAATTTTTGCATACACATACACATGCTTTTACTGTGGCATTTCAAAGCAATGTACTTAGCCTTTTTATTGAATCGGTCATAATGTTTCATTTGGAACATTTTTAACTTAAAAGCTTCTTAATTAAGATTTGAACATGAATTTAATATTGACATATTATACTCGATAGCACTTATGAAGTTTTAGTCCGAACACTCTTTCATAAGGAGTTCGTTAGTTCTGTAAACAATTCTCTAATAATTCGTAAACATTCGAAAACACTCTACACTACCATTCAGTGATCATAATTTGCATTTGATATTTGCTTCATGCATCAAATACATAAGAAGATCACAATATTGTTGACAACACAACATGTATGATGATTTTTGTTGTCAATACATAAGGAATTCATCTTACATGTTCCATAATAAATGTTTTAATATGGTGTCTTTGCATATCGTATAGGACATCCTTTTATACTTATTATAAAATATATAATTTACTGTTGGAACTGTACCAGCCTACAGCAGAATTTATAAGTAAATTTAAAAAAAATTCCTTATTGGATCTATATTAGGCCTATGAAGTTTAATTCATTTAGAACATTTCTAAATTTTATTTAAATAGAATATCTTATTTTATTTAAATAAATTTTTTTATTTAAATTTATAAATTTTATAGTTTTATTTAATTTATATATTAATATATATATATATATATCTATGTATGTATGTATGTATGTATGTATCACATACATATATGTATGTATGTGCATGTGTAACATTTCAACCTGTGCAAGGTATAACATGCCCGTGTATAGATGTTGGGATTTACAGCGAAACAGACACCTTTTATTTCAAATAAGATTGGTTATCGAGTTAGATATGTGTAACAAAGTACACAAGTGCCCCTACAGCATACCCCTTACTCTACCAATTTAGAAATCCAATTATTAAGTATTAAAAAAACCAAAATAGAACTGATTTTAACATAAGTACATTGTTAACAATCAACGGTATCTTGTTCACTTATAGTTTTAAAAATATCTATGTACCTTTTAACGTTCTTTCTTATGGATACATGCTTCCTCTACATTTGGACTAAAAATCAAACTATTCGATATTTCAATCAAAATACTTATTTAATTCTGATGATTATAGAATGATACTTTCATATCATTTCTTGGATCATATCCAACAATCCAAAAACTCAATATCGCTGATACTGACTTCGAGATACTTTGGTTATTATGTTCAGATAGTCTATTCTAAATCATTATTTGGAGTTTTCCATTTCAACACATTTGTACTAAAACCAAAGTCATACCAAGCGATAATTCATGAGTAAAAATCCAAATCAACCTGAACATGTTGAACCGCAAACCTGTTATGCTAATTTCAACGATTAAAATCTACAATTTTATTCTTATCAATGTTGCTCATTATATTCCAACCATATTAGTCTTTCTGTTAAAGACATATTTGCTACCGATGGATCATACCCTTCGAGTACGACTACCAAAATCATATTTTAATACTATACTTGGAATCCATTTTGAATTTGCATATCATACTATATCATAGAGTCAATAGTCTTAATGGTTTAGTTGACTATCGAGGATTATCTATTCTCGACATTGATAAGAAACTCATAGTTTCTCTTCAATGTGTGAGAATACTTATTAGACACTTTGATGCGATGTGATCGTTTAGGTTAGTTTAATTTTTTTATTTCATCCCGCATAATCAGTTTTATCTTTGGTTCATATTCAAATCTATTTTACTAACAATAATTTCTCAAAGAAATTTCTTCGCTACGAAGTTGGTATTTCTTGAAACAACAGTTGTTTCTTAGTGCAACAGAATAGGGATTCATAAAAACTTTATGAATTACCTTATATATAAAACTGATTTGGTCTTAGTTTATGGTACTTTGTTCAAAACATAAGTTAGTCATCTAGTACCAATCGTTCCCAAACTCCTTTTCGATGAGATTCATAAAAGATCCCCAACGAACAATTATTACATACAGTCTTTTAAATCGCACAACCCGCCAACTCCTTAGCCTAAGATATGTTAGGGTTTCTTATAAACCCATATTATATATGATTTTTGTAAACTATTATTAAGATAAAATTAATCTTAACCTTGAGTACTGCTCTTAAGTACACGACCTTATAGAAAGAAGTTAACTCAACTTCATTCACAATTAATCATGCTTTGTTCAACAAAGTTTAATTAATTCTTATCAGTATATCATTATGTATCATAAAGAGGAGTGATTTTTGAGATCGATTCTTTGTTCTTTTTTGGTACGTTTGGAACTTTTTCCAATATACCCATCTATTCGATCAAATCTAATCAATTTTATTTTCTACTGCACATTATTTTATTTACTTCCATTTTATATTCTATGTGCTTATCATAGACATACTGCATGTGCATCGAATACACATTTCCATGTCAGTGATAACTCATTGGTGAATATAACGAAGTATGTGGAACCGTTTTGGTAATAATAGACTTGAAATTGTATACATCTATATGTATTAATCCGAAGAGTTCATCAACTCATATGCGCTCCTACTTAATTGGTGTGTAACGATCCGTAATTTTCGATAATTAAAACTATTAAATTAAATAAGATTTTGAAATTTAATATTGTGAGAAATTAAAATTTATGATTTATTTATGAGAAAATAATTAGAATATTATTTAATAATGTGGATTGAATGAGACTGACAACTGTTTAAGGTTATTGCAATTAATGGTAATAATAAAGATAAATAAGGATTTAAATCAACGTTAATTAAATAGGAGAAATTATGTGTAATTGATTGAAATTGGTTAATATAGAATCAATCAATATTTGGTAAGTAATTTATCCACCTTTGTTTGTAAACAATAGGTTAATAGTGGTGAATTATTAATGTATAACAATTGATTGATTATCATCTTGATATCAAATCCGTTTGAAATTAATTGTAAATCGATTGAAATAAATGAAATTAAATATTGCAGTTAATTTGAGTTAAGATGATAACTGTAGAATATGAATGTAATGAAATGTAAATTTATGTTAATTATATTCATATGGTATTTTATGATTTAATAATAAGAGTGGAAATCAAAATAAAAGAATTTATTGAAATTTAAATTATAATTAATTGGGATTTTATTACAATTGTGATTGAATACTGAAATTTGTGCAATATTTAAATATTATACATGGAATATTTAAATTTTAAAAAAGATTTTTAATTTCTTTGTGATCAAAAATGATAAAGATTGTTAACTTTTAATTTAAAGTTAAAAGTAACTAAATTAATTTAATAATAATTTATTTAGTTAACGTGAAAATAGCCATTTTGGCCACTGTCTCGGATTTTGATGAAACCAGTTTCATCCGATTCGTAATAGTGAATTATTATAGGATTTCAAGTTTCGTAGCGATCAGACATATCTTTTGATCGTGCGAGCTCGAAACGCGTAGAATTCGATAAATAGAAATTAAATGAATATAATCTGATTTTAAAAGCTAACTTCTGCATACAATGGAATAAGGGTTTGAAACTAGTTTCGTTGTGTTTAAAAATCTCGAAAACCTATATTTCGATATATTGGATGGTCCACTTTCGTTTTGAAAACGAAACGGGCTTTTTGGGCCGTTGTTATCGTTTCGACCCAATTCTATATGTCCATTCGTTTTATCAATCTCTGTCTATACAAATAGTTTTGTTCTAACCCTAGCAGCCTTTCATTTTATTCTGTACATATGTCATCTTCTTATCTGTTCCTCATTCTCAAATGTCAGAACATAAAAACCCTAATTCCCAAATTCAATCTCAAATCAAAATCAGATCGAAAATCAAACTCTTCAAACCATATCAAATTTTATATCGTTGGAAAGCTCTCGATGAGTGTAATCTAGATATGCTGTTCGTTTTTGCAATCGAATCATAGTTTGGCTTGAAATTGGTGATCTTTTTCAACCGTCTGTTTCTAGGGTTTCGTGATCCAACGGCGGATCGTCGACAATTCAACGATCGGGGAGTGGCATCGGGAAGAGGTGGGCGAGCAGGTCTCAAATCTGGTGTTCATTTGTGTTAGAGGTCATCGACATCGCCAGAATTGGCGATTCTCTCATGCGGCGGTGGCCAAGCCCAGGCGGCGCCTGGCACGTGTGCGTGGGGGCGTAGGTGGACGGCCGGAGGCGTGGAGCAGCGTGGCATGCTCTGATCTGAGGGGTAAAGCTTCTAGTGGCGGGGGCGACATGATGAAGAGTGGTGGCTACTACTGTGAAGGTCGATCGCGAGCTGTGTGCGTGGTTAGGGTTTCAGGGGTGATGTGTTTTATTATTTTATTTATTTCATAATATAAATCATATAACTTCTAACCTTATTATCTTTTGCATACGAGCTCGGATTCACGAGCGGTTTTCTCCATTGCGATCGTATCGAAATTCCAGACATTATGGAACTAATTTGGTAGGATTCTGAGACTATTATATTTTTGGGCTTTAATTGGATTTTTAATTGACTGAAAATCACAGGTGAGTGATTGAACCCACTCACGAATATTAAATCATCTTATGTTAGTTAAATTAAATTTATGATGTGACTAAAAAATTACGGATTGCTGTTTGCTATTTTAAATTGTCATTTAAATTTAATTTGTATTTATATTGAAGTAAATTGCCATTTAATTTAATATTGAATTTAAATTGTTAATTAAATACCTGATAATGATAACCAGTTAATTGTTGTGACTTATTGGTTGATTTGAATGATGATTGAGATGGATTCTTAATTGTTGACATTTTGGATGATTTGATGTTATGTTTATTTTATATGTTGTCATCACACTACAAGTTCACTTAGTTATTGTTAGGAAAATCACAATGGGTTGAAATGATACATACCCGAACGATCTTATAGATTTGGGAAAAATCGTTATGGGTTGAAATGATAAACCCGAGCGATTTTATGGATTTGGAAATTGTAATTCAGGATACGGGTTGAAATGATATATATCCGGAAATTTAAATTATTGCGGGTTGAAATGATATATATCTGTATCGCTTGGCCATAAGGTAGAAAATTATATACGGACACAGGATTGGTTAAATTAAATGACTTTAAATCCTTAAATTTTGAATCCAGTTAGATGATATTATGAAATAAAATTAGATTTATATGAACTGAATTATTTTCAAAATCCAAGCTTTAAAATGTTGAAATTGAAATTGGTTTAAATGAATTGTTTAAAGAATTTAAATTTGAATCTTAAAGTTGAATTTTGAAATATAAATGAAATTTATTAAAATTGAGTTATTGTAAATGTTTAAATATTTAAACTTTGAAACCTATTCAATTTGAAGTGGTTTAAATTTGTAGTTCAAACATGGATTTGAAATTGATATAAATTGAAATGGTTTTTTTTAGAATTTGAATCGAAACCTTTAGCCTTTTGAATTGAAATCGTTGAACTGAGATTGATTTAAATTGATATTTGGAACTGAATTGATTTGTGAAATTGGAAGAAATAATTCTAATTCGAAACTATTTTCGATATAACCTCTTTTAATATACAAACACTTTTAACATATAAACTATTTTTCTCATATAAACCATTTTAATATATATATATATATATAATTTTAATGCATTAACTATTTTTAATATATTACTTATTTTAATATATAAACTATTTCTAATATTTAAACTATTTTAATCTATAACCTATTTTAAAAATATAAACTATTTTAATATATATTATTTACTTTTATAAACAACTTTTAATATATATATTTTAATATCTATACTATTTTTAATGTATAACTATTCCAATATATACTGCTTTCAATATTCAAACTGTTTAAAGTTGGAACTGTTATGATTTAGATTTAATTGATTTAAATGCGAATATTTTGATATGATGGTTTAACCTATTCTGTGGTTACGGTTTTGAAAATGAATATAATTTAAAGTGAATAATGATTTCGAAAGTGAATATGATTTCGAAAGTGATATGGTTTTGAAGTGAATATGATATTCTGATATCAATTATGGATCGGTTTTGGAAATGTAAAAGAACAACCCGGTGTGAAATAGGTGTTTGGTTGTTAAAGAGACCGGGATCAGATATTGTCATACTCTCTACCAAGACCAAAACCACTTTAACAACTATGCAGATGGTGGAGAATCCAGAATGAAGTAGGATGGTTTGGCCAACTCTACCGGAATGAAGTAAGAGAACGATGATGGATAGCCTTGACCTTCGGGTCATAATTAAAAAGACTAAAACAGGAGCCACGCCGGGCCAAGTGGGGTCACTCCCCCTATCGAGCATGCTTCTTCGAAACCATATCTATTACTTTGTGATTTGATTTGGTGGCCACCCTTGATTTGATTATGGGAGTGTGTCTCGAGGTGGGCGGCAGTAGCTGCTATGAGTTACCACCAGTCCGGATCCACAAAACGGTAGTATCCTACCCTGATCATTGCCTCGCGTGCCTCATATTTATCCTGATCGCGTCCACTACGAGTTTGGTATGTGCCGTACACTATAGAGTGGCCTCTGATAGCCCTCCAGTTTACGAAGAAATTACGGTACTGTATAGACTACGACATTTATAAAAATGTGTTAAGGGGGATATGGGTAACGCCTTAACGCTATTTTAATACTTTACTTTACTGTAGACATATTATAATAGCATATTGTATTATATATGTAGATAGTTTAACGGATTCTTAGGAGATGGAATCCCGAACATCTCTCCAGTTATTGCACGCACGTTAGACACTGGATAGAAGATGTAAAATCCCATAAACATCTCTGAAGCTGTCACACTCATATTTACCTATTTTGATTTAACTTACATAAAATCATTTAGTTCTGACTTGAGTGTTTTGTATTTTCATTACGCTCGGGTCAGCCTGAGCTTTTCAGTGTTGAAGACTTTATTCTGGAGGACGAAGACGGAGATTTGTATGCTATTTATTATTTATATATATATATATATATTCCACTGCATCATGTTGTTCCGCTGCATTATTTATCTTCTCTTGTTGTATGTATAACTCTGATATATATTTGAAAAGTGTAATCAAATGTTATTTGTAAAACAGCTTCATGAACTGTTTATTTGAATATTATATTTTGTCATTCTGCTGTGAGATTCTGTGTTTTGTTTTTCTTTCTTTTCTCTTATTTTCTTATGTACCCCATTAACATTCCTCCCCTTTGAATGGTTTGAGTTGGCATGTGTGGTTTATTGTCGACATAAACCGTCCAAAAGGTGGGCCGTTACATTTGGTATCGGACTTTTGGTTTAGCGATAACCTTAGCTTTGTGGGGTTTGACTCATTAGAGATAGGGTAGTAATACCCTAGAATGCGTTGTTTGAGTGTATATATATGAGAGAGCGTATTTGTTAGTGTTATAAAAATGTTTTATATTGTGTTAATTTGTTCTATTTAGTATTTATAAATTCTGGTCGGTGCATAGGACGCTATGGCATCAATAGGGATTTCTATACACTTAATAGGACAGATCGACACAATATAGTTTTTGAAATATAGGTAAATGAAATAATTTTACCTAGTATTATATTTTGTATATAAAAGAGTAATTTTTATAAATGGATATAGTTGTATATGATATGTTTGTTAGGTAGTAAAATTTTATAAATATTGGTTGCAAAATAGGATTTACAAATAAAGTGAATTTAATTGAAAATTTGAGAAATTAAGTTTCGGGGTTTTGAAATCGATTTTCAAAGATTTTGGAATATAATATTAGTATTATTTGGTAGTATTTTCGGATAAAAATATTTTTCAATGCGATTTGAAAGAAATGTTTTAAAGAAATTTTAATGGGACATAAGTTTTGTACTCCCCTCTTATGTCATTGGAAAATAATTTCGGTGATGACAGCCGCATTATCGACATTCATTTTTGAGTCTCAAAGTGGGGGATGCCATTTAGTAGCTTTGCTATGCATTTGGTTCGATAAATAGATTTTTATTTAAAATTTCTAAGTACGATTTGATATATAAAAGATATGAATATATATATATATATATATATATATATATATATTATTTCAAATGATTGGAAATGAACCCAGTATTTAGTTCTTAAGTTCCTGTTAAATTAATGATTTTCAGTTGTAGAAATAAAGTGAAATTGTAATGGTTGGAAACTTCTAAAATGAAAATAAGAAATTAGAAGCTAAGTGATTAATGAAATTGTAAATTGAAGATTTGTAACTTGTAAATTGAATGATAATGAAAATTAAAAAAAAAGGATGTACACTATTAAACTTTTTGTTACTTAAAATGAATAGGATAAATTTGTATAACATTCAATTACATTCTAAAACATATATATATATATATATATAACTTACTAGAAATATTTAAAAGTTGAAATGTTAAATATAGATATGTAATAGAATATTATACAAGTAAAATCTTAATAACAAAATGCTTCGAAATGAACTTATGTTATAAATGAAAAACTAAGATGTAAAATGAATGTTATAAACATAAGTTAATGTTTTGAAATGCTAATAATTAGATTTAATATTAAAAAGTGAATATTATCTAAGAAAATGTTTACAAAACTTAAGAAATGACTGAAATGATTCATAAATAAGTTTATTATTAATTGACACTATAAAAGAAAGGATAAATGTGAATTAAAAGGTAGAAAACTTAAGTATGAATTTATTCACTGATGAATATTAATATTAAATGGAAATAAAGTTTTATAAGTAAATAATAACTATGAATTAAATTTGCAAAGAAACTTATATAATATTTTAAGAATCGATTTATTGATAATCTAAATAATTGAATGGAAAATAACATATATAAGTAAATGAATGTAAATTAGTGGAAAATGACATTGTGTAAATGAATGAAAATAAATGGAAAGTAAATAATGTGTAAAAGGGAAACCGATTAAATAAACTTAAATAACACTTAAATTCTTTGTTGTTTGACTTATGGAATGTTTGGGAAAGGATATTTCTAATTGTTTGAGGTTGTATGAATAATCTATTAAGAAATTACCAAAGGCTGTTGAGCGTAAGGTATACTTGGTAGTCATCACTCTTGTACGATGAAAAGTGTTTGAACCTGAACAAACTGTGAATTTGGTTGCTATTGATTGGTTGATAATTTCCTTTGTTGCATATGATGGTCATGTCGTTTGTTTGCATATGTTTATGTTGATTTGCTTTTGTTACCAATTAAAACAACTAAATATTTCTCTTTTACATAATTCTCACTCTTTGGATTATATAAGTGGAATACAGGTTATGGAAGCAATTGAATGGAATTAAATTTGCAAAGAAACTTATATAATATTTTAAGAGTTTATTTATTGATGATCTAAATAATTGAATGGAAAATAACATATATAAGTAAATGAATGTAAATTAGTGGAAAATGACATTGTGTAAATGAATGAAAATAAATGGAAAGTAAATAATGTGTAAAAGGGAAAATGATTAAATAACATTTATATTCTTTGTTGTTTGACTTATGGGATGTTTGGGAAAGGATACTTCTAATTGTTTAAGGTTGTATGAATAATCTATTAAGAAATTACCAATGGCTGTTGAGCGTAAGGTATACTTGGTAGTTATTTATCACTCTTGTACAATGAAAAGTGTCTGAACCTGAACAAACCGTGAGTGTGGTTGCTATTGATTGTTTAATAGTTTCCTTTGTTGCATATGATAGTCGTGCTTTTGGTTTCATAAATAAATTTTGTTTGCCCGACAAATAGGTACGTTTTTTTATTACGGCTTTGCAACGATATTTTAATTAATTTTTCCATGGTTGGGATATTTTATTTTGAAATATGATATCTATATTGAAATTATTGATATTATTATTTTTCCGAACCTAACCGCGCAAAGAAAACTCTACCAAAAAATTTCGTGAATTTAGGACTTAGAAAATTTTGTGTAAGTGAAATATTTTCAAACTTTTATTAAATTTGAATATGAGGATATAATTGTTTATAAATTGATATATTTTATTTAAAATACTTAATTATGTAATTTTAAAGTGTTTATAAATTGATATAATTGATATTCAAGTTTCTTAATTCCTTCTCGTTCCTTTTCGAGGACGAAAAGTTTTGAGTGAGGGAGAGTGTAACGATCCATAATTTTCGATAATTAAAACTGTTAAATTAAATAAGATTTTGAAATTTAATATTGTGAGAAATTAAAATTTATGATTTATTTATGAGAAAATAATTAGAATATGATTTAATAATGTGGACTGAATGAGACTGACAATGTCAAGACCCGCAAATCTATACTTCTTGATTAAACACTAATCTCCATTGGTTAACTCAAGAGGCATGGAAATACGAACCCTGAGGGGTTTTAAGAACAAGAAAAGGTAGAAGAAAAGAAAACAGAAGAAGAAAGAAGAGAGGAAAGAGAAAGAAGAGAAGAAGAAGAACAACAGAACAACATCAAAACAGAAAACAATATCAGAATCTTACACATCGCAGCGGAACAATATATAATAGATAAACACCAGTCTTTTAAAACAAAGAACTATATCAGTTTATACATACATCAATCATCAGAGTCAATATACAACAATGGACAGTTATATAACTTGTCCTCATACAGAATACATAGCGGAATAATACAAAGTGTAGGTGATACGTTACGCCATCCAGCTTGCTTCCAAAGCTCCAGAATATTCAGAATATCCTGATAACATAACTCTAGGCTGCCAGTGTGGAAATTGGTGGGCACCCAGAGTTTAGAAGGGAAACAATAAACTCCGAGTCAGTCATGGTGACTGGTGTGAGATCTTAAAACAGTTTTATCTTTAAAACAACAAGAAGATTTAAAGTCAATTCGCAATGCTTTTGGAAAATGAAACTACCATAAGACCTCCCACCACACACACAATGCAAACGCAGACTTGGAGGAGATTTCTTCTTATGTTAGTCAAAGATGCTTACTACGCAAAATCAAATCATTTTTGATATTATTATTAGTGCATAGTGTAGAAAACATTTCGAAAGTAGAATATAAATCTTAGCCAGCATAGGTACCATTATATTATGCCTGCTATAGCTGCCTCCTGAGGAGACAGGTTATACAATTGAAATCGTAAAGGCTCGTATTGTTTCTTTGGATTTCCAACAAATGGTCAGGCTAAGGAACTTCCTATTCCACGATGGGTACGTCCCTGGAATAGAAATTCAAATACTTACCTTTTTGTCGAGCAATTCAAAATTATCTTTGAAAATCAAATCCAATTCCTTTATAACCTGTATATCCTACTAGCCATAATATCTAGTTACATATTCAAACCATTTTGCAAATTCCACTATAAAAATTTTCAATATATACTTCTTATATCATTTTCACTTCACTATTGAAGTTACATATTCAATTTCGTTCAATTTTACATTTCACATTCATTTGAATTTAATTCACAATTTCAATCTTATTTAAATTCCATTCAACTTCTGAATATTGAATTTCATCGATTAACTTTCATTTACAACTGCTTATTTTAGATTAGTTTCAGTTACTAATTCATCACAAATCCAATTCTCTCTATTCAAATTTGTTTCAACATTCAGTTTGAATTTCATTTACTACCAAATGCAAAACAAGTTTAACATTCAGTTTTAATCTCATTCACTTCATTCAATTAGCTTCACTTACAAATTTTTAGTTTAATACTTCTCAAATTAAATTCAATTCCAGTTTTTATTTACTTACAAATTCAAAATAGATTTCAACTTTCAATCTCACTCTCATTTAATTGATTCACTTGTACTTACATTTATTTAACTTCATTCTTTTAAGTTAAATTTATTCTATCAAAATTCAAATTGTATAAGTTATCAACTTAATAATATTTCATAATTATCTTTATATAGCATTCCAGAGTCTTACCATCATTCCAAAGCCATTTTGAAAACAATTCAAATTATCCTTTGAATTCCAAAAACCAAAGCCAAATTTTTCAAACAACTTCCATTTAAAACAATTTGGCAGCAATTCATCTTTTGGAAACCCGAAAATGAACACCGGTGATGTCATGATCATCATCGGAATTATTTTCCAGCGACCGAAAAGAGTTTAGAGTTTTTCATTTCTTCAAAACATTTTTCAAAACCTTTGAAATTCATTTTCAAATCAAAAATGATTTAACTTTCCAAATCTCCAAAATTTTCAAATTCTTTTCAAAACATTTCCAAAAATTTCTCTGGAATTCCGTTTTAAATTACAATTCACATTTATAATTTACATTCTTTAATTTCATTTGTATATGAATTTATTTCTTAACTTTGGAGTTATAATTCCAATTTCTCATTTAATTTCAATGATAATAGTTTAATATTATCACTTCTAGCAACCATGCAACCATATACTGTAATAATTTACAGAAAATCATTTCTTTTATATACAAAAATAGTCTTGGGTAAAATTATCTCATTCACCCTATTCAAAAACAATACTGTGCCGAATTGTTCTATTCAACTGTTTAGAAACCCCTTCGATCCAGTTGCGCAGACTGTGCCGACGAAGGTTCATATGCCACTCAATAAACCAATCATCACAATACAAAGAAATTTTATATTCAATAACAAATACGCGCTCATATCTATTATTACACTCAAACTCATTCTAGAGTACTGCTGACTCTATCTCTAATGAGTAACACCCAACAGAGCAGGGTTGTCGCTTAACCATATGCTCTGATACCACGCTGTCAAGACCCGCAAATCCATACTTCTTGATTAAACACTAATCTCCATTGGTTAACTCAAGAGGCATAGAAATACGAACCCTGAGGGGTTTTAAGAACAAGAAAAGGTAGAAGAAAAGAAAACAGAAGAAGAAAGAAGAGAGGAAAGAGAAAGAAGAGAAGAAGAAGAACAACAAAACAACATCAGAACAGAAAACAATATCAGAATCTTACACATCGCAGCGGAACAATATATAATAGATAAACACTAGTCTTTTAAAACAAAGAACTATATCAGTTTATACATACATCAATCATCAGAGTCAATATACAACAATGGACAGTTATATAACTTGTCCTCATACAGAATACACAGCGGAATAATACAAAGTGTAGGTGATACGTTACGCCATCCAGCTTGCTTCCAAAGCTCCAGAATATCTAGAATATCCTAATAACATAACTCTAGGCTGCCCGTGTGGAAATTGGTGGGCACCCAGAGTTTAGAAGGGAAACAATAAACTCCGAGTCAGTCATGGTGACTGGTGTGAGATCGTAAAACAGTTTTATCTTTAAAACAACAAGAAGATTTAAAGTCAATTCGCAATGCTTTTGGAAAATGAAACTACCATAAGACCTCCCACCACACACACAATGCAAACGCAGACTTGGAGGAGATTTCTTCTTATGTTAGTCAAAGATGCTTACTACGCAAAATCAAATCATTTTTGATATTATTATTAGTGCATAGTGTAGAAAACATTTCGAAAGTAGAATATAAATCTTAGCCAGCATAGGTACCATTATATTATGCCTGCTATAGCCGCCTCCTGAGGAGACAGGTTATACAATTGAAATCGTAAAGGCTCGTATTGTTTCTTTGGATTTCCAACAAATGGTCAGGCTAAGGAACTTCCTATTCCACGATGGGTACGTCCCTGGAATAGACGACCCGAGAACCTAACCGGATCTCTGCCAACACAAGGCCGGGTTACCTCTGCAAAAATAGGTAACTACTGACACGCGTATGCCATCCCCCGATCGTCACCGATCTTCCCGAGGATCCCCGATTCGCAACAAACCACATAATATAAATGCAGCAACCACATAGGTTAAGTATCTGGGCTCCATACCATGATACCACCTTTATCCAGAAGGAATGACATACACTAAGGGGCGCTACTCCCTAGAACCTTGCCGCATCCTTCCTGTTTTGACCATTTCCGGGGTGTGAGGCTCGACGAAGTCTCGTCCACAAAGGTACGCTTTCTACAAAGCCATGCTTCGGGTCAAACAAATGATCAACCTATGATCACAAAGATATAAGATCAAACAAATGATCATATCGCAAATGATCAAACACTGATCATTTCACAGCAACACTCAGTATGCCACGTTACCAAATTAGGAGTATATCGCTGATAAATTTCAACTACATAACCTCTGAGCTCGTACGTCTCAGAGAAGGGTGTTAAGCTAAGAGAATAAATCCTCCGCCACCAATAGAAATGTATTTGAAAGAAATCAGCTTTATATCTCAAATTGTAACGTCAGACACACAATCCATACAAGTCTGTTCCGGGATCGAACAGAACCAAAGGCACTTCTCACGAAGCCCTTGCAATTCCGGATAATTTTCAATCACGTCGGGACTTCCCGTCACTAAGGGTGATAAAACCTCTAAACCGGAGATCAGCCGATGTAGAGTAACTCGACGGTAATCCTTCCGTTTTCAAAAATATCCGGTCTTCAACACCGGTCATCAAATGCAATTCATTTATGACGTATCACATATTCGGAATGGGTTATACGACCCCATGGTCCTTTCCCGGCTAACCCGAATAGTGAGCGCTTATTCAAAAATAAGTGTGGCATTCAAATTCATCCAATTCACAACAAATACCATTCAAGGTAATTATTGATAGTCGGTTATTTAACTATCAATAAAGATGCGCAACATCATCAGATTCCAAATAATTTCCCAAATTATTTTATCTTCCAAAATATCTTTACTAAATATAAAATTTCCACACTTCAAAAATAAATCAACGTTTATTTTTCTAAACAGTTTCCCTTTCCTTTATAAATTCCATAGTGAATTTATATTTTCGAATATCTACTGATATTCGATTTTCAAATCGATTTCAATATTCAATTTAAATTTATCTTTAAGAAGATAAATTCTCAAAAACATTCAATTTCATTATTGGAAAAACAATTCCATACTTATTTAATAATAAGTATTTCACAAATCTATTTATTTTCAACATTTGAAAATATTCGATATACTTAAATCAAATTAAGTATATATTTCATTCTTTAAGGAAATCATTTGAGTCAAAACGAATGTTACGTAAAACATCGTTACGACGACTCAAAATCACTAGTATAGGGATTTGAATTTTAAGATAGATATATAAATCCCAATACTACATAAAAACATTTCCTTTCGGAAATCATTTACTATAACAACAATGTTATAGTCCACCATTTCCTTATATTTCTCGAAAACGTCTATTTCAACAATAAATGTTGAAATCTATGATTTCGATATTCAATATATTTTAAAACATCGTTTAAAACAATTAACTTCATTTCAAATATCACTTTCCCAAAACCATATCTATTTTACTTAACAATATATTCACTGTCCAAAATCATGAATATACTTCACTAATTACATTTCACTATTTTCTACACGTTTTATTTCAATAATAATTCGCTATCCAAAATCGCGAATATATCTTCTTTAATAACCTTCTATATTTAATTTATCAAATTCAATTGATCTCGAATTTATAAAACAACGTTTATAAATTCTATTTCTATTTTCTAACAACTTCAATTTAATAAATCTCCTTTATTAACAATTCAATTCATAACTCAAATCTTATACAAACAATCCATAATTATAAGTTAAATACTTATAATTCCTTTATTTTACAAAATCATTTCCATTTATAAGTTCACAATTTATAAATTTCATTAATTTATAAATTCTTAAAAATTCATTTTAACGCTTATAAAAGCTCGTTTTATAATACCATCATTTTAAAGTTATAAATATCAATCTTGTACATCTTTTACATACATCATTTTAATAATTCAAAAATTCCAATTAAAACCATTTTATAAATTTCTTAACTCTTTATTTCAAAAGAAATTACTTTTTGGTTAAAATTCACAAAATCTTAACTTTTTATAACTTTAAAGTTTTAATGTTTATTTATTTAAAATAAATCCATTCAACAATTTAATTACAACGTATGTTTTCAAAGATAACTTTAAAAATTCTCTTTTAAAATCAACATCGTTATTCTTAAATTTCAAAAATGAATCCGATGATGCAACAGCACCAATTAGTCAATCTCAACATTCAATATCATATATCAATATGATAATCAACAAATATCACAATATCTGTAAATAAATAAATACTGGTGAGGAATCCAGTTGGATCCCTCCAACCTGTTTCCCTGCATCCAAAGACGTTAGCACAATACCAATTCCACTTCGAGGTGGAATATCGTGGTATATGGGTTTTATAAAAATATCCGCTTACTAACGGCGCAATAGGGTCTCATCCGCTATACGAGGCGGGAAATCAATCAATCCAATATATACATATGCCAATATGTATATATTGCTATATATAATAGACATATCCTATTATATCTAATATCACATCCAAATAGCAATCATATCAGTCAAATCAATAACTGTAATACCAAATTTCATTTGAGTGAGAAAAAAATCTCACCTTAGCTTTTTATTTTTGCAATCTCATTTTCCATCTTGACTCGATTTTTATTGCTTTATTCCTTGTATAAACAATTTCATACAATTGATTAATATTCGAAATAAATCGAATAACGAATTTTCGCTTGGTAATTTTAATTATCCAATGTTTTTATTTTAAACTAGTATTTTTTTATATTCTAAACTAAATTCTTTCTAGAATTGTTAAATAAATCGATTAAATAAATTAAACATCTTAATACATAATTTAAAATTTAATAGTAAGTTAAATATTTCCTTTTGGTATTACATACATATTTATAAAATAGATTATAAATTTCGAAAATCCAACTTTTATAAATTCTTTGAACATTTTAAATCCCCTATATTTTTCTTTGTTTAAATAAACAAACTAGGATTTATCTTTGCTGTAAATTTAAATAAAAACATGTACATACAAATACATAACTGCCTGCAACGATCCAAACTGATGAACGCGCCATCAATACTCGTCGTTGCTGCCTCCACCGCCTTCGCCGACGCTCTCCAGATCATCGCCTCATCGAATCGTGAATGCCAACCCATGCCACTATGCTCGTCCCTCTCCATCGTCGTGAGCTCGAACGCGACTGTTTTGATACCAGCGACAAACCCCTCCAAGTCATCAAATTTGAACGAGTTGCCTCGCCCACGACGATCCTAGATCCTCTACGAGAATCGAGACTACCTCCCCAGTGAACCCAGCCTCGACCTCGTGCTCGCTACCCACAATCTCGCATGCTCTATCATGAAACCTACGCGTGCACTTCGAAGTCGCGACCCATTGCCGAGAGCCTCAACTCAACCCTAACTCGCGAATCAATATTGGGAATTTTATTTTGAAAAAGGGGGAGGAACGGCAATTTGTTTTGAGTTGAAGAGGACAGAGGGAAGGAACGATAATATTTTGTTTTCTTTTCGTTTGGATCTTTGGGAATTATTTCGAATGAAGGTTTCAAATGGCAGACGAGAGCGGCCATTGTTTTTTTATTTTGAACGAGATGATTTTTCGCGTGAGGTATAAACGAGATGAAGGGGAGACAAGGGTACGCGACATTACAGAGAGTAGGTCTGCTTACACGATCTCGTTCGTGATTTTAGGCGTAATTGAAGGGAGAGAATCGTACTGAGTTTGACCAAGTTTAAAATTTTAAATTTAAATTCGAATTCAATTAAAATTTCAATGCGTTTAACCGCCGTACGGTCACATAACAACTCCGAAAAATATGAAATTGGAAATCCGACAATAATTCAATATTACGGACCCAATGGAACTGGTTTCATCGAATTCCGAGATTGTTTGAAAAATGACTATTTTTAAATATCGGTTCAAACAATTAAATTCAAAACTGAGCAAAACAGTTTAAAATTCAATTCTGAAAGTTCGATTATCTTCGGTATTATCAATATGAATTTTAAAAGCTTTTTGAAATATTTTTCTTCAACTTAAATTGAAGATTCAAATTTTTATTCAATTTACAATAGTTTAAATTTTATAATTTAATTGCCAAATTCAAAGTTATATTCGGGTTTCAAATTAAATCATCGTTCAAATATTTAAAATTAATTAAATATTTTCAATTTAATTTGTTCAAAATTCTGGGTCGTTACAGACAACAGTTTAAGGTTATTGCGAATAATGGTAATAATAAAGGTAAATAAGGATTTAAATCAATGTTATATTAAAAAGGAGAAATTATATGTTATCAATTGAAATTGGTTAATATAGAATGAATCGATATTTGGTAAGTAATTTATCCACCTTTGTTTGTAAACAATAGGTTAATGGTGATGAATTATTAATGTATAACAATTGATTGATTATCATCTTGATATCAAATCCGTTTGAAATTAATTGTAAATCAATTGAAATTAATGAAATCAAATATTGTAGTTAGTTTGAGTAGCTGTAGAATATGAATGTAATGAAATGTAAATTTATGTTAATTATATCCATATGGTATTTTATGATTTAATAATAAGAATGGAAATAAAAAAAAAGAATTTATTGGAATTTAAATTATAATTAACTAGAATTTTATTACAGTTGTAGTTGAATACTGAAATTTGTGCAATATTTAAATATTACACGTGGAATATTTAAATTTTAAAAAATATTTTTACTTTCTTTGTGATCAAAAATGGTAAAGATTGTTAACTTTTAATTTAAAGTTAAAAGTGATTAAATCAATTTAATAATAATTTACTTAATTAACATGAAAATAGCCATTTTGGCCACTGTCTCGGTTTTCGACAAAACCAGTTTAATCAGATCCATAACGGTGAATTATTGTAGGATTTCAAGTTTCGTAGTGATCGGACTTATTGTTTGATCGTGCGAGCTCGAAACGCGTAAAAATCAATTAATTGAAATTAAATGAATATAATCCGATTTTAAAAGCTAACTTCTGCATACAATGGAATTAAGATTTGAAATTAGTTCCGTTGAGTTTAAAAATATCGAAAACTTATATTTCGATATATAGGATGACCCATTTTCATTTTGGAAACGAAACGGGCTTTTCGGGCCGTTGTTATCGTTTCGACCCAATTTCATTTGTCCATTCGTCTTATCCATCTCTGTCTATATAAATAGTTTTTCTCTAACCCTAGCAGCCTTTCATTTTATTCTGTACGTACATCAACTTCTCATCTATTCCTCTTTCTCAAATGTCAGAACATAAAAACCCTAATTCCCAAATTCAATCTCAAATCAAAATCAAATCCAAAATCAAACTCTTCAAACCATATCAAATTTTATATTGTTGGAAAGCTCTCGACGAGCGTAATCTAGATATGTCATTCGTTTTTGCAATCGAATCACAGTTTGGCCATAAATTTGTGATCTTTCTCATCCGTCCGTTTCTAGGGTTTCGTGATCCAACGGCGGATCGTCGACAATTCGACGCTCGGGGAGTGGCGTCGGGAAAAAGAGGGCGATCAGGTCTCAGATCTGGTGTTCGTTCATGCCAGAGGTCATCGACTTCGCCAGAATTGGCGATTCTCTCGTGCAACGGCAGCCAAGCCCAGGCGGCGCCTGGCACGTGCGCGTGGGGCGTAGGTGGACGGCCGGAGGCGTGGAGCAGCGTGGCATGCTCTGATCTGGGGGGTAAAGCCTCTAGCGGCGGTAGCAATGTGATGAAGAGTGTTGGATGCTATTGTGAAAGTCGATCGCGGGCTGTGTGCGTGGTTAGGGTTTCAGAGGTGACGTGTTTTATTATTTTATTTATTTTATGATATAAATCGTATAACTTCTAACCTTAATATCTTTTGCATACGAGCACGGATTCACGAGCGGTTTTTCCGTTGCGATCGTATCGAAATTTTAGACATTATGGAACTAGTTTGGTTGAATTCCGAGACTGTTAGATTTTTGGGCTTTAATTGGATTTTTAATCGACTGAAAATTAAATGTGAGTGATTTAACCCACTCACGAATACTAAATCATCTTATGTTAGTTAAATTAAATTTATGATGTGATTAGAAATTTACTGATTGCCATTTGGTATTTTAAATTGTCATTTAAATTTAATCAGAATTTATATTGAAGTAAATTTCCATTTAATTTAATATTGAATTTAAATTGTTAATTAAATATCTGATAACGATAACCAGTTAATTGTTGTAACTTGTTGGTTGATTTGAATGATGATTGAGATGGATTCTTAATTGTTGACATTTTTGATGATTTGATGTTATGTTTATTTTATATGTTGTTATCACACTGCAAGTTCCCTAAGTTATTGTTAGGAAAATCATTATGGGTTGAAATGATACATACTCGAATGATCTTATAGACTAGGAAAAAATCGTTATGGGTTGAAATGATAAACCCAAGCGATTTTATGGATTTGGAAATTGTAATTCGGGATACAGGTTGAAATGATATATATCCGAAAATTTAAATTATTGTGGGTTGAACTGATATATATCTGTATCACTTGGCCATAGGGTAGAAAATTATATACGGACACAGGATTGGTTAAATTAAATGATTTTAAATCCTTAAATTTGGAATCTAGTTAAATGATATTATGAAATAAAATTTAATTTATATGAACTAAATTATTTCCAAAATCCAAGCTTTAAAATGTTGAAATTGAAATTGGTTTAACTAAATTGTTTAAAGAATTTAAATTGGAATCTTAAACTTGAATTTTGAAATATAAATGAAAATTTATCAAAAGATTGAGTTATTGTAAATGTTTAAATATTTAAACTTTGAAACCTATTGAATTTGAAGTGGTTTAAATTTGTAGTTCAAACATGGATTTGAAATCGATATAAATTGAAATGGTTTTTATGAGAATTTGAATAGAAACCTTTAGCCTTTTGAATTGAGATCGTTGAATTGAGATTGATTTAAATTGAATTTTTGGAACTAAATTGATTTGTGAAATTGGAAGAAAAAATTCTAATTCGAAACTATTTTCGATATGACCTCTTTTAATATACAAACTCTTTTAACTAATAAATTGTTTTTCTCATATAAAGCATTTTAATATATATAATTTTAATACATTAACTATTTTTAATATATAACTTATTTAAAATATAAATTATTTGTAATATTTAAACTATTTTAATCTATAACCTATTTTTAAAATATAAACTATTTTAATATAAATTATTTTAAATTTATAAACAACTTTTAATATATATATATATATATTAATATCTATACTATTTTTAATGTATAACTATTCCAATAGTTTCAATATTCAAACTGTTTAAAGTTGGAACTGTTATGATTTAGATTTAATTGATTTAAATGCGAATATTTTGATATGATGGTTTAACCTATTTTGTGATTATGATTTTTAAAATGAATATAATTTAAAGTGGATAATGATTTCGAAAGTGAATATGATTTCGAAAGTGATATGATTTTGAAGTGAATATGATATTTTGATATCAATTATGGATCGGTTTTGGAAATGTAAAAGAACCAACCAGTGTGAAATAAGCGTTTGGTTGTTAAAGAGACCGGAATCAGATATTGTCATACTCTCTGCCAATACCGAAAACCACTTTAACAACTGTGCACGTGGTGGAGAATCCAGAATGAAGTAGGATAGTTTGGTCAACGCTACTGGAATGAATTAAGAGAACGATGATGGATAGCCTTGACCTTCGGGTCATAATTAAAATGACTAAAACAGGAGCCACGCCAGGCCAAGTGGGGTCGCTCCCCTTATCGAGCATGCTTCTTCGAAACCATATCTATTACTTTGTGATTTGATTTGGTGGCCACCCTTGGTTTCAATATAGGAGTGTGTCACGAGGTGGGTGGCAATAGCTGTTATGCGTTACCACCAGTTCGGATCCGCAAAACGGTAGTATCCTACCCTGAGAATTGCCTCGTGTGCCTTGTCATATTTATCTTGATCGCGCCCACTATGAGTTTGGTTTGTGTCGTATGCTATAGAGTGCCCTCTGATAGCCCTCTAGTTTACGGAGGAATTACAGTACTGTATAGACTACGACATTTATAAAAATGTGTTAAGGGGGATATGGGTAACGCCTTAACGCTATTTTAATACTTTACTTTACTGTAGACATATTATAATAGCGTATTGTATTACGTATGTAGATAGTTTAACGGATCCTTAGGAGATGGAATCCCGAACATCTCTTAAGTTATTGCACGCACGTTAAACACTGGATAGGAGATGTAAAATCCCGTAAACATCTCTGAAGTCGTCACACTCATATTTACTTATTTTGATTTAACTTACATAAGATCTTTTAGTTCTGACTCGAATGTTTTGTCTTTTCATTACACTCAGGTTAGCCTGAGCTTTTCAGTGTTGAAGACTTTATTCTGGAGGACGAAGACGGATATTTGTATGCTATTTATTTTATATATATATATTCCACTGCATCATATTGTTCCACTGCATTTTTTATTTACTCCTGCTGCATGTATAACTCTGATATAATAAAAGGGTAGTTAAATGTTATTTGTAAAACAGCTTTATGAACTATTTATTTGATTATTATATTTTGTCATTCCGTTGTGAGATTCTGTGTTTTGTTTTCCTTTCTTTTCTCTTATTTTCTTATCTACCCCATTAACAATCGTCCCCTTTGAATGGTTTGAGTTGACATGTGTGGTTTATTGTCGATTTAAACCGTCCATAATGGTGGGCCGTTACATTTGTTATCAGAGTTTTGGTTTAGCAATAAACTTAGCTTTGTGGGGTTTGACTCATTAGAGATAAGGTAGTAACACCCTAGAATGAGTTGTTTGAGTGTATATATATGAGAGAGCATATTTGTTAGTGTTATAAAAATGTTTTATATTGTGTTAATTTGTTCTATTTAATATTTATAAATTCTTATCGGTGCATTGGACGCTATGGCATCAGTAGGGATTTCTAAACACTTAATAGGGCAGATCGACACAATATTGTTTTTGAAATATAGGTAGATGAAATAATTTAACTAGTATTATATTTTGTATATAAAAGAATAATTTTTATAAATGTATATAGTTGTATGTGATATGTTTGTTAGGTTGTGAAATTTTATAAATATTGGTTGCAAATAGGATTTACAAATAAAGTGAATTTAATTCAAAATTTGAGAACTTAAGTTCTGGGGTTTTAAAATCAATTTTCAAAGATTTTGGAATATAATATTAGTATTATTTGGAAGTATTTTCGGATATAAATAATTTCAATGCAATTTGAAAGAAATATTTTAAAGAAATTTTAATGGGACATAAGTTCTATACTCCCCTCTTCTGTCGTTGGAAAATAATTTTGGTGATGACAGACACATCATCAACATTCATTTTCGACTCTCAAAGTGGGGGAGGCCACTTAGTAGCATTGCTACGCATCTGGTTCGATAAATAGATTTTGATTTAAAATTTCTAAGTACGATTTGATATATATAAAAGATACGAATATATATATTATTTCAAATGATTTGAAATGAACCCGGTATTTAGTTCTTAAGTTCCTGTTAAATTAATGATTTTCAGTTGTAGAAATAAAATAAAATTGTAATGGTTGGAAACTTCTAAAATGAAAATAAGAAATTAGAAGCTAAGTGATTAATGAAATTGTAAATTGAAGATTTGTAACTTGTAGATTGAAAGAAAATGAAATTAAAAAAAAATAGGGATGTACACTATTGAACATTTTGTTACTTAAAATGAATATGATAAATTTGTATAACATTTAATTACATTCTAAAACAAATATATAACTTACCAAAAATATTTAAAAGTTGAAATGTTAAATATAGATATGTAATAGAATATTATACAAGTAAAATCTTAATAAAAAAATGCTTCGAAATGAACGTATGTTATAAATGAAAAACTAAGATGTACAATGAATGTTATAAACATAACTTAATGTTTTGAAATGCTAATAATTAGATTTAATAGTAAAAAGTGAATATTATCTAAGAATATGTTTATAAACTTAAGAGATGACTGAAATGATTCATAAATAAGTTTATTATTAATTGACACTATAAAAGAAAGGATAAATGTGAATTAAAAGATAGAAAACTTAAGTATGAATTTATTCACTAATGAATATTAATATTAAATGGAAATCAAGTTTTATAAGTAAATAATAACAGTGAATTAAATTTGCAAAGAAACTTATATAATATTTTAAGAATTGATTTATTGATGATCTAAATAATTGAATGGAAAATAACATATATAAGTAAATGAATGTAAATTAGTGGAAAAATGACATTGTGTAAATGAATGAAAATAAATGGAAAGTAAATAATGTGTAAAAGCGAAACCGATTAAATAAACTTAAATAACACTTAAATTCTATGTTGTTTGACTTAGTGGATGTTTGGGAAAGGATACTTCTAATTGTTTGAGGTTGTATGAATAATCTATTAAGAAATTAACAAAGGCTGTTGAGCTTAAGGTATACTTTGTAGTTATTTATTACTCTTGTACGATGAAAAGTGTCTGAACCTGGACAAACCGTGAGTTTGGTTTCTATTGATTGTTTGATAGTTTCCTTTGTTGCATATGATGGTCGTGCTGTTTGTTTGCATATGTTTGTGTTGATTTGCTTTTGTTACTAATTGAAACAACTAAATATTTCTCTTTAACATAATTCTCACTCTTTGGATTATATAATTGGAATACAGGTTTATGGAAGAAATTGAATGGAATTAAATTTGCAAAGAAACTTATATAATATTTTAAGAATTGATTTATTGATGATCTAAATAATTGAATGGAAAATAACATATATAAGTAAATGAATGTAAATTAGTGGAAAATGACATTGCGTAAATGAATGAAAATAAATGGAAAGTAAATAATGTGTAAAAGGGAAACCGATTAAATAAACTTAAATAACACTTAAATTCCTTGTTGTTTGACTTATGGGATGTTTGGGGAAGGATACTTCTAATTGTTTGAGGTTGTATGAATAATCTATTAAGAAATTACCAAAGGTTGTTGAGTGTAAGGTATACTTAGTAGTTATTTATCACTCTTGTACGATGAAAAGTGTCTGAACCTGAACAAACCGTGAGTTTGGTTACTATTGATTGTTTGATAGTTTCCTTTGTTGCATATGATGGTTGTGCTTTTGGTTTCATAAATAAAGTTTATTTGCCCGACAAATAGGTACGTTTTTTATTACGGCTTTGCAACGATATTTTAATTATTTTTCCCATGGTTGGGATATTTTATTTTGAAATATGATATATATATTGAAATTATTGATATTATTATTTTTTCGGACCTAACCGCGCAAAGGAGACTCTACCGAACTTTTTCGTGAATTTAGGACTTAGAAAATTTTGTGTAAGTGAAATATTTTCAAACTTTTATTAAATTTGAATATGAAGATTTAATTTTTTTATAAATTGATATATTTTATTTAAAATACTTAATTTTGTAAGTTTAAAGTGTTTATATATAATTGATATTCAAGTTTTTTAATTCCTTCTCGTTCCTTTTCGAGGACGAAAAGTTTTGAGTGAGGGTGAGTTTAACGACCCGTAATTTTTGATAATTAAAACTATTAAATTAAATTAGATTTTGAAATTTAATATTGTGAGAAATTAGAATTTATGACTGATTTATGAGAAAATAATTAAAATATGATTTAATAAATTGACAAATGTTTAAGGTTATTGCGATTAATGGTAATAATAAAGGTAAATAAGGATTTAAATCAATGTTGTATTAAAAAGGAGAAAATATATGTTATTAATTGAAATTGGTTAATATAGAATGAATCGATATTTGGTAAGTAATTTATCCACCTTTGTTTGTAAACAATAGGTTAATGGTGGTGAATTATTAATGTATAACAATTGATTGATTATCATCTTGATATCAAATCCGTTTGAAATTAATTGTAAATCAATTGAAATTAATGAAATTAAATATTGCAGTTAATTTGAGTTAAGATGATAACTGTAGAATATGAATGTAATGAAATGTAAATTTATGTTAATTATATTCATATGGTATTTTATGATTTAATAATAAGAGTGGAAATCAAAATAAAAGAATTTATTGGAATTTAAATAATAATTAACTGGGATTTTATTGTAGTTGTAATTGAATACTGAAATTTGTGCGATACTTAAATATTATACATGGAATATTTAAATTTTAAAAAGATTTTTAATTTCTCGGTGATCAAAAACGATAAAGATTGTTAACTTTTAATTTAAAGTTAAAAGTGATTAAATCAATTTAATAATAATTTACTTAATTACGTGAAAATAGCCATATTGGCCACTGTCTTGGATTTCGATGAAACCAGTTTCATCAGATCCGTAACAGTGGATTATAATACGATTTCAAGTTTCGTAGCGAACGGACTTATCGTTTGATCGTGCGAGCTCGAAACGCGTAGAAATCAATTAATAGAAATTAAATGAATATAATCCGATTTTAAAAGCTAACTTCTACATACAATGGAATTAGGGTTTGAAACTAGTTCCATTGAGTTTAAAAGTATCGAAAAACTATATTTCGATATATTGGATGACCCACTTTCATTTCGGAAACGAAACGGGCTTTTCGGGCCGTTGTTATCGTTTCGGCCCAATTCCATTTGTCCATTCATTGTATCCATCTCTATCTATATAAATAGTTTTTCTATAACCCTAGCAGGCTTTCATTTTATTATGTATGTACATCTACTTCTTATCTGTTCCTCATTCTCAAATGTCAGAACATAAAAACTCTAATTCCCAAATTCAATCTCAAATCGAAATCAGATCGAAATCAGATCGAAAATCAAACTCTTCAAACCATATCAAATTTTATATTGTTGGAAAGCTCTCGACGAGCATGATCTAGATCTGATTTTCGCTTGTGCAATCGAATCATGGTTTGGCTAGAAATTGGCGATCTTTCTCAACCATCCATTTCTAGGGTTTCGTGATCCAACGGCGGATCGTCGACCATTTGACGCTCGGGGATTGGCGTCGGAATGAGGAGGGCGAGCAGGTCTCAGATCTAGTGTTCAGTTATGTCGGAGGTCGTCGACTTCGCCAGAATTGGCGATTCTCTCGTGCGGCGACAACCACGCACCGGCGGCGCCTGGCACGTGCGCGTAGGGCGTAGGTGGATGGCCGGAGGCATAGAGCAATGTGGCATGCTCTGATCAGGGGGTAAAGCCTCTAGCGGCGGCGGCGACGTGATGAAAAGTGGCAGCTGCTACTGTGAAGGTCGATCGCGAGCTGTGTGCGTGGTTAGGGTTTCAGAGGTGACGTGTTTTATTATTTTATTTATTTCATAATATAAATCGTATAACTTCTAATCTTAATATCTTTTGCATATGAGCTCGGATTCACGAGCGGTTTTCTCTGTTGCGATCGTATCGAAATTCCAAACATTATGAAACTAGTTCGGTGTGATTCTAAGACTGTAACGCCCCACTCCGAGACCCACATTAGCAAAGAGTATTACAAGGTAACACCATCTGCTAATGCGGAGAATAGAGCTGGATAGGAGCGACCATCTACAACCTTGTCTTAATTATCTATTGAATACGCCGACAATGCCACTTCTTACTTAAATGGATCGACATATCCAATAAATACTTAATACAAAGCCATAGGTGGTTGAGGATCTGTCGGAATAAAATATAACAACTCAAATGTAATACACATCACAGAACAGTAGATCGTCACATACATTTTCACATATACAGATACATTACAGAGTTTACAAAATGATACATGTCAAGTGGTAAAGCAATCCACAATATACAGGCGAGTCAAAAGAATACATATCAGAGTTACAGCCAAAAGGGACTACACAAAAAGCTATAACAAAAAGAAGCTAGCGGAATAGTCCATGCGGAAGCAAAATAGGCTAAGTCCAATGTACCTAACCTGAAACATCTCGGTCTGACCCGAGTACAAAATACACGGGTCGGTCTAGCTAAACAAATCAGTTAGATATACTAATGATAATGAACACACAAAATCATAAAGTACCACAAATATCTCTAAAAGAGATAACCAAATCATCTAACATAAGATGAATCAAAACAAGCCTCATAACATCGACAACTCAAATAAACCAAGGATATCATACCCTAAGACAAGCCAAAAGGCAAATGACAAATACCAATAAAGGTAACACAAGTTTCCACAAGGTAATCGCTATATATCGTGTGGTTCAAAGAACCTACCCCGAAAGGCAATACACTAAGGAAATATAATTGTCAAAGAAACAAAAGATGCTCGAGCTCAATACTGTATAACAAGGATCCATACGCACGAAGGCAACGCCCGAAGACAACGCCAAAAGGCAACACCCGAAGGAAACGCCAAAAGGCAACGCCCGAAGGCAACAAACCGTAGTGGCGGTACTGGACACCACTGTCCGGCGGAATGTGTCACAACTCTCAGAAAGGAACCCGAAAAATGTTAACGTGAGTCACATACCACACGTTCGCACTAAACGGTTTACTAACCGTTAGCCAATTTCACACTCAAAGCAGTACAAAGTTCACCTCATCTCATCGGTAAACCAGACCCAAAGGTCAAAACGGTCAAACGAATAGATTAGGAATTAACTGAAAAGATGAACGCACGTGTTCATAGCACGCGTTTTATCTCATCATTTAATTCTCCGCCCTCTTCGCTCAAAGTGCAAGATTGTGTGTGTGTGTTTTAAATAGAAATTATAAATTGGAGAAACGAGCTTTTAATACAATTGAAAGATATCATTTTATAAAAACCCGTGTATGAAATCAAAAAGGAATCATCAAAGTCAAATATGCAATAACAACTAACTGGAATCGACACGAATCGATTGAAATTGGAAACCAAGAAAAATAGGCAAAAACAAGCAGGTCAGTCGACTAACTGCAGAGGCCAGTCGACTGATCCAGAAACTCAAAAATTTCATTTCCTACAGTCAGTCGACTGACTGCAGGAAACAGAGACTCCCTGTTCTGCAGATAGTCCCATGAACCATCATTTTCTACAGCCAGTCGACTGACTGCAGGGGGCCAGTCGACTGACTGGCACTGGGGCTGTTTTTCAGCCTATTCAAATGAAGAGCAAACTCTTCCAATTTGCGATCGGACGAGCAATGGGCGCTAGGGGTTTATGCCAATCGACATCCCAGCTCTATTGGCTCTTCAATACACCACCAAAAGCATGATCAAACATCAAAGCTATGATTTTTAGAGTTTTAGACTTCAAAACACCAAAAATCGAAATGTTCACCAAATCAATTCAAACCAAAAGCAAATGAACATGAATATGTGTTAGGAATTCATACCTAACATCAATGATATCAAGAGAAGTAGATGTGAGTTCAAAACTCACCTTTTTAACTCAAAAACAAAGATAAGAGGCTCAAACACAAGGAAAAGATCAATCACTCTTCACTTCAACTCTACAAGCTTCAATCTAAGACCAAAACAAGTATTTCCTAAATTAGGGTTTAGGAATTTTCTGAAATTAAAGAGGAAATGAGATGGAGAAGATGAAGATGGAGCTTACCTAAGCTTCTCTTTGATTTTGGAGCAAGAAATGGAGTTTGCAATTGAATTTAGGGCTTGGAATTTCTAATTCTTTTTCTCTTCCCCCATTTTCAGCTGAACTAAAGTGTTTGGAGAGTGAATGGATGAAGAGTTAGAGAGTTAGAGTATATGATGAGTTGGGTGAAACCCAAACCCAAAAGCCCAACAGAAAATAGCAAAATTCAACTCACTTCAAACATTTTGAAGCTTATACTCAAAAAAGTCGCAAATGCCATTTTGGACTCAATGGAAGTGGTCCCGAGTCCTAATTCGACCGTTTGCAAAAAGTAGCCCTTCGAACTATAATCCGATTAACGACGCTATATTTAAATAAAATATTTAAATATAAAATCGTAAAATATGCGGGTTGTTACAGATCTCCCCTCCTTAACAAAATTGCGTCCATGCAATTCCTAGAGAAGAATTTGCAACAACTACATACTTACATCACCCGAAAAGAAAAGAAAATAAGCTTGAGATAAAAAGATATTCTCACCATTGCTAAGCAAAGTTAGAAAACCCGGATAGGATCGCTCGATAAACTCTCTGGTTTTCCAAGTACAGTCATTGGGGTTAGCGGACCATTGAACTTTAATGAGCGGCACATCCTTGTTTCGAAGGTGTCTCACCTCCGTGGCAAGTACACGAATAGGCTGTTGTACAATAGATAAGTCTGGTGAGATCTCAAGCCCTTGCAAATCAGGATAGTCGATAACAGAATCTGATTCTCGAAGACACTTCCAAAGCTGAGAGACGTGAAACACGTCGTGAACACCGGATAGATGAGCTGGAAGTGAAACTCTATAAGCCACAGGGCCAATACATTCAATAATAGGAAATGGTCCTACAAAGCGAGGAGCCAATTTCCCTGTCACACTGAAGCGCATAACCCCTTTCAAAGGAGAAACACGAATAAAGACAAGATCATCAACCGAGAACTCGAGAGGCTTCCTACGGTTATCCGCGTAGGATTTCTGGCGGCTTTGTGCCTCTTTCATTCTCTGCCGAATAAGAACGATCTTCTCAGAAGAATCATTAACAAAGTCTGGGCCAAGAATAAGCTTCTCCTCAGATTCTAACCAACATGAAGGTGATCGACATGGCCTTCCGTATAAGGCTTCGAAAGGAGCCATACCGATACTGGACTGAAAACTATTGTTGTAGGAGAATTCTACAAGGGGTAGATGATCCTCCCAACTACCTCCAAAATCAAGAATACAAATACGGAGGAGATCTTCCAAGATACGATTCACCCGTTCAGTCTGTATATCAGACTGTGGATGAAAAGCTGTGCTGAAATTAAGCTTTGTTCCCAAAGCTTGCTGAAGACTCTGCCAGAAATGACTGGTGAATAAAGGATCACGGTCACTCACAATCAAACTAGGAACACCATGAAGTCTCACGATTTCCTTGATAAATAACTTAGCCAAAAGAGAAGCAGTCCTATTAGATTTAATAGGAACAAAATGAGCTAACTTGGTGAGGCGATCCACAATAACCCAAATGCTAGAATGGCCCGATCTCGAATGAGGTAGGCCATCAATGAAATCCATCGAAATCCGATCCCATTTCCATAATGGAATCTCTAGAGGCTGAAGGAGACCAGAAGGGCGCTGATGTTCGGCTTTAATACGTTGACAAGTTATGCAATTACTCGCATAACTCGCCACATCGCACTTCATGCCTTCCCAATAATAAAGGCAATGCATATCGGCATACATCTTACCACTGCCAGGATGAATAGTATACTTAGACCGATGTAAGTCATCAAGAATATCATGCCTAAGTGCAGAATCAGAAGGCACAACAAGACGGTCCTTCTTGCGAAGACACCTATGATGATCAATGCTGAAATCCCGCAATGCCTCATCACGAGGTTCAGTCTCATAAAGCTGAATAAGATGCACAATATCAGGATCACGCCGTTAAGCTTCAGCAATACGATCCAATAAAGAGGGTCGAGCTTCCAAACTGAATAATACTATCGGATAATAAGAGGATGGAGCTCGATCACGAATATCACAAAAAGATAGAGTCTCAAGAATATCCTATTCGGCAAGCATCATAGAACAACAGCCGAATGTCTGCGACTAAGCGCATCAGCAACACGATTACCCTTACCAGGGGTATACAAGATATCAAAGTCATAGGAGGCAAGAAACTCGAGCTAACGCGATTGCCTCATATTGAGTTCCTTCTGAGTGAACAAATACTTCAAGGATTTATGATCGGTATAGAGAATGAAGCGCTCGCCTAATAAATAGTGTTGACAAATCTTCAAGGCGAAGACAATGGCGGCTAACTCAAGATCATGAGTGGCATAGCGAACTTCATTCGGACGCAGTTGCCTAGAAGCATAAGCAACTACTCGATCCTTCTACATAAGCACGACACCGAGACCACTACCACAAGCATCGGTGTAGACAACAAGATCATGATTCCCCTCGGGAACCACAAGAATAGGAGCATTAGTGAGAAGTTCCTTTAATGTCTGAAAGGAAGCTTCACACTTATCGGACCAAATATAACGAATGCCCTTCCGAGTAAGGCTGGTGAGAGGAAGCACAACACGGGAAAAATCCTTAATGAACCGACGGTAATAACCCGCCAATCCAAGGAAACTACGAATCTCATGAACATTCTCAGGCCTCTTCCAATTTTGGATAGCTTTGATCTTTGAGGGATCGACCGAAATGCCGTCGGAAGATACAACATGGCCTAAGAACTTAACCTTATTCTCCCAAAAATGGCACTTGGAGAATTTGGCTTTAAGTTGATGGTGACGAAGAGTACTCAAGACAATTCGCAAGTGATTAGCATGCTCGGCTTCAGACCTAGAATAAACAAGAATGTCGTCAATGAACACAAGGAAGAACTTATCGAGATACTCCCGGAATACTCGATTCATAAGATCAACAAAGAAAGAAGGAGCGTTCGTCAAACCGAATGGCATAACGAGCCACTCGAAAGAACCATATCGAGTGCGGAAAGCTGTAAGGGGTATGCTATCTTCCGCGACTCGAAGCTGATGAAAACCAGTGGCAAGGTCGAGCTGAGAGAAGACCTTAGTGTCACTCAATAGATCGAACATATCATCGATCCTCGGCAAAGGATATCTATTCTTGATGGTCAACTCGTTAAGCTTGCGATAGTCGATGCAGAGCCTAAGAGTTCCATCGGACTTCTTCACGAAGACGACCGCGGTACCCCACGGTGAAAAACTGGACTGAATCAACTACTTGGACTCAAGATCTAAAATCTGCTTCTTGAGTTCCTCATCTTCTTTTGTAGACATCCTCGTGGGAGGACGTCCAACTGGTTGTGCGCCTGGAATGAGATCAATGCGGAACTCGATCGCCCGCTTGGGTGGCAAACCCGAAACCGGCTCAAAAACATCAGAGAAGTCACAAACAATAGGAATACGAGATATATCATCATCATCATCTCGTGAGTCAAGAGAATATAAGGCCATTTCGGAATTATCCACATTCCGAAGAACAAGTGATAGCTGAGTAGACGAATCCGGGTGTCGAAGATATAAAATTCTTTCAGAACAAATAATCCTGGCATCGTATCTCACTTGCCAGTCCATACCCAAAATCATATCAAAATTCAAATAAGAAATAACGTGCAGATTCGCATGAAAAAAAAGCCACATAAAACAATCTCAACATCATCACAAAGCATGCTAAGGGTTGTGGACCCTCCAATAGGATTCGCAATCCTCAACAAAGTAACCATACAAGAAACATCCAAAGACAAATCATCGACGAGCCTTTTCTGTATGAAAGAATGCGAAGCACCCGTATCGAAAAGAACTCGAATGCTACGGTCACGAAATAAAATAGAACCTTCCAAAATAGATGGAGATATACCTCTGGGCTGAGAAGAACCTCCAGAAGCCTTAGCAACATAAAGCTTGCCAGACTTGGCACTAGCAGGAGCAGTAGGGCAGGTGGAAACATGTTGACCTTCCTTCTTGCAATAATGGCAGAAGAGAGGCTTAGAACAAGCTCGGATCATATGGTCAGGAGAACCACAATTGAAACACTTCCGAATGGAAGGTGTTCCAGCAGATTGAGAGTTAGAACCAGATTCAATGGGCTTTATCTTCTTGGAAGGGAGAAATCCCTGCTTATGAAATGGAAACTTCTTCTTATTGGGGTTCTTGCGAACCTCAACATCATCACCACTATCACACTCCTTCTCGATGGCTTCGAGATGAAGTGCTGAATCAACCAACTCCTCAAAAGAAAGCTTAAGCTGAAGCATTAAAGATTTCTTAAGATATTTCTTAAGACCAGAGACAAACTTCATATTCTTCTTATAAGAAGTGCTAATGAATTCAAGACCATACTTAGATAAGGCCTCGAATGATGCAACATAATCAGAAACGGAGGACTTCCCTTGCTTCAACTCAAGGAAGCGATGGGCTAATAAAACTTTCTCAGATTCAGGAACGAATTTGAGTTCGAATCATTCCCGGAACTGAGTCCAAGAAAGAACAGACTCATCAAGTTCGGCTATAATAAGCTCGTACCAATCAAGGGCACGCTCTTGCAATAAGCTAGAAGTTACAAGAACTCGATCATGGTTAGAAAGATCCATGCGAGAGAAGATACGTTCGCATGTGCGAATCCAAGCTTGGACCTCAAGAACGGACTCGGAGCCTTTGAATGGCTTACCACCAAGATGAGAAAAATCACTGCACAGGCGTGCAAAGGAAGACTTGCGTGGAGGATATGCACGAATAGGAGCTGGAGGCTGAGTGCTCCTAAATAACTCCAAGAACTGATCGGCAGACATATAAACGCCGTCCGGATGTGAGCCACTGGATTGCCCAGCATCCGAGCGTCGTCCTCTGCCTCTTCCGGCCATTAGCTAAAAGTTAAGATAATAAAACGATTATTCACAAGGTAGATATCATTAATTCAAATATGGAATACTACAAAATAAAATGCATTCCTAGACTTATTCCCCAAAATTCTATCTACCCCAAAGGAAAGGAAAGAAATAAGGCACGATGATTCAAAGATTCGTAATATTCATACAACACTTTAATGTACCGTAATATGCATCTCTGTTCTATGTTTATCATATTTTGTTCTGAACTCAGCTCTGATACCAAGCTGTAGCGCCCCACTCCGAGACCCACATTAGTAAAGAGTATTACAAGGTAACACCATCTGCTAATGCGGAGAATAGAGCTGGATAGGAGCGACCATCTACAACCTTGTCTTAATTATCTATTGAATACGCCGACAATGCCACTTCTTACTTAAATGGATCGACATATCCAATAAATACTTAATACAAAGCCATAGGTGGCTGAGGATCTATCAGAATAAAATATAACAACTCAAATGTAATACACATCACAGAACAGTAGATCGTCACATACATTTTCACATATACAGATACATTACAGAGTTTACAAAATGATACATGTCAAGTGGTAAATCAATCCACAATATACAGGCGAGTCAAAAGAATACATATCAGAGTTACAGCCAAAAGGGACTACACAAAAAGCTATAACAAAAAGAAGATAGCAGAATAGTCCATGCGGAAGCAAAATAGGCTAAGTCCAATGTACCTAACCTGAAACATCTCGGTCTGACCCGAGTATAAAATACACGGGTCAGTCTAGCTAAACAAATCAGTTAGATATACTAATGATAATGAACATACAAAATCATAAAGTACCACAAATATCTCCAAAAGAGATAACCAAATCATCTAACATAAGATGAATCAAAACAAGCCTCATAACATCGGCAACTCAAATAAACCAAGGATATCATACCCCAAGCCAAGCCAAAAGGCAAATGACAAATACCGATAAAGGTAACACAAGTTTCCACAAGGTAATCTATATATATCGTGTGGTTCAAAGAACCTACCCCGAAAGGCAATACACTAGGTATAATTGTTAAAGAAACAAAAGATGCTCGAGCTCAGTACTGTATAACAAGGATCCATACGCCCGAAGGCAACGCCAAAAGGCAACGCCCGAAGGCAACGCCCGAAGGCAACGCCAAAAGGCAACGCTCGAAGACAACGCCCGACAACAAACCGTAGTGGCGGTACTGGACACCACTGTCCGGCGGAATGTGTCACAACTCTTAGAAAGAAACCCGAAAAATGTTAACGTGAGTCCCATACCACACGTTCGCACTAAACGGTTTACTAACCGTTAGCCAATTTCACACTCAAAGCAGTACAAAGTTCACCTCATCTCATCGATAAACCAGACCCAAAGGTCAAAATGGTCAAACGAATAGATTAGGAATTAACTGAAAAGATGAACGCACGTGTTCATAGCACGCGTTTTATCTCATCATTTAATTATCCTCCCTCTTCGCTCGAAGTGCAAGATTGTGTGTGTGTGTGTGTTTTAAATAGAAATTATAAATTAGAGAAACGAGCTTTTAATACAATTTAAAGAGATCATTTTATAAAAACCCGTGTATGAAATCAAAAAGGAACCATCAAAGTCAAATATGCAATAACAACGAACTGGAATCGACACGAATCGATTGAAATTGGAAACCAAGCAAAATAGGCAAAAATAGGCAAAAACAAGCAGGTCAGTCGACTGACTGTAGAGGCCAGTCGACTGATCCAGAAACTCGAAAATTTCATTTCCTGCAGTCAGTTGACTGACTGCAGAGGTCAGTCGACTGACTGCAGGAAACAGAGACTCCCTGTTTCTGCAGATAGTCCCAGGAACCATCATTTTCTACAGCCAGTCGACTGACTGCAGGGGGCCAGTCGACTAACTGGCACTGGGGCTGTTTTTCAGCCTATTCAAATGAAGAGCAAACTCTTCCAATTTGCGATCGGACGAGCAATGGGCGCTAGGGGTTTATGCCAATCGACATCCTAGCCCTATTGGCTCTTCAATACACCACCAAAAGCATGATCAAACATCAAAGCTATGATTTTTAGAGTTTTTGACTTCAAAACACCAAAAATCGAAATGTTCACCAAATCAATTCAAACCAAAAGCAAATGAACATGAATATGTGTTAGGAATTCATACCTAACATCAATGATATCAAGAGAAGTAGATGTGAGTTCAAAACTCACCTTTTTAACTCAAAAACAAAGATAAGAGGCTCAAACACAAGGAAAAGATCAATCACTCTTCACTTCAACTCTACAAGCTTCAATCTAAGATCAAAACAAGTATTTCCTAAATTAGGGTTTAGGAATTTTCTGAAATTGAAGAGGAAATGAGATGGAGAAGATGAAGATGGATCTTACCTAAGCTTCTCTTTGATTTTGGAGCAAGAAATGGAGTTTGCAATTGAATCTAGGGCTTGGAATTTCTAATTCGTTTTCTCTTCCCCCATTTTCAACTGAACTAAAGTGTTTGGAGAGTGAATGGATGAAGAGTTATAGAGTTAGAGTATATGATGAGTTGGGTGAAACCCAAACCCAAAAGCCCAACAGAAAATAGCAAAATTCAACTCACTCCAAACATATCGAAGCTTATACTCAAAAAAGTCGCAAACGCCATTTTGGACTCAATGGAAGTGGTCCCGAGTCCTAATTCGACCGTTTGCAAAAAGTAGCCCTTCGGACTTTAATCCGATTAACGACGCTATATTTAAATAAAATATTTAAATATAAAATCGTAAAATATGCGGGTTGTTACAAAGACTGTTAGATTTTTGGGTTTTAATTGGATTTTTAATCGATTGAAAATTATAGGTGAGTGATTTAACCCACTCACGGATACTAAATCATCTTATGTTAGTTAAATTAAATTTATGATGTGATTAGAAATTTACTGATTGTTGTTTGGTATTTTAAATCGTCATTTGAATTTAATTTGAATTTATATTGAAGTAAATTGCCATTTAATTTTATATTGAATTTATATTGTTAATTAAATACCTGATAATGATAACTAGTTAATTGTTGTAACTTATTGGTTGATTTGAATGATGATTGAGATGGATTCTTAATTGTTGACATTTTGGATGATTTGATTTTATGTTTATTTTATATGTTGTTATCACACTGCAAGTTCCCTTAGTTATTGTTAGGAAAATCACTATAGGTTGAAATAATACATACCCGAACGATCTTATAAATTAGGGAAAAATCATTATGGTTGAAATGATAAACCCGAGCGATTTTATGGATTTGGAAATTGTAATTCGGGATACGGGTTAAAACGATATATTTCTGAAAATTTAAATTTTGCGGGTTGAAATGATATATATCCGTATCCCTTGGTCATAGGGTAGAAAATTATATACGGACACCAGATTGGTTAACTTAAATGATTTTAAATCCTTAAATTTTGAATCCAGATAAATGATATTATGAAATAAAATTAGATTTATATGAACTGAATTATTCTCAAAATCCAAGCTTTTAAATGTTGAAATTGAAATTGGTTTAAATGAATTGTTAAATTGGAATCTTAATGTTGAATTTTTAAATATAAATGAAATTTATCAAAAATTGAGTTATTGTAAATGTTTGAATATTTAAACTTTGAAACCTATTGAATTTGAAGTGGTTTAAATTGTAGTTCAAACATGGATTTGAA
Organism: Allium fistulosum; assembly: GCA_030737815.1. NCBI lineage: Eukaryota > Viridiplantae > Streptophyta > Magnoliopsida > Asparagales > Amaryllidaceae > Allium > Allium fistulosum. The sequence continues at coordinate 994,403,378 of CM060907.1, forward strand.
ATAGAAACAAATTGAAATGATTTTTATGAGAATTTGAATTGAAACCTTTAGCCTTTTGAATTGAGATCGTTGAACTGAGATTGATTTAAATTGAATTTTTAGAACTAAACTGATTTGAATTGATTTGTGAAATTGGAAGAAACAATTCTAATTCGAAACTATTTTCGATATAACCTCTTTTAATATACAAACTTTTAACATATAAACTATTTTTCTTATATAAAGCATTTTAATATATATATTATTTTAATACATTAATTAGTTTTAATATATAAAGTATTTTAATATATAAACTTTTTCTAATATTGAAACTATTTTAATCTATAACCTATTTTTAAAATATAAACTATTTTAATATATATTATTTTAAATTTATAAACATCTTTTAATATATATATTTTAATATTTATACTATTTTTAATGTATAACTATTCCAATATATATATACTACTTTCAATATTCAAACTGTTTAAATTTGGAATTGTTATGATTTAGATTTAATTGATTTAAATGCGAATATTTTGATATGATGGTTTAACCTATTTTGTGGTTATGATTTTAAAAATGAATATAATTTAAAGTGAATAATAATTTCGAAAGTGAATATGATTTCGAAAGTGATATGATTTTGAAGTGAAACACCACACACCCCTTAGTATTCCCAAAATAGGCACACCAAAGGATGTGGTGCGTTATAGGTATAGCTAAAGCATCACAGAGACTAAGATTCACAAGACAAATAAGTAAAAGCAGTGGAAAACATTTGAATAATAACTTATCATTTAGAATTAATCTTCATCTCAAAATAAGTTCATAAAAACATAACATGTCTCAAAAACTCAAAATTTCTCATGTCTTATGAAAATACATTTCAGTCTTACATAATCAGAGTAATAGTAACAATAATAATAATAATAATTCCTCTCACAAGTGCCAATCCATCATAAGATAAATGAAAAAAAGATGAAAGGTAGAAGAATACATCTGAAATGAAGAAACTCCGGAAATGAATCTCCAAGCAACCTGAATCAACTATCCTCAACTCTACTGGCTTATTGGGGGAAAAGGAAAGATAGAGGAGGGGGTCGGACAATAAGTCTGGTGAGTGAAAGTAATTACTAGCATTTCTAAACAAGATAAAGATACTAGACTAAGCAATAGTTCTACCTTGAAAGGAAAATACAGAAAAGATAAAACTTGTATAAAATACTGTTTCTGATTCTATTTGACTGTTTGATTTGATTGTTTGATTGTTTGCACTTGTCTTGAACTACTGTGATTAGGCTGAAACCTTAGTCCTATCTCAACTGCTAACTTGATTAGGCTGAAATCCTAATCCTACCCATTGATCGGCCTTTCGTATCTCTGTTGTGCCACTGTGAGCCAATCCTGTTGGTCACAGCAAAAGAAACCTCTTTAGCGCTTAGGACGCAGTAGCGAATTATTTACCCTAATCGATGTTGCACGCTCGGTCATCGCCGGTACACACTAAATGTCGCCACCTATTTGACCCTTTATTTACCCTAATCAGCATAAGCATGCCCAGCCTCACCTACGTGTGAGACCATCAGTCCTCGACCTGAAAGGGAATGCTGCTGGTACTGGTCCTAACAAACAAATCTTCTAGCTTTGCGCCCCTTGCCCAAATCCCCATATTTGAGCCTCTATCTATTGGCCACTTATTTATCCTAATCAGCATAAGTGTGTCCCAGCCTCACCTACGTGTGAAACCATCAATCCTAGACCTAAAAAGGAATGTTGTCGGTATTGGCCTACTTCTATATTTGCTTATTAACTTAATCCAAGATCTAAGTTTTAAAATAAGCCTCTTCTGTTATCTCTTCTTTCTAATTATAACCTACGTGTTATAATTGTTCTTGCAATGTTACTCGTCTATTTTCTCTTTTTAGTTATAACCACTTGTTATAATTATGCTTGCAAATATCTTAAATTTGCCTATTTCAGTCCATCTCTATTTTTAATTCAATTTTTCTCATTTTACATCTGATTTCCGTAAATTTAGTGTTGTTCTATTTTAATCCATTTTGCAAATTCTTCTATTTTTAATATTTTATTCGAGTAAAAAAGGAATAAATCTCTAAAAAAACTAACATTTACAAACTAAATTCCAACTTAAAATAGATGTAAATAACTATAAATAACTGCAATTAACTATAAATAACTGAATAAAATAGCTTAATAAAAATAGACTTAAAAGAACTTCTGAAATTTACTTAAAAACTGATTGTAAATAAACTTACATAAAAACTGACTGTAAATAAACTTACATAAAAATTGTCTCAAAATTGTAGAAAAACTGCAACTATTGAGAACCCTATTATTTTAAATTGCTTATAAATCTAAAATAATTACAAAACACTCACATGTGGTCCTTAACTCTATTCCTAGGCCTTCCTGGATCCGCTTCTAGGGCGTAGAATATTTTTATCAAAAATATTTCCTCCCTAGAAAATTTTTCTATTTAGTGTTTAGCCTCGGTCAATGAACCCAATTGGGAGAAAATCTGAATGAGAAAAATAGTTAGGCCTAGGGTTCTATTTATAGTGCGGCATAGGGATCTCAGGCCGTCGGATTTAAAGATTAAACCTGATGCAACCACGTCATAGCCTCACTAGGAACCATCGGATGTAGCTACGAACGCACTGGATTAACCAAAAATCAAATTTTCAGGTGGTCGGCTCGTACATGGATGAAATATCATCCAGGCAGAAGTGCGGGTCGACACATGTTTCTTGGGGGTCGACCTATACGTCAACCTGACCAAAACAAGGGTCGACCCCTAAGGGTCTTGTTATTTTTAATTTTTTCGTTTTTGTTTATATATTCTAAATTCTTATTTCTCTCATAACTTCTTCATACTAGCTCGAATTTAGACAAGTTATGTATGGAAATTGATCAGAAAATTACCACGGACCCAATGGTGCAACTTCCGTGGCTCGATTCTGACAATTTCACAAACTTATTTTATTATTCGATTAATTTGTTAATTAATTATTACTCTAATTTTTTGGGTTGTTACATTCTCCCCTCCTTAAAGGATTTCGCCTCCGAAATCTCCAAGGACAGAAGAATGAAACAAATATTTTCATCCAAATTCCACGACCACATATTCAACCATCATCCATTATCCTTAAGCTTTCTAATACAATTTATGTTATATGCAATAGTGTAGTGTCAATGTCCCTAACTAATGCAAAATATTAGGTGGTCTACTAATTCAGTCAACCTCCTTTTTACGCGCTCATGTCTGTGCCATGTATTCAAATGAATGCAAATTCCTTAATGACAACTGATAGTTATATATGTGTGTTACAATCATCATCCAAATGCAACAATCATATGATAATCACCCATTCATAGCAACCATGAAATAAAAATGCAAGTGCACACACATCCATATGCATATGCTTTAGTGACCTAGTTAGGCCGATCTCTAAGAGATAATAGTGCCTAGTATGTGTATATGCGTCCATTAGCATCCACTAGCAAACACTTACAACCACTAGTGTCCATCATTCATAACATGTTCTAGTAACATGTTTACATTCAGTCCTACCATCCATAGGTTAAATCCAAAGATTTTCCCTCCCGAAGGATACTAAAGGAAAGAACCTATTCAAAACTACATATGGAAATAGGAAATTCAAGACGTACTATCGAAGAGATGCAGATAAGAGGTACGTATTTTCTCCTCAGCTTCCCACGTAGCATCCCCAATACTATCTCCCCACTGCACCTTAACCAAGGACATCCTTATTCCTAAACTTCTTGATATCATTCCCAACGATCTTGGTAGGAATGCGACGAACCAATGCTTCTCTCTCCACTTCAACTTCCTTAAGTAGGCTAGGTTCCACTACCTCTGCTAAATCATGTAAGCACTTTCTCAAGTGTGAAACATGAAAAACATTATGAACTCCCATGAGCCTCTCTGGTAGATTTATCTGATACGCCATCCTCCCCACCCTTTCCATAATGGGGAACGGTCCTACGAATCTAGGAGAAAGTTTCCCACTTGATCCAAACCTCACTACCTTTCTTAACAGAGACACCTTAATAAAAACCAAATCTCCTACCTCGAACTCAATATCCTTTCTCCGCTTATCTGCATAGGATTTCTGTCTATCTTGGGCCGTCTTCATTCTTCTTCTAATCAAATCAATGTTTTCTGAAGTCTCTCTAACCATGTTGGCACCAAGTAGCAATCTTTCTGTAGACTCTAACCAACACGAAGGCGACTTGCAAGGTCTTCCATAAAGGGCTTCAAAAGAAGCCATCCCAATGCTAGCCTGAAAACTATTGTTATAAGCGAATTCCACTAAAGGAAGGTGCTCCTCCCAAGTCCCTCCAAAATCAAGAATGCACATCCTCAAGAACTCCAATAACTCTCTCCATTTGGCCATCCGTTTGAGGGTGATAGGCCGTACTCAATCTAAGTTGTGTCCCTAAAGCCTCTTGCAAGCTCCTCCAAAACTCGCCAGTAAAGATAGGGTCTCTGTCGCTCACTATGCTAGAGGGAACTCCATGAAGTCGGACTATCTCACGAACGTATATGGATGCCAAATAAGGTGTTGTCCTCTTACTCTTGACTGGAATGAAGTGGGCGCTCTTAGTCAAACGATCTACAATCACCCAAATACTGGTATTTACCTTCCTAGATTGGGGTAAACCATTTATGAAGTCCATCGAAACACTCCCACTTCCATTCGGGTACATCCAATGGTTGAAGTAATCCTCTAGGCCTCTACTGCTCCGCCTTAACTCTTTGGCACACAAGACACTTAGCCACAAACTCTGCTACATCCTTCTTCACACCACTCCAATAAAACACTCTCTTCATGTCCCTATACATCTTATCACCGCCCGGATGAATAGTCATCCGAGAATGGTGTGCCTCTGCTAGAACTGCTCTCATCAAATCACCAGTGCGGGGGACACAAAGTCTTCCATCTCTCCTTAGCCACCCTTTATTATCGATGGAATAGCATTGGAGATGTTTAGAGACCTCTCCTCTGCTAATCCTATCCGGAATATCCACAAGCTCTGAATTCTCTTGCTACCTTGAGCCAATCTCATCTATGAGGGTAGACTTAACCTAAAGTGCTGAAATCTTAGCAAAATCTTTGATAAACTTCCTATAATAACCAGCTAAACCTAGGAAGCTTCTAACTTCGGTAGTGTTCTTTGGGGGCTTCCAATCCTGTACTGCTACTATCTTAGCGGGATCCACAGCTAAACCCTCTCTTGAGACTGCATGCCCCAAGAAACGCACCTCCTCATGCCAAAAGTGACACTTCGAGAATTTTGCTTTCAACCGATGAACACGAAGTGCACGAAGAACCTTCTCAAGATGAATAGCATGCTCTTCCACACTCTTGGAAAACACCAGAATGTCATCCACAAACACTACAACGAATTATTTAGGACATCTCAAAAAACACGGCTCATCGGATCTACAAAATAGGCTGGGGCATTGGTCAGCCCAAACGGCATAACCTACCATTCAAAGAATCCATCGGGTGTCCGAAATGTTGTCTCATTGATGCTATCGTCAGCGACCCTAAGCTGATGAAATCTAGTGGCTAAGTCAAGCTGAGAAAATACTGAAGAGCCAACCAACTGATCGAAAAGATCGTCTATCCTAGGAAGTGGGTAACTATTCTTCTTCGTGAGCTTATTCAACTCTCTATAGTCTATGCAAAGTCAAAGGGAACCATCCACCTTTGTGCTCCGTCTGATGAAGCCTTTCTCTAGTAGCTCACTGATCTGCTTACTTAATTCCTTCCTCTCCCTAGAAGCCATGTCTCACGGGCAATGCCACTAGCTTAGCATTGTCATTCAGATAGATCCTAAAGTCGATCTCTCTCCTAGGTAGTAGCCCCCTAACCTCCTCAAAAATGTCAGGGAAATCTCTAATAACTAGAACTGAATCTAACTCTCCAAGTGATGAATCAAGGGAATAAAAAAAGCTTAACAAGACTGACCCCTATGGGTCATAAGAAACCTCGAGAGTCCATCTGCTACATGTCTCTAGTCTAACGACTCTCCTCTCGCAGTCCAATATCGCACCATAAGTGGATAACCAGTCCATCCCCAAAATCATCCCATATCCCGAAAATCTCAGTACATAGGCGTCACAATCAAACTCTACGCCTAGTATAAAAAATTTGAAACCCTACAAATCATGGATAAATGTGTCGATCCTCCTATGGGATTTGAAACAACTATAGGGTCTACAACTAGAGAATATCTAAGTGCAAACAATCAACCAAGGAACTAGAAATGAAAGAATGCGATGCTCCGGGGTCAAAAAGAGTTCAAATAGGAAAATATGAAATAGATATCAAACCTTCTACAAAGACTTTCCTACCTAGATCCGGTCCACTACTAGAAGGTGCTACATCCAAAGCCACTACTTGCCCCGTAGGTGCGCCTGCTCTCTACCCCGTCCTCTGAGGGCAAGCTCTACTAAGGTGTCCAGGCTGCCCACAGTTGTAACACCTCCCCTTCATCGTGTTCTCCTTACAGTCCTTTGTGAAATGCCCAACCAATCCACAATTATGACATTTCTCGCCCTTCTTGATCTGTCCATTTTGAGGTCCTCCTCCTTTCTTCTTGTCCTTATCCTTCTTATTCTTCCACCACTGCTTCTTAGAGTTTTCTGATTTAGGAACCTCCTTAACCTCTTCTTTCTTAGCAATATCTGATATAAGGGCCATTTCCACAAGTGATTCATACATCGCCCCCATAGGTACATGTGTCAATGCCAACCCTGGGAGGGTTTGGTTCAAACCCTTAGCAAACTTGGTGGCCTTCTTATGCGGTGTATTAACAAGCTCCATCCCGAATCTTGGTAACTCATTAAACCGATTTATATACTCTTTCACCGAAAGACTCCCTTGCTTCAAACTAATGAACTTCTCCAACTGCATACTTTCCTCGGCTTGTGACAAGAACTTTCTCTCAAACCTTTCCTGAAATCCAAACCAACCAATGTCTCTACTCTCCCTTTCTACAATCTCCCACCAGTAAGAAGCCTCTCCCTTTAGCTACCAAGATGCAAGCTGAACTCTCTGCTGGTCCTCCAATCCTAACAGCCGAAATATCCGCTCCGTATTCCTCAACCAAGTTCGTGCCTCTATGAAATCCTCCGTGCCCGAAAACATCTTGCCTCCTAGACTAGCGAAGTCCTTGCATAGTTTAGCAAAATTGGTTGTTGCGGGTGGATTAATGGGATCTCCACCCGCCAGTGCTGCATTAGGCGCTTGCCCTTGCACCTCTAGTGCCGTAGCTTGGAGGTATCTACGGAATCAGCCAGGGACTTGGACACCCTCTGGAAGATTTGGGGCGTCCGCCATACTATGCAAAGAAATGAAAATTTAGGCTCGAAAGAATCGAAAGAAGGTTGAGCTGGACTTTGAGGGGATTTTTATAAAAACTCTTTTATACTAGAAAACTATTTCTATAATAAGAGTTTCTTTCTGAAAAATACTTTTTGTTTGAAGATATGTTATCTTTTAAAAATACTTTACTTTTAAAACAAGTTTTTTAGGAATCCTATAACCTTGGGCTCTGATACCAAATAAAATACCCCACACCCCTTAGTATTCCCATAAAGGGCACACCAAAGGAAGTGGTGCGATATAGGTATAGCTAAAGCATCATAGAGACTAAGATGCACAAGACAAATAAGTAAAAGCAACAGAAAACATTTAAATAATAACTTATCATTCATAATTAATCTTTATCTCAAAATAAGTTCATAAAAACATAACATGTCTCAAAAACACGAAATTTCTCATGTCTTATGAAAATACATCTCAGTCTTACATAATCAGAGTAAAAGTAATAATGATAATATAATCCATCTCACAAGTGCCAATCCATCATAAGCCAAATGAAAAAGAGATAAAAAGCAATAGAATACATCTAAATTGAGGAAACTCCGGAAATGAATCTCCAAGCAACCTGAATCAACTACCCTCAACTCTGCTGGCCTATTGGGGGAAAAGGAAAGATAGAGGAGTGGGTCAAAAAATAAGTCTGGTGAGTGAAAGTAATTACTAGCATTTCTAAACAAGATAAAGATAATAGATTAAGCAATAGTTCTAGCTTGAAAGGAACATACAGAAAAGATAAAACTCGGATAAAATACTGTTTCTGATTCTGTTTGACTGTTTGCTTTGATTGTTTGATTGTTTGCACTTGTCTTGAACTACTATGATTAGGCTGAAACCTTAATCCTATCTCAACTGCTAACTTGATTAGGCTGAAATCCTAATCCTATCCATTGATCAGCCTTTCGTATCTCTGTTGTGCCACTGTGAACCAATCCTATTAGTCACAGCAAAAGAAACCTCTTTAGCGCTTAGGACGCAGCAGCGAATTATTTACCGTAAAGATGTTGCACGCTCGGTCATCGCTGGTACACACTAAATATCGCCCCCTATTTGACCCTTTATTTACCCTAATCAGCATAAGCATGCCCGGCCTCACCTACGTGTGAGACCATCAATCCTCGACCTGAAAGGGAATGCTGCTGGTACTGGTCCTAACAAACAAATCTTCTAGCTTTGCGCCTCTTGCCCAAATCCTCATATTTGAGCCTCTATCTATTGGCCACTTATTTATCCTAATCAGCATAAGCGTGTCCCAGCCTCATCTACGTGTGAAACCATCAATCTTAGACCAGAAAGGGAATGCTGCCGGTATGAGCCCTACTTCTATATTTGCTTATTAACTTAATTCAAGATCTAAGTTTTAAAATAAGCCTCTTCTGTTAACTCTTCTTTCTAATTATAATCTACGTGTTATAATTGTTCTTGCAACTGTTACTCGTCTATTTTCTCTTTTTAGTTATAACCACTTGTTATAATTATGCTTGCAAATATCTTAAATTTGCCTATTTCAGTCCATCTCTATTTTTATTTCAGTTTTTCTCATTTTACATCTGATTTCTGTAAATTTAGTGTTGTTCTATTTTAATCCATCTTTGCAAATTCTTCTCTTTTTAATATTTTATTCGCATAAAAAAGGATTAAATCTCAAAAAAAAACTAACATTTACAGGCTAAATTCCAACTTAAAACATATGTAAATAACTGTAAATAACTGCAATTAACTGTAGATAACTGAACAAAATAGCTGAATAAAAATAGGCTGAAAAGAACTTCTGAAATTTACTTAAAAACCGACTGTAAATAAACTTACATAAAAACTGTCTCAGAATTGTAGAAACTACAACTATTGAGAACCCTATAATTTTAATTGCTTACAAATCTAAAATAATTACAAAACACTCGCCTGTGGTCCTTAGCTCTATTCTCGGGCCTTCCTGGATCCGCTTCTAGAGCGTAGAATATTTTTATCAAAAATATTTCCTCCCTAGAAAATTTTTCTATTTAGGGTTCAGCCTCGGGCAATGTTTATATATATTCTACTACATCATGTTGTTCCGCTACATTATTTATTTACTCCTGTTGTATGTATAACTCTGATATGTTGTAAAAGTGTAATCAAATGTTATCTGTAAAATAGCTTCATGAATTGTTTATTTGATTATTATATTTTGTCATTCCGCTGTGAGATTCTTTGTTTTGTTTTTCTTTCTTTTATCTTATTTTCTTATTTACCCCATTAACTATCTCCCCTTTTGAATGGTTTGAGTTGACATGTGTGGTTTATTGTCAATTTAAACCGTCCAAAAATGTGGGCCGTTACAGGGTGTTTTTCCCTTTATTGTTTGAGATATAATTAATTAGTATCATATGATTCATAATCGTATAATCAAATTATTTCTCAAAACTACAGCTTATTCTATAATTCCAAAATAATTATAAATAAATTTAGATATTTCTATATTTCCAATGCATCACAAATACCAGTACTATGGTTTTATTTTATAATGAATGTTCATATTGAAATAAAACTATGTCTATTTTCAGTCAACACTGAAAAATAATTATTATTCCACAAATAATGTTTGGTATGATTTACTAAAACAATTTTCATAACTTGGTGCGACCAATAAGTGTTATATTGCATGCTCTCATTATTTCCACCATTACTATAATAGCGTATGAAATATGAAGCTCCATTCAACCACTTAATATAGGTTATTTATTTCATTTACTATAACCTATTTACAGTTGAGAATTTTCAGATCAAACATCTTATAGTCAAAGAAATAAACCTCATAGAAAACAATTTTCTATGTGAAAATACATTTCGGAATAGAAATCATATTTCCCACTCCAATGTTAAGTATCTACTATTATTTTATAATTCTCCTTTTTGAGTTTTTTGTGAAGCAAAAGTGACCGTTCACTCTCTTCGCCCCAACTATGCCTTAGGTTACATCCACACTTATACATTTGATTTTCGTTCTAAACGGTCGAACCATTTAAAGGAAATCCTTTCTACAATTTCATAAGGACTCTATACAAAAGTACACCCGCATCCTTAACATTTAAGAACATCAATTAAATTGCATTTTACGTAAACTGATCAAACTGATAGTTCGGTGATCGAATTCCATGATCTATCATGCAGCATTTGATCCAGTGTTACATTTAACACAACACAATCATTATTGTAATCAATCATATTGAATATGCAATCTCACACTATAGTTTACTTACTTTCAATGAACTAATTTCATCAAGGTTTCATACATTACGAATTATGATCGTTCACCATATAACATTTATAAATGATTGTACATGGATCAAATATCCATATTCTTGTATTGCTTTTAGAGTTCGATACTCACTAAAGACAATACACAGTCTTGGACAAGTAAACACATAGGTGAAAAAGCTACGAACGTGTTTCGTGGTTGTATAATTAGATGCTTGCATGGGTCAACATGCAAAAAATTATGGGTAAGTATATTTTATATTTCTATTTTTCAATATTAATTCAGTTCATTTGTATATTTTAATTGATAAACATTTATCAGTTATATTAGTTGCACAAATTTACCAATGTAGATTATTATAACTTTATATGAGAAATGTTCTTACAATATTAGAAAGGTTAAATGTTAATATTACATTTTTCTAATAAGGCTCCCACTAGCCCTTTATGTTTCTTCAAATCCTAAGAAAAAACATAGAATTCTTTCGACTCCACGTGTTAGGACTCGTGTGTCTTGGGATTCTGAATTTGAGTTTGCTCGACAAGTCCTAGTCCTACAAACGATGGATAACTCCTTATCGGTTGTATCATATACAACTCCTAATCCATTGTTCTTTATTCTAATCTAATTTTGACCTTGAGTTTGCTTAATAAATCGAAAGAAATTATTCACTTGTACCTACCATTTCGCGACGGCCTAAGTATGGTATATGTACCTTAAGTTTGCTCAATAAATACATATAGTTATCTTACCTCGTCTAGTCAATATAGTAATAATACTACACATAGCATCTGTAGCTTGAGTTTTCTCAACAACTAGAGAGTGTGAAAGTAATTTATTGATATATAAATGATGGAGGACAACACTTACATTAAAGATTCATAGTCTTCAATGTATTTAATTGAGTGATATCGATTTATGGAATAATGTATTTCCTATGAAATACCCTCATGATTCAAGTATCGGACACATCATAAATCAAGGTATATGTATTATACTTATATGTTTATTTCTTAAGTATAATTGGGTTTCTTACTATTCGACCTTTGGTTTATATATGTATATTATATAAGTTTTATTGTTATATAACTTTTATACTTTATTTGACTTATATAATATTTTATATATAACATTACATTGATTAAATCTTAATTAATTAATTAACATTTTAGTTAATAATTATATTATTCAATTATAACACATTATATTGAATATATATGCTATAACTTTTATAGTACTACCCACATATCTCATATATATGTATTTTAATTTATTAAATAACTTTTAATTAATTTATTTAATCAAGTAATTTTAATTAAATTTTATTAATTTTGAAAATTCTTTTATACACAAATGTATATTCATATTGTCTTGAACAATTCAAGACAACATTACATATATCACTATATATATTACACACACACGTATATATTTAATTAATTAACTTATTTAATTAAACCATTTATTTTATTAATTTTATTAATAAATAATATATTCGAAATTAATTATATAACATTTTCAAACATTTTGAAAATTTATATTATAAATTTTATAATATGTGTTTTATTTTAAATTTAAATTTAAACATTTTATTTTAATTTCAAAACAATTTTGAAATTAGCCCAAGACCCAACTCAAATTGGGCATTTTCTATTAGGAGCAATCATTGAGCTTACATAACTGTTCGGGCCAGGCCGGTAGCTAGGTAGGACATGGTACTTGATATCCAACAATCCAGCCTAGACACTACTCTTCTTAGACACCGTACTAACTAGGTTGTAAGCTTAATTAGTTGGCCCTAATATGGCTAATTTAGACCGCATTGGCTATTCGGCTCTGATACCATTGCTGAAACCGGCCAACGCACAGCGGAGTAAATGGGTAAATTTCAAAAGAATTATTCCATTCGGATCTTGTTGGGCTTATGAAGTCTAAATTTATTTTTTAAATAAAATCAATATTTTTTAATTTATAAATAAGGTTTTAATTATTATTATATTTTTATATTATATAGTATAATATGTGTATCTATACACATATGTGAGTATGTGCATGTGCTACATAAGCCGTGTGCATGGTTTAAAATGCCCATGTATAGATGTTGGGATTTACACCATAATGGACATATTAGCCCCTCCATATACATATGTGTTGTCTAAAATATATACGTGTGTATATATATAGTTTTATAAATATTATTAAATAATGTTTATAAAATATGAATGTTTATATACATATGCGTGTGTGTGTGTATAATCAAAATTATAGCATAAGTAATTGTAAATATTGTTACAAGTGACTTGATTACAAAATCAAATTTGAATTTCAAATTTTGAATTTTAGATCTAGATCTATATAATAAAATATCTAGATATTTCAAATTCATATTAATATATTAATGTTATATATATATATATATATATTATATTTCAAAATAATAATTATTATTTTTAATTCATATATATATTATATATACAAATTAATATTTTCAAAAATACATATATGTCTAAATATATATATGTAAGCTTTAGTATGAATAAATAATTAACAAAATGTGTGTGTGTATATATTAACATATATACACAGCCTAAAAGTAAATAATTATTTTTGAAATAGTTTTCGATTTTGGAAAAAAACAGTTTTTTTAATTAAGATTTGACCCAAAAAAATTGAAAACTATGTAACACGTATCTATAATTATAGTTATTGCTTATATTTATCTATTTTACAATGTATATATATATTACAATATATAAAATCAAGTATAATAACTAAAATGGATTATATATGTGTAATATCTATATACGAATTTAAAATATAAATGTATATAATTTATTTTATTACTTTCGAAATTATAGTGTATATATATTAATAAAATAAATATACATATATTTTATAAAATTATGTATGTGTTTTATCATCAATCTTTGTAAAAAAATCAATTTTTTAATATTATTTAAATAATTTTTTTTTAAAATTACTAGCCATGAACTATACGTTATTATATACATATACAAAAAAATTTAAATATATATACATATATGTATCTATACTATCATCAAATTTAGAGAACACATCGGTATGCAGATTCGTGGTATTAGTTTCTAACCAAGCTAGCATATGACATTAATGAGCATGTTAAACATTATAAAAAAGTAATATTACCTTTCACCAAAGCCTAATTGTTTGGATCTCGAAGAATCTAACTCCCTGAATTTGATCCTGTATCCAAAAGTTGCTAGCTTCCCGAACACAGCTACCACCGATGATTGAATCGACTTTAATTGATGTTAAAAATGCTTGAAATGGTGGAGAGGTAAGATAGAATTTTCGGCCACCAAAAGAGATGTAGAGGAGGCTAATAATCAAAAAAGAAAGTGAGTATTTAGAGAAGTTTAAATAGAGGAGATACCAGTGTGAAAAATGTGGATCCAGATCCCTATTTCTCTCTTACCTTTTCTCCTCCTTTTTAATTCAAATCCAACCCCTCCTTAGCCATCATTATGATCGGCCTTCGCTTGCACATTCCAGCCAAAATTCAGGCCCCCTTATGGGCCTTTAAATCATTTCAAGCCCAAACAATATTCGTTGTATTTAAATCTAATTTAAATGCGTATCGATATCGTATATTGATCGGTATATTTCTAACTATTATAAATACACTTTTTTCTATTTTTCAACACATCAAATAAAATTTTATAATTAATATTTCATAAATATTAATTTAATTAATTTATAATAATCAAAAATTAATTAAATCGGATCAGACTCAGAAATGGATTTTAAATGTCCTTTCTTTGGACTTTTCTTGTTTTTTCTTATTCTTAACCTCCTCCTATTAAGACTATTAAAAAACCCAGCTAGCACCCTATGGTGGTTAATGCATACTTCCTTGCAGGAACTTGCTCGACTCCTATTTATACTTTACTTTCGGATATTTGCAACATATAGGTTCTTACTTCCCATCTATCTGGATAAAATGTACGTCTTCAATCAGCAATCTACAAAATCCGCCATCATAGGGCAACCTAGGCCCAACAAAGGAGTAAAGTACCATCCAGCTTCAGGAATCCTTCTATATATAGTACTCATGCTCTTCTTGGTCAACGCCTTATGTCCAACCCCATTTCTCGATTATGCACTATCGTAGGTTATTTTAAGACTTTTTAAATAGGGAGAAGGAAGACCCAACAACCCGTTAATACTTCAATCCTCAGAGTAAACCCTTGGACATCCCTAAAGGTACCGATCCATTTAATACATTAAATTAAAGGAAAAACCCTGGTATATTTCCCCAAACCTATACATGAACGTATATTCCCCCTCCCTTCCTTACAGGTTCTATAGTTGGAGATGTGCCTCATCGGTAGTACGTATACATAACTGCTGGTAGCCTCTAGATGAAGGGCAGACTTTCATTGTGTAACTCTACGGACCTCGCATCCCAACACATACTAAACAAAGTCATTTATAGTTAACCTAAATATTAGGCCAGACCCACTAATTCATGCCCGTCATAAATGTATTATTGAGGTCATATGATTTCCACTGTGGAAATTATTACGCCTCTTAAGTTCATTATAAGTATTCATTTCTTTACTTGCTGTGAACTTATTCTTATTTTATACACTTATTTCCTTTATTCTACATTTCCATTTATGTCACTTAAATATCATTTAGTTCTTTAGTTTTGATTAATTGTCCTTTATAAACGGACATCATTATTCAAATTGGACAATCACTAATGACATTTATTTACTCATTTCAAATCTAACTTATTATGCCTAATCGTTTTCTCCATAAGTGTCATGTTTAATTCTGTAATTAATCTCATTAAATGCATTTATGTCCCTATTTGATTTCGGTAACTTCCTATTAACTGTGCATTTATTGTCCATAATATTGCAATCATTATCCATTAAATTTGGAGTTATTACCCCTTTCCATTGCAACCTCCTAACCCTATGATTTATTATGTTATTAATATTTAAACATTCTAATTGTAATTAATACGAGTACTGATATGTATTTATTTATTATGCTTTATCCTTTACCATATATATATAATTAGTAGATGCAGTTATACGTGTGTGCGCATTTATATTTCTATTTTTAACTCTTTAATTTCTATATTAAGGAATCTTAGAATATACACTTATGTGTAAATTATACAAAGAATGTTTGTTTCTACATTTTAATATAGTGGAGCTATCCTTCTTCAAAAAGGAGATTATTGCTGTTATAACTTTCCATAAACTACTCAAAAGTGGGACTTTTGCTCTGTTTGAAATTACAAGGAATTTTCTTTTTTCATTTCTATTTCTTTCATTTAAGTATATTCCTTATTATTCTAAACGACGCACTTTTTATACATAGATGTGAAGTTGGATAGTCTATGGAAATCGATATAACTAAAATGTACATTCAACACTCCCAATAAATTAAAATATTGAAATGTACATTCCAAGTCAAACTAAGGCATTCCTAATGAATGCTAAACAATTCACAGGCCAAACAACATAAATCTAGAATAAAATTTACAACCTTATCAATACCATACTTTAAAATCTTTAGGGACTAATCTCCCACAATTTCTAGTAGTATTTAGGAATATAATCTTGTAATACTTAGGAATAGATTTTTAAATTCTAGAATAGGTTAGAGGTAATTATTGGACCACTCATATGTATATATTGGTATATACATATATGAGTACACAAAGCATGTATGCTTTCTTGGAGATGTTAAATAAATAACCAGTAGTGTTTAGAAATAGAATCCTAAACATTGGATTAAGTTGGTGATAAAATATTATACCTCTTATACGTATATATTGGTAACATATATTTTTACCAAACCACTTATATGTATATTCGGTATATACATATATGTGAACACAAAGTGGGTTCTTTTTTTTAGGGAACATGGAACATCAACATCTACAAATTGGAGTTAACAATCTAATATGCAAATTGGAGAGACATTCAAAACTGGTTGAAGAAAGTCAACCATCACCAATACCCATGCAAAGTACTCCTTCATGCACTTCATATGTCCCATGCATTGGCTGAAGCATGTCTGTCGTTTCTTTAGCACTTGGTTCAGTGAAGAATATTGATATTTGTCCCAAAGCCACCACTTGCTGTTCAATATACAATCCATTAGCATTCAGTTCAAAGAAGATCATGCTACTTCCCATGCGTTCCAAAGCAATCTACATACTGTATATGCTACAGACCACCTTACTTGATCGAGGTCCAACTCAACTTCTTGCATGCTCTTACTGATTTTCTCATGCGGTTATCTTCTATGTTCATCCTATCCTCCTCACGTTGTTCTCTACACCCTGTTCATACAGCGCTTTCTCATGTCCGAACTAGGTTTCCTGCCTACATGTTGTCCACATGTATAATCCCATCCTCTTGCACCGACTTCGGATCCTTTATGCCTGAGTTTGTGAACTACCATACACCAATTCTCATCCCATTTCTATATGCTTCTATCATCTACTGAGTCCTATTAATTCTCCTTTTTATGTTGTTCATCATGTATATAATTCTGTAGTTGTTCTAACTTTGATCATTTGTGGATCATCTAAGGGATAATCTCATATTTAGATGTAATTATTGTACCCACCAAATGTTTGTATGGTTTTTGTTTATTTTATAGTAAATAACGAGTGCTCTCCTCTCTAGAGGACCACTCTTTCATCAAAAAAATTTCCCAAAATTTCTAGATTCTGGTGTGTGTCATTCCTACACAATCAACTAACTTACAGAATATGTAGGTGAAATTTCAATTAAATATATTCAAATTAAAGGTACAATTCAATGGATTTTGCATAGGAATAATAATCAAATAAAATTCAACGATATAAATTTCAGTGTTATATATAAATCATATAATTTTCCACTTACCTTTCCAGCTTTCCAAATCTCCAAATCCAAATTCGTTCCTTTAATTGACACCTTTTTCTTTTCCAACCCAAAAATATAAAAAAAAAGATATATACATACCTATTACAATTACATATTTGAGAGGAGATTCAAGTTAAGTCGAATCTGGATTTATAATTATATTGTTTGCCTTTTTTGCAGAATTAATTCACTCCTCTTTTCTCTTTTTTTTGCCCATCTCCAACATGTATATATAGTATTTTTATAATTTTAGAAATAATGGAGGTGGGAAAATGACAGAGCTCTACTACTCTATTTAGAAAATATAAGAAGAAAAGTGAGGGGCAAGGCCTGTATTTATAGGCGCTCAAATCAATTCTATCCATTAGATTAATATTTATTAAATCCAAACCATCCAACCATCTCGGCTCAACCCCAGCTGCCATAACTTGAACCGATCGACCACTCCTCATAGGTAGTCTACCGCTAGCGATCGATCAGCCAAATAAGGCTGTCGACTGATGATGGTCCACCATTAATTAATATTTATTTCCTTAATTCCTTTTTAATTATTTTCGATCTAAAACCTTAAACGTCGATAACTTCTTCGTTTAAACTTCGATCACGAAGCTTTACATATGAAAGTAGATCAGAAAAGCATCGTGAATACAATAGAGCAAGTTTCGTGGTCAAATTTTGATGTTTGCTCAAATTCTATTTTTGAGCTTTAATAATTCTTTTAATTAATTACTGTTTATTTTATAAGGTGTTACAATGGACATGTTAACCCCTCGTGTATACGAATGGATTTTCTAAATGCATGTATATATATATGCATATAATTGTTTTATATATATAAATATATATGTGAAAATATAATTATTATAAAATATTAATAGTAAATTATTTACATAAAACATTAATTAAAATACACACACACACACACACATATATATATATACATGAATACATATAATTAAATTATAAAATTATTTTAAACATTGATTTATAAAATTATTAAGAATATTTATAATATAAAATTCAAACTGAAATTTATATATTTCTAGTTTAAATATTTTTATTTATTCATTTTAAAGAAAATTAAATACATAATATGTATAAACATATAATTAGTTATAATTATATATATAATAATTTGAAATATATTTTACAACAGCTTTCGGCGTGATAATAAAAATAATTTTTCTAATCTTAATTTAATTTTCAATTTTTAAATAATTTATTAGTTAAAAGCTTATAATTAATTGATAAACCGTATGGAGATAATAATAAAAATTATTTTTAAAACCATTATGTATATTTTATGTTATATAAATTTTATTTAGAATTTTATATTATTATATTATATCACACACATACATTTTATTTATATAATTAATTTTGAAGTAAATAATAGTATTTATATATATACATATATATTAAATATTCAAAAAAATTTAATTAATTTTTTTATTATTTCCAAACCATGCTAACAAAAATAATTTTTTTTTTAAGTTTTATTATATATATTATATAGTGTTAAACTTTTAAAATTAGATTTGGTATTTAATCCATATAATTTATTATTATTTAAAATTACCAAAAAAATTATTTTAGGCTGAGTGTATGTTAAACAATTATGCATAAAAAAATTATTTTAATATATACACTTACACACACACAACTATCAGCATGTGACAATCCATCGATATACCGATTCGTGATATGTTTAATAAAACAATATATAGAAAAATAATCATATAAATATTATATTATAATAGTAAACTAAAAGAATACCTTTCACCAAAGCCCAAAGCTCGCACGTTGAAATGAAGACGTGAACTCCTTGAATCGAATTCCTATCACGAAGTTGA
Source organism: Allium fistulosum (assembly GCA_030737815.1). Taxonomy (NCBI): domain Eukaryota; kingdom Viridiplantae; phylum Streptophyta; class Magnoliopsida; order Asparagales; family Amaryllidaceae; genus Allium; species Allium fistulosum. Next base: position 994,422,807 of record CM060907.1, read on the forward strand.
TAGCTTCTGAATTGCCTTACTATCGACGGTTGTTTGATTTTAATTTGTATCTAGATTGCTTAACTATTTTAGAAGAGGGAGGGAGAGTGTTCAACCGATAAAGAAGAGGATGGAGTCAGAAAAAGCACTCATCTAAAGTAAGGGTTAAGATGTTTATATAAGGAAGAGGCTAGAGAACAAAAGTAGGATCAAGATCTTTAAATTTCTTTTACCCATTCCCTTCTTTTAAACATTCAAAAATCCCTCCCTCCTAGCCATCTTATGGTTGGCCTCTATGTCTATATCACAGTCGAAATTAGCATGATCCATATGGGCCTCATAGTCTGTTTCAAGCCCGAACAATATTTATTGCATTTAAAACGAATTTAAGCACGTATCAATGTCGAATATCGATTAGTGTTTATATAACTATTATATGCACACTATTTAGTATTATTCAATACACATCAAAAATAATAATTAATATTAATTAATTTAGTTAATTTAAAATGATTACAAATTAATTGAATCAGGTGGAAAAGAAGTATTCAACGTTTTAGTTATGTGACTCTTAAGTGTAAATTCGGTCAGCGATTAATATCGAACAATTCGAATATTAACGTTCACACTTCACTTAGCAGGTGGTGTGACATTATGGTCAAATTTATCGCTTACTTGGTTTCGACCAAATTCAATTTTACTTTAAGAAACGTTACCCGATAGTGACAATTATTTATACCAATTCTCTTTTTCAAAACTATATCACTTTGGACTTATAGAATTTGATAATAGTCAAAATTTCAATATCTTCCATATTCAACTCTATAGTCCAAACACAAAGTCCTTGGTCCAATAATCACAATTATTATTAACTGAAATGCACTAGCCAAAGACTTTGACTTTGAGTTGACTTCAGTTGACCATGATACTAACCTCATATAACCGAGGAGACGAATCCTTCCTTGAATTGTGTTTCACTTCCAATGCTTCTACTTAACCCAACTATAGTCATTTGATGGACGTTGTGCCATGATTTAACTATAATCAAAGCAGAGCTTCTACATTGAAGATCAACAGTATTCTTAAGTCAAAGAACTGTGTAATTTTGTCATGTCGATATTTTCTGTTTGTCCATAATTATATTAACCAATAGAAAACTATCGAGTGAGTCATTCCATAGTTATCTAATAACTATCAATATGTAACCCCTTGGTGCCCCCAACAGCCATGAGTAATACACTGCCCAAGATTTGAAGAGCATTACATACTCTAGTCTCAACGAATATATCGATATCCAGTTTCGATATATCTTGACTAGGAATATTTAAGACGGTATGTTTATTTTATGGTGATAAATCACTCATGGTTACAACACATTGTAGTTATTATCACAAAACATACCATTTATGGATTTTCTATTTAATATACTTTTAAATAAATTAATTAATTAATATAAAAGTCGGAGAAGGTGCTCATGAGCTTCTTTGCCTAACTCTATCCCATCTAATTAATATGGCATACCCCTAACTCTATCTCATCTAATGGGACCCAGGGGTTGCTTTATTTTGGGTCGATCGCGAATTTGGTTGGATGATCAGCCTTCACATATCATGAGGTATCTGATCCACTTAGAAGTCGAAGAAGGTGCTCATGAGCTTCTTTGCCTCTACAATATATACGACCAACATTTGCCTTTGGCTTGGAAGTGCTCGTCGATTTGGTTGACGACCAGTGAGGATTCACTATAAACATGAATTGATTCAATCATAAATTCTCTTGCCCATTGTTTAAATCTCCTATATCTCACCCAAGATCTTCTCGGAGATCTCCTTTTCAGATTTAAATGAAACGAGACATCAAATCTAATTCATATCTCTCTTAATACTCATCTCATCTGAAATATTCAAATCTCACTCGAAATATGGATTAAAATCTCAATCCGAGATCACACCCAGAAATATATCTTTTTCTTCTTTTACATCTTTATTTTATTTTCATATAGATTCAAAAGATACTACTTAGTCCAATTACTATTTACCAATTCCTTGAACATATTAAGTATCTACTAGCATTTTGTACAATTCTCGCTTTCAATATCACTTCATGAAGTAGAGACGATTGTTCACTCTCTTCGTCCTAATTGTTCCTAAGTCACATCCGCTCTTTTACATTCGCTTTCCTTTACTAAATTGTCAAACCATTCAAAGGGAAATCCTTATTATAAGCAATCATATTGAATACATGATTTCATATAATGCTTTATTTGTTTGTTTCCAACGAACTAATTTCATTGAAATTTCATGCATTACAACTATGATCATTCATCATATAACATTTATATGTGATCGGATATGGATCAAATATCTATATTCTTGTATTGCTTAAGGGTTCAAAACTCATGGAAACAATACAAAGTCTTAGGCAAATAAACACTTAATCGGCTAAGTTACGAATGTGTTTAGTAGTGTATAGTTAGACTCTTGCATGGGTCTTGAAGCGATAACATGCTAAAGGATTTAAGCTAAGAATATTTTATATTCCTATGTCAACCTTTAGTTCAGTTCATTCATATATCTTAACTAATAAACACTTTATCAATTTTATTAGTTGCACAATTTATTGTTGTAGATTATTTTAACTTTATAATGCAAATGTTCTTACAATATTAGAATGGTTAAATGCTACCATTTCATTTTTCTATTAAGGCTTCCACTAGATTTTTATATCTCTCGAAACTCTAAGAAAAAACATATTATTCTTTCGATTTCTCCAGTGGGCATTAGGACTCGCTCGCCATAGGATTCCGACCTTGAATTTTCTTAACAAATCTTAAGCCCATAAACGATGGATAACACTATTAGTTGTATCATATACAACTTCTAACATGTGGTCATTGTCCTAATTGCAATCTCGACCTTGAGTTTGCTCAACAAATTGAAAGAGATTATTCGCTCATACCCACCATTTCGTGACGGGCTAAGTATAGATGTACGTACCTTGAGTTTGCTCAACAAATATGTACATGTACCTTACTATGTCTATTAATATATTAATAACACTACACATAACATCTCTAGATTGAGTTTGCTTAATAACTAGAGAGTATGAAAGTAATTTTTAACATATAATGGTAGAAGACAACTATTATATTATAGATTCATAATTTTTAATATATTTATTTAAGTGAAATCAATTTAAGGAATAATATATTTCTTTTGAAATGCCCTCGTTATTCAAGAGTTGGACACATTTGGAATCACGGTATATATACTTTACATATGTATTTATTTCTTAAACCTAATCCGCGGTTCTTATTGGTCAACACTGTTTAATTAAATCATATTTAATTTCATTTTAATTTTATTAATTAAATCATATTTAATTAATTAATTAACATTTTAATTAACTTAATTTAATTTCAACTATTGAATTTTGAATTATTCATCTTTAATAATTAAAAGATGAAGATAGATTATAACATTTATAATAGTTATATACATAATACATGTATATATTTTATTAATTAATTTAATTGATTAAAAAAATTTAATTAAAATAATATTAATTATTCAAAATTTTATCTTCATTTATGTTAAATAGTTTAAGATAAATGTACACATTTTATTATATCTGTTTTAATTTTATTGATTAACTTTTAATTAATTAATTAATCTAATTAATTAAGATATAAAAAATTAAATTAACATATTAACTTTTCAAAACCGATTTTATAAAGTTTATAACATTTATAACATGTCATATTCTAAACTTAACTTTCAAATTTAAAATATAACTTTTGAAATTTTCAAAAAAATATTTAGAAAATTAGCCCAAGACCGAAAATCAATTTGGGCTTTATATTGGGGATAACCTTTAGGCTTACTTCATCCTTCGAGGCTAGTACTCAGGCAGGGCAGAGTACTTGATTACCCTAACTCAATACTTCGACACTAGCTTTCTAGACACGCTACTAAATGGATAGGCATTGATCAGTTAGCCCTTACATTGCTAATTTATATCCCATAGACTTTTTGGCTCTGATACCATTAAAGGAACTAGACCTGTGGTACGTAGGATAAATGGTTGAATTTCAAAAAAAATTCCATATTGATTTAGTTAAGTTTATGAAGCCTAAATGGATTCTAGATCCAATCTAAAATATTTTAAATAAAATATTTATTTTATTTAATATGTTTAAAAAATAGTATAGGTTTAAATGTATGAGTGTATTAACTACACATATGTGTACAGCATTTACTGATTAAAGTTAATTTAGAAAAGGAAACCTTTTGTTTCTCTTCCTAAAACTTATGCAATTAATCAAGGGAAGATTTTGTTTTAATTGGAGAGGAAAACCTTTCGTTTCTCTCCCATTAACTAAATTGATTGATTTATAGATATCATTAAGTAACAATTTATACGCAGCATAAATTGTAAGTGTATCCAAATATACTCTGGTGTATATTGTGTAAGTGCAACAAAAAAGAAGTGCACATAGTTAATGTGACCGTATGTAGGTATTGGGATTTACACCGCAATGGACCTGTTTCCTCTTTACATGTATGTATGTATGTATGTATGTATGTATGTATCCAAATATACTTTGGTGTATATTGTTGTCCAGGGTTTTGAAATGAAAAACATACATAGTAAAAGATGTACAATAGTTTGCATATATATATATAATATGTATGTATGTATGTGTACGTACGTTCGTACGTATGTATGTATGTACGTATGTATGTATGTATACGTATACGTATACATATACATGTATGTATGTATATACATATATACACACACATATGTAAGTATGTATGTATGTTATATAGAAATTACATTTGGTAAACTTATATAATTTAAAATCTAAAATTAACATGAATGAATTAACTTTCAGTTAGGGAAAGATTTGAATCAAGAATTACATTAATGTGTAAAATCCATCTTATTAATTTGAATGGGGCAAACATATTTGTGTCTACATACATCATATAGCACGCAATGTTTTAGATTTTACATTAACTTATTTATGTAAACATGTGATTATAATACGAATGTATAGGTTTATTAGAACTTGAAAGTAAAATTTTGAAACAAACACTTAATTATGAAAGGAAAACAACTGATATAGAATAACGGTACTTTATATTTAGAAAGGAAATAAAATTGTCGGATTTTATACATCCACATATGAATTAAAAAGGGATTTCCTTTTTTATGATAATAATACTCAAAACAACTGTATTCAAAAATCAACAAAGTAACAAAATAAATTAGTTTTTAATGCAAACATAAATGATTAACATATATATAATATAAAATTATAAAGATGGTTTCTAATCAAAAATAATTTTTTTCTAAAAAAACAATGGAAAAAATAATAAGAATTTGGACAACTTGGGCATAGGAAAATTCGTGATAAGAATACTCACATCAAAACAATACAGAGAAAACCTACAAAATAACATAGGAGATAGGGATCTAAATTATATGAACCATGATGGATAAATAATAAATGGAGATAATAACAGAGTTGGATCTAAATCAAAAAAACAACATAACAAACATACTTATAATTTAGATGCGCAAAAGGGGACTTGAATTAGATGTTATAAAATGAACAATAAAAAGCAAGATGAATAATATAGAATTCAAGCATATGAACAAGATAATCATATAGATAAATAAAATCAAAATACCTTAGGATGTCGCCAAAAAGTCACAGCTTGAATAGTGAATCGATGCTCCTAGATTCATGAATCAAACTCCATATGTTGCAATGACCAAGACGTAAAAACCAAAATTAATAAATTGATTTAATTTGTATACGATATTCAGAATTTGTAATGTAACGACCCGCCTTTTTGTACAGTTCAAGTCAACAATAATCCACACATGTCCAACTCAAACTGAATGAAAGTTCGGATAGTTAAGGGTGAAAAAGAAAATAAGACAGAATTAAACAGAAAATAGAATCTCACACGAATGGAATAACATATATTATTCCAATATAAAATCTTTACTGAGGAAAATTTTGAATATAATGTCAGAGTCTGACCTGGATTTAGCCTGGATAGTTATAAACCCTCAGTCCTTATAAATGTAAAAACAAATGCAATAGATGCAGCGGATAATAGAATACGTCCATACGTAGATGAAGGTCTCCAGCTCTCCTCTGGAAACTTCAAACGTCTTCAACTAAACCAGAAACTACTCAGATCTGACACGAGTATTAAAAATACCCGGGTCATGCTTGATAAACCAGCATGAGATACTCGAAATTTTAAATGTATAGATCATGTTGATGTCAATCAAAACCTTTAAAAAATAAAGGTATCTCATAAGACCACGCGCACACATAAATACAGACGGGTTTTTATCTTATGATAACCAAAATACTTTATACCGAATACACTTTGATATTATCTTTAATGACATTGGTTTTGAAAACATTTTTCAAGTAAATATATATATATATAAAGTATTAATGCCCGGACTAAGTCTACGGTAACATATGCGGACTAGGTCAAACGGAATATACCTGGACAGAATATATGATACCAATGGGGTAGCTGAAATGTTCGCAAAGCATTACAGCTATTTTGGGACTACAATCAAAACCGTAAAGCTCGTGTTTGGATTTGGATTTCCAATATGACAAGGAACTAGTGGCCTGATGCGGTGCTTTGGTTGCAACAAACATATATACAATGGCTACACATCCAAGGACTCGGACGCCACTATAATATTGTCAACAATCGATGGGAATCAATATCAATGGCTACTCATACAAGGACTCAGATGCCACTTATTCTACCTATGGAAGGTTGTAGCGTTTTTCGCATTTCATCCGATAGCCCGTGATTGTGTCTTGCAGACCACATAGTATCCCGTATCATTATCGGGTTGTGAGGCTAGAGAGGCTACGCTCTTTTTTTTACAAAGTCATACTTTGTTTTTCACAAAGCCACGCTTTATTCTTCCACAAAGCACATTCCACTTAGAATGCCACATTGCCATTTCCGTTTATCACTAATTGACTTCCACAAAAATACTCTGAACTCGTATGTCTCAGAGAAGGGTGTTAAGCTAATAGGAGTTGCCTCCTATGCCACCAATAGTTGTACGTTTGTAAAAATCAATGTTCGTGATTTAGAATTGCAATGTCAGACATTCGTCCATACAAGTTCGTTCTGGGTTGAACGAAACCGAAGACACTCCTCCTACCACAACCTTTTGGGAATCACCCCTAGGGCCAGTAGTGAGTAGTCCTTGCAAGATGAAGATTTCAAAACACGACAGGACCACTACTATAATAAATGTCTCTATATCGGAAGCGGCCCAGAGAATGTCAACAAGCGGTCCTTCGCTATGAAGATCTTCGGTCTTCAATAATCATCATCTTTAACATGTCTTTATCATCAAGATGTCTTCATTTTCGAATGCATACGTTGGTTCAAAGTGGTTTTCGGATTGGAGTTACCCAAATCCGACCCCGGTTCCTTCGAACCAATCTTTGATTAAAAAGAAGTTAAATTCATATGTGATTATCAATCATCAATCAACTAAATTCATCTTTCATTCATAATTATCTCAGAGAGACATATTATTTTAAATTATTCCATTTATCTTCTTAACAGTATATGGAATCATTAAGCCTCATTTATCAAATACTTTGGTTAATTAAAAACCCTTTTTAAATCTTGAAATAATTCTAAATCGTTTCACTTTTTACTTAGGAAAAATATTTTTAAATTATTTATTTAAATCTCATATTGGAAAACATTATTTTAGAGCATCTGGGTTTTCCCTTCGACATGTTCCGTCCCTTGCCCAAGTCTCCTTGGATCTCACAGACGAAACACGTGTACTAGTCGTTTCCGCATACTCCTTTCATTTTTAGAAATGATTTATAAAACTTCCAAATCATTATTTAAAACACTTAATTATTCTTTTTTTTAAAACCATTTATATAAGATATGGAAAAAATGGTTAAGTTTAAAATCATATTTCACAAGTTATAAAACTGCTGTGAAAAGGTTATGCAAATAGTGTATTAAAGTTCTTTGACCAAATCAATATTTTTACTTCACATATGTGCATTTTTCAAACTCAAACCACTTTTAAAACACTTTAAATGATTTATAAGATTTATTCCATATTTTTAAACATTTTAAAAATTATTTTTTAAATCAATTTCAAATTCGGGTTTTAAACGTCAAAACTGCCATTTTTCTGAAAACTTGTTTTGGATATAACTCAAACTCTATCAAAGAAATCTTGATTTTTCATTTTGTTTTAAAAACTATGGCTACAAGAATCTGTAAATTTCTTATTTCAAAGATTTTCGACTTAGTTTGCATCCTACACATTGATTTAAAGTTACGGGTCGAATATTACGAACTGTCGCTACGCGGCGAGCTCGATTTTGACCATTTGGTGAATTTTTCACAAACTTGTCTGAAACACTTCAAATATGTTTTGAAACTATATTAAAACTATTTTAACTTATTTAAAACAATATTTTATTATTTTAATCATTAAAGAGGCTAAACAACTTCATACACTTTTCATTTGGATTTATTGGCTAACTATGGTTAGTTTACTAACCATTACCTAACTTGAATATTATTTTCACATTAATTGGTTATAGAATCTTACAACCAAGTTATCAACCATCTTAACATCCATATAATCATCGAATTCTCAATCAATTCTCAACTAAGCATATAAATTCACTAACTAAACATACTTAACAATATTTTAAGGAGTTGCATAATTAAAGATAACTCGAGTACTCACACTTAATCCAATCGTTTCACTTCGTACCAACATTCATTTAAACCAACACTTCGCTATCGTTTTCATCTTCAACCAAACAGCACTAAAACCATCCTTTCTTCTTCTTAAACTACATGCCTTACTCCATCTCCTTCTTCCACAACCATGGCCACCTTCCTTCTTGCTTGATCTCACCCATTTCCACCATCCACCTCCCCTTAGGTTCGGCCTCCATATGTTCCACCCCTTCTTCCATCATTTCTTCACTTCTTAGATGTTAAACCATGTTTTAATGATGATATGAGAACTTTGGCAAAGCTAGGTGGAGTTTGGAGTTGGTTTGATATGATTTTAAGAAAGTTAGTAAGAAAGAATAAGAGAAGAAGAAGCCATTAAAATAGTTTAAAGAATGAAGAAAAAGAAGAAGAGAATGTGTGTGTTAAAATGAGAGGAAAGCTTATGTATTTATAAGATAAGAAAGAAGTTGTAAGTTACCAAATTAACCCCTTACCAAATTACCAAAATATCCTTCCTTAACTTTAAAGTAAACTTACTTTTTTCAACACTTACCGTCATCCATCACTTCATTACTTTATGTCATGTTTACTTAATACTAAGGAATGTATTTAGATGGAAAATTGGATTAAAGTGAAGGTTTGCCTTGGTTTTGGTGAGATTTAATTTGATGTTTACTTTTTGACTTTTTAAATTATCTTACTTATTTTTACTAATGATATTCTAGAATTTTCTATTGATACTTAGTAAAAGTAAACTTGATTAATTGTAAAATGTATGTATGTATATATATATATATATTTATATGTTAAAACATGTTAACAAAGGTACAACAATGTTGCAACAACTTATATTGAACAAACCGTTTATTTTCGACAAAACGTTTTACGGTCACATTTCGACGTTTTTGTTAAACTATGTATTTATATAAACAAAACTTGAAAATAAGTTTCTTATCATCTTTAAATAATTAAAAAAAGTGTATTTGACTTATAAAACCATATTTAATAATATTAAAATCCAATTGTAAAAAAATACGAAGTCGATTTGTCAACGTGCGACGAAATTTGTCAGTCTCTGTAAATCAAGTATTTTTATACTTAAAAAACTTTTATCAATCACTTATTATAATTTTATAAAAATTTAAAAGGAGTTATTTATCATTTAAAACAAAAATTGAATGTTTGTCCAATTTTATCGAAAACCGGTTTTTTCAATTTTACGATGAAAATCCAAAATCTCTTATTTTTGTAAACCAATTCTAAAAATAAGTTCATCATTCTTATTTATCACATAAAACATGATTATTTAAATTTGAAAATTAAATATTTGAATATTTAAATTTAATTAAATATTCCATTTAAAAGTGGTAAAATTACGGGTCGTTACATTTAGTCTTGGACCACCATAGAATTTCGGCCATGACTTTAGGGATGGCAATGGGATAGGTCTAGGGTCCAAACTCGATTGACTGCCCCTGTTTTGATCCGTCCGAACCCGCCCCATTGGATCATCGGGGAGGGTAGACCCGTGACCCGTTCTTGAGAGCTCCGGGTCTAGGGTCGGGTTGGGGCTTGGCTGACCCGCCCTAACCCGACCCATACTACTGAGATCTCATGAAATTCCTTTAGTATTATAATGATAATTTGTTAATCTTTATATATATAAGTGATTATGACATGGATATTATAATGTTCCAATCAATAAGCTATAAAAAATTTATAGTATTAAGCTGCATCATTGATAAATATACAATAATAGATGCATATTTTTTTGAACTATTTTGTACACCACATTGTTATTATCTTCCCTTATCATTGTAAACACATTGTTATTTGTATTTAATGTATTATTTAGTAACAACAAATATAAATAAATATATGTACATTACTACACAATTTTGAATCGGTACAAAGAACCTCACTGGGTCTCGGGGCGGGATGGGTCTAACCTGACCCGTATGGTTTTGGGTTCGGGGCAAAATTTCGGACTTGCACCGGGTCTACGGGGCGGGTCCGAATCGGGGTCTATAAAACCTGGGGTGAGTCTGGGCATAAGAAACTCGCCCTAAGCCGCTTCATTGCCATTCCTACATGACTTGATGGGAGGAAGAGAAAAAAATTTGTTATGAAAGAATAAAATGAATGAATGAATGAATAAGGGAGAGAATATGGTTTAAAGGAAGCATCGAAACCTTTCAATTTCCTCCTCAAAGACCTTCCCTATCTGATTCTCGATTAATCTTATCAAAATCCTCTTCCCCACCATGCATAGCCAGCTATAAAATGAGGTGTTGTGGGCCTTAAAAATTTCCAAATCCATTCTACACTTATTCCATTTAAATCTGATTTAAATATTCTATCGATATCGTATATAGATACGCGCATTTATAACTTTTATACACACACTTTCTTAAATACTAATGGTATTCAAACATCAAATAAATTTTAATAATAAATATTTCATAAATATTAATTAATTTAGTTAATTTACAATGATTATAAATTAATTAAATCATGTGGTTTATTAGGAGTATTCATCATCTCGGTTGTGCGGTCCAAAAGTGTAAATTCAGTCGGCGATTAATATCGAACAATTCGAATATTAACGTTCACACAGCACCTTAGCTAGTGCTGTGACAATTTGGCTAAATTTAACGTTTTCACATCCTTTGCAGTAAAATCTAATTTTACTTATTATAAACGGTACCAGGTAGTAATGATTATTTACACCAATTCTCTTTGTCAACACTACATCACATTATGACTTATAAAAAGTTAGTATTAGTCCCCACATTCAACTTGATTAGTCCATAAATAAAGTCCTTCGTTCAATAAACCGTACTACTCTGACAAGATATTTTGACTTTGAGCTGACTACAATTGACCATGATACTAACTACATATAACCAAGGGGTCGAATTCTTTATTGGATAGTGTTTCACTTTAATAATTCAACCAAACCCAACTATAGCGTTCAATGGACATCATGCCACGATTTAACCATAATCAAAGTGGAGTGTCCACGTTGAAGTTCCACGGTATTCTCAAGTCGGCAGAACTGTATAATATCGTCACTTCAAGATTCTCTATTTAACCTTAGTAATATTAATCAACAGAAAACTCTCGAGTGAGTCGTTCCAAAGTTATCTGACAACTATTATTATATAACACATTGGTGCCTCCAACAGCGATGAGTAATACACTGCCCAACATTATGAGCGTTACGCACTCTAGTCTCGATAGATGTTTCAATATCCTGTCTCAAAACATCTTGACTATGAATATGTAAAATAATATATATTTTTAATATGATAAATTGCTCATGGTTATAATACATTGTAATTGCTATCACATAACATATTATTTAAGGATTTCTATTTGATATACATTATATTAATTACTTAATCAATTATATCACAATATAACAAGTATATAATAGAAAGAAAATACATTTTATTTTGAACAAGATTAGTTATCGAGTGAGATATATGTAACAAATTACGTAATATTCCCTAGAACATACCCCTAACTCTATCAATTGTTCCAATATTTTCACAAAGTTAGGTGAACTCTTCGCGTTTAAATTGTGTTGCGTTATTTGAAATAGTTTTGTTATGTAGCCCAAATCTAGCAATAATTTTTTTATAATTAAGTTAACAATCTTCTTAGAAGTTTGTCGCTAAAGATTTTGCTACCACTGCATACTTAATGCCTCATGTAACATCCCTAATTTTTGATAACATTATTCAGAAGATTTAATTAGATAAATTAAATAGAATAATGTAACTTTTAAGTGATATGGGGATTGAGACTTGAATTAATTTAATTAAGGCCGAGCTTAATATAATAATTAATGGGCTTAAGAATAGTTTTTGGTTAATTAAACTACATAAGGGTATATTAGGAAATTTGCCGCCTAATGACCCTTACCCTATATATTTTCATTCCTACCAATTCACTATCCTTTCACGTCATTTTGAAACGAAAAATCACAAGTTTAAGAACGGCCGACCATTGAGAGAAGAAGAGGAATTCAAATTAAAAGCTAGAGAATCAAGCTTAGGGGAAATCAATCTCAATCCAATCTCCTTATCTAAATCAAGGTGAAAAATAATTCCATCTCTATTTTGATTTGAATCATATATTTTTGGATTTAAAGGTAAATTCATTTTTACGATATATTGGATGATGATATGCTTGATTTATAATTTACATGGTTTAAACAAGATTGTTTAAAAGAGGTATGCACGGTTTTAGGGCAAAACTGAGATTTAATGATGTTTAAATGTCATGGGAAAATTTTATGTTATGAGAAACATGATTTTGGAGTTGGGTTTCAATTTTGATAATTTTCCAAGCTATGGAAAGATTATTATGAATTTTAAAAAAAAATATTCTTATTTGGGTTTATAAATTTATTATGGAAAATATATTAAGATTTTGGGTCTGGAATTTTGATATGTTAGATAACATGATGAATGTAAATTTGTGGAATTTTTGGGGATTTTTCCAAAGTGATTTGCAATGCAAATTAAATTATTTTAGAAGAGAGACTTCTTTGCAAAATTGGTTTTGTTTAATGGAAGGGCTTATTTGATTAACTTAACCATGGTTTAGGTCTGAAATTAGCGGCGGTTACTTTGGAAAAGAATTTGAAAAGTTAAGGCAACCAATCTGGTGTTGACACGTGGCAGGTTAGTTAGAGAAGAGTTTGCTTCAAGTAGTAATAAACCATGTTTACTCAGAAAAGAGGGTTCCGCCTACTTTGGAAAGCACCTTTCGACGCAGAGCTTCTGCCTTCATCCTAATCGAAACCTACTAAGCCGAAACCAATACACAAGGTATCACAAAGATGGTACGTAGTGGATTGGAGGAAGGCGAAAGGTAAGGTGTCGAAAGCATAGCTTCCGAAGGAGTCGAAACCTTGGTTTGTTTTTAAAAAGAAGAGCGTCTGCCTTTGTTTTGTTTTAGCCTTCGAAAGAGTCGAAGCATATGGTTTCGAAAGAGTTTTTAAATGGTTTCGAAAGGGTTGTCATTAACTTAAGTTTGCTATCGACTGGGTTCCTTTACTTATGAAAGAATTTTTGAAAGAAGGGGTTCCGACCTAGTCGAAACCCTGCTGTCGTTCTATAGCCTTTTGATGGTACTGAAGATATCAATACTGTCGAAAGGTACTCTGTTTTATAAGTTTAAGCCACTTCCTATAGCTTTCGAAAGGGGTTAGGGGTTTCAAAGGCAATGGTTTCGAAAGGAGTTTCGAATCCAACCTTCCACTATTTTTCCTAGATGTTATATGCTTTCGAAAGGATGGTGCCGAGACCATCATGTTTCCCCAATATTTTTATATGATAAAGGATGATTTCGAAAGAGATGCTTTCGCCTATATTCACTTTGACCCAAATAATGTTTTAAGTATAAACCCAATGCTTTCGAAAGGAGGACTTTGAATGATTTCGTAAGAGTTACTTCCAATGGTGTCGAAAGGAGTACTTTCAACTGGTTTTGAAGCTATGCTTCTAAAGTTAAATGTTAATACTTTAATATAATCGAAAGGTTTCGAAAGGAAGGTTTTAAAGTATTATAAAGGCAGGAGCCTAATATTTTGAAGATAGATTTTAAGGCTTTCGAAGGAGGTCATCCTATGAAGTCGAAAGCCAGGTTTTGGAAGGTTGTATGACCCAAACTCTATTTTTAAAAGGAAAAATCCATGGCTAAAATTAAAGGAATTTTTGTAATGGTTTGAGAAGAAGCTTTCTTTGATGAAATAATGGGTTAAAGGTATTAACCATGTTTTATATTAAACCCATAGGAGTGGTATTGTTATGTTATTATGAACGCTTCTTCAAATATAAGTATATTCACTTTATAATGGACCCATAACTGCATTTTGGGGATAAAGGGTAGAAGAACCAGCTAGGTTAACCCAGTAGTGAATATAAATTGATTAAACTCCTGAATGAGTAGAATTGCATCCAGGAGGTCAAGAAGACCAGAATATAGGATGTTAAAATATAAAAGAAAGATATTGGTAAGGGCCAATAGTTCTCAATAAGCCCATGAAAATTGTGTATAGTAAAAGATATTGGCAGAGGCCAATAGGTTCATAGTTAGCCCATGAAAACTAGGTATAAAGGAATATGTCAGAAAGACGGGTTCATAGTAAGCCCATGAAAACTATGATTAGATGTTGGCAAGGGCCATTAGGTTTGTAGTTAGCCCATGAAAACTATATCCGGATGAGATATTGACAGATGTCAATAGGTTCTTAGTCAGTCCAAGAAAAATAGAGTAAGAAGAGAGGACATTAGAGTCACCAATAGGTTCCAAGTCAACCCATGAAAACTAGGATAAGAGTAAAGATATTAGATAGGTTCTTAGTGATCCCATGAAAACTATGTAATTGGACAGGGAGGCCTTAAATATTTTACCAGTTAATAGTCAGCCCATGAAAACTATTAGGTTAATAGTAACCCTAGAAACTATAATTGTGACAGATAGTCAAAAATGAATGGGGATGTGTAGAATATGCTAGTATATGATTTTTGTTTGATGATAATAAACATATATATATTCGTTTAAATGTATTTGTTATTGTACTATTTTATTTTTCACATAATTAAATAAATATTTGTTGAATAAATAAATAACTCAGAATTCATATTTAAACAAATATTTTATTCAAACAGATATTTTATTACAAATTCAAATAGTACAAATTTGAGCTCTCACTACATTTACACAGTTTCATTTACAATACAATTTCAATTACAACACAATTTTCACTTTACAATGTTCACCTCACTACATAATACACTCAACACTCGTATTTTTATCTTCAACTCTGTTCCAGCCTGAATCCAGCATCTGAGCTATCTGCAAAATAAACACTAACGCAGTAAAATTGAAAAAGAAATATTTTGCAGTTCAAAATTAAAGTGTGTTTTTGAAAATGTTATTTGCCTCAGTTATTTGGGTTGTTCGTCATCATTTCTCTTTTAAATTCATTTTACACGAACAGCTTGTAACATGCACGGTGTATCACTATACATGTCATAAGGCCGTGCACATCGATATACACTTGCTTGTTAAAATTGTAGGGACAGGTGAGCACAAGGTCAAACCGGAGCCTAGGCTGGATTCAACTCAGCTGCAATACGAAAACAAGTCACAAAGTTTCAAATGCACAAGAGCCTGCATATACACATGTGTACACGTACACATGTGCACTGCCTCAGCATCTTGAATTTCAGCCAAGAGGCATCATGTACACCAAAATAACTCGGCAGTGAGTTACTCGACAAAGAAGAGGCATGAAAAGATGATGACCAGCAAACAATGAGGCATACAAATCCAGGCATCAAGTACACAAGACATAACCAAGGAACTGGTCACTTAACTCGAAGCAAGGCTAACAAGACATAAGCAATAATATGACAGTGAACAGTTCAAACCAGTCAAAAGGATAACACATACAACATGTCAAAGTGGTCACATGTAAAAAGGATAATGCAGGAACAGTTCTATACTTATGCAACAGAGTTCGAGTCTCACCAAAGCAACATGTCCAGATCAATGCAACTAGAACAAGACGCAATACAACATCAAATGGCACAAGTACATGGAAGTAACAAAGTCAGAACTCAGACCAACTACAATGCAATAGATTCCAAATTCAACTCAATACAAATGCACAAGGACAAGAAAGCACCAAGTTTACTCAACCAAACAAAGGCAACCAAACTGCACATATAAGACTCGAGTGAACCACACTAGATAGGAGTATGTACAAATGTATCAAGGCAGTTTTCAAATCAATGTACGCATGAACACTTGAACCAGACTCCAACAAGATCACAACAGAGTCGTGATAGCACAAGTGATACCGTACAACTTCAATTACCAGCAGCATGGATGTGTATCTCAACCAAACTTTACTACATACAACACTTAGATGAACCAAACCAGAACACAATAACAAGAACACACCAGTATGCTCGAACCAAGTGCATACATGTGTATATGCAACTACAAGCAATAAAACAGCAAAACATATTGAATCAGACTTCAACCAACATAGCAATGGAATTCAACATGAATGCAAATCCACACATGCAACCAGTCAAAGATCAAAATGAAATGCCAGACCACAATGCACCAGATCAGTGAAGCAGCAAGCAAAGTGACATATGTATGCACATATGCATATAAGTACATACACATATATCAGGTCAGAGGCATGAACAACTAGGGTGCAGACTCAAAGCAACATGAAGACAAGACCAATGAAGACTACATTCATATGAAACAGGATAGCAGCTCTACACATGTACAAGTTTATATGCAGTGACAAATATATACAGTTTAAATGGTTCAAAACAGTGAAGCGACATGTATATACATATGCAACAGAGTGGAATGCAAGGCTACCAAGTCCAGTTATTAACAGCAGCAGTTTTGAACTTGTCAACCTGGGAATACATTCGAAATATATATGTGCAGTCGAAGTAACAAAGCATAAGCAGTTCGATGAGTCAAGGCCGAGATAAAATTCAACATGGGTCAAACATATTCGAAGACATTTCAAATTCGTATATATACTAACATGATGAACAAGTCAGAGCAGAAAGGAATTGAACAAGTCGAAGTCAAGTTTATCTTAAAATTCACGATGCAGAAGTCATAGGAGAAAAGATCGAAACTGACTCAGAGAAAATCAAACAATATTAGAGATAGAACGAAGTCGGAAACATCACAAGCATTCAAGCAAAATCTAATGGCCGAACAAATTTTTTGAAGAATTCAAACCAAATTATACGAACGATAAAATAGGGTTTTAATCCCTATAAATTCCCACATCATCATCGGCAATAGAAGCATTCGAGTTCAAGCAAATCAACAAGTAAAACAAAAGCATAAATCACATACCAATTTCGTGTCATTCGAACTCGAATCAAATTGAAGCTACCGAGAGCAACTCAAGCAAATCGATCGACGAAGCAACCAGAAGTAGAAACATACCTTAATCGATCACAACAAAAAGGTGGCGACTTCAATTTTCCAGAAACCCTAAATTTCAAAGAGGAACGAAGAAGGAAACGGCCACACAATAGAAGAAAAGGAAAAGGGAACGAGCATCTTATTTTTTACAGCACTAATTATTGTTTGGGCCGGCCGTTTATTTCATATTGGGCTTAAAGTGTTAGATTAGGGTTTGGTTTAGTTTTTATTTATTTAGTAATTTTCCTTTTTAAAATTGTGTAACTCTCTAGTCGTGTGACTAGGTTACGAACTACGGTCGTGTAGTTCGAGATTCGCAACTCAGTGGCTGAGTTGTGGCAGGGTTTTGAGCGTAGAGTTAGGTTAGTCATTAGCGGATGTTGCAAGTTTACGTGTGTAAGCGTCTGACTACTTAATTTCTAGTAGAAACCTTGGGGGCAGCACGTGGGCAGGGTTTTGCCGAAGCTGGGTAAATTTGTGTGTGATCTCTACTGCTTTATTCTCTGTTATTGTTTTTAATTCCGCATTAATTTTTATTATTATTAGTATCACCCTATTCACCCCCCTCTAGGGTGAAAACGATCATGCAGGATGGGTAATCCAGAATTGGTTCATTTGTTTTGCATATCATACTGTTTTGAACTGTTTTAAGCATTGAGGATGCAGGAGCACAATATATGGTTTTATGAAGATTTTGAGATACTAGTGAGGGGAAACCCATTCCGCTAAGCGGCGTGGTTTCACTAGATATCTAAATGATTTGAGATAGTAGATTATTATTCATACCAGGCTTTATGTTTGACTCAAAGTTTATGTTTTCCCCTTAAACTCTAGGGTACTCAATTGATTTTGAGTAGTTTGAGGGTTGAGGTTTTCAGGTACCTCTTAAGATGAATAAGCTTCCGGAGACGTGCAGGAGGCATGATAGCTATTTAGAGTTCTCTTTTCTTTTGATTCCGCTGTGTTTTTTGTAATGGCAAAGTTGTTATATTGCCTGTATGTACTCTGATCATCCAAGGGGGCATCTTCATATGTCGCTCTTGGCATATGTTGTAATAGATATATTTTCTCTGAACGTGATTGGAGAATATGGAATTATGTAATGAATTGGAAATATTTTGAAATAAAATGTGATTTTGTTTGAAGTTTAAGTTTTTTCCATATTCATGTGTTTCTGTGTATCAATGAATCTAACACCGTCGTATTTGGTCATCGAGAATTAATAACTATGAATGACTGCAGCATCCGTAGCCGTTAGTTTTGGGCCTCCAAGTAGGGGGATGTCACGCCTCCTTTTGACATGGGAAGTGGTAAGATCGAGTCTACAACCCATATGTCGAAGGGTCATGGGATTGACATGGGAACCAATTCATGTGATGGTAGTCGAGGTATGTTGCCATATTCTTAACATCTATCACACCTGCGCACAGATTCTTGCACATCATTGTATGCATTTAGCTAATATAGCTTTTCTTATTACTTTCTTGGCTAGTTTTTATATCTCCATAATCGTCTCTGCATAGTTTCCTTACTTTCAAGAGGAGGTTGTAAACTAACTTCTCCACTAGTGAATAGTTGAGTTCTTCTCCAAATAAATGTTTGTTTATGTATTGTTTATAGGCTGTTGTACACCATCATCCTCCCTGAGTATGGCTGCGTTGATCGCATGTTCGGTTACGACAAGATACATAAATAATTCTTCCCTTTTTATTGGATTTGATAAGATCAGATGGGAAGCTAGGTGGTTCTTAAGAGCTTGAAATATCTATTTACATTCTTCATTCCATTCAATGTTCATTTCCTTCTTCATATGATTGATGAAATGAATGGACTTATCGGTTACTTTTGACCTGAATCTATTTAGTTCAGCTACCTACTCATTCAAACTTATTAAATCTTTTGGCTTCTTTAGAGTTTCAATATTCTGTGTGTCGTCGATTTTCTATGGGTTAGCTTCAATTCCTCTAGTACTCACGATATACCTTAAGAATTTTTTCATTGCTAATGTGCATTTTAATGGGTTAAATTTCATTTTATTTTCACCGGATGAAAAAAAAATTCTTCTAGATCTTACACCTGCCTCTAAGCCATCTTAGAATTTACATGCATGTCATCTACGTATATTACCATGTTCTATCCAATCTTATATCCTTTTGTGAGATAATAGCTCCCATCTCTATTATTTCGGGTATTCCTAAAAAAGCATTGTAGGGTGATGATTGGTCAATGTTCAAGAAAGTAGCATAGAAAGATGTCATTAAGGATCTTTTCCTATTGTTACCATAAGCTGGGTTGCTTTGTAGGGCAAAGTTGTAGTTTTGAAGCCATAAATCGGGCATTGGCTGGAGAAAACATTTTTTGGGTAAGCTCATACGATCGAAAGTTGCTTTGAAGATTACATTAACAGATGCTCCTATGTCGACCAATATCTTTTATATTATGTAGTTTGAGAGTTGGAGTTCCATGAACTATGTATCCTAACGAGGGAAAATTACTCCTTGTGAATCTTCAGATTAAACACCAAGTCATAACCAAGCATTTTAGAAGGCTTCTATATCAGTTTTTGATGTGGTAGACTACTCCACTCCTATCATTTGCTTCACCAATATACCTCTTCATGGATTTTTTACTAGTTCCATCTATATGTGGTCCACCGTCAATAGACATGTTTATCAAATTAGGGTCTCAGTCATGTTTGCATGTGGGTCTGAAGGTGGTAGTGGTGGTAACTCTTACACTGTTCCTAGTCCATGAAAGAAACCCAGGCAACCCTTATAAATAAGGTGCTCAACATCTTTCTTAAGATGTCTGAACTCATTTGTATCGTGCCATTTCGCCCTATAGAAGTGGCAATAGTTGCCTTGCCCTCATTAGGCTTCTTATCTTTCTTACCCTTGATCGGGTAATCGTACAAGAAGTCTTTCTTTATAACCTCCAAGGTATGCTCTGCATTGTGGGTTAGTGAAGTATGTGATACATGTTTGAATTATCGAGATTGTTTGCCTGGATGCTTGAAGATTTTTGCTGCCTGTTTTTTGTTGTCGACCATCCGTTGAGTAGAATTATTTTCGTATTCAAAGAGCTTTTGAGCTTCTTCCACCCTGATGTGATAGTTGACTCTTTTGTGGAATTCTTTCATATTTCTACTATTGTGATATCTAGCAAAAATGATGTTCCCTCTCTCACACCAAATTGGGCAGCCATTAGCATATCAACGTCATTGGTAATTCCTGTTTCGATGGCCTGATCTCCGAACTGCTTAATAAATCTTTTAAGTGTATCATCTCCCCTTTGTTTGACTCGGGTGTTTGGATTGGTGTTGGATCTCATCATGCATTGAGTTGTCTGAATTTTGAAGTTAATTGAGACCACGAGTGTACTTCACCGTGATGGAATTTGCTAAACCATTTGTTGCCCCCATCAAATAGAGTGGAGAAAGTTTGTACTAAGCCAATTTTCCTACCTTTGTTATATTCATATGTCATTTGAAGGTGCTAAGATGATTTGAATAAGCTTCGCTTGTCCATCTTGAAATTATTTCACTTTTGCTACATCATTCTCATGACTGGTAGTGTTGTTTTCCTTACTAGCCGCCCTTTCGACCGGCTTTGGTAAGGAAATTTAGTGATGAGTAATTCTCTTACGCGAATGATGAGCTGAAATTTGATTTAACAATATGTACAACGGTTTTTGATGCTATGCCACTCCAAATCTTCACAAAAAATTCAGATCATTTTGAAACTCCTAAAATATTCAAAATATTAAGTCGAAAATTTCAACGGTTAAAACGCTCATTTTAACCGTTGATTTGAAACATGATTTTGAGCATGTTAGGATAACTCAACTTAAGCCAAACTTTGTAAAGACGATCATATGTAATAACATATCTATAAAATTTTATTTGATTTTAAATAGTGTACGTCAAAAAATATATGTACGTATCTAAATGTATGTATGTGTACGTATGTGTGTGTATAGCGTTAGTGTAGGAACAGACAACCGAAGGATTGTTGATGGAAGCAATATGAATAACTCTGTAGGAATTTATTGAGAGAACCACACTCAGATTGTATATACATCAGGAGGGCTTGAATGTGGCATCAATCTAAAGTGATTGGTGGACCACGACAACGCAACACCTCTAAGATACTCCCTTAAAATGTCCAAATGGTACGCATTTTCGCTAATGACTTGCCTCATCCACCATACTTGATCGATCCCTTTGCATCACTTGATATGGGAACTGACAAGTGAACGGAACTAGGATATACCTATTAAGAATCTCAAAGGTTGATCCACCGATGAAAAAGGGTTGGAGAAAGCTTACATATGCAAGCCACCTCATTCTTAAGAAAGCAACCTAAACAACACCTAAATAACAAGGGAAACACTTCTTCAACCGGTTAATTAATCAATCGATTGATACAGGCATCATCCAACCTGCATCAATGAGATTAAGCATAACCAAGTTCTTCATAAAGGAAAATGTGGGTAAAGCTGCTCGTACATACAAATAGTTAAAATCCTTAAATGACATACTAGAACTAAAAGAAAAAAGACATTCAAAAAAGTGATGCTTATAAATGATGACAATCACATCTCTTCAATTTTCAAATTACAAGATTTAAACCATAACATATCCTTTTAGCACAAACGCAAATACAGAAATTAGAAAGCTATCCTAAAGGTTATCTAGCATACAAGTCCTAAAGAAATATATCAAAGTAAACGACTTGAAGATTGTATCACACAGCCAACCCCATTCACCCTGCCTCTTCTCCATAAACTCTCAAGACAACTACAAAGAGCAGTTGTCATACTCTGTACATCAAACTTTCTCTTCTCTATCATCTTCTTTTTTTTTTGCTCATTTCTAACTTCTAGGTGCAGAGATACTTACCTTTGTGTTCAGATTCTTGTTACCCATGGATGCTCAGGCTAGGCTATTGATGTAAGGCTTAACCTGTGTCAACCAAAAGTAACAGAAAAAGAAAGACAGTATAAAGATAATACGGCACAAAATTATCCGTATCTTTAACATTTAGAGCAAGTAACAACGTGCCTTATTACTGGTTTTTGCATGGATTCTGAAGCCACTCCACCACCTTCATGAGGTTGCAGCACACCAACCAGAGATGCCTTTGACTTCATACAACAAAAACAAACAAACAAAAAACAAGTAAAATAAATTAAATTAAGACAATAAATAACTACGGTGTGTAGGAAGATAAAAATGATTACTTTGCCCGTAGAAAACCCACATACAGGCCTCACAGCCCACCAGTAAATAATCGAATAATTTCTGCCGGATGTGCAGTCAAGTGGCCTTGTATAATCATGTGGATCATAATTACTCCAGATTACAGTACAGGTCACAAGTGGCCTTGTATATAGTGTTGCTAATGATGATGTCAATACATGAGATACACCGCACATCTAGGCAGTTAATATTGGACAATTTATTTGATCTCACATCATGAGAATTGGGCAATTATCAGTTAAAATATCTCTAGTGTTGTATCAAATTATATATATATTTAACTGATATATATATATATATATATATATAATCAGTTAAAATATCTCTAGTGTTGTATCAAATTATCAAACAATATTTTGTTAATAAAATATTTGGCAAAAATCAAAATTACTGATTTGGAAATGATACCTTTCTTCCGCTGTCATTCGCGGGTTCATAAAATATTTCTGTTATATTTACTATTACAAACCCTAAAGATTTTGGAAGACAAAAGATTTCCAAAAACGAGTGACTAGTTTTTACCTTCTTATTCTTATCTTCTGTTTTTCAAGTTTTATTATATTTGAAAATACACTTCAATGTTGTTGCATCTTTTTTAGCATCTTATTCCATTTACTTCCAGTTTTCATTCTCCAGGCTTTATGATTTGAAAATAATTTATATTTTATTATAATCATTTATTTAGTTACTCCTTTTTTGTTATAAACAATGGAACTTTTTTGTTATACAGAAATTTCAAACGTTTCAAATGCAAATTGACAAGCTTTTTGTTTATAATTTATAGGTCTTTCTGATATTATAAGAATATAGCATATCAACTATCGACGGACATATACCACCAATACTCAGATTTACCGGACAAAACACTAACCAAGTAGAAAAGTGCAATAGAGGGGAGTGATTTTTTGTCAGCAGTACACGCACGAGGAGAAGATGAAGAGATAATAGTTTGTACTGTAAGGTGTAGCTTAAGAGAAAAAAAAATAGCATAAATAAGATTCAGATGAAAACCTCTAATTCAATAGGAAAGCTAGCACTTTCCAGTACTGGCTCGCTCTCCAACGCAACTTCTTCTATTGGAGACTCTCCGTTACTCTCTTGATTAATATTCTCAGCATTACAAGCACATCCTACATCAACCTCCTCCTGGGAAACTTCCATTCGATTAGCAGAATCAGGCGAAGTCTCCACTTTAATTGCTTCAGCACTACAAGGTGAATGCAAAGAAGTATTCTCCGTTTCTGGCTTCTCCCTTTCAGGACTCACCGATGCACGCTTTTGATTGCCATCAATATTAGTGTTCGGACTATCTTTCCTCTTTAAACTTTTCCCGGATCCATTGTCGCATTCCCCATCAGCATTGTTTGAATTTCTTGATGATCGCGGTCGTCTATGTCCTTCAGGAAAAACAAAAGATGGTATCTGCTTTCTGCGTACATGTGACACGTATATTTCCATCCCAGGTTTCCAGTACGTGTACATGTTAACTGAATGCCTAAATTCGTCAACTGTGCCACGTATATCGAATTGCTGGCCTTCTTGAACTTCCACACCTTCTTTTCTCTGTAAGCCCATGAAGAAGGCACAATGTGCACATGGTTTAGATGGGTCTATGTATTCTGTAGGGTATGGGTGACATTGTAACACTCCAGAAGTATCTCGCTCAATCTGAAAAGGGAAAAAAAGAAAACAAATTCATGTGGAATATGGTAAATTTATAAGAGAGTTGCTGATTTCGAAAACCCAAAACAACGTGATATTAAGTGGTCAAATAGTCATCACCAATTCAAATCCAGCACAGATTTCTACCTTGAGAGTCAGCAGCCTCAATCGTGATTCCACCCAGCCCTTCCAGAGACGCAGATCATCAGAATCCATAGCAATAATGTCAAGTTGAAGGTAGTTTCTATATGATTCGAAGAAACGATATGGCTCAAAAAGCATGCTCCAGTTGGCCTTGTTAAACTCGATATCCTGCAAACAATCGGGACACATGATATATGCTCAACTCCATTGAAAAGGCATGAACTGAGTTTTTATTCAAAATTACAACTAAATTTTGAGACCAGATAACAATCATGGACTCCGTAATTTGTAAAAAATGATATGAACTTAAAAGGATGTCTAGGTATACACCTTATGCAAGAGCATTTTGGTAGAATGGTGACTAACTGTAACATTGCAAAATAGTTGTCATTTATGTCTACATGGAAAACCCAAAGAAATATCTTTCATTCATATCATAATTACAGGCTAATAATAATTTTCCGAAATTTAATCAAAGGTTAAATATATTTTGTGTAGATCAAATGAGTTAGCAGCAGATTCATACCTGACATATTTTATTACCATTCTGAAATTGTTCCATCATAACTCGAAGAGTGCTAGTGGAAACATTATAGCTAGAATTCATGCATGGATAAGCAGGAGTTATTATAGGCATATGATGAGTTCGGTCCCGTGGATTTTTCCTAGGGTCCCACACAGAAAACCCTAATTCATTTTCCTCAATAGCACAAAGCATGACAGGATTTGGCCAGCGCCACTGAGTGTAAACCCTAAAAAATCGAGAAACTAACATACTGGGAGAAGCATTAGGATACAGCTGACAGACACGGGCAACCAATAACGCCCAATTAACTCCCCCAAGGAACCCAGTTACCTACACGATAAAAATGAGGAAAACAAATACAAAATATTAAAATAAGGAAACAACAGTTGATTTATTAACCAGAAAGCATTAACTTATATTACATTGTCATCGTACTGCTGACCCTGAGGTGGATTTATTAGCACATATGCCTAACAGTTCATGATATATGTTTAGGTTTAACATTTTTTCTCTGAGACATGAGCTGAAGCTAAGTAACTAAGATATTATGTAAAGTTAGCTTAATTTCTTAACATATGTAAATGGATATTTGTACCCGACAACTTCATGGAAAGGTGAGTACAACACCTTAAAGAGCCAGTTCAGTAACTCTTCTACTTAGCCAATAACTTTTGTTAAGGAATCACTATTACCATCTGATAACCCTTTCGTGAGGAAAAGCACATATGTTACTTGTAAACAACCATATAACACATCCTGTATGCCAAAAAAAATTATTCCCAAAACACTGACTTACATTGGAATAGACGCCGCGCCTTTTAGCCCATAATTTTAAACATCTCAGAGTTGTACGGAAGTTCTATATTTATGGAAGAAACAATCAACTGTTATGAGCAGTTTGCTGGAAAAATACAATGAACAATGGAATGCGAACAGATGGTACTAGCATGCACCTCAACATTTGGCACCAGACGAAGAATTTGGTCTGCCACCCTACATCCATTAAGACTTCGGACTGTAGGTTCATCAACATTGCAGAGCACCGATCCTTGAGAAATGTCCAACTCCTACATTATATATGTAAGAAAGCAATATAATATATATAATAAATATCGGCATTCAATGTTCTACAGTTTAAAAAACAAAACATAAGCAAAAACAGAATAATAGCTGAGAAAATTGAAAATCAGCAGCTTATCATGATAAATTCTTGAATTGCGCAGGTGTTGACTCTTCCCTGCAGGTTGAGATTGACACATAGGCACTGCCTATGATATGTGGTTTACAAGGGGAAAACATTGGAAGGCAGCTTATTGCTCCAACTCAGTCAGCATGGACAGGTAGAATTCCAAAAAAAAACATAATCATAGTTAAAGGTGTCAACTTTATAAATAAGGAGAAATGCACAGGTAATATTTTATGTCAAGATGCAACATACTCGATATGAATTATTGAGATGGACAAAGTGAAAGAGCATAATATATGTCAAAAATGTATACCAAAAACGTAACTGCATGAACATATTTCTACACTTACTTCAGGAACAACTAGAAGGGATATGCTAGCATAGAGAAGATCAATGGAAATTCCATTAAACTTAAATTTCATCACAGGAACATGAGCATCTGGCACTGGTTGTAGTTCAGATACTTCTTCCATCTGAGCCAAAATGTCATGCAATATAATGAAGAAGTCCTCCTGCAATTATATTATATTTGATGATTTCCACACTCAAAAAGAGATTTTATATGACTGTATTAAAAGGTAAAACACGTTCAGAAAGATAACCTCTCTATTGACGTATGAAGGTCCAACACAAAGTGTATCAATATCTGCTCCAGGTCCGTGAACCTGCAATCGAGAACATTTACTGCAAATCATCCCTTAGTTTCAAGACACTATCATACTTTAACTTGTGGAATATTTGAAAGGGCGATCGCTGGTCAAAAATAAGTGACTTCAAGAAATATTAAATCGTCCATTACAGTGACTAAAAGATGGTATGGAAAGTTAATTGAACCTGCAATTGATTATAAGATTACAACTATTGCAATTGAATGGGCTTACCATTGAGCTATGATTTAATATTTTCTCTTTCCAACACACTGCAATTGATTATAAAGTTACAACCATTGCAGTTTATTAGTGGTCTAGACTACAGTTGAACTATGATTTAATAGTTTCTCTTTCCAACACACTTTAATGATGCAGATAGGTGAGCACAAAATAAGAATGTGTGTTCATATCATAAAACAACGTGCAAATACTGATAGAACTAGTACCCAAAGCTACAGATATAACGTCATTACTTTATATTATAATATATGACAGTGATATAAAAGAAAATTCCAAGTGGCATACTTATGTCTAACATAACAATAAATGTTAAAAAGCTAGATCTCTAGGTAGTCTAATTCAGTCTGCTCACAACTTTCATTCTCTTTTTTTCTTTTAACAAATTCACAACATATAAATGACTTCCATTACAATGACAAAAAGATGATACGAGTAGTTAAAATTGAATCTGCTATTGGCTTTAGTAATACAGCTATTGTAGTTCATTGGTTGGACTAAATTCTGAGATATTATTCACTGGTTTCCCTCCCTAGCACTATTTATTGCTGACAAGTATATTCGCATGTGTGATGCACATATGCATAAAAACATACATACTGGATTGTAATAAACTAATTTTGATTTTGCTAGTAATAATTATTTTAAATTTGGAATTATGAAATATGAACAGCTCTATTAGTACCTTTACCACTATTAGTATTATTATTATCATTATATATATATGTGTGTGTGTGTGTATGTATATATGTATGTGTATGTATATGTATGTATATATGTATGTGTATGTATATTTATCTTTATTTTTATTTTACTTAGTTATTATTATTATTAATTTACTTATTTGACTTTATTTTATTATTGTTATTATTATGACTTTTAAATTGACTTTGTCATTTAGTTTTGGGTTCATCTCTAGCCGACCCCAACTTGTTTGGGAATAATGGCTTAGTTGTTGTTGTTGATGAAATATGAACAGCTAATTTGGAAATATTTATGAAATATAAACAATTTATAGTTGGAAGTGATTTCAGAAGCAATGCATACTAAATAAAAATCAAAAAGTGTGAAACTATACCAAAATACTGAGTTCATTCAATACAAGTTCGAAATAATATGAATAAATGTTGTATTTATAATGAGACTTGAGAAAAAGATATAAAAGATAACATATGTTCTGTCTGTGGCTCAAACCAATAACCCGTAATAAAAAATGGATAATTTAATCATCACCAAAAACATTTTGCTCCTACCAAGCTTAACCAGAAATTTTCCTTTGCAATTTTGTTGTTAAGGCTAGGAATTACTATTTCACCAAAAAAGGAATATTCCGGTATAGAAACAAAAATTCTAAATTATTTTAAATCAAGCAAATGTAAAAACAAACAAATATGAAAGGGAAAAAAACTAGCAATGTCGTGAAATGGCAAATTGCAACTAGAATTGTAAAGTACACCTGAGAATTTGCAAAGCTTTAGAGCAACCTTTTTTCATTTATCAAAGGTTTAGACTATAGTACACACACAAAAACACGCGCGCACATATCACACACGCAGGGACACATGTATTTGTAACATTAAGTATATAACATATTGGAATGAATTCATGGTGGAAATGAGAAATTTTGTTTTCCTGTGTTAAAGTCTTAGAATGTTCTAGAATCTTTAAGTAAAAATACGTGCAGAAGACATAAAAAATCGTTACTTTTAAGTAAAAGCTATTCTCCAATAATTCACTTTGATCATTACTTTCAATGTCCAATTGTTGTCAAATTAACCAGAAAGATGATATGGTATCTTGCTTTTCATATTATCGTATTTTTGTGCATATTATACCTGAAGTTATTATCTTATGTGTGGTGATACTTCTAATGTTTTAAAATTGCTTCATAAACATTTTGTAAGATGTATTTGCTACAGTACTTGATAAGAAAAATATACTAGGCTCTAAGAGACGTTAGACGGTCCTATATCATCCAAAACTAACTAGCATATTTTACATCCATGCCAAAATCACCAGATGCTTATCACATGACATGTGAAATATAACATACTTAATACTATGATCAACATCACAACCATAGGCAATAAAAACCTAGCTGAAAGCTAAATTCGTGTGATCGCTAAAAAATGGAAATCGTTTTATTGTTGTTTGATGTCAATATTTATACCATCAAGGAAGGTGAGCGATAGGGTAGAATATCATATGGGGACTTAATAAGCAAAAACTCTAAAGAAATAACTAAAAGAATAACGCTACAGCTAAGAATGGTGTTTTAATGTCATTGATTTTTGAAAATTGTGTACAAAGATTTTTCTTATCGTGATAATTTAGTGCTAATAATAAGAAATATAATTTCTTTAAGCAATTACAAAAGTTTATGCAATATTTATATGTATATTATAACAGGACAGGAAAGAAGTTGCAAAAAATATTATTCTGAAGGACAACAAGTTTGTTTTTTAGTCTGAATGACACTTTTTAGTGTAAACAGAAAATGATAGTTACAACTATCATTCTGTGATTTACACTAAAAAGTATCTTTAAGACTAAAAAGCAAACTTCTTGTCCCTGAAACTAAATTTTTCTCCAACTTTTTCCCTAAGCCTAAAAACCACTATATATAATGTGTGTGCTTAATTTTTTTAGCTGAGTTCTAAGAGTTTTGTTCCACTGTGTCAATATCCATACTCGTTCTCACCATAGGTATAAAATATGCTAGTTAGTTCTAAATGATATGCGAGTGTCTAATGTCTCATTGCTCTCAAATTCACTAGAAAGATGATATAATATCTTGTTTTTCCTAATATTGTATCTTTGTGCTTATTATCATATCTTTATGCATATTATACCAGAAGTTATTATCTTATGTTGGACTGATACTTTTAAGGTTTTAAATTTGCTTCGTAAACATTTTGTAAGATATATTTGTTACATTACTTTTTAAGAGAAATATACTAGATGCTAAGCGGTAGGTTTTCCATTTCATCTAAAATTAACTAGCACGTTTTATATCCATGTCAAAATGAACAGATGCCTACCACATGACATGTGAAATATAACATATTAAATTCATGTGATCAATAAGACAACCATAGACAATAAACCTAGCTAAAAGGTTGTGCTACCTCAACTAAATTCATGTGATCACTAAAAATTAGAAATCATATAATGCTTATTATTGTTTGATGCCAATATTTATACCATCAAGGAAGGTGAGCGACATGGTAGAAAATCATATGAGGACTTAATAAGCAAAAAAATTGTAAAAAGAAACAACAAGAACAACGTTATATAGCTAAAAATGGTGTTTTAAATGTCAATGATTTTTGAAAATTATGTATACAAAAATTCTTAATATAATAATTTTGTAATAATAATAAGAAACATAATCTCTTTAAGAAATTTCAAATTTTAACAATGTTTATATGAATATATATATGTGTGTGTAGCGCAATTTTTTACTTTTTTAACCTTGAGTTCTAAGAGTCGTGTTGCGTTGTGTTGATATCCATGTTCGTTCTCACCATAGATTTTAGCCAAAAACTAGGTTCATGAAAGAGTGAGTAAAGGGTTATCATCATTGTTCTTATTATTATATTGCCTTCAACCCAAAAAAAAAATTGGATTGGTTATGTAATAACCATTATTGAGTACTTCCAGCACTAACGCTCTAGAAAACCATCAATCCTTTGTTCTTGTTGACCGTGCAATTATAAGGTATAAAGTCTAGCAAATATCTAGTTGTGCCTAAGAGTCTATGCTAACCGAATATCCTTCCATTATTATTATTATTATTATTATTATTATTATACAATAATATACATACACGCACGTGAAAACTTCGGTAGGATTTGTTGAGGAAATGGATGCTTCAAACACATTGTTATGGACTTCAGAAGTTGGATTTAAGGAAATAATAACTAAAAGGTTAATCATCGGTTTTTCAATAAGGTACAGTGAAGTCAGAAGCAAGGATTGACTTAATACAAAATCATAGCAAAGGATGTGTGTGTTAAATAAGGATCAACACTATCATGGGATATATGTGGATACGGGACAGCTAGACAGATTACAGATCAGCGACAATAAACCAGCACATAATTTCCAAAGATACAACGCCAGCCACTAATAATATGTTTTACACTTCTTAACAACGTAGATGATACCAAATTCCACAATAAATACTCCTATTTAAACATCTTCAGAGATCCGTCAAAAAACAACTCATGAAGACAAAAGAACAATCTACCACATAGGATTTCAGAAAACAAAACATGACATACCCCTAGTCGATAAGAACCAAATGTGAAAATCACAGCATTAGCATCCTTAACCATCTGTTCTGTATAACCTCTCTGCTGTGTCAACGTCTTCACCCATACTTTAACAATCTGTAAAGTCAGTAAAAAAAGGGCACATATTTGATCAGCCATACAACCACGTTCCAATATCAACAGTATTTGTAACTTCAAATAGAACTTTGCCACTCAGGGAGAACGAATTCCATCTGTAGGTTTCATCTTGGGCATTGATAAAGGAACTCCACCACAAAGTTCGGCCAACCCCAAAAAGGTGAAACCCATGCACGAGGTTCCTGCACGATAGCGGGCTTTCCCTCGCATTGCGAAGAGACTGTTTCCGGACAAACATCCCGCCGAAAAGCAAGCCCAAATTCGGCGACCCTGCTGAAAACCCCCTCATATCCAAATGTGGAGTCCCTTTAACAGCCACTTCATCTTTACCAGCATCAGTAAGAAATTAGAATCTTTAAGATATTCACCTGATCTATTTGACCTAACACTTCTTCTCGCTTAATAGCTTCTTCCTTGCTTTCATAAAGCCCCGCATCTACCAAGAACTTCAATAAAAAAACAAGCCTTCAAATTAGAAAACCAACTGAATTTCAAACAAAATTACGACTTTACCGAAGTTAAACGACAAAAGCAAAATTTTAACCAAAATTTAAACTTCACGTACTTTCTCTAATTCCAAACTTCTTTGTGAGTCGGCCTCGACAGGCCCGGCAGTAGAAATTGGCTTCGTAACACCAAATTGCTTCTTAGATGGATCCATTGTTGAAAACCTCAAATTTTATAAGTTTATAAATTGCTACCAAATTCCCTACAAACCGATCACAGAAGCTCTACTTCTTATTATCCAATCCAACAGTAGGGGATTGTATACGATTTACAAAATAGATCTATCCAGAATTCAGAATATAGAAACCCTAGAAGCAAAGATCGAACAGTTAACCTCGATCAACAACAACAAAAAAGGAAAATTTAAGACCAGAATGAAATCGGAACCCAAAAAGACCAGATCTGTAATCGAATTGAAGAGGCTGATTGCAAAGCTGAGAAACCCTAAAAAGAGATCTGGAATTTTCAGGGAAGGAGAGAAGGAAGATAGAGAGAAGTTTTGTGACGGAATATTATATATGTGGCCGTTTCGACAAATATATTTATTAATTTAATGGTTGACTAGAGGCGGCCTTTTCATCAGTAAATAATGTAGTCATAGACCAACACTAACCAGTATGACTTACATTCGGTCCACTTTAATTCCGAAGCAAGCTAAAGCGTATATTAGACATATAATCAACGTCTACTGTCATTAAAGAAAGAATCGGTTGGACAGTAAAAAAATAAAAAATTCTCAACGTTTTACTTATGACGCAATAAAAGCATTTGTTGAAATATTCCAAGGTTTGAGCCGATGACGAATTGATTATTGTATTTCTGACTTCAAGGATCTACGTAGTAGATTCTTTCAGACAATCATTCAATTAATCGGGTACAAACGGGTTATTCAATTATTAACTTTCAAGATTTGATGAAGTCTTTTAACAGTGTAACTGATGTTTGTGCGTCTTTGATTCGACCAAGAACGTTGTACTTTCAGAGGTTGATGATACAATATATGAAGATCGAAATTGAAGAAGAGGAAAAACTTATGAGAAAATGATTTCGGCCTTGCCTATTTATGGACAGTGAAGATGCATACCACAGTCGCATTCGTTCGTCTACAACGGTTGCGTTCATTCAGAAATTCTGTATTCAAAACGCGTCTCCCGCTTTTAGTTCCCTCCCTTATTCAACTGTTCAAATTTTTGAACTTTTGAACTTGTAAACGGGTCAAAAAATGATCCATCGGAGATCTATCCAAAAATATATTCTAAATCGATCTGACCCGATCAGACGGACGGCAGCTGCGGCGCGCGTGCGTTTTGACATTCGTGGTCTCTCTCGTCAACCCAAGAAAAATCATTTGAATCCTCAAAAGGCCCAGCCCTCTTTTGGGAAACCGCTATATATAATATAAAAAAATTGTTTATCTAAAAATGCGGAACTAAAATCTGTACATCTTTTCTTTCTTCTTCCAAAGCAAAAATCCTAACCTAATTCTATTTTGAAACTTTCCACCATTTTCGCTCTATACTCAAAATAAAAAATAAAATAAAATAAAAAGGAATTTGCATCACTTAGGTGAATGTCTACGTACCCAAGTGGGATCAAGCCGACATGGCTCAAAGATCAAGAATTTGCATCATCACGGAGACTAATACCTAAATGAGATGTATCTTTTGGATTTGAACATTCACTTGGTGTAAATCCTTCAAAGTCCTATTGAGGTCATTGGTCAGCTAGTCTTGAAAAAGTACCATTATGATAGCTAAAATAATCACACATATTGACTTCCATAAATAGAGTGTTATGTATGCCCAATACATGGGTGGTCATGTGATTTTAATCGTCAGTTCTAATATAGTTAGGGGTATGCCAAGTGTAACAACCCGCACCTTAGTGGATCTAAATTTTGACTAAATCGATTCTCAAATCCATTAGGGCATGGATCGTTGGTTTTGGTAAACTGTAATAAACACAATTACATCAAAGTGCGATTGTGACGACCCGGAATTTTTGAGCATTTGAAATTGAAATATTTAATTGATTTTAAATACTTGAAAGGTATTTTAACTTGAATTTCAAATATCATTATTTATTGGGTAATTTAATTTTTAAATTAAATAATTTGAAATTGGGTAATGGTTGAATTTGAAATTTTAAGCTTGTTAAAAATATTTCGGAGGCTTATAAAATTCATATTTATAATACTGAAGGTGATAGAATTTTTAAAATTGAATTTAAAGGTGTTTTGTTCAGTTTTAAAAATATATTATTTAAATTGATATTTAAAAATAGCCTTCCGAGGCACAGTCTTGGAATTCGACGAAATCAGTTCCATTGGATCCGTAATATTATAGTATTATCGGATTTCAATTTTCGTAGTGATTGGAGTTGTTGTGTGAGCATACGATATATAAACACGTTGAAATTTATATCGAATTCAATATTATAACTGAGTCCAAAAAGCTATCTTCTCCATACGATCGAATTAGGACTCGAAACCTTTTCCATTGTGTTCGAAATAGAGGTATAATATTATAAACGCCTAGCGGCACGTCTCGTTAGGAGGTCAAAAATTTAAGCTACAAATTCGAGACAATTTGAAATCAATTTAATATATATATATATTTATTCACATACCATAGTCAGCCTTCAACTGAAATAATGTCACACCAGTGTTTTCTACACTTCATTTTAGTCACTGTAGCTAGTTGATTCCAACACTCTAGCGTCTCATCTTGTCTCCCTTCCCCTTTTCTTTTTAAAACAGCATCAGATCAATTTTTAAACGAAGAGAAAAAAATGAAATAAAATGTAATGGCCGAACCTTCAAAGCAACTTCCATTCTCCTTCTAACCTAAGCCCAAATCCTTCCCTCCCAGTTTCAAATCGAGGCGAATCGATCGAACTCGTGAAAGAAAAAAAATGGCGACAGAGCTAGAACGATTTCAAACAATCACATCTTGCTTCACATGAAATCAATTCGCGTCCTCTTCAAAGTCGAGGGGAGCACGCGACTGTTTCGAGCAAGGGATTCGAGAATGGTACGCTCGACCTGAACGAAGCGGCGGCTCGATTTGGTCGTCAAATAACGAACACGAGTGGAGGAAATCATCGCGACGGTGAGCGGCAGCACGAGTACGGCAAGGCTAGGGTTTCGCGCGATAGCAAGGCTGAGCGGCTTCGTGACGAGATGCACGCGATTCTGGGTGGGCTCGGTCAGTGCTCTGGCGAGTCGAGGGACAGTGGCGGTCGATTTGGATCTTGCAGCGAGGTATAGCTGTGTGATTTTCTTTTATTTAAATTTTATTGTGTATTATGCAAAAGAAAAATGATTAACAGTAAAGTAAATCTCATTTTTACTGTTTACAGAAAGTAATACAAGTATGAATGCAATTTTTCAAATTTTATATGCATGTAGAAAAGAAAGTTTAAAATAAATCGTTGGTTAATTAAATTTATCCAAAATGGCAATTTAATTGTTCGATTTATTCGAATATTAATAAATGGTATAAATTGTTTATACAAGGTCAAAATCTTAAAGGAAACAAATCGAGAAGGAAATGGATTGCAAACAGTAAAATAAAAGGTGAGTTAATCTCACTCTTCTGAATTTCTATTTAAATTTAAATGGTTAAATTTAAATAATTGGTTGAATGATTGAATTGATTGGATATGATAATATATATAGTAGTATATAGTATATATTGGAGTGATTGATTTCCCGCATTATATAGCGGATGAGACCATATGCGCCGCATAATAGCGAATGATATTTTATAAACCCATATACCGTGATATTCCACCTCGAAGTGGAATTGGTATTGTGCTAACTTCTGTGGATGCAGGGAAACAGGTTGGAGGGATCCAATTGGATTCCTCAAAATTATTTAGATTGTTTTAATAATTCTGTGATATGATTATTTGATATTCTGTGATGAATTATATTGATAATTAGAATATTGGATGTTATGGTTTGATTGAATATACCTTTCGGTATACCGAGTTATCAAAATATATAGAATTGGATTTTTGAAAAGATAATATAAGAGAATTTTTTAGTAAAATAATTATAGAGAATTTGAATAAATTTAAAAATGAATTGGAAAAGAATAAAAGTGATTTTAAAATTCTAATAAATAAAATTCCGAGTATGGAAGAGGGAATTTGAATAAACAGAGGAATAATGAATTTTAAAAACTTAAGTGATATTATTTAAAAGAATAAAGAATTTATTTTAATTCAAGGTTTAAATTTAATTAAAAGGAAAAGGAAGGAATTCGGGGAATCTGGAATTTAAATTTTTAGTTTAAAGATTTTAAATCATAATAAAGAAATAAAATCTGAAAGTTAATGGATTTTGAAATAAATGGAGTAAGTAAGGAAATTTATTTCAAAGTGAAGTAAATTGGAAATCAATTATAAATTGATTTAAGTGTTTGGAATTGGAATTTAAAAGAGAAGTGAGATTTTGGAATTTATAAACCGGGTTTATAAAGTGAAGTAAATATCAGTGGATATTTGGAAACATAAATTCAAGGTGGGGATTTATAAAGGGGCATTTCACCAGAAGGACAAACTTTGTAGTCCAATTAGTTTCTAGGACACACATTCAAAGAAATTACTTTCAAGACCAAAGTCAGCAGAATAATTACTTTCAAGGACAAAGTCAACAGTCCAATTACTTTCAAGGACATAATTTCATAGGTTTTTAGGCCCTAGAAACTAATTATTTTACGTTTTGTCCTTGAAAGTAATTATTTCAGTTGTGTGTCCTAGAAACTAATTCCACTTGCTAAAGAGGCCCTTCTGGCTAATTTCCACATTTATAAAGGAATGTGAATTTGTTTAAGAGAAAAAAATAAATAAATAGTGATTTTTTTTTAAAAGATGTGAAAGAGAAGCATATTTCCTTAAATAGCCAAGTATGTTTCCAAAGCAAAGTTTTAAGTATAAGTTAAAGGTCTTAAAGTGTTTCAAAGTGTGTTTTAGAAAATTTATTATTTTTCAAATGATTAAATTTTGAAGTAAGTATTTCTCAAATTTATTATAGTAGTAATTATTAAAAGTGACGTAGTATTTTGTTTTAGAAAGGATAAAATTTAGTGTTATATTTTATAAGTAGCTTTATATTAAATATTCTTTAAGCATATATCTTTGAATAAAGTATTAAAGTAGTTTTTATTTTAAATGTTTAAAGCATATTTCATAATATAGTGTTTTAAATTATTGTACTTGGTGATTTCAGTGGAAATAGAAAATATTTGGGAATTTATTCCATGAGAGAAGACGGTTTGAAACTGTTTTCAAAGGGTTGAAAAGTGGAAATATATCTTGCGAAGATATTTTGAGATTAATAAATAATTTGGGAAATTATTTATGTTTGTTGGATGTTTTATGGATGTTAATTGATAGTTAAATAACCGACTATCAATATTGGGCAATGCACTGATCGTTTCGAAGAGACCGAGATCGGGATTAATTTCTCGAAAACCACTTCGATCCGGTTTGTACGTTTTCGTGGGGAAACGAGTTTGAATCGAAGATGGTACAGTGAAGTGCAAGGGCTGGTCGCTACTAATCCTGAGGGTGTTTCCAAAATGGATGTAGTAGGAATAGTGGCTTCGGTTCCGTTCGAACCCGGAACGGACTTGTATGGATGAATGCTTTCGGAACATCGTCAGGTGGACGGTGAGCATTCTAAGAGATATGTTCAAAAAAAAAGGTAACGCTTAGCCTCGAGCCTCATCAATCGGGAATGACTGAAAATCAGGGGTTATGCAACAAGGCCAAGTGGGTCGCGCCCATTAGGGTGAGGTCATCCCTGTCTAGATGTTCCTTTTTATTTCGGTTGTGTGGGTGGTTGCTGATCCCAACCGCGTGGTGATCTTACTCGGAATTATCCAGTAAGGGGTAGTTCCGATCTTGTGTTGCAGGGGATTGGGCGTAATCCTCGGTACGCTGATCTAGACCAGGTACTGTGACAGGTGGTACCCCAGTGCCTAGTCATTAGTGGAAATCCATTCTCCCTACGCGCCTTTTACGGTTTTTGTTTGTAGAACCCACTTTGTGGCTAGTACGCTAGAATTTAATCATGTAACAATTTCAGCTATTTGAATAAGTATTTGTATATAGACACTACTATAATATCAGAGGATTTTGATAAGAAAGTGTTTTTGGCTATCGTAAGGTAAAAACCCGACATGTTTATTTGTGGTGTGGTCTTACGAGATGCTTTTGATTTCAAAGGGTTTGGAAAACTTTAATAATCCAATTGAGTGTGTTTTCTCACGCTGGTTTTCCAGACTGACTCAGGTGTTATTTTATTATAATGCTCGGGTCAGACCGAGTATTACAGATACAGGATAGGATGCTGTGGAGCTCAGGAGACGAGTTGGATGGTGAGACATATCACTCGTACTTGATGTATATTCCGCTGTGTTGTGTGTACTGTGTATTCTGTTTGTGGGACAAGTTAATATAATTATCCAGTATTTGATTCTGATTTTGTTGTACTCTGATAATGTAATTATAAAACAGATATAGTTCCTTTTATGTAAAGGATCGGTTATTAACTATTATATATTATTCCGCTACGATGTAAGATTCTGATGTGTTGTTTCCTTTTCTTCTACCTCATTCTTCTTCTAATCCTGATGGTTCGATTTTTCGGGAATGAAAAATCGGGTCATCACAGTGATCAATATAAACTTACAGCGGAATTGAAAAATATAATAGAACATACGCATTGACTAAGACTACTATCTTGAAATAGCATTCATTGGATATTAGTCATCTTGTCTATATCGAGCATGAAAGAGAAGACTTCATCGTTTTCTGTTCCCGTCTTGCACCAATAGCACGTCCTTCTAATCCTAACACATAGGTTGTTATGAGAAGGGGGTCAGAACAACTTCCGCTGATTGGAAAATTATATACTTTACTCATACCATTAATTTATGTCGATCGATTTCCATTTAAGTACTATGTCTATTATTTATAGCTAACTGTAAATTCTTATATGCGTGTACTACATGCCCAACCTAACC
Organism: Allium fistulosum; assembly: GCA_030737815.1. Lineage (NCBI taxonomy): Eukaryota > Viridiplantae > Streptophyta > Magnoliopsida > Asparagales > Amaryllidaceae > Allium > Allium fistulosum. The sequence continues at coordinate 994,462,205 of CM060907.1, forward strand.
TTCTTTAAGGTGTCGTTATATACACGCACATACACACACACATATCTTATATATAATGCAAATACTTGAGGAGGTGAAGCCTTTTTTGAAATACCATAAATGCCCCATTCTACCTAGAAAACATATTTACTCCCCACCATTCAAACAAGGGACATATTTGTCTTCAACCGTTCTATCCATCACGTTCCGGTTTTCCATCCCATTTACTCCCATAACCGGTTTCTCAACCCCACTTATCTTTCCTCCTTGCGTCTTTTCCATAACCCAACCAAAGTAGAAAAAGGCTAAAATTTGCTCCACGGCAACTGTACGTAAATGGAGTTGCTACCAACAAAATTAACTATAGTCAAAGCATCTGAAGAGTTAGACGAAGAGAGCAACTTTGGCTATATTCAGAAGGTACCTACTGATCTGAAATTATTCTATTTGAATATAGATCAATTTGTTGTGTAGCAGATTGAATATTACCATAAAATTCATATTGTAGATTTTTATTTTTTATTTTTTTAAGTTACGGTTCCTTTGCTCTGCAGCAGAAATCGGTTACACTTGACAAATAGGTTGGAGGACGAAGGCGATGCCATTGAGGGACCCATGTCCTCTTTCGGTGGCTGGTTTTATGATTTCGGCGCTGAATGTGAAGAGGACATTCAAGGGCACTTTTAGAAGGAGGTAGACGGCGGTTTCAACCTGTTTGCATGAGGCGGCGGATGTGAGCGCAAGGCAAAGCTCCATGTCGGTGCAGCCTCATTTTACGAACTAGGAGATTACTTATATGTAACTGCGCTGTGAAGCTTTTAGCATAGGTGTTGGTATACTGTCACTAGCCTTTCATCTTGGAAGACGATTCAATCACCATTCAAGGTAAAACGTTTACTTTATGATTAAATATGATCAATTTTTTAATTAGTAATTTAGAAAGACCCCTATATACCATAACATGTCTTTAATTATACGTTTTAGCTTGCTGTTGGCTTGAAATTTGACTACTCCGCTTTGTCTCGTATGTACAGTTTCACATCCACTTTTTTCCTGTCTATTATGCTAAAAAAAATTTGACATTCTTTTTTGAGTTCCGGATCTGTCTACCCAACTGCAGATTGCAATGGAGAATATGCTTTCAATGACTGTGTGAGTTATTCATCACCTTATTTGTTGGTTAACGTTTTAAGTATGTAACATCTCTTCTTTCTTTTATTGCTCTTAACAAGCCGATCATGTATCTCTATTTATTTGGATAATTATATAATATGCAATATAAATTCAACCATAACAGATCTAAACCATTTATCGACTCATAATGTTATTGAATATTGGGCTTACTATATTCATGTAGTGAGATTAGACAACTCCGAGCTGAGACATCTGAAGAGACAGAGAGGTGCAGGTAGTCCGACTGCTCAGACGGCCAAATGCTGAGTGAAGAGAAGGAGCATTTTCAGAAAGCTGCTTTAGAGACGCTGGTGAAATATTAAGTATGAGTTGGAAATGGAAGTTTTCAATCTATCATCCAAAAGACAGCGATATCTTGATAGTACATGTCATACGGTATGGTTAGTCATTGTATATCCCTAATTTCCGACAACATTTTTGTAATTAGTGAATTGCTCTCTAAAATTCGCTAGCACATTATGTTGTTTGTTAATTTCATTGTTTTCATCATTATTTACTTGGTTACCATATGATTACTTTCAGCTTCATTTTAAAATCATTATATTTAGGTTGCTATTAGTGCAGTTCTCAATCTATTTTCTTTGATCACAAATATAATTTATACGACTACTCATTGATTCAGTGACATCTAATTTATGATATAATGATGAGAATGCCTTATTGTAACAGGCTCTTACAATGTCTATGAATGATGGTAGGCATACTACTGATGCTAACATGTCGAATGCCACTGCAAAAGATGAAGGCGCAAAGTCTAAACGACAAACTTTAAGTTCAGGTCTTTTTTACTTAATCACTTTTCTTATTGAGATTTATTACCTTTCACGAAAATAGTTTTCCCAATAGCTTCTGTGCGATTTGACTATCTATAAGTTCTAATTTGACATACACAGATAGTAGAATTTTAGAACTCATATGTTTGGAATAATTGTTTGAATTTCAAATGAGAAAATATTGCATCAACGGATCTACGAAAAACATGTCCCTACCTTAGAAATTAGTCAATAAAACCCTTTTAAATTTAAACCAAAGTAATATCTTTTGGTTTTAGTGGATATGTAAGACCAAACTAGAGGACATAAGGGAAAGCTGCATTTGGATTTGTCAAATTATTTATTTTCTCTGCTTATTCTGTTTATTAGCATTGAGAAATCATTCATTCTAGGCTTTTCCACGTGAATAGAACCCAAAATTCGGTGCATGCTTCATTTTCTGAATAATTACTATATTTTTAGGTTTATTTTGGTTAACGGCAGTAATTGAAAAAGCTCATAATATTCTTTCTAAGATTTAGTTTTGTTTCTTTCCTTGCATTTGTTAGTTTAGTAGTTAATTTGTAAATTATTTCTAAAGCAACTTAGAGGTGAAGCAAGTTATTGCTGAATCAATTTAAAAATGATGTAAATCCAGAAAACTGTTTAGACTAAGAATTAAATTAACTTACTGTCCACTTTTTTAAAAGAAGGTGTCATGATTAACGTTTGAATTTTTAGATCAAGTCATTTTAAATGTCGGATAAAGAAATGGATAGTCATGTCTTCCTTTGGAAGCAATAACACATATCTATTTTATCCATCTACTATATTTTAAGAGAAAAAGGAAATTGTTGACATTGTGATCCAATTGGTATTTTTAGCGAAGAACGCAAGAACGGTGATGGTTTTAGAAGGATTGTCTCATTTTTAACTTCTATTTATGTATTAGAAACAAAGTGATCTTTTCCATGGATCCGATTGGTAAGCATCCATTCACAAGTTGTGTACTGTTCTTCCATTTGATTAATATTTACTATTTTATAGACTGTCTAATGCAATATTTTTCAAAAGGTTTCCAACAAATTAATGATGAAAAAGGGATCTGCACAGCGTACCATAACCAAATCCTACCGATTCAAACCATTGGAGACTACCTTTCAAAATGATTTGAAGAATTATTATTATTATTATTATTGAAAAATTGACATTTGGACTAATATTTTGCTTTTTTACCTGCTATGTTATTTTTTAACTATGATTTAGCTATCATTTTTACTATCATGTTTTAGATATCATTTTTACTTACCCTCCATGGCGCTGCTCTTTTTTTACTTCCATTTTTAGTTCGGTTTAGAACTCCCTTAAATACTCCATATGTCTGGTGGATGCTAATACTACCAGTCCTTTAAAGCCATATTGTTAGATTTGTGCATTTAGTTAGCTGATGACTAATATTTTCTTATCATTTGGTTATGCAGCACGATGTTATACGATCTAGGAACTATGGCTTTATTTTCTACACTGTCTGATAATACAATATTTTTTTAAGAGGTTTCCAACAAATTAATGATGATAAAGGTATTTTGCATGGACAGCAGACCATGTATGAACCCCGTTGGTTCCACAATTAGAAATGGCTTTATGGGTGTCCTTCTTTAATTGAAAATTTTACATTCGCATGCATATACATATTTTGCTTTTACTTATGTATTCTACGATTTATCTTTTAAGTATGTTTTAGCTACTATTTTATGTGTTCATGTATTTGGCTATTGATTCCTCTTTTCAATATTTGATTGATATTCCTTGATGTTAGATCAATGTTGGAAAATTGATAAATTTTTAAGCAATGGCTACTTTAGACACTAATCTCGAAGCTGTTCATAATATTTGCAACTTATTTTTTGATGCTTTTTTATAGTATATAAGAATTATGATGAAGAGGTCTATATCAAGTTAATAGTCATCCTTTTCTGACAGCTGACATTTCAATTTACATAGAAAAACAACTTTATCACTCACTTTCTATTTGCTTCATTCGAGAACAATAGATATAAATAATTTTACCTAAACTAAGTTATAAAGATGAAAATCAATATTGATATGTTTCGTATCAATATTGTTTTTTTTATTTATATGTTTGGCCATCTGATTCATGCTGCAAATGGATGAAAGAGTTTAGTTACTATTACTAAACCTTTGTCATTGTACGGTATGCATCCCATTAATCATTGCATGTATATTATCTACAATTTATATTCACTGTCTTTACGTTCACACTATATCTGAAGTATATGGGTAGCTGGGTGCTTATTAGGGGTAGATTAATAAAACATATACTATGTTTTTTCCACTATGTCTAACTTGACTATTATATTAGTGTTTAAATGATTGTATTCCTCTCATGTTTTTATGGCTTTAAACTTAAGATCCTGATGTTGAAAAGTGTTTGGTGTATGCAATAATTATGAATTTTTACTGAAAATCATAAACCTTTTAATACAAAATTATTTCATTCATTAATGGAACCTCTCTACGTATCATTATAGCTATCCATGAGTATATATCCATTATTAGCTTCATTTTACTCATAGTTACTGTTGAAAATAATCTTTCATTCAAAATTTGACTGTTGACATTTACAGTGAAACCATATGCCATTCATAAAGAAACGGGTAGCTAAGATTCATGATCCATCAGTGGGATATTCTTTTGTCTCGACATATACAGTATTGTAGAAGCAACCGTACTGTAAAAATTTTGAAGACAATCCAAGGCCAACGTTCTAGTTAAGGCACCGGCTGAAAACAAAAAATAAGCACAGTAGAACCACAAGTAAAAGTCAGCACAACTTTGAACTTGGCTTCTGAGGTTAAGCTTAATGTGAAATGTTGCTCGGACTACAACAAGGAACGACAGAGTATTCAAATGAGATTGAAATTGCAAATGATTTGATTCATACTATAATTTTATATGGTGATTGGATGAGAATATGAGTTATACTGTAGTAAGAGATTGGTGTTATTGGTACTAACATTACTATTACTGAACCGAAAAGTATAATCTACAATTTAGTTTTCAGTATTTGTTTGTATCAATAATAAGTGCTACATATTATGCTTTATCCTATTTATAACACTATAAATTATGACCTTCTAATGCTTCTGCCATACAAAAATCGCCCTTTCAGTTGATTTCAATTAATTGTTTGAAGTTGTTATTTCTCTTTATGTACCTTTATACTATCCACTATAATTTTTTCTTTGATTTTTATGTCATTATTTGTTGTCAGTGTTTACAGTGGATTGTTTTAAAATCTATGCGTCAATTTCTCTATACATTTATTTACCTTTTGCATGCTTAACTTACGATTTGCAAAGATACTAAATTTTATAATACAAGACCATGTTACACAATTGTTAAATTATTATTATGTGCAATTTTATACGGCAACTACTAAGTTAAGAAGGCTAGAACTATGACTGCAAATAATATTACTCTTATAATTATTTACTCTTCAACGTTACTGGAGTAATCTTCCAATGTTTGTACAAATAGTTCCACCTTTCATGCTTAAGCGCATGTAACTGGCATAAAAAAAATTCTACCATAGGTAAAGAGAATTCAGTCTGTATATAATAATTTCCTTTGCATGCAAGCAAAACATTTATTCTTTTCTATGCTATTCAATTACCATGTTCCCTGTAAATGCTCCTCCAAACTTTGATGCAGACTAGGCTAATATGTACTTTTCCAATCAAAATTATTAATAAAGTATAATACTAAATCTTACATCAAACCCACAGCTCCATTAACCAGCTCAATGCACACCGTTGCCTATCCATAATAACTCACCTCTATAAATTCTTTCACATCTATAAATTCCACTCAAGCTTCTTGAACCTGCATATTACTTTTCATCCAAAAATGACAAAGGTACTTCTCTCTTATCTCTTATTCACACACTTAACCTTCCATGTCCAACTTCAACTATAGCTTCTATAAATTACAGCACTAGGTTAATTTTCTGTACGTATGTACGAAAAAAAAATTTCTAACTTTATTACTACAACTTAGTTTTAGTTAACATAAAAAATTTCTTACAAAACGTTTTTAACTCCGCCATCAACTTATTATTGATGTCGGTCTCAAGTCCTGGACAAGGAGGAGAGAAAACGATTACGACAACTATACTTAGTACTTACAATTTACTTTCAAATAGTTTGTGAGCTACAATATGTCATTTTGTTTCCTCCTCATCACAAAATGCTAACATAACTATTTCAGATTAACTACTATATCCACTGAAGAAAATATTCTACTTCTGTTAGGAATCAAAGCAGTTGTCTAGGATATGCATGTAGGTTTATTACTCTTCTTTTTGCCTACGTAAGGTCGGTCTAATTTAAAGCTAATTTCCCTGTTTGATACAAAAGTTCCATATACACATCCATCAGACATGGATGTGTTTTGAAAGTCAATATCCAAAATATGTAACATTACGTACATGTCAAAGTCATTTTACAAAATTCAAAAAACCTCACAAACATCGTTTCTTAATACCAGTTCCTCCTGCGCACGTGCATCGCATGTGCCAAAGTACTCGTATATATATACGTATATATATATATGTGTGTGTGTACGTATATATATACATGTATATACACATATACATAATATATATATACACACACACATATATATACGTATATATATATACGTATACACACACACACACATATATATATATAGCAATTATGCAATATACGTATATATATATACGTATACACACACACACACACACACACACACACATATATATATATATATATATAGCAATTATGCAATGTATTACATATATCTAACCGATAATCAACCTTGTTCGTAAAGAAAGTATTTGATTTCTATTATATATTTTGTTATATTGTGATATGATTAATTAAGTAATTAATTTAAAGTATATTAAATAGTGTTGGGTGCGTTTCCACCACCACCGAACCAAAGGGAAGAAGGCACCACCAAACCACTCACCACCGAACCAATCCACTCCCAAGGCCTAGTCGAACCAAAACAAGGAAAGAGCCACCGAATCACATGCTACCGGACCAACATACTCCCGAACCAGAGCCACCGCCGAACCAACCCACTTCCTAAGAACTGCCGAACCAACTCACGACCAACCACCACCGGACCAACTCCACTCACAACCGAACCAAAGCCACTCCAACCATCTCTGAACCAAGGCGTTGCCGAACCAACCTGGCCATGCCAGATTACATCAGCCCAAGCCCACCAGCAGCTATATACATCCAAGACCCCTACCCCCTGCCTCACTCTATAAATAGAGGGGTAGGGGTACAACAATGGCGGACAAGTTTGAGAGCTCAAGCATGGATAGAACTTTCAAATAACTTTCATATACTTGTATCAAAGCTTTGTACTTGTAATCTGAACAGTAAAGGAGAATAACATATAAAGTGGACGTAGGCACATTCTGGCCGAACCACTATAAATCTATGTGTCTTATACAGTTTAGTCCCTGCTTTTTATATATTTGCATAAATCACCCAGATCACTAAAAAACAACATAAAATCAACTAAATCATACGACTTGGAGGTGTTTGCCCATTTTTTGTGCAAACATTTTTTGTGCTTTCACTGAGAGCTGAACCCCGGACTTCAGCTTCTCCCACTTAACTTTCTTTCTAACAGCATCGCTCATTGCTTGGAAGACATGCCTCCCAAGCAGAAGAAAGATGTTAACAAAGGAAAAAACATCGCAACCAGCAGTATTCCAGATCCAGTGGTCACAGATCAAGTAAATCGTCTTATTCCAACAGCAGTACCAAATGAAGATCAGGCAAATCCGACAACTCCTGCCACGGAACAGCCGACAGCAATTACTAGGGCAGATCTAGACAGGGTTGTGGCTGAAGTGACTAACCGCTTCACATCCTAGCAGGAAGCCTTGGTGGACCAACTCATGTCATGCTTAAGGGATGCTGAAGAGTCCAACCGCAACACTGAATCATAGGGTGCGTCCCAGTCTGGAGGATCTCAAAGGCAACAAAGATCTTCTTTCTTCGAAGAAGCTAACGACAGAAGCGGCCATGGCAGGAGCCGAGACCGAACTCAGTTCGAACGCCGACCCGAGGAAACACTTGGAACCAAACCCAATGGGGGAGGTACCAGGCGGAGGTCAACTGTAGCCGAGCCTGTCATGCTGCCTAACCATGGAAATGCCAATGAACGGGGCCGAGCTAGAGTCCAGCCCGAAGTTGGACCCGAGGAAGTGCTTAGATCAGAACCCAACAGGGGAAGATCAAGGCAAGGGCCAACTGTAGCTGACCCTAGCATGCTCCCAGAAGACCGAAGACAGCCACTGGAAAATATTAGGAATAATAGACGACACCACCCCTACAGGTCGTCTGGATGGAATCAATCCCACAGAGAAGAACCGAACTCATTTTTATCTGCTCCAAATTCTGATGAAAGGATGGCACGCTTGTTCAGAGAGTGCGTCCAACGGGATCAAAGAGACAGAGGGATAGGCGCTAGGGTAACCAGCCCTTTCGCCCGCAATATCGAAATTGCCATCACCCCTCGAGAATGGAAAATGCCAACGATGGAACCTTACAAGGGAACCTCTAACCCAGTTGTACACTTACAGAGATACACACAGCATATGCTCGTGAGCGGGGCAACAGAGGGAGTACTGTGCAAATGCTTTCCACTATTCTTAGCAGATCTAGCTACCTCCTGGTTTTGCCACCTACCCTAAGGATCCATCAGCTCATGGGAAATGTTGAAAGAAAAGTTTATCAGCCAGTTCCGCATTCATATGGAACAACCCAAGGACGTTTATTCCTTATCCAATATCAAACAGAAACCTGGAGAGAAAGTGCAGCAGTATCTAACCCGATTCAATGCCGCAGCGGCCGTAGTCCAAGATGCCGATGAGAAGCTTATCTTAATGGCCCTCTGTAGTGGTGTGCATCCGGATACTAAATTTGCTAGAAGATTGACAAAAGAAAAACCAGCTACTTTACTCGATTTCTTCCATGAAGCCGGGAAATATATGAGACTTGAAGACGCTGCCACTGAGGGGCAGTCAGGGCAACAAAATAAGGCAGCTCACGGCAACACGCCCACTGTAGCAAAAGACGTTCGAAGAAATGACTCTAGAGACAATGCTGGGGGCAAGAAGGGAGAAAAGCGTCTATATCGGCCAGGACCGAGATTTGACGCTTACACCCCTTTGAATGAAACAATCGAAAACATTTTCCTGGCCACTCAAGACGAAGTTAAATACAAACGCCCCCCGCACAAGAAGGAATCAGATAACGCAATTAAGTCTGGAAAATTCTGCCGCTTCCACGAATCCCATGGGCATGATACCAACGAATGCCATCATCTCCGGGACTTGATTGAAGAACACATCAGAAGAAGGAGACTAGAACGCTATGTAAAAGGTTAGAACAGGACTCCAGTTCCTGCCAGTGAGAACCCAAGGCTACCCTCCCCAGAAATAGGCAGAGGAAATCGCAACACCAGCGGCTCCAGTCAAGAGAAGATAGTGGTCCATACCATCTCTGGAGGGCCACACATCACCGACGGAAGCTGGGCAGAGATGGAAAGGTATGGAAAGTCACTTAGAAACAATGAAGAATGTGTTAACTCTATTATAGAAGAACGCCACCCGAAGCGGATAGAGAATGATGACATCACATTCAGTAGGCGTGACCTGGAGGGAAGACAGTACCCTCATGCAGATCCCATGGTTATCTCTGCCCGACTCGGTCCAGCCGAAGTTTTCCGAATTCTAGTAGACACTGGAAGCTCGGTGAATATCCTATTCAAGCATGCATTCGACAAAATGAAGCTGTCATTAAAGGATGTTTCCCCCTGCAATAAACCACTACACGGTTTCATTGGAAATGCAAAGATGCCCCTCGGTCGACTGGACCTCTTTGTTGAAATTGGAAGTCATCCCCACTCCGTTGTGCGGAAACAAACATTTGTGTTGATAGAAAACCACTCGGCCTACAACGCCTTCTTAGGAAGGCCAGCCTTGTCTGACTTCCAAATTGTCCTGGCCCCATGGTGCCTGAAGATGAAATTTCCAATGGACAATGGAATAGGGGAAGTAGAGGGAGACCAGGACATCGCTCGAGATTGCTATGTAACTGAACTCCGCAATAACCGCAGGAAGGATATAGGGAAGAGTGCAGAAACTGCCCTCTACACGAAAAGTTTGGAAGCATAGCAGCTAAAGAAAGCCCCTCCTCTTCGATATACCAGTGACCCTTTCAATGAATTAGACCCCAGGGACAAAGAGGAGGAGGCCACCGCCGAGCCTGCAGAGGCTATGGAATTTGTATCTGTGGACAAACATGACTCGAGTAGACTATTGAAAGTCGGGTCCCAACTAAAAGCAGAATTGAAGGGACAACTCATTGATTTTCTCCGCCACAACTTGGATGTATTTGCATGGTCACACGCTGACATGACTGGAATCTCCCCTGACATAGCATGCCACGTACTAAATATCGATCCTACCAAGGCGCTAGTAAAACAGAAAAAGAGAAGTATGGGGGCAGAACGATCAGCAGCCCTCGATGAAGAAGTAAAAAACCTACTTGCCAATGACTTCATACGAGAAGCCATCTACCCGGAGTGGATCGCCAATCCGGTACTAGTAAAGAAGGCTAATGGGAACTAGCGAACATGCATTGACTTCTCCAACTTAAATGACGCCTGCCCGAAGGATTGCTTCCCACTTCCCCGAATCGACCAGCTCGTGGACAGCACGGCCGGGCACGAACTCTTATTCTTTTATGGACGCATACTCAGGATATAACCAAATTCCTATGTATGCTCCCGATCAAGACCACACTAGTTTCATCACTGACCGGGGATTGTACTGCTACAAAGTAATGCCTTTTGGACTTTGAAATGCAGGAGCCACCTATCAGCGCCTCGTCAACAAGATGTTTGTAGGGCTAATAGGACAAACTATGGAAGTTTATGTGGATGACATGCTGGTAAAGTCAAGGAAAGCCGACGATCACGTAAGCCACCTGGGCGAGATGTTTCAAGTACTTCGCCAATATGGAATGAAGCTGAATCCTCTAAAGTGCTCCTTCGGAGTATCATCAGGAAAGTTCCTGGGATTCATCATCCATGCCAGAGGAATTGAAGCAAACCCTGAACAAGTCCGAGCTCTGAAAGATATCAGGATACCTTCTACCCGAAAAGAAATGCAAAGCCTAAATGGGAAGGTGGCCGCCCTGAGCAGATTCATCTCTAAAGCAACTGACAAATGCATCCCCTTCTTCGAAGCTCTAAAGAAAGACAAAGGAAAGTTCGAATGGACTGACGAATGCTTGACAGCTTTCCTTAACTTAATCGAACACCTCCAGAGACCACCAGTACTCTCAACTCCGAACAAAGGCGAAGAGCTATACCTATACCTTGCTGTGTCATCTCATGCTCTAAGCGCCGCCTTGGTGAGAGAAGACAAACACACGCATCGGCCAGTATACTTTGTAAGCAAGAGGTTTACAGGGGCGGAAGCCAGATATCCTAAACTTGAGAAACTAGCATACTGTTTACTAATCACATCACGGAAACTGCGTCACTACTTCCAATCTCATTCCATCAGAGTTCTGACCGATCAACCGCTAAGGTAGGTGCTCCATCGTCCCGACACTTCTGGGCGACTACTTAAATGGTGCATTGAACTAAGTCAATATGATATCACCTACCATCCTCGCACCGCCATCAAGGGACAAGCCATGGACGATTTCATTGCCGAATTCACTACCAACGAAGGTAGGGAGCAATCGGAAATAGAAGAAGACATCAAGTGGAATCTCTTTGTGGATGGTGCGTCAAACGAACAAGGCTCGGGGGCAGGTGTAGTAATAATCACTCCCAGGGGAAATAAGCTACACTATTCTCTAAGGTTGGAATTCGCTGCCACCAAAAACGATGCAGAGTATGAAGCAGTGATAGCTGGATTAGAACTTGCCATAGAAATCGGAGCCAATTCTTTGTGTCTTCATAGTGATTCTCAACTTATTGTAAATCAAATACTAGGAGAATTCCAGGCTCGAGAAGAACGACTCATAGCATATCTAAAGAAGACCAAGTTGCTTCTCGATCAATTGGATCGCTATTTAATCAAACACATCCCTCGGGAAGAGAACTAAGAGGCCGACGAATTGGCGAAGCAAGCTAGCATGAGAGATGGCACTATTCCTGGAGCAGTGGCCATCTCAAAGCAACTGACCCCAAGTTTCGAGTAGGTGAATCTGATAGCTACAATCAGAGAGGAAACTTGGATGACTTCCATCCAAAAATACTTACAAGACGGCACACTACCCGACAAGCGTAACGAAGTCAAGAAAATCTTAAGGAGAGCTTCCCGCTACACAATACAAGAAGGCACCCTTTATCGGCGCGGCTTCTCTAACCCCTTATTAAGGTGTGTCGCTGAAAGAGAAGCAAAGGAAATCTTATCCAGCATCCATCAAGGAAGCTGCGGAGATCACACTGGAGGGCAGGCTCTGGCAAAGAAAATACTCCGATATGGATACTTCTGGCCCACCTTAAACAAAGACGCCTTAGAATTCGTCAAAAAATGTGACAAATGTCAGAAATTTGCGAAGATTCCGCGGCTACCCACAACTGAGATTACCCAAATGACCAGCCCTTGGCCCTTTGTAGTATGGGGAATTGACCTGATTGGCGAACTGCCAATGGGCCGAGGCGGAGCCAAATATGCTATAGTGGCAGTCGACTATTTCACCAAATGGGTGGAGGCGGAACCCCTAAATAAAGTATCTTCAGCAAAAATTATTAACTTCTTGATCAAAATGTTCTATGCAGGTACGGGGTCCCACTTAAAATCATATCGAACAACGGACTTCAGTTTGACAGCGAGGAGTTCGCCAACTGGTGTCAAGAGCACGAAATTCACAAAAGCTTCTCATCTGTAGCTTATCCCCAGGCAAACGGACAAGTCGAAGCTGTCAACAAAATTCTCAAAACTCTAATAAAAAAGAAACTTGAAAAGTCAAAAGGCGCTTGGGTGGATGAACTTCCGACAGCACTTTGGGCCTATCGCACATCTTTTAGAACATCAACGGGGCATACTCCTTTCTCTTTGGCATACGGATCGGAGGCTATGCTCCCAGTTGAAACTATAGTGCCTTCCCACCGTAGGATCCACTATAACCCTGAAGAGAACGAGGAACTTCTTCACATGTCTTTGGATCTAATTGAGGAAAGAAGAAATGACGCAGCCCTCAAAGCAACAGCTCACAAGCAAAAAGTGGCAGCGCACTACAACTCCAAAGTCAAGCATCGTAGCTTACAAGAGGGGGATCTTGTCCTCAAGCGAATCTTCCCGCACCCCGGAGCACTAGATCCAATCTGGGACGGACCATATGTAATTCATAAAGATCTCCACAACGGAACTTATATTTTGTCAACAGTGGACGGAGAGGTGTTCCAGAGGGCATGGAACATCCAGCACCTTCGTCGATACTTTTGTCAACTTGTACTTTTCCACAACTGTAGCCGAACCACTTTAAAAAACTTGTCTCTTTTTTAACTTGTTCCTTTGTGTCTTGGCTACTTGTTAACTTTATCCTTTTCTGTTGAACAAAATCCTGTGCATATATCATTTCCATTCAAGACACTCCACAACGCGACTTCACCTGGACAAGACCTAACAGGTACTATGCGAATCTATGCCCTCGCCAATGGGACACTTTTGCTCCGGCATCCCTCTGCTGCGGGTTAACTCATTGCTCGCGACGACCCTTAAAGCCAACTGTAATGAGCCGATTATAAGCCACCGAGAAGGCCGACTATAGCCAAGGCAGCTCATTACGGCGTTCGGCTCGCCGGCGGCCGTGAACCTACTTTAAGCCCCAACATAAGGTGTGGCCAGCCAGGGGTAGTTCACGGTTGACGATCGGCACCAACGCTAGCCGACCACGGTAAATCGAATAATACCCACGATTATGGGCCATAATGGCCCGGGTAGTTACTGTGCGCGATCTCGGCTCCGATGTGTCTTAAGTACGGCTGTGGTAAAAAAAAAACTCCCCGCGGAGGCGTAAGATGGGTGACAAATGTCTCCAAGACCCACAGCTAGGGAAAGTGACTGCAAGACCCGTTTGCCACGAACTTAAGCACATCGAAGGCCTTCCGTGATTGGAAGTTTTACTATTTCTTATATTTCTATTTTATTTAAAAACTTTCCTCCTATCCTCTATGACAATCCCTAAAGTACAGGACACAAGATAGGAGACGCTCACTAAGAACTCACAATTGGATGACGAGTCAATCAACTGCATTCCATACTCACTCATATAAGACATTCAAAGCAACCGTCTACAACTAAAACATGAAGGGCGGTACCTTCTTCTTTTGTGTATAAATACGTAGCTATAATTTATTCGCACATCACATTAAACATTGCAAGGTATGAAATTACATGTTAAGCCAGAACTTGACATCAAACATGATCGAATCACAGGCATATGCACAGCTATACTTCTTATGCAACACATCAAAATAACGAAAGCATTCAAATACGACAGAATCAACCTAAGTTAAAAATTACATGCCACGAATAAAGTCATTTGTTACAAGTAACGTAATTACAGCCTAAAAGTTGCGTTGCTGATTTGAGACTAACATAGACAACAATGTCAAGTAAACAAAAAATATCCAGGTCAAGTCATGGAGTCGGCTGCATCGGAGCTGCACCCTTGTCCTGCTGGCCCTCCGGGATCTCTTTAACTGTGGAGTGGGAACTCTCAGCATGTTGACCAGAGGAAGTTGGTGCTCCGGAGGTCCCGCCTGTCCGATCAAGGAAAGAATTCATTAATAATAAGCAACCAAGTTACGAAAAGCTAAAAGGGAAGACTTACCAGCATCTGCTCCTTGATCATCATCCTCTAACTGCACACCGACCTCCTCAGCAGAAAGCAGCTGCATACCCTCTTTCACCGCCACCTTCTCCTCTTTGGTGAATTGAGCCGTAACCACATCCATTCTAAAGGCCACACCACCCTCCTTATCTGCATCGGACTTAGCCTCCTCCAAGGCCCTGAGATAAATCCTGGCCATGACTCGGGGGTAATCATCCATCCAAGATAAGTTGCCCTGTTTCCAAGTGCGAAAGTATATATCGTGAAGCATCTCATCCATTATCCCCTCATTCTCCTCAAACTCCCTTATTCGGTCCTCGGAAGCCAACAACTTTGCAGCGGTAGTGTCCCTCTCCGATCGGTATCGCGAGCAGTCAACCTGAAAGGTTTTTCTCATCACCTCCATCTCCTCCTTCAGCTTGGTTTGGGCAAGCTCCACAGCCTCAAGTTTCCCGGACAACTCTTGTACCCGCTCGAGATCCGCTTTCCGAACCTCATCCACCGTTGCAATAGCCATATCAATCCGTTCCTTACAAACGGCCTCCATTCTCCGCATCTCTGCCCTGTTGACCTCTTCCATGGTCTTCTTTAATTGCATAGATGCAAACTCATGTTGGGAAATCTGGATGGCTTGATCAGCGAGTTGTTTAGCCTGGTCGGAAACCATTAAACGCAGTCGCATGTTAGCACTGCCGATTTCTTCTCCAGCTTAACCAGACGAGCATGATGCCCCATCAGCTTCCTGGTTTCCTCAGCAACCCGATCAATGTTTGCCTTAGCTTCGTCCCCAAAGGTTACAACCCGAGTGGTGAGCAAATCAAGGTCTAGGGACTTGGCCTCGTCAAGCACCCTTACCATGGGATTACGAGGGAGAAGGTACTCACCAGTAGCCTCATCAAAGGAAATATCGTGAGAATCCGGATTCAGATCCGGATGACCCGCAAACGGATTACGAGCCAAGCCAGGATGGTCAATCGGGATAACGGTAGGATTTTCAGACGGGAGCGGGGAAGGAATAAACTCAGTGTTCTCCTCCGTGGTATCCTGAAGAGGCTGAGTCGGGGCTGAGGACCAGGTGGAGATTCAAACAAGGAGCGACTCCTCTTCTTCTTTCGGATATCCTCTTCGATGACTCCAAGAAGAGGATGGTAGCCGACTACGTCTCCAGAGCGGTTAGTCGGAGGCTTTGGTTTAGTAGAAGCCCTGAGAAGTTTATATTGTTCAAGACGGTGCCGAACATCTGATGCCTTGACCGCTTTACCCATTCCTAGGATAAAAAAAACCAAGTGTTACAAGCTGACATTGAACTATAATTCAAGAAATATATCAAGTTAGGAAGAGAAAAGAGACACTCATGTTATACAAACCCTGGGGAGAAGTGGGATACTGCAATAAGTCCTGGATCTCATTCCAGGACGGGAGTTGACCATAAAATATTCCTAAGTCCTTATCACAAATGGATTCTGCAGAAGTCAAAAATTCACCTTGAGTTGCGGGGGCTGCCTCAACTAGAACACTTTTGGAAGGTGAATCGGCGTCGGCTCCAGCCTTGTCAGCTTTCTTAAACTTCTCTACCAGAGCCGGTTCTTCCTCCAGCTCTTCGAAAGCTAGGTGGAAAGCATCGTCCGTCCACTCCTGGATCACACCCGCTTGCTTAGAAGACAAAGCCCCAGCATCATCACCACTTTGTCCATCACCTTCTCCATCGCTTCCACTCTCCCCCTCACCTCCTTCATCCTCACCTTTTTTCTCCTCCACATCTCCCTCCTCCGGGATGTCTGGACATGTGCTAGGGGAGGGACCGTCGGACTTCTTAAGTTTCTTCCCCCCGGCAATTGGATGTTTCGGGAAAGGTGTCCTTTTACTGCTCTTCGCCGTAGCCCCTCCTTTAGCCTTGGCGGCCCTCTCCTCAGCCGTGTCTCTCTGCTTGACCATAGACTGATGTGGCAGAATCAGGTTGTGCCCTAGAAGGGTAGCATTCCTGATCAAATAAGAAGCCGACCTCTCCCTTCCCAGAATGGCTTCTATTTCCTCAACCATCCGAACCAAACGATCGTTCTCTACAACCGCAAAGCCACCCGTCGCTAGCAAGAAATAAGGCACGTAAGGGAGAGTATTGCGGTCAGAACAAAAAATTATAAATAAGATTCAACTTACAGCCAGAGGTGAAGCGGCGGAAAGAAACGGAGTCATCTCTGACAAAAAACCATTCCTTCTTGAACATGCTGAACTTCGAGTATAAATCCAGGACTGGCTTGAAGGACACGGCCGACTCCAAGCTAATATACGGAGACCCTTTCTTGTAGCCTCTTAAGTTGTATAGATACCGGATTTCCCGATTGGAAGGAGGACGCCCGTATCTCCTCTGGAAGATGACGAACAGGCTCGCCAAGATGGCATAGGAGTTGGGTTGAAGCTGGAAAGGAGCCACCTTCAAGTATGTGATGAAGCTGACTATCCAAGCATTGATAGGTGGGATGGCACCACACATGCAATGATACCTGCTATAAGCAAAATATCCTTCAGGAGGGTTATACGGCATCACTCCTTCCCCCGGCAACAACATATGCGCTCTGTCGATCCCAAAAGAGCGAGAAATAACATCAAGATGCTCATCTTTGAAGGAGCTAGGAAAGCAATTAGGCGGTGAGTTCAGGAGCTCTTGAGGACCGTACCCGTCTACTAGCGATCTCGGGGTTGGTCCATGTCGTTTTGGTGCTGCCTGAACTGAGGGCACTATGGAGGACTCTCCTTGGTCCTTAGACTTCTTTTTGTCAGAACGAGTTTCTACTTTGTGAGACATTATCTGCAACACGAGAAAACACATTGTTAGAACAAGGAGTGTGGAGACATAAACAAGCAAGTACATACGGCATGGAATATCGTTCATAATTCAAAACTTAATCAGTAGTTCGAGACTAAAGTTCATTTGGCACTCAAGTTCATCCGGTAGCTCAAGGCTCAAAGGTTCATTCGGCATTCAAACTCCCCAATCTCATTCAGTATTTCCAACATAAAAAAATTCCTTCGAAAGTTCAGGTCTTATAATTCGTTCGGCAATCAAACTCCCCATGGTCATTCGGGGGTTCAAGGCCTGGAATTCATTTGGTACTCGTGCTCTCCGATACCATTCGGTAGTTTAATCATAAAAGTTCGTTCAGCAGGAGGAAAACCTCACCTAGTCCGGTGGTCGAGACTGGTTCGATACTTAGTTGATTCGGCTATTTCAAACAGTCGAGTCTGGTTCGGTACTTGATTGATTCGGCTATTTCAAACGATAGAAGATGAACAGAGACATGAAGCCCGTATTTATAGGCAAACAAGGATGACCGAGCCAACTGGTTCGGCACGTAGGACCGAATGAGTTTGTCCAAGCTGAAACAAAGCACGACATATGTTGGCATATGCCCCACTTTGGGGGACAAATGTTGGGTGCGTTTCCACCACCACCGAACCAAAGGGAAGAAGGCACCACCGAACCACTCACCACCGAACCAATCCACTCCCAAGGCCTAGCCGAACCAAAACAAGGAAAGAGCCACCGAATCACATGCTACCGGACCAACATACTCCCGGACCAGAGCCACCGCCGAACCAACCCACTTCCTAAGAACTGCCGAACCAACTCACAACCAACCACCACCGAACCAACTCCACTCACAACCGAACCAAAGCCACTCCAACCATCTCTGAACCAAGGCGTTGCCGAACCAACCTGGCCAGGCCAGATTACATCAGCCCAAGCCCACCAGCAGCTATATACATCCAAGACCCCTACCCCCTGCCTCACTCTATAAATAGAGGGGTAGGGGTACAACAATGGCGGACAAGTTTGAGAGCTCAAGCACAGATAGAACTTTCAAACAACTTTCATATACTTGTATCAAAGCTTTGTACTTGTAATCTGAACAGTAAAGGAGAATAACATATAAAGTGGACGTAGGCACATTCTGGCCGAACCACTATAAATCTGTGTGTCTTTTACAGTTTAGTCCCTGCTTTTTATATATTTTCATAAATCACCCAGATCACTAAAAAACAACATAAAATCAACTAAATCATACGACTTGGAGGTGTTTGCCCATTTTTTGTGCAAACAAATAGAAAATTCTTAAATGATATTTTGTGCTATAGTAATTACACGGTACTGTGATCATGAGAGGTTTATCACATTAAAAATAACATATTGTTTAAAACATTACTAGTCAAGATGATTTGAAACAGGATATCGATACATCCGTTGGGACTATAGTACGTGAAGCTCTCCAAATGTTGGAGGTATATTACTCATCACCGTTGGAGGCACCAAGGGGTTACGTACTGATAGTTATTGGATAACTATAGAACGACTCACTTGAGTGTTTTCTGTTGGTTAATACAACAAAGGTCAAACAGAGAATCTGGAAGTGGTGATATTACACAGTTCTCTCGACTTGAGAATACCGTGAAACTTCAATGTGTATACTCCACTTTGATTATAGTTAAATGGTGACATAGCTCCATCAAACGACAATAGTATAGTTTAAGTGTAAGCATTGGAAGTGAAACACTATTCGATAGAGAATTTGTCTTCTCGGTCATATAAGGTCAACATCACGCTCAATTATAGTCAACTCGAAGTCAAAGTCTCTGACTAAGCGGTAGGATTAATAACAATTATTATTATTGAACTAAGGATTTTGTGTTTGGACTAATCAAGTTAAATGTGGACGACGTTGGAATATTGACTAAAGACAAATTCCATAAGTCCTAATGATATATAGCGTGAACGAAGAGAATTATTGTAAATAATTGTTCTACTGGTACCACTTATAAGAATTAAATTGTATTTTACTGAAAGATGTGCATGTTAGTCCATGAGTTGATGGTTTTGATGACAACAACCTTAGAATAAGATTATAAAATATAAATACTAACATTATAGTTTAGATATATATGTATATGCAAGATTTAACCATGCAGGTACCAAGAATGAAGATTGTACAGTATAGAGATTCAAGATATCAAGATTGAAGACTCATGAGTATCAAGATAATCAAGAGTTCAATATTTCAAGATAAGTATTGAGTCTAGAATTATGTTAAAACTTCACAATAGCACTGAAATCTTCACTCCATTTTTCTTTTGGGATAGAACCCATTTCTACCTTTTAGTGGCTTACAAACCCACGACAAGTAGCTTACAAACCTACGACAAGTGGCTTACAAACCCACGAACATCCTGGTTTTGTACAAGTTCTCGAGTCCTGACATGATGAGATATTCTGCAGGAAGAAGCTTGCAAAACTACTTCAAAATGTTTTTTCAAAACAACTTCGGAATGATTTTCAAACTGTTTTAGCCTTAAAAATTATCTTTTTAAATGATTTTCAAAAAGATGTTTTAGCCTTAAATATTCTTGTTTTTAAACTTCGGTTATTTTAAACTATCTTTTAAATATAATATATTTATACTTAGATTTAAATATAAAATTATAGTAAAATTATATATATAGTGTTCTCTATATTTATCTATATATCTTATCTATAGTCAAGTATATTTATAAAGTTTAAAATAGTTTTAATATAAGATAAAGGTTATTTTCAAAGAAAATCAAACTATCAAAAATTGCTTTGGGATGTCGACATGCCTATGGTGACCATGTCGACATGGTGACAGTTGAGTTCAAAATTTAAATTTCAAAAGAAGTGTCTATTCGTTATAACCTTTCACGAATGGACATGACTGTTGTTCTTCTATAAATAGGGGTTAGTTTCAACGAATTTTAAATCAGTTTTTCTGGTTTTTCACTTCTCTTCTTCTTCCACATTTTCTTAATCAAAATTCTATCATTACTCTGCCGAATCAACATTGAATCTAACTAGATTATCTCTGGTTTGATTCTCTATCACTATCTCAACAAGATCTAAGTGCTATTTAGAGTTATAGGCTTCTTTGTAATCTATCTAGCGAGAAAAGGTGTGATTGTAGCCTTGGAAATCAACCAAGCGAGAAAAGGTGTGATTGTAGCCTTGGAAATCAATTGGGTGAACTTGTTGCCCCGGAAATCAAGTATCTCTACCCAGAGGATTGTGATTCTGGAGGGTGTACCTCGTAGCCTTGAAACCGAGGGTTGTATTTGTAAGAATTGTTTTTGAAAGGAAATCCGTGCTTGTGTTGCGGGACTGGATGTAGGGTAACTCCGAACCAGTATAAAATCCAGTGTGTTCTTTCCTTTACTGCTTTTACTTTATATTTGCATCTGTGTTTGATTCTGTGTTCATATCTGTATCTGATTAGTGTATACATCGTTAACAAATTAAGATAAACTCAAAAAGATTAACAAATTTCTTAAAACACTATTCACCCCCCCTCTAGTGTTAATTCTAGCCTTAAGATCCTTAATCCGCATTCTCACAGTGCAAACGATAATTTCAGACAAAATGTCACACCGCTAGCCAATGTGACGTGTGAACGTTAATATTCAAATTGCTTGTTATTAACCGCTAACTGAATTCAGACCTTTGAGTTGTACAACCGTAATGATGAATACTCCAGAAAAACTACACGATTCGATTAATTTATAATCATTATACAATAACTAAATTAATTAGTATTTATGAAATATTAATTATTAATTATTAATTTATTTATTTGAATACCATTAGTATATTTAATAAAGTGTGTGTATATAAAAGTTATATATATACGTATAAACATTTAAATTTGATTTAAATCGATTAATTACTAAGTGTTTTTGGAAATTTTGAGGGCTCGAATAGCCTCCATTCCATAGCCGGCCATGCATGTTAAAGGGGGATTTGATTTGATTTAATTAAGAGTTAATTAAGAATAAAAGAGATAAATTTTACGAAATGAATTGGAAAGTTTTCAGTTGTTTCTTTAAAACAAATTTTCCTATCATTTTTTCATTGACTCCTCTGATGGTTTTTTTTCTTCCTCTCCTCAACCCCCCCTCCAAATCGAAAATTAATGGCTTCTTAGCCATAAAATCTCCAAAACAAAACCAAAAAAAAATTAAAACAAAATAAATAAAATGTGTTGATTCAGATCGTTACAAAATCCTGATTCAATCAGATCTAGAAGTTTTATTCTTCCTTCAAGGTGCGATTTTTGCATGTCTATAAAGTAATTTCTAATTTTATTTCATTATGAAACATATGATGATAACACAGCCCCTTAATCTCAACTACTCATTTCTATTTAAATACTAATTGTTTCTCTCTCTCTTATCACACCATACAATTACTGAAATAAAAATAAGTGGTTGAAATTAAGAGGCCCGGCTCTGTTTGGGGGCTGAATTCAGGGGACTGCTGATCCCCACACACACACACACACACACATATATATATATATAACGACCACCATTTTCAACCCTCCAATGTCGACACTAATACATCCATGGTATTCACATGCCGAGCATCCAAGTGCCGGAAAGACCGATTGTTAGGGTAAAAGAAAAGGAAGAAAAGAAAAACGAACAAGCAAGAGGAGAACAAAAACATCAAAATCTCACAATGGGATGATAACCTATAATATCAAAAGATAATACGCAGAGCTACTCTAATATACATAGTATTTCAGAGTTACTAATCAAAGTACTATCATCAGCCTGAACAGTTATAACAGTCCGCCCTTACAATTGCCAATATATATACATAAAGTAATACATCGAAACTAAGAATATTATGGTAGATAAACATCCAGCTCCTCTCCAAGAGCTTTAATGAACATCAACGAAAACCTGCTTTCCTAAGACTGCTAGAAAGAGCACCCATGAAGATAAGGGAAAAATAAAATCATGGATCAGACAAAAGTTTAGTGTGAGAAACTCAATAAATATACGTGACATATAACAGCGCCTTTGAGACCAACCGGATCACTGGAACGGATTTCCCCTTAAAAGAACCAACCACGTAATAGTTACATATTTGATATAATAGATAATGTATAAGGAGTAGAATATAAGTAAGGAAAATAGCTACAGTGCGTGAAGTGTACACAACAACAATATTATTTATACAATTAAACCGCTAAGGCACGTTCGCTAAATTGTGTACGATTTCCACGGAGACGCCCTCGATACAACGAGGTGGATCTTTTACACAAGGATAGGAAATGTCCTTTCGAATAGCGTACATCTCTAGTGAATGTACTATAAGGTAAACACAACTGGCCCAGACGTAGAAAATGCTAAACCAAGTATCAACAACACCAAGGCCCAACAATCAAAAGCATCTCCAGATATGGAGTTGATATACCCCAAGAGTTAGCTAAACCCGAGATTGTGCATCCTTACTATGGTTTCTATCATTACCGATGGTGAAGTCACGTTTAGTATCCCAATATACAAGCCACAACCTGAACAGATCTTGGAACCACACACGGATTCCAGCATCTCAACAGATCTCAGAACCACACATGGATTCCCACATTATGAATAGATCACGAACTTCTACATGGGTTCAAGCATCTCAATCAGATCTTGAATCTCCACAAAGATTCCAGCATCACGAACCACTTTCAAAGCATATATCATATATATGGTTTTGAAGTGGTTACAGTCTCAAATCATCTCATATAATACACTCTCCTTGCTTACCAGACGCTCCAAAATCAATCGATAGATTTCCAGTCAACTCAACCCCGGTTATTTCAGAAATAAACAGACAATACATAAGGGTGGAGATCCTCTCATATCCGGATGAATTTCCTTATCATTTTTCCTTGAAGGCAAGACGAGTTTATACGCAGGGTATAACATCATCTTGTGTTCCTTCTAGATATTTCCTAAGTTAATATTTGGTCAATTTCAGTAACAATGAGAATGATCGCATAAGAAAACTAAATCCCGTATACTTTCCCTAAGCAAGTGACATGCAAGCACTATCAATTCATACAAAGCACGATCAAGTCACCTAAATGAATTTTAATCCTTTTTTAATCAGTTTATCCTTTATTAATTAAAAACCTTTTTTTATTAGTAAAACTCCTTTTTATCTATTATAACTTCTTTTATTAATCAAAACTTTCTTTATTAATTAATACTCCTTTATTAATTAAAACTCATTTATTTACTTATATGTGTGTGTGTAATTTCTCTTTATAAAAGATATATACTTATATCATATTATTTCACTATTCATTTATGCTCTTTTCAATACTTCAAAAGTATTCGTATACTTATCTCAACGGTATAAGTATATTCACAAATCATTAACAAGATTTACTTGCTTTAAACTATAATCAAAGAGATAATAAAAACGATCGTTACATAAACATTGTTACTATAAACCCATTTTCTCTTTTATATTTTAAACATATACCTTTTGTATCTTTATTTAAAAAGATTCCATACTTGTTATTATTTTTAAAATTCCCTTATTAAAGATCTAAGTATATACGAAATCATTTAACAATATTCTTTCACTTTAAATATAATTCTGGGGTTTAAATAAAGATTTTACCAAAACATTGTTTACTACAAACCCTAAAACACTCCACATTTAATCATTATCTTTAAAACTTTCTTTTAAAGATCTTATTGCATTTAAAAGAGTTTAAGACAACTGTTACTCAAACAATATCACAATAACCCAAAACTATTTTATTACTTTAAACATTATTTTTAAAAATCTCTTGTAAAGATTAAATTATATTTATAAGGGTTAAAGACAAGTGTTACTTAAACATTGTCACAACAAACCCAAAACACTTCATTACTTGAACATTATATTTAAAGTATTCCTTATTAAAGTCCTAAACATTTTCCTAATTGTGATCCTAATTATATTCCTTATTTTAATCTTAATTATATTTCTAATTATAATCTTAATTATAATTAATAAGGGTTAAAAACAAATGTTACTGAAAACACTGTTTACCGCAACCCAAATCCATTTACTTATTTTATCTGGTTAAATTTAATAATTGACTAATTGACTATCTAGTTCTAAAAACGATTGCTTATAGAAATCAAGGTTCGTATACTTAATCGTCCCTTCTTCCAAAATACTTATTCTATTAAGTATGGGAATCAAGGTTCGTATACATAAATGTAACTTTTCGTCCCTTCTTCCAAAATAATGATCTTTCAAAAATACTTGTAAAGTTAGAAATGTTTTTAAATGATATATATGTATGTGTATGTATGTATGTATGTATGTATATGTATATTAGTTTAGTTATAAAGTTACCATACTTAATAGAATTTAAAATAAACTTAAAGAAGAAAACTTAAAGAAAAGTTCTTTATACTATAATAAAATATTAAACTAGTTTTATAAAGTTATATATACATGATACCTTTTAAAATATTTATAAATAAGTTATAAATAGTTATATAAAATAGCACTTTAAAAATAATTATTAATATTGATTTAAAAACCTTTTTCTATTTAAACAAAATAAACAAGTTTTATAAATATAATTAGAAAACCTTTACTTTAAAATTTCAATACAAACTCTTTAAAAATATATTTAAATTTTAAACTTCTTTTAAAATACTTGTATACCATTTATAAAACACCTTTGAAGAGATTTTATAAAATATCTAAATGAAATAACATTATATACTTTACTTAAAATAAGGATTTTCAAAGTGCATCCATAGCGACTATTGTTATATGGACCATAACTTTTACAACTTTATTGTATAAATTAAATAGCTTTTCAACTCAATTTATTACTATTTTTATACTTTTATAAGTGTAGAAAGAAAATAAAACATCTCATTCAAATATGATTCATAAAAAAAGATAGAAGAGAGGGGATTCAAAATGCATTTATAGCGGCTATCGTTATATGAACAATTCTAAATTCAACTTCATTCATTCACAAGTACATTTAACAATTTTCAACTTCAAATACACATCACAAAGAAGCATAGAAAACATATACACCCCCCACACACAGATATATATATATATATATATATATATATATATATGAAAACACAATATTCAAACAAGAATAAAATACACAACATTAAAGTGCTTCTATAGCAACTATCGCTATACGAACACTTTCATTTCAAGTCCAAATCAATTCTGTCCCCAACTAATCCTTATGTCTTTTATTTCAAGGCTGTGCAATAAGTCATAACAAGTCATACACAACCATTTACATATGTTGTTGCTTTCCAAAGCAAGAACCAAACAATAACACAATATAAATTAACGCAACATTTATATATTTCAAACAACAACAACACAAGCATCGTTATAATATTTTTGATGGTAAGAAAATGTATCTATATTCAAACCAAACATAATAACAAGATCTCACTTCCTACCTCTACCTATCAAGCCACCAAAACACCCCCTACCATTCAACCTTGCTTATGTCCATGCTCCACCTTCCTCATTATTCCATATGACCATGCTTGGTTTTGGGGATTTGTGCTCCAAATCTCTAGCTCCATGTTGCTACAAGGGGATGAAATGATGTCCAAAGTCATATACTTGAGTTTGGGTTGGCTTTGAGTTGGTTTGCTTGGATTTGGTCTTATGAATTTATGAAAAAAGAAAAGAGAAAGAAGTGAAGAAAGAAGCCATTTTTAGGGAATTAGCAAACCAAAAATGTAAGCTAAGGATATTCTTTTATAGAAGTAGAATAGTGGCCAAATGACCCCTCCTACCCTTGCTTGGCCAGCCGACAGAGGACTGCCCCCATCTCCTTCCTTCCTTGATTCATGCCTTGATTTGTGGCATGTTTCATGCTTATTTTCCTTAAACCATGCCTTATCTCAAGAGTCCTTTTGTCCCTAAATTAAACTCTTTTAACTTAATTAATTTGCTTAGGAACTAAGGTAATTTAATACTTGTAAACGTGTTCATATGTTACTGTACAAGTTCCAAAGAGTTCAAACAACTTTTGTTAAATAAAAATTCGTTTATCGATAAAATGATTTTCGGTCACATTATCGATATTTCTTCGAACAATTTGTTTTTGTAAACAAATTCAAAAATAAGTTTACTTCATAAGTTATTAATTAAAAAGGGTAATAAGGTTGTAAAATAATATTCGTTAGTATTAAATCCTAGATACAAATATTTAAATAATTCAGATATTTAAATCCGAAGTGTTCAAAATTTCGGGTCATTACATTCTTCCCCCTAGAATATTTCATCCTCAAAATTCTGACACGAGCAACCAAAGAAACAATCACACATCCATACTTAATAGTATTCATAATTACAAGTAAACAAAGCTAATGGTTTACCCAGTTTCAAAAACCTTCTCATCGCACAAGGATGATAGATAGCCTACTAAGCGTACCTTTCTCTCAACAGCCTCATGTTATTACCTAGTCAATTATTTATACTCTCTAAAATAATTCTAAGTGTCCTTTCTCAAACTCTCCATAAACCAACAAACATAGCATTTAATTATACTAAAGCCCGTATGATGTGCACAGACCATTCGTATGCAATATCAAATCCAATCACTTGCTCGATCGCATAAATTTCACTTCTTAATTAGTATATCTCACTTGACCTCTCTAGTGTAGGTTTCGATCTGGTTCCTTGATTAGACACCTTCGTTCTCTTTACATAGTCATATACTATGATAGAAAACTTAAGGACCATATCAAGAATCTACATCAAGTGTTTACCATCAAGAATCTTGTGAAAAGTCCATGTTCAGATTGGTGTAAATCACCACGAAATCATGTACTCGAATCCCAGATCGAGAACTATCTTGCTTATAAAATGATCTACATACAACTTACATATTTTATTCTATTGGTTTCTTAACTACTCCAGTTTCTTTTTAATTCACATTTAATCATATATAGTATTTCTCATTTAATATTAAAATCATTTATGAACCATTTCATAAATATTACTTAAGTTTATAAACATTTAATAACTTAAATTTATATTCGTATAACACTCTACTGCATCCTAAGAATATATACACTATCTCATATTTGTTTTACTTAACATAGATCTTGTACAAATTTAAAACTTGTTTAAATTTACTATCTTCAGAATTTAAGAGTTACAAAAACTCATCTTTATATTTTTACAAAAACACTTAGCTCCTATTTCGATATCAATTCAGAGTTTACAACTGTCCAAAGTCGCCGAAAATTCTGTTTTATTTCAACTAATGAAAAATACCAAACAACATATCATATCAAGATGCACAACCAAACCATCTTAAGGCATAAGATACATGCGTCCATAAAAAAACTTAATAGGAAAACTTTAGAACTAAACATCGGGTTTCATTTCAAATCATTTCAAAATATAATATACATATAACATTTGTACATCAAATCATACTTAGGGATTTAAATCAAATTCTATTTCACCAGAACAACTTGTAGAAAACTACTTTAGTAACATCCTCCGCTTTGAAACTCGAAAATGAACGTCGATGATGCTGTAGTCATCGCTAGAATTATTTTCCAACGACGAAAGTGAGTTCAGTACTTTCGATCTCCTTCAACATCCCTTTTAAAATATTTCTATTCATAAATAGTTTAAATAATACTATTATTGTTTTCTCCAAAACATTGAAAAATAATTTTCAAAAAATACCGGGATTTAAGTTCTCAAATTTTCAGTTTTAAATCCTTTTTATTTATAAACCATACTTAGACAAATTTGCTTTCTTATATAAAACCTTTTCACAAATATTTATTTCAAAATATCTTTCTTCTATTTTTATAATAAACATCCTTTATTAAAGTTAACTTTTTAACCCAACCTTTTCATCGAACGTCTTATAGTTAAATTGTGAAACTTAATTCATAAGGTGTTCGTTTCAATGTTCTCATAAATTACTATATACCCAACCCATGTTGTAAAAAGGTATACTAGTTATAAATCAAAAAGCAATTGTAATGCTCATAAATTGGTCGAGTAAGACTAAGCTAATCAATGGGAAATAAATGAACACCATTAATCAACTACAGTATCAACCTGTACTTATATATTACTAATATAATAAATACATATACGCTCTTATATATATAATATTATCAAGTTATAATAAGACATTCCATTACCCTATCTCTTAATGAGTTATAGCCAACAAAGCCAAGGTTCTTGCTTAACCTTTAGCTCTGATACCAGCTATAATGACCACCCTTTTCGACCCTCGAATGTCAACACTAGTACGTCCATCATGATATTCACATGCCGAGCACCCAAGTGCCGGAAAGACCGATTGTTAGGGTAAAAGAAAAGGAAGAAAATAAAACAAACAAGAAAGAGGTGAACAAAAACACCAGACTCACAGTGGAATGACAACCCATAATATCAAAAGATAATACACAGAGCTACTCTAATCTATATAGTATTTCAGAGTTACTAATCAAAGTACTATCATCAGTTCAGATAGTTATAACAGTCTGCCCTTACAATTACCGATATATATATATAAAGTAATGCATTGAAAATAAGAATACTATTGTAGGTAAACATCCAACTCCTCTCCAAGAGCTTCAATGAACATCAACGAAAACCTGCTTTCCTCAGAGTGTTTGAAAGAGCACCTATGGAGATAAGGGAAAAATAAAACTATGGATTAAACAAAAGTCTAGTATGAGAAACTCAAGAAACATGTGTGACATATAACAACACATTTTGAGACCAACCGGATCACAGGAATGGTTTTCCCCTTAAAAGAGCCAACCATCTAATAGTTAGATATTCGATATAATAGATAATGCCTAGGGTGTAGAATATAAGGAAAATAACTATGTTGCGTAAAGTGTACCCCACAACAATAATATTTATACAATTAAAACCACTAAGGCGCGTCTGCTAAATTATGTAGGGTTTCAACGGAGATGCCCTTGATACAACGAGGCAGATCTCTTACACAAGGATAAGAGATATCCTTCCGAGCAGTGTACATCTCTAGTGAATGTACCATAAGGTAAACACAATTGGCCCCGACGTAGAAAACGCTGAACCAAGTATCAACAACTCCATGGCCCAACAATCAAAAGCATCTCTAGATATGGAGTTAATATACCCTCAAGAGTTAGCTAAACCTAGAATTATGCATCATTACTCTGGTTTCTATCATTACCAATGGTGAAGTCACGTTTAGCGTCCTAACATACAAGCCACAACTCGAACAGATTTGGGAACCACACATGGATTCCAGCATCTCAACAGATCTCGAAACCACGCATGGATTCACACATCCTGAACTGATTACGGACCTCTACATGTGTTCAAGCACCTCAATCAGATCATGAATCTCCACATAGATTCCAGCATCACGAACCTCTTCTAAAGCATAGATCATGTATATGGTTTTGAAGTAGGTACAGTTTCAAGTCATCCTATATAAATACACTCTTCCTGCTTACCAGACGCTCTAAAACCAATTGATAGATTTTCAGTCAACTCAACCCCAGTTCTTTTAGAAATAAACAGACAATACATAAGGGTGGAGATCCTCTCTTATCCAGATGGACTTCCTTATCATTTGTCCTGGAAGGCAAGATGAGTTTATACGTAGAGTGTAGCATCATCTTATGTTCCTTCTAGATATTTCCTAAGTTAGTATTCGGTAATTTCAATAACAATGAGAATGACCGCATAAGGAAACTAAGTCGCGTATACTTTTCCTAAGCAAGTAACACACAAGTACTACGAATTCATACAAACATGATCAAGTCACCTAAACGACCTTTAATCCTTTTTTAATTAATTTGTCCTTTATTAATTAAAAACACTTTTTATTCGTAAAACTCCTTTTTATCTAATAAAACTTCTTTCATTAATCAAAACTTCCTTAATTAATTAATACTCCTTTATTAATTAAAACTTTTTTATTTACTTGTGTGTATATATATATATATATTTAATTTCTCTTTATAAAAGATATATACTTGTACCCTATTATTTCACTATTCATTTATGCTCTTTTCAATACTTCAAAAGTATTTGTATACTTATCTCAATGGTATAAGTGTATTCACAAATCATTAACAAGATTTACTTACTTTAAACTATAATCAAAGAGACAAAAAAAATTGTTAATTAAACATTGTTACTATAAACCCATTTTCTCTTTTATATTTCAAACATATACTTTTTCTATCTTTACTCAAAAAGATTCCATACTTGTTATTATTTTTTAAATTCCCTTATTAAAGACCTAAGTATATGCATAATCATTTAACAATATTTTTCCATTTTAAATATAAGTCAAGGGTTTAAAAACAAATTTTACCAAAAAACTGTTTACAACAAACCTCAAAACACTTCACATTTAATTATTATCTTTAAAACTCTCTTTTAAATATCTTATTACATTTATAGGGGTTTAAGACAAGTGTTATTCAAACATTGTCACAACAATCCAAAACTATTTTACTACTTTAAACATTATTTTAAAAATCTATTTTAAAGATTTAATTATATTTATTCAGGTTAAATACAAATGTTATTTAAACATTTTCACAACAAACCCAAAACACTTCATTACTTAAACGTTATCTTTAAAGTATCCCTTATTAAAGTTCTAATCATTTTCCTAATTATATTCCTAATTTTAACCTTAATTATATTTCTAGCTCTAATCTTAATTATATTTCTAATTATAATCTTAATCATACTTAACAAGGGCTAGAAACAAATGTTACTAAAAACATTATTTACTACAATCCAAATCCATTTACTGATTTATTTGGTTAAATTTAATAACTGACTAATCAACTATCAAGTTCCAAAAACGATTGCTTACAGAAATCAAGGTTCTTATACTTAACACGTTTCCAACATTCCAACTTAACAATTCCTCGGTCAAGAGGGAAGCCGGTAGGTTGAAGCGCTATTGCTCATCCCTACTCGTACCTCAGTCTTGAATCTCGCAAATAGAGAAGTATATCTCGCTCAGCTTTTAGTGTTAAGTATAGTATCACTATCATTCCATATGCAAATTAACTACATGTTCAATTCTGCACAAATGTAACTTCTCATCCCTTCTTTCAAAATATTAGTCTTTCAAAAAACTTGTAAATAAGTTAGAAATGTTTTTTAAAATGATATATGTATGTATGTCTAATAGTTTAGTTATAAAGTTACTATACTTAATAGAATTTAAAATAAACTTAAACAAGAAAAGTGAAAGGAAAATTCTTTATACTATAAAAAAAATATTAAACTAGTTTTATAAAGTTATATATATATATATATATATAATACCTTTTAAAATACTTATAGATAAGTTATAAATAGTTATACAAAATATTACTTAATATTGATTTAAAAACCTTTTTCTATTTAAACAAAATAAACAAGTTTTATAAATATAATTATAAAACCTTTACTTTAAAATTTCAAAAAAAACTCTTTAAAAATATATTCAAACTTCAAACTTCTTTTAAGATGCTTGTATACCATTTATAAAACACCTTTGAAAAGATTTTATAAAATATCTAAATAAAACAACATTTTAAACTTCACTAAAAATAAGGATTTTCAAAGTGCATCTATATGGACTATCGCTACATCACAACTTTGTTTTATTAATTAAATAGCTTTAAAATCAATTTATTACTATCTTTTATACTACTAAATGTGTAGAAAGAAAATAAAACATCTCATTCAAAAATCATTCAGAAAAAGAAAAGATAGAAGAGAGGGGATTCAAAGTGTATTTATAGCGGCTATCGCTATACGACAATTCTGGATTGAACTTCATTCATTCAGACATACATTTAACAAGTTTCAACTTCAAAAATACATCATAAAGAAGCATAGAAAACGTATATACATGAAAACACAATATTTAAACAAGAATAAAATACACAACATCAAAGTGCTTCTATAGCGACTATCGCTATACAAACACTTTTATTTCAAGTCCAAATCAATTCCGTCCCCTACTAATCCTTATGTGCTTTGTTTCAAGGCAATGCAATAAGTCATACACAAACATTTACATATGTCATTGCTTTCCAAAGCAAGAATCAAACAATATCACAATATAAATTCAAGCGGCATTTATATATTTCAAACAAAAACACGAGCATCATTATAATATTTTTGATCATGAGAAACTCACCTATATTCAAACCAAACATAATAACAACATCTCATTTCCTACATCTACCTAGCAAGCCACCAAAACACCTCCTACCATTCAACTAGTCACATCCATGCTCTCTCTTCCTCGTTATTCCACACAGACATGCTTGGTTTTAGGTATTTGTGCTCCAAATCTCTAGCTCCTAATTGCTACAAGGTGATTTTATGATGTCCTAAGGCTTATACTTGAGTTTGGTTGGTTTGCTTGGGTTTGGTCTTAGGAATTTATGAAGAAAGAAGAGAGAAAGAAGTGAAGAAAGAAGCCATTTTCTCTAAGGAATTAACACACCAAAAATGTGAGCTAAGAAGATTCTTTTATAGAAGTAGAAAAGTAATGAGCCCTCCTACCCTTGCTTGGTCGGCCAAGATAGGTCTCCCCCCACCTCCTTCCTTCCTTCTTTCCTTCCTTGATTCATGCCTTGATTTGTGGCATGTTCAATGCCTTACTTCCCTTAAACCATGCCTTATCTTAAGGGTCCTTTTGTCCCCTAAATTAAACTCTTTTAACTTAATTTATTTGCTTGGGAACTAAGGTGATTTAATACTTGTAAATGTGTTCATATGTTATTATACAAGTTCCAAAGAGTTCGAGAAATTTTGTTAAATAAAAAGTCGTTTATCGATAAAACGATTTTCGGTCAAATTATTGGTATTTCTTCAAATAATTTATTTTTGTAAACAAATTCAAAAATATGTTTTCCTTTATTAGTTATTAATTAAAAAGGCTTAATAAGGTTATAAAATCTTATACGTTCACATTAAATCCTAGATACAAATATTTAAATAATTCAGATATTTAAATACGAAGTATTCGAAATTCCAGGTCATTATGTATATATATATATGCACATATATGTATATACATATATATATGTGTGTGTGCGTGTGTGTGTATGTGTATATATGTATATATCTGTGTGTGTGTGTATTGTGTGTTTATGTATAATAACCCAAAAAATTATATATAATTTTATAAAATAATTAAAATTTGAAAACGTGGAAAATATTGGATTTATTGGATCAATTAAATTAATCAATTTTTAGATGTAAACCAAATTAAATAATCAAACTTCTCATTTCAAAAACCAGTCCTTACCACTTTCTTCTTCATTTCTAAAGAAAAACCACTTCACTAGAATTCAAATAAATCACTCAATTCTTAATCAAATTAAACGAAAGTAGAAGCAATGCAAAGTTGTCGAATTTGGCTATAACCAATAGCTATTGGAGGTAGAAATTCAAAACTAAAAAGAGTAGCAACCATAGACGACGAGGATTTGGACTAGAATTGGCCATTCGGTGAGTGATCTACCCTCTACCCTTCTTATAATGCAATCTTAATGATCTAAGATGATTTACAGGCTATACTTAGTGTAGTAAATCATATATATACATAAGATTTCGAAATTAACATGGTTGGGAGGGATTTGGGTTGATTAAAAGTATAAAAACTAGGTTTAATTAAATTTCTGAATATCTAAAGTATAGCACTTAGATCCATGAAATAATTGATATATTTGAACTTAAGAACGTATAACTATGATCCAAGGACAATCTTCGACGATCCGAGGTGAAGCGGTGAAGGCCAGAATTGAAAATGACGTTGAAATATACAAAACCCAAACTCTAGAAAAATTGGAAAACACCCCCAACCAATGGACTAGTGGCCTGACCAGTGCATTGGTGCAAATTATTTTTTGGCAACCTGAATCTTGGTCAAATGGCCCAATTTTAATACAATAACACACGATTCGATTCGTGCTTTTTCTTATGTTTTCGAAGATGAGATGGGAGACAATGAGGCAAGTGACTATATTATGAAGTGGTGATGTATGCAATGTGATGGTGATACGAAAAGAATGAAAATATGTTTATACGATGATGTTATAAAATAAATGGATATTAAATGGCTTATTTGTGAAGTAAAGAGTATATAAATACGTGTATATATGGTTATGACATGAAATCGAGATGCAATGATAAACGATAATAGGAACAAGTTTAGGACGTAGGATAGATGCCCCAAAATGTGTGAACTATTATGGGTACGGACCTACGGCATAGGTAGATGTCCAAGCATGGCGATATTTTCTTCCCCTGAAAGATTTGGGTGGACCAGATGGATGTAAGTGGATGTTAAACGACCTTGTAGAGCAAGATCCTGGACTAGGGCATGAGTCCCCTAGGTAGCACGAGGATGATAAGCTTTCCTATAGGTTATAGGCGGTCCAAGGAAAGTGTGCCCTATTACGATTGCATGACGACAAACGATAGTCCCTATAGGGTATGAGACCAAACTTGAGTGTTAGTCTATACAAGTATGATGTGATGTGATTACATATATGTAACTGTTAGATATAGTGGATGTTAGCCATAAATCCAACTCAAAAGCAGAAGTAGAAAGAAGGTTAATGAGAGTGAGGTTTCGATGAAGTAACATGTAGAGGTTTCGAGAAAGGTCATAAAGAGATGTTTCAAAGGCATTAAGAAGGTTTCGAAGGAGTCGAAGGCACCAACTGCTCTTACAGTATGAAGGCTTTTGACTTAGATGGAAACAAGAGTACCTTTCCGCCATTTCCAACCTTTCAACACTAAAAAAATAAGTAACGACAGCTTCGGAACCCCCTTTCGAAGGCAATGGATGATAATCTCCTACTTACGTGCTAAACCTTTCGAAACTAAAGGTTTCGCCCTTATCATAACCCTTTCGAAAGCATTTACAAGCCTTTCGAACCGGTCAAGGCCGATAATATTAGGAGAAGGTTCCGCCTCAATTCTCAGGCATGCATTCGAAGGCTACCCAACAACATCGAAACCATTGGTACTTCAATATCTTCGAAACCAGTATGAGCAACCTATCGACGGAGTCAGAGGCTTCTATCTTATTTCCAGTAGCAACAAGACAACATGAAGGAAAAGACGCATTTGGAAACCTTTCGACAGCATCGAAAGGTGTTATGAAGGAAGCAATGCTTAAAGTTCAACAAAGGCGAAAGGTTGTCAAATGACCCTTTTGACTCAATTGAAAGGTCTGGGAAAAGATAAAGGAAGCACAAGAGTAGATCAAAGAGCACAAAAAGATGCCTTTCGACAGCGTCAGAAGGAGTCATGGCCTTTCGACTAAGTCGAAAGGCTGGAGCGGCATATAAAGAGGGGTCCCTTCGACCGAGTCGAAAGCATAGGCGCGGAAGGGGGCTGACCTGCATCTATAAATAAGATTCAAGGGGTCCGGTTTTGGGGATCGAATTCTGAAATCCTGAATTCATTTCTTCTACTCCACTCTCTTAACTACAATTAAGTCTGATAAAAACCCTAAATCAAATTGGGGAAAAAGCTCTATTTCTTGTAACTCATTTTGGATATTAATAAAGGAGTGTCGGCTTATTCAATAAGGATGAGGAGGAAGATCATTTAGATCATTAGCTAGTCAAATGATTAATTGCACATGGTTCTAACCTATTCTCTTAATCTCTTTTTGTTTACGCAATGCATAGGATCCACTTGGGGATCTCTGGTCGAAACACATCATCATCGGAACCTACATTTGACACCGGAAATAAGAATGATAATGGGGTTTCGACCATGACGAATTATGAAACTGGTAATACCTAGGTCGATCTTATACAAGGAAATTGGAGTGAATCTTAGACAATTATAAGCTAGAATCGTTTCGAAAGAGTGGAACCCCTTTTGACACGATCGAAAGGGGTGCTTCGAAAAGGATTTCAGTTTATGATTGACTAAGAACTATTGGGAGAGGAACTCCTTCGAAAGGGTCTACCCCTAGATACATCTGCAACCCTTTCGAAGGGGTTCCACATCAAACGTAACGAAGCCATGTAGTCGAAAGCAGCTGTGACATATTAATGAAATTTGCATCCCTTTCGACATGATCGAAAGGACCAGAAAAATACCTTTTGACATGATCAAAAGGAATGAAAAGCTAAAAAGATAATTACTTTCGACCCACTCAAACGAAAGGATTCAAACTGATGCTATCTCCCTGGACTGATTCCTTGAAACCTTTCGACTAAGTCAACCCAGTCGAAAGGTGAGGATAACACTTTAGACCCTTTCGATCAAGCCATCTAGGTCGAAAGGTAGTGCAATCTTCTTAAACCCTTTCGACTATGACAATCTGGTTTAAAGGTATACTTTGATGGAAGAGATCCTTTCATCAACATGGTTTCGTTTGTGTTTAACCACCTTTCACATGGCATCGAAGATGTTGACAAGATTTCTTGTTAACATTTTTGGTGCTAGAAGGAGGGCTTGAACCTCCGACCTTGTCATTGTATTACATACTAATTGTGGCTCATTTGTCTTACATAGGAAAAATGAGATCAAAACGTTAAGTGGAATTGAAGAGGGAGTTGTCCACACCACTACTTTGGAGGAGAATATAACTCCATCTTTTAATCTTGATGGGGCTGTTCTTGGGCAAACTTCATCACTAGCACAACAAGACGAAAATACAACTAAAATCAAATACTTGGAATAGTAGCTACAGGAGATGCAGGAGCTACTTAAGATGGCTCTATCTCAGAAATCTTCCAAGACTCCGAAGCCAACTCAAGGGGAAGAGGTGGTCTCCTCCAGAAGGAATCTCAAAGTTAATTCCAATGAGTATAAAGGCAAAGTGCATCTAACGTCCTCAAAGAAGAAAGAACTCCCCCAATCGAAAGCTAACCATTAGAGAAGGATCCTTGACAAATCACTTGAACAGTCTGGGAGTTCAACATCAAAGTAATTTTGCTCGAACCAGAAGAATTATGGCAATGTTGAAGCTTATCTAAAAGATGCCGCTCAAAAGGCGTTAAAAGATGATATGAATTCAAAAGGGAAGAGAACAATGGACGAGAATGTTAATGACAATGAAAGAGTGCCTCTCTTCACTGATGAGATCATGGCCACAGTTATCCCACCATATGTCAAGATCCCATCAATGAAATATCACGGGGTTACAGACCCGGATGATCATCTGATGGCTTTTGACAGCCAAATGGACATGTACAATGCATCTGGAGCTGTCAGACGCTGTTTTTTCCCAGTCACTCTCCAGGGAGCAGTAGAAAAATGGTACAGGCAGTACTGGGAAAAAACTATATACTCATGGAAGTAATTTTCTTATAAATTTTCTGACCAATTCTGCATCTGCAAAGATCCCACGATCGACCACACAGTTTTGGCCAATATAAATAAAGACAGGGAGAGTCCTTGGGAGATTACATGAGTAAATTTAATGCTGAAGCTTTAAAGGCCAAAGACATGAACGATCGAGATAAGCTTACAGCCGTCCATTCTGGCTTAATTGAAAACATCCCCTTCTAGAAGCAACTCTTTGTTAATGGCTGCAAAGACTTGCAAGACTTCCATTTCCAAGCTGAAAAGTTCATCTAGATGGATGAGCTTTACTATGCCAAGAAGAAAAGTGTCCTCAAGAAAGAAGGGGGAAGATTTGACCAAGACCGTGGCCACAAAAGAACGAGATGGGAAGAACCAATAGCTAACACAGTTGCTTTAAACAAGCCGCTGTCTTATGTGTATGTAGTAGCCAAGGAAAGAGTCAACTTTCCGGTCTCCTTTAAAGCGAAGACCAACCCTGAACTGAAAAAGGGAGGAGACTATTGCGCTTATCACAAAGCCAACGGCCATAAAACTGATGAATGCAAGGTTTTGGCTGGAATTATTTAGAAGCTGATTCGGGAAGGTCATTTGAAGGAGTTTGTTCAAGATCGGCAGAAAACCCAGCGAATAGAAAATGGTCCACAGAAACGTCCAAGCAATGCTGTGAATGTGTTGGAAGATGAGGACCCCCTAAGCTTGAGGCCGCCAATCAACGGAATTGATGTAATCCACGGTGGGCCTCATCCAGCAGGAAACAACAAGGGATCTCGAAGCAGGTATATTAAAGAAGCTATAGAAGGGATCTACTCTGTCTAAGAGGAACCTCCAATGAAGAGCCCACGACTCAACATTCAGATGCCTAACCTTGTTGTCACTCCACAAGAGCTAAGAAAAGGGGTTCACCATCCTCATAATGATCCCTTGATGATTACTGCACAAATTGGGTTATCTATTGTCTTAAAAATTCTGGTTGACACAGGCAGTGCGGTCAATGTAATCTTCAAGCACGCCTCAATCAGATGAACATTCCTGAAGACAAGCTAGAGCCAAGCATGGATCCCATATTTGGATTCAACAACAAAGAATCTACTCCAGTGGGACAGATAAAGCTATTCGTACAAATGGGGGTGCCGCCAACCTGTAGAACCTTCGAAACAATTTTTATGATAATCAATCAACCCTCCTACTACAACGCCTTCTTTGGTAGGCCAGCTCTTGATGAGATAGTTGCATTTGTCTCCCCAAAATATCTCATGGTAAAATTCCTGACAAAGTGAGGCTGGGGAACTGTCCGAGGAGAGTAGTTTAGCTCTTGGGAAATGTATTTTGCCACTCTTAATCAGTGTAAAAGGGAGTATTCTACATACTTTGATTCTTGTACTATTTTACATCCTTCGGATGATGGATTTTCACATCCAACATTTGAAGCAAAGATTAAAATTAATAAATCTAACAAGCGTATGTATCAAAGGTACATTCCCTTTGGAGGCAAGAGGAAGAGAATTGATGCAAACTCAGCGAAAGAAGGCCCGATAGTCATAGAATTTGATTTCCGAGGAGAAACGGAGAGGATAAAACCCATAGAGGATATTGAGGAGGCGCACATTGACTCGGGTGATGCTACCAAAGTGTTTAAGGTGGGAAAGGATCTTAATGGTGACTTAAAAAAGGATTCGATACAATTTCTCAAAGTCAACAAAGATTTTTTTGCCTGGTCACATTCCGATATGGTAAGATTTGATCCAATGGTTATGTGTCACGCCCTCAATATTAATCCAGGAGTAACTCACGTAAGGCAGAGAAAGAGACAAATGGACAAAGTTCGGTTAGAAGCTTTGAAAGAAGAGGTTAATAGACTCCTTGAAAATGGATTTATTCGAGAAGTATACTACCCAAAATGGTTAGCCAATCTCGTACTGGGAAAGAAATCAAACAAGAAATAGAGGACTTGCATTGATTACACGGATTTGAACAAAGCATGTCCAAAAGATTGTTTCTCATTGCCACAAATAGACCAATTAGTAGACGCCACAAGCAGACATAAGTTGTTATCTCTCATGGATGCCTATTCAGGGTATAATCAAATACCAATGTTCAAACCAGATGAGGAGCACACTAGCTTCATAACTGAGTGGGGGATTTATTGTTACAAAGCAATGCCCTTTGGATTGAAAAATGCAGCTGCAACATATCAAAGGTTGGTCAACCGAATGTTTAAGGAGCAAATCGGCCGAAACATGGAAGTTTATGTGGACGATATGCTGGTAAAGTTTGGTGAACCCGAAAATCATCTTAAAGATTTAGAAGAGATGTTCAAGGTATTGCGGAAATATCAAATGAACGCACAAAAGTGTTCATTTGGAGTTCATCTGGGAAGTTTCTAGGATACCTTGTATGTTCCTAAGGAATCGAAGCCAGTACAGATCAAATTCAAGCCATTAAGGACATGACCGAACCTAAAACCAGCAAGGAAGTGATGAGTTTGAATGCAAGGATGGCTGCCCTGACCAGATTTATCTCTAAGGCTACCGATAAGTGTATACCCTTCTTTGATGTAATGAAGAAGAAAAAGAACTTTGAATGGAGGGAAGATTGTAGAAAGGCCTTTCAGGAACTAAAAAGCCACTTTGAAAATCCTCCAATACTTTCAAGTCCCGAGAATGGGGAAACCTTATACCTATATATGGCAGTTTCAGAGCACGCAGTTAGTTCAGTGTTGATTAGAGAAGGGAATAGGGCACAACTTCACGTATATTATGTAAATAGGCGGTTAAAGGA
Source organism: Allium fistulosum (assembly GCA_030737815.1). Lineage (NCBI taxonomy): Eukaryota > Viridiplantae > Streptophyta > Magnoliopsida > Asparagales > Amaryllidaceae > Allium > Allium fistulosum. Next base: position 994,503,055 of record CM060907.1, read on the forward strand.
TGCAGAGATTCGATACCCAGTTATCGAAAAGTTATCCTATTGCTTAATTCTCACAGCTCAGTAGCTTAGAGCGTACTTTCAGGCACATCCGGTAAGGGTATTGACCAATTCCCCCCTAAAGCAAGTCTTTAGTAAACCAGAGACTTCAGGAAGATTGGTAAAATGGGGGATCGAGCTCAGTCAATATGACATGGAGTTTCAACCACGAGCCGCAATCAAGGGACAAGCATTAGCGGACTTTGTTAATGAGTGCACTAGCTTCATTAAGGAGCAATCAAAGAAGGAAAAAGATCAGAAGCCCATGTGGCAATTATTTATTGATGGTGCATCAAATGAACACGGGGCTAGTGCAGGATATGTAATCATAACACCAGATGTACAACGTTTGCATTATGCCATGAAATTAGGATTTCTCACAACAAATAAAGTGGCAGAATATAAATCTATGATAGCGGGATTAACCTTGGCATTGGAACTCAAGATTCCACGAATACAGATCTTTAGTGATTCTCAGTTAATGGCGAACCAAGTAAAACAAGTATATCAAACAAAGGACCCCAAGCTATCTTTATATATGAAAAAGATCCTGAGAATGCTTCCCTTATTCGAAGATTTCTCAATACACCAAGTCCCAAGGGTAGAAAATTCACAGGCAGACTCCCTAGCAAAAATGGCAATCTCAAGGGGAGCCCCAGAGACACGTATTGTCCCAGTGGGGTGTCAGGAAATTCCAAGTACTCAAAAGGAAGCATCCGAACAAGGAAAGGAATTGTTAGTCCTGACAAGGTCTCAAGCTAAATCACAATGGGGAGAGAGAAGAGAAAGTGGTAAAGAAATATCAGATGAAAGGGTTGATCAATCGAGATCAAGTAACATATATGATGGCACATGGATGTCACCCGTTGTTGAATACCTAGTTAAAGGAATACTCCCATCTGATAAATGAGAAGCGAGAAAAATCAAGAGACAAGCTACAACCTTCATAATGATGGATGGAATCCTCTATAAGAAGGGATATGCTCTTCCCTATTTAAGACGTGTAAGCAAGAATGATGGAATAAAATTAATGGCTGAAGCACATGAAGGATTTTGTGGAGATCATTCAAATGGAACAAAGTTGGGAAAGAAAATAATGAGGCAAGGATTTTATTGGCCGCAAATGGTAAGCCAAGCCATCGGATATGTGAAAAGATGTGAAAAGTGTCAGAAATATTCAAAGATTCCCATATTGCCACCAAGTCAGTTGACTCCCATAACAAGTCCATGGCCCTTTGATGTACGGGGAATAGATTTAATCAGCCCATTGCCAATTTCAAAAGGAGGGGCAAAGTATGCTGTAGTTTCCATAAACTATTTCACCAAATGGGTTAAAGAGAAACCGCTTCAAAAAATTACTTCTGGGAAAGTGCTCAGATTCGTTATCAAGAATATCATAACCAGATTTGGAGTTCCCCAAAAGATAATTTCCGATAATGGGACATAATTTGAGAGTGAAGAATTCTCCCGCTTTTGCCACAAGAATGGAATCATTAAAAAAAAATCATCAGTCGCACATAAATGTGAATAGGGCAGTTGAGGCTGCGAACAAAACCATATAGACAATTCTGAAAAAACGGCTAAACAAGGCAAAAGGAAAGTGGGTAGAAGAATTGCCACTTATTTTATGGGCTTACCGAACGTCCACAAAAACGGCAATGGGACATACTCCCTACTCTTTGACATATGGGTGTGAGGCGATGTTACCAATTGAGATTGAAATACCCTCATATCGAAGAATCGCTTATGCATTTGATAAGAATCAAGAGCTGAAAAAGAACCCTTAAATTAATACATGAATTGAGAGATGAAGCACCGGTAAGAACCATAGAATATCAAAGAAGAATATCAAAATATTACAACTCAAAACCGAGAAATCGGTCATTTCACGAAGGAGATTTGGTACTTCGAAGAGTGATGGAAAATACCAAAAACCCCACAGATGGACCCTTGGGGCCGAATTAGGAAGGACCATTAATCGTATGCAAAGTAATCCCCTTGGGAGCTTACAAATTATGCCAACCAAATGGCAATATGGTTTTGAGAACATGGAATGCCAAACATTTGAGGCCATATTTTCCAAAGATGAATGAATAAAGCTTCTCTTCCTTCAGAAAGAAAATCTACATGGTTGGAAGTGAAATGCTCCATATATTTGGATACTACCTAAGATGGTAGAAAGCCTTTGTCTGTGCCGAGATGGCCAGGGTAGAGCATCTCCTGGAGGGAGGGTAGGTAAGCCCTTAGTCGTGCCATGAGATGGCCAGGTTAAAGCACCGGACAAGCCCTTGGCCGCGCCTCTGGTCAGGTCAAGGCACCTCCCGGAGGGTGGATGGAGTAAGCCTTTAGCCGCGCCATAAGATAGCCAGGTTAAAGCACCGAACAAGCCCTTATCCGCGCCACGCTATGGCCAGGGTAAGGCACCTTCTGGAGGGAGGACGGAGTAAGCCTTTATCCACGCCATAAGATGGCCAGGGTAGAGCACCGAACAAGCCTCTGTCCACGCCGCAAAAGGGCCAGGGCAGGGCACCTTTTGGAGGGAGGTCGGGTAATCTTGGTTCCAACCTCTAAAATGAGCTAACCAAGGGCACCGGACAACAATGGACTAAGACGTCTAGGCCCAAGAAGAGGCTCATTAAACAATGGACTAAGATGTCCAAGCCCGAGAAGAGGCTCATCAAACAATTGACTAAGATGTCCAAGCCCAAGAAGAGGCTCATCAAATAATGGACTGAGATGTCCAAGCCAGAAAACACCATACCTACAAGAGACTAAGTTGTCCAAGCCTGAGAAGCGGCATATCCAATTATGGACTGAGACGTCCAAGCTCAAGAGGTAAGTAATCAGATTATTTCTATATAAACAAGGCCTGAAGGGTTCATGCATCAAAGGAGTAGAACACAACTCCACTTATTAATACTCGAATCTGGGTTTCAGGACTTTTGTTTCTAGACATCATCTATTAAACACCCGAATCTAGGTTTCGGGTTTCTCATATCCTAATTTAATCAATTAACACCCGAATCTGGGTTTCAGGACATTCATTTCAGGACTTCACTTACTAATACCCGAATCTGGGTCTCGGGTCTTTATCAATCACTAACTATCTATATTATACTCGAATCTGGGTATTGGGACATTATTAATCACTTACAGTTTTTATACTCGAATCTAGATTTCGAGACCATTATTTGATTTCGCCTTAATACCCTAATCTGGGTTTGTGGCTCCTATTATAAAGATAATTCCCATGGATATCTGGTTATCTAACTTATGCCTTAATCTGGGCAAAGGGATTTCAATCTTGACAACAATCACTATGGATATCTGCTTACGCGACATATGCCCTAATCTGGGCTGAAGATTCCTTTACAAAGATAAATTCTCGACATATGCCCTGATCTGGGCTCAGACTTAATATGAATACAATATTTACTAATTTCTGCTTAATTTACCATAAAAACCTGAATCTAAATTTAGAAAAGCCCCACAGAGGGCTATTTTTGGATATTATTATTTGGATTCTGGATACCTCATTATCAACTTCCAAACTTCGCAAGTTAATACCCTAATCTGGGTTAAATTTCATTATTTCTTAATCTCAAGCTAAGAATATGATGTAATGATTTGAAATTGCTACAGACAACCAAAAATTCGAGCTGGTCTTTTTAATGCCTAATTTGGAGTTGATGTTTTATAACTCCAAATAATGATCACCAACATCCGAATGAAGGCTTCGGGATCATTCAAATTTATGGGAAAATTTCCAGATACATATTAAGGTGGATGAGCTACAAAGGCTTATTTTCTGATATTAACTCATTGTCCCTATTTGCAGCTATTGGCTGTTGCCTACAAGGAGTTCGTAGACTACATCTATTATGTGCATTGGTAGCTATTTATTACAAGTTTCATATTTGTTGAATCTGGATTATGATCAACTAATTGTCCGAATATGAAAGCATTAATACTCTAATCTATTACTAAACATGCATAAAAGTATGATGAAGAGCTAACAACTGCAAATGTCACTTACTTTGAATTTTTCAGGAAAAATAAAGTTATGAAGAGTAAGAATGCTTCGAAATTTTTGTCCTAAAGAACAAAAGCTTCTTTCATACATAGGGATGGGGCAAATGTTAGCCATAAAATCAACTCAAAAGCAGAAGTATGAAAGAAGATTAATAAAAGTGAGGTTTCGATGAAGTAACAGGCAGAGGTTTGACAGAGGTCATAAAGAGATGTTTCGAAGGCATTAAGAAGGTTTCGAAGGAGTTGAAGGCACCAACTGCTCTTACAGTATGAAGGCTTTCGATCCAGATGGAAACAAGAGTACCTTTCCGCCATTTCCAACCTTTCGACACTAAAAATAAGCAAAGATAGCTTTGGAACCCCCTTTCGAAGGCAATGGATGATAATCTCCTACTTACGCGCTAAACCTTTCGAAACTAAAGGTTTCGCCCTTATCATAACCCTTTCGAAAGCATTTACAAGCCTTTCGAACTGGTCAAGGCTGATAATATTAGGAGAAGGTTCCGCCTCAATCTCAAGCATGCATTGGAAGGCTACCCAACAACATCGAAACCATTGGTACTTCAATATCTTTGAAACCGGTATAAGCAACCTATCGACAGAGTCGGAGGCTTCTATCTTATTTCCAGTAGCAACAAGACAACATGAAGGAAAAGACGTGTTTGGAAACCTTTCGAAAATGTCGAAAAGTGTTATGAAGGAAGCAGTGCTTAAAGTTCAACAAAGGCGAAAGGTTGTCAAAGGACCCTTTCGGTTCAGTCGAAAGGTCTAGGAAAAGATTAAAGAAGTGCAAGAGTAGATCAAAGAGCACAAAAAAGATGCCTTTCTACAGCGTCGAAAGGAGTCATGGCCTTTCGACCAAGTCGAAAGGCTAAAGCGGCATATAAAGAGGGATCCCTTCAACCGAGTCGGAAGCATAGGCGCGGAAGGGGGCCGACCTGTATCTATAAATAAGACCCAAGGGGTTCGGTTTTGGGGACCAAATTCTGAAATCCTAAATTCATTTCTTCTACTCCACTCTCTTAATTGCAATTAAGTCTGATAAAAACCCTAAATCAAATTGGGGTAAAAAGATCTATTTCTTGTAACTCATTTTGGATTATTAATAAAGGAGTGTCGGCTTATTCAATAAGGAGTTCGATGAGGAGGAAGATCATTTAGATCATTAGCTAGTCTAATGATCAATTGCACATGATTCTAACCTATTCTCTTAATCTCCTTTTGTCTATGCAATGCATAGGATCGACTTGGGGATCTCTGGTCGAAACACATCATCATTGGAACCTACATTTGACACCAGAAACAAGAATGATGATGGGGTTTCGACCATGATAAATTATGAAACTGGGAATACCTAGGTCGATCTTATACAAGGAAATTGGAGTGAATCTTAGGCAATTATAAGCTAGAACCGTTTTGAAAGAGTGAAACCCCTTTCGACACGATCGAAAGGGGTGATTCGAAGGGGATTTCAGTTTATGATTGACTAACAACTATTGGGAGAGGAACTCCTTCGAAAGGGTCTACCCCTAGATACATATGCAACCCTTTCAAAAGGGTTCCACATCAAAAGTAACAAAGTCATGAAGTCGAAAGCTGCTGTGACATATTAATGAAATATGCATCCCTTTCGACATGATCGAAAGGACCAAAAAAATACCATTTGACATGATCTAAAGGAATGAAAAGCTAAAAAGATCAATTGCTTTCAACCCACTCAAACGAAAGGATTCAAATTGATGTTATCTCCCTAGACTGATTCTTTGTAACCTTTCGACTAAGTTAACCCAGTCGAAAGGTGAGGATAGCACTTTAGACCCTTTCGATCAAGCCATCTAGGTCAAAAGGTAGTGCAATCTTCTTAAACCCTTTCGACTATGACAATCTGGTCAAAAGGTATACTTTGATGGAAGAGATATTTTCATCAACATGGTTTCGTTTGTGTTTAACCATGTTTCACGTGGCATCGGAGATGTTGACAAGATTTCTTGTTAACAGTCGAAGACTGAATGCATGATGGTCGGACGATAGATTCGTATCATGTTACAATATTAATTTCATACTATATGTAGACTAGAGTATGGTTCACTCACCAGACTTATGTCTGACTCAGTCCTATTTTCCATATATTTATATATATATATATATATCCATGTCAATGGAGTTGAATGATCATATGATATCATGGATGGAGGTTTATCTGTATATAGTGTCCACGATGTATATAAGTGGTGTGCCTGGATTTAACCTTATGTGTGTAGGGTTGGATTATATCTATATTTGTTAAAACATATGTATATGACACTTCAGATATATTATGATGATGTGATTATGTTATTGATTATGTATTATATTTTATTCATTCCACTATGAGACGCTGAAAGTGGCTAGTACTCGTTAGAATTTGCATATGATGTCTACCTATGATTGTGACTTTATCTATATTTTATCTCACCCCCAGCGACTTGTCTTTTCGTTTCTCAGGTGTTAGCGTTGGTTTGGGCGTTAAATCTGAGGGTCAAAAAGTCATGCTGTTACATTTGGTATTATAACATAAGTTATAGGATTAGGAATGTATTGAGAGAGTACTTGTATTTTATATTATATATACATATACATATATATATATATATATATATATATATGAATGAAAGTACATATGCATACACCCATTTACTGTTCCAATTTTGTTTACTATCTATGGGGGAGTTGCTAATGATTCTCACTTTTATTGATAGTTGAAATGAGTAATTCAGTCGAAATAGGATCAAAGACCAACACGGCTAATGTAAGTGGAATATAAGCCAGGGCCAGTGCTAGCACTCGAGCAAATGTACTGGATGTTCCCACGGTCAATATCCCAATATGGTTCAGACGCTATGTCCAAGCAATGAACCAGGCTAATGTTATTCCCATTGAACCCACAAACATTAACACTACCAACCAAGGTGTGATTCCAGCTCCAACACCAACAATTGTGGATTTTCCTAAGCTATGTAAGGATTTATCCAGCCTTGGTGGAAAGTATTTTGAAGGAACGAAACCATACTCGATGACTTGGCATGGCTGAATGATTATGAAAAGATTTTCAACCTGTTAGGACTTAGAGATGCTACAAAAAGACAATTGGCTACTTAGCATTTGAAGGGAGAGGCAGCATATTGGTAGGAACTGGTGATGGCAGAATCATATGAGAATACTATGAACTAGAGGACATTTAAGACTAGGTTTGAAATAAAAAAAAATTGGGGACCTAAAAGGGATTTGTTGTTAGAGCAGTTTATCTATCTAAAGCAAGGTGAAATGATAGTTGAGGAATATGTTAATCAGTTTAATGAATTGGTGAGGTTTGGTTTTGGATTACTGAACACCCCGAGGAAGAAAATTTGAAATTTGCAAAGGGTCTGAATTTGCCTTTGAAGGAACTTGCATTAAACTAGATACCGTATAGGGCTACATTTGAGGAATAGTAGAAGCGGCTCTATTAAAATCAATAGAAGGAGGAGCGAATCATGAGTTAGTTAACATAATAGGATCGTCTCAACATAATAAACTTAAAGGGAATGGACTACAAGAAGGACAGGCTAAGAAACTGGTGGTTACTTGTCATAGATTTCAAAATGTGGGACACCTTGCAAAGAACTATAGGAAAAACCTCTCGAAGGATTTAAAGGGTGGTCGATGTTATAATTGCAACCAAGTGGGACACCTAGCTAAAGATTATAAGGCAGCTCCGATATAGAAAAAGTTTAAGTTTTATAATTGTGGTTAGTTCGGACGCATGGGGAAGGATTGCCCAGCTTTGAAGGGAGAAGGTCAGCTTGTGAAGGCATATGCTCTAGATATCGTTCCGACCTCGAGTAAGGCATCACAGTCAGCTCGGGAGAAGGGAAAGCAGATTGTGATGGAAGGTGCCTTGATTTTATCTGATTCTATTATTCATACTTTGTTTGATACAGGTGCACCTCACTCATTCATAGCTAGTGCATTAGTTGATAGCTTAACTCTAAAACCTGACATCGCGCACGAATTCGTTATGATGTTGAATCTTGTTGGGGGATCAACCCATTTATCGATGTTGTGTCATAATCTTAAGTTGCTTATTTATGGCATGGAGTTCCATTGTTGAATCTTTGTTGTGAGCCTAATATTTCTATTATGGGGACATATTTGTATTCACTTAGCCTATTATAAGAAGAGCTATCCAGTATACCTGTAGTAAAGGATTATCTCGATGTATTCGAAGAAGTTACTGGTCTTTCTCCTCGAAGGTAAATTGAATTTCATATTGATCTCAAAAAAGATGCAAGGCTGGCGGTAATGCCTCTTAGGCATATGGCTCCGAAGAAAAGACGAGAGTTGGATAAGTGTTGTTACAGAAAGGTTTTATTTGGAGGAGTATCTTGGAATGGGGAGTGCCTATTGTTTTTGCTACTAAGGTAGGCGACGCTCTAAGGTTATGCATTGATTATCGAGAATTAAATAAGTTGACGAGGAAAAATCGCTATCCTTTACATCGCATTGACAACCTCTTCGATCAGTTAGTTGGGGCAAAGATTTTATCACAGCTTGGTTTGGCGATTGGGTTTCACCAGTTGCGAGTGGCTAAAGATAGTATCACGAAGACTGCATTTAGTACACCTTTTGAATTATTTAAGTGGCTGGTCATGCTGTTTAGATTGATTAATTCTCTGGCTTATTTTTTGGATTTAATGAGTAGAGTGTTTTGGGAGTAATTGAACAAGTTTGTGGTGGTCTTCATGGATGAAATTCTTATTTATTCTAGAAGCAAAGAGGAGCATGAAATTCATCTGAGAGAAGTGATGGACGTTTTCAGAAGGAATCAGCTGAAAGCTAAATTTTTTAAGTGTCACTTTTGGAAAAGTAGCCGTAGTCAAAGATTCAAAGGTGCCAAAGAATGCTCCAAAGGTCCATAGTTTTCTTAGTTTAGCAGTATTCTGTCAAAAATTCAGTAAAGACATTGCAAAGATATCAACACCTCTAACTTTTTTGATAAAGAAGAATCTGGTATATATTTGGAGTCTGGAGTATGAAGCAGCATTTGTTCGATTAAAAAAATTACCAACAAGCACACCCGTTTTGGTTATTTCGGATGGCACCAAACATTTTACCGTATATACGGACGCATGCAGCACTAGTCTTGGTGCAATACTTATGCAAAAGGGTAAAGCAGTAGCGTATGAGAGTATATAGTTGAAGAATCATGAAAGGAATTATTCGACACATGCTTGGAGTTGGCTGCTATTGTATTTGCGTTGAAATCATGGATAAAATATATATTGGGCGAGAGATCTGAATTATTTATGTAACGACCTGCCTTTTCAATCCCTAGAAGTTGACACTAATACATTCACGGTATTCACATGCCGAGCATCCAAGTGCCGGAAAGACGGATAGTTGGGAAAAGACGTAATAGAATCTCACGTCACGACGAGTTAAAATATAATATACAATAGATATTTACCAAAGAAAAACTATAATATACATAAATCGAATCAGCTAATCATCAGCCTGGACAGTTATAACAACCTGTCCTTGCAATTGTTGATAGATAAAACAACCAATGCAGTGAAAATAAAATATATGTCTTTACGTCTTGGAGGCATCCAGCTCATCTTTTGAAGCTCCAAAGCATTTAAACTAATCTGTAAATATACTCAGTCTGACCCGAGCATTATAAGAAAAATAACATCAGGATCAGTCTCATAAATCAATGTGAGAAAACACACCTCAAATTGATTTTAATGTTATAAAACCTTTTTAAAATAAAGGTATCTTGTAAGACCACATCACATATAAACATGGACAGGTTTTTACCTTACGATAACCAAACCATTTCATAGGAAATCTTCTGATATTATAATAATGTCCAGGGTTTAAAATAAATATTGAATCATAGCCGAAATTATTACATTATTAAATTCCAGCATAATAGGTATACAACTAAATCTGAAGACACTTATTGGAGAATGGATTTCCATATAATGACAAGGCACTGGGGTACCATCTACCACAACACACCTCTAGAAAATGTACCGAGAGCCATACATGGACTCCCTGCCAACACAGGACCGGCCTAGCCCTTACTGGATAGTATTGAATATTTCATCACCCCGGTTGCTTTTGCAACCTTTCCGAGAGCTCTCATGCACAACCAAATCCATAAATGAATATATCTAGAAAGGTGATGACAATACCCTAATGGGTGCGACACACTTAGCCCTGCTGCATCTCCCCTGATTTTAGTCATTCCCGGTTGATGAGGCTTGAGGCTACATTTTACCTTTTATACAGCAATCCCGCTTGGAATGCTAACACTGCCCTCCAAACAGGAATGCAATGTCAGCATTCATCCATACAAGTTCGTTTTGGGTCTAAATGAAACCGAAGGCACTACTTCTACTACATCCATTTTAGAATCACCCTCGGGATTAGTAGCAAGTAGCCCTTGCACTTCAAAGATATTCCAATTCAAAATGCTTATGCCGGTTCGAAGTGGTTTTCGAATAACATATCTGATCCCGGTCTCTCTGAACCAACAACGATAGTTTAAAACTAGCCAAGTAATCGGTTATTTAACTATCAAATAAAACAGCAATCCAAATCAGGGATTTATTTCCATAGGAAAACCAATAATGATTATGCGCATAAGCAAACACTAATCTCTTTAATTAATCCTTTCATTAATTGAAATCACTTTGTAAATACTTGTATCAAAATACTTTTAGAAAAATATATTCACAAACCCCTTATACTCCTTTCAATACTTGGAAAAATATCCATATAGTTATTTCAATGGTATAAGTATATTCACAAAAGCTTTACACTTTCACTACTTAGAAAATGTATTCATATACTTATCTCAATGGTATAAGTATATTCACAAAACACCAAGAAATATTTCCTATTTGGTATGGAGAATGGAAAGATGTTTCCACATCACCATAATTATTTAAAGACCATTTTTGAAAATCAATCTCATCTTCTTTTATAAATTCTCCTTTTATACAGCTCTAAAATCATTTATAAAACTCCTTTATAAATCTCTAAAACAATTTATAAATTTCTAAAATATTTATAAAACTCTATTACAAATCTCTAAACATTTATAAATAAAACAATTAATAATTTAAAAACATTATTAAATAAATAATAATAATTAATCTTCAAACATTATTATAATAAATAATAATTAACTTCCAAAGCATTATTAATAAATAATAATTATTAATTCCAAAACGTTATTAATAAATAATAATTATTAATTCCAAAACGTTATTAATAAATAAAAATTATTATCTTCAAACAATATTAATTATTTAAAATAAATAACTTTTCACAATATTAAAATATTGATAAATAACCTTTAAAAAATATTAAATATAAATAAACAACTTTTAAACATTATCAAATAATATTTAAACAACTTTAAAAACATTTCTAAATGATTTAGAAAAGACAAGTAAAAAAGGTTGGGGTAAAATAGAGAAGTTCAAAATCTGCTTAAATAAAAATATTCCAGAAAACCCAAAGATTAGATTTGAAATCATTCTCCAAATCAAAAACCCATTTAAGCCGAAGTGGCGTTAATAGTATTTCAAAATACTAAACTGAGGCCAATAACCACTAAGCACTTAACCAATGTTGTTAATGATTTTTATCACTATAGGGTTAAGTTTTAACACATAACAATGCCATAACCAATAGGTCCAAACAGTTTTGATATTCAATAATTCATACAATAGGAATATGGTTGAAAATAAATCAACAACGGCGAGGAATCCTGTTGGATCCGTTTACAAAACTCCCCGTTCGTCATATAAATTCTCTGCAAATGATTTCACATATTAATCGTTTCCAAAAGCGACAATTCATCAAAACTAAACAATCAACCAAATAAAGCATCCAAGCAAACAATCGACAATTTTATAACTACTATACAACATTATAGTATCATTCAAAGGTGAGTTAACTCACCGAAATTCCAGTTATCGCTTCCACGTTCTGGTTCCGTTTAAAATCGAACAACATTCGATTTTTAACTGAAATTCCTACAAGTTCTGATCTAAGCAATTCCAATTCTGTAAAATCACAAAAACACCATCGTTTGCCAAAAATATCAAATGACAATTTAAATGTTTTTCAAATTAAAAATTATAAAAAATCTAATAAATTAAAAATACGTCAACAAAATCGAGTTGTAAAAATACAAATACAATTTCTAATTATTAATTTGAACCATTCATTATTGTAAATAAATTTACAAAATGAATTCACCGTTATTATTTATCAATTAAAAGGAGTTAAATAAAGCTATTCAATCCATTAAATTAATATTCAATTGGAAATCCAAATATTTAATCCACTATCCAAAAATTAAACTCATAATTCATCTATTAAATTCACATTTCAACTATTTAGAAATAATTCCTATATCTGAATCCAAGTTATAAACTTAAAAACCCAATTATTACAATATTTAAAATTAACTAAATATTCCAAAATCAAACTACAAAATTCCGGGTCATTACATTCTTCCCCTCTTAAAAGAATTTCGTTCCCAAAATTCCCAAAGTAAGAAAAATGTCTCCAAACCCATTAACTTTTCAAAATCAATTAGTTGAAAAGGATTATTAAATTTGTAAGTCTTTTAAAATCACAGAAAATTTCAGTCGGTCCTCCTTCGCGCAACTCGATCGGAAAAACAACAAATCGCCACTATGGGCCAAACCAACAAAAGAAAACAAAAGCCAAGTGGTCTCCCATATCTAGGGCATAAAACCATCAAACCAACAAAATATAAACATATATTAGTCAAGCAACTAACTCCATTCATGAAACTAAAAGCGTTAAACCAGCATTTGCTTCCATGGACCTGCACGTTACTTACAAATAATATCCAACCATTTAATGTGCAATCACATATAATTTATTAAACTCGTACGATGTACATATACCATTCATACGCAATACCAAATCCGATCGCTCGCGCGCGCACACACACACACACACTCAAACTCATCCTAAGGTCTCACTTACCCTATCTCACATGAGTTAACCCCACCAAAGCCTAGGTGTTAGCTCAACCTAAGCTCTGATACCACGTGTAATGATCCTCCTTTTCGATCCTCAAAAGTCAACACTGACAGATCCACGATATTCACCTACCAAACATCCAAGTGCAGGAAAGACAGATTGTTGGGGAAAAAAGAAAGAAAAGACAGAATAGAATTTTACATCATGACGAGTAACATATAATATATAACAATCTTTACCAAAGAAAAACTATAATATACATATATCAAATCAGAGTACACTAATCACTAACCATTAGCATTGGCAGTTATGAAAAACTGTCCTCACAATTGCTAATTAATAAAACAACCAATGCAGCGGAAATAAAATATACGTGAGTACGTCTTAGAGACATCCAGCTCATCTCCTGAAGCTTCAAAGCTTCTACACTAATATGTAAATATACTCGGTATGAACCAAGCATTATAAGAAAAACATTCGGATCAGTCTGGTAAACAAGTGTGAGAAAACACACCTCATATTGATTTTAATGTTATAAAACCATTTTAAAATAAAGATATCTTATAAGACCACGCCCCACATAAACACAGACGGGTTTGTACCTTATAATAACCAAACCATTTCATCGGAAATCTTCTGATATTATAATAATGTTTGGGGTTTAAAATAAATATTGAATCATAGCCGAAAGTGTTACATTAATTAAATTCCAGCATAATAAGTACACAACTAAGTCCGAAGGCACTTATTGGAGAATGGAATTCCATACAATGACAAAGCACCAGGGTGCCACCTACCATAGTACACCTCTAGAAAATGTACCGAGAGCCACACATGGACTCCCTTCCAATACAAGATCGGCCTACCCTTTACTGTATAGTACCGAATATTTCATCACCGCTGTTGCTTTGCAACCTTTTCAAGAGCTCTTATGCACAACCAAATCCATAAATGAATATATCAAGAAAGGTGATGACAATACTCTAGTAGGTGCGACCCACTTAGCCTTACTGCATCTTCCCTGATTTCAGTCATTCCCAATTGATGAGGGTTGAGGCTACGTTGTACCTTTTATATAGCAATCCCACTTGGAATGCTAATGTAACAATCCATATTTTTGACAATTAAAAATATTAAATTAATAAGGCATTGAAATACAAAATTGTCTGCAATTTAAAATTGTCAGAAATTAAAAATTTATGATTTATGGATGTAAAACAATGTTGGGTTGCATATTAATAATAAGATTTGAAATAACAAATGTTTACTTTAATAAGAAATAAGATGAATGTTTTTGTATTAAAGGAAAAATCACATGTTTATTTATTTGAAATGTATTGTAGCTTAGATATTGATTACAGAAATAATAGATCTTATTTAGTAAGAATTTATAACTCTTATTTGTGTACAATGATTTTAAATTTATAAAGGAAACAATTTCCCATCACATTTATCTTCTCCGTTTTAAATTCACCTTTGTAATCAATTGAAATTAATGTAATTTAATAATTTCAATTAATTAGAGAGAGGACACTAAATGGTAAATTAATAGGTGTAGTTAAACATAGCTTATGTTTTGTGAAAATAAAAGAAAACGTTTGATTTAATGTAAAGAACATTTTTATCAAATAAAATGAATGTTTCATTTGTGAATGTAAGTTTAATTTCATTAAAATAAAGAATAGAATGATTGATTTAAAGGAAGAAATATATGTTTATTTGAACTGTGTTTTAGCATACATAATGATTACAAGAATAGGAAAATCATTTATTTAAGTAAGTTATTTATTACTCTGGTCTATAAACAACAAATTTATAAATGTGTTAAATGACTGAAGGAAACAATTGTTCTGTTTCTCATCCTTTTTAGTTTGTCTTTTTTGAAATTTAACTTTGTAATTAATTGCAATTAATGTAATTGAAATATTTCAATTAAAAGGAAAGGAAACGTTGACTGCAATTAATAGATTAATAAAAGAAACGCACGTTTTGTGTTAAATAGAAAAGGCGTTTTATTGGAAATAAAAAACCATTTTGGGAAAACCAAACTGAACGTTTTCATTTTTAAGGTAAGTATAATTTTATTTATTGTATGTTGATAAAAAAACTAAATGTGTACGAATTTGAGTATTATTTGAGTTAATGAAATTAATTTGGTTAAGAAGAATACGTTTCAAAAATCAAATTTCAAAAGGTTGTGAGATGTACTTGGTCCCTTCATTTCTTTTGCTATTAATTGTTGCCTGTACGTTTTGAAATAGTTACCTCATTATTAATACTTAATCCGTTTATTTTTCCTTCTGCTTAATACCCGAGCCTAAACTTTTAGGTTGTATTTAATTCTTGCACCTCATTTTTGTTGTACAAAATTTCACTTTCCTTTGGTTTGCAAACTTTCACATTCCTACGTACTTTTCTTTATGCATTATTAATGCCTAAAGCTTTCAAAACAAAAGGTCACTTTTTTTTGCCCATTCATCTTCATTTCCTTATTATTAAATAACATGCCACTTTATTTCTTCTTTTGCGTTTTGTTTCTCCTGACACATCATATTCATTTAGTTCAAATTATTCTTTACTGAAGCTATATCCTCATCGGCAAATTGTTCATGTTTTTAAACATGTCTTGATATTTTTTCTTGTCGCCACCTCATTTTCTATGTTTAGATCACCATTTCAAATCTTTCTTTCTTCGAATCATTTTAACGTGAGCTTGTAAATTCAAAAGCTCTCATTTTTGCAAATTCAAAAGCTTTCTTTTATGAAACATGAGTTTCATTTTTCATTTTTCCTACATGTCCTGCACCATCTTATTTCTGCATCTTTGCCTAGAGCCTCATCTTGAGAAAAATGTGAGTATTAAATTTTGTTTGTTTTTATTTAATATGTACCAATTATTATTTTAATAATATTTCTTATAATGTGAATAACTTTTGCATACGAACTCCAATGCATGCGCGATTTCTTCTGTTGAACTCGTATTGGAATTCCGGACAATATGAAATTAGTTTGGTTGAATTAGGAGACTGTTGAGATTTTGGGCTTTTGTTGGATTTTTAGTGGGCTATAAATCAAAGGTGAGTGATTAAACCCACTCACGCAAAACTAAATTTTCTGATGTTAGTTAAATTGAAATCATGAAGTGATAAATTTTTATTGGTTGCTATTTGGTAATTTAAATTAACATTTAAATTAAATTTGAATTTTATATTGAATTGACATATAAATTAATATTGAAACTTAATTGCTAGTTAAACACCGACAATTGATAACTAGTAACGGTTGTGATATATTGGTTGGTTTGGATGTTTATTATTATTGGATGCTTATTGATTGATGTTGGATGTATGGTTGTTATTTATTTTGATATATCCTTGTTATTACCCTATTTATTATTTGACATCCTATAAATTATCATTTGGATTATTTGAATTGAATTAATAAATAGGTTGAAATGATATATATACCTATGTCAATTAAATATGGGTTGAAATGATATATATCCATCCATGTAATTAAAATTGGAATAACTGATCACTTGACCATAAAGTAGAAAATTATATACGGACACCGGATTTGGTTAAATTATATAGTTTCAAAATATTGAAATTGGATGTGTTTAAATGATATTATTTTAAAGAGAATAAAATTTTGATTTATATGAATGAACTATTTTCTAATTCGAGTTTTGAAATGTTGAAATTGTAACTGCTTAAATGAAGTTGTTTAAGCAATTTAATGTGAAACCTTAAGTTGACATTTGAGAAATGACTTAAATTTATTGATAGTGAATTATTTTAAAGGTTTAAATTTTGATTTTAAACTTTGAATTTACTTAATCAAAATGGTTTTAAATTGGTATTTCAAAGTTTTGGATGTGAAATGGATTTAAACTAAATTGTTTAAAATGAGAATTTGGATTGAAACTTTCAGTCATTTGAATAGAACCGTTTAAAATTGAAATTGAAGTAAAGTTGAAATCATTTTGAATTGAGGCTGATTTAAATTGAAATTTGAATATGAAGTTGACTTGAATTGGAAGTCGAAAATTTGAATTCGTTATGATTTGGAATTGGAACATGAGTTCAAATTGTTGTGAAAGAAGAAATAGTTTCAATATTAACTATTTTAATATATAAACTATTTTAATAATCAAATTTTTTTAATATATAAACTATTTTAATTATCAAAACTATTTTCAATATATAAACTATTTTAATTATCGACACTATTTTCAATATTCAAACTATTTTAATTGTTCCAAACTCTTTTTCAATATTAAAATTATTTTAATTATCCAACAATTTTCAATATTCAAACAATTTTAATTATTCAAAACCATTTTCAATATTCAAACTGTTTTAAAGGGGAACTATTTAAATTTAAATCATTAATGTTAATACGAATGTTTTGAAGGTATGACTTATTTTGATTTCGAAATGATTTCGAAGCAAATATGATATTTTGATTTGAAGTATGACTTGTTCTTGAAATTTAAAAGAACCAACCAGTATGTAAAATGGACGATTGGTTATTAAAGAGACCAGGGCCGGATGAATGGCATACACTCTATTATTCTACCGGAACCACCTTAATAACTGTGTACGCGGTGGATGTTATCCAGAATATAGAGGTCGAATTGGAGGCATTTACTGGAATGAAGAAAGAGAACGATGATGGATGACCCCGACACTTGCCTCGATTTTAAATGACTAAAACAGGAGCCTATGTCTGGCCAAGGGGTTAGCTACCTTTAGCGGCCATCACCTCTTCGTATTACTATGTTGATTTTGACTCGATTGGTGCACCTTGATTTGATTTAGGGATGGTGGACTCAGTCGGCAGTCGTTGCAGTGATGTGTGACGACCAGCCAGAAAGGGTAAATTGGTAGAATCCTACCTTGGGCATTGCCTCACGTGCCTTGTTATACTTTTATCCTTATATGCGCCCATTACGATTTTGTTTTAGTATGGTACCTATAGGGGACTCACTTGCTATCGACGTTACTGGTTGTGTTACAGGACCTGCATAGATTACCTGCTTAAAATTGTGTTAAGGGGGATCAATGTAAAGTCTTAACGCTATTTTAATACTTTACTTTACTGATAGAAACTACATATATAGCGTATCTTACTACATATAGATAGTTTGACGGATCTTTAGGAGATATAAAATCCCGTAACATCTCTTAAGTTATTGCACTCGTGTTGTACACTTGATAGGAGATGGAAAATCTCGTAAACATCTCTGAAGCTATTACACTCATATTTACTTGTAATTGATTTAACTTACATAAGAACTTTTAGTTCCAACTCGAGTGTTTTGTCTTTTCATTACGCTCGGCTCAGCCGAAGTATTTCAGTATTGAAGACATTATTCCTTGAAGATGGAGATGGAGTTTGCTAGACCGTATTTACTATTATTATTCCGCTGCATTATTTTGGTATGTTTGTTGATTGTACTCTAATTATGTTATAAAAATTTAAATCAAATGTATATTGTAAAACAACATCATGAATTGTTTATTTGATTATTTTATTGTGTCATTCCGCTGTGAGATTCTACGTATTGCTTTTCTTCTTTTCTCTTATTTTCTTATTAAACCTCATTAATAGTTGCCCTTTTGAATGGTTTGAGTTAGACATGTGTGGTTTATTGTTGACTTGAATCGTCCAAAAGGGTGGGTCATCACAGTTGGTATCAGAGCTTTGGTTTAGAGATACCTTAGCCTGTTGGGGTTAACTCATTAGAGACAGGGTTAGTAATACCCTAGAATGAGTTCGAGTGTATATACAAACGAGAAAGCGTATTTGTTAGTGCTATAAAAAAATGTTTTTGTATTGTGTTAATTTTTTATGTTGAGTATTTATGAATTCCAGTTGGTACATAGGATGTTATGGCATCGATGGGAATTCCTAAACACTTGAACAGGGTAGACCGACACAATATTGTTTTGAAATTGGTAAATGAAATGATTTTACCTAAAACTATATTTTATATATTAAAAAGAATATTTTGCCATAAGTTGATATTGTTATTTTTTTGTTGTGTTGTTTGTTAGAAAATGATAATATCTGATTATTGTTGGTTAGTCAAGGCTTTTAAAACTATTGACTATTGTATGTTATAAGAAAATGTAATTTTGTAAATAAGGTTTATAAATTATGATTTACAAATAAAATGAATTTAAATTGAAAATTTGAGTACTTAATTGCCGGTGTTTTAAAATTGGTTTTCAAAGATTTTGGAAAAATAATATTAGTATTATTTGGAAGTATTTTCGGATAGAAATATTTTTAATGAGATTTGGAAGAAATGTTTTTAAAATAATTTTAAAGAAAATAAGTTCTATACTCCCCTCTTCTGTCGTTGGAAAATAATTTCGGTGATGACCGCAGCATCATCGACGTTCATTTTCAATTTTCAAAGTGGGAAGAATACTATAGTATCTTTGCTATACAATTGTTTTGGTGAAACAAATTTTAAATTTAATTTCCTGAGTATGATTTGATATACAAAAGATATAAGTATATATTATTTCAAGATGATTTGAAATGAAACTCGGTATTTAGTTCTTAAGTTTTCTGCTAATTAGTGATTTTCAATTACTGAAATGAAATGGAATTTTCGACGATTTAAATGGCCGGAAACGTTCAGACTGAAATCTGAAATTAAAGCTAAGTGTTTAATGAAAATATGAAAGAGGAAGTTTTGTAACTCTTAAATTAAAAGATAATGAAAATTAAGAAGATTTAAACTATTAAACATTTTTGTTAAGTAAAATGAATAAGACTTTAGTGTATGCTTCTAGGATTTAATGGAATATCATACAAGTAAAAATTTAAGTAACAGAAATGTTTCAAAATGAAATTACGTTTATAATAAAGAATTGAGATGTTACAAGAAATGTTATAAAATTAAGTTAATGCTTTGAAATGCTTAATAATTAAACTGAATTGTAAAAAGTGAATACAATTTAAGTAAATAATTATAAACTTAAGAAAATATTGAAATGATTCATAAATAGAGTTAATATTAAATGATGCTATATATAAATAAAAAATATGTATCAAAGAGTAGAGAAACTTAAGTATGAAATGATTCATTAATGAATATTAATACTTTAAATGGAAATCAAGTTATATAAGTATATAAATATGAAATAAACTGCGAAGAAACTTATGTAATACTTTAAGAATTTATTCATTGATGATTTCAAACATTGAATGGGAAATAATTTATGTAAGTAAATGTATATAAATTAATAAAAGATGATCTTGTATGAATGGATGAGAATTTAAAATAAATGAAATGTAAATAATGTGTAAAAGAAACCAATAGAATAAAATAGGCAAGTTGTGCATAGATCATTTTATTCGCATAATAGTTCTGATCCAAATTCGAATACATGATTTTTGGAAATCCACACCAGTCCGAGTTAGGATTTTTCACTCGATTCTTGATGGCGAATATTTGATATGAATTTAAAGTTTTCTATCATAGTCTATGGCTAGAATGGATATTTCTAATCAAGAAATCGGATCAGAGTCCGCACTAGTGTAGTCGAGTTAACAATACTAGTTCGAAAGTGAAATTTGTGTATTCAAGTAAGCGATCAAAATTAATATTATATACAAATGATATATGTACATCGTACAAACTTAAATAATATTTAAATTATATGTTCTTTAGCTTATGGGAAGTTTGGGAAATGACATTTCAAATCGTTTGAGGTTGTATGAATAATCTATTGAGTAATTACCTAAGGGTGTTGAGCGTAAGGTACACTTGGTAGTTTATTTATCACCCTTGTACTATGAAAAGTTTCCGAACCTAGACAAACCATTGGTTTTTGGTTGCTATGGATGTGTGATTGATTCTTTTGTTGCATGTAATGGTCGTACTGCTTTTGTTTGCATATGATTATTATATATTGTGCGTTTCTTGTGTTATTAGTTGGAACAACTAATATATTGTTCTTTTTACATAGTTTTAACTCTTTTGGATCATATAAGTGAAATCCTGGTTTATGGAAGCAATAGCTGTTGCTTTTGGTTTCATAAATAGAGTTTTGTTTGCCTGACAAATAGGTACGTTTTCGAATTACGGTTATTGTAGCTATATTTTATTGTTTTCCCATGGTTTGGGATGCTTTATTATTGAAATAAGATATATACCATGTAATTATTGATACTGTTATTTTTTCGGACCTAGCCGCGCAAAGGAGACGCTGTCGAAATTTTTAATAAATTTAAGACTTAGAATTTTTTTTATGGAAATTGGGTTATTTTCAAAGTTATATTAAAACCGACTAAGTAAGTTTAAATTGTTTATAAATTGACTATTTTGAATAAAACATATCAAATGCTAGATTCTTTCATGTTCCTTTTCAAGGACGAAAAGTTTTGAGCGGGGGAGATTGTAACAACCCATATTTTTGACAATTAAAAATATTAAATTAAATAAGGCATTGAAATTCAAAAAAATTCAGAATTTTTTTTTTGATTTATGGATGTAAAAAAATGTTGGGTTGCGTATTAACAATAAGATTTGAAATAACAAATGTTTGCTTTAATAAAAAATAAAATGAATGTTTTTGTATTAAAGGAAAAATCACATCTTTATTTATTTGAAATGTATTATAGCTTAGATATTGATTATAGAAATAATAGATCTTATTTAGTAAGAATTTATAATTCTTGTTTGTGTACAATGATTTTAAATTTATAAAGAAAACAATTGATTATTTCCCATCATATTTATCTTGTCCGTTTTGAAATTCACCTTTGTAATCAATTGAAATTAATGTAATTGAATAATTTCAATTAATAGGAGAGAGGACACTAAATTGTAAATTAATAGTTGTAATTAAACGTAGCTTATGTTTTGTGAAAATTAAAGGAAAAGTTTGATTTAATGTAAAGAACCTTTTTATCAAATAAAATGAATGTTTCATTTGTGAATGTAAGTTTAATTTCATTAAAATAAAGAATAGAATGATTGATTTAAAGGAAGAAATATATGTTTATTTGAACTGTGTTTTAGCATACAGATTGATTACAAGAATAGGAAAATCATTTATTTAAGTAAGTTATTTATTACTCTAGTCTATAAACAACAAATTTATAAATGTGTTTAAGTGACCGAAAGAAACAATTATTCTGTTTCTCATCCATTTTAGTTTGTCTGTTTTGAAATTTAACTTTGTAATTAATTGCAATTCATGTAATTGAAATATTTCAATTAAAAGGAAATAAAATATTGAGTGCAATTAATAGATTTAATAAAAGAAACGCACGTTTTGTGTTAAATAGAAAGGGCGTTTTAATGGAAATAAAAGATCATTTTGGAAAAATCAAATTAAACGTTTTCATTTTTTAAGGTAAGTATAATTTTATTTATTGTGTGTTGATAAAAAAACTAGATGTGTACAAATTTGAGTATTATTTGAGTTAATGAAATTAATTTGGTTAAGAAGAATACGTTTCAAAAGTCGAATTTCAAAAGGTTGTGCGATATACTTGGTCCCTTCATTTCTTTTGTTATTAATTGTTGCCTATACGTTTTAAAATAGTTACCTCAGTATTAATACTTAATCCATTCATTTTTCCTTCTGTTTAATACCTAAGGCTAAACTTTTAGGTTGTATTTAATTCTTCCACCTCGTTTTCGGTTGTATAAAATTTCACTTTCCTTTGGTTTGCAAACTTTCTCATTCCTACTACATTTCTTTATGCATTATTAATGCCTGAAGCTTTCAAAGCAAAACGCCACATTCATTTTTGTCCCTCCATCTTCATTTCCTTATTATTAAATAACCTGCCACTTTATTTCTTCTTTTGCGTTTTGTTTCTCCTGACACCTCATATTCATTTAGTTCAAATTATTCTTTGCTGAAGCTATATTCTCATCAGCAAATTGTTCACATTTTTAAACTTGTCTCATTATTTTTTCTTGTCGCCACCTCATTTCCTATGTTTAGATCTCCATTTCAAATTTTCATTTCCCCGAATCATTTTAGTGTGAGCTTGTAAATTCAAAAGCTCGCATTTTTTCAAATTCAAAAGCTTTCTTTTGTGAAACATGAGTTTCATTTTTCCTATACATCCTGCGCTCATCTTAGTTTGTTCTTCCATCTTTGCTTGGAGCCTCATCTTGAGAAAAACGTGAGTATTAAACTTTGTTTGTTTTTTATTGAATATGTACCAATTATTATTTTAATAATATTTCTTATAACGTGAATAACTTTTGAATACGAACTCCAATGCACGCGCGGTTTCTTCCGTTGGACTCATATTGGAATTTCGATAATATGAAACTGGTTGGTTGAATTTGGAGACTATTGAGATTTTGGGCTTTTGTTGGATTTTTAGTGGGCTATAAATAAAAGGTGTGTAACTAAACCCATTCACGTAATACTAAATTTTCTAATGTTAGTTAAATTGAAATCTTGAAGTGATAAAATTTTATTGGTTGCTATTTGGTAATTTAAATTAACATTTAAATTAAATTTGAATTTTATATTGAATTGACATATAAATTAATACTGAAACTTAATGCTAGTTAAACACCGACAATTGATAACTAGTAACTGTTGTGATATATTGGTTGGTTTGGATGTTGATTGCTATTGGATGCTTATTGATTGATGTTGGATGTATGGTTGTTATTTATTTTGATATATCCTTGTTATTACCCTATTTATTATTTGACATCCTATAAATTGTCATTTGGATTATTTGAATTGAATTAATAAATAGGTTGAAATGATATATATACCTATGTCATTTAAATATGGGTTGAAATGATATATATCCATCCACGTAATTAAAATTGGAATAACCGATCACTTGGCCATAGAGTGTTTGATGTGTGTTTAGTGTTTGATGATAACAAACTATATATATCGTATTTTAGATATGTTTACAGATTATACACATATAGGAATAACAGAAATTTTATCAACACAAAATTTGAATTCAAACTGAAATTTTATTCAAACAATTTTATTACAAATTTTGAATGGTACAAATTCTGACTCACTATAACTGTACAATTTCTGAATACATCACAACTTGATTTTACAGTAACAGTCCTTACTACATCACTCATACACTCAGTTGTTTGTCTGCATTTGCACTATCCAGTTCCAGTATCTGTCTTGTCTCCTGTGTACCTGTATAATTGACAAACTACAGCAGTAATCTGAACAGAAACGAATTTAATTTGCAAAAATATAAATTTGTTTTTAAAGCTGTCTCAGATATATGGGTTAAACGTCATCATCTTTGATTGTATAATATCTGTGCATATCAGTATTTATATCAGGGACAGTTATTTACGAGTGGCTGCAGTACACACGTATGTACGTAAGCACTGCCTCGCCAACTCGAGTGCACAAGGTCAAATCAAAGTTAGATTCAACACAAGTGCAAATAGACTCGACCAAAATTCAGTGTGGCCAGAACTACAACAACTGAAATGAACAAGGTCACAGTGAAGTGGAACTGCAAATATACACATGAATGCACCAACCATCTACAGACAAACATGGAGTGATTACAACTACAGGTTGAACAACTTCACACTAGCAACGAAAAGCAGTTCAGTTGACATAACAAAGACCAAGCAATAGTGTATACAACAGAGCTCACCAAGTCATAAAGTATGCAGTTCAACATCTAAACAAATGCAAAACAAATCAAATGGAACAGCGAGGCTACAGGTAGAAGAAGATATAGTGAAGAAGTGAA
Organism: Allium fistulosum; assembly: GCA_030737815.1. Classification (NCBI taxonomy): domain Eukaryota; kingdom Viridiplantae; phylum Streptophyta; class Magnoliopsida; order Asparagales; family Amaryllidaceae; genus Allium; species Allium fistulosum. The sequence goes on from CM060907.1 coordinate 994,527,934, forward strand.
AATGTCAACTCACATATGCATTTTGGATATACAAGCAGGCAGTATCAACATAACAAAAGTGAAACCAGACTGGGCAACAGTGGAAATTCAAGTGATTGCAACTACATGAGTATACAGACATATACAAATGGTCAAGTAAACTGGTAGCAATGCAACAACAATGTCAAACTCACAGCAATACAAACAGCTATGCAGACAACAAGTTACAACAGTGTCCAGAATGCAACTACAAGGCATGAAACCACTGTGCAATGCTCAAGCACAGAATAGATGGCCAGAGACGAAGTTCACAGTGGCTAGAAGATCAAGGCAACACATCATGGAAGTACCGAGATAAAAATTCTACTCCAAGTCAAGAAATTTCAAGTCAAAGTTAATCACGTTTACAAATTGAAAAGGTCAAAGATTTGAAAATCAGGAAAGTTTCAATACCGTGAAGTTCAAGTAAGATCGAACGGTACAAAATTAAAGCCGTGTATTGAAAGGAATTTCCCAAAATATCAAAGCGTAAAAACGGAAAGTTTTAACAACGAGGTAATCACGTTAATCAAATCAGACTTGTATAAAAACCCAGAAACCATCATCGACTAAAGCATCGAGTTCAAGCATTAAAACCAGAGAACAAAAGGCACAATTCACATACCAAATCAAAGCCGAACTCGATCAAGTGGTGATTCATACCAACAGAATAGAAACCCAACAAATCATCACTGACAGGTTCTCAAGCAATCAAGTTCAAATCAACAAAACAGAGAAAAACATACCAAAGTCAGAGATCATCAGACTCGAGGCAAGGCGCATCAACGACGCCGAAATTCGTCAAAGTATCAGAGAATTCCAGAGTCACCACAAAGGAATCGCAAGCAAGAGCCACAAAAATCAACGAAGCCGAAGCTCCAACTTGCCAGTAAAACGAACAAGGGCAGAGCCCTAATTTAGTCGAGCAAGTGTTGAAGAAGCCAAAGCTCAAAATCGCCAGAGAACCAAATCGCCGAAAGCCCCAATTTGGAGTCGACATTATTTTTTTTCTCAGGGATCTAACTGAATTGGGCCGAAGATATAATCGAATAGGGGATCGGGCTGAAGTATTAATAATTGAAGCGGGCTGGCATTTTTAATATATTAGGGTTTTAAAGTTTTAATTTAGTTTTGAATTTGGGCCGGGTTTTTATTGATCTAGTTTTTAGGCCAAATTTATTCTGAGGGCAGAAGTGTTTTAAAACTGTCAATCTATATTTTGCCCTAGGGTTAAACGGTATTTTGTATTTTATTTTGTTTTTCAAAAGTCCAGTCAGAGTGAATCACCACCTAGGGTTTAGGTGTTGTCAGATTGTCTAGTTAGGGTTAGTTCAGTGAGCAGGGAGGCTGCGAGTTTGCAAAGCTCTATAGGCGGGAGCAGAGTTTGCGAGTAAACGAAACTCTATAGGCGGAGCAGGGTGTGCGAGTCTGTAGGAGTGTTTGTGAGCGGGAGCGAGTGTCTGCGAGTCTGTCAGAGTGTTTGTAAGCGGGATACTGTTTAACTCTAATAGAAATCTGGGAATGCAGCAGTAGGCAGGGGTTGCCGAAGCTGGGTAAATTCTGTGTGTGATTTACTTTACTGCATATTTATTTATCTGCTGTTTACTTCCGCGTTTAATTTGAGAAAATTTGCGATAACCCTATTCACCCCCCCCCTCTAGGGTTAATCTAGATCCTACAAGTGGTATCAGAGCGAGGTAATTTCTTTTTAACTCTAGAGTCATGAATTTATCAAATAATGCTTTTTCTGAGGGGCAATCTATTGTTAGGCCACCAATGTTTAATGGGAGTGACTATGCTTACTGGAAGGTTAGGATGGGTATTTATCTTAGTTCTGTAGATTACGATGTTTGGGATATTATTGAAACTGGCTATACACCTCCCACTATAACTGTTGGTGATACTGAGATTCCTAAACCAAAGGATAGGTGGGATGCTAACGATAAGAAATTGAAAACCACAAATGCTAAAGCAATGAATGCTTTGATCTGTGCTCTTGATAAAACTGAATTTAATAGAATTTCTCATTGTAAAACAGCACAGGAAATTTGGCATACTTTGGAGGTGACACACGAAGGAACTTCTCAAGTCAAAGAGTCTCGTCTAGCCCTGTTCAGCAATGAATACGAGAACTTTGTGATGGACAAAAGCGAGAGCATAAAGGATATGTTTGGACGCTTCTCAACCTTGGTGTACAATGCTAGAGCGCTTGGAAAGGTATTCTCTGAAGTAGAGCTGGTGAGGAAGATTCTACGAGTCTTACCGATGAACTTTGAGGCAAAAGTCACGGCAATACAAGAATCAAAAGATTTAAGCAAACTAAGCATGGAGGATTTGATCGGAAATCTGATGACGTACGAGCTTGAGTTAAAAGCAAAGGAGGAACGCATCAATTCCGAACCAAAGAAGAAGACAATTGCCTTAAAGAGCAGAGAAGAAAGCGATGAAGAAGAAATTGATCAAATTGAAGGACTTGCAGTGGCTGTCAATAATTTCAGAAAGTGGTCGAAATACAAGCCACGTAAGATGAAGACCAGTAGTAATAGATCTAAAGATTCTGACAATTCTGAAAACGAACTAATCTGCTATAACTGCAACAAGCCTGGTCACTTCAAACAAAATTGTCCACTTCTCAAAAACAACAAGGGAAAGAAAAAGAAGAAAAAGGCCTTCGCAGCAACTTGGGATGATGAGGATGGAGAGGAAGCTTCGAGTGATAGCTCAGAGGAGGCTAACCTGTGTCTTATGGCCAGATCAGATTCAGAAGCAGAAACAGATTCAGAAGTAAGCCCAGAGGTATATAATGAGGTAAAAAACTTTTCTTATAAAGACCTTGCTTATTTCTGCATCGATCTTACTAAAACAGTTGAAGCTCTTGGTTCTAAAAATGAAAAACTGAAATCTGATAAGAAAAAGCTTGTCCATGAAAATTTCAGGCTAGAAACTGAACTTGAAAAAATCCAAAACCTAGAATGTAAAAACTGTAAAGCTTTAGATTCAGAATTATCAAAATTGAAGAATAGCTTCAAGGATCTTGAAAAAGAAAACCTGAATCTAAAGGAAACTATTGAAACTAGGAAAAAGGATTTTGTGAATAGATGCACCTCACTTGTGTCTGAAAACTCAACATTAAAAACCAGAGTCCAAGATCTTGAAAAATCACTGAATAACTTTTCTAGAGGAGAAAAATCATTCAATATGCTGTTAGGAAACCAACTGTTTGCTAACAACCGAAAAGGGCTAGGTTTTGGTAAATCACAAGTTGATGATAGTGCAAAAGGAAAGGGTATCTTTACTGAACGTGAAATATTTGGACATCGTGTTGAAAATGGTAGTCATAGGAACAAGAACACGAAATTTATACAAGTTTGGGTTCCTAAAAATACTACGAATAAATTTCAAGTGTATTGGAACAAGAATGAAAGGACAAAACAAGTTTGGGTTCCAAAGGGATTGTTTATTAATAATTTTTCTGCCACTAACAACCATGGACCTATAAATAGGTCACATACATCTTTAACCGTGTAGGTGTGGTGGCAGGCTAAGGAACAACATTAGTGTTATCTGGATTCTGGCTGTTCCAGATACACAACGGACGACAAATCAACGTTCCTTAGCCTAGTATAAAGGTGACAGATTCACTATGGGCAAACAACGAAAGATTATCGTACAGGTAAAACAGGTAGTTGTATTTCTTTCAAACGATAGATAACCGGTAAGAATCTGCATCTGAATTAAATCAGCCAGTTATGATTGATGATGTTAATTCCGATTTTTTAACCAATTATCTTGCTTGAAGTAATTGTGATGGATCTAACTTGCTTGATATAATATGACTTGACTTTATCTGTGCTTAAAAATTGATCAATCATCCTCTTCTTGAACTTAATCTGTTTGGTCAAACTATGATTGATTACTGATTGCTCATGCTATAAAAGTTTTTTTTAGAAACTGTTGAAATTACTGATTCACTGATGAAAACTTGAAATTGTTTTTGAGATAATCTTGATACTTTAACTGTAATTCTACGGAAGAAATACACACTCGCTCTTCATTTGATAAAAGTTTGTGTACACCGTAGTTTTATTTCTGAAGATGAATCTGATACTGTTGAAATGGTTCTTAACTGCTTCTAGACACCATATTATGTTTTCTGTGTGTTTGTGTTTGCACGTTTTCACTCTAATTCTAAAGAATCATATTTGAATGCCACTAAACGAAATTTTGAGATATTTTTCACACTCACACAAATTTGGACTATGATATCTTTCGTGTGAAAACTTTAATTTAGTTGGTTATCCTGATGTTGATTATACGGGTTCACTGGTTGACAAGAAAAGTACTAGTAGGACATGTTTCATGCTAGGACATTCATTAGTTTCATCATTCACTCACGATACACATTGATATGAAACACCATTTTTGATCACATTGTTAGGGAAAACATTTGCATTAAATTCAACTGAGAATCAACTTGCTGATATTTTCACAAAACCCCTTCTTGAAGACAGATTTTCCAGATTACGTTTGGATTTGGGGATTATGGAAATTGGCTAATCATTTTTCAATTTTTGGTTGAAATACTCTTGAATATTTATTTTCAACTTCAATTTCTAGAATTCAAACCTGTTTTGGATATCATTCAAAGATTGATTCGAATATGGTATTCAGTAGTGGAAATACGTTTGGTTTATGAAATTTCATAATATGATTAATTTGGTAACTTATTCCACGACCATTTCTATTTCTACCATCTTTCTATCACTCATAATGGTTTTGAAAAATGAGAAGAGTGAATTGTTTTTTTAAATTAAAAAGGAAAAATCAAAGAAAATTTTAAAATATTCCTCATGCATCCCTTCTCATTTAAAAGTCCTTACGGTTATGCATGGATGGATCATGAGAGGTTATCATCACTCCATTCTCATTTAAAAGTCCTTATGGTTATGCATGGATGGAGCTTGATAGCTAATAAGTAACTGCTAATCCCATTTAAAAGTCCTTATGGTTATGCGTGGTTAGTAGGTGCTTATTTGTTTTTGTGCTTAAATGTCAAATTATTTTTAAAGAAAAAGAGAAAACACTCCTCTTCTCATTATATAAAAGTCGAATCATCGATCCATTTTCTAAAATGTGGAAATTGTTATCGTGTTATGATATATTATGATTTTTCCTTGTTTTTTTCCATTTGTTTTCCCCTACTGTTTCATTATTTTTTGTCAGTCTTTTGATGATAACAAAAGGGGGAGAAGGAAGAGATTTTGATAAGAAAATAAGTATTTCTGGAATATTTATTTACCAAATTTGTTAAATGTTGTTAGTTATTTTCTATAGTTCTTTTTTACTCGATTGAATATGGAATAGTCTCAGTTGTAGGGGGAGTATTCATGTAGGGGGAGTATACATGTAGGGGGAGCTAAAATATAGTCATGTTTAAACATATCTACTGAATTTCAAAATCTCTAATATATATGTTTGTCATCATCAAAAGGGGGAGATTGTTTGATGTGTGTTTAGTGTTTGATGATAACAAACTATATATATCGTATTTTAGATATGTTTACAGATTATACACATATAGGAATAACAGAAATTTTATCAACACAAAATTTGAATTCAAACTGAAATTTTATTCAAACAATTTTATTACAAATTTTGAATGGTACAAATTCTGACTCACTATAACTGTACAATTTCTGAATACATCACAACTTGATTTTACAGTAACAGTCCTCACTACATCACTCATACACTCAGTTGTTTGTCTGCATTTGCACTATCCAGTTCCAGTATCTGTCTTGTCTCCTGTGTACCTGTATAATTGACAAACTACAGCAGTAATCTGAACAGAAACGAATTTAATTTGCAAAAATATAAATTTGTTTTTAAAGCTGTCTCAGATATATGGGTTAAACGTCATCATCTTTGATTGTATAATATCTGTGCATATCAGTATTTATATCAGGGACAGTTATTTACGAGTGGCAGCAGTACACACGTATGTACGTAAGCACTGCCTCGCCAACTCGAGTGCACAAGGTCAAATCAAAGTTAGATTCAACACAAGTGCAAATAGACTCGACCAAAATTCAGTGTGGCCAGAACTACAACAACTGAAATGAACAAGGTCACAGTGAAGTGGAACTGCAAATATACACATGAATGCACCAACCATCTACAGACAAACATGGAGTGATTACAACTACAGGTTGAACAACTTCACACTAGCAACGAAAAGCAGTTCAGTTGACATAACAAAGACCAAGCAATAGTGTATACAACAGAGCTCACCAAGTCATAAAGTATGCAGTTCAACATCTAAACAAATGCAAAACAAATCAAATGGAACAGCGAGGCTACAGGTAGAAGAAGATATAGTGAAGAAGTGAAAATGTCAACTCACATATGCATTTTGGATATACAAGCAGGCAGTATCAACATAACAAAAGTGAAACCAGACTGGGCAACAGTGGAAATTCAAGTGATTGCAACTACATGAGTATACAGACATATACAAATGGTCAAGTAAACTGGTAGCAATGCAACAACAATGTCAAACTCACAGCAATACAAACAGCTATGCAGACAACAAGTTACAACAGTGTCCAGAATGCAACTACAAGGCATGAAACCACTGTGCAATGCTCAAGCACAGAATAGATGGCCAGAGACGAAGTTCACAGTGGCTAGAAGATCAAGGCAACACATCATGGAAGTACCGAGATAAAAATTCTACTCCAAGTCAAGAAATTTCAAGTCAAAGTTAATCACGTTTACAAATTGAAAAGGTCAAAGATTTGAAAATCAGGAAAGTTTCAATACCGTGAAGTTCAAGTAAGATCGAACGGTACAAAATTAAAGCCGTGTATTGAAAGGAATTTCCCAAAATATCAAAGCGTAAAAACGGAAAGTTTTAACAACGAGGTAATCACGTTAATCAAATCAGACTTGTATAAAAACCCAGAAACCATCATCGACTAAAGCATCGAGTTCAAGCATTAAAACCAGAGAACAAAAGGCACAATTCACATACCAAATCAAAGCCGAACTCGATCAAGTGGTGATTGATACCAACAGAATAGAAACCCAACAAATCATCACTGACAGGTTCTCAAGCAATCAAGTTCAAATCAACAAAACAGAGAAAAACATACCAAAGTCAGAGATCATCAGACTCGAGGCAAGGCGCATCAACGACGCCGAAATTCGTCAAAGTATCAGAGAATTCCAGAGTCACCACAAAGGAATCGCAAGCAAGAGCCACAAAAATCAACGAAGCCGAAGCTCCAACTTGCCAGTAAAACGAACAAGGGCAGAGCCCTAATTTAGTCGAGCAAGTGTTGAAGAAGCCAAAGCTCAAAATCGCCAGAGAACCAAATCGCCGAAAGCCCCAATTTGGAGTCGACATTATTTTTTTTCTCAGGGATCTAACTGAATTGGGCCGAAGATATAATCGAATAGGGGATCGGGCTGAAGTATTAATAATTGAAGCGGGCTGGCATTTTTAATATATTAGGGTTTTAAAGTTTTAATTTAGTTTTGAATTTGGGCCGGGTTTTTATTGATCTAGTTTTTAGGCCAAATTTATTCTGAGGGCAGAAGTGTTTTAAAACTGTCAATCTATATTTTGCCCTAGGGTTAAACGGTATTTTGTATTTTATTTTGTTTTTCAAAAGTCCAGTCAGAGTGAATCACCACCTAGGGTTTAGGTGTTGTCAGATTGTCTAGTTAGGGTTAGTTCAGTGAGCAGGGAGGCTGCGAGTTTGCAAAGCTCTATAGGCGGGAGCAGAGTTTGCGAGTAAACGAAACTCTATAGGCGGAGCAGGGTGTGCGAGTCTGTAGGAGTGTTTGTGAGCGGGAGCGAGTGTCTGCGAGTCTGTCAGAGTGTTTGTAAGCGGGATACTGTTTAACTCTAATAGAAATCTGGGAATGCAGCAGTAGGCAGGGGTTGCCGAAGCTGGGTAAATTCTGTGTGTGATTTACTTTACTGCATATTTATTTATCTGCTGTTTACTTCCGCGTTTAATTTGAGAAAATTTGCGATAACCCTATTCACCCCCCCCTCTAGGGTTAATCTAGATCCTACATAGAGTAGAAAATTGGAATAACTAATAACTGATCAATTGTCAAAATAGCTCCATCTTCGATTATCATTAAGATATTTCAATTCGAAAGGCTTATGTTGGTTCGAAGTGGTTTTCAGATAACATATCCGATCAAGATCTCTCCGTACCGACAGTGATAGTTTAAAACTAGGGGCATTTCACCAGAAGGACAAACTTTATAGTCTAATTAATTTCTAGGACACACATCTGAAATAATTACTTTCAAGGCCAAAGTCAGCAGAATAATTACTTTCAAGGACAAAGTCAGCTGTCCAATTACTTTCAAGGACATAATTTCATAGGTTTTTAGGCCCTAGAAACTAATTATTTTGCGTATTGTCCTTAAAAGTAATTATTTTAGTTGTGTATCCTAGAAATTAATTTCACTTGCTAAAGAGGCCCTTGTGGCTAATTCCCACTTAAAACTAGCTAAGCTTGATAGTCGGTTATTTAATTATCAAATAGAACAACAATCCAAATCAGGGATTTATTTCCAAAGGAAAACCAACATTGATTAAGCGCATAAGCAAGCACTAACCTCTTTAATTAATCCTTTCGTTAATTAAAATCACTTTTTAAATACTTGTATCAAAATACTTTTACAAAGATATATTCACAAATCCCTTATACTCCTTTCAATACTTGGAAAAATATCTATATACTTATTTCAACATTAATTTTCACCACCTAGAAAATGTATTCATATATTTATCTCAATGGTATAAGTATATTCACAAAACATCGAGGTAGTAAGTATGGAAAGATGTTTATATACCACTATAATTATTTAAAGATCATTTTTGGAAATAATATCATCTTCTTTTATAAATTCCCTTTTTATACAATTCTAAAATTATTTATAAAACTCCTTTATAAATCTCTAAAACAATTTATAAAACTCTTTTATAAATTTCTAAAACATTTATAAAAATCTATTACGAATCTCTAAACATTTATAAATAAAATAATTAATAATTTAATAACATTATTAAACAAACATAAATAATTAATCTTCAAACTTTATAATAATAACAATAATTAACTTCCAAAACATTATTAATAAATAATTATTATGAAGTCCAAAACATTGTTATTTAATAATAATTATTAATTCCAAAATGTTATTAATAAATAATTATTATTAATTCGAAAACATTATTAATAAATAAAAATTATCATCTTCAAATAATATTAATTATTTAAAATAAATAAATTTTCACGATATTAAAATATTGATAAATAACCTTTAAACAATATTAAATATAAATAAACAACTTTTAAAACATTATCAAACAATATTTATACAACTTTAAAAACATCTCTAAATAACTTAGAAATGAAAAGTAAAAAAGGTTAGGGTAAAATAGAGAAGTTCAAAATCTGCTTAAATAAAAATATTTTAGAAAATCCAAAGATTAGATTTGAAATCATTCTCCAAATCAAAATCCCATTTTAAGCCAAAGCAACGGTTAATAGTATTTCAAAATACTAAATTGAGGCCAATTGCCACTAAGCACTTAACTAATGTTGTTTTTGATATTTATCACTACATGGTTAAGTTTTAACACATAACAATGTCAGAACCAATAGGGCCAAACAATCAGGTTTTGACATCCAATAATTCATACAACAAGAACATGATTGAAAATAAATCAACAATGGCAAGGAATCATGTTGGTCCTTCTACAAAATTCCATGTTCTTCATATAAATTCCTTGCAAACGATTTCATATATTGACCGTTTCCAAAAGGGACAATTCATCAAACCTAAACAATCAACTAAATAAAGCATCCAAGCAAACAATCAACAATTTATAACTATCGTACAACATTATAGTATCATTCAAAGGTGAGGTAACTCACCGAATTTTCAGTTATCGCTTCTGCATTCTGGTTCCATCTAAAATCGAACATCGTTCGAATTTTAGCTGAAATTCCTACAAGCACTGATATAAGCCAATCCAATTCTTTAAAATCATAAAAACACCGTCGTTTGCCAAAAATATCAAACGACAATTTAAATATTTTCCAAATTAAAAATTACGGAAAAATAAAATAAAAATACCTCAACAAAAATTGAGTCATAAAAATAAAAATAAAATTTATGACTATTTATTTGAACCATACAAAATGAATTCACCGTATTATTTATCAACTAAAAGGAGTTAAATAAAGCTATTCAATCCATTAAATTAGTATTCAATTTAAAATCTAAAAATTTAATTCATTATCCAAAAATTAAACTCACATCAACTATTAATTCACATTTCAACTATTTAGAAATAATTATGTACTTGAATCTAATTATAAACTTTAAAACCCAGTTATTATAATATTTAAAATTAATTAAATATTCTAAAATCAAACTAAAATTCCGGGTCATTACAATTTACAGACCACAAATCTCTTAAATAATTGTTTTCGCATAAAGATATGAATGTAAGATATGAAAGGTGGATGGATCTTTTATTATCTTATGATTTTGGAATTTCTTACACTCCAAGAAAGGGAAACGTAGTTACAGACGCTTTGAGTAGAAGGCACGTCGAGGTGAATGCTATGTTGTTGGAATGGAAAATTTTAGAATTCATATCAGAGTTTAATTTTAAACCCATACTGGAATATGCACCAGGATTGTTAGGAGCTGTAACGATCCATAATTTGATCACTCTAAAATATAATATATAAATTGATATTAATATATAAGATTTTATGATTCAAATAATATTAAATAGGATTTGGAAATAGAAATATACATAAAAATAAGAACCGTTGCTTATATCAGTAAAAGTGACAAAAGTCTGTTTTCAAAAAAGTAAGTTTGGATGGTTAAATAAATTATTTTAATTATTTAATAAGGGTTTTTATTTTTAAATAACAATAGACAAGTTTATTTTCAAGCTTTGTTTACAAATATATGAAGTTTAACAAAAACGTCAAAATGTGACCGTTAAACATTTTGTCAAAAATCAACGTTTTGTTCAACAAAAGTTATCGCAAGGTTGTTGTTCCTTTATTTACCTATACATGTACATATTTTTAAATATGGAAAGTATTAATAAAGTCACTAAACAATAATACTTTTTCTAAACAAGATTAGAAAATTCTAGAAATTCATTAACAAAAAAGTAAGCATAAAAGGACAAAACATATCAAATCAAATATAACAAAAACTTACTTTATTTTTCTGAATGCTTAAGTGATTAATACATAAAGTTATGAAGTGAAAGGTGATATTAAGTGTTGAAAAAATAGAGTTTACTTTAAGTTGAAGGAAGGGTATTTTGGTCATTTCACATAAAAATATTTTATTTCAAACTTTTCCTATAAATACTAAACCATTTCTTCACTTCCATCCACACTTCTTCTTCTTCATTTTCCAAACCTTTCCTCTCTTCTTCCATGGCTTTCATCCTTAGAAAAACAATGCCAAAATTTATTCCAAAAATAAACTAAAAGAAATATCCATCCAAATACCTCAAAACCACACCCAAACTCCTCCTCCTTCTCCCTCTTACCCATGACCCACATGTTCCACCACCCTAGCCGAGCCCAACTCCCCCCACTACCCATAGCCCTGAGCCCCCTAGCCTCTACAAGTTAAGTCAAGCCACTTAGAACCCTTAAAGCAAGCATTCGTGAGCTCTCGATTCAAGTAAGTAAAGTTATAACTATTTTTAAGTTAGTGCAATTCCATCCAAGGTGAGAAAGCTCTACCTCTTCTTTACTCTTATGTTATGACATGCTTTTGTACTTGTTATGTTGCTTGATATCATGTTTGGATGTTATATAGATGTTGAATGATTGTTTTATTTATATTATAACAAGTCATGATAATTACACGTCGAAAAATCACAAAAGGAATCACTTCCTTATTTAAATTCAAAAGTGTATACGACTTGTGAACCTCTTTTAAAATCATGAGAAAATGGTTTTAAATGACTTAAAAATGTTTCAAAAGTATTTAAAATGATTTTGGCAAAGATTTGAAAAGAGTTGGAAAACAACTAGAAATAGGTGCGTCATGTAACGGTAGTTCGTGACTTTGCGCTGCAAAAGTTAAATCCATATGTACAATGGATTCGAAATCAGAATTCTTTAAAATAAGAATTTTCCGGATTCTTCCCACTATAGTTTTCAAATGCAAAAGAAAAATAAAGATTTCATTTAAGCGAATTTAAAATTTGTCCAAATTAAGTTTTCCGAAAATTCACGCTTTTGCAGTTTAATAACCAAAGTAAAAAAATTCTTTAGAATGAATATTTTTAAATATTTAAAAAAAAAATGAAATAAATTTGATAAATATGATAAAATGTTTTAAAAGAGATTTGAGTTATAAATGTGGATTTCCAAATGATAGAAAAGTGGTTTCAATCGAATAAGTTTTTAAAACACTATCTACAGCAGTTTAAGTAAACTATCGAAGTATAAATTTAAAACTTAACTATTCTTTCTCGAATTTTTATAAAGTGGAAATTGGTACGAAGGGCCTAATTATATGGCCCATTTTTTTCCAGGACACGGGTTTGAAACTATTATTTTCGAGGACAATTATGTGCGGCGTGCGTCTTCATCTTCTCAAACAACTATGTATATTCTGAAATCTGCCGATCTTGGAAATTGGGCGCGTGCGACTTCATCTTCTCAAACAAGTACGTTTCTTCTGAAATCTACCGATCGTGAAAATTAGGCGCGTGCGTCTTCATCTTCTCAAAGAACTACGTGCCTTCTGAAATCTACCGATCTTGCAAATTAGGCGGTCGTGAAAATTAGACGTATCTTGTTCAATCAAAGCGGTCGTTTCTTGTGCAATTGAAGCGGTCGTGAGGCGTTAGTTTCTTCTCAAATCAAAATCGACTTTAATTGTGGGAAATCGTGAAGCGATTTTCTTCATTTGGTGAGTTTATTTTTTATTTGCTGTTTTTCATTCTCAATTCTTTTTTTATGATGTTACTGTATGTTTCTTTTCACAGGAGGCTGTTTTCATCTATTGGAGGAAGGTTTTGTTTGATGTAGTTGGAATAATGGCTTCTGAATGGTATTGTTTTATTCTTACAATCACTGTGTATTTAGCTTCGTTTGTTCTTTAGTTTGCAATTAAACTCTGATTGTTTAGATGTTTAAGAATGGTGTATCAAAATTCCATTCTGGCTCTAGTAATAATTTGGCAGCCATTGAATGTGATTATGTGTTTTAAAGACCATATTGATCTTAGTGTGTGTTTGTTATGATAATTTTTTAGCTCTTCTTTTTCACCATTAAGTATATTTTTGCAGATCATCTTTTTCACCTATGATTTTTCAACAATGTAAACTTGAATAGGTACAATCACAACGAATGTTTTTCTTCCACATGTTCCACTGTTGTAATCAGGTTATCCCAAAGAGTGATAGTGATCTCTAAAAGATAAATTGTTTTATCTTTTTCAAAAAATGGTATAAAAAATGATTTAAATAGTCTTATGCTATTAGTTTTTATTTAAGATCAGTTTCACATAGTTATATTTTTTTACATTTTTTTTTGCAGGTGTGATTCATCTGTTATAGTTGTGTTTGATTTCAATAACAATTGTTTTAGTGCTCATTTTGGATTGGATGCTTCTATTTCTTATGTTAGGAATAGGATTTGGGAGCAGTGGAATAATTTTACTCCATTATGCTTTGATATTTTTTATATTCGAGAATCAAAGACTACCTTTATTGAAACGGATAGTGATCTTCAAGCTATATTGATTTTGTCTTGGTTTAAAAAGGAAGAATTTTTGGTTTTTTTTCTACGGCTGAAGAATGATTCAATGGATAATTTTGTTGGTGAAAGTAGCAAGTCTGGTTCAGTTGTTGGTGTTGAGTCAAGTAATAATATGTTAGGTTATGATGATGATTTAGATTCTGGTTTTACTCAACAAAAGGATTTACATGAGTTGTTGAAGAAGAATTCAAATATGGAATTTTTTACTGGGGTTGGTCAACAGTTTGATTCTGCTATTGGATTCCGTAGAACGGTTAGTGCTTATTGTTTGAAGAATGGGTTTAAAGTACAATATATTAAGAATTGTAAAGAACGATTGACAGTTCGATGTGCTATAGATAGTTGTCCATTTAGGATTCATGCTTCTTGCAAACTGAAGCAATTGGACCAATTGTTTGTTAAAAACATTCAGCTGAATCATACTTGTGGTGGTGGATTTCGTTCACTTGGTAGTCCAACTATTAATAGTGATCTTGTGAAAAGTCTAATCTTCACTCAAATTCGTGATGAGCCAAAAAGAAAAACGAAGGATATCATTAAAAGTTTTAGAAGAGATTATGATGTGGAGCTGAGCTATTATTTTGCTTATAAGGGTAAGAAATTGGCTATGAATGATATTTACGGTGATGAAAAGAAATCTTACAATGATTTAGTTTGGTATTTGAAGGCATTGGAAAGAAATAACCCAAATAGTTATTCAAGTATGGATGTGGATTCTGACACTAATCAATTTGAGAGAGTTTTTGTATGTTATGAGGCATGTATATTTGGATTCAGCTATTGTCGTCCTATGGTGTTTTTAGATGCTACCTTTTTGAAAGGGCGAAGTGGTATTTTGATGGCTGCCACTGCAAAAAATGGAAATCAAGGTACTAATTTTGATCTTTTTTTTTGCTGTTGTATTTACTTTGTACTGTGTGCATTAGGTTCTTGTTATAAATTTTTGTAACATAGTACTGTTTCTTTAAGTGATTGTTCTAGTGAATTTTGTTATGTTCATACTGCATTTTGGTTAAGTGATTAGTCTACTGTTATATAGTACTGATTCAGTTCATTAAAGTTTCTTTTGCGTTAGGGCTTAGCATGTAAAATTATTGCAGAAAATGAATTTATGTTACTACTACATGTTGAATAAGATAAATGCATTTATCTTTTAAGATAAAGAATTAAATAACATATTAAGCCGTACTTATATATCATAGTTACTAGTACAGTAATCTTTTAAGATAAAGAATTAAATAACAATTCATAAAATTCCTGTACAGTATGATAATATATTTTCTTAAACCTGTTATTAATATTTGGTTAACTTATGGTAGATCTGTACCATCCTTTAGTTAATATTGAAGGTGACAATTAAAAAAAGATAAAACTGATTATCTTTTGTATGTACTGTCATATGTTTAATGTACAAGTCACAAATCTGTCAACCATTTTAACCATGTCATAATATGCAAATATTTTAACATTGTCATGTTTGGTAGTGCCATTCAATAAACATCCGATAATGTGTAAACTTTTTAAGTTATGGTTCAATCAGAGTTAATAATCAATTTGTCACTTGTGCCATTCAATAAACAACCTTGTATTGTTGGTGTACTACGCAGCGACTTGATGGATTGACTCAGTTTAACTTAAAAATTGCCAAATTGAGTCATTCTATCAAGTAGTTGGGTTGTATCATCGACAATCCAAGGCTGTTGAAATTTATTAAAATCTGAAGAAAAAAAAGAAATTTTTGGTGATGAATAGTTTGCTGGTTGATGTTCATGAAGATAAAAACAGTTATTTAAGCACCTATTATTGTCAGCACCAATTATTTTTATTTGCAACCTTACTTTTTTTAATGCACTGTACTTTAGTTAATAATCCAAGTGAAAACTAAAAAAAGATAAAACAAAATATTTTTTTAATGTACTGTCAGCTGTTTTATGTACAATTCATAAAATTCCTGTACAGTATGACAATATATTTTCTTAAACCTATTATTAATATTTGGTTAACTTATGGTAGATCTGTACCATCCTTTAGTTAATATTGAAGGTGACAATTAAAAAAAGATAAAACTGATTATCTTTTGTATGTACTGTCATATGTTTAATGTACAAGTCACAAATTTGGTAACAATTTTAACCATGTCATAATATGCAAACATTTTAACATTGTCATGTTTGGTAGTGCCATTCAATAAACATCCGATAATGTGTAAACTTTTTAAGTTATGGTTCAATCAGAGTTAATAATCAATTTGTCACTTGTGCCATTTAATAAACAACCTTGTATTGTTGGTGTACTACGCAGCGACTTGATGGATTGACTCAGTTTAACTTAAAAATTGCCAAATTGAGTCATTCTATCAAGTAGTTGGGTTGTATCATCGACAATCCAAGGCTGTTGAAATTTATTAAAATCTGAAGAAAAAAAAGAAATTTTTGGTGATGAATAGTTTGCTGGTTGATGTTCATGAAGATATTAGTCTACTGTTATATAGTACTGATTCAGTTCATTAAAGTTTCTTTTGCGTTAGGGCTTAGCATGTAAAATTATTGCAGAAAATGAATTTATGTTACTACTACATGTTGAATAAGATAAATGCATTTATCTTTTAAGATAAAGAATTAAATAACATATTAAGCCGTACTTATATATCATAGTTACTAGTACATGTTGAATATATTTATCATTTTTCTCATTATTTGAAATTCTTACATAACGTATAAAAATGATTTAAACAGCATATAGAAAAGATAATAGCATATATCTTTTAGAAGTTCTTTGTATTGTATGCATGAATTAAGTATTATATCTTTGCAATTTCTACTCTTCCTACATAGACTTCACATTCAAGTAGCAAAATTTAAAAAACAAAAGAAAAAAAGGTTGAATTGTCTCTAGCAAATTTATTTTTCCTTTTTTATTTGGGCAAAGGGCATATTGTTCATGTGATTTTTTACTATTAGATAATACTGTTTCAAAGATAGTGCATTATTTTCAAATGTACATTAATAAACAGTGAATTATTATTATTTTGTTTTTGTCCAGGTTTTTTCCCATTAGCAATGGCTCTTGTTCCCAAAGAAAATGAAGAGTGTTGGAGTTGGTTTTTGAATCACCTAAAGAATGCTCTTAGTTGTGATAGAATATTAACTTTTTTAAGTGATAGACACTGGGGTTTATTGTTAAGTGTTCCAAAAATTTTTCCGAATAGTCATCATTCTTATTGTTTGCATCATATGCAAAATAATATTGCTAGCATTGTGAAAAGTGGAAGGGGTGTTTGGGTAGCTCATTTACTTGAGCGTTGTGCTATAGCTTCTAATCATCATGAGTTTGAAAAAGCCATGTCCAAGTACAAAGAAATTGGAGGTGCCAAAGCTATAGAGTATTTGAATGACAAACCATATGATCATTGGGCCGATTTGTTTTTTCCGGGGAAGCGATATGGTGAAAATAAGTCCAATGTAGCCGAGAGTTTTAATTCTTGGATTTTGGATGAAAGAAGTTTGCCTGTTACTGCTTGTCTTGATGGAATTAGGGTAAAACTTATGATGCAAATGTCTAATCGTAGAGAAGAGGCATTAAAGTGGACTAGTGTGCTATGTCCGAAAATGGAAGCTCGTTTGTTAAAATTGAAGGAAGAAGGATTTGGGTGAAGTGTTTCTAAATCATCTAGGTATGTATTTATATTTATTTACATGATGTTCACAGTTTCTAAAAAATGATAAATGCATTTATCTTTTTTCAACCTGCTATGTAGCCTGTGTTATGATTTCATTTTGTTGGTGTTGCTTGTTACGTATTTTCTCTTTGTCTGCATTAAAGCTTATGTTCACAGTATGATTGTTAATTTTTTTGGTTTATTAGTCTTATTTTTCACTATTAGTTCACTGCACATGAATTGGGTCTTACATTTTGTAGGTATATTTTTGAAGTTCATTCTCCGACATCTCAAAAGGTTGATCTTAAAAATCGCATTTGCAGTTGCAATCAATGGAAAGTGACAGGTTTTCCTTGTGTGCATGCTTTGAAGTGTATTTCTTTAACCAGAAATTCTGTTTATGAATATATTGAGAATTACTTTACTGTTGAGTATTATCTAGCTTCATATTCACATTTGATCAATCCTATTCCAACTTTTGATAAGGAAGCAATTGAAGCTGAAGAATCATCTACTGTTCTTCCTCCTAAGCCTGTTCGTGGAGCTGGAAGGCCTAGGATGAATAGGATTGAAGGGGCTGATTTTCATGCTAAGCAAAATAGATGTGGAAAGTGTAAATAACTAGGACATAACAGAAGGCGGTGTTCTTTTGAATAATTGAGTTGATTGTTTTAGTTCAATGTATTTGATTGGTTGTTCTATGAATACTTTGAGTTGAATAATTGAGTTGATTTTTTTAGTCCGAAGTATTTGATTTGTTCTTGTATGAATATTTGGTTGTTGTATGAATACTTTGAGTTGAATATTTGAATAATTGCATATGTTGAATTGGTTATGATCTGATTTTGATTATTTTTGGTTGTATGAAATTATTTATGTTTAACCGTTATTTGGAATACAATGTTGTTAGTTCTTTTAAAAAAGATAAATTGATATTTCTTTTTAATTGTTGTGTATAGTCTGTTTTTAAAACACAGTCCTGAGAAGAGCTCGCACGGTGTACTCAGCTATGACCTCAGGTTTCACATTAGTAGAGTTGATCCAGGTGTAACCATGTTAGGCTTCAACAAAGTACCTTCCATTAGGACTTTGTGCTCGTTTAGGGCCTTGTAGCATGCAGCAAGCACTATTTCAGTCACATCTGCACACCTGCCAATTTCAAGGCCATTCAATATGTTAATTAACTTTGTGGAACAAACAATATTAAGGTTCCAAATGAACAATCCAAAAACAGGAACAGGTTACTCTTTGCTAGCATTTCACGCATGAAGTTTTTCTCATTAATGAGTGTTGAGTACAGCAAAAAAAGGTAAATCATGTTCTCTCATGAGTTGATTTATTGCTAATTAACAGTAGCATTCTTGCTTTTGACCCATTGATTTTGTTTAACAAGTAAAATTAACAGACAACTACCCAGTCAATGTTATGGGATCCATCAACAAGAATCTCAGATTCGACAATGGGAACAAGCCCATTTCGAACCAAATCATCTGTAAATCCACGATTTTTACGCACAACGGTAGGAATACAAATCAAACAGAACAACTGGAGATCAGTATGACTAGTATATTGCTACCCAAAACATACTGTCAATAAAACATAAATTCGTTTATCTTTTTAACAGAGCATTAAAAACATTAGCCATTACAAATTCACTATCAATTACCATAATTTCATTATCAAATTAAAAATCAATTGTGTAAGTACTTGCTAGTTAACAATATACAAAAGCAACATAGACTGAAGTGATTATGTAGTTAATATTTCATTTTGACAGATGCATTGGTTCTAGACAGTCTTGCCTTCTTGGTTCACAATATCATAACAGTTTGACAATACATCCCATGGTACTTGGCGGACTGGAGATCGATAGCCTCTACAATCGGGGTCGTGGCATTTCTGATAGTAGCCACCTCTCTGGAAATCAACAATGTACGTAACATGATTACTTTTATGTTCTCTTCCAATTCGTTCACAATATCGACTTTTGGACATGCTATAAATTATGTAGCCATGTGCAGAAAACCAGTACCACCTTCTTATTTTACCCGAAATATTTCCATGAGAGGCAAAAGATGAAATTTTATCATCCAAAGCTGGAAAGGGAGATTTTCCTGAACAATAGGACTTGGGTATATTGCTTCCATAATCATGTAATGACTTATCTCCCTCGGTGTGGGTGCTATTATCATTGACCTCAGATTCAAAATGAAGAATTTTGCAACAGTCCAGATCCATTTTGCACTCTAATAGCTTATCAAAATCAGCATCTATTCTGCAAATAAGTGATTTGATAAACACTTGTTCCTCATTCAGATTCTTACATCCAAAGCGTCCGCTTGGCAGGAGTAAAGCATTCTTCCCTGCTTTTGATGAGAAAGGAAGACGAAAACAACGATTACGGGTATAAACTCCAGTATCAACAAAAAGAAGCTCCGTATTGTCTGATGAGCTTGAATCTTTTTTGATGTACAGTTTTTCAAACTGTGGATCACTTACTCTTAAATTTATTATGCGTGAGCATACCTCAGAGATGAATGTTCCAACATGCGAGTTGTCTTTGAAGGCAAAATTTGGGATATGAATGATCACATGTCGAGAGAACTTTTCTTCAGTAGATGAATCAAGCTCTAAAACCCAATCTTGATTTCCCTGGATTTTGTATTTGTCATTTAACAGTTTGAAGGTGATAGATATCAGAATATCTACCATTTCATCGGCATTTTTTCCAGTGTTAATCTTTTTATTGAACTCCAGATCATAATACAAGTGGCAAGGCAGTCCGACTTGAATAACCTCATAATGGTGGCGTAACTTAGGATTCATGGTTTTGTACCTTCTCCAGAACTCATCATATGTAGAAACAAGGAACCTTCTTTGTGCAGTCAAATGATCTTGGTAGCAAAAAACGTAAGTGTTTGCATGTGTTTGGACAAATCTTAAAGCTTCTTCTTGTCTAGGAAAAGTAGCCCATACTACATCTTTTTGCTGTGTAGAACAACGGAATTAGAAAACATAATAATAAATATAAAACTATAAATTATCAATAACAGATAAAAGGATTTATATTTCTTAAAAGAGCAGTAGAAACTTATTTTTAAGATCAGTTACTACAAATTCACTATCAATTACTACAAATTCACATCAAATTTTCAATATCAGTTACTACAAATTCAGTCAATTACTACAAATTCACATCAAATTTTCAATATCAGTTACTACAAATTCATCATGTAATTCATTAGTAATTTAAAATATACTCCCTAAAATCTATGATCAATGTAGTATCAGCTTTTACAAATTCATCACCAAATTCATTATCTAATTTTTAATATCACCCATTACAAATTCATCATCTCATTCATCAGTCATTACATTTTTATGGGCTGAAGAAGAGCTGCAAAACTTGTCAAGCCAGCAGTATGGTTCGTCGGATAGTATTTGTGCAGCTATCTGTGCTCTCAATGCATTAACTTGTTCAAGACTAATTTTTTCTGTAGTCTGCATTCCTTGTGCTATTTTTTCCATGAACATCATCACAAAAATTCCGCAGTCGTACCTGTATTTCTGAAGTTTAGTACTTTGAATATAATGATAAAACAGATTATCTTTTCTTTATTTTGATAATGAATTGTAATTAGTATTATGTTTATCTAAAACTAGTATGTGAGAAAATAATATTATCTAATTGGTAATATGTGTGTAGGTAGTTATTGTGTATTGTGATTTTTTATATAAAATTCTGAACTATCTTCAAAATTACCCAGTGCTTTGTTGAGCACAGTCAACATTTTTAAGCACTGAATTTTTCCTGAGAATTGTTTTGTGCCCTTCTTCTTGTAACTCTTTGTTTAGGTTGTTCACTGCTGATTTCTGCAAACAGTGAAGGAAAATTAGAATAAATATAAACACATTTATCTTTTTTACTTTTTGTGTATTTTTACTTACCACATTAATGACAAATTTTGTATGTCCACTTCTGCAGGTTTTTGATCTCGTGGTCAAGTGCAGAGAGTCGTAGTGGTTCCAAGTGCATTCTCCAACAACTAGTTCTAGCAGACTCCAATGATCATTGCCATGTATTGGGAATAATATGTTGCAACATAATGGATCTAAAAGTGTTCTTTTCATAAAAGGATTGAACATTTTTTTCTTGATATTTTCCAAGCTTCCATCCGTTGCGCTTTTCTGTAAAAAAAATTGTTTTAGAAAATTTATGTTTTATAAAAAAATGTTAATTTGAGAATATAGTTCACTTACTGTCATAGTTGTGTTAACATAGATAATGCTATTGCTTTTTTCTAGTTGCTTTGTTTTTCGGAACCAAAACCAATCAATGATCTACATTTGAAAAATAATATGGATAAAGTATATAAATTATAATGAAGGAAAGTTTAGTTTGTTGTACTTACTTGACCACAAATACTTTGTTGATAGAGGAGGTCTTCTATCATCATTTTTGTTATGGTGATGAAGTTTTCATCATCACAACTAAATGCTTCATCGCTGGAAAATTGGACGGTTGTTAATAAAAGAAATTAAGTTTAGTACGTACTATGTTGTTTGCATTTGATAGTAAAACAAAATAGAAGCCTTTATGGAATTATTTATTAAAAGTTAAAGATAAATTAATTTAGCTTTTTTAGTTTTGTTTAGTTTTTGTTTATTTTTGAGCAAGTGTGTGAGTGTATAGTAGTTGATAGATGTACTGATAGGTGACCAAACTAAAACAGAACCAACACAGTACTAATAATTAATCTAACAGATTGTTGATATATGGTTTGTGTGAGTGAAAAGTAGTTTAATTACTTACTTGTTTCCTCCCAAAACTTTGAAAAAAAGTTTCACATTTTGTTGCTGTTCATCAGTTAGATGCTTCATGAGTGGACACTTTTCAACATTCTTTTGCTTCTTCTTTTTTTGTTCTTTAGAAATGACATCTTCAACAACAATTGGATTTTCTGCAGCAATTTCTTGACTATGTTGTTTGATATTTTCAAATTTTAAACAATCTTCGGTTTCTAGAATGCAATCTTGAGTTTCCATCAAATCAAAACATGGAAAGTTAGCAGAACTATTTATATGCATCATACCAACTATCTTTCTTTTATTCGTACCTTTATCAGCTTCACTTTTTTCTTTGAAATCATTTTTTTTCTCCACATTATGCTCTTCAAAATTTTCCAGCTTTTGAAGTTTCATTTCAAGATTGTGGAGTCTTTGTTCAGCCAGCTGTCTTGAATGTTGTTCCTCATTCAGTTGTTCTGCCATACTTTTCATCTCAGCAGATAAAAAGTTCACTTTCCTCTCTAACTCTTTTATGCTATTAGAGCAGTCTGTAGCATATTTGTCATATTCCAACCCAGTATATATTTTTTTTGAAAAAAAGTCTTTTTCCACTTTAGTTACATTTGCAAATTTCTTTAAAATCTGCATGGAAGGTATTTGAAATTAAATTTGGACATGTAATATCTTTGAAATTCTATGAAGTTAGAAATCAGAAATTATTAAAAATATACAGGTAAAAAAATTTCAGACATTTGATAAATGGAAACAACATGCAGGCACATTCATATGGGAAGGAGAGAAGACTAGGAAAATCTATAATGCACACACAATAGTTGTTACGTATAAATATAGATATGTAATTAAATAACCTACAAACTACATAAATTTAGAACACTATTCCTATTAAATAAGACACATATAAACATATGTACTCATATAATTTTGTTTATCAACAAATATATATAGTTCATTATGTACTTAAATCAATTTCTATAAAAACATATATGCATTTATCTTTTTTAACTAGGGTTTAATTTAGTTGTATATTTTCTGTAATAAATTTAAATATGAGTAAATCAAGAAAAATGTTTAATATGTATAACTATATAACAAATATAAGTAATGCCTAAGTTGTTATAAAATCATTTACATTAACAGATAAATGTTTTTATCTTTTATAGCTTTTAAGCATGATAAAATTAATGAAGAAATTTGGAGTTGGGCAGAAACTGAATTGTACTTAAATCATTATGTATTTATGTATTTAAAAGTAGCATACCTTATCATTGTCTATTTCATCAAGGTCCAAATCTTTTAATTTTGACAAGTCCCATTTTCTCATCCTTGGGATTTTGCTTTCCAAATTTTCTTTTTCATCGATGATTTGCGTCCTTTCACAAAACCAATACTGCCAATAAGACCATGCAAATAAGCATTAACATTTAACATTTTTGTAAAAAGCATTGGTATAAATTTATTTATATTTGCTTAAAGTTTTTAAATCATACCAGTAAGACCATAGTACATCCAGGTGTGCTTCTTGGATTAGCATAGTATTTTTGTACATTTTTCATGACATTTTCACATATTGCTCTCGGCCAAGAGATTGAGTTAAATTTTTTTAAGTTTAACAGCTTTGATAAGAAGCCCCACTACATGTAGTTCTGATTGTTAGGAAAGAAAAAAGTAATAATCAACAAGAGCAACAACAATTTGACTAAATCTTCATTCCCGTTTTCTTCCTCTATCATTTTTTTCAACCTTCTTGTGACTGTCTTCTGGCTAATTATGTCATTTTCTTCGAAATTTGTAGTCAGAAACTCTGAAAAACTCTCCATTGCTGTGGCCTTATTTGAAGTTGGTATTGGAAACAAATCCTCTCCAGATAAATTCATTCCAAATATAAGGCTAACTTCTTCAGGTGTGATTTTCAGCAGTTTGTTTCCAATTTTGAAAGCTTTTTCTTTAATACTGAAAGAAGTAATTAGTTGGTCTAAATTTGAAGCACTTTTCCGTATGTTTTGCCGTTCTATGCCATTGGTGAGAAACATATTAAAAAAGTTTTTGAATGGCGTTTTGTTGATATAACTTTTTGCTTCTGAAGATAGAATGTTTTTTTCCTTTACCGTCATCATAACTTTGTACACAGCATCTAAATTACATCTGTATGTTCCACTGTACAGATGTTTTTTCTGTCTTTTCAGCCTGTTTTGAATTTCATATTTGTCAACATCATCTGACTCATCTGTTTCAATATTTATTTCTTCAGAATCATAACTTGCTTCATTTAGTTTTTCTGAAATTGTTCCTTCGTCATCTGAGTTTGTTAGATGTTCTTTTTCAGTCATTTGTGAGATTTGCTGTGTTGGTTTAGCTTCATCCTACATTCATGAAAATAATATCATTAATTGGGATCCTAAATTTATTTCTGCATATTCATGAAGATAATATCATTTTGCTCAAGAATCATAATGCACATAAAGTATAATAAACACTTTTGTTGAGTAACTATGTAGTACTGATGGCTATTTTTTTTCCAAAGTATAGAAAGATAATCTGTTTTATCTTTTTTAGGTGTTTAAGTAATGGTCATTTAGAAATCTGAAAACTTAAAGAGAATGAAACACAAAATAGCCATCAGAATATTATTTATAAAAAAGATAAATTCTTTTATCTTTTTTAACAAAGCATTAACAACAAATTATCCATTACAAATTAGTGATCAGTTATTAGAATTTCATCATCACAATAGCCTTGAAGTAATAACATGTACAACATGTATGAATGCAGTGCACAGTGCAGACTTATATGGTCAGAGAATCAAGCTACAACATTAACAAATAGTCAGATCCAAAAGTGAGAGTACAAAGAAGTGCACAGCATACACATAAGCAAATGCAACATGAAAACAAATCTAGATTAATGCAAATGAAGCAACCAAACCTGACTGAAGTGTTCAAATATTACATATATACATGTGTGTAACATCAAGTGAATATGCAACATCATACACATTGAAACCAGAGTCCAACGCAGACATGTCGACAAGATAAGAATGCAAGTGCAGACAAGCTACAATATGACAGACTGCATTTAAAGCAACAACTCAACTCAGTGCACATCAACCCAATACAAACTACATGAAGTATATGGAATCTAGATTCCAATTTAATATGTATATACAAATTGAAGAGTTCAACTAAATATTATACATAACATAAGTAGGAAAACAGTTACCAATGGAGTTGAAGATAAAGGTGATCTCTGGCTGTGTTGATCGCAGAATGGGCTAGATAAAGGTCTAATATTTATGCATTGGGTTCCAGCTTCATTTATAAATATGCACGTTGTTTTCTGTATGAATAACTTTGATTTTGATGACCTGGTGTGCATTTTTACGCTGCATAAAAATTGTCATACATAATGAAATGTTAGAAAGAGTGAAGAATAATTTTTTTGTACTTGTAATTGTAATTATCAAACACAACTAGGGTTGTAATTCTAATAAGTAATTGTGTGTAGGTAGTTATTGTGTATTGTGATTTTTTATATAAAGGGGAATCATATATAGTTCATTATCTAATTAAATCGTTTTGTATAAAAACATAAATGCTTTTATCTTTTTTAAGTAGGGTGTAAATTTGCTGTATATCTTTTGTAATAACTTTTAAATCATGAAAAAATGGCAAACATGTATAACATATACTAGTCACTATTTAAGATAACTAAGGCTTAAGTTGATTTGAACCAATTATAGTAAAAGATAAATATGTTTATCTTTCGTAGCTGTTGAACATAGGAACATTACAACATAACTGTGTTTACACAATACATACAATTTTTGAAGTACTGAAGTTAAAATTATGTTAAAGCAACTCAAAGATAAACAAACATGTTAAATCCATTACATTCTTGTATTAAATCATTTAGATTAAAAGATAAACAGATTTATATTTTTAAGCTGTTGAATATGACCAGTTTTACATCACGTTAAATCATTACAAAAACAACAAACACCTTACATGCATTACAAAAACTGTTATATATAAACACAATCAATAGAACTTATTTGTTACTTGTCAAACACAAGCAAAAACAACCCATAAATAGCAAAGAAAATCAATCAGTGAATGACTACTTACTTCAGCTAACAAAAACAATCGATATATAGCAAAAAAAAACAATCGATGAACAACAAACAGCAAAGATAAACAAGTATTTACTTGTTCAGCAACAAGTGAATAGAAATCACGTCTTGCAACTAGTGAATAGAAATCGCGTCTTAGTTTCTTCAGCTGAAGAAAAGTGAATCAATCGATATATAGCAAACAGTAGAAATAAACAATTACTTACTTGTTCAGCTGAGAAAAGTTAGGCGGTACGATTTCTTCAGCCAATCGATAATCCAACTGAGGCGATTTTGTTTCTAAACCCTACTTTTGTTTTTCATTTGGAGGTTTGGCGGCAGATATGGATTAGCGAGAAGTAGAGGGTTTATTTTCGACCCGTGTCCTGGAAACTAATTTTTTTGAACACGGGTCCTAGAAAATAATTAGTTGTTGGTAATAGGCCCTTACAGTGAAATTCCCCTTTTATAAATGTCTTTGAATAAAATATTTAGTATTTTAAAGATAATTTGGAAGTTTTAATAAGAGTTTGAATGGATGTTTAAGATGAATTGTTTATAACACTTAAAAAATATAATTGAAATCATTTCGTTGAATGTAATAACAAAAGGAATATGTGGAAATGACTAGTACATTTGTCCCGCATGTGAGATCTAGAAAGATAAAACAAGGTGTGTAACTAAGGTTAGGGATGGAGCAACCAGTGCCCAGAACTTACCTGGCCTTTGTTTTCTCTTTTTAGGCGAGGGGTGGAACAGATCGAAGGGAAAACCCGAATGCTCTAAAAGAAGATCCTATTTAAGTTTTTCCAAAAGAAAAGATACCCTTTAGGAATAATTTCCAAGGAATAAAAGAAAATGATTCAAAGAGAAGTTTATCAAATTCGTATATGCTGGAATGAATTTAGAGATATATATATCTCTAAAGATACTGGTGAATGAAAATGATTGTTTACTAATCACCCACACTTCACATTTTTTTTCGATAATTGGATTTGAAGAGACCGGGGTCAGATTTGGGTGATTCCTATTTGAAAACCACTTCGAACTAATTTATATTTTGAATAAAACATGTTGAAGATAAGATCCCTGAAGTCGAGGATATTCATGATGTAATGCTACTTACAACTAGACCCTCGGGAATTACCATATCATATATCTATGGTGGCAGTAGTGCTCTGTTATGAAAATCTTCGATTTGTAAGGACTAATCGCTACTAATCCTAGGGGTGATTTCCAAAACAGGATGTGGTAGGAGAAGTGCCTTCGGTTTGTCCTGTTCCTGGACAACTTGTATGGACGAATGTCTGACGTTGCATTTTAAAATCACATTGATTGATCTCTATAAACATATCATCTGCTTGGTGGTGGAGAAGGAAACTTCTGTTAGGTTAACACCCTTTCCTGAA
Organism: Allium fistulosum; assembly: GCA_030737815.1. Taxonomy (NCBI): domain Eukaryota; kingdom Viridiplantae; phylum Streptophyta; class Magnoliopsida; order Asparagales; family Amaryllidaceae; genus Allium; species Allium fistulosum. The sequence goes on from CM060907.1 coordinate 994,555,786, forward strand.
ACGTACGAGCTCGGGAATTATACATTTGTAGAAATCAGTTGTGTGATTATGGAATGGCAATGTGGCTTTCAAAGAGTAAAGATGATGTGCTATGTAAAAGGTAATCGTTACCTCAGGCCTCACACCCGAAAATGACCAAAACATGATAGATTCAGCAAGGCTATGTGGTTCGCAACCATTAGGGCATGATCATGCCCTTCTAGATATATTTCTACCCGCTATAAAGTTCGGGTTTAAATTATTGTGGTGTATGCTAAGAGACGTCTCGGATAGGTCGATAACGACTGGGTGATGACATATTCGGTACTATCCAGGGAGAGGTAGGCCAGTCTTGTGTTGGTAGAGAACCATCAGTTGGGCCTTGGTACATTCCTCTAGAGATGTACTGCCGAAGGGTAGTCCCTTCACCTGGTCATTTATTGGAAATCCATTCTCCAATACGTGTCTGCCATTTTGATTGTAGAGCCTAGTATGCTGAAATTTAATAATAGTAACAATTTCGGCTATTTGAATATATTTACTTGAAAAGTGTTTTCAAAGAATGTCATTAAAAATAATATCAAATGATTATACGTAACAAATGTTTTGGTTATCATAAGGGAAAAACCTCATCCATGTTTATGTGCGGCGTGGTCTTATGAGATACCTTTGATTTCAAAAGTATACGCTTTTTTAAGTTTTCTCACATCGGTACCATGACTGATCTGGAGTTTATTTTCTTTTCTCTTAAACTCTGGGTGCCCTATTTTTTCTCAGGCAGCCAAGTAGTCAGGATCATGTTAGGAGCATTTTGGTAAAGTAATTTGAGAGGAGCTTTTGGAGCATGGAGCTAGCGCATCTTTTGTGGATATCTATCTATCTTTTTTATTTTCCACTACGTTTGGTTGTTTGTAATAGCAAGTGTGGTAGTAAGCAGTTATAGCTGTTCCTAGCTAGGTTAGTTCATACCATAACTCTGATGTACCCTTGTGAGAGTGGTTGTATGTACTATCTACCTATACAGTTAAATGCAATGTTAGAATTTGTGTTTCTATCTTCTACCTTTACTTTATTTACCTATGATAATCTGCCTCCCTGGCACTTGGAATTATGGTATTGAATATTGTGGATGTATTAGTGTCAATTTTCGAGGGTCGAGGAGACGGGTCGACACATTTGGTATCAGAGCTGAAGGTTAAGCGAGAACCTTGGGTTTGGTGGGGTATTACTCATTAGAGATAGGGTTACTAATACCCTAGAATGAGTTTAACCTTTGAGAGTGCACATTTAAAACCCTTATCCGAATAAACTCAAGTTGTGCTATGCTTAAATACCCATTCCCCAAGATAATTTTGTCTTTGTATTCCAAAGTTTTCTTACTATATTCAGGTAGTAAGACATGAGCACTCGTAAAGGACAAAGACGAGGAAATGGTAGCACCACAGCAACCAACGGCGAGCTCCAACCGCTGTTGTGATAGAAGAAGTAGCTTTCGTACAACCCTAGGTTAACTTTGCCACCTAGTGCAAAAAATTTACCAGCTTAAAGGGAAAACCATTCAAAGGCACAGAAACTATCATTGAAGCTCAAGCTTGGATCAAATCATGCGAAAGAATCTTTAAGGCATTGGATATTAGTAATGATCAGAAGAGGTTCTTGGCCTCGTGGCAATTACAGGAAGGGGCTCAGGCTTGGGGGAGTCCATTACCTTAAATGAATCGGACGACAATTTCTCATGGGAAAGGTTTGTGGAAATCTTGGAGGAACAACATATGCCAGCAGCCAGAAAATCTCGTCTTTATAGAAGTTTTATGGATCTAAAGTAGGACGAAATAACTTTTAAGGAGTATGCAAATAAGTTCAATGAATTGTCTTGTTTTGGGACAGGTCTGATTGACATGCCTTTAAAGAAAAACGAGAAGTTTATTTCCGGGATGAACGAGAATTACCAAAGAAGGATGACTACTCATGTAGAAGGATCATTTGTAGACTTAGTGGATATAGGATTTCGTTATGAAACATTGGATAAAAAGAATCCGATGGTAACTCAGGCCAACATCCACAACAACCGGAAGAAGAGGAAGTTCAATCATAGTGGGAAAAAGCCAGGGCAAATCTGGAGAAGGATCACAAGGTAACTATTTGAAGGATGCTACATGTTATAATTGCCAACAAAAGGGCCACCTAGCAACCAATTGCAAGAACCCCAAGGTTCACAGGCCACCACCAAGGAACTGTTATAATTGTCATCAATCAGGACACCAAATAAAGGATTATCCAATAACGAGGAAGGGAGAGCAAGCCAGGGTTTACGCCAAAAAGGATGAACCTTCAACTTCTCAAGATGTGCAGGGCAAAGAAGTTTTGGAAGGTAATATTTTTATCAAAGATGTTTTAGTTAGAGTATTATTTGATACTGGAGCTTCTCACAGTTTTGTTGCTAAAGAATTAGTAGATGAATTAAAACTTGTCCATAAATTAGTTGATACCCCTATCTGCATAACAAATCTTATAAGTGGTACCGCTAACCTTTGTATGAATTATGAAAAGGTCCAAATTTCCCACTCTTTCCATAAGTTTCCTTGCGATCTGTTTGTCTTGGATTTTATTGGTTTTGAAATTTTGCTTGGTATGGATAGGTTGAGTAAGCATGAAGCTATTCTAAATTGTGTAAAAAGGTTGCTTTTAGTATAAAAAAAAGTTAGGGACGTTTATAGAAATATATTGTGAAGATTCTAGTCCAAGGAGGGATAGTTTTCTTTATGCTTTAGATTCATCATAGAAAGAACTAGAAACAAAATCTATTGTTAGAAAATTTCCAGACGTTTTTGAAGAAGTAAAGAGTTTACCCCCACATCGGGAAATCAAGTTTCGTATCGACTTGATTCCAGGTGCAAGGCCAATTAAACAATCTGATCGAAGGATAACTCCAAAGGAGAGGGATGAGTTGAATAACCCAACCCAGGAGCTATTGAAGAAAGGATTGATAAGACCTAGCCATTCAAGTTGGGGATTGGCGGTAGTTTTTGGTGCCAAGTCGGATGGGTTTTTGAGGCTTTGTATAGACCATCGAGACCTGAATAAACAAACGATTAAAACAAGTATCCTCTACCCTGAATAGATGACTTGTTTGATTAGTTACATGGTGCTCGAGTATTCTCGAAAATGGATCTAGCCATGGGATTCCATCAACTATGGATCGCGGAAGATTGCATCCATTTAACTGCATTTAAAGGTCCGAATAATTTCTTTGAGTGGTTGGTTATGCCTTTTAGGCTGACCAATACGCCCGCTTATTTTGTAGACTTTATGAATAGAGTATTTAGAGATGTACTAAATAAATTCATGTTAGTCTTTATTGATGATATCCTTATCTATTCTAAGAAAGAAGAAGAAGACGAAAGGAATCTAAAAATTATGTTATATTGAGGAATGATTGCTTAAAGCCAAATTCTCAAAATGCCACTTTTGGGAAAAAGAGGTAAGATTCCTTGGGCATATAATGTCAAGGGACGATATTTCAGTAGATCCTGTAAAGGTTGCTGCTGTTTAAAATTGGAAGCAACCACAAACTCCTAAAGAGATTCGTAGCTTCTTAAGTTTGGTAGTATATTATAGAAGATTTATTTAAGACTTCTCAAAGATTGCCTACCACCTAACGAAGTTGACCATGAAGGATGCTAAATTTATCTAGACTCCCAAATGTGAAGAAGCGTTCCAGGAACTTAAAAAAGGTTAACGACCGCTCCAGTCCTAGCAATTATAAATGAAAATAGTAGGTTAGCCATTTTTATGGATGCTTATGGGGAAGGAGTTGGTGCAGTTCTAATGCAGGAAGGTAAGGTGATCGCTTATGCAAGTAGGCAGCTAAAGCCTCACGAGCGGAATTATGCAACACATGATTTGGAGCTACTAGCCGTTGTGTTTGCATTAAAAATATAAAGGCATTAATTATTAGGTTCAAATTTTGATCTCTTCACGGATCACAAATCTTTGAAATATCTTTTTACTTAGAAAGATTTAAACATAAGAAAGCAACGTTGGTTAGAATTTCTCGCATTATATAATCTAGATATTCTATATACACTCAAGAAAGCCAACGTAGTAGCCGATGCACTAAGCAGGAAGTATGATGTTTTTGCTTATTTGGTAATGACTCCAAATCATCTGGAAATAATAGTCAATAAGCGAAGAGAAGATAGACAGCTTGTGAAGTTCATTAAGGCAGCTGAAGAAGAAAGAAATTCAAGCTTTGAAGTAGATACCCGTGGAGTATTACGGTTGAATGGACAAATTTGTTATACGGATGTTGGGAATCTTTGGCAAGAAGTATTAACCAAATGCCACAAATCCAAACTTAACATTCATCCGGGAATCCACAAAATGTACAAAGTCATGAAGCACACATTTTGGTGGAGAAGTATGAAGAGGGATATATCCATTTATGTTAGCAGATGAACCAATTTTCAACAAGTCAAGAGCGACTAACAGAATATTGCATGGTTACTTAAACCTCTAGAGATTCCAGCTTGGAAGTATGATCAAATATCAATGGATTTCATTGATGGCTTACCTCGAACGAGGAAAGGTAACGAAGATGTTTGGGTTATCATTGACCGATTATCCAAGAGTGCACACTTTATTCTAGTAAAGGCAACAAGGACCACTGCAAGCCTTGCGGAGGTACATATGAGGGAGATTGTCCGATTGCATGGAGTTCCAAGCAGTATAGTTAGCAATCGGGATTCAATATTTACTAGTCAGTTCTGGAAAGCATTACAGACAGCTTTGGGAACACAGCCGAGTATAAGCACTGCATATCATCCCCAGATTGATGGGAAAACAGAAAGAGTCAACCGCGTTTTGGAAGATCTTCTGAGAGCATGTATTCTAGACTCTGGAGGCTCATGGGAAAATCATTTGCATGGTAGAGTTCTCCTTTAACAACAGCTATTAAGTCAGTATCGGCATGACACCGTATGAAGCTTTATATGGTCGTCCATGCAGGTCACCAGTATGTTGGATAGAAACCGGAGGTTGATTAATACTTGGTCCGAACATGATAAGAGAAGCCTCAGAGAAAGTTGATATGATTTGGAAGAAGCTAAAGGAAGCCTAGAGCAGGCAGAAGAGTTATGCAGATCAAAGGTGGAGAAATATGGAATTCTCGGTTGGAGATTTTGTCTTTTTTAAAGTCTCTCCGATGAGAGGAGTAGTAAGGTTTGGAAGAGCTGGAAAATTAGCACCTCGATATATTGGACCTTTTCCCATTGTTGAATGAATCAGCCCACTAGCTTATCGAGTACAATTGCTCGAAAGGTTATCAGGAGTGCACAACATTTTTCATTTATCTCATTTGCGGAAACATGTGCATGACCCAGAACAAATCATAGATACGGCTGCTGAGGAAGACTTGGAGGTGGAACCAAATATGGTAGTTATTAGATGGCCTGTTTGAATCGTTGATCATGATAAGAAACGATTAAGGAGAAAGGTGGTAAGGTTAGTCAAAGTTCAATGGAGTGGAGATGCTGAGGATTTCACTTGGGAAACAGATGATAGAATGAGGAAGGCATATCCTGAGTTTAGGTTTGATCTATAGACTGTATAAATTGCATCGTCATAGTGTACTCACCACTTGTGGTGTAGACACTTATTCATACTCTTATATATATTCCATCTTATCGAATATATTTCCTTTTGAGCTATTTTTATTCTTATCTAAATTTCAAAGACAAAATTCTTTTAAGGAGAGGAGAATGTAATGACCCAGAATTTGATCATTCTAAAATACAATGTTTAAATTGATTTTAATATATAAGATTTTATGATTCAAATAATATTAGATAGTATTTGGAGATAGAAATATGCACAAAAACAGGAATCGTTGCTTATATCGGTGAAAGTGACAAAAGTCTAATTACAGAAAAGTAAGTTTGGATGGTTAAATAAATTATTCTAATTATCTAATAAGGGTTTTTAGTTTTAAATAACAATATACAAGTTTATTTTCAAGTTTTGTTTACAAATATACGAAGTTTAACAAAAACGACAAAATGTGACCGTAAAACGTTTTGTTCAACAAAAGTTGTTGCAACGTTGTTGCACCTTTATTTACATATACATGTATACATTTTTAAATATGATAAGTATTAATAAAGTCACTAAATAAGATTACTTTTTCTAAACAAGATTAGAAAAATTCTAGAAATTCATTAACAAAAAAGTAAGCACAAAAGGACAAAACATATCAAATCAAATATAACAAAATCTTACTTTATTTTTCTTAATGCTTAAGTGATTAGATATAAAGTTGTGAAGTGAAAGGTGATGTTAAGTGTTGAAAAATGGAGTTTACTTTAAGTTGAAGTAAGGGTATTTTGGTCATTTCACACAATAATATTTTATTCCAAACTTTTTCTATAAATACTAAACCATTTCTTCACTTCCATCCACACTTCTTCTTCTTTATTTTCCAACCTTTTCCTCTCTTCATCCATGGCTTCCATCCTTAGAAAAACAATGCCAAATTTATTTCAAAAATAAACTAAAAGAAACATCCATCCAAACACCTCAAAACCACACCCAAACTCCTCCTCCTTCTCCCTCTAATCCACGACCCACACGTTCCACCACCCTTTCCGAGCTGAACTCCCCCTATTACCCATGGCCATGAGCCTCCTAGCCTCCACAAGTCAAGTCAAGCAACTTAGAACCCTTAAAGTAAGCATTCGTGAGCTCTTGATTCAAGTTAGGAAAGTCACAACTATTTTTAAGTTAGTGCAATTCCATCCAAGGTGAGAAAACTCTACCTCTTCTCTACTCTTATGTTATGACATGCTTTTGTACTTGTTATGTTGCTTGATATCATGTTTGGATGTTATATGGATGTTGAATGATTGTTTGGTTTATATTATAACAAGTACGATAAATTACACGTCGAAAAATCACAAAAGGAATCACTTCCTTATTTAAATTCGAAAGTGTATACGACTTGTGAACCTCTTTTAAAATCACGAGAAAAAGGTTTTAAATGACTTAGAATGTTTCAAAATTATTTAAAATGATTTGGGAAAAGATTTGAAAAGAGTTGGAAACAACTAGAAATAGGCGCTTCACGAACGATAGTTCCTGATTTCGCGCCGCGAAAGTTAAATCCATATATACGATGGATTCAGAATCAGAATTCTTTGAAATAAGAATTTTCTGGACTCTTTCCACTATAGTTTTCAAATGCAAAATAAAAATCAAGATTTCATTTAAATGAACTTAAAATTTGTCCAAATCAAGTTTTCCTAAAAAATCGCGCTTTTGTAGTTAAATGACCAAAGTAAAAAAATTCTTTAGAATGAATATTTTTAAATGTTTAAAAAAGGTATGAAATAAATTTGATAAATATGATAAAAAAATTTAAAAGAGATTTGAGTTATAAATGCGAATTTCCAAATGATAGAAAAGTGGTTTTAATCGAATAAGTTTTTAAAACACTATTTACAGCACTTTTCTACAGCAGTTTCAGTAAACTTTAGAAGTATAAATTTAAAACTTAACTATTCTTTCCCGAATCTTTTATAAATGTCTTTGAATAAAATATTTAGTATTTTAAAGATAATTTGGAGGTTTTAATAAGAGTTTAAATGCATGTTTAAGGAGAATTGTTTATAACACTTAAACAATATAATTGAAATCATTTCCTTGAATGTAATAACGAAAGGAGTATGCGGAAATGACTAGTACATTTGTCCCGCCTATGAGATCTAGAAAGATAAAACAAGGTGTGTAACTAAGGTTAGAGATGGAGCAACTAGTGCCCTGAACTTTACTGGCCTTTGTTTTCTTTTTCTAGGCGAGGGGTGGAACAGATAGAAGGGAAAGCCCGGATGCTCTAAAAAAAGATCCTATTTAAGGTTTTCCAAAAGAAAAGATACCCTTTAGAAGTAATTTCCAAGGAATAAAATAAAATGATTTAAAGCGAGTTTTGACAAATCCGTATATGTTGGAATGAATTTAGATATATATATATATGTATATATATATATATCTAAAGTATTGCTGAATGAAAATGATTGTTTACTAATCACCCACAATTAACATTTTTTTGATATTTGGATTCGAAGAGACTAGGGTCGGATTTGGGTGATTCCTCTCCGAAAACCACTTTGAACCAATCTACATTTCAAAGTAAAACATGTTGAAGATAAGATCTCCGAAGACGAGGATATTCATGATGTAGGGCTACTTGCCACTAGACCCTCGGGGAAATTACCATATCATATATCGATGTTGCAGTAGTGCTCTGTTATGAAAATCTTCGATTTGCAAGGACTAATCACTATTGATCCTGGGGGTGATTCCCAAAAAAGGATGTGGCAGGAGAAGTGCCTTCTATTTGTTCTATTCCTGGACAACATGTATGGACGAATGTCTGACAATGCATTTTAAAATCACATTGTTTGATCTCTATAAACGTATCATTTGCTTGGTGGCGGAGAAGGCAACTTCTCTTAGCCTAACACCCTTTCCTAAGACGTACGAGCTTAGGAGTTATACGTTTGTAGAAATCAGTTGTGTGATTATGGAATGGCAATATGGCATTCAAAGAGGAAAGATGATGTGCAATATAAATACATGTATGGACCGTTGCTGCTGGAATGGAATGGTCAGTCATGTATTAATGTCGATTTTCGAGGGTCGAGGAGACGGGTCGTCATAACAGCAATGGTGGTGATCATGTTGTAGGGAGTCAGGGACAAGATACATCATTGGTCTATATTGTGGAGCAGTTAGAATGAGGTGAATGGTCAAGTCATTTAGATCATTTGTCGAAGGGTTAGAAGGGCTATTTAAGGAGAGATAGTAGGCTATGTGTACCGCAGGTTCCCGAATTGACAGTGGAGGTCTTGGGTGAGTGTCATCACTCAAGAATGACCATTCATCCTAGAGGATACAAGATGTATTGAGATGTGAAGAGAATATTTATTAGCTGGGAATAAAGAAGTAGGTAGTAGAAAATGTGGCGACATGTATAACTTGTCAAAGGGTGAAGGCGGAACAAAAGAAGCCAAGTGGACTACTGCTTCTGTTGGATATACCATAGCGGAAATGGGAGTGTATATCCGTATTTTTTGTGGATGGATTACCTTGGAGTAGAAGGGGAAACGAGAGTAGATGGGTGATAGTAAATCTCTTACAAAGAGTGAACATTTCATTCCAATAGAGAGTACGAGAACAGTAACATCATTGGCAACTCAATATATCAAAGAGGAGTTCGATTACATGGGATTCCAGCTAGTATAGTACGTGATTAGGATCTGCTTTTCACAAGCGAATTCTGGAGGAGTCTACGAATAAGATTATTCTGGGCCTATATACGGTTAGAGATATAATAGAGAAGGTAAAGCTTATAAGAAATAGGATGAAGACTGTAGAAGATTGATAAAAATCATATGCTGGTAAAAGGAGAAAAGATTTGGAATTTAAAGTGGGAGATTTAGGCTTTGTTAAAGTTTCTCCGACGAAAAGGATAGTAAGATTTGGAATGTGACGACCCACCTTTACGACCCCTGGGAACGACACTTAACACATCCTCGGTGTTCGTGTGCCATTGCCCAAGAATCGGAAAGATGAATCGTCGTGGGGTGAAATAAAGAACAAAATAGAAAATCTCACAATGGAACTGCTAAATAAACCATAAGAGTCAATAGTACATCAGGTTACTCCTTAACAAGGAGTTATTAGAGTTACATAAAAGTACTACAAATCAACTTAGGTAGTTATAACATCCTGCCTTTACATATGCTGAAACAAAATACACTTACACAAACTAGATAATACAGTAGAATAGATAATAAAGAAGATGAAAGTCTCCTACTCAGATGCCGTCTTCAAAAGAGCTCTCAAAAGACCTGCTACTCTCAGACTACTCAACTAAAATGAGTACCCAAGAATTTAGGAAAAACAAACAACTCGGGTTAGTAGATATGTCTAGTATGAGTAAAACTTTAAACAATAGGTGGGAAATTTAAACACAAACATGTGAGACCACGCCGCTGAACACGAAACAAGTTTACTCCCACATAAATCAATATCCAAACATAAAGAATGGATAAATAATTAAAAACCACGAAGAGTGATTGACTCTACCTGATGCAAATAAGGAAATAATTTTGAAGGTTCGAATCAAATAAGAAAAGGAAAATCTCCAACAAATTATTAGGAAGGTGCACAACCCTTGAAGTATACCTCTAGTAATATACTTCTGAGAAACTCATATACTCCGTGACACTCCTCAAAAATGTACCAGCCTGACCCTGCTAAACCTTACCGAGAATCCGAATATTTCACATCTAAATGCGCAGATGAATCCGATCTAGATGAGATGTAAAAATACCCTAATGGGAGCAACCCCACATAGTTGGATGTCCTTTCGCGCTTTGGGTTCAGTCATTTACCGACAAAGGATAACAAAGCTCACGGAGCAACAAATCGTCTTAAAATGACGATAATAAAGAAGCAAAAATAACCGATAGCTGAGAAACCAACTATCAAGGATATAAAACGATCGTATATGGAAATTAAGTCTTGTATAGTTACCACCACTCGTTGAATTCAAACTTTTACTATTTCTTGGTTAACATTAATACCAGACAAGTCAAGGTAGTGTTACCTCAAAGTCATGTCCCACGATTATTCTTAACTTTCGAAATAGCGACAAGCTACTTCTTCGATGTTTAGTGCTAATTATACAAATAAATCATTTCAATACAAGTGAATCGCTTTATGGAAATTAATTCATTTCCATAAACAATTTAAACTTTTTCTTTTAAAAACCCAAATTCGTACTTGGCTTCACATTACAAGTATTAGCTTTAAAACACTTTGTTATAAGAGTTTACTAACTTTGAAACATCATTAAAAAGGGTTTAACAACTTAAAACATCCTTATTACACTGAAAAATTAACTTTAAACTTTGTTAACTAGTTAATTAATTTACTCCAACAACCTTTGATTAAAAAAGGGTAAATCTCCTTTAAACATCATTAATTCAATTAATTAATAATATAATTAATTAATTAAATTAAATGATAATTAAATATCATCGTTTAAAAGTGATAAATAAATTTAAAATTTAATTTAAGGAAAGACTTATTTAAGGTTAAATAGATTTATTAACTTTTAAAAGTCATTAATTAAAAAGGGTTAAATAATTTTAAAAACATCATTAATTAATAAATCTTAATCCATCATTATAAATAGATTAATTAACCTTAAACATCATTAAATAAAATGATTAATTAAATTTAAAACATCATTAACTAAGTAATTAGTTTAATTTAAAACACATCATTAATGAGTTAATTAGTTCACCTTAATCTTTATAAATAAATAAATTAATTAAATAATCATTATTAAAATAATTAATTATTTTTGAAAACATCATTAATCAAAAACTCGCTTAACTTGTAAAATAATTTCAAGCATGATAATGAAACCAAACAGTTTCGATAAAAGATGATTTTTCGAAAGTGCCGATATAGCGACTATCGCTATACGGGCAGTTCAGATTCAAGCATATGACATTTGCAACACAACCATGCATCACATAACAAAGGAATAAGCATACATACATGATGATTTACAATAATATAACATATATCAAGCATTTATTTACAACAGAATTAGTTTAATTACTAGATTTTCATATAACCAATGATGCGCTTACTAACTTTCCAAAGCAACTAACTTTCAAGCAACAAACCAATCCAACAACCAAACCATTATCACAACTATACAATAAGCATTTAATTCTACAAATATGAGCATGAATATAGTTTAAACTTTATGGTTCAAAGGTGGAAGCTTCACTCACGAAAACGCTTACTAACTTGAATCGGAATCGCACTAACTCTTCAAACAACACTAGAACTAAGCTTTCCTACGCACTTGACTTGATTTAGTGGACCTTTTGTGGGCTTTTGGGCTCAACCTAGATCATATGGGGATTGACCATGGTGGAAATGTGAGGGTATAGGGTCTTGTTTAGTAGAGAATGGTTTTTGGAAATGAAGTAAGGAGTTTAACTTGATTTTTGGAAGTGTATTCTTTAGCTTTTTATTTTGGAAATAATTTTAGAAGCCATGGAAGTGTTCATGTACATAAAGAAATAAGAAATGAAGATTGAAATGAATATGTAAAGTGGAAAATGTGGGGAGATGGTGGGTATTTATAGGCAAAGAAGTGAAGTATTATTTAAATTAACTTAAATATTTAAATAATATAGATGTCATCATGTAACATGGAAGCCATGCCTCTCCACCTCTGCAAATACACACATTACCCCCCCTTAGGTCCACCTACACCATGCTTTAGGTCCTAGTTTAGGTGATGTAACAAAGCTTAATTATTAGCTTTAACACATTGATTATCTTATTACATGACATATGTGCATGTGTGTGCATGTGTATATGAGTGATAAATGTGCATAAATGTTTTCGACGACTTTCTGATGCCGTCGAATTTCGAAAAACGTTTTTCGGTCATATTTTCTATTTTTATTTGAACTATTTGTTTTGGTAAACAAAATTTGAAATGATTTTAATATCAGTAATTAATATTTAAAATATGTTTATTTGGTTATTAAAATCCATTATTTAAATATTTAAAAATTATTTAAATATTTAAAAATTATTTAAATATTCAAATACAAAGCGATTAATTTACGGGTCGTCACACTCTCCTCCTTTGGGAGAATTTCGTCCCCGAAATTAATACACAAAAGACGATCCAAAAGGTATGTATTATACCTAGAAATTCATATAACAATGCAAAACAACTATGCCATAATAGAACATTCATAATGCATTCAACAACAAACAACTAACCTGACATTACATCAGGGTAAGTTTCCCAAATATGATCCTCGGTCTCCCAAGTACAATCACGGGGATCATCATTCCACCGAACCTTCACAAGCTTAACCACCTTGTTCCTCAATCTCCTTTCATAGCGATCTACAATACGAACTAGGTGTCAGACTACCGTCAAATTCGGTTCTATTTCCAAGTCTTCCTAAACAGATGTTTGTACAATCAGCGATGGATCATGAACATGCTTTCTCAGATGAGATACATGAAAGACATTATGAACTTCTGACAATTTTTAAGGCAAATCCACTCTATAGGTCAACGATCCAATTCTCTTAAAGATTTTAAATGGTCCAATGAATCTGGGTGCTAGCTTTCCTGCTCTTCTTAATCTTACAATTCCTTTAATCAGGGAAACTTTCACAAATACCAAATCTCCGACCACAAACTCTAAGTCCCTTCTCCGTTGGTCGGCATAACTTTTCTATCGATCCCGGGCTTCTTTCATCCTTTCCTTGATCATATCCAATTTCTCTAATGCTTCTTGAATCATCTCTGGTCCAAGAACTAAATGGTCTCCGGTCTTAATCCAACATGAAGGTGATTTACATGGTCATCCACACAAAGCCTCGTAGGGTGCTATGCCAATACTAGCTTGGTAAATGTTGTTGTAAGAGAACTCTACCAAATGTAGATGATCTTCCTAAGAACCTCCAAAATCCAAAATACATGCTCTCAAGAGACCCTCTAAAATCCGGTTCACCCTTGCGGTCTGTCCGTCTGTCTACGGGTGATAAGTCGTGCTCAAATTCAACTCTGTCCCTAAAGCGGCTTGCAATGCTCCCCAAAATCGACTGGTGAAGATAGGATCCCAATCACGGACTATACTTACTGGAATTCCATGCAGTCGGACAATCTCCCTCAAATAAATCCCTGCCAAAGAAGCTGCGATTCTTGTAGACTTCACCGGAATAAAGTGGGTGTGCTTTCTTAATCGATCTACGATTACCTAAGTGCCTTCATTACCTCTTATTGTTCTGGGAAACCTATCGATAAAGTCCATGGATACTTGCTCCACTTCCAATTCGGTATCTCCAATGGTTGGAGTAACCCATCACTCTTTTGCTGGTCATTCTTGGCATGTTGTCAATTTGCACACCGGCTCACGAAGATCGAAATGTCTCCCTTCATCCCTTTCCACCAAACAGTCTTCTTCATATTCTAAATCATTTTGGTTACTCCTAGGTGGATAGATAACCTTGACCAATGGCACTCTCTCAGCACATCCTGTCTAATTCCATTAACATACGGCACACAAATCCGTCCATTCTTTCTTAAAATGCACCGAGAGTTAATCTAAAAACTAGAAATAATTCCATTTTCAACATCCTTCTTCAGCCAAGTTATAATAGGGTCTTCTTCTTGGAAATATGCAATTCTCTCCGTTAATGCTGGCTTAACTTCCAAATTTTCAATCGTCGCCACATTCCTTCTTAACGCGTCTGCAACGGCGTTTGCTTTTCTTGTGGTATAAAGATACTCTACGTCATAAGACGCAAGAAATTCCAGCCATCTTTACTGCCTCAAGTTTAAGTCCTTTTGTGTAAAAAGATATTTTAATGACTTATGATCCATAAATAACTCAAACTTTGCACCCAAAAGATAGTGCCTCCACACCCTTAATGCGAAGACAACTTCCAAAAGCTCCAGATCATGCGTAGCATAATTCTTCTCAGAAGGTTTCAACTGTTGACTCACATACGCTATTACTTTACCATTCTGCATCAAAACTGCTCCCAATCCAATCCTACAAGCATCCGTGTAAATGTTAATCCTTCACTCCCATCTGGAATAGTCAAGACATGAGCACTTGTCAATTTTTCCTTTAATTCATTGAATGCTTGATCACACTTGGGTGTCTAAACAAACTTAGCATCCTTCTTTGTTATCTTTGTTAGATGAGAAGCAATCTTTAAGAAATCTTTAATAAATCTTCTATAGAAACCTATTACCAAGAAATCCTGACCTCAGTCGCACTTTCGGGTTTCTTTCAATCTTGAACCGCAACTACTTTAGCTAGGTCCACCGATATGCCTTTTCCCGAAACTACGTGCCCTAGAAATCTAACTTTGGATTTTCAAAACTGACACTTAGAAAACTTTACCTTTAAAACATGACTTCTTAAAGTTCTTAGAATAACTTGAAGATGGTACTTATGCTCTTCCTCCGTTTTAGAATTAATGAGGATGACATCAATGAAGACTAGAACAAGCTTGTTAAGAAAATCCCGAAACACTCTATTAATCAAATCCATGAAATAAGCGGGTGCATTAGTCAATCCAAACGGCAAGACTAACCACTCATAAAAAATATCAGGGGTTTGAAAAGCTGTTAAGGGTATACTCTCCTCTGCTACCCTTAATTGGTGAAAACAAGTAGCGAGATCCAATTGAGAAAATGTCCGAGCTCCGTGGAGCTGGTCAAACATGTCGTCAATCCTAGGTAAATGATACTTATTCTTGATAGTACTCTTATTCAACTCTCGATAATGTACACATAATCTAAGAGAACCATCTACCTTGGTAATGAAAACTACTGGCGATCCCCAACTCGATGTGCTACGTCTGATCAACCCTTCTGCAATAAATCAAACACATGCTTCTACAATTCTCTTTTCTTCTTTGGAGTCAACCGTCGAGGAGGTTGTACAATTAGTTTGGTTCCTGGAATCAAATTAATGCGGAACTCTACTTCCCGATGATGAGGTAAACCTTGCACTTTTTCAAAAATATCCTTGAAGTCCCAAACAATTGGTATATTTCTTATCTCTTCTTTGGGTAATTCGAAGGAATAAAGGAAACTGCTTATCAACTTATTAGGCTCTCCATAACAGATATCAATGCTTCTGCCTACTGTATCTTTTATCACAACGATTCTTATATTACAATCTAGGATGACATTGAACTTAGATAACCAATCCATCCCCAAAATTAACCAAAACCCATGAACCTAAGAACGAATAAGTCGAACGAGAAGTGCCAATCTCGATAAGAAATATGCACTTTTAAATACATGGTATCAAGATTGGTCGGACCCCTAATTGGGTTCGACACATAAAGAGAATTGTCTAAAAGAATAGGTTTGAGGTTAAACTTATCACCAAGATCTACTGAAATGAAACAACGGGATGCACCGGTATCGAATAATACTATAACAAGAATATCAAAAATGGATAATGTACCTTGTAATACCTGCTTTCCTTTTGGATCCCTAGAAGTAGATGACATTTCCTCAATAGTAAAAACTCATCCTTGTGATCCCTTCTTTGGAAAAGGGCACTGGTTCTTCATATGTTCATATTTGTTGCAATTGTAGAAGAGTGGTCCACTAGCCGGGTAAGGGCACTGATTTGTAAAGTGGCCCATTTTGTTGCACTTATACCAAAGGATCTTGGTCAAGTCTAATTGTTTATTCTGTGCTGGAGCTCCACCTCCAGGCTTCTTTCCCAACCATTTCTTCTTCCCTTTGCACTTGAAAAAGGGCTTACTAGCAACTGGTATAACTGATAAAGGTTGGGCATTGACTACTGGCGCGACCCCCTTACGCACTCCTTGCTTAATATCAAGAGCCTCGAATCTCAAAGCCATACTGATCAAATTGGTAAAGGTACCGTTGAGATGATTGGTCATTTCCCAATGGAACTCTGGTCGCATTCCTTTCATGAATACCTCATTCTTTTTGAGTGGCGTATCAATCAATCCTGGTCCAAAGCAGGATAATGCATTAAACCTATGCTCATACTACACCACCGTCATCTCATCTTGTTTCAAATCCATAGAACTTCTAAACAACTGAGTCCTTCTCGCCTCTGGGATAAATTGAGCTTCAAAACCCTCTTTAAACTGTGCCCAAGAGAAATCTTCTTCTGGTGTAATCATGGTGACTGAATCCCACCAATCCATTGCTGCTTTCTAAAGCTGATGCGATGCCAATAATCTCTTTCTAGCATCTCCTAACTGAAGATCTTCGAATATCCTTTCACAAGAGCAGAGCCATGTCTGAATTCCCAAAATATCTTTAGTTCCATAGAAAGGCTTACCATCTAAAGCAGTGTAATTCTTGCACAAGGTCGCAAAGTTCCGAGGCGGTTGAACTTGCATCACTACAACTACTACCGGCTCTACAACTGGCTCATTCCTAGGAGCTTTGCCATTTGTAGCCGTGCTGGTTCCAGATTCCCTCCCTCTTCTTCCTCTTGTACTTATTTTCAATAACCTGGATAAGTGACAGGTATCATTAGAATACAAAGATAGGGTCAAAGATGAAAAAAGGGAAACTGCAATAAAGGATCTAAGACCAGACTCTTTAGGGAGAAAAGAAAATGCTCTCTCAAGATTAACTCATTCTAGGGCTCAACTCACCCTATCTCCAATGAGTTGTACCCCAATCAGGCTAAGGTGTTCGCTCAACTGAAGCTCTGATACCAACTGTGACGACCCACCTTTCGGATCCCTAGGAATGACACTTAACACATCATCGGTGTTCGTGCGCCGTTGCCCAAGAATTAGAAAGTTGAACCATCATGGTGTGAAATAAAGAACAGAATAGAAAACCTCACAATGGAACTGCTAAATAAACTATAATAGTCAATAGTACATCAGATTACTCCTTAACAGGGAGTTATCAGAGTTACACAAAAGTACTACAAATCAGCTTAGGTGGTTATAACATCCTGCCTTTACATATGCTGAAACAAAATACACTTACACCAACTAGATAATATGGCGGAATAGATAACAAAGAAGATGAAAGCCTCCTGCTCGGACGCCGCCTTCAAAAGATCCCTCAAAAGACCCGCTACTCTCAGACAACTCAAATAAAATGAGTACCCAAGAGTTTAGGAAAACAAACAACTCCGGTCAGACGATATGTCTGGTATGAGTAAAACTTTAAACAATAAGTGTGAAATTTAACACAAACATGTGAGACCACGCCCCTGAACACGGAATGAGTTTACTCCTACATAAATCAACATCCAAACGTAAAGAATGGATAAATAATTAAACACCATGAAGAGTGGTTGACTCTTCCTGATGCAAATAAGGAAATAATTGTGAAGGTTCGAATCAAATAAGAAAAGGAAAATCTCCAACAAATGACTAGGATGGTGCACCACCCTTGAAGTATACCTCTAATAATATACTTCTAAGAAGCTCATATACTCCGTGACACTCCTCGAAAATGTACCAGCCGGACCCCCACCAAACCTTATCGAGAATTTGAATATTTCATATCTAAATGCACAAACGAATCCGATCTAGATGAGATCTGAAAATACCCTAATGGGAGCATCCCCACATAGTCGGACGTCCTTTCGCCCTTTGGGTTCAGTCATTTACTAACAATGGATAACAAAACTCAATGGAGCAACAAATCCTCTTAGAATGATGATAATAAAGAAGCGGAAATAACCTATAGCCGAGAAACCAACTGTCGATGATATAAAATGATCGTATATGGAAATTAAGTCTTGTATAGTTACCACCACTCGTCGAATTCAAATTTATACTATTTCTTGGTTAACAATAATGCCGGACAAGTCAAGGTAGTGTTACCTCAAAGTCATGCCCCACGATTATTCTTAACTTTCGAAATAGCGACAAGTCTACTTCTTTGATGTTTAGTGCTAATTATACAAATAAATCGTTTCCATACAAGTGAACCGCTTTAAGAAATTTAATTCATTTCCATAAACAATTCAAACCTTTTCTTTTAAAACACTTTGCTATAAGAGTTTACTAACTTTGAAATATCATTAAAAAGAATTTAACAACTTAAAACATCCTTATTACATTGATAAATTAACTTTAGAACTTTGTTAACTAGTTAATTTATTTACTTCAACAACCTTTAATTAAAAAAGGGTAAATCTCCTTTATACATCATTAATTCAATTAACTAATTAAATAAATTAAATAATAATTAAAAATCATTATTTAAAAGTGATAAATAAATTTAAAACTTTATATAAGGAAAGACTTATTTAAGGTTAAACAGATTTATTAACTTTTAAAAGTCATTAATTAAAAAGGATTAATTAATTTTAAAAACATATTTAATTAATAAATTAATAAATCTTAATCCATCATTATCAAAAGATTAATTAGACTTAAACATCATTAAATAAAATGATTAATTAAATTAAAACATCATTAACTAAGTAATTAGTTAAATTTAAAACACATCATTAATGAGTTAATTAGTAACCTTAATCCTTATAAATTAAATAATTAACTAATTAAATTAAATAATCAATATTAAAATAATTAATTATTTTTGAAAACATCAATAATAAAAAACTCGCTTAACTTGTATAATAATTCCAAGCACGATAATGAAACCAAATGGTTTCGATAAAAGGTGAGTTTCCGAAAGTGCCGATATAGCGATTATCGCTATACGGGCAGTTCGAAATTCAAGCATATGACATTTGCAACATAGCCGTACATTAGATAACAAAGGAATGAGCATAAATACATGATGATTTACAATAATACAACATACATCAAGCATTTATTTACAACAGAATTAGTTTAATTACTATATTTTCATATAACCAATGATTCGCTTACTAACTTTCCAAAGCGACTAACTTTCAAGTGACAAACCAATCCAACAACCAAACTCTTATCACAACTATACAATAAGCATTTTATGCTACAAATATGAGCAAACTTTATGGTTCAAGGGTGGAAGCTTCACTCACCAAAACGCTTACTAACTTGAATCGGAATCACACTAACTCTTTGAACAACACTAGAACTAAGCTTTCCTATGCACTTGACTTGATTTAGTGGACCTATTGTCAGCTTTGGGATCATCCTATATCATATGAGGCTTGACGATGGTGCAAATGTGGGGGTATAGGGTCTTGTTTAGTAGAGAATGGTTTTTGGAAGTTAAGTAAGGAGTTTAACTTGATATTTGGAAGTGTATTCACTAGTTTTCTATTTTGGAAATAATTTTAGAAGCCATGGAAGTGTTCATGTACATGAAGAGATAAGAAATGAAGATGGAAATGAATATGTAAAGTGGAAAATATGCGGAGATGATGGGTATTTATAAGCAAAGAAATGAAGTATTATTTAAATTAACTTAAACATTTAAATAATATAAATGCTATCATGTAAAATGGAAACCATGCCTCTCCACCCCTCCAAGTACACATGTTACCCCCTAGGTCCACCTACTCCATGCTTTAGGTCCTACTTAGGTGATGGTTAGGTTATTCAATTAATTTTCTAAGGTTTTTTAATATATTTTGTGCATTTTATGTCAAATCAAGGTTTATATTAAACAAAGCTTAATTATTAACTTTAACACATTGATTATCTTATCACATGACATATGTTCATGTGTGTACATGTGTATATAAGTGATACAAAAATGTGCACAACTTTTTCGACGACTTTCCGATGCCTAAAAGTCGAATTTTCGGAAAACGTTTTTTGATCACATTTCTAATTTTTTTGAACTATTTATTTTGATAAAAAAAATTTGAAAAATGATTTTAATATCATTAATTAATATATAAAAATGTTTATTTGGTTATTAAAATCCATTTTTTAAATATTTAAAAATTATTTAAATATTCAAATACAAAGCGATTAATTTATGGGTCGTTACATGGAATTTCGGGAAAGTTATCATCCAAATTTATAGGCCCATTTCCAATATTAGAGAGGATAGAAAGATTGGCATATAGAGTGGAGTTACCAGAAAAGATGGCAGGGTCCACAACGTGTTTCACATGTCATATTCGCGAAAATGTGTACGTAACCCGACAACTGTAATAGCGCCTAACCAATTGAAGGAAGTAGAGTTGGAGTCTGAGTTATCTCGTGGTCCAACCCACATTGTAGAACGTGGGGGTGAAATGACTTAGAAATAAAACAGTGAAATTGGTTAGAAAGCAGTGGGGAAATGACATGGTAGAGAGTACATGGGAGCCTAAGGAGAAGATGAGGGCTACACATCCGCAACTCTTTATCGGTACATTTCTCGATATTGATTTGATTTCCTAGTTGGATTATTCTAGGATTAGGATTTGGATGCTTTGGATGATTTATGATTGAATTTATATGTATATGATTGATTTACATGCACATACAAATATATTTCTATTCTGTACTAGGATGTTGTGCATCATGCCTTATATGTCATCTTATAGCATTCATATAGGATGCATTAGTTGCATTTATGCATTTAAGATTAGAAATTGGAAGTTCATGGCATGCCTACCTCTACATGCTCATATCATGATATACTATTTGGTTGCTTTGATTTGAATGCTACTTGATTTGTGATTGTTAATGAATAAATGCTATATGATATTATTCGTTCCTTAGGAATTTCAGGAACGAAATTCTTTTAAAAGAGAAGAATGTAATAACCCAAAAAATTGTATATAATTTTGTAAAATAATTAAATTATGAAAATGTGAAAAATATTGGATTTGTTGGATTAATTAAATTAATCGATTATATGGAGGGGAAAATGGTAAATTTACAAACAATGTAATTTAAGAAGAAACATTAATAAGTATAAGCATGAGCATAAGTATGGTATGGTTACTTTAAGTGATGAGATGATATGAGGCTCGCTACTTTTAGCGTTTTATGGATTGTCTTATCTCTTTTGAGATTATATGTTTGTGTAGTGATATCATCTCATCACTTAAAGTAACCATACCATACTTATAGCGCCATTGTGACCGTCTTATTTTTTTGAGTCGCGTGGTATTTTTGTTTGTTCCATTTGGAGTCCGTATGAGAGAATTATGGATGAAAAAGTGATCGGGTCGAACGAGCGCCAAATGGGTTAAGTTCGAATTTGAATTTGAATTGACTGTTGGAGATTTTCCCTCCTTACATATAAACCGAAGTATGTATTCAAACTTCTTATTTCAAAGACCACTATGTACTTCTTTCTTATTCATTTCTACAGAAAACCACTTCATTGACATCAAAATAACTCACTTAATTCACTATCGAATTCAACAAAACCAGAAGCAACACGAAGCTATTGGATAGGTGACAACCTAACAGTGATTTGGAGATAGAAATTTAAAGGTGGGAAGAGCAGAAACCATGGACAACGAGGAATTGGACTGGAATGGCCATTCAGTGAGTGATTCTTGGACTCTTTCCCATATAATATGATCATGATCTTATAATCATGACCTGAAACCTATATTAGAATAGTTAAACATTTATAGATAATTAAATTTGGATTAAAATGGGTTTTGGAGGGATTTAAATGAAATCGATGTTTAGAAACTAAATTAGGTTGAAATTTAAAACCCTTAGGATTAAAAACTTGTGAATTAATGATGGAATTGACATAGGAAATTAGAACAAGGGTATACACACAATCTCTGACAATATGAGGCGAAGTGGTGGTGACCAAAGGCAATAAACGGAGGCCCAAACGTAAAAACTCAAACCTAGAAGTCAATAAGAAACACGCACACCGGTGCACCGGTTACTTTGGTCGGTCCACCATTGCACAATATTCCTATCAGATTGAACCTTGGCCATAAAGGCTCATGTAAATATTAAATAATCGATTCGACTCCTGTTTTCTCTTGTGTTATGGAAGGTGATCTGAGACATGATGATATGGTGATAGTGATATGAAATGAGTGGATATATGAGAGAATTTGGTTGCTATTAGAAGTGATATGTAATATGCGATAGGATATACGATATATGTTATGATGTAGATTTATGATACGACGGTGAATGCATACGGGAACGAGATTGGGACATAGGTTAGACGCCCTATAGTGTATATGCAAATACCGATGCGGACCTGTGGCACAAGTAGGTGTGCCAGGTAGTGCAGTGCTCCCTTGAAGGCTTTGTCGGATCAGTGTGGAGATGGATGTTAAGCGATCCTGTAGGGCATGAGGCTAGTCCAAAGCATGAGTCCACTTAGTTAGGGCGGGGACAACAGGTGACCTGTAGGACATGAGGCTAATCCAGGCATGAGTTCTATATACGATTTTCATGATAGAGGACAATAGGCGACCTTGTAGCGCAACTGGCGAGTCTAGGGCCTGAATTTGCATAAATATGATGTGATATAGCTGTATATGTATGTATGTATGTATGTATGACAGTCAGTAATGATGTAGCGGCAGAACATGTGGTTGCCGGACGATAGACTTACATCATGTTATATAATGTTATCTTTATAGTATATGTAGAATATAGTATGGTTCACTCCCCAGACTTATGTGAAACCCACTCCTATTTTCCTATATACACACACATATATATCCAGGTGGATGGAGCTGAATGATGATACGGTATCATGGATGAAGGCTTATCTGTATATAGTGTTCATGATGTATATAAGCGTTGTACCTAGATTTACCTTATGTATTGGTTTAGATTATATTTGTATTTGTTCAGACATATGTATATGACACTTCAGATATATAATGGTGATGAGATAAGTTATTGATTATGTATTCTATTTGATTTGTTTCATTGTGAGACTCTGAAAGTGGTTAGTACTAGTTAGAAACTATATCAGATATCTGCCTATGATTATGACTTTATTTATATCTTATTTAACCATAACGACTTGTCTTTTCGGTTCTTGAGTGTTAACGTCAGTTTGGGCATTAAATCTAAGGGTCGAAAATTCAGGTTGTTACATTTTCTCCTTGGGAGAAAGAGTTCGATTTGAAAGAAGGGGAAATTTGAGGCTTAGATTGCTGGATTTATTTGAGAGTAGAAAGGATTGAGGATCCAACATATCATATAAGTTTTCCTTTTCATAGCGAGATGTGTAGGCATTTTATTCTATTACATTTATGGAAGGAGTCGCACCACGTAGGCATTTTGTTCATTTATAATATCAAGCGAACTCATGATATTTTATGGCTCGACATGCATGTTATGACTTTTGTTCGTTATCGTGCATGTTGGTATAGACTTGTATGTATAACATGTTAGAGTTTTGGTTGGTAGCATATGTATTAGAGATGCTTGTTTCGTAGTTTTTTTATACTATATTTATTTGAGATGATTGCTATATATAAGCTTTAACATGCTTAAATTTATGATTTAATGTTGCAATTGTGTACGATCCTCAGTATTAAGTACATATGTAACACCCGACAACTTTAACTACCGAATATTTAAATGATTAATTTTAACATTTAATTGTTAATTGACGGAACTCCCATTATACTCGATTTTTCAAAGATGGATGAACTGGAACTCAAGACACCCGTCATTGAGACCGCAATTCTATCGTGAGAAGAATGAGTATAAACTTGGTTGTGTTTGGAGTCGATCGGTTTTTAGAGTGAGTAGTGATTTCATGTGGATGAAATGAGTTTGGGGCTAAGGCCCATTAGTTTGCCTATAAGTTAGCTAACCCCTTTCATTTCTTTCATTCACCCTTTATTCCACGTCACTGTTCTTTTCATTTCTTAATCACTTTCCTAATCCTCTCTTAATCCTTAAGCCCTAATCCACTAATCCAAGATCAAATAAAGTCCTTAAATTCAAAATAAAATCACCATAATTCTTCTCATCAAATTCCTCACATAACCCATCAAGGAATTAGCTTGAAGTTGTGTTTGGAGCCCCGTCTATGATTTCAAGAGAAGGAGAGCATGAGTTTTGATGATTAGAGCTCGATTTAGGAAAAAGAGAAGGCAAGTGGAATGATTCTCTAATTATATTTACTTGATTGTCTTCATTATTTCATTTATTATGATTATGAATTATATTAAGTGATTTGGAGAATGTTTGGATTGATTTAGGCTCATGTTCATGTTATAAACATGATTATATTAATGCATTATTTGTTTAAGATCTTAATTACTATTTTTGAAATATTTAGCAAGCTTAGAAATGGATTTTAGGTTAATCAAATGATTATATGTGATGTTATAATGGATTAGAGACTAATTAGATGACATAATTAAGTGCATGCCATTAGTTAGCAATAATGAAACTAAATTAATTATTTTAGAAAAGTTAGTAAGCTAATTAAGTGATTTTTGAACTCTACACTTATTATTAAAGTGATTATAGGGTTAATGAAGCTTAATTAACACTTCTGAATATTATTTTAAAGTAAAGAAACTATCTTTAATAATGAATGGTTTATTTATAAATATTGTTTATGTAAAGGAATAATTTTATAAGTAAAAGAAGTATTTTATAAAATAGTATGGCATTTTATAAATAGTATAAATGATGTATTTTATAAAGGAGTATGAGATTTTATAAAATAATATGAAGGAGTTATTTTATAAAATGGTTATAAGCATTTATACACTAATTATAAGATGAATACTTGATTTTAATGAAGAAGTTAAGTATTATAAAGGCTTAAAATGATTTATAAGCTAGTTTCGTATTTTATAAAGTAATGGAATGATTTTATAAAATAGAAGAGATATAGGATTCTTATTGAAAATCTTTAGTAAATAAAATTATGATTTGATTTAAGCAATAATTGGATTACTTATTTGAATATATGTGTATGTATATGTGTATGGGAAGTATACATATATGTGTATTTGAACATATATAACAATCAAACAATTTTTGTTTTGAAGTTTGAATTGTTGTGTATGTTTGTTCGTTTATAAATATGTGTGAGATTGTTTGAATATATTTATATATTGATGTATACAAGTGCGTTGCGGGCATTTCGCGTAGCTATAGCGACTATCATATGCGCTAAGTTGCGTGAGAGTATACCAGTCCTAGTAATTGCTCTGGTGAATTCCAAAACGTGATGTGTGCAATGAAGCGTGCTTGTGTATGTGTGCAAATGTGCACGAATGAGTGTGCTACCACGTGTAGGTATCGCAAGAGGCTAGCCGATTGATTGAGTACATTTTGGTGTGATTAGAGGGAGCTGGGTCGCTAGAATTGCATGTTGAACTCTATGCATGCAAAGAGTGGATTTCATATCGAAACCGTTTTTCGAACACATAAGTAATCACTTCCAAAACATCAACCAATGAACTCCGAAGGAGGTCTGATGGGGTGGAGGTAGGTTTGGGAAGTTAGGTGGCTCATTGGGCGAAGCAGCGGAGGAAACAACGCATGAATCGACGGTCGTGGTGGTTGGGTAGCACCTGCCCTTTGTTTTACCACCTGGGGTAGGCTACCATTGGTGGACCAATGGCAGACCATCGGTGCACCGGTGGTGCCCATGCCTGGGTAGTAAAGCCCAAGTAAAGTGTCGTTTTAAGGGGGGTTTACCCTTGGATCCGGATGGAACGCGACATGAGACTTCAGCACGACTTCAAAGAAGCTTCAGGCTAGTAGAGAAGGTGGAATGCAAGGCGAGGCTCGGGATTCAAATGCAAGTATAAGTGGTGCATAAGTGGTCGACAATGATCAATAAGGCATTTGGGCAAGCGACCGTGGCGAGACATGGGACGCAAGGCATGGGTTATTCCCACACGGGAGTGGTAGGAGATTGAGATAGTGATCGAGAGCTAATTGGATACGAAATCGGGATGTGATCAGTTTCATGATCACGTATGAAGAGCGTGTACGATTGGAGGGAGCACATGACGACAAGCAGTTGGTTCCAGACTTAGGCAGATGTGCGAGCACATGATGGTAGCGATCGGTACCAGATTGGGTAGATGAGGAGACAGACGGTTAGCATGGGTCCATTATTCAAAGTGCTGTTGTGCTTGAGTGATCCGTTGGGGTCAAAGCAAGTGCAAGGCAAAAGTGGTCGTGGAATAGGCGGCTACATTCGGATCATAGTGCAGTTCAGGTGCTATGCATCCATTTAGACTTTATCAGTATGGGGGCACATGTATAGCAAAGAGGTCGTATGAGGATGCTCAGTTCGTTCGTAGACTCTTAATGGTAAGAATGTATATAAATCCAAAGGTCATATAAGGTGGAGTTACTCTATTTATATTTTATTTAGTACGGGACGATAGTATATATATTTTCTATTAGGCATATTGTTATGTTGTTTTTGTGCTATACCGGTTGATTGATATTATTATTTTGTGTAACATAATGTAGGCTTATGTTATGACACTTTTATTACCCTTACACTTGTATATTGTTACGGGATAGTCACATTATATTAGTTGTGTCGACTCATTGATGATGGGAGAAGAGTAGGTTATTGTATGATTTCTTGTTATTTTGAAATAGGTTTACTTTACTTCTTATTTATGGACAACCTGGATTAACCCAAAGCCACATTTGTGGAGAGGACTAGCTGGGCCTTAGTAGTTTCCTATAGTTTTGATATACAGTATTTTGAGGTAGTTCCCCTCACACCAGACTTTAAGTCTGACGTACATTTTTTCTTTGTCTGTTTATATCATGACAACTCTTGGGTACGCGATTGAGTAGTTTAGAAGTCAGATGCTTTTAGTAGTACACGACAAACCTATTATTTGTATATGAGACATGTTGCATCAGATATTCAGAACTCCATGTTATTGGGAATTGATGTATTATGACTTTCTGTATTGATATTTATTTATCAATTGCTTCTGCTAGACTGACTCGTGTATTTTATACTCGGGTCAAACCGAGGTGTTTCAGGTTGGCACCCTTATGGACTTAGCCTATTCTGCTTCCACATGGACTTATCTGCTAGCCCTTTTTGTTATAGTCTTTTTGTCGCTACTCTGATATGTATATTGTCTTGACTCGTGTGTATATTGTGGTCGTCATACCACTTATAATGTATTATTTGTATTGTATTGGGATGTATCAGTATATATGTATATATATCTATTTTTTGTTTATCCTATTTTGTTCCGAACTCAGCTCTGATGCCAAGCTATGATGCCCCATAAGGATAAGTGATAATATGAGCATAAGGCAAGGTGATAAACTGCTTAAAAGAGTAGATACAATTCAACACATATGGTTACTTGACTATGTCACTTGAAGTAACCATATGTGTTGAATTGTATCTACTCTTTTGAGCAGTTTATCACCTTGCGTTATGCTTATATTATCACTTATCCTTATGGTGCGTCATAGCTCTCTTATATATTGTCTGTTCTGTTCATGTATATTCGGTATATTATATGTTATCATTCTGTTGTGAGATCCTATCGATGTCTTGGTTTAGTATTCATTCTAATTTTACCTTGACAATCTATCTTTTGTGATATTCGAAAGTCATTCATTGATGTGAGATGGTGATTTTTTGATATTACGTAGGACAAGTTGTTACATTTGGTATCAAAGCTTAGTCTCAACACTCGGACCAAGTATACTAGTTTGAGTTAATCAATCTGGTAAAAGGAGATACATTAAGAGAGCGTACTTGTATTTTTCTACTGTATTTTACTGCATACACCACGTGTCTTCTGGACTTTGTGATTTATTTCTATTGCTATTTTCTAAGGCATCTTCATTAGGCTATTAGTGCGAGCAGATGGAGTACACGAGCGGCTGCAGATAGGCAGTCTGAGATGCTTGATGAGTTCATAGACTATTTAGCTATAGCAATGGATGTTCCGCCACCCACGAACATTTCTTGCAGATGCGGTTAGCGTCTGAGGTGGTGTAGCCCTTTGGGGCACCAGTATTTCTAGTTCCACCTGCTTTAGGCTCTTTAAAGCTATGTTGGGATTTCCTTAGACATGGGAGAATGTTCTCATAAGGGAAATTGCTTCTCGACATCTAAAGAGAGGAGGCTTTGGCTGGGTAGGAAAGTCGTGAAGGAAGCTGATGAGCAGGCCCATGACTTGGGATGAATTCAGGCAGTGCTTTGGGTCTCAGTTCATTTATGAGATCGAGAAGAGCATGTAGCTTGAGCATTCCATCCATTTTGTGCATGGCAGCTTCTTAGTGAAGGAGTATTTTGACCAATTCAATATTTTAATTTAGGGATTGAAATGGTCGGTACTTCATTGGTGTGGGCAAATGAGTTTGCCAAGGGTCTTAAAGCATCAACTGGGATTCATTGCTTAGTTTTATCCTTGTTAGGGGCCAATTCTGGAAGTCTTGTTGGATGGTTCTCCTCCTTGAGAGCACCGTACCCGTGATGTACCGTTGGAGGTAGTGAAAGTGGAAAGCAAACTGAAGCTCCAACCGAAGCGCAATGACAAGGATAAAGGGAAGGATCGAGCTTATGCGAAGAAGAAAGCCGACTAAGTATGTCACCCCTGTGACATATAGGGTATTTTGCTATGACATGTCATCCAGCTAAAGTGAAATGCAAGTGCTTCAATTGTGATCAGCTTGGTCACTTAAAGAAAGATTATCCTACATTTTTCGAAGAGTGGGTAAATGATGATGACTTATGCCTTACAAGCATTACCATGTCCTAGTAGGCGAAAGAAGCTCTTATAATAGGATACACTTTAATTGTAAGTTACTCACCGCTATTCGTTCTAATATTTGAGCTGTGTGTTCATATATTGCTAGTTACTTGGTAGATAGGCTAAACTCTACACCTTTCATAGTAAGTAAATTCTTTTGTAAAGTCAAACCTTGTATGTGTAGCCTTAGTTGTTAAGCTAGGGTGAAGTGACCGAGGGTACTGCCATTCGAACTTGATGCATGGGCTTTCAAGTTCGGTGGGGTTGGTCGATGAAGTGTAACCTGGATTTGCATCCAAATACAGTTCGTTGGATGCCCAGTAATGATCAAAGACAGAATGAATGACTTACGAGCTTTTGCATAGAGTTGTTCATGTTAGAATTGTTTTTCATTATGTTTATAAACCTTAGGTGATGGGAGTAATCCTATATAATGAAAAGGTACTTTCTAAGGATCCGTCCATTCACGTATCAGTTCTCAATCCCTAGTTCGAGCATGGAGTTTCTAGGTGATTAGCGCTAGTTAGGAAAGGGTTTTTAACCTAATTCTTATAGGCAAGCACTTGAGTTGGATTCATGAGTGACTGAGAGATTTCCAAAGCGCAGCCTTAGTCGTAGAAGGATATTTCAGTAGTTGCATCAAGATTCGGATCGAAGTTCGCACGAGAAGAGTCAGGTGGTTAACCCTAGTTTAACAAACAAATCTTATGAGCAAACGAAGGGTTGGAACGGGCTTCGTGGAATTTTGGGTGATCTGTAGCCATTGTAAATTATAAGTATAGTATAGTTAAGGTTGCTTAGGATAGTTCGGGGAAAGATTTCTCGACTAGTTTTGCGGTGATTTGGATAATCTTCTAAGTGACGAGATGATGCTTGCCTAAGCGAGCATCGTAGTGCACTCGGTATGTTATCCTTATTACATCGTGTGGTTGAGGTGAGTTTGAACCTCGAGCAAACCCAAGCATTAGTAGATCGTCATTTAATGACAATTTAATTAGTAGAGTTGTAATAACCCTCACCTCAGTGAGCCCAAATTTTCGCTAAATTGAAAATCCAAATCCACCAAAGTAAGAATTATTGGTATTAGTATTCTGTAAATAAACAAAAGTACATCAAAGCACTATCGATAAATCTCAAAGCGAAATAGTAAAGTATAACAAAACATATGATCACTGACCAAGGTTGACACATTTGATCTCTAGTGCCTTTGTCAGTGTCGAGCATTCATATTGAAATCTATCCTTCCACCGTTTGCGCCTTGTACCGGTACATGTCCCTTTAAAGCTATCATGTGGATGAGGAGGGGGTTAGAACAATGTTTTGGTGACTGGTAAATTACATACTTTATATATAACACAAGTTTATGCCGATTGCCTTCCATTACATGTTCTGTCTTTTGTTTTACCACAATAAAACTCTAGTATCTTGTTTCATCGTGTATTTATTTAGTTTCTTCACTCTTTTCTCTACTATACTCATTTGGGTTTTTGTGCCATTTTTGATTCAAATACCAAGTATAGTCAAAGTCAGGGATAAAGACCAATCCACCATAAGAAATGAGGATCAAAAATCCACCGAAGTGGTGGATCGGCACCGATCTAGCTGCTTGAATCGGTACTGATCCACGATCCTTCACCCAATCTTGCCCCCAATCCTACTACGCACAAGTAATGATGACAGGAGCCTATTTCAAGTGTTATTTCATTGATTCCATGCAAGTCTTTATCGATCTCCATGAGCACTCAAAGTCAACAACTCCATTCTTCCACCGATCAATCATTTGGAGTCAGAAATAAGCTAATAATGATGTAAACAAGTTTGGAATCATGAAGCTAACCACAAATCGAGACAGGACAAGAAGTTTGAAGTCATCCATATGAAGAAATATGGATTGGTACCGATCCAAGCCCATGGATCAATACTGATCCAAGCCCATGGATTGGTACTGATCCGTGCATATTGATGAGGTGTCCACCTAATTTCTTGGAGAAGTGGTCTATGGCGTGGTAAACTATATGGAGATGATGGAGGCGAGATTTTAGGCTTCCTACATCTATAAATATAAGAGCATGGCTCGTTTTTAAGGATCTTATTGGTTGTCTTGCTCTCTTATTCTAATCTCTTGTAATCATCCATGGATTTATAATGTTCCGTAAGAACTTGTACTTGCGAGTCAGTAATCAAAGCAATAAAATCACTAAGTGGACGTAGGCCAAGATTAGCCGAACCACTATAAAACGCTGTGTGTTCTTTACTTGCTCTTTTTAATTTACTTTTCTTCACTTTTTATTTTCTGCACAATCTCTTGGGTGTTTGTACCATTTTTGGTTCAAACTTTTTGGTGCTTTCACGGAGAACAATATTCTTAGGCTACTTGGATCCATCATCTATTATTGGATTTCTTAGACCCGAGAGATAGATCCAATTTTCAACCTTATTGTTCTACTATTTAGATTTTCAAACAATTTACAAGAAGCCTTTTGCCATGACCCCAAGAAGAGACCGTTTTACAAACTCCAGAGCTGCTAATGACTCTAAGAACCAGAATACTCAACATGTGGATGATCGAAATGGAGATGGATCGTATGATGAAGCAAATTAAGGATAGGTTTCATGAGAGTTGCAATAAGATGAACCAACAAATGCAGGAGAGCTTGAGACTGCTGAATGAATTAACTTAGAACCGCTGTAGAAGAAGCAGAAGGGACTTAACATCTTCTAATTTAAAGTCTGATAGTTCCTCATCATTTAAGCAGAAACAAAGGAATAAGAAGCAGAAAATGGCTCAAAAAGAGACCGAGACTTCATATTAGGAGACAAGACGAACTCTCAGTGAGAGTTTCTAGATCAATACCGATCCAAGAGGACGGAACGATACCGATCCAACAAACCTTGGGGCTAGACCTTGCCCTTTGGATGGTGGCATGGATTTGACTTCTGGTCATGTTGCAAATGGTCAGAAATAGGACTATCAGACAACTACTAATGATTCAATGGAATCAAACAGTGGGGACTACTGGACGAACGGATCTCTCAGAGTCTGGAGAACCCATGTATCGAGGCTCTACCCGAGAGCGTTCGTCGGGCCGAACACTCAAAATAGAACTGAGTACCGCCGTTCAGTCGAACCTATAGAGCCGGAGTACCTTATCGAAATGGTCAGGAAACTTGTGAATGAAAATCAGTTCAGAAGTAATGATGTGTGGAGTAGTTCTCCAAATCGGAATCCTTTTATTGAGAACATTCTGCATGCGAAGTAACCACGGAGTTTGTAATGCCAACAATGTTGTTGTACGGTGGAAAAACGAATCCAAGGCAGCACTTGATGAAATACAAATAGCATATGGACTCCGCTAGATATCTGATGCCGTGAGATGTCATTGCTTTCCAATCTTCTTGGAGGGAGTAGCAAGGATGTGGTTCACCCAGCTCCCATCGATATCCATATCATCTTTTGTTAAGTTGACATGAAGGTTTCTGGTGCAATTCCATCTACATAATTCACGCCCAAAGGACGTGATGTCGTTATCGAACCTCTTGCAGGGCGCAGAAGAAACATTGAAGGATTTCTTGAATAGGTTCTATACAGCTGTGACGGAAGTTACGAATGCTAAGGATGACATAGTACTGATGGCACTGATTAGGGGGATTCATCCCGAGACTGATTTCGGGAGATGGTTAGAAATGAAACCCTCGTCGGTGATGGGTATTTTTTACAAGAAGTCTAATCAGTTCTTACACTTGCAAGTGGCATGCACTTATTCCTGAAGGAATGATGCTAGGCCTTCAGATGAAGTGATATAGAGCAATATTGTTGTGGAACAGTCGGAGGGAGTTTCAGAAAGGTGGATGTGAATGTTGGCAACAAGAATGATGGTTAGAAATGAAGTGATAATGGGGACAGGAAGTGAAAGCTGGATAAAAGGAATCGTCCCAGGATTCCTAAGTATGACAGCTATACTGAATTGAATAACTAAATAAAGAGTATCTACCTAGCTACCCAAGGTACGGAGTAGTACATGAAGCCAGTTCCGAGAGAGTCAATTGAGAATGAGAAAAAATCTGGTGAATTTTGTAGGTTCCATGAGACACGTGGTTATAACACCAATGAGTGCAGACACTTGTGTGATATGATCGAGGAGTTGATTCGGAAAAATAAGTTGCACCAGTTTGTGAAAGTCCCATGAGATGGCGGGCAAGGAAATTTCAACCCCTTAGGTCGATATCTCAATGAGGGAAAGCTGGGCCTAGTGGTGAAGAGCCTAGGCGACCTGAAAAAGGTTTGGATAAATACAATCATCGATGGACCACATCCAGCTGACAAGAGCTGAAACAAGATGGATCGATACGTTGGCGCTTTAAAACATGCAGAGAATGAAAGCTACTTTGCTATAGAGGACGGAGCTCCGGCAAAACAATTCAGAACCATGACAAATGACATTGTAAACAGAGATGCTGATGGGGTGGAAGCCAACCGATAGACCTGCTCTTGATTACGGCCATGATTGGCCCTACTATTGTACAAAAAGTGTTGGTTTACTATAGGAGTTCGATCAACATTTTATTTAAGAAAGCCTACAACCATATGCTTCTAGAAGGCAAGGACTTCAAACCATGTAAATCTTGGATGCAGGGATTTAATGGGACGACTACAGAGCCAATCAGATATGTGGAGCTACCAGTAGTGCTTGGCGAAGGCGACCGCAAGCGAGTGCGGGTTGTGCCTTTTGTGGTGTTGGATACTTACTCTGCTTACAACACATTTTTGGGCCGACCAGCCCTGGCTGAATTCAGAGCGGCTATAGGTCCTTGGTGCTTGACAATGAAATTTCCTACTAAGAATGGTGTGGGAATAGTCCAGGGAGATATGGGGCTTGGCTGCGAGTGTTATGTCGCCGAGCTGAAGGAGGCAAGGCAAAGAGAGAAAGGAAAGAGTGTAGAGGGGTCTCTTTGCATCAAGGCTTTGGACATATAGCAACCACTGCTTGAGCTTTGGCTCAGGCAGCACAGTCGGTTCCATAAGGATATGGATCCGCGAAATGAGCCACTGGATGGAAGGGCAGCTTCAGCTGAGTTAACAATCAACGTTCTGTTTAATCAGGATGACCCAATAGGGATCTCGAAGAACGGATCGTATCTTGGCGTTAGGATGACGAAGGAGTTTATTGGTTTTCTTCGGCCAAACCTAGATGTGTTTTCCTGGACGCACTCTAATATGTATGGGATCTTGCTGGAGATACGAGCCACACATTAAATATAAATCCTTAATGCATTTCTATGAAATAGAAACGCCACAGCCTGGGTCCGGAGAGATCCACTACCCTTAAAAAAGAAGTGGAGAAGTTAAAAAATAACGACTTCATCCACAACGCTTTATACCCAGAGTGGGTATCAAACCCGGTTTTGGTGAAAAAGACAAAAGGGAAGTGGCGGACATGCATTAACTATTCAGAACTGAACAAGGCATGCTTGAAGGACAGTTTTCACACCCAAGGATAGATTAGCTGGTAGACTCGATAGTCGGACATGAATAGCTTTCGTTCATGGACACATACTCTGAATACAATCAAATTCTAGTACACGTCCCAGATCAGGAACACACCAGCTTTATTACAGACTTGGGACTGTACTGCTATATTGTCATGCCCTTTGGATTGAAGAATGCTGGAGCAACTTAGCAGAGGTTGGTAAATAAGATGTTCAAAGATTAAATTGGACATTCAATGGAAGTCTATGTGGATGACATGCTCGTGAAGTCACGACGTTTGAGAAACCATATTAACGATTTGGCAGAGATGTTCGGTGTTCTTCGGAAATACAGGATGAAGCTCAACCCTTTGAAATGATCGTTTGGCGTTGCGTCAGGGAAATTCCTAGGCCTCATTGTGAAATCCTATGGGATTGAAACCAATCCAGAAAAGATTGAGGCATTGAGAAACATCAAAGTCACAAAACGATCAAGCAGGTTCAGAGTTTGAATGAGAAGGTTGCCGCCCTGAGTCGATTCATCTCCAGAGCAACAGATAAATGCAACCCTTTATTTGACGCGATTTAGAAGGAAAAAGGGAATTTTTCTTAGATGCAGGAGTGTAAAGATGCATTCCAAGCTCTGGTGGATCACTTGGACAGACCCCTCATTCTTTTGAAGCCGCTGGATGACGAGGACTTGTTTATATATCCGGCAGTGTTGGTGCATGTTCTGAGCTATGCACTCGTACGTGAGGAATCCTGCATCCAGCAGCCGGTCTACTACATCAGAAAACCAGTGACATAAGCAGAAAGAAACTACCCAAGGCTGGAAAAGCTTGCATACTACTAGTTGATTGCTTCAAGGAAACTCCGCCCCTACTTGTAGGCTCATCCGATTAAAGTTCTCATCGACCAGCCTTTACGACAAGTCTTGTAGTGACCTATGAATTTTGGAAGATTGTTGGAATGGAACATTGAATTAAGCCAATACGTTATAACCTATCACCCTCAGAGAGCTATCTAGGGTCAAGCTTTGGTGGACTTCACAGCTGAACACACTATGTGAGACAATACTCCGGAGAGTAGTGGTGAGCAGAATGCTAGGTGGAAGAT
The DNA here is from genome assembly GCA_030737815.1 of Allium fistulosum. Classification (NCBI taxonomy): domain Eukaryota; kingdom Viridiplantae; phylum Streptophyta; class Magnoliopsida; order Asparagales; family Amaryllidaceae; genus Allium; species Allium fistulosum. The sequence continues at coordinate 994,591,574 of CM060907.1, forward strand.
GTACACAAATGGTTCATCGAATGAACGCTGTTCTAGTGCTAGTGTTGAACTTATCACTCCCGAGGAACGTTCAATTTGTTATGCCTTGAGACTCAATTTTACTGCAACGAACAACGAAGCGGAGTACGAAGCATTGATTGCGGGACTCAAAATCGCCAAAGAACCGAGAGTTAAAACTTTACATATTTTATGTGATTCCCAGCTTGTGGTGTGTGAAGTAAGAAAAGGGTTTCAGGCAAAGAGAGCGAGGCTAGCTCCTCATCTAAACCTATCCCTTGAGCTACTTAGTGACATTGAATATTACACAATAACACATATTCCTAGAGAGGAAAATGCGATAGTCGACTCACTAGCTAAGCTGGCTGCTTCTGGAGATGTGCAGCTCATGGGCCTGGTTCTGATGGAAGTGTTTTTTACTCTAAGCATCAACCATATGGATCTAAATTGGATCTTAGAGGCCGAGTGTGAGAAGAAATCATGGATGACTCCAATAAAGAACTATTTACAAAGGGGAATCCTTCCGGACAGAAAGAAAGAGCGATATAAGCTCCTTCGCCAAGCTTCGAGATATATCTTTCATCAAGGAGTACTTTTACAGGAAAGGATTCTCAGTCCCAATGTTGCGGCATGTCACCAATGATGAGGCCAAACAAACCTGAGAGAAGTTCATGAAGGGGCCTATGGCGACCATATTGGAGGGCAAACCATAGCGAAGAAGATTCTTTGCTATAGGTACTTCTGGCTGACCGTCAACCGAGATGTAGCCGAGTACACCAAAATGTGTGACAAGGGCTAGAGATTTGCTAAGATTCTAAGAGCCCCACCATCAAATATTACTCAAATGGTCAGTCCCTAGTCATTTGCTGTTCGGGGAATCGATATTATCGGTGTGTTGTCGATTTCTAAGGGTGGCACAAAGTACGCCATCGTCGCTATTAATTACTTTACCAAATGGGCTGAGGCAGAGCCATTAGCCATGATTACCACAAAAAAGGTTATCAGCTTCGTGGTCCGGAATACTATCTGTCGTTATGGACTTCCACAAGAAATTGTTACCAATAACGGGACCCAATTCGACATCACTGGGTTTATAGATTTTTGCCACCGATATCGCATAGAGAAGAGATTTACTACAATGGCACACCCCTTGGCGAATGGAGAAGTTTAAACCGTAAATAAGACTATTAAGTCCATTCTTAAGAAACGGTTAGAAAAGGCTAAAGGCAAGTGGGTCGATGAACTTCCATTAACACTTTGGGCTTATCTGACGATCCACAAGTTAGTGACTGGCCATTCTCTATTCACCTTAGCCTATGGATTAAAGGCTATGATTCCGATTGAATTGGAAGTACCCTCTCATTGAGTGACTCGCTACAATCCATGGATGAATAAGAAACTTCTATTGGAGTCCATTGATATGATCGTTGAGAAGCACGATGAAGCTGATTTGAGAGCAACTGCACACCGAAGCCGAGTCGCCTGATATTACAACGCCAAGGTCAAGAATTGGACCATTGAAATTGGTGACCTAGTTCTCAAATGAATATTCCCAAGCCCCCAGAATTTGGGTCTGAGTTGGGAAGGTCCGTACACAATTGAACAAAAGCTTGGAGATGGCACTTTTAAGCTAGCAACGGTTGACGGGATCTCACTCCCGAGGGCGTGGAATAATGAATACTTGCGATGCTATTTCACTTGAAAATAAATTTGTGCATAGTTGATTAAAGCCATGTAATAAGACAAAACCTGTCATTTCTCATCTTTTATAAAAGTGAAATGGCTTTCCGAATCCGTGACTCTGTCTATACATAGCTCAAGAGTTTGTGAAATATGACCAACTCAAATGAATCTGCATATGTATAATGCAGATATGCAAGTACCTGGAGTTAGGTGCCAACTAAACTTCTACGGTCCATGATCGGAGCCTTGGAGTTCAACCATTCTTGGCATCTAAAGATGAATGCCAACTAACTGTTGTCCTAGATATGGGGCAGGAGTATAAACCAAAAAGAACATGACTTGACCGTCCATCTGCTAACTCTTACCCTGGATGTAGGGGCAGGAGTATAAACTAAAACGAACATGATTTTCTTGTCCATTCAATGACTCTTTGTCCTTGACGTAGGGGTAGGAGTATAAACCCAGATGGACATGACTCGACCGTCCATCCATTAGTTCATGCCCAAAGTTTGGCAAACTACCAATGTCTTGCCCAGAGAATGACGAGGTCGAAATATAAACCAAAATGGATGTGACTCGACCATCCATCCAGTAGCTCTTGTCTGGAGTTTGGCAAAGCACTAATGTCTTGCCTAGAGGATGGCAAGGCCGGAAATCATTATCCGAAGTTAGGCGAGATCTCTTCCAAACCTCGATCGACGCCCGAAGATAGGCGCGATTGCATTTAAAGTTCCTTGAAAAGGAATGTTTAAATCACCTTTCCAGATGATCGATATTTGACCGGATTCTAGAATCCGATATGATTACATATAAATGCCTACGGGTTGGCACTTCCACAATCGCAAGAACGATGGAAGGCCAATAAATCACAGAACGGGCTAATGACTTAGTTCGACAATAATCATGGAAAGAAATGGATTGCAAGTATGTTAAATGGAAAGTGCATTCCTCGAATACTTAAATAAATTCAAGCAAATATTGAACAAAACAAAAGTCTTTGTTATTCATATTCGAAATAGAACTTGGAAAGAAAAGTACAAGTTTTATTTACGTCTAAGCTGAAAACAAAAGTAGGGGCCAAACCCGCACAACACCAACCTAAAACCAAAACAGACTCCTACAACTGCAAACTAAAAACGAGTCTATTTACACAAAACAAACCAACGGTCACTTCTTATGCTTTTGATGCTTGGACTTTTTCTTCTCTTCTCCGAAGGGAGGTGTAACTTGATCGAGTTTCTTCCTGGTTCTTCCTTGACCTGTGGATGGAGTGCTCTACGATGATCCAGTAGACTTTGAGTGCTCTTAGGTGGAGGAAGAAAGACTAGAACAAAGATAGTCTGACTAGACAAAGCAATGGACAAAGGAGAAGGGATGACCACTATCTTCTCTTGCTTGATCTCTTTTGCCAGGAGAATATTTTTCTCAAGCTCACTCATGGTGGGACCTGGCAAGGGCTTAGAGGAACTGGTAGTAATGATCTCGTCCTTGGTTTGAGCTCCCTAAAGCTCACCAATCCCTTTATCCTATAAGGCACCTATCATCCGCTTGCCAGGCCCAGGAGTCTAGCCGGTTGGAATACTCAGAACCGTCGTTGAAGTAGTCACAGTCATCGATTCTGTTGTAGGCGCCTGTTATGCCGACTGAAGACCTTTGCCAAGAAGCGGGACGACTTGAGGCTAACCTGAAACTTGAGAGACGTAAAAAGAGAGGTTAGCTATGTTGATCAACAACATATAGACTCTCTAAAATACAGGCACAGTTAATGAGATACCTCCTTCAATCTAGGGTTCTGTAAGGGCTGGAGTGCCGCTGAAAGTCCCTTCTATAATGGGAGAAAGGATGGTAGACTTATGCATCTAAGGTTTCTCTGGATTGTATTTAGGAATGAAAGATGAATCGGGGGTAGCTTTGGGTCCAGGTGTATGGCTGGTGGTGACATTTTGAGGTGATGATCCGGAGCCTTCACTATGTCTTTTTGCACTGTAGTAGCCAGCTCCGGATGGAGAATAAGCTCGCCCTCTCTTAGCACCTTGGGCTCATCTCATATCAAGACCTATTTTTCCAACTGTGCCAAGTCTACTTCACCGCCTTTCGGAAATTTTTTCTCCTCCTTAACAACTTACTCCCAGACCATAGCCAGAGCCTTGGGATAATCATTACCGAGCCACTCTAATTTGCGGAACTTAAGCACATTAGCATTGTACTTAATGATCGATGGCTCGAATCTCTCCATCATCCGCTTCTCAGCGGCTTCGACTTCTTTCTTAATGAGCCCGTCCATGTCCCTAGCATATGAAACCACCTTGTCCCTTTCACTGCGGGCAGTAAGTAGCTCTTCACAATAGCTTTGGGCCTCTTGAAGAGCGTTGTCTTTCATTTTTGTCTCACTCTCGAGTTTGGTTGACAGCTCATTCGCTTTTTTGATTAAAGCGTCACTTTCCAGCACTAAGTGACGATTTTGATGGTGCATGGTTTCTATCTAATCACGATGCTTGGTCCTCTCACTCTCGAGTGCCTTGATAGAATCTTTGGTCCTTTTCTCGGCCTCAACCTATAATGTTTTCAAGTTAGTGACCTCGGTGTCGAGATGAGCGATGATCCTTTTATCTTACGATTCTATAAGTTTCAAATTATCGATCTCGAGCTTTCTTTCCTTCGAAACCTTGGAGGTCTTCTTGGGTATCTTCCTCCACTTGTTATATTGATCATAAGTATCAGCTACATAAGCAACGATTGTGTGTTTACATCTAGTGGAATGTTCTTCAGATTGATCCCTAACATGAGTCCATCAAAACATACATCTGGAAACTGCTCCTTCAGGTTAGCCATTCGGGCATCAGCGACAAATTATTGCTCCACGGTAACCACCGGAGCTTCAATCAATTTCTTGCTAGCGTTATGATGAAAGGCCTCGAAACTACCCTTATGGTGCTTGTGGTCAGAAGGCCGACTGATGTGAGTTGATGTTGAGTGTTGAACGAGAATGGAAGTCGGAGGTGGTGCACGAGAAGCATCGCCTGGTTGAAAGTCATCACGACAATCAGAATGCTTGTCCAAACCTCTTGGCGGAGGTGACCTAGACCTAGAATGGTATCTGGAAGCAGGGTCATGAGATATATAGTTTCTATCACGACCGCCTCTGTCATGGATGGACCGATGGTTGGACTCCGAGTCTCTGCCACCACCATGATGATACTTGTCTAAGCGACGCCTCTGTCGAGACATATTTTTCTCTAAAGACCGAAACATATACTTTTTGCTCTTCATGGATCCTGCAAATAAAATAGGGACAAGTTAGCTTCAATAAGTAAGGACACAAGTTAAGTGCAATGCGGTGCAGTATGTGTATGTGATTGTCCTAGTATCCCCATGACGGACCATGTACTGGAGCTTTGCTAATGGGAGTGATTTCTCCCACACTGGTAAGAGTGATTTCATCATTAAAGCGGAGAGGAGAGTCGAGATCCTCAAATCTCTTATTACTAATGCTGAAAGAGACGAACTCGGTAGGATTCAGCTCCAGATCAGCGAATGCATCTTCAGAAGGGAGAGAAGGAGTTTTCTCCGTAGTGGTGACTGAAGGGGGCTATGTGGAATTTTTCCTTTTGGAAATCTTTACAATCAGTCTATTCTTTAAAGCAAACTGCTGGTTATCTTTAGGCTCCTGGATTAAAGGCTCATAGCCTACATTAATATCATCATGGCCAGCTTCGCCACCTTCACCTACGATTTCACCTTCCTCGGCATGTTCTTGCACTGCTTCAACATTCTCTTCAGCTTCAACCCCTGGACTTAGGACTGGGGGCATGTCGATATTTACATCACCACCTCTAAATGAGTTATCATCATCATCATCATTGTTATCATCGTCATCGGCGGCTACTTGAACTTGACCGATGCTACGAACCGCTTCCAGCAAGTTATGGGATAAAGATTCTCATCGGAAAGAACTCCAATATCTCCATCCTTTTTCGGAAGTGCAACAAGAGTTCTAATGACATTTTCAAGGGCCATACCACTAGGTCTAATTGGAACATCTGAATGACAAAAGGAATATTTGTTAAGCTCATAAAATCGCAAGGCGATTTCACATTGAACACATGAAGTATAACTTACGTCCAGATAGCTGGTAAAGCATCGCGACGAATAGCTATAGATATGACTCTTTACATAAATAATCCAAAGGAAGGATAACCACCATTCAAAACATAGGGTGTAGTCCTTCACAACATCTCGACTTGTCTCGATTCAAAGCACATCAGGTTTGAAATGAGATGTACTTTGGAGGGCAAATGTTATCCAGCCTTTTGACTAGGCAATATTTGGATAGATTGGACGAATCAAACTTGAAAACTATCAAGGCAGAAAGCCCAGAGAGATATCCAAAGAAGTACATAAACCAAGTGTTATCAACCTTTTGACCAGGAAGTATACGGTCTAACTTGACGACTCAAACTTGAAAGCTATCGAGGTAGTAAGCTCGGAGAGATAGCTAGCAAGCCTAGAAACCAAGTACAATTGAGATCATGATGCAAGTACGAGTTTATCTTACAGTTTCAGAAGGCCAAAATGCACAAATGTTGGACGGCACCGATCCACTTTCCCTTAGCCAAACCATCCCAAACTTTCTACACTCCAAAGCCATGCTGCCTACAACCCATTTTCGGACTCCTATGACCGTTTGCATGCAAAAATGATCGATCTCCTCGAACTCCAAGAAACTACAACTTTATTTCATAACTGGTCCATCACTTTGATCAAGAAGTAAGCTAATAATGATGTAAACAAGCTTGGAATACGAAGCTAATCACGAATCGAGCCAGGATCAAGCATTCAAAGTGATCTGTATGAAGATCATATGGATTGATACTAATCCAAGCCCGATCCATGATTATTGATGAGGTGTCCACCAATTTGTTTAGAGAATTGGTCTTGGACATGGAGAATGAAGTGGAGATCATGGGGTGAGATTTTAGGCTTCCTATAACTATAAATAATAGGGCAATGGCACATTTTTTAGAATCTTTTTAACTTCTCTACAGCTTTTCTATAATTCTCTCTTATACTCTCACGAACCTATACCGTCTCATAAGAACAGAAGTGTAAACTGCACTATAAACCATCAACAAAGTTAAGTGAACGTAGACAACAATTAGCCGAACCATTATAAAACTCCGGTGTCTTGTTTCTCTATGTTTTTATTTAGTTCCTTCACTCTTTTCTCTACTATACTCATTTGGGTAGTTTTGTGCCCTTTTTGGTTCAAACATTTCGCTGCTTTCACTGATAAACACTTGAATTCGCTAATTTGAGATTTAGAAAGTTCAAAATGACGAGACAATCTACTGGAAAGACCAATGTCTGAGGAAATCAATAACGGGCATCCAAGAGGCGTCCTCGGGAGACAACCCTCCATCCATCTACATAACTAGAATGAGATGGAAACCATGATGAATATAATGCAGAAACAGATGATGGCCCGTCAGGAAGAGATGAACGGCCGGAGTTGTGGCAAATCAGAGCCAAAGGCTAGAAGCTAGAGAAAATGCACTTGAGAGTCGAGTAGGTCAAATTAGAATAAACCCTGAGCAAGTTGTATGAATCGGTACCAATCCATAGTACATATTGGTACCGCTCCACAGGAGCAAGGGGCATGGCCAATGTTGACTTGGATGGAAGTGATGCATGTCCAGAAGATAATGCAGAGCATTTGAATGTGAATCAGAATGCAGAAGCACGACTGGAGGAGTACATGCCGGAATTCCCTCATGGGAACGGGGGGCAGGCTAAGAACACAAACTCGAGAATTCCTTTAGATGACAATGAAAGACTTGCTGAGATGGAGAGATGAGCAATGAGGGGTGGATTGCCTAACCGAAGCATGGAGGATGTAAACAGAAGTCCATTCACTCCGAATATTCGGTATGCTAGGAATCCGCCTAATTTCAAGCTACCTACGTTGGAGACCTATGATGGGAATACAGATCCAACAGTTCATTTGATGAGGTACATCCAAGACATGGAGGTTTTGGGTGCGTTTGAAGAGGTCATGGGATGGTGTTTCCCTTTATATCTGGCAGATTTGGCGGCATTATGGTTTAGGAAGCTGGAGAATGGTTCCATTAGCACTTGGGCAGAGTTAGTGAACATATTATTGAAGCAGTTCTGGGTCCAAATTTCATGACCCAAGAATCTTATGACATTATCAAGTGTGAAGCAGAGGGCTGGTGAGTCCCTTGGGAGTTTTTTGACAAGAGTTAATGCGGCGACAACCACAGTAGATAGGCCGGACCCATCAATGGTTCTGATGACGGCAGTTTTGTGAGTGGTTAGTAAAACAGATTTCAAGGTTGGTTTGGAACGGGATCCAGGGATGATCTTGCAGATTTTATCATGAGGCCGAAATGTACTTACGTCAGGAGGATTCTGAAGCTAAGAAGGAAACAATCAATGCTATGGATGGTAGAGGAACATCCGACGCAGCATCTGGTAAGGATAAAGGGAAATGGAAAATGGATGATAGCTTAGAAGAACCAAAGCGGAAAAGAAGGGAACCGAAGTTCTCTTCTTATACAGATTTGAACGAGATACCGGAGCGGATTTACCGAAATACCAGGTGACAAATTCCCTATCGAAAAGCAGTAAGGAGAGAGCCCACTGACTATAAGTGGAAGTTGGGAAAGTACTGCCTATTCCATGAGCTGGATGGGCATAACACAAATGATTTTAGGCACTAGTGCGACCTGATCGAGGAACTGGTCAGGAACAACCAATAGCGGTAGTATGTGAAAAGCCGAGCTACGGTGGTGGACAAGAGAAGCCATCATCCCAAGCGAATGGAAACGGTCTTGGATAGAGATGAGGATAGTAATCACATGATCGGGATAGATAGGAGTTGAATTCAATTCCCGCACTTTGCTTTTTTGTTTCTTTTCTTGCATTTTACTTTTCGTACTAAGATATAAAGACAATAATAACCTCAGGCCACTTACACATGTACGGGCTCTTGAATAGTCCCTAGGCACGCTCTATGTCAGATGCCTGAGATGACTACTTAGGACGATAATAACCTCGGACTGCTTACACATGTACGAGACCTAGATTGGTCTCTAGGCACTCTTGAGTCGGATGTCCGGGATGAACACTTAGGATTTCTGCTTGTTTGCTTTGATTTGATTTGAATATTTGGATTTTAGGAAAACCACATTAAATGTGATGACTGATATTGATCACTTTAAGTCCTATTTGGAGAGATAGGACAGGAGTGCAAGTTGCAAGTCCCCTTATCGGAGAGCGAGCGGATGAACTTGTACGATATTGATTGCTTTAAGTCCTAATCAGAGAGCGGGGACTGGAGTGCAAGAAGTAAGTCACCTCACCGGAGCATGAGCGAATGGGCTTGCTTGTCATTGAGTCCCCTCGTTGGAGAGCGAGCGGATTGGGCTCAACAAGGGTCTGGAGAGACCGTGGATTTGATTATCGACCCCAAACGGGCATAGATTTGATTAACGGTCCAGAGAGACCATGGATTTGATTATCGGCCTTGAAAGGCCATGGATTTGATTGACGGTCTGGAAAGACCATGGATTTGATTATCTTCCCTGAATGGCCACTAATTCAATTAACGATCCGGAGAGATCGCAGATTTAACTATCGGCTCTGAATAACCACATATTATATTAACGAATCGAAGAGATTTTGGGTTTGATTGTCAGTCCGTAGAGGCAAGAATTTCACTAACGATCCAGAGAGGTCGAGATTTCAACACATGATTGCTAGCCCTCGGATGAACACGAGATGATCCTGATTAGTGATATAGCCCATGACTTACCGATTTCGGGAGAACATCAAATTATTGTCTATGACTGACACTCAAGTATGGACTCGAATCCATAACTATCGCAGTCTAGAACGACCTTTGATTTACGGGTGAACCCGAAGGAACAAGATGATTCGCAACAGCTTAGTCAGCTGTCAACTAGAAGATTCAATTACTAATATTCCATCAACTTTAATATTTGTTCTTGAGTAAAGCACACCTTTCATTTGCAAGGCATGCTTTGGGGGAATATGTTATCCAGCCTTTTGACCAGGCAATATATGGATTAACTTGATGGGTCAAACTTGAAAGCTATTGAGATAGGAAGCCCAGAGAGATAGTCGGCAAGCCTAGAAACCAAGTACGATTGAGATCACGAGGCAAGTATGAGTCCATCTCGGAGTTTTAGAAGGCTAAAATGCACAAGTGCTAGATCGGTACAAATCCAACTCCTTGGATTGAAACAGATCCACTTTCCCTCATCCAAACCATCCCAAACTTTCTATACTCCAAAGCCATGCTGCCTATAATCCATTTCTGGCCTTTTAATGATCATTTTCATGCACCAATGATCGATCTCCTCAAACTCCAGAAGACTGCAACTCCATTTCATTACCGATCCATCACCATGATCAAGAAGCAAGCAAATAATGATGCAAACAAGCTTGGAATCACGAAGCTAACCGTGAATCGAGCCAGAACAAAGCATTTAGAGTGAGCCATATGAAGATCATACGGATCAGTACCGATCCAAGCCCATGGATCGGTACCGATCCACGATTATTGATGAGGCATCCACCAATTTTTTTTAGAGAATCGGTATTGGGCGTGGAGAACGAGGTGGAGATCATGGGGCGAGATTTTAGGCTTCCTAAACTATAAATAGGAGGACAGAGGCTGATTTTTTAGGATCTTTTTCACTTCTCTACAAATTTTCTATAATTCTCTTGTACTCCCATGGATCCATACCATTCCGTAAGAATAGAAGTGTAAACAACACTATAAACCATCAACAAAGTTAAGTGGACGTAGGTGACGATTAGCCGAACCACTATAAAACTCTAATGTCTTGTTTCAGCGTGTTTTTATTTAGTTTCTTCACTCTTTTTTCTACTATACTCATTTGGGTGTTTGTGCCATTTTTAGTTCAAATACCAAGTACAGACAAAGTCATGGGATAAATCACTACACCATAAGAAATAAGGATAAAAATCCACCGAAGTGGTTGATCGGTATCGATCCAACCCCTTGAATCGGTACCGATCCACGGTCCTTTATCCAATCTTTCCCCCACTCCTACTACTCACAAGTAATGATGCCAGGAGCCTATTTCAAGTGTTATTTCATTGATTCCACGCAAGTCTTTATCGATCTCCAGGAGCACTCGAAGTTAGCAACTCCATTCTTCTATCGATCTATTATTTGGACTCAGAAACAAGCTAATAATGATGCAAACAAGTTTGGAATCATGAAGCTAACCGCGAATCGAGCTTGGACAAGAAGTTTGAAGTCATCCATATGAAGAACACATGGATAGGTATCGATCCAGGCCCATGGATCGGTACTGATTCGTGCATATTGATAAGATGTCCACCTAATTTCTTAAGAAGCGGTCTATGGTGTGGAAAACTATATGGCGATCATGGAGGCGAGATTTTAATTTCTTACAGCTATAAATAGGAGGGCATGGCTCATTTATAAGGATCTTTTTGGCTGTCTTGTTCTCTTACTCTAATATCTTATAATCATCTACGATCCATAAGAACTTGTACTACAAGTTAGCAAGCAAAGCAATAAAATCACTAAGTGGATGTAGGCAAAGATTAGCCGAACCACTATAAAATGATATGTGCTCTTTTCTTGCTCTTTTTAATTTACTTTTCTTTACTTTTTATTCTCTACACATTCTCTTGGGTATTTGTGCCATTTTTGGTTCAAATAGAAAGACCTCCACAAAAGGGTTATGTAGCCTTGCCTTGTAACAACAAACAAATTAACAAAAAAATGTGAGGTGGTGCATGTCCTAAATATGATCTACACTAGTAGGAGGTGTAGTCCGTTTAGGTGTAAACCTCGTCTTTCCGCTGACCACTCAGAACTGATGACAATCTTGACCTACGTAAGCAGCTCTTACTCCTCATATATGGTATCAATCCCACCGTCAGAGCACCGAGCCTAGCTCACCGTCCAATTTAGGTTGCCAATGCAATCTATGAAATGTCGGTTTGATTACTTAAAATGTACCCCCTAAATGGTTGAAGTAGATTCTACTTGTCCTTTGACACTTCGATCGGGGAGAACCAACCTAATTTGGGTATTCCTTTTACCTATATGCAAACGTAAAACTCCATGAGTCCTACAGTTGGATATGTCCTACATCAGTATGATGTATACTCAATTGCTGATAGCCCCTTGCGGTGGGCAGACTTTGTTGTGTAACACTAATGACTTAGCATTCGAACCCTTTTTAATGACCATGTCATTCTTATTTAATCTAATCTATTGGCTAAATTCAATAGTTCACACCTGTCATAAACACATACTTGAGGGTGTATATATATATATATTCATACTTATTTATTTACTGTACCTCTAACGTACAACTGTTAATGTTTAGTTATTTTTACATAACCGATTCCTTATTTACTTAATGTCAATTTAATATCATTTACCATTTACTTTTTAAATTAAAATATTTAATACCTTTTACTGCTTACTTCCCTTTTATTTCATTAGATCTATCTTGTTGTTCCTTTTATTATTTTTACTATCTTCCTTTGGTTACTACTTTATTACTTACTCATTTCATTGCATTACCTGCATTTCATCGCTTATCATTTAATTTCTAACTAGTCTTTATTGCATATATTCGTTTTATAGTAAGACCATTGTTATTATTACTACTTACAATTCTTTAGTTTATACTTAAGGATTTCTGCATTTTAACGCGCTGGAATTACATATTTCCCAAAAGGAAATGTTAACACTATAAATTTGTGTAACTTATAAAAAAAGGGGACTTGTGTTATGTTTAGAATTACAAGGAATTATCCTGTTATATTTATTGAAATAGATAGTACAAAATACGGTAAACATCCTTATTTTATACATCTCTTTCTTTTAGGCATATTCCTTGTTACTTCGAATGATACACTTTTATTCATAATTATAAAATTGGATAATTTATAGAAATTTACATTGCAACACACTTCATTCTAATGAATTAAAATACTACTTAAATCCCAATAAATTTTTATAATAACTTCTAATTCATATTTCCCAATATGTCATTTGACCCACAAATCTGGAATTTCTATACAGTCTTGTTAATTAAGGGACTACTACTTACACCCTAACTTTCTTGATTCAAGTATATGTAACATTTAATTCAAGTTAATAGTTCACAGAATATGTAGGCAGGGTTTTCAATTTCATTATGCATATAATTAAGCCTACAACTCCAAAATAATTATATTCAAACATACAAGGAACATATTTAAAACGAAATAAATCCAATATTATATAAAATTATATAATTTCTTACACATCTTTAATCTTTCCAATTCTCCAGATCTAAACCCTGCCATTACTATTTGACTCCATTTTTCTCCCTAATGGAATATGTACCGCAAACATATACACACGTATTAGAAATTTAGATCCGAGAAGATATTTGAATTTAATTTAGATTTAGGTTTAGATTCACCACTTCTTCGCAGAATTAATTCATCCCTTATTCTTCTTCTCTTTTATTTTCCACTATTTTCCTCACACACACAGATATATATAATATAATATACTAATTTATAATTTCTATGTTTCCTAGAATTTGTGGAGAAAATAAAATGGTAGATCTTCGCTCTTTGATTCAAAAAATATGAAAAGAAAAGTGAGGGGTTAGACCATTTATAGGCACACAAATCAATTTCATCCGTTAGATTTGAATTTATTAAATCTAGGTTGTTCGGCCTAGGTTTAATCTGTAGCCGCCACCTACATTGGTTGACCGCTTGGCTTTCAACGGTCGACCGCTAATGGTCGACCAATTGAGCCCGGGGCATCGATCGGTCACAACATTAATGTACGTTATTTTCTTTAATTCCTTTTTCATTTATTTCATACCATTTTTGTTCTAATATGATTAATGTTAATCTTGATTACACATTAAGTATCCGCTAACGTTAATTTATTACCATTTATTTTCTGATTTTCTTTCCTTCGAAGTTAACGTTAAAACAAACGTTAATAAATATGATTGAGCTCCCTTAATTAATATTTATATTTAACGTTAACATTTATACTTAATGCCTTTTTAGTGTTAAGTTATTAATATTTACTTAATTGGTTCTGAATTGTTTTTGATCTAAAAACTTCAAACTTTAGTAACTTTTTCGTTTGAACCTAGGTCATAAAACTTTATATATGAAAATTAATTAGAAAATCGCCATAAACCCAATGTTGTAAGTTTCATAGCCAAATTTCGACGTTTATAAAAATTCTAATTTTGGGCTTTAATAATTACTTATTAATTAATTTCCTTTTTATTTTACGGAGTGAATTAAGAGTTTTCTCGTTTGGATAATGAGTTCCGATCGGAAGAAAAGGAAAATTGAGGCTTAGATTGCTGGATTTATTCGAGAGTTTTGAGACTCGATGATCCAACATATCATGTAAGTTTTCCTTTCGGTAGCGAGAGGGGTAACCGACTTTCGTGTATTGTATTCATGAAAAGAGTTGCACCACTTAGGCAGTTTTTTCATCTTGGATGTCGAACAGACTCATAGGAGCTTATGGCTTGACAACGCGTTTTGACTATCGCTTTGTTACCATGCATGTTGGTTTATAATCTTTTTGAATGTTCCACTATTTTGTATGTTTGATGTTGCTTGTTGATTGGTTGTTTGTATGATAATTGCATGCTAAATGTTTATTGTTGTTTGTCGATGGTTGTTATTGCTTGTTGTTGTTTGCCATTGTTCAAGTTTTCTTACTATTGTTTGATTTTGTTGTTTATTATTGGTCGATTTGATTGTTGTTGATTATTTGCATGTTCGATAGTTTGCATGTTAGTTATTGGTCCTTATCATTGCTTGTTATTGTTTGATTGTTGTTTATTGTTGTTGATTTTTGTTGCTTGTTTTTGTGTTTGGTTGCTTGTATGATAGTTATAATTCTCTATTAAAGCATTTGGAGAGAGATAGCAATAACTATCTAAAACAGATCGCTTATCAACTACATCCACTACGGGATCAAGTTGGGATCTATACGGGTCTATAGCCTTTTGATGTGACTCGAAGTCTATGGTATATTTTGACCGACTCACTTGAGTTTACTATCCAATTGATTGTCAATATGATTATGGTAGTATTGGTTACTACACTAGGGTTATACATGTTTGAATTCTATGTTGTTGTGTTGGTGCATAATCCACTTTGTATTGTACAGTTAAGTACTTGAGAGATGAAGTATAGCTATTTAAAGGAATATTTGCTTATATTTGCAATAAAATGGTGAGATGCTTTCTTAAAAAGGGGTATGCACTTTTGGAAAATGTGGGATAGCTAGGCTATTGTGTATTTCCATTGGTGTGATGCATTCTAATTAGGGAGTTTCCATAATGCTAGTGGCATAAAGGAAGCACTAATGAAAATTTCCAAAGTTGTGGCTTAGGAATTTTGGTTAGTCCTTTTATTTTCTCGTACTCATAAGAATTTCGTGGATGAAATTATTTTAAGGAGGAGAGAATGTACCACCCTGCAACTTTAATAACCAAATACTTAAATGATTATTTTAAATATTTAATCGTTAATTAACGAAACATCCATTATACTCGATTTTTCAAAGACGGTTGAATTAGAACTCGAGACACTTGCTGTTGAGATTGCAATTCCTTTGCTAGAAGAATGAGTATAAACTTGGCTATGTTTGAAGTCGATAAGTTTTTGAGGTCAATAGTGATTTCATTTGGATGAAATGAATTTTGGGCTAAGGCCCATTACTTTGCCTCTAAGTTGGCTAACCCCTTTCGTTTCTTTCTTTCACTCTTCATTCCATGTTACTTCTCCTTTTCATTTCTTAATCACATTTCTAATCCTCACTTAATCCTCGAGCTCTAATCCACTTATCCAAGCTCAAATAAAGTACCTAAATTCAAACTAAAATCAGCATAATTCCTCTCATCAAATTCCTCACATAACCCATCAACGAATTAGCTTGAAATTGTGTTTGGAACTCCATCTAAAATTTCAAGAGAAGGAAAGCATGGGTTTTGGTTATTAGAGCTTGATTTAGAGAAAAAGATGGCGAGTGGGATGATTCTCTAACTATATTTACTTGATAATCTTCATTATTTCATTTATCGATGATCATGGAATTATATGTAATTTGGAGAATATTTGGGTTGATTTAGGCTCATGTTCATGTTATAAACATGATTATATTAACTCATTATTTGTTTAAGACCATAATTACTATTTTTGAAGTAGTTAGCAAGCTTAAAAACATATTTTGGGTTAACTGAATGATTATATATGATGGTGTAATAGATTAGAGACTAACTAAATGACATAATTAAATGCATGTCATTAGTTAGTAATAATGAAACTAATTTAAATGGTTTTAGAAAAGTTAGTAAGCTAATTAAGTGAGTTTTTAACTCTATACTTATTATTAAAGTGGTTAGAGTGTTAATGAAGCTTAATTAGTACTTATAAATATTATTTAAATGTAAAGAAACGATCTTTATTAATGAATGATTTATTTATAAATATTATTTATGTAAAGGGATAATTTTATAAGAAAAAGAAGTATTTTATAAAATAGAATAAATGATGTATTTTATAGAGGAGTATGAGATTTTATAAAATAACATAAAGCAACTATTTCATAAAATGATTATAATGTTTTATAAAATAATTATAAGGTAAATACTTGATTTTAAAGAAGAAGTTAAGTGTCATAAAGGCTTAAAATGATTTATAACCAAGTTTCGTATTTTATAAAATAATGGAATGAATTTATAAAATGGTATATAGGACTTTTATTGAAAATATTTAGTAAATAAAAGCAAGATTTGCTTTAAGTAACAATTGGATTACTTATTTGAATATATGTGTATTGTATATGTATATGGGTATATGTGTATATATATATATACACACGTATTTAGAAGATATATAACAATCAAACAATTTATGTATTGTGTTAGAATTGTTGTGTATGTTTGTTCATTTATATATATATATATATCTGTGTGTGTGCAATTGTTTGAATATATTTATATATTGATGTGTTAGAGTGCGTTGTGGGCATTTCACGTAGCCATAGCTACTGTCGTGTGCGCTAATCTGCATTAGAATATAACAGGTCGAGTAATCACTATGGTGAAGTCATAAATGTGACTTTTGTAGTGAAATGTGCTTGTGTACGCATGTATGAATGTGCACAAATCAGTGTGCTAGCACATGTAGGCATCACATGAGTCTAGATGACTGGTTGAGTATGTTTTGGCATGATTAGAGGGAGTCGGGTCGCTAGAATCACCCATTGAACTCTAATCATGCAAAGAGTAGATTTCGTGTCAAAATCAGTTTTTGAACACATACAAAATCACTTCTAAACATTAACCAATGAACTCCAAAGGAGGTCCAATGGGGTGGAGGTAGCCTTGGGAACCTAGGCAGCTCATCGGGCGAAGCAGCGGAGGAAATGACACACGAATCAGCCGCCACAATGGCCTGGTGGCACCTGTCCCAAGCTTTACTGCCTAGGATAGGCTACCACCGGTGGTGCACTAGCCTGGGTAGCAAAGCCTATATAGAGTGCTATTTTAAGGAAGTTTTGCTCTGGATTCGGATGGAACATGATGTGAGATTTCGACATGATTTCGGAGAAGCTTCAAGCTACTCGAGGAGGTGGAATGCATGGTGAGGCTCGGGATTCAAATGCAAGTATAAGAGGTGCACAATTAGTTGGCAACGATCAGTAAGGCGTTCGGGAAAGCGGTCGAGGAAGCGATCAAGGCAAGGGACACAAGGCATGGGCTATTCCTATACGAGAGTGGTAGCACATGACGGCAACGATCATGTACGTTGAGCATGATCGGTTTCATGATCACGTACAATTAGCATGTATGATCAGAGGTAGCATATGACGATAAGGAGTCAGTTCCAGACTCAAGCAAATGTGCAAGCACGTGAAGGCAACGATCGATACCATATCGTGCAGACATGGAAACAGAAGGTTAGCATAGATTCCATGGTTCAATCCGCTGTTATTTTTAAGTGATCCATTAGGGTCAAAGCAAGTACACGATAAGGGGTTATGGAGTTGGTGACTAGGTTGGGATCGTAGTGCGATTCTAGAGCTATACATCTGTTTAGACTTTGTTTAATGGTTTTCAACCAAGCCTTCGAGAGAGTCCTTAGCAGCGCTTAAGGTGTACTTGTACCCAGTAGTGGTAGCATGGATATAGATGCTAGGGGGCACTGTTGTGGCAGGGGTTTTCATTATTGCCACGAGAGCTGCCTAGGTATGTATGAGGACACCTATACAGCAAAGAGGTCGTTTGAGGATGGAGCCTTGAGGGTAAGAATGTATATAAATCCAAAGGTCACATAAGGTGTAGTTGCTCCACCTATATTTCATTCAGCACGGGACAACGGTAGATATTCTCTATTTGGAACATCGTTATGTTGTGCTTGTGCTATACTAGTTGATTGATATTATCATTGTGTGTAGCATACTGTAGGCTTATATTATGAAACTTTTTTTTTACCACTACACTTGTATATTGTTACATAATAGTCACGTTATATTAGTTGTGCTGACTCATTGATGACAGGAGAAGATCAGGTTATGGTATGATTTCCTATCATTTTGAGATAGGCTTACTTTACTTATTTATGGACAGTCCGGATTACTCTCGAGCCATGTTTGTGGAGATGACCGGCTGGGCCTTAGTAATTTCCTGTTTACTTGTATATAGTTTTGATATAAAGTACTTTGAGATAGTTTCCCTCACACCAGACTTTAAATCTGACCCACGTTTTGTCTTTGTCTATTTATGTCATGACAACTATCGGGAACTCGATTGAGAAGTTTGGAAGTCATGTGCTTTTGGGGATATGTTATCAGGATGCACCGTTGGAGCATTTTGGAGGCGTGGCATCAATATTTTTGGATATATATGTGTGTGTGTGTGTGTTGGGGTCAAATTGGCCACCAACACCCAATTGTAAGTGAAAGCACCAATATCCAGTCACATATCATAGATAGAGTATATGTAAAGAATATAATATGAAGAATAACCAAAATTAAAATGAAAGCAAGTAAAAAAGACAAGATTTATAGTGGTTCAGCTAACTCCGGCCTACGTCCACTCTAGAAAAAACCTTTTTATTATCAGAAATTTGATTACAGTTAGAATCGGGAATTCCTGAATAAAAATAGCAGAGTAGCCTCTAGGTGGAAGATGTAGAGAAACAGAATGAAGATCCCCATTTCTGAAGCCAAACTGTCGTATTTATAGGTGAAATCTCGGCTACAGGGCCTCCTCACCTACATGGGCCTACCATAACGATCGCCGAGCCCAATTCGTCCATCCTACGCCGACCCGAATTTGTTCATATGCTAACCCGAAGCAAGTCCTACCCGACCCGAAGCAAACTCAATGCTAACCCGAAGTAAGCTTGTAGCCGGCCCAAAGTAGCTCCCTCTTCGCCGACCCTAGGATGAAGCTATGCCGACCCGAAGCCAAGTCCTTGCCGACCCGAAGTTAAGTCTTTGCCGACCCGAAGTCATACGACCTCAAGCCTAGGCTGACCCGATCCATCCCCTTCTCAATGCCGACCTAAAGCTGAAGCAATGCCGACCCGAAGTGAAACCATCTCTGCCGACCCCAAGTAATATGCCGACCCGAAGCCATATGCCGACCCGAAGTACTCAGCATGTCGACCTGAAGTTGATGCCGACTTGATATTGTTTCCTAGCCGACTCGAAGTATTATAAACACCGACCCGAAGTAAATGCCGATCCGAACCGAAGTTGAAGCAATGCTGACCCAGAGAAGATCCAATGCCAACCCGACCGAAGTACATCCTATTATGACCCGAAGTAAACCCTTTTCTGACCCGAAGCAATCCCTTTGGCGACTCGAAGTAGACCTTATGCCGACCCGAAGCAACTCATCTCTTGCCAAACTCCATATTCCAAGTACCCTGCGTCGTTTATCCATCGACTGTGTTTAATTCTGGCTTTATATTATTATCCGTAGTCGATTGTCTACCCATCCATCTGAACCAAGTCTATGATATTCCAGCCTCGATAATCGTGAAGTCTATTTGGGTTAAATCCGCTTGTATACTGCCTCGCCAAAAGGCGGGTTAACACTTTGCCCCCCAAAACATGCTTTGCGATAGGAAGGCGTGTTTTGTATTGCTGTAAGCCCGATGTTCGAAATCTTTGGATGACTTGTGGAGAGATCAATGATCTTGCCTGATTGTTAATAACGATCATTTAAGATCGTCAACAAAATTCATAGCCGTCCCAGGCTGATGATGATCGCATGGGATCAAGCATCTGTTCAAGGTGAAATATGATCGTTCGAGATCGTGTGCCATTCGAGGCGAAATGTGATCGTTCAAGATCGAGTGCCATTCGAGGTGAAATGTGATCGTTCGAGATCGAGTGTCGTTCAAGGCGAAATGTGATCGTTCGAGACCGAGTGCCGTTCGGGGTGAAATGTGATCGTTCGAGAAAATGTGATCGTTTGAGATCGAGTGCTGTTCGGGGGCGAAATGTGATCGTTCGAGATCGAGTGTCATTCGGGGCGAAATGCGATCGTTCGAGATCGAGTGCCGTTCGGGGCGAAATGTGATCGTTCGAGATCGAGTGTCGTTCGGGGCGAAATGCGATCATTCGAGATCGAGTGTCGTTCGGGGCGAAATGCGATCATTCGAGATCGAGTGTCGTTCGGGGTGAAATGTGATCGTTCGAGATCGAGTGTCGTTCGGGGCGAAATGCGATCGTTCGAGATCGAGTGTCGTTCGGGGCGAAATGCGATCGTTCGAGATCGAGTGTCGTTCGGGGCGAAATGCGATCGTTCGAGATCGAGTGCCGTTCGGGGCGAAATGTGATCGTTCGAGATCGAGTGCCGTTCGGGGAGAAATGTTAGTGTCCGGATGGGACTTGGAATTATAAATGTCATATTTTACATTCGAGTGAGTTTTATAATCAAAATATCCAACTAACAAAATCAAGTCCAGATACAACAAAGAGAAACAAAAGCAAAAACTAAAACATCAAAGTGCATGCATCTCCGGGTGTGACGGTTCATTGTTATCTCAGAGCATGCCTGAGGACTGTTCACGATCCCGTGCATGTGTAAGTGACTTAGCCGTTTTATTATAGAGTTTATTATTTATTATTTGCCACTCCGATCAATTGATAACAAGTTGACGCCTTGATCCAGGGCCGTTTTCATTTGATGCGGATGGCGGTCGCTCCTGTTCCACTGCAGCTGCTCGCATTTTTACGTACTGTAACTATCCACCATTTCGGATATGTCCCTCGATCTTATCCCTCAAGTGCCTGCAATCGTTTATACTATGGTCACCTGGCTCGTGCAACGGGCAATATTTGTCTGATTTCCTTTCATTATTGGTGGGCTCCCTCCTAATTGGCCTTTGATAGGAAATCTACCCCCTAGTGTTGAGATATATCCATTCTAATGTTTCAGCCAATTCCATGTAAGAGGTGAATCTCGGTTCCCTTCGTGGCCGCTTCGGTCCATCAAAGCTATTCTCTGCTCTTCGTTTTCCTTTATTCTTGTTTGAATCTTCCCCGGGTGGATCTCCGCCTTTGTCCGCATAAATCTCAACTTCCTCACTTTCCTCTCTATCAACTTTTGCGTCTTCCTATCACAGAAACCTTTCTGCTTCATGGTAAAACTCTCCTAAATCCATAGGTGGATCCTGTGCTAACGAATCCTTGAATTTCGTGCCATCGGCAATGCCAGATACAGCTACCATCAAAACCATGGATGGATCAGGACGATCCACCGATGCCGCCGTAGCATTAAATCGTGTTAGAAAACTCCTCAGAGACTCACCGGTCCTTTGCTTCAGTGTTGCCAAACTCATCACATTCATGGGTCTCGAGATGTGAACTCTAAACTGCCTCATAAACCTTTCAATCAATTCTATCCACGTTCCAATAGACCCGCTTTCCAATTGTCTAAACCATAGTGCTGCTATATCCGTCAAATACAAAGGGAAGCACCATGCCATGACCTCCTCCGATGCCCCCAGTACTTCCATGTGCCTCATATACCTTGTTAGATAAACAACAGGACCTATTCTTCCATCATATGTCTCCAGCGTTGGTAGTTTGAATTTCGGTGGATTCCTAGCTTGCCTTATCGTAGGAGCGAAGGGGCTCCTATTCACATCGTCCAAATCTCTATTCACCAATCCTCCTGTCATGGCCCGTCTGACCATTTCCGCCAACCTATCGTTATCACCAAGTGGTAGTTTTTGTCCGTTGTCTCCAACCTGCCCCCCGAGTCCGCGAGGGAATCTTGAAATCTGTTCTTTTAGACGGGCATTCATTTCCCTATCAACGCCAAACTGCACAGCATCGCCTAGTATCCTGCCTGGAAATGAGCCAATATGATCCGGGGGCATGACCCCAAGTTCACGGGCTACTCCCGATGGTTCCACTCTATCCCGTATCCTGGTTGCTCCGTTTCCTTGGTTCTGATTCTGGACTTTCTCTGCTCCTGCTGCACCAACTTCGTGATCCACATTTCCAGTATTTCCTGCTACTCCATTCCCTTAGTTTTGCACTCCAACTTGTCCAATCTGTCGGAGTAGGTTCTGCATCATATCCTCATGCCTTTTCAGCATCCTTTCCATCTCGTCTCTAGTAATTTAGATTGAGGTCTGATTAGCTCCTGAGGAAGCCTCCTGACTTCCTTCATGATGGCTCCTTTTTGTTCCATGTCTCTTTGTTGATTGCTTAGTCATTGCTTCCTAGATTCAAATTCCCAAGCTTCAAAATCCAAGATCCTAACTTCCAAATCCCAGAATGCAAGCCTTCTCAGTGAAAGCACCAAAATGTTAGGGTCAAAATTAGCCACCAACACCCAATTGTAAGTGAAAGCACCAATATCCAGTCATAGATCATAGATAGAGTATATGTAAAGAATATAATATGAAAAATAACCAAAATTAAAATGAAAGCAAGTAAAAAAGACAAGATTTATAGTGGTTCGGTTAACTCCGGCCTACTTCCACTCCAGAAAAATCCCTTTTATTATCAGAAATTTAATTACAGTTACAATCGGGAATACCTTAATAAAAATGGCAGAGTAGCCTCTAGGTGGAAGATGGAGAGAAACAGAATGAAGATCCCCCTTTCTGAAGCCAAACCTGCTGTATTTATAGGTGAAATCTCGGCTATAGGGCCTCCTCACCTACATGGGCCCACCATAACGATCGCCGAGCCCAATTCATCAATCCTACACCGACCCGAATTTATTCATATGCTGACCCGAAGCAAGTCCTACGCCGACCCGAAGCAAACTCAATGCTGACCCGAAGTAAGCTTGTAGCCAACCCGAAGTAGCCCCCTCTCTGCCGACCCGAGGATGAAGCTATGCCGACCTGAAGCCAAGTCCTCGCCGACCCGAAGTTAAGTCTTTGCCGACCCGAAGTCATACGTCCTCAAGCCTAGGTCGACCCAAAGTCATACGACCTCAAGCCTAGGCCGACCCAATCCATCCCCTTCTCAATGCCGACCCGATGCTGAAGCAATGCCGACCCGAAGTGAAACCATCTCTGCCGACCCCCAGTAATATGCCGACCCAAAGCCATATGCCGACCCGAAGTACTCCGCATGCCGACCCGAAATACTCAGCATGTCGATCCGAAGTTGATGCCGACCTAATATTGTTTCCTTGCCGACCGAAGTATTACCAACACCAACCCGAAGTAAATGCCGATCTGATCCGAAGTTGAAGCAATTCCGACCCGGAGAAGATCCAATGCCGACCCGACCGAAGTACATCCTATTATGACCCAAAGTAAACCCTTTTTTGGCCCGAAGCAATCCCTTTGGCAACTCGAAGTAGACCCTATGCCGACTCGAAGCAACTCTTCTCTTGCTGAAATCCATATTCCAAGTACCCTGCTTCATTTATCCACCAACCATGTTTAATTCAGGCTTTATATTATTATCCATAATTGATTGTCCACCCATCAATTTGAACCAATTCTATGATATTCCAGCCTCGATAATCG
Organism: Allium fistulosum; assembly: GCA_030737815.1. Classification (NCBI taxonomy): domain Eukaryota; kingdom Viridiplantae; phylum Streptophyta; class Magnoliopsida; order Asparagales; family Amaryllidaceae; genus Allium; species Allium fistulosum. The sequence goes on from CM060907.1 coordinate 994,615,376, forward strand.
TTAAGTCTATTTGGGTTAAATCCGCCTGTATATTGCCTTGACAAAAGGCGGGTTAACAATATACTTAATATTTTAATAGTACATGAGAGACCTGTTATTTGTATCTGAGACATGTTGTATCAAATATTTATTCAAATTTCCGTGTTGTTGGGAGTTAACGTATTCTCACTTTTTGTATTAATATTTATATATCAATTACTTCCGTTCGTGTGGTCTCTTATACATTATCATCATGTTCTGTTCATATACATTCGATATGTTATATGTTATCATTCAATTGTGAGATCCTATTGATGTTTTGGTTCAGTGTTTCATTCTAATTTTACCCCGATAATATGTTTGTGGTATTCGAAAGTTAGTCGTTGATGCGATATGATGATTTTTGGGTATTGCGAAGGGCGGTTGTTACAATATATTAGGTACATGGAAGTAGTGGTTTACAATTGTAGTGCTTATTTGCTTTTATTCACATCTAAACAGTAAGTTCTTGCTGAGAAAGTGATATGAAAGATAGTTAGAGTAGATATAATGATATATACATGTGTGTGTAGTGTGTGTGTGCTTACATGTCCTCCGATATGAGATGTGTGTGTGTGTGTTGTTTTGGTTTTTTGGTGCTAGCCGCACAAAGGAGGTGCCATCGAATTTTTCCTAAATGGTAGGAGCTTTAAAAGCCTAAGGTTTAGAAGATATATTCTATATTTTTGGAGTTTCTGTAATGGCAACCGCGTAAGGGAGGTACCACCGAAATGTTCTTATGCCAATGCTCAGAAATTTTGGTCAGTCATGTTGCATTGTCATACTCATAGGAATTTCGGGGATGATATTATTTTAAGAAGGGGAGAATGTAACAACCTGTATTTTTAACAACTATGTATTTAAATAATTAATTTAACGAAACATCCAAAATACTCGACTTTTGGAGGCGAATGAATTGGGACTTAAGACACCCATTGTCGAGACCACAATTCCATCATAAGAAAAATGCGTATAAAATTGGCTATGTTTGAAGTCGATAATTAAGTTTTAGGGGTGAATAGTGTTAGATGAAATGGATTTAGGGCTTTGGTCCATTAGCTTGTTTATAAGTTGCTAACCTCTTCATTCATTTCTCATTCAATGACACTTTTTCTTCATCATTCCTAAATCACTTTCCTAATCTCTCTTTAAGTCAAAACCATGACCACTAATCCAAACCTAAATAAATTCCAGAAAAATCACCATAATTCTTCTCACGTTATTCCCCACAAAACCCATCAATGGATTGCCTTGAAGTGGTGTTTGGAGTTATCTCAAATTATAAGAGAAGTATAAGTTAGGTTTAGGTGATTAGGAGCTTGGTTTAGTAAAGAGAATATGAGTGGAATGATTCTCTTATTTATTTTCATTTGCAACTTCATAAATTTATGTTTATATGATTATAGGGTTATGTAAAGTAATCTAACAGATGATATGCTTGGTTTGAGTTAGTATGTTGTAAACTTGATTATATCAACACATTATTCAATAGAGGCTTTAATTATCAATTTTGGAAAAGTTAATTTTAGAAATTAATTTGGGGTTAATTAAATAATGGGGTGTGATGTTATGTATTGATTTCGGGTAATTAATTGATATAATGAGGAATATATCATCAGTTGGTAATGATTAACCATTTGAATTAGTTATAAAAAAGTTAGTAAGTTAATAAAGTGAGTTTAGTGCTCTAAACTTCTTATCAAAGTGATTAAAGGTTTAATGAAGCATAATTAGGACTTATAAATATTATTTAAATGAAGGTATAATTTCGTAAGTGAATAGAATAGTTAGAAGGTTTTATAAAACGATTATGATATATGTACATAATTTGAAAATGAAGGAATTGAGTATCAAAAGGCTTAAAAATGATTAATAAGCTATTGATATATTTTACAAAATGGTTACATGATTTTTATAGAATAGTATAAAGAGATATTAGATTTTTGAGATGTTTGATAATAAGACTGTTATTTTTTGAATAAATTGGATGTTAAATTAAATGGTTGAGTATAATTGATGGTTGATTGTTAGAAATGGTTGGGTAGATTAAATAGAATGATAGTAACATGCCAAGAATGATGATGATAATCCATACTATACTATGATTACTGAGTTTGATTTCAAGAGCGCACAAGCCTCCTGGGTATTGTCGGAAATCAACAGTCGTGTTTTTAATTCCTTTATATTCGTATCCAACTCTCCACTTATTCGTTTAAGATAGTTCTTTCTTTCTTTATGTCGTTTCTTTTTTCTAATCGAAACCTAAATATTCATTTCCCCCTAATTTAAGCCCAAAATCAATTTTCTTTGTTCATCGTTCCTTCAAGATGCAAGATGGAGGAGTGGAGGGATCTTCGGGTTGAATCTTATTGAAATATGTCAAAGATCAGCAATGCGGTGGATCTCGGTGCTGGAATTTGAGGTGCGATGGAGATCTAGGGATGATAGGATCGTGATTTAATCGTCAATCCAGTAACGATCTTCCTTTATCCATCCTATTTTAGGTAACAATCCAAGCTTTTGTTTTTTACACCATTCAATTTATTATGCATCACTAAACTTGGTTCTTTCTGGATTTGCTGTGTTGTTTTCCAGTGTACAAGAGTAATAGACTAAATACAATTATGCAAACGATGCATTTCCAAATTAATATAGTATTATCTTTATCTACTTCTATTTAAGATTAATATAGGAAATGGTGAAATAAATTAAGCTATATAAATATTATAGTTGAATAGTTTTTTTTACTCATAGGTCATTCTACATTATTTATGAAAGACCATGTTTTTCCTTATTCTAATACGTACAGGATGTATATCAATAAGGAAACAGTTGATAAGAAACTTTTAAGCTGTTTGATGTTTTTATCAATGTTTCAAGGTAATATAGAATTATTACAAGGAATCGCTGTCAAGTCCCTGAAATTGAAAGATGATGTAAGAAAAGTCCCTTTCGAATAAGTTATGAAAATTAGGTCCCTATTTTTAGATTTTGGCTAATTTATACCGCTTTTACCCCTGAAAAGAATGCTAAGTCGATTTTCTAAAAGGGGAAATTAATTTAAAGGACAAAAATTTGTATATTTTTTGCCTCAAGGACACAACCTCAATATTTTTACCATAAGGACAAACATTCTTCTAAAAATTATTCATAAGGACAAATATTTTTCAAAATTATTCATAAGGACAACAAAACTGCTACCAAGTTAAAAACTGATATCTAAAAACTGCTACTGATAACTTCAAACTGATACTATCAATGACTAAAAACTGATACCTAAAGAAAGTTGTCCTTCAGGATAAAATATTGAAGGTCTGTCCTTGAGGCAAAAACGCTGAAAATTTTGGTCCTTGACAATAATTTCCTGTTTCTAAAAGATGACAGTTTGGTAAAAAATAACAAAATAGGAACCTAATTTACATGTGTTTATGAGTAGGGACTTTTTGTGCATGAACTTTGAAAATAGGGACCTTTGGTCCAAAACCACATAGAATTAAATAAAACATAGTATGATGACGCTTTATCATTAAATGGGCTATGTAAATATGTTAACAAATGAGAAAAATATAAGTATTCAAATGCGATGTAATATTTCTCTTTATATTTCACAAAGATACCGCTAAATGTGAAATGTGATGTTGCTTGAGGCCCAGTATTTGGTATATCAATAATATATCAACGATAGTATAAGAAAGTAACTACATAGCTTCAAGTAACCGGAAATGTGATGCTAATAGGTGCTCATGCATATTTTAGTCACATTTTACCCATGTAATAAGATATAATCCTAGATAAGCAACAATGACTTGAATCTATACACCGTTTTTAATGGTGGTGAGATGTTTGTTATGAGTTGTTCTGATTAAAATCAATAAACATGAATTGCATGCTGGCATCTTTGATAAAGTAGAACGGAGCAATAACAGAACATTTTGGCATCATTTTTTGCAATACGTAAGCTATTAATATATACAACTAGCCTTTACATATAAGGTACTCTAGCCCTCGATTCAATTTGATTTCTAAAATGAAGTTTATGAATTAAAACCAAATATCATTTTTCTTTATTTCCATAGGCGCATAGTTCAATAAGAATTTGGGACAGTGTTTGGGTCTAAGGTTATAGGGCATAACATAGAACAAGTATATAGATTTGTAAAATAATGAAACTTGGAGTCATGACTATTATACCAACTATGTTAGTTATGGTACCACTAAACAGTACATACACTTGCACAGTAATTTTAGTGGTATAATTTCCAAATTAAAATATGTTCTAGGCCATGCTACTTCTTTAGTCTACATGATACTCAATGTGCGTATAATGTATTGTTTCCTACCTTCTGATCACGGATTACATTGGCTAGAAAAAATTAAAACTTGATGGAACATTAAAACTAAACTAAATAAGTGTTGAACTATTACATAGAAAATGGTATAGGTATCCCTTTTAGGAGTTGTAATGGCTTTGGCATGAAACTTTAAGATTCAAAAGGATGATATTATCATTTAGATATCTATGTACTTATGTCTTAGATTATTGTAACTTTATATATAAAGTTATAATACATCCATTTATAAAATAGAGGAGTTTAACAGCATTTAAAACATATAGCTAATAAGATAACCGAACATTTATTGTATGGCAAAATATTACATTTACTGCAACTTTAAATATGACTCCCCTATTCATAACTAGCTTTCCTGTAACAAGTTATAAAATTACATCCACACATATGTATAATTTAAAACTGGCCACACTATTACTTCTCTTCCCTTATTCCTGCTCCACAAATATTTGAGATCACTATCTTCCGAGAGAGAAGTAGAGGTTTTACTGTGCGCTGAATTTTTTTATTTCTGAGATCCATTATGTTAGATGCTTCTTTCTTTACTTGCATCAACCTACACTCAAAACAAATGTCCTTTTGTTTAATAGGTTTTGCAATACCTTTTACTTGGTACAAGTTAGAGAAAATGAATCCCCAGCTGTAGCAAAACATGCAGTCGGAGAACAACAGCCGCCATTTGCAGGAATCCCTGACTTTCAACGTGTTACCTTCTAATTTTGATATAGTTTCAGTCTATTCTCTATGTCACATAGACTATGTATGCGCTTTTATCCAACTACATGTACCTTTCATGTTTAGTGCCCTACAACATTTAACCTGTAAAAGAAAAAATATTACACATATTAATTGGAAAATGCTGCAATGCACCACTGTTACTTTGAATTTAGGCATATTATCTAGCTATTTTGGCGTAGTTGTTCCAATTTTAGATGTTTGCAGCTGCTGCATATTTAAAGCTAAACTATAATATTACCATCTATGCCATTTACATATATTAATTATATGGCGCATAAAGCCTTTGTCTTTTAACACAATGCCACTACTATATCATATTCAATACATACGTAACTGAAGTGACTAGGCCTATAATTTTACGTGTTGTGAACAAACATGTATACATAGTGGAAATATTATTTTATTAAACACTTTTAGTCTTATTATTTATATGACCCGTGCTTTTAACTACTTAGTGCACCAGCTTTTTCTTTTCCAACCGACGAGTACACTTTGCTCTTATAAACCGTTCGACCACATATATGTTTGACAACATTCATTTCTATTACTACATTGACTCAATAAGGATCGTGTACTAATTATAATATTTATATTTGATATTGTAATAATGTTTCTAATTCTTTCATGTAATAGGATATTCTGATTATTTTACAAAATAATTTAAATTTCTTACTACAACTAAAATATTTTTGCCATCCCCATATATGAAGCACGGGTTCGCACTAGTAATAATAATGATGATGAACACGAAGTATAGAAATCTCAATCGAAGGCCAACAAAGACAGTAAAAACATTTTTTTGTTATGAAGCAATGGTCAAGGGTAGGTTACACCCGAAGGGACCGAGAAGGAGATATGCAGAGGTTGATAACTCCAAGCTCGTGCTTGCACTGTTGCACTTGCGGTAGAACAAGAATGCACTTCTGCATCGTAGTGTTAGAATTTTATATAGAGAGAAGGATAGAGATTCAACATGAAATAGAAGAAGACTACATTGTTATTAACTTGATCTACTATCTTCAAATATAGAAAATACAATCACTTAAATAGACTTGGAAACGCTTACCCACTAACCTATTGAATAGGTAATTGCATTATTTTAGGACACACTACTATGCTAAGAACTAGGACAACAAAGACTAAATCATAACTTCTAACACCCTCCCTTAAACTAGATGTGCTAACATCCAGTTTACAAAGCACTGAACTGCGCTTCTCAATTTCTTCATCGTTTCGCATAGACGAACTCGGTCATAACTTTCATCTCTACCTGGTTGGGCATGCTCAACTGTTACACGTTGATTGGTACTTTAACCATCAACAAATACTCTTGGTTTCTTCTTAGGGATTCACTGACCTCTCCATTCGGGTCGTCCCTTGTATCTGTCATCCCCTAACAAGTGAGAACCGCAGCTCTTCTTCCTTACTTGTTGGATGACACAAAACCAAGTCTTCCCCACTCACCTACTTCACATGTAGGCATGCCTATCCTCTCTTAGGCATATCATCAAACAGTTCTCGAGCGTTCTCCATAAATGTCCAACCACATAACCGACGTTCTACATGTCACTATCTCCATCTTCAATCTGCAGTTTCAATCTCTCACAAACAACCGATTACACATCTCCATAAACAATCATCTCTGACTCCATCTTCACTACAGTAACCATCAACAAATACTCTTGGTTTCTTCTTAGGGATTCACTGACCTCTCCATTCGGGTCGTCCCTTGTATCTGTCATCCCCTAACAAGTGAGAACCGCAGCTCTTCTTCCTTACTTGTTGGATGACACAAAACCAAGTCTTCCCCACTCACCTACTTCACATGTAGGCATGCCTATCCTCTCTTAGGCATATCATCAAACAGTTCTCGAGCGTTCTCCATAAATGTCCAACCACATAACCGACGTTCTACATGTCACTATCTCCATCTTCAATCTGCAGTTTCAATCTCTCACAAACAACCGATTACACATCTCCATAAACAATCATCTCTGACTCCATCTTCACTACACCCTCCTTGCTTCACTGCCAACATAACTTTGGCATCACGAACCCAAAACACTCAAACTCACTGTATTGCCTCTCACACGCAAATCAGTCAAACACCATTTCACTCGCCCTTACAATCAACTTCAACTCAGCAATACCACACATCATCAATGCCAACATCGTTCCTAAACCTCAACTTCCTCAATCTCTTCTAAACCAATCACTCAACAAACTGTCAATCACCAACCATAAATCGACTGCCTACTTCATTCATCCCGACTGCCCGCATCCGACCATCACAACCAAAACAGCAACATTAACATCACTATCAACAACTCCAACCACCCAGTCAAACAGCAAATGCCTCGTCAACCACTTCACAAGCACTGCTTCCCTCATCTGAAAAACATCAAATACAACAGCAGTTTTTATCCACCCTTCCACTGTGCATGTGCACTGCCACCTTCTTACTGTCATGTACAACATTGCCTCTCCACTTCACAACATACAAACATACAACATAAAACATCCCTTACTTCAATTACCTCTGAACCTCTCTGCACTCTCACAATACCCCCATACTTCACAGAATTGACACACTGCCATCTACCTGCACAGTGCATCCCCGGTGCACACACTTCATTCACCAACATCTTCTACCAACCCACTACATCACAAGCCTCACAGTTCAACATCACAAGACTTCAACATCCAATACAACTGTGCATTACTGCACATGCATACTTAAGCAAGCATTCAGCCACTGCTATCCCCCCATACAACATTTTGCTGCTGCTCTTCTTTCTTTGCTTCCACTGCTTTTGGACCACCACTACATACCAGCTCTTGTCCACCACCACATACGCACAAAACATCACAAAACATATATACAATGCACAACCACAACAAGACTTGCACAAAACTGCCACTGCCGTATCACCTTCAACACCAAACTTCCAACTATTGTGCCTCTTCAAACAACCACAGTGCATCACTTCCCACTGCACGAACCTCATCAAACACCACCACATCATATTTCAATCACAGACCCCTCTTTCAACCATGACAAGCAGCAACTCCTCGGTTAAACAGCAGTTCTGAAATCGTCTCTCATGATGGCAGCAGTAGCAGTCAATCTCGTGACAGATCCGAGCTTTCTCCTCCTTTCAGTAGTCAAGCATTGTCTTCCTTCATTTTGCATTTTACGGGGCCTGCCTCTTTTTTTTTATAACTTGCTTGACCCTCAACTGTACTGACATTCCTTTTGTGCTCCTTTTCCTCTTCACTAAAAGCTTCTTTCGTCTTTTCTTCTGCTTCCTCTTGTAAATCCTGAAGCCTGCCACTTTTTTTCCTCAGACTTAACACTCGATTCCTCAACTTTTATAAACTTCACAGCAAAATTGATTTCAGCTTCACTCTGATTCTCATCAATCAATTTTTGACCATCTATTTGTTTATCTTTTGACTCACCACAACTACCTTCATTTCCATCTTCTTCTACTTCCACTTGTATTTTACGAGGCCTGCCTTTTTCCTTTTCTGATTTAATATGCAACTCACCTTCAACTTTACCATTATTCTCTACACTAGGCTCATACAGTACATAAAGTTGATTGTCACCCTTCCACCTACAAAAAAACCTTCATCTGCCCAATAACCCTTCCAAGCTCAAGCGTACAAAAGCACATCGACAGGGCACAGCGCACATGCCCGAATAAAATTCATAAAGCTCCTGGGATAAAACTCACTCACAGCAACACCTCAGCCCAGATCCAAAAAAAAATTGAAATAGCAGCTCGGAGTTTTGAAATATCGCATCTCGTTCATCGGTTCAGGCGATGAGAAGCCAGGCAAGATTTCATCTTCGAAACCAGCAGGTGACAGTTCAACTTCGACAGCAAATTTCAGGCAACTACCGCAAGAGCTTCAGGCATCGATCAGTAACTAAGGTAGGTGACATAATCAGTGCAGCAGCTGCTACTCAAGACTTCGACGAAAGCATCCAGTTTTGAGAACCTCGATTCGTCATTTCACGGTGGGGATTCTTTTTGGTAGTTTTGGAGAAGGATATCTTTTTGGCAGTTTTATTTGGCTCTCTAGATCTCTCTACCCCTCTCTTATCTAACCTAGCTCCGATACCATGTTAGAATTTTATATAGAGAGAAGGATAGAGATTCAACATGAAATAGAAGAAGACTACATTGTTATTAACTTGATCTACTATCTTCAAATATAGAAAATACAATCACTTAAATAGACTTGGAAACGCTTACCCACTAACCTATTGAATAGGTAATTGCATTATTTTAGGACATACTACTATGCTAAGAACTAGGACAACAAAGACTAAATCATAACTTCTAACAGTAGTGTTATGCACTTCTGCGTGTACAGCAGTTTGCACTGCTCCACTTGCATCAGTGCAAGTTTGCACTGCTTCGTGTGCAGCAGTGCAAGTATGCACTGCTGCATCGCACTAGTGTAGCACTGCTACGCTAGCAGCAGTGCAAGTTTGCACCACTACATGTACAGTGCAAGCATGCATTATTGCACGTGCAGCAGTGCGAGTTTGCACTATGACGTCGTAGTAGCGCTATGCACTGTTGCTTATGCACTAGTGCACTCGGCATCGTTCGAAACCTCGCTTCGGCAAAGCCCTAGATCCAATCCAGTGCAAGGCATAACGAACTTTTTTGATTGATGAAGTCCGAGCAATTTATATCGAATTTCAATGCAATCCTCTCAATATTTTATGAGCGGTCCCTCTATAGGGACCTGTAATCGTCGGACTCAACGCAAAGCAAGGCGGGATCTTTAAGTTGTTTAAAATGAAGGAAACGATGCCAACGCGAGGAGGAACTTGTGTTATGTTTTCACTCGATGAGAATGAGATGTAATCCATGAAACGTGATGATGGTGCGACTCATTAGGTAGGACTAGGGTTATATATTAACTCTCGTTACTGATATGTATGATTAAGAGATTATACATTTTATACGACTTCGATGGGTTGACTAGAGCCACCAAGAGCGCATTATACGAGATACCACGTTCGTTCATATAATATAGATATATAATGATAAAATAAGTAATCCATAATACAGTAGGAGAATCGCATAACTTGCATACAAGATCCCGTAGCATGTTCGGAGAGAGATGACGATAATAGAGGTGAAAGTGAGATTTATACGAGTATATTGCATTATGATGCGACTTGGAGTCTATGGTATAATTAGATACTAACTTATTTTGGTTTATTCTTCAATGGGTAACCAATGGAAGGCCAATCACAAATGATGTCTAAAGGACTCTAACCATCACTAACTAGCGGTTATGTATAGTATGTGATTTATAGTATATTATATAATAGATGATTTGTGATATATTGTCTGAGTAGATGGTTTGTGGTAGATAGTGAGTGGTATGATTCATTTGTGAAGTTCTCGTACTCTTATATTATTTACTTGGCATTAGGGTAGACTTATATTAGGTTCCATATATCTCCACTAGTGTCGGAAGAGTGTAGTATTACCCAAAAACTTGTATACGATACTACTTGGCTATGCAATACTGATTGTTATATTATTTATGGTAGAGGGTGTTGGTAGTAGTTGATGCTACACTTGGCACCTATGTATGAGTAGATCCACTTTGAACTGTGGGTTGACCTTAAAGAGAGTCTTGGCATATAGCCTTTAGTTAGTAGGTGTTAGTGCTACATGCATTTGTGTATTGTGTGATCTTCTTTGCATGATTGGTCAATCTTAATTGACTCAGATCGGTGGCAATTGACCTTGCGGGTATCACTATCCCTACACTAGCTAATATAAGTATTATAGCATTGTTCTTACCGGCATGTAGGATTTTTTAGTATTGCTATTACTAGGATGTGCTGACTTTTTGGTTGCAGGAGAAGAGTAGGTTAAGGTAGGATTCCCCATCCTTTTGGATGAGTCTACGTTACTTGTTTATGGGCACTCCGAATCATCCCTGACCCACATTTATGGAGAGGAATGGATGTTCCTTAGGAGCATCCTATTTTATACATGTATATAGTTTCAATATATACTATTTGGGATAGCTTCCCTCACATTAGGCTTTAAATCTGACATGCATTTTGTCTTTAACTGTTTATGTCATGACAACTTTTGGGTACTCGATTGAGTAATTTTGGAAGTTACGTGCTTTTGGGGATATGACTACAGGACAGCTATAGCATTTTAAAGACGTGATGTCGATATTTTGGATAAGTATACTTGTTGTTGATATAGTACATAACTGAATTTTTTTTTGTATATGAGACTAGTTGTATCAGATATTATATTTAAAACACTGCATGTATGGAGTTTAAAACACTGCATGTATGGAGTTGATGTATTCTGGCTTTTTGTATTGATATTTATTTATTAGTTGCTTTTGCTAGTGCAGTTCCTTATATATTCTTTATCATTATTTGTTCATGTATATTCAGTGTATTATATGTTTTTATTCCACTGTGAGATTGTATCAATATGTCTTGGTATGGTATTTTGTTTTAATTTTACCCTGACACATATCTTTTGTGGTATCCAAGAGTCAGTCATTGTCATTCCACTTTAATTCAAGGTATTACGATGGGCTGATCATCACAGCTACCGCATGTCTAAATTATATTAAGCTATCACATGTCAACTAGTTATTGAATATTAAGGGAAACATAGCTATCATATGTCTACAATATGTGAAGTTATCACATGTCTAAAATACATAAAACTATGACAGGTTAACAAAGCTATCAAATATCAAAGAAAACATAGGTATAGAATGTCAACGAAACAAAGATATCGAATCTCAAGGATAAAGCTATTGAATGTTGACAAAGTAAAGTTATCAAAGGCTTAAAACACAGTGTTATCGTGCCTCAAAACCTTAAAGCAATCGAAGGTTTAAAACCAAGGCTATCTCATGTTTAAAATTCAATGGCTATCAAAGGCAAAGACTGCTATTGCAGGTTGAAAATGGCATTTTCGTAAATATATGAAAAAATGATTTATTTCCATGAAAAATAATAAATTTTTATTAACCCAATATTTATGTTAGATTCTCATCTTTTAATCAAATCCTTTCAGAAATCTTGCAGCAAAATCAAAGAGAAAACCTATGTTGTCTTTACAAAACCTTAATTATATGACATAATTAATTAATTATTAACCCTAATAATTAAATCCTTCATTTACTAAATAATTCATAGTAATTTGAAAATACACGGGAAAACCTCCAAGATTCCCACAAATCTAAAATAATTTCTTTTATCACATATAAAAATTTCAAATAAAAATAATTAGTTTTCATTATTTAAATAATTAAAAATATGAGATTTTCTTTTTTTCCAAGTTAGAAAATTCATAATAATTCATAAAATTTTAGAAAATTATGAAATTAAAAACCCATCTACATAATAAAATTCCAAACATCATATCGAAAATCCGAACCATTTGGAGATCACAATCCATGTTTTTAACTCAAAGTCCCTTTAGTAAATTCCATAAAATTAACAAATGATAACAATAACTCATATAAATGATTGTCCAAGCCAAATGCATGGTTTCACAATATACAAATTTGGATTTCTTCTCAAACACGAATTCAAACACATTAAAACAACAACAACGACAATATTATTCACCTTAAAGTTGTTGTAGTGATGAGATTTGCCTTAAACTTTCCTCTTCCTAAGTTTTTTCTTCTTTTATCTTCTAAGTTAAATGATGATATTGTTGATAAGCGTGGTTGACCTCTATTATTTTGTTTTGCTTTAGAAGAGTATGAAATGAATGGGTGGTGGTGAGAGAGAATATAACACTCTTTCACTCCCTTCCCTCCTTCAATTGATTTAATTGTGCCTTTTCTCTTAATAAAACAATATCCTTTATTAATTTTTATAGACTAATTAATTATCTAAGCAAATAAACACTTTCCAATCTTATTCACATTGGTTATCTAATTACCTCTTAATGGAATATCCGGGATAATGTGCTATAAGAGTTAGGAGCGTTATATTATGCATCACCATATACAAATTTTAGGAAATCCAAGTCTAATAATAGTACTGAATTATAAACAATAAAATCTGTTAGAGTTTGCGTTCTAAAGGCAAATAAGAATTTGAGTAGAAAAAACATTTTAATAAATTCTTAGTGATGCCCATCAGAATATAGATTATATTTTCAAAGGATTAACCAACCCAAACGGGTATGGTTACCTAAGATTTAACCCTTAGGATCCTAACGTAAGAAGTGGATACCAACTTCGATTTTATTTTCTTGCAGGTACCCCACAATAAAAAGGAGAGATGGATTCTAGATAGCAGATTTTCTAAACACATGACAGGAAATGCTGATATGCTAACAAATATAACCTTTTTAATAGAGGAACTATCACTTTTGGTGATAACTTAAAAGGATTTATCATCGACGTCAGCATTCACAGTAATCCAAACTCACCTTTTATTTCTAATGCCCTACTTGTAGAAAATCTAAAACATAATTTATTAAGCATCAATCAATTATGTGATAAAAGATTTAAAATTACTTTTGAAACCGATAAATGTAAAATCTTAGATAATAAATGAAGTATCATTTTTAAAGGAACTAGAAGACATATTATTTATATTCTAAACATGAAAGTCAATAATAATGAAAACTTATGTCTTATTGCTAACATAAATGACCATGGTCATGGCACAAAAGATTTTATCATATCAATTTTAAAACATTAATAAGTTAGCCCAAAACAATATAAATGCATTTTAAAGTTAAAAGCTTATGTGAAGCATGCCAAAAACGAAAAACTAAAGAAATCATCTTTTAAATTAAAAAACACAATTTCTACAAGTCAACCTTTAGAATTATTACACCTAGTCTTATTTGGACCAACTAAGACCTCTTAATCACAATGAAGATGTATTTGTACTAGTTGATGAGTTCAAGATATACTTGAACTATCTTTTTGAAACATAAAAGTGATACTTTCGGCATCTTCAAGATTTTTGAAAAACGACTCAGAACTTAAAGTATTTAAAAATTAAGAGCATAAGAAGTGATCACGTTGGGGAATTTAAAAACGAAAATTTTAATGTAATAAAAAAGGAATCAATTATAATTTTTCATTTCCTAGAAAACCATAGCAAAATGGTGTTGTAGAATGAAAGAATAGAACTTTATAAGAATGTGCTCAAACACTATTAAGCCATACAAACTTACGGAAAAGTTTTCGGGCTAAAGCTGTATATACTACTTGCTATGTTTATATCGTATTTCTTTAAGACCCTTAACTAAGAATACCTCCTATGAGCTATTATTTTGGTAAAATGCCTAAAGTATCACATTTTAAAGTTTTTGATTCTAATTTTTTTTGAACATGAAAGCTAATCTTGGCAAATTTGATCCTATGGCTGATAAAGGTACCTTTTTTGGCTACTCGGATCGAAGTAAAGCCGAATGAATTTTTAGTAAAAGGATTAATATCATTGAAGAAACTTTACATGCGAGTTTGGATGAAAACCTTGACATTAATGATGATGGTCCTGAATTTCTCAAGTAAATCAACCTAATACTTTACAACAACAAGATAATAGTCAAGAAGATGGTGTTCAACAACAAGTCCAAGTGTATGATTTTCCAAAATCTCCTCCTAAGATATTAAGAGATCATCCAATATGTAATCTTTTAGGTGATATTGAAAAAAAAGTTAGAAAGAAAAATTAGTTCAATCAAATGGGACATGTAGCTTTTACATCAAGATTTGAGCCTAAAAATTATAAAGAAGGTTCAAAAGATGATTATTGGATTTTAGAAATGCAAAATGAACTTAACCAATTTGAAAGAAATGATGTTTGGAAACTTTTTCCACATTCTACAAACTAATCCGCAATAGGTACAAAATGGGTTTATAAAAATAAAGTTTATGAAACAGTGACATAATAAGAAATAAAGCTAGATAAAGAGAACAAGGATATAATTAAGAAAAGAGAAATAAGTATGATAAAACTTTTGTGTTTATAGCACAATTAGAGGCCATACATATTTTATTATATTTTCATTCCATCATAACTTAAAACTATATCAAATGGATGTTAAAAGCATATTTTTAAATGATTTTATAAATGAAAATGTATATGTTGAACAACCACCTTTATTTAAGCATGAAAAACTCCCAGATCATGTTTATAAACTTAAAAAGGTGCTTTATAGCCTTAAACAAGCACCTTGTTTTTGATATGGTTGGCTAAGAAACTATCTACTAAACTCTGACTTTGAAATTGGCAGAGTGGACACAATAGTTTTTATTAGAAGGGACAAAGCCGACCGTTATTTGTTCAAATCTTTGTGGATGATATTCTGTTTGGATCTACTGATGAAAAACTCTACAATGATTTTTCCAACGTAATGAAAAGTGAATTTGGAATGTCATGTATGGGTCGGTTAACATTTTTCTTTGATTTATAAATCAAATAACCTGAAAATGGGATTTTTATTTACCAAAAAAATTTATTATGAAGACCAACTTAAGGGATTTGATATAAAAAGTATGAATAGTAGGCTGGCACCGATAAGTGCAGCTGTTCACTTAGATAAGGAAAAAATGGTAAAGAAGTTGATCAAAAGCTTTATCGTAGCATGATTGGATCGCTTCTTCATCTAACACTAGCATATGTAGTTAAAGCGCTTAGCAGTTCTATAGCGGTGGATGTGCAAAAAGTTATAGTAGGAATAAAATGAGGATCTAGCGAAAAATAGCGGGGGAGGCAAAAAGCTTCATTGGATCTAAAACCAAATATTTAAAATTTTCATTTTTGCATCATTTATTAGGAAAAAGAAATATTTTTTAATCTTCTATAACAAAACTGAAGAATATCATGATTTATGCAACTCGGATTTAATGACTACAATAGATCTCTAACTTATATTGTACAATTATGCCTTAAAAATTAGGTTTTTACCCTAACATTGTTGATTAAGTTCAAAAGATAAGTAGTCAAATTAACCTTTTTTAAATTAATTTTGCTAAAGCGGGTGCTAAAAGCCTTGATTTAACAAATGTAGCAGAAAATAATGGAGCTTAAAGCGGATCTACTATTTAATAGCGCTAAATTAAAAAGGTGTAGCAGTCAAAAAGTGTTATGTGTTATAGTAGGGATTTTGCGCGGCTTTAGCCAGACTTTAACTGCGCGGCTACTAGTTGACCTGACATTTTGATGAGTGTGTGTTTATGTGATCGATTTCAGTTCAACCCTAAAGAATCGCGCTTAAGATTAGTTAGCGAATTTTGCATTACTTAATCGAAACTAAATATTATAGACTTTTCTATCCAAAAAGTTATCCATTCGAGTTAGTATCATATAGAGATGTTGATTGTGGAGGCTGCAACATGGATTGGAAAAGCACGAGCAACACATGTCACTTCATAAGTCAATCTTTAGTTTCAAGGTTTAATAAGAAGAAATATCGCATTTCCTTATCCACATGTGAAGTTGAATACATCTCTGCTGTGTTGGCAAGCGCTCAAGTAATTTATTCAAAAAGAATATGCCTGACATTTTGGAAGATTTGATGTAAGAATTGAAAATTGTGATTTAAGGGCATCTCTATTTATTTTCTTATTTTTATTTATTTATGTAACCTCTTTATATATACACTATTCTCATTTCATACTTGATACTTCATCTTCATTTCTACATCACTCTAGAGTATTAGAAAAAAAAAGTTAAGCCTGAATTTTGCATTCCAAATAATTTGGGAAGGTGAGATCTATATTTCTTTCTTTGTTTATTTATTTTTATATTTATGAGATAAATGTTGTGAAAAATTACTTATAGCTTGGTTGACTTTTAAAATATCTCTTTGTTTAAGTAATGTTTTAAAAATCATATTTTTATTTGAAAACGGAAAAATATGCTCACTGGAAACCAACAAGAACTAACACATCTTCTTTTTCAACTTACTATTCTTTGAAATATGAAATAAGCTTCCCATCTTAGATTTAAAATTCAATATCTCTCAAACCGTTTAAAATTAGCTAAAATGATCAACTATGAAGTTGTTAGTTATAATCTATAAAAAAAACTTTAAAATGGTTGCTCGACGTTTCATCGAATATGGGGTCAAATTGTCTGATTTCAGGGAGTGTCGAGAAAGGATGAAAATTTGTCGATCGCAAAATGCCAAACAGAGGATATGATTAGGTTCGTATCATCGATTCGAGATTTTTAGGGGTGTTCACAAAGTCTAGTGTTGCAGGATTTTGCCATGGTTGATTTTTGTGTGTTTTCCGTTCATCTTTGGAATTTCGATGATCGAAGCGTCAAGTGGAGGAAATATGGCATTGGAAGGAGGCCAAGGCGGTGGTGTGGGCATTGATCGCATGAGATGAGAGGGTCTAAGGTGGCGTCCCGAGCTCAATCTAGGTTTTAGGCCACTATTTTCTTGGGATTGAAATTTTAGGCACTGGCGAAAGTGGTGGCGGCAACTGGGCGTAGAGTCGGCTAGTGGTGCTGGGTAGGCGGCGAGTTGATTGGTGCAGGCAGTGTGGGTCATCGATGGCTGGAGCGGGGACATAGAAGAGACGAACGAGGCGCATTGCTACCTAGGCGCATAATTCGATTTAGGTTTGGGTCGATTTCCGTTTGGAGGTGCGGAAGGGGACGATGGTGGTTCGATCGAGTCGAGCAGGGCAAGGCGAGTTTGCGGATAGGGTTGGAGCGCCGATCGAAGGTAGGTGGCGATGGTGCACGTGTACGCGTGCACGTTTGTGCACTGTTGTTGGCTCCAGTTTTTCTTTGTTTAGGCAATTTGATTTTTGGGTTATAGTGAGGGAGAAGTATATTTGTATTTGAGTTTTGTGGTTTGGGCCGGGTTGGGTTGTGAAGTGGTAGGGTTAAATTATAATTTAGTTAATTAAAGTATTTAGTTTTAAAATGAGATAACTTTGGAAAATTATAACACGCCCTTACGAAGTCCGTTTGACCCGTGGATTTCGACATTAGGTTTGTATTAACTGGTAGAACACATTTGTATAATTATTGGACAAATTTGTTAAAGTGTAAAATATTGATAAATAAACAGTCATAGAAAATAATTACATCGTTTGGTAATTATATTTTATCACTGACATTCAGTTGGTAGAATAAAACACCGTTCTGCTGTATTTAAATTGAATAAATTATATTGGACATCTATTTAGCAGAATAAATCTTCATTCCACTATTTTATTAATTTACACATTTATTTATATGCCACTTGACTTGGATAGATGATGTGTCATCTGTCGTTTGTTAATTAAGAATTTTATTTACATATATGTTGCTTATATAAATATTAAATAAAAAGTGCTTAAAGTAATCATTTGTTTTTATAAAAGAGAATTATTTTTAAACGAAGAGTTTAGTAAAGTTTATAAATTGGAAAGAGATCTTGTGAATGGGAAAAGAAGTTTGATTTGTAATAATAAACGGGTCAGGCTATCTCTAATTATCATAAAAGGTGTGTTCATAATAATAAGCTTGCATAAACACCAGGGATATAAAATGTCAACATACTGTACTTCACTAAGCATAATAAGACATCTTTATAAAGCTTCATAACTCAAGGTTAAATTATGCCCATCCACGACAATCATCGAAGTCATAGCAACCATCACATTAAAAGCATCTAAATTTACAATCATATATGCAAGCAATAGATAAGTACTTCGCAAATTAATAATCATAGACGAGCACTTCGCAAGTCACTAAATAAGCACTTCTCAAGTCAAAAAATAAGACAAGCACTTCCCAAGTCAAAACTAATAGCTAGCACTTGGTAAGCTACAATAATAGACAAGCACTTCGCGAGTCAACACAAGGGATGGGCACTTCGCAAGTCAAAACTTACTTGTAAACGAGTATCACAAGATGGGTCTGAAAACCCATTTAATCCACCTGTAAATGGATCACCCAAGGACGAGTTTGAAAACTCGCCGGAATAAGTGTTATATACTTTCAGATAATAATCATTCAAGTAACGACTATGTGTCCCATACCATACTGGTTTACTCAAACATTTATTACATGTTAGTAAACTCCTCTCGATAAGTGTAATGTACCTCTGAATAGTAATCATTCGAGTAACGACTCTGCGTCCCATACCACATGGGTTTGCTTGAATATTTACTATAAGTTAGTAAATTCCACTCATGTGTAAATAAATGTTCAATCAGACAAGTCCAAGAATTAACCGATGAAGTAAACACAAGAGTTCCATACCACTTGTTTTACTGGACCATTTAATTCAATTTCTCATTCAAGTGAGATTGTAAGTTTGTATAGGAAAATAGTTTTGCTTTGAAATCTATTTCGAAACACTAGTTTAAAAGGCTAGTAATAAATAGTATAAAATTACGATTAAATCTGTATCTATAAATATATATAAAACTTGCTTTGCAACCACTTTGAAATTATAGGTAGTTATTTATACATATTTTCCCAAAAACATTCCTATCCAATATATATATATAACACTTTATTTTTAAAAGGTGATTTCCTTTCTAAAGAGCTTTGCAAATTGGTGCAATTAAATAGTGTGTTTGGCAAAGTAACATAGAGTAAGATCTCTATGGAAACATGAGCATCAAAATTGGATTCAAGCAACCAGAAATGATCGAGTTGATCATCTCAAACAAGCTTAAAGTAATGCAAGATACTCAACTAAACAACAAGGCAAGAATACGCAAGCAAACCAGGGACAAAACGCCATGGGAGAGAAGCACAACACCTAGAGCATGCTAGCTCCAAGTGGTAACCGCTCGATCAGTTGACCGGTGGTTCACAGCCTGGAACCCGCGTGCTCCAGGTCAGTGCTTCCCACAGATGACCGCTTGATTTTGGCATGTTTTCATGACTTCTAACCATTGAATTTTGCAATTTCAACCTAAATTAACTAACATGTAACTAGAAGCACAACATATATATGCAATTCATAGCAAATAGAAATTATATTTGGTCACTGTAATCATTTGCAACTAACAATGAATTACTGAGTTCATAGAATGCAAACAACAGGCAGAGAGACACCTAATTCCACAATCAATAACCATTCCATATACAATTCTAATTAGATATAAATGTGAGTTTTCAACTCATCTTTCTTCTTTTAATTAAGTAGTAAACAACTACAGCAGCTTGTTTGCCTCAACCATAAAACCCTAGAAATATTCAATCAAAATAGCGAAAGAAACCCAATTCAACTACTGTAAACAAAAATAATTTTCAATTAGGAAGTATATAGGTTTAAGATTTCCATACCTGAAATTAATAGCTTTCAAAATGACCTAATTTTCAAATGAAATTGAATTAAATTGGAGGATTGAGTTTCTAGGTTTACCAAAAGGGAAAAATACTAAGCTTGGTTTACCGTAAACAGAATATGAGATGAGAACAAACGTACAACAGCTTGTACTTGGGAAACTTTTTCATCTCTTCTTAGTTTCTAAAGGGTTTTAGGCTTTGCAATATTAATTTACTACCCAATAAAAATTAAATGTCCATTTTCTTTTAATTCCTAACTAAGGAATGTTTTCATGAAACAATTTCCTAAGTGTTAAAAACCATTGCCCAACTCAAAATCAAATTTCTCCTTTATATCTCCAATTCAAATCATTATTTATTTTATTTGAGCAACTCAAAACTCATGGTTGT
This sequence comes from Allium fistulosum, assembly GCA_030737815.1. Lineage (NCBI taxonomy): Eukaryota > Viridiplantae > Streptophyta > Magnoliopsida > Asparagales > Amaryllidaceae > Allium > Allium fistulosum. The sequence goes on from CM060907.1 coordinate 994,636,184, forward strand.
TATAGAATATTCCTTCGACTTTCATTTTTTCTTATCGCATTCCCTTTTGCTTCCTGAATTCACAACCGAACACAAACCTGATTCCCAAAATCATGAATCCAATCGATGCGATGGTGCCAAAGAAGGGAAACACTTGGGTAGTGTTTGGTTTAAAAACGAATTTTGTGTTTTCGGTTTTCAATATGTATCTTAAATATGAGAAGAATGAAGGGATGACGGGGTAAATGAAAGAAAGACGGATGGGAAGACAAAGGGGATAGAGGGATGATGGAATAATGGATTTTTCACGTGCTTGTGTTATTTCCCAAAATGCGAAAAATAAAAAAATGTTGTTTTCTATTTTGTATGTTAACTTCGTTTTATAAATTGGTCGTTTTCAACAATATAAATACGTCGTGTGCATTTTTGTATGGACAAAAACCCAAAACTAAAAATAACAAACCAAACACTACCTTAGATTTCTGCTCCTAATCTTCCTTGCTTGCTTCATAAATTAAAACTTAGATGAGCAACAATTTTCAAGAAATAAAGGACTACACTCAGATGTTAAACTCCTCCTTCCTTACTAGGAGAACTACTAAATTTGTAGATTTTGAGTCATACGACCTTAGAGAATTATTTGAATCGACTAGTTTAGTAAATATTATTGTTGATAGTTTTGACAAAACTATCTACCCAATATGCGTCAGTGTATTCTATGCAAATGCTAAGGTTGATATTAGCAATGATTTTGAGATATTATTTGAAGTTAAAGGCATCTGATTAATATAAGATAATGGGAGAAATTTTATCAATTATTGCTATTGGGATAGAATTGGATGAAGTAGAGATGAATGATAATCATATTTCGCATCATATTTTTCACAAAAATGTTGGAGAACGGAGATTAGATAACATAAGGGATAAAGCAAAATTTGCGATAACAATAATGTAGTATAATATTATCCTTATGACCAGTAGTTATGATCAAATCTTTCCTATCATACATCAGACAACATATGCTACATGGGAAATATGAAAGCAAAGTAGGCTAAGACAATTATACATAAATCTATTGATAATCAGTTTGGTTCACATAGAAAAGCTACCAGCCCTACTATAACTTGTTTTTCATCACTTTCGAGTTAAGCTATCAAATGAGTAAGTGCAAAACAAGACTTGTGACCTTCCTTTTAACAAAGGGAGTTATAAGCGAATAAATATACAAACCAGATTCCTTCCTTATCTTCCTTTTGATGAAGGAGCTACTTCTGTTGAACTCGAGATTAAATAAGAGATATATGTTGATTTAGATTATATAAAGTGGCGCCGTGGCCATTTTTCCAAGGAAGTGGATCAAATCATGCTCACATATAATTCATCGATAGATCTGCAAGATCGAATCATTATCGATCAGAAGAAGGTAATGACTGAACAATAGAGATAAGGTGAAGAACAACAGAGATAAAGGAGAGATCTAGGTGTTAGGATGAGAAAGCTTCATTCTTTATGCGGTACAAATAAGATATCGTATGAACACAAAACCAAGTCTTTATCTCAGTAATCTTTATCCAACTGAACAGCTTCATCTCTGCCATCCATTTACACGGTCCAGATGCATTGTATTTTTTGTTTTGGATTGCTAAAATCCTGGGCCTACTTGTTTAGCCCATTACTGTACATATATATTGTCTTTGTTTTGTACATTGAGAGCATTCAGTCTTGTAATCATTTTACTGCTAAATAAAATTACAATTCATCATTTGATTGTTTTCGAATATGGTATCAAAGCCAATTGAAGTCTAACGACTTGATCATCAGAAATTATCCTGAATATCATCATTGAGCCATATCAGAAAGAAGATCTTTTCATCTTCCTTCGATTGCTCTCAGATTTGATCAGGAAATTCATCATCTGATTATTGGTGATACCTCTTCTTGATCTTTTGATCTTTTTGATCTATTCTAATTCAGATCCAATTATCTTTTCTGCATTACAGTTATCAAGAATCATATTCTTGATAAATTACAACTCCTTTTTTTGTATAAACTCCTGTTTTCTTGGCTGCAAGATTGTTTCTGCCTCGCCAAGAAATAAGATATGGCTGGAGATGATGATAATTCTGCAACCACATCACCTGCAAACAAATCCCAAACTGTCAAAGAAATTCTGTCAATTGTCAAACCAAAGGGACAGTTAGCTGTTCAGTTAGATGAAGATAATTATTTACTATGGAAATATCAGATTGAAACTGCAATTCGAGGATATGGGCTTGATGAATATGTAAATGGTACATTGACCATACCACCAAAGATGGTGAATGATGATAAAGATAATATTACAGCAAATCCAGAATATAATCATTATCTGAAACAAGATAGTCTTCTTTCCTCTTGGTTAATGTCATCAGTTAGTATCAGTATCTTATCTCAAATTGTTGGATGTAAAACATCTCAAGATATATGGGAAGCTATAGAGCAAATTTTCAACTCACAAACAGCTGCAAGAGTTATGCACTACAGAAAGCAATTCCAGAATCTAAAGAAAGGAAATATGACAATGCAAGAATATCTTACTAAAGCCAAAAGTTACCGTGATAAACTTGCTACTGCTGGACATAAGATTTCTGAATCTGAACAAATCTTGACTATTTTAGGAGGGCTTGATGAAAATTATGAATCTCTCATTACAGTAATTTCATCAAAGAAAAGTCTACCAAGTCTACAGTATGTTAATTCAGCTCTTTTATCACAAGAAGGCAGAATAGAAGAGAAAAAGGAAAACAGTTCAGAATTCTCAATAAACTTCACCTCCAACAGAGGAAGAGGTCAAGGCAGAGGACAATACAATAGAATAAGTCAAAGAGGTGGTGAAAATTTTAGAGGAAGAGGCAGAGGAAGATGGACTGGAAACAACAGAGTCAAGTGTCAGATTTGTGAAAAACCAGGGCATATGGCTTCTAAATGCTACTTCAGATTCGATCAGAACTTTGTTCTGAATCAACAAACCAATAACAGCCAGAAAGGTCCAAATGTAAATTTAACTCAAACTGATCCAAAAAGTCAAGGTGGCAATTCAAAAAATCACAGTGATACTGATTCACAAATCAAGACAGATGACTCAATATACGAAGACTGGTATCCTGACTCTGGAGCATCAAATCATGTCATAAACAATCTAGAGAATCTTAATCTTGGAAACAAGGAATATAAAGGTACAAAATCTGTTTACATTGGTAATGGTAAATCTCTTAAAATTACTCATATAGGCAGTGCAAAATTTAATAGCAGAAGAGATTTACACTTAAATAACCTATTAAGGGTTCCTCATATTAAAAAGAATTTGATTAGTGTATCTCAGTTTGCTAAGGATAATCATGTGTATTTTGAATTTTATCCAAATTTTTGTCTGGTTAAAGATCTGACTAGTAAAATAACTTTGTTACAGGGTAAAATGGAAAATGGACTGTATAAATTCAATCTGTACCAAAACAGTGAACCAAGACAGAAAGAAATTTGGTGTAACTATTCAAAGAGTGATGATAAGGATGATTGTATTGATAATAACTTTGATATTTGGCACTGTAAACTAGGTCACCCTAGTATAGCTATTGTCAAGAATATTATGAAAGATAATGGTGTTAAATTCAAAGCTATATCTTTACCATATGTTTGTGCTTCTTGTCAGTTAGGAAAATGTCACAAATTACCTTTTAACAATTCCTTAACCAAGTATAATCAACCACTTGAACTGGTTGCATTTGATCTATGGGGTCCTGCACCAGTCAACTCTGATTATGGAATGAATTACTACATTTCATTTGTTGATTCTTATTCCAGATACACTTGGATTTTATTACTTAAATCCAAATCTGAAACCAAAAATGCAGTCATTCATTTTATCACTCAAGTTGAAAATTTAACTAATCATAAACTCAAAACCATTCAAACAGATGGGGGTGCTGAGTTTAAGAATCTAAAAGAGTATTTTTCTGAAAAAGGAATTAATCATAGGATTACCTGTCCATATTCCTCTGAACAAAATGGTTTAGTAGAAAGAAAGCACAGACACATTGTTGACACAGGTCTGACATTACTTGCACATGCATCTTTGCCACTTAAGTTCTGGCCAGATGCTTTTACATCTGCTGTTTATCTTATAAACAGAATGCCTACAAAAGTTTTAAAAAATAAAACTCCATTAGAACTTCTACATAAAACCAAACCAGATTACTCTTTTCTCAAAACTTTTGGTTGCTTATGCTTTCCATATACTAGACCATATAATAAACACAAGTTGAGTTTTAGATCTTTACCATGTACCCTTCTTGGATATGCTACCAGTCAAAAAGGCTATAAATGTCTGACTAATGAAGGTAAAATAATTATATCAAGGCATGTTGCATTTAATGAACATGTTTTTCCCTTCACTAGCTCAGACATAAAAGTCACACAAAAAGTTTATAGTGCCAAGAAGTTTCTTTCACCCATACCTGTATGGGAGAAAGAAACTTCTGAAAATATCAAAGATAAACAAGGAGTGAGCTCAGATCTCCAACACACTGTGTCCAGAAATGGACCAGGTCAGAGAGATATTTTAAGCTCATGTAGTTCTGATGAAGCTGTTCATGAAGATGAAGACATCCATGATGCAAATCAGAATAATGAGCAAGTTAGCAGCTCTTCATCAAATGGCAGTGATGATACACCTGTTCAGGAAGGACATCACATGGTTACTAGGTCTAAACATGGTATTTTCAAACCAAAAGTTTTTACTGCACATATTAACTATGAAGAACCATCAAGTTTTGAGGAAGCAAGTAAATGTGACAAGTGGAAAGCAGCTATGGATGAAGAATACAAAGCTCTAATTAAAAATAATACTTGGAGCATAGTTCCTAAACCAACCAACAAAAATATAATTGGCAGCAGATGGGTATATAGGTTGAAAGATCTACCAGGAGAAGGAAAGGTCAAATATAAGGCCAGACTTGTAGCAAAATGTTACACCCAACAATATGGGTTTGACTTTTCAGAAACATTTTCTCCTGTGGTCAAGCCAACATCTATAAGAATAATTCTGACAATAGCCTTATATTATGGTTGGGATATTAGGCAACTTGATGTTAACAATGCATTTCTAAATGGTGATTTGCAAGAAGAAGTTTATATGCAGCAACCACAAGGATACATTCAGAATCACAGCAAGGATCTGGTATGCAAGTTACATAAAGCAATTTATGGCTTAAAGCAAGCACCAAGGGTCTGGTATGAAAAGTTAAAATCAACTTTACTTTCAATGGATTATCAGGTATGTAAATCTGACAATTCCATTTATACCAAAATAAATGAAAAATGTACTGTTTATATTTTGGTATATGTAGATGATTTTATAATAACAGGAAACAATGATGATGAGATTAAACATGTTATTAACTTCCTGGATAAAACCTTTTCCATTAAAGATCTAGGTAAACTGCATTATTTTTTAGGCATAGAGGCAGTCAGAACTACTAATAATGAAATCATGCTATGCCAACAAAAATATATAGCTGAAATTTTAAAAAGGGCAAACATGAGTAGTGCTAAGCCAATGCCAACACCTATGACAAGCAATTTACATTTATCTAAATACATTGGAGAACAAATTGATAATGTAAAACAATACCGAAGTATAGTGGGTGCCTTGCAATATGTAACAATTACCAGGCCAGACATATCATTTTCTGTAAATAAAGTTTGCCAATTTATGCAGAATCCATTAGATCAACACTGGAAGGCTGTAAAGCGTATTCTCAGATATTTAAAAGGAACTGCAACTCAAGAAATTAAGCTAAAGAAAGGCAAAAACTTATCTATTCAAGGATTTGCAGATGCTGATTGGGCATCCAACTGTGACGATAGAAGATCTACCACGGGACATTGCATATTTCTGGGAGGAAATCCAGTATCTTGGTGTGCTAAAAAGCAGCCCACTATATCTCGCTCGAGCACTGAATCCGAGTACAGGAGTGTTGCTTCAGCCACAACTGAAGTAATGTGGATAGAATCTCTTCTTAAAGAGTTAGGGTTCGGATCTCAGCATAAAACCACCATCTGGTGTGACAATTCCAGCACGGTGGCTCTCTCCGCCAACCCTATACTTCATGCAAGGACGAAGCATATAGAGATTGATTTGTATTTTGTCAGAGAACAAGTAGCGAGAGGAAAGCTTGAAGTTAATCATCTTCCCTCTACTTGTCAGATAGCAGATATTCTTACGAAAGCTTTGTCTCGCAAGAATTTTGAAAGATTAAAAATCAAATTATGCATAGAAGACATGGGGAAGCAGCAGGAAGAAGAAACCCTAGCCGCAACTGAAAGGGGGAAATAAGATATCGTATGAACACAAAACCAAGTCTTTATCTCAGTAATCTTTATCCAACTGAACAGCTTCATCTCTGCCATCCATTTACACGGTCCAGATGCATTGTATTTTTTGTTTTGGATTGCTAAAATCCTGGGCCTACTTATTTAGCCCATTACTGTACATATATATTGTCTTTGTTTTGTACATTGAGAGCATTCAGTCTTGTAATCATTTTACTGCTAAATAAAATTACAATTCGTCATTTGATTGTTTTCGAATAGGTACTACAATACATGGTAATATCATTATCTGATGATATGTCTATCCCCCTCATCCATCTTTTCATGTTGCACCTACAATACATGGGAGCATAGCAGTGCCTTCTCCAGACCCCTTGATCACAGTATCCTCAAGGACCCAACCTAAGTGATTAGATTACTTCAGAGTCTTCTGACCCTACCACTCCTCCAGATTATCATGGACTCGTATGTGACTAGTTGGTATGATTTATCTCAGGCTACACCTTTGTTCCTAGCTACATCGTCTCATTCTGTTTTTGATCATGTTAGTTTGTTGTTTAACTCTATAAAAATTATTTGTGTTGGGTTTGTTTATTGTATTTGACCTCATGAACATTTTTTACTTGCAGTTATGCATCGCTGACATTTTATTATGATTATGTTATTTGCACTAGTACGAATGGCACGTGCGCTGCACATGCATAGAGAAAATATAAATAGTTCTTTTTTAGTGCAAAATAGTTGCGGTCTTGGATAGAATGTAAAATAATGGTCTTGGAATTGTTAAGAGTTTATTTCATATTGTAAATTATAAGTTTTTAATTGCATGATATCTCTAAATTTTCTGACCGCTTCCTTTGGTTCAAACATCAGTTCTAAAGAAATGCACTAAAATGCCATGGGGAAACCTCATAAATAATATAAAAGGTGTATGGTGAACCAGTAAAAAAATATGTATTACATGGAGCATTGAGATGCATAATATGGACTATTGACCAATTATTTCTTGTTATATGTAGTATTACATCTACTCACAATAATGTAATGCCACATATAATTAATTATACTATCCTACTTTCTTGAACTAAATCATTAATTCAATAACCGACATGTTCCATTTTGCAGCATAATGTAAAATCTATATTTTCTGTCTACATGTCAAGAGAAGTGGGAAAATTTTCCGATCATGTGAGCAAATGAGCATATGACCCAAGATAAATTTATTCATTGGTTGAATGAAGCTTGCAGTAAAACGTATAATTATAAGAAGCATAATGAAACTTGCAATAATATTTAAAATTATAATTTTGCACTTAAAATTAATCAATTTTTGGCAGTGTTATGCGGTAGGAAACCGATAGAAACAATATTATCAAAATCATTGTGAAAATAAAATGCATCTTCCCAGTCACGTGTTCACTTTCAACTTCCATCCGTAATACAACTTTATGCTTCCTTTCCTCAAACTTGAATTCTTCTATTTTTAGCAGCAAGTATAATCAACTAAACACATACGACATATCAACAATAGTGAAGGCAGGGCCAGGTTCAGTTTGGCAACTCATAGTATATACAGTCCAACAAATAATAAATGAACTCAACATTGTTTATCATTGTTTAGCTTACATCACTGTGAGTGGAATATATAAATAAGGAATACCGCATGTTTATCTGCTTATTGAAAAAAAATCAATATCCTTGTCGTTAGAAACTTGAAATTTTTGTCATTGGGAATATCCATCTGATACGGCATCTTCTTTTTAAATTTTTGTTCCATGCCAATTGAAACAAAACAAATCACATTTATAAGTCATGTTTTCAAAATAATCTATATTATTATCCACTAAACCATGCCAATTATTCTGTACTAACTATATACTATCCAAGAAAATAACCTTTCTCTAGAAATTATATACCATCCAAGAGAATTGATATCCCCATATAATGAGCTCTTCTGGAATATTCAACAGTAAAGGAAACCCTCCATCGTCCACTAATAAAACAACAATTTCATTACAAATGAAGTTATTCAATAAACATCTTAACAACATGATATCAAACCTAATACAAAAAAATTCATCATACCATTTGAAAATCATGCTCATTCGGTAATTTGAAGATCAATATTTCGAATAATTTGCAAACGTAATTACTATTATATGTTATTTTTCTTTTACACGGACAACTTTTGTAATCGACCTCTACATCTTTTGTTTTCGGAATATCATTAGTGTAACACATTACAATACTGACCAAAAATATATTAAATAACATTTGTAATTTTTTTAAAGATCTGTATATAAGTGGTGTAAGCTGTGTAAACATTTGTCTCACTAAAATCACATAATGTAGTTTAAAAGGAATAAAATGCAAAAAATGTGATACATGTGAAATAATATGTATGTATATATCTTCTCTCCTACCTCCCTTGCACAGATCTGGTAAAGAATTTCAAATTTAGAAATGAACAATTCAGTTCAAAAGTTAAAAAAAAAAAATTGGGGGAGAGAGCAACACCTACCTGTGTTTATGAAGGTTAGAGTTCTGTTTGGATTCAAATATGTGCACTATGGAGAAAAAGATTTCTTATAAATATAAAAGAAGGACGAAGGGTATTATACGTATTTCAAAAAGACACCGAGTAAGTCAATGGAATGAATTCTCTTTATTAGTAGTAGAGATTAGTTCTTTTGTGATGTATAATCTATGTCACGTTTGTTGTCTACATAATTTGGATATTCAATGTGTAATTTCATGATATGCATTTCTTCGTTCCAAGTATTTCTTCTCCTTTGGTTAATGACAAAGGCGAAGAAGTGTTTATAGCATACTGACCGGGTACTATAAAAAGGGGAGTGTTATTCATATTGTTCATAAGTAGTATTCACATCAAAAAGTGGGAGAATGTTAGGACCTCGTGTTATGATGATGTCAATGAAACATAAAATCAACACACACACACAGAAATATATAAAGCATCACGATCAATAATTTATAAACGAAAAGAAAATAACATGATAATGGAGATAGTGGAGTAAGATAAGGCAACTCAAAGATATATAGTGGTGATGATAAGGCATCAACAAGTTTCATTTAACAATACAAACAAAGGCAAGTTAGCATAGTTTGAAATATCGAGTTAAGTTTTAGAATATTTATGTTAAAACCACTATAATAATCTCTCCACTCCATTCTTCTTCAACAATTTTCAAAATGTGATTCAATATTTATATTAAACTTCTAGTAATTATTTAAATAACAATTTCAATAAAACAAAGTAATTATGAATTTTACATGTATCTAGAAGTTGACCTCTGCAAAGTTTAGTGGTTAACCACGAAGGCAACCGTTTGATCGCTTCTCTTTGCACATGCCGATCGATGGAGATGCAATATTGTTGCAAAATTCTTATTTTTAATTATTTTATTCTATATATCATTGCAATTCTTTATGATGGGTTCTGAAAGTATCTTCCGATAAGTTATAGATCTTAAATGATAAATTCTCATCACTATATAAACTCCTAAGCATTTATGGACAAGATCACTTTGCTTGATCGGTTCTTTAACTCTCTGTAAATATAAATTTCTCACTCCATAATCTCACTCATTTGACTCCAAATCATACTCAAATCATTTTAATATTGTCCAAAACCCTACACATTCGTTTATTAAGATTATGGTGGTTATAGGACCCTTGTACTATAATTGGAAACATCTACATCCAAAACACGAAGTTTTTTGTCACTGTTCTGCTAAAATACTATTGGTTAAAGTCCCATTCGGATAGTAAATTATTGGCGTTATAATGTTGGTCCTTCGGGAAAAGTGAGAGTTTGTTGGTAGTGGAAATTCGAACGAGAGTTTTGGGATTGGAAGTAGGACTGGATGTCCGAACCAGTATAAAAATCTATGGTGCATATTTTCTATTTACTTAGTTACTCACTTTATTGAATTGTTTACTTACTGCTCGGATAATCATACTACTGATAATCTACTTAAGTTGGCTAAGTTACTTAAACCAGATTCAATCCACATGTAAACTTCCCATATTTTGGTACTCTAAGTGCTAGCATTTATGTTCTCTATGATAATAATGTGTTCGCCACTTAAAATGCCACTACATCTAAAGTAAATAATAATTATATTTGGAACTGTTGATTATGCCATACTAGTGAAAAATGACTATATAAGTTGAAAAACGAAAGTTATTAATCATTTCTTACTTACTAGAAATGTCTCAAAGATAAAATGAGGATTCATTTGTTATATTCATATGTCACATATCATTTGATATTCTACACAAATGAGCATAGTTCACATAACGTTGTATAATACTTGTACAATAATAAGTAAAACAAAGGACGCCATTTAGTGGTCACACACATTCAATAAGATCAGTTTTTCTTGTTCTGATCATATTAAATAAAATAACTTTAATTCATTATTCAAATTTGACTTTGTTAGCTTAAGTTTAGCTATTTCAAATTTTCCATGCATTTAAAGATTATCACATTTAGTGCTAGGTGGTATCACACATTCATAAAGCACTTGCTTGTTTTATTTCATTTTATAATCTATCGAGCATTGCATAACAAAGCTACCACCTAAACTATTAGCTACCGTCAGCCACAATATACCAATGTAATCAAGTGCTTGTTTCCCAAAGTTATCACACATACAATACTTAAGCTATCGAAGACTACTTCCCAAAAGCTATCTACTATAACTTACTATAGCTATCACAACATGCGACGGTAAATATTAATTTATGTTATCGCATATACTATTGTAGCATGTGACATACCGTTGAGACTATCGTAGCATGCAACGGTAAATATCGGCGTAGGTTACCGCAACATGCGATTGTAACTATTTGTGAGGCCATCGCAACATGCGATGGTAACTATCAATGAGGCTATCACAATATGTCACAGTAACTATCAGTATAGGTTACCACATAATGCAATGGTAACTACAGGTAAGGCAATCACAATATACCATAGTAATAAGCGGTAAGGCTATCACGACATACGAGGGTAACTATTAGTGGAGGTTACTGGATCATGTAATGATACTTATAGGTAAGGTTATCTCATCATGTAACTTTAACTATCGGCGAGAGAGTCGCAACATGTGATGAAACTCTCAACGAGGCTACCGCATTATGCAATAGTAACTATCAGCAAAGCTACCACTACATGTGATGGTAACTATCGGTATGCATCTATTACAACAAGTTATGAAGATTATCAGTATGCACCTATCTCAACAGGGGGTGGGGACTATTGATATGCATTTATCTGACGACGGTGATCATTTTAGGAATGCACATATCCGATGGCGATGGTTAATGTAATGATATTTCTATAATTAAATGTTTAATGGTTTATTACCTGACAAAATAATATGTTTTAATTTAATTTATCATTTATCGTATTCTTATTAGCTTTATATTGTCAATCAAAATCCAAAAGAATCTTCCCATTATCTATTCTCTCTAATTAATCTCCTTAATTACTTAGTTAATTATGGGTAATTAACTCTTATACCATTCAATTCATGCAATTTACAAATTAATTGGAAAACTTCCATAAAAACATAGCAAATCACTGACATATTTCTTTACCTCAAGTAAATATTTTGGAACAAAGTATGAAGATTTACATACTTTTTAGTATTATTTCATTCATGAAAATACCATAATTTCCACTTAAAACCAAAGTAATTAGTTTAGACATGGGAAAATTATCAAACTAAAAACACTTTTAACATTTATCAGTATAAACATCATATTAAAGTTTTAAATCTTTACATTATAATTTATTCATGTTTTTATATTATTTTGGTTACTAACTTATCCATATAGCATCTAATATTTAGATTCATCCAAACAGATCAGAATCATGTTCTTAATCATCAAAAACATCAAATAATATCAAAAATTGACCTAAAAAGGTAAGAATAGTTAAGTCTTTTTTAATATTACTAACATAAATGATGAAGATTGGCATTATTTTTCTTTTTAAAGTTTAAAGCTTCTTCTTTGAAATGATTTGCTCCTAATCTCTATCTTAGCAATGTTTGGATTTCATTTATATTATTTTATTTTACATTTAGGTTTTTGGTTAGAGCTCAAGGATCCCCTTACTTAATCAATTAATTCCTTAAAACCTCTTAATATAGTTGGCTTCGTCCTTGATTGATTTCTATCGGCGAGCCAATGACATGATGAGGATGGAAGATGCTGAGCCTTTGGACAGTGACAATGAGGCGAGACACCCCATCCATGTCGGCCCTCGCAAAAACAATGATCATAGAAATAGTGGTCATCAAGTTGTGCCTGAAGGCAACCAGAGGCCGAACCTTAGTACAAACCTAAGCACATGTATCATACTTACTTTAATTTGAACATGGATATCGCCATAATCTATCTCGTCACCCAGAACCAGGTGCAATTTCAAAGACCCACCACCACCAAGGATGGAAAGAAGGAGGAACCTCGGGGCAATAGAAAATATTATCAAATCTATGGCCACTCTACAATAGACTGTCGGGTGCTTAAAGGTGAGATTGAGAGACCCATTTGTGAAGGAGTACTCTTAGAGTTCATTTGGCATATGGCTGAGCAAAGGACAAACTGCGACGACCGACCAAATTAGCCCCTTCCACCCAGTTACACAAATGTCTAGGCTATCATCGAGGCCACATCATATGCGGAGGCCTACATGTGGTCGGCAACAACTGGAGGGCACAGTCCCAATATCAAAGGGAAGTGGACATAGCCGGTCAGAGGTACTCATTAGAATCTCGGGCATCCCAGGCACCTCGAATGAAATCAGAGTGATCGATCAACTTCACAGCCGAAGGCAGGGAAAAATCTTCTACCCAGACCATGACCCTATAGTCATCATTCTTGCCTTAGCCAACTTCAGTATGCGGGCTTTCGTGGATGGGAGCAGTTCGGTTAACGTCATGTTCAAGAACGTCTTTGAAGCTCTCAAGCTTCCTACCTCCAATCGCACCCCGTAGGCCTTGTCCATTTACGACTTTGGGGTTGTAGGCATTGTTTCGATGGGCACTACCTCCCTTGTAACAATGTTTTTCCAAGAGCCTCTCGCTGCAAAAATACATGTAAATTTTATGGTGGTTAATTGCCCATCTGCTCATAATCTATTAATAGGACACCCGACACTCGCTGAATTAGATGCCATCATCTCTTACAATTGCCTCGTCATGAAGTTCCTTATCCAATATAAGGTTGGCAAAATCAGAGGCAATCGGCAGAAGGCAAGATAATGTTATGGGACTTGCCTTATGTAAGCAAAAAGGACATTCTCATACTTCAACAAGGGGTTTCAACAATTAGCTTTGGGTTCCTTAGAAGATCCACTGGGTCGGCCAGCGCCTTGGGTCTTGCTGAGACCGACCTAACTCTAAAGCATCACCGACCACTCCAACCTTACCATAGCTAGTTGACTCATCTGAAAGAGCCGGAGGCATCACTACTTCAACTCGGGCCCACGGTTACAGATAAGTTTTCATTTCTAAAAAATTCTCCTTACAAGTTCTTATGAGCGGGCATCACACTAGCCCCTCTCACCATCATGCAACTCACTCACATACGTGTGCTTGAGCCAGCAATATGCTTTGGTTCAATTCAGGATCAACGATCACTTCACAACTAGCGGTGTGTCAACAAGAGAACCTCGTAGCCAACATGCACTCAGATTCAAGCCAAGTCTGTCTGCCACTCTACGTTTAACCGCTTGCAACCTAATAGAACCTGCAAGCTAACATCACTCCAACTCATGCAGGTGCAAACTGACACTTTGCATCTGGTCGGTACATGTCCTACATGAACGACCGTACCTAATTCGACTTACTATCACTTTGATATAACATATCCTAAAAAGAAAAGACTTTTTTGCAAACTATACTAGAACTATTAGCCATCTGGAGCACTATACTCTACAAGTTGTGCATAGATAAACAAGTTGGGACAATAATAAAATTTTAAGTCAAATTTGTAACAAAAGATCGTTTCATTTAGTTCAAAGGGTGCGGAGGTACAACGCCCTCCTTGCTAAGCTTATAAAAACATTCTATTGCTAACTAGTTGAAAATAAAAAGAGAATATGAACATGTGCCATGAAGAAGCTAACTTTAAGTGTAGAAATGAGCGCTCCTGATGATGCCCGACAAGTATTTTCCTATGGAAGTATGGGTGTGTGGCCATCTTCGAAGCCTTCAATATCGAATCTCATAGGAGGCCCTGAAAAGCTACCAGTCGACAACGTCAAGGAACAGACTAAGACTTTAGCCGTGACATTAAGGCAGAGGTAACATCCACTACTCTTTCCAGCAAGGTGCTGAAGCGTGCAAGACGGCCTAGATGCAGAGCAGTAAGGGCTAGATAAAGAGAAAATCCACCAACATCAGTTAGGCCTTTGGCATGACAGCAATGGTCGAGTACCATTAGAAAGTTGGCCTAGGGGAGCAAGCCTAGGCCAAGCAATGAAACAAGATCCATCTCAAAACAAGTTCCAAACGTCGGTCTGAACTGCAATCAACAAATAAAGTTCAGCGATAAGAAGGCTTCTCCCTTCTTATAATACCAAAAAAGGTTGAAAAAAATCAAGGAAAGTTCAAAGGTGTTTGGAGAGGAAGAGGAAGACAAAGTTAGTTGTTTTTATCAATAGAGAATCTTCAGATATCAATAAGTTATGAAGGATTTCTATGGGAAAGATTTTTGTGGGTTCAGAACTAAGGAGAAAGGGATATTTATATACCTACCACTTTGGATTCAAAAGGCATCTCCGTCATTCATATTAGATAGGCACTACGTCACTTCAAGCATGTGGGAAACATGACTATCCCTACTACGTATGGAAAAGAGAACCGCCATAGCTAATGACATATCGATACAAGGCAGGCACATTAAATGCATGTCAAAGTGTTCAATCGGCAAGAATTTCATGATTAAACAAGCATGTACCCGTATACATATATAGACCTAGGGAGCAAAATGTTGCTTAAATTTCTCGCAAATAACTAGCAGGCCAATTTAGGTGATCTGGCTCGATCGAAGTCGGCTCACCTATTCTGCAACTGGTCCTCACAGGCTTGCCCAAACTCAAGTTGGTCCCAAACCAATTCTTTTACTCAACGAAGCATCAAGATGAAGCCCAACCATTCCCGGTCCATTTCGGCCTAGCTCGATGATGATCGACTCCTTTACCCCCAGTCTACTCCCATCCAGACCCCAAGTCAGCCCGTCTACTTAATCATCATTTCATTCGTCAATAAACACCACTCTCGGCTACTTTTAGGCAATCTGCAAACTCGATGAGGCAGGCTCAAGCATTACCCATCCATGGTCCAGCTTCTGTACAGCCGCCCATGACCGGTCCCAAGCAGCCCCCTTTGTTGCCTTACATTTGACCTAGTCCTTAATAATTCTTGGTTTCCTTTATATCTTCAATAGTTGGTCGTCCATCTCAACATGCCGTGCCATGTAAGCACACAAGGAAATAACAAGCTGTCCATCCATCTATAAAAAGCACTGTAGCCTGCCGTTTGAACTGATATGGCAAGCCATCAACATTGAATGTGCATCAAAGCAACGAGTATATTTTCTCAAGCACACATCCATTTGCACCTTTACAACTATCTTCCATCTGCCCATGCCATCATATCAACAGCCAAGAACTATTCTCGTCTATTTTGTAGCAGAATCTCAGCCATCTATCATCCATTTCAACTACCATAAGTACATCATGCATTATCACTTCTAAGGCGTTGGAATATAAGAATTATGAATACTACACACAATCCAGAGCTCTTTACACCACAAATCAAGCCCTAAGAACTTGAGATTAGCTGGCTTTTTAGTCTTAAGTGCTTAATGTTCTCGTTGTCTCATGTAATTCCCAATAATTGTAAAAGCAGCATATGGTAAGAGATCTTTATAGTGGACGTAGGCAAGCTTGTTGAACCACTCTATATTTGGTGCCTTTTACTTTACTTGCTCATATTTCCTTATTTTCAACCTTTCAACCTAGTGTTAGCAAGTAACATTTGCGTATTAGTCTGATTTTGATACTTGCTAAAATTCTAGTCAACAAATCGCGTTTGTGAATTCTCCAAAAAGCCAGATGATTTAATTATTTTATAAAATATTATGAATTAATTGATATTTAATAAATATTAATTATTAATTTATTTGATGTTTTGGGTGCTGTTAGTAATTATTTGGATGTGTATATAAAAGTATTATATGCACGTATTCAGTACTTATTTAAGCGGCTTTCAATAGAGATAATTACTGAATGGGATTTTGAAAAAAAAAATCCATTTACTGGCAATCATGGTCGAACATGTTAGGAGAGAGGAAATGCTTGGCTTAATTGAATATTGATTAGAAATTAAAAGAGAAAGTTTAAAGTGAGAATGAGAAAGGTTTTTCTCTCATTAAAACAATTCCTCTAGTTTATTTTTTCATTGAATTTTCTTCTTCTTTCTTTGCTCCATCCATGGCCACCGCCTCCTACCCCATTCATGGCCAAATTATTGTTTCTCTTACCCAAAATTAAAACAAGTTGTTCACCCGATTCCTATAAAATTGGATGTTGATTCTAGGAATCTTAGGAAGAATATTAAGGTCAAGGTGTTACAAATGGATGGATCTACTTAGGTAATTCTTCATATCTTATTTTACATACGTCACCGACCCTAGTATGTATATTTGTATTTCCAAATACCTTTTCAAATAATTTTATTTAGAAATTTAAATTTAATTGTGAGTTTCTGATTTGTTTTTGAATTATAAATTATTGCAATTACAAAAGTACAGTATACCCATACACACATACATAAGTATGTATATGTGTGTGTGGGGGGAGGGGGAGGGAGTGTCTATGTATATGCATATATATTGATGTTTGAATTAAATTCCAATGTTTGACGTAAGTTTGGATTTAAAGTTGTTTTAATAAAGGTTAGTTTTAGTAAAATAAAATTATTTATGCACATATACATACTTAACACACACAAACAGATACATATACATACACACACGCATACATATATATACACACACATATATATTCACATATGTTTAATATTTCATATCAAGGTGTATTATGTTGCAACTAAACAATAAAGTTGTTGATGTATATATGTATATTTGTATTTAATTTTTATTATGTTTAAAACTTAATTTGGCTTCTTTTTTAGAACATATGTGACAAGATAATGAATTTGAATATGAACATGAATATGAAATTTATAATTGCTAGAACAATGTTTATTATGGATATTGTTCTAAGTGATTTTGGTTTATATGTTTATGTGATATTTCAAATCTAATATTTAATGCCTAAACATTTTTATTATGAATAAATTTTTCCAATTTCATCTAGAGATTAGATTTAGATCTAATTAGAAGCCCACAAATGGAGAAGGCTGAAAGTACTTTCCATTCCTCATTACTTACCGAACCTATTCTAATTCAATTACACAAATTTACTTTCTTAACTATATATACACAAAAAAGGGAAATACATGATATATGTACATATAAATATCTAAACTATATGTTGTTCTATTAATATGTGCATACAAACCATACATACATACATACATGCATACATATTGTAGTGCGCTTAAACATATGTATATACACACCGAGAAGATGATACGCTGAAAGAAGAAATCAAAAAATAGTCAAGGCATTTATATTTTGATATGTATGTGAAACTATCATATACATGTAAGTATAATATATATGTATAGATAATATATATAAATCCCAATATTTGTATGTATCATAACTTGATAGCGAATAGATATAGACATGTGTATAACCATTTGTCTATATCTATTCGTATCAAGTTATGATAAATATGGTTTCACACATGTCTATATCTATTCGTTATCAAGTTATGATATGAATATGCATGCATGTATGTGTGCATATATTCAAATCAAACACCAAACAATCTGATTCACCATATATTTTGTATGCATGCCAAACCATTTATATACATACATGAATACATTGGGTGTATTCATACTTAATCAAATGTCACAATTAATGAATATATATTTAGTTAATCAAGAATGAAACAATCTCGTTAAAATATGATTTTATTAAACCACTAGATTGGATCTAGTATTAAATACTGGATTTCATAGGCCCACTAAGACCCGATTAGGAAAAAAAATTGAAATCAACCCACTTCACACATTGCGGAATGGACATGGTTCCTTTAATGATATCATAGCCTAAATGGTCTATGCTATTTAGTTTGTTAAAATTATGGCAAATTAATGAAATCACTTGTCTGATGGGTGTATAGAATAGTAATGCTTAGACTTGGGGTTGAATAATCAAGTATTCTACCCTCTTTGGCTACTGGCTTGGCTCAATGGGTGGAGTAAGTCCAAGAGGTTGGGCTGGATGTAAGGCACATAGCTTTTTAAGCCTTAGGCTAATTTTCAAGTAAACATTTGGAAATTAAAAAAATAAAATTTTAAATTTAAAAGTTAAGTTTAAAATATAAAAGAAATTTTCATAAAGATTACAAAATAAATTTTCAAAATTATTTCAAGAAATTAGATGTAGTTTCTATATAGCCTGTCCCAAGCCAGGATAAAGGAGGGTTGTGATAGGCTTGGCGAGCCAATATAAAAACCCTAGTCTCCCTTATGGAAATGGAACCTTATTATAGGATAGCTAAGCTCCACGATAGGAAGACAAGAGAGTTCAACCAATTTAAATGCATCAAGAATGACAACAATAGGCTTTTGGGAAGGACGATGAGATAAAAAATAGATGGAGAGATTATTTCGACAAGCTATTCAATGAAGAAGGTGATAGCACTACGATCGAGCTGGATGACTCCAGTAGACATTTTTTTCGGAGAATTCAAGAGTCCGAGGTAAGGGAGGTGCTAAACGGATGAAAGGCAGGTAAGGCATTGGGGTCTGATGACATTCCCATTGAGGTGTGGAGATGCCTTGGAGATGCAGGGATAGCCTAGTTAACTAAGTTGTTCAATAATATTTTCAAATTAAACAAGATGTCAGATGAGTAGAGGAGAAGCATATTAGTTCCAATTTTTAGAATAAAGGAGATATTCAAAGTTACACAAACTGCAAAGGAATTAAGACTATGAGTCATACAATGAAGCTTTGGGAAAGAGTTATTGAACATCGATTAAGAAGGATGACAACTGTCTCAAAAAACCAATTTGGTTTCATACTTGGAAGGTCGACCGCAGAGGCGATTTTCTTGATAAGACAACTTATGGAGAGGTTTAGGGAGTAAAAGAAGGATCTACACATGGTATTTATTAATTTGGAATGGAGAAAGCTTGACAAAGTACCGAGAAATGTTATGTGGTGGGCTCTGGAAAAGAAAAGAGTCTCGACAAAGTACATTACATTTATTAAGGATATGTATGATAATGTTGTGACTAGTGTCAAAGCATGCGAGGGTGAAACCAATGACTTTTCCATTAACATAGGATTACATCAAGGGTCAGCTTTGAGCCACTACCTTTTTGCCCTAGTGATGGATGAGGTTATGAAGGGTATACAAGGTGAGATTCCTTGGTGTATGCTCTTTGTTGATGATGTTGTGCTAATTGACGAAAGTAGGATCGGGGTTGATAGACAACTGGAGCTGTGGAGACAAACTTTAGAATCAAGGGGTTTTAGGCTTAGCATAACTAAAACAGAGTGTATGAAATGCGAGTTCAGCGGTGTCAGGTCAGAGGATGGAGATGTCACTCTGGCCGGACAAGTAGTGTCCAAAAAGGAATCCTTTCGATATTTAGGATCAATGTTGCGGTATGATGGTAAGATTAATGAAAATGTTAGTTTTAGAATTCAAGCGGGATAGGTGAAATGGCAACAAGCGTCTGGCATTCTCTGTGACAGGAAATTCCCACAGAAGATTAAAGGAAAGTTCTACAGAATGGCAATCAGGTATGCATTGTTGTATGGTGCAGAATGTTGGCCTACTAAAGGCCAACACATCCAGAAGGTAAGTGCAGTAGAGATACGTATGCTGCAATGGAGCTACGGTCATACAAAACTAGACCGAATTAGAAATGCTGACATACGTGATAAGCTTGGAGTAGCACCAATTGAGGACACTGCTTGAGATGGTTTGGACATCCTCAACGGAGGCCTCCCGAGGCACTTATGCACGTTGGAATTATAGGCCACGTCGAATGTTCAAAGAGAGGTAGAGGTCGACCAAGGTTGACATGGGAGAAAATAGTAAAAATTGACTTGAAGGATTGGAATATATCCGAAGAGCTGTGTCGGACAGGAGCGCGTGGAAGTTAGTGATCCGCGTACCAGAACCATGAGCTAGGAGTTCTTTTTTTCCTTAGGGTTGGTTTAAGGGTAGTGTTATAAGTTTTAGATTATAGGACTAGTGAATAGGAGCCTAAGACGTAGTTTTGGTCTTCGGTCAATATTACTATTAGTACCATTATTACTAATATTATTATTACCATCATGGTTTTTTAAACATATTATTTTATTTTTATTTTTAATCTTTATTTTTATTTTACTTAGTTGTTGTTGTTATCATTATTGTTATTATTATTTTGTTTACTTATTTGACTTTATTTTTTTATTATTATCATGGTTTTTATTGTTGTTGTTGTTATGACTTTTAAATTGACTTTGTCATTTAGTTTTGGGTTTCATCTCTAGCTACCCTAACTTGTCTGGGAATAATGGCTTAGTTGTTATTTGTTGTTATTTCGACAAATTAGATATTTAATTTCAAAATTTTAACATATATATATATATATATATATGCGTATGAACATAATTAAGTAAATTAAATAATTAATTAAAAGTTAATTAATTATAACATATATATACTTATATATGCATGTAACTATACTTGTTATAATTGTACATTTATCTTAAAGTATTTAAGATAAATAAATTAAAATTTTCAAAATAATTGAAGTATTTAATTAAATTGTTTGATTAGATAAAAGGATTTACTAAATAAAGGTTAACTAATTATTATACATATACATATATTTATGTGTGTGTGTATGTATATATAACAAAATTATAACATTATAGTTGGTTATTCATTTTAAATGGTTTGAGATGAATAATATCACATTTCTAAAATTTTAAATAAAATAAAACTAATTTAAATTAGTTAACTAAATTAAGAATTACAAATTACTTAAATATGATTTAACTATTAAGGATTGAAGGATAATTAAATGTTATTTAATTGACAAGAACCAAAGTTAACTAAATACAATATAATTAATAAGGATCAATATTAATTAAATATGAATTAATTAATGAGAATCAAAATTAATTAAATATGATTTAAGTAATGAGAATTAAAATTAACTAACTATGATTTAATCAATAATAATTAAAATTAAGTAAATATGATTTAATTGATAAGATACATACATACATACATTATATAAGTTAAATTAAATTATAACATTTATAAATAAATTAAACTTACATGATTATCTGTTTACAAAAAAATTAAGTGGAACACTAAAATAAACCCAAGACAATTTTTTGGGAAAAGGTACACATGTAAAGTAAGCGTACCGTGATTTCAGATGTGTTCGAGACCTGAATCACGGGGTCATTTCATAAAAAAATACATTATTCCTTAAATTGACGTGACAACCCGCATTCCTTAACATACCAAACACCACCATATCAAGAAACATGGATCATCGTTTTAAGGAAAAAGTAGTATCACAGAGGCTAAGATATCAATGAAGAAATAATCTATCTAATCCAAATGCCATCACCGCGGAAACATAATATTAGATATATGGATAATCTCATAATAACAGTAATAAAAATCTCAAAAGCATCAAAATATCTAGGTCTCAGAATACCATAACATTGTAGTCTCAGAAAACCATAAGTATATATCAAATATCAAAGCATAATAAAAATAATCCCTCAAAAGAAAAATATTGAAACAGCAAATGTACTGATAGGAAATACATGATAAAGTATAAAATCGAACTAGACTTCAAACATGATAATCTGAAGGCAGTAATGGACTTGTCAACGGCTACTCTGTCCACCTGTGGTGGGGGAAAATAGAATGGGTCAGATATAAAGTCAGGTGAATGAGAACAAGACTAATATGAAAACTAAATACAACTTACTTTAGTCTACTCTAGGTAGGGTTGTTAATGGGTCGGGTCGGGTTTGGGTCGGGTCAAGTCGGGTTCGGGTTGATTTTAAATGGGTCGGGTCAACCCGTTTATTAAACGGGTCAGAAAAAGCTCAACCCGAACTCGACCCGTTTATAAACGGGTTGACCCGACCCGACCCGTGTAACCCGATTATAAACGGGTCGGGTCAGGTCGGGTCGTAAATGGGTCGGGTCAACCCGTATAAGGCGTAAGCGGGTCGTAAATGGGTCGGGTCAACCCGTATAAGGTATAATTGGGTCGTAAACGGGTCGGAACGGGTCGTAAACGGGTCGGGTCAACCCGTATAACCCGTATAAGGTATAAACGGGTCATAAACGGGTCGGGTCGTAAACGGGTCGAGTCAACCTATATAAGTATAAACGGGTTGTTAACGGGTCAATTTCGGGTTAGCGGGTCAACCCGAAACCCACCCGTTTATAAACGGGTCAAATTCGGGTTGACCCGAAAATGACCCGCCAAATTAACGGGTCGGGTTAACCTGCTAATTTCCGTGCGGGTTTTGGGTCATGTAGGAAATTGACAGCCCTAACTCTAGGTGATATAGGGTGTGTTTATAGTGTCTGTGCATCTAAGGTCGCAAGCCTAAGGTTACCAGCATAACAGTCATCATTCTAACAGTCATTAATCTAACATTAGGGGGAAAATAACAGATCGCATCTCACTGAACGACCGACTAGTTTTAGAGAAAATACTTGCCGCAATTTAACTCACACTGGGCCAAGAGAGGAAGAACACGCATGTAAACTCGCATAGTGACACATCGTATGCACCCGTGCCTAAATCCTCAATCCTGGCAGCAAAATACCCGCTTGGTACTAGGCACCACCTAGCTTTCAACGTTTACGCCCATATGTGCCCATGGGAATGTCCATTATCTAGTCTCCGATCCTAACACCCCAACTAACGACTGGAAATCCGATTTCAATAGCATCAACTAATGACTGGTTATTCGGTCCCAACACTTATGCGCACCTTTCGCAGCATAAGTTGCACGTCTTAACGACACTCCGCATCCTACTCTATGATACAGAAACATGAACTAAGTCTGCCATCTCAAATAAGAATACCTAAATGTGTCTACTCCAGTCAAGAAATTTAGAGAGCAACTTGGTTCATACCCCTATCGGCTCAAGGCCCCAAACAGTCTACTAAGTCTAAAGTGACTTACGACAGTCGACCTATGCTAGTCTTAGGATGATTGCCTACAATCCAGGCATATTTTGATTTACTTATTTTAAGTAAGTTAATCATTTCATTTTATTTTCAGTCTTAATCCAGACATCTTTCAATTTAATTGTTTTAAGTAAA
Organism: Allium fistulosum; assembly: GCA_030737815.1. Lineage (NCBI taxonomy): Eukaryota > Viridiplantae > Streptophyta > Magnoliopsida > Asparagales > Amaryllidaceae > Allium > Allium fistulosum. Next base: position 994,660,092 of record CM060907.1, read on the forward strand.
TTAATCCATTTCATTCAATTATCAGACATAATCCATTTCAATTATCAGACGTAATCCATTTAATTCTTATTTCAATTGGGCTAATCTGCTTGTCCTATTTTTATTATAGTTATTGCACAATTTACATTATTCTAATTAGCATTTTATAGGTGTCAAATCCAATTTTAACATATGGTTTATGGTTTTAAATATTACATATGTCAACTGCAATTTGATAAAAAGATCCATCATTTTAGATTCCAAATTTAATAAATTAACGGAGTAAAACCAAAATTAACAGTCAAATCGGCATAGGGTAGAAATTAAAATCAATTAATTTAATTAACTTGATAAATCTGTGCCCACTCACTCTGTCCTAAGCTTTCAGATTTGCCATAAATGATGCAAGCTTTCTCCCCTATATCCACTTAGGTCTCTTCTCCAATTGCTATATCTTCGTTTTATTTTATTTTAGACTGAGATTTAGAATAGAATTGGGGTTTAGAAATTGATTTGGGAAATTAGGGTTTAGGGTTTTATTTTGACAAAGCTTCGCTGTAATGGAGAGAATTAGGTTTTATGTTAGCCCTAGCTATCAATATATTGGGGAACACCTAAAACTCACCACCGTTAGATCCAGCCCAAAATCATCTCGTTCGTCCCTGAAACCTTGGCCAGCACGCAACGATCTCGCATGATGAAACAAATCGTCTCCAGGTCACCGCGACCCTATGACCGACCAGGGGTCAGATCGACCACCCACGGTTGACCTGGCCCTAGTTGATTTCTTATTTTTCTATTTTCTATTTTCTATTTTTCTTTGCAATTTCTTATTTATTCAATTCTTTATAACTTTCTCGTTTTAGCTCGGATTTCAACAAGTTATAAATGAAAGTTATCCAGAAAATTACTAGGGACACAATGGTGCAAGTCCCGTAGTCAAATTCTAAAGTTTGTGAAAATTATTCTTTTAGGTCAATTTTATATTTTATTTATATTTTCTTATTTATTTTTAGAAAATCCTGGGGTGTTACATTCTCCCCACTTAAAGGATTTCGTTCTCGAAATCTCTAAGGACAGAAGCATGCAAATAACAACCAAGAATCAAAGTCTACATCCATCTACTCATCCATTATCCATAGCAACCATAGTCCTTAATAATTCTAATGCATTATGTGATTATGCAATGTGGAATGCATATGAACTTGAATTAATGCAAAAGAGTAGTCCATCTACTAATTTAGTCGACCTCTTATTTATGCAAATATACACGTGCCATGCATCCAAATGTATACAAAGATCCTAAAATAATTGATGCTTCTACATGTATGCTCAGCCATACATCCAAATGCAACATCGATATGCAAAAATCATCCATGGATAACAACCAAAATCAACAAACAATATGCATAAGGTAGAATGTGTGTGCCTAAGGGACTCAATATCCTAGTGCATGCAATGCAACCACTTGCATCCATAAACACCCGTGTACATCCAATAGCATCCATCAACCACAACATGTCTCATTAACATATTTACAAGTATACTTATCATCCAAAGGTCTCTGCCTAATATAATCTAACCTCCCTCCAGGTTCTAACTAAAGAAAGATCATAATGTGGGATGTACCAGAAAAGAGCCGTGGTTGAGAAGCTTAAATCCTCTCCTTGGGCTCCCAAGTACTCTCAACTGGGTCATCTCCCCACTGAACCTTAACTAGTCTGATCTCCTTATTGCGGAGCCACTTAGTGTCGTGCTATAAAATGTGGGTAGGTACATGGCGAACAAGTGACTCACGCTCCACCTCAACCTCCTCTAAACTGCTAGGTTCTACTACAACAACCGAATCATGCAAGCACTTTTACAAGTGCGAGACATGGAAATCATCATGAACTCCTACCAACTTCTCCTGAAGTCTAACTCTATAAGCCTATCTCCCAATCCTAGCCAAAATCGCAAAAGGTCAAACCTCGAAGCTAGCTTCCTTGCTCGAAGCTAGCTTCCTTGAACTCCCAAATCTCATCACATGCATAAGGAGTGAGATTTTCAAAAATACCATATCCCCAACAGCAATCTCCAACTCAGAGCGCCTCCTATTTGCATAAGACTTCTATCAGTCCTGAGCTATCTTCATCCTCGTCCTAATCAAGTCCACCCTCTTTGAAGTCTCTCTAACCATATCATGCCCAAAGATAATCCTATATGTAGTGTCCTACTAATATAATGGCGATCTACAAGGTCTGCCATATAAAGCCTTGAATGGTGCCATCCCTATGCTAGCTTGGTAGCTATTATTATAGGAAAACTCTACTAGTGGCAAATGATCATCCCAAGGGCGTCCAAAATCAATTATACACAACCTAAATAAATCCTCTAGAACCAGATTCACTCTCTATGTCTGACCGTTAGTCTGTAGATGGTATGTTGTACTCAAGCTCAACTCAGTCCCTAAAGCCTCTTACAAACTCCTACAAAACTCATCGGTGAAGAGTGAGTCTCTATCACTAACTATACGGGTATGAAATGAGCATACTTGGGCAATCTGTCCACGATGACCCAAATGCCCTCATTCCTCTCCTAGATCTTGGTAATCCATTTATGAAGTCCATAGAAATGCTCTCCCACTTTCACTGTGGGATGTCCAATGGCTACAACAATCCTCCAGGCTTCTTCTGCTCCGCCTTCACCCTTTGGCAAGTCATACACTTAGCTACATACTCTGCCATTTTCCTTTTTCATCCTAGACCAAAAGAAAACTCTCTTCATATCTTTGTACATCTTACCTCCATGGGGATGAATTGTCACCCTAGAGTGGTGAGACTCCGTCAATACTGCATCCACCAAATCCGCACTATGAGGAATATAGCCTATCATGTCTCCTCAACCATCCCCTCAAGTCTATGGCATAACGTCAAAGATGACTCGATGACTCCACTCTGCCTAATCTATCCAAAAGGTCTACCAGCTCACCGCCCTCTCTCTGCCTAGCCCTAATCTGCTCCATCAAGGTCGGCTGAACATTTAATACTGCTTATAATCTAGGGGTAATATCGGATGATGGCCTAAAGTCAATGGTGGAAATATACTCCAAATATCTCCACTCAAAAAATAAAGGAGTTATTGTAGCTCTCTGTCTACTCAATGCATCCGCTATAACATTCCTTTTGCCCGGGGTATAATAAATCTCGAAGTTGTATGAGGCTAAGAACTCTATCCATCTCTGCTACCTCAAATTCAAGTCCTTTTGGGAGAACAAGTACCTCAGGACTTGTGGTTCGTAAAAAGCTCAAATCTCTCACCCAGAAGATAATGTCTTCAATACTTAAGAGCAAAGACTATAACTGCCAACTGAAGATCATGCGCCGGGTAGTTCCTCTCATGAGTCTTCAATTGTCTACTAGCATAGCATACCACTCTACCCTCATGCATCAACACTGCTTCAAGTCCCATATCATGAGCATCGGTATAAATCATAAATGGTTTACTCCCATCATGTAACACTAATACAGGTGCACTAGTCAAAGCCTCCTTCAACCTAATGAAAGCATCGTCGCACTTCACATTCCATGCAAAAACTATATTCTTCTTAGTGAGGAAAGTCAATAGGGTAGATATCCTAGCGAAGTCCATAATTAACTTCTTATAATAACCCATGAGACCAAGAAAACTCCTCACTTCTATGGCATTCTTCAGAACATGCCAATCCTACACTACCGCCACCTTACTAGGATCTACAGCCAAACCAACCTCTGAAATAACGTGTCCCAAAAAGCAAACCTCATCTTTCCAAAAGTGTATAAAAACTTAGCTTTAAGCTTATTTCTCGGAGGGTCCTAAGCACCTCCTCCAAATGCAAATCATGCTCCTCCCTACTCCTTGAGTATACCAAGATATCATCCACAAACACTACCACAAACTTATTTAGGAACTCCTTAAAACACTCGGCTCATCAAATCAACAAAATAACCAGGAGCATTAATTAGTCCAAAAGGCATGACCAACCACTCATATAACCTATGGGGAGTCCTAAATGCATTTTTTTGAATACTATCCTTGGTTACTCTCAACTGATGGAAATTTGTAGCTAAGTCAAGCAGGAAAAACACTCTTGCTCCAACCAACCGATCGAAGAGATCATTTATGCGGTGCAAAGGATGGCGATTCTTCTTTGTCAGCTTATTCAGCTCCTGATAATCAACGTAGAGTCTAAGGGAACCATCAGCCTTGGTGGCAAAGATGATTGGCGCCCCCACTCGAAAATCCCCCTCATGCTGAAACTATTCTCCAACAGCACATTTACTTGCTTACTCAACTCATGTCATTCCCTTGGAGTCATGTGCCTCAAAGGCAAAGCAACTGGTTGAGCATTCTCTACAAGATAGATCCTAAACTCGACCTTTCTCTGGGGTGGGAGACCAGTTTCCTCAGAAAACACATTTGGAAAATCCTTAACTATTGGGACAGAAACAAGCTCATCCCGTGGTAGGTCTAAGTAATAAAGGTAGCTTAACATAACTGATTCTCATGGATCGAAGAAAACCTCCAAGCTACGCCTACTATAAGTGCCCATTCTAAAAGTCTTCCTGTCACAGTCCAGTATAGCCCCATACATGGACATCTAATTCATGCCCAGTATCAACCCAAAACCAAACAACCCCAGTAAATCGGCATCGCACTCAAACTCAACCCCTAGGATTATTAACCTCAAATCCTGACATATCATAGACAGATAGGTCGGTCCCCCCTACGGGATTTGACACAACTATTAGGTCTGTCATAATACTGGTGTCTAAGTGCAAGTCATCAACAAGTCCACTAGAGATAAAAGAATGAGATGCCCTAGTATCAAATAAAGTGCGAACATAAAGACCAGACAAAGATAATACACCTTCAATTACCACCTTCTTCCCCTTATTCGGTGCTAGTTGGACACTAGAAGTGGGAATAGCCTCCGCAACATATGCCTGAACCACCTGAGCAGAAGCTAGAGAAGCAGCTCTTGGTAGTGCTAGATAATTCCTCTTAATATGCCCAACCTAATCACAATTGAAGCACTTTGACATTGGTAGCGAACACTCCTTAACAAGGCGCCCTGTCTTCCCACATCTATGACAATTTTACTCCTTCTCTTGAATCTTCCCTTTATGTGGAGGTCCACCCTTCTTCTTCCCTTTCTGAAAATTCTTCACTTCAGCCTTTGGAGCCTCTTCCACCTTCTTAGCAACATAAGTAAGTGATGCCTTCTCAAGCTGACCCCTAGATCCTATAGAAATATGACTCACTGCTAAGCCCTGTAGTGGCTGATTCAAACCATTAGCAAACTTGAGCACCTTCTTATGCTGGGTATTGATCAACTCCATTCCAAACCTCGTAAGCTCATTAAATTGATTAACGTATTCTTTAACTAACAAAGCACCCTACTTCGGATTTATAAACTTCTCCAACATAACTCCCTCCTAAGCCTGTGATAAGAACTTCATCTCAAACCTCCTTCTAAATTCTCTCCTAATCACAATACCACCACCAGCCTCAGCCTCAACAACCTCCCACCAACTGAGAGCCTCTCCCTACAGCTTCCAGGTAGCAAGTTGCCTTATAACCGCATCTTCCAAACCCATAAAGTCTAAATATCCATATGGATCCAAGCTATAGCATCAACAAAAGTCTTAGTGCCTAAGAATGGCTTCCACCCAAGTTGGAAAAGTCCTTGCATAGCTTAGCAAAGCTATGAGTGACAGGTGGGTGGACATGGACCCCACCAGCCGCCTCCTTCGTAGGCTCTCTAGTCGGATGCTCAATGGTCCCCTAGCCTGTAAGTAACGACGGAACCAAATGGGCAAGTTTATGCCTGGAATATCAAGGGTGTCGGTAGAGCCAGATCCTGCAGGATCAACCATCTCTATTTATGAATAGTAAAGATTAAATAAAATACTTCCACGGATAGCTCAAAAAAGATTTAATGTAAGGGACAACACAGGTAAGAATTGAAATAAGTATATGCACAAATTTGAGGGATTGTTGACAACATTTTCCAAAAATACTTATATATATACACACACACTTTCGAAACCCATTTTGAAAACAATTTCAAAAATCATTTCTCTTTTTAAAATCATATATATATCCATATGGGTCAAATACACTCCTATCCCTAGGAATATTGAACCTAGGCTCTGATACCACATGTGATAACCGGCATCCGTGACATGCCAAACACTGCCATATCAAGAAACACAGATCATCGGTTTTAAGGAAAAAGTAGTATCACAAAGACTAAGATATCAATGAAGAAATAATCTATCTAATCCGAATGTCATCACTGCAGAAACTTAATATCAGATATATGGATAATCGCATAATAATAGTGATAAAGATCACAAAAGCATCAAAATATCCAGGTCTCAAAATATCATAACATCGTAGTCTTAGAAAATCATCAATACTTATCAAATATCAGAGTACCATAAAAGTAATCTCTCATAAGAAAAGTACCGAAAGAGCAAATGTATTGATAAGAAATACATGATAAATGATAAAATAGAAATAGACTCTAGGCACGATAATTCAAAGGAAGTAATGGACCTGTCAACGGCTACTCTGTCCACCCGTGCTAGGGGAAAAATATAATGGGTCGGACATAAAGTCTAGTGAATAAGAACAAGGCTAACAAGGAAATTAAATACAACCGACATCTAGTCTACTCTTGGTGATAGGGTGTGTATAGTGTCCATGCACCTAATGTCACAAGCCTAAGGTCATCAACCTAACAGTCATCAGTCTAACAGTCATCAGTCCAACATCACGGGGATAATAATAGATCACATCATACCTAACGACTATTTATTTTTGGGGAATATACTGCCGCACTTTAACTCGTACTAGGCCTAGAAAGGAAGAACATGCATGTAAACTCGCATAGTGACTCATTGTATGCATCCGTGACCAACCTCTCGATACTAGCAGCAAAATACCTCTTACGCACCCTAAAAAATTACTATGCTTAACTCCGCTTGGTATTGGGCACCATTTAACTTTCAATGTCTACGTCCATACAGACTCACGTGAATGTCCATAATCCAGTCTATGATCCAATACCCTGACCAACGACCAAAAATCCGATCCCAACAGCCTCAACCACCGACCGGTAATTTGGTACCAACACTTGTGCGCACCTTTCACAACATAAGCTGCACATCTTAATGACACTCCACATCCTACTCCATGATATGGAAATGCGAACTAAGTTCGCCATCTCAAATAAGAACACCTAAATGTGTCTACACTAGCAAAGCAATTTAGAGAGCAACAGGGTTCGTACCCATATCGGCTCAAGGTCTAAACAGTCTACTAAGTCTAAAATGACTTACGACAATCGACCTACGCTGGTCTTAGGTCGATTGCCTACAATCCAGACATCTTTCGATTTACTTATTTTAAGTAAGTTAATCAGTTCATTTTATATTTAGACTTAATCCAAACATCTTTCAATTTATTTGATTTAATTAAATCGATCCATTTCATTCAATTATCGGAGGTAGTCCATTTCAATTATCAAACGTAATCCATTTAATTCTTATTTCAATTGGGCTAGTCTGTTTGTCTTACTTTTATAGTCATTGCAACATTTACGTTATTCCGATTATAGATTTATAGGTATCAAATCCAATTTTAGCATATGATTTATGGTTTTATAGCTTATAAATGTCAACTGCGATTAGATAAAAAGATCCTTTATTTTAGATTTCTAATTTAATAAATTTATGGATTAATACCAGAGTTAATAGTCAAACTGGTATAGGGTAGAAATTAAAGTCAATTAATTTAATTAACTTATTAAATCGGTACTCACTCACCTCTGTCCTAAACATTTAGGTCTGCCTTAGACACCACAAGCTTTCTCCCATAAATCCACTTAGGTCTCTTCTCTAATTGCTAGATCTTCCTTTTGTTTTAATTTAGATTAAGATTTAGAATAAAATTGAGATTTAGAAATTGATTTGGGAAATTAGGATTTATGATTCTATTTTAGCAGAGATTTGCTGTGATGAAGAGAATTAAGTTTTAAGTTAATCCTAGCTATCAATTTATATGGGGACACATCAACTCACTACCGTCAGATCCAACCCAAAATCATCTTGTTCGTCCCCAAAACCATGGACATCTTACAATAATCTTGCACGATTAAACGAATCGTTTCTAGGTTGCTGCGACCCTATGATTGACCATGGGTGGGGTCGACCGCCCTTGGGCTGGGTTGGGTCGACCGCCCTTGGGCTGGGTCGGGTCGACAGCCCACAATCGACCTGGATCCATCTAGGTCGACCTGGCCCTAGTTGATTTTTTTTCTATTTTCTATTTTTCTTTTCAATTTCTTACTTATTCAATCCTTTATAACTTTTTCGTTTTAGCTCGGATTTCAACAAGTTATATATGAAAGTTGTCAAAAAAAATTACCATAGACATAATGGTGCAAGTCTCGTAGTCAAATTTGGACGTTTGCTAAATTCTTATTTTAGGTTAATTCTTATCTTTAGATTATATTTTCTTATCTAGAAAATCTCAGGATGTTACAATTGATATCACTCTAATGTATATATTAAAGATTATGAATTTCAGATATATAAAGTTGTAATCTATCATTTATATATTGGTTGTGTACTCGCTAGTTGTTGAGCAAACTCAAACTAGGGATGTTATGTGTAGTAATATTAATATGTTGCCCAAACGAGGTAAGATATATACATGTATTTGTTGAGCAAACTCAAGATATGCACACTATACTTAGGCCACCAAGAAATGATAGGTACGAGTAAATAATCTATTTTGATTTATTGAACAAACTCAAGGTTAGGGTTGAGATTAGGACAAAGACCACAGTTAGGAGTTGTATATGGTACAACCAATAAAGGTTTATCCATCACTCATGGGCCTATGATTTGTTGAGCAAAATCAAGGTTGGAATTCCAAACTAAGCAAGTTATAACACCTACTAAAGGAATTAAAAGATTTCTGTGTTTCTCTAAAGGTTCCGAGGAATATAAAAAATCTAGTGGGAGCCTTATTAGAAAAATGAAATGTCAAAATTTAACCTTTTTTAATATTGTAAGAACGCATGCTATACAAATTAAAATTATCTACATTGACAAATTTATGCAACTAAATTAATAGGTTTTTATCAATAAGAAAACACTTAAGAAAAGAATTAAAATTGACAAGAAAATATAATATACTTACTAATATTGTTTTGGCATGTTACCATTTTAAGGCCCATGCAAGTGCCAAAAATTATACAACTACCAAATGCATTCGTAATTTGGTCATTTAAATATTTATTTGCTCAAAACTGTGTATTGCCTTGTATAATTTTTGAACTCTAAAGCGATATATGGATATGAATATTTGATCCATATTAGATCACATACAAAAGTATTATGGTAAAGGCCTTTGTTCGTAATATATTAAATCCCAAAGAAATTGGTTCACTTGAGATGGGAAAGTAAACAATAGTGCAAAATAATATGAGAATTTTGTTGCGTAGAAAACAATAAAAGACAGGATTAAAAACCGACCAAGGAATTCAATCATTGAAATGTCAGTTTCGATCAATTTACTTAAGTTTAACATGCTCCATTCTTGAAATGTTAAGAATATTTGAATACACTTTTGTAAACAATTTGGTGCACTGTTGTAGTATAACTACCTTTATGAATGGTTCGACCATTAAAAAAACTAATGTTGGAGAGTGGATGTAAAATAGGTGCACTTGGGATGAAGAGCGTGAATGGTTACTTCTCCTTCATAAAAGATATCAAAAATGAGAATGCAAAATTAAGTAAGACTCTTAATACGGAATGACAATTTTGATTTCTGTTTCAAATGTATTATATTATAGAAAATTGTTTGCTATAAAAGTTATTTATATGAGTTTAGGATATTTGATTAATAACTCTCGATAATAAACTAGTTATAGTAGAAGAAATAAATAGTCCATAGTAAGTAGTTGAATGGAACTTTGTATTTCATGCACTATTACTGTAATGGCGGAAAGTGGGAGCATACCATATGATGCTTATTAGTGGATGCATCTAGATACAAAAGATTGTTTTCGTATATATACCAAATATTATTTACGAAATAATAATTGTTCTTGAGCACTGACTTAAAATAAATAAAGTTTTGTTTTATTGTGAATGTTATGAATTTTCATTATATAAATAAAACTATAATGTTATATATTTTCATAACACTGATGTAGTAGCGATTGAAATACAGAAGTATCTAAAATTTTAACAATTATTTTGGAATTATAGACTGGGACGTATCTTTAGGAAATAATTTTTTGATCATATGATTATGAATCAAATGATATTGGTGGATTGTATTTCAAATAATTAAGGGCAATATACCCATTCCGTGTGAGTGACGAAATAGTTGATGAATTTTTTGATTGACACGTATAGATGTATTCAATCCAAGGTCTATTAATACCAAAACAGATCCACTTACTTCGTTAAATTCATGAATTGTCAAAAACATAAACATGTGTATTTGATACACAGGAAGTATATCTTTGATAAGTTCATAGAGTTTAAAGTGGATATAGAAACATAACATGCAAAGAAATAAAGTAATTTTATTTGATTGGATAGGCGAATATATTGGAAAGAGTTATAAAAGTATCTAAAAATGAATAAAATTTAATCTCAAAGTCACTTCTCTCTGTGATACATAATAATGTATCGATGAGGGGTAATCAAACTTTGTTGGACATAGTACAATTAATTATGAGTGAAATTGGGTTATTCTTTCTACAAGAATGCGTACTTATGGTTAAGTATATATATTAAATTTAGTTTCATCTAAACTTAATTTATGAAATCATATTCATATAAGACATGAATTGACAGGAAATCCTAAATTTAAATAGTTTAAGATATGTGGTTGTCTGTTTTATGTTATGAACATAAGTTTTGTAAACTCAAAACTGAACTGAATTTCTGAAAGTACTGGATATGATCATATCATTGTTGAGAAAAGGAATTGTTAGTTTTTAACAATTTCCTTAGCTACCAATAAGTTGTAAAGAGTATAAACTCTAGCATATGGCATGATGCTTAAATCTGGAGTAGATTCCAATTACATTATCATAATACAAATTTTATAGTTGTAACCAAAGGGATATGATCCATCGGTCGTGGATGTGTCTTCGAAACAAAGACCGATGAAATTGGAATATATTAAGCAAGATTTATGCGAATGACATTGTAATTTCAGTTGTTGAAATCTGTGTTACAAAGTTGCTAATCAATGTACCTAAGTTAATTTGAATTCTACTAGCAAAATTATTGCCTAATATGACTTTGAATTTTGGTATAACTTGGTTGGAATAGAAATTTCGAATAATGATTTATAATAGACTATTTGCATATGATAACTAAAATGTCACAGGTTCGGTGAGAGCGATGACTAAGTTTGTAAGAGTTGGATAAGGTCCAAGAACTGGTATGATAGTATCATTCGACAAGCATCAGAATTGAGAAAATATTTTTGAATGAGAAATCAAATAGTTTGATCATCAGTCAAAATGCAGAAGAAATAACTGTTTGTAGGAAAGAATAGTACGAGGTAGTAAAATATATCTAAAACTATAAGTAAATATGTTGAGATTGTCCTAAAAGATACACACAAACACCATATCAAATGTTTAACATAGAGTATTTGAGATGAATTCCTTATGCAATGGTAGTAGGAACTATCATATGTGTTATGGTATCTATTATATCATAATTTGCTTATGTAATTGGTAAAATGAACGAGTATCAAACTTGAATTGAGATTGCTAAATAGTAGTTAAGAGTATCCTCAATTATTTACGAAATACTAGAGAGTTGTTTATGAAAACAACAAACTCCTTATAAAGGAATATTCAAACTCAAACATCATAAGTGATGTAGAATATAACACGTCAATCCTAAATTCATATTCGACCTTAGTTATAGAGATTTAAATTGGAAATGTACCAAATAAAAGGTGCTTTCAACTGAAAGGCTAAGTACATCATCTTAAATAGAGCTACATCAAAAGCAGTACAAATATAAATGCACAAATTTATAATTGAGCTAAAGGTGATTCCAAATGTTGAGAATCCAACAAGTTTTTTTGTAAAAACAAAACCAAAATACAAATGAAAATGAAATTAGGGCTTATAAGATGTCTAGACACATATTCCGAAAGTTCCACATGATAAAGACCATTTATCAATATTAGAGAAATATTGACAGACAGGGTAGATAATAATATAACATAGCAGCTCCATTCACTAAGCGACTAGCTCGATCAATTCTTAACTGATTGGAGGAATGAGATTAAAATTCCATAATTAACCCCAAGTCCAAGTGGGAGATTGAAAGAGTTAGTGGTATGCCCTTGGGTAGCTACGTAATCTCTTACATATACCTAACTTTATAGTCAATCATGTTGTATCTTTTATTTACTTTGTTATATTGTAATATAGTTAATTAAGTAATTAATTTAAAGTATATAATAAGAAAATCTTCAGATAAAACGTTATGTGATTGTAGTTGCAAATAGTTGCAATAGTGAATAATTAATCAAAAAATAAAATGGCATTTCATTTTAAATATTCTTGGTCAAGATGTTTCAAGAAAAGGATATTGATCCATCTGTTGAGACCATAGAGTGTAACGCTCTCCAAATGTTAGACAATGCATTACCAAATGCTACTGGGGGCACCAAGGGGTTATGTACTTGTAGTTATTGGATAACTATGGAATAATTTGTTCAAAAGTTTCTTGCCGATTGATAAAAACTAAGTCAAACAGGGAATCTCGACGTGACGATCTTACACAATTCCCTCAACTTGAGAATATTATGGAATTTCAATGTGAATACTTCACTTTGATTATAGTTAAATCATAGCATGGCGATCCCTTGAGTGACTGTAGTTGGTCCAGAGTTGAAGCACTGGAAGTGAAGCACTATTCAATTGGGAGTTTGTCTTCTTAGTTGTATGAGGTTAGTATCATGGCCAACTATAGTCAACTCAAAGTCAAAATCTCTGATCAGAGTAGCATGATTAACAATAAATGTTATTACTGAACCAAGGACTTCGTTTTTTGGACTAATAGAGTTGAATACGGATAATATTGGAATTTTGACCAATACCAAATTGCATACATCCTAAAGTAATATAATTTTGACGAAAAAGATGTGTTTAAATATTCATTACTAAAAGGTAGCATTTAAGAAAATATGAAATTCGATTTTACCGAAATAGTATGTAATCAATTAATTTGACCAAATGGTCACACTACTAGTTAAGGTGACATGTGAACGTTAATATTTGAATTGTTCAATATTAATCACTGACTGAATTCACACCTCTGATTCACACAATCACATTTATGAATTTTTCAAAAAACCACACGATTTAATTAGTTTATAAAATGTTATAAATTGATTAATTTTTTTTAATATTTAAGGATTATTAATTATTAATTTATTTGATGTTTGTTGTTGGTAATTATTCGAATGTGTACATAAAAGTTATTATGCACGTATCGATCTACGAAATCAGTATTTATTTAAGAGGGTTCTAGAAAGAGATAGTTACACAATGGTCGTCTGAAAAAAAATCCATTCAAGGGAAATCATGGCTGGCTATATTAGGAGAGAGAAATGCTTGGATGAATTGAAAACCTATTGGAAATTAATAAAGGAAGTTCTAAAGAGAGAATGATAAATGTTTTTATTCTATCGTTAAATAAAATCCACTCATTTATATTTTTTTCTTTGAATTTTTTCCCTCTTTCTTTGCTTCATCCATGGCTGCCACTTCTAGCCTCATTCATGACCAATTTTTGTGTTCCTCCTACTCAAAATTAAAAGAGTTCAACTAATTCCTGCGAAATTGGATGCCGATTCTAAGAATTTCGGGAAGAATTTCAGATCAAGGTATTACAAAGGGATGGATCTAATTAAATAATTCTTTATGTTTTATTTTACATATGTCACCATCATTTGTATGTAAATTTGTTTTTCCAAATATCTTTTCAAATGATTTTATTTAGTAATTGAAATTTAATTATGAGTTTTGGATTGTTTACATACTGTAAATCATTGCAATTACAAAAGTGCTATATGAGTGTGTGTGTTGATGTTTAAATTAGACCACATTACTTCATGTAAGTTTGGATTCAAAGTTGTTTTAATTAAGTTTATGTTCATCAAAATAAATTACTTATCCACATATACATACTTAACATATATACATTCACATATGTTTAATATTTCATGCCATGGCATATTGCATTGCAACTAAACAATACTGTTGTTATATGTACATATGTATATTTACATTAAAAAAAATTGATGTTTAAACTTAACATATATAACAAAACAATGAATTTAATTATGGACATGAATATGAAATTTTTTAAGGGGGGAGTCTGCAATGCCCATGAATTTTAATTAACATTATTCAGGATATTTAATTGGATAAATTAAGCAGAATAATGTGAATAATCAGGGAGATGAGATTAATAAATCCAATGGTCGTGTCTTAATGAATGAACTAAAATAGGACTTAACTAAATTAAGAAGGAGGAATTTCCTAAGGGGTAAACTTGGAAATGGGGCTACATTCCCTAGTATAAATCTTTTCCTCCAATTTAATAAATTTTCACTCTCTCATTCATAACTCCTCACCAACTTTCGGCCGGCCATTAAAAGCTCCAGGAAGAGTATAAATTTAAGAAAAAGCTAAGGAATTAAAGCTACGAAATTATCTCATTCTCCAATCAACTAATCAAGGTGAATACTCATGTTTATCATCTCATTTTTCTTTGTTTAGATCGGCTATAGGTTATACCCGATTCATATTTGTGATTTGGTTAAATATAACCATTTAAACCTTTGTTTGGATAAGACATAGGTGTTTTAAATGTTAATGGGCTAATTAACACGTTTTTATTCGGTTTTGATTAAATTTCGAGTTGTTTTGATCTTTACATGCTTTGAAATTTTAATATGTTGAAGATAACATATTAATTGATTTTCTGGAATTTTTCAAGATTTTCAATGGTGTATTAACAGTTATATAAAATTATTTAAGGAATGGGATTTCAATGTTTTATATAATTATAAAGGAGAAAGGGGCTTTTTCAAATTTATTTAAATTCCCAAATAAGGAAAGTCGGCAGCAATTTTGAATATAAAATTCTAGCAACCAATCAGATTTAGACAAACAAGGCAGGTGGGGTACAAAAGAGCTGTTTTAAAGTACAATTTTCACTATTTCGACTCTTTCGGTAAGGGCTTCCGCCTTCATTTCAAACCTTCCAACAAGGTAGAAAGGTATCAAACCATTCGATTATATCAAAATTCAATGCACATGGCATCAGGCGACTGGTACATAGTGAATTGAAAGGGGTCGAAAGGTTTAGGGACGAAAGGTGGGAGCTTTCGAAAGAGTGGAGGTTTTGTTTTGGTTTTAAGGAAAATACACCTGCTAGCTTTAGACAAAGAGCTTTCAACATTGTCAAATGGTTTAAAACAAAAAGGGTTTTGATTGGTTTGCTTTCTTGTTTTAAATGAAACCTTTCGACAAAGTCGAAAGATATAGCTTTCGACAGGGTCGGAAGCATAGTTTCCGCTTCTAAACCTTTCGACCCAGATGGAGTCAAATGTTATCTTTTATTTTCTAAAACTTATCGCCTCTCTCCATTGTTTTCGAAGGGTTGGTTCAAACACTAACACTTCATTGTTTTCGAAAGGTTTTAGGTTTTGAAGGGGTTACCTTCAATGATTTCAAAAGGTATCAACTATCGTATGTTGAACGAGAGGACGATCAAGAATAGGTATCCTTTGCCAAGAATCAATGACTTATTCGATCAGTTGAGTGGAGGCAAAGTGTTTTCCCAGTTGGATTTGGCAACGGGTTTCCATTAGCTAAGAGGGACAGAGGACGATATTCCTTTAACGCCATTTAGGACCAGATATGGGTCTTACGAATGGTTGGTTATGCCATTCGGGCTCACTAATGCCCCAGCTTTCTTCGTGGATTTGATGAACCGGGTTTTCGGAGAGCACTTGGGTAGGTTCGTGTTGGTTTTTATTGATGACATTTTGGTATATTCTAAGAATGAGAAGGATCATGCAAATCTTCTTAGAATAGTGTTGGAGACGCTAAGGCAACATCAGCTGAAGGCAAAGTTCTCCAAATGTCATTTCTGGAAAAAGGAAGTGAAGTTCCTTAGTCATGTAGTCTCTAAGGAAGGGTTGGCAGTTGATCTGGATAAGATTGAAGCTATGAACAATTGGAAGAGACCAGAGATGGTAAGTGAGATTAGAAGATTTCTTGGTCTTGTAGGATACTACCGAAGGTTCATTAAGGATTTCTTACGGATAGCGGCATCCTTGACTATGCTAACCAGGAAGGACGTGAAGTTTGTTTGGTCTGACAACTGTGAGGAGGCATTCCTTAAGTTGAAACATTTGTTAACTAAGGCGCCCATGTTAGTAGTTCCAAATGGGAATCGGGGGTTAGCGGTTTACACTGATGCATGTGGTACTGGGTTTGGTGTTGTGCTAATGCAGAATGGAAAGGTTATTGCCTATGCTTCTAGACAGCTTAGATCGCATGAAGTGAGATACCCTACTCATGATTTGGAGTTAGCAACGGTAATCTTCGCATTGAAGGTGTGGAGACTTATCTTTTGGGAGAAAGATTTGAGATATTTACGGATCATAAGTCTCTATGGTATTTATTCTCTCAGAAGGAGCTGAACATGAGACGACAAAAATGGCTGGAGTTTGCTGCAGCTTATGATTTTAGCATCAAGTATACACCGGGAAAAGGAAATAAGGTGGTGGATGCACTTAGCAGGAAACATCAGAATGTGGTGTTAGCTATGTTGGCGGAATGGAAAGACTTAGAAGCACTGGCTGCTTGTAGTGTGCAATTGAGGTCGACTGCTGGATCTAGTCGGAATATCTCCATGATGTCTTGTTTGGAAGTTTGATCAGTTCTGATCGAACGAATTGCTTCTAGGCAGAAAGAGGATCCAGTCTTAGCCAAGATGATTAGAAGGTTAGAAGCTGGAACTGAGATTGATGATTTAAAGGATTTTATTCTTGACCATAGGGGTTGGTTGAGAAAGAAGGAACGGTTATGTGTTCCGGATGTTGGAAACCTTAGGAAGGAAGTTCTTAAGGAATGTCATTGATCGAAGTTTACGATCCATCCTAGGGGAACCAAGATGTATCAAGATATGAAGAGAAGTTTCTTCCGGGAATGAATGAAGAGGGATGTTGGCTTATGGGTAAAACAGTGTTTGAACTGTCAACAAGTAAAAGCCAAACATCAGAATCCAAGTGGTTTGCTTCAGCCTTTAGATGTTCCAATTAAGAAGTGGGACTCGATATCCATAGATTTTATTGACGGGTTGCCAAGGTCAAACTGGGGTAATGATAGTATATGGGTATTAGTGGACAGATTGACCAAGAGTGCCCATTTCATTCCGGTAAGGTCAACCAGGATGGCACCTGTTTTGGCTAAGTTGTTCATGAAGAACATCGTTAGACTGCATATAATTCCTAGTAATATCATTAGTGATAGAGATGCTTTGTTTACTAGCGAGTGCTGGAAGAGTCTGCAGAGTGTGTTAGGCACTAAGCTCAAGATGAGTACCGCATAGCATCCTCAGATGGATGGGCAGACAGAGAGAGTCAACAAGATACTGGAAGATCTGTTGAGGGCTTGTGTGCTGGATTTTAGTGGTTCTTGGAAAGATCACTTGCACTTAGTGGAGTTTTCCTATAATAATAGTTATCAGACTACTATAGGAATGGCGCCTTTTGAAGCTTTGTTTGGAAGGCCATGCAAATCACCGGTATGTTGGTTAGAGACCGGAGACAGGTTGGTCCTTGGTCCTGATTTGGTGAGAGAGGTGACGGAAAAGATCGAGTTGATACGGGAAAGAACGAAGGAAGCTCAGTCTAGGCAAAATAGTTACGCAAACAGAAGGCGTAAGGACCTAGAGTTCTTAGTTGGAGATAGAGTTTCCATCAAGGTATCGCCGATGAAAGGTGTGGTTAGGTTCGGGAAGACCAGGAAGCTAGCACCGAGATATGTTGGACCATTTCCTATATCGGATAGGAATGGGAGACTCGCGTACCGAGTAGATTTACCGAGCAGTTTGGTCGGGGTCCACAACGTGTTTCATGTTTCTCATCTTAGGAAGTATGTTGATGATCCAGAAACTGCTATCACTCTAACGACACTAGAGGACTTAGTGGTGGAACTGGATATGACTTTTGTAGGGCAACCAGTTCGTGTTGTGGCAAAAGATGAGAAGAGGTTAAGGAACAAGACAGTCAGGTTGGTGAAAGTTCAGTGGAGCGATAACGTGAAGGACTGTACTTGGGAGACAGAAGTTAGGATTAGGGCTCCTTTTCCTGGGCCGTTTTAGATGGTAAGTTCTATATAGGGTTTATATAGAATTTGGCTGGTAGGTTATACTAGCTTTGCTTGCATGTGCTATATGCTTGTTGTTATGTCCTTACTAAAATTTTGGGGAAGAATTTTTTTAAGGGGGGAGTCTGCAATGCCCATGAATTTTAATTAACATTATTCAGGATATTTAATTGGATAAATTAAATAGAATAATGTGAATAATTAGGGAGATGAGATTAATAAATCCAATGGTCGTGTCTTAATGAATGAACTAAAATAGGACTTAACTAAATAAGAAGGAGGAATTTCCTAAGGGTTAAACTTGGAAATGGGGCTACATTCCCTAGTATAAATCTCTTCCTCCACTTTAATAAATTTTCACTCTCTCATTCATAACTCCTCACCAACTTTCGGCCGGCCATTAGAAGCTCCAAGAAGAGCATTAATTGAAGAAAAAGCTAAGAAATTAAAGCTAGGAAATTATCTCATTCTCTAATCAACTAATCAAGGTGAATAATCATGTATCATCTCATTTTTCTTTGTTTGGATCGGCTATGGATTATACTCGATTCATGTTTGTGACTTAGTTAAAATATAACCATTTAAACCTTTATTTGGATAAGACATAGGTGTTTTAAATGTTAATAGGCTAATTAACACGTTTTTATTTGGTTTTGGTTAAATTCCAAGTTGTTTTGATCTTCATATGCTTTGAAATTTTAATATGTTGAAGATAACATATTAATTAATTTTCTGGAATTTTTCTAGATTTTTCTATAATGTTTTAATAGTTATATAAAATTATTTAAGGAATGAGACTTAAATGTTTTATATAATTATAAAGGAGAAATGGGATTTTTCAAAGTTACTTAAATTCCCCAATAAGGAAAGTCGGCAACAATTTTGAATATAAAATTTTAGCAACCAATCAGATTTAGACAAACAAGGCAGGTGGGGTACAAAAGAACTATTTTAAAGTACTATTTTCACTATTTCGACTCCTTCGGCAAGGGCTTCCGCCTTCATTCCAGACCTTCCAACAAGGTTGAAAGGTATCAAACCTTTCGACTAGATCAAAATTCAATGCACATGGTATCAGGCGACTGATACGTAGTGAATTGAAAGGGTCGAAAGGTTTAAGGATGAAAGGTTAGAGCTTTTGAAAGAGATGAGGTTTTGTTTTGGTTTTAAGGAAAATGCGCCTGCTAGCTTTAGACAAAGAGCTTTCGACATTGTCAAATGGTTTAAAAGAAAAAGGGTTTCAATTGGTTTGCTGTCTTGTTTTAAATGAAACATTTCGACAAAGTCGAAAGGTATAGCTTTCGACAGGGTTGGAAGCATAGTTGCCACTTCCAAACCTTTCGACCCAGATGGAGTCAAAGGTTATCTTTTGTTTTCTAAAACTTGTCGCCTCTCTCCATTGTTTTCGAAGGGTTAGTTCAAACACCAACACTTCATTGTTTTCGAAAGGTTTTAGGTTTTGAAGGGGTTACCTTCAATGATTTCGAAAGGTTTTGGTTTCGAAAGGTTTCATTGGTTTCGAAAGGTTTATAAATGGTTTTATAGGGGGGTACCCCAGGCTTTCGACAAATTCGAAAGGTAGATCCTTTCAACTAGGTCGAAAAGAAACCTTCTGACAAGGTCGAAAGGTAAGACCTTTCGACAAAGTAGAAAGGTATGGTTTTTGTGGTGCTTTCAAAAGGAAGGCTTCCGAAGGGGCTAACTTCGGATGTTTATTTGCTTTTGAATGAGACTTCATTCGAAGAGGTTTAAAGGGCTATTTTTAGCCATTTTTCCTTGAGTAAAATTTTGCTAACTTGAAGGGGTTACTTCGAAGGGTTATGCATAAAATACTTATTTTGTTTGAATATATAAGGGGATCCTTATATAAAGTTGATGTTATTAAACCTTGGGGACACCGGGGTGGGTTTTATGTTTTCGATACATAGTTTGGGGTTATAAACAAAAATATGCTTTCAAAAATATACATTGGGGCTATCAATATGTTTTTATTTAATTAACCTAATTGTGGTTACCAATGGAAATAGGTAAATTAAGTGGTATACCTGGGGAAAATAAGTAATCATGGGGATCATGAATTTTTATAAATAGTCATGGGGATCATGATGTTTTAATTGGCCAAGTGATAAGTTCTTGGTTAATCCAGGAAAACTACGGAATGTGCGGTGGATAGCCCACATTAAATTTCTAAAGTAAAGAATGTTTTACCAGAGGTGGTTATCCTCGGGATTTGGCACCCATGGGAGAAGGGTTCATAGTCATCCTAGGAAAACTATGAAGTGTGCAGTGGATAGCCCACACCATCTTTTATAAAACAATGTACGAGGGATAATCTGCCTTTTTTTAAAATGGATTTGGGATGGATAGTCCTATTAAATTATGATGGATAGTCATTTTAAATAATTTAGAAGAGAACTATAATAAATTGATTTTAGACGGGAAACCTAATAAATGGGTGGATGAGATATCCAATACATATGACTTATGGCTTTATTTCATATTATGTTAATATTAACCATTTTGGGTGCAGGAGCATAGTAAATGATTTTCATGTTTTGTTTTGGATACTAGTGTGGGGAAAACCCGTTCCGCTAAGCGGCGTGGTCTTACTAGATATATATTTATAATAAGAGATGATAAGGGATTATTCATACCAGACTTATTTTCTGAGTCGAATTTTATGTTTCTCCACAAATTCTCGGGTACTCAAAATTAATTTGAGTAGTCTGAGAGTGGGAGACTTTCAGGTTTTTGATGAATAAACTTCCAGAGACATGGAGGAGGCAGTGTTAGCTATATAGGAGCTATTTTGTGTTTT
This sequence comes from Allium fistulosum, assembly GCA_030737815.1. NCBI lineage: Eukaryota > Viridiplantae > Streptophyta > Magnoliopsida > Asparagales > Amaryllidaceae > Allium > Allium fistulosum. The sequence continues at coordinate 994,681,385 of CM060907.1, forward strand.
CCGTTGTGATGTACTAAGAACTGTAAAGTTCATATTATTAGTTCTCTGATCATCATAAGAGGACATCTTCATATGTCGCTCTTATCGTATTTGTACATGTATATGTGATCTGAATGTGGTTAACGTCTAGGATTATGTAATTAAATATGAATATTATTCATAAGAAATAAGAAATTCTGTTTTGTGGAAGTTTAATTTTTTTTAATATTCTTGTGTTTCTGTGTATCAATATTAATAATGCCGCATTTGGTCGCCAAAAAATAACAACTATGGATGACTACAGCATCAGTAGTGGTTAGTTTTTGGCCTCAGAAGGTGGGATGTTACATCCACCCATTTCACCTACTGTGAAATAGACCGGGTTCCTTCATCCATCCCACAAAAGTCTTCTGGATATCATTTATTCTATTGCTAGTTTGCGTTTATGGACAGAAAGAAACCAACGAATTTTTAATAGCACTTACAAAAATATATTTCTTTATCATATTTTATACATTGGTGCATTTCTTTTTGAATGGGTTTAAGTAGTAGAAATTGGAAGTGGTCTTCAATCACGAATAAATATTAACAACACTTTGCGAACTCATGTGCAACTCTCTAGACATGGGATGGGATAGCCCTCAACTTATTGATAGGAACCATAATTTTATACCTTACTTGTGCATTTAACAAGCTATGATCAGATATTTATCATGTACCCGCATCGATTGCCTCACGACAGTGGGATACCCTCTCAACTTTAAGCTTCTTGTCTCCAGTTTCATTATTCACTACACACGAATACTATTCTTAACCATTCAGCACAACCATTTGAGACTGTTTGATGTTCTTTGATCAAATTTCTACCATTGCTACTATGCTGCCTCCAGAAATTGATCATATATTATGTTGTTCTCTGATCAATGCTTTGTGCTGGTGCTTCATGCTCTTAGTATAGTCATGCTCCTATTACCATGCTCTCAGTTTATATTCAGCCATGTATACCTCAATTCACTTCATTCTTAAGCTCGTGCATTCACCTGATCAGCTCGCTTCCCATCATGACTCGCTAGAAACATTATCATACCATTGTCTATCATGACTCATTAGTTACTGTACTTCATATTAGCTAACACTAGTTTTTGTTTCACAAAATCATGTGTATTAAATAACGTTGGTTAGATTTCAAGCTTGTTTCCTTCTTAGTTCATATTATTTTACATGTATGAATTACCTCTTAGATAGTTATATCATTCGACCTACAGTTAGAGTTGTTACGGTAATGGTAAATTACCATTGTAGTACTAATACCAAGCAATTGGTAAGCAATATTGAGCTACATCGGTATACCAATGCTATCGATAGGGTACTAGTTAATTTACCATTGTTAACAAAAAATGTCGCGGTAAAGAGAAGTCAAAACTAGTGATAACTTGGAATTTACCGATCATATTAATTCTGTGTTTTTGTTATTTTAAATAATCATAACAATGAAGACTTTTGAAGTTTTTGTAACAACCCGAACCTTATTGGGCCCAAATTTCGACTAAATCAAAACCCAAGTCTATTAGGATACATATCGTTAGTTTTGGTAACCTGTAATAAACATAAGTATATCAGAAAGCTATTTACAAAAATTCACAACATAATAGAAAAATATAATAGAACATATATGCTGATCAAGGCTACTACCTTGGAATCAATATTATTCCTTTGGTACTCGATTGCCTTGCTAACACTGAGCATGAACGAGAAGACTTCACCATATGCAGTTCCTGCCTTGCACCAATGGCCCATCCTTCTAAATTTATCATGTGGGTTGTAATGAGTAGGAGTCAAAACAAAGTTATGGTGATTGAAAAACTACTTATTTTATTCATAACACAAATTTATACCGATTGATTTCTATTAAGTGCTATGTCCATTACTCACGGCTATTCCATGTACTTCCATCTGCATGTACAATATGTCTAACCTTCTCCAAGGTATAGCTATATATATATATATATAAACGTTGTACCACCCAAAAGAAAACCAAGGTCGCTTAATAATTCTTAAATAAAGAGGAGGCAGACCCATCGGTCATTTAATACCTCAACCCCGAAGCCGACGCTCCGTAACATGATCGTTAGTCAATCAGTTCTAACAACAGAGACCAATGACTCCTACAAATGGCTTTATAATTTAATTTTCGTATTACTAACACATCTCAAAGACTTATCTAAGGGTTAACTGGTCCACCTACGATAAGAAAATAACTAATTAAATAATGAGGTCTTTGTGTATCCTATATGGATTCTAAATTAGTAGAAAGTGAAATTCGTCAAGGTATAACCTTAGTCTTTGCTACCGATTGCTCGGGATTGTTGGTGGTCATAGCCTATATGTTAGCCCCACTACTAAACAATGGTACAACAACAATACTGACGTTGCCCCTCGACCACCCACAGCCGAAATCCCATTCAGATTAACCTAATATAAGTCAGGGGAAAATGCTTATTCTAGTTACTTAATACTCTTTGTTAGAAATGAAGCAGACCCCATTTCCCAATTAGGTACCGTTGTAGGTTATTTAAGACTTCTTATATATGGAGAAGGCAGACCTAACGACCATTTAATACCTTCCACCCTGAAGTAAACCCCTTGACATCCCTAAAGGTACCTAACCATTTAATACTTCAAATCCGAGGGGAACCCTTGGTATATTTCCCCCTACATATACACAAACACATATCCCATCCTACAGGTCATGTAGTTAGAGATTTCTTACATCAGTAGTAAGTATACACAACTGTTGCTAGCCTCTAGATGAAGATCAGACTTCTGTGTGTAACTCTACTGACATCGAATCCTAACCCATTCTAAACCAAACCAATTATCCTAAGCCTAAATATTGGGCTAGGCCCACAAATTCATGCTCGTCCTAAATGTATTATCAAGGCTATATAATCTTCTACTATGAAATTTATACTTCCTTCTAATATTTAATTTCTACCTTATACACCCATTACAAATATTCTTTATTTCCCTCCTACGTTCCATAAATTCAATTGCCCGTAATAAAATGTCATTATCATTCTAATTGGATAGTCACTAGTGACATTTATTTATCCATTCTAATTCAACATATTATGCCTATGTCATTTCTACGTAAATGGCATATTAAATTCTTTAATCAGTCCTATTAAACGCATTTATGTCTCTATTAAATTCTTATAACTCTCTATTAACTGTACATTTATTGTCCTACTAATTCTGGAGTTATCGTCTCTCTTCCATTTACACGTCCTAGTCCTCTAATTCACTGTGTTATTAATAACTAGTCGTCCTAATAATAACTAATGCGAATATCATCATATATTATGTTATATATATGTATGTATTTATATTTTTAATCTATATATTTGTATTTATATTTTTAATCGGTAGACGCGGTTATACGTCTGTGTATGCGTGTGTGTGTATTCATATTTAAACTTTTTATACATAGTGGAATTGAATAATTTATGGAAATTACACGAAAAATAAATACAGCTAAATTGTACCTACATCGCTGCCAATAAATTTAAACATAGAAATTCACATTCTAAGTCAAATTAGGGCAATCTAAATCTATACTAACAATTTATAACCAAATTAGCATAAATTTGGAACAAATCTTGCAATCTTATCAGCATTCTATTTAATATGTTAGAGACTAATCTCCAAATTTTTGGATTATGGTGTAAATATCATTCCTATTTAAATTACCTAGCTGAGAGAATATGCATGCGAGTTCCAATTGAATATGTCCTTCCTAAGCCCACAACTCAATAGATCTTACATAGGCATGATATAAATAAAACTTAATGATATCAATTTCAATGTTATATATAAATCATTTAATTTCCCACTCACCTTTCTAGCTTTTCAAATCTCCAAAATCCAAATTCATCCCTTTGATTAGACTCTTTTTCCATTCCAATTCAAAAGAATACATATAATAAGATATATATACTGTTAAACTTACAGATCTATGAAGTGATTTGAGGTCAGGGGGATATAATAATTATAAAACTTATCTTTTCCGCAGTATTGATTCACTGATTCTCTTCTTCTCTTTTTTTATTGTCCTTCTACTATTATATATACATATAATATTTTATAATTAATAGAATCGTGGAGAAGGGAAAATGATAGAGCTACGCTACTTTGACCAGAAAATATGAAAAGAAAAGTGAGGCGTTGGACTTGTATTTATAAGCGCTCGAATCAATCGTATCTGTTAAATTTAAATAGTTAAATCTAGGTCGTTCGGCTAAGGTTCAACACTAGCCACTACCATGTCAACCGGTCAACTGCTCCCTTATAGGTGATCGATCGGCCCAAGGAGGGTCCGATCGACAGGGCCTATGTGATTAATATTATTTATTTTCTTTTGTTCCGTTTTAATTATTTTCATTCTGAAAACTTCAAATGCTAAAAACTTCTTCGTTTGAACTATGATTGCAAAACTTCAAATATGAAAGTTGCTCAGAAAATCACCATAAACACAATGGGCAGGTTTAATGGCCAAATTCCGACGTTTTCTTAAATTCCGGTTTTTTGAGCCCTAACAATTATTTATTAATTGCAGTTAATTTTTTTGGGGCATTACATTCTACCCCCTTAAAAGAATTTCGTCCTGAAATTCCGTAAGGGTTGAATCGTGTAACATAGCGCACAACCATTCTAAACTATCCAACCAATTAGTGTATAACCAATTTTGCAACTAAACATGTACAAGTGCACGATGTATCACAACACATATGACATGCATGCTGAATAATTCTAAATCGAGGCCTCCTATATGAATACATTCTTTTAAAAATATTTTGAAAATATGATGCAAACAACCTATATATACTGACAGTTCTATATGTATGCAAGTTTTCAAAAACCAAAATTCTTGTTTTTGCACACAATTTCCACACCTCTACGAATAGGAGTATGGTTCAATCAATTTTGCATCCAATCCCTACCATACAATATCTAACACACAATTTCTAACATCCAAATTTTTTTATAAAAAAATCCAACTTTCCTAAATCTACACTCCAATGCCGGAAGAGGAATTTAGATGAATTTTTTTACTTTTCCACCCCTCTTTTAGATACATATTCTATTGTACCTTGGAACCTTCTCTTTTGTCCTCAAATCTTTTTTTCCAACTTTTCCAAGTGTAATTTGTATTAGGAGGTTTACTTTTAGATGTTAAACGAAATTATTTTAAATGCGTATATTTGTTCACTATCAATAAGGTATGGAAATAGAATTTTCAAAGCTAAAACAGCCTTTTTCCTTGTTACTCCCTATGTTTTGTATACTGTCATCTTTGTGGACAGTAAAATTCGTATTCACTAACATGTTGATCCTCCATATGCTAACCATGTGGCACTAGAAAATTGGAAATTTTTTCATTTTCCATCAAAAATCTTTTTATCCCTTTCAATCAAACTTGCAAAAAAGTTTGAAACAATCGAACTTTCAAAAACATTTAAACACCATTTTTTTCAAAGCACTTGAACAAAAATTTCCAAAAGCATTTGAATACAATTTTTTAAAACATTTGCCGCCCCATTCTTAAAAACAAATTAAGCCACATCTTAATCTAGTTGGAACTCGATCAAAGAGTTAATGATGATTGACCCTAGCATTGTGTAGTGAATCCTATATTTGGAAACCCTTTCCTTTTATTCCAACACAACAATAACACACAAGCTTATTTATAAATTTTAGCTTTAAGGATAGAGGTACTGACCTGTGATTTCGCAACAACCATTCCCTATCCTCCGCTTACTTAGATATTTTCTCCAAAATTCTAAAGTTTTTCGGATTAGAGCATTCTTTATTTCTAGATGCTAACTTAATTCTCTAACTCATATTATAAACTTCCAGCGTTAATAACATTCACAGCTACGTGTCCTTATGAGATTTCCTTATTTACACTGTTTCCAAATACACACACATATATTACGGTCAAAGCTCATCCAGAAAATCAACACAATGATAAAATAGGAACATATCTGGTATTATATCGTACGCTTTTCCAACACCCAAAAGAAGACAACTAGCGATTACAATCCAAAAACCTAAAAGATACAGTTGTTGGAAGCTTCCCTCCAACATCAACCGATGTCAATGATGTCGTGGTCCTATTGCTTCTTACTCATTAAAGACGGGCATCTTTAGTATACCATTCTATTATAAACCACATGTCTTAACTTATCTCCTTCGCTCCCAATAAATAAGGTACATCCATTACTTCAATCATTACACTCAGTTATGCGATAAATTATGCATTCCCACATTGTAGTGGATAAGAAATATAAACTATATACATTTAAAATAACCCATTGAAAAATTGGCTTGGTGGAATAACTTTCCTACTACCTATCTTGCCTTCTTTAAGTATGTTAGCCATCTCATTATCCACTTATCTAATCATATTACTATCTTCTGTATGTCGTGCTCATGCTCTTCTCGATCCACTCCTTATGTTACGGCCTCAACACCATGGGATAATTGGGGTAGGCATATAAATTTAACTCTATTTATTATTCCAACTTATAGTTGCCCCATCCACCTTTTCAGGATATGGTCGCAACCACTTGTATATTCGGAATTCATAGAGTTTGACATATAATATATATATATATATATAATTATAGGTAAAAATAAAAATTCATTCTTTTAATGTATCCTAATTCTCATAATCGACTAAGCTAATCTCTGATACCGAATACAACAACATGCACATTAATGGGCTTGAATTTCGACTAAATCCAAACCCAAGTCCATTGGGATATATATGCTGACCAAGGCTACCACTTTGGAATCAACATTATTCTTTTACTATTTGATTGCTTGCCAGAGCCGAGGATGAATGAGAAGATTTCACCATCTGCAGTTCCCATCTTGCACCAGTAGTCTGTCCTTTCAAATCTATCTTGTGGGTTGTAATGAGGATGGGGTCATAACAACATTCAGGTGATTGGAAAATTACATACTTTATCCATAACATTAACTTACTCCAATTGATTTATGTTTAAGATTTATGTCCATTACTCACGGCTAATCCGTGTAATTCCATCTACACGCACAGTATGTCTAACCTTCTCCGAGGTATAACTATATGTATACACACACATACATATACATATAAACGTTGTATTATCCAAAAGAAAACCTCAACCATTTAATACTTCTTAAATATGGAGGAGGCAGACCCATCGGCTATTTAATACCTCAATCCCAAAGCAGTTCCTCCGTAATGTAATCGCTAGTGTTCTAGCTACAGAGACCGATGGCTCCTAGATACGTTTTTATAATTTGATTGTCATATTACTAACACACCTCAAAGTCTTATCTAAGGGTTAACTAGCACACCTCCAATAAACAAATAGCTAATTAAATAATGATGTCTTTGTGTATCACATACAGATTCTACACTAGTTGGAAGCGAAATTCGTCGGTGCACAACCCAAGTCTTTGCTAACGACCACTCAGGACCACTGGTGGTCATAGTCTATATGCCAACCTTTATATTAAACATCGGTACAATAACAATACCGACATAGCCTGTCGACGTCCCACAGCCAAAATCCTATTTAGAGTAACCTAATGTAAGTCAAGGAAAAATATCCATCCTAGTTACTTAATACCTCTTTGTTAGAAATGAAGCAGACCTTATTTCCCTATTAAGTACAGTCGTAAGTTATTTAAGACTTCTTATATAGGGATGAGACAGACCCAATGACCATTTAATACCTTTCATCCCAAAGTAAACCCCTTGACATACCTAAAGGTACTGAGCCATTAATACTTCAAATCCAAGGCCAACCCTTGGTATATTTTGCCCAACATATATGCAAACGCATATCCCTTTTCATCGGTCATATGGATGGAGATGTTCCACATCAGTAGTAAGTATACATAAGTACTTGTAGCCTTTAGGTGAAAGTCAGACTTCTATTGTGTACCTCTACTGATCATGCATCCCAATCCATTCTAAACCAAACCAATTATCCTAGGCCTAAATATTAGGCTAGGCCGACTAATACGCTCGTCCTAAAAGTATTATTAAGGCTGTACAATTTTATACTATGAAAATTATAGTGCCTTCTAGTATTTAATTCCTACCTTGTACACTCATTACAAATATTCTCTATTTTCCTCTCGCATCCCATAAATATCAATTGTCTGTAATAAAGGTTCATTATTATTCTAAGTGGACAATCACTTATCATTTATTTATTTGTTCTAATTCAACTTATTATGCCTATTTCATATCCTCGTGAATGCCATATTAAATTGTTTAATCGGCCCATTAAACGCATTTGTTTCCCTTTAAATTCTTGTAACTCCCTATTAACTACACATTTATTGCCCTGCTAATTTTGGAGTTGTTATCTCTTTTCCATCTACATCTCCTGGACCTATAATTTACTGCGATATTATTAACTAGTTGTCCTAATTATAACTAACATGAATATCATTGTATATTACACTACACACACACACACACATATATATATATATATATTTCTAACTCAATAATTCATAAGCCTAGGAATTTCAAAAAATACACTTATATGTATATTATGTAAGAAACATTTATTTCCACATTTTAATTTATTAGACCTATCCTTCTAAAAAAGGATTATCGTTATAACTTTTATAAATTACTCAAAATGAGACTTTTGCTCCATTTAAATTACAAGGAATTATGTAACACCCCTAAAATTTGATAACATTATTCAAGAAATTTAATTAGAAAAATTAAATAGAATAATGTAAATGAAAGTGATAAGGGGATTGAGAGTTGAAATAATTAATTAAGGTCGTGCCTAATGAACTAATTAATGAGCTAACGAATGGGTTTTAGTTAATTAGGTTACCTAAGGGTATATTGGGAATTGCCGCTCCTAGCTTCCACCCTTATATATATTTCATTCCCACCTTCTTATTTCCCATTCACGTCACTTTAAAACACAACAAAATATAGAGGAACGGTCGGTCATTAAGAGATCAAGAGAAATTCAAATTTAATCTAGAAAATCAAGCTTACGAGAAATCAATCTCAATCCAATCTCCTTATCAAGAGCAAGGTGAGTAATAATTCCATCTATATTTTAGTTTAAATCACATGTTTTAGGATTAAGGGATAAATTCGTTTTTACGATATATCAGATGATGATATGCTTGATTTAAGATTTGTTTGATTTAAACAAGATTGCTTAAAGGGTTTTTATATGGTTTTAGGTCAAAACCGAGATTAAATGATGTTTAAATGCCATAGGAAAATTTTATGTTATGAGAAACATGATTTTGGAATTGGGTTTCAATTTTGAGAATTTTCCAAGCTATGGAAATATTATTATGAATTTTCAAAGGAAAACATGCTTATTTGGGTTTGTAATTTATTTTGGAAAATATATTGAGAATTTGAGTCCGAAATTTTGATATGTTAGATAACATGATTAAACTGAATTTCTGGTATTTTTGGGGATTTTTCCAAAGTGATTTTCTATGTAAAATAAATAGTTTTAGAAGGGGGACTTCATTGCAAAAATTGAAAGTGCTTATTTGATTAGCTTAACCATGGTTTAGATCTGGATTAGCGGCAGTTATTTTTGAAAAAGAATTTGAAAAAGTTAAGGCAACCAATCTGGTGTTAACACGTGGCAGGTTAGTTAGAGAAAAGTTTTCTTGAACAAGAATTAAACCTGGTTTTCTCAGAAAAGTGGTTCCGCCTACTTAGGAAAGCACCTTTCGACACAGTCGCTTTTCCCTTCATCTTTGCTGAAACCAACTATGCTGAAACCAATACACAAGGTATCACTATGATGGTAAGTAGTGGATTGGAGATGGGCGAAAGGTAGAGTGTCGAAAGCAAAGCTTCTAAAGGGGTTAAAACTTTGGTTTGTTTTTGAAATGAAAAGCATCTGCCTATGTTTTGTTTTAAGCCTTCGACAGTGTCGAAGCAATTGGTTTTGAAAGAGGATTTAAAAAGGTTTCGAAAGGGTAGCCAATAATTTATAAGTGCTTTCGACTGGGTTCTATACTTAAGAAAGAATGTTTTAAAGGAAGGGGTTCCGACCTAGTCGATACCCTACTGCCATTCTTTGACCTTTCGATGGTATAGAAGATATCTATGCTGTCGAAAGGTATTTTGTTTTGTAAAGATTAAGCCATTTCCTAAAGTTTCGAAAAGGGGTTAAGGGTTTCAAAGGTGATGGTTTTGAAAGGGGTTTCGACACCAACCTTCTTATGTTTTACCCAGATGTTTTATGCTTTTGAAAGAGATGGTGATGAGGCCATCATGGTTTCCCAATGTTTTATAAATGATAAAGATGGTTTCGATACAGATGTTTTCGCCTATATTCACTTTGGCTCAAATTATGTTTTAAGTATAAACCCAATGCTTTCGAAAGTGGTACTTTCAATAGTTTCGGAAGGGTTACTTCCATAAGTGTCGAAAGGGGTACTTTCGACTGGTTTCGAAGCTAAAGCTTCTAAAGTTAATGCTAATACTTTAATATATTTGAAAGGTTTTGAAAGCTAGAATTTAAAGTATTATAAGGCAGAAGCCTAATATTTTTAAAAGCTTTTGAAGGAGGTTATCCTATGAGGTCGAAAGCTAGGTTTCGAAAGTTTTTATGACCAAAACTCTATTTTTAAAGGAAAAACCCATGGCAATATTAAAGGAGTTTTTATAAAGGATTTAAGAAGAAGCTATCTTTGATAAATTAAACCCACAGGTGTGGTAATGCTATGTTTTATATTGCTTCTTCTAATATGAATATATTCACTTTATAATGGACCCATAACAACATTTTATGGATAAAAGGTAGGAGAACCAGTTAGATTAAACCAGTAGTGAATATAAATTGAATAAACTCTTGAATGAGTAGAATTGCATATAGGAGGTTAGGTAGACGAGAATTTAGGATGATATAATAACAAGGAAGGATATTGGTAGGGGCCAATAGGTATACAGTAAGCCCATGAAAACTATATGATATTGGCAGGGGCCAATAGGTTCATAGTTAGCCCATGAAAATTATGTATTAAAGAAGATGTCTGATTGACAGGTTCATAATTAGCCTATGAAAACTATGTATAAAGGAAGATGTCAGATAGACATGTTTATAGTAAGCCCATGAAAACTATGCTTGGATATTGGTCGAGCCAGTAGGTTTGTAATTAACCCATGAAAACTATATCCAGATGTAATATTGATAGATGTCAATAGGTTCCTAGTCAACCCATGAAAACTAGAGTAAGAAGAAAGGATATTAGGGTTACCAATGGGTTCCTAGTCAACCCATGAAAACTAGGATAAAAGTAATATTGGAGTTACCAATAGGTTCATAGTGATCCCATGAAAAACTATATAATTGGATAGGGAGTCCTTAAATGTTTAACTGGCTATTGGTCAGCCCCATGAAAACTAATAGGTTAATAGTAATCCTAGAAACTATAACTGAGACAGATAGTCTAAATTGAATGGGGTTGGGTAATCCAGAATTTATTCAGTTGTTTTGCATATCATCATATTATACTATTTTGAATTGTTTTAACCATTGTGGTTGCAGGAGCACGGTATATGGTTTTGTAAAGGTTTTGAGATACTAGTGAGGGGAAACTTGTTCCGCTAAGCGGCGTGGTCTCGCTAGATATCTAAATGATTTGAGATGGTAGATTATTATTCATACCAGGCTTTATGTCTGACTCGAAGTTTATGTTTTCCCCTTAAACTCTCGGTACTCAATTGATTTTTAGTAGTATGAGATTTGAGGTTTTCGGATACCTCTAAGACGAATAAGCTTCCGGAGACGTGCAGGAGGCAAGATACATATTAGAGTTCTCTTTCCTTTTGATTCCGCTGTGTTGTTGTAATGGCAAAGTTGTTATCGTGCCTATATATTTTCTGATCATTTCAGAGGGCATCATCATATGTCGCTTTGGGCGTATGTTGTAATAAATATATTTTCTCTAAACGTGATTTGCGAGTGGGATTATGTAATGAATTGAAAATGTTTTGATATGGAATGCAATTTTGGTTGAAGTTTCAATTTTTTCCACATTCATGTGTTTCTGTATATCAATGAATCTAACACCGCCTTATTTAGTCGTCGAGGATTAATAATTATGTATGACCGCAGCATCCGTAGCTGTTCGTTTTGGGCGTCCAGGTAGGGAGATGTTACAAGTTGGTATCAGAGCATAGGTTTATGAAATTTTAAAAGAAAGTTAAACCTAAAAGAATTTCAAACATAATCCAATGAATCTGAAAATATGATTGGGTTTTGGGTTAACGTTATAGTAACATATTTGTATTTGAAATATAGATATATATGTGTATATATATGTATATATATGTGTGTGTTCTCCTCACTCTTAGACCATTCTTCTGTATCTTACTAAGGCTCGTATGTAGATTTACGAGAAAGAAGATATGGAAGCAGGAAACAGAAGAGGAAATCTAGATGGAGGAAGCACCACAACCAATGGAAATGCTCGACCTAAAGCTAGGAGGAACCAAGGTCGACAGGCTAATGCTAATCCAAATACTAAAGCTAATATAGGTGCTAGAAATCCGCCAGTAGATGCCAGGATGGTATAACAGTTGTTGGCCAATCTTTTGCAAGCTGGAGTTGCCGGTAATGATGGAGGAGCTAATCCTATGGCACCAATTGAGAATAACTATGCTAAGTTAAGTAGAGACTACACCAGTTTAGGTGGGAAGCCGTTTGTTGGAACGGAGGATGCTGTTGAAGCTGAGAATTGGCTACTGAGTTGTGAAAGGTTCTGTACTGATCTAGGCTTGGATGATGGGCAAAAGAGAAGGCTAGGCTCTAGACAGTTGCAAGGGGCAGCACTTTACTGGTGGAATAGTGTGACCGCCGGGGTTCCGGAGGAAGAGCTAACTTGGGCAGATTTCAAGAGAAGGTTTGAGCAGAGGTTTCTGTCAAAGGTTGCTAAGTCTTCATTGATGAGGAAGTTCATGGATCTAATTTAAGGAGAGATGTCAGTGGTCGATTACGCTGCTAAGTTTGATGAGCTGTATCGATATGGATATGCTTTGGTTGACACTGATGTCAGAAGGAATGAAAGGTTCATTCGAGGGTTGAGACCTGAGTTTGCTAGAATAACCATGACCCATATCTGGGATCCTTCTAATGTGGTAGTGGAGATGGCCATTCGCCATGAAGAAATGCTTGTTGTTTCAGCTAGAGAGAGGCCAGTTGAATCCCAGGGTCCTTACGGAAAGAAGAGGAAATTCTTTAAGAAGAAAGGAGCCCAGAAAGGGGAGGCTGCCAAGAAGGCAAAGGCTGATTTGGTGTGCTACAAATGTGAAAAGAAGGGTCATTATGCTAATGAGTGCCAGTCAAGCAAGGGAAAGAAGGCTGCAGATAAGAAGAATGTAAAGCGCTTTAACCGTGATCAAGTAAGGCACTACAAGAACCGGTGTCCAGAGCGAGCTAGGACGGACAAGGGAAAAGTTTTTGCTGTTGGATCATTAGCTAAGTCCACTACAGCCGATAAAGGGAAAACTGTGATGAAAGGTATGTTTTTGATTCAGAGTATACCAGTTAGGATACTTTTTGATACCGGTGCATCACATTCATTTATATCCCAATGTTTGGTTGATAGGTTATGCTTAGAGCCCACATACCTTGTTACTTTCTTAAGGGTTGCGAATCCAATAGGAGGGTATGTAACCCTGGGAATAAGATGTGACCAGTTAGAACTTGATTTGTTAGGTCATAAGTTTGCATGCAGTTTGTATGTGTACGATTTTGTAGATGTCGAAATCATTTTGGGTATGGATTGGTTGAGGAGGTATGAGGCCAGGATATTCTACCAGGACGGGGAGATATCTTTGAGACACCCAGTAGAGAATTCTGACCAGAGTAGTTGTGCTTTATCAAGTGCAATGGAAGTGGGTGAAGAGTTAAGTCAGGTTCGGATTGCAAGAGAGTATGCATATGTGTTTGAGCCAGTCACAGGACTACCACCGAAACGAGCCGTTGAGTTTCGTATAGATCCTGTGCCAGAAGCTAAACCTGTGAGTATACCACCTAGCATGATGACACCAACTGAGATGAAGGAATTAAAGGTGCATCTAGTGGATCTAGAAGGAAGGAATTTCATTAGATCAAGCAGTTCGCCTTGGGGAGCGGCTGCGGTATTCGTGAAGAAACCAGATGGGTCGTTAAGACCGTGTATCGACTATCGTAAGCTAAACGAAAGGACGATAAAGAATAAATATCCTTTGCCAAGATTTGATGATCTATTTGATTAGTTGAGTGGATCCAGAGTGTTTTCCCAGTTAGACTTGGCAACAGGGTTCCATCAGTTGAGAGTGGCGGAGGACAGCATTCCTTTGACTGCTTTTCAGACTAGATATGGTTCATATGAGTGGTTAGTGATGCCATTCGGGTTGACGAATGCACCTACTTTCTTTGTCGACTTGATGAATCGATTCTTCCGAGAGTATTTAGATAGATTCATGTTGATGTTTATAGATGATATTTTGGTATACTCTAAGGATGAGAAAGTGCATGAAGATCATCTTAGAGTTGTGCTAGAGACGCTGAGGTAGAATCAGCTAAAGGCAAAGTTTTCCAATTGTCATTTTTGGAAGAAAAACGTTAAGTTTCTTGGTCATGTGGTTCCAGAGAAAGGATTGTCAGTTGATCCAGATAAGATCGAAGCTGTGAACAATTGGAAGAGACCAGAGATGGTGATCGATATCAGAAGTTTTCTTGGACTTACTGGCTATTATTGGAGATTCATCAAGGATTTCTCGTGGATAGCAGAACCTTTGACTAAGCTTACCAGGAAGGAAGTGAAGTTTGTTTGGTTCGAAAAATGTGAGGAAGTATTCCTTAAGTTAAAGCATTTGTTGACCAATTCTCCAGTGCTAGTAGTTCCAGATGGTAACCAAGGGTTGGTAGTATACACCGATGCGTGTGGAACTGGATTGGGAGTAGTGTTAATGCAGAAGGGCAAAGTCGTTGCTTATGCATCTAGGCAGCTTAGACTGCACGAGCTAAGATATCCTACACACGATTTGGAGTTGGCAGAGGTGATTTTTGCCTTGAAGATTTGGAGGCATTATCCTTTCGGGGAGAGATTTGAGTTATATACCGATCATAAGTCTTTGAGATATCTATTCTCTTAGAAAGAGTTGAATATGCGATAGTAGAGGTGGTTGGAATTTTTTATTGCTTATGATTTTGGTATAGAGTATACCCCGGGGAAAGGAAATAAAGTAGTAGATGCTCTCAGCAGAAGATATCAGAATGTGGTGTTGACTATGTTGGCAGAGTGGAAAGATCTAGAAGCTTTGGCCAGTTGTGGTGTGCAGTTAAGATCGGCTGCTAGTTCTAGTCAGAGTACTGCCATGTTGTCCTGTTTAGAAGTTCGACCAGTATTGATCGAGAGAATTGCTTCTAAACAGAAGGAGGATCCATTATTAGTTGAGAGGATTAGAAGGCTTGAGGTTGGAACTGAGGTCAATGATTTGAAAGTTTTTTGTCTTGATCAGAGAGGATGGTTGAGAAAGAAGGGGCGGTTATGTGTTCCAGATGTTGAGAACTTAAGGAGAGAAGTTCTTGAGGAGTGTCATCGATCCAAGTTTACGATTCATCCTGGAGGGACCAAGATGTATTAAGATATGAAGATGAGCTTCTATTAGGAAAGCATGAAGAGGGATGTTGGCTTATGGTTTAGGCAGTGTGTAAACTATCAACAGTGAAGGCCGAACATCAGAAGCTAAGTGGGTTACTTTAGCCTCTAGATATTCCAGTGTGGAAATGAGATTCCATATCCATGGATTTTATAAATGGGTTGCCAAGGTCAAGCATATGGGTTATTGTGGATAGGTTGACCAAGAGTGCCCATTTCATTCCAGTAAAGTCGACTAGGACAACACCAGTTTTGGCGAAATGTTCATGAAGAACATAGTTAGACTTCATGAGTTTTCAGTAGCATAATCAGCGACAGAGATGCTTCATTCACTAGTGAATTCTGAAAGAGTCTACAAGATGTGTTAGGCACTAAGCTCATATCACCCACAGACGGATGGGCAGACAAGAGAGTCAATAAGGTGCTCGAGGACTTATTGAGAGCTTGTGTGTTGGACTTTTGTAGATCTTGGGAGGATCACCTTCATTTGATTGAGTTTTCCTATAATAATAGTTATCAGACTAGTATAGGAATGATGCCTTTTGAAGCTTTGTATGGAAGGCCATGCAAATCCCCTACATGTTGGTTGAAGATTGGAGACAGATTAGTCTTAGGTCCAGATTTGGTAAGGGAGGCGTCAGAAAAGATTGAGATAATCCGAGAATAGATGAAGGAAGCTCAATCCAGATAGAAGAGTTGTGCAGATAAGAGGCATAAAGACTTGGAATTCTCAGTGGGAGACAGGGTTTTTGTTAAGGTATCATCGATGAAGGGTGTGGTACGATTCGGAAAGTCGGGAAAGTTGACCCCGAGATATGTTGGACCATTCCAGATTATAGAAAGGATTAGAAAGCTCGCATACAGAGTTGAGTTGCCGAACAATATGGTAGGTGTCCATAATGTGTTTCATGTGTCTCATATTCGCAAGTATGTGCATGATCCAGAGGCCAACATTCCTCAGATGGAGTTGGAGGACTTGATAGTGGAGCCTGATTTGACTTTTGTGAGATGACTAGTTCAGGTTGTAGCAAGAGATGATAAAAGATTAAGGAACAAGACAGTCAAGTTGGTGAAAATTCAGTGAAGCGACAACGAGAAGGACTGTACTTGGGAGACAGAGGACATGATTCGAGATACTTATCCTGATCTGCTTTAAGGGTATGTCTATATTAGATTTATATAGATATTTCCAAGTTAGGTAGACTTGTATGGTTGTTAGGAGTCGTTACAGGCGATTGCTATGTTTGATATTAGGTCCTTATTGAATTTCGAGGACGAAATTCTTTAAGGAGGGGAGCCTGTAACATCCCTAATTTTTTGTAACATTATTTAGAAGACTTAATTAGAAAAATTAAATAGAATAATGTAAATGAGAGTGATAAGGGGATTGAAACTTGAAATGATTAATTAAGGTCGTGCCTAATGAACTAATTAATGAGCTAAAGAATGGGTTTTGGTTAATTAGGTTACATAAGGGTATATTGGGAATTGCCGCCCCTAGCATCCATCCTTATATATATTTCGTTCCCACCTTCTTACTTCCTATTCACATCATTTTAAAACACAAACAAAATATAGAGGAACGACCGGTCATTAAGAGATCAAGAAAAAATCAAATTTAAGCTAGAAAATCAAGCTTAGGGGAAATCAATCTTAATCCAATCTCCTTATCAAGAGCAAGGTGAATAATAATTCCATCTATATTTTAGTTTAAATCACATGTTTTCGGATTAAGGGATAAGTTTGTTTTTATGATATATCAGATGATGATATGCTTGATTTAAGATTTGTTTGATTTAAACAAGATTGTTTAAAGGATTTTTATATGGTTTTAGGTCAAAACAGAGATTAAATGATGTTTAAATGCCATGGGAAACTTTTATGTTATGAGAAACATGATTTTGGAATTGGGTTTCAATTTTGAGAATTTTCCAAGCTATGGAAAGATTATTATGAATTTTCAAAGGAAAACATGCTTATTTGGGTTTATAATTTATTTTGGAAAATATATTGAGAATTTGAGTCCGAAATTTTGATATGTTAGATAACATGATTAAACTAAATTTCTAGTATTTTTGGGGATTTTTCCAAAGTGATTTTCTATGTAAAATAAATTGTTTTAGAAGGGGGACTTCTTTGCAAAAATTGGAAGTGCTTGTTTGATTAACTTAACCATGGTTTAGATCTGGATTAGCAGTAGTTATTTTTGAAAAAGAATTTGAAAAAGTTAAGGCAACCAATGTGGTGTTGACACGTGGCAGGTTAGTTAGAAAAAAGTTTACTTGAACAAGAATTAAACCTGGTTTGCTCAGAAAAGTGGTTCCGCCTACTTAGGAAAGCACCTTTTGACACAGTCGCTTTCGCCTTCATCTTTGCCGAAACCAACTATGCCGAAACCAATACACAAGGTATCACTATGATGGTACGCAGTGGATTGGAAATAGGCGGAAGGTAGAGTGTCGAAAGCAAAGCTTCCGAAGGGGTCGAAACTTTGGTTTATTTTTAAAATGAAAAGTGCATGCCTATGTTTTGTCTTAAGCCTTTGATAGTGTCGAAGCAATTGATTTTGAAAGAGGATTTAAAGAGGTTTCGAAAGGGTTGCCAATAATTTATAAGGATTTCGACTGGGTTCCATACTTAAGAAATGATGTTTTTAAAGGAAGGGGTTCCGATCTAGTCGATACTCTGCTACCGTTCTTTGACCTTTCGATGGTATAAAAGGTATCTATGCTATCAAAATGTATTTTATTTTGTAAAGATTAATCCACTTCCTAAAGCTTTAGAAAAGGGGTTAGGGGTTTCGAAGGTGATGGTTTCGAAAGGGGTTTTGACACCAACCTTCTTATGTTTTACCCAGATGTTTTATGCTTTCGAAAGAGATGGTGCTGAGGCCATCATGGTTCCCCAATGTTTTATAAATGATAAAGATGGTTTCAAAATAGATATTTTTGACTATATTCACTTTGGCCCAAATTATGTTTTAAGTATATGCCCAATACTTTTGAAATGGGTACTTTCATTGGTTTCGGAAGGGTTACTTCCATAAGTGTCAAAAGGGGTACTTTCAACTGGTTTCGAAGCTAAAGCTTGTAAAGTTAAATGCTAATGCTTTTATATATTTGAAAGGTTTTGAAAGCTAGAATTTAAAGTATTATAAGACAGAAGCCTAATGTTTTTAAAAGCTTTTGAAGGAGGTTATCCTATTAAGTCAAAAGCTAAGTTTTGAAGGTATCGAAAGGTTTTATGACCCAAACTCTATTTTTAAAGGAAAAAACCATGGCAATATTAAAGGAGTTTTTATAAAGGATTTTAAGAAGAAGCTATCTTTGATAAATTAAACCCACAGGTGTGGTAATGCTATGTTTTATATTCCTTCTTCTAATATGAATATATTCACTTTATAAAAGACCCATAACTGCATTTGGGGATAAAGGGTAGGAGAACTAGTTAGGTTAACTTAGTAGTGAATATAAATTGAATAAACTCCTGAATGAGTATAATTGCATCCAGGAGGTCAGGTAGACCAGAATATAGGATGATATAATAAAAAGGAAGGATATTGGCAGAGGCCAATAGGTTTACAGTAAGCCCATGAAAACTGTATGATATTGGCAGGGGCCAATGGGTACTTAGTTAGCCCATGAAAACTATGTATAAAAGAAGATATCAAATAGACAGGTTCATAGTTAGCCCAGGAAAACTATGTGTAAAGGAAGATGTCAGATATACAGGTTTACATTAAGCCTATGAAAACTATGATTGGATACTGACAGGGCCAGTAGGTTTATAGTTAGCCCATGAAAACTATATCCGGATGTAATATTGACAGATGTCAATATGTTCCTAGTCAACCCATGAAAACTAGCGTAAGAAGAAAGGATATTGGGGTTACCAATAGGTTCTTAGTCAACTCATGAAAACTAGGATAAAAGTAATATTGGAGTTACTAATAGGTTCATAGTGATCCCATGAAAAACTATGTAATTGGACATGGAGTCCTTAAATGTTTAACTGGTTATTAGTCAGCCCATGAAAACTAATTGGTTAATAGTAATCCTATAAACTATAACTGAGACAGATAGTCTAAATTGAATGGGGATGGATAATCTAGAATTTATTCAGTTGTTTTGCATATCATCATATTATACTATTTTGAATTGTTTTAACCACTGTGATTGCAGGAGCACAGTATATGGTTTTGTAAAGGTTTTGAGATACTAGTGAGGGGAACCCCATTCCGCTACGCGGCATGGTCTCACTAGATATCTAAATGATTTGAGATGGTAGATTATTATTTATACCAGGCTTTATATCTGACTCGAAGTTTATGTTTTCCCCTTAAATTCTCGGGTACTCAATTGATTTGAGTAGTCTGAGATTTAAGGTTTTCAAGTACCTCTAAGATGAACAAGCTTCTGGAGACGTGCAAGAGGCATGGTAGATATTAGAGTTTCTTTTCTTTTGATTCCGCTGTGTTGTTGTAATGGAAAAGTTGTTATATTACTTGTATATACTCTGATTATTCTAAGGGGCATCATCATATGTCACTCTGGGCGTATGTTTTAATAAATATATTTTCTTTGAACATGATTTCGAGTGTGGGATTATGTAATGAATTGAAATTTTTTTGATATGGAATATGATTTTGGTTGAAGTTTAAATTTTTCCATATTCATGTGTTTCTATGTATCAATGAATCTAACACCGTCTTATTTGGTCGTCGAGGATTAATAATTATGGATGACTGCAGCATCCGTGCCGTTAGTTTTGGGCCTCCAAGTAGGGGGATGTTACAAATTATCTTTTTTTTATTGAAATAGGCACTGCAAACTACGGGTGAGAACCTCCATACTTTATGCATCTCTTTCTTTTTGATATATTCCTTATTATTTTAAACAACACACTTTTTATATATAGTGAAATTAGATACTTTCTAAAAATTATATGGAAAATAGATACGGCTAAATTTCACATACGGCGCTGCCAATAAATTAAAACATAGAAAGTCACATTCCAAGTCAAATTAGGGCAATCTAAATCTATACTAGTAATTTACAACCCAACTATCATAAATCTAGAATAAATCTTGCAATCTTATCAGCATTCTACTTTAACAAATTTAGGGACTGATCTTCAAAATTTTAGATTTAGGTGTAAAAACCATTCATATTCCAGTTACCAACTTATATAATATGTAGGTGAGATTCCAATTGAATATGATCTTCCTAAGCCTACACTTCAACAGATCTTGCACATGCATAATAATTAAATAAAACCCAATGATATAAATTTTAATGTTATATATAAATCATTTAATTTCTCATTCACCTTTCTAGCTTTTCAAATCTTCAAAATCCAAATTCATTCTTTGATTTAACTCTTTTTCCATTCCAATCCAAAAGAATATGTATAAAAAGATATATACATACTATTAGCCTTACAAATCGAAGAAGAGATTTTGGGTTAAGGGAATACAAATTTATAATTATAAAGCTACATTTTCCGCAGCATCGATCCGCTCCTTCTCTTATTCTCTTTTATTTTCTGCCATTCTCCGATTATATATACATATAATATAATATTTTATAATTAATAAAAATAGTGGAGAAGGAAAAATGGCAGAGATTCGTTTTTTTGATCAGAAAATATGAGAAGAAAAGTGAGAGGTTGTGCTTATATTTGTAGGTGCTCGAATCAATCGTATTCATTAGATTTAAAATAATTAAATTCAAACCGTTCAACCAAGATTCAATTTTAGTCGCCACCATGTCGACTGATCGACCGCTCCTTTATAGGCGATCAACTGCTAGCGGTTGACCGGCCCAAGAATTGGGTCGACCGGTGGGGTCCACATGATTAATATTCTTTATTTTATTTTGTTCCTTTGTAATTATTTTTGTTATGAACTTCAAACACTGATAACTTCTTCGTTTGAAATTCGATCACAAAACTTTAAATATGAAAGTTGCTCAAAAAAACATCACGGACACAATGGTTTAAGTTTCGTGGCCAAACTCCAACGTTTGTTCAAATTCCACTTTTCAGACTTAATAATTATTTATGTACCGTTAATTTTTTGGGGTGTTATAGGTTAATAAACCAACAATTCATGTTGTTGTAATAATTTATGATGAAGTAAGAATATTTCCACGTCGACTAAAATAAGTCTAAATGTTTGTATAATCATTCATGGAATTGGAGTTAGTAACAAAATATTAACTTGTCTTTATCATTATCAAAATTTTAATGTAACAACTTTATGTATTCATAAATTAACCATTACCAATCAATGGTTACCAGTCTATAGGTATACCAAGGATGATTTTACCGATAGTAACAGAAACATATCGGTAGTCGTATTTGTGTAACAATTTTCCTGGGTAAATTCTATTTGAACCAACAAAATAACTTAGTAGCCCCCCGATGCTAAAAAAAGCCCGTAAACCCACAGAATAACTGAGTAGCCCCTTGCATATTCCAAAACTACCCTTCTCATCACCGAAAACTATCTGTAAGCAAAAAAAATTGAAGCATCAACGTTCTCCCATCATGCAAAATCCTTCCTCGTTGCGCCTCTTTCTTGTCGCGCCTCTTCCTTCGTCGCGCCTCGGTCTACAGCAACAAACCTGTAAGCAATCAATGTAAGCAATATCCTAATTCAATTATTATTTTGACACTTGCTTTGGTCGATAATGTCAAGGTGCAAAAATCAAAGTGAATTATTATCGAAATGAAATGGTGAAATCAATGCAAGCAGTTGTTTTGCGTGCAGGTGATTTAGGGTTTGTTGTTGGTCTCAGTAATAACCCTGGTGAAATGGCATGGAATAAATTAGTACCATGCAAAAGAACTGCATGGAAAGCAATTTTTCCATGCAGTGCATATGCGTGGAAAAAATGTCTTCCAGTCGCCCAGCGTGGTTGTCATTTTCTCCACGCATATGCTCTGCGTGGTAGGCTTTTTTCCATGTAGAGCCACTGTGGGGAAAAATTGCTTTCCACGTAGCTTCAACATAGTTGTTGCTGAAACCAGCAACAACTTTTTTTTTGGTTCAGTCAGTGTTTTTTTATTTGTACTATCATGCTAACTGTTTTTTATGATTATTTACAAATGGGTCGAACTCGAATGACGGCTTCTGAAAGAAAACAGAGAATGGAGAAAGCAGTAGAAGGTACTAGTTCGGACATGAACGAAGATAGGATTGATGTAGTTGCAAGGCAAGACGATACAGATAAGGGGCAACAAGAGACAGACAAGGCTAACTTTGAGATTGTTGTAAGGCAAGATGAGGAACAACATGAAGAAGGAGATGAGGAACATGGAGATGGTTCAGACTCATCGGGAGAAGATGGAAATGACACAGAGGATAATTCAGAGACGGATGATGGCAACGAGACAGATGATGAGCCCGAGGTAGAAGGTGAAGCCGAAGAAGATGTAAACGAGAATGGTGGACCAAGAATCAGTGATGTGATTAGGGAGTTTGATACTCATGTTGCTTCTTTGATATGGATTGGCCAGGTATGTAACTATTATTATTCTAAACAACTGATTCATAATTACTGCATTTACTAAATGTAAATTTTATTTGTGTAGGAACGATCACCGCTCACATGTGTCAATCATGCATAGAAGGTATTGGAGTGGAGGATTCCAGATAATGCTACTAGATTCAAAGCCAGTATTGAATCATCTGGCCTATTTTCCATTGTTAGCACTTACTACAAGAGTGTTAACAAGAATTTGATATCAGCTTTTGTGGAACGCTGGTATCCTGAGACTAATACCTTCCATTTACCATTTGGTGAGATGACTATCACACTTGATGTTGTAGCTTCTTTGTTACACATTCCTGTCAAAGGTAAACCTGTACAAAGTATGTCACATGAAATGGAACAAGCAGTTAGTATTGTTTCAAAGTATCTTGGCCTTACTAAAGTAGAAGCTAGGTTGGAAATGAATGAGAGGGTTGGATATAAATTGAGTTTGTCAACGTTATTTGATCAATTTAAAGATGTGAGCGATGATTAGACTGATCAGGCAATTAGGCGTGCAGCTCGTGCTTATCTTTTATTCTTGCTTGGCAACACATTGTTTAATGACAAAAGCAAGTCTCATGTGCACATATCGCTTCTGGATCCATTATAAAATTTGGACACTATCAACACTTATTCTTAGGGTTCAACGGCAACTGCATTTCTCTACAGGCAGCTTGGATTAGCGACCCGTATGGGTATGAGGCAGATTGCAGGATTTCTTTGCTTACTGGAATCATGGATATTTGAGCATTTTCCATGCTCTCATCCTTCCACAAATCTGTACTACGAGAATTTACCTTGTGTTGCTCGATGGAATCCATCTTCAAATAGTGTTGCATCAGTCATCGATCTACGTATATTCCTTAATACTATTCAGACTGAACAGGTAATTATCTTCATTTACTATTTAATAGCACTAATTTTGATTAGTTGTATGCCATGAGTAATCAGTCCATTTAATAGCACTAATTTTGATTTCTCACATCTTTGAGCAAGTTATTATTGATCTTTACATCTTTGCACGTCACTATCATCCATTTCATGCTATATCTTGTATAGCTGTTGCATTCTCTGCCACAACGTTGTAGAGCTGTATCATCCTGATAGAGTACTTAGGAAGTTTGGCAGAGTTCAAAACATTCCCATGGCTCATATTCCTCCAGTTGCAACAAATGCACGTCGAGGTACAACTTCAACTATATACACTCGGGTGCGTTATTAATTTTTAGAAAGTATATGGGAGAATTGGTACCATCATGTAATTGCAGAAGGGCATAGATCAATACCACTCAATTAGTCTTTTCTGAGTTGCACAGATGATATATGGAGTGGTACAGGGATCATAGTGTTTTACAGGTTCATAGTCCAGTACGCTTACCTGCTAATATAATGATTAGAGCATCTCATTTTCATCCTACTTATGACCAACTGTACTCGGTATGTTGTATTTATTTTTTCACATTTCATTTCACTATAAATTAGGATAAAGTTTCATTTTCAACAAACCTGTAAGCTTAATTTTTTTTCCAGTCTCTACATGATGTGCATGGCCTTTTGGATGAAGCTAACACTCAAGTTGCTAGTGCTAGAGTTGCTAGTGGACGCTACATCCGTCGTCAACTGTAGTTTAAGTAACTCGTCGTTGAAGTTTATTAATGTACGTTTTGTGACTGCATGTATTTTGGTGTATCTAGTATGTTTGAACATCATATGCTATTTTGGTTTGATGTTTGACTTCGTTAATGTAATGGTTGTTCATGTATGGCTATGTTACTATGATATATGTTAACATCATATGGTATTTTGTCTATGTTGGCTGTCTCTGTTGCATACTGGCTTCTGTATGTTTTTCTTGAGTTTTTGAGTTTACCATGCACTTACAAGACGTGGTTGACTAGCTAACCACGTAGAGATTCTGCGAGGAAAGGCAGAAAACCAAGTAGGGTCCCTACGTGGTTATTGGAATACCACGTCAGCGTAAATGAACTGGGACATAATCCACGTTGATCCCATGCGTGGTTGGTGTTAACTTGGAAAAAAATTAGTTCTCCTATTGTATACATAATATGGTATTTTGGTTTGATGTTTGACTTCGTTAATGTAATGGTTATTCATGTATGGCTATGTTACTGTGATATATGTTAACACCATATGGTATTTTGTCTATGTTGGCTGTCTCTGTTGCATACTGGCTTCTGTATTTTTTTTTTGAGTTTTTGAGTTTACCACGCACTGACAAGACGTGGTTAACTTGCTAACCATGTAATGTTACTACATGTTTATCATCACACCACGTTGGATCCAAACGTGGTAAGTTTACCGATCACATAGTCGTTCCCCATATTAGAACAAAATTCATGCTTTCTCCCTATGTGGTACTCCTAAAACTGGAAAAAAATTACTTGTTCTTCATCGCCTCAAACAAACACAGTTTAACTATATGATGCACATTTTAATCCACATTTCATTCAAGGAAATTCAAAACAGCGATGCACATTTGAGTCCAACAATTTGCGAACAAAGTAAATTCTAGTTAAACATACAATTTAACAATCATTCAAAGTAGCAATAATTTGCAAACAATCATTCAAGTTAAACATACAATTTAACAACTCTAAAATGGTGCCACGACTACTTCCATTCAGTGTATTCATTTCTTTCATCCCAAGCTTGTATTCAATCGGTGTAAATGTATTCTTATTTACTTACATTCGTATAACGAGCCGTGAACCATTTTGAATAAATTGGTGGTACCGGATGTTTAGGCTCTAGTTTTACCTGCGATTGGTAATGTGTATTTCGGTTTGAATGAAAAGAAATGAAATAATTTTGAAATTTAATAATATGTAAGTTGCATACCTGAACAAAACGATCTTGGTTAACAAAAGCTATTCCAATTTCAGTACGTTGTATCGTTAGAGGCACTTTTCCTTTCAATGGAGGTATTGTCAACAAAAGTCTTTCAATAGTGTTGAATACTACAACGTTATATCCAGTTGCAATAATATAACCAATATCGGGCATTGACATCCACTTTTCATTCGGCGCAAACCCTTCTTCGTCATGCATAATGCTTTTGAGAAGAATAGTACTTCTATTGTGCTCTATGAAAACGCGATCGTATAAAACCTGATTTTCATATAATTCTTCGTATAACTCCCTCCTAATTTGACTCCAGCTTGATTCTCCCAAACCAAGCAAAGTCGCCACACACCGATATCCACGGTTACCTTCTGATCGAATGTCAATAATATCAGTAACAAATGCTTTCAACTCCAATGGTATTTGATGCAAATAAGTTCTCATGCCTACAGTTAGTTCTTCCAACTGGAAAAAAGTATGATATAGTAAGTTAATATAGTACTTATATGTGTATGCAAATAATATTTACTATACATACCTTTTTTGGTTTACGAATAGGAAGTTTATCGGTACGAGTCTTTTTTGTAGTACACGAACTTTGAGAGTAAACACTTTCGACAAGCTCAAATGATGAAGGCATTCTTTTAGTTGAAATGTTAGCACTTTTTTTGCTTTCTCTTCCACGTGTTTTTATTTTGCTTTTTGGAGATGCGAGAGATGATGTACGTGGTTCAACAACTTCCAACATCTTCTTATAAATTTGCATTTGGTAAGGAGTATCCAACCTTTTCACATCATTTAATAGCAGTTCCATTTTTTCTACTACCCCCACATCTTTCTTTCCAATTATTTCAACAAGATGAAGTCTTGTCCAATGAACATCAATCATACCAAGCGATATTGCGGTACCAGGCCCAAGACAAGCTAACTCATGCGCACAAGGCAGTCCATGTGTTCTACGAATGACACATCCACATAACAATTCTTCCTCACCAACATCTTTTATTCTAAGTATTTCTGAATGAATCAAATCAAGTGCCTTGATAGAAACAAAGCCTCATAAATTTCTGAACTCTCGTATATGAAATATGTGCTTTGCTTTTGTTAAACTTTGCTTAAATGATGCCTTAAGTTCGGTAAACGAGAGCTCCAATAGTGAATGCATCTTCGTCCAAGCTTGTTTGAAATTACATTGATAACTAGCTAGATGTTTCTTTAATTTTGAATGAGCGGACTCGGCACTGTATATGACACAAACATATGATTACTAAAACAATAATTAGTAGTTGGAATAAATATTAACATGATTATTAAAGATAATTACCTATTAGAAGTATAATTTCCGAAATGCTTATAATCATCCATCCATGCTTGAACAAATCGATCTTTGTACGTATCCAACCATTGCTCGTGAATATACTTCAAGAGTGAAGTATGCTTTGCATACTTTTCATGTAACACTTGCAGATTCTCATTGCATACAACTAAATTTTTTGAACAAACAAGTTCATTCCAATCAAATAAAAATGACTTCTTCTCTTCAACTTCCATTCCTTTCACTTTTTTTTGCATATACGTTAAAACGTTATTTTTAATGTGCCATGTGTATAACATATGTGCAGAGTTTGGGAAAACAAATCCAATAGCATTAACTAGTATTGTTTCCCTATCAGAAATGAAGCCTGATGGCAATTCCACCTCACAGTCGACCAAAAAAGATTTCAACCGTTCTAAGGCCCATATATAATTTTCCCCAGTTTCAGCAATGAAGTACGCAATCGCAATACAGAATGTAAGATCTATGCAAGTAACGCCAACAACTTCAAGTAAAGGCATTTTGTACCTATTGGTTTTATATGTGCAATCTAATATGATAACTCGGGGAAATGAACGTAGAAAATCCAAACTGGTAGGATGCGCCCAAAAAATATCTTTAATAATATCTATTTCGTCTAATGTTTTACGGTGCCATTCAAAGTAACCAAATTCTGTCAGTTTACTAAGCAAATATTGAACTTGAGAACGCCCTACTCACTCAATAGAATTTTGTGCTCATATAACATTGTAAATTATTTTGATGGTGGTACAATTTGTAGGATCATTTCTTTTAATGGTGTGTAAAATTTCTTTTGCTTTTACCCTATTCCTATGCATCTCAATAACTAACTTGGTCTCATCTTCACTTATTCGACCAATATACGAATGTCCTTTTGGATTTTTTAATTTCGAATGATTATGAACACCATTCACAACATGCAATCACCAATCATCTAAAGTATGAAGTTTCTCACCTTTAAGTCTAAACGGGCAATTGCATTTTTTTGTACCGGTCATTCGGAGGTTCTTCGGGCTTTTGTTTTTTTGCTTCTTGTACACTCCACTTCGTTCGCAAGCAAACATAATTCTTCGTTTTTTGCTTGAAGCACCAGTATCCGAATTCATTATTATGATAACAAAACCAAGACGTTTTTCCAGTATCACGAACCCAATCAACCAATATTTTCTCAAAGGTAATATCTTCATTAAAATGTTAAATAAAATGTAAGTAATATGGATTTATTCGAAACTTAATCAGAGTAAACTTACACCATAAGTCATAAATTCATTTGAATAATTCAACACTATTTCTTCGCGCATTTCTTCATCACTGGAAAATGATACATCTGTAGAAAACAAGTATCAAACGCTAAAAAGTTAAACAGGAAAAAAAAAATGAACTACCACGCAGGGTTACTACGTGGTTAGTGTCAATACCACGCAGCCACTCTACGTGGTTGTGTACAGATTCACGTAGGGTCTACGCGCGGTTAAGCCAGGAACCTAGTAGTGCCCATGCGTGGATTATCACCAATCCCCGTGTTTGTGATTCACGTGATTGCGACCAAAGTTCATTCTCCTCTTCAAAATCCATCATCTAGCAGTTTAAAAACAAATTTTTTCTTCAGTGAATTGGAAATTAGGGTTTTGGAGATTCTGTGGTTTAGAATGGTAAAAACTTACGTAAGAAATAAAGGAATTGAGAAGAAAGCTTCCTAAGAGTATTTTTGTCTTCAAAATTTTATTTTTTGAAGGGGGACTACTAAGTGAAAATATGGGTTGAAATAGAATTTGCCATTTTCCTTGCATATTAAGGGTCGACCCATGCTTCCCAAGGTCAACCTGAGCTTTTTCAAGGTCGACCCTTGTTGTTTTAGCTTGTCCAGGTCATTATGTTTCCTTTCTTGTGCACTATTTTGCTTATTCTACTTATTCCAGTGATTATTATAACCAATTCTTGCAATATTTTGAAGTGTTTTGAAGGGCTTAAACCTATCAATAGGTAAGCCAACATTATTGTTGATCCCTACTCCAAATTGACGTGTTTTTTATAGTTTTTATATGCTGATTTTATGGATTTTTCGGTAATTTTGGTTGTTTTCTTGCACGTGTTTTCTAAACCGATTTTGGAATGATTTTTATAATAAAATGGCTTTCAAAATAAATATTTTTACAACATTTATAATTATTTTTGAAGCTATTTAAAAATATATATTCTCTATGATAAAGAGAATTTCAAAGCCATAATTTCCAAACGATTTCAGAAAAATTATTTTAAAACTAGTTTTCTCGAAGCAAAGTATTTTCTGTATAAAGTTCACATTTTTGCACTCTTCGAGAGAATGAGGAAGTGATTTAAATGATTTAGTAAACGCATGTGTTCCATACCACATGTTTTACTAAATCATTCCAATTTTATTGGATGTCCCCGAGTTGTGACGCCCCACCCAGAGACCTACATTAACAAAGAGCATTATGGAGTAATACTATATGTTATTGCAGAGAATAGGGCTGGTTAGGAGCGACCATCCGTAAGCTTTCTCTTAAACAAGTATTGACTATGTTGATTGGGTGCTCTAATTTTTTTTCTTTTAGCTTTCTCAAGTGGATCGACATGCTCAATAAATGTTTAACATAAAAATACGATGGCTAACGGATCTATCAGAACAAAATATAACAACAAAAATACAACATATCACAGAACATCAGTCACATATATATAAGTACATATATACAGATACATCATAGTACACTACATAGTGATACACCAGTGGTGGTACATATACCACAATATATACATCAAGTCAAAAAGAATATGTACATATCAGAGCATACAAAATAACTACAAGGCTACACAACAGATGACTAGCATCCAAAAGAAAGCAAGATAATCTATAGCGGAAGCAGCATAGCGGTAATCTACAGTAGGTGTCTAACCTGAAACAACTCGGCCTGACCCGAGTATATAAAATACACGGGTTGGTCTAGCTTAAATAAATTGATTAGCATGAGATAGATGAAGTGTAGGGATAAATGATAATATTTCTTCTTGAAAGAAAAGAAGCAACACCAAATATATATATATATATATATATATATATATATCAATTAATCATGTGAGATGGTATCACCGAAATATCATATGAAAATTTCTCGAAAGAGGCAAGATCAACAACAACATCAATTAAACACAAATAATCGCCTCATTTCATCGGCATCCACAACAACCAATATAATGGCTTCCATCAACCATAACTCCTAAATAGGAAATCACAAATCTCAAAAAGGCCAAAGGATGGAAACCACAAATCACAATATGTAGAACTCGGTTAAGAGTTCAAAACTCCAAAATGTAATCACCATATAATTAATCCTCAAATGGCTCAAAGGCCCAATAATCAAGAAATGGCGAAAACATTTGGAAATTACAAATAAATCAAGAAATATCACAAAAGATGCAAGTGCTCAACAAAATGGCCGAAGCCTGCCAAGTACTGTATCACAAATATGGTGCCTAATATAAACGACCTGAAGGCCAAACAACCCTAAGGCCAAACAACCCGAAGGTCCAACGGCTAGAAAGCCCAAATGACCCGAAGGTCCAGTACTGGCAAACAACCTGAAGGTCCATTAAATGTGTATAGCTTCAATAGAACGAATCCGAAATTAACCGAAAAAGTAAACGCATGTGTCCCATACCACATGCTTTACTAAATCGTTTAAATCACTTCCTCATTCCCTCAAAGAGTGCAAAAATGTGTATTTTATACAGAAAATACTTTGTTTCGAGAAAACTAGTTTTAAAATAGTTTTTCTGAAATCGTTTGGAAATTATGGCTTTGAAGTTCTCTTTATTATAAAGAATATATATTTTAAATAACTTCAAAAATAATTATAAATGTTGTAAAATATTTATTTCAAAAGCTATTTTATTATAAAAATCATTCCAAAATCGGTTTAGAAAACACATGCACGAAAATAACAAAAATCACCGAGAACACCATAAAATCGGCATATGAAATCTACTCAAAAACACGTCAATCCGGAGTACGGATCAACAATAATATTGGCTTACCTATTGATAGGTTTAAGCCCTTCAAAACACTTTATAATATCACAAGAATTGGTCACAAAAATCATTGAAATAAGCAGAATAATCAAAACAGTGCACATGAAGAACAAAAGAACGACTTGGACAAATAAAAGAAACATGGGTCGACCCTTATATTACTTTGGTTGGCCATAGGAAAGCATATGTCGACCCATGCATGGCTCTGGTCGATCTTAGGGTCGACCCCCAGAGAGCCTGGGTCGACCTGATGGTCGCGAATACTACAGGCATTTTTGGCTGTTTCGTATCCAACTTCGAGCACTGATTTCAGGCACTTCCAGATTGAATTAAGCTATGAAATTTGACATGCATGTTGATACATGAAGATTTTGATCAATGACAATGAGCTTCAACAAAAAGGAAGAAATACATTTAAAATCAGAGGAAGATCGATGAAGACCAAAGTGAAAACTTGAGTATGATTTTTATGGGTCCAAGTCTAGATTATTTGTTAAAATCTATCCTCAAGAGATTTGCACGAACACTAAAACACTTCCTTTAAACTTCATTTTTATAAATATTTTTACTGTGCAAATTTTCATAGTTCAGTCGACTGAACAGGCATGGCCAGTCGACTGAAACTGGCACAGAAATAAAAACATGCACAGTTTCAGTCGACTGAACTCCCTGAACAGTCAACTGAACACAGACCTGAAAATTTCC
Organism: Allium fistulosum; assembly: GCA_030737815.1. Classification (NCBI taxonomy): domain Eukaryota; kingdom Viridiplantae; phylum Streptophyta; class Magnoliopsida; order Asparagales; family Amaryllidaceae; genus Allium; species Allium fistulosum. The sequence goes on from CM060907.1 coordinate 994,713,575, forward strand.
TTTATATTTTCAGTCGACTGGATCTCCTGCTCAGTCGACTGAATTGATAACTGTGAATTTTTTGTGAATAGACACTTTCTTTCTTCCAAGAGATGCAACCATTCTTCAATGGAAATGGAAGCATCTCTTGCATGCACCTCTAGCAAACAAATGCACCTCTTCTACAAGTATAAACACATGGTTTTAACAATTGCAAATTACCAATTCTACTTGCTTTAATCTCTCTACTTACTTGAACATACTTTCATATTCTTTTAAGTTTTCAAAAGCAAACCAATTGCTTGAATCTCTGTTTTAACTATAACATCTCTTGATTCATAGCAATTCACATTTCCTAAATCTTCACAAACACTTTGTATACTCTCGAGGATAAGATTATAGGAAAGTTGTACTAAATTGACTCATTAGTGTTATCAAGAACACAACAAGTCAGAAATACTTTTTGTATCCAAGTTGAAGTCCTCTTTGGTAGTTGAGGTAAGAAATCCCGTTCGGTTGTTCGGGTAAGTTGCAAACCTATTCCTCCGGGTTGAGTGAGGGTTGTTGGTTAGTTGAATTCCTAAGAGGAGCTTAGGGACTGGACGTAGGACAAGAGGTCCGAACCAGTATAAAGTCTTGGTGTCTACTTTACTTACTACTTATTACTATCTACCTAGAGCATTTTACTATTCCATATTATACGATCCTACCGCATAGACTCTTTCAATTGGTATCAGAGCAAGGCCGTCCTATAACCATAACACCGTTATTTGACATATTGATAATATGGAAAACAACACAAGCACAACATCTACCTATAACTCTACATTTGCGGAAGGACAATCTACTCAAAGACCTCCTCTATTCAATGGACTAAACTATAATTATTGGGCTACAAGGATGAGGATTTATATGCAAGCAACAAGTTTTGAAGCCTGGAATGCAACTCAAGAAGAACTCGTTGTACCTACAACGGATTATTCTACATGGATGCAAGCTCAGAAGAATGAAGTTAGTGCAAATGCCAAAGCTATGAATATGCTATTTTGCGCTTTGGATAGAAATGAGTTCAGCCGTGTAAGCATCTGTACTACTACACATCAGATATGGAGTACACTTAAAACCATACATGAAGGCACAAACAAGGTCAAGCAAACTAAAATCTCCATGCTAAAGAACCAGTTCCAAAACTTTAGAATGCGACAAAATGAATCCATCAATGACATGTACTCAAGGTTTCAAGACATTCATCATGCCTTAATACAACTAGGAGAAAAATACATGGATTTTGATATTGTATCTAAAGTTCTAAATTCACTCACTGATGAATGGGAGAGAAAAGTCTTAGCAATCGAAGAAGCAAATGATCTATCTATAATGAAACCAGAAGAATTAATTGGAAATCTTATGTTGTATGAAGTTAATATGCAAGCTAAGAAAGATCAAGCACAAGAAAGAAAAAATGTAGCTTTTCATGCGGAAAAGGAAGAATCAGAGTCTGAAGATGAGGATTTAGCATTTATAGCCAAAAATTTCAAGAAAATTTTAAGATATAGAAAAGAAAATAAAAACGGATTCAAAAAGAATTTCTTGAACAAACCTTCATCCTCAAATATAGAATGCTTCAACTGTCACAAGAAAGGTCACATGCAGAAATATTGTCCAGAGCAAAAGAAGGAGAATCAGAACAAAAACAAGAAAGAAAAATTCAAAAAGAAGGCATTCTCTGTAACATGGGACGATTCAGATTCATCTTCATCTGATAGTGAAAATGATAGCGACAATGAACAAGCAAATGTATGCTTTATGGCTCAGGAATCTGAGGCAAACGTCCGGCACCAACTTTCACTTGGACATCATCCGAAGAGCATACAAGCAGTAGTACAAGCGGAACAAGTGGTGGCCAAGGAGGAAGAGCTTATAGACCACCAACAGGAGGACCAGTCATTCGTGAACCTAGAGAGAGAGAAGGTTCTTATGATTGGGATAAAGACGAGTAACTTTTTATGTGGTTGTTTTCCTTTTTGTCGATGACAAAGGTGGAGAAATCTGTGTAGCTAACTCTGTTTTGTATAAGGAAAGATAGGTGCATTCATTCAGGGGGAGAAAAATAGCAAATACATCTCTGTAACACATTAATGTTGTCATCAATCAAAAAGGGGGAGAATGTTGATACATGAAGATTTTGATCAATGACAATGAGCTTCAACAAAAAGGAAGAAATACATTTAAAATCAGAGGAAGATCGATGAAGACCAAAGTGAAAACTTGAGTATGATTTTTATGGGTCCAAGTCTAGATTATTTGTTAAAATCTATCCTCAAGAGATTTGCACGAACACTAAAACACTTCCTTTAAACTTCATTTTTATAAATATTTTTACTGTGCAAATTTTCACAGTTCAGTCGACTGAACAGGCATGGCCAGTCGACTGAAACTGGCACAGAAATAAAAACATGCACAGTTTCAGTCGACTGAACTCCCTGAACAGTCGACTGAACACAGACCTGAAAATTTTCCTTTATATTTTCAGTCGACTGGATCTCCTGCTCAGTCGACTGAATTGATAACTACGAATTTTTTATGAATAGACACTTTCTTTCTTCCAAGAGATGCAACCATTCTTCAATGGAAATGGAAGCATCTCTTGCATGCACCTCTAGCAAACAAATGCACCTCTTCTATAAGTATAAATACATGGTTTTAACAATTGCAAATTACCAATTCTACTTGCTTTAATCTCTCTACTTACTTGAACATACTTTCAGATTCTTTTAAGTTTTCAAAAGCAAACCAATTGCTTGAATCTCTGTTTCAACTATAACATCTCTTGATTCATAGCAATTCACATTTCCTAAATCTTCACAAACACTTTGTATACTCTCGAGGATAAGATTATAGGAAAGTTGTACTAAATTGACTCATTAGTGTTATCAAGAACACAACAAGTCAGAAATACTTTTTGTATCCAAGTTGAAGTCCTCTTCGGTAGTTGAGGCAAGAAATCCCGTTCGGTTGTTCGGGTAAGTTGTAAACCTATTCCTCCGGGTTAAGTGAGGGTTGTTGGTTAGTTGAATTCCTAAGAGGAGCTTAGGGACTGGACGTAGGACAAGAGGTCCGAACCAGTATAAAGTCTTGGTGTCTACTTTACTTACTACTTATTACGATCTACCTAGAGCATTTTACTATTCCATATTATACGATCCTACCGCATAGACTCTTTCAATGCAACTACTGCTAAACATGGTCTATGATCCAGAAAAGATTTCACTCATTTCCGGTATGAAACCAAAGAGACATGGGTTCACAAAGTTGAACCCAGACAAATTCATACTGTAAACTAGAAATTTTACGTTTACAGTAAATCAAAAATCAACACAAACTGAAACAAATTCTTTACAAGCAGCTTGTTTTGGCTAGAAGTATGAGTTACTACTCACCTTAATAAGATTTTAGCGGTTATAAATGGCAAGCAGTAGTCATTTGGCCTTGAAAAAGCTTCAAATACCTATAGAAAGAAGAAAAGGAAACATGCAACAAAGAACTGAAGTTATAGACACTGATTTTCTCAAAATCAGAAAATAGATGAAATAATTTATGGTTTTGATATTGATTACATACTAGGAATTTGATTTGCTAAACTATCCTTGAATTTCCCATTTGATTTTGTTTAATTTGGAGCTAGATTTGAATTTTTGGGAGAAGGTAGCAATTTTCTTTGTTTTCTAGGAAGAAGATGAAGAAGAAGTATTGTACGTACTCTCCTCTTGCAACCAGAAAGGTCTAATGGGTTATTGGGTTTGGGTCAGTAAAGTTAGGACCCAATAGGCTATGGTTAATTAATTTAGGCTATTATGTTTTAATTTAGCATCATTTAACACTAAATTATCACTTAATCAAACCATTTTAACACCTATTGTTCCTATTTTAACATGTTTCACTTTATAAAATTAATACAACATATATAAAATTATTTAAGTCACTTTTAAACATTAATTTTAACACGAACATTTTAGATTTTACATTTTCTTTTAAAATAGGTAAGTTTCCACTTAATTGTTTAAAACTTACATTTTTAACAACTAAATTTGCACTTACATATTATTTTAAACAAAATAAATGTACAAATCTTATTAAAAATATTTTTACACACTAATATTATTTTTAATCAATATTACATATTTTATATTCTCATTTGCAATTTAATTAATTTCCAAAACAACCAAAATTTGCCAATATCAATAAATTATCCAATTGTTGCATTTTTAACATGTATAAATACTTAGCACATGTTTTTATCACCTATTACCTATTATAAAGTTCCAAAAATTTATTTTCTCCATACTTAAATTTACTTAACCTAATAATATTGAATTGATGTATTTTTTTTTCAATTCAATATAACCCATCTCATTATTTAACCATTTCGAATGATTAAACAAATTATTCTCTCCAAATTATATTTATTCTCTTAATTAACAAATTATAATCATTATTATAATTTGTTTAGAAAGGTAATCACAAAACCAGGGTTGTTACAGACTCCCCCCTTATAAAGATTGCGTCCTCGCAATTCCTAAAGAAGAGTTGTATTCAACACGATTTATTTCATCTAGCAAAGGAAAATAGATAAGCTTGAGTTAGAGTTCTCACCCTAAACACGAGAAGATAGAAAACTAGGATAAGATCGTTCGATAAATTATTTAGTTTCTCAAGTACAGTCATTGGGATTAGCGGACCATTGAATCTTCACGAGCGGTACATCCTTATTTCGAAGGCATTTCACCTTCGAAGCAAGAACACGAACATGATGTTTCACAATAGATAAATCAGGTGAGATCTCAAGCTCTTGCAAAATAGGAGGATCAATAACAAAATCCGAATCACGAAGGCACATCCGAAGATGAGAGACGTGAAACACGTCATGAATACCAGGAAACTGGGCCGGAAGTGATACTCTATAAGCAACTGGGCCAATACGCTCAGTAATAGAAATTGGTCCTATGAATCGAGGAGCCAATTTTCCGGTCCTGCTGAAACGCATTACCCCCTTCAAGGGAGATACGCGAATATAAACAAGATCACCAATAGAGAACTCAAGAGGCTTCCTACGGTTTTCCACGTAGGATTTCTGTCGACTCTGTGTCTCTTTCATTCTCTGACGAATAAGATCGATCTTCTCTGAAGCTTCACGAATAGAATCGAGGCCTAAAATCAACTTCTCCCCGGATTCCAACCAACAAGAAGGTGATCGACATGGCCTTCCTATAAGGCTTCGAAAGGAGACATACCGATACTGGACTTAAAACTGTTGTTATAAGAGAACTCAACAAGCGGTAGGTGGTCTTCCCAACTACCACCAAAATAAAAAATGCATGCATGAAGTAGATCCTCAAGAATACAATTCACCCGTTCAGTCTGTCCATCAGACCGTGGATAATAAGCTGTGCTGAAGTTAAGCTTTGTACCCAAAGCTTTCTGAAGACACTGCCAGAAATTACTAGTGAAAAATGGATCTCTATCACAAACGATCGAAATAGGAACACCGTGAAGTCTCATGATCTCCTTAATATATAGCTTGGATAGATGAGAAGCTGTCCTATTAGATTTAATAGGAATGAAATGAGCGGATTTAGTCAAGCGATCCACAATAACCAAACACTGTTATGGCCCGATCTCGAACGAGGTAGTCCATCAATAAAGTCCATAGAGATTTAATCCCATTTCCACAACGGGACCTCAAGAGGCTGAAGAAGACCACTGGGACGTTGATGTTCGGCTTTAATGAGTTGAAAAGTCATGAAATTACTCACATAACTTGCAACATCATGCTTCATGCCTTCCCAATAATACAAGCGTCTCGTATCGGCATACATCGTGCTATTGCCGGAATGAATAGTATACTTAGAATGGTGACAATCATCAAGAATGTCCCGCCTAAGATCAGAAACACAAGGCACGATCAATCGATTCTTCTTACGTAGACAACCATGAATATCAATGCTGAAATCCCTCAACTCATCATCACATGATTCAGAGTTACAAAGCTGAATAAGACGCACAAGATCTGGATCTTGCCGCTGAGCATCGGCAATACGATCCAATAAGCTAGGACGAGCTTCCAAACTAAATAATAAGATAGGAGAATCTGAAGCTGGAGCATGATCATGAATATCACAAAGAGATAAGGTCCCCAACACATTCCACTCGGCTAACATCATAGAAACAACAGCTGAGTGCTTGCGACTTAGCGCATTTGCAACTCGGTTCCCCTTTCCAGGAGTGTATTGGATATCAAAATCATAAGAGGCTAGGAACTCGAGCCAATGCTGTTGCCGCATATTAAGCTCTTTCTGGGTGAACAGATACTTCAATGATTTATGATCGGTACTAAGAATGAAGCGCTCGCCCAAAAGATAATGACGCCAAATCTTCAAGATAAAGACTATGGAGGCCAACTCTAAGTCGTGGGTGGAATAGCGAACCGAGGGGTCGACCCTTGTTTCTTTTATTTGTCCAGGTCGTTCTTTTGTTCTTCTTATGCACTGTTTTGATTATTCTACTTATTCCAGTGATTTTTGTGACCAATTCTTGTGATATTTTGAAGTGTTTTGAAGGGCTTAAACCTATCAATAGGTAAGCCAACATTATCATTGATCCATACTCCAGATTGACGTGTTTTTGAGTAGTAACTAACATTTCTAGCCAAATCAAACTGCCTGTAAGAAATTTGTTTCAATTTCAGTTGTGTTTTTGATTTACTGTAAACAAGTATATAATAAAAACAAAGCAAACTGAAACAGATTTCAACAGGCAGCTTGTTTTGGTTAGAGGTGTGAGTTACTACTCATACCTCTAGCCAAAACAAGCTGCCTGTTGAAATCTGTTTCAGTTTGCGTTGTTTTTATTATATACTGTAAACTGAATTTTTTTACTAAATCATTTAAATCACTTCCTCGTTCTCTCGAAGAGTGCAAAAATGTGTATTTTATACAGAAAATACTTTACTTCGAGAAAACTAGTTTTAAAATAATTTTTCTGAAATCATTTGGAAATTATGGTGTAAATTGAAGTATTTAAATAAAAATAAGAATTTAATGATGGAAAATAGTTTTAAATGGCTAAACTAATTTTTTTACGTTGTAAAACATTTTTCTAAACATAGAAATATGTTGTATAAATTTATTTAGTAAACGCATGTGTCAAGGTTTCACTCAATTCTGGTATGAAACCAAAGAGATACATGGTCACAAAGTTGAACCAGACAAGATTTTTACCGTGCACTATTTTGATTATTCTGCTTATTCCAGTGATTTTTGTGACCAATTCTTGTGATATTTTGAGTGTTTTGAGGGCTTAAACCTCTCAATAGGTAAGCCAACATTATTGTTGATCCGTACTCTGGATTGATGTGTTTTTGAGTAGTTTTCATATGCCGATTTTATGGTGTTTTCGGTGATTTTAGTTGTTTTCGTGCACGTATTTTCTAAACCGATTTTGGAATGATTTTTATAATAAAATAGCTTTTGAAATAAATATTTTACAACATTTATAATTATTTTTGAAGCTATTTAAAATATATATTCTCTATAATAAAGAGAATTTCAAAGCCATAATTTCCGAACGATTTCAGAAAAATTATTTTAAAACTAGTTTTCTCGAAGCAAAGTATTTTCTGTATAAAATACACATTTTTGCACTCTTCGAGAGAACGCAGAAGTGATTTAAGGGTCGACCCCTAGAGAGCCTGGGTCGACCTGATGGTCGTGAATACTACAAGCATTTTTGTCTGTCTCGTTTCCAACTTCGAGCACTGACTTCAAGCACTTCCAGATTGAATTAAGCTATGAAATTTGACATGCAACTACTGAAAGTCTATAATATGGTGGATCGATTATACAAATGGCAAGTGTATGACTAATTTAAACTATATTGTAATAATATTAAAATAAGAATAATCACACCAGGGATTTTATACTAGTTCGGACCTCCCGTCCTACGTCCAGTCCCGAAGCTCCTCTTCGGAATTTCCTTTCACCGAATAACTCTCACTTCACCCGGAGGAACAGGTTTACAATAGTAGAGTTTCTTTGTCAACTATGTGTCCTCTATTACACGGATTTTGACTATATAGTACAAATGCTTCCAATATATATCTAGAGAATATTGTCTATGAGGAACTGTATATTTGGAAGAGTAGAATACAATTATAGATTGCTAGAGATCAAGAATATATCAGAGTATATTAGTAGAAAGCGCAAGTAAGTCGGGTAGATTCTTTACTTGGATTCTTGATGCTATTTATAGTGGTAGAGAGATTCCTTGAGTAGTTGCATCCATTAGCAAGTGTTCTACGGTCGCTCTTGATGGTGATGAAGAGTTGCAGCGAAGAGGAGCGAAGGTGTCTTTTCAATTGTGACAGTTGTTCTTTGAATGTTAACAGCCGAGTTCAAAATCAGACGTCTAGAAAAATGTTTCAGACGTCTGACCTATATATTTTTTGTATATGGTTGCTTTTCAGACGTTTGAGTATATTAACCAGACGTCTGATTCTGTCGGATTTGCGAACCAGAGAATTCAATCAGACGTCTGGCTAGTGCACCCAGAGATCTGAACTTGTGCATGTTGCTTTTCTTGTGTCTGTGTTATTGCTTTTTTGATTCTATTGACTTGTAGCTTCTTGATACGTTCTTCGAGCCTTCTTCTTGTCTCTCTAGTGATGATTCTTTAGCAATTACCTATAAATAGAAATATATATACATATTCGATTTCCATTGTATAGTTGTTGTCATCGAAACTGTAGATTTGGTTTCCTAACAATCTCCCCCTTTTTGATGATGACAACTATACGATGTACTTATATATAATTTATAAATCTCCCCTTGAATATGTGCTTATTCTTTTTATTATTATACTTATATTTCTCCCCCTTTGGCATTATCAAAAAGAATTATAAACAATTTAACTAGCGTCAAAGACAAAAGGAAAATTTCATTAATAATTCGAAAGTGAATGCATACATAGATTTTGTTAATTTACAAACGTTGAAAACCCAAAATCCTAAAATATATGATTCCTAAAATCTATGACTCCTTTGGAGAAGCTTTATCTTGATCATCTTCCTTTATTTCTTCTTTTTCAGAAGTGCTAGCCTTTGTAGGAGATGTCAAAACTTGCTTGAGAGGTTCATCCTCAGAAAGTTTGGAATGTTTTGTGGGAGGAGAAGATACTGGGGTTGGCCAATCTTCAGAAGGCGGTGTTGAACCACGAACCCGTTGTAGTACTTATTTGAGAACTGATAAAACAGTCGAAAGAGATTCTTCAACTGTGGCTAGGCTTGTAGCAAATGATGTTTCGAAGCTATCAATCCGTGTAGCCAAAAGTTTTTGATTTTGAGATAGTATATGTTGATTTCGAAGGGTAAGATCTCGAACACTTTCATTTGGATTTGTATCCATTCGAGTTTCCATAATTTCATCTTGTCCCGGATAATCCAATGGTGCAGGAGGATGTGGAGTTGTTTCTCGATGTTGTTCCTCCTCTTGAGATGGTTCAATGTGTGGTTGAGGAGGAGGCTCAACTTGTCTAGATTGACGATTGTGCATCCAATCTTCAAAGGATATAAACTCTGGAGGAATCTCGGGTAAGTGCATAAGCGAGAAAAATTTGGTGGAAGCATATTTAGGTGATATTTCTTCGAAGGTTGATAGATAGGAAGGAATGTTATGTGCACGAAGAAGTCTCATAATATAAGTTGGGTAAATAATTGATGGTCGTGATCGATTTCAAAATTGTTTGAGCTCGTCAAAGATGAATTAAAAACAAGTTTGTTTAGTCATAGGACGTATGGTTACTCGATTTAATACGTAACAAGCTGTGGCAATAGCTTCTGCCCAAAAGTGTTTTGGTAAACTACTACTATTTAGTAGTGTTCGTGCACATTCTTGTAACTTACGATTTTTTCTTTCTACTACATCATTTTGTTGAGGTGTGCGAGGAAAAGAAAAATTATGACTTATTCCTTTCTTATTGCAAAAATTAGTAAAAAGATCGTTTTCGAATTCTCCTCCGTGATCACTTCGAATATTTTTAATTTTCAAGTCCATTTGTGTTCTAATTCTTTTAGCAAATGTTTTAAACATTCCAAAAGTATCGCTTTTATGTTTTAAAAACAAGGTCCATGTATACCTTGAAAAATCATCAACTATCACGAAAATATATTTGTTGTGATTTATAGATCGTATTTGTGTTGGACCAAATAAATCTAAATGTAATAAATCTAATGGTTGTTTTGTAGAGATATTATTTTTAGATTTAAAAGAGGTTTTCTTCAGTTTTCCAATTTGACAGTCATCACATAAATTTTCTACTTTGTAATTTATTTTAGGTAAACCTCAAACTAACTCATATTTTGCCAACTTATTAATACTTTTCAAATTGATATGACAAAAACGTTTATGCCATAACCATGGATCATTATGTTTGGCGGTTAAACATAAATTTGAATTTTTATTTATATTCATGTTTAATACATAGATATTTTTGTTTCTAAAACCTTAAAATATAGGTTGTTTATTATTATCTAAAATATTACATTTATCTTTTTCGAAATTTATTTGAAAACCTTTGTCGCATAATTGACTAATACTCAATAGATTGTGTTTTAGATTTTCTACTAATAAAACATTTTTAATAATAGGAGAGTTAGAAATACCATAGTTGATGACTTCTCCAGTGCCAACGACATATCCTTTTGAATTATCTCCAAAGGTTACCGTTCCACCATTGATGTATGTTATATTTGATAACATTTTTGAATTTCCGGTCATATGCTTGGAGCATCCGCTATCTAGTATCCATTTATCTTTATGTTTTATTTTGGGTACCTGCAAAATAAAAAACGTTTTAATTGGTACCCATATATTTTTGTTAGGGTCCTAATTGTTAGGAGAAGGTAGCCATACCCAAGATGGTTTGATACCTTTATAAATATAATTTTTATTATAGACTACATTCTCTAAAAAATTATTAATATGTTTTTGTTTAATCAAATTATTATTTGTCTTAGGAATCCAAATTTTCATAGTTTTGGTATTCATATTAGACGTAGGTAAACTTTTAATTTTTTTATTCCTAAATTTTTTTTCATCATTTCTTTTTTGTTAGAAATATTTTTAAATCCTATTCCATTTCTATTGCCTGATAGTTTTGAAGTTTTGATAAGATTTTCCAAATCTTGTTTTCCTTTATTGAATTTTGACACAATATTTGTAATTTTATCTAATTTTTCTTTTAATTCTAAGTTTTCAATTTTCAATATTTCGATATTGTTTTCAAGTTGACATTTTCTTTTAACAAATTATCCTTTACTATTTTGGTGTTTTCAAAATCAATAATAATAGCCTTACTTTCTATCAAGTTATTTTTGTTTTTTTCTTGAGATAATTCTAGTTCTTCTTCTAAGATAGTTTTTTCATCCTTTAACATTCCTACTTCAAGTTCTAATCTATTTATTTTGGTTATATAGTCTTTGTTTAATTTTTTAATTTGTCTAAATTTATCATCTAATTCCATGCTAAGTTCTAATAATTCATCATAACTAAGTTCCGGACATACCTCATCAGTTTGTGCCATAAAACACACATTAGCTTGTTCTCCATCACTATCACTATCACTTTTAGATGATGAAGAATCCGAGTCATCCCATGTTACTTTGAAAGCCTTCTTCTTTTTGAGTTTTTCAAATTTTCTCTTCTTTTTATCATTATTGAGTTTAGGGCAATCCTTTTTCATATGTTCGTATTGATCACATTCATAGCACTTGATTTGAGATAGGTTTGTAGTGTTGGACTTCCCTTCCTTTTGAAATTTGGTCATCTTTCGAAATTTCTTGAATCTGTTATAATTCTTGGCAATGAAGACTATCTCTTCTTCATCTAAATCAGAATCATCATTTTTTGTTGCTGGAAATGCTATGTTCTTCTTTTCTGAATTTAGTTCTTTTCGTGCCTGCAAATTAGCTTCATAGGACATTAAATTTCCTATCAACTCTTCAGTTTTGAGAGTAGAGAGGTCATTAGCTTCTTCAATAGCTAATACCTTCCTTTCCCAATCTGATGTTAAAGAGTTGAGTATTCGAGAAACTAAATCAAAATCAGTAAACTTAACTCCTAATGCCATAAGATCATGTTGGATAGTTTGAAATCTAGAATACATGTCAACAATAGTTTCGTTTTGCTTCATTTTAAAAGATGAGAATTGATTTTGCAAAATTGAAATTTTAGTTTGTTTGACCTTTGTTGTACCTTCGTGTGTGATTTGTAAGTACGCCAAATGTCAAATGCAGTTGTACATAACATGACACGTGAAAATTCATTTTTATCTAGAGAACAAAATAAAACGTTAATAGCTTTAGCATTGTTTGATGCTAAGGTCTTTTGTGCATCGGTCCAAGTATTCATAGCAGTAGTAGGTGCTTCATATTTATCTTGAGTAACTGACCAAATTTCTAGACCATTAGCTTCCATAAAAATTCTCATACGTGTTGACCAATATGCATAGTTAGAGCCATTAAAAAGTGGGGGTCGTGCTGTGGATTGTCCTTCTTGAAAAATACTTGCCATATTAAAATGATTCAAAAACGTGTTATTGTACTTTGATCAAACCTTGCTCTGATACCAAATGAAAGTCTATAGTATGGTGGATCGATTATACAAATGGCAAGTGTATGACTAATTTAAACTATATTGTAATAATATTAAAATATGAAAATAAGAATAATCACACCAGGGACTTTATACTGGTTCGGACCTCCCGTCCTACGTCCAGTCCCGAAGCTCCTCTTCGGAATTTCCTTTCACCGAATAACCCTCACTTCACCCGGAGGAACTGGTTTACAATAGCAGAGTTTCTTTGCCAACTGTGTGTCCTCTATTACACGGATTTTGACTATATAGTACAAATGCTTCCAATATATATCTAGAGAATATTGTCTATGAGGAACTGTATATTTGGAAGAGTAGAATACAATTATAGATTGCTAGAGATCAAGAATATATCAGAGTAAATTAGTAGAAAGCGCAAGTAAGTCAGGTAGATTCTTCTCTTGGATTCTTAATGCTATTTATAGTGGTAGAGAGATTCCTTGAGTAGTTGCATCCATTAGCAAGTGTTCTACAGTCGCTCCTGATGGTGATGAAGAGTTACAGCGAAGAGGAGCGAAGGTGTCTTTTCAATTGTGACAGTTGTTCTTTGAATGTTAACAGCCGAGTTCAAAATCAGATGTCTGGAAAAATGTTTCAAACATCTGACCTATATATTTTTTGTATATGGTTGCTTTTCAGACGTCTAAGTATATTAACCAGACGTCTGATTCTGTCTGATTTACGAACCAGAGAATTCAATCAGACGTCTGGCTAGTGCACCTAGACATCTGAACTTGTGCATGTTTCTTTTCTTGTGTTTGTGTTATTGCTTTTCTGATTCTATTGACTTGTAGCTTCTTGATACGTTCTTCGAGCCTTGTTCTTGTCTCTCTAGTGATGATTCTTTAGCAATTACCTATAAATAGAAATATATATACATATTCGATTTCCATTGTATAGTTGTTGTCATCGAAACCGTAGATTTGATTTCCTAACAACTACTACTAAACATGGTCTATGATTCGGAAAAGGTTTCACTCAATTCCTGTATGAAATCAAAGGATATAGAGTCACAAAGTTGAACCTAGACAAGATTTTTACTGTAAACTAGAAATTTCACGTTTACAGTAAATCAAAAACACAACAGAAACTGAAACAATTTCTTACAGGCAGTTTGATTTGGCTACAAATGTGAGTTACTACTCACCTTGATAAGATTTTAGCGATTTTGAATAGCAAGCAGTAGTCTTTTGGCCTTGGAGAAGCTTCAATTACCTGTAGAAAGAAGAAAGAAGACATGCAAACCAGGAATTGAAGTTACAAACACTGCTAATCTCAAAATAGAAAAATAGAGGATGAAACAAAGATTGTTTTGGTTAGATTATCTGTATTAGATTAGGATTTATTCAATTTCACACTTGATTTACTTCAATTTGGAGGGATTTTAATTTTAGAAAATTGGAGAGGAGGCCATTTTTGCTCTTTTCAGGTTTTACAGAGTAAGCAAAAAAAATGAGAAGAAGATGTACGTACTACCATCCTCTCCTGATCATTCTAGAGAATGGGTTTGGGCTTGAACCCATTACCCAAAATCCTATGTTAATACTTAGTTAAAATTTAACTAAGTTAATTTATGTTAACACTTTATTTTCACCATATTTTTACATACTTTAACTAAATAAACTTATACAACATATTTCTATGTTTACAAAAAAGGTCTTACAACATCAAAAATTAGTTTAGCCTTTAAAAACTATTTTCCATCATTAAATTCTTATTTTTATTTAAATACTTCAATTTACACCATTATTTATATAAAACAATATTTTTAACACCAAAATTTCAACAAAAATCATTTTCTTATCCAATCAAACATAGCAAACCATATTAACATTATTTTTACATCCAAATATTATTTTTTGAACAAAAATCCACCTTTTTATTTACAAAATTTACCATATTAAATTTTAATACTTCATTAAAATTAACAAAAATCAGCATTTATCACTATTTCCATAATTATTGTATTTTATCAAAATAAATTCATCCAATGCTTATTTTTATCACAAATTCTCATAACAAAGTTTTTAAAACTTTATTTCCAACATTATTTATTTATTTACAACAAATGACACCGAATTAAATTCTTTTACATCACTTATTTAATTTATTTACCACCAAAACATCATATTTCCATTAATCTCAATTTATTACCAACCAAACGAACCCAATACTGTTTTATTTTACCAAAAATCCATTGTTTATTTAAAATAAACAATTTTAATAAATTTTACATCTCCAATTTATTTTATTTTCTCCATTATTAAAATTTAACCATCGTTATAATTAATTTTCACAGGTAATCACCAAAACTAGGGTTGTTACATCTAATGGATCTATCAGAACAAAATATAACAACAACAAATACAACAGATCACAGAACATCGGTCACACATATATATACATATATACAGATCATCATAGTACACAACATAGTAATACACCGGTGGTGGTACATAGACCACAATATATGCATCGAGTCAAAAGAATATGTACATATCAGAGTACACAAAATAACTACAAGGCTACACAAATGACTAGCATCTAAAAGAAAGCAAGAAAAACCATAGCGGAAGCAGCATAGTGGTAATCTACAGCAGGTGACTAACCTGAAATAACTCGGTCTGGCCCGAGTATATAAAATACACGGGTCAGTCTAGCTTAAATAAACTAATTAGCACAAGATAGATGAAGTATAGAGATAAACGATAATATTTTTTCTCGAAAGAGAAGAAGCAACATCAAATATATATATATATATCAACTACTTCATATGAGATAATATCACTAAAATACATCATATGGAAGTTTCTCAGAAGAGGCAAGATAAACAACAAGATCAATTAATCACAAATAATCGCCTCATATCATCGACATCTACAACAGCCAATATAATGGCTTCCATCAACAACATAACTCCTAAACAGGAAATCACAAATCTCAAAAATGCCAAAGGATGGCAACCACAAATCACAATATGTAGAACTCGATTAAGAGTTCAAAACTCCAAAATGTAATAACCATATAATTAATTCTCAAAGGCCCAATAATCACGAAATGGCGAAAACATTTGGAAATCACAAATAAATCAAGCAATATCATAAAAGAGCACATGCTCAACAAAATGGTCGAAGCCCGCCAAGTATTGCATCACAAATATGGGCCTAATATAAACGACTAGAAGGCCAAACAACCCAAAGGTCAAACAACCCGAAGGTCAAACAACCCAAAGGTCAAACAACCCGAAGGTCCAATGGCTAGAAAGCCCAAATGACCCGAAGCTCCAGTACTATCAAACAACCCGAAGGTCCATGAAATGTGTATAGCTTCAATAGAATGAATCCAGAATTAACCGAAAAAGTAAACGCATGTGTCTCATACCATATGTTTTACTAAATCATTTAAATCACTTCCTCGTTCTCTCGAAGAGTGCAAAAATGTGTATTCTATCCAGAAAATACTTTGCTTCGAGAAAACTAGTTTTAAAATAATTTTTCTGAAATCGTTTGGAAATTATGGCTTTGAAGTTCTCTTTATTATAGAGAATATATATTTTAAATAGCTTCAAAAATAATTATAAATGTTGTAAAATATTTATGTCAAAAGCTATTTTATTATAAAAATCATTCCAAAATCGGTTTAGAAAACACGTGCACGAAAACAACCAAAATCACCGAAAATGCTATAAAATCGGCATATGAAAACTACTCAAAAACAGGTCAATCCGGAGTACGATCAACAATAATATTGGCTTACCTATTGATAGGTTCAAGCCCGTCAAAACACTTCAAAATATCACAAGAATTGGTCATGAAAATCACTAGAATAAGCAGAATAATGAAAATAGTGCACAAGAAGGACAAAAGAACGACCTGGACAAATAAAAGAAACAAGGGTCGACCCTTATTTTGCTCAGGTCGACCTTAGGAAAGCATGGGTCGACCCTAGGGTCAACCCCCAGAGAGCCTTAGTTGACCTGATGGTCGCGAATACTACAGGCATTTTTGCCTGTTTCGTTTCCAACTTCGAGCATTGATTTCAAGCACTTCCAAATTGAATTAAGCTATGAAATTTGACATGCAACTACTACTAAAAATGGTCTATGATTCGGAAAAGGTTTCACTCAATTCCGGTATGAAACCAAAGAGATACAGGATCACAAAGTTGAACCCAGACAAGATTTTTACTGTAAACTAGAAATTTCAAATTCACAGTTTACAATATATAATAAAAACAACGCAAACTGAAATAGATTTTTACAGGCAGCTTGTTTTGGCTAGAGGTGTGAGTTACTACTCACCTTGATAAGATTTTAGCGATTTTGAATAGCAAGCAGTAGTCTTTTGGCCTTAGAGAAGCTTCAATTACCTGTAGAAAGAAGAAAGAAGACATGCAAACCATGGAACTGAAGTTACATACCGACTTTCTCAAAATTGAAAAATAGAGGATGAAACAAAGATTTTTTTGATGAGATTACCTATATTAGATTAGGAATTATTCAATTTCACACTTGATATACTTTAATTTGGAGGGATTTTTATTTAAGGAGTTGGAGAGGAGGTCATTTTTTGCTCTTTTCAGATTTTACAGAGGAAGCCATAAAAGAAAAGAAGAAGATGTACATACTACCATTCTCTCCTGATCATTCTAGAGAATGGGTTTGGGCTTGAACCCATTACCCAATAAGCCTATGTTAATACTTAGTTAATTTTTAGTTATGTTATATTGTGTTAACATAATTTTCACCATATTAACACATATCTTAACTAGATAAATTTATACAACATATTTCTATGTTTACAAAAATGTTTTCCAACATACAAAAATTAGTTTAGCCATTAAAAATTATTTTCCATCATTAAATTCTTATTTTTATTTAAATACTTCAATTTACACCATTATTTACATAAAACAATATTTTTAACACCAAAATTTCCACAAAAATCATTTTCTTATCCAATCAACCATAGCAAACCATATTAACATTATTTTTACATCCAAATGTTATTTTTGAACAAAATTCCACCTTTTTATTTAGAGTATTTACCATATTAAATTCAAATACTTCATTAAAATTAACAAAAATCAGCATTTTATCACTATTTCCACAATTATTATATTTATCAGAATAAAGTCATCCAATGCTTATTTTTATCATAAATTCTCACAACAAAGTTTCTAAAACTTTATTTCCAACATTATTTATTTATTTACAACAAATAATTTTGAATTAAATTCTTTTATCTCATTTAATTTATTTATTTACCACTAAAACATCACATTTCCATTAATCTCAATTTATTACCAACCAAACCAACCTAATACCATTTTATTTTACCAAAATCCATTGTTTATTTAAAATAAACAATTTTAACAAATTTTCATCTCCAATTTATTTTGTTTTCTCCATTATTAAACTATAACCATCATTATAATTTATTTTCACAGGTAATCACCAAAACCAGGGTTGTTACAGAGTCCCCGCTTATAAAAATTACGTCCTCGCAATTCCCTAGAGAAGAGCTATAAAAAACACAATTTGTTTCATTAAGCAAAGGAAAATAGATAGCTTGAGTTTAAAAATTCTCACCTTCAATATGAGAAGACAGAAAACCAGGATATGATCGCTCGATAAATTCTCTAGTTTCCCATGTACAGTCATTAGGATTAGCGGACCATTGAATCTTCATGAGCAGTACATCCTTATTTCAAAGGCGTTTCACCTCCGAAGCAAGAACACAGACAAGATGTTGCACAATAGATAAATCAGGTGAGATCTCTAGCTCTTGCAGACAAGGAGAATCAATAATAGAATCTAAATTATGAAGGCACTTCCGAAGTTGAGAGACGTGAAACACGTCATGAATACCAGAAAACTGGGCCGGAAGTGATACTCAATAAGCAACTGGGCCAATACGCTCAGTAATAGAAAATGGTCCTATGAATTGAGGAGCCAATTTCCAGGTCCTACTGAAATGCATTACCCCCTTCAAGGGAGATAAACGAATATAAACAAGATCACCAATGGAGAACTCAAGAGGCTTCCTACGGTTGTCCGCGTAGGATTTCCGTCGACTCTGTGCCTCTTTCATTCTCTGACGATTAAGATTGATCTTCTCCGAAGCTTCATGAATAGAATCAAGGCCTAAAATCAACTTCTCCCCGGATTCCAACCAACAAGAAGGTGATCGATATGGCCTTCCGTATAGTGCTTCGAAAGGAGATATACCGATACTGGACTTAAAACTGTTGTTATAAGAGAACTCAACAAGCGGTAGGGGTCTTCCCAACTTCCACCAAAATCAAGAATGCATGCACGAAGTAGATCCTTAAGAATATGATTCACCCATTCAGTCTGTCCATCAGACAACGGATGATAAGCTGTGCTGAAGTTAAGCTTTATACCCAAAGCTTTTTGAAGACTCTGCAAGAAATTACTGGTGAAAAGTGGATCTCTATCACAAATGATCGAACTAGAAACACCGTAAAGTCTCACAATCTCCTTAATATATAGCTTGGATAGATGAGAAGCTGTCCTATTAGATTTAATAGGAATGAAATGAGCGGATTTAGTCAAGCGATCCACAATAAACCAAACACTGTTATGGCCCGATCTCGAACGAGGTAGGTCATCAATAAAGTCCATATAGATTTGATCCCATTTTCGCAATGGGACCTCAAGAGGCTGAAGAAGACCATTAGGACGCTGATGTTCAGCTTTAATGAGTTGACAAGTCATGCAATTCCTCACATAACTTGCAACATCACGCTTCATGCCTTCCCAATAATACAAGCGTCTCATATCGGCATACATCTTGCTACTGCCGGAATGAATAGTATACTTAGAACGACGACAATCATCAAGAATGTCCCGCTTAAGATAAAAAAACACAAGGCACGATCAATCGATTCTTCTTACGAAGACAATCATGAATATCAATGCTGAAATCCCTCAACTCATCATCACGGGATTCAGACTTACAAAGCTGAATAAGAGGCACAAGATCTGGATTTTTCCGCTGAGCATCGACAATACGATCCAATAAGCTAGGACGAGCTTCCAAACTAAATAATAAAATAGGAGAATCTGAAGCTGGAGCATGATCACGAATATCACAAAGAGATAAGGTCTCCAACACATCCCACTCGGCTAACATCATAGAAACAACAGCTGAGTGCTTGCGACTTAGCGCATCTGCAACTTGGTTCCCGTTTCCAGGAGTGTACTGGATATCAAAATCATAAGAGGCTAGGAACTCAAGCCAACGTTGTTGCCGCATATTAAGCCCAAAAGATAATGACGCCAAATCTTCAAGTCAAAGACTATGGCGGCCAACTCTAAGTTGTAGGTGGCATAGCAAACCTCATTCGGGTGTAATTACCTAGAAGCATAGGCAACTACCCGATCTCTCTACATAAGCACGGCACCGAGACCACATCGACTAGCAGTGACATAACTAGGATTTTGGTTTATGGTGGGTAGATTATGTGAATGTAAATAAAATAAAATTAAGCTAATTGCATTAATTAATGTTGATGCTTTCACGCATACCAAAGTTCAACTATTTGCATTAATATTGATAATTTTAGTAAAATGAATTCAGTAAATGAGATACTATTTAAATCAGCAACAAATTTGGATACTGAAAGATTAATTTTCACACAAAACTAGATGCTAACAAGTTGATTTAACTCAGCAACAAATTCAATAACAAATTTAGATGATAAAAATTCAGATCCTAATATAACATAGCTTGGAAAATAAGTAGATAATTTTGTGCTGTATTTTCTGAGCAAATTAAGATACAAACTGATATTTATTCGA
Organism: Allium fistulosum; assembly: GCA_030737815.1. Taxonomy (NCBI): domain Eukaryota; kingdom Viridiplantae; phylum Streptophyta; class Magnoliopsida; order Asparagales; family Amaryllidaceae; genus Allium; species Allium fistulosum. Next base: position 994,734,083 of record CM060907.1, read on the forward strand.
GCAAATTATTTTGTTGCTAAGTTTTTGATACAAATTTTAAAGTGAAAATTAGCCACAAGGGCCTCTTTAGCAAGTGGAATTAGTTTCTAGGACACAACTCTGAAATAATTACTTTCAAGGACAAAACGCAAAATAATTAGTTTCTAAGGCCTAAAAACCTATGAAATTATGTCCTTGAAAGTAATTAGACTGCTGACTTATCCTTGAAAGTAATTATTCTGCTGACTTTGGCCTTGAAAGTAATTTCTTTGAATGCGTGTCCTAGAAACTAATTGGACTGCAAAGTTTGTCCTTCTGGTGAAATGCCCCAATTTTAAATTTAGGTTCCTTTAGGGTTTGGAGAATTTTTTTTGAGAAATTTCTTTTCAGCAACAACTTTGTGAGCACACTGTTTTACTGCTAAGGTTTGAACAAACTAGGATACAAGTTTTGTGAAAAAAAATTAGACGCAAATTGAGAGTTTACTACTCACAGCCATATTAGAAAGCTGCTAAGGTATTGAAGATTACAAGATGAAGAATAACAAAGCAAGCAGTTGACGATCAAGAGCAACGAGCTTACCCATGTGATGTTAGTATAGCTTCTCCAATCTGCTATAAATTAAAAATGGGATAAGAGACGGATAAGTCCAAGAATTTGTGATGAGGGGTTTTTGGGCAAGTACATAAAGCTCTCTGTTTTTGCTTTCTGTTTTTTTTGGGTAGGGCAACTGCCCACCCTACCAATGGTCTAGTTATGTCCCTGTCGACTAGCATCGGCGTAGACAACAAGATCTTGATTCCCTTTGGGAACCACAAGGATAGGAACATTAGTGAGAAGTTCTTTCAATTTCTGAAAAGAAGCTTCACACTTATCAAACCAAATAAATTAACACCTTTTCTAGTAAGGCTAGTGAGAGGAAGAACAATGTGAGAAAAATCCTTGATGAATTGATGGTAATAACCCGCTAATCCAAGGAAACTGCGAATCTCAGAAACGTTCTGTGGCCTTTTCCAATTCCGAATGGCTTCTATCTTCGATGGATCGACAGAAATACCATTCAAAGATACAACATGGCCAAGGAACTTCACCTTATTCTCCCAAAAGTGGCACTTGGAGAATTTGGCTTTAAGTTGATGCTGACAAAGAGTACTCAAAACAATCCTCAAATGATGAGCATGATTGGCTTCAGACTTAGAGTAGACAAGGATGTCATCAATGAATACAAGGACGAACTTATCGAGATATTCCCCGAATACTCGATTCATGAGATCGACGAGATAAGCTGGAGCATTTGTCAAACCGAATGGCATAACGAGCCACTCATAAGAACCATAACGATTGCGGAATGTGGTAAGTGGAATGCTATTCTCTGCAACTCGTAACTGATGAAAACCGATGGCAAGGTCGAGCTGAGAAAAGATCTTAGCACCACCCATCTGATCGAACATGTCATCGATCCTAGGCAATGGATACTTATTCTTAATGGCTAACTCGTTAAGCTTTCGGTAATCGATGCAAAGCCTAAGAGTACCATCAGATTTCTTAACAAAGACGACTGCGGCACCCCACGGTGAAGAGCTGGACTAAATGAATTGCTTGGCTTCAAGCTCCAACAATTGCCTTTTGAGTTCCTCGTTTTCCTTAGTGGACATCCTCGTGGGAGGACGACTAACAGGATGAGCACCAGGAATGAGGTCAATAGGGAACTCAATTGCCCGCTTGGGTGGCAAATTCGAAACAGGTCAAATACATCAGCAAAATCACAAATGACTGGAATTCGAGATACATCATCATCATCTCGAGACTCAAGAGCAAATAAGGATGCTTTGGAATCACGATCAACATTCCAAAGAATAAGAGACAACTGATCAGCCGAATCAGGATGCCTAAGATATAGGATCCTTTTAAAACATAAGATTCGGGCTTGATAACATGCAAGCCAAACCATCCCCAAAATCATATCAAATCCAAGATAGTGAATAACATGCAGATTCGCGCGGAAAGAAAAACCACAAAGAGTAATCTCAACATCACTACAAAGCATGCTAAGTGTTGCGGATCCCCTAATAGGATTCGCAATCCTCAAAGAAGTAACAAGGCAAGAAACATCCAACGGTATAACATCAACAAGTTCCTTCGATATGAATGAGTGTGAAGCACCAGTATCGAAGAGAACTCGAATAGAATGATCATGAAATAATATAGAACCTTTAAGAATAGAAGGAGAAGTACCTCCGGGCTGAGAAGAACCACCAGAAGCATCCACCATATTAAGCTTGCCTAACTTGACACTACTAGGAGCAATGGGACAAGATGAAACCCGATGTCCCTCTTTCTTGCAATAACGGCACACACGAGGCTTAGGACAATCTCGAATCAAATAATCAGAGGAGCCACAATTGAAACACCCCTTCTGACTAGGAGGTGCTCTACTGGGCTGAGAGCTAGAACCAACAGACTTCTTCTTCTTATTATGAGGAAAAGACTTGGACATATGAAAAGGAAACTTCTTCTTGTTGGGGTTCTTACGAACCACAGTCTCATCACTACTATCTCTCTCCTTCTCGACTGCTTCAAGGTGAAGCACCGAGTCAACCAACTCCTCAAATGAAAGCTTAAGCTGAAGCATTAAAGATTTCTTGAGGCTAGAAACAAACTTGAGATTCTTCTTATAAGAAGTGCTAATATAATCGAGACCATACTTGGACAAGGCCTCGAATGAAGAAACATACTCGAAAACGGAAGACTTTCCTTACTTCAACTCAAGGAAGCAACGAGCTAAGAGGGCTTTCTTGGACTCAGGAACAAACTTAAGTTCGAATCGCTCCCTAAACTGGGTCCAAGTAAGAGTAGACTCATCAAGCTCAGTATTAAGAAACTCATACCAATCAAGTGCACGCTCTTGCAACATACTCGATGCTACGAGAACTCAGTGATGGTCGGAAAGATCCATGCGAGTAAAGGTACGCTCGCATGTACGAAGCCATGCCTGGACCTCAAGAACAGACTCTGTGCCTTTGAAAGGCTTGCCTCCAAGATGAGAGAAATCACTACACATACGCGCAAAAGCAGACTTGCGCGGAGGCGACGAAGGAGTAGGAGCTGGAGGCTGATGCTCTTGAATAGCTCCATGAACTGACCATCAGACATGTAAACACCGTCTAGATGTGAGCCACTGGACGGCCCAACATCAGAACGGCGACCTCTGCCTCTTCCAACTATATGCTAAAAGTATAAGATAAGATAAGGATAGCAAGCTATGACGCCCCACCCCGAGACCCACATTAACAAAGAGCATTACGGAGTAATACCGTCTGTTAATGCAGAGAATAGGCTGGTTAAGAGCGACCATCCATAATATTTCTCTTAAACAAGTATTGAATACGTCGATTGGGTGCTCTAATTTTTTTTTCCTTTTACCTTTCTCAAGTGGATCGACATACTCAATAAATGTTTAACACAAAACTACGATGGCTAATGGATCTATCAGAACAAAATATAACAACAACAAATAAAATAGATTATAGAACAACAGTCACACATATATATACATATATACAGATACATCATAGTACACTACATAGTGATATACCAGTGGTGGTACATAGACCACAATATATACATCGAGTCAAAAAGAATATGTACATATCAGAATACACAAAAGAATTACAAGGCTACATAAAAGATAACTAGCATCCAAAAGAAAGCAAGATAATCCATAGCGAAAGCAGCATAGCGGTAATCTACAGTAGGTGACTAACCTGAAATAACTAGGTCTGACCCGTATATAAAATACACGGGCCAGTCTAGCTTAAATAAACTGATTAGCACAAGATAGATAAAGTATAGGGACAAACGATAATATTTCTTTCCGAAAGAGAAGAAGCAGCACCAAATATATATATATATATATATATATATATATATATCAATTACCCATGTGAGATGGTATCATCGAAATATCATATGAAAATTTCTTGAAAGAGGCAAGATCAACAACAACATCAATTAGACACAAATAATCGCCTCATATCATCGGCATCCACAACAACCAATATAATGGCTTCCATCAACCATAATTCCTAAATAGGAAATCACAAATCTCAAAAAGCCCAAAAGATGGCAACCACAAATCACAATATGTTGAACTCGGTTAAGAGTTCAAAACTCCAAAATGTAATCACCATATAATAAATCCTCAAACGGCTCAAAGGCCCAATAATCACGAAATGGCGAACACATTTGGAAATCATAAATAAATCAAGAAATATCACAAAAGATGCACATGCTCAACAAAATGGCCGAAGCCCGCCAAGTATTGTATCACAAATATGGCATCTAATATAAACGACCCGAAGGCCAAACGACACGAAGGCCAAACAACCCGAAGGTCAAACAACCCGATGGTCCAATGGCTAGCAAGCGCAAATGACCCGAAAGTCCAGTACTGGCAAACAACCCGAAGGTCCATGAAATGTGTATAGCTTCAGTAGAACGAATCCAGAATTAACTGAAAAAGTAAACGCATGTGTCACATACCACATGTTTTACTAAATCGTTTAAATCACTTCCTCATTCTCTCGAAGAGTGTAAAAAATGTGTATTTTATACAAAATACTTTGCTTCGAGAAAACTAGTTTAAAATAATTTTTCTGAAATCGTTTGGAAATTATGGCTTTGAAATTCTCTTTATTATAGAGAATATATGTTTTAAATAGCTTCAAAAATAATTATAAATATTGTAAAATGTTTATTTCAAAAGCTATTTTATTATAAAAATCATTCCAAAATCGGTTTAGAAAATATGTGCACGAAAACAACAAAAATCACCAAAAACGCCATAAAATCAACATATGAAATCTGCTCAAAAACATGTCAATCCGGAGTATGAATCAACGATAATGTTGGCTTACCTATTGATAGGTTTAAGCCCTTTAAAACACTTCAAAATATCACAAGCATTAGTCATAAAAATAACTGGAATAAGTAGAATAATCAAAACAGTGCACAGGAAGACATAAGAAAATAACCTGGACAAATAAAACAAGGGTCGACCCTTATATTGCTCAGGTCGACCTTAGAAAAGCATGGGTCTTATATATGTGTGACTGCTGTTCTGTGATATGTTGTATTTGTTGTTGTTATATTTTGTTCTGATAGATCCATTAGCCACCGTAAATTTGTGTTAAACATTTATTGAGTATGTCGATCCACTTGAGAAAGGTAAAAGAAAAAAAATTTAGAGCACCCAATCGACTTATTCGATACTTGTTTAAGACAATCTTACGGATAGTCGCTCCTAACCAGCCCTATTCTCCGCATTAACAGATAATATTACTCCATAATGCTCTTTGTTAATGTGGGTCTCGCGGTGGGGTGTCACAGCTTGATATCAGAGCAAAGTTCAGAACAAAATATGATAAACACAGAACAGAACATATATACAGATCTATGTAGTTAAAGCGCTCGACAGGTTCAATGCGGCGGAGGTGCAAAAAGTCACAGCGGGGATATGTTGTGGATATAGCGGGATATAGTGGATGACTCTAAAATAACATATAAAACTCATACTTAATGTTTTTACAAATATATAAATGGTAATTAAATGAAAAATTAACATTCAATTGAATTATAATTAATACATAAATAATTTTAAGTAAAACCATGTGCGAATATACTGTAAATAAACGTAAAACTGTTATATAACATAATTGAATTTAGTAGAATATTAGAGTATTTTTATTTCTGAAAATATATTAAAAATTCAATTAAATAAATAAATTTCATAAATTTCATAATGTATAAATGTCATTTTTCAATTCATTTCTTTTAAAGAAGATATAGCGAAAATAACGAAATATAGCGAGAATAAATGAATATAGCGGAAATAGCGGGGCTTAAAGCAGAAAGACTATATTTGGGACTACATGGAAAAATCGTAGCGTTAGAAATCCGCTATGAGATATAACATGGTTATAGCAGGGTAATAGCGGGACATTAACTACACAGATACAGATACATCATAGTATACTACATAATGATACATTAATGGGGTACATAGACCACAATATATACATCGAGTCAAAAGAATATGTACATATCAGAGTACACAAAATAACTATAAGGCTACACAAAAGATGACTAGCATCCAAAGAAAGCAAGATAATCCATAACAGAAGTAACATAGCGGTAATCTACAGTAGGTGTCTAACCTGAAATGTTATGTTATGTGTTTATCATATTTTGTTCTGAACTCTGATTTGATACCAAGCTGTGATGCCCCACCCCGAGACCCACATTAACAAAGAACATTACAGAGTAATATTGTCTGTTAATGCAGAGAATTAGGCTGATTAGAAGCGACCATCCGTAAGCTTTGTCTTAAACAAGTATTGAATATGTCGATTGGGTGCTCTAATTTTTTTTTTCTTTTAGTTTTCTCAGGTGGATCGATATACTCAATAAATGTTTAACACAAAACTACGGTGGCTAACAGATCTATCAGAACAAAATATAACAACAACAAATACAACAGATCACAGAACAACAGTCACACATATATAAGTACATATATATAGATACTTCAATGAGTTATGATCGGTATAAAGAATGAAGCGCTCGTCCAAATATGGTCATGTAGACATTCTGCCGATCAACTCTTTGCTGGTCTATTTGATATTGGCGATACTTTTGACATTACATAACATAGTATGATAGTTTCGAGTATTATACACATATATAATGTATCACTTCGAGTGTTCTCCTCTTACGGAACACTCCTTGGCTGAAGGGAGAGAAAAAAGAGTTGAGCAAAATGTGTAAAAAATTTGCGTAATATTCCTGGGACGGACTCGTTGGATCTGACCAAGCAGACGGTAGGAGGGCCTAATTAAATTTTGCTTAGATCAAAACTCTTATAATCAGCCCAAATCTTCATCCTCTTTCTCCAAAATTTCCTAACTAATCTAAACATCACATTTTTTGTATCCCAATCAGATATAATCTTATTGCAATAATTGAGGGCATATAAAGGTTCAGATCTGGACTAAGTACGCTCACGGTTCTCTTATTTCCAATACCAGATCTGAGATGGATTTCATGAAGGTTTTAGATCAGACCGTTCGAGAGATGTAATTTTTTGCTCAATATTTGATATCGTATCACTGAATATTGGTTTATTAATATTTTAATCAAAGCATGGATTTATTCTTTCAGCAAAAGAGAGGTGAATCTGAAGGTTCTTAAGGTTCCCGAGATCGAACAAAAGGTTTGCATATTTCTTCTTCTTCTAGACTCGTCAAATGTTATCATGCGGCAAACTATCGTGATAATAGAGTATCCGCAAGTTTGTTGTAAGTACATAAACTGTTGATTGCTTTTAGCTGATAGTATTTGCTGAATCCAATCTAGGCGAATTGTACAATGCCGTTTTTGTTCCTAATTTAAATTTCTGTTGAAAAGCTTCTTCTTCTTCCGAGGCTACTGAATTAGTTGATTACGAATGAAAAATGTGTTTACAAGCAATGCACGTGTGTGTGTACAAATACTTGCACATAAGTAAACGCAAAATATATTTTCATGACTGCCATAACGTCTATTATCTCGTACATACAAATCGTTGCATGCATATGGTTTGTCAGCAAAATATATATGCACCAAAAATAACATTAACCATCTACTGGTGCATACGTACATAATGTAGCTTGTGATTCACCTACAAGTTGATAACAGTAACATGCACATTTCATATTTTTTTCTTCTCACAATTTACTTGATGTTGATCTAGGTGTTACTATGCCTAATTCGTAGAGTTTCTCATGTACCAAACCGTTTTTTCAATATGGGTTGATGATTTGATCAAGATATTACTTCTTATACTATACATAGCTCCTTATTGGAACTTGCATGGTTTTACTATTTCCAGTGCTTACCTTAATAGTTAGCTGGAGCTTGGTTAGAGCTTGATTTGGTTATAAACTTGGGAATAACTTTGGTAGTATAAATATTATGTTATCTTAAGTGCGGGTACCCCTTTGCATTGGAAATGTACACGGGGGCATCGGCACTCCCTTTATATATTAAAAACTTTAATTTGACAAAAATAGAGAATCATGTAATTTTGTTTTCCAACCATTATCCAATTTGCAAAAAAAGCAGGATTGTTATGGCAACGAGTCATTATGGGAAAAAAATGTCATGTACAACTTTTACTGCAAAGCCTAGAATGCATGCTATTACTGTTACTATATTGTCGATAAACCAAAGGTTAGTATACAAATACTGATACAGTTGTAACTTTTACACTTTTATGTTAAATCGGCTTTCGATGTGTGATATATGTTCGGAATGCTAGGATATAGCTTCAGAGTTCAGATAGAGAGTGACCAAATACCAAATATTCTCACTTTGAACATGTATCCATACAGCTGCTTGAACAATCAAACAAGGCTTTGACGTTTGCTTGCACAATAGAACAACTTTACATTTGCCTAAACAACGAAACACGACTTCACCTTTGCGAAGTAGAACAAAATTCTCGGACAAATATAGTGTCTCTAATACAGTGATTTGTTAACATTTGAGTATAATATCTCCTAAACCATTAGCAATAATGTTGGTGTGAATGTGCAGAGATTAGGAGAGGCTATGTTGCTTCTGAATATAATATGGAGTTGAATGGATGGAGAAACAATGGTAGAGAGCAATATGAGATCATATAGGTTGATCTGAGTTATTGCCTGAGCCAATCCAGAGTAGTTGATTGAATTTAGACTAATGAAAAGGCTAGTGGATTTTATAGTAGAGTTAGGGATGTATTTTTAAGGTTGCAACTCTTCAGAATAGTCATTAGTGAAAGGTGTGACGTCTTCTGGAATGAAGATGAAGGAGCAGGAGTCACAATGATTCAAACTACGACCTATTATAGACAAAATTTGTGACAACCGGTCGACTGTTATGACGCATACTGTTGATCGATTGCTGCTGGTTTTATTTGTTGCAAGCAACAACTGAATGCTGCATTTTTTTTTTTACCAATTTCGTTGCTTCGAAATATCCCAGAAAATTTTCAAAAATGCTAAAGGTTATTTCAGGTCATGCGGTAAAATTTGGACTAATTTGAAGATCATTTGTGGGGTTTTAACAAATCGTATCTAAATTAATTCGATAAAGACTCAACATACGACATATTAATGTAAAGCTCCGCAATCCTTATCCGAGTGATTCTCTGAAGTGCAATTGACTTGTTAATCCCGTCTTTATGTCTTGAATGCTCATACTCCGCTCTATATGCTTGAATGTTCCGATCTGATCTTGGTTCTAATTTATTTTACCTTTTTGTAAATTTATTCGTCTTCGGCTTTAATCTCCACCTAAATGTTGCTTGATATGCTAATAAATCTGTAATAGCTCGATAAACTCATTAGTGGAATTGTTGTAACGTTGTTATCATCAAAACCCAATATATTGTTTTTTACATTCTCCTTTTTTTTGATGATGTCAAACTTACAACATTATAAATTAAATAAATTTACTCTTCCTTACTTAATGCTCCTCTTATACATATGTACTCCCCGATCGATATGTCATATTTTCTCCTCCTTTGGCATCAACAAAAATGTTTGAGAGAAATGTAAAAATTAGGGAATATACATAGTTTTTACTTTTTAATTAGTTTTTTTATAGTAAGAGTGATACTTTATTTAAGCAGAGCATCTATTTTGATGTCTTATGGATTCGAGCACACGACCTCTAAAACCTAATTCTAAAACGCCATTGACCAGTTGAGCTAGTGATCCTTGACTGATATCGACTAAACAATATATGAATACAAGGGATGATATTGACTAAACATTGAAAAATTTATTTGGTTATAGATGATTCAAAATGATTTAAGCATGGTAAGCATAGTGACACCCATAAAATTCTAGGTCTTTGGTGACCAAACCCGTTTTATCATTTCATGCACAATCAGTTAATTAGTTTTCTATTTTAAAAATTTACTATTTTTTATGAACTTTTGATGAGTCGCCAAGGCGCAATAAAGCACGCCTGGAGTAGGCGACAATGTTTTTGCAGGCCAACCCAACAAATAGACCCAAGCCCAACCTGTTTTCTTTGTCGATATTGAAATCGACTAAGTCAGTTTAATTTTGAGGTTTCGAAGGGTAGATCAAACAAAAAAAAGAGTCGAACGCATACCGCCGCCACATACCGCCACGACCACCTATTGTCGTCCCTGCCTACTGCCAGCACCGCCGTTGCCTTCTATTGTCGTCGCTTCGCTGTTATCAAAGGCTCACAGAAAAGCCCAAGGTGCAAACCTTGTGCCTTAGCGCCTTAGCTACTTTGAATAAAACACAATATTTTCAAAAATGGGTTTTGCATTTTTATCTTAAAATTAAAATAAGGTGCATTAAAAAGGTAGGGCATAAAAGAATTTTCACTTGTTAGCTTAAAGTCCTATATTAAATGACTAAGGATTTACAAAACATAGGGAGACATTTCTACCCTTGGTAAAATTCAGTGATATTATTTAAGAATTTATTAAGTAAGCTATGATCACTTTTAGTTAAAAATAATAATTTTTAGAAATGTGGGTTTTTTAACAAAAAAATAGGGTGACATTTCTTACCTTGGTAAAATTTAGTGACATTATTTAAGAATTTATTAAGTAAGCTATGATCACTTTTAGTTAAAAATAATAATTTTTAGAAATGTGGGTTTTTAACAGTTTCTAACTTTTCATATTTTAACGTGTCGATGTAAAAAATCAAGATTTAAAATTGCTAATAAAAATGTTTTCTAAATTATTACTAATTCATCAAATTGCTCTTTCAAAGAAATATTTTTTTGAAAAATCACTTTTTAACATAAGCACTTTGTACAAATATTGTGTTTTCTAAAAAATAGTGTCAATAATAGTGTCAGCTTTCTTTAATTTGCATACACACGTCTCATTTCATACACTTTGCTCTTATGCCTCTGTCATTTAGCATACCTAATGCCAACTGACAATCTATTCCACAACTTCTTTTTACTCTATCAATTTTTATTGGTTTGTAGTGACAATAAGTGTAGTTATATTATTGACTAAAACAAACTATTTTTGGTTGATTGTTGTTTTGATGATCCTTTACATAACTTATTAGTGGGCACATCATTTTGACAACTAACATATATTAGATGTGTATCGCTAGCTAGTAGGTTTGTCGGTAGTGCTTTAAACTCTACAATAATAAATATTTATGAGTGTTCTCCTCAAGTTAATGATCACTTCCTCATTAAAAAATCAGTTTTAATTTCATAATACACTAACCAATATGTACCTATATTGCTTTCGAAATTTGAAGAATTTCAAATATTTATAGTAAATAAAATACCCTTAAAAATTAGAGTGCACCTGGTCTATGGAACTTTTAGCAGTCATCCTTGTGTAGCTCTTGTGTTGTTCTTGAATTGGCTGGTTCTTTTTTGTATGACCACCATTCTATGATGTTGTGACGATCAATATAATCTCATGCTCTGATATCACTTTATTACTCAATTTTTTGTAAATAGGAAAGCAGACTAATCAAGGAATTTTAACCTGGCCTGGTTCGGTCCAGGCCGACTGAGTCTAAGTTAGCTTGCAAGCCAACCATGGCCGGGGGCAGATCGATTGAGTTTCCTGTGTACGATGATCATCCAAAGCTAGCCTAGGTCTACATCGGCTCCTTTGCTCAATTGCACGTTAAGCCTTCTGCTGGTCGAGCCTCGTCGTGCAGTAACCCCAGTGACCAGCTCGCTCACTGGATCATTAGTCTAAGACCGATGACCAATCACCATCAGAAAGATGGTCGGAAAGCACAGGCACGGGTCCAAGCCAAAGGAAAGATCTATTTCAAGAAGCAGAAATCCAAGCAAGCGATCCGAATTTCAATCGACAAACATAGTTTGGCACCCAAAAAGCTGTCTCATTCCTTTTAATCCCAACTAAATGTAATAAAATCCCAAACGCTCAAGAGCAATGGAAGAGGAAAACGAAGTTATTTGTTTTTATATAGAAGACCGTACAAAGTTCGAGTTTGCTAAAGAGATTGCATGTCAATAGGCCTATGGGTTCAAAAGGGAAGAAGAGGGTATGTATACACCTCTCTCTTCAATCGTAGTCGTTATGATCAAAATGACAAAGAAGATCTTAGCCGTTCAGAGTGATAAGTGCCATGTCACATCGTGCGTGTGAGCGAAATGACACATCCCAACCACGTCTCGAGAAGTACAACCGTCGCAACCAAGGATGCAATGCCATGTGGATGGTGCATTAATTACATAGCGGAATCATAAATTAATGGAGTTTTCGTGATTTTACAAATCCACGTCCGCTCACGGGCCAGAACTTAGGGGCAAAATGTTACTCAGTTCTTTCGTAAGTAAGAAGGCAGACTAATCAGTGTATCTTAGCCTGATCCGGTCTGGTCCAAATCGACTGGATCCAAGCCAGCAAGCCAACAACAGCTTGGGGCATATTGACTGAGTTTCCTGTGTATGATGATAACTTGAATCCAGCCTAGGCCTTCATCGGCTTCTCTGTTCAATTGCACGTCAAGCCTTCTGCTAGCCGAGCCTCCCTATGCATTAACCCCAGTGACCAGCTTGTCCGTCAAGACAAGGGCAAGCCTAGCGCGGTCCGTCTCTTATTGACCGACCGACTCTCTTTTTGGCTCACTTGCAACCCAGCTTCAGGCCAATCTGCTTGCTCAAGCATTTCTTACTCAACCATCTTTCGATCGGCATAGTTTGTGACTCTCAAGTGTGGCCCGTCACTGATCTAGCTTCAATACCGCCACCTGCGACTTGAAGTCCGTCTCGTGTCACCCGGCTCAACGTGCCCTCGGCTCTTGTCAGTTTCCCATCCTTCTTATGGTCTCAGCAGACAAGATCGGTCCGTTCTGCCACCTAAGCATGCGGGAGCAAAGTGATAAGAGGTACATCCAGATGTACCTATTTCTAACAAGAAGCATGTTCCATTTTCTACAAGGTACAAGTATACTGTAAGTACAAGCACATTTAATGTAAAACATGGTAGAGCATGCTCCTGATACAGTTCTCCTATCGACCTTCATCTCAGTCACACATTTCTTTCGTTAGCCGACCCTCATCAAGCCCATTCAGCCGGATCAATGGTCAGACGCGCTTCACGTCTACTTTGCAGTACGATCTCAACCGTCCAAACATCAGTTCAACTGTTATAAAAACCTCATACATGACCACTTCAAAAGGGTTGGTTGGGCCTTCGGTGGAGGGAACCCCGGTTGGTTGGGACCCCGGTGGAGGGGACCGTGGAAGGTTGGAACCCGTGATCTGCCATTCAAATCTCCTTATACAGCAGCTTCCTGAGATGGACGGTTTCATTAGTCTTAGACGAATCATCTTTTATTATTATTCTCTTGTAATTCCTTATAATTGTAAAAAAGTCATATAGTAAGAGAACTTCACAGTGGACGTAGGCAGATTTGCCGAACCACTTTGTCTGTTGTGTCATTTACCTTTAAATGCTCTTTTCTTCTCATTTTTTCATTATTAAGCCTAGTGATTAACAAGTAACATTTGTTCTTTATAATGCATTATTAACTCGAAGGTCGACGAAAAATACCATCAACATTTTGACGTTAGGAGGGTCAACCTTCGATCTTGTGGTTAACAGCTTCCTGTACAGACTCTTTCCACGCTTGGTACCTCACATTTAGCATTGACAGTGACAACGGTGCACGTTGTTCCACCATCTCCTCCAGTCATTAAGAAGGTCTCTCAGCTATCTCAGTTTGAGTTCGTGTCGTGTGCAGTTGCTGTGCGTGCCCGCTTGTCTCCTCACATTGCTGCTAATATTAGCTAAATTATGTAACCATGCATCCACCTTGTGTGAGGGCCGCCCCGAATCACTAAGAGATCTGTCTTAAGATTTAAACCGTTATGGTCAATCCGCTTCATGGCAAAACCCGAAGACAGGGTAACCCCTTAGAAATCTTGGCTGCCCATCGAGCACCCCTGCACGGAAATCCTAGAGACCCAGTAATCCTGTTAATGCCTGGAGCAGCCCTTATGGGTCGTCAAATAGTTTTCTCATCCGTCTTCGTCTTCAACGACGTTCGAAAGCATCCAGATGCCCGCCCGCATTTCTCAAGACGCCCAAACTCTGCCGTCTTTCTCAAGCACACTACTGAGCCCACAATCTCTTGTGAAGAATGCCTCGAAGACCACAGACCCATATCGTTCAATATCTTCACCAAGGCTATCCAACGAGGACGAGTTATCATGTGCTTATTACATTGTTTGGGGACTGCCGACCTTTGCCGTCCAGGACCGCATGAGCCGCCACGTCCTTCTTGTTCGGTCGGCTATCCGCGAGGGTGGATTATCGAGAATCCATTTCATTGTCAGGGACTTCCAGGCTATCCAACAAGATTGAATCACCGTGCATTCAATTCCTTGCTTGAGGACTGCCCACTGCCTCGTGAGTTTGAGTGAGACGTCCCTTCTCTTCGTGCCGGGATGTATCGACGATCAAATAAGTTGCAGCAATGATTTATACCCCTCGCCCCTGATGTCGTCCATCCTCCGTATAGGATATGACACTGCTATCAGGACTGATGCTGTTACTCTGAGTGACGTCGAAGTCTGACATCCGTAGTGTGCCCGCATAAAAATAAGTCGGGCCCATCTTCTTATTGCAGCGTGTCACCCTGGAGAACCTTCAAGCCACTCGGTATTTAGGTTCGAGCCGAGACCGTCTTCAGCTCTTTATTGCAGCGTGTCACCCTGGAGGACCTTCAGCCCCTCGGTGCTTAGGTTCAAGCCTGAGCCGCATGTCAGCTTCTTATTGCAGCATGTTACCCTGAAGTAAGGTTTTCAAAATGAGATTTAAATCATAAATCGTAAAGCTCAAACTTTAAATCGAAACGAGATTCAAATTGTAAATTGTAGATTCAAAGAATCAATATTTTAAGATTTGTACACATTTTGAAAATGATTTTGATGTTTAAACTTACACAACTAAGCTTAATACTTAATTTGCTCTCTTCAATTTTATTTTATTTTGAAAACATTATAATTGGAACCATGAATCCAAATAAGTATATTAAATATGTTAATTAGAGTTGAATGTTTTTGTAATTGCAGCTTCAACTAAGTTTAAATCGAATCGTAAAGAGAGAGATTCGGTCTGAATCGGGATTTGAATCGGGAAATTTAAAGATTTTTGACAACTATGGCCTGGAGAACCTTCAAACCTCTCAGTGCTTAGGTTCGAGCCTGGACCGCCTGAAAGCTCCTTGCTGCAGCGTGTCACCTTGCAGAACCTTCAAACCCCTCAGCGCTTAGGTTCGAGTCAGGACCGCTTATCAGCTTCTTATTGCAGCGTGTCACCTGAAGAACATTCAAGCTCCTCAGCGCTTATGTTCGAGCCGGGATTGCATGTCAGCTCCCTGTTGCAGCGTATCACCTCGGAGAACATTCAAACCACTCAGCGTTTAGGTTCGTACCGGGAGGTTCGTACCGGATCTGCCCAACTGTACAACGACTTACATATAAGTTATTTTTTGCCATTTCTATATGCTAAATTCTTGTGAACAACACCGTCTGCCGTTCGTCTCACCATTATATTATACCCTTATGCATGAGTATTCAAGTCAGCTATGCGCCCCAGTTCGAGCCAAGACCTGCGGTCACCTAACGACAGGTGACGTGTCACCCAGGAGAACCTCGAGCCTCCATGCGCTTCGGTTCGAGCCGGGCCTGTCCGCCACTACACATGACCGTTTGTCACTCAGGAGAACCCATAGGCCAATATGCACTTTCATTCTATGCTAATGTCATTCGCCACTTGGTATTTGGCCGACACATGGCTTTTATCAATGTCCGGGTTTGGCCCGTCCTATGACAATATTACTACTTAGCATGTCTTAAACATGAAACTCTTTCTAAAAATAATGTAAGAACTTCGCCTGACCGTGTGTCGACCGGGAGGACGTCGAGCCACCCATTTCTTAGGTTCATGTTGAGGCTGCCCATCAACAAAGCAGCATAGTGAAGCTCAGCTGTCATTTGCCAGCCTCGGCATCTGATGAACGACAAGGTTGCTCGGTCAATGCTCGCTTCTATGTCCATTGACCGACTCGGACTATCAAACAAGATAGATTGGTCAACCTAGTGCAAGAGACTTTCCTAGCTATCTAAGATACGCTACCCTACCAGCCGCAGGTGAACAATCAAAGACAACAACTAGTTTCATAGACAACAAGTTTTTAACACAAAAGATCTGTTCTTATTCAGTTCAAAAGAGTGCAGCGGCACAATGCCCGCTCCGTTAGGCTTACAAAGATTTTTAATCGCTAATCGGTCAAAAAGAAGAAAAATGAGGAAAGAAGAAGTACGCTAACAGCGCTCTTCAGAGGCATGCCGACCCACACTCCCATCACTGCCTAAACTGCGCTCGGCTGCAACAGTGACACTCCCCCAACACTTTGAGTGATCCAGAACTTGTTGAAGAAAACCAAGAGTGTCGCCATCTTCGAAGCTTTCCACATCGGATCTTGCAAGAGACTATGGAAAGCTTACCGACAACCTCGCCAATGAGCAAACCAAGGCTTCAGCCATGACAGAAGAAGTAGAGGCGACAATTACTACTCTTTCCAGCAGAGCAGTTTAGCATCCAAACCGACCCAAGGGCGGAAATCTCAGAGCATCAAAGCAAGGAAGCCCCGTAGCTTTACCTGGATCATTAGTCTGAGACCGACGAGCAGTCACATCGGAAAGATGATCGGAAAGCGCAAGCAGGTTCTAAGCCAAAGGAAAGTTCTATCTCAAGAAGTAGAAATTCAAGCAAGCAATCCGAATTGCAATCGACAGACACAGTTCGACACCCAAAACGATGCCTCATTCATTTTAATCCCAACTAAATATGATAAAAACCTAAACGCTCAAGAGCAATGAGGGAGGAAGAAGAAGTCGAAGTTATTTTTTTATCAATAGAAAACATGTAGAGTTCGAGTTTGTTAAAGAAATTGCATGCCAATAGGCCTATGGGTTCAAAGAGGAAGAAGATGGATATGAATACACCTCTTCCTTCGATCGCAGTCGTTATGATAAAAAATGCAAGAACAATCTTAGTCGTTCAAGAGTGATAAGTGTCGTTCACACTATGCGCGTGAGCGAAATGACACATCCCAGCCACGTATCGAGATGCACACCTGTCGCCGCAGCAAATGGTGCAATGCCACGTGGGTGGTGCATTAATCACATAGCAGAACCGTAAATCAATGGAGTCTTCGTGATTTTACAAGCTCACGGGCACACTTGGAGTAAAATGTTATTCAATTTTTTCGTAAAAAGACAGCAATCAAGATATCTTAGTCTGACCTGGTCTGGTCCAGGCCGACTGAGTCTAAGGCAGCTTGCAAGCCAACCACAGCTAGGACATATCGATTGGGTTTTCTGTGTATGATGATAACCCAAATCCAATATAAATCCGCATCGGCTTCTTTGCTCAATTGCATGTCAAGCCTTTTGCTAGTCGAGCCTTCCAGTACAGCAACCCCAGTGATCGGCTCATCCGTCAAGACAAGGCGCTAGCCTAGCTCAACCAATCTCTCATTGACCAACTGACTTTTTCTTTCCGGATCGCTTGCAACCCGGCTCCAGACCAACCTGCTTGCTCAAGTGTTTCTCCCACAGCCATCTCTCGATCGGTATAGCTTGAGACTATCTCAATGGTGGTCCATCATCGATCTAGCTTCGATACCGCTACTGTGACCCACAGTCCGTCTCGTTTCAGCTGGCTCAACGTACTTTCGCCTCTCGTCAGTTCCCGCTCCTTCTTATGGTCCCAACAGACCAGCTCGGTCAGTCGTGCCACCTAGGCATGCGAGAGCAAAGCGATAAAGATACATCTAGATGTACCTAATTCTGACAAGAAGCAGGTTCCATTTTCTACAAGCATCCTGCAAATACAAACACATTTAATGCAAAACATGGTAGAACATGCTCTTGGTACAGTTCTTCTGTTGACCTTCATCTCAACCACATATTCCTTTCTTTCACCAGCTGTTTCTCATCAAGTCCATTTAGTCAGATCAATGTACAGGCACGCTTCACGCTTGTTTTGCAGCATGATCTTAACTGTCTAAGTATCAGTGCAACTGCAATAAGAACCCCATGCACGACCATTTTCAAGGAGTTGGTTGAGCCCCCAGTGGAGTGGACCAAGGTTGGTTGGGCCCTCGGTTGGTTGGGACCCTGTTGGTTGGGCCCTTGTTGAAGGGAACCCCGAAAGGTTGGAACCCGTGATACGCCATTCAAATCTTCTGATGCAATAGCTCCTTGAGATTGGCAGCTTGATGAATCATCTTTTCTTATTGTTCTCTTTTAATTCATTGTAATTGTAAGTGAGTCATATGGTAAGAGAGCTTCACAGTGGACGTAGACAGCTTCGTCGAACCACTTCACATTTTATGTCCTTTACTTTTAAATGTTTTTTTTCCTTATTTTTTCGTTATTAAGCCTAGTGATTAATATATGATTTTTGCTCTTCATAACGCATTATCATAACTTCAGGTTGACGAAAGATATCATCAATATGCTTGTTAAAATCGGTGATCGGTGAGCATTATTTGTTAGCAATGCTGGGGTATAACTTTGAAATTTTGATCGAAAATGACTAGGTATCAAACATTGAAGTACAAAAGTACAAGCAATAGAAAGTAAATCACACAATCAGTTAATACTGGTTCAGACATCCTTGTTCTACATTCAATCTCAGACCTTCTGCTGGAACCTCAACAACGCCCTCATTTAATCCTAAGGAACTTGTATCCATCAACTGCCCTAACAATCGAACATGGTTTTGACCTTTGTTCGAACAACAAAACACGGCTTCACCTTTGCATGAACATAATATGACTTCGTATTTGCATGAACAACATAATACGACTTCGTATTTACGGAGTAGAACAAAGTTCTCTTAACAACTATATTGCATATTTAATACACCGAGTTGTCAACATTTGAATACAATTTCTCTTATAACCCTCACAAATGATGTTGGCTTGAATATCCAGAGGTTAGAAAAAGCTGAGTTGCTTCTGAATATAATGTGGAGTTGAATGCATGAAGAAGCAATGGTAGGGAGCAATTGGAGATTATCAGAGTTGATCTAAGTTAATGTTTGAGATGATCCAGAGTAGTTGATCAGATTTAAACCAATGAAGAAGCTAAGCGATTTAATAGTAGAGTTAGAAATGTGTTTCTGGGGTTGCTACTCTTTAGAATAATCATTTGTGAAAGGTGGCATTTTCTGTAATGAAGAGGGAGGAGCAGGAGTCACAACGACTCAAACTGTGGTCCGTTACAGACAAAATTTGTAACAACTGGTCGACCTGTTATAGGGCAACCGATCGACTGATTGCTGCTGGTTTTGTCTGCCATAGGCAATAGCTGAATGCTATACCTTTG
Organism: Allium fistulosum; assembly: GCA_030737815.1. Classification (NCBI taxonomy): domain Eukaryota; kingdom Viridiplantae; phylum Streptophyta; class Magnoliopsida; order Asparagales; family Amaryllidaceae; genus Allium; species Allium fistulosum. The sequence continues at coordinate 994,753,550 of CM060907.1, forward strand.
TTAACCAATTTTGTTGCTTCGAAAAATCCCAGAAAATTCTCAAAAATGCTAGAGGCTATTTCAAGGCATATGGTAAAGGTTGGAGTGATTTGGAGATAATATATAGGTTTTTAACAAATCATATCTGAATTGATTCGATAAAGAGATATACAACATACTCATTTAAGGCTTTGCAGTCCTCCTCCCGTGATTCTTTGAAGTGCAGTTGATCTGATATGACATTGATTCTTCTTTATTTCGTCCTTGTGCAAATGTATTTGTTTTCAACTTTAACCTCCACTTGAATGCTGCTTGATATGCTAATAAATATGTAACAGCTTGATAAACTCATTAGCAGCATTGTTATAACGTTGTTATCATCAAAATTTAAATAATTGTTTTTTTACATTCTAATGGTAAATTACTAGGTTTTTTGGTCAATTGAAATGTTTAGTATTTTTTTGCAGTATAACGATGTTTCATCATACCACATTATTTTATTATGGATTCTTAAAACTCAAATTTGATAATGAATTGTTGATTTCTATCTTACCTTATGAAATTCTTCCTTTAAACTCTGATGAATGAACCTACAAAACCCGCTTTGTAATATGCATCAACGGACGTGAAAGAAAAGGAAATGCAATTTGCATCATCTGTACTAAATTTCAGGCTAAATAAGATCATTTTGCTTCTATTTGAAATAATGTATTAATAAGATAATAATATAAAAAATATATATGATTGGTAAAATACTATTATCTTTGATTTTGAAAAAAATATACATCGATATTTTACCATTAAAAATGATAAATTTATCGTTCCCGTACCAATAGTAGCGCTATGCTGATTTTATTCAAAAATAACGAGGCGGTGATCTATAATGGTATGACAACGAGAAATTTATTATTACCATATACGTATATAAACACTACAAACAAAAGAGTTAGTGAATAATAGTCCTCTCTTTTGGCAAAAAGATTACTCCATTTCACAAAATATAGAGAGTCAATTCCCATTTTTACAAAATGAAGAATGATTGGGGAACTAATTTTATGTTTTCATCCATTTTTGTTAAAATTGAGTTATACTGTATAAAGAATTGGAGATGCATCAAAGAGAACCATCATTTCAGTATTATACATTGCGGAAATAACCGCGGTCTCATTTTTGATGTTATGTATATGCTAAGGACTTGCATCAAATAAACTTATATATCTATTCTTCGTTTTCCATTTTTTAATACTTATTAGTGAACTAGCATAAATAATATTCTTTTACTGTTCTTATTCTCATATCGACTTATTTTCCATAATTTTGTCATTTGATTTCTATTGCTTTAAATTTATCATGTACTTTGTGGATCAATGTTTGTATTTATTTAATCAATTTTCTTTTCTTCTAAGTTTCATGTGTGTCTGTAATCTGTATACAAACACATGCTCATACACACACAAATTTACGACATGTTGATGGTTTTTCAAGTGATGTTGCAACATGTCAGCAAGAAATAAAATAATGTCATAATGTTTAGTTATTTGTGAAGTGCATTGTTTATGCACTTTTTGGAAAACAATATGCTGAGGTTTTATTTTGTAACTTGTAGTGGACAATTTAAAAGCAGTGCAAAAGTCTGAAAATATTGCAAATTTATATAACTGTTCAATCTTTAACTCCGCTTTCGTGAAAATGCGCGCGCGCGCACACACATATATATATATGCACTTTAAAAAAAGTTATGATATGCTCAAGATTTTGTTAAGTAGTATTTTATATAATCTCTACTTTTTCTAACATGTCGGCATAGTATTGTATATTAATATTCAATCTTAACATTTTGTAAAGTGCATATGTTGCACTTCTAAAAAAGTGGAATTTGGATTCACTTCCCTCTTCTAAAGTTAATTGGTAATAAGCCCATCAGAAAAACGCATCCTAAAAAACTTGAAAAACAACTCTAAACTGCTCCAACATTACTTGTCTAACTCATATCAATTTCAAAACCAGGTCTGTAGAAACATTAGATCATAATTTCATTTTTTGCCATAATTATAAAATTTAATGATTTTTTAACAAGATTCATGTCATATAGTTGAAAAATTGCTACAACATATACTTTTTATCCATTTTGCAAAGTGCAGCTATGTGCACTATAATTAGTAATAAGTTAGTTCTTTAGTGCACATACTTGTACTTTCCATAGACATTGTAAACAACTATTTTATGCAAATATTTGTATCTAGAACTAGTTAATGATATATACAATTATTTGATGTACATGTTTGCGCTTTCTAACATGGAATGCTATATACAATTATTTGATGTGCATGTTTGCACTTTATCGAACCAAAACAATTTGTACCAAAATGCAAATATTAACACCGCAGCATAAGAATATAAATATTTGCATTTCAATGCAAAATACCTTGCACGTGTGCACATATACATATGTATATGTGTGTGTTTGCATGATTTTTTACTTCTACTTGATGTAAACTATTAGTGGATTTTTGGTATTGATTCCGGACTCCAAGATTTAAGTTTCTTTTGCGTAATTTAGTTGTTTATTCAACACTTTGTTGTTGAACTTTGTTTTGTTTGCTCCACCTTTGTTTTTTTATCTTGAGATTTGATGAGTTATTATTTGAGCATACAATTTTGGTTCCCAATTCTTTTGTTTTTAGCAAGGTGGTCAAAGCTAAAAGGTGCAGGAAGACCAATCCCTCAAAAATGTTTTTTTCCTCTTAAAAAACTGCTGTTAAACTGCTTATACATGCAATTCTTGGAATAGAACAGTGTGAATTAAGGAATGTTAAGCCACAAATCAAAATAAGAAGTCACAAATGAAAAGAGGGTCCAGATGTATAATTTAAGTCCGCAACAACAAAAACTTTGAAATTACAACATATTACAGATTTTTAATCACTAATAACATCATCCACAAGCAAACTATCAGCATTCTCCTCCTGTGAGCCATGCTCGTATTTTTTCAATCTCAAACCGAAGTTGAAGGCGCGCCTTAAAGCGCTTTTTTGCGCACCTCGAACTCAAAAAGGTGCATACTCCCATGCCTCGCCTTTTCTGGCGCCTGGATGGGCCTTGATAATGCTGGTTTTTTGATGGTACTAAGCAAGATTAATTGTTTCCAAGGTAGTGGCTAAACCGATATGTTTTGTATGCTATGGGTAAAACAACTAATTCAAAAGATAAATTGATAAACTACTTTGATTTGTTTAGCAATGCTAATTTCGGAAGATTTTAGCAAAAATGTTTCATAAACTGTGTTTTGGAACTTTTTTTTTTCAGCAACACATGCTTTTTTGAGCTAACTTTTTACGCAAAATTTATTTAGGGTTTTTTTCGTTTATGTAAGCAGGTAAGGAAAAAGAAGAGTGCATTAGATTGAACCGTGTAGGATTATGACAAATAAAATTTTGGTAGCTTTCGATAATGTTTTAGTTGTTTCTAGTTTAAGGACAAGGGCGATACATACAATTGTAACGGAGATATGTTTTAGCCAATAGTTTTAGAATTTGGGATGTGCACCCCAAATCTACTTTTTTATAAACTATGACATGCTCGGTATTTTCTTGATGCAAAATTGTAGTTAACTTCCTAAAGCATACAAGTTTGAATTATTATTTTAACCTGAATATTTAATGTTTACTTTAGCTTTGCAAACAAGTTATGAAATATGTTTAGGATTTATTTTGTCATGAACTTTACATGACATATCAGCTTTGACAATTTTGTAACCTTGTATCAACATTCATTATTAGCGTCAACTTTTTACTACATACAAGGTGAAATATGGTGACATGTCCATTACCATGTTTAATGAGTTTAACCTTCACTTACGCAAATACTTACTCAAAACTTACTTATAAAAACATTGAACAAATCTCTGTATCATAACTTTCATCATCTTGTTATTTTGAAAATAACATTAAGAAATCAAACAACGATAAAGAATCACTAATCCTCGATAGCATATTTCATGTTAGAAAATTAAACTCTGTTCTTAAATCAAATGCTAATTCATATTTTAAGCTTAAAATGTTATATGTGAAGCATTAAAGGTGTGATTATCACGGGTGTTATATGAGTTCATTTTTATCAACATAGGCTAATTCTCTTACTTTTTTACTCTCGCATTAGCCCTTGTCACTCTAAATTCGAAGGATACCATTTAACTGTTTGCTGCTTAGATGCTGTTGATCCTATCGATCTTAGTTTCAGTGACCTTTTATCATTCTAATTGCTTAATATTGCAACTATTAGGTTCTCGATGCAACCAGTGATGAACCCTGGGGTCCTCATGGGTCTGCTTTGTCAGAAATTGCTCAAGCCACTAAGAAATTGCAAGTTTTAATTTCTTCTCTCCATCCTTTCCACTTAAACACATTTTATGCTGTATCTTTTGATTTATCTATTTATTTCAATAATTATGAACGAAGTATGATGTGAACGTTGCAGCACTGAATGCCAGATGATTATGAATGTACTCTGGATGAGATTGACCGAGGCAGGTGCCAACTGGCGTCATGTATACAAGGTGATACTCTTTTCAGTTTGTTATATCTACGCACGCATCTAAATAACAATCTAACCATATTATTAAAACATCTTTGACTACAGGCATTGACTGTGATTGAATACTTGATAGCAAATGGATCTGAACGTGCACTTGATGACATTCTCGAACATGGTTTTCGAATTGCAGTACAGTTTCTTTGCCCATAAATAGTATTACACTACTTTGAGTGGTTTACTAAGTTATTTTTTCATGTCTTTTCCATGAAGTCGCTTTCTGGATTTGAATATGTTGAACCTAATGGGAAAGATGTTGGAATCAATGTAAGGAAGAAAGTTGAAACTCTTGTCGGGACAATTAACGATAAGGAAAAAGTACAATCGGTTAGAAGTAAAGCTGCCGCGACACGTGATAAGTGAGTTTCCTAAAATCTAAGCTAACCTCTGAAGAAGTAAATTCTAACAGGACCAAATGATGTTTAGGTATTTTGGACTATCGTCATCTGGAGTAACATACAAGTCAAGTGCATCATCATATGGAAGTAGTGATAGGTATGGTGGATTTGGAAATTCAAATGATGGTGATTCCTTCAAAGATAGCTATAAAGATAATGATAGATATGGAAGGGATACCAAGTCTGACAATGAGTACGGAGATAGTAAGTCAAAAGGAGACAAATCAAAGAAGGGAGCGACTCAACATAGCAGGTATATATTTGTTGCTCTCGTGATATCTTTCTTTATCACTTTAGTTTTTTCTGCATAATGAATGCAGTAAAGATTGATGGAGAATCCTGCTTAAGAATAAAGGACCACGGACGATCACATATCTGCTTGTCGACGATCACATGTCTATATACTTGTATCTATGTGACCACATATATTTATGCATCTACCTTAACAAAATTTGACATGCAATGAAAGTTATTTGGTTGGAACATGTTACTCTCAAAATAAATTGACCTTGTAAAAATGACTACTGCTGGCCTAATGTGTTTGTATATGTGTATATTTGTCATCGTCTAATTGCCTTCTGTTTTTGTATATTTGCCAGGGGTACATCTTCTGATTCATCAGTTAAAACATCTACTGTTGCAGCAGACATCGACGAGGATGATTTTGATGACTTTGATCCACGGGGATCCTCCACAAGTGGTGAGGGCACATAATTATGCATATTATTGCATAATTGATGTCGCTTAGAATGTTGAAAAATATATATATATATATATATATGTATATATTTTTTGACGTCATGCCCACCAATATTGCAGGAACAAAGAATGTAGCCTCAAATCAAGTGGATCTATTTGGAGGAAGCCTGATTGATTTTATGGATGAACCAACATCTGTACCAACGGAGTCAAAAAATGTTAACAACAGTGCAACAACAGAGGTTGATCTCTTCGCCGATGCAACCTTTGTTTCAGCCTCTCCTGAACCTCAAGGAACTAGCAGTTCTCGTGATCAGGTCATATTGGCAAATTGCATTTCACTTTATTACTATTTGGTGTTTACAACTCAGTTAAACATTCTATTCGAAAATTTGATTCTGGAAAAAAATAAAATCTGTGGAGAAATCAGTCATATATTTTTTTATTAAGATTTTTGAAATCAGATAAATATAAATGATTTTGTACTTGTGATTGGTTATACTCCTTAATGATTGAAGATGTGATGAAGCAAGGCTTGGTAGAAAACAGGGAAGATATTTATTCAGTTTTGATCTTATTGCAAGTCATTTCAGAATAATCATATTATATAAATCAGTAGTTCTCATCATTATTTTCTGAAACTAGAGAACAATGCCTCATCATTATTATTTATCATTACTCAGCAATTACAATTGTTTTGAAATATTATTTAAGGTCCTAATTTCCAAGAACTAAAGGTTTCTCTTAGAATAGCCTTGCCAATCACCCCTATGTATGTTTGTGTAAACATGTTGCTATCCACAGTATATGATCATAAGTTACCAATGTCTTTCCATGTATGTGCGACCTCCTTCCCTTGAAATGAGCATGGTTCTATCAAAGTTGTAAAAATTGTTAGACGGACGCTAGGCAGTAAGTATGGACTAGGGATTAATCGAGGATTGATCAGAGCTAGGAACTTTTGCTCATGTATTTTGGATAAAATTTTAGGCTCTGTTTGGTTTGTCATTTTTAGTTGTGTTTTTGTCCAAAAAAAACATGCTCGCGATGCATGTATTTTTGTAAAACAGTCAATTTAGAAAATGACGTTTAAATATAAAAAAAAAACAAATTTATTTTATTTTTCATGTTTTAAGAAAAAAATATAGAAAACAATCCATCCCCTCCGCCATCCCTCCATCCACTCCGCTGTTCCTCCATCGTCGTCGTAATAACCTAAAATTTTAAATTTCTCTTCCGTTATACTCATAATAACGTAAAATGTTGAAAACGTAAAACACAAAATGAAGCCAACCAGACTCTTAATGTTTTGTTTAGTGTCAACTGATATGAATAGGAATTTTGGGATTTTGAACGTGCTTGAAGTAGCCAAGGATGCTAGACCACCTAAAATTACATTGATGCTTATACATGACACTGAACCTTTAATAATGCCTTACTAATGTCTAAATAAATGTTTAGATTCTTACATGAGGTGGTAAACCTTGTCTAGGAGGGCCTAGGCGAATCGCTGGGCGGAAAGTCTTGCCTAGCTCCTAGGTGGTGGAAGCCTAGAAGAATTTTTACAACAATGGATTCTATGTATTGAAATACAATTAAAGGAGATCTCTCATTGTTGATCATCTGTTCTACCGTTATCAACAGAATAAGTCTATACACATGTATCTTGATTTGCTGTTTGTTGATCAATGTTCTTGTTCCTATTGATGTATCAACTGCCATAAGCACACCGCAACTATTCTCTGTTATTTAGTTCTAAGACTGACAGTTTTTACATATGAATATTTAGTCGATAATGGTGTTGTTTTTGATTTAGTGGCATGAAACCAAGCCAGTCTACTCTTTTTTCTTTGTGTAGAACCAGCGTGCTATTGTATAAACTTTGCTGTACTCAAACTATGGCAGGTTTAATTCATCCATGCACCTTTATTTCCCTTCTGCAAATACACCTAAAGATTAACATAAATACCAATTTATTTGCATTATTCTCAAGCTGTCAATTTAGTTCCACTTTTGCTTAGATTTTGTGGCTAAGTGAACATTTTGGGGCAAGTTGATTGTAAATTGAAGCTTGCAGTTTAATTTGGAGGTAATAAATGATATAAGAAGACACAAATAAATTAAAGATATGGAGGTGTCAAAAATAGTTAATGGTTGGAATCGTTGAGCAATATTTTGGTCGGTTGAAGAAGTAGAAGTGTTGGAAAGTCAAATATGGACTGGTTTCCTTCCATTTAACCTTTTTTATTTTCCATAGAATCCTTGAACGGTCTTGCCATCTCTTTTATGTGTTTCATGGTACATAGATACGTACACACAGACGATCATGCATTCACCCCAAATTCGTAGGTTTGAAATCTGAAGCAGCTTCTCCTTCGAAATCACTCCTATTTGTGAATCAAGTATTTTCCATTTTCCTCTCCAAAATCATGTAATTTAGCTCACACATAATTATTTAACCAGAAATGATAAGAGTTGCTTTTCACTTTTTTTTTATAACCGACTTATACCGAAATTTTTGTGCAGGCTAAAGTTGATCTCTTTGCCAATCAACCTGCTTTTCCTGCAGCGCCAGCTGCTGCTCCAGTATCTGCAGACGTAGACTTATTTGGTGCTTCTGACTCATACTTGTTTGCTAAACCAAATCAATCGGTTTCAGAAGCCAAAAGTACAAACAATTTTGATCCTTTTGCCATATCAGGCTCCAGCAGTAGCATTTCTAAAGACACAAAGTCTCCTGTTTCAGGAGCCAAAAATACACAGACTTTTGATCCTTTTGCCATATCAGGCTCCAGTAGCAGCATTTCTAAAGACACAAAGACTCCTGTTTCAGAAGCCAAAAATACACAGACTTTTGATCCTTTTGCCATATCGGACTCCAATACTCCTAGAGATACAAAGTCTCCTGTTTCAGCTTCTACAAACACTGCAACTTTTGATCCTTTCGCAGCGATTCCAATGAACAATTTTGAAGAATCGGACTCCTTTGGTGACTTCACATCTCATGCTGAGTCAGAAACTACAAGACCTAAACAAAATGTTGTAAACAGCGTGGAACAATCTTCTAAACCTGCAGTTAAGAAAGGCGGTTTTCAAGTTAAATCTGGTATTTGGGCTGATTCTTTGAGCCGTGGGATAATTGACCTTAACATAACTGCATGTAAGTTCTTTACATTCTTAGTGTTATTTCCTGCTAAATATTTTTTATAACCCAATTATTTAATAATATTCACACGGGCATTGTTGAAGGGGGCATACTATATGAGGACTCCATTCAATTTTTTTAATGATGGGTTTTATCTTTCAATAAATTTACCGTACGCTTAAAATAATACCTTTAATTTCAGAATAAAGTTGGTTCTCATACTCTTCATCTATTTGCCTTTTCCATTACAAACCCTAACCGTGTCAATTTGGAAATTAAAAAGTAAAATGATGTCATAACTTATTGTGGTGAGAATGAAAAATGCAAACGTTCGCCAATCTTGTGAAGCTGGCCTCAAGGTGATGGTGCATTGCCAGTAATTTGTTATTATCTTTAGTGTTCTATAATGTTCAGTAATCAATAGTTTTTGTTAATATAGTGAAAATATATATATTAAATAATAACAAAGTAGAAGAGTTTTCTGCCTACTTATTAATTCCAGGTATTTCCTCTCTTCTCTTTACTCCTCTTTTGATATTTTATTTTCGAATTCCTATAATTATCATTTTTATAATTATTTACAATGTTCTTCTAAATCTCACTTATCATTCTACACAAACCAAAATTTATAATTTCTACAATTATTTACAAAGCTCTTCTCGATTCTCTTCTACTGTTATACATCAAATTTCATATATTTAAGTTATTTAAGTGACCATAAGTTTAAACTATTCAAGTAAAATCAGTTGATTAATCTTCATTGCTCCGTCCAATAAATCTTAAAAAATGACTATACAATATGTATACCGCACTTATATTAGCAAACAATGATAAAACTAAGTTTTCATTCATACTAGAAAACATAAATCACATAACTTCAATTATTTATGTTAACAGTAATAACAATTCTAATTCATAATTCATTCATCTCTATAAATTGACAGTATATAGCATGGTAAAATGTTGTATAATTATAAATTTATAATTACCATGTTATTATAACATTACCGTTTGCAATGCACGAGTTACACACTGGTGAAAGGGGTAACCATTATAATATTATATAAACAACCTTATCAATATTTCATTATAGTATGAATACGGAGGCTCCCGTCACTAATTGATGGCGCCATTTTATATGGAGTTAACTCAAGGATAAACAAGAAATTGGGAACGAAAACTGTAAGCGGATTCCATTATCTGAATTGACCTGCAGTAATAAGTCAAAAATTGTTACCCCTTTAGTCCCTTTAACAATCACTTTGCATTTTTACTTGAGAAGATTGCGAGTTTTGTATACAATCTTATTGTGGTAAGATTAAGATTATTCTCAGAAATTTAATTTACCTTAATGAAACTTTAAGTTTGGAAAATAAAACTAAAACTATAATATCGATTATTGCACATAGCACAATATCCTCGAGGAGAATACCAATGGCTGTAGTTTTGTGTAATTGTCAAAACTGAACCCATACAAGCAAGTATTTCTGCATATTTGATTAATCGAGCAATATCGGGAATGTTAACAAGAAAGTATATTTTTTATTTATTTAATCATAATTAATTGATGCCAATGCGATTCGATTCCAAACCTATTAATAGATATCTGGAGACATACAGCTGACTCATAAGGGACAATATATATTTATTATTGTATTATAATAATGTTAAAAAGGAATAATTGTGTAATGCAGCAAAGAAAACAAACCTAGCAGATATTGGAATAGTAGGGGGCCTAGATGAGAGCCAAGAGGAGAAAGAGAAAGGGCTTCCAACAACATGGTACATGGGAAAAGCTATGGGTCCAGGAATGGGTTTGAATAAAGGTGCAAGCGGAAATTTCTCTGCTTATGCCAGCCAAGATTTCAGGCGCAATTAATAGTGTTGCTATAAATCCTCTCTCCTTTATGACTGCTATCCATGCATTATTTTTACTTACCCGATGGGTGTGATCTAAAATATTTGTAATATTGTTGTGTATTTTCCTTTTTTATTTCAGTTCTTACTTTGGTGGAGTGGAATTGTTCAATTGTATCATTTGTCTTCTGTGAGAAAAAATAGAAAGAAAGAGGTTATACAACAGATTATAAAGCTGTATACACTTTGCACTTCAGTTGTGGTTGTGGTTATGTTCAGTGTTTTGTCTATCTTCCATTGACGTACGTTGTCATTACATAAATGTATCTTATTCATTGCACGGTTAGGCCGATGACCTATTTACTTGCTATGGAGTTGTTTACATGAATAGCCAGAAAATTCAGCAAATGTAAATTATACGTGGTTAATTAAAATGCAGTTGATTTGAGCAAGGGCATTATTGGTTATTTTCCTTTTATCCAACTTCTTTACACACATACACACACATATACATGTACATGTATAAATGTATATATACATATATATATTTTCTTTTTTCTTTTTTCTTTTTTTTTAAAAAAAAATACGGTATTATGTGTCTTGTGACTATACTCCATATGCTCTCAACCATGCACGTGAAAGATCGCTAGCTAGATGAGAACACCATGAAAACATCTGCTTTGCAAAACCTTTTCGCTATGGATAATACACAATAGCAGAAATACAAAAAAGACTAAGTAGAACCATCAGGTCCATGTTCCACGATAGGGATGGTTTGAAAGCATCAAAAAGAAAAAAGAAAAAGGAAAATATCAACTAATCACAAGGTCATATCTTGCTTAAATATACAATGGAATAAATAGAAACATAGCAAATATATGTATATAATTATCAAGAGAGACGCTTACAGTAGTCGCGAGAGAAACGCTTACAGTGCTCCAGCAAAGGTGAGTGAAACTGCACGATTGCTTATTCATAGAGCGAAAATTGATTTAATACTTAATTTTACACTTATGGGTCCCGTCACACTTAATCTTTTTATGGTGTCTATCCAATAAAACAGAAGTATTTAGCTCAGTCGCTAAGAAGCTAGTGAGCTTAGAATTTCTAAATTATCAATACCGGTTCTTGCCATTTTTGACATCTGTAACGCTTTGGGCTACTCAATTAATACTTGAGAGTTCACATGGAAAAATGAATTGGATAATAAAGTACCGGATGAGTAATTTCTATGTTCAATATCATAAACATATAAACATGCGTATACTACTCTAATATTATAAACTGTTATGGGGTAAATTTCACTCGACTAATTTTGGATAAGTCTTGACAATACGGAGAAAAAATGTTTAACTAAATGCAAATCAAAGACTAACGAAAACAATGTTATTGTGGATGAATGGTTAAATAAAGCCGAGATCACCAAACTAGAAAATTTTCAAAAAGAATTAAACGTGGGGTAAGTTTTATATGAATCCACAATTTTAGTCACTTAATCCACTCATAAAAATAACATCTTTGCCCTTTACCATAATTTTAAAAAATGATTAGTTTATCCACCATGCACCCTTCTTTCTACTCATCTTTTATAGTATACACCGTTTTTTCTTTTTTATTACAACAGTAAAGATAAATCAAAACTACTGCTCCAAATAATTTAGTACTTCAACCACTCCATTGAATCAAAAGATATAATTTTGTGCCATCATGTGTGTCTCCAATCTTTGATTTAAATTAATAATCAATATTATTACATAAAAAATATTGTCAAACTCATTATATTTTTCATGTGTAAGGAAAATATGTTTGAGAAGAAAAATTTAAGTGATCTCGAAGGAATTATTAATCGTCCTGTGTCCAAATGAAGGATGTCTAGGATTTTATTCGAGAATGATGAATGATGAAGAAGATGACGAGTGGCTGGTTGAAGCCTTAGAAGAAGCAGACAAAAACATCAAAGGTGATTTTAGACCAAGTTTAGACAATGGCGAAAGATCAAATTCTAATACAATAACTACATTAATTTATACATTTATTTTACTTATTATACAACTTTATCTCTTCGTTACAATTTCATTTTACCACCTATATTAGTGATATACCATGTTTAGAAGATCAAATACCAGAATGAGATTGCACATTTGCATTTAGAAATAAGAAGGTACAAGATTTTTTTTATTTTTTCATGTAAGCGATACTGTTACTTGTGAGATTGAAGAGCACTCAATTTTTTATATATGATTTAGGTATTCCATTCGCGTGATGAACTTACGAAATGGTGCGAAACTGTAGGAAAGTCTTGTGGAGTAGTTGTTACTATCAAACAAAGTGAAAATCCAAAAAATGGTCGTAGAGGTCGAATATTATATTGGTGTTAAAAAAGTGGCATATATGTTGAGAAGAAAGAAAATAAAACGATCAATAATAAGATAAAGTATAGAAATACGGAACTCAAAAAATGTGGATGCCCTTTCTTACTGAAAGGAGTTAAACTATAAATATTGGATCAGTGGAGAGTGGAGGTTGTTTGTGGACCTCATAATCATCCATTGGAAAAAATATAAAGTTGTAAGAGCATTCATATATTGGAAGGCTTTAAAAAAGAAGAAGAAGAAGATGTGATCAAAATGAGCACATGTGGTGTAAAAGCTAGAGATGTACTTCGCGTTATCAAAGAAAACTACCCGAACAATGCTTCGACAGTCCAAACCATCTACAATTTCAAGGCCAAACATCGATTAAAGAGATAGAAGACAACTTATATGCAACGAATGTTATATATATTCGATGAGAAAAAATATATTGAATTCCATCATAGAGATGAAAATACAGAAGAAGTATTAGATATATTTTTCGGGCATCCTTATTCCATGAAACTTATTAGATGTTTTCCACATTTTTTGATCATGGATTGCACGTATTAAATTAATTGTCATGATAAATCTTTGTTAGAAATAGTTGGAGTTACATCGACATGTAGTAGCACATGCTTTTCCTTATCGTGAGACGTGTGGGCTTTACAGTGTTTAAACAAAATTCTTGGTCCAACTACTAGCACTCCTTCGGTCATTATCACCAGAGCCGGCCCAAACATTGGGTTGCCCAAGTCCATGCATATTTGGGATAAAAATTTGAAGCATGAAAAAAAAAATTGATATATATATACTATTGCATATGAAAAGAAGAATTTTTACCGAACACAGGCCTCGAACCCAGGCCATCATGATGGTAACAACATGCTCAAACAACCTACCTACAGCTATGCATATTAATTTCTATTAAAGCTTGATATTTAATTTATAAGCATAAATCCTTTCATGTTGCCCCTATCCTAGGGGGTTGCCCCAGCCCACGGGCTTGGTGGGCTGCCCTCTGGGCCGGGCCTGATTATCACAGATCAAGAATTATCCCTATGAACACAATCCGTGTTATATATCCAAGCATCTCCCACTTATTATGTACATTTCATATCTCAAAGAATATTGAAGTTAAAGGTATACAGTACTTCGAAACAACAGAGGAGTGGAATAATTTCATTCAAGATTTTCATATATTAATTGTTTCATCTACCGAGCAGTCATCTGTGATACCATTGTTTGCACTGTATTTGATGTGATTGTGTACTTGAGTTTGGTTATGGAAATGTGCATGTGTGCAATTATTAGTAATCTTGTCGTCGTCGTTGTTTGTTCTTGCTGCCTGAAATAATTACATAACAATTTTATTTATGCTTCAAATCATAATTGCAAGTTTGTTTAGATGAAGTGATTTTGTTTTGGATTTTGTTTGTAATGATGTGGTTGATGCCCGTTAGCTGAAAATAAGAATGGAGTTTAGCTACAACTTTTGTATTTGATTTTTTTTGGTTGATGTGTAATGGATGAAAAGTAGAATATAGTTTAACTGCAATTTGGAGATTAAAATTTATATATTTTCCACACAACGATTTGTAGCTGCGTTTGTATACAATTTGTAAGAGAATGAATAAAGTATATACAGCTGTGAAAACGATTCAAGCTTATAAGGATATGTAGATGGACCCGAATCTTCTTATTTTATTGTAGTCACTTTAGATAGAGAATGGATTTGAGTTTTTATATATGCAATAAATATGTAATATAATGTACAGATTTTGTATTCCAGAAGTACGAGAATAGAATTATGCATAGCAAAGTAAAAGAGTAAATAAATTAATAAAAATCAGAATGTCATATTCTGTTAGTTAATCCACATGCGGATTAACTTACAAATAATTTATGGGTTAACTTAATAAAATTATATTGTAGATCAACTGAAAAAAACCGTGGATGGAAATAAAAGTTACCTAAACATGGATACTAGTTGCAGTGGTTGTAGAAATCATTAAACACATTAAACATTGTTTCGATCGAAACTTGAATGATCAACTTTCGATTCAATCCAATCTCTTGACTGTGACATTTTCATAAGTTGAATAGGTTAAAATCACGATATCCACTACTCAATCGTGATCATTCACCACACTCCTCCACTAAATAAGGACTTGATAACCATTGGTCAGATGCATAGAAGAGAGGAACCAACTCTTCGCCTTTGATTTACCAAGCGTAATTCTTCATCTCAAGATATAAAATTCCAACCATAAATTTGGAACACCGTTTTGATATAATCTTAAGATATGTTTTGTTGATTGAAACACATTTTTTTATTTGGACTTGGTGCAACCTAATAAAAAGAAAAGTATAATGGATGCGGACATGATTTACGCCTAAACCATTATAAAACTTCGGTGTTTATTTATTTTATATTAATGTATTTTTATTCTATTTATGTAATAATGATATCTTCATACTATCATGTTTAAATGAGTAAGATCAGACAAATCTTCTTAATAAAATACAATTTTGGTATACATTCAGAAATTAAAGTTCTTCCAAATATGATACTAGGTGTTTGCATGCAAGAATAGAGTAA
This sequence comes from Allium fistulosum, assembly GCA_030737815.1. Lineage (NCBI taxonomy): Eukaryota > Viridiplantae > Streptophyta > Magnoliopsida > Asparagales > Amaryllidaceae > Allium > Allium fistulosum. The sequence continues at coordinate 994,769,171 of CM060907.1, forward strand.
ACATTTGGTGCTTTCATTGAGGGAAACCTTGCTTTCTCAATTTTCATGATTTGAAAAGAATATTGTGAAAAATTCAAGAAGAACTACTGATTGAAATCACTACAAAAAAGTTTGAACAAAAATATTTTATGGAATTTTAAAATGGTTAAATCAAAGAGGTTTTAGATCATCGTTGTTGCAAAGTTCCTTAGAAACTTATATTCATGAAATTTTTCAATAAAAGTTGGTATAAAGAATTTGGACTTAAGATTGGAGGAGATTTTAATCGAAATTAGACAGACTTTTGGTTGTTGTTGAGAAAATTTGATCGTCTTTCAGGTTAAATTTTCATCATTATTTCTTGTGAAAATGGTGAAATAAAAAATAGTAGCGACGTTGGGTATGAAAATGTTATAAAAGCAACAATAGTGGCAGATGAAAAGGCACAAGTAGACATGTGAACTACATCAAATTGAATTGAAAGTGGTGAGGATAACTACCCCAAACATATTAAATAATGATGAAGGGAACACTTCAAAATCTTCCCTTTTTTAAAAGATTTCAATCAAAGATCCCTTTATTAATAGAATCAAGTTATCAAATGATGGTCAAGTGAGAAGGAATAATAACCGTTACAACTTTCGATCATACGGTAGGAATTTTGATTGAAACATTTTTCGATCGAATTTTTTTAACCATATAAGGTTGAGATCGAAAATTCTTTAGCCAAAAGAGTTCGGCTTTCTAATGATGATCATGTACCACATGTGAGAGTAAAATGGTCACGAAGGAAAATAAATGTGCGATAAAATGAATATTGAGCTAAAATATATGAGTTTTGAGGAAGGGAGGAGTATCCAAGAGTTTTTTTTATTGAGATTCACTAGGTAAGATAGATGTAATCTAGGAATATCGGCGGATTACCTTTGGATAATGATTGACACGATTGTTCGAATGATCGAAGGCATAGTCAGGATGCAATCTCTAAGAGAATTCATTACATGGATTCTCGACACAACAATGATAAATAATGGATATGTCTAGATGCATGATGCACGTTGAAGATAAAGATTCAGACTTGAAACACGAGAATGTAAGCTCGTCTGTAGCAAATATATTTAATGCACGTCAACTAATTATTTCAAGTTATCAACTATGGATCCATATGATAAGAAGTTGATCTAAAAGTGCATTTGGTTTGTTATGTTCAAATTACGGAAGTTTTCCATGCAGCAAAATACAGGTTCACCAGATTGTCAAGACCTAAGAGTGAGATAGTTGTACTTTCTAGAGGAGGATTTTTTTTAGGTTGAATTAGTCGACTAATTTCGTTTAAGTCTTGAATAAATTTGAGGTTCTATACTTAGCTAAATGCAATTGAAAATTTATGAAAACAATGTTATTACGAATGAATGATTAATGAAGCTAAGCTCAAGAAGATAGGAAAAAATCCAATGAGAACCGAGGAGGTCTAAATGACAATAATTGCAAGTTTCAATAGTCACAGAAATCATTAACAATGTTTTGGTCAAAACTTTGATGATCGACTTTCGATTGAAACCAATCTCTTAATATTGATGTTTTCATAAGATGGCCAAGTTAAAGCCACGATCTCCGCTACTCAACCACGATCGTTCGCCACACTTCTCCACCAAATTTGGAGTTGACAACCAAATTTCAAGCCTATAAACACCAGATTAAGGAAGCATAGTTAAGGATCCAATTTTGGTTGTTGCAATGTCAAGTATAATTAACAATCACAATATAGTGATTTTTGTTTGTTAATCCAAATTTCCACCGTAAATTTGGAACTTCTCTATGATTTGAATCTTAAGAAATGTTGTTTCATTGATTGGTACACATCTCTTGTGCTTATACTCTGTAAGAACCATAATAAATATAAGAAAATTGCACGTCGGCAAAATTTATGGTTGAACCACTATATAACTATGATGTTCATTTTTTTTGTTATTGTAATTATACTCAATTCAGTGATGATGATGCTCCAATATTACTTTTCCTATTTTAATCAAGATCAAAAAATATTTATCATTTAATTTTAATTCTAGTTTAAATGATACCAGAGTTTTTTTAAACTCTGATATCAGGTATTTGCACGCAAATACGATGTAAACGTTTCGGTGCTTTCATAGAGATGAACCATGTTTCTTTTAGTGTCTTTCATTCGCAAAAGAGTCGTAAAATGTTCAATTATAGAATTTTTTGGTCGAAACTACTCTAGAAAGTTCTATCATCCTCAGACAACCTCCTAATCTAAAGTAGTTTGATTATATATATATATATATACACTAACAAGATCTTTTAGACATTACAGTTTTCGTGGAAAACTTAACTAAAGAAAACCAACCGTTGAAAATTAATACAAATTATTTTATCATTTTAGTTAGATAATTTTTATCGAAATAAATATCTTTTATCATTATCGAAATGCAATCAATTGATAACATTGAATTAGATTTTACCATCCAAGCCGAGGAGATTCAATAGTCGGAGAACCGGAGAACATTTGGATTGAAAATTACAAAATAAATTTTGAGGTTTTTATTGATGATTTTGACTGTTTTGTTGAATACTAATCAATCTCCACCTTAAAATTTTCGATTGTTCTCTAGTTGGAAACAGTCTAATGCCTTTTTATTCGAAGTTCAATCATTTTTTCTTATTATAAAGACGAAGTTAAACCCTGGAAATGACAATGGATACATAAAATGTTATGAAATGTGGTCGAGGAAAAAAACTAGTTACAAAATAAAGTGAATGGTTGTGCATGATGACAAAATGACAAGGATAACTTCCCAAAATATGGAATAGCGACGAAGGAAACACTACAAATTTTGCTACTGTTTCAAAATTTTTGATCAAAAGGATCCTTTGCTAATAGAATCGAGTCTTATGCAGGTTAGAAAGTTCAAAAGTGCTTGGGCAAGGGAGCTAGTCCATAGGCAAGCATGTCCATTGTTGATTTTGACACATTGCTGATTTGATATGTGGAATAACTCGCTTTTGATCTCTTCAAGATAACGTTGCATAACTGGACCAATCAGGAATTTCCATTTGGCTAATTAGAGTGTCGTTTTTTTAGCAGTTTTCTCAACACGCGATATCACTTTCTTGGCCATACGATAGCTTTTTTAGCATGTGATAGCTCTGCTCTTCTCAACTTACGATAGCTTGATCATATCATCATGCAGTAGCTTTCACATTTTCAACTTGCAATAGCTTAATCATCTCAACATGCGATACCTTTAACATTCTTAACTTGTGATAGCTTAATCATCTCAACATATGATATCTTTGACATTCTCTACTTGCGATAGATTGAATGTATGATAGCTTGTCTTCAACATGTGATAACCTCAACTTGCGATAGCCCATATCTTTAACATGTGATAGCTTTTTCACCTCAATATGCGATAACTCTATTTTCTCAATTATGCGTTAGCTTTATCATGCATCAACATGCAATAACTTCTCAAGCTATGATAGCTCTTATCTTCAACATGCGATAGCTTTGTCACCTCAATATGTGATAGCTCTATTTCCCCAATTATGCGATAAATTTGTCATACATCATCCTCTGATAGCTTCTCAACCTGTGATATCCATTATCTTCAACATGCAATAGCTTTGTCACCTCTGATAGCTTTAGTTTCTAAACATACGATAGCTTTAGTTTCTCAACATATGATAGCTTTAGTTTCTTAATATGGGATAATTTTTGGCATTTGATAACAACATTCCTTCCCAATTTTTTAGTTGTAATACTTGCCCCACCTCTTCTATAGATATTTGCTTATGTTTTAGCTTAAATAATCTTCTATCTTGCTTTTTACGTTCTTTCTTTTATGAGTATGGCTTTTGACAGCTCTTGACTGATGACCACTTTCCTCTTGGACAATTGCTACTTTAACTATTACTTTTAGATGGTTGCTTTGTCCAGACTCAAAGACAGTTCCAAAGACATATTTTGACCACCACTCTTTGGATGGTTGCTTTAGCCAGGTTCAGAGGTGAGACAAAAGGTTTAATCGACCATCACCCTTGGAAGGTTTCTTTAGCTAGGCTCAAAGGCTGGACCAATGGCTTAATTTGACCACCACTCTTTGGGTGGTTGCTTTGTCTAGGCTCAAAAATGGGATTAAAGGCTTAATCGACCATCACCCTTGGATGGTTGCTTTGGCTAGGTTCGGAGGTGGGACCAAAGACTTAATTCGACCATCACTCTTTGGGTGGTTGCTTTAGCCAAGCTCAGAGGCATGAGTAAAGCCTTAATTGACCATCACCCTTGGATGGTTACTTTGGCCAAGCTTGAAGGTGAGAACAAAGCTTAATTTTGACCACCACTCTCTGGATGGTTGCTTAGCCAGGCTCAAAGGTGAGACTAAAGGCTAAATCGAACATCACCCTTTGATGGATACTTTGGCAAGGCTCAAAGGAGGTACCAAAGGCTTTTTGTCCTCTACCGGGTATGAGGTGTTCTTATGCTTAAAGTATCTCACTGACCTTGTCAGGTTAAGAGTTGCGTTGGACATAATGCCTCTTAGTTTGGGACTAAAAAAGGTTATGCAAAATCATTTTGTAAAACATTTTTTAAAGATCTTTAGAAAATTTCTTTTCATAAAAGTTTATCATTTTTGGAAATTTATTTTTCCTAAAAGTTTTGTAAAAACTGTTTGCAAATATTTGTCGAGGAGTGTATCTCTAGCAAACCATATTCATTTGTCCAATGTAGTGAAATATGGTCTTAAATGTATAACATTCCAGTTCTTGCTATAAAATTTCCTTCCGATCCACTTAGTCGGTAAGTTCCCGGAGGTCTTACTTTGTGGATAACCAAAGGTCTTCCCCATTTGGTCCTAGTGGATCGTCCGCTAGGTTCTTGATATTTGCCATTATCCTCCTAAGTACCAGATATCCTTTTTGAAATGCTCTTTCTCTTACTTTTGAATTATAAGATTCAGAAATTCTTCGTTGATATTTTTGCTAATTTTAATGCAGTCTGATCCCTTAGCTCATTGATTAAGTCTACAAATTCCTTCTTCAATTCTTAGTTTGGTTCGTAGGTGTATGAAACTCTTCGGTGTGATGGGACTTCAACCTATATTATTAGCATTACTTCAAATCTATATGTCAAAGAATATGGGTGTGTCTAGTAGCCTTCTTTGTAGAAGTCCCATATGACTATAAAACAAAAGGTATTCTTCTACCCAGTTTCCTTTTGCTTTACCTCATCATTTCATTAAGATGTTCTTAATGGTTTTATTTGCTGCTTCTACCTCCCCATTGGCCTTTGGATGTACCATTGTTGAGAAACCCTCTACTTTTTTCCATAGAAGCGAGTGGATTCTTTGCTTTCAAATTAAGTTTCATATCGAAAATGATTTTATTCAAGAGTTTAAATCGAGGAACTATGTTCTTGATAATGAACTTTAAGACTTTTCCCATGCTAATGTTGGATAGTGTCTCAGTTTCCATCCACTTAATAAAATTATTAATTACTACTATTGCAAATTTCATGCATCCTTTTGAGACGGGAAGGGGTCCTATTAATTCGATTCCTCGTACATCAAAGGGCCGAGGTCTTATGATGGGAATTAGCTCACTCGGGGTTAGTCATGGAATTCTAGAGAATCTTTGATATTTATCGCATCTTCTCGCATAAGCTAAAGCATCTACAGTCATGTGGGGCTTATAATAGTCATGTATCATTATTTTCTTTGCTAGCTTTACTCTATTAGAGTGATCTTCCATAGAGCCCTTTATGAGCTTCCTTTTATTGCTTTATTCCTTTAACTAGATTTCTGCATCTCAAACAGGGGACTGAATCTCCCTTTTATATAATATCCTATCGATCATAGCATAGGAAGAAGCTTGGTATCTCAATTTCTTTGACTCATTCTTATTTCTCGGCAATGTTCCTTTTTCTAAGTATTCAGCTATTGGTAATTATTCACATATCGCTTCTCATGGCTATTCACTCCTACTCCTTTATAAGTTTCCTCATGATTATTACCTTCCTAAGAGTCTTCCTCACCGTTTTGTAGTTGTTGGGCTTGCGAGAAAATTTAAACCAAAGTCTCATTACTTGATTCTTCCTTTTTAAACTCAATACTTGGGTTTTATTGGAATTTGATAGGAACAATTTTTACTTTTGGCACTCCATGCAAACTTACCAGTTTTGCTAACAAGTCAGCTTATGCATTCTTTTCTCTCATATTTGATGAATTGAAAAGTATTCAAATTGGTCTAACATCTCTTGAATTTTTTTAACATATTGAGTTAATCGGGCATCTTTTGTTTAGTATGTCTGTTTCGTTGGTTTATCCTTAACAGTGAATGACTAAACACCTCAATACGTGGGATTTTTAGTCGTCGAGCTGAAGTTAATCCAACTATCATGGATTCCTTTTCAGCCACATTATTGGTCATAGAAAATCCTAGCTTCATAGTGTAATGCAATCTATGTCCATCGAGATTAATTATTACATATCCAGCTCGGGCTCCTTGTTCATTTAAAGCACCATCTACAAATGACTGCCACCTTGGTTCAAGTTTCTTTTCTTTTTTCAACCGCAATTTAATAATCCCTATGCACTAGGTTAATAAAATAGCCAAATCCTGTCCCATTAATGATAATCGAGGTAAATATTCAATGTCATATTGACTTAATTTCATTCCCCGTTTTATCAATCTTCTAGATGTTTTAGGTTTATTGAAGATTTGCTTAAGCGGGTAGTTGGTTAACACCTTGATGGATGTGCTTAAATATAGGACCTTAATTTTCATGCCGATAATACTAGGCAATAGGTTAGATTTTCTATAATTGGATACCTAGTCTCGGTATCTTTCAGCTTTTTACTCGTATAATACACCAGCAGTTGGATTCCATTTTCTTTCCTTATCAGAACTGAATTGATCGCATGTTCTAATACCAGCAGATATAGAAATGAGTTTTCTCCCTTCATAGCGCTAGAAAGTATTGGTGGATTTCCTAGATAATCTTTTAATTCTTGGAAGGCCTTTCGACATTCTTCTATCCATTCAAAAGTTCTTAGTTTCTTGATCACGTCAAAGAATGGAATACATTTATCGGTTGCTTTTGATATAAATTGGTTAACTGCAGCAACTCGATCATTTATCCCATCACATCTTTGCTTGTTTTGGGTTTTTCCATATCCGAAAATACTCTTACTTGATCAATATTAACTTCTATTCCTTTTGTACTTACAATATATGCTAAGAACTTTCCAGACTGAATCCCGAAAAAACACCTTTGTGGGTTTAACTTCATTTTGTACTTTCGTAGCACCCTAAACATTTCATTTAAGTCTCTTATGTGGTTGATTTCCTCCTTGGACTTTGCTAGCATATCATCAACATATATTTTCATGTTTTTCCTAATTTGATTTTAATCATTATATTCATTAACTGTTGATATTTGGCTCTAGCATTTTTCGGTCCAGTGACATCATTTTATAACAGCACGTTCCCCAATCAGTCACGATGCTTAAATGTTGCTCATTAGGATTGAACATAGGAATCATGTTATATCCTGAGTATGCATCTTTAAATGATAACAACTTATGTCCACTCATGGCATAAAATGGTTGATCAGTTCTTAGAAGGTGATAATAATCCTTTGGGCATGCTTTATTTAAATATGTATAATCGACATATTCCTCCACTTTCCATTGGATTTCTTAACTAATACTATTTTTGTCAACCACTTCGGATAGAAAACTTCTCTAATGAACCCATTTTCTAATAATCTCTTCACTTCCTATTGCAACGCAACGGTTCAAACTTTGTGAAACTGGATTTTCGTTTGCCTTATAGGAATAAACTTTGGGTCTACGTTGAGTACATGACACTTTACTATGGGGTCGACCCCCACCATATCAGCATGGATCGAAGTAAAAACATCCTTGCATGATTGAAGAAATAAGGTTAGCTTTCCCCTTGTATTCTTGTCTAACCCTTTCCCTATCTTCACTATATTAGTGGAATCTTATTGATCTAAGTTTATTGCCTCCAAGTCTTTTGCATATTTTATACTTTCATCATTGTCTTTAGAATCCATTTTTTGCACTATTTCTTCTACTACTTCCTCATAATTTACATTTTGATTTACCCGATTTAGCTCCATATATTTCCATTTTCTGTCTGATAATTTGATCTTTATTCAACATCTTATGCATCTCCACTAGTACACTATGTGTGTTTGCCTTATATATATATATATATCAGTTTTTGATGACAAACATGCAAGGGCTTGGGAATTTTTGTTTTGTTTAATTTGCATAATAGAGATTCATAATGAGAATCACCTTCTTTATCGTATTGCTTAAGAGTCGCAAAATATATTTCCTAGAACAAAATTGTTCTCCCCATAATATTCTCCAACCATAGAAAGAAATTTTACAAGTGTTTCGGGGAAACAGATGCATCTATTTCATTTAAAGCATGTCTTTCATAAAATGCATTTTAGCAAGAAAGGTTGGTCCATCACCACAAAAAAGGCCTCAAACGTCCTAAAGTCTAGTGGAATTCCCATTTGGACATAAATTTTGATGTGTCCAATAGGTGTGGAACCTTTATTATTAAACCCAAAGAGGGTTTCTAAACTAGGCTTAAGCTTCTCCGTAGGGATGTCTATTTGATCAAAGGCATTCTCAAATATAACATTCACTATACTAAGTGCACTTCCAATGTCTGCCAAAAACCAAAGAAAATCTAATTTCAGTCGTAATCATTAGCAGGCCGTTATGAGGATGCCTAATTCCTCTCATTTTTTTGGAGTTATCATGAAATTTTGAATCTAGATAGCAATTTTTTAAGCTTTTGCCGGAGGCTCCTCTTTTATCAAATAAATTCCTTCTTTTGCTTACCGTATATACCTGTTACTTGCACCTTTGCTCATTCCTGCGATGTGCAGACGACCATGAATTACCCAATATGGTTGATCAACGGCGAAAAATCTTGCGAGGGCTCATTTTATAAAAAGTTAGCATTATTAGTTGAGGGTTTTTCATTATTGTTGGATCAAGGGAATTTATGATCACTCTTAACAAATTCTTCGAGTGCCTCCCTTCTAATCATGTTTTGAATAATTATAGCTAAACCACGACAATCATCTGCTTCGTGATAGTTTGCCTTATGGAAAGCACATTAATCCTTTCTTTATTTGGTTCTGGGTTCATCGTAGATTTTAGTGATGTAGGATATTCTATTTCATTCTTAGTTATGGCAAAAATGTACAAAATAGGTTGATTCGAATCAATATAATTTGCCCTTGATGTTTTTCCCATTTACCTCTTTTATTCGTAGTCGAAAACCAACCCTATCTCTTTACTGAGACTTCTTCTTCTCTTAAAAAATTTCATCCATCCGGGCAAATTTATCAGCCAAAAAATGAAAGTCTTGTAAATCCATACACCCATGAATATAGAGTTCCTTCCAAAATGAGGTGTTTTCTATTAGCCTTGATTTACAGCCATTAGATTTTCCCTATCACTCACCCTCTTGGCATTGTTGGCCTCAGTGTCGAATCTCTTCAGATATTCTCTTAACAACTCCCTTGGTCTTTGTTTTATATCAACTAAGGTGCTTTCATACATAGTTGGCTCCTTGGAGGTACAAAATTATGTTGAAGTTTCATGAGCAAATTATTCCTATGAGTAAGTGTTCTTTTCATGATAGCAGTGATACCATTTTATTGCTGTATAAAAGAAAGCAGTGGGAAATAGTTTGCATCTTACTGCTCCTGGGCATACAAAATTTTGCTCTCAAAAGGCGACAAATGGTCATCTGGATCAATCGATCCATCACACTTAATCAAAGGGATTTTTACATATAATGGTAATAGGACCGTCATAATTTCCTTAGTAAATGGAGTCCCCCTAAAGCTGTTATTAACTTTAGGATCCATTGTTCCTTTTCCTTTCACGTCTAAGATGTCTTTGACCATTTTATTTGCTAAATCCCTTAGTCGTGTCTCATCCTACCTATGGTCAATTGGTTCTAGTTTTTATTCTTTTTGAGAAATTGAACTACTGGAATGCACCAGTGGAGATTTTGGCTCTTTAGTTACCTTTTGAGTTAAGAGATTGCGGGCCCCACTTTCTTTCCAAGACTAAGTAAGGTTTAATAGAAGCTTGGGCCGATTTCGTTGCTTCAACTTCATCCCTCTTTTTGGGTCTACTTTTTTTGATATTTTTACTTAATAAGAGTGATGCATCAACATCTCTTTGGAAAGACTCGGTCTCTTCCCCGTCATCGCTCTTTGTCCTTTAGGTTGTCCTTGGTGATTTTTGAGAGGCAAGCATTTTGATTAGCTCGTGCATAGTTTAGAGCTATTTTTGCATGGTTTTGATGTCAGTCTTTTCATTTATTTATTTTTGTAGTTTTTGAAGCTTGCCCCCTCTCAAAGTTCTCGATGCTAAACCAAGAAGTTAAGATTTCTTCACGATTGGTATGGTGTAAGGATTCTTGTTCTTGGATGTTAATTTTCTTTGTTGCTCTTTCCATCTTTCACAAAAATATGAGGGTAAATCGGTAATTTTCCCTGAGTTCAATTCTTGGTGAAAGCACCAAAAATGTTAGTCAAGGAATTGATCCTAACTCATATTCAAGTCTTATGTAGGCTAGAAAGTTCAAAAGTGCTTAGGCAATGGAGCTAGTCTTTAGGCAAGCATGTCCATGGTTCAATATTCAAGTAAGTAAATGTGCAAATAGTTAAATGTGCAAGTCCTGGATTATAAAAGTTTCAATTACAATTTGAACTAGCTAGTTATTGATTCCCAAAATCAAGTTTTATTGATTTGGAGATTGAAAATGAAAACGAGGAAGAAGAATAGTTTGGAATTCGCTTCTTCTTAGCAGGGGTACATGCCTGTTAATAGAGAAATTGCACCTTCAGATCTTTGACACATGGCACTCATAAGAGATAAATGGTTGAGATTTTGATGACATGGCACATTGTTGATTTGACATGCGACATAACTCACTTTTGATCTCTTCATGATGACATCACGCGACTGGACCAATCAAGAATTTCCATATAGCTAATTATAGTGTTGTTTTTTGGCAGTTTTCTCAACATGCGATGATATTTTCTTTGCCATGTGATAGCATTTTAGCATATGATAACTCTGTTATTCTCAACTTATAATAGCTTAATCATCTCAACTTATGATAGCTTGATCATCATGCTTTAGCTTTAAGATTCTCAACTTATGATAGCTTAATCATCTCTAGATATGATATCTTTGACGTTCTCAACTTGCGATAGGTTAATTATCTTAACATGTGATGGCTTTGAGATGCTCAACTTGAGATATCTTGAATTTATGGTTGCTTGACTATGTGATAACCACAACCTACGATTGCCCTTGCCCACAACATGCGATAGCTTTGTCACCTTAATAAGAGATTGCTCTATTTTCTCAATTATGCGTTAACTTTGTCACACATCATCGTGCTATAGCTTCTTAACCTGTGACATTCCTTACCTTTATCATGTGATAGCTTTGTCATCTCAATATGCGATAGCTCTATTTTCTCAATAATGCGATAGCTTTGTCATACACCATCATCATCATGTGATAGCTTCTCAACCTGTGATAACCCTTATCTTCAACGTGCGATAGCTTTGTTAACTTAATATGCGATAGGTTTAGTTTCTCAATATACGATAGTTTTAGTTTCTCAATGTGCGATAGCTTTTGGCATTTGATAGCAACATTCCTATCCAATTTTTGAAAAACTTTTAGTGTGTAACAAAGCCACACTCACATGATACAAAGTTTGGTTGAGACATTTTTCTATTGAAAATTCTAAATAATAATGGATTTTCATCAAAATTCTTTAGCTGAAGGATTTTGAACTTTTAATGATGATTACATACTATATGTAAGAGTTGAAATGAGCATAGGATGAACTACAAATGCAACATATATTTGCATTGAGGAAGATAGGAGATTTTGAGAGCTTCTCACCAACACTCATACATGATAAACATACAGCTGTCAACCAGTCACCTTTGGGCAACAAGTTACATAATCGTTCACACGATCAAAGGCGTGGTCAGGATGCAGTTTATGGGAGAACTCTTCACAGGAATCAAAGTAGCACTGTAACAACCTCCATTCTGATACTTAAGGTCAAAGCCTAATACCATCCACCAATACTTGTGTGTTGATACTTAAGCATCCGAATGCAAGATCATTGGGGTAAAAGTAAAGCAAAAAGCACTCAAAAATGACATAACTATGCTTACATCACATCAATGAAATATAATATAACATAGTCAAATACAATTAGTACATATGACCACTACCAAACTAGAGTTCTTAGAGTTGCAACATCAACTTCATAAATACTATCCTCAGCTATGGGTAGTTATAACAATCTATTCTCATAATGCTAATGCATATACATCTACTTACGCAATGGAAATAATAAATAGTAGATACATCCAATGCCTCCCACTTATCACCAGTCAGCTCCAGAACGTCAAGCCTAATCTTGTACTCTCAACTACTCAAATGAGTACCGAAGAGTGTAAGTGAAAAGATAAACTTCGAGTTAAGCATAAATCCAGTGTGAAAACTTTAGTAATATGCCCATAAATATCACAATATACTATAGGACCACGCTGCTAAAGCATGGAATGGGTTTTCTCCTCATAAATACAAAACCACCTACAGATCAACCAAAGTAATTTTCGTTTTGTTATATTCATATATAATAGAACTGTACCATACCCATGCATATCACAATACATTTTAGGTATTAAAAAACTCGATAGGTGTCTATGTTTCGTGTGTGTGTGTATATATATATATGTATGTATGTATGTATATAGACATGTATAATTTCAACATAAGGGTGGACTACCACCTAATCGTGAGACAAAGTATATCTCTAGACTAGATACACTTAAGAGTCATAGAACTATATATTTCTTGATTTGATATAACAGATATATCTTTAGACTACATATATCAAAATGGGAACGGTCCACATAATTGATCCTATCACTTTTCAAGCCCTCTTTAGTCCATTCTGATTTTCCTTAACGAATTCATCTGCGTAAAAACTACTCTTGAACGCATCACAAGCACTCAATATCTTGAGCACGATTTCTTCTATGCACTTCCTTGTGGGTCTTAAGGACATTTTCATTCTACTTAACACTTCATTATTTTCGAAGTGGTATCATTCAAGTTGTACTTCAATATATTTTCTTGATTCCGATCATTTTGAAACTATTGTTCGATGATATTTCAGTTAACTCAATCCTGGTTATTTTGTAAGGAAGTGAACAATATATATTGTAGACTACCACCAAGAGGTTCCCAAACACATCGCCCATAAAGGGGTAGACATTTCATATGAATGATGGAGCCTTCTCGAGAGGTTTCCAAACTATATGAGATCGCATCTCTTTCATATCATTCCTAAGTCAAATGTCAAACTCAACAGTTGAAAGCTAACCATTCATAAGTCAAAGTCACACTTTAAAAGTAACCATCTTATAAAATAACATGATTTTCTAAGTTAAGTGGGATTGTGTCAAATACCATAAAGTAAAAAAATCAACCAAATATTATATTTTGCTTAGCATAACAAACCCTAACTTATATGGATTTATGATATTTTCATTTAACCATAAGATGTTCATTACTTTTCCAAAATACAAAAAACCAATTCCTACTGATTTATGAGAATTTGCATAATGTCTTTAAGGTCAAAAGTTATCTTCTTTAAAAGCAACTAAAGAGGCAAAAGGCAACAAAATTTTTATAACTCCACTTTACTTCTATACTACTGAACTTTTCAAGACATTTATATATACAACTCATTTTCTTACGTAACATATTCTATCTTACACTAACAATATATACATAATATTTCAATTAAAGTCAACTTCATTTGAACACTTTACTTTTTAAAGATAAAAATGTTACAAAATGCTATAAAAACATCTTTAAATTCATGTTATTTAACTTCTCAAAACTATGACATGTATATTATATCTCATCATATACTATATTCTATTATACCGTAAGAGTTTATATATACTATACATCATGTTAAATCTATTTCATTTAAAGCACTTTAAAATTTTAAATTGTTAAAAAAACCTCACTTTTAAACACACGATTTTCTAATGCATTATTGAAAATATCATTTCTAACTTCATATACTCAACCAAATGTCCATACACATATGCATTATACGATCATACATTCTATCATAATGTTAATGACATTTAACAAGTTTAACATCAAGGGTATAAGCGAACAACTCACTTTTTAAATGCTATCTTATTTCAAAAAAGGTAAGATGTCATGTGAATATACAAGTTTACTTCAACTCAACTTATTACAATATAATGTGCTCATTATGTAGTATAAACATATATCAAGTAATATAGAATGTGATTAAGTTAGTAAACTCGCCTGTAATCAAAGATAGCTCCTTAAGATCGCTCTTTCCTTCTTCTTGCACCAAAGTTCAAGTCAAACCATCTCCTTACTTATTTACCCACATCCATGCCTTTTATCCCTATTTTCTACATTGTTTCTCCTTTAAAAACACTCTCTAGTACTTTAATAATGAAGGAAAAAATTATATGTGAGTTTAGGTTGATTAGAAGATATTTAACCTTGATTTTCTTTTTGGCTTAAGAATTTTTTTGAAGAGATAAGAGACGTGGGCTAATTTGATTATGGAATTTGTGTGTGAATGAGAGAAGTATGCATGTGTATATATAGAATGGAAAAAGGAGACCAAATTAATAGTTTCATCAATCCCTTGCATTCTATGTTCCCTCTTCTTCATCCCTTATTATCGCCAAAGTCTTCTCTCTTATCTTCACCAATATATTACATCCACATTCCTAAACATTTTCATATTCAGCTTAAACAAATGATTAACTATTAACAACTTTTGCCATACTTAAACTTGATTATTCACAATATATTTTTGGTCACATTATTGACTATAATCCTTTTTCACTTATGCACATAGAACTATTCCGAAACTAAGTGTTTTAACATTTATCTCATTTGAGTATATATGTATAAGTGCTACAAAACTCAAATCGTTACATCTTTCCCTTTAATGGAACTGCACTCTGTAATTTTCACCGCAGTCAGGAGTGGATACATTCCTAAAGGGAGATCAACAAGAAACAAATGCATGTATACATAATAATCAATTAGACTACATCAAAAATAAAAATGCTTAATAACTAACTTCACCTCATGAGGTGAATGCACTGCAAAAGATAATACATACATTTAATCTCTAAACTCATAGCAGCTCAGGTAAGACATCCTAACAGCATCTTCAATCTCCCATGTATAGTCACTTGCATCATCACACTATTTCACCTTGACTAACTTTATGATATTTGTCCTCAAATGCTTCGTATCTTGATCAACTATATGAATAAGCTATCTAAGTATGGTCAAGCTGAACTCAATCTATAGGTCCTCTAACTATGTTGGTTCCACTATTAAAGTAGGATCTTGCACATATTTTCATAAATATGAAATATAGAATACATTATCCTTGACTTATGTGCATCTAAGAATATTTTTTCTTCTAACTAAAGAATGGACCTACTATAGGGGAAAATCATTACATGGAGATCACATATCTAAAAACTCTTAAGAAGTATCTATAACTATAACGATAAAAAATATTTCATTACAAGTGTTTCAATCATAAAAATAAAGACCATGTAAGCATGATATAATATATGATACATGGTAAATGATGATCGGCCTCTATAAAAACTACATAGATAATAAACCATGCGGGGAGATAACAAACACAACTTCAGAATGAAAACATAGACATTTGAATCATTATCTGACGATGAAATCCCATGCACTTCACAAATTAACTCATCTATGTCTTATTGTAATAATATTGACACCAAATATATGCATGGAAAATGTTATAGCTATAATAACAAAGCTAATATGGCATAAGCAACTATACTCTTTCATTTTAGTGAAGGCACTTTTCCATTTTTCTGAAGCTATATTCCTCTCTGAACCACCTTCTTGTGTCGATGTCGTAGCATGATTATGTAGGAGATGGACAAAAAAACTGATTGGTATGTTGGAGATAAACTTAATTTTGCAAATCAAGATTTTTTTTCATATAGGATATATCTAGAATCTAGAATATATATTAGATATTTATGAAATAATATATTTGAAAGTATATAAGAGAACATTTAGGAGATATTTATGGAGAACCATTAGATTAAATGAATCTCCACCATTTATTTGAGACGTAAATTCCTATAAATAGAGGTGGATTCACTCATTTCAGATGTAAGAAAAAACTATGAACTTTTGTAATAAAGTTATATTTCCTTCTCGTAAAAAAATCGTTTTTTCCTCCAATCTCTCGTTTATTTTCTTTTAAAATCACATCTATTTGCTATAAAAGAAAACTTCCAATAAAGAAAACTTTCAACAGTGGTGTCAGAGCATAAAGATCCTCCTAAAAAGATGGCAAACAACAGCGTTTCCTTCCAAGTCCTAATGCTCATCAAGATCAACTATAACAATTGGAACTTAAGGATGATGACTCTTCTTGGAGCACACAACGTACGAGAGATAATCAAGAAAGACTACACTAAACAAGAGAATGAAGATAATCTATCTCAAACTCAAAGGGATAGTTTGAGAGACTCAATGAAGAGAGATAAGAAGGCTCTCTATCTAATCTATCATGGATTGGATGAAGATACCATTGAGAAGAGAAAAGTCTGCCAAAGAACCATGAGAAAAGTTTCAAACATCTTATAAAGGAGCTGACCAAGTAAAAAAGATACGTCTTCAAACTTTAAGAGGAGAGTATGAAACTTTGCATATGAAAGAAGGTGAACTTGTCATTGATTACTTTTCAAAAGTTTTAACGATTACTATTAACCTAAAAAGAAATAATGAGAAGTTAGATGATATAAGAATTATGGAGAAGATTCTTAGATTAGTAGATCCAAAGTTTGAACATATTGTTGCCATCAACGAAGAGATAAAAAACTTGGTGACCATGGCAATAAAGGAACTTCTTGGTTCATTGCAAGCTTATGATGAAAAGAAAACGAAGAAGGAAGAGATCATAGAGCTAGTACTCAAGAGACAAATTGATTCAAAAAAGGAAGAAAGCAATCGAAGCCAACAAAGACGAGGTTATGGTCAAGAATGAGGATGAGGCCGTGGATATGGACACAGACGAGGTTGGAGGCCCAATAACGACAACAAAAATGACAATAACAACCAAAGAGGATGAAGATCAACAAGAGATCATAGGAGAGGAAATTCAAAATCAAGGTATGACAAGTCACACATCAAATTCTACAATTGTGAGAAATTTAGATATTATGCTTCTGAATGTAGAGCTCTAAGAAATAATAAAGTGGAAGAAAAGTCCAATTACGTTGAAGAAAGAAGTCAAGAAGATGGTACTTTACTGTTGGCTTGCAAGAAAAATTAAAGAGGTGAGGATAATCAATGGTACCTAGATAGCAGTGCAAGCAACCATATATGTGGAAGAAAAAGCATGTTCGTGGAGCTTGATGAATCGATGAAGGGCAACGTGGCATTTGGAGATGAATCTAAAGTAGCAGCGAAAGGTAAAGGAAATGTTTTCATTTGATTGAAGAGTGGGGAGCACTATTTCATTTCTAATGTTTACTATGTACCAAACATGAACAACAACATCTTGAGCCTAGTACAACTATTGGAGAAAGGCTATATTATTCGTTAAAAGATAATAACCTTTCTATAAGAGATGGTGCAAGTAACTTCAATGCTAAGATGCCGATGTCAAGAAATAGAATATTCATTTTCAGCATTCAAAATGATGTCACACAATGTCTTAAGATGTGCTACAAAGATAATTATTGGCTTTGGCAGCTTCAATTTGGGTATATCAATTTCAGTGGATTAGAGTTGCTCTCCAAGATGGAAATGGCAAGAGGATTACCTTGCATCAGCCATCCCGATTAGGTGTATGAAGGATGTTAACTTAGAAAGAAATTTAAATGAGCTTTCCAAAGGAGTCGTACTCAAGAGCTAAAAGACCATTGGAACTTATACATATGGATGTATGTGGTCCAATCAAGCCAAGTTCACTTGGTAAGAGTAATTGTTTCCTTCTTTTCATCGATGATTTTTCAAGAAAATACAGGTGTATTTTTTAAAGGAGAAATCAGATGTGTTTGAGAACTTCAAGAATTTCATAACCCATGTTGAGAATGAAAGTGGCCTTGTGATTAAAGCCATTAGACTTGACCGTGGATGAGAGTTCACATCAAAAGAATTCTAGAAGTATTGTGAAGATAATGGAATTCAATGACAACTGATTGTGCCTAGATCCCCCCAACAAAATGGAGAGTAGAAAGGAAGAATAGGACAATCCTCTAGATGGCAAGGAGCATACTCAAAAGTAAGAGGCCGCCAAAGGAGTTTTGGGCGTAAGTAGTTGCCTGTGCGGTTTATCTATCAAACCGATCTCCAACAAGAAGTATATGAAGAAAAACACCACAATAAGCATGGAGTGGAAGGAAGCCTGGCATTTTCCATTTTAGAGCGTTTGGAAGCATAGCTCACATACGTGTATCGAACGAGAAGCGAAGCAAGTTAGATGACAAAAGCGAGAAGTACATCTTTATTGGTTACGACACCAACACTAAAGGCTACAAGCTCTACAATCCTGATAAAGGGAAGACGAGTCATTAGTCATGATGTTGTGTTTAATGAAGAGGGAGAATGGGATTGGAGATCACATAACGAAGACTATAATATCTTTCCACATTTTGAAGAAGATGACATGCACCAACTAAGGATGGATCAATCAAGAGAGGAGCCTACTTCTCCACCAGCTTCACTAGCCACGAGTTGTCAAGAAGACGAAAGGTCAAGTGAATGGGCTCCATGCTTTATAAGCCTTCAATAAATATACAAGGTAATCGAAAATCAAGACAATATTACTCTTTTTTTGTCTATTTGCATATTGTGAGTCCATGAACTTCCAAGAAGCTTGGCAAAAGAAGAGTTGGAGAAATGCTATGGATTAAGAGATAAAGACGATTAAGAAAAATGGCACATGGGAGTTAGCTTCACTTCCACAAGGAAACAAGGCAACCAAAGTGAAGTGGGTATACAAAGAAAAGAAGAATGCCAAAGGAGAAGTTGGAAGATACAAGGCAAGGTTGGTGATAAAAGGCTACAGTCAAAGATCCGACATTGTCTATGATGGGGTATTCTCTCCAATCGCTTGACTAGAAATGGTTAGACAAGTAATTTCATTGGCAGATCAAAAAAAATGGATGATACATCAAATGGGTGTGAAATCTTCCTTCCTAAATGGAGTTCTTAAAAATGGTTTACATCGAGTAGCTATAAGGCTATGAAATCAAGGGAGAAGAAGATAGGACGTTGAAGCTAAAGAAGACACTTTATGGGTGGAAACAAGCCCCAAGAGCTTGGAATGCTCAAATCGATAATTACTTCTAGAAGAGAAATTCCATCAAGTGTCCGTATGAGCATGCACTCTATATCAAAATCCAAAATGGTGATATATTAATTGTATGCTTGTATGTAGATGACTTGATCTTCACAGGTAGCAATCCAAGTATGTTTAATAAGTTTAAGAAAGAGATGACAAAAAAGTTCAAGATGATCGATATTGGACGTATGTCTTACTACCTTGGTATTGAAGTAAAACAAGAAGATGAAGACATCTTAATCACTTCAAAAGGGTATGCTAAGGAAGTACTAAAGAAATTCAAGATCGATGACTCTAACCTAGTCTGCACGCCAATGGAATATGGAATCAAGTTGTTAAGGGACGAGGAAGGAGAAAAAGTGGACCTAAGACCCTTTAAGAGCTTGGTTGGAAGCTTGCAATACTTAACGTACACAAGATCCGACATCCTACATGTGGTAGGAGTTTTTAGTCGATACATGGTGAATCCAACAACAACTCATTTGAAGGAAACAAGGAGGATTCTTTTCTATGTCAAAGGGACAACAAACTTTGGCTTGTACTACTATATTTTTGATAATTACAAGCTTGTTGGATATAGCGATAGTGATTGGAGTAGAGATATGAGCATTGTGCCTTCATGTTCTACATGGGAGATATAACCTTCACATGGATGTCGAAGAAACAGTCGATTGTCTCTCTTTCCACATGTGAAGAGGAGTACACAGTTGCAACGTCATGTGTTTTTCATGAAATTTTGTTAAGAAACTCGTTAAAGGAGTTGAATTTGCCGCAAGAGGAGTCGATCAAGATTTTCATGGACAATAAGTCAGCTATTGCTTTGGCCAAGAATCCAGTCTTTCATGATCGAAGTAAGCACATCGATGCATGCTATTACTAAATTAGAGAGTGTGCCGTCAAAAAGGATAAACAACTAGAGTACGTGAAGATACATGATCATTAGCTAATTTCTTCATCAAGCCTCTCAAGCATGAAGATTTTGTCAATTTGAGTAGTCTGCTTAAAGTAGCAAAATAAATTTTACTAGGAGTGTTGGAAAAAAACTTGATTTTGTAAATCTAGATTTTTCCATATATAAAATATCTAGAATCTAGAATACACGTTAGATATTTATACAATAATATATTTGAAACTGTATAAGAGAATATTTAAGAGATATTTATGGAAAACCATTAAATGAAGTGAATCTCCATCGTTTATTTGAGATGTGAACTCTTATAAATAGAGCTGGATTCACTCATTTTGGATAGTTTATTTGAGATGTGAACTCTTATAAATAGAGCTAGATTCACTCATTTTGGATATAAGAAAAAAATGAGCTTTTGTAATAAAGTTATATTTCCTTATAAAAAGTAATTTTTTTCCTCCAATCTCTCATCCACCTTCTTCTAAAATCACATCTATTAACTATTAAAGAAAACTTCCAACACGATATAGGAGTTGGAGCATGATTGTATAGAAGATGGAGCACAACTCACTATGTAGAAACTAGAGCATAATTGTATAATACATATTTTAGACAATCCTTGAAGGCTAGGTTTTAATCAGCTATTGGTGTATGGATCAGAAATTGAAGCAAAAATAGCTATTGTCCCAAGAATTTGAGATACACGGGTGCCGTGTGTTGTGACTCCTTAAGAAGTTGATGACCAATATACCTCACTTTTTTCTGGCATTATATTTGAGTTGGTATATAAAGAAAACCCTGACTGAAACAAAGTTGAGGAGTGCTTGAAACTACATGCTAATTTCCTAAATTATGGGTGCATGAATACATTAGTTGGTTGAAACACGAAGATTGATAACTACTTCCCGTTGTTGCTACCAGAACAGGTTCACTATATGCCATGTCAAATTTCCTTCTTTTTGGGCTAGAGTTGGCTTATGCAGCAATCTTGGAGCATGAAGCTAATAGGTTAAGTAAGGCAGTATGATGAGTCCTGGTATATCTCGATTATCTGTATATGTGTATATGTGTATCAAATTAACACCTTCTACATGAAACATTTTTATAGCATATTTTCCATAGTGCATGTAGTTTGGGATATACTTTGTTTTTTTTGAGTTTGTGCTATATCCGTAGTTGTTCTACCTATTCATTGATCCTATGCAAGAGAGAACTTGTAATAAGTTAAACAATAAAAGGTTATATGTGGTTCTCAAATTAAATGTTATCAATGAAAAACAAATCTTGTATAATGAGTATAATATAAATGTTGCTTGGTCCATTGCAAGGAAATGCATTAAAAGTAAGGATGATTTCTTTATGAATATTAGAGATTATGTTTTGACTAGGAAGAATGTTAGTCTAGGGAGTAGTGAGTGGATTTAATAAGAGTAAGACTACCTACTCGAGAGAAAAGAGAGAAACTCCACTTGGTAATCAAATTTGCAACTTTACTTATCAAGGAGTGAAAGAGTTCAATGATTCGATGTTATAGGAAAAGATTTGATGTTGAATCCAATTTTTCCGTCAATTTTTTTGTGTATTGGTGGCCAATATGGTGATCACAAAGCAACTTTTTCCTTTATCAAATCTTTGGCTAGATGCAGTTTCATATTGCCCAAGAATATTCATAAACTTATTTATTGAGTTAGCGGATCCATTGGTGAAAATGAGTATGCCATCCTCAAACAAAATAGATGAAATTAATGGGCATCTACTGGAAATGCGATACTTTCCTATTTAGTCAAAGCTAGCAAAGGTATGCAGCCCATCATGAAAGTGTATATGGACCGATAATGGATAATGATATCTAATTAAAATATTCTTACTAAATAAATAGCATTATAATTAAGCAACTATATAACTGAATAAAATAGATAGAAGTAAACAACGAAAACTCATTAAGAAGTCACAATGATGTACTGGTTTGGATATTCGTTCTACCTCCAGCCCTTGAACCCCTTTATGGAATTTCACTATTTTTCCTCAACTGACCAGGAGGAATATGTAAGACTCAGCACAGGACTTTACTGCTTAAATGTTATTAGGGGAAAATTTTCGTAGTATCAGAACAGACTCAAACTTGTTGGAAATAATGTTCAAAGATAGAAGACACACCTTAGTCAACAGGATATGAAGAATGAGGAAGAAGGCCTGGAGGTTGTAGGAGAAAAACGAGTACCAAAGTATTACTTTTGCTAAGACCAAACCCTAGATAATCGAATGGTTCAGTAGTCACTACCAAATAGAAATTCTAGCTTGGAAGGCATGGCTAGACAATGTCATGACCACCGAGCCAAGCACGACTGATAAGCGCAAAGAACATTCTAGGAGGTGAAGAAGTTATTAACAAATTCTCCCATGTTAATTGTGCCTAGAGGGAATAAGGATCTGGTATTGTACACCGATGCTTGTGGAATAGGCTTAGGAGCAGTATTGATGCAAAGACGGTAAGTAATAGTCTAAGCATCAAGGAAATTTCGACTGCATGAGGTTAGATATCCAACTCATGTCTTAGTGTTGGCAGTAGTGGTGTTTGTGCTGAAGATTTAGAGACATTAAATGTTGGGAAAACGATTCAAGTTATATACAGATCACAAATCCCTAAAGTATATATTCTCTTGGAAGAAGTTGAATATGAGGCAACATAGATGGTTGGAATTCTTAGCAACATATGATTTTGGGATAGAATATACACTAGGAAAAAGGAATATGGTTGCCGATGCTTTGAGTAGGAAGCATTAGAATGGAGTTTTAGCCATGATTTAAGAATGGAAGATATTGGAGATGTTGGCCTCTTGCAGAGTGCATTATCGGTAGAATATTGGATCGAGTAGAGATCCGGGCATGTTAGCAAGATTGGAGGTACGTTAGCACTTGTGGATAAGGTTGCTGCAAGGCAAAGAAAAGACCCACTAATTGATGAAAGAATTAGACGATTAGAGATAAGGTTAGATGTTGAGAATTTGAAAGGATTCGAGATATACTCGAAGGGATGGCTTAGCAAGAACGGAAGATTGTGTGTTCCGTATGTAAGATACCTTTAGAAGGAAGTCTTAGAGGAAAGTCATTGGTTGAAGTTTACTATTCATCCCGAGGGTACGAAGATGTATTGTGACATGAAGAGAGTTTTATTTTGGGAAGGGATGAAGAGAGATATAGGAGAATGTGTGAAGAAGTGCTTCACCTGTTAGAAAGAGAAAGACAAGCATCAGAAGCCAAGCGGTTTACTTCAACCTTTGGAAGTACCGACTTGGATGTGGGATTCAGTATCTATGGATATTGTTTATGGTTTCTCAGGTCGAAGATAGGAAATGATAGCATTCGGATGATAGTCGATAGACTAACTGAGAATGCCCATTTCATCCCTGTGAAGTTGACAAAGATAGCATCTAGCTTAGAGAAGCTATAGATGCAAAACATAGTGAAATTGCATGGGGTTCCCAGCAATATCATGAGTTATAGAGACTCATTGTTTACTAGTGTATTCTATAGAAGTTGCAGAGTGCATTGGGTATGGAATTGAACTTGAGCATGGCTTATCACCCACAGACGGATGGTCAAACCGAGAGGGTGAATCGTGTGCTTGAGGATTTGCTAAAAGCACATGTTTTGAATCTCGGAGGATCTTGGGAAGATCATTTGCATCTGTTAGAGTTTGCATATAACAATAGTTAATCGTAAAGTATCAGGATGGCCCCATTTGAGTCATTTTATGGTAGACTGTGCAAGTCGTCGGGGTATGTTGGATGGACATGAGAGATACGCTCATGTTAGGACCTGATTTGGTAAGTGAATCTACTAGGAAGGTAGAGTTAATTCATATCAGAATGAAGGAGTGCAATCAAGGCAAAAGAGTCACACCGATAAGTGAAGGAAAGAGCTTGAGTTCGTGGTAAGAGATCATGTGTTTGTGAATGTTTCTCCGATGTGAGGAGTTATGTGCTTTGGGAAGGCAGGGAAGTTGGCACCTTGATATGTAGGACCATTCTAGTGATTGAGAAGATCAGTAAACTTGCATATAGAGTCGAGTTTTCGAACAGTTTGGCAAGTTTGCATAATGTGTTTCATATATCGCATTTGAGGAAATATGTGCACGATCCAAGTTCGGTAGTGGAACCGAGGCGATAAAAGACTTATTTGTAGAACTAGATTTGACATATGTGAGACGGCTAAAGGGGATAGCAGATCGGGATACGAAGGAGTAGAGGAACAAAGTTATCTGACTTGTTCGCATCCAATGGAGCGACGATAAGGATGATTGTACCTGGGAAGCAGAGAATAAGATTAAAAATAACTTTCCTGAGTTTATTTAGACATTCATTTATATAGCAGAGTTCTTTATTTGTCTATTGTATAGACTAGTAGGGTACTAGTATATTCATATGTGAGAAGACCGTGTATTGGTAGTTGCACCGATACATTTCACTTGATGATTGATGATTTACATTAATTGGATACTAGTGTAATCTTTTGTACTTTTGTGTACTTATATGATGATGATTTTACAGTTTAAGGGTGTTAGCATAAATTTTGTTTTCCATATCGAAATTTTAGGGCCGCAATTTTTGTAAGGAGGGGAGACTTTAACATTCCATATTTTGGAAGGTTCATATGTGGAAACTAAAACCAATTTTAATAATAAAAAAGAAATTAAAATGATATTTTAATTGCAAGAATTTCCTAAGGAAGATTTGATTAATTAACTGTGAGACACTTTAAAATTAATTGAATGGACCAAGGGTAATTTAGGAAATTATGGTTGGACATGTCAATATAGGTAAATGAATTAAGTTTTAAATAAGAAGGATTGATGTTAGGGAAGGTGCACTAGTTAGACTAGGCAACTTGGGTTGTTAGCCTAAGCTAAAAATACTAACCCACTTACTGTTTGTACCAAAATTAGGCACAACGCTCTTCGGTCGTGTTTGAAGAGATCAAAGTGAAGAATATAAATGAAAAATGAGGTTAATCTAACAAACACACCAAAAATAGACAGACAGAAGTATAAGAACACAAAGATTTAGAGTGGTTAGGCGTTGTAGCCTACGTCCATTATAGAAAGTTTGCTATTTTATTGATGGTTCTCGCTGGTTACAACTGATTACAACAGTACACTCAAGGTACAATGGAGATTTCGGAAGAGGATCGGCGTAGAAGTGTCAAAAGTCCCTTTTTGGAGGCATTGGGCTGCTATTTATAGGCGCAATCTGGAAATATCTGGCCTAGATCTCGGAATCCTCCTTCTCACACGTGGGTGGGCTCACGTGATCGATCCCTAGACATTTGGGATCAATCCATGATCGATACGTACACAATTCGTATCGATCAAAAACGACTCCATTTGGGCTGAGATCTATCAGAGTCCAAGTAGAGGTGGTACGCAAGCTCCTGTGAAAATTTGGTAGCATTTGGACTTGTAGATTTTGAGTTATGATCGATCCAAGTTTGGATTTGCAAATGGCTGCCAAGTTCGTATTGATTGCTTCAGATCCATGCTTGTTCGTGTCGATCAAGTGACGTGGCGCTATATTTCAGGATCGATCCACTTTTCATGCTGAGTGACTGTTTCTTCCATTTGAATCGTGCTTTGTTCGTATCGACCTGGAATTACTCTTCGTATCGGTCTGGGCAACTCTTTTCGTATCGATGTTCTGTGCTCTACTTCGTACCAATGATTTAGTGACCGCTTCGTATCGATTATGTGTAGCCGCTTCGTATCAATGGATTGCATCTCACTTCGTATCGATTCTTGGAGCCGCTTCGTATCAATGAAGCCTAACTTTCTTCGTATCGATCTTTGTATTGATGTTTTTAGGTGCTACTTCATATCGATCGTTTGGGGAACCGATACGAACTACCTTCATTTGATGGATACGAAGTGGAGTAAATATGATGGATATGAAGTGGAATAAATATGATGGATGTGAAGTGGAATAAATATTGATGGATACGAACCGATGCTCTCTCTTGATTTTGATCGATCCATATCTTGAGCATACAAACTCCGATTGACTTGAAATTTGGAACGTTGGTGATGTGCACGTAAATGTGCATATTTTTACCACCATATTTAATCTATTTAAATTAAATAAATAATCATATTGGGTATTTTAACATGTTTAAACCAAAATTCAAATTATTTCAAATCGCCACATATTCATCTTCATCTAGGGGAAAAATGGTCATTTTTGTGCATATATTAATTTTATAAAATTTAGTTGAAAATTTCTATGTTATTTTGTAGGAATTTAAATTCAAATACAAGTGGATTCATGAAGATATATGCATGCACAAGAGTGAATACAAAGGAATGGAGATGGAAATAATTCATTTCATGGATCATGGAGGACCCCACTTACCCACCTACCTTAATGTACACTTAGGAGCTCATGCACATGCTAAAAAGCCATTAAATCTTCATGCACACTTAATGGATGATTATTGAATGCTAATGATTACTTGGACACCACACTACCTCAAGGGAAATTTGGGCATTCCCCAAAAATATGAATTAGGGTTTCATACATGTATAAATCCCCTTATGTTTCATGTAATCCTCTCTTCCTTAGTCTCTCGTAGTTCGTTTTTAGGCTCAAAATAAAACACAAGTTCTCTTTTTCTTTTCATGGCTACTTAGCCATATTTCTTTTCATGTAATTTTCCTTTCTTTTATGCAATGTTAATTAATATTCTCTCTTATTTACATGCTTTATTTCTTTCTTGTTAGTAGTTAGTTTATTTTTCATGCAAGTAGATTAGTGTTTACATCTTTTTTACTTAGCTTTTCTTTTCAATTTGCTCTTTTTTTCCTCTTCTTTCAGTTTCATGTTGCATGCTACTTGTGTTGATATGATAACACAAATGAGAGGCTAATCCCTTCAATTTAGGGGTAATGAAGCCTCTAATAATGTAGCTTCAACATTTTGATAATTATTGCTCTCTTTTGTGTTTAAATGAATGTGGATGTGATTTATTGTTTCATGATGAATTTGATAGTATATGTTGTTCATAACAAATAGGCTTAAACAATCACAAACAAAAATTGCCTCTTCATCTAAATATGATTATGGCAAAGAAGTGAATGTTGAAATTGAAATTTGATGGTCTATATTTCTAATTAATAGTTAATAGACCATACTTAAAATAGATTTTGCTGTCAACTTGTTGTCATTTTTCATGAGAGTTGAAAAGTAGTTTAAATGACGTGTTATAGTTTGATGGCTTATGTTGAGCTAATTAATAGCACAAATGGGTCATACTTATGATGATAAGCACATCAATTAAACTTACTAATGACTAAAAAAAGAGGTAATAATTTCATGTTTTGTTGAACTATATGATAGAGAGAGTGGAATTATCTCTAAATTGTCATTTATTATCATATTTTTCTCACTTTCTTTTTGACTTTTTGTACATTTTAGCTTCACACTCTTCAAATTCTTGGTTTAATTTGATTGAATACAAATTTTAAAATCTACAATTCCCTGCGGATCTACGTACTACGATAGTACGCCGTGCGCTTGCAGTATAAATTTAATTTAAAATTCATCAGTGGTTTTCTAACTCGATAGAATACTCGTCGTTAAACAAGTTTTTGGCACCGTTGCCAGGGAATCGTTTTGATTTTGATTTTTGATTCTTCGAATTAGTTTGTTCGATTTTTATGTGTTTTTGTTTTGTGTGTGTTTCCAATTAAAAAAAATGTTTGTGTGTGATTTTTGTGACATTTTTTGTGTGTGCATGTTGTTCTAATTTTCATTCTGCATTTGCATCTTTTCATATATATATATATATATATTATACACAATCTTATTTCAAAAAAAAAATTGTTGTGCATTTTGTGTGTTTTTGTTTTCTTGTTTAGTTTACTGTTTTCTCTAGTTGATTCTCCTTTCCAACTTTCACAGCATACTTCATATTGCATTTGTACACAATTCTCTACTGGTTTTTCATATCTACTGGTTTTTCATTTATTTTCTACTGGTTTGTATTTGCATACTTTTGTTTCTTTAAAAAAACAAAAAAAAAACTTCACAAACATTTCTCTAAAGTTACATTGCATTGCATTTTCTATTGTACAAACTTGCATTTCAATTTACATTCTGTCTTTGCATACCACTGTGTCTCCATTGCATATGTACATTGCATTTGCATTTCCATTATAACAAAATTCTACATTTTCATTTTCCATTCACCTCCTTGCCACTCTCTATCACCTCTACTGTGTCTACTTGTTGTTCCCCTACATTTCCCCAACCACTGCAGCTGCCACCACTCATATAAACCACTTCTACTGCCAAATCTTCCACCTGCAATCATCTGCTTCTACCACCATTATCAGTGTCCCCCTGTATTCATTGCTGACCACCTTCGAACATCTGTTACACATCCCACCACTCCGACTCCTCTACAACACTACCATACAAACAAACTAAGTCCCCACAACCATCCACTGTCAACCTGAAACATAACAACAGACTGTTCCTCCCAACAATTCCACTATCTCTGATTACAACAATATACTCCATTATACCACATCCATTTGCTTGTCCACTGCCTATACCCACTGTGCCATTGTTGCCACTGTGTCACTTGCCTTCATAACCACTACCCTATGTTAACACTCTCCTCCACCATCAACGTCCATCTCACTACCCTCTCTGCATATACAAACTACCAGTCTTCTACCATATCACTGCATAAACTCCAAGTCACCCACCACTGCAATCCCAACAGCCTACTTCTGAACTACCCATAACTCACTCACATTTGCCACCATATAAGACTTTTCACATCACCGCGACTCGCATGAACCCTGCAACAATCGAACAATAACTTTACAACTACTGCTCCTCCTATCCACAGCAGCCCCTACATACAATAGTTCACCCAACATTGCTGTCAAAATTCCTCCTCAGAACTGCCAGTTTACACAACGTACCAGTCTCCACTTCATCCATCACCCAGACCACTGCCTGACATCTCCACCAAGGTCATTCACAGCAACCATACCACTCCATTTGCACCTCCTCTGCTCAAACGTGCTGCTGCCTCCCTCCTTCAGTTCTCCACGAACACTTCATCAACCAACAAACCCACGACTACCCATCACCTCAAGCACATCCCCAAATTGTTCAAGTTCAACAATACTTTCCCCCTATCGCGACAAGCTTCTAGCCATCGCACCTCAAACTCCAGCTTCCATCACCAGAATCAACCGCCGACAATCGAACGAAACCTCGACCCTAAAACCGAAACTCCATCGCAACCACCATACGTCCACTATCCCTCCTACAAGCGCAACCATCAACGACAAATTGCCTCTACTACTCAATTGCTAATAAAAGCGTTTTTGCTCGACTAATTGAAATAAGCGAATTTGAGTTTTAATTAGTGAAGTCGATTGCGTTTGTGTTAAAGTTTGACTGTATTTGTGAATGAGATTGGGTATTCTCTTGTATCTTGTCTGAGCCGGGTTTTAAGCTTGAGTGAATTTTTTTACTTTGTTTTCCTTTGTTTTAGTTGTTTTAGTTTTCTTTTAATTTAAAAAAAAAAAATCATTTTCCTGAAATAAGTTCTTCTATGATTTGTTTTGTTTTGTTTAATTTATTTTGATTTATATTGTTTTAAGTCCATCCCAAAAAAACAAAAAGTTGCTCAATTTGTTTTTTAAATTTGTTTTCTCTTAGTTTTGCTTTGATTTATCCTTAATATATATATATATATATATATATATATATATATTTAAATTTGTTTTGTTTTGTTTAATTTGGTTTGTGTTAATTTGTTTAAAAAAACAAAAAAAAACAATATAAAAACAATTGTATATATCTTGTTTTTCATTTCTGGTTGTCAAAACAGAAAATCAAGAGGAATTGCTTGCTTCGCTCGGCTACCAAAAATAAATTGCTTGCTTGCTTATAATTTTTTTTTGTTTTTAACCCCTATATATTGTTTTTATTTATCTTGCATTGTTGTCTGATTGCATTTAAAAAAAAAATTCAAAAACCAAAAACAAAAATAAAATTCCATTCGTAGTTGAATTGTTAATACAAGTTTAATTAATTTCTGCTTTGCATTTCATCCTAGAATTTTTATTAATAATAACGGTTTTGATAATACTTAATTGTATATTGGTAATTTATCTTCTTTGAACAATTTAATTTCTTGGTGTCTAGGCTACCACAGAGTAATAACCATTTATAAATATTACGGTGAGTCGTAAATATTATAGTGGTTGTTCCTCTGAAGGTACTTAAACCTTCGACTGCATTGCTACGGTGATTCGTGGTGCACCGATAACTCCTGCCCGTTACCTGGTTGAGAACTATCTAGTTGATTTAAAACAAAGTGCGATTATACAATTTTGGGTTAACTTAGGATAAATAATTTGAAATTAACTCTTGCATTCATTTAGTTGCATTAGTTCATGCATATTTAAAAAAAAATTTCAAAATCCAAAACTAAAAAAAGTTGTAAATATTCCTCTTCTTTTTCTTTGAAATTTTTAAATCCTTTTCCTTTGAAATTTCAAAAATCCAAAAAAAAATTAGAAAAAAAAAATCCAAAAAAAAAATGTTAAAAAACCTTTTCAAAAACAAAGAAAAATTTTGAAAAACTAAAAAACAAAACAAAAATCAATTTCCCTTTTTAAAAATAAATTCTATTTGTAAATATATTTTTTTATAAAAAAAAAACAAAAACATTCTTGAAAATGTCTGAATTTCCTTACTCACATGAATTTTACGATAGTTGTGAAAATCAATATAATCCATATAATTTCACTCCAAATTCGTATGGATATTTTAACAACAGCTATTGTTCAAACGATTCGGATTTTGCACCACAAAGTTTCCAAAATAACGAGCAACCCTCAAATCATGAAAATAGCATTTCGTCTTTACTCGAACTCCCTACACAACAAAATCAAATGATAAATGATTTGTGTAATTCTTATTTGTGTGATAACTCAAGTCAAAATTTTCAAAATTTGAATTCACTTCAAAATTCAAATGACTTCGAGTATAACCCATGCCAATTCAATTTTGAACTCCAAAATGAATTTCAAAATCAAACGAAAATGTGATCCACTTTTCAAATAATTTTGGCAATGGTAATAATCTCGACTATGATACGAGTGAAAATTTTTGTTCTCAACAAATCCAAATCGAAAATTCTCAAGTTAATAACTATAAATTGGATTTTGTTGAACAAATGGATGAAATCTACAATGGTCACATGATTTGTTGTTCGAAGCATATATGAAACAACGTGATAAACAAAATCAAATCCCAATTTGTGATGAGTCAAGTTATAATCCACCTTCTACCCAAATCGATGATTTTCAAATAACAACTTTTGGAATTGAAAACGAAAATCTTAACGAAGTTGTTGAAAACATGGTAATTGAGTTTGATTTCAATTCTTTTGAGGGTGTGGAACCAAATTTAAAATTCGACTTTCCTTTTCTCGATTTCAAAAAATTAAATGCAACAACTTTGGATTTTGAACTTGAGATGCACAATGAAGTTGTTGATGATCCAACAAAGGGAGATGAATTTAACGAACACGATTTCTTTGGACTTTTTGAAAATGAGTTGTCGAATTCTGAAGGGGAAGATTTAAAGCACCATTTTGATTTTGAAATCGATAATTTTGAAGAAGTTTTCAATGATAAGCTTGAATTTCAATTCGGTGAAAATAAACTTGAATTTCAATCAATCGTTTATCAACCCCGAAAACAATCGAAAATAAAACAACTCGTACGATTTTTAATAAAACGACATTCGTTTTTCCAAATCAACATTCAATTTTGAAATCTTTTACGGTTTGGTTTTCCGAGCTTAAGTTGTGTCTCGTGTACTTGACGTGACAAATGAATCGGTCTTTGGAAGACCGTTTCATTTACTTTTTGACAATATACTTTCTGAACTCTTGTAAATAATAATCTTTTCGTTTTCATGTAAATATAGGTCATCTTTTTATTTTTGTTTTAATTTTCTCCTTTTAATTGGGTTGACCGTAGGGACACAGTCAAAATCAAGTGTGGGGGGAGTTTCATCTTCTTTTTTATTTTTCATTGTTTATTTTACATTTTCTTTTCAAACCCCAAAAAAAAAAAAATCTCAAAAAACAAAAAAACAAATTTTTTAAAGCATTTTGATTTATTTTTAAAGGAACACTATAGTATAAATATATGGTTTTGGTTTATTAAATTGAAATTTTTGAAAATTTAATTGTCTTAACAAAAATAAAAGTGAAGTTTGATTATAAATAACAATGGTTTAACTAGTATATAAGAAGATTCATACGTGTTAATTATGAAATATCCTAATTGAAAATCTTTGTTTCAAAAAGTGGTGAATTTAAATAAAAGGATATAACATTTTTTGTCTTCTAAGTTAAATGGTGCTAAGATGATTTTGCAAAACTCTCTCTTCGAAAAAAAATACAAAAAATATATTTGTATATATATATATATATTTAATAAACACCTAGAGTCATGTGTTCACACTTGTGTGTTCACTCGCCATGCTCTGTACCCTTCTCACGCAATCCCGAAAGGTAGTGCACGATCGGTATATCTGGCCTCAGTTTATCTGAGTTAGGTGTGTGTATATAAAAATTCTTTTACTAATAACACCTACAGTCGATAGGTGTTCACACTCATGTGTTCACTCGCCATGCTCTGTATTCCCCTCACGTAAGTCCGCAAGGCAATGCATGGGTAATATATTTGGCCTCAGTTTTCTGAGTTAGGCATATGTAAATATTGTAAATATAAATAAAATTTTCAAGGAAAAAAAAAGAGAGTAAGCAAATGAAATCCAAGCACTATTTTTACTTGTTTGATTTGACTTGTTATGGAAAAGAAATGAAAATACCACTTTGATAAACTTTGATAATCAACTAAGGATCCATTTCATAGTTACACCGTGTTATCAACTGAAACAACGAGTTAAACTATAGTCTATTTGTTATGATAACTTGATTTTTGTTGGAAATTTTGACGAGTAAATGACTTAAATTTTCAAGATAATAACCAAAACATATATTTAACCTATTTGTGTCGATTTAAAAGTAAATCCTTCATTTGTAAATATTTTCAAAACTTGCATTCATCTTTTTGTAAATAAATCTTGCATTTTGTAAATATTTTCATATCACATTTGGATTTTGTGGGTAGTATCTGCTGAAAACCCTCACGAGACAACACTCGTCCTACCGGGGACACCCGGAGGTTTAACGGCTTGTTGCATATGCTCAATGCAATCGTGCTCCCTATGAAAACAGATTTATCTTAGTTTTTTCTTTATTCGAGGATGAATAAAAAGATAAGTGTGGAGGTATTTGATATGCACGTAAATGTGCATATTTTTACCACCATATTTAATCTATTTAAATTAAATAAATGATCATATTGGGTATTTTAACATGTTTAAACCAAAATTCAAATTATTTCAAATCGCCACATATTCATCTTCATCCAGGGGAAAAATGGTCATTTTTGGGCATATATTAATTTTATAAAATTTAATTGAAAATTTCTATGTTATTTTGTAGGAATTTAAATTCAAATACAAGTGGCTTCATGAAGATATATGCATGCACAAGAGTGAATACAAAGGAATGGAGATGGAAATAATTCATTTCATGGATCATGGAGGACCCCACTTACCCACCTACCTTAATGTACACTTAAGAGCTAATGCACATGCTAAAAAGCCATTAAATCCTCATGCACACTTAATGGATGGTTATTGGATGCTAATGATTACTTGGCCACCACACTACCTCAAGGGTAATTTGGGCATTCCCAAAAAATATGAATTAGGGTTTCATACATGTATAAATCCCCTTATGTTTCATGTAATCTTCTCTTCCTTAGTCTCTCTTAGTTCGTTTTTAGGCTCAAAATAAAACACAAGCTCTCTTTTTCTTTTCATGGCTACTTAGCCATATTTCTTTTCATGTAATTTTCCTTTCTTTTATGCAATGTTAATTAATATTCTCTCTTATTTACATGCTCTATTTCTTTCTTGTTAGTAGTTAGTTTATTTTTCATGCAAGTAGATTAGTGTTTGCATCTTTTTACTTAGCTTTTCTTTTCATTTTGCTATCTTTTTCCTCTTCTTTTAGTTTCATGTTGCATGCTACTTGTGTTGATATGATAACACAAATGAGAGGCTAATCCCTTCAATTTAAGGGTAATAAAACCTCTAATCATGTAGCTTCAACATTTTGATAAGTATTGCTCTCTTTTGTGCTTAAATGAATGTTGATGTGATTTATTGTTTCATGATGAATTTGATAGTCTATGTTGTTCATAACAAATAGGCCATGCTTAAACAATCACAAACAAAAATTGCCTCTTCATCTAAATATGATTATGGCAAAGAAGTGAATGTTGAAATTGAAATTTGATGGTCTATATTTCTAATTAATAGTTAATAGACCATACTTAAAATAGATTTTGCTTTCAACTTGTTGTCATTTTTCATGAGAGTTGAAAAGTAGTTTAAATGGTGTGTTATAGTTTGATGGCTTATGTTGAGCTAATTAATAGCACAAATGGGCCATACTTGTGATAAGCATATCAATTAAACTTACTAATGACTAAAAAAAGAGAGATAATAATTTCATGTTTTGTTGAACTATATGATAGAGAGAGTGGAATTATCTCTAAATTGTCATTTATTCTCACTTTCTTTTTGACATTTTTCTACATTTTTAGCTTCACACTCTTCAAATTCTTGGTTTAATTTGATCAAATAGAAATTTTATAATCTACAATTACTTGCAGATCGACCCGTACTCACTACGTACTATGATAGTACGCCGTGCGCTTGTGGTATAAATTTAATTCAAAATTCATCGATGGTTTTCTAACTCGATAGAATACTCGTCGTTAAACGGTTGGCTTCTACATCTTTGCTTGTCATGTCATGTCAATTGTAGCTCGATCCGGACTCGCACAAAATTTACCAGTATCCATAGTAGACCTGTGTATAACTAATCTTCGAGACGGACTGTCTTTAGTTTCCAGCTAATTCCTTGGTGTCACGGCCTTGCCAAAAGGCTGGATAACATTTGCCCCCCAAAGTACGTCTTGTGTGAACATGATGTGCTTTGAAAAACTGCAATCTTCAATCTGAAAAGTTCTATCTGATTCATCGAATAGTTGTTGTCTTTTCATCAAAAGATGTAACCTTTGATTTATGTCCAGTTAAATAAATGCTGAATTGTTGACTGCCAATGTTTATGCAGTGTATTGTTGTAACTAAGTGTCGAGCGTTATCAATTTGTTGTTCGCTATTGTAATTGTAACCAGGTGAGCATTCAATTCCTATCAATTTTGAAAATTGAATGTTAGTACGTCATACATGAACGTATGTTAACCTGACTCTCGTTAACGTTTGCACGTTCACGAGTCATTGTTAAGTTTTTTTTATCGAGTTTCGTGTCGATCCTCTCCTGGACCGACATGAAATTTGAGTTGTAACAATGCTTGACGGTCGTTTTAGAGTGTTCCTTCATATCAATCCTCTCCTGGATCGATTTGAGAAGTAGAAAAAACCTTATTCGTATCGATGGTAATCGATACGAATCAGTCGGTCCTTTAGAATTTTTCGTATCGATGGATACGAGTTTCTGTGGACTTCAAAGCAATGGATACAAAGTTGATGGTTGGACACTGATGGACACAAAATGTACAAGTGTTAACTCATGGGACAGCTTCGCAAAGGATATGCCATTTCTCATTCCTCTGTTCAAGAGGGATGCCTTGTTGTAGATAATCTTTGATATGAGTCATCCATGACTCCTTTTCTGGCTCCGTCTCTAAGATCTAATCGATCTTCATCCGTCAATGCTTGGAATAATAAGTATTTCAACTGGGACAAAGTCTATTTGTCACACGTCCCCAGAACTGGTTAACTTGGCCAGTGACTCGGCTCTTTCATTTTGTTCTCTGAGGATGTGCGTAATGGTGTAATACTCGAAGTCGGCTAGTAGCTCTTGGACCCAGCTGAGATAAGGAGCAAGACGTTACCCACTAGTCAGATAATCTTCCCTGACCTGGCATACTACTAACCAGAAATCACATAAGATATGTAAAGTTCCCACTCCTAGTTTTCTTGCAAGTTTGAGCGTGGTGACCAAGGCTGAGACGACCCGACTTTCTAACACCAGAAAGACGCATCATCTTTAAGAAAGAAAGGGATAGAAAAGAGAAAAGATAGAGAAGGAAGAAGAAACAACATCAGAATCTCAACAGCGGAACGAATAAATTATGTTAATCACATAAATATTACATAGTTTACAACATCTGTCAGAGTTACACAGATTATACGTCACATACTAGACAATTATAAACACTTGTCTAGTTATCATAACTCAAATACAACTCAGAGAAAACAACACAGCGGAACACTATACATATCTACAACGCTGAAGCCTCCTGCTCCATTGCTCCTCTACAATTCATCAAAGTTAACCTGAATCCCATGGCTACTCATAAAAATTTGAGTACCCAAGAGTTTAAGAAAAAACAGAAGATAAACTCCGGGTTAGACATGGGTCTGGTGTGAGTAACAGGTTAAAGTTGCTTAACTTTGAAAATTCTTTGAAACAAAAGGTATCACGTAAGACTTCCCGCACATAAAGACGGAAAAGTTTTTACCTTACGCTAACCAAAACATTTTTAGGAAATCCAGTGATATTATAATAGTGTCTAGGGTTTTCAAGTAAATAAGAAATAGCTGAAATTTTTACATGATTAAATTCCAGCATACTAGCCACAAAGTGGGTAATACAATCAAATCTGAGATCACTTATTGGAGATTGGATTCCATACAATGGCAGGGCTACTGGGTACCGCCCGTCACAGTACGTGGCCTAGATCAACGTACCGAGGATCCACCCTAAATCCCCTGCAACACAAGGCCGGAACCATCCCTTACTGGATAGTCCCGAACAAGACAACCCCAGCAGTTGGAGCTTACAACTGCCCACACAGCCGAATAAAAAGGGACATCTAGACAAGGGAAAATATCGCCCTACTTGGGTACTACCCACTTAGCCTTGCTTTACCTCCCCTGTTTTAGCCATTCCCGGTTGATGAGGCTTGAGGCTACGATTACCTTATCAGAACACATCACTTAGAATGCTCATTGTCCACCCGACGATGTTCTGAAAGCATTCAATCCATACAAGTTCGTTCCGGGTTCGAACGAAACCGAAGGAATTATCTCGTTACACTCATATTGGAATCACCCTCAGAGTTAACGACAATAACCCTTGCACTCTGAATCTTCATCTTCACTTGAGATTCACTACCTATCGTTAATTTGGATCGATGTGGTTTTCGGATATCCAAATCTGGAAACCCGATCCCGGTCTCATCAAAATCCAAAACGTATCTTTTAAGGCCAAGTTGTTTTAAAGTTAAAACAATTCAATTCATTATCCATATACACACAGATAGATAATTCACTTTATCATTAGATAATCCATATTATCATCACACTTCAACCAAAGCATCCATATCACATAGCATTACTTATCTCATATCTGAGATCTCAAACCACTTAAGACAATCAATATCATCCATCATACATAAGCAAGGATTAAATAATCACACTCTAATTAATTTAAAATGAATTAAATTAATTACTTCATCTTTAATTAATTTAAAGTAAATTAAATTAATTACTTCATTCTATAAATCCTGCTTACTTAACCATTAATTAATTACAAATCAATTAATTAATCATTCTCTAATTTCCATCTTAATTAATCACCCTTGATTAATTATCCTTTAATTACATTCAAGTAATTATCCTTTAATTAATTTCACAAATTAATTATCCTTAACCAAATATAGTAATTAACCTTTAATTACTCTATTAATTAATTAACTAAAATTAATTACATTAATCCTTAATTAATTACATTAATTAATTACTCAAAATCACTTATTATTGATTAATTAATCTGAATTAATCAACCCTTAATTATATCATTAATTATATAAATTAATGATCCCTAATTACATTTTAATTAATTATTCTATTTAAATTAATTACATTAAGTAATTAATCTTTAATTAAACCACATTTATTAATCACTCTTGATTAATCACATCTAGTAATTAACTACCCTTAATTACTTCATTAAATAAATTAATTACTCCTTAATTAATTATCTTAATTAATCCCTTGATTAATTACATAAAGTAATTGAATCCAAATTACTTCCATTATTAAATCATCTTCAACTTATTACATCCAGTAATTACCATTAATTACTTCACTAAGTAATTACACTTCATTTATTACATTAAGTAATTACTTATCAAATCATCTAGTGATTATCTTAAATTAATTAAACTTAATTAATTAACTTAAACTAATCACATTAAACTCAATTAATTACATTGAGTAGTTAATTCCTTAATTACTTCCATTAAGTAATTACACTTAAACAATTTCATAAATGATTATCCTTAATTAATTAATCTAATTTATTATTAAAAACTAATCAAATTAACTAATTATTAAATAATCTCAGTTAATGACCTTCATTAACTATTAACAATTCTTTAATTACTTTTCTTAAGTAATTAAACTTAGATTAATCATTATTAATTACAAATTAATTAATCTTTAATAACCCACTAATTAATCCTAATTATTTAATTAATTAAGTGCTTAATTGTAACTTAATTAATCTTTAATTACTTGATAAATTAATATTTAATCATTAATTTAAAATCTAATCTTATTAAATTAATGATCCTTAATTACAAATTAATTATTCCTTAAATAATTAATCTTAACCCTTAATTAATTAATATAAAACCCTTAATTACTTAATTAATCATCCATATCATTAATTAATTAAATTAATTAATTATCCATTTTTAATTATCTTAATAATTTAATGAATCATAAACCATTAAATCCTAATTAACTTTAAGATAAACATTCTCTTATGAATGATTAAATTATCATTATCAAGAGCATTTTAAAAACAATTTACCTTTAAATTTACTTTTAAATTCCATTTTAAATTTAAGATTTAAAATGAATACAAATTTAACTTTAACAAAGTTTAAACAATTTAAAAACCTTTTAAATCTCATGTTAAAGAAATACTTACCTTATAAAAGAAGTTTAAAAGAATTTTAAACCAAATTCATTTTTAAATTCAAATCAATTTAAAATACACTTTAAACATTTTAAAGTTGATAAACAATTTAATTTTATAAAATTTATTTATTTCAAAACTGAGATTTAAACTAACTTAAATCCAGATTTAAACTTTGATTTAAAAACTTGTTTAAAATCTGCTCTATATTTTAAAATCATTTTAAATTTTTAATACACTGACAGGTTTTAAAACCTGTACAGAAACAATGACTCGAGCCACCCCTAAAATGCTTCGAGTCAAACATCCCAAAACTTCGAGCAAAACACTCGAGTTACTCGAGAAAAATCTCAAGTTCACCCTACTTCATCCCCATCTACCCAAGTTTCCAAATAACCAGAAACTTGTGCACGGTGCACTTGCACCAGCGATGCCGCCACTTCCGATCATCCATGACAACCTCCTCACATCGGCGATCATCCACACATACGTCCTCGATCATCAGAACATCCAAAACAACTCGAAATCAAAGTCGAGCTTCAAACCCAAAACTGGAACTAACAAGAACCACAACACCCAAACCTGGAACATCACCGTTCACGAAACTCCGACCACCAGAGGGTCTATAACTCCGACCACACCATCACCTACCTTCATGCTTCCATCCCCTCGAGTTTGGTTGAACTCGATCAACCAGAGGTATCGCGATGATAAAAAATTCCAAAGAATACGAAAACTAGGTTTAAAAGCTTAAATCGGTCGCCGCCGCCACCACCGTGATCTGTCATTACTTCTACCATTTTTCCCTTAGTCACTGACAACTCTTCTTCCTCCAGAAAGAATCACGACCTCCCAGACTAATGAGATCATCAGAATTCCCTTAAATTCCAATTTCTGGTTAAACCAGAAATGCACTTAAATCCCACTACTAAAAATCGTGATTCTAGTTTCAAAAATAAAGTTTTAGTTTCAGTATTTGATTTAGATTCCTGAATCAAAGAATCAGGGTAATTGATTTTTAATTTATTTTAAATTTACTATGATGTTTAGTACTTCTAGATACAATACAAATTTGTTTTAACTGAAACAAAATTTTAAACTTTAATTATTGATAAATCAAACAGATTTTGTTTGAAACTTATATCCTAACTTAGATTAGATAATGAGATAATGATTTTTGACTAAATTATGAACCTGGGAATCTAAAAAAAACTGTAGTAGCATAAAACAATAGTCTACACTCATATATCCATTCATATACGTAGAAGATAAACATACACAATACAATGTTTATCACAGAAAACTAGCATGCAACCATAACCATACTTAAGTTTTAAAAATGTGATGTTACTCACCTTGTTTTTTTTAGAAATGAACAGAGTTTGCAATTTTGAAACAAGCTTGTGAAACTGCTAGCAAAAATCTTTCTTCTTTAATCCTCTGGTTTGTATTGAGCTAGATTGTTGTTTAAGTTGAAGTTTTGTCTAAGTTTGAAATGATATTTACTTCAGATTTTTCTCAGCTTTGATGGACGAAACTGAGATGAGAAGGCTGATATATAAAATGAGTTTACAGGTGATATTATTTATTTTTGTACAATAGGTCATAGATTTTTATTTTGTTCTTTGTTTGACCAGGCCGATTTTCTAGTTTGGTGGCTGATATAATCTTATTTGTGTACTAGAGATGCTAGCATTTAATGTCATTGTCTCCTTCATGTCTACATACTTATCCTTTATTTTTTTCCTGTACATACATGAATATATTTTTATTGCCTTGCAAACATGTATTCCTAAAGACTATATCTCTAAAAATTTCTTAAGTGTTCACTTATGTGTCTATATAACCATATCTTTTCCCTTTCATATTTATTTCTATTTTTAACATAACTTCTTATTTTTATTTCTTTTAAAACTTAAACCACCAAACACTTCATTTACAGTTATTTATTTTTATACTTATGAATTACTTTTTAGAGAAAATAAAATAAAACTATTTATATATATACAAATAACAGCTTATACAAATATCTTTAAAGTCCAAAACATTTTAAATATCTACGCTTTTTAATTTCAAGACTTTTAAATTCAAAATAAATTCTAAAATCCAATTTTAAAATCAAGTTATATATATACATATATAACAACATATTTAATTTGTAAATAACACTTCTATTTTAAAATCTATTTATATTTGTATATAAAACAATACATTAATAATGTTATTTGAAAATAATAATTTGTCAAATTTAAATAATTTATAAAAGAGATTATAAATTCCTATTATCATTAAATGAATTAATATATCATATTTATTAAACAATATTTTAAAACAAACCTTTTAATTAATCTTAAACTTAAGCTAAGATATAATTTAATCAATTAAACATTTATCTTAAATATTTTAAAACTATATATTTTAAATTAAATCATAATTTCCAAATTACCAAAATATATTAGAATTTGAAAACAAGGTTTATTTATTTATTAAATTCAAACCAAAGATTTCTATTTACAATATATACAAATATATACACATTATAAATAGAAAACAATTTATTAGCTTTTAAAAAGATAAAATCACCAATTAAATATTTATTAAAAGAAGATTATTAAATCAATTCAAATTTATCAACAAAATTATCAAATCAAATTAAATTTCAGTACAGATTATTAAATTGATATTGCCGAAAATTCCGGGATATCACAAAGGCTTCATACTTAGCTTTTTTTTTATTTTTTTTTTAAAAAAAACTAGAATTATTATAAAAAGGAGAAACAAGCCTTTCCCCAACGGCTCACAAAACACGGCAAGACATACAAAATATGCCTCCCACAATTCGAAAAAAAACAGAAGAAAACCACAGATGAAAAAGAAAAAGCTAAGCTAACAGCAGCACCATAAGACAATTCTGAAGAAGAAGTAACTAACAACCGCTCAACCATCATCCCCGCTACACCAAAAAAGGTGTAGGCCAGTCCACCAGAAAGAAAACCACCCACCGATAGAGGAAGATAATAGCAGTAGAGATCCGCGAGCCAAAACACTGTAATCCTAGAGACCCAGAACAAGCGGCCTCAAGCAAACCCAACCATCCAAACAACAAGACCCAATGAGCTCCGAATTCCAACAGTCGAAAAGAAGATCGGAAAACTGAAGTGCAACCGAAGGAAACAACCCCAGCCAAAGATAACGACCAAAACTCCTTACAAAACCTGAACCTGAAAAAACTAGCAACCACATCAAAACCAACGGGGGGGAGAGAGTCTAGAACGTCGGATGAGGACCAACGCTCCGATTGGATCAATCACTCAACCAACGCCAGTTCTAGCGGAACTCAGCGCACAAGTAATAGACAGGAGACCCACTAGATGTTGGATACCGGGGCTCAAGCGCCCCCTGAAAGGCCGACCTCGGAAAGCAAGGAATACGTCATTCCTGACGCGCCGAATAATGACCACGGGATCCATAGGAGAACTGTCGAAGATAGCCTTGTTCCGAGCACACCAAATGTGCCAGCAAAGGAGACAAGGAATCAATCGATGAATGATCGAACGAAGAGATTTCCTGGAGTTCCCAGACCACCAGGTTGATGGTAGATCGGAAACAGATCTGGTAATTCCTCGAACACCAACCAAATTTCCGAAGAAGTTCCAGCAAGATCTGGCTGTGGACCTAGCGAAGAATAAATGGTTCAAGGATTCAGAATCCCCACTCTCGCAGCAATTGCAACGGGAAACTAAGGGGAT
This sequence comes from Allium fistulosum, assembly GCA_030737815.1. Taxonomy (NCBI): domain Eukaryota; kingdom Viridiplantae; phylum Streptophyta; class Magnoliopsida; order Asparagales; family Amaryllidaceae; genus Allium; species Allium fistulosum. The sequence goes on from CM060907.1 coordinate 994,812,560, forward strand.
GCCTATCCGTTGGAGATTCTCGTCTAATGGAAGGCCATCATGGAGGATACGCCACATCAGGGTCGAAACTTTTGGAGGAGAGCGAGAATCCCAGATGAAGGAAAACAAGGGGATGCCTATACGCTTCATACTTAGCTTCGTTATTTGTTGCAGGGTAGTTGAGTTTCAGGGCGTAGCAGATCGATCGTTCCTCAAGAGCCATAACGCAACTTCGACGCTAGAAAATCGATTATTGGAAGTTCCATCTGTGTACATTCTCCATCGGTTGGACAGTTCTCCACCGCTCTTCGGATAGTCATCTAATGTAGTGAATTCAGATATGAAGTATGCTAATGCTTGACTATGGATAGCTCTCCAAGGGAGATAAGTGATATCAAATTGGCTTAGCTCAATATTCTATTTGAGTAACGTTCCAGACATCTAAGGTTTCTATAGGACCTATCGTAACGGCTGGTTGACATAGACGTTAACGGGGTGAGCTTGTCAATAGCTAGCTTTCAGTATATACTGGTCTTTGGATTCGTTTCTCTTCACATAGCATTGCGATGCTTATGGCGTGTGTTGACACGACCCATTGATGTATAAATCTTCGCGATCCAAAGGCTTGGATAAAATGTGAGGTCTCTTTAAGCGATCTATCAGAGCTGGAATTGCATCAACGCAGTTGTTAGTTTGTTCAACGGTTTTCTTCCCTCTCTTGGTCAGGTTGAAGAAGAGAATACACTTGTAGATAGTCTTAGAGTTCAATCAGCTTAGGACGGAAATCTTCTGACTTAGGCTCTGTACCTACTTGGTTGTCCTCGGTACATGGATGTCTCTAATTGTTGGAATTTTCTGGAAATTGGCCTCAATTCCATGAGAATTGATGATGAAACCCAAGAATTTTTCTGATGCAACACAGAAAGAGCATCTCAAAGGATCGAGTTTCATTCCGCATTTTTTGGAGAGCACTGAATATCTCTGCCAAGTCATCGATATGTTCGTTTGATAGCCGTGACCTCACGGGCATATTAACTACATATACTTTCATCGTTCGGCTGATCTGATTTTTGAACGATCTGTTAACGTCCTTTAGTAAGTAGCATTAGTGTCCTTAAGTTTGAATCCGAGGATTGCAACATAGCACTATAGGCCCAGGTCAGTAACGAAACTATTGTATTCCTGGTCTGGGACATGCTTCAGTATCTGATTGTATCTAGAGTTTTGTATCCATGGAAGTGAGTAATTCATGTCCGATGGTCGAGTCTACCGGTTGGTTGATCCTTGGAAGTGGAAAACTGTGCTTTGTCATGCCTTGTGCAAATCTAAGTAGTCGACGTACGTCCGCCACTCTCCGTTTATTTTTCCCATAAGCAAAGGATTGGATATTCATTTTGGGTAGAGGATATCGTGAATAAACCCATTGGTTTTGAGTAGATTCGTCTCCTCTTTAAGTGCAACAGGTCTCTCTGGATCCATGTCGCATCGTTTTTATTCACCGAGACATGCCTCGGTTCAACATTTAATGCAGGGTTCTCAATGGTTGGTGAGAGTCCATATATATATATGAGATCGAGTCCAAGCGAACACATCAATATTCACCTGAAGTAAAACAGTTAACTCTTTTATTATCATTGCGCTGAGTTGTCTTTAGTACTCGTGATGGATTGTAGGCACTTCATGTGCTTATTTGCAATGGTTAATGATTAGCCTTATAGGCATGTTGAATCAAAGGCTTAGTAGAGTTCAGCCTTGTATCGTATGCTGCTACATAGCTGGCTCTAGCTATGAGTTTGAATCTACTTGTGTTTCCGAGTGATGTGCTTTCCATTCAATATACTCGCGATCCATTGCTCGTTGTAATGGTCGAAATGATGATCAGTTGCCCATAAGTCCAGGCATCGATCTGATAATTCTATCTCCAAGCATCCTTTCGGTCGTAACCTCAAGTTGTTACAAATACTAGGCACGAGTCATAGGATCAAGTAGTCATATCCAGATCTTGGATGATCACACTTGTGCCCCCAGTCTTGGGTTGATGGACGTATTGTGCGAATGGTCGAGCCTAGCTTCTGCCGTGTTTACACTGTAGTCCAACTTGTACGAGCCAGAGTTGTTCGATGAACGATCAAATTACGTTCATCTTATGTCTCGCGTTTGCCCCCAAGTCTAGGGAATATCTCGATAAGTGGCAAGGTAGATAATGTCCGCTTCAATTTCATATTCTACCCCGTTGAACCGTGGGATCGAGTTAACCGATGGAAGGCTGAGTCGTGCCTATCCTGCATTATGTTCTAGCTCTTTCCTCTAGGCAAAATACTTCGTTGCTTCGTCGACATTCGGACAAGAGCTAAGTTCTGGAAGGTCAATCACATTCACTTCGCTGCTTATGTCGCCATACTCTAGGCAGAAACTAAATAATGAATCGTCCAGTCAGATCCAATGCAGGATTGATGCTTCCCCTGTCAAATCCAGGGCAAGAATCGGTGTGCAGACGTTTAGGTTGCACTTGTTTTGAATTGCTCTTTTAGTCGGATCATGGTAAGAGTCAAAGAATGAATGGTCGCGTTGCATTCATTTGGAGTTGGGTGATCAACCAAGTCCATTTCGATTTACGCTCTCCTGTCTAATCTAGTGATAAAGTCAGCTCAAATGTAGTCAGGTCATGCTCATCTGGTCTCGTGCTCTTCTTGACGGATCGAAGGGAGGTGATGGAGGATGAATGGTCAAGTCACACTCATCCATGGTTTATTCTTCTATCCATGCTATGGTGATCGAAGTTGTTAAAGAACGTTTGGGTCACTCTTATTTGTGGTCGATGTGGATCGATATTAACCGTCAATTAAGCGACACGATGTAAAAATCTCGGACCTCATTGCCTGTCGATCCAATGGTATGATATGAATGTCCAGATCGATATTGCCCATCGATTCGGCGGTACGATATAATTGGTCGCCTATAACTTCGAACGTTATTCTGATTGGTTAGCATTAAGGCCTCCTTATAGTCGTTGCCTTAAGTTATAAAGGACACTAAGCTGGAGATGTAGCGAGTCATCTTTCTCTTTTTCAGTGATTTGTACTTCTGCACCAATCTTGGGTTAGCAGAGTTAGTTTGCGGACGGTCTAATTGCATCGGTAGTGAGTTTATACTCCTCCTGTCGACTTTAGGTCAGAGTTGGTGAATGAATGGTCAAATCACATTCATTCATTTGTCTATGCTCGTAGTCGCACTCTGGGGATCAGAGTCAGTTGAAAAGACATTAATCACACCTATTTGATGTTTATACCCCTGTCCACATTCTGTGGACTAAGAGTTTTTGCAGAAAATGGCCGGACCGCATTTTCCTTCGTTAATTCCTCTGCCCCTAGTCAAGGGCGAAAGTCGAAGTGTGGCCGGTCACATTACAACAACTTTAGTTTGATATCTCTCCCCCTGAATTGTAGGAAGAAATTGATTGGCGGGTGGTTGGGTCACACCCATCCCAGTTATGCGCACAACCTATCGGATCACAAGCATGAGTTAGTGGATGAATGATTATGTCACATTCATTTGTGGTTGGATGGTAGTCATATCCATTCAGAACATGACATCCAGCTAGGTCCGTTTTGCGAATTTGCGTCTCCCTGTCAAATCAAGGAAGTGATTTTGTCTTGTAGGGTTGGAGTGCATCCTTATAAATTTATGTTATGGGACCCGTGCCTAGGACAAGAGTTGATGCACGGATGGTTGTGTCGCTCCCTCTTAGTGCTGGATGGTCGGATCCCATCCGATTTTGCGTGATAAGTGTGCCCCCAAGTCAGGGGAAGAGTTGGAAAGCGGACGGTTGAACCACATCCACTTTTTATACTACAAGACTTGCTGTGGAATCAAAGTTGATAGATGGACAGTCGAATCGCGTCCCTTTTGGTATTTATATTCCAATCCATGCTATGAGGACTGGAGTTGGTTGATGGGTGGTCAGTCACACCCACTTGGTGCTTATACTCCAGTCCGCGCTCTCAGGACCAGAGTTAATAGATGGACGGTCAGTCACACCCGTTAATGTTTATACTCTAGTTCGCATTCTGGGAATCTGGAGTTGGTGGATGGGTGGTCAGTCCCACCCATTTGGTGTTTATACTCTAGTCCGTACTCTCGGGACCAGAGTTAGTCGATGGGTGGTCAGTCACACCCATTAATGTTTATACTCCAGTTCGCACTTTGGGAATATGGAGTTAGTGGATTGGTGGTCAGTCACACCCATTTGGTGTTTATACTCCAGTCCGTGCTCTCGAGACCAAAGTTAGTGGATGGGTGGTCAGCCACACCCATTTGGTGTTTATACTCCAGTCCGCGCTCTTGGGACCAGAGTTAGTTGATGGGTGGTCAGTCACACCCATTTGGTGTTTATACTCCAGTCCGCGCTCTTGGGACCAGAGTTAGTCGATGGGTGGTCAGTCACACCCATTTTTGTTTATGTTTATACTCTTGTTCGCACTCCGGGAATCTGGAGTTAGTCGATAGATGGTCAGTCACATCTGTTTAGGTACTTGGATCTCGTTCGCACTTTGGGAACAAGTAGTTGATCAAGGTTGTGGATGGTCGGATCACATCCACCTTGATTTAGCAAGCGATGTCGTGGATGGGCAGGTCCCTCCTCCTCGACCTTGTATTTGAGCGAGGTCGTGGATGGAAGGATCCATCCTCCTTGAGTTGGATGGTCGGATCAAGTCCAATTTAAACTTGGGCTGTCAAACTGCCCCTTGCATCCGGGATAAGAGTCGACACATGGACGATCGTACTGCGTCGTCTTTGATTTAGATTCTGCTTCTGCCAAGCTTAAGGAGTAAGGGTAATGCTCTGGAGTACTTTGTGATTGGGCGAAAGAGTGGATGATCGAACCACATCCACTTATAGTCATGTCTCTGCCTCTAGCGTTAGGGGAAAGAATTGGAGAGTGACAGTTGAGTCGCGTCCACTTGATACTTCACGCTCTTCCGGTTAGGTCAGGGAAGAGAGTTGAAATGATAGCTCCTAATGATTAGCGAGCTGGCAGTCGGTCCATAATGATTGTAAATTGGGGCTTCGGCCTTGACGATGTCGGTTTAAGGCATGATAGTCTTGCCGAATCACAGATGCAAGCTGGAGAGTGAATGGTCAAATCATATCCACTTTAGATTTGTGTTCTCAAACATCCCCAAGTGTCTAATGTAGGATTTGATGCATGGACGGTCTCATCACGTCCTCCCCTGGTGTGGTTCCGATCCTACTGGGCATCAGAAGAAGCATAAGTATATTGGTGAGTTTCAAGTACGAGATGAGGAGTGTATTGTTGGGACGTATCACTCCAAGTCTTCCTCGGATCTCTAATTAAATTGCATAGGTGGATAAGTGGGTGGTCGGTTGCATCCACTTTGTATTGGAATTTTCACCTTGCCAGTTTCTTCTGTTTTGATGCCTTGCCCCCAAGTTAGGTCCATATAGTAGCCGATGAGTGGTTGAATCATGCTCGTCATGATGATACCTCAATGACCTGATCATAGTCTGTGGAGGTTGTTTGGCACCCAACCTTGAGTACTTAGTTACTCACTATTGCACTGCGGTCCAGCCCTTCTCAGTTGGAAGTCTAATGCAAGTGGTTCAACTTAATCAAAGTTCTTGATTGATAGGGGTCGGGGGTTCCCTGCCCTTCGTTTTATGGGTATTAGCAGCAACTGGCTGTGGACTTTGGATAAATTCGTTGGCTGTCGGATTCTTTATTCCCTTCAGCAATATGAGAAGTAGAACTGGTATGTCTAACCACGATTGACAGTCTTCTTTGAGGAATAGGGGAAGACATCTGTATTTGATGGCATTCATCACTCTTGGCGAAATCCACGCACCATTCCCACTTCATGGGGTAGTGTCGGGGGTTGTATTTTCATAGTACACTGACATAGTCAGCATGTTGAACTTTCACTAGAAATTTTGCATGTAGGATGGTTTCAATGAATCGGTCTCGACTGGGAAAGATACTCCAATCGTCACTAGCATGTCCATTTTATGGCTATGGGATCTTGTAATACTGGTGAACGATGTATGCATGATTGTCCAACATTTGAGTTGTTGGTAATGCCAATTAGATGGCGAGTTGGTTAAGATGGGACCATAGATTGGTGATTGCCCCAAACTTTCATCAAGGCAGGAGACCCACACAGGGTAGTAAGGAAGTCCTCTCGAGGTTGTATGCATGCTTCTAGTCATATGGAGATGGTATGATTAAGATGTGGGCATTTGAAGATGGTTCAGTGGTGACTAGCGATGCTTTCATGTGGCAGAGTAGACAGTGTAGGGCATTTGTCACATTAGCCATTGTACCATAGTTGTCAATTCAGGCATTTGAAAGCTGGTCAATTGGAGGAAGTTGCAATACACCTTGGAAGCATGATATATTAACCAACTCTAGTTCTTGGCATATTAGCTTGGTTCTCCAGTTTCTGGGAGCACCGTTTGAGTAGTAGGTCCTTGCCCATTCCTTGACTGCAATTCAGCATCTGCTGTTTTAATCCCCTATGTCCCGTTCGGTCATGGAATGAACAGGAGAGTGGATGGAATGTTCCTTCATTAAATTGAGTTTTGAATTCACTAGGCGGGTGCTTTGCCCAGTGGATTCTCAGTAATGTTTGATCGATACAAATGTTGGTGAAATTAAACGATACGAAAAGTGGACACTTCGATCGATACGAAAGGCGCACAGCTGGATCGATACGAAGTGGTATCTGAGGATCGATACGAAACGCACACAGCTGGATCGATACGAAAACTGATCGATACGAATGTTGATCGATATGAAAGTTGATCGATACGAAAACCAATCGATATGAAAAGTGATCGATACGAAAGTTGATCGATATGAAAACTGATCGATACAAAAATTGATCGATACGAAAGTTGATCGATACGAAAAGTGATCGATACGAAAGTTAAACGATACGAAAAGTGATCGATACAAAAGTTGATCGATACGAAAGTTGTCATATTTTCTAGATACAGAGACATGGGTACGAAAATAATCATATTTTCTGGACACGAAAAGATGGATACGAAAATCATCATATTTTCTGGATATGAAAATCTTCAAATTTTCTGGATACGAAGGCATGGATACGAAAATCTTCATATTTTCTGGTTGAATGTGGTTTTTCTTAGATCTGGAGCAATCTGAATAGAAAAGAAGAAACCGCCGGAAGCTAGATCTGGATCTCCTCCTTATATTTTAGCAATCCAACGACGGTAGTAGATCCAATGAGCATGAGAAAAATAGGGTTTTCTCAGTGAAAGCACCAAAGTGTTTGTACCAAAATTGGGCACAACACTCTTCGAGCGTGTTTGAAGAGATCAAAGTGAAGAATATAAATGAAAAATGAGGTTAATCTAACAAACACACCAAAAATAGACAGACAGAAGTATAAGAACACAGAGATTTAGAGTGGTTAGGCGTTGTAGCCTACGTCCACTATAGAAAGTTTGTTATTTTATTGATGGTTCTCGCTGGTTACACCTGATTACAACAGTACACTCAAGGTACAATGGAGATTTCGGAAGAGGATCGGCGTAGAAGAGTCAAAAGTCCCCTTTTTGGAGGCATTAGGCTGCTATTTATAGGCGCAATCTGGAAATATTTGGCCTAGATCTTGGAATCCTCCTTCTCACACGTGGGTGGGCCCACGTGATCGATCCTTGGACATTTGGGGTCGATCCATGATCGATACGTACACAATTCGTATCGATAAAAAACGACCCCATTTGGGCTGAGATCGATCAAAGTCCAAGTAGAGGTGGTATGCAAGCTCTTGTGGAAATTTGGTAGCATTTGGACTTGTAGATTTTGAGTTATGATCGATCCAAGTTTGGATTTGCAAAAGGCTGCCGAGTTCTTATCGATCCCATTCGTATCGATTGCTTCGGATCCATGCTTGTTCATGTCGATCGCGTGACGCGGCGCTATATTTCAGAATCGATCCACTTTTCATGCCGACTGACCGTTTCTTCCATTTGAATCGTGATTTGTTCTTATCGACCTGGAATTACTCTTCGTATCGGTCTGGGCAACTCTTTTCGTATCGATGCTCTGTGCTCTACTTCGTATCGATGATTTAGTGACTGCTTCGTATCGATTATGTGTAGCCACTTTGTATCAATGGATTACATCTCACTTCGTATCGATGCTTGGAGCCGCTTTGTATCGATAAAGCCTAACTTTCTTCGTATCGATCTTTGTATCGATGTTTTTAGGTGCTACTTTATATCGATCTTTGTATCGATGTTTTTAGGTGCTACTTCGTATCGATCGTTTGGGGAACCGATACGAACTACCTTCATTTGATGGATATGAAGTGGAGTAAATATGATGGATACGAAGTGGAATAAATATGATGGATACGAAGTGGAATAAATATGATGGATACGAAGTGGATCAGTCATTGATGGATATGAACCGATGCTCTCTCTCTTGATTTTGATCGATCCATATCTTGAGCATACGAACTCTGATTGACTTGAAATTTGGAACGTTGGCTTCTACGGCTTTGCTTGTCATGTCATGTCAATTGTAGCTCGATCCGGACTAGGATAAAATTTACCAGTATCTATAGTAGACCTGTGTATAACTGATCTTCGGGACGGACCGTCTTTGGTTTCCAGCTAATTCCTTGGTGTCACGGCCTTGCCAAAAGGCAAGGTAACAATTACCATAGCCTCAGTCTCTCATTTCATTCACGCAAAACAAATCCCTAAAGCTTTAAGTCAAGCCCGACCATTATTTTACAAGAAAGAAGAAAAAGATTTAAAAGCTAAGAGGATCAAGCTTTGAACTTTAAGGAAAAAGAAGACAAAAAAAGGTTTTCTTAATTAAGGTGAGTATAAGCTTCCCCTAAAACTATCTATACCCATTTAGGTTTGGATTTGATTATGTATGAATTTTTTTCATGTTGTTAAAGAATGTTTGAGTGATTAAACATTATTTGGTTGTGTTTAGAAATTTAAAGGAAGTAATTTTGTTCAGTTTTAGGGTTAAACATGATTAAATCATATTTAGATGTCACAAAAATTTAATATGATATTTATAATGATGAGATATAGATGAGTTTTCAATTTCATAACTTTTGGGATTAGTTTGTAGTTCATACAAATATTCTAAGTTGAGAAAGGGTTAATTTTAGGTAAATTAGTTATTAAAAATAATAAAAATAATCATTTTGATCTGAAATTTTATAGAACGTAAAATATGACAAACTTGATTTTTGGTGGATGTTTTAGAATTTTTTCCATTAATTCTCGATTTTATATGAATTTATTAGGTAGGAAAAAGGGGTAATTAATTAAAGATAATAATTAGCAAAATGAATGTATTTAGTTCATTTTTGAAAAGTAAACTGTAAAGAAAAGAATTAGCCAATAGGAATTCAACACCAAATGAGATTTGGTGTAAAGCAACTACTTAATAGGGAAAAGCATCTGTTTACAACTTAATTATGTAAATGTCATTTTCAACCCACGATGACCTATAAAGAACTAACACGCGATGACTTGGGAAGCCACCAACCTAAGATAGCTCATAAGATCTTAACCCATGAAGGCTCCACTAGCTCAACACATGAAAACTAGGTAGAAAACTTAAAACACGATGGCTATTTAAAGTGAACATGCGATGGCTTTAGATGAATTAGCACGCAATGGCATCAGATAGGATAACAGGCGATGATTATGGATGAGATAATAGGCGATGACTATAGAGATAACATGCAATGATTATAGGCAAGATAATACGTGAGTACTATAGATGAGTTATCACGGGGCTGTAGGGAAGCTAACCCACGACCGCTAGATAGAGCTTCATACGTGATAGCTTAGGAAGCTATTGACCGTGATGGCTATGGGATAGCTAAATATATGATAACATAACCTAACATTAAATGCTATGGGATAACTAGGTTGCGATGACTAATGATAATTCACGAAAGCATGGGATGCTATATCTTCTAAGTAAAATAAAGTCTACACATGGCAGTTTTGAAGACAGTTTCCAAGTGTTATTGAACTATTTTATAGGGATGAAATAAAGAAAGGATTTTATAAGTCAAATTTTGTTAACTTATTTTTGAAATGGAAAAAAGATTAGATAAACTAATAAATGATAGGGTACCATTTAAATTGAAAGATAAGAAAATGTTTATCTAAAACGTGTGTACAGTATATAACTAATGATTAAAAGAAAAGGGTTGAACCATAGTCATAATATTATATTAACTTATAGAGTTATTAATGGTAGGGTGCCTTGATTATTAATCTAAATTTCAATGGTATATGGCAGGATGCTACGATAGGGTCCTATTCTAAAAGACTAAAAAGATTAAAAAATCTAAAGTGAGTTATGGCTGAGGGTCAAACATTAGGGTGGTGTTATAAATAAAAAGAACTATCATGGTGCCAAAACATTAAGGTGGTGTTATAAACAATTCGACAATGCAAATGATAGCGATTTAGGGACTAAGAGGGGCTATTGATGCTTAGTAAGGGCGCTTACTAGAATATATTCAGATTGCTTACATTCAACCTCTTAGGAAAGTTAAAGTGGCTTCCATTGGTGGAATGAGTGGTCATTTCATTAGGAGACATTGTTAGAGAAAAGATAAATTAGTGATGATGGGCTTAGGGTGGTAATTATTAAATAAGTTAATCATAACTTAATGATGAAAGCCTAAAATAAGAGATTATGTGATGTTGATTGGATAATGAATGATTGTATGACGTGGTTCATAACTGGATGGTAACTGCAGGGTACACTTCTTGATTGTGTATGACATTGTTGCTTTTCATGTAATGTTGTTTACATAAACGATGCACCTTGATGATGGTGAAGTGAGAGGAAAACCTGTTCCACGTTTGTGACGTGGTATAACTATGGATGACTAAAGATTTTACTCATACCAAGCTTAATGGCTAACCCATGTTTTTTTATTTTCTATAAACTCATGGTACTCAGTCGAGTAGACCGAGTTTATGGAATTGACATGTATCTATTGGAAGAACTGTAACAACTCACCTTTCGTAATACTCAAAACAATCAATGTCTTACATCATCACATGACTTTTAAATACCACAAAAAGATAGATTGTCCGGGTAAAATTAGAACAAAACACTAAATCAAGACATTGATAAAATCCCACAATGAAATGACAACATATAATATACTAAATATACATGAACAGAATAAAATAACAATATATAAGAGACGGCACTAGCGGAAGCAACTGACAAATAAATATATGTACAGGAAATCAAAATACATCAACTCCCAAAATCATGGAGTTTCGAATGAATATCTGATACAACAGTCTCATATACAAATAACAAGTTTGTCATGTACAAATAAAATAACAAGTGTATATATATCTCTAAACATTAATGCCATGCCTTCAAAATGCTCCATCTATGCACGCTGCTAGCATATCCCCAAAAGCACTGACCCATGAACTACTCAATCGAGTACTCGAGAGTTGTCATGACATAAGCAGACAAAGAAAAAACATAGTTCAGACATAAAGTCTGCTGTGAGGAGAACTATCTCAAAATACTTTATATTAAAACTATATACAAATAAACAGAAACTACTAAATCACAGCCGATCCTCTCCACAAATGTGGCTCGGGAGAAATCTAGACTGCCTATAAACAAGTACAGTAAACCTATCCAAAAATAGGAAATCATACCATAACCTGCTCTTCTCCTATAATCAACGAGTTAACACAATATTTTCCATTTCACTACACTAGCTCAAAACTACTAATAATATGGTACAAATATACCATGATCAAACCGTGATTCCAAAACAATGAGCACTATTGCTAAGGTTGATAAGATATGTTCCAACTCATATGGTCACTACTGCTAAGACCGAATAGGTACGCCACAACACGTACAATCATGACTATAAGGCCAAATGTTCGTATGATTATGAACGTAGGACCCAAAAACCTCTAAGCAATCACAATCAAGATAAAGCTATTCACTGTCCCTCTAAGACCGTATTGAGTGTGTCATGGTCATCAACAACACTTTAGATATAGCACAACAAGGTCGATACCTAGGTTGGTCACCTAAATTTATACCCTGGGTAGGTCACATAAGTTTATACCTTTGGTGTGTTATAACAAGCTAACACCAAACAAATCATATATTACTCTAATATCAAAATCTTAGAGTACGGACTTACTCCGTATGGAATCGTCATGCACGGCTCTATTCGCCACGGCCTAAAAACCCACCGAACAACTTTAATAAGATATCATACGAACCTAAATCACCTTCCAAATGGAACGCATGACCTCATTGTCATAATACTCTTTTGGTATACCCTCCCGGTCTAACTCAAAATCTATGGTTTTGGAATACGTGTTAGGGTGGATCCCACGTGGGCCCCAAAATCAAATACCCCAAAATCTATCACAACTTCACATGTTGAAGCCCTTAAAAAATGGTGAACAATGGTCTAAACCTCACCTCAATCCGACTTGGTATTCAAAAGTTATCGCGTTTTGAAGTTGCACAATACGAAGTAGGTCAGTCGAATGAAGGGTTCTATTCAGTAGCTTGAACCAGGGCTGAGATGAAGTTTGTTTCCTCTCGACTAGCTAACCGAATGGACCTATTCAGTCGACTGAACCGATAATTTCAAGGCAATGAGCCTGGGCACGGGCTAATTCCACTAAACGAATGCCAATTCGTGCGTAGTTTCCTCCAATGCTTCGCCTGATGAGTCGCCTTGCTACTAGAGCCTGCCCCATCCCATCGGACATATATCGGGGGTTCATATGTAGGTGTTTTGGAAGTTTCTTCTTAAGTATATGAAAATCGGTTTCGATACCAAAATCCACTCTATGCACGAGTAGAGTTCAACGATCAATTATAACAGCATGGCTTCCCTTAACACACTAAAACGACATACCCGACCTCTACGCCTTGTGTGTAGCCTATACGTTTGTCGATGCACTCATTCATACATGCTTATGCACATGCGCTCATGCAATGCACAACAAAACAGAAATCACATTTCGGACTTCAATGGGGCATTTGCGCGATCTGGTATACTCTCACGCCATTTAGCGCACGCAAAAACCGTTATGGCTACCTGAAATACCCGCAACGGACTTGTAATCAATGATATTTCTATAAAATCAAACAATTGCAAATGTATATAAACAACCAAACACACAACAATTCTAGTTATAATACTATATTTGTTCTAATTGTCGCTTAGCTTCAAATGCAAATATACGTATACCCGCTCGTGCATATATATGTACACATATATTCGAATAAGTAATTCAATTATTACTTAAATAAAAATTACTTTTATTTACAAAAAATTCTTTAATAAAAGTGAAACATCTCCTTACATCATTTTATTGAATGTCTTACCATTTTACAAATATCATACTTTCTTATAAATCACCTTATGGACTTTTAAAATATTTAACCACTTCATTAAAATCAAGTATTCATCATTTTACTAGTTTATAAAATCTCATATTTTACAAAAATAATCTTCATTTATAAAATCTTCAAACCATTTTATAAATAATAATTAAGGCTCATTGGGTCTCTAATCATTTTAAGGATGGGTGTAGAACTCCTAAACCCTTTAATTAGTTTACTAGCTTTTTTCGTAAATCAATTCAAATGGATTAATTAGTTATTGCTAATGATGTGCACATCATTACTCTACATAATTAATCCTAAATCAAACAATAACATCACAATCAATCACCCAATTAGCCCAAATCAATTCTAAGGCTTACTAATTATTTTCAAAACATAGTAATTAGGGTCTTAAACGATTGATTCTAAGGGAAACATGTTTATAACATGAGTACAAGTCTAATCCCTAGCATAGAAATCTCCAAATCATTCTATAATATTTCATTATTATAAATGATTGAATTAATGAAGTAAAATACAAAAATTTAATAGGAGAATTATCCCACTCACCTCTTCTTCCCCAAACCAAGCTTCAAATCACAAAAACTCAATTTTCCAAGCTTACTTTTAATTTTAGATTTCCCTCCAAACTCCACTTCATGCCAATCCCTTCACGGGTTTTGTAGAAGATGAGAAGAGAGGAGTTATGATTATTTTATTGCAATTTATTGGAATTTATTCGGGCTTGGATTAGTGGATCTAGGGTTAGGGCATTAGGAGGTAATTAGGAAATAATTAGAAGAAGGAGGAGAAGAGGATAAGTGAATGAAGAGTGGATTAGAAAATTGAAGAGGAGTTAGCCTCTTATAGGCAACTAATGGGCTTAGCCCAATTCTTCTTCATACATCACTATTCATCCTCGTAAATCATCGACTCCAAACATAGCCAAGTTTATACTCATTTTACTCGCATCGAAAAAGCAAATTCAAACACCAGTGTATAGAGTCCTAATTTGCTCGTTTGTAAAAAATCGAGTATAAGAGGCGTTCCGTCGCCTAATGATTAAATATTTAAATTAATCATAATATTTGATCATTAAAATTATGAGGTGTTACATACTCCGCCTTAAAAGAATTCTGTCCCCAAATTCACATAACCATGAGAAAGTAGCAGGACTGACCAATCTTCTCGAATCTAAGTTTTGAAAAATTCCAAAGGTCCCTTCCCTTGTGCTAAAGCACTATGGAACTCCTAAATTAAATTGCATCACACACTAGGGAATATGTGATGACATACGTCTTACCACATTCTTAAAAATTCATACCTCTCTAAAAAAAAGATTCTTACTATTTAAATGCCAATCAAAGCAAATAAGCATTTAAATAGCTATATATTAGCTCTTAAATTTCCCTAATTGTACTATACCAAAAGGATCGCACAAACATAGAATTCAAACATGTATAACCTTAGTGTAGTAATCGGTACTACTATAGTCATAAACGATAGTCAATTGGAGCCTAAACTCAAATGAGTCAGTATCAAAATATACCACTGACTCCAAGTCACATCAAATGGCGGTGGACTCATATAGATCACATCTTGCCCCATAGCGGGCATGGATGATATGCGATCTATTCTAGATAGCTAAGGAATACAAATCGATACCTGTCATTACTGATGGGTGGATTCAACAAAGGACATTGATCGCGATCCAATGATTTCAGATAAACAGGGACAACACACTAACGTAATCTGACATTTATCGCGATTCAATTATAAATAAAGTTAGTACACCAGCGTACCTAGACATCTATCAGGATACAATAATAGGCATAACTACTAATATAAGGTCAATACAATGTATGATCACTAATTTAAGATCCATACTGTGTACGGTCACTATTATAAGAACGATATGATATACGGTCACAAATATAAGACTGATACGATTTATCTAACTATACGTACCCTAGAGTAAACCCTCGAAGGTAGAAATTCATCATTGCCAATCAATAATATGCATGTAATTATATCATATAATTAACCTTTAACCGATGAATAAAAATCAACAACAAAGAGTAATCAGGCAACGATCAACGATCAAATCATAGCAAGCAAGAATAAGCTATAATAACTGACATACAAATTATTAAACATGGAAACAAGCAATCGACAAAAATCAACCAACAATAGAAATCAGCCAATAGCAAAATCAAACAACATCAAACAATAGCAAGAAAACATAAGAAGCGGCAACAACAGCAAGCAACAAGCAATAGCAAGCAGCAAAATAATGAAATATTTAAAAGATACCAATATGCTCGGTAACCATCAAGCGTCAAACACGCACGTTGAACCATAAACTCCATTGAGTCCGTCTGTCATTCAAAAGTAATGAATGCCTAAGTGGTGTAACCCCCTTTGTGAATACAATAGACGGAAGACTATTACACCTCGCGCTATGGAAAGGAAACCTATATGATATGCAGGATCATCGAATCTCAAAACTCTCGAATAAATCCTACAATCAATGCTTCAACTTTCCTTTTCATTTGAAAAAACTATTCTCTAGAAGAGAACATTATATTGATTAAATCATCACTAAATGAAAATTTACAATTACCTAGGCTTGATTGGGTTCAAACTCACCTCAACTGCATAATGTTAGTAAGGATAATATACTAAGTGTACCACGACGCTCGCCTAGGCGAGTATCATCTCGTCACTTAGGAGATTATCTGAATCGCTACAAAACTAGTCGAGAAATCCTTCCCCGAACTCTTCCATGCAATAATTACAATACACTAAAATTTTATAATTTCTAAAGATCATTCAAAATGACATGATACCCATTCCAACCCTTTGATTGCTTGCAAGATTTCTTTGTTAAATTAGGGTCGGCCACCTGACTCCATCTGTGAGAACTCCGATCTAGTTCCTTGATCCGACTACTGAAATCTCCTGGCACGACTAAGATCATGTTTTGAAAATCTCTCAGTCGTCCTAAGAATCCGACTCAAATGCTCATCTATCAGAATCAAGTGAAAACCCCTATCTTAATTAGTGAAAATCACCTAGAAAAACTATGCTCAAACTATATGTTAGGAATTGACATGTGAATGGGAAAATCTTTAGAAAATGTCCCATTCGGCGCATAGGATTACTTCCATCAACTAAGGTTTACTAACACAAAGGAAAATAATTATAACACAAGCGACTCTAGACAAAAGCTTATAAGTCATCCATGTAGTCTCTGCTCATTACTGGGCATCCACCGAACCTTTATCTGGATATAAATCCAAGTCACGCTTCATCGACCGAACCCACTCAATTTGAAAGCTCGTGCATCAAGTTTGAATGGTAACACTTCGGTCGCTTCACCTCAGTTTTGCAGCTAAGGTGACTTATACATGGTTTATCTCTACCAAATAATTTACCTGCTATGAAAGGTGTCAAGTTTATCCTATATACCGAGTAACTAGCAATAAATAAAATATACCGCTTAAGTGTCAGAAATAACATTTGAGTAAGCCACTAGGACCTGGTAATGCCCGAAAGGCACAAGTCATCATCACTTACACACCCTTTAAAAATGTAGGATAGTCCTCCTCCAAGTAATCAAGCCGATCGTTATGAAGCACTTACGCTTCACTCTAGTTGGATGACATTTCATAGCGAAATGCCTCTCATATGCCATATGAGTGACATATTAGGCCAGCTTTTCTTTTTCAAACAAGCTTGATATTCTTTATAACATGGTCGTTATGCCTCGGTTGGAGTTTTGATTGCTTTCCACTTTCATTACCTCAATGGTATCTCATGGGCATTCTTACAAAGGAGAACCATCCCAACAAGATATTCAAAAATGGACCCTAACAGGGATAAGTCGAAGAAATGAACCTCCAACCAATGCTTAAGACCCTAGGAAACTCTCTTTGCCCACAACAATGGAGTACCAACCACCTCAAACCCCAAAAACAAAAGGTTGAACTGCTTAACACTCCTTCACTGATAAGTTATCCTACTCAGGATGGATAAAATACTCAAACTACATGCTCTTTTCGATCTCAGAAATGAACTGAGAACTTAAAGTGGCATCTGAACAAATTCTGAATCACATGTTTTCTTATAGCCATAGAAACATTACATCCTACCTAGCCAAAGTTTCCATTCCCTAAATGTCGAGAAATAATCTTCAAGAGAGAATTCCCTAGACCTATACCGATGGAAGCCTTCTCATGCCTGTGCCCAAGACCGTGCCTCAACAACAGCCTCAGGACTCAGATATGGCTCCCCTCCAAAGATTAGGAAATTTTGGCACTGCTTCAAAGAGTCTAAAGTTGGTGGAGCTTGAAATACTTGCGCCTAAAGGGCCACACCACTTCTGTTGCTAACCGCAATCTGTTGGAAATTTTCACGGGCGACGGAACGTCTTTTGCGGTAGCTAAATAGTCTTTAAACTAATTAGGCATCTCAAACTGCATATCCCCAGTCGCTCATGTATTCCGTCTGCTCATACGGATAGCCTGATGAAAATACCTTAGTAACTATTGGTAGAAATAATTTAAGTCCAGAAAACAATTGGTGTATACAGTATTATATAGTAAAAAAATTACAAGTACGCTCTCTCAACATATCTCCTTCAAACAGATTTATTAATTCAAATTGGTCTACTTTATTCGAGCGTTGAGCCTAAGCATTGATACCAACTATAAGAACCTGCCCTTTGTAATACATGAAACAATTGGTGCCTAACATCATCGTACAACTTTCGAATACCATAAATAGATAAATCATCGAGGTAAAATTAGAACAAAACACTAAACCAAGACATCGGTGATATCTTACAACCGAATGAAAACATATAATATACTGAATATACATGAAGAAAATAGAACAAAAATATATAAGAGACCCACTGGCGGTAGCAACTGACAAATAAAAATCAGTACAGAAAATCAGAATACATCAACTTCTAAAAGCATGGAGTTCCGAATGAATATCTGATACAACAGTCTCATATACGGATAACAGGTATGTCATGTACAAATAAATAACAAGTATATATATCTCTAAACATTGGTGCCATGCCTCCAAAATGCTACAACCGTGCACTCTGCTAATGTATCCACAAAAGCACATGACTCTCGTACTGCTCAATCGAGTACCCGAGAGTTGTCATGATATAAACAAACAAAGACAAAACACGGGTCAGACATAAGGTCTAGTGTGAGAGAAACAATCTCAAAATGCTGTATATTAAAACTATATACAAATAAACAGGAAGTAGTAAATCATAGCTGGCCCTTTCCACAAACGTGGCTCAGGGAAAATCTGAACTGCCTATAAACAAGTATAGTAAACCTATCCAAAAGATAGAAAATCATACCATAACCTGCTCTTCTCCTATAATCAACAAGTCAGCACAATATTTTCCATTTCAATACACTAGCCTAAAACTACTAATAATATAGTAAAAATATACCATGATCAAACCGTGATTCTAAAACAATGATCACAACTACTCAGGTCGATAAGATACGCCCTGACACGTATGGTCACTACTGCTAACACCCAATGCACAACAAAACACAAATCACATTTCGGACTTTACCGGGACAATTGCTCAATCCGGTATACTCTCATGTAACATAGCGCATGCGATAGTCGCTATGGCTACGTGAAATACCCGCAGCGAACTTGTAATCAATTATATTTCTATAAAATCAAACAAATGCAAACAAATATAAACAATAGACAGACAATAATTCTAAATATAATACTCTGTTTGTTCTAATTGTCGCTTAGCTTCAAATGCACATATACGTATATCCGCTCGTGCACATATACATACATGTATTTTTGGATAAGTAATTCAGTTATTACTCAAATCAAAACTTACTTTTATTTACAAAACTTCCTCAATAAAAGTGAAACATCTCCTTACATCATTTTATAAAATCTCTTACCATTTTACAAAATATCATACTTGCTTATAAATCACTTTATAGACTTTTAAAATACTTTACCACTTCATTAAAATCAAGTATTCACCATTATTCTATTTTATAAAATCTCATATCTATTTTATAAAATATAATCTTCCTTTATAAAATCTTCAAACTTATAAATATTAATTATCATTGGGTCTCTGATCATTTTAATGATGGGCGTGGAACTCCTAAACCCCTTAATTAGTTTACTAACTTTTTTTGTAAACCAATCCAAATGGATTAATAAGTTATTACTAATGGCGTGCACATCATTACTCTATATAATTAACCTCAAACCAAATAATAACATCACAAGCAATCACCCAATTAGCCTAAAGCAATTCTAGGCATACCAACCATTTTCAAAACATAGTAATTAGGGTCTTAAACGATTAATTAGCTAAGAAAAACATGTTTATAACATGAATACAAGACTAATCCCTAGCATAGAAATCTCCAAATCATCCCACAATACTTTATAATTATAAATAAACGAATTATTGAAGTAAAATACATAAACTTAATGGGAGAATTATCTCACTCGCCTCTTCTTCTCCAAACCAAGCTCCAAATCAAAAAGGCCCAATCCCAAGCTTACTTATAGTTTGAGATCTCCCTCCAAACACCACTTCATGGCAATCCCTCCGCTAGTTTTGTAGAAGATGAGCAGAGAGGAATTATAGTTATTTTATTGGAATTTATTGAAATTTATCCGGACTTGGATTAGTCGATCTAGGGTTAGGGGATTAGGAGGTAATTAGGAAATTATTAAAAGGAGGAGAAGAGGATACATAAATGAAGAGTGGATTGGAAAAATAAAAAGGAGTTAGCCTCTTATAGGTAACTAATGGGCTTAGCCCAATTCCTCTTCATCCGGCACTATTCATTCCTGTAAATCATCGACTTTAACATAGCCAAGTCTGTACTCATTTTACTCCCATCGAAAAAGCAAACTCAAGCACGAGTGTATCGAGTCCTAATCGCTCATTTGTAAAAAATTGAGTATCAGAGGTGTTTCGTCCTTAATGATTAAATATTTAAATTAATCATTTAAATCTTCGATCATTAAAATTATGTGGGTGTTATAAGGATGAATAAATATTTTGAGGATGAAGTTGGAGGTTTATCTAGGGAATAATTTATTTTAAAATTTCCACTGTGTAAAGTCATGAATTATAACTAATTATTTGTTATGTTGGCATCTTCATATGTCGGACATAATACTACTCTTATTTTTTATTGTATTTACCCCTACATGGGAACGAATTGGGTAAAAAATGATGTATTGAATTATGCAATTCAAATTGATGTAATAAAAAATTTATTTAGCTGCTTTGTTTACTTATGTTGTGCAATTTAATACTAAACTCGCTTTATCAATGGAAAATGATTCCAGTGATGACTGCAGCATCGTCGGCGTCTATTTTTGAGTCTTAGAGTGGGAGACGTTACATAACTCCGTTCATAGAGATTATTTTATAGGAGGAATATCCCAAGAGGTTCGTAATGCCCACGATGTGGTCATATGGTGGAACAACGGATCCTAAGCAGCATTTGTTAAGTTATAGGTGGTACATGAATGGTGCCAAAGCAACGGATGCAGTAAGATATAGGTATTTCCCATCTTTTTGGAAGGAGTGGCTTCGAGTGGTTTACCCAATTCGTGCCGAGATCCATATCAATGTTTGATGAGGTAGCGAAAAAGTTTATGGAATAATTCAAGTTCCACACTTCCCGACCTAAGTATTTAATGTCCTTGTCAAATAGCAACCAAGGTCTTGGAAAGACTCTAAAGAATTTTTTTAGTAGATTCAATTCTACTATGGCAAAAGTGAATAACCCAAAAGAGGATATTTCACAAATGGCATTGGTTCGGGGGATACGTCTGCACATAGACTTTGGTAAATGCTTGAAGATGAAACAAACATCTACTATGAGGGAGTTCTACCAAAAGGCGAACCCATATCTGCACTTGGTAGAGTTAGATATGGTTCCTGGAAAGGTTGATGGACCATCAAAAGAAGTCATACAAAGTAACATGGCCATTAAAAAAACTAGTGAGAGCACTGGTAATGTCTCCACAAATGTGGGAAATAATAAAAATAGTCAGGGAAAAGAAGTCAAGTTGCAGGTGGTAGAAGAAATGATGCCAAGAAGCGTCCGAGACATCTGAGGCCAGAGGAGTACACTCCTATGAATGACACTCCATGCAAGGAACAGAAAGGTATAAAAAGCTATATCGGACGGAGGCAACAGAAGCTTAGCACCATTCTGGAAAGTATTTTCGTTTCCATGACACTCATGGACACAATGGGTATTATCACTTGAGGGACGTCATTGAATAATTAATATGAAAGAATAAATTGTAGATGTATGCGAGAGATTCATAGGATGGTGAAAAGGATGCTAGAGCTCAGGGGCAGAACGCCCGGAGGGATCGATCTGGATTCAACGGAGTGGGTCCAGGCAATTGAATGGTAGGATCATGATTAGTATGATAACTGGAGGACCTCATCTAGTGGAAAAGAGTTGTAATGTTGCAGAATTTCATTGTAGCATGTGCTATAGGAGAGATGTTTTTCCACCGAAGATGGAGCTCTATCAAAATGGTTAAGGACAATGAAGGATGATATTGTGTTTCATGATAGAGAGTCCGATGAGACTGAAGCATCGACACTTGATCCCGTGGTAATTACGGCTGTTGTTTGGCTAGCTACTATACGCCGAGTGTTGATTGATAATAGAAGCTTGGTTAACATTCTGTTCAAGAGGATCTTTGATCTAATGAAACTTAGTCCAAAAGATATCAAGCTAAGTAAATCTAATATTCAGGGATTTATTAGAGAGGCAAAGGAGTCTATCGAGACTATTGACCTATCGGTGGAGTTAAGCAAAGGAGATCGCAAAATTATAATGATGCAAACATATGTTATTATTGATGAATTTTCAGCTTACAATGCCTTTTTGGACCGGCGCTTGCCAATTTTAGTATAGCACTGTCTCCTTGGTGCTTGATGATGAAGTTTCCAATGAAGAATGAAGTTGGCGCTATTCTAGAAGACCAAAGAAGCACAGGTCGTGAATGCTATGTCACTGAGCTTAAAGAGGTAAAGGGACGAGAGATGAGAAATGGTGCAGAGAAAGCTCTCTACATCAAGAGTCCAGATGCATTGTAATCAATGCCCAAGCCTTGACTCAAGAGCCATAGTAACTTCTTCAAGTCTGCAGATTCTCGGAAGGAGCCAAAGGATGCGCGGGCAGCTCCAGCAGATTTGAAGATCAACATCCCAATCGATATGGATGATCCTACTCCGGTCCTTAAGATCGGATCTCAGCTTAGTGCCAAATTGAGAAAGGAGTTGATTAGTTTTCTTGTATTTTCCTAGACACATTCAGACATGTTTAGAATATCATCGGAAATAGAGTGCCATGCATTGAATGTGAACCCAAGGTGCCCTCCCGTGAAGCAAAAAAGATGCATTCTAGGTCTAGAGCGATCTATTGCATTGAAAGAAGAAATGGATAAGCTGATGGTGAATGGCTTTATTCACTATGCCTTATATCCTAAATGGTATCAAATCTCGTGTTGTTCGAGAAGCCAAATGGAAAGTGGCAGACATGTAATGAATATTTGGATCTGAATAAAGCGCGCCCAAAGGATAACTTCCCGCTCCCAAAGATCGACCAACTTATGGACTCAACGACTGGACACGAGTTGTTATTCTTTATGGATGAGTATTCTAGCTACAATTAAATAGCAATGCATGTTCTAGGTCAGGAGCATACAAGTTTCATCACTTATTTGGGACTATACTACTATCGAGTTATGCCGTTTGATTTGAAGAACGCTGAAGCTACCTACCACGGATTAGTAAATAAGATGTTTGAAAATCAAATCGGGGTGACTATGGAGGTACTGTAGACTATCTGCTTATGAAGTCACAACTGTTGACAAACTACATAAATGATCTTTTAGAAATGTTCGATGTACTATGAAGGTACATAATGAATTCAAAGCGATTAATGCCTTGAAACATGTAACTACCCTTAAGACTAGGAAGGAAATGCAAAGCTTGAATGAGAAAGTCGCTGCGTTGAGCCGATTCATCTCTAAAGCGATTAATAAGTGTATACCGTTCTTTGATGCTTTAAAAAAGGGAAAGGGAAACTTTTTTTGGACAAAGTAATGCCAGGATGATTTCTAGGAATTGCTGAAGCACATGGAGAGACCACCGATCCTATCGAAGCCTTTGGAAGGTGAAAACTAGTTTATATACTTAGCAGTATCTTCTCATGCACTGAGTGCAGCCTTGGTACGTGAGGATATGAAGATCCAAAGACCTATATACTATATCAGTAAGTTGTTTACTGACGTAGAAAAATACTATCCGAAGTTTGAAAGGATGGCATACTATTTAGTGATCGCTTTAAGGAAACTATAACCATATTTTCAAGCTCACCCGATAAAGGTGCTGTCAGATCAGCCTTTCAAGCAAGTATTGCATCGACCTGCGACCTTGGGAAGATATTGAAGTGGAATATAAAAACAATCCAATATGTCATAACTTACTATCCTAGAATGGTGATAAGAGGACATGTGTTGGCTGATTTCATTGCTGAGTTTACCGTTTGGGATGGAGAGGAGGAAGATGATATGGTCCAACCTATTTAGTGGAAGTTATACATAGACGGAGCTTCCAACGAACGTCATTTCGGGGCTGGAGTGGTTCATATAACCCTGAAAGGACATATGATATGCTATATACAAAGTTAAAGTTCCCAATAATGAACAATGAGGTTGATTATGAAGTGTCAATACCTGGACTCGAGATAGTGAAGAAACCGGGAGTCGGGACATTGCATGTATACAACGACTTTTTGTTGGTGGTTTGCCAAGTAAAAAATGAATTTCAGGCTAAGGGAGCGAGATTTGCCCCTTGACTAACGAAGTCGTTGGAACTTTTAAATGATATTGAACAACACACAATAATGCACATTCCTAGAGACGAAAACATGAAGGCAAATTCATTGGCTAAGCTAGCCAGCTCTGGAGATGTGCAACTGATGGGATTGGTTCCAGTTGAAGTTTTATCAGCTCCGAGCATTGACCGGATGGATTTCGACCGATCTTGAAGATCAAAAAGGAAAGGGAGTCATGGATGACTTCAATTAAAGTCTATTTGCTAAAGAGAATTCTCTTGTAGGAACGGAATGAACAACAAAAACTCCTTCATAAAGTACCACTATTTATAATTCAAGGAGTGTTATACAGGAGATGCTTCTCTATCCCTTGTTGTGATGTGTCAGCGAGGATGAGGCTAAGAAAATCCTCATGGAAGTACACGAAGGAAGCTGCGGTGACCACACCGGGGCAGAAGTTAGCAAAGAAAGTTCTTCTCTATGGATACCTCTGGCTGACAGTAAACTAAGATGTTGCTGGTTACACGAAATAGTGTGACAGATGTTAGAGATTTATGAAGATTCCAAGAGCCCCATCAACCGAGATTACGCAAATGATTAGCCCATGGCCATCTGCAGTCGATGTGCTACCCATATCGAAAGGTGAAGCAAAGTACGCTGTTGTAGATGTGGACTACTTCATAAAGTAGGCTAAAGCGAAACCGCTAGCCATAATCGGTACTAAGAAAGTGATCAACTTTGTGGTAAAGAACATCATATGCAGATTTGCAGTCCCCTATAAAATCATAACTGACAATGGAACTCAATTCGAGAGTGCAAATTCAAGGACTTCTTTAATCGGTACATGAGAAGAGCTTCTCGGAGTAGCACATCCACAAGCGAATGGATGGGTGGAGGCGGTGAATAAAATCATCAAATCCATCATAAAGAAACGATTGACAAAAGCAAAGTAAAATTGGGTTGACGAATGACCCCTAGCATTGTGGCTTATCGAACGACCCATAAGTTCGCGATTTGCATATTCCATTAGCTTTGGCCTATAGAACTAATGCATAATTCCGATAGAATTGGAGATTCCTTCCCTGCAAAGAAAACACTATGATCCCAAGGTGAATGAGGGACTCTTGTGCGAGTCCCTCGACTTGGTTGATGAGAAATGAGAAGAAGATGAATTGAGTGTATCTGTTCATCAGAAAAGAGTAGCGTAGCATTTTTAATGACAATGTCAAAAACCGTAACTTTAGGATAGGGGAGCTCATATTGAAATGTATTCTCCCTAGTACGAGAGCACTTGAATCGAATTAGAAAGGTCCCTGCTATTGAATAGAAGCTTAGGGATGGAACATTCAAGCTAGCAACTATTGATGGGATCCCAATTCTACAGCCATGGAATAGTGAACACTTACGATGCTATTTCACTTAGATTTATTCATGGAATAGTGAACCTTAGGGAATTGAGGGCAATGTAATAAGGCTTGACTTGACGTTTCTTTTGATTATAAATAAAGTTAGCTTTAAAACTAATGGAACTGTGTTATTGTAAGCTTCTAGAACTAATGTAACCAATGGAACTGTGTTCTAGAACCAATGTAACCAATGGAACTGTGTTCTAGAACCAAGGGAATATTATTTGCACCGAGTACTTTTAAGTGAATCGGGACTTTGAGACAAAGATGAAGTAGTTCATTAACTTGGAGGCAAGCTTGGAATGATGATGGAAATGACCTCTAGGAGAAATCAAAATTGGAAAGTTAGAAGAGATCGTACCGACATGAATTCATGTCAGTACCAAATTGTTTGGCCTGCGCTATTATGGGCAACTCTGTTGTGATCAGGTGCTAGAACTATAAAGTGATCATCATGGGACCCATTTTTGAAGGAGTAAGTGGACAACTCCAAAGCTATGCAAAAAGGAAAAGTACCAAATAACGCAGATCGTCTTGGTACCAAGTAGAGTTTATAGGAAAAGTGCTCAAAGCTTAAAGACTTGAAGATGCAAGTTGAACTGAAGGAAAGGCTGTAGATTTGCACAAGACAAATCATCTCGGTATCGACACGATTCATGTCGGTACCAACGTCATTTGTGCGACGAACAGACCTGTTCTTCCTACCTATTATCTTGGATCTGGACCTTTACCTAGTATTCCATGATATGGCGATTCTAATGGGCGATTATCCTGTAAATAGCAAGCATATAACAATAATGGAAGGACTTTCGGCCTCCATTTTTTTTTATATTCTACTCTCTACACACCATTGTCATTTAAAGCTTAATTTTGTCGTTCTAGACCAAAAATCAAGTTGCAAAGCTCTTATGCCTATGATAATCAATTTATACTAAGACTAAAGTGGACGTAGGCCACATAATTTGCCGAGCTACCATAAAAACTCTGTTATTTACCGTTTTCTTGCTGATTTGCTAGATCTATCTCATTTATCTTTGAATTGGGGTGTTGTGCCAATTTTTGGTTCAATGCGCCCGCACACACACTCACACACATATGTGTGTGTGTGTATTTTCGGATTAATGAATGTATATACACATATACATGCATACACACACA
This sequence comes from Allium fistulosum, assembly GCA_030737815.1. NCBI lineage: Eukaryota > Viridiplantae > Streptophyta > Magnoliopsida > Asparagales > Amaryllidaceae > Allium > Allium fistulosum. The sequence goes on from CM060907.1 coordinate 994,839,457, forward strand.
CACACATACATACATACATATATATATATATTGAAACATATAATAAATATACATATACATACATACATATATGTTAAATCCTTTTAAATAACTAATATATGCTTTTAAAAATATTAATGTAAATCTGTATGGATTTACGTTGTAAAAAAATTAATACAAATTTCTATGGATTTGAAAAAAAATTATAAAAAAATATTTCGGCCCAAATTTTATAAAACTTTTTTCATGTGTAATATTATTTATTGATAAATAATTTATGAATAAATATTTTAAACTAAAATATAAAATATTATAAATGTTTATTTTAGAAAAAATTATATATATATGTAAAATATTTAAACGCGTCTATATTTGAAATTTAAATTTAGATTTAAAATTGATTTTTGGCTAGATCTAGATCTATTTTTAAATTTAAACCATCATAAGACATTTTAGATATTAATTTCAAACCATTATGAATTGGTAAATATATTTTAGATAAGTAAAATTATTATAATTATTTCATATAAATAAATTTATCCATATATATATATATAAAGGGATAACTGTGTCTATTTTGATCTAAATCCCAAAACTTATATATGGGCATATTAAACCATGTACGCTTCTTGTATGTTGCAATGTGCATTATACACTTATATGTGTATTTGATTCAAATATTCGTTGTATATTATATAAATTAAATCAACACTTTTATATAAACAAATTAAAGAAAATAAAGATTTTATTTAAAATAATTTAGATTGGATCTAAATTATTTGGACTTATAGGCGCAATAAGATCTTAAAAATAGATTTTTTAAAAAAATTCATCCATTATCTCATTGCAACCTGGCCAAGTTCCTTCATCAACTAGGGAAACAATGGAATATGGTGAATTGAGGACTAGATATTCAACAATTGTGGTGGTGGGAACTAGCAAATACTGCATCTTTCTTAAGATCTATAGTCATGAGATTGATGAACGCTAACACTTCATAGATATAATCGAGAGAAAATGTTGTTGTGGTACATTAACAGTCCACTAGACAGTTTTCAAGCTTCAACAGGGCGATAATTTCAATAGCCAATGAACCAAGCAATGATTACCGGTGGCATATGAACACTTGGTCATCCCTTAAGGAACTAAGGTACATTTTTTTAAGACTTTGCTTGCTTATTTCTTGTTAAAATAAAGTTCATGAGTGTACCTTGGTATGACTGTGTGAGATCCAGAGACAAATCTTGAAGGCATGGTCCGGTCTAAAATCGAAGGCACATTTGACCTGAACCTTTAGATTTTTGATTTCTACACTTTCCAAACTTTGTTTGAACTGCTTGGTTATGAACTTCATTTTCATAAATTGATAGAACTATGCCTTGTGATTGATTTATGAACCGACTGAACCATGTTCTATGCAATGTGAACTGATAGTACTATGTTCTGGTTAGTAGAACAGCATTATGAACGGTCCCTTTTCAATACAATAGATAATTAAAAAGAGTTTACCTATATCCATTTCAAAATCATATCCGAACCTGTGAATCTTTTCTTTCATGAAAACCTCCTTCTTATTTTAACGAGTGCAAATCAAAATATCATTTCTTGACTCTTCAAACCATGTTTACCCATATACCTTGAATTATTTCATTCCATAACATCGATTATACATTCTCATATAACCTTGGAACCAACTTAGGTTAGAATATCTTCTATATATCCATAAATTGAACTTTAATACCTCCTTTCACCTCAGCACACTAATGGTGCCTTTTCCAATATATTTTTCTCATCATCGCTTACAAATTCGTATAAAATCCGAGCATAGAGTTAGTCTGAGATATCTTTTACAATCTAACATCCAAATTCAATCATTCCTTTATACAAACATGCTAATGAAATCCTTTCCAAATATGACTTCTCATTATTTCCCTTTTTACCATGATATAGTCGAGATAACTCAATATGGGATGTTGTCTCACCATATCAATCCAATAAATGTAATATTCATTAGTCAAAATTGCATCATACCATAAAACCACATTAAGGAACATCAGAAATGGATGAGGTCCCACCATATCAAATCCATGTCACATCCAAGTAGCAAAACATTCTTTGATTAGGCAAATTCTACACTAACATAATTCAAGTCCAAAACAATGTACTTGTAGTTGCAATGACAACTAAAGCATTAACATTTTATAATTATCACCACAGAACAAGTATACGTTAAGACGACAACCTACTCGCCTTCCAAGCTAAAACAGACATGTGTGGTGTAAGGTTGCTTGCAACATCAGATCAATGAAACTTATCCACGAACCAACTAAATAACTTATTATCCTTGGCGATACTAAATAACAAATCATCCAAAAATTATTCACTCCATCTCGATCGTTACCGCAACGATATCGGATGAAAGAATGTGTACACTTACGATTCCAAAAATTTAATCTATGGTTCAAACTCCAAGTCGGATCATATTGAAATACTATTGGGCCACTAAAACCTAATCAAATAACAACTCTAGTTCCTTTTAAATAAAAATTCAACTATACCTTAAAAGATTACAAATTGATTGGTTTATGGGATCCAATCGACTAAAATTCCAATATCACCAATGTCTCTTCTACTATCTAGCTTTTCGAGTGAAACTCTACTTCAACCATACCTTCAAAAATTCCAATATCAAGTAGATATAACTTCGACCTAATCTTCAACTGCAAACCTTAACTCGAATTTTTTGATGTTCAGTTAAAATCTCTTCTCTATGATGTTTTAACAAAATAATTTGAACTTACTTCTCTCTCTCAGTGCAAATATGATCACTCTCTTTCACCAACTTGGAAATTTTTATATCCAACCCTGATTCTCTTCTAGAATCATATGTAGAAGAGACATGTCAATAGGTCTTATGAGTTTATTTAATTAGGAAGGAAGATCAGAATCTTCTTCAAAGGCACATGCGATTCCTTTCTCCATCCAATATCATGTGACTACCGGGAGCACGACATACGGCAAAATTGAGCCCAGTTCGCTATTCCTTATCTAAGCCACATTCCTAATCTTCATCTAATATCATTGCATAATAAGTCATCCAATCTATTTTTAAATCAATCTATAACCTAAGAGACCTAGTACATATGTGTAACCAAAGGACTCTACACTGCATAACAAATTTCCAATCATGGTGACCATAGTTGAATGGATCGATCCTCTAAACAGATTTGACACCACAACATATTCATGCATTATGTGAGATTTACAGCTTAACATATCTACCATTAAATTCCTCACCCAAAAACGATAGCTCATCTTCTATCACAACCCGCCTTCCCTACTCCATAGCAGATGGTGATGCACTTGCACTTAGAGCCACTTCTAGTGTGTAAGCTTTGACTGTATGACCTTCCTTATTCGCTTAATAACCCATCAAACCATTTATTTAAAATATTATTTTATAAAACTTCCCATTTACTTAAAAGGTATAAAAATAATCCGTTCATCTTACATTTCATTTATTTTTATATTTTTAACTTCACCACCTATTATTTTCCCTTAACTTCTAAATTTCAATATTAATCAGTTAAAATACATTTAAGTTCAAAATAAATTATAGTTATTTTTTGAAATACTCATACTTTATTTTACAACATCACTTCATATAATTTAGAACCACTTTATCATATATATATATATAAGTATATATCATTTTATTAAATAAGTTGCCAATTCTAACATTTCTAAATAATACATATTGTGTGTATATAAAAAAATATGTTTTAAATTTTGTTTTCACTACCGACTATATTCATATCAAATTCCGAAATCATTTCCAAAACTTTAAATCATATATTAATATATATATTCAAAATTTTATATCACGAACCCTTCAATTCTTATCCAAAAATATATACATTAAACCTCACCGATTTGAAATAAAATTTTAAATCCCTTTGTAAAAATCATTAAAATATATAATTATATGTATGTATGTATATGTGTATGTGTATGTATGTATGTATATATATGTGTGTGTATAATAATCTTAGATAAATACCACATTTTTCATAAATCCCTTTATAAAATAAATACTATAATTTCAAATTCCAAAACTTTAAATCATATATTAATACATATATTCAGCTAACTTCATCATCTCCTCATTTAGTGTATCTATCAAATCAAACCCAAAGAATTGAATATTTTCACAAGAGTGCATAGCCATGCCCACGTCATTATATAGGTTCAGTTCCAATATAGGGTTTTCCCTACCTAAACTAGAGAAATCTCGCATAACTTCGAGAATCAACAACTTGAGGTGGTCGAACAAGAACCACTCCATGTATAATAGTTGTAGGTACTACGAGGTTTGCGCTGGTTTGGCTTATCACTTGTAAATATCGGTGGAACCAAACAGGAATGTTCACAATGAAATATCGTGGTATAGAGTCTCGTACCATTTCCATTTTTTGTTTTAACCCCACCAGCATTAGTTTTTGTTCCAATTTTTGTCAAGTTACTCATTCTTAGCTTTTGGCAAAATGGAATTAATCAGCAACTCTTCAGTATGTTGTTAACAAAACTAGAATAGTAAATGTGTATACCTATGTACTGAAGTTATATATTATATGCGGGGTTATAAAAATACAGATACGCTTTCTCAATACATCCTAGTCTTTAATTCATGGAAAAATTTTCCTTTGATATCAGATGTAACCATTAATACTTTAGTTATTGATTATGGTGATAATGACCTTAGTAACAGTAATACATTAATATAAAATATAGATACTAATGTATGCATGATATTATACAAGTATTGATTCGAAGATACTGTATAGAGACTCAAGAAATGGACATGAAGACTCATGAGTATAAAGATCAAGATATGAAGATTTCAAGGCTATGGTATAGTATATAGAGTCATAAAATATTGTTAAAGTACCCGGTAGCAATCTTTGATCTCTATCTTCTCATTTTCTTATTCTTTGTTTTTAAAACAAAGTATATTTCTAAATAAATTAAAAAAAAAGTTTAAAGTTTAAAATGTTTATAAACTATGTTTAAATTATTTTACGAAGTATCAAAATATTTTACAAAGCATAAGATATTCAAAACAATTTAAAACAAAAGAATTTTCAATTCTCAAAGTGATATGTCGACATATCCATATATAGTATATCGACATACATGTCGCAAATTTAAACTTCAAATTTTGAAATGAAGTGTCTATTCGTCGTAACTCTTTGCGAATGGACATATTTGTTTATTCTCTATATATAGGGGGTTTCAAATGAATTTTTTAACAATTACTTTCTTATTATCTTCTCTCCTTTTACTCTGCCAAATTTTTTAATGAAAATTTATTCAAGTCTTCTCAAATTCAAAACAGAATCAATTCAATCCTCATCATATTGATTCTCTACTATTTACTCTTTAATTTCAATCATCTCTCTCAATCAAAGATCAAAGTGCTATCCAAGAGGCTATATGATCAATTATAACCAAAGATCAAGAAATTATCTTTGGAAAAACGATAAAACTCTAGTTGTACTTTCGCGGGTGTGATTATAGCCTGTTCAAATCAACTAGGTGCGCTTGGTGTCATGGAAATCCAAGTGGGTGTGCACATGTCCCGTCCAAATCAAGTCAGTGTACCCAGAGCTTGGAAAATCTGGAGGGTGTGTCACGTAGCCTTGAAATCGAGATTGTATTGGGTTTGCCTTTTGCTCGTTTAAAGATTGGCATTTGAAAAGAAATCTGTACAATCAACTGTATTGGACTAGATGTAGGGTAACTCCAAACCAGTATAAAAATCCTTGGTATGATCTCTCTAATTCTCTACTTTTCACTTTACTGCATTTATACTTATCTGTTTTTGCATCTGTGATTGTTCATTCTGCGTTGATTAATAATAATTTTTAAAGAATTTTAAAAAAGATTCATAAAAATTAGAAAATACTATTTACCCCACCCCTTTCAGTATTTAATTAGCTTTAAGATCCATAATTCTGCAACCCACACTTGGTATTAGAGCACTAGGTTTTCAAAAACTCTCGTAATTTAATTTTTGAATAGTTTAAATGGCTAGTAATATTTTTAACAATTTTGCAGAAACAATTTTGTGAAACCAATATGTTATAGAAATTAATATTTTTAAAAAGGCGCTAGATTTCTTGGAAATGTATGATTTTGAATTGTAGGAACTAGTTTACTATGAACAGACACTTGAAAATCAAATATCACAAATCAAAAGGGACAAGTTAATACCGGATAGTGGATGTTCGAGACACATGACTGGAAATCCAGAAATACTGAAAGATATAGTCTATAAAGATGGTGGATCGGTAAACTTTGGAGACATTTCAAAAGGATATGTGATTGGCATCAGCAATGGCAGTAACTCTAAACCTCATGCTATTGCTAACGTTTTGCTAGTTAGGAATCTAAAACATAACTTGCTTCGTATTAGTCAATTGTGTGATAAGGGTTTTAAAATTAATTTTGAAAAAGATAACTATCCTATTGAAGATAATGAGTCAAACATTGTCTTTGAAGGTATTAGGAAACGTAACATCCATATTTTAAGTATGAAGGTGTCCAATGAGAACTTATGCCTTTTGGCTGAATCTAACAACCCTTGGATTTGACATAAGAGATTTGGTCATTTAAATCATAAACACCTTTCTACAGTTACTAAATCCGAAGTTGTTAGGAGTCTTCCTAAAATAAGTTTTAATGTCAATAATTTATGTAATGCCTGTCAATTAGCAAAGCTTCGTAAAAGTTCCTTAAAACTAAAGATATGATTTCTACTTCTCATCCTCTTAAACTTCTTCACTTAGATCTTTCGGACCTCTGCAAATATAATTAATAAATCACAATAGATATGTATTCATGATTGTAAATGATTTCTTTAGATTTACATGGATAATTTTCTTAAACCTTAAAAGTGATGCTTTTGAAATCTTCAAAAATTTTACTAAAAAAATTCGAAATCAAATGTCAACTAAAATTAAAATGATTAGGGGAGATCATGGAGGAGAATTTGAAAATTTTAATTTTGGAAACTTTTGTAACAAGAAAGGAATAACCTATAATTTTTCATTTCCAAGAACACCATAACAAAATAGAGTAGTAGAACCTAAAAATAGAACTATATAAGAATGTGATAGAACAATGTTAAATGATAGTAAATTATCTAATAGTTTTTGGGTTGAAGCAGTTACTACAGCATGTTATATTTTAAATAGAATTTAAATAAGACCTTTGACTAAGATATGAATTATTTTATAATAAAAAGCCTAAAGTATCTTATTTTCGAGTTTTTGGTAGTAAATGTTTTATATTAAATACAAAGGATAAATTTAGATAAATTTGATGCTAAATCAGATAAAGGCATTTTTATTGGTTATTCAAATAGACGTAAAGCTTATAGAATTTTCAACACTAGAACTAACACCATTGAAGGAACATGACATGTTTCATTTGATGAAAATTTTAAAATCAATAATATCAATTTTGATGAGGAAGAAAATGTCGATAAAAATAACAAAATTACTAATGATGGAGATAGTAATAATTCAGAAAATTTACATCCAAATAAAAGAATAAAATATTCGAAAGATCACCCTATAGAAAATATTCTAGGAAATATAACATATGTTGTAAAAATACGAAATTAATTAAATAAAATGAGTAATGTTGCTTTTATTTCAACTATTGAACCTAAAAATCCAAAAGAAGCATCATTAGATAATTCTTGGATTCTTGCTATGCAAGAAGAACTACATCAGTTTACTAAAAATGATGTTTGGAAATTAGTCCCAAGACCTAAAGACAAATCTATAATAGGAACTAAATGGGTATATAGAATTAAAATGAGTGAACAAGGTGAAGTTATTAGAAACAAAGCAAGTTTAGTTGCTCAAGGTTATAGTCAAGAAGAAGGTATAGATTTTGATGAAACTTTTGCTCCTTTAACCAGATTAGAGGCTATCAGAATTTTACTTGCTTTTACAAATCTTAATGACTTTAAATTATATCAAATGGATGTCAAAAGCGCATTTTTAAATGGATTTATTAAAGAATATGTATATATAGAATAACCCCTATTTTTTAAGATGGAATACCTAATCACATTTATAAATTAATGAAAGCTTTATATGGTTTAAAATAAGCTCCTGGAGCATGGTACGATAGACAAAAATCCTATTTATTACAATCTATTTTTTTAAATAGAAAAGGTATTATGGTACTTTATTTATTAGAAGAAATAATAACGATATTCAACTTATACAAATATATGCAAACGATATTATTTTTGGATCAACAGACGAAAAGTTAGATAAAGAATTTTCAGATATAATGACTAAGAAATTTGAAATAAATCACATGGGAAAATTAACATTCTTTTTAGGACTACAAATAAGGCAATTAAATAATGGAATTTTTATAAGCCAAGAAAAATATGCCAAGGAATTAATCAAGAAATTTGGAATGTCAAATACTAGTGGTAAGCCAACTCCCATTGCAACTAATGAGAAAATAAATACAGAAGATAACTCAAAAGATGCAGATCAAAAATTATATAGATGTATGATAGGATCATTACTTATAATATAATTACTAATAGACCAGATATAATGCATAGTGTTTGTCTATGCACAAGATATCATTCTCAACCTAAAGAATCTTGTAACGATTCTGGATTTTCGACTTCCGAAAATCGACATTAATACGTTCATTGTATCAACTGCCGAGAAATCGAATGTCGGAAAACCGAATTGTTATGGTTAAAAAGAAGAGGTAGAAGAAGACAGAAGAAAAAGAGAACAGAAAAACACAGAAATAGAAACAATATCAGAATCTCACATATCGCAGCGGAACAACATATAATAGATAAATGAATAATCTTTAAATCAAGAACTATATTCGTTTATACATTACATCATCATCAGAGTTAATATACACACAATACATCAATGGACAGTTATACAAACTTGTCCTCATACAGAATACACAGCGGAATAAATAATATCATATAAAAGTGATACGTCTCGCTATCCAGCTCGCCACTGAGCTCCACAACATCTCCTGAATCCAGAATGACCTGATAACCTGACTCTAGGCTGCCTGTGTGGAAAATGATGGGCACCCAGAGTTTAGGAAGGAAACAATAAACTCCAGGTCAGTCATGGGACTGGTGTGAGAACTAAAACAGTTATTATCTTTAAAACAACAACAACAAAGGAAGTAAAAGACATCCGCAATGCTTTTTGGAAAATGAAACTACCATAAGACCTCCCGCCACACACACAATGCAAACGCAGAATTGGAGGAGATTTCTTCTTATGATAGTCAAACATGCTTACTACGCAAAAGAAAAACTCTTTTGATATTATTACTAGTGCATAGTGTGGAAAACATTTCGAAAGTATAATATTAATCTTAGCCAACATACAACCATTATTGTATGCCTACTATAGCTACTATGTTCAATAGCAGGTTACCGCCACATTCCATAGCAGGTTATACAACTAAAACCGTACATGGTTCGTATTGTTTCTTTGGATTTCCAACAAATGGTCAGGCTAAGGAACTTCCTACTGCCATATTGGATCGCCTCTGGCGGGACGTCCCGAGAACTAACTAGCTCTCTGCCAACACAAGGCCTTACACTGGGTAACTACTACACGAATATGCCATCCCCCGGTCCTTTGGGACCTTTATCCGAGGCGCCTCGATCACACAACAATCACACAGTAAATGAGATTAGAGTATCCACATAGGTTAAATACCAGGGCTCCATACCTGATACCACCCTTTTCCAGAAGGAAATGACATACCCTAAAGGGAGCGACCCTCGTAACCTTGCCGCATCATTCCTGTTTCGACCATTTCCGGGTTGTGAGGTCCGAAGAGGTCTCGTCCACAAAGCTACGCTTTTTCACAAAGCCGTGCTTTGATCAACAAATGATAAATAAATAATCATCACACAGCAACACTCAGCATGCCACACAACCAAATTGGGAGTATATCACTGATAACTTTCAACTACATAACCTCTGAGCTCGTACGTCTCAGAGAAGGGTGTTAAGCTAAGAGAATAAATTCTCCACCACCAACAGAAATGTATTTGAAAGAAATCAGCTTTATATCTCAAAATGTAATGCCAGACATGTAACCATACAAGTCTGTTCCGGGTTCGAACAGAACCGAAGGCACTTCCAAAGAAGCCCTTGCAATCCGGGTATTCACAATCCCGATCAAACTTCCCATCACAAAGGAAATCTCTATACCATAGCTAACGGTGTAGAGACAATCGATAGGTCATCCTATCGTTTTCACAAATACCCGGTCTTCACCACCGGTCTTCAATATAATCCATATCGTCGTATCACTAATTCGGAATGGGTTATATGACACAAAGGTCTTTTCCCGGCTAACCCGAATAGTGAGCACAATATTTAAAACATATGGATATAGGGATTTCAATTAAGTCACAACTTATTACCCAAATCCTTTCCTTTAAATGGTTTAAACAAATTACCATTTTAAATCTTTAAACAAAAAGATTTACTTCTCAAAGTTCACCCAATTTCACAAAGATTCATTCACAGATTTCCAAATCAATTTCCATTTCAATTGGATTAACCCATTAAATCTTTAAATCAAGATTTAACTTATAGCTTTCAAAACTATTCACAATTCAAGTCTTTTATAATATAAAAGATACATCATTTGAAATACTCTTTTATTTCAAAACAAGATTTAATCATTGTCACAAAAGTTAATTCATAGTTTTTTCCAAACTATTTACAATTTCATTTTAACTTGAATTGTTTCGATACAAATTGGAAATCTTTTCAGTTTATGAAAGCTATTATTATTTGAAAACAAATAGTTTTCGTTTTGGGAAAAACTGGTTACAAATACACAAGTTAAAGCCATCCAAGTATAAAACTTGAATATAGATTTAAATTTCCAAAACCATATTTTAAATGGTTAAAAACCCATATAAATACCTTTTATGACTTATACCATCTTTTAAACCAAAATTCCCAAATTATTGAATTCAATTTCAAAATATTGAATTCAAATTTTAAATCAAATGATTCGAATTTCAATTTTATTAAGTTATTTAAAATAACTTTTATTTTTGAACTCATTTTCAAAACTTTCAATTCCAATTCCAAAATTATTTTGGATTCAAAAATCAAAATTTTCAAAATTGATAAAAATCTGTGACTTAACCAATTTTCACGTGAAATCCACATTTGTGTGTGTATTGTGTAGTCCACGGTTTAACACAATAGTGCAACCACATTCAACCATCACAGATCAAATATAACAATATAATTTGATAAGCGGTATAACTATAACGCTTATCTTTCATTCACAGATCACAGATATATATATCACAGATAAACAAATCACAGATCACAACACAAATTAGGATATATCACAAAGCATCACATATCAGAGATGTCAAACAATTCAACATACAATATAATCCAAACATCCATAAGTAGGATTAATTTAATTATCTGATTAATTTAAATCAGATAAATTTCTATAAATAAATTTGACTAGTTATGGTAAATTAATAATCAATTAATTTCAAATTGATTTTCAAATTTATTTCAAAACATCAAATAAATTTCCAAACATTTCCAAAGGATTTATTTTCAATCACCAAAAATCAATTACCAAATGGATTTCTAAATTAATTCCTTTTCAAAATAAATTCCTTCTTAAGAAGATAAATTCCTTTATTTTCCAAACTATTCACAAATCCAAATTTTAAATAAATTCTCAACTTATAAATAATATTTTTGAAATCCATTTATTAAGCCCTTTTTCCCAACATTTGAAATTTAATTCAATATAGTTCAAAAATAAGACTTTCATCTTTTTAAAACTCCTTTTAAATTTGTCCAATTCTCAAAAATAAATTTTCACAATAAATTTTCAATTTGAATTTCGAAAATCCAATTTTATTTATTTTCGGTATCCAACGATACCAAAAATATATTCGGCTAAATTTTAGCCTTCAACAATTTCAATCCACATATATAATCACACGGTGATTATAAATAATCAACACACAACATTGAAACAATTTCAAATGTTTGAGGAATCCAGTTGGATCCCTCCAACCTGTTTCCCTGCATCCACAGATGTTAGCACAATACCAATTCCACTTCAATGTGGAATATCGTGGTATATGGGATTTATAAAATACTATCCGCTATTATACGGCGCAATAGGGTCTCATCTGCTATATAATGCGGGAAATCAACTCCAAATACATATATAATACCAATTCCACTTTAGAGTGGAATTATCGCGGTATATGTTTTTAATAAATAATCTCTGCTTAATATACGGCGTATAGGGTCTATTTCAGCACAATAAATAACAATTTATCATCCAATCATCACAATCAATACTATCAACAAATTTTAAATCTAACTATTTAAAAATTAAATCGAAACAAATATTCGATTGAGTGAGGAGTTCTCACCTTGCTTTCAATAACGGTTGAAGTGTTTGTTCCGAATAAAATTAAACGAACGTTTAATTTTACCCGAAATTATCACTGGCTCCAAACAACCCCAAACCAGCTCCATCACGAAGAGCTTGTCAATACGGACCTGACACAATTCGTTTCGTGCGAAACGGACCTCGTATGAAAAAGTTATGCAGTTTTAAAGTTTGGACGAATTAATATATATAAATTTACACATCTTCTTTTTAATTTTAAACCCTACATTTCAGATATGCCGTTCGTTTCCTCCTAATCACATCAGGCCGCACGCCCCTTTCTTCTTCCCAAACGTGAAAATCACGTATGCCTCAAACCCATAGCTGCCGTTTCTTTCATGAATTAACGAGCCACCACCACGACACTTTAGCCCGATCAACTACCACCACCACGAAGCCAACGTCGAGCTCCACCTTCACCATCAAACACGTGCAACTCGGCCTCACCTCTGCCTTGAAAAACGTGAAATAACACACGACTTCAAGCTTCAATTGTCGTCGATCCACGCGCCTATATTCGATCACAACCGTATAGATTTGAAGATCTTGTCGAGCACTACAACATTGTAGTTGAGCGTTTATGCTGATACTGAAAGTCGATGGATTGGAAGAGATTAATGGAAGAAGGAGGAGAATTTCTGGCCGTGCAAACCATTAGTGGCGGCTAACCCTAGCTAGGGTTTTCTGAATGCAAAAGTGAAGAATTGAGGTCCTTTTATAGAAATTTGCCAAAACACTATTCATCGAAAATTTTCCGAACTCCAAATCAAACGTGCCGGCTGGCATTTCTAAGGTTTTACCCACGTTCCAAACACAATGGAACGTGTTTCGGGAGCTAATTCGGTCATATGTGTGAGTTACGGAAATAAACGATCAAATTTAAATCAAACCGATTTAAAACGATTTCGATGCGTTCTGGCTTGCCCCGGACAAACCGTAAATCCGATTGACACGAAATTTGAAACCTTACAATAATTTCATATTATGGATCCGATGAAACTAGTTTCGTCAAAATCCGAGACTATTTGAAAAATGACTATTTTTACTCGTCAATTAAATATTAAAATATTCAATTTTCACAAATTAACTTTTAATTCAATTTTAAAAGTTCTATAACATCATTCTAACTCCAATATGATTTAATATAACTTTATAAATCATTTTTAATCACATTTGATCAAATTTCCGATTATTTACACAATTTCAAATATTAAATTATCGATTTAATTATCCAATTAAATCTCTATATTCGAAATAAAATTTATTCGACTTACAAATTTCACTCGTTAATATTTAAAATCAATTAAATATACGAATTTCAAATGATAGAAATTCTAGGTCGTTACAATCTTCCCCCCTTAAAAGAATTTCGTCCTCGAAATTGCAAAGTAAGAAAAAGTCACAAAATCCATTAACTTTTCAAAACAATTCGTTCAAATTAGATTTCAAAATCACTTAAGTGTACAACTTCCCCAAAATCCAATAGTTAAACTCTTTCAAAAACTTTACTAAGTTTTTCAAATCTATACTTAGTTATACTTTTCAAACAAACTATATCGTTTAACTTTTAACTCCAAATCAAAAATTTAGTTTTCACAAATTTTCCAAAATTTCCCGAAAATTTTCTAACGCCTTAAATTTTCAGAAAAATTCGCCATAGCCTCCTTTGCGCGGTTCGATCATAGTAGGATCACAATAGACATAAATATATATACATCGACCCACACGGTCGGAAAAGCAGAAAAACAGTTCATATTTCCTATTTTTATTGCGTAGGCGTACCTTTTTAGCATTTTTAAGCAAAGCAGTTATTTATTTAGCATTTTAGCGCAACCAAACCAACTGAACGGTAGCCCCGGCACCTGTACTTACTCAATTTAAACACGTAAGTGACATATATAGGAAATTCATTTACATTTCATTAATTTTCAATAACAAACACAAAGTTTCCATAAGCAATGCAATCAAATAATTCCCATAAGCAATTTATATGGTTTCAAAACGAATTCGAATGCTTTCAACAAAATTTTCAAACCATACATGTATTCATTTTCAATTAGTTCACATTCACTAATTTACATTCATATTAGTTCACTTTCAATTCAAATTAAATTACATAGCTTTCAATTTTTATCAATTCAATTTCATTAACACTTAATGAATTATACTATATACAATCAACCAACAATCATATAACAACCAATGTATATTCAACACAACCAAATTTATTCAATTTACTTTCAATTTGGTTCAACACTTTTAATTCCAATTGGTTTAATATTAAATTGGCTTCCATTCAATTTCCAATTTCCAATTACATTAGCTTTAATGAATTAACACTTACATCCATTATTCCATATTAATTCATTTACATTCGATTGATTAACTTCAATCCATTTATTAATTCAATTGCTAATTCATTTTACAAATAAAGTTGAATCTCATTTATATAACTCAAGTTCATATTCTTAATGACTTCATTATTTTATTTCGATATCAAAATCAAATTTATTCAACATCACTTAAGTTATATTCCAATTAAACATCATTTGTTTAATCTTAACTTAAATTTCCACTTATAAATCCAATTCAGATTTTGCTTTTCTTAACAAAATTCGTTTAACCATTTTATCATTTGGTTTCACTTACATCTCCTCATTTTATAAGTTACACAACTTATTTATTTAACTTCCAAACCATATTATAGAATCACCTATCAAATTCAATTCAATTTGTTTAACTTTCCTTTAGTTAAATTTCCAAATCATATGTTTTATTATGCTACTCAAATTTATTTCAACTTTACCAAAGCTATATTTATTATCTCATATTATAAGTTCAAAACTCGTTTTACTTATATTCATCAATTTCAACTTGGATTTTAATTTTAATTTTTTTATCACAACAAAACTTCAATTTTTCAATTTATTATGGTAGCAAATCAATCACATAGAAACTCGAAAATGATACTAATGATGCTGCAGTCATCACCCTTATTATTTCCCAGCAACACTAGTGAATTCAGTGCTTTAAATTCTTTCAAAATTTCCCTTTTATTTATAAATCACATTTACAAATCGTTTTCTCATATAATTTCACTATTTAACTTTTACTTATACAAGATTATTTCACAATTGTAAATCATATTAATTATAATTCTGTACTTATACAATTGTTGCTCTTATATAATTTATTCAAACAACTTTCATTAATTTATATATATTCACATTTTCAACAACCAAACAATTCAATTTTATATACACTTTAACAATCCCTTGGAAAATCACTTCTTTTATATACAAAATATAATCGAGGTAAAATTATTTCATTTACCCAACTTAAAATGATACTATGTCGGTTTATCTCGTTTAAGAGTTTAGAAACCCCTATCGATTACAGTTAGCTAGACTGCACCGACCAGAATCTATAAACAATCAACCGATAAGTCAACACAATACAAAATAATTTCATATTCACTAACAAATACGCGCTCATATCTATTATTACACTCACACTCATTCTAGAGTACTACTGACTCTATCTCTAATGAGTAACACCCAACAGAGCCAAGGTTATCGCTTAACCATATGCTCTGATACCACATGTAACGATTCTGTATTTTCGACTTCCGAAAATCGACATTAATACGTCCACTGTATCAACTGCCGATCAATCGAATGCCGGAAAACCGAATTGTTATGGTTAAAAAGAAGAGGTAGAAGAAGACAGAAGAAAAAGAGAACAGAAAAACATAGAAATAGAAACAATATCAGAATCTCACATATCGCAGCGGAACAACATATAATAAATAAATGAATAATCTTTAAATCAAGAACTATATCCGTTTATATATTACATCATCATCAGAGTTAATATACACATAATACATCAATGGACAATTATACAAACTTGTCCTCATACAGAATACACAGCGGAATAAATAATATCATATACAAGTGATACGTCTCGCCATCCAGCTCGCCACTGAGCTCCACAACATCTCCTAAATCCAGAATGACCTGATAACCCGACTCTAGGCTGCTCGTGTGGAAAATGATGGGCACTCAGAGTTTAGAAAGGAAACAATAAACTCCAGGTCAGTCATGGGACTGGTGTGAGAACTAAAACAGTTATTATCTTTAAAACAACAACAACAAAGGAAGTAAAAGACATCCGCAATGCTTTTTGGAAAATGAAACTACCATAAGACCTCCCGCCACACACACAATGCAAACGCAGAATTGGAGGAGATTTCTTCTTATGATAGTCAAACATGCTTACTACGCAAAAGAAAAACTCTTTTGATATTATTACTAGTGCATAGTGTGGAAAACATTTCGAAAGTATAATATTAATCTTAGCCAACATACAACCATTATTGTATGCCTACTATAGCTACTATGTTCAATAGCAGGTTACCGCCACATTCCATAGCAGGTTATACAACTAAAACCGTACAAGGTTCGTATTGTTTCTTTGGATTTCCAACAAATGGTCAGGCTAAGGAACTTCCTACTGCCACATGGGATCGCCTCTGGCGGGACGTCCCGAGAACTAACTAGCAATCTGCCAACACAAGGCCGGGTTACCCCTTACACTGGGTAACTACTACACAAATATGCCACCCCCGGTCCTTTGGGACCTTTATCCGAGGCGCCTCGATCACACAACAATCACACAGTAAATGAGATTGGAGTATCCACATAGGTTAAATACCAGGGCTCCATACCTGATACCACCCTTTTCCAGAAGGAAATGACATACCTTAAAGGGAGCGACCCTCATAACCTTGTCGCATTATTCCTGTTTCGACCATTTTCGGGTTGTGAGGTCCGAAGAGGTCTCGTCCACAAAGCTACGCTTTTTCACAAGGCCGTGCTTTGATCAACAAATGATCAATAAATAATCATCACACATCAACACTCAGCATGCCACACAACCAAATTGGGAGTATATCACTGATAACTTTCAACTACATAACCTCTGAGCTTGTACATCTCAGAGAAGGGTGTTAAGCTAAGAGAATAAATTCTCCACCACCAACAAAAATGTATTTGAAAGAAATCAGCTTTATGTCTCAAAATGTAATGCCAGACATGTAACCATACAAGTCTGTTCCGGGTTCGAATAGAACCGAAGGCACTTCCAAAGAAGCCCTTGCAATCCGAGTATTCACAATCCCGATCGAACTTCCCATCATAAAGGAAATCTCTATACCATAGCTAACGGTGCAGAGACAATCGATAGGTCATCCTATCATTTTCACAAATACCCGGTCTTCACCACCGGTCTTCAATACGATCCATATCGTCGTATCACTAATTCGGAATGGGTTATATGACACAAAGGTCTTTTCCTGGCTAACCCGAATAGTGAGCACAATATTTAAAACATATGGATATAGGGATTTCTATTAAGTCACGACTTATTACCCAAATCCTTTCCTTTAAATGGTTTAAACAAATCACTATTTTAAATCTTAAAACAAAAAGATTTACTTCACAAAGTTCACCTAATTTCACAAAGATTCATTCACAGATTTCCAAATCAATTTCCATTTCAATTGGATTAACCCATTAAATCTTTAAATCAAGATTTAACTTATAGATTTCAAAACTATTCACAATTCAAGTCTTTTATAATATAAAAGATACATCATTTGAAATACTCTTTTATTTCAAAACAAGATTTAATCATTGTCACAAAAGTTAATTCATAGTTTTTCCAAACTATTTACAATTTCATTTTAACTTGAATTGTTTCGATACAAATTGGAAATCTTTTCACTTTATGAAAGCTATTATTATTTGAAAATAGATAGTTTTCGTTTTGGGAAAAACTGGTTACAAATACACAGGTTAAAGCCATCCAAGTATAAAACTTGAATATAGATTTAAATTTCCAAAACCATATTTTAAATGGTTAAAAACCCATATAAACACCTTTTATAACTTATACCATCTTTTAAACCAAAATTCCCAAATTATTGAATTCAATTTCAAAATATTGAATTCAAATTTTAAATCAAATGATTCGAATTTCAATTTTATTAAGTTATTCAAAATAACTTTTATTTTTGAACTCATTTTCAAAACTTTCAATTCCAATTCCAAAACTATTTTGGATTCAAAAATTCAATTTTCAAAATTGATAAAAATCTGTGACTTAATCGATTTCCACGTGAAATCCACATTTGTGTGTGTATTGTGTAGTCCACGGTTTAACACAATAGTGCAACAACATTCAACCATCATAGATCAAATATAACAATATAATTTGATAACCGGTATAACTATAACGCTTATCTTTCATTCACAGATCACAGATATATATATATATATATATATATATATATATCACAGATAAACAAATCACAGATCACAACACAAATCAGGATATATCACAAAGCATCATATATCAGAGATGTCAAACAATTCAACATCCAATATAATCCAAACATCCATAAGTAGGATTAATTTAATTATCCGATTAATTTAAATCAGATAAATTTCTATAAATAAATTTGACTAGTTATGGTAAATTATTAATTAATTAATTTCAAATTGATTTTCAAATTTATTTCAAAACACCAAATAAATTTCCAAACATTTCCAAAGGATTTATTTTCAATCACCAAAAATCAATTACCAAATGGATTTCTAAATTTATTTCCTTTTCAAAATAAATTCCTTTTTAAGAAGATAAATCTCTTTATTTTCCAAACTATTCACAAATCCAAATTTTAAATAAATTCTCAACTTATAAATAATATTTTTGAAATCCATTTATTAAGCCCATTTTCCCAACATTTGAAATTTAATTCAATATAGTTCAAAAATAAGACTTTCATCCTTTTAAAACTCCTTTTTAATTTATCCAATTCTCAAAAATAAATTTTCATAATAAATTTTCAATTTGAATTTCGAAAATCCAATTTTATTTATTTTCGGTATCCAACGATACCAAAAATATATTCGGCTAAATTTTGGCCTTCAACAATTTCAATCTACATATATAATCACACGGTGATTATAAATAATCAACACACAACATTGAAACAATTTCAAATGTTTGAGGAATCCAGTTGGATCCCTCCAACCTGTTTCCCTACATCCACAGATGTTAACATAATACCAATTCCACTTCAATGTGGAATATCGTGGTATATGGGATTTATAAAATACTATCCGCTATTATGCGGCGCAATAGGGTCTCATCCGCTATATAATGCGGGAAATCAACTCCAAATACATTTATAATACCAATTTCACTTCACAGTGGAATTATCGCGGTATATGTTTTTAATAAATAACCTCCGCTTAATATACGGCGTATATGGTCTATTTCAGCACAATAAATAACAATTTATCATCCAATCATCACAATCAACACTATCAACAAATTTTAAATCTAACTATTTAAAATTTAAATCGAAACAAATATTCGATTGAGTGAGGAGTTCTCACCTTGCTTTCAATAACGGTTGTAGTGTTTGTTCCGAATAAAATTAAATGAACGTTTAATTTTACTCGAAATTATCACTGGCTCCAAACAACCCCAAACCAGCTCCATTGTGAAGAGCTCGTCAATACGGAGCTGACGTAATTCGTTTCGTGCGAAACGGACCTCGTATGAAAAAGTTATGCAGTTTTAAAGTTTGAATGAATTAATATATATAAATTTACACATCTTCTTTTTAATTTTAAACCATACATTTCAGATATGCCGTTCGTTTCCTCCTGATCACATCAGGCCGCACGCCCCTTTCTTCTTCCCAAACGTGAAAATCACGTATGCCTCAAACCCATAGCTGCCATTTCTTTCATGAATTAACGAGCCACCACCACGACACTTTAGCCCGATCAACTACCACCACCACGAAGCCAACGTCGAGCTCCACCTTCACCATCAAACACGTGCAACTTGGCCTCACCCCTGCCTTGAAAAACATGAAAGAACGCACGACTTCAAGCTTCGATTGTCGTCGATCCACGCGCCTATATTCGATCACAGCCGTATAGATTTGAAGATCTTGTCGAGCACTACAACATTGTAGTTGAGCGTTTCTGCTGATACTGAAAGTCGATGGATTGGAAGAGATTAATGGAAGAAGGAGGAGAATTTCTGGCCGTGCAAACCATTAGTGGTGGCTAACCCTAGCTTGGGTTTTCTAAAGTCCTTTTATAGAAATTTGCCAAAACACTATTCATCGAAAATTTTCCGAACTCCAAATCAAACGTGCCGACTGGCGTTTCTAAGGTTTTACCCATGTTCCGAACACAATGGAACGTGTTTTGGGAGCTAATTCGGTCATATGTGCGAGTTACGGAAATAAGCGATCAAATTTAAATCAAACCGATTTAAAACGATTTCGATGCGTTCTGGCTTGCCCCGGACAAACCGTAAATCCGATTGACACGAAATTTGAAAGTTTACAATAATTTCACATTAAGGATCTGATGAAACTAGTTTCGTCGAAATCCGAGACTGTTTGAAAAATGACTATTTTTACTCGTCAATTAAATATTAAAATATTCAATTTTCACAAATTAACTTTTAATTCAATTTTAAAAGTTCTATAACATCATTCTAACTCCAATATGATTTAATATAACTTTATAAATCATTTTTAATCACATTTGATCAAATTTCCAATTATTTACACAATTTCAAATATTGAATTATCGATTTAATTATCCAATTAAATCTCTATATTCGAAATAAAATTTATTCGACTTACAAATTTCACTTGTTAATATTTAAAATCAATTAAATATACGAATTTCAAATGACAGAAATTCTGGGTCGTTACAAATCTCATCTAAAATCAGTAAAAATATTATTAAGATATGTAAATAATACACTAGATTATGTACTTTTTTTTATCCAAAAGAAAATTCTTTTGATTTAATTTCATATAATGATGCTGACTATGCTGGCTGCAAATCATCCACAAAAGGTACAAGTGGAACTTATCACTTTTTAGGAAACTCTTTAGTTTCCTTGTTTAGCAAAAAGCAAAATTTTGTATCTCTGTCCATAATTAGAAGTAGAATATACTTTAGTCGCACTAGCCCGTTCACAGGTCATTTATGTGCTACAAATGTTAAAAGATTTTGGTTTAAATTTCACTAAATCACCAATATACCACGATAATACCAGTGCAATAAACCTATCTAAAAATTCAGCACATCATGCTAGAACCAAATATATAGATATAAGGCATCATTTTCTAATAAACGATGTAAAAAAGGAAGTAATATCACTCAAATTTATAAATACTGAAAATCAAATAGCCGATATTTTAACAAAACCATTAAATTGAATATCTTTTATTAAGCTTAGAAGAGAGTTAGGAATATGTTTGTTCTTTGAAATATAGATATGATGAAATAAACATTAGAAAATTAAAAGAAAAATAAATTTTCAAAATTAATCTACATATGTCGAC
The DNA here is from genome assembly GCA_030737815.1 of Allium fistulosum. Lineage (NCBI taxonomy): Eukaryota > Viridiplantae > Streptophyta > Magnoliopsida > Asparagales > Amaryllidaceae > Allium > Allium fistulosum. Next base: position 994,861,439 of record CM060907.1, read on the forward strand.
ATACTCCTATCCTATATGTGACATATACTGGTAATTCAGAAAACAAATTTTCCTTCTAAATTCAAATTCAAAATACACTTATATAAGCACTAAATTTAGAAATTAAACTCATTTTTTGTCTTTCTCCTTCTCTAATTTCTAAATAAAAATAAAACGATAGCCTCCTTAAGTTCCAAACACCCAAAGAAGAAAATGCACCCTTTTCCTTCCAAATTCCCACTCAAGGCCCTCTCTAGAGCATCACCATGGAAAAAGTAACTAAAATTGAGGATGATATGAAGCATGCACTGCATATGCTTTCTGAAATAGAAGTTGTTCAACTACACCTCTTAAAAGAACAAGAAAAACAAGGGCGATTCTGCGAAATCTCCAGAAATACCTATTGGATAATCCAATAAATCAAATACTAATCAAAGAGGATACTCCTAGCCTTATTATCCACAATCTGATGAATAAGGAGGAAGAGGAAGTAGGGGAAGAAGAGAAAGAAAAGGAAGAGGAAGAAGACGATGTTGAAGTCAAATGCGTAGGCGAAGTGTGCTTCGATCGAGACGGATATCTTGTCGAATAAAAAGGGAACTTCTATCTTCATTATCCTTTCTGTCCCATCCACAAGTCCCCTATATTCAAGAGAAATCCATAGATTTAGTTATAGTACTTAATAGTTTGGTCTGTTAGGATTAGATTTGGGTTTGTGTGCATTCTAGGTTTTAGGATTTGTGTGTTTTAGTTTGCTTTGATTTAGATTTGAATAACTTGGTGTGTGTTTGGATTGAATTTGATTGGTTTTGATTGTTTGTATGAATGATTTAGTTTGGTTGACTCGAATGTATTGAAATTGTATAGTTTGAAATTACATTAGTAAAATTTACTTTATCATTTATCATCATGTTTAACATAGAATAATATCATTCATTATATGCATCAAATATATATATATATATATCACCGTTTTAACTTAGATTATTGATTTTGAATCATATAACATCATATATTTTAGTTAGGAGGAGCTTCTCTTAAGTTTTTCATAAGTTTTTCTTAATTCAACTATTTTTTATTGATGACAAAGGGGGAGAAAAATATAAAATATATATATACACATATCCGGGGGAGTTATCTAACTCAAACGGAGTTATATCACATTTTATACAAAATATTAATGGTTGCCATCATTAAACGGGGAAGATTGTTAATACCTTAGTTATTGATTTTGATGATAACAGCCTTAGTAATAATAATACATTCGTATAAAATATGAATACTAATGTTTTGTCAAGTTATATAGAGTATAGTGTAAGATATTATACATGTATTAATTTGAAGACAATATAGTATAGAAACCCAAGAAATGGACATGAAGACTCATGGGTATAAAGATCAAGATATGAAGATCTCAAGACTATGATATATTATATAGAGTCATAGAATATTGTTAAAGTCCCTGGTAGCAATCTTTGATCTCTATCTTCTCATTTTCTTATTCTTTATTTTTAAAACAAAGTATCTTTTTAAAATATATTTAAAAATATTTTATAGAAGTTTTTTAAAGTATAAAATGTTTATAAATTATGTTTAAATTATTTTATAAGGTATCAAAACATTTACAGTGCATAAGATTTTCAAAACAATTTAAAACAAAAGAATTTTCAATTTTCAAAGGGATATGTCGACATATCCATATACATGTTTACATACATGCTGCTAATTTGAAATTCAAATTTTGAAATGAAGTATCTATTCATCGTAACTCTTCGCGAATGGACATGTCTATTTATTCTCTATATATAGGGGGTTTCAAACAGATTTTTTAATAACTACTTTCTCATTATCTTCTCTCCTCTTACTTTGCTGAAATTTATGGTGAAAAATTATTCAAATCTTCTCAAATTCAAACCAGAATCAATTTCTATCTTCATTATATTGAATCTCTACTATTTAATCTCTGATTTTAATTATCTCTCTCGCTCAATCAAAGATCAAAGTGTTGTCCAAGAGGCTATAGGATCAATTATAACCAAAGATTAAGAATTTGTCTTTGGAAAAACCATCAAACTCTAGTTGTATTTGTATGGGTGTGATTGCAGCTCGTTCAAATCAATTGGGTGTGCTTGGTGTCCTGAAACTCCAAGTGGGTGTGCTTGTGTCCCATCCAAATCAACTAGGTGTACCCAGAGTTTGGAAAATCTGAAGGGTGTGTCTCGTAGCCTTGAAATCAAGATTGTATTTGGTTTACCTTCTGCTCGTTTAAAGATTGGCATTTGAAAAGGAATGTATACAAACAATTGTATGGGACTGGATGTACGATAACTCTGAACCAGTATAATAATCATCCGTGTAATCTCTCTAATTCTCTATGTTTTACTTTACTGCATTTATACTTATCTATGTTTGCACCTATGGTTGTTCATTCTGGGTTGATTAATAATAATCTTGAAAGAATTTTAAAAAAGGTTCATAAAAAATAGAAAACACTATTCACCCCGTTTAGTGTTTAATTAGTCTTAAGATCCATAATTCCATAACCTACAGTAACAACCCACCTTTTCCTCCTTCTGGTTTAACGCCCAAACCGATGTTCAAACCATGAAAGTTGAAACAATGGATCGTTGAGCGATAATAACAAGAAACAGAACAATATTTCTAACTATAACATTCTGAACTTATGGTAGAAGGAACAAAATTATAAAACTATAAAATAGTCATTAATTTCAAACCACACCATGACAATTACATCACTTCGAAAGTTCGTTCAAGACCAATACCAATCCCAAGCCATACTATATATAAGTCATATAGCATATGCACAATATAGACAATATGTACATAGCAAAGCGTTGTCGTCAAGCCCTTCATGTCTCCGACACTACAAGAAAAACCATTTATAGTTGCAAAAATCGGTGGCGTTTTATTGTAAACGCAACAAAAAATAGATTACCAAATAATATAAACGTGGCAAAAAATAATTCACGTTTCCCGCTTCTAAAAAAAAGAGTCCGCGCTCGAACTAAATAAACATAACCTATCATTTTACTCTCGTACTTAACAAAATTCTCGTCCCTAATTTGCTTTCTTCTTCAGAAAATTTTTTCCCCTTTTAATTGTGTCAAAATTTCATCGCACTCAAGTATCATCGTCAACTCTGTCGATTCCCCCTTACTCAACATCGAGTCGCGACAGCCAGCAGATTTAGGTATATTTAGGTATGAATCTTTTAAATCGATTAGGTATATTTAGGTATGAATCTTTTAAATCGACTTTGTGATTCTATTTGGATTTTATATGAATTTTAATGCATCTTATTTTCGTATTTTTTCCTAAACTATTACTGAAATGGTTGATTTAAAGGTGGAAACGATCACTCTATATCATTTGTAGCTTGGAATCCATGGAAATAAAGAGCTCTGTACTCTGATTAATTGAATCGTTGCTAGAGGCAAAGTATCATGATATCAATAAATCACTTATTAATAATTCTGCCAAATAAGGAAATCTTAATTCCAGTTTTCATAGTTTTTGTTAGGATTATATTTTTTGTGAACTGCTATCTTTGTTCGACTGATTTTATATGGTGCATTGATATGTTTGGTATTTGTTTTCTTAAAAGAAATGGGTATATTAGATCATGCATTTTAATGTTGGTCTTTGTTTGTCAACTGATTCAATGGCTGGTGTTGTAATATTAATTTGAGTTTTCGCATTTCTTATTAAGATCTCTTTCTATAGTTACAAAACAATTGGACCAAGCATTCAGGACTCTCAATTGTTGTGGGTTCCTAATCCTACTCTCTCTCAGGCCTAAGAATCTTACTGTGGTGTAACCATGGACAAGAAATAGGGATATTTTCTCTCAAAAAATCCTTTTTAAAGGTCCATTTAAGATGAACTGTTTAATACAATAAAAATATAATAGATGAAAGAGAATTACTAATCATACATGCCCCATGGTGATTTCTTTCACTTGTTTGTGGTAGTTTTCTTTACTTTTAAATTTTGAAATAGGTCATCCCGCTTGGGGTTGTTAGAGACATACATTTTTGAACTCCTTGTTGATCTTATTTTTGCTGTGTATGTCTTCCTTACCCTTTGCAACTTGATGAGGAATTTTCTTAGATGAACCAGATATCGGGGGCATGCTCGTATCGGAGATGGCATGCATGCTATTGTCCTCAAGTTCTGCATCATACTTTGGATTAGCTTCATCTTTCTCATGTGCGATAGATTTTATTATTTTATCACTTATCTCTGAATTTTTTGCAGCTGCAAAATTTGATTGCTATATAATTAGGATATGGGGCTGCAACTTCAAAGAACTATATATTTTTTGTCCCCTCATTATTTGTGTTCTGCTTCTGTGTGCACTAAGCATGATTAGTTTTTCCAATCGCTTTAGCCATGAGGGGACAAACTGTTGGTTTGTACATTCTGAGGCTTTGAATTTATATGCAGTAATTCTATAATTTGCTAGACTTAGGCTTTGAATTCATGCATGGATTAATTATAAATACAGGTAAATCTGAGGTTAAATGCAAAATATAAGTGTAAAATTTATATTTTTGGAAATGTATTCTTTGCCTTTGTCTACTAAACCACCATGGTTATATGCAGTAGTGCTACAAGTATTTGTACTTCAACGTCTAGTTATTTTTTTGATTACAACAGATAACCAATTTATACGTCAAAGATTGGAAACTTATTTGCCTTCAAATGTCGATAATGGAAAAAGGCTGGGTTTTTTAAACAGGTGATAAAACCATGATTAACTTAATATGTATTTTGAGAATTAGAACATATAATCTAATACTAAAGCTCACTTTTTTTTACTTTTTTCATAGAACTAGTATAGAATACCGACAAGGAGCAATGAATTTCGTGCATGCTGCAAAGAGGAATGTAAGAAGTGTAGAAAAAATTTTATGCCCTTGCAAGGATTGTCGGAATCTTAGTCGTCATGATGACCAAATCATCGTTGAACATTTAATTATAAAAGGAATGGATCCTAAATACATTAACGGTGTATGGTATAACCATGGTGAAGAGATAAATGTAGAGAATAAAACAAATAAGTTTGACGTATATGAACTATTCAAGATGATTCACTATGAAGATGAAGATTTTTTGAATCAAGATTTTTTTGATGATGATAAAGACGATGTTGATTCTCAAAGAAAAGAGGATGAGTTAGTCAAGAACTTGGAAGATGCAGAAACTCCATTATATCCTGGTTGCACAGATCACACAAAATTATCTGCCATCACCGTCTTGTATAATCTTAAATGCGAGACTGGCTTGTCCGATAATGGTTTTGATAAGCTTTTAGCTGTGCAACATCTATTTCTGCCGAAGGATAACGTGCTTCCCAAAACCTTATATGAAGTCAAGAAATTTCTTAAAGCATTCGACATGGGTTTTGAAAAGATACATGCTTGTGAGAATGATTGTTGCCTTTTCAGAAAAGAATACAAAAATTTAGAAAGTTGTCCAAAATGTGGTTCCTCGAGATGGAAGAAAAATCAAGATACTGAAGAGGTTATACAAGGTGTTCCAGTTAAAGTATTGAGATATTTCCCAATCATTCCGAGGTTTAGACGAATGTATAGATCTCAAAAGATGGCTGAAGAATTAAGATGGCATTTTAATAATAAAAGTAATGATGGAAAAATGCGTCATCCCGTGGATTCTATGACATGGAAAATGGTGGATGAAAAGTATAAATCTTTTTCATCTGATCCACGCAATCTTAGGCTTGGTCTTGCTACAGATGGATTCAATCCATTTTCCATGTTGAGTTCGAAATATAGTTGCTGGCCGGTAATGCTTGTGACATACAATCTCTCGCCTATGTTGTGTATGAAGAAAGAAAATATTATGTTAACTTTACTTATTCCAGGCCCGAAGCAACCCGGGAATGATATTGATGTATATTTGGCGCCTTTGGTGGAAGACTTGCATCACTTGTGGTCTAATGGAGTTACTGCTTATGATGCATTTAGTAAAACTTTATTTAAACTGAATGCAATTTTGTTATGGACGATTAATGATTTTCCGGCTTATGGAAATCTTGCTGGATGTCGTGTGAAAGGGCAAAAAGCTTGCCCATTATGTGGCGTCAATACCCATTCTCGTTGGTTGAAACATAGACGAAAGTTCGCCTACATGGGTCATAGAAGATTTCTACCTCCTTCAGATTCACGGAGGAAACAAAAGGCATTGTTTGATAATACCATAGAGACAGATGGTGCTCCTAGAATGCTTTCTGGGAGAAACTTCTATGCATTATTGAAGGATTATCCAAATGATTTTGGAAAAGGAATAGAGGAGAAAAGTAAGAAGAGAAAGCATGTCTATGATAAAGAAGATGAATATAATGATACTAACAGTTCTACAGAAGTAGAGCTATCAAGGTGGAAAAAACGATCAATTTTCTTAGATTTGCCTTATTGGGAGGTTAGTGGTTTATTTATTTATTTTTCATTGTTTTAATACAAGAAAAACCCAATAATGCATTATTGTTTTGGTTTTCATAGGAACTTCCATTACGTCACAATTTAGATGTGATGCATGTGGAGAAGAACATTGGTGAAAGCCTATTGGGCACAATGTTGCATGGAAATAAATCCAAAGATGGAACCAACTGTAGAAAGGATTTAGAGGATTAGGGAATTCGAAGTGAACTTCATACACAACCTCGTGGGAATAAAACATATCTTCCACCGGCTCCATATATGTTGTCAAAATCCGAGAGAAAAATATTTTGCAAAAGACTGTATGATTTCAAAGGACCGGATGGCTACTGTTCAAATTTAAAAAATCGGATTTCATTGTCGGATTGCAAAATTAGTGGATTGAAGTCACATGATTACCATGTATTAATGCAACATTTATTGCCAGTAGCATCGAGAGGGTTCATGGCAAAGAAGGCAAGAAAAGCGATAATTCGCTTATGTTCTTTTTTCAACAAATTATGTCAACGTGTTCTTGATAGAGAGAAGGTAGAACAAATCAATGTTGAAATTATTGACGTTTTATGTGAGCTTGAAATTTTTTTTCCACCATCTTTCTTTGATATAATGATACATTTATCCATTCATCTTGGAAAAGAAGCACAAATGTGTGGACCTATTCATTTTCGATGGATGTACCCATTCGAAAGATATATGAAGACACTCAAAGATTATGTCAGAAACTATGCACGACCAGAGGGATGTATTGCAGAATCGTATCTTGCAAATGAATGCATGTTGTTTTTCAATGAATTTTTGAAGAAATCAGGACATATAGAGGAGAAAGGAGCTCGAAATGAAGATTATGAAAGTAGTAGAATATTAGAGGGACGTCCAATTTCAGTATCGAAGACAATTAAATTGCCAGTTAATGAGAAAGAAAGTGCTCATTTAGCTGTGTTAATGAATATGGCCGTGGTGGAACCGTTTATAGAGTAAGTTTATGTTATATTGTTTTAAATATTTTGATGTGTTCGCAATGATATATATAACTTATAATCAATTGTTCAATACTAGTTTGCATTTGGAGGAATTAGAAAATTCAGACCAACGCATGAAAAAAACGCAACCTTACTTTGGGAAACACATACAAAAAGTTTTGTCGATTGGATTAAAAGAAAGGTTAGTTAGATTTCAAATATATTCTCATTCAACTATCAATATTACTATATAAATTTACATGCTAAATGAAATTTGTTGTAGATACCTATTACCTCCAAGGATCATAATGACATGTTAAAATGGATTGCTTATGGTCCGAAGGATGATGCCATGTCTTTCAAAGGATATATCATCAACGAGCAACGTTTTCATGTAAAAGATTTAGGGAGAGAAACTCAGAATTGTGGGGTGACTTTTGATGCAACTACTATGTGTAGAGCAAGTGCTAAAGATATGTCCCAAGTGGTTGATGTGGTCACTTATTATGGAATATTGACAGATATAATTTTATTAGATTATCATTTGTTTTATATTCCAGTTTTCAAGTGTCGTTGGACGTATAAAGGAAATGGAGTAAAAGTTGATGATGATGGGTTCACTCTAGTTAATTTACATCAAGCATCATTTTCACGAGACCCATACATACTTGCATCTCAAGCAAAACAAGTATTTTATTCAAGAGAGAACGATGTTTCTAATTGGTACATTGTAATGAAAGCACCATCAAGAAGTTTTAATGATATAGAGGAGCACGATTGCATCGAGGGAGATATTCAAGTGGTGGAAGATGAAATAACGGAAGCGGATGATGAAGATGTTTGCTATGTTAGAGAGGATTGCGAGGGCATAATTGAGTAGATTATATGTTCTACTTGAGCATAGTTGTTCATTTGCTTTAGTGATGGTTGAACTTATATATTAAATCCGGGCTATTTGGAAATTTCATTGAACTTGTATTGATTTTCTTTAGTGATTGTTGTTCATTTGCTGCACTAATGCTTTGTTTTTTTTAATGTTGTGAATGGCTGTTAGTTTGCACCATTTAATTTTCTAATCCATTGCAAATGCATGTACCATTCAATTTTTTTTCTTTGTGTTTTGATCTTTGTATACTTCCATAGACAAAGCATTATATGTTCTTATCAATTCTGTTTGCATATATTGCTTGATAATGAGTAGTGTTCTTATCAATTATGTTTGCATTACATGTACATTTTCTCATAAAATTACAAATCTGTTCATCATCTCAAGGCTTTTAGGCCTGCTTGTTTGGTTTGCAAACTGCCACATCTCTTTTCAGCTACATGTTGATGATATTTAAGTGTTGTTTGTTAATATTTATCGCTGCTTATTGTTTACATGTGCTTATTGGTTTATACTGTGTTTTCTGTCACTTGCAGAAAAATATGTCTACAACATCTGTACGTACCCGCTTGCAGAGAAAGGCTGAAGAACAAACAGTCAAAGCTAAGAACAAACAGTCAAAGCGAAAACGTAAAGTTCCAGCTAGTATAAATGAAATAGAAGAACAACCAGACAATGCTAAGAAGCAGGCCACTGTTCACAATAAAGAAGACGAACAACCACTAGATGATATCCCCTCTGACCCAAATGAAGGACTCCGCTCAGAAAATGAAACCTGTCCTGAACAAACTGCTGATGCCGAGCTGGAAATTGGGAAACAAAGTGAAGCTGAAATCGGAAGTACATCTCGGAAAAGAGGCGGTAGAGGTCCAGCAAAAGCAAAAAGACTCCCGTCATGCAGTCAGGATCGAATTGAAGTTGAGTTCAATGATCTAGGTGTACCAGTAGGGCAAGGGTCGGTATATTTATCCTCTTTTCTTGGACCGCTTGTGCGGGAGCAGGTTCCATACACCATTGATGATTGGAGGAATATTAGTGATGACTTAAAAGAAGTTTTGTAGCAGTCGGTTCTGGTATGAAGCAGGCATCTATTATTTAACATTCTGACTCTAATATGTTTTGAAAATGACTTCTAATATTGCATGGTCTTGCCAATTATAAATTGAAATTGCCATCTAATATCACCTGGATAAATTGAAAAATAGTTCTTGCCAATTATAAATTGAAATTGCCCTCTATTAACTTCAGAAAACCTTTCAGATTTAATTAAATCTGTCGTATTTAAATTAAATAAATTTTACTAATATCATGTTTTGATGTATTGTTGCAGATTAGATTTAAATTGGAAGAGGAATGGCAAAGAAAAGCTATATTTCAACAAATGGGAGTACTTTGGAGATCGTCAAAAAGCAAATTGGTTCGAAATTTGCAAAAAGCGGAGAACGATGAGGAAAGACTTAAACTGAAACCTACGAACATAAAAAGCATAACCGATTGGAGGAAGTTTGTGAAGGCGAAAACAAGTCGGGAGTTTAGGGTAAATCATTCATACTGAACTCGTCTGGCATGTTTCTGCAAATCCATCTACATAGTTAGCAACCGATAAATTTCTTTAGAAGTGAAGTCCAAGTGTTGGTGGATGCTGAGGGTTCCTGTTTAGGTATTAGCTGTAGGAACCTATGACAGTACAAAATACAAATGCATTATGACAAGCACAGGAACATTTTAAATGAAGTTAAAAAAACACTTTGCAAGTTAGTTCAATCTATAAATATTATTAGTAGATATGGAATGCTGTATATGTCAACTGAGTTATCCAGCATTAATAATACCAAATAAGTATATGACCATGATGAATTGATTTTCAAATAAATTGCAATCCTCACCATACATATTTACCCTGCATTATAAATATTAGATAGTTTTTCTTTTTATGATTTTGGTTGTTAAATTCTAGCATCTTTTAATATTTTCAGCAAAAAAGTGAGAAATATTCAGCCCTTAGGTACACACAACTTCCGCATACAACCGGTCGTAGGGGAATGGCTAGAAAGACCGAAGACATGGTAAGTTCATTAACTATAGCATTATTTAACATTATTTTATACCTGTCAGTTTATTAATTTAATGTTATTCTATTTTTAGAAAAAAGAAAGTGCAGATCCATCGTCCATAAGTAGAGCTGATGTGTGGATTAGATCTCACATTAAAAAAAATGGTGAACCAGTGAACATGGAAGCTGCGAATACTATTGTAAAATTGTTTTTAATTTTATTGGTATTTTTTTTTGAAACTATGAAATTTTTACCATTGTACATTATCTATGTGTATTTATTTATATAGGAGGAGATCAAAAAATATGGTAGCCTATCCCAATCCGGCTCGACACAGAATGATATTGGAAAAGATGCTCTTGTACATGTACTGGGACAAGATAAACCGGGACGGTTAAGGGCATTGGGTAGGGGTTGCACTTTAACCAAGCTAGCTTTGGCCCAGTCCAAAGATAAACAAGTGTCTCGGTGTCGAGAGGAAATAGCAGAATTGAAGGGAATGATACAGACTCTGATGGACCAGAAGGTAAATTTTTGGAAATTAATTTATATTCGTAAAATATTAATTTATATCCGTGCTTCGCTGCAGGGCAAAGAAAGTTCGAGAAGGAACTCACCTAATTCGGTAAAAATAATATTTATATTACTCAATAAATGAAATTTATATTTTAATTTTTTAATCCAGTAATTGATTTAATTTTCGGTTGATTAATTGTAGATCGACGACGAAGTATGTTTGCTGTTGAATTGGGATGGAACCTCTGGAGTTGTTGCCCATGGGAGGCTGTTGTCCATGGACCCAGATGACGTTGTCAATGGCATTCTTCTTGGACCAAATGCTGGGAGCGTTGTTATAGATTCAGTGGATAAAGCAGATACTTATTTATGGAGGCCTACACCTGAAATGGCAGTCTTAGCAGACGCTAAGAATAAGGTAGTTGCTTGGCCATCAGTCTGCATCAAGGTCCCGCTGCGAACACGGTTGAACTGTAGTGCATCCAGTACGGTAATTTTTTTCACGTTAAGTATATTAGTGTAATATGCTGCGAGCTTATTGATGTCTAAAATGCAGCGAGCACACCCCCCATCTGAATAAAAATTTAACACATATTCGTTGTTTTTGTATAGCATACTAAAGTCTTGAATTTCACTTCTCATTTTTAGAGTACCAGCATCATCGAAGACACTTGCAAGATTTACGGTTGGACTGAGGGTGAAGGTGTAGTTGCCGAAGGAAGAATCCACGCCACTGATCCAAAATATACTGTTAATGGTATTCCACTCGGTCCGTCTGCTGTTGTGATTTGGGTGGACAAAGTAGTAAATAAAGATGCTTATTTGTGGCGACCCACATCTGATATGTCGTGCATTGGAGATGCAGTTGGTAGGAAAGTAGCATGGCCAAGATCAAAAGTAGAAGCTGATCAAGAAAAACTAGATGAGAGTCATGATGATTCTGAAAATGTTGTGAATTCTCCCATGAAATCCACACATATGGTCATGAATAAATCGCAAAATGTAAGTATTAATTTTCAAATTTGAAGAAGTTAACTTTGTATGAAAGTTTATTTAATGTGCATGTATACATTGTGCATAATAATCTCTTTTCTTTCAGCCGATTGCAACAATGCAAAAGGATGCCAAATGCCAGTTGATCGATTTGGGTGGAGCAGACGTAGTGGCTGAAGGAAGTATTGCATCAACTGATCCGATAACGATGGTCCATTGTCGTCCATTGGGACGTAATGCTGTAAAAGTTTGAATTGAACCGGTGATAGTTCCAGATGCAGAGATATGGAGACCAACATCGGGTCTGACGTGCATGGATGATTGCTTTGGCGTTCCCATAGCTTGGCCAATGGAAAAAATCATTATTAAGTCAAAATGAAAGGTATATAATTTTTTTATATATACATTAGGAATGCTAGCAGCTAAAGTGCAGATAGATTTTTGGTAAAATGATAAAAGTACATAAGTAGGGGTGTTATATTCGAATTGTGATTGAATGATTGTGATTGGTGGTTCAGGTTCAGGGGAGGGAAAATAATTGATGGTGAGGAATTATGTATGGATTGTGGTGGAATGTTAGTTGAATTGATGGTGAGGAGTTATGTATGAATTGATGGTGAGCAGTACAGTGATAGTGTAGGAAGAAGTGGCAAGGTAGTTGAGTGTTGTGGCAGTGCAGAGAAGTGGTCGATTGTCGTCCATATGTTTTGTTTCAGTACATTGCTTATTTAAGCAGTTTTAAGTTCAGGTTTTGTTTTCTCACTCTTTTGTTCTGTTCTTTGTTGACAGGTAGTTCAGGTTTTGAAGACATCAGCAATGACAGGTAGTTCAGGTTTTTATGGTGGTTCAGGTTATGCTCGGTACGGTTATTTCAGACGTATATGTACGGTTATTTCAGATGTTTATTTCAGATGTATATGTACGGTTATGACACTTATGGTAGTTTGGTTATAAAACTTATGGTAGTTTGGTTGTGTATGTGTACGGGTAGCTTTTTGTAGACACCTATGTATGTGGATGTATGAATGTCTATGTATCTTGTGGATCTTCAATGCGTATACGTATTTTGTAGTTGTTTAATATATTGTGTTCAAAAGTGTATGTGCTTGCGTATTCTGTTATTATATAATTGGATGCTAGATCAAGGGTAAATCTGGAGTAGCAGGTGGAGGGAAACAAACGCTACTGGATATTATTTATTTTGGTAGCGTTAAAATGTCGCTACAAAAGAGTAATTAGAACTCAAGTACACTTATGCTGGCGTTTATTACGCGCTACAAAAAATGTATATAACGCCATGAAAAGGTAACGTGGAGGAGAAAACCCTTTCGGTGGCGTTAAACAGGCGCTACAAAAAATTTAGATAACGCCATAAAAAAGTATCATGGAGGAGAAAACCTTTTCGGTGGCGGTAAATAGGCGCTACAAAAAAGGAATTCTATGGCGCTATAAAAACGCTATCAAAAAAACAAATTTGGTGGCGTTTAAAAAAGTGCAACTAATACTCGAGGATTTTTAGTGGCATGTTTTCTCGTAACGATTATCGGAACGCCACTAAAAATACGTAGTGGCGTTTTTTGAGCGCTACAAAAAATCAGTTTTCTTGTAGTGCGAGCTCCATCATCCTAAGTAATAGAGAAAAAAAGGAAAAAAAAGAGTGGATCAGACTTAAGTCTATGAGGGTAAAATATGTCTACTCCATGTATACTACAAAGATACTGCTATAACATGATCATCATCTAACACGTATGTAAACGCGCCCTAGGCCTGCCTTATGAACTACATGACCATGTTACCATAAACAAAAACATTTCCTGGACCCACCCCATGCGATACAGGATTCCAATACATGTAAACTCGTCATGGACCCTTCGTCTGCACTACAGGTTCGCTTTACATCCATCTCAATGTTCCATGGGCCTATCTCATGCGTTACAGGTTCGTATATTGGACTCGCCTCGTGCGCTACAGATTCATACTCAATCATTTCGAACTCTAACATTTCCATCACCAATCAAATCCATCTATATTAACTCTTTATAAAATAATTCATATCTATTACTTTGCTATGACATTGTAGCATCATAACCGACTCTGGAATGACCCCAAAGCACTACACAAAGTTCTGGTTTTGCAACGCCTTCCGACTCGACATGGCCCGGTTTGGTACAGGTTCAACCTATCCCAACTTAGGTCTAATCGATCTACCCATCATCTATGATTGGTCGTTTGGTTATGTGACCTTTCAACCAGTTATAGGGTGATCGGTCGATCGTTCACGCACTTCCATGCATGAATTTGGTATGTCCATTCTTCGTACTCCTCTCATTTTTGTTCTAGTTCGTTTGTTTGCAATATTTTGATTTTATTTGATCCTAACTCTTTTATTACTTCATTATACTGAATCATATGGTTATTCTAACATCCAATTATTTACATGTTAATTTAAAGTGATAAACTTAACAATACTTCATTTTTATTCAATTGGTTCACTATTTACTTAAACTATTTCTTGAATCGTCGATTTAATAATTATAATGTAGTAACAATTTGTGATTATGGTCTAATCAGACCCCTAATCATAATCATAACATTATACTTTCATTATATCATGTATTAGATGACATTTACTCACATAAGTCCGACGAAAACCTCCGAATGAAGAAGAACCAAACATCGTAGTCGATGTCCTACCATTTTACTGCTCAAAGCAACGGAAATTAATCTTGAATTCCATACCAAATTGCAGACCTTGCCTCAACAATCGTTTTGATAGGTAATTTATAGAATCCCGCGTAGAATTGAATATGTTGTGCCTTTTTGAAGTTTAAAGAAAAAGAGGAGAAATGAACGATGACGACGAAGAAGTTTTTGAAAAGGAATGTACTTTAGTTTCAATGGACCATTTGTAATTTAAGGGAAGCACCTATACAGATCAAAATTCAAATTTTGAATTAATGGGCCAAACCCGTTAGCCCATTACTAGGCCAAAATCGTATCCTGGATATCTCCTTCGTTCGATCTTCGATTCAAACAGGCTTATAGTCCAAACAAGTTAGAAGAAAGAGCTCTATGCAATGATGCAACTTTCATCGTCAAATTTTAACGTTTGTAAAATTACCAATTTATTTTATTGTTTTAAATTTATAAGAATAATTTTTTAAGTTATAATCAAAATTCTGACGTATTACAGTTGAACCGTTGAACTTGTTAGGGTTTTTTCTAGGATCCCAACAGAATTAGATTTTAGAAGAGCTAAAAAATAGAAAAAATAATGATAAGTAGATTCCTTCAAACAAAACTTTTATTAGTTCACTAAAAGATTATAAGAAAAAGCCTAAAAATTGAAAATAAATCTCAATTCTCAAAACCGTAGAAAAATAAACTTTTCATCATACCTTACAATGACCCCTATATAAGTTTATTATAATAAGAGATTATTTGGTACTCAAATCCTTATTTATAGGGCAACAAATAAATTGTTGCATCTAACTTAAAAGAGTGAAATCTTTTCTTTAATTATGATATGCATATCCTTATATGCAATATTATTTTAAGTAGATCCAATTATTTGTTTCCCTTTTATTTCTTTAAAATGTGATTTTGTATCACAAATCACAATACTCTCCCGCTCTAAGAAATATTTTTTTTTGAGATCACGGGGAACCTTAAGATCATGGTATTCATTGATACTCACTTAAGTAAACCCCACGCCGTGTGTCTACCCCGCTTTTATTTAGTCGTCGCACACGGATGCATAACGTTGAAACTCCCACTGATGGTTTGGCGCTGGGATTCGAACCTGCCCGGACACAGTCCTATGGTTGCTCTAAGAAATATTGTAGCACCAATCCCAACAATCTCCACCTTAATCTATATTTCTGTAAACACCATCAAAACTCTACCTACATTTTCAAGCTCCAAACAATCTTCAATATCATGGAAACAAATGTCTCCTTCCCCAAAAGAAAACTTTATCAACCTCCAAACCACCTAAATATACATGCTCTTCAATTGAACATGCATATTATCAATAACTCAGAACTGCTTGCAAGACCACAAAGGCCTCCTTGTAGTGTTTGCTGCTTTCCATTACTGGATCCACCTTGATTCAGACAAATTTGCCTCTCCAATGCCAAATTGAGAAATTCTTTCATTATCCACTATTTTCCCAAGCAATTTGTAAAGATTATTGCTTTCCCTTTTTGCGCGAAGCACGTCCCTATTACCCTTCCAAACTCTAGCGAGTCCACCTTGAGTTGAAATGTTGTAGCTTTTTACCTCTAGTTGTACTACTGAAATAAGATTCTTTGTAATTTCTGGGATGCGCCTAACTCATGTAAGCTTCACCACCCTTCCTTTATGCATTTTCAACCTAACTAAACTTATGCGCTTAACATCCGAATCTCCGCAATTAGCATATTCCACCTTAGCATCTTGCTCTTCATAATCTATAAATGGTTCTTTTTGATTGCATATGTGGAAACAGACACCCGAATCAAGCACCCAATTTATGCTTTTGTTTTTATCCACGCATAGGACGTTGTCATCAAATTCCACACCAAAATGAACCATACTATCGCTATTATTTTTTTGTTCAATTTGGTCTTCTTCCAATGTCTTCATCCTCTTCTTATCCCTTTTAATCTTATTGCAAAATCTCAGCTGGTGACTAGGTTTTTCATAGTAATAGCGGATAAAATTCCTTTTCATGTTTGATCTATTTGATCGTCTTTCCATATTTGGACGACTACCCCTCCTTGCAAGAGGAACCTATTCAATCGGACTTTCACTTTCCTTTTCCTTCTTACCTTTTCTTCTATGATGTTCATCATTTGCCTCCCTCATTAAGTAGGTTAGTAATCAACATACCCATTGAAACAACTTCATCCGAATTTGAGTTGTTTAATGCAACCACAATCGTTTTCCAACTTTCTTATTTTGAACTCATCAACATCAAGACTTATGTCTCATCATCCATCTTGTAATTCACGGTCGTTAATTGGTTCACAATTGCCTGAAAATCGTTAGGATGCTCTCCAATTGACCAATTTTCCTTAATTTTCAGATTCACCAATCTACTCATAAGAAGAGCCTTATTTATTGCGGAGTTCTTTACTTATTTTTATTTCATTCAATTTCTTCTAAATAGAATAAATGGATGTTTCATTAGCTACAATATAAAACACCGTAATTTTTAGAAAACGTTGAATAGTTGCCGCAACCTTCCTATCCAAAGCTTTATATAGTACTACATTTCTCTTCTTTATTCTTTAATGATTGGTGAAGATCATTGAAGTATGGAAAATCCTCTATCTTTACCTTCCATAATTTCTAATTTTTCCTATTAAGTTTTTCAGCACTTACTTTCTCCATAACCAAATCCTCTCTTTAAAAAAAATTTGTGTAGTAGACTCTGATATCAACTGTTAGGTTTTTTTAGTATTTCTGCTCAATTAGGTTTTCGCAGAGATAAATAGTGAAAAAAACAATGACAAATAGATTTCTCCAAAAAAAAAATTATTAATTCACTAAAAGATTACAAGAGAAAGTCTAAAAATTGAAAAGAAATTTCAATCTTCAAAACTCCAGAAAAATAAACCTTTTCTTACACCTTACAACAACCCATGTACAAGTTTATTTATAACAAGAGATTACATGGTGCTCAAATCCTTATTTATATGACAATAAATAAATTATTACGTTAAACATTTTTTTTATATTCTAATATGCATATCCGTATATGCAATATTATTTTGAGCAAGTCCAATTATTTGTTTTTTTTTCTTTTTCCAAAAGTGATTTTACGTGGGAAATCACAACCGTCTCCATCTCTAAAAAATATTGTAGCAGCAATCTCAACATAATTGTGATTCCTAAGTATGCAAGTTTTTCTATTGACATTAGATGAACTGTTGGAAATTTCAAGGTCCTGCAATAAGGAAGAAATGAGAGTTGACTGTAAGAAAGGTTATGTTTGTTTTTAAGTTTTTAAAGCCTTTTTGTAGTTATTGATTTTATTTGTTGGGTTGCTTCAAGCGTTAATACACTATCTGAGGTAGATTTTTGTCTTCTTTGATCTGGGTGAGGAATTATTGACGGGGGAAGAGTTGTTCCTTGGTTAGTAAATCTCGGGGCGGACCACTTTCAAATAGTTGTCGAGGTTAGAGTCATAATCAAGTAGCTGCGCCTGCATAGTTGGGGAAGTTCAAAGAGGGCCTACATTTTGCCCTGTATTTCTTAAGTCCCATGTAACCCATCTTTATTAAAAGTTCTTCAAGTCCATCACATCTTAATCGCAAACAAACGCAACATTAGCGAACACAAACTCCAATGGAACAAAACTAAATCGAGCTAAGACAGTTGTCAGACTACAAACAGTGATACAAATTACAAACGCTGAATTCAGTAACAAAGAAACAAAAAAGGCAAAAGGAAGAAAAGAAGAAGAAAAAACCTCAACATCGTAAGATAAACCTCTCTCTGGAAACCTCTCAAGAAACAAGAAACAATCACATCTTTTTATGAATGGGAATGCAAGGAGGCTTGCTGCTAGCGAAGTAGCTGCTTCCACTGCTCGTCCTTGCTATTGCAGACGTGCATGCACTGCTCTTCGGGTTCATTTTTTTGGGCTGCTGCAGCATTACCTTTTTGCTGTAAGACCCTGAAAACGAATTGGCGTTTTCATTCAGCCCTCCTGCGTAGCTCCTGCTTGGCTTCATGCTCTTGTTCACTATCGGAGTTTCCTTTTTAGCCAGATCTTCCACTGTCTTCACTTCCGAGAAGGACGAGAAGGACTGCGATTTGCCTCTGTAGAACTTCGATAGCCCTTTCCTGCACATTGTTGTTAGTCATATAATACGTCAAAAAGAACATGATGGGATGGTTAAGGTCTTCGGATCTACGTCTTCTGAGTTTAGATTTTTTATGCTAGAGTACAAAAGGAATCCTTATGTTGGAGCAAAGATATTTTTTGCACTTTGACTTGACTGCTTTTATTTACTTTTTGAAATTCGAGTTTGACGAATGTGATTGTTTTTTGAGAAACGAAAACCAAAGTGCTATCTTTCATTGTTATGTTTATTTCGTTCTTTATTTTTGAAAAAAATTATTTATAATGTGCTACTTTCTCTTGAATAGTTTGCGGTTGATATCAATCATGGATGAATTAGAGCATCCCAATACTATAAAAGCATATTTCGCAGTTACAAATAGTCAAAATTAATTCGTTTATTGCAATGTTATTATTTGCTAACTGTGGTAAGACACTTGCAAAATTTATAAGTAGAAATATAAGAAGCAAACAACTTAGCTTTTACAAATTATTTTACTTGTTTTATCTTGAAACCTAAGCTGCATCCAAACATTTTTACTTACAAATCACTTTTCAGAACTATTTGAAAGATCCTATTCAAAATTGTTTTTAAGAAGCTTTCAAATAAACTGTCATTAAACGAGCTCAAAACGATCACATGGTATTCATTATGAAGGACATTTTGGTAGAAGGTCACAGAGTTTGATTGTGTTTCCAAGCATGAGCCACTAGACTTAACTTTTGTATAAACAACTGTCGTCCAAAATTGAAGTTCTTTTACAATGCTCAAATATAATGAAAAGGTAAGAATGGTTGCTGATTCAATGTTAAATAAAACAACTGAAAATGTTCTATACCCAATCGTCTCTGTTTGATCTAACTTAACTTTTGTTTAAAAATCAAATGTTATTCTCAAAAAGGAAAGAATAAAAAAACGAAACAGTCTGTATATATAAAACACTAATCAAGCATGTGAACTTGCTTATATGCCATATATTTTACCTTTAGCCTAAGTAGATCCAAACCCCACAAACATAAAAGTAAACTCAACTGTTACTGTTACTATAAAAATCACGATCTATTCAAAAGAAATCCAGCATGACTGAAGCAGCGAATCAATGAAGGATTAAAAAGTTTCGGCGGATTATTTTATTTTAGATTTTTTAAGAAGAGGATAACATATAAAAATGAGATGAACATGACCCAAAAGATCGTATCAATCTGTACCCGGACACGTGTTAACGTCATTACTAAAGAAAGGAATAAAAAAATTGTTTGCTTCTACCATACTAAACTTGCTCGTCATCCAATAAAAAACCATTTTCAAACATCTTATTTTAGTTAACCAACATGACACATAACCACTTTCCAACCAAAAATTATGTACTTTGTAGATAAAATTATTTAGGTAAAAATAATAATATAATTCATCTTCGACCATAATAAATCCAATCTAAAAAAGAGAGAGAGAGAGAAATTGAACATGTAAGTGTCAAAATATCCAAATCGAATATGTAATTAGTGTTAAAATAAGAAATAAAGACATATAGCAAAGGATGAAGAAAAGAGAACTTACTTGATGGGAAGTTGAGAAACGAAATTAGAGCATTCATGGAGAGGGCCGGTTGAATCATTTTTAGCAGATTGATGAACATTTTCATCATCGGATGATGAGCACTCTTTATAATCTGTGTTTTCTTTATAACTGAAAGTTGATGATTCTTCTGTGTAATTTATTTGCTTCAAATATTCGTCTTCCATCGCTGCTCGTTTTGTTTGAGATTTTATGGATAGAAGGTGAGTAAAGAAAGAAGAAAAAGGAATATGGGTCTGCGTTTGGTTGAATAAAGAAGTTAAATAGTGTTTCTAGCAAAATTGACGACTCCTACCTCCGTACGTCGTTCTACTTTTGTGGGGGGTTTAAAAGAAATAAAAGTTTGAGTCTGGTCTGTTAAACAAAGGACAAATTATATACAAGGGGAATTAATTTAGAGGACAAAGATTTATATATTTTTTGCCTCAAGTACACAACCTCAATATTTTTACCATAAGGACAAACATTCTTCTAAAAATTATTCATAAGGACAAATATTTTTCAAAATTATTCATAAGGACAACAAAACTGCTACCAAGCTAAAACTGATACCTAAAAACTGCTACCGATAACTACAAACTGATACCTAAAAACTGCTATCAATGACTAAAAACTGATACCTAAAGAAAGTTGTCCTTCAGGATAAAATATTGAATGCCTGTCCTTGAGGCAAAAACGCTGAAAATTTTTGTCCTTGACAATAATTTCCTGTTATAATATATATATTTAAAAAGAAAAAAAACCTATTCCACTTTAACAATTTATACTTGCGCAAGGATAATTTTATTATAAAACAGACACTTGTGCAATTTCAAATTGCACAAATATAAATTGAAATTTTGTGCTTGCATAAATATAAATTTTGAACCTATATTTGTTATAAATTTTGAACAAGACATATAAGTTGAAATAGGTTATTTTCTTGAACCTGTAAATTAAATTTTGGTCCTTCAATAAATGTAGAGAAAGATGCTACGCAGAAAGAGAGTTACTATTTACAACATTGGAAAATGATTGAGTCTAAAATTAAGTAGTGGGCGTGCATTTGCCAAACTATCTTAAGAATCTCTTCGCAAAATCTCAAGATGTAATGTAAATTTAGCACAACGTTGGTTCCATAAGAGCATTTTCAACGCTAGGGGCGGTCAATAGGTGTTAGCTCAGCAATTTTAATTGACAGACCCATAGTGCAAACCAATAGAAAAAAATTATCAATTTATCTTACATAAGTAATGTCAGGACAAACTCCAACTTCATCACACCACACGGATCGCAATCCACGTGCTTTGTGGATGCGGCCCTACATTTATACGGCGTTATTATCCGACAATAATAATGCCGGATAAATTGTTACACATATCTGACCTCTTTCCTTTAGCCAACATCTTCTTCTCTGTTCATTTTCTTACAACCTGAGAGATTCATTCCCAATCCTAACTCTGCCATATTTTACATTTATTTTTCACAAATTTTTTATTTTTTTACAAAATTTAACCCTAATATGAGACAAATGTTGCGTGCTGTTCGAGGTAGTGGTATATCTTTTCAAGATGTTAGTGGTGACAGAGGAGATGGTGGTGAAAATTCTAACACTAGTTCTTCCAGAAGGCATCGCGGTGAACTATTATATCTTGGAGGAGGTGCATGGGGGTTGTTTTGAAAGTTGGTGCTTTGGATCCAAATATTGATCAAAACATAGAACACAACAAAGATTTAATGGATTTTCACGTTTTACCAGATCAACAAATGCACGTTTCAAACCGTGTCAACATCACTATAAGTAAAATCTAATATTTAAACACATTATTATATATTAAATTCAATAAATTATTTTGTATTAAACATCACAATCAATATAGTTGGCCGTAAGGAGAAATTATTAATTTACTGTTATAGGTTTAGAATTAGGTAGTTTATTGAAATTGTTGTTTATAAAATGTTTGGATTTTCATTCACACTGTGAAATTAAAATATGAAAGAAAAAACTCGTGGGTATCTTGTATCCATATTTCGTCTATATCGAGAGATCCTACAAGTCAATTTGATCGACGTATTACTGAATTTTTTGGGTGACATTATATTTTAGGACTATTTGGGAAGTTATTTATTTATGAATAATTAAATGTAAAACCACTATGTGTTTTGCTTAACAATACATATTCATCATTTTAGGAATACAACCGATCTTAAATTCTGATGCACAATTATGTGGTGCATTAGCTGCTTTATAATGGAGACAATCCTCACATTTCACTTCACTTTTGGGAAGATGGGAATTATCCTCTAGATTTTGATATGCTTTCCAGTATTTCTATTGGGGCTACATCTTCATCTACCTTACGATGAGCAATTCCAAAGACATGATATTTATTGCATATTGTATATCCACATGCTTATCAAAGGTAACCAAATTTGACTTTGTTTCATTAGGGGAACCATTAAGAAATTGCTACGATAATACACCTCGGACCATGATCTGGAGATAGCTGGGCTATTTGTGCTGTAAATGATAGGAAACCTTTACTCTTCTAATCCATCCACTACATTTCCCCTTGGACATGTTGTGATAGTTGCATAATTTGATATATCTTCACCTGTTTTGTTTATGCAAGGTCATCACACAACAGACAGAGAGTGTGTGGTGGTGAGACTAGCCATGTTTTCACAGTTACATGTAATCAGATAGAGTTACGACGTACATGTTCTGATATCATTGGACAATCTTATGATGGTTCTCCATATTTGACATATCTTAGCACTTCTCAGGCAGGATTTTTGTCGGGCTGATGGTTTCCATCTGTATCATCTTCTCTTATCGGTTGATGGTATATGGTATCATTATGAGGCACCAGATTTACAGAGTTGATATTGTACATGATAACCCTCATCCTCATACATTATTTCACAGGGTTTGTTCTATAGCAACCTTACACATTGCAGCAACGAATGGTTGATGGGTATCGAGTTACTTCGTTATTCCCAACTTAAATTATCTTGATTTTTAGAGCAGAATCTATACTCCACCATCTGTAGATTTTACTCATGGGGCGGTATTGATTTAGTTGGGCTATCCACTATCGGTCCTGGTGTTGTACCGCCAATTGTGCGGTACTAATCCCTGCCTACATGGAGGTACGTTGCTCTACCACCTGAGATTCTATGCGAAGGATATGGATGGGCGATAGCTATACCTACTACAGCCGAACAAGATTGATATGTTGATATACCACATCTTTCGATCGGTGATTGCCTTGATCTTGCATCATTTTCGTATAAGGGTCAATTTCAGATGCAGGATGGTATTAGAGATATTACATATAGGGAGAATAAACGAAAAATAAAGGAGCACGAGCAGAGAGTTAGTGATTTGATGAGACGTGTTTAGGATTTGACTATTGAGGATGAGGCTAGATACCAGCATCGACCGAAACATGTTCCTCATATAGATTCTTCAGTTGATTTGGTTTGTGCTTTGGATTTCAAGCATGGAGGATTTGACTTTGATTGCCCGTTTGCATATTATGACAGTGACGACGATGACAAAGATCAAAGAAATCAAGCATACAAATACACAAATAACACATGAAAATACAGTGAAATACATTTAACTGAAATGTGTAAGCTAACCGTATCGATGTTCAAATGCCTCATGACTAATGAATTCAGTTTGATATTCCTATAACTAACATGCATCGAAAGTTGAGAGAATTTCCTAAAACAAGTTTTCATCTTCAGCTTCTTCAATTATTGTGCAATACCTATCACAAACTAAGAAAAAATCACCGTAGGCTCTTTTGATTTCCAACACATCCATCTAATTGTACAATCTGCATGATTATTATATACCTCATTCACTAAGTTCCTATAGCCTTCGTCGCTAACATACATACCTTTACCCCAAATTATGCCTACGATCTAACTTTATGTAAGATTTAATTAGTACACACAATTCTGATATTGACAAATTAGCGTCGGGCATTTTATTAGGGCTTCACTTTATCTACTTTACTTAGTACTTAAAGTTAGGTTTGTAGATATCCTTTTATAAATGAAAAATATGATTTATGGTTGATCATGTATTGGTATAAATTGAAAATGTAACATAATCGGACCATTTAAATTGTTTAACGATTTGACGATATAAGTAATTTTCAAAAAATATTACTACCCGTACTATATAGCTAATTGACAAGACCTAGACTACTAGCGCAAATTGACAAAGATCCAACTGTGCTCGTTAGGTAAAAGGCAATAATATTAAGCATAACCGTACCATTTTAACTATTCATTTATTTAACGGTACAAGTAATTTACAATACAAATAATAAGTTAGCAAATGAAACTTCATTAATATATAAAAAAAAGTTACAACCTAAATAAAAATAGAAATACAATGGAAATACATAAATAGTATTATAATAAATGACAAAACATAAACTTTATCACTAAAACTTGGATGATCCCGCTTGATTTACATGATATTCTCTAATTTTTCTTTGCATTCCCTCAATGTTTAGGTTTGAGCTTGGATATGCCACAGTTTAACCTAGCCAAATTGGCTTCTTCTTTCTTCATTCTCATTTTCTCTCTTTTGAGTTCCAAATACTCTTCTCGTGAACGTCTATCTTCTCTTCTTTTTTCTTCTTTCTCGGCTTTTTGCTAATTGCATTTTGAAACCTCCTCTACTCTTTTTCATCCTCAATTAATCTTGTGTCGATATAAACAATTATCATAGGTTCCAATATTCTATGTAATGATCATTATAATCAATTTTATTCTTCAAACTACATTTTCCTCTACCCTCCTAACATCATTACTAGAAAATAAAGTGGAATCGGGTCCTTCAACAGCCTTCGGGACATCAGAATCTCCTGTATTGGAATCGACATTCATTCTTCTTGGTGCAAACTAAAATCTAGAATGTTTCCTTTTGATTGTGCTCCATTTGTCTTCCTCCCTTAGGAGATTGTAAATGTACAAAATATTGAATGTAACTTCCTTGCTTTCTTTTTCATATGCTTCATTAGCATGTTCAAGCTGAAATTTTGCATAAAATATTAGAGGTTTGTAATACTAGATATTTAACTATAATAATGGTTGCTAATAAAAACGTATCAAATTAACAACTATAGCCCCACTTTGTTTTCTAGTTCCCACGACTACCACGATCTCATTCCATTTTTGACGTGCCTTGTTAATGCATCTCCACTGATTTTTTAGAGAATCTATGGTTGCTGGAATACTATTGGATAAATGAGCATGTAATAGGTTCGAAATAGAAGTTTAAAGAGCAAATTCAATTTGTGACGTACATTTCTTTGGATCTCTAGAATACTCTGGCCAACAAACATCAAGTTATTTTTGTTAAACTTTTCAACCATTTCCTTTGATTTGAAGCAGAATTTTTGGACGGTATTTCAGTGATTTCAGAATTTTGTGACTTATTTATGTTAATTCCTCCAAAATTCGGTCTTCTTTGAGTCCATTGGTATTTTTGAGTGAAATCATTATTTCCCTTCCATAAATTTTCAGCTTCGACGTAAACTCCAAAATCATTTTTATTTTGATTGAATCCTCCATTAAATGACTCAAATGAGAATTTAAATTTCTACTAGAATTGGTATTTTGATTGTAATTACCTCACGAGCTACCTTTGAAATTCTTAGATCGATATTATGGACTAGTATTTAAGTGATGGTTGCTTGTTGGTCATTGTAGCCTTGACTCATTTGTTGTGATTGGTGATGGGAATGCACTTGAGATGTATATTGAGAATTGTGTTGATAATTCTGATTACTCTATCGGTTAGGTGGGGAATTATCATAAAAATCAGAATTTTGATTAAATCCCAAAATCTTAGATATGTGGATCGCATCAGGTTTTTTCCTCCCAGAGTGTTGGACATTTTTTGGTTAAACTTGTTAGCAATATTTATGATTTAAGGGATTAAGAAGTCGAAATAGAGAATAATGTTGTATTTGAATGTGTAAAGGGAAGGAAAATATATAGGAGATGATGCAACGGTAATAAATGTTACCCTTGTCTTATCCGACATTATTAATGTTAGATATATAGTCGGCGGTAATATTGTTTACCACTACCTATTGATTTTGCCACCATTATTAATGTATGCCAACTCATTGACTATCAAGGTTACCAAAGCGACCATATGAGTCACTTGTGAGCCCATTTTGGGCTTACCGATTCCTTGTTAGGTTCAATCGGTCACTGCCCAACCCCCTGTTAGGAGTACTCTACCAATCCTTCTTCTGAACGTCATTTTTTGAAAGTATCAACATAATTTTGAAAATGCAAGAAGTACAAACATTAGTAAAAAGAATAGTTAGATATAGAACAAAATTTAAAATTTAGGATAAATGACTAAATCTAGGTCCCCTTTCACCAACATAGTCTTGGCTCAAGCCCAATAATGTATCGCTGCCTACATTGCTGCAACGCAACTCATTATCACGACCGCCTCGCCGTCTCATCTCTATCACCTCCATCACTATTACAATCCCATCATTGTTACCCATAACTTTGTATAAAATCTTAAACGTCTCATTAATTCATGAAACGCTAGATGCCATCAATTTTCACCACTGCACCACACCAACACACCAACATCAAATAACAAAAAGAAAATCAACAACGGTAAAAATACTAAATTAAACTATCATAATATGAATATAATGCTATATACATTTATGCATTTAAAAAATAATGGTAAATTAAACTCATATCATTTAAATATAATGCTACATTCATTTTGTAATTCATACAATGCTAAAAACCTAACCCGACATTACCTTCGGGTCACCTCCCTAGCTGTCCCCGCCAACTCCAACAATAACGACTGTCGTTCACCTTAGCAATTTAAGCTACCGCATCCAAATTTTCCAATGATATGGGATGAAAGATAATTGGTCTTGTGGTGAATTTTTGCAAAAAGCTTATCCATGATCCAAAATTAAAACTTTATGTTCTTTGAGATAGAAAAAAAAATCTAGTTTTTTTCCTAATTTTCTAATCTCAAATGATAGTATCCAATATTATCTTTAATCATAATTGTAATATTTTTGATGTCATGCTTTTAGATGTAAGCGTGAACTGCATAAAATGCCCTACCCAAAATGCCCTTAAAAATAACAGATAACTAAAAAGATTCGAAAGTCAAAACTTTATCCATAATTGTCAAGTCAAAGTTTGATCCTTAATTTAAGCAAAAGAAAAGTATTCTTTTTTACTATCATTCTCATTACTGGGAAGGAAATAATGTAATATATTAGAATTACAGATGTTTAATGAGATTAGATAATTATGTTTTTAGGAGATTAAAAATTAGGAATTTTATTCTATATCTTTTAAAAAATTATTGTTGTAACACCTTTGGTTTCATAGTTGTGTTAATCATTTTCCCTTACACCTTTAAAGCACATAACATTTGTAAGAACAAAGACATTCCACATGTGAAGAGCGTACTATTAAGCTCGTACTAATAATTTGAATAACATAGGTGATGATTTGGTAAACAAGGTCTATAAAAGATTGCAAATTTGGTTTTTACAAATTTAAATTTAAGAGTCCATCAAACATCATGTGTAAACTTTCTGATACATATATAGTTCTGCTATCTTTTATCAATTCATTTTTAAATTATGGAAAATGAACATTATTAACTTGAGTAATACATGTGCCATTATCTTCTAGTGTATGTCGCTTAATTAGCATGTAATTAAACCTTTAACTAGGTATGATGTACTGATAATTTTTAGTTAAATGCATTCACTGCTTGCCTCATTACTTGCCTTGTGAAGATCTAGTATATAGGCATATTATGAAGAGTCAGTGCTTAGGGGTTGTTTTATAAAGTAGTGTGGTATTGTTATGATACTTATACCACTCGATATTTTTCTTTTTTATTATAATTTTAAAGTTGAATATACAAATTTACTGTTAAAAACCTCTAGCTCAAGTAGTTAGAGGTATGGCGCTTTAGACGGACATTTTAGAGGTCATGGGTTCAAGTCTCTGAGACATCAAAATGAGTGCTCTGCTTGAAATAAATATATCGCTCCTGTTATAAAAAAATACATAAATCTACTTGATTAATATAGAGGAAACTAGGCACGCACCCTTCTTTTCAAGCTTATTAGGCAGTGACCCCCTCCCTAAAACCTAGTTTCATCGAATAATCCTCCATAAGTTTTAGAATTAATACGTTTTGTTTTTCTTTAGAATTTTGATATGTTTTTTTTTTGAAAATTTGCAATTTAAGATGCAAATATTTACACTTTTTTCTACAAATATTTGTAGTTTAATCTAAACTGCAAATATTTACAAAAAGAAACTGGTTTTTTTTTGAAAGTTGCTCAGATTTTGTGTCGTTGCAGCAAATCCAAAAAGTGAAAAAATTGTTGAAAATAATTAGAGGAGTATTTGGTGGAATGTGTTTTGGATGGGCCGTCGTGCCTTTGAAACTTAGTGAAGGGTGTCGTAAGAATCATTTTTTAAATATATTATCAAGAAGGCCACAAGTTCAAAATGCACTAACTATACTAATATCTAATATGTTCTTGAATAACTTCACTTCTGGATTCACTTTATTCTTTAACAATCCCATATTTTAGTGTTACTTAATTTTTAGTGGACCATTCATTTTGGTGTCTTGGTATATTGAACTTAAGACCTCTAGAGTAGAAAAAACAATCCTATGTTCGAATCATGTTAATCTTATTTTATTTAATTTATCCTATAATCATGTGGTTCATTTAAACCTTCATTTTTTCTATTAAGTCCCTTATTACTTATAAATTTCTATTAAAATTCAAGTTTAAATCCTAACATCTTATATTTTGCAACCATTATAAATAAATAAGCATGATCTTTCTTCAAATTTTTTGTTCCACTTATTGAAATACAAATTTGATGAAAGTAAAATATTTTAGACACTATGGTAAAAAGAATGAAAAAAATAAAACTAATAAATAATTAAATAATAATTAATTTAAAGAAAATTATAAAACTAACATATATATATATATATATGTGTGTGTGTGTGTGTGTGTGTGTGTATATATATATATATTATGTCTGAGTGCTATAGTTTGTTTTACAATTATTAATTGATATGAGTTTTGATTCCAACACCTCTACATTGGCAATCTAAAGACATAAGCTATCTTTTAAATGACAACCACTGAGAGTTATAGTTTTTAATGCCTAGGCATGCCAGTTTTATAGCTTTATATATATATATATATGTGTGTGTGTGTGCGTGCGTGCGTATAACATAGGTGTGAAGTAAAGTTCCTCGGCAACTACAAAGACTTAACTTGTACAGAGAATATATTTGTATATAAGCGAGACTACATTGTCTCGACCACTAGGAAAACATACAACTATGCTCCCTCCTCGTCGAAGGTATCACTCTCTATCTCACTAGAATCTAAGTCTAATACATGTATATACTCCTTTAATAACATGGAAAAATTGGAGGCACAACCAACCGACTCCTTGGTGTAAATAAATTTCCTATCCCAATTTTCATCTTTCAAGCCATTGTTTTATGTTAAGCTTTTTTATTACTTCGACCATTGTCTTGTGTAATATATAAGATATAATGTGCACTGACTCACTTTATTACATAAATTTTAATTTCCAATGTAACTATATATTAAACATGGAAAATATAAAGTTTAATAAATTGAAATAATATTATATATTATATGAATTTTGAATCTAGCCTGATTTATTCATTTTTCTTATATTTTCAAAAAATAAAATAAATAAACCTTCTCAATGTTCCAAACAACGTATCCTACGTTCTTGTTTATCAAATAAAAGGTTAGTATAAAGGTATTTAAAATGCCATGATCTCGTTTTCAATTGATGGATAAATTTCTTCTTCTTTTTAAGTAAAATGAGTGATCCTCTCAAGGAGGGGGACACTCATATAATTTTATTCTACACTTAACAAGGAGCTGCCAATAAGCTTGGTAAGTAGTAAAAGCCACATCGTACAAAAAAATCCCTCCTAAAACCTAAAGACTCCATGGAACAACTGGAGCTTAGATAAGCATAAATCATCAAGAAAGATTATGTAAATGAGAAAACAATTAATCAGTACGATCCAATAAACAACAGAAGCACATATAGCATACTAAGTAGATCAACGAAAGTGAATAATAATAAACTAACCATGGTCTATCTTGAAAGTGCGATAAGGATCTAATAATATGAATAAACTAATTGTATAAATAAGCCAAAGAAGAAAAGGTAAGTAAAAGTATGCATCAGCAATTTTTATACTGGTTTGGACTTCCTGTCCTGAGTCCAGTCCCATATTCCTTTTTGAATTTCACTAGACTACTCTCTCTTGGCTTGGAGGAACGTGTTTCTACAAGACTGGCTGAACAACCGAATACGACTTCTACATTTTTCCTAAAGATCTCTAATAGGACTTCACTCAAATAGAATATTTATGATTTTGACTTAATATGTTCTTTTATAACACCGATAAGTCTCCTTTAAGTCACCCTTCCTATAATTTTCTTTGATAACAGTGATTTGAATGTGCAGGAAATAGGAAGTAAAAGATTATTTTGAAAGCGTCTGAAATCTAAAAGAATATAGAATATAGAAGGCAAAAGTAAGCAAGATAAGTTCAAAGATTTAAAAAATAATCTTTTTATAATGTTTAGGTCCTTTTTGAAGCGAAATAACCATTAAAACAGATATAACCTTTGATTAAAGAAGACGACCTTTTTGAACAAAATTGTCTGTTAAAAGTAAGTATGGCCATTATAGTATTTAGACACCTGAATTTGGATTCATATGCCTAGATATTTATAAAGTTGAAACAAAAAGAAAATGGTTCAAAAATGACCTTATTCAGACACCTGAATTTCTAGTCAGACGTCTGAATTCTTATTCAAGTGTTTGGTTAGAATACTTGTCTAAACAAAAGAGTTAAAAAATGGCAATAGGTTTTTAGATGAATGGAACATTAATTTGACATCTGAAAAAATGTTCGTACATTTGTTTCATACAAGGATTTGAAACTAAAAGAAATTAGTTTAAATTTGATATAACTCAGATGCCTAGTTAAGTTTTCAAACGTCCAACTTTCCTGTTGAAATAGAATAAATTTTTGAAAATTTTTCTAAGTATAAATACATAGAATTTTCAAAGAAATGCTTTAAATCAGAATTTATGCATGTCATTATCGAAGAAAATTGTACAAGTAATTTCTAAACTTACAATATTTTGACTACTCCACTTGATCTTCAATCATCGAGCACATTGTCTAAGCTAGACATAGCTTTGAAAGATTTTTTATACCTTAAAAGGCAATATGTACAATATATATTGAAATTTATTATTGTCATTTCAAAACTAAAAAAGGAGCTTCAACATTCTCCCCCATTTTGATGATGACAGATATACATTTATATAAATAAAAATAAAAAATATTTTTACTCCTTATCGATATGTCCAATTTTACCCCTCTTTTCCATCAACGAAAAACAATAAGTGAGAAGAAACAAAATGAAAAAGCAAAGGAGTAAAAATGACACAAACAGATAGAAGTACAAAAATTAGATAATAACAGGCCATATATAACATAAGAATCAAATGTCATAAAACGTTTCACAATATCACAAACATACCACATTTTCCAAACATACCACAAACATAAGAACCGAATGTACTTATAATTACACAAGTGAAACTACAAAATATGTCACCAAGAAAGATAAGTAAAATATGCAACAAAATGCAGACCACAAAGAGCTTTTCCAAACACGTAATTTCAAAAAGCTCCTAAATTTATAGTGTCTGGGAATGTAAAAACAAAGTTTAAATTATTAACTTTTTTAAAAGGAGATATATTGTAGATTTTTTTAACCTCTTTATCTTGTCTTCCAATTTTGCTCTACATCTTGATTTTTCCACGTCATAGTAATTAGCATCCGGATCATCGAGAGGCGAAGGAGTTGGAAACTTGGATTTCCCACTCAATTTTTTCTATATTTTTTCCCTAAAAATGATTTTATTCTACTCACATTTTTTTCATATTTATTGACTCTTGATTCAAGGGATTTAAAATCTTTAGACATCTAGCTTCTTTTGATTTTTAGAGGTTATAACGGCAAATTGATAAATCTGGTCCCATCCGAATTGTGTTAAATTAGAAGAAATATCTTTAAAGGATAAAACCTCACTATATTAACTTTCTTTTTGCTCAGCATTTTTTTCTTCATCACTTGATTATTATTCTTCTATCTCATGAGCCGATTTACTTTCTTTATCTTTTGGAGTGGAAGAAAATGGTTGTTCAAGCGGCAAAGGGGCGTTAAATTTTTGCATATACACCTCATAGGAATAATATTTAGGAACTAATTCGGAGAGTTTCATCAAATTAAAGAATCTCTTTCGTGAATAACTTATATTAAGAGGTGCATCCTCATATCCTTGTATTCTTGAGTCATTGAAAAGTCGCATGATGTAAGGGGCATAAACAATAGTGTTCCTCTTTTGAAAGAGGAAAGTTGTTAGTTCATTGTAATTAAAACTAGCCCAATTTACTTTGGTATTTCCAAAAATAGAAAACAAGGCTTTATAATATATATAATAAATAAGCTCGCGACTATTCGTTTTTGGAATAAAAGTGTTAATAATTATTCTTTCCAGTGAACGGGCTCTTGGCCCAAGGTCTTTCTTTGCCTATCATGAATATCAACATCAACTAAATCTATTCCATCATAGTCACAATTAAGAATTTTCCTTTATCACTTATATGACATATGAAGATTTTTCCATAAACATCAGACCATAACAACCCTTCGTCATTTTAAAGTCTAATACAATTTCCATTTAGGTTTGCTAAGAATAATTAAACAATTAAAGCATCAATCATCACATTACTTTCCTCAAATTCGATTCCAGAGGTAATTCTAGCCCTATTAGTGAATTATCTAATATTGTATCCCTATTAGTGAATTATCTAATATTGTATGTATGAAAGTCATCTAATTTGTAAGAAGTACCCAAGAAGATCTTCACAGAAGATAAAGCCCGGAATCTCTCAATACCTTCTCTATCATGATAAAGCCACTCTTTAGTTTGACCTTGATTTATTTCAAGATGTCGAGTAGAGGAAGCCTCTTTTGATCTTCTTTTTTGGGATGTTGATTTGGGATCCATTAATTTAATAAAAGTTGAAATTGATTTGGGGGCTAGGGTTTTTGGTTGAAAAAGTTTTCCAAAAATTAATTAAGTTAAAGAAAGAAGAGTGGTATAAACATATGTGAAAAGGGGTAAGAAAGTTTCAAAAAATGTGTTTTATTGGTCAATAAGGCAAGTTGCCAGCCAATCAAACGTCCGATTTTACAAAATTCTTCTTGAAACTTTTTAGTTCAAAATAGGCTATTTTGAGACGTCTTGAAATTTATTTAGATGTTTGAATTAAGTCATAAAAAAGGTTTATAGGCAATCATACGTCTAGCTCTATGTTCGAAGATGTCTAATTCTACAATTAGATGTCAGATAATATTTTTAGACTTCTGAAAAGTAAGGATTTCTAAAAGGAATTACAAAATAATTTATAAACGCATACACATAAATATACCTATATTTATAAAATCTTACTAATTTTATGGAGAATACGTATAAAAGATTTTTTTTGAAAAAAATATATTAAAGAACACCTAATGTTGTGTGAAATTTTAATTAATTTGTGCAAATGTCAAACCGTTATAGAATAGTTAGGCTTATGCGCGAAAGCAACCAACAGGATCTAGCGTGTCAATTAATTATCAACCGATAATTCACTGAACAAGTTCGACTAAATTGCCTACGTCTATGGACCCAACAACTATTCTTTATTTTGTTGAAGAAAAGAGTACAAGAGAAAGAGATTACAAAATTATAGGTAGTAAATTGGAGAGACTAACCTATAATTA
Source organism: Allium fistulosum (assembly GCA_030737815.1). Lineage (NCBI taxonomy): Eukaryota > Viridiplantae > Streptophyta > Magnoliopsida > Asparagales > Amaryllidaceae > Allium > Allium fistulosum. The sequence continues at coordinate 994,895,683 of CM060907.1, forward strand.
CAAATTGAGCAATCAATTTCTCCAAAGACTTGTTTACGCTCAAAATCCCTAATTTGATTTGACTATGGAAATTAGCATTTATTAAAGAAGAGGTTAATGGAGGATGTTATCTCCCACATACTCACACAAATACGAAGATGAAATTCCTTCATTTAAATAGACTTAATAAAGGAGTTACTTGGAGATTAAGAAAAAATTAATTATCCAATTATTTTGAAATCTTTTCAAATATTCATGATTCGATTTCGATGCAAATGGATAATGATGATCTTAGTTTCCATAAGTTTCCTTGCTTGAATCAATCTCCATCGGCAATCTTTTCTTCCTTCATATAACAAATCCTTTGACTAATTAATTGATTAGCTAATTAATTAGTTTTCTTTCTTCAAAGGCAATCACACATAACATTCCTCTTTTTCTTTCCACTTATAACCTAATTGATTTATAATATCAATTAGCTAAATTCTTTTCTTCTTTGAAAAATATTTGAATTACCCAAATTTAACACTCCGCCTTGATTCAAATATAACAATCTCTCTTCATCACTATATCACAACAAATTGTTGGGTCTACGCCATATGGCACCAAACTCAAGATGAACAAGTTTGGGCCTTGTAGCCTAAACAGAACTTCCAAATCTTTCCCTAGCATAAGAAAGATAGTATGCACATCAAAAAAAATGCATACTAGAAAATACCAAAATTCTTCAATATATCCGATGTAGGAGACGAACATGTAGATACATAACTTTGAGAGACCAATGAGATTTAACAGCGCGCTTCACCTTCTCCATTCCATATTGAGTGAGGACATATTCAATATATCTACTCTAATCTCTTTCACAAGAATTTTGCTAGACTTTCCCAAGTTAACACCAATAGACTGACCAACAAGCTCAACATCATTCAAAGCAGAAGATGAAGAATCATCATCACAAATATGCTTACAAATAAGGCCAACTGAACTAAAGGCCTTTCCTGCAACTGAGCTCCCCTAGAGTCTGAACCTCTGAAATCTTCTCATCAACTATGGTACCATCGGAAATACCAATATCTCTCCGAATATGGAAACAATCTAATGACTCCAAATGTGTTTAGCAATTTTCTATCCTTCCAATGTCATCACTTGATAGAGGCTTCACCTTTAACAAAGACCACTCATCAAATATCGCATGCCTCCTAGTCACAATTCTCCTAGTTGTTTTACACCACAACCTATACTTCTTCACTCCTTCTCTATAGCCTAACAAAATGTGCTTTCTTTCCCTAGGTGTCAACTTATCATATCTCTCATAATCCAAATAAGCTGAACAACCAAATACTTTAAGGAATGAATAATCAACAGGCACTCGTTTCCATACTTCTTTTGTGATCTTTATATCTATGGCAATAGAAGGTGTATGATTGATGAGAAACACTGCCATAGATATCGCTTCTTCCCAAAATCTCTCTTCTAGACCAGCTGTCGTTCTCAAGCTCATAACTCTATCCTATGATATTTGACACATGCTCTCCGTCACTCCACAACAATGTGACTCAACAGAAATAGAAAAATCTTTAACAACATGCTCAAACCCATAATAGTTAGTGAATTCTTATGACATAAATTTATTACTACTTCCAACTTCTAGAACATTCAAATGCTTCCTCGACTGCTTCTCTACTAAGTTATTCCACTTACAAAACTGGGCAAATATTTTGTCTTTGGCCTTTAAGGAATAGACCTGAACCTTATGTGAGAAATCATCCACAAATAAGACGAAATAACTGGCTCCATTAAAAAATGCAACTGGGGTGGTCCCCACACATAAGAATGAACATACTCTAGAAACTCTGTAGCTCTAGTTCTCCCAACATCAAATGTGACATGCTTCTTCTTTCCAAAAGAAAAATCTCCACAAGAGCTAGGCTTCGACTGATAAACACCATCAACCAACCCCCAATTCTTTAATACTTCAAGACTCTCCTCATCAACATGACCTAAGTAAAGATGCCATAACTGAGTAGAATTTGAAACACTAGAATTAGTAGAAACTACCTGCTCTCCCAAGACTGTCTCTTCATGAAGCACATATATATCATCAACTCGCACCCCTTTCATCACTACCAAGGAACCCTTCGCCACTCTCAATTTTCTCCATTTACTATTATCCTCATACCAAGTCTACTCAAAGATCCAACCGATAACAAATTTCTATGCAGCATCAGAACATGTCTAACATCTGCAACAGTCCTAACAACACAATCATGCATCCTAAATCTAAAACTTCTAATGCCCATAACATGACAAGATGTGCCATCCCCATATGAACTGCTTTGCCATCAATCTTCTTATAACTGACAAAATAGCTCTTATCTGGCGTCATATGACAAGAGGCTCCAGAATCAATCACCCAAATTGTACTCTCTAAGGGTGAAATACTGACTAATGATGTATTAATATCGCTTCTATCTGAATCCAATCTAATTGCTGCTGAAACTAAAGCTTTCTCCTTCTTCTTTGTCTTCTTTCTAAGAGCTGGACAATTCCGTATGAATTGCCCTTTCTTCTTAAAATAATAGCAAATGCCCCTTTTTGGACCCATAAAGTGGGACCTATGCATATCTCTTCTACCTCCAAGGTGCTTCTGGTTTTGATCTCTTCCTCTAAATGAACGAAGTTATTGTTGAAGAACACCATCATTATTCTTCACCTTCCATGTCCCAAAAACTCTTTTTCTAGCAAATTGGTGACGCTATAATTTTCCATACCAATACTCAAAGAATTTGCTATTGACAACTAATATTAAACAAGACAGTTAGCTCTGATACCAATCTGTTGTGCGAAATTTTTATTAGTTTGCATCTAATGCCAAACTATTGCGAAATAGTTAGGCTTATACGTGGAAGCAACCAAAAAGATCTTGCTTGTCGATTAATTATCAACCGACAATTCACTGAACAATAATAACCAAACAAAAAAAAGAGTAGAGAACACAAAGATTTAACGTGGTTCGACTAAATTGCCTACGTCCATCGACCCAATAACTATGCTTTAATTCATTAAAGAAAGAGAGTAAAAGAGGGAGAGAGAGATTACAAAATTATAGGTAGTAAATTGGAGAGACTAATCTATAATTAAAAATTGAATAATCAATTTCTTCAAAGACTTGATTGCATTCAAAACCCCTAATTTGATTTGATTACCGAAATAAGGGTTTACTGTAGCAGAGGATAATAGTGGATGCTCTCACACACACTCACACAAATATGAAGATGAACTTCCTTCATTTAAATAGACTTAATAAAGGAGTTACCTAGAGAATAAGAAAAAGAAAATTAATTGTCCAATTATCTTATAATCTTTCCAAATATCCATGATTTGATTTTTATGCAAATGGATAATGGTGATCTTCGTTTCCATAAGTTTCCTTGCTTGAATCAATCTCCATCAGCAGTCTTTTCTTTCTTCATATAACAATACTTCGACTAATTAATTAGTTTCCTTTCTTCAAAGGCAATCATACATAACTTTCCTCCTTTTGTTTCCACCTATAACCTAATTGATTGATAAAATCAATTAGCTAAATTCTTTTCTTCTTTGGCAAATATTTAAATCACCCAAATTTAACACTCCACCTTGATTCAAATATAACAATCTTTCTTCATCACCATATCTCAACAAATTGTTGGGTCTACGCCACATGGTGCCAAACTCAACATGAAAAAGCTTTGGCATTGTTGTCTAAATAGAACTTCCAATTCTTTCCTAAGCATAAGAAAGATAGTATGCACATCAACAAACAAAATGCATACGAGAAAATAGCAAAATTCTTCAGTATATCCGATGTAGGAGATGAACATATAGATACAGAACTTTGAGAGACTAATGGAGATTTAACATGCACTTCATCTTCTCCAGTCATATTGAGTGAGGACATATTCAATATTATCAACTCTAATCTCCTTTACAGGAATTTTGTTAGACTTTCCCGAGTCAACACCAATAGTCTCACTAATAAGCTCCACATCATTCAAAGCATAAGATAAAGAATCATCATCACAAACATGCTTAAAAATAAGGACAACTGAATTAAAAGGCCTTTCTTGCAACTGAGTTACACCTAGAGTCTTAACCTCTGAAATCTTATCATCAACTACGGTATCATCGAAAATACCAATATCTCTTCGAATATGGAAACAATCTGGTGACTCCAAATGTATTTATCAAATTTCTGTCCTCTTAATGTCATCATTTGATAGAGGTTCCACCATCAACAAAGGCCTCTCATCAATTATCGCATGCCTGCTAGTCACAAATCTCCTGGTTGTTTTACACCACAACCTATACCTCTTCACTCCTTCTCTATAGCCTAACAAAATGTGCTTGTGTTCCTTAGGCTTCAATTTTATCATGTCTCTCATCATCTAAATAAGATGAACAACCAAACACTTTAAGGAATAAATAATCAACAGGCTCTCTTTTCCATACTTCTTCTGAGATCTTCATATCTATGGAAATAGAAGGTGTATGGTTGATGAGAAATACTAACATAGATATTCCTATTGTCTAAAATCCCTCTTGTAGACCAGTAGTCATTCTCAAGCTCATAGGTTTCACCCATAATATCTAACACATGCTCTCCGCCACTTGATGTGCACGTAAATGTGCATATATTTACATCCATATTTTATCTCTTTTTATTTAAATTAACATCATATTTGGGCATTTGTACATGTTAAAACCAAAATTCAATTATTTTTCAAACCATCATATTTTCATCTTCATTTAAGGGCAAAATGGTCATTTTTGTGCATGTGTAAATTTGAGAATTTTTACTTGGACATTTTTGATGATTTTTATAGGAATTTGGATGCATATGGAAGAGGCTTATATGAAGATACATGCATGCACAAATGAATACAAAGGAAAGAAGAGGGAAATAATTCAAAGTGAAGATCATGGAGGACCCCACCTACCCACCTACCTTAATGTACAAATTAGAGGCTAATGAACATGCTTATGGAATTAATGGCTTCATGTACACTTAAATGATGATTAGTAGAAGCTAATGATTACTTGGCCTCCACACTTCCAAAGGGGTATTTTGGGAAGCCCCCTAAAAATAGGATTAGGGTTTTATGCATGTATAAATAGCCCTCTTATGTACATGTAAATCATCTTCTACTCTTTTATTTTACTTAGGAAATTAAGAGATCAAATTGTAAGCTCAATGTTCTATGAAATAAAAATGGCTTCCAAGCCTCTCTCTTCTCCTTTTTCTACATATATGCAAAACACAAAATTTATTGACTTCATATATGCAAAATTTATTGACTTCATATATGCAAAACACAAACCAATCAATTGCAAAACTCGAAATGCAAATGAGTCAATTAGCCACGTCTGTGAGCGAACATGAACGAGGAACATTCCCAAGCCAACCCCTTCCAAATCCCAGAAATCAAAACGCAAATTCAAATCAAGCCCATGTTGTTCAAGATAGCAACGTCACCCAATTGAATGCTATCACAACTCTTCGTTCCGGGAAACAAATCGATAATCAAGTCGTTAATCCAAACGATTTACCGGAAACTTCTCTCGATACTTCTAAAATAATGAATGAATCTGAACAGAACGTGGAACCAAACGTTGAATCGAATGCCAGTCAAAACTCTTCTTCTTGTACTCGAGTAGATCTGCCTACCGAGTATCGTGTCCCATTTCCACATCGTCTTCGACCTAAGAAACACTCGGACCAAATGGAAAAGATGTTGGAAATTTTTAAACAAGTCAAAGTTAACATTCTTCTTCTTGACATCGTTCAGCAAGTCCCAACATACGCGAAATTCCTTAAGGACTTGTGTACCCAAAAGCGACACACTCAAGTACCCAAAAAAGTCTTCTTAGCCGCCAGTTTGAGTGAAGTCTTGTCCCAATCCATGCCCGTAAAATACAAAGATCCTGGCTGCTCTACGATTTCATGTACAATTGGAGACAAGATGATTAACAAATGTCTGATAGACTTAGGTGTGAGTGTCAATTTGATTCCATACTCTGTGTACGAACAATTAGGCTTAGGTGAGCTCAAACCCACAAAAGTCACGTTCAATTTGCCGATCACTCGATTAAGAAACCCGGGGGAGAAATCGAGGACGTGCTCATTCGAGTAGGGCAATTCATATTCCCCGTTGATTTTATCGTTCTCGAAACACAATCCGTAACGAATCTTTCGAGTCAAATTCCATTGATTTTAGGCTGACCATTCTTAGCCACCTTAAATGCCTTAATCAATTATTGTAACGGGTCGATGAAAATTTCTTTTGGAAACATGACTTTGGATCTCAACATTTTCAATCTTGAAAGCCAATCGAACGAACCTCATAACCAAACGTTGGAAGTTAGTTCCATTCACGAAAACTTCGAAAACGAGACAATTGACCTTAGCGACGAACGCGAAGCTGAATATGAAAAATTGTTTCACGAAATTCCCAGCGAAATTGAATACACTCTTCCCTTTGAATCGCTTCCAATAGAGTCCGAATCTCAACCCAATTCTTTGATCGAAAAACTCCTGAAGTTGGACCTCAAACCACTTCCCGATCACCTTAAGTACGCATACTTAGGTGATAACGAAACGTTACTCGTCATAGTTTCTACGACTCTCTCTCTTGACCAAGAAACCTCCTTACTTTCTATTCTTTCGAAAAACAAGGAAGTGATTGGATGGTCGATCTCCGATATAAAGGGGATTAGCCCTGCTATTGTTCAACATCGCTTCCATTTAATAGACGATGCCAAGCCTGTTCGTAACGCGCAACGAAGGCTTAATCCAAAAATGAAAGATGCGGTGTGTGATGAAATTCTTGAACTTCTCGACAACGGAATCATTTACCCAATCTCTGATAGTTCATGGGTTAGCCCAATTCATGTTGTACCGAAAAAGTCTGGGCTAACCGTTGTCAAGAATGATTCAAATGAACTTATTCCAACTCGTACTCAAATGGGTTGACGTGTTTGCATTGACTATCGAAAATTAAATGCCGCAACACGAAAAGATCACTTCCCTCTTCCCTTCATTGACTAAATGCTCGAACGTTTAGCCGGCCACGAATTTTACTGCTTCCTTGATGGTTATTTCGGCTATAACCAAATTCCCATCGCTCCCGAAGATCAAGAGAAAACAACTTTCACGTGTCCATTCGGTACCTTTGCTTATCGACGTATGCCATTCGGACTTTGTAATGCTCCTACGACCTTCCAACGATGCATGGTTGGAATCTTTTCCGACATGATTGAACGCTTTCTAGAAGTTTTTATGGATGATTTCTCAATCTTTGGCGATTCTTTTTCCCAATGTTTACATCATCTCGAATTGGTTCTAAATCGATGTAAAGAAAAACATTTGACTTTGAATTGGAAAAAATGCCACTTTATGGTCAAACAAGGCATAGTCCTTGGACATATCATCTCAAATAAAGGCATTGAGGTAGATAAAGCGAAAATCGATGTCATTGCAAATCTACCCATTTCCAAAACTGTTAAGGACATTCGATCATTTCTTGGACACACTGGCTTTTACCGACGCTTTGTGAAAGACTTTAGCAAAATTGCTCATCCTTTGACGACTCTTCTTGGAAAAGACGTTCCTTTCGATTTTAACTATTGTATCTCTTCTTTTGAACGTCTTAAGAACGAACTCATTTCTGCTCCAATCATTTGTGCGTCCAATTGGGATCATCCTTTCGAAATAATGTGTGATGCTTCGAACTTTGCCGTTGGTGCTGTCTTAGGACAACGCATCAACAAGATCCTTCACGTGATTTACTACGCGAGTATGACTTTGAACGACGCTCAACTCAACTACACAACAACCGAAAAAGAGCTTCTAGCTGTCGTTTTTGCTCTCGAAAAATTCCGACAATACTTGATAGGGTCACACATTACTGTGTACACGGACCACTCTGCGCTTCGATATCTCTTCGCTAAAAAGGATGCCAAATCTCGCTTGATTCGTTGGATCCTTTTACTTCAAGAATTTGACCTTACAATTAAAGACAAAAAAGGATCCAATAAGGTCATAGCCGATCACTTGTATCGTCTTCCGAACGCACCATCTTCTTTGCCAATCAATGAAAACTTCCCCGATGAACAACTCCTTTCAATTTCTATCGACCCATGGTACGCTGATATAGTGAACTACTTAGTCACTAAAGAAACTCCCTCATCGTGGTCCAAACAGGACAAATGCAAATTCATGTCCCAAGTGAAGTATTTCTATTGGGACGATCCATACTTGTTCAAATATTGTCCCGACCAAATCATCCGACGTTGCATTCCGGATAATAAGATTAGGAGTGTTCTTTCATTTTTCCACGATCAAGCATGTGGTGGACATTTCGGTCCTCGAAAAACTACGGAAAAAGTGCTTCAGTGTGGTTTCTATTGGCCTTCTATTTTCAAAGATTCGTTTGAATTTTGTAAAACTTGCGATCGATGTCAAATGCCTGGACGAATTTCTCGACGAGATATGATGCCTCTAAACCCCATTCTTACGATCGAAATCTTTGATGTATGGGGTATAGACTTTATGGGACCTTTTCCCAATTGTTTTGGAAACTTGTATATCCTTCTCGCTGTCGATTATGTTTCAAAATGGGTCGAAGCCGTTCCTTGCAAAACCAACGACCATAAAATTGTTGTGAAATTTCTCAAAGAAAACATCTTTTCGAGGTTCGGCACACCTTGCACAATAATCAGTGATAACGGGACCCATTTTGGCAACCGTTCTTTTGAAACTTTAATGAAAAAATACTCGATAACCCACAAGTTATCCACTCCGTATCATCCTCAAACTTGTGGCTAAGTTGAAGTTTCAAATCGACAAATAAAACAAATCTTGGAGAAAACTGTCAATAAAAATCGAAAAGATTGGTCTCAGAAATTGACCGACGCGCTTTGGGCTTACCGTACTGCTTTTAAAACTAACCTTGGGATGTCCCCATTTCGTTTAGTTTACGGTAAAGCTTGCTATTTACCCGTTGAAATCGAACACAAAGCGCTGTGGGCAATTAAGAACTTAAACTTTGATCTTGAGAAAGCTAGCGAAAACCGAAAACTACAACTCAATGAACTAGAAGAACTTAGGAATGACGCGTATGAAAACGATTAAATTTACAAAGAAAAAACCAAAGTTTTTCATGACAAGTCAATCCTAAGGAAAACGTTTTCGCCTAACCAAAAAGTTCTTTTATATGACTCAAGACTTCATTTATTCCCTGGGAGACTTAAATCGAGATGGACCGGACCATTTGTGGTACGAACTATTTTTCCACATGGTGCCGTAGAAATAGAAAACCCCAGGGATGGATCGGTTTTCAAAGTCAACGGTCATCGTCTGAAACCTTTCTTGAAATTGCCAAATAACCAAGAGGAGGAGCTCATGATCCTTCATGAGCCAAGTTACGTCTAGTAAGAATGTTAATCCTCTTTTGTAAATATGTACATAGTTTTCCCCCGTTACACTCATTATATCATGCATTGACTCTGGGGACACAGTCAAAACTAAGTGTGGGGAGGAGTCTCATTTTCATTTTTTTTAGTTTCATGGCATTTCTGAACTTTCATTTTTCTTTTAACTTAAAAAAAACTCAAAATTTCAAAATCTCAAAAACATTTTCTTTTTAGCATTTTGATTTATTTTTGAGTAAACACTATGGGATAAGTATAAGTTTTGGTTAATAAATTGAAATTTTTGAAAATTTATTTTTCTTAAGAAAAATAAAAATGAAGTTTGATTACAAATAACAATGGTTTAACTAGTATATAGGAAGGTTCATATCTGTTAATTATGAAGTATGTTCTAATTGAAAATCTTTGTTTATAAAAAAGATGGTAAATTTAAAGTAAAGGATATAACATTTTTATCTTCTAAGTTAAATGGTGCTAAGATGATTTTGCAAAACCCTCTTCTTCTAAAAAAAACATTTGTATATATGTATATATATATATATATAACACCTAGAGTCATGTGTTCACACTCGTGTGTTCACTCGCCATGCTCTGTACCCTTCTCACGTAAGCCCGAAAGACAGTGCATGATCGGTATATCTGGCCTCAGTTTATCTGAGTTAGGTGTATGTATATAAAAATTCTTTTTAATAACGCCTACAGTCGATAAGTGTTCACACTTGTGTGTTCACTCGCCACGCTCTGTATTCCCTTCACATCAGTTCGCAAGGCAGTGCACGGGTAATATATCTGGCCTCAGTTTACCTGAGTTAGGCATATGTAAATATTGTCAATATCAATGAAATTTTCAAGTAAGAGAGAGTAAGCAATTGAAATCCAAGCACCATTTTAACTTCTTTGATTTAACTTGTTATTGAAAAGAAACAAGAATACCACTTTGACAAACTTTGATAATCAACTAAGGATTTATTTCATAGTTACACTTTGTTATCAACCAAAACAACGAGTTAAACTATTGTCTATTTGTTATGATGACTTGATTTTTATTGGAAATTTTGATGAGTAAATGACTTAAATTTTCAAGATAATGACCAAGACTTATATTTAACTTCTTTGTGTCGATTTAAGAGTAAATCCGTCATTTGTAAATATTTTCAAGAACTTGCATTCATCCCATTGTAAATTAATCTTGCATTTTGTAAATATTTTCACTTTGCATCTGGATTTTGTGGGTAGTATCTGCTGAAAACCCTCACGAGACAACACTCGTCCTACTGGGAACACCTAGAGGTCTAACGGCTTGTTGCATATGCTCAATGCAATCGTGCTCCCTACGAAAACGGATTTATCTTAGTTTTCCTTTATTCGAGGACGAATAAAAAGATAAGTGTGGGGTATTTGATGTGCACGTAAATGTGCATATATTTACATCCATATTTTATCTCTTTTTATTTAAATAAACATCATATTTGGGCATTTGTACATGTTAAAACCAAAATTCAATTATTTTTCAAACCATCATATTTTCATCTTCATTCAAGGGCAAAATGGTCAATTTTGTGCATGTGTAAATTTGAGAATTTTTACTTGGACATTTTTGATGATTTTTATAGGAATTTGGATGCATATGGAAGAGGCTTATATGAAGATACATGTATGCACAAATGAATACAAAGGAAAGAAGAGGGAAATAATTTAAAGTGAAGATCATGGAGGACCCCACCTACCCACCTACCTTAATGTACAAATTAGAGGCTAATGAACATGCTTATGGAATTAATGGCTTCATGTACACTTAAATGATGATTAGTAGAAGCTAATGATTACTTGGCCTCCACACTTCCTAAGGGGTATTTTGGGAAGCCCCATAAAAATAGAATTAGGGTTTTATGCATGTATAAATAGTCCTCTTATGTACATGTAAATCATCTTCTACTCTTTCATTTTACTTAGGAAATTAAGAGATCAAATTGTAAGCTCAATGTTCTATGAAATAAAAATGGCTTCCAAGCCTCTTTCTTCTCCTTTTTCTACATGCTTTTTTTATGTTAATGATTTTATTTATGTTATTTTCTTTTCTTTGTTAGTAGAATAGTTTTACATTCATGCAAGTAGTGTAGCTTAATTTCTTTTGTTGTAAGTAGTTTAATTACATTCTCTTTTTTGCTTATTCTCTATTTTCTTCTCTTTTTAAGGTTGAAAGTTACTTGTGTTGCTTCAATGCCACAAATGAGTAGCTAAACTCCTTCAATTTAGGGATAATGAAGCTCTCAAATATTATGTAATTTCAACATTTTATGATTTATGATCTCATTTGGTTTATGCTTCATGAAGTGAATTTTGATGCAAGTTTATACAAGTGGGTTTGATAGCTTATATTGTTTATGCAAATGAGCTATTCTTATTCAACATAAACACAATTTGCATCATCATTTACTAATCCATTTTTGATTGTGAAATTAAAGTAAAAATGAAATTTGATGATCTATATTACTAGTTACAATAGTAAATAGATCATACTTAAAATAACTTTTGCTTTGGCTTCATTTTCATGAGAATTATAAGTGGTTTATTTGTTGTATTATAGTTTGATGGTTTGAGTTATGTTAATTAATAATATAAACAAACCATACTTATGATAAATACAAAAATATTACACTTAATATCAAAGCTAGAGATCACAAATTATTTGTTTGTTGATTTACAAAAATATGAGAGTGGATTTGCCTCTAAATTGTTCTCTAGTTCAATAGTTTTTTAAATCACATTTTAATTCTAGCTTTAGCTTCTTTTTGTAGTTAACAACTTTCATCTCACTTTGGTCTAATTTGATTGAATATATTTTTAATCTCTCACAATTCCCTGCGGATCGGCCCGTATTCGCTACGTACTACAAGTGTACGTCGTGCGCTTGCGGTAAATTTTATTTCAAAATTCGTTCGGCTATTTTCTAACTCGATAGACATTTAGCCGACCGAACACCACTCTGTAACAATGTGACTCAACATAAATAGAAAAATCTGTAACAATATGCTTAGACCCATAATAGTTAGTGAATTCTTGTGACATAAATTCACTATTGCTTCTAACTTTGAGAACTTTCAAACGCTTCCTTGACTGCTTCTCTACCAAGGTATTCCACTTACAAAACAAGGCAAATATTTTGTCTTTGGCATTTAAGAAATAGATCGAGACCTTATGTGAGAAATCATCTACAAATAAGACGAAGTAACTGGTTCCATCAAAGATGCAACTGGGGTGGGTCCCCACACATAAGAATGAACATACTCTAGAAACTCTGTAGCTGTAGATCTCCCAACATCAAATGTGACATGCTTTTTCTTTCCAAAAGAACAATCTCCACAAGAGTTAGGCTTCGACTGGTAAACACCATCAATCAACCCCCGCTTCTTTAATAGTTCAAGACTCTCCTCATCAGCATAACCTAAATGCAGATGCCATAACTAAGTAGAATCTGGAAAACTAGAATCAGTTGAAACTACTAACTCTCCCACGATCGTCTCTCTATGAAGCACATATGTATCATTAATTCGCATCGCTTTCATCACTATAAAGGAACCCTTTGCCACTCTCAATTTTTCTCCAACTACTATTATCCTCATACCAAGTCTACTCAAAGTTCCAACTGACAACAAATTTCTGCGCAACATCGAAACATGTCTAACATCCGTGATAGTCCTAACAACACCATCTTGCATCCTAAACCTAACACTTCCAATGCCCATAATATGACAAGATGTGGCATTCCCCATATGAACTTCTTCGCCATCAATCTTCTTGTAACTGATAAAATAGCTCCTATCTGGCGTCATATGACAAGAGGATCCAAAATCAATCACCCAACTTGTACTCTCTGAGGGTGAAATACCGGCTGAAAATATAGATGTATTACCATTACTTCTATCTGCATCCGATCTAACTACTGTTGAAACTGAAGCTTTCTCCTTCTTCTCTCTCTTTTGTCTAAGAGCTGGACAATCCCGTATGAAATGCCCTTTCTTCTTACAGTAATAGCAAACACTCCTTCTAGGACCCATAAAGTGGGACCTATGCATATCTCTTCTACCTCCAAGGTGCTTCTGGCTTTTATCTCCTTCTCTAAATGAATGAAGTTGATGTTGAAGAACACCGTCATTAGTCTTCACCTTCCATGTCTCAAAAACTCCTATTCTAGAAAATTTGGTGTCGCTATAATTTTCCATACCAATACTCCAAGAATTTTCCATTAATTACTACTTTAGAATAAAATAGCTAACTCCGATACCAATCTATTGTGCGAAATTTTAATTAATTTGCATGAATACCAAACCATTGTGGAATAGTTAGGCTTATGCATGAAAGCAACCAAAAGGATCAAGCTTGTCAATTAATTATCAACCGACAATTCACTGAACAATAATCAACAAACAAAGAAAAACAGAAGAGTAGAGAACATAAAGATTTTAACGTGGTTTGGCCAAATTGCCTATGATCGACCTAACAACTATTTTTTATTTCATTGAAGAAAGAGATTACAAGAGAGAGAGATAGATTACAAAATTATAGGTAGTAAATTAGAGAGAGCAATCCATAATTACAAATAATCAATTTCTCTAAAGACTTGTTCGTGCTCAAAACCCCTAATTTGATTTGACTACAGAAAATAGGGTTTACTAAAGAAGAGGATAATGGTGGTTGCACTCTCACACACTCACACGAGTATGAAGATGAATTTTCTTCATTTAAATAGACTTAATAAAGGAGTTACTTGGAAATTAAAAATAATAATAATTCAACTATCTTGAAATCTTTCCAAATATCCATGATTTGATTTCTATGCAAATGGATAATGGTGACCTTAGATTCTATAAGTTTCCTTGCTTGAATCAATATCCATCAACAATCTTTCTTTCTTCATATAACAAATCTATTGACTGATTAATTGATTGGCTAATTAATTAGTTTTCTTTCTTCAAAGGCAATCACACATAACTTTTGTTAACCTGCCTTTTTGAAAGATAGTACACAGGCGGATTTAACCTAACAGACTTCATGATTATCAAGGTCGACAGGTATAGATTGATGATTGTAGAGCCCAGAAATCAAGTACAAATGGTTACATGAAGTCAGGATTGAGTGGAATTGAAAAATATGCAAGACAGAATGTTCAAAATATGAAGTATAGCTTAGAAAATGGAAGGGATTGGCATGCTCGATCTAGAGGGTTGGTATACTTCAATAGCTTGGCAACTTGGAAGGGATAAATATAGGTTGGCTTCTATAGAGGGTTCGGCATGGTTTAGTGAATAGGGATAGGCATAGCCGATTAACATGGGTCGGCATGGTTAGCTAACGAGGATTCGACATGCTTTGTTGAAGAAGATGGAACAGCTTGCATCCTAAAGGAGGGATCAGCATGGTTTATTAAGGGGGATATGTATACTTCGGCCTATGAAGGAGGGGTCGGCATAAGATGGATCGGCAGGCTAGCATGTTTTACGAAAGAGAGGGATCGACATTCTTTTATGGATCATCACGCTTCGATGAATAGTGTTCGACATGCAATCCTTGAGAGGGATCGACATCATATAATGGAGTTCAAGGGTTAAGCATGAATAAGTATGCATGGATCGGCATAACTGGATAGGCAAGGGATCGACATGGTCAAGGAGCATAACATATAAGAGGGATCGACGGAGTTTGATAGGTAGAAGGGGATCGGCATGATTGGATAAGCAGATGGATCACCATAACATATAATAGGGATCAACATAGGAAGTATGGAGTCAACCATGAGGAATCTGCATGATCCATTAAGAAGGGGTCGGCAAGAATAACCTCCAGGTGGATCTGAACCAAAGATCAAGCAAAAGCACGGGCTCCACTTGACTAATCAACATGATATTTGAAGAGGTAACATGTCTAAACATATAGAAGCCACCATAGGGATCACTACCCAAGAATCAACCAATAGAAGGACCGGTACTGATCCCTCTCTATTGGGATTTGGGCCTAGCGACCCCTATGGTGGGCCCATATAGATAAGAAGGTCCTATAACCAAAGTTTCAGAGAGATTGGTGCACATCTTCCCCTATAAATACAGTAGGCATGGCATCAGAAAATGGTTTTTTTTCTTCTGCTTCTCTTTATCTTCTTCCTAGACCACACTCCAATTTTATTCTTGAATTTCATGGATTTGTAACTGTAATCAGCAGTATAAAATAATTAAAGGAAAACCTTTGGAGTGAACTTAAGCCGGAGTTAGCCGAACCACTATAAATCTGTGTCTCTATTTACTTACTTTCTAATTGTTTTAATTTTATTCTTCATTTATTTCTCTTCATATTTCTATGTTTGGATTGGATATTGGTGCTTTCACATAGTTGGGTATTGGTGGTCAATTTTGATGCCAACATTTTGGTGCTTTAACTGAGAGGACTTGCATAAGCGGATTTGGAAGCTAGGAGCTTAGATTTTGAAGATTGGATACTTGGAGATAGGAAGTAATGGCTAGGAAATCAAAAAGGAGACTGCTACCAGAGAGGAGCCACCATGGAGGGAGTCAGGAGGCTTCCTTAGGAGCTGGAGCTAATCAAGCATCTATCTACATCACTAGGGATGAAATGGAAATAATGATGGATGCTATGCATGAAAGGGTGTTGAAAAGAAGGAGGAAATGATGCAGAATTTACTCCAGGAGATTAGACAAGTTGGAGCACAGAACCAAGGAGTTGAAGCAACAGGAATCGTTGGAAGTCATAAATGGGAACGTGAAAATGGAGCCAATAGACAAAGGAATGGAACATAGCAGCCGGGGGCAATCCCATGCCATCCAAGAGGAATCGAAGGGATCGGTACCGAACCCCAAGGCTAGGGGCATTACCCCGGGTCTTATTGGTCATAGTGCTGGAGGACCCGCGATCGATCCCATGGAGCTTGGTGCAAATCAGAATTTGAATGCTCGTCTGGAGGAGTACGTTCCGAAATTCCCTCGTAGACTCGGTAGGCAGCTTGGGCATGATGACAGAAGACTACCATTGGAAGACAATGATAAGTTTGTAGAGATGATAAGGAGAGCTATGCGTGAAGGATTAGTGAACGGGGATTTGGAGGATGTAAATAGAAGTCCATTCGCTCCAAATATCAGGCAAGCTAGAAATCCATTGGAGTTCAAACTACCAACGCTTAAGGCATATGATGGAAAAACAGATCCCGCTGTTCATTTGACGAGATACATGAGACATATGGAAGTATTGGGGGCATCGAAGAAAGTCATGGCACGGTGCTTCCCCTTATACCTAATGGATATAGCTGCACTATGGTTCAGACAATTGGAAAGCGGCTCTATTCGCACATGGACGGAATTGATCAAAAGGTTTATGAGGCAGTTTATGGTTTACATCTCGAGATCCAAAAATATGATGAGTTTGGCAACACTGAAACAGGGGACCGAAAAGTCCCTGAGGAGTTTCCTAACACGGTTTAATGCCGCGAGGACATCGGTGGATCGTCCAGATCTATCCATGGTTTTGATGGCAGCTGTATCTGGAATTGCTAATGGCACGGAGTTCAAAGATTCACTAATGCAGGATCCACCTATGGATCTCGGAGAGTTTTATCATGAAGCAAAAAGGTTCCTACGATAGGAAGATGCATGAGCAAACAAACTGAAGGTGAACGCCGTGCAAAGTGGAGGATCATCAGGAGATGTAAACAAGAATGATAAGCTGGATCAGGGAAGTGAAAGTGAAGGCCGACAAACTGAAAGTGACGGCCGGCAAGGACAGAACCCTCCGAATACGAGCGAGCATCAGGGAAGCATTGCTTATTCCATAAGCTAGATGGGCACAATACAAATGACTACAAGCATTTGAAGGATATCATTGAGGAACATGTAAGGAATGGTCGGTTACAACTATACGTAAGGACTCGGTCTACGGCGGTGGAATAGGAGCAGCCACCGTCCACCTCGAACGAAAATGTCACTGGATCAAGGCATCATCATCAATTGATCGGGGTGGTATGGAATAAGTAATGAACTCCGCAGTAATATGGCTAAGTCACTTACACTTGTACGAGATCGAGGATGGTCCCTAGGCATGCTCTGAGATGACGATAAACCATCGCGCTTGGGTTTGTGAAATTCGTTTTATTTCTTCTTATTTGCTTCAAACTTTGGTTTATTGGTTGTACTGAATCTTATTTTATGAACTTAGGGATGCTTAAGTCCGAATTAATGTAATAAATAACATAGGTCACGGTTATGGCCCTGATCAGAGAGATGGGGCAATAATCGCGAGTCACTTTCCCTTCGCCAGAGAGCGATAGGATGGATTCGAACACAGATTAAGTCCTCGACTTGGGATCGAGGCCGGAGATGGATACCCCACAGATTAAGTCCTCGATTGGGAATGGAGGTCGAAGAAGGATACCCCACGGATTAAGTCCTCGATTGGGAATCGAGGCCGGAGAAGGATACCCCACAGATTAAGCCCTCAACCGAAGGTTAAGCTTCAAAAGGCGCCATTCTATACTAGTCCGGTAACTATTATTATAGGAAAACTCAACCAAATGCAGGTGATCCTCCCAAGATCCACCAAAATCCAACACACAAGCTCTCAACAAATCCTCGAGTACCTTGTTGACTCTTTCTGTCTGCCCATCCGTCCGTGGGTGATATGTTGTACTCATCTTGAGCTTAGTGCCTAGCACATCCTGTAGACGTTTCCATAATTTGCTAGTGAATAAAGTATCCCTATCGTTGACTATGCTACCAAGAACTCCATGAAGTCTAACTATATTCTTCGTGAATAACATTACCAAAACATGTGCTGTCCTGGTCGACTTTACTAGAATGAAATGGGCATTCTTGGTCAACCTGTCCACAATAACCCATTTACTCTCATTTCCTCTCCTTGACCTTGGCAATCCATCTATAAAATCAATGGATATTGAATCCTATTTCCAAACCGGAATCTCTAGAGGCGGAAGTAATCCACTCGGCTTCTAATGTTCGGCTTTCACTTGTTGACAGTTTACACACTGCCAAACCCACAAACCAACATCCCTCTTCATGCCTTCCCAATAGAAGCTCCTCTTCATATCTTGATACATCTTGGTCCCTCCAGCATGAATCGTAAACTTGGATCGATGACATTCCTCAAGAACTTCTTTCCTCAAGTTCTTAACATTTGGAGCACATAATTGCCCCTTCTTTCTCAACCATCCTCTCTGGTCAATACAAAAATCTTTCAAATCATCGACCTCAGTTCCAACCTCAAGCCTTCTAATCTTCTCGGCTAATAATGGATCCTCCTTCTTCTTAGAAGCAATTATCTCGATCAACACTGGTCGAACTTCTAAACAGGAAAACATGGCAGTATTCTGACTAGAACAAGCAGTCGATCTTATTGCACACCACAAATGGCCAAAACTTTTGGATTCCTCCATTCTGCCAATAAGCTAACACCACATTCTGGTGTCTTCTGCTAAGAGAATCAGCCACTTTATTACCTTCCTTGGTGTATGATCGGTATACAACTCAAATCTCTCTCACAAGAGATAATGCCTCCAAATTTTCAAGGCAAAAATCTCCGCAGCCAACTCTAAATCATGAGTAGGATATCTTACTTCATGTAGTCTAAGCTGCCTAGATGCGTAGGCAATGACTTTGCCCCTCTACATCAACGCTGCTCCCAATCCAGACCCACATGCATCAGTATATACTATTAACCCTTGGTTTACATCTGGAACTACTAATACTAGAGCATTGGTCAACAAATTCTTCAACTTAAGGAATTCTTCCTCACATTTGTTGGACCAAACAAACTTCACTTCCTTCCTGGTAAGATTAGTTAAAGGCGCTGCTATCCACAAGAAATCCTTGATGAATCTCCAGTAATAGCCAGCGGGTCCAAGAAAACTTCTGATCTCGGTCACCTTCTCTGGTCTCTTCTATTTTTTCACAGCTTCGTTCTTATCTGGATCGACTGACAATCCTTTCTCTGAAACCACATAACCAAGAAACTTAACCTCTTTCTTCCAAAAACGACACTTGGAAAACTTCGCCTTTAGCTGATTCTGCCTCAGCATCTCTAGCACCACTCTAAGATGATCTTCATGTTCTTTCACATCCTTAGAGCATACCAAAATGTCATCTATAAACACCAACATGAATCTATCCAAATACTCTCGGAAGACTTGGTTCATCAAATCCACAAAGAAAGTAGGTGCATTCATCAACCCAAATGGCACTACTAACCACTCATACGAACCATATCCAGTCCATAATGCTGTTAAAGGAATACTGTCCTCCGCCACTCTCAACTGATGGAACCCAGTCGCCAAATCCAACTAGGAAAACAATCTGGCTCCACTCAACTGATCAAACAAATCATCAATTCTTGGCAAAGGATACTTACTCTTTATTGTCTTTTCGTTTAGCTTACGATAGTCGATACACATCCTCAACGATCCATCTGGTTTCTTCATGAATACCGCGATGGCTCCCCAAGGCGAACTGCTTGGTCTAATAAAATTACTTCCTTCTAGATCCACTAGCTGCACCTTCAGTTCCTTCATCTCTGTCAGTGTCATTCTGGTAGGTGGTCTACTCACAGGTTCAGCTTCTGGCACAAGATCCACCGAAACTCAATAGCTCGTTTCGGTGGTAGTCCTATGACTGGCTCAAAGACATCTGCAAACTCTCTTGCTATTCGAACTTGACTTAGCTCTTATCCCACTTCCACTGCACTTAGCGAAGCATAACTACTCTGGTTGGAATTCTGTATTGAGAATATAATTCAGTTATGACTATTAGGGTGTCTCAAAGATATCTCCTCATCCTGGCAGAATATCCTGGCCTCATACCTTCTCAACCAATCCATACCCAAAATGATTCTGTAATCTACAAATCGTAAACATACAAACTGCATGCAAACTTATGACCTAACAAGTCAAGTTCTAACTGGTCACATCTCATCCCTAGAGTTGCATACCTTCCTATTGGATTCGCAACCCTTAAGGAAATAACAAGATATGTGGGTTCTAAGCATAACCTATCAACCAAATACTGTGATATAAATGAATGTGATGCACTGGTATCAAATAGTATCCTAACTGGTATACTCTGGATCAAAAACGTACCTTGATCATAGTCTTTCCTTTATCAGCTGCAGTAGGCTTAGCTGATGATCCAATAACAAAAACCTTCTCCTTGTTCGCCCTGGCTGGCTCTGGACACTGGTTCTTATATTGCCCAACTTGGTCGTAGTTGAAGCATTTCACATTCTTCTTCTCTGTAGACTTCTTCCCTTTGCCGTTCTACACTCGTGAGCATAATGACCCTTCTTATCACATTTGAAGCACACCAAATCAGCCTTTGCCTTCTTGGTAGCCTCCCCTTTTTAGGCTTCCTTCTTCTGAAAGAATTTCCTCTTCTTTCCCTGAGGACCCTGGGATTCGATTGACTTCTCACTAGCACAACCAGCCAACATCTCTTCATGGCGAATGACCATCTCCACCACTACATTACAAGGATCATGGATATGGGTCATGGTCATTCTAGCAAGCTCCGGTCTTAGTCCTCGAATGAACCTCTCATTTCTTCTAATGTCAGTGGCATATCCATATCAAGATAGCTCATCAAACCTGGCAGTGTACTCGATTACTGACATACTACCCTGGACTAGATCCATAAACTTCCTCATCAATGTCGACTTAGCAGCCTCAGATAAAAACTTTTGCTCAAACCTCATTCTGAAATCAGCCCATGTCAGCTCTTCCTCCGGTACTCCGGCGGTCACACTATTCCACCAATAAAGCGCTGCCCCTTGCAACTGCCTAGAGGTTAGCTTCCTCTTTTTTCCCATCATCCAACCCATAAACCCAAAATCTTAATACATTTTCCAAAATAAATTTACAAACCCAAATAACCATATTTTCCTTTGAAAATTCATAAATAATTCTCCATGGCTTAGAAAATTATAAAAATTGAAACCCAACTCCAAAATCATGTTTCTCATAACATAAAATTTTCCTATGGCATTTAAACATCAATAAATCTTGGTTTTTCCCTAAAATCGTGCATAATACCTTTTAAACCATCTTGTTTGAACCATATAAATTTTAAATCAAGCATATCATCATCCAATATATCATAAAAATGAATTTACCCTTAAATTAGAAAACATATGATTCAAAACAAAATAGAGACGGAATTATTATTCATCTTAGATTGGATAAAGAAATTAAAGATTTATTCCTTCTAGCTTGATCCTAAGCTTTTACTTTGATTTCTCTTCTTACCTTCCTCCTAATGGCCGGCCTTGATATTTGCTTTCTTACGTTTGTTTTACTTATGAAAAATGAATGTGAGTGGTCTTAGGGAAAATAGTATAAGCGTGGGAACTTGGGAGGCAATTTAGTCTAATACCCTTATATTTATTTAGTTAACACTTAACCATTTATAAGCTCATTCACTTTAAATAAGTACGGCCACCAAATTTATTAATCAACCTCAATCTCCTTATCACTCTACATTATTCTAGTTAATTTATTCTAATTAAATTTCCTGAATAATGTTGTCAAAAATTAGGGGTGTTTCAAGTGGCATTCAACATCTAGAAACCGCGGTGGGTTGATTCTAAGTAGTTTCAAATTAAACAAATATTTAGGGACTTCATGTGGCTGTTTCACAGTAGTCCAGTATTCAAGTAAAATGAACAAATGGGGACTACGGGTAGTTGTTTCAAAGTACTCCAAAACTTAAGTAAATAAATATAAATGGACTACATGTGGCTGTTTCTTTATGGTCCAGGGCTTAACTAATAAATCATTAAATACTACGAGTGGTTGGGTCTATATAGTGTGAAATAATGAAGGAACCTAAAGATTACTGCTTGGGGCTGAGTTTATGCAGTTTAAACCTAAAGAATAAATTAAAAGGATACTATAGAGGGGGTTGATTCCTGGCAGTATTAGATAAAAGACAAACCTAAATGGGAAGTAAGTGGGAACTGTGCCGAGGTAGTTGTAGTATATAGAATAGCTAAAGAATGCATAAAGGCACAATAGTAAATGAGAACTACTTTCATTAGAAACCATGATTGTTTCACTTATGAATTTTTTTAGATAGTGAAGTGGAAACCCACTCCGTATAGTACAGTTTGGTATCACTATGTGCTAATTTTGAGTAAGTATTATTCATACCAGGCTTTACATCTGACCCATGATTTTATTATTGTATTTCCCATAAATTGAAGGGTACACTTCTGAGTAGGCTGAGTTTATGTGATAGGCAGGTTTAGAATAAGAGCCATAGTACGAAGATCAAAAATGGAGTAGGAGGCTTTGTTTGCTAATAAAAACATTATTTTCGTTATTAAAGGAGTTCGGGCAGCATCCTCATATGTTGACCTGACTCTTTACTATGTTATTTTCTATTATTATTTAGCCCTGCATGGGCACGACTTTAGGGTTAATTTTGAGAGAAGATGTATGTAATAAATATTAAAATAGTTTCTATGTAATGGAAATATTTTGCTGCTCTATTTTCTTAAGCTGTATTTGAATATACTAAACTCACTTCTGTCATTGGAAGATAATTCTCTACTGATGACTATGGTATCATTGGCATTCACATTCGAGTTTCGGAGCGGGGGAATGTTACAATAAATTCTTAATGCAACATATTCAACTTCATTTGTAGATAATACAACGCTATCTTTTACACTAGACAAAGAAACTAACGTGTGTTCTAACAATAAAAAAGTTCCATTAGTGCTATTCTTATCCACAAGACTATAGCATAATCAACATTGGAATAACCAACTAAATCAAAATTATGACATAAAGGGTACCATCCATAATTTTGTGTGTGCAAAATATATCCAAAGAATCTTTTATGGCTTTTAAATGAGATTCTTTTGGACCCGCTTGAAATTTTGCACATAAACAAATAGAGAACATTATATCGGGTATAAACAAATAGGGAACATTATATCGAGTCTATGTGCAGTAAGATATAGAAGTGAAACAATCATACCACGATGTTTCTTTTGGTCAACTACAATACATTTTTAATCCTTTTCAAACTTTATTGAAGGACTCATAAGTGTCCTATGTGGCTTTGCATTCTTGATTTCAAACCTTTTTGGTAACTCCTTCACATACTTTGTTTATGAGATAAATAATCCCTTTTCACTTTGCATGATTTAAAATCCTACAAAATATTTCAACTCTCCTATAAAGCTCATTTCGAACTTATCCTACATGACTTTTTCAAACTTTTGACATAGTATTTCATAATACCATAAATAATGTCATCGACATAGATTTGAAATTTTTTATAATCATTATTCTCATGCAATAGAAATAGAGTAGTGCCGACACTTCCCTTTGTAAAACTTTTTCCTAAAGATATGTGCTAAGACATTCATACCAAGCTCTAGGAGGTTGTTTAAGCCAAATATAATGTTTTTTCAAGTTTCTACATTTGATTTTAAATCCGTGAACATTGAAACCACCGAGTTATTCATCAAACACATCGTCTTTCAAATGACCATTAAGAAAGCACTTTTTACATTCATTTTATTAAGTCTGAAACCTTTAAAACATGGAAAAACGAGTAAAATATAATGGATTATATCCTATAAAATGGGACAAATGTTTCTTCAAAATCAATACCTTCTATTTGGTTATATCACTCTACAACCAATCTAGCTTTATTTCTAATCGCATTTCCAGATTCATCAAGTTTGTTTTAAATACCCATTTGGTTTAGGAACAAATTTCCAAAAACCATTTCCCAGAAAATGGTTAAGTTCATCTTGCATGGTCATTACCTAACATTCATCAGCAAGTTCAATATCAACAGTTTTAGGTTTAATTTTAGAAGTAAATTCACTATGAATACACAATTATGAATATCAAGAGTTTTAAGTTCTATTAAAAGACACACTATTTGTATACCCACCATTGAACAACCTATAACCAATTATGAAGGTTGATTTGTCTTGAAATTTAAATTCTCAATTTTTAACTTTGATTTTTGAGGCATGGTGGTACATGAATCAATCTGTTGCTAACCTTTAATGTACATTAGTTGACCCATTCTCTCCAACATCATCTTTATCTTTTTCACTGACTCTATCAGTATCTCACTCATCAAACTTCACATCAATTGTTTCCACAATAGTTTTCTTACATCTGTTGAAAACTCTATAAGTTACTCCTTGATAAGTATCTCATGAAAATTCCTTTATCTATTTTGGACTCAAATTTTCCAAGTTGACCACTTGTATCAAGAAATCAACACGGACATCCAAAAATTCTGAAATATGAAATGTTTGGTTTCTTATCAAATCAAAACTCGTAAGAAGTTTTGTTAAATATTGATCTAATTATTACTTTATTCATTACATGTTATGATATGTTAACTGTGAGGAAGATTGTATCATTAGCATAGATCAATCCAATTCTTGCAATTTACAATTCTTTCTTTTGGCCACCCCATCTTGTTGAGGAGTTTGTAGAGCGGAGAATTCATGTTTAAACCATTTTCCTTACAAAAGATTTCAAAATCATAATTTTCAAATTTGCCACCATGATCACTTCTTAAAATAATAATTGAAACACCTTTTTAATTTTGAACAATTTTTGCCAATTTTGGAAAATACTTATATTTTTATATATTTTTGGTTAGAAAATAAACCATGTAAAACTAGCAAAATCATCGACTAACACACAAAAATACTTCTTACCATTTAAAGTAGCAATATCATTAGGACCAAATAGATCAACATTAATTAATTCAAAAATTATAGTAGTACTTATAATGTTTTTGGCATGAAAAGATGACCAATTAAATTTAACATTATGCATGCTTTGCAGATCTTACTAGTCTCAAATTTTTGATGTGGTAGTCTTCTCACCAACTTCTTTCTTTCAAGTTTCTTCAGCAATCTCATGCTAGCATATGCCTGTAGGATCAATTTCACTCTAGAGGGGGGTGAATAGGGTGATACTAATAATAATAAAAATTAATGCAGAAATATATATAATAATTGCAACACAGATAATAACAGAATAATAAAAGCAGAAATAGAACAACACAGATTTACCCGACTTCGGCAAAACCCTGCCTACGTGCTGCCCCTAAGGTTTCTACTAGAAGTTAAGTAGTCAAATGCTTACACACGTAAACTTGCGGCACCTGCTAATGACTAACCTAACTCTACGCTCAAAACTCTGCCATAACTTAGCCACTGAGTTGCGAATTCTCGAACTACACCACCGTAGTTCGTAACTTAGTTACACGACTAGAATTTTATAAAAGTTTAAAAGAAAATTACAAAATATAAACAAACACAAAACCCTATATAATCACTAAAGCCCAAATTCAATAAAGTAGACCGGCCCACTTAAATTAGAGAAAAAAAATCTCCCTTTTATTTTATTTCTTCTATGTTAAAACTTTGGCCGATTTTTTTCGTTCCTTCATTCCTTTTCAAAAGCTAGGGTTTTGTGATGAAGTCGCCGCTTTGTTTGAATTGATTGCTGATATTGTTTCGTTCTTCAATTTGCTTCGAATGCTTCTTCAATTGAATCTCTGGATTTATTACTTGTGGTGGCTTCAAATGTCGAGCTCGAATTGGTACGTGATTTTCTCCTTTTTGATTTTAATTTTTGCTCGACTTCTGATTCGAGTTTTGGATTATATTTTGATTTTTTCTAAGTATTCGCTCTGAATTATTGTCCGAACTCGAATGATTTTCTACCGATGATGTTACTGGGTTTTATAGGGATTAAATCCCCTAAATATACGTTCGTATTTTTGTATTTGAATTCTTCTTGAATTGCTCCTATTCATTCGATCTTTGCTTGAGTGCTTGTGATGAATTATTGACTGGTTCGTGTTGAATTTGCTTGAATATATTTTAGTCGGTTCCGTTCATTTCACCTATGACTTCGGCCATTTGAAATTGTGATAATCTGGACTTGTTCATCTTTGATAAATGTGACGCCCCACCTCTATACCCACGCTAACCAAGAACACTACGATGTAGTGCTGTCAATTAGCACGGAGAATAAGGCTGTGGAGGAGCGACCATCCATGTAACTTCTTTGTGCGAGCACCGATACGTCAGATAGAATAGAATGCATATCTTTTAAGGAGGAAATCCGACATACCGATACAAACACAAAGCTATCACACGGTGGCTATATAAAATCTTCGGAAACAAACATAGAAATAGTCATAACATAAATCAGTCACAGACATCCATATCACAAAGGCGGAAGAAGATATGAATAAATATATAACACATGAAAGTGTACATCAGAGTAGTGGTCAGAAAGATCCACTATAATACAAAAGAATAGCATCACGTGCTATACAAAAGAATAAGTACATAACATAGAGTCTATATCTCAAAGGTGTACAACCAAAAACTACTAATCTATGTAGTTAGCCAAAAGTTAGAGTAATCCAGAAGAGAAGTCAAGCAGAAGCACCTGTAACATCTCGGTCTGACCCGAGTATTATTTATAAGAAAATAATAAACGGATCAGTCTAACTATTAATATCAGATGACATGATATAGGATAAAGGGGTATGGCATAAACATATAATAACCATGATGGCATACTACTATAAGTATGTAAATGATAATCAACAAGGGATTAATCAATGTCACAAGAATCTTCTCAAAGATCCAAACACATAAAAAGGTAATGACACACAAATTCACCAATACACAAAAACTGATATCATATCAGTGAAAACCACAAAAGTTGGTGAAGCACTAAATCCAGAAATCAACACACGAAATCCAGAACAAATCCCAGAAATCAACACACGAAATCCAGAAATCACTAAAAGGGGGAAGTCCGAACACACGGACGAGAAGCTATCTCATGGAAGCTATCCATTTAATTTTTCCGAACACACGGATGGCCCGAAGGCAAGTCCGAACACACGGACGAAGAGACATCGCTCAACCGCTAGTCTAAATCACAAGAATGATCGTCATGATCATAAGGTAGTGTCAATCACACCAAGCTAGTAAATACATGAGTTTAGCTTCATGTCCCATAACCACTTGCTTAACTTAAATATTTACGAACAAGCTGTAAATCTTCACTAGGAAATTGTCACAAAAAGGGTTCAATCGAACAAGTCCAAGAGCTAACCGACGAAGTGAATGCAAGCGTTTCATACCACTCGTTTTACTAAGTCGTTTAAGTCGATTTCTCATTCGAGTGAAGTAAAGGCTTGTATATACTAGTAGATTGAAAATCGGTTTGAGAAAACGAACTTTTGATATTTAAAATAGTGTTGAAATCGCTTTGATGAAAGAGTTTTGATATTTACTATTAGTATTGAAACCTTCATATATCTTTAAAGTGACAAGTCATAAAACGATTGTAGAACAAATCAATTCACGTTCGAAGACGTGAGTAAAGTCCAAAGAAGTCAGTCCCAAAACCATCAAAGTAGAAATTCTGATAAATGTTTTTCAGATGAGATTGCCTACGCAGAGTCATACAACCTAAGGAAATCGCGAACTAAAAAGACCAAGTGTAAGGTCGGCGACGACCTACGAGATATACTGGCCGACCTAACTCGAGCGACTTAAAGACTTAGCAGGGTCGAGCGACTTACGAGCTACGACCTAAGGTGACGAGGGCGTTAGGTCGGAGACGACCTAACACTTGACTCGCGAACGACTTATGGAAAAGAAGCTTAGGTCGGAGACGACCTACGAGATAAACCAGTGCGAGCGACCTAAAGTTTGCCTGGGGGATTATAGGTCGGCAACGACCTAACGTTTTGCCTGGAAATTATAGGTCGGCAACGACCTAACGTTTTGCCTGGGGATTTTAGGTCGGCAACGACCTAAGACTTAACAAAATTCGAGCGACTTAGTGGTTTGCCTTGGAATTTTAGGTCGGCAATGACCTAAGAAAGTGGAGACTTTTCAACACGCGAGCTAGCAGCCTGGACGACCTAAGGAGTTAACTCGCGAACGACCTAAAGCCTTTAACTCGTGAACGACCTAGGCCTTTAACTCGCAGGCGACCTAAGCCTTTAACTCGCAGGCGACCTAAGACTTTAACTCGCAGGCGACCTAAGACTTTAACTCGCAGGTGACCTAAGACTTTAACTCGCAGGCGACCTACGACCTATGGATGGGCGACCTAACTCCGAACGAGCTAAAAATGGCCAGAACGACCTAGTAGCAGTTTTTTCACCAAAATCACTAAAATTTGGAATTTTTCGCCAATCCAATCCAAACCAAATGCAACAAACATGCTAAAGTGATGAGGAATCATTCCCAACAGTCCAATGACGATTATAGGCAAGATGTGAGATCAAAAATCTCACCTTTTCCACGAAATTGATGTTGGAGAGCTTAAGAGCAAAGCAAGAATCAACCCCTAGCTTGAATCTATGTTCTTCACCTTGAAGTCGGAGTTTGATGCTGAATTCACTAAAGATCTCGAGCTTGGAATTTTAATTTCTCTTTCCCTCCACCATTTTTGAAGAAGCTTGAAGTATTTGATGAAGTGATGAAGAGAAGAGGGAGTTGGGCTGAGTTAAGAAGGTGCAGTCCCAACCAAAGTCACAAGTGGGAAAAGTGACGAAAATTTCACTATCTCCAAACATATCGAAGTTTACACTCAAAAAGATCGCAAACGTCATTTTGAACTCAATGGGGGTGGTCTCGAGTCCTAATTTGACCGTATGCAAAAAGTAGCTTTTCGGACTAACATCCGACTAACGATAAAATATTTAAATATAAAATCGATAGATATGCGGGTTGTTACAATAAATTTCGAATTTTCTTTGAGTCAGTTCCTGTGACTTCGGTTATTTGAATATTTCGTATTTGTGATGCTTGTTCATCAAGCTCTTTCCATTTTCAAATATTTTTGACTTTTGTTGAATTTGTTCATCTCGGCCTTGACTTGGTTTGAAACTGCTATGTTAATATTGATATAATCCACGACTTTGTTGCTCTAACTACTACTGTGTGATCTTCTGCACTTGAATTTAGTTCTAGTCTTGTTGTCATGTTAGAACTAATTCATTCCTAAATGCTTGCATACTCCAGTGTGCATTGTGTAGTGTTTTGTTCTGGTCAGTTGAGGTTCCAGAATTACTTCGAGTTAAACTTGAGTCTGTCCTTATTTAAGTCTGATTGCATTGTTTGCTTCAAGTACTTGATCATTGATTTTGATCTGTCATTGGTACGAGTCCTTTCATGCTGTTTGTTGCTTTACTCGATACTTGAATTTGAGATCTTCCGTTTAAGTCTGATTTGGTTCGGTCTCATATGCATGCTCTCTGGTTGTTTGGTTATGTTGAATCCATGTTTTATGTGTTGCATGTTGAACTGAGTCTTTTTGATCCATGGTGTTTCTGTAGCTCATTGATTTTGGAAAACATGCACATATTCATGTATATATATGCATACATATGCATGTATATATGAGTAGTGAATGTTACTGCATATTTGTCTGGTCTGGTCGAAATGATTGATCTGGTTCT
The DNA here is from genome assembly GCA_030737815.1 of Allium fistulosum. Lineage (NCBI taxonomy): Eukaryota > Viridiplantae > Streptophyta > Magnoliopsida > Asparagales > Amaryllidaceae > Allium > Allium fistulosum. The sequence continues at coordinate 994,925,688 of CM060907.1, forward strand.
TACTGGCAACATTGTGAGTTCATGTGGCTTTGTTTTGTTCTTGTATATTGGTTGTTCATGCCTTGACTTTGCATATGAGCTTGGTTATTGCATTTGAGTCTTCATGTGTATGGACCATTTTATTGAACTTGTTTCACTGGACTGGGCTTGGTTGCAATCTTTTGATTCATGTGGTCTTGACTGGTTGTGTTATTGACCTGGTTATGTATTTTGAAGTCTGCATGCTCCAATGTTCATATGCACTCCAATTTCTATGCTCCTTGTTGCTTTGTGCCATATGAGGTCTTGTTACTTGTTAGTAGAACTGCTGTGTTGGTAGAGTTCGTTTGTATGCATGTGTTCTTGTTCCTTGTGATTATGTTGTAACTGTTATTTGTATTGCACCTGAATATTTGCACTTGAGTTGAATCCGGCCTTGGCTTAGGTTTGACATTGTGCTCACCTGTCCCTGCAATTTTATCAAGTGTATATCAGTGTTTACGGCCTTGTGGCATGTACAGTGATACACTATGCATGTCACAAGTTTTTCGTGTAGATGGATTCAAAAATGATGACGAACAACCCAAATAACCGAGGCAAATAATATTTTCAAAAACACACTTCATTTTGAACTGCAAAATATTTCTTTTTCAACTTTACTACGTTAGTATTTATTTTGCAGATAATTCAAATGCTAGATACAAACTGGAATAGAGTTGAAGATAAAAATATGAGTGTTGAGTGAATATGTAGTGAGGAGTGATATGTAAATTGAACTTTTGTGTTGTAATCAAGATTATAATGTATATATGTAGTGAGATCTCAAATTTGTACTATTTGAATTTGTAATAAAATATTTGTTTGAATTTGAATTCTGAGTTATTTATTTTATTCAACAAATATTAATTTAATTATGTGACAAAAAAATAGTACAATAGCAAATACATTTAAACGAATATATATATATATATATGTTTATTATCATCAAACAAAAATCATATACTATTGTATTCTACAATGCCATCATTTTATGCCATAAAGTTGATTCTTCGACTCTAGCTACTAAACATCTAGAAATTATGGAATCGTTAAAAGAAAGAGTGTAAATGTTCCCTTTCCTTAGCTTGCAAATACAACATTACTTGAAGTTTTTTCAAAAATTCTGCACATTTAGAATCAGACTACCCTCGTACCCCTGTCACAAAGTTGGCATATAGAGATGTGAATATGATGCAAATTTTCAACAAGAAGAATATCACCCAAAGAGAAAGTGTTGTCAACTACTTTACATTTTCAGATGATCTTATACTTACCATTTTCCTATAATAACACCCCCACTATAGTCTTCCAAGCAACGAAACTTTGATTTATCGCCTACCATATGTCTAGAAAAGCCTAAATTCAAATACCATTCTTATCGTTCCTTAGCTTGCTAACGTACCTCGCTTGAATCAACATCACTAGCATCCTTTATTGTGTGTCCATTAAGCACAAATTTGGTTCGTCTTCATCACTTCCGATACATTCTTCTCCTTCTTCGTCATCCGAAATTGCTACAAATGCTCTTCTCTTCTTTTTCTTTTTTGCATCATTCTAATGTAGTGATAAATTTTTTTGACATGGCTAGGCATTTAGCATCTATAGCAAGTAACTTCCTCGTGTGATTATAAAAATTTTCGACTTGCTTTGACTTGATATATTTTCAATCGAATATAGCTTGAATTTCTTTTGATAATTTCTAAAATTTTCATAACCATTGTAAGCTCATTGATAGGATCTTCATCATTATCACCGTCAAGAGTACTATTTAGTGCTATTGATTTCTTTTTTAAGTCTTAGTTTTCATGGTCTTCCCTTAATTTCAATTCCATTTCATAAGTCATGAGATTTCCAGTTAATTCCTCCATGCGTTGTTTGTTCAATATGTGGATTCTTGTCGCTGTCGTCTTTGCTTCAACATAATTCAAAAGAACTCTTGGTGTTTTTTGAACCAATTCTACTTTAGAGTAGACTTTTCCAAGAACTTTAGAAATATAGAACAAAAAAAGAAGCAACCATACATCTCTTTGATGCTCTCGTCCTTTAACACGGCAAAGCTTTCATATACATTTCCAAGCAACTACGCCTGAAATTGTAACTCCTTGAATTTTTTTATATAAATAAATAAATTAAAATACAAATGCAACTTTGCATAAAAAAAAATAGTAAATTTTCATAAACATTGGAATTAGGCCTTGGGACCTATTCCATTGCATTCAGAATGTCGTTTACAGTTAGAAAACATACATAACTTGTTAAAATTGATAAAACGAGTCATAATTAACGGAAACCGAACCAAGTGGCATTTGTGTAATTATTAATTTTGGGATTTAGCCAAATAACCTTAGTTTCAACTATAAATAAGAATATAACTCCCCCTCCTCTTCATTCTAAACCCCAGCTACCGCCTCTCTGATTTTTTGCGTACATTTCTTCTTTCTACTCCTTAAAGATTCCTTAATTCAAACATCACTTTCTATTCTCCTCTAAATTTCTAAACCAAAAATAAAATAAAATAAAGGAAATCGGCAGAAAGAAAGAGAAGAGAAGATAAAAAAATTCAAATTCAAAATAGAGGAAAGCAAAATAAAAACAACAACAAGCTTGGAAGGGAAGGAAAAGTGCAAATTCAAATCGGGATAGAAAAGGGTGTATTCAAATAACTCTTCGAGGTGAGTGGGTTTATCTACGAAATGCTTATGCTGTAGAGAAGTAGTTAGCTTTAAATTATACACCTTATTAGGATTAAAAATATGATTTTAATCTTGAATCGTTGTTTTTATTTCAAAAGTACTTATGAATTAAAAGAATTAGAAGACCTTAGGTAATGAATTTATAAAATAATCATAGTAATTTTGGATGGAAATGTATGTTTATTTAATAGACCTTAATTCTATAGATTTGATTTTATGCAATAAGTTTGGATTGATTCTAATAAATTAAAAAGTAAATGAATACCCCTTTTGAATTTACTTAGACTTGAATTTTGTTAACATTGAATAAATAGAGAGAATTTATTGAAATACTTGTAGAAAATAGATTGGAAAGTTTGTAGATAATTGATTTAAAGTTTATATATAATTGTCAAGGCAAATTAGCTAAAGTTGTGTGTAAATAATAATGGAAACTGTAGCTAAACACCTGTTAAAAATAAATCAACACTTATATTTGAATCTACGAAGAAGACAAATTTTTTTATACCAAAACTAGAAATTCAAAACTACACATATAAAAGTGTATCCAAATGTCTTGAATTCATTTTTTTAGACTTTTGAATTTCAAACAATTCGAAACAAAATGGAACTAGTTCAAATTGACTTGATTCAGCATTTAAACCCTTATTCAGGTGTCTAGAATCAAAATTGGACGCTAGAATAAGGTACTATATACCTAAATACCAGTAATAAAATTTTATCTAGGGAGAATCAAATGTCTGAATTATTTTTCAAACGTCTGAATTACCACAGCAAGCGCAGGTTGAACTTGAACCTGGTATAGGCCAAGTAGGATGGATCAGAGAAACTTTTTCCCCACTTCCTTGTTTTTTTAGGAGTTTACATAGGTGAATGGAGTCATACAGCTAGCCGAAAATGTATCACACTTGGTGAAGTCCTAGGTAATAGAGTTAGGGGTATGCTTTAGGGGAAATTATCTAGTTTTTTATATATATCTAACTCGATATCCAATCTTGTTCAAAATAAAACGTGTTGTCTTTCTATTATATGCTTGATATGACATGTTATATTAATTAATTATTTAAGTAAAAGTATATTTAATATAGAAAATCCATAAATGGTATATTTTATGATAGTAGTTACAATGTGTTGTAATCATGAGCGATTTCTTCTAATAAAATAAACATACCGTTTTAAATATTCCTAATCAAGATGTGTCGAGACTGGATATCAATATATCTATTAAGATTAGAGTACGTAAAAATGTTGTGCAATGTATTACTATGGCTGTAGAGGGCACCAAGTGGTTACGTATCTGTGCAGTTAAAGCGCTCGGCAGACTCAATGCGGCGGAGGTGCAAAAAGTCATAGCGGGGATACATCGAGGATATAGCGGGATATAGCGGATGACTCTAAAATGGCATATAAAACTCATACTTAATGTTTTTACAAATATATAAATGGTAATTAAGTGAAAAATTAACATTCAATTGAATTATAATTAGTACATAAATAATTTTAAATACAAACATGTGCGAATATACTGTAAATAAACGTAAAACTGTTATATAACATAATTGAATTTAGTAGTATATTAGAGTATTTTCATTTCTGAAAATATATTAAAAAATCAATTAAATTAATTAATTTCATAATTTTTATAATGTATAAATATCATTTTTTAATTCATTTCTTTTAAAGAAGATATAGCGGAAACATCAGAATATAGTGGAAATAACGGGATATAGCGGGGCTTAAAGCGGAAAGGCTATATTTGGGGCTATATGAAAATATCGTAGCGGCAGAAATCCGCTATGAGATATAGCGGGGTTATAGCGGGGTAATAGCGAGGCATTAACTGCACAATTACGTATTGATAGTTACTGGATAATTATGGAATGACTTCCTCGATAGTTACTAGAGAATATCGATGTGATAATTTTACATAATTGCCTCGACTTGAGAATACCATTGAGCTTCAATGTGGAAACTCCGCTTTGATTATAGTTAAATCGTGGCATGACGTCCATCGAACAACTATAGTTGGGTCGAGTGGAAGCATTGGAAGTGAAACACTATTCAAGAGAGAATTCGTCTCCTCAGTTATATGGGGTTTGCATCACGGGGTCAACTCAAAGTCAAATTCTTTGGCCAGAGAAGTACAATTGATAATAATTGTTATTATTGAACCAAGGATTTTGTGTTTTCTCTTACAAAGTTGAATATGGACAATATTGAAATTTTGATCAAAACCCAATTACATAAGTCCTAATGTGACGTAGTTTTGATGAAGAGAATTGGTATATAATTATCACTACCGAGTAATGCTTGAATAAGTAAAATTAGACTTTACTGAAAAGATGTGTAAACGATAAATTCGGCAAAAATATCACTCCACATGCTAAGGTGACGAGTGAACGTTAATATTTGAATAGTTCGATATTAATCGCTGACTGAATGTACACCTATGAGTTGCACAACTGTATTGATAGGTTCTCCGAAATACCACATGATTTAATTGATTTATAAGTTGTTATAAATTAATTAAATTAATTAATATTTTTTGAAAATATTAATTAATTTTTTTATGTATTGAATGCCATTAGTACGTTTTTATGTCATTGGTATTTATTTAAGTGTGTATATAAAAGTTGTATATATACAAAGCGTATAAGATATCAATGAGCATTTAAATTTGATTTAAATGAACCACTTGCTAAGTGTTATTGAACAAACTGAAGAGCCATAAAACCTCAATACAATCCATATAAAGAAAAAGAGGCTTGAAATCTAGTGGTTGGATCTAGTAAATGAAGGGAGGAGGTTAAAGAAGGTTATCTCTAATACCTTGTCTATTATTCACTTACCTCTTTTAATCACTCTCTTTCATAACCCTAGCAATCATCTTCTTTCTTCCACTTTCATGGTCGAAATTTTCAGAGAAATAAAAGAAAAATAATAATTTTAATTGCATCTAATTAAATAAATCAAATAAAAGGTGGTATACCAAGCCATTGCAAAGCTAGGAGCTAGAAGATAAGATCTAGGATTTGATCTATCAATCAAGGTGCATGTGCATTCAAAAAGGGCAGCATCAACAAGATATTTTCCATTTAGTTTTATCTATATACATTATTATGTTGTAGATCTAGCAATTTATTTACTTTGATGAATTTATATATGCATTTGTCGTCCTCTTTATATTTATGTGTGGATCTAAAAAAATTATATTTTGTCCACATTTAATTTCGGTTTGAAATTGCTAATGATGGTTTCTATTGATAATTGTATCGTTAATTTCTATTGATGCTATTGTTTTTTAAATCTAGATCTAAAAGTAAATTTATTATTTTATGTATATTTATTTATTTACATATCAATATTAATTTCCATTGGTTCATGATAGGTTTTTTGTTTCAAAACAAACACACATACACACACACACATATATATATGTATGTATGTATGTATGCGTGTGTGTGTGTATTAAAATAAATTTGAAAATTATTTTACAATAGGTGGTTTTTATTATATTAAAAAGATGGATAATACATACATACATACATGTATGTGTATTAAAGGAGATTCATCTCAATACATAAACATACATAAATTAAAAATGTATAAACATACATACATACGTACATGTATAAACATACATCCCAACCTTATTTGATAAAACTTTTTGTTTGGATTAAAAATAAAAGGTTATGATTATGACAAATGAATATTATTTAAAAAATCTCTTTATTTTCATTTTTATTTAAAATCATTGATATATAATCTGTTTTGAATTTGTAGATCTAGTTTTGTATTCATATTGTATTATCAAATAAGACATGACATTTTGGAAACAAAAAATTATATTTGGATTTATTGATTTGGTCAAAATCAACTTAGATTTATTTAGTGATTTAACTAAAAAGAAAACTTTTAAATATTCATATGTGTGTGTGTGTGTGTATTTGCAAGCAATGTTTTGGATAGCAAATGCATATATAAAGGGAAAATGTGTTCATTGTGGTGTAAATAATGGTTTCCAAACACGTACATCAACTATGTATACAATTTGAAAAGTTGCACTTGCACTATATACACTTGAATATATTTAGTTATGCTCACAAAATATATCAAATATAAATTTTGCAAAACTATCGTCTAAGTAATCAATTAATCAGTTTAGTTAAGAAGGGGAATGAAAAGTTTCTCTCTTTAAATAAAATAAAACATTCCTCAAATTAATGATAAATAGAGAAACGAAAGGTTTCTTTCTTTAAATAAATAACACCTCCCTCATCCATTTAGTTAAATTTCATTCAAATTAAATGCATTTGATTAATGAGAATAATTAAATAATGTAATGTATATTCAAAATAAAATTTGATTTTATTCAAATAACTAGATTAAATCTAGTGTTAGACATTTGACTTCATCGGCCCACTTAGATCAAAATAGGAATTTTTTCGAAATTCAACCATTTAACCCGCTTCCGACTATCCCGGATCCAACACTAGGCTCTCATTTCATAAAGTTGTTAAACATGACACTCAACGTGGTGAGCGATTATATCGTAATGGGAAGCTCTTATCATTTGTAGCCGGTCCTAAACACCTATGGGAGGAAGCTAGAAGCTCGCTAGAAAGTGATGGTGGAGAAATTTTCATAATAGGATCTGTTAATCCTATAGAGGGTTGGATCTGTTCATCTGCTCTTGAATGCTAATTGTGTAATGATATAGGGCATAAGATACATGCACTAACAAAAAGGTTATATTGGGATTGTGACGGTCCGGAATTTTTAGATATTTGAAATTGGAATATTTAACTGATTTTAAATATTTAAAAGGTTAATTTTAACTTGAATTTCAAATATCATCATTTATTGGGTAATTTAATTATTAAATTAAATGATTTGGAGTTGGGAAAAATGTTGAATCTGGAGTTTTAAGTCTGTTAAAAATAGTTTGAAGGCTTGGAAAATTCATATTAATAATACTGAAGGTGATAGAACTTTTAAAATCGAATTTAAAGGTGGTTTGTTTAGTTTTGAAATTATATCGTTTAAATCGATATTTAAAAATAGCCTTTCGGGGCACGGTCTCGAAATTCGACGAAACTAGTTTCATTGGATCCGTAATATTGAATTATTATCGGGTTTCAAATTTCGTAGCTTTCGGAGTTATCGTGTGATAGTACGAGATATAAACGCCTAGAAAATGATTAACTGAATTAATTTTTATAGTCGATCCAAAAAAGCTATCTTCTCCTTACGATCGAATTAGGACTCGAAACCTTTTCCGTTGCGTTCTAAATAGGGGTAATTATGAACGCCTGGCAGCACGCCTCAATAGGATGTCAAGATTTTGTATTGCAAATTCAAGACGGGTTAAATTTAAATTTAAATTTAAATCTAAATATAAAATATATTGTTTGAGCAGCAAAAAAAAAAATCCTTTCACGTCAACCTTTTCCTTTCAGCCTACTTTATTTCACAATCAAACCTTTTTCCTTTCTCCTCAAAATTTACGTAGCCTATTGATTCAAGTACGCTACTCTTATCCTCCATCTCACACTTCTCGTTCCTTCTAAATTTGTCTGTTCCTTCCCCGTTTATTCCATTCGAGAAAAATCTCGTTTCCCCTTTCTATTTTCTTTGTCGAACGGAATTTGTTCACATTCAAAAAAAGAGAGAGAAGATCGAGTAATTCGTGGTGCTCGAGTTCAGCTAGAGGGGAGGCACGCGGCGCAGGTCCGAGCAAGGCATCAGCGCGCGTCGAGGAGAGCGCGATTTGGGCACGTGGATGGAGGCCGATGGGAGTTCGCCGCGACCTGGGAGGCATCGCGAGGCAAAGATAGGTGGCATGAGGAGGTTGCGAACTTGATTTCGCGAGTGTCTTTGTGATGGTGAAGCTCGGCAGCGGTAGCGGCGCGACTGTGAAGGGGAAAAACTCGAGTTAGGGCTTGGATTCAGCAGACAGCAGGTATTTATTGCAATCCTAAATTGATAATCATATTGTAACTAGTAAGTTAAATTACTGTAATTAGGATATTTGTGTACGTATATAATTTTGAGAATGTAAAATCAACCTACCGTTTAACGTTGAAATATGTACAGGAATTTCAAAATGATTAAAGTGTTAGTTAAAATTTAGATTTTTAAATCTGTATAAGTTATTTTATAAGTATGTGTATAAATGTGGTTTCAAAAAGGAATTATATATATTCACTTACAGGAAATTATTGTCAAGGACAAAATTTCTCAGCGTTTTTGCCTCAAGGACAGGCCTTCAATATTTTATCCTGAAGGACAACTTTCTTTAAGTATCAGTTTTTAGTCATTGATAGCAGTTTTTAGGTATCAGTTTGTAGTTATCGGTAGCAGTTTTTAGGTATCAGTTTTTAGCTTGGTAGCAGTTTTGTTGTCCTTATGAATAATTTTGAAAAATGTTTGTCCTTATAAATAAATTTTAGAACAATGTTTGTCCTTGTGGTAAAAATATTGATGTTGTGTCCTTGAGGCAAAAAATATACAAATCTTTGTCCTTTAAATTAATTCCCCCTATTCACTTACTATTGAATTTTAAATATAAGTATTTATAAGGTTAACTTATTTAATTAGCCTATTCTTTTATTTTTATCATTGGGAATACTTTATAAAAAGGAAAATTAGTTTGAATAAAATTCTTGGTTAATTAAATTTTAAAAGGGAAAATAAATTGTTTGATTAGTTCAAAATATTAATAAATCATATGATGCTGAAATCGTGAAGAAAACAAGCCGGTTTAGATTGGGTTGCAAACAGAAATCAAAGGTGAGTTAATCTCACTCATCTGGGTTTAATTTAAATTTAAATGGTTAAATTTAAATATTTGGTTGAATGATTGAATTGATTGGACGTGGGATATATTATATAGTAGTATATATATATGGGAGTGATTGATTTCCCGCAATATATAGCGGATGAGACCCTATGTGCCGCATAGTAGCGGATGATATTATATTAAACCCATATAACGCGATATTCCACCTCGAAGTGGAATTAGTATTGTGCTAACATCTGTGGATGCAGGGAAACAGGTTGGAGGGATCCAACTGGATTCCTCAAAATTATTTAGACTGTTCTAATAATTCTGTGATATGATTATTTGATATTCTGTGACGAATATATTGATAATTGGAATATTGGATGCTATGGTTTGATTGAATATATAATTCGGTATACTGAGTTAACAAAATATAAAGATTGGATTTTTAGGAAGAAAATATAAGAGAAAATTTTTAAGTGAAATAATTATAGAAATTTCGGATAAATTTAAGAATGATTTAGAAAAGTTAAAAGTGGATTTCTTTTGAATTCCAAAGTATGGATAACGAGATTTTTGAATAAATGGAAATAAATGAATTTTAAAACCAAAGTGATGTTAACTAAAGGAATAATAGATTATTTCTAAAAATTCAGGATTTTAAATGGTTATGGAAGGATTAAAGGAAGAATTTGCAATAAATATGAAGTTGGTATTTTCAGTTCAAATAAGATTTTAATAAAGGAGTAAATCCGAAATTAATGGGTTCTGACATAAATTTGGAAAGTAAAGGAATTTATTTTAACAAAGTAAAATTTTGGAAATCAATCTGAGAATTGATTAAGTGTCTGAAACTAGGATTTTAAAAGGAAGATGAGACTATGGATTTATAAACTGGGTTTATAAAATGGAATAAGATATCGGTGGATATTTGAAAATATAAATTCAAGATGGGAATTTATAAAAGAATGGATAAATTTGTTTAAAAATAAATAGTGATTTTTTAAGGATGTGAAAGAGAAGTGTATTTCCCTGGATAGCCAAGTACGTTTTCAAAGCAAAATTTTAAGTATAAGTTAAAATTTGATTTTAAAAGAATGTTTTTGGGAAATTATTATTTAAGTTGTTAAATTTTAAAGGTAAATATTTTGAAAGGTTTGACTAGTATTATGATTTTAAAGATAATTATTATATTTTATAAAATAGTTTTATTTTAAAGATAGTTTGGTTAAAGTTTAATTTAAAAACTTGTATGGAATTTCATAATCTCTTATTTTAAAGTTAGTTTGGCTTAACTTTTATTTTAAATATTCTTAAAGTATATATATCTTTAAATAAAGTATTAAAGTAGTTTTAATTTAAATGTTTTGTTTAAAGTATATTTTATAATATAGTATTTTAAATTATTTTATAAATCTAAAGTGTTTGTACTTGGTGATTTCAGTGGAGATAGAAAATATTTGGGGATTTTACTTCGTGAGGGAAAGGTGGTTTTTGAAACCGTTTTCAAAAGGGTTGAAATGGAAATATATCGTGCAAAGATATTTTGAGGTAAATTAATAATTTGGGAAATTATTTATTTGTTTGATGGATGTTTGTGAATGTTATTTGATAGTTAAATAACCGACTATCAATATTGGCCAATGCGTTGATCGTTTCGAAGAGACCGGGATCGGGATTTATTTCTCGAAAACCACTTCGATCCAATTTATACGTTTTCGTGGGGAAAACGAGTTTGGAGTCGAAGATGGAGCAGTGAAGTGCAAGGGCTAATCGCTACTAATCCTGAGGGTGATTCCAAAATGGATGTAGTAGGAGTAGTGCCTTCGGTTCCGTTTGAACCCGAACGGACTTGTATGGATGAGTGCTTTCGGTACATCGTCAGGTGGACGATAGGCATTCTAAGTGAAACATTCTAAAAAGGTAACGCTTAGCCTCGAACCTCATCAACCGGGAATGACTAAAAATTAGGGGTTATGCAGCAAGGCTATGTGGGTTGCACCCATTAGGGTGAGGTCATCCCTATCTAGATGTCCCTTTTTATTCGGCTTAGTGGTGCGGTTGCTGATCCCAATCGTGGGGTGATCTTACTCGGAATTATCCAGTTAGGGGTAGTTCCGGCCTTGTGTTGCAGGGGATCGGGCGTGGTCCTCGGTACACTGATCTAGACCAGGTACTGTGACGGGTGGTACCCCAGTGCCTAGTCATTAGTTGGAAATCCATTCTCCCTACGCGCCTTGTACGGTTTTTGTTTGTAGAACCCACTTTGTGGCTAGTAAGCTGGAATTTAATCATGTAACAATATCAGCTATTTTAATAAGTATTTGAATATAGACACTATTATAATATCAGATGAATTTGATAAAAGTGTTTTAGCTATCGTAAGGTAAAAACCCGACATGTTTATTTGTGGCGTGGTCTTACGAGATGCTTTTGATTTCAAAGGGTTTGAAAAACTTTAATAATCCAATTGAGTGTGTTTTCTCACGCTGGTTTTCCAGACTGACTCGGGTGTTATTTTATTATAATGCCCGGGTCAGACTGAGTATTATAGATTACAGGAAAGGATGCTGTGGAGCTCAGAAGACGAGTTGGATGGCGAGACGTATCACACGTATATGATGTATATTCCGCTGTGTTGTGTATGTTGTGTATTCTGTGTGGGACAAGTTATCATAACTGTCCTGAATCGTGATGTTGATTGTATTATACTCTGATTCTGTACTCTGATGATGTAATGTATAAATAGATGTATTTTCTTTTGTGTAAAGATCATTTATTATCTATTATATTTTATTCCGCTGCGATGGTTAGATTCTGATGTTGTTTCTATTTATTTCTTCTACCTCTTCTTCTTTTACCCTAATGGTTTGATTTTTCGAGCTTTGGAAAATCGGGTCGTTTCATTTGGTATCAGAGCTGAAGGTTAAGTGAGAACCTTGGCTCTGGTGGGGATTACTCATTGAAATAGAGTCCCTAGTACTCTAGAATGAGTTTGAGTGTAATAATAGATATGAGTGCATATTTGTTAGTGAATATAAATTGTTTTATATTGTGTTGACTTATCGGTTGGGTGTTTATAAATTCTGGTCGATACAGTCAGGATCCCTGTATCGATAGGGATTTCTAAACTCTTAAACTTGGCAAATCGACATAGTATTGTTTTAAAATAGGGTAAATGAAATAATTTTACCCAAATTATTTTTGTATATAAAGGAAATAGTATTTCGTAAACTATTATAGTTATATATATGATTGCTTGATTGTTAGGAAGTGATAACATTAAATTATTATCACTATTGTGAGAAAATTGAATAAGAAATCAAATTATAACCAAAGTTAAGGAAATAAATTCAGATAATAAAATGGAATTTGTAAATGTGAATTATAATTGTGATTTATAATTGAAATTGAAATAAAAATTCCAAAGTAATGTTTGAATCTGAATCGGATGGATTTCGAATTTGGAATTTTGGGAAAGGTTTAAATTCTTTTGGGTTTGAAAATGGTTTTCAAATGCTTTGAAGAAATAATGAATTGAGAAATATTTTGAATTGGATTTGAAATCTGGAGAGATTTGAAATAAAAAAATAATATTTGAAATTGTTTTAAAGAGATAAAAGCATTGAACTCTTTCGGTCGCTGGAAAATAACTTCGGTGATGACTGCAGCATCATCGATGTTCATTTTCGAGTTTCCAAGAGAGGAATTGCTACCTGGATGTTTGGATTGGTGTTTGTTTGCAAACTGGGTTTGGTTTTGAAATTCAAAGGGATAATTGAATTTGCCAAAGAATTTTGGATATAATTGATTTCAAATGATTTTTGAAATACTTAAGTGGTTATTGAAGACTCTGGAATTGGTTGAAAATGTTTTTGAGTGTCTACGTAATGGTTTAAACTCTGGGGGTTTAATTAACATGTTTATGGAATAAATGAAAATCCAAACTTGGGATATAAGATAAGATTGAACTCAAGAAAATTAAATAAAATGATTTTGGGAAAAAAAAATCAAAAAATCAAGTATTGGATTATAAATTGAAAGTGTTATCGAATGAAATTGAATTGGATTAAAATAGATATGGTTTGAGTTGTAAACAAATCCAATTCAAGCATAAATTAAATGGCCTTATCATTAATAAATTCAATAATGAATGGATAATGTGAATTAAAATTTTAAAATGGATAAGAAAATAAACTAATCGAATAAATTAGTAAAATGGTTGGGATTTGATCTAAGGAAAATCAATCAAAGATTTAAATGGAAGTTGGTTGAATAAAATGAACTTAAGTTATAAGGTGGAATAATTTGAAGAAATAAATAACTTAAGTAAATTGTGAGATGGTTACTTAATATACTGGTTTGGAATCGAACTTTTTGGATATAAAAAAATGCAATAAATGGACTAAGTGAGTGGCTAATTGAATTAAATGGGATTTGATTAAATGGCAATCAAATTAAAATGAGAATGAACTTAAGTTATGAAATGGGAGTGAATTGAAGTAAATTAACTTAAGTTTAAAGTTAATAGAAGTATGGGCTTATATAAATTTGGAAATGGTTATTAATATATAAGCATGGGATGATGTCGAGCATAATAAAATGGTTTTTGAAAAAAACCAATGAGGAACGGAATGGAATTATATACATTGAGTTGGAATCAATTTAAATTGGTTATGAACGAAAGCAATGGTTTATTTGAATGAATAGTGTCAAATTGCGTAAGAAAATTGGTCGTTGACTTAAACGGAAGTAAATAAAATTATATGAATCAATAGAAGTTTAATAAATTGATTTTGGAATCAATTGAAATGAATATGAGTTCGTTTCGTTTAAGAATGGATTGAATGTAAGAAATTGAATTGTAAACCCTTAAAATTGAGTGAAAATGATGTGTGATTTAGTTGTAAGCAACTAAATTTGTGTCGAAACCTTATAAATTGCTTATGGAAAGTGTTTAGTGCTTAATGCTTATGTTATGCATGTATTTAGCTATTGAAAATAAGTGAAATGTTAATAAACTTTATATATTTGTCACTTACATGTTTAAATTGAGTAAGTACAGGTATAGGGAAGCCGTGTGGCTGGATTTGGTTGCGCTAATTGCTAAATCAATAATCCACTTGCTTAAAGTGCTAAATAAGGTACGCCTACGCAATAAAAATAGGAAATATGAACTGTTTTTGTTTTTCCGACCGTGTGGGTCGATGTATATATATTTATATCTCTTGTCAAATTGCAAAAGCTCCTCCATACAAAGGAGACTGCCAAAATTTTCTGAAAATTTTGGGAGTTAGAAAATTTTCAAATTTTTCACTAACGACAAATGATTTAAAAGTGGTAAGCAAATAGAGGTGAAACTGAATATTGAAATCTAATTTAAAATCTGTATATGAAGTAAGGTGAAATCGAAGAAATTGTTCGAAGAAACTAAAGGAAGAAAAAGTTTGCTAATAAACTTTTATTTGAGATTTTAAATAAATTATTCAGTGAAACTAATAAAAGGAAATGGTTAATTAAATATAGGTTGAGATAAGGTGAAGAAAATTCAATATTCAAAGTTGAAGACAAATTGAATTCAAATAGAATTGAAAATGAAAATCGGTAGAAAGTATTTAGATTTGAAAATAACTAATAAATTGAAGCAAATTGATTTTGTATGGAATTGGAATTCAATTTGAATATAAACTTCAGTAGTGAAGTAGTGAAAATAAATATAAGAAAAATTTATGTTGAACTTAAGAAATGAAGGATGAAATTCTTAAGTAAATTGGTATTGGGAATATACCAAGGGAATAATTGAATGAAGATTAAAACTGAAAGTTGTGAAATGAAGTGATAATTGTGAATGAGTAAATGGAAATCAAAATAAATGTGGATAAAAAGGGAAATTGATATAGTTGATAATCAATTTGAAATTAATACGTAGGATGTACGTATATTATCTTATTCGCATAGCGATTTGATCCAGATTCGAGTACAGAATTTCGAGATAGTTATATTGGTCCGAGTTGGGATTTTTCACTCGATTTTCGACGGCGAACCCCGGATATGGATTTTGATGGATTCTGGAAATTCTCTATCACAGGTTGTGGCTATGCAAGGAGAATAACGGTTTATGATCAAGAAACCAGATCTGAGTCCGCACTAGGAAAACGGGTGGACGATACTAGTTCGGAAGTGAAATTGTGTGATCGAGTGAGCGATCGAATTTGATATTGCGTACGGATGATATATGTGCATCGTACGGGCTTAAGTAAAGCCAATATTGAAAATTTTAAAAAGAAATGTATAAAATGATTTTGGAACTGTGATTGGATATTATTGCTTAGTAAGATATACAGGTAATTAAAGGCAAAAGGAAAATGGGTTTTTGATTTCAGAAGATAAAATTTAATGGCCCGACAAAAGTATGTGCTTAAATTTCTGTATGAAATTTGATGATTTTCTTTTCTAGCCACTTGGATTTTTTTTTCTTTTGAAATTTGGGGGCCTGTTGAGGCATTTTGTAGTAGTACCGAGCTAGCCACGCAAAGGAGACGCTGGCAAAAAAATTTCGAAAATTTAAGGAGTCAGAAAATTTTTGAGAAATTTTGATAATTCAAAATTTGATTTTAAATTTAGATTTGAATTGATAAGTAAATAATATTGATTGGGAACTACGAATGAGTTTGGAAAGTTAGTAGAGTGATAGTGTGTCTTTAATAAAAGATGGTTTTGGGAAGTCGTTGAAAATTGTTTGGTTTTGGGAAAAAGTAAACGGGTATTAGACCATTCCTCTTAACTAGTATTTTCGGGGACGAAATTCTTTTAAGGGGGGAGGAATGTGACGACCCGGAATTTTTAGATATTTGAAATTGGAATATTTAATTGATTTTAAATATTTAAAAGGTTAATTTTTACTTGAATTTCAAATATCATCATTTATTGGGTAATTTAATTATTAAATTAAATGATTTGGAGTTGGGAAAAATGTTGAATCTGGAGTTTTAAGCCTGTTAAAAATAGTTTGAAGGCTTGGAAAATTCATACTAAAAATACTGAAGGTGATAGAACTTTTAAAATCGAATTTAACGGTGGTTTGTTCAGTTTTGAAATTATATCGTTTAAATCGATATTTAAAAATAGCCTTCCGGTGCATAGTCTCGAAATTCGACGAAACCAGTTTCATTGGATCCGTAATATTGAATTATTATCGGGTTTCAAATTTCATAGCTTTCGGAGTTATCGTATGATAGTACGAGATATAAATGCCTAGAAAATGATTAACTGAATTAGTTTTTATAGTCGAACCAAAAAAGCTATCTTCTCCTTACGATCGAATTAGGACTCAAAACCTTTTCCGTTGCGTTCGAAATAGGGGTATAACATTATGAACGCCTGGCAGCACGCCTCGATAGGATGTCGAGATTTTGTATTGCAAATTCAAGACGGGTTAAATTTAAATTTAAATCTAAATATAAAATATATTGTTTAAGCAGCAAAAAAAAATCCTTTCACGTCAACCTTTTCCTTTCAGCCTACTTTCTTTCACAATCAAACCTTTTTCCTTTCTCCTCAAAATTTCCGTAGCCTATTGATTCAAGTACGCTACTCTTATCCTCCATCTCACACTTCTCGTTCCTTCTAAATTTGTCTGTTCCTTCCCCGTTTATTCCATTCGAGAAAAATCTCGTTTCCCCTTTCTATTTTCTTTGGCGAATGGAATTTGTTCACATTCAAAAAAAAAGAGAGAAGATCGAGTAATTTGTGGTGGTCGAGTTCAGCTAGAGGGGAGGCACGCGGCGTAGGTCCGAGCAAGGCGTCAGTGCGCGTCGAGGAGAGCATGATTTGGGCACGTGGATGGAGGCCGATGGGAGTTCGCCGCGACCTGGGAGGCATCGCGAGGCGAAGATAGGCGGCATGAGGAGGTTGCGAACTTGATTTCGCGAGTGTCTTTGTGATGGTGAAGCTCGGCAGCGGTAGTGACGCGACTGTGAAGGGGAAAAACTCGAGTTAGGACTTGGATTCGGCAGACAACATGTATTCGATGAAATCCTAAATTGATAATCATATTGTAATTAGTAAGTTAAATTACTGTAATTAGGATATTTGTGTACGTATATAATTTTGAGAATGTAAAATCAGCCTACTGTTTAACGTTGAAATATGTACAGGAATTTCAAAATGATTGAAGTGTTAGTTAAAAATTAGATTTTTAAATCTGTATAAGTTATTTTATAAGTATGTGTATAAATGTGGTTTCAAAAAGGAATTATATATATATTCACTTACTATTGAATTTTAAATATAAGTATTTAGAAGGTTAACTTATTTAATTAGCCTATTCTTTTATTTTTATCATTGGGAATACTTTATAAAAAGGAAAATTAGTTTGAATAAAATTCTTGGTTAATTAAATTATAAAAGGGAAAATAAATTATTTGATTAGTTCAAAATATTAATAAATCGTATGATGTTTATACAAGGTCTGAAATCGTGAAGAAAACAAGCCGGTTTAGATTGGGTTGCAAACAGAAATCAAAGGTGAGTTAATCTCACTCATTTGGGTTTAATTTAAATTTAAATGGTTAAATTTAAATATTTGGTTGAATGATTGAATTGATTGGACGTGGTATATATTATATAGTAGTGTATATATATATATATATGGGAGTGATTGATTTCCCGCAATATATAGCGGATGAGACCCTATGCACCGCATAGTAGCGGATGATATTATATTAAGTGAATATTAGGCTCAGGTCCCTAGTAAGTTTCAAAATACACAAAAACCCCAGTAAAAAAAAGTGTGTAAATTAGGTCCCTAGAATTAAGTTACTAAGTAATTGCATATAGTTATGCAATTTTTTTGGTGAATAATTGCGGAATTTTCCGCAACTTTTTGAAAAAATTGCGTAAATTTCCGCAATTTTTTGGGTGAATAATTGCGGAATTTTCCGTAATTTTTTGAAAAAATTGCGTAAATTTCCGCAATTTTTTGGGTGAATAATTGCGGAATTTTCCGTAATTTTTTGAAAAAATTGCGTAAATTTCCGCAATTTTTTGGATGAATAATTGCGGAAATTTCCGCAATTTTTTGATATAATTGCATAAATGTCTGCAATTATTCACTGAATAATTGCATAAGTGTATGTCATTATTTAGTAACTTAATTCTAGGGACCTAATTTACAAACTTTATTTTACTGGGGTTTTTGTGTATTTTGAAACTTATTAGGGACATGTGCCAAACTGTCCCTTATATTAAACCCATATACCACGATATTCCACCTCGAAGTGGAATTGGTATTGTGCTAACATCTGTGGATGCAGGGAAACAGGTTGGAGGGATCCAACTGGATTCCTCAAAATTATTTAGACTATTCTAATAATTCGGTGATATGATTATTTGATATTCTGTGACGAATATATTGATAATTGGAATATTGAATGCTATGGTTTGATTGAATATATAATTCGGTATACTGAGTTAACAAAATATAAAGATTGGATTTTTAGGAATAAAATATAAAAGAAAATTTTTAAGTGAAATAATTATAGAGATTTCGGATAAATTTAAGAATGATTTAGAAAAGTTAAAAGTGGATTTCTTTTGAATTCCAAAGTATGGATAAGGAGATTTTTGAATAAATGGGAATAAATGAATTTTAAAACCTAAGTGATGTTAATTAAAGGAATAATAGATTATTTCTAAAAATTCAGGATTTTAAATGGTTAAGGAAGGATTAAAGGAAGAATTTGCAATAAATATGAAGCTGGTATTATCAGTTCAAATAAGATTTTAATAAAGGAGTAAATCCGAAATTAATGGGTTCTGAGATAAATTTGGAAAGTAAAGGAATTTATTTTAACAAAGTAAAATTATGGAAATCAATCGGAGAATTGATTAAGTGTTTGAAACTGGGATTTTAAAAGGAAGATGAGACTATGGATTTATAAACTGGGTTTATAAAGTGGAATAAGATATTGGTGGATATTTGAAAATATAAATTCAAGATGGGAATTTATAAAAGAATGGGTAAATTTGTTTAAAAATAAATAGTGATTTTTTTAAGGATGTGAAAGAGAAGTGTATTTCTCTGGATAGCCAAGTACGTTTTCAAAGCAAAATTTTAAGTATAAGTTAAAAGTTTTAAAGTTGATTTTAAAAGAATGTTTTTGGGAAATTATTATTTAAGTTGTTAAATTTTAAAGGTAAATATTTTGAAAGGTTTGACTAGTATTATGATTTTGAAGATAATTATTATATTTTATAAAATAGTTTTATTTTAAAGATAGTTTGTTTTAAAGTTTAATTTAAAAACTTGTATGGAATTTTATAATCTCTTATTTTAAATTTAGTTTGGCTTAACTTTTATTTTAAATATTCTTAAAGTATATATATCTTTAAATAAAGTATTAAAGTAGTTTTAATTTAAATGTTTTGTTTAAAGTATATTTTATAATATAGTATTTTAAATTATTTTAGAAATCTAAAGTGTTTGTACTTGGAGATTTCAGTGGAGATAGAAAATATTTGGGGATTTTACTCCGTGAGGGAAAGGTGGTTTTTGAAACCGTTTTCAAAAGGGTTGAAATTGAAATATATCGTGCAAAGATATTTTGAGGTAAATAAATAATTTGGGAAATTATTTATTTGTTTGATGGATGTTTGTGAATGTTATTTGATAGTTAAATAACCGACTATCAATATTGGCTAATGCGTTGATCATTTCGAAGAGACCAGGATCGGGATTTATTTCTCGAAAACCACTTCGATCCGATTTATAAGTTTTCGTGGGGAAAACGAGTCTGGAGTCGAAGATGGAGCAGTGAAGTGCAAGGGCTAATCGCTACTAATCTTGAGGGTGATTCCAAAATGGATGTAGTAGGAGTAGTGCCTTCGGTTCCGTTCGAACCCGAACGGACTTGTATGGATGAGTGCTTTCGGTACATCATCAGGTGGACGATGGGCATTCTAAGTGAAACATTCTAAAAAGGTTACGGTTAGCCTCGAACCTCATCAACCGAGAATGACTGAAAATCAGGGGTTATGCAGCAAGGCTATGTGGGTTGCACCCATTAGGGTGAGGTCATCCCTGTCTAGATGTCCCTTTTTATTCGGCTTAGTGGTGCGGTTGCTAATCCCAACCGTGGGGTGATCTTACTCGGAATTATCCAGTAAGGGGTAGTTCCGGCCTTGTGTTGCAGGGGATCGGGCGTGGTCCTCGGTACACTGATCTAGACCAGGTACTGTGACGGGTGGTACCCCAGTGCCTAGTCATTAGTTGGAAATCCATTCTCCCTACGTGCCTTGTACGGTTTTTGTTTGTAGAACCCACTTTGTGGCTAGTATGCTGGAATTTAATCATGTAACAATTTCAGTTATTTTAATAAGTATTTGAATATAGACACTATTATAATATCAGATGAATTTGATAAAAGTGTTTTAGCTATCGTAAGGTAAAAACCCGACATGTTTATTTGTGGCGTGGTCTTACGAGATGCTTTTGATTTCAAAGGGTTTGGAAAACTTTAATAATTCAATTGAGTGTGTTTTCTCACGCTGGTTTTCCAGACTGACTCGGGTGTTATTTTATTATAATGCTCGGGTCAGACCGAGTATTATAGATTACAAGAAAGGATGCTGTGGAGCTCAGAAGGCGAGCTGGATGGCGAGACGTATCACACGTATATGATGTATATTCCGCTGTGTTGTGTATTCTGTGTGGGACAAGTTATTATAACTGTCCTGAATCGTGATGTTGATTGTATTATACTCTGATTCTGTACTCTGATGATGTAATGTATAAACAGATGTATTTTCTTTTGTGTAAAGATCATTTATTATCTATTATATTTTATTCCGCTGCGATGGTTAGATTCTGATGTTGTTTCTATTTACTTCTTCTACCTCTTCTTCTTTTACCCTAATGGTTCGATTTTTCGAGCTTCGGAAAATCGGGTCGTTTCAGGGATTGTTAACCCAAAAGAGGATTGTTAGTCTAAAAGATTATGTTGCAAATGTTGACCCAAAATATTATATCGGGTTGTTAACCCAAATATATAGACTTAGCATGGTAAGCTATACTTGGTTTGGCATAACTCAATGAATTCTATTAAAAATGTTAACTCAATATATAGATAAATAGTCATATATTAGAAATGCTTCTAGGAATTATTTAGTTGGCATGCACTTACAAGCGGAAACTTTTAAAATCAAACATTAGATTTAGTCATACTGGGACTAGAAAAGCTATATTATGAAGGTAGTTAACTAATCACTTACATATAGAACACACACACACTAGCACTCTTAGGTATATGTTATAATTGAACTTTAATTACTTGTCCACACCATACCAATAGTGATATAATTGATCATTTATCATACTTTGTTTGATCCCCTCCTATTTTCCCTCTTTAAATCTACCACATGTGGTCAAAGTAGTAGGTGACATAGGCGAGGCAAGGTGCATAGAGAAAGTGACCTAGCGCTCCAAAGATACACTTATTTATAGTTGCTCTCTATGTACTTTATATTATATTATTCCTATCCATCGGCCTCTTTTGATTTGTTATCTGAAGACATTGTTAGCATCACGTTTATGTTGCGACTGTTATCTGAAATGGTTATTTTCAGTTGTGAGATCTGAAAGTGTAGAGTGTCCTAAATTTATAGTTGTCTCTGTATAATGTAATGTTCAAAAAACCCAACGGCTCGTATTCTTAGCACGACGCGAGTTCCAAACGCCATTTTGAGCTTTGGATCAGTTTGTCGGGAGGTGTAGTTATTAAAAAAACATCCTTTTACAGCGTTTTAAAAAAACATTATTGAAGGTTACGTTTTATTCCCCATATTATACGACATGCATTGGTTTCCCAAGAACCTACTGTAGCATTTAAACAAGCGATACAAATAAATGTGGTCCAATAGTGTTTGATAAACGCTACTAGAAAAACGCTATAAAAACATAAATACTTTGACCATTCAGAAAATGATACAAAAAAAAGAACGCTATGAAATAGTAATGCTTTGTATTGCGTTTACGAAGTGCTTGGTTGACGATGCTATGGAAAGTTATAACTATTTCGTAGCCCTTAATAATCGCAACATGCAGTTTTTGCTAGCATTTCAAGAACACTATTATTGCTTCTTATAGCGTTCTCTAAATGCTCAATTATTTTGGTAACATTTTTTTAATTTTCCATCTCTCTTTCATTCTTCATTGCATATAGCATTTTAGGTATATTAAATGGAATAAATTCAAACAACAATCGAATAAATTCAAATGAAAGTAAATAAAACAATATCGAGAACAGAACAATTATCAAATATCTAGTATAACCAATAGTTCTTTATACATATATACTATATAGAAGTGTTGGAAATAAACTTGATTTTGGTTTTACTTGATTATTTTGGGAAACAAATTATTCTGGATAATATTAATTTTGGTATTAATGGATATGCCAAATCAAGCATGAAAGAAAGATCTAGAGTTTTCTATTAAAGAATTTGAGAAAAGCCTAGAGAATGGATTTTTCAAGAGAGTTGAAGAAAACTCTAGGGAGTGTTTATCATCCATAGGATTAAATTCATCTCTACCATTCATATAGGAAATGTACTACTATAAATATGAATGGTTTATCCTTTGTATCTAAGCAAGCAAAGCAAATGTATTTGTAAGCAAGCAAAAAGATAATAAAGCTATTTCCTCCTTTATAAAATATTCTCTCAATCTCCATTAGTAAATTAAAAAAGTTTCTCCCTCCTTCTTCCTATAGAAATTTCCCAACAAGAAGTACATATAAGACAATATATCTGATGATATTTTTGTAACCATGAGTAATTCTAAGATTTCTACAAATAATTCAAAACATTTAAGTAATAATGTCAAGATAAAAGATGATCGTCAAATGGCGAACAATTTGTTGTACCTCCGCTCCTCATTCCAATGCAGGAGACCTGTAAAATCTGAACAATCTTTAGTCTTGTGATCTAATCTATGCCCTTCCATAGAAATATGTCACGATCAAGTAGTATTAAATGAAAAAAAATCCTTTTGTTGCCAGTGATACTGAAAACAGTAGACCCAGTCCTTTAAACCTATGTTGAAAGGGAACATCAAATGATCGTGAAAGTGCTTACATATTTAGGGTCTGCCAAACATCCTTAGTTAAGCTTTTATAAAACTTAATTGATTTTATAAACTTAGTTAACTTAATTAATTTTTTTATACAACTTGGTTAAATTTTATAAACTTATGTAACTTCTATAAAACTTGGTTAACTTAGTTAAATCTTAATAAAAACGAATTAATTTCTATAAATTTATTTAATTTGTATAAAAACATAGCTAAATTTTATAAAACTTAGTTAATATCAAAAACTTAGTCAAACTTTATGAAACTTAGTTAACCGAGTTAATATATTATTGTTGTTGTTGTTGTTGTATTATTATTATTATCTTAGTTAATTTTTAGAAAACTTAGTTAACTTAGTTATTTTATTATTATAATATTTATTATTTATTATTATTATTGTCGTTATTATTATAAACTTGTTAATTTTTATAAAACTTAGTTAACTTGGTTATATTTTTATAATACTTAGTTAATTTTTATAAACTTATTTATTTTTATAAAACATAGTTAAATTTTGTAAAACTTAATTAATTTATTATCATTATTATTCTTATTATTATAAACTTAGTTTATTATTATTACTACTACTACTACTACAAACTTGACCCCTATAAAACTTAACTTAGTTACCCTAGTTAAAATTTTATAATACTTTTATAGACTTATTTAATTTTTTTAAAACTTAGTTTCTTATTATTATTACAAACTTATTTAATTTTTATAAAACTCAGTTTATTATTATTATTATTAAAACTTGTTTAATTTTTATAAAATTTAGTTAACTTAGTATATTTTTATGAAGATTAATTAATTTCTATGAAAGTTAGTTAATTTTTATGAAACTTGAGTTAATTTTTATGGAAATTAGTTAACTTCGTTAATTTTTATAAAACTTAGTTAAATATCGTAACGAAAAATTTCTAATAAGATGCCATAAATCCTAACTAAAAACGGAGCAGGTCCCTAGTATTGTCTGACATACAATTTTCATTAAACGGACAAATATGTCATGCATTTCATTTAACAATTCACATGCCGCCTAAAAAAAATTACGCTTAAACCGCTTAATGATATTTTTTAATTATACTAATATTATTTTTTTGTATTTGCCTTTGTAGCATATATTTTTATTTATATAACTTATATTAATATCATAACTTTTATATTTATTAACTCAGACTTATGGATTATCTCAAGCTTATTTATATGTTCATTTGTATAAATTTAAACCTATAAATTATGGTAACTATTTATATCCGAAATTCAAAGAAAAAGAAAGGAAGAAAAATATTTCACCTGCTTACTCCTTCCTTCATTGTTGTCAGTTTTCACCAGGTAAAAAAAAGGATCGACTGGGTTACATGCAGCGGTGATTTTCGGAGTCTAATTAGATATTGCACCACCAGTAGTATTTGCATATATATACAATAATCCAGTCCTGTTTCTTGAGGCCTTTGGTGATCACTTGGATACAGTTGCATGGATTAATAAGCTGCAATTTCATGCAAAAAAATGAAAAAGAATCTGGTTCTTACCCCCAATCATTTAACAATCGAACCAGAGCATAAGAGCATCTCTAACCCATGAGCTATTTTGATGTAATGTCAATTACACATCATCAACATTTAATTTAGTTCAAATTTTCATCTCCAATGCTAATGTTATGATGACTTGGCAAAACAATTATTAGACATTGTCTAGTGCAATGTCTAATTTTAGACATTGCACTTCACAATGTGAAGTAATAAATATTCACAATGAACTAATTTTTTATCTATTATTTTTATTTATTTAAATTTTGATTGGAATACATAGTCAATTTTTTTTCAATAAATACATTTGCATTGGAGTAGTTTTCTTGTTTTTAATGTGATGTTTAATTTTTAGAAATTACATTGAGATAACATTGTGATTTATCCCTTGACACATAGAATTTAATTGAAATCACATCCTATTTGCATTGAAGATGCTCTAAGTGTTTAATAGATTAGTGCCAGTCACTAGTCCAGTTTCATGTTGTTGCATCTCAATGACAGAATTGTATCTGGAGTATCCTTAATAAATATCTGCTGAATTGAATGTTGCTTTAGATACATTATAAGTCGCATAATTGGAATATGAATCAGCAAGATAATTGTAGCCTTCTCATGATCTGTAATATATTAAGGCTTGTATTTTCACCAGATTCTGGATCATTATAATCTGATGTTTGTATGCGATCAGGATAAAGCAGCCACTGAGTTGACTTCCAATAAACTGAAACTATTTACTTCATATGATATGAAGTTCTGTCTGAAACAATACCAAGAGTTGGAGCATAATATAAAAATTCTACATAAACCTGTAAAAGTAATGGGATGAAATTGAAAACAATAAAAAAGAAAATAATAATCCCACACCAATCATAAACCATGTGTAACAGCAAAAACGAAATAGGTGGTTCAGATTGAAAACTGTTGCTATTACGAAATCATAAACCATGTGAAACAACAATAATTACGAAATCAACTACTATTTAATTATAAAAAAAACCTTGAACAACATAAATAAACTTCTGCTGCCAAAAGTTCCTGATGCAGTGGTTGGTGTAAAGTCTATGTCATCCAACGACAATTAAGAGTTCACTAAGTCGGCAAAAGCTATTTTTATCATCTTTTCCTAGATTAACCTATGGGAAAATGAATTTTGATTAAGATATATTTCTAAGCTTATACGGTTGTATTACGTGAACATTCATTCTACCTAAACCTGAACTATGGCTTGCATAACAAATTGATCACAGCTAGGGGTGAGTAACCTTTGGTTACCACTTTATTTTGGTTGGTTTGGTTAATTTTGAAACTAGATTGGTTTATAATTGACCCACAAAAAAAACTAGTTTGTTTATCGGTTTAACCAAATTACTCAAACTTTTATTATATTTTCGAAGTTACTAATGTTATATTAATTTTTTAGATTAGTTTAATGATCTAAATAATTATTTTTATCATACATCTATCAAAATTACTATTAGAAAACATAAGAATGCTAAATAAGAATATTTTAATCATATATTTAGGTTCAATTTCAAATTACAATAAATATCTCAAACACAAAATGTGAATCTTTATTAGTGCGGTTAAAACGGATAACCAACCGAACCAACCAAACTTAATTTGATTGCTTTAATTTGGTTTTTGTTTTTATTGACTTTAGTTCGGTTTAACAGTTTTCATGATCGGATAAACCAAACGCTCACCCCTAATCACAGCTATTTTTATATGTTTAACTCTAATGGACACTTAACTACGGCAAAAAATGACCCATATTTAAATTTAGATATGGAAGAATAATGGATTTTGTATACCCCCTAAGTTGTTAGAATTTTCAACACCATAACATAAAGATTATAATACATACATACATACATGCATACATATACATATATATGTTGTTGGAAATTTTTAAAATTAGTTTTGGGTTTGGGTTTGTTTTTGAAGAGGGAAGAAGTGGGAAGAAGATGGAAGAAGAGAGGTGGAATGTATAGTCCCACATCTTGGAAAATAAAGGATTATACTTAGTTAAATATATGATTCTCTAAGGAAGGTTGGGCCCTTTGGGCACCCAAAGCTTTGCTTTGATGTGAGGAGAGGGAAGTTATGCATCGCCAACACAAGCGCGCACGCCGCCGATCGACCGGATCCAGAATTTGAATTTGAACGGACAGATTTTTAGCGCGTCATTTGAATGAAGGGACGCGACCGTTTGTAAAAGTTTCAGACCGTTACGAAAAGGACGTGACCATTTGTAACAGTTTCAGACGCGACCATTTGTAACAGTTTCAGACCGTTACGAAAAGGCGCGACCGTTTGTAACAGTTTCGGACTGTTGGAAAGGATGCAACGCTTAACGAATGGACACTTCCTCTTCTACTATAAATAGTGATGCCCAGGAACCATTAAAAAAAAGAACAATCTCTTTTCTTTGTACCTTCTTCTTCCTCCAGATCTACGACGCCCAGAAAGTGTTGCAAAACACTGCCTTTTCACCACATTTTGCGACGCCTGTAAGGTGTTACAAACGCAGAAATGTTGCAGATCAATTCTCTTCTTCTTCATCATTCTATTCTCTACTACATTGCATCATCAGAGATCAAATTTGAGTGTTCTTGGTCGGATCAAAATCGTGCAAGTTTTGAATCCGATTACATTGTTTCAAGGCTTCATTGAATCCTGAAGTCGATAGATCGATAACCCGTTTGTACCTGTTGGGTTGAACTATTGTCTAAAAGAATCTGCTCGGTAGATCATTGAAGTCAGAAGTACAGCAGTTGTCATCTTCGTTATTCTCGAATCATCGGTACAATTATTCAACAATTTTTAGACAATATCTTCAACCATGGATGGTTCGAGTTCAACCAATATCAATGCTCTTCAAGTTATGAATCAACATTTGGCGCGATTGGAGCAGTTTGATGGTGAAAACTTCACTCGTTGGCAAGAGACGATGAAATTCTTTTTGATCACGGTCAAATTGTTCTATATTCTTGAAGATAACTTGGAGGAAATGCCAAAGGAAACTGATAAAGATATTGACGAATTGAAAGCAAAACGAGCAAAGCGCAAAGAAGATGATTTCTTGTGTAGAGGGCACATTCTCAACGCGTTATCTACATCAGTTTACAACGCACATAGAAGTCTGGAAACAGCCAAAGCACTTTGGACTGCCCTAGAGAGCAAATATCGAATATCTGAGGCAAACAACAAGAAATTCCTGGTATGCAATTTTATGGATTTCAAAATGCATGATAATAAGTCCATTATTGGACAAGTTAGTGATATAATATATATAGTCAATCAACTGAAAGATGCCAAGATTGAACTCCCTGAATCCGTTGTGGTTGGAGTTATTATTTCTAGACTCCCTCACTCTTGGAATGATTATAAAAAGAAATTGAAACATGCAGAGACATATTATGATTTAGAGAATTTACAGCGTCATCTTCGTATAGAAGAGGACTCTCGTAAAAGAGAACTAAATGATAATCCACAAACTGAGTCTCATTCTAAAGCAAATAATGTTGAAATATCAAATTCTCTAAAACCTAAGAATGGGACACGGTTTAAGAAGAAAAATCATTCTAAGAAAGATAAGAAGAAGGGCGCTTGTTATTTCTGTAACAAGTCTGGCCATTATGCTCATGACTGTCGTCTACGAAAGAAACAATTAAATGCGAATATGGTCGAAGACAAATTGGTTGTAGTAGTGCAAGAGGCAAACTCCGTTGAGAACATAGGAAATAATTGGTGGCTTGATACTGGAGCAACCATTCATATATGCAAGGACCGTAGTCTCTACTCTACAAGAACTACGAAGATGTTAGCGGAGATGAGAATAGAGTTACTAGACCAAACAATGTTCGCAGTAAGGTGATTGACAAAGGCACTATAGAACTACCGTTATCTTCTGGAAAGACTCTTACTTTGGTTAATGTATATCATGTACCCGATATTTGTAAGAATTTGGTCTCTGGATACCTTCTTAACAAGGAGGATTCAAGATAGTGTATAAGTCTGACAAACTAGTGTTGTCCAAAAATGGAAAGTTCATTGGACAGGGATATTCTTGTAACGACATGATTAAGTTGAATGTAATAAATAAATTTTATGTTTATACTGTTGATTCTGTTTTTTTATGGCATGGTAGACTAGGACATGTTAATTATAATTCCCTTAAAAATATGCAATAACTAGGATTAATTTCTGATTGCGATTTCGATACTATCTCTAAATGTGAAATATGTGTTCAAGCAAAAATACACCGAAAATCCTTTAAATCTATAGAAAGGAAAACTGGCTTGCTTGATTTAGTATATAGTGATGTGGGTGACTTAAAAAATCATATCACCTATGGTGGTAACCAATACTATATAACAATTATTGATGATTATACTAGATATGCATATGTGTATCTAATGAAAACTAAAGATGAGGCCTTTGATAAATTTAAAACTTACAAAGCAGAGGTCGAAACACAATTAGGATTTAAAATAAAAGTATTACATTCAGATCGAGGTGGTGAATATTTCTCAAATGAATTCACCTTATTTTGTAAACAACACGGCTTAGTTCACCAATGCACTGCCCATATACACCGCAACCAAATGGTGTTGCTGAAAGGAAAAATAGAACTTTAGTAGAAATGGTTAATGCCATGCTCATAAGTTCAAACTTACCTTATAACCTATGGGGTGATGCTATGTTATCTGCATGTTATATCTTAAAAAAGTACCACTTAAAAAGAATAACGTTTCCCCTTATGAATTATGGTTTAATAGGAAACCTAATCTTACAAAACTTAAAGTTTGGGGTTGTTTAGCATATGTTAGAAAACCAGACCCTAAACAACCAAAGTTAGGAAATAAGGCATTTAAATGTGCTTTCATAGGATATTCACTTAATAGTATAACTTATAGATTCCTAATTCTTGACACCTTAGAAGTTATAGAATCCGTAGATGTAGAATTCTTCAAAAATCAAACTGTTGAGAATCCATTGAGATCATCTAGTCTAGAACCTAATACGATTGATGATATCAATGACGATGACTATGCTCCTGCTCAAAACAGCAAGGAAGTATCAGTACCAGACAATAGTATTGAACAAAGGAGAAGTAAAAGAGCAAGAATGGAGAAGGACTATGGTCCTGACTTCATTACATATCTTATAGAAGGCAGTAAGGACGAAGTCCTTAATATGACTAGATATGTCATGAACGTCGCTGTCACATACCGAAATTTTCGACTTTTGAAAATTCGACATCGATACTCACTTTATCGACTGCCGAGAAATCGACTGCCGGAAACTCCAATAGTGAGGGTTTTAAAAAGAAGAGGTAGAAGAAAAGATAGAAGAAAAAGAGAAGAAGAAGAAAGAACAGAACAACATTAGAACAGAAAACAATATCAGAATCTCACATATCGCAGCGGAACAATATATAATAGATAAATGAATAATCTTTAAAACAAAGAACTATATCATTTTATACATACATCAATCATCAGAGTCAATATACAACAATGGACAGTTATATAAACTTGTCCTCATACAGAATACACAGTGGAATAAATACTATCAGATACAAATACTACGTCTCGTCATCCAGCTTATCTCCAAGCTCCAGAATATCCTGATAACATAACTCTAGGCTGCCCGTGTGGAAATTGGTGGGCACCCAGAGTTTAGAAGGGAACAATAAACTCCGAGTCAGTCATGGTGACTGGTGTGAGATCGTAAAACAGTTATTTTTCATAAAGAAAATAAAACAAATTCGCAATGCTTTTGGAAAATGAAACTACCATAAGACCTCCCGCCACACACACAATGCAAACGCAAAATTGGAGGAGATTTCTTCTTATGATAGTCAAAGATGCTTACTACGCAAAATCAAATCATTTTTGATATTATTATTAGTGCATAGTGTAGAAATCATTTCGAAAGTATGATATAAATCTTAGCCAGCATAGGCATTCGCACTTATGCCTACTATAGCTACTATGTTCAATAGCAGGTTACCGCTACATTCCATAGCAGGTAATACAACTAAAACCGTACAAGTCGCGTATTGTTTCTTTGGATTTCCAACAAATGGTTAGGCCAAGGAACTTCCTATGCCACGATGGGTACGTCCCTGGAATAGACGACCCGAGAACCTAACCGGATCTCTGCCAACACAAAGCCGGGTTACCTCTGCAAAAATAGGTAACTACTGACACGCGTATGCCATCCCCCGATCGTAACCGATCTTCCCGAGGATCCCCAATTTCCAACAAACCACATAAATAATAATGCAGCAACCACATAGGTTAAGTATCTGGGCTCCATACCATGATACCACCTCTATCCAGAAGGAATGACATACACTAAGGGGTGCTACTCCCTAGAACCTTGCCGCATTCTTCCTGTTTTGACCATTTCCGGGGTGTGAGGCTCGACGAAGTCTCGTCCACAAAGCTACGCTTTCTACAAAGCCATGCTTCGGGTCAAACAAAATGATCAACCTATGATCACAAAGATATAAGATCAAACAAATGATCATATCACAAATGATCAAACACTGATCACTTCACAGCAACACTTAGTATGCCACGTTACCAAATTGGGAGTATATCGCTGATAAATTTCAACTACATAACCTCTGAGCTCGTACGTCTCAGAGAAGGGTGTTAAGCTAAGAGAATAAATTCTCCGCCACCAACATAAATGTATTTGAAAGAAATCAGCTTTATATCTCAAATTGTAACGTCAAACACACAATCCATACAAGTCTGTTCCGGGATCGAACAGAACCGAAGGCACTTCTCACGAAGCCCTTGCACATCCGGATAAATTTCTAATCACGTCCGGACTTCCCGTCACTAAGGGTGATAAAACCTCTAAACCGGAGATCAGCCGATGTAGAGTAACTCGACGGTAATCCTTCCGTTTTCAAAAATATCCGGTCTTCAACACCGGTCTTCGAATGCAATTCATAACGACGTATCACATATTCGGAATGGGTTATACGACCCCATGGTCCTTTCCCGGCTAACCCGAATAGTGAGCGCTAATTCAAAAATAAGTGTGACATTCAAATTCATCCAATTCACAACAAATACCTATCTAAAGGTAATTATTGATAGTCGGTTATTTAACTATCAATAAAGATGCGCAACATCATCAGATTCCAAATTATTTTCCAAATTATTTTATCTTCCAAAATATCTATACTAGATATAAAATTTCCACACTTTAAAAATAAATCAACGTTTATTTTTAAACAGATTCCCTTTTCTTTTATAAATTCCATAGTGAATTTATATTTTCAAATATCTACTGATATACGATTTTCAATCGATTTCAAATATTCAATTTCAATTTATCTTTAAGAAGATAAAATCTCAAAATGTCTCATTTTCATTTTGGAAAACATTCCCATACTTATTTAATAATAAGTATTTCACAAATCTATTTATTTTCAACACTTGGAAAATATTCGATATACTTAAATCAATATTAAGTATATATTTCATTCTTTAAGGAAACTATTTACTATAACAACATTTATTTGAGTCAAAACGAATGTTACGTAAAACATCGTTACGACGACTCAAAATCACTAGTATAGGGATTCGAAATTAAAATAGATATATAAATCCCAATATTACATAAAAACATTTCCTTTTGGAAATCATTTACTATAACAACAGTGTTATAGTCCACCATTTCCTTATTTTTCGAAAACGTCTATTTCAACAATAAAAATGTTGAAATCTATGTATTCGATATCATAATACATTTTAAAAACATCTTTAAAATGTTTAACTTCATTTTCAATGTCACTTTTCCAAAACTATCCATTTTACTTAACGCTATATTCACTATCCAAAATCGTGAATATACTTCACTAATTACATTTCACTATTTTCTACACATTTTATTTCAATAATAATCCGCTATCCAAAATCGCGAATATATCTCCTTTAACAACCTTCTATATTTAATTTATCAAATCCAATTGATTTCGAATTTATAAAACAACGTTTATAAATTCTATTTCTATTTTCTAACAACTTCAATTTAATAAATCTCCTTTATTAACAATTCGATTCATAACTCAAATCTTATACCGACAATCCATATTATAAGTTAAATACTTATAATTCCTTTATTTTACAAAATCATTTCCATTTATAAGTTCACAATTTATAAATTTCATTTATTTATAAATTCTTAAAAATTCATTTTAACGCTTATAAAAACTCGTTTTATAATACCAACATTTTAGAGTTATAAATATCAATCTTGTACATCTTTTACATACATCGTTTTTAATAATTCAAAAATTCCAATTAAAACCATTTTATAAATTGCTTAAACTATTTATTTCAAAAATCACCTTACGGTCATAATTCACAAAAATCTTAACTTTTATAGCTTTAAAATTTTAAACGTTTATTTATTTAAAATAAATCAATTCAACAATTCAATAAAACGTCTACTTTCAAAAATTTCTTTAAAATCCTTTTAAAGTAAAAGTCGTCATTTTTAAAGTTCAAAACTTGAATCCGATGATGCAACGGCACCAATTAGTCAATCACAACAACAAACATCATAAATCAACATATGATAACAGAATATACATCAATATCTGTAAATAAATAAATACTGGTGAGGAATCCAGTTGGATCCCTCCAACCTGTTTCCCTGCATCCACAGACGTTAGCACAATACCAATTCCACTTCGAGGTGGAATATCGCGGTATATGGGTTTTATAAAAATAATCCGCTTACTAACGGCGCAATAGGGTCTCATCCGCTATACGAGGCGGGAAATCAATCAATCCAATATATACATATGCCAATATGTATATATTGCTATATATATAGATATATCCTACTATATCTAATATCACAAATGCAAACAGTCAATCATCAATAACTGGCATACAAATATATTTTGAGTGAGAAAAATCTCACCTTCGCTTTTAATTTGCCATCCATTTTCCATCTCAGTTTGTTTTCTCGACTTTTAACCTTGTATAAACAATTTTATACGATTAATTAATATTTGAATTAATTCAAACAATAATTTGCCATTTAATAGTTTTAAATCTTAACTAATAATTTTATTTTATTTCATCATCATTTTTTTTCAACTTAACTATAAATATAGTCATTTACAGTTCAATATAAATTTTTAATTCTCAATACGCTGTTAAAACAAAAGCAAACAATATTTTCCATTGAAACTAAAATTCTAATTCAACTAAAAATTTAATTTTAAACAAACTTTCTTTACTGTAAACTGCATATATTTACAAAACTGTTCTATATAGATAAAAATCAAATCTTTTTATATAAATCCCTAGTTCTTTCCAAAGTCTTATCTATATATATTTCTACTTAAACAGTTTATACTAAAAGTATATATTATTTTTCTTTGAACAGGTAAAATTAATTTCCAGTGTTCATCCCTTAAAATTTCAAAACAAAGGGAAAAACAAAAATTAATACCTTACTGTTAGAAAACTTCCCCTAAGTATGCTCGAACACCCAGACTATGCTGCTACTACAACGACGTTGTCTCCTATCGATCTATCTGTCACTGTCGCCATCGCGATTTAAATCGCGCAACCCCCAATCTGACCTCGGCCTGCCTCGCGACTGAGGCCACCACACCCAGACTTCATTACGAAAGTCGCTTCCAGAACACGTCGCCTCGAGGCCCTCCTCCTTCCAGCGAACTTCCGACTTCGAGCTTCTAGTTTCTCCCATGTCCACGACTCCATCCTATTGCGAATGCCATCGCGTGCTCGACCCAAACGCGTGTGAACAAGTCGCGACCTTCCTCGTTGCGAACGACTCGATTCGAGATTCCCCCCCTTCCTTGAAACCCCTTGACTTCGTTCACAAAAATGGCCCCAAGCCCTAGCCCAGATCGCGAGTGATTCGAACAAAAGAATTTCATTCGTTTTTTTCCCTTCTTTTTTTTGTTTAAGGGCCGAACCCGATTTTTATAAACGAATGATTTCGTTTCGATTTGGTGGAAGACGAAAAGGAAGAGGCAGTTGAACTGAGAAGAAAACGAGCGCTAGGATATTATTTATTTTGTTCAGCCATTGATTTGTTTTGAATGAGAGTATTTTCTTTTCTCTGAGAAAAAAAGGCTTCGGCTTGAAATAAGGAGAAGGCACGATTTCTTTCCCATGATCTTCTGCGTGAATTAAGGCGTGAGTTAAGGGAGAGGAACGTGTGTATGTTGACTAATTATTTAAAAATTTAAATTTTAAATTGAATCTCGATAAAAATCCAATGCGTTTACTTACCGTACGCTCACATATCAACTTCGATAAATACGAAATTTGAAATCCGGTAATAACAAACTATTACGGACCCAATGGAACTGGTTTCGTCAAATTCCGAGACTGTGCCCCGGAATGCTATTTTTAAATATTGATTCAAACGATATAAATTTCAAAACTGAACAAATCAATATCAAATTCGATTCTGAAGTTTCAATTATCTTCAGTATTGTTAATACGAATTTTAAAAGCTTTCGAAATATTTTTCTTCAACTTAAAATTGAAGATTTAAATTTTTATTCAACATTCACTAGATTAAATTTTAAAATTTAATCGCCAATTTTCAAAGTTATATCGGGGATTCAAATTAAATCATCGTTCAAATATTTAAAATTAATTAAATATTCTCAATTTAATTTGTTCAAAATTCTGGGTCGTTACAGACTTCCCTCCTTAAAAGAATTTCGTCCCGAAATTACAAGTTAGGAAAAATGGTCCTTAACTCGTCTACTGTTTTTCAACATCTAAATAGTTTTATCAACTTATCAAAACAAATCTTCCTACTAAAGATTCATTATTATTTCAACTAGTTTTCCAAACCTTTCATAGTTTTCAAACAATATTGTTTAACTTCAAAATTCAAATTCGAGTTTAAATTCAAATTTTAAACTTTCAAAATTTTCTCAAAATTTTTCTAACGCTCTAAATTTTCAAAAAATTTCGCCAGCGTCTCCTTTGCGCGGCTAATACGGCACGACTACAAAACGTCCCTACGGACTCTCAGATTTCAAAAAGAAAAAGAAAAAGCCAAGCGGCTAAACAAGAAAATCACCAAATCTCATATTGAAATTCAAATACTTACCTTTTGTCGAGCAATTCAAATTCATCTTCAAAATTAAAATCCCAATTCCTTTACACCTGTATATCCTACTAGCCATAATATCTAGTTACATATTCAAACCATTTTGCACATTTTGTTACAAAATTTTCAATATAAACTGCTTATACATTTTTACTTCGCTATTGAAGTTACCTATCTATTTTCATTCAATTTTACATTTCAAATTTCATTTGAATTCAATTCACAATTCCAATTTACTTTGGATTCAGTTTAACTTCTGAATATTGAATTTCATCGATTAACTTTCATTCACAACTATACTATTTTAAATTAGTTCCAGTTACTAATTCATTACAAATTCTAATTCATTTATTCAAATTTGTCTTCAACATTCAGTTTCAATTCCAGTTTTATTCACTTTTGTTCGCTCCCAAAATTTATTTACAATTTACTATTTTGGTTTATAACCACTTATATTAAACTGGATTTCAATTCGAATTCAATTTACATTCATGTACTTGCAATTGCAAATTGATTCATTCATTCACAATTTTATTTTCATAATTCAATACTCAATTCCAGAGTTTTTTCAACCTTTTCAAAACCATTTTTGAAAACAATTCAAATTATCCTTTGAATTTTCTAAAACAAAATCCAAATTTTCCAAACAACTTCCATTAAAAATAATTTGGCAGCAATTCCTCTTTTGGAAACCCGAAAATGAACACCGGTGATGTCGCGATCATCATCGGAATTATTTTCCAGCGACCGAAAAGAGTTTAGAGCTTTTCATTCCTCCAAAACAATTTTCCACAATATCAAATCCTTTGAAAAATCATTTTCAAACCAAAAAGGAATTAAACTTTCCAAATCCCCAAAAATTTCAAATTCTTTCAAAACATATCCAAAAACTTCTCTGGAATTCCATTTCAAATTATAAATTCATTTATAATTTACATTCTTAAATTTCATTTTACATGAATTTATTTCTTAACTTTGGAGTTACGATTTCAATTTCTTATTCAATTTCAATAATAATGATAACATTTCAATATTATAACTTTCCTAACAACCATGCAACCATATATTACAGAAAATCATTTCTTTTATATACAAAAATAATTTTGGGCAAAATTATTTCATTCACCCTATTTAAAACAATACTGTGTCGGTTTATCTTGTTTAAGAGTTTAGAAACTCCTATCGATTACAGTTAGCTAGACTGCACCGACTAGAATCTATAAACAATCAACCGATAAGTCAACACAATACAAAACAATTTCATATTCACTAACAAATACGCACTCATATCTATTATTACACTCAAACTCATTCTAGAGTACTACTGACTCTATCTCTAATGAGTAACACCCAACAGAGCAGGGTTGTCGCTTAACCATATGCTCTGATACCACTCTGTCACATACCGAAATTTTCGACTTTCGAAAATTCGACATCGATACTCACTTTATCGACTGCCGAGAAATCGAGTGCCGGAAACTCCAATAGTGAGGGTTTTAAAAAGAAGAGGTAGAAGAAAAGATAGAAGAAAAAGAGAAGAAGAAGAAAGAACAGAACAACAGAACAACATCAGAACAGAAAACAATATCAGAATCTCACATATCACAGCGGAACAATATATAATAGATAAATGAATAATCTTTAAAACAAAGAACTATATCATTTTATACATACATCAATCATCAGAGTCAATATACAACAATGGACAGTTATATAAACTTGTCCTCATACAGAATACACAGCGGAATAAATACTATCAGATACAAATACTACGTCTCGTCATCCAGCTTATCTCCAAGCTCCAGAATATCCTGATAACATAACTCTAGGCTGCCCGTGTGGAAATTGGTGGGCACCCAGAGTTTAGAAGGGAACAATAAACTCCGAGTCAGTCATGGTGACTGGTGTGAGATCGTAAAACAGTTATTTTTCACAAAGAAAATAAAACAAATTCGCAATGCTTTTCGAAAATGAAACTACCATAAGACCTCCCGCCACACACACAATGCAAACGCAAAATTGGAGGAGATTTCTTCTTATGATAGTCAAAGATGCTTACTATGCAAAATCAAATCATTTTTGATATTATTATTAGTGCATAGTGTAGAAATCATTTCGAAAGTATGATATAAATCTTAGCCAGCATAGGCATTCCACACTTATGCCTACTATAGCTACTATGTTCAATAGCAGGTTACCGCCACATTCCATAGCAGGTAATACAACTAAAACCGTACAAGTCGCGTATTGTTTCTTTGGATTTCCAACAAATGGTCAGGCCAAGGAACTTCCTATGCCACGATGGGTACGTCCCTAGAATAGACGACCCGAGAACCTAACTGGATCTCTGCCAACACAAAGCCGGGTTACCTCTGCAAAAATAGGTAACTACTGACACGCGTATGCCATCCCCCGATCGTAACCGATCTTCCCGAGGATCCCCGATTTCCAACAAACCACATAAATAATAATGCAGCAACCACATAGGTTAAGTATCTGGGCTCCATACCATGATACCACCTCTATCCAGAAGGAATGACATACACTAAGGGGCGCTACTCCCTAGAACCTTGCCGCATTCTTCCTGTTTTGACCATTTCCGGGGTGTGAGGCTCGACGAAGTCTCGTCCACAAAGCTACGCTTTCTACAAAGCCATGCTTCGGGTCAAACAAAATGATCAACCTATGATCACAAAGATATAAGATCAAACAAATGATCATATCACAAATGATCAAACACTGATCACTTCACAGCAACACTTAGTATGC
This sequence comes from Allium fistulosum, assembly GCA_030737815.1. Lineage (NCBI taxonomy): Eukaryota > Viridiplantae > Streptophyta > Magnoliopsida > Asparagales > Amaryllidaceae > Allium > Allium fistulosum. The sequence continues at coordinate 994,964,763 of CM060907.1, forward strand.
CACGTTACCAAATTGGGAGTATATCGCTGATAAATTTCAACTACATAACCTCTGAGCTCGTACGTCTCAGAGAAGGGTGTTAAGCTAAGAGAATAAATTCTCCGCCACCAACAGAAATGTATTTGAAAGAAATCAGCTTTATATCTCAAATTGTAACGTCAGACACACAATCCATACAAGTCTGTTCCGGGATCGAACAGAACCGAAGGCACTTCTCACGAAGCCCTTGCACATCCGGATAAATTTCTAATCACGTCCGGACTTCCCGTCACTAAGGGTGATAAAACCTCTAAACCGGAGATCAGCCGATGTAGAGTAACTCGACGGTAATCCTTCCATTTTCAAAAATATCCGTTCTTCAACACCGGTCTTCGAATGCAATTCATAACGACGTATCACATATTCGGAATGGGTTATACGACCCCATGGTCCTTTCCCGGCTAACCCGAATAGTGAGCGCTAATTCAAAAATAAGTGTGACATTCAAATTCATCCAATTCACAACAAATACCTATCTAAAGGTAATTATTGATAGTCGGTTATTTAACTATCAATAAAGATTCGCGACATCATCAGATTCCAAATAATTTTCCAAATTATTTTATCTTCCAAAATATCTTTACTAGATATAAAATTTCCACACTTTAAAAATAAATCAACGTTTATTTTTAAACAGATTCCCTTTTCTTTTATAAATTCCATAGTGAATTTATATTTTCAAATATCTACTGATATACGATTTTCAATCGATTTTAAATATTCAATTTCAATTTATCTTTAAGAAGATAAAATCTCAAAACGTCTCATTTTCATTTTGGAAAACATTCCCATACTTATTTAATAATAAGTATTTCACAAATCTATTTATTTTCAACACTTGGAAAATATTCGATATACTTAAATCAATATTAAGTATATATTTCATTCTTTAAGGAAACTATTTACTATAACAACATTTATTTGAGTCAAAACGAATGTTACGTAAAACATCGTTACGACGACTCAAAATCACTAGTATAGAGATTCGAAATTAAAATAGATATATAAATCCCAATATTACATAAAAACATTTCCTTTTGGAAATCATTTACTATAACAACAGTGTTATAGTCCACCATTTCCTTATTTTTCGAAAACGTCTATTTCAACAATAAAAATGTTGAAATCTATGTATTCGATATCATAATACATTTTAAAAACATCTTTAAAATGTTTAACTTCATTTTCAATGTCACTTTTCCAAAACTATCCATTTTACTTAACGATATATTCACTATCCAAAATCGTGAATATACTTCACTAATTACATTTCACTATTTTCTCCACATTTTATTTCAATAATAATCCGCTATCCAAAATCGCGAATATATCTCCTTTAACAACCTTCTATATTTAATTTATCAAATCCAATTGATTTCGAATTTATAAAACAACGTTTATAAATTCTATTTCTATTTTCTAACAACTTCAATTTAATAAATCTCCTTTATTAACAATTCGATTCATAACTCAAATCTTATACCGACAATCCATATTATAAGTTAAATACTTATAATTCCTTTATTTTACAAAATCATTTCCATTTATAAGTTCACAATTTATAAATTTCATTTATTTATAAATTCTTAAAAATTCATTTTAACGCTTATAAAAACTCGTTTTATAATACCAACATTTTAGAGTTATAAATATCAATCTTGTACATCTTTTACATACATCGTTTTTAATAATTCAAAAATTCCAATTAAAACCATTTTATAAATTGCTTAAACTATTTATTTCAAAAATCACCTTACGGTCATAATTCACAAAAATCTTAACTTTTATAGCTTTAAAATTTTAAACGTTTATTTATTTAAAATAAATCAATTCAACAATTCAATAAAACGTCTACTTTCAAAAATTTCTTTAAAATCCTTTTAAAGTAAAAGTCGTCATTTTTAAAGTTCAAAACTTGAATCCGATGATGCAATAGCACCAATTAGTCAATCACAACAACAAACATCATAAATCAACATATGATAACAGAATATACATCAATATCTGTAAATAAATAAATACTGGTGAGGAATCCAGTTGGATCCCTCCAACCTGTTTCCCTGCATCCACAGACGTTAGCACAATACCAATTCCACTTCGAGGTGGAATATCGCGGTATATGGGTTTTATAAAAATAATTCGCTTACTAACGGCGCAATAGGGTCTCATCCGCTATACGAGGCGGGAAATCAATCAATCCAATATATACATATGCCAATATGTATATATTGCTATATATATAGATATATCCTACTATATCTAATATCACAAATGCAAACAATCAATCATCAATAACTGGCATACAAATATATTTTGAGTGAGAAAAATCTCACCTTCGCTTTTAATTTGCCATCCATTTTCCATCTCAGTTTGTTTTCTCGACTTTTAACCTTGTATAAACAATTTTATACGATTAATTAATATTTGAATTAATTCAAACAATAATTTGCCATTTAATAGTTTTAAATCTTAACTAATAATTTTATTTTATTTCATCATCATTTTTTTCAACTTAACTATAAATATAGTCATTTACAGTTCAATATAAATTTTTAATTCTCAATACGCTGTTAAAACAAAAGCAAACAATATTTTCCATTGAAACTAAAATTCTAATTCAACTAAAAATTTAATTTTAAACAAACTTTCTTTACTGTAAACTGCATATATTTACAAAACTGTTCTATATAGATAAAAATCAAATCTTTTTATATAAATCCCTAGTTCTTTCCAAAGTCTTATCTATATATATTTCTACTTAAACAGTTTATACTAAAAGTATATATTATTTTTCTTTGAACAGGTAAAATTAATTTCCAGTGTTCATCCCTTAAAATTTCAAAACAAAGGGAAAAACAAAAATTAATACCTTACTGTTAGAAAACTTCCCCTAAGTATGCTCGAACACCCAGACTATGCTGCTACTACAACGACGTTATCTCCGATCGATCTATCTGTCACTGTCGCCATCACGATTTAAATCGCGCAACCCCCAATCTGACCTCGGCCTGCCTCGCGACTGAGGCCACCACACCCAGACTTCATTACGAAAGTCGCTTCCAGAACACGTCGCCTCGAGGCCCTCCTCCTTCCAGTGAACTTCCGACTTTGAGCTTCTAGTTTCTCCCATGTCCACGACTCCATCCTATTGCGAATGCCATCGCGTGCTCGACCCAAACGCGTGTGAACAAGTCGCGACCTTCCTCGTTGCGAACGACTCGATTCGAGATTCCCCCCTTCCTTGAAACCCCTTGACTTCGTTCACAAAAATGGCCCCAAGCCCTAGCCCAAATCGCGAGTGATTCGAACGAAAGAATTTCGTTCGTTTTTTTCCCTTCTTTTTTTTTGTTTAAGGGCCGAACCCGATTTTTATAAACGAATGATTTCGTTTCGATTTGGTGGAAGACGAAAAGGAAGAGGCAGTTGAACTGAGTAGAAAACGAGCGCTAGGATATTATTTATTTTGTTCAGCCATTGATTTGTTTTGAATGAGAGTATTTTCTTTTCTCTGAGAAAAAAAGGCTTCGGCTTGAAATAAGGAGAAGGCACGATTTCTTTCCCATGATCTTCTGCGTGAATTAAGGCGTGAGTTAAGGGAGAGGAACGTGTGTATGTTGACTAATTATTTAAAAATTTAAATTTTAAATTGAATCTCGATAAAAATCCAATGCGTTTACTTACCGTACGCTCACATATCAACTTCGATAAATACGAAATTTGAAATCCGGTAATAACAAACTATTACGGACCCAATGGAACTGGTTTCGTCAAATTCCGAGACTGTGCCCCGGAATGCTATTTTTAAATATTGATTCAAACGATATAAATTTCAAAACTGAACAAATCAATATCAAATTCGATTCTGAAGTTTCAATTATCTTCAGTATTGTTAATACGAATTTTAAAAGCTTTCGAAATATTTTTCTTCAACTTAAAATTGAAGATTTAAATTTTTATTCAACATTCACTAGATTAAATTTTAAAATTTAATCGCCAATTTTCAAAGTTATATCGGGGATTCAAATTAAATCATCGTTCAAATATTTAAAATTAATTAAATATTCTCAATTTAATTTGTTCAAAATTCTGGGTCGTTACAGACTTCCCTCCTTAAAAGAATTTCGTCCCGAAATTACAAGTTAGGAAAAATGGTCCTTAACTCGTCTACTGTTTTTCAACATCTAAATAGTTTTATCAACTTATCAAAACAAATCTTCCTACTAAAGATTCATTATTATTTCAACTAGTTTTCCAAACCTTTCATAGTTTTCAAACAATATTGTTTAACTTCAAAATTCAAATTCGAGTTTAAATTCAAATTTTAAACTTTCAAAATTTTCTCAAAATTTTTCTAACGCTCTAAATTTTCAAAAAATTTCGCCAGCGTCTCCTTTGCGCGGCTAATACGGCACGACTACAAAACGTCCCTACGGACTCTCAGATTTCAAAAAGAAAAAGAAAAAGCCAAGCGGCTAAACAAGAAAATCACCAAATCTCATATTGAAATTCAAATACTTACCTTTTGTCGAGCAATTCAAATTCATCTTCAAAATTAAAATCCCAATTCCTTTACACCTGTATATCCTACTAGCCATAATATCTAGTTACATATTCAAACCATTTTGCACATTTTGTTACAAAATTTTCAATATAAACTGCTTATACATTTTTACTTCGCTATTGAAGTTACCTATCTATTTTCATTCAATTTTACATTTCAAATTTCATTTGAATTCAATTCACAATTCCAATTTACTTTGGATTCAGATTAACTTCTGAATATTGAATTTCATCGATTAACTTTCATTCACAACTATACTATTTTAAATTAGTTCCAGTTACTAATTCATTACAAATTCTAATTCATTTATTCAAATTTGTCTTCAACATTCAGTTTCAATTCCAGTTTTATTCACTTTTGTTCGCTCCCAAAATTTATTTACAATTTACTATTTTGGTTTATAACCACTTATATTAAACTGGATTTCAATTCGAATTCAATTTACATTCATGTACTTGCAATTGCAAATTGATTCATTCATTCACAATTTTATTTTCATAATTCAATACTCAATTCCAGAGTTTTTTCAACCTTTTCAAAACCATTTTTGAAAACAATTCAAATTATCCTTTGAATTTTCTAAAACAAAATCCAAATTTTCCAAACAACTTCCATTAAAAATAATTTGGCAGCAATTCCTCTTTTGGAAACCCGAAAATGAACACCGGTGATGTCGCGATCATCATCGGAATTATTTTCCAGCGACCGAAAAGAGTTTAGAGCTTTTCATTCCTCCAAAACAATTTTCCACAATATCAAATCCTTTGAAAAATCATTTTCAAACCAAAAAGGAATTAAACTTTCCAAATCCCCAAAAATTTCAAATTCTTTCAAAACATATCCAAAAACTTCTCTGGAATTCCATTTCAAATTATAAATTCATTTATAATTTACATTCTTAAATTTCATTTTACATGAATTTATTTCTTAACTTTGGAGTTACGATTTCAATTTCTTATTCAATTTCAATAATAATGATAACATTTCAATATTATCACTTTCCTAACAACCATGCAACCATATATTACAGAAAATCATTTCTTTTATATACAAAAATAATTTTGGGCAAAATTATTTCATTCACCCTATTTAAAACAATACTGTGTCGGTTTATCTTGTTTAAGAGTTTAGAAACTCCTATCGATTACAGTTAGCTAGACTGCACCGACTAGAATCTATAAACAATCAACCGATAAGTCAACACAATACAAAACAATTTCATATTCACTAACAAATACGCACTCATATCTATTATTACACTCAAACTCATTCTAGAGTACTACTGACTCTATCTCTAATGAGTAACACCCAACAGAGCAGGGTTGTCGCTTAACCATATGCTCTGATACCACTCTGTCACATACCGAAATTTTCGACTTTCGAAAATTCGACATCGATACTCACTTTATCGACTGCCGAGAAATCGAGTGCCGAAAACTCCAATAGTGAGGGTTTTAAAAAGAAGAGGTAGAAGAAAAGATAGAAGAAAAAGAGAAGAAGAAGAAAGAACAGAACAACAGAACAACATCAGAACAGAAAACAATATCAGAATCTCACATATCGCAGCGGAACAATATATAATAGATAAATGAATAATCTTTAAAACAAAGAACTATATCATTTTATACATACATCAATCATCAGAGTCAATATACAACAATGGACAGTTATATAAACTTGTCCTCATACAGAATACACAGCGGAATAAATACTATCAGATACAAATATTACGTCTCGTCATCCAGCTTATCTCCAAGCTCCAGAATATCCAGATAACATAATTCTAGGCTGCCCGTGTGGAAATTGGTGGGCACCCAGAGTTTTGAAGGGAACAATCTCATTACATTGAGAAGTTCCTTCGAAAGTATGGTCATTATAATGACAAACCAACACCTACTGCTTTAGATCCTAGTATTAAATTAGAAAAGAATACTGGACGTACCATTTCTCAACTTGAGTATTCCAGTATTATTGGGAGTCTTATGTATGCTATGCATTGCACTAGACCAGACATAGCACATGCTATAAGCATGTTATGTCGATTTACGAGTAATCCAGGTTTCGAACATTGGAAAGCTATTTCCAGAGTTTTAGCTTATTTGAAAAGAACCGTTACCTATGGTTTATCTTATAAAGGATATCCTGCTGTAATAGAAGGATATAGTGATGCAATCTGGAACAATGTAGAATCCAAATCCAAGTCTACGACTGGATGGATCTTTACGTTAGGAGGTGCTGCTGTGTCTTGGGTTTCCAAGAAACAGACTTGTATATCTGACTCAACAATGCTGTCAGAGTTGATTGCATTAGCAGATGCTTGTAAGGAAGCGGAATGGCTTAGGAATTTATTAATAGAAATCCCATTATGGAAGAAGCCATCTCCAGCAGTCTTGATTAACTGTGATAATCAGGCTACAATATACAATGTCTCTAATAATACATATAATGGGAAGTCTAGACATGTGAGTCTAAGACATCAAATGATAAGACAGTTACTCAAATGTGGAGTAATAACTGTTGATTACATAGAAACAAAGAAAAACTTGGTTGACCCACTCACAAAGAGTCTTCCAAAGGCAATGGTTTCTATAAAATCAAAGGAAATGAGACTAAGGTCTGTGAATGAAGGTTGATCATCTTTAACAAAAACCCAACTTGTGTTTTAAAAGGGATAGACAAAGTTCAATGGGTACCAACAAGTTAAGAAAATGATTATGGAACACTAAATCAATAATCTCATAATATTTAGTGTTGGATTCTGCAAGAACAGAGGATGGATAATATATCATTAATAAGTCTAGTTACCTTAAAAAGGGTGTATCCCAGAAACACCTTAAGAGACTTACCTATATGAGTATGGAAATCAGGCCATTTCCTAAGAAAGTAAGACTGTTTTCTGACGTAGAGTCATGAACCTAGGATTTAAGCACATGGCCATTAATGTGCTAAGCATATAGAACACTCTATATACGGAAATCAGTATGTGTGACTGTTCCAGTACTTTCACTAGGGGTACTTAGTTCAAGATACGTTCACCATAGACCTCGATAGAACTTTGAATGGTTTACACTAAGTGAAGGTTCAAATCCAAAAGATACTTATCATTTATGTATTAGTTTCTACGATGATGCAAAACTTGATCTTGGAACAACATTGGCTTGATCCCGCTTGGGTATGTAGGTAGTCACTCTAGTGATGCAGCCGTCTATTTTATTTATTTTACTTATTTTGAAAATGAGGGGAAATTGTTGGAAATTTTCAAAATTAGTTTTGGGTTTGTTTTTGAAGAGGGAAGAAGTGGGAAGAAGATGGAAGAAGAGAGGTGGAATGTATAGTCCACATCTTGGAAAATAAAGGATTATACTTAGTTAAATATAGGATTCTCTAAGGAAGATTGGGCTCTTTGGGCACCCAAAGCTTTGTTTTGATGTGAGGAGGGAAGTTATGCATCACCACCACTCGCGCGCGCCGCCACCGCCGCCGTCCGTCCAACCGACCGGGTCAGTTTCGGGTCTAAAATGACGAATTAATTTTTGTTAATGGGCCGGATCCAGAATTTGAATTTGAACGGACAGATTTTTGGCAGGTCATTTGAATGAAGGGACGCGACCGTTTAGTAACAGTTTCAAACTGTTACGAAAATGCGCGACCATTTGTAATGGTTTTGGACAGTTGGAAAGGATATAACGCTTGACGAATGGACACTTCCTCTTCTACTATAAATAGTGACGCCTAGGAACCATTAAAAAAAAGAACAATCTCTTTTCCTTGTACCTTCTTCTTCCTTCAGGTCTGCGACGCCCAGAAAGTGTTGCAGAACACTGCCTTTTCACCACATTTTGAGACGCCTGTAAGGTGTTACAAACGCAAAAACATTGCAGATCAATTCTCTTCTTCTTCTTCATTCTATTTTCTATTATCTACTATATTGCATCATCAGAGATCAAATTTGAGTGTTCTTGGTCGGATCAAAATCTTACAAGTTTTGAATCCAATTACGTTGTTTCAAGGCTTCATTGAATCCTGAATCGATAGTTCGATAACCCGTTTGAACCTGTTGGGTTGAACTATTGTCTAAAAGAATCTACGCATTAGATCTTTGAATTTAGAAGTACAACAGTTATCGTCTTCATTATTCTCGAATCATCGACACAATTATTCAACATATGTGAGTGTGTGTTATAATATCCTACTTTTTCTAAATATTACACTAATCTGCTATGACTGCATGTGGTTACCTCCTGAGAGTTGATGTCTAAGAATAGAATCTGCACAAACAATGGAAACCCATTAGAAGAGAAGGCTAAGGAGCATTTTTGATGTTAACAATTATAATAGTCAGAATATGAAATGATAACTAAGTGCATTAGGGGACAATATGAGCAAAAAAATATAGTAATGCATCATGCAACAATAGTAACATTCAAAATTGTAATGGAAAAAACAAGGGTTTCATGGTGGTGAGGCCAAGGGGTTGGAGGCGGTACCAAAATAAGGAAAAAAGGAAAACTACAAGGTGTTTTTCTATCAAAAGAGAGATAGGGGGAATATGCCAAGCATGTGAATATGGACAGCAAAGTCCAATTTCCAGATCTTAACAGCAAAGGAAACAATAATGTAGGGATCATTTCAGCAGGCAGGAGTGCTTCATAAGGCAATTCGACACGAGAAAGGATTACCCCCAGAGACTGGAGTGTAGTGGTGAGAGAGGAAAATTCATCAACTTTTACTCCTATTCCACATTATTCTCCCCAAATGTTTAACAAAATGAAATGTGTTAAGATGACCCCTCAGGTACATGGCTTTGTATGTGATGGATCATAAACCCTATTATCTTACTTTAAAGCCTACGTTAATAGGGAAACCGACGAAGGACTTTCAAACTTATTTAAAGGATAATAGTTTTTATACGGTGAATTTCGAAAAGCAATCTGGTTGTAAGAATATCCTAGTTAGTGGTCCTTATTTTTATGGCAAGAGATTGTGATTTCAAAGAAATGAATGTCAAAAATGAAGCTCACGAAAGAGTTTTTAAAAACAATTCCGTTTGAGATGAGATTTTCAAATTTGGAGTTTGATTGTTAGACTAAAGAAAGAATAGGTAGAATAGCCTCACTAATTGGCAAACCTATTTAATTGGATCATATTATAAAGGGTATAACGAAAATTTCTTTTTGCTAGAGTGCTAATTGAAATAGATGATGGTTCTCCTTTTCCTAAAACGGTGCCTATGTTGGATGAGTATGATAACATTAGTTGGCAAGAAGTAGTCTATGAATAAATTGGTTGAAACAAGTCAAGATTAGTATCATGTAAAAAAACAATGGCTGATTTTACTAACTTCTTAAACAATCCTATCTACAATCTTGATCAGATAGATCGGTCTTCTTATTCTTCTCCATCTCACTCTCCTCCTCCTCCACTGATTCCATTCACTACACCATAATCCCGATTTCGCAACTCCTTAATGCGGCAGCTTTGCAACGGCTTTGAGCCGTTGCTAATTAGAAACGGCTTATGGCCGTTGGAAAGGTCTTTAGAAAATTAACCTCCATCGTTTCCTTTTTTGCAACGGCTTTAGGCCGTTGCAAATTGAAATTGTACTTCCCTACCCCCTTTAACCCAGTACGCTCCCATATCTATCCAGTACGCTCATAAAAATAAAAAATAAAAAGAAAGCAGAAAACCCTAATCATCTCCTCCGCAGCACCTAAAACCACATCGCCAATCATCTCCTGCAATCTTCGAAACTACCCCGACCCTAATAGCGACCACCCCCTTTCCAAATTCGCAACCTAAACCATCAATCCCCCAATCCTCGCCTGAAACTCACCACATCAATTCGCCCTCAACAGTTGAAGAAAGCAATTCCCCGAATTTCAATTCCAAATCGGAGAAGGCTGAAAACAGAAATCCGAATTGAAGATTGCGGATCGGTTCGAAGACCCTAATCTTGACTGAGTCAAGGTATGAAACTCGCAAATATTTTAGTCGGCGTATGCTAAACGCTTCTCCTAAATGATTACTACAACTTCCTTGTTGTGTTCATATTTTGATTTAATTATACCCTATATTTATCTTCAATGAATTAACTCAGCAAACATCTGCATACTCACGTATGTTAGCTACTTGGGATGACAGTGACCTTGATATACTTGAAATTTCATTGAAAACTAAGACAAAATTGTTTAACCTTGGTATGAAACCCACAAGATTATCGAACATTATATTAGAAGACAGACTGCAAACAACAAAAAGAACGAAACAAAAATTTAATTTTTATAATTTTATTCTTGGTAAGTACATAGAAACATTGCGATTCAATGATTGACTTCATACTAACTCAACTGTACAAGGATTTAAAATGAATCTTTCATGTATTAAGATGACCTGCTCTAATTGCAGAAATCAACAAAGCTGAAGGGAACGGTAATTGGCGGCATATATTTAGAATATCAATTTTGTGATGGTAGAAGTGTAATTAATAAGTATCAGAAACTTTTCATTAGCTAGTCAAACTGCATCACGGTAAAGAATATGAATATTTTTTGATGTAAATTTACTAAAATCATGTCCTTTAAGAAACATGACTTCGTTGGGTTTTGCACATTCCATTAGTGCAATTTTGTGCACTGGTATAACAAAATGCTAGTTTTCACTAGATGCATATTTGGAAAACACAATATACTGGTTGTAAAAGAATAAGCCATGGCCTTGGCAGCACCCATCAACCCTTGTTTTTCTTATCGTATATTGGGTATTTCAATATATTGAATTTTTAGTCTGGAAATTAAATTGTTGTAAGCCAAGTCTAGAGCGAGGGGTAGTATTGTACTCCGGTTCAAAAAATGGCGCCGTTGTAATGTCATTTTTTTTAAAACATTAAAATTCTTGACAAGCAATATTGTTGTAAGCCAAGTCTAGAGCAGGTTTACATTTTCATGTTTTACTATTGTTGTGGGTATCTATGTCCTCACTGAAATTTGGCTTCTCTTCATGTTGACTAGAATTAAACAAGTTTATATTTTTCCTTATCTCCTCCTGAACAACAACTATCAGCTGATGAATAACAAATTTCTGTTTTATTTTCTTTTTGTGACGATTTATCTCAGCTATTGCAATATGTTTTATTACATTTGTCCAGTGCTGACTGAAATGTCATTATTCTATCACCTTTACTTTTTTCTTCATGTACGTCTATCATTATGTTTATCTTAATAAGAAAATGCTTATGTATTTTAAGTTTTTAACTCCAATTTTAAACAAGAACCATGGCACAAGCAGCATATAACTGAGAATATATGTATTTATCTTTTGTGAATAAATAAAGCTATTTACCTTTTGTGAAAATGATAAACATAAATCTTTTTGATAAAAAGATTTTTTTTTTGATTTTTTGAGACAAAGATAAATGCAGTAATTATGTTAGTACCAATTAAATAAATTTTGTAATCCTTTTGACATAAAATATTGCTCTGTCTCTGATGGTATATTTGGCTATGATATACTTTTGGGAAAATAAATTTGGAGAACTTAAGTTGTGTAAACGTTTGATATATCCGACTCGTAGTATAAACGTTTCTTTAATATTTCATAACTTGGAAAGTAACCGAATCTCCCATCTTTAGGAAGGTGCTATTGGTAGTTCAAACAAAAATAATTCATGGCTTTTTATATTTGATATATCAGGTCGATATGTCTTCTAGCGTGGACAAACAGTGGATGAAAGAATCCAATTGTAGAACTCCGCGATATCAGGAAGGAGTGCAGGAGTTTATTAATTTCGTTGAAAAAAATGGTGGTAATAAAGAAAAATATTCTTGTCCTTGCGCTAAATGTAAGAATGCGAAGGAAAAGATTAAATTAAAGGATATTCATTTTCATCTACTTAGAAGGGGAATTGATCCAACGTATACCATTTGGCATTTTCATGGAGAAGAATTGACGGAAAAGGGAAAACAACCCATCAGTCAAGCCATGCATGTCGATGATGTTGAATATCCCAGAATGGAAGATCTAATCAATGATGCCGATAAATTTCATAATTTTCAATCGACAAGTCAATTCCATGATAATGTTGACGAACCGCCTATCACTGAAGTTGACTGGCAGACCGATCAAAGTAAGAAATATAAATCGCTTTTTGATAGTGCAAAAGAGCCATTGTATCCTTCTTGTCCAAAAGGCATAACAAAATTGTACGCCATTGTGAAGCTGAATAGTTTGAAAACGCAATACGGTTTTTCCGACAATGGTGTGACCGCACTCCTAGAATTTATAAATGAGTTAATTCCTGAAGGTAACAGACTACCAGCAAAATATTCGGACATGAAGAAGATAATTAAACTAGTTGGGATGGATTATAAATCTTATGATGCTTGCATTAATGACTGCATGCTATATTGGAAAGATGATGCAAACAGAGTTTCTTGTAGAATTTGCAACAAACCAAGATATAAGACAACATTTAACGAAGACAAAAAGGCCACCAAGGTAGCACAAAATATTTTGAGACATTTCCCTTTAATTCCCAGATTGAGGAGACTTTATACAGTACCATGGATAGCAGAAGCTATGACTTGGCATAGTCGTGCAAAATCAGATCTAGCTGTTATGCGTCACCCATGCGACAGTTCGCAGTGGCGAAGTATAGATTCTTTTGATAAAACATTTGCCGTTGAACCACGAAATGTTACGTTGGGAATCTCAACGGATGGTTTCAATCCACATGCATCTCTAGGTACCCGCTATAGTTGTTGGCCAGTAATTGTAGTACCATATAATCTTCCTCCATTAATGTGCATGAAAAGAGAGTTTTCAATGTTGACATTGTTGATCGCTGGACCAAAACAACCAGGGAAGGATATTGATGTTTATTTGCAACCGTTGATAGACGAGTTAAAGCAGCTATGGGAAGGAGTAATGGCTTTTGACTCGTTTAACAAAAATGAGTTCACAATGAGAGCTAGGGTGTTGTGGGCAATTCACGATCATCCTGCGTTGGGCACATTATCGGGGTGTACAACTCATGGCTATTTTGCGTGTCCTACATGTGGAGAAGAAACATGTTCTTATTATCTTCCTGCTAGTAAGAAGATGTGTTACATGGATCATCGAAGGTTCCTTCCTTCCAAACACAAGTTTCGTGATGAAAAATCAAATTTTAATAATAAACTAGAGCATCGTCGTCCTCCAAGGTCACTAAATGGTTATCAAGTTGAAGAGATGGTAACGAATATCAAGATGAAAGTTGGTAAAGACAAACCTAAAATTGGTCGAAAATGAAAAAAGAAAGCCGAAGAAGAAGAATATGAAAATATTCCTGCATGGTACAGGAGGTCCATCCTATTTGATTTGCCGTATTGGAAAGCAAATTTGGTCCGACACAATATTGATGTTATGCATACAGAAAAGAATGTCACTGAACATCTCATTAACACAATTTTAGGTCATAAAGACAAATCAAAAGATGGCTTCAATGCACGGAAGGATTTGAAAAACATGGGTATAAAACAGAAACTGTGGGTGATGGAAGATCCTGAAACAAATAAAACAGCTATGCCAAATGCTACTTTCGCCTTAAACAAGGAAGAAAAGTTACGATTTTGCACCATTTTGAGTAACTTGAAAGTACCTAACAAATTTTCTTCGAACTTCCACAATAATGTGAGCATCAATCCTATTGAACTGACAAATATGAAATCGCATGATTATCACGTCATAATGCAACTATTACTTCCTGTACTGCTTCAGCATTGTTATCCGCAACATAAGGATCTACGTAATGCTATACATCGAATTAGTCTATTCTTTTACATTTTATGCTCAAAGGTGATAAATAGGGAACATCTATTGAAAGCAAAGGCTAGTTTGGTAGAAGCCATTTGTGTGCTTGAGAAACATTTTCCACCTGCATTTTTCGATATCAGCATCCATCTTATGGTCCATTTAGCCGACGAAGCATTGACTTGCGGTCCCGTTAGATACAGGTGGATGTATCCTTTTGAACGGTAAATTACTAATTTCACTTTTATTAACCATCGCTCGATTTAAACAACTATTGATTATTTATAATTTATATCTTTCATAGGTTGATGAAAATATATAAAGGATATGTTCGCAACAAAAGATATATTGAAGGGTGTATTGCGGAAGGATATATTGTTCAAGAATCCAGTCTTTATTGCATGGAGTATATGACGAAAGGAGGCGACAACACTCATAAACATACCCGTGAGTTGTTTTTAGACGATGATGACGAGTTTGCTAGTGAGATGCCTATAGACAATGGTAAAGATATAATCTTAACCCAAGTGCAGTATGAACAAGTTTGTAGATGGGTCCTTAATAAGCACGATGGGTTGGAAGAATGGGAGAAGTAAGTTAAAAATTTGTCTTAAGTTTCCATTAGCATAAATCAATTTACTTGTACGTTTTAAAATTTATGCTTTGTAGGAGGTATGAAATCTATGTGAAAAAAACTAAATCACAATCTCGTGCTGGAGTTATTCCTACTGAAACTGATCAAAGTTTTATTCTATGGTTACGTGACGAGGTAAATATAACATCGTATTAAATATTTCAGGTGCATTTAACTGATCTTACTCCTTCATGACCATACTTCCCACATATTATTTTTTGTTAGTTGGCGAGGATCGACGATGTTGATCCTTCTCTTTGGCGGCTGGTGAAGGGGCCGATGTTCAAGGCACGCAGTTATGTGAAGTACCAAGTAAACGGATTCAGATTTTCCCCGAAAAGTTACGAAGAGCATTTGCTAACACAAGACAGTGGTGTATGTATGAGAGCAATTATCAAATTTAGAGCGAGCGGGAAGGACAAAAATTACAAGGAAGCAGAAACCAAGTATTACGGAGTTATTCAACAAATAATTGAGTTGGATTACATTGACTTTAAACAAACGGTTTTCTATTGTGATTGGGTAAAGGTTGAAGACAAGGTCAATGGTTGCAAGATTGATCCCATTTCAAACTTGATCATGGTTAACTTAGGAAAATTGAAGAGTAAAGACAAAGTGAATGATGAGCCGTTTATTCTTGCATCGGAAGCGACTCAAGTGTTCTACTCGAAAGATTTAAAAAATGACGGATGGTCTGTTGTTTTACACACGCCAAAATGGTTGACTAGTAATGTGGATGACATTGAGTTTCCTACTATTTACCAATCAGCTTTTGACGATAATGACAAGTTAGAAGATCTTATAAAATGTGTTTGTTGATATTAAATGCATTTCTTTGATGTATGAAGTGACTAGAAATTGTGTGTAAAAAAATGTTGAATTCTATTGTTGGTTGCTTATCTATAACCGTGGTTTGCCCCGAGTAAATGGATATTGTTGGTTGCTTATCTATAATCATGAAAAAAACATTAAGTTTTGATAAATTTTTATTTTTCATAAATTTTTATTTGGAACACAAATTTCATTTTGTTTTGATAATGAACATTCCAAGAGCTAAAGTTAAAGTTTAAGCAAACATAAAACCAAAAAGTGGAATTCATACGCATGGGACACGTGCGGTTGTAATGTTTGGGTCTCCTTAATTGGCGCCGAGCTTACCAGCATTCATCCAAATTTAGTTACCAAACGTAGATTAGTTTACTATTTGTTTTTGCTCCTTTTCCTTTGGACGGTGGGAGTATTCTGCATGGTAGAATTCAGGTAACAATATTTGCATTCGTCTTCATCTTTTCTTACTTTTCCAATCAATCAAATAAGTGCAAACTGCCGTATTTACGGGTTTCATTGCTTTTACGCCGTAGGCCAACCAACTATTAATTAACTTGTATATTTCATGATTTCCATTGGATTGCTTGATTGGTCTTATAATTATTCATTGCATTTATCACTTTGTTTAGCATTCCTGAATCAAACTTTAGTGTGGCATTAAATATCTTCTATCTTGATAATATCATGTGAATATTTACTTGCTTTGTTGTTTTACTAAAATTAAATATAACTTATTTGGATTTGTTTCAGCGACACTACTAGTACAGTTCATACGATATTATCACATTAATGTATTATGTACCTTATCCACTGTAATATCTGTTTGATTCTGTTTTGTCTTAATACAGTTTAATCTACATGTAATAACAATAGAGTACTTATACTTTGTAAATCATTTACTGAAACAAATACAGATGTCAGAATCCCGAGAAGCTCCAACCCAGTCTACGCAATCATCAACAACAGAACCCGAGAAAGTTGACATAAATGCATATGGAGTTCCCGTTTCAAAAAATGCGGGAAAATTAGGCAGCCGCATTGGTAAACTTGTGCGAATGCATGTGCCGATCTCCTACGAAAGCTGGGATAAAGTACCGCCAAAAATTAAAAATGACGTGTGGGTTGAATTGTTGGTAAGTACCAATCATTTATTGCATTACCATGTACCAACAATCTAATCTGTTTATGAATCGTTTAGAAGCATATTATACAAATTATACAGGCACACACAAATCTGTTTATGGAAATTGTGGTATACATGTACACTGCATATGCTACATGTATACATGTACACTGCATATGCTTCATGTATACATGTACCTGTCGCAATTACTTTATCTATTTAATCATTAGCTGTTTAGTATTAACTATCAACAGATTTTGACCTTGACCTATCTTCATTTTTGCAGAAACGTTTTGACCTTGATCCAAATACAAAAGATTTTTATTTCAAAAGAATGTGTGAGTCTTTTAGGAGACATAAGACTGAGTTGAGGACAAAATACTATGACAAATTCAGCAATTACGATGAAAGGTTGAAAAATTGTCCGCCCACTGTTAGTCAAGATGACTGGGAGGGGTTTTTGAAGAACGAAGAGAAACCCGGTGTGAGCGAGCGAAGAGAGATAGGCAAAAAAAACAGAAAAGGATATAACTATGGCCACCACACCGGTCGAACAAGTCATGCAGTCGTAGAACATGATATGGTATGTTTGATTTCATTTTCCAGTAATTCCACAAGTACAGTATTGTTTTGATTTTTGCTATTATATGCTCCAGAAAATATATATGCATATGTACAAGTGCAAGTATTTATCCCAGAAAATATATATTGCTCCAGAAAATATATGGAGAAAATATATATTGCTCCAGAAAATGATGCGATGTACAGCTTGCTAAAAGATATATGGAGATACTTGCACTTAGATAAATATATTTATGGATGGATATTCTTATTTATAACTTGCATATGAAACAGGTCATCATTTAGTTATATCATACTGCACAGGTCAGCATGACCTTTCTTTTCTTTCAAGTAGTTTCCATGCTTGTATTTCTGATTTAATTTGTTGCAAATTGACTATAAATTTGTTTATATATTTGTCATCAACAAACATGAACGTTTATATATTTTGGCTACATAAATTCCAAACAAATGGTACCTATATATCTTTCTATTTTAGTAATTGTTATGTTATAAATTTCAGGCCAGCTAGCCAACTTTAACCCAAAGTAATAAAAAATAGTAGCAATATTTTATTTTAATAAAGTAGTTCTAGTTCATTTGAATTCTTTGCTACTTGTAGTCAAGAATATATATGCATATATTTCTGGAGCAATATATATATCTCCATATATTTTTGCTATTAAGTGCAAGTATGAAATATCAATAAACTGAAAATATATATGCATGCATTAATATTTATTTTTTAAGAAATAAGCGGCAGCAACAAGCTTATAAGCATAGCATCATTTACTGAACCATTTGCAAGTCTGTTTTATTTTATTAGTTCAATTGATAAGTGTTTCCAGTACCATCATTTACTGAACCATTTGCAGGCTATTGCAAATACGGATAAAGAAATAACACGTCTTGAAGTATGGGAGACGGTTCATACAAAAAAGGATGGAAGCATAACCGATTCCACTTCTCCATACTTTGTAAGTTAGCGAAATAATTGCTTTTTTGAATTATTCACTAATTCAATTTATATATTTATGCTTCATGATTAGGATAAAATTAAAAAGGCAAAGGAAGCAATGAAGGACGGTGTGGAAGAGGAGTTGCCGTTGGATGAAGACATACTTTCACAAGTTTTTGGGAAGGATACAAGAGGCCGGACTCATAGTATTGGAACCAAGATATCAAGGACCCAAGTTAAGGCCTCCAAAATTGCACGCAAGCAAATAAAAACTGCTCAAAACATGGAAGATCGGATGACCAATGTAGAGGGTACATTGAAGACTTTAGTGGAATTGATTAAAGGAAATTATGAGAAGCAAATACCGGACAATGCTTCGAATGAAGGAGGAAGTAATGCATGTCACGATGCTACTGAAACACAGCCGGAAATTGACATTGGCAATCGACAGAATTCTTCCGAGTCGGTAAGTTTAAAGTGTGAAATCTTAAACTTTAATCTGGAGGTCATTGCGACAGGTACAGTATGCAGAGGTTCGTTGGGTTCAATTATTCATGGAAAAGCTATACCGCCATCATTTGAGAAGTTGGTTGTGGATAGCATACTGCTGCCAGATGAAAGCACAACCAAGCAAAACCATGCTCTTTCTACGACCTTCGGAGAAGTTGGAGTCGGCGGTTTTGTGTGCCATCCGAAGAATCTTCTTCGATACCTGTAGACGCTGTAGCACATTAGGTAGTTACTTGCAAATTTATGCTTTACTTAAAACAGATGGATTGTCGATGATGCTTCATGGCTATTAAATAATTGTGTTTGCTCTCCATGGTCTTTGTTTGTTAGGCTTGCTATCAGCTTTTCTTTAGCCCTATTACTATACCTTTTCTTTATACTATAGTGTCCAGTGTTAGGACTTTTTTGACTATGTACGTAGAGTGTTGGCACCTGCCAGATTTATTAGCACCTCCTTCTTAAATATAGAATTATATTAGTGCTCTTCCCCTTGGAAGGATCATTCGTTTCTCATAAACATATTATTTAGCCAGTTTGATACAAGATGTTTATTTTTTTGAACATTTTTCCTGTTCAAAATATATGTCATATACAGTTTGCCATATACATATTCTGAACTGGGTTCTTCTTTGCAATATACAGATTCTTTGCTCTGTGATGATATAAGGAGGCTTCCTTTGCTCTGTGAACCTTTGACTGAAGATAAAAGCTTCCGCTCTTGGCGTTCCTCTCAAATAGTGTATTATATCTCTTGTAGTACGCTTGTAGTATGCTTGTAGTACTTTATTGTGTTCGTATTGTTTTGGTGAACTAAACTTTATGATGGTATTGTAGTACGCTTGTGTTGAAATTATCGTAACTTATGTGTTTTATGATGGTATTGTGGTATATATGCTTGTATTGAAATTATCGTAACTTATGTGTTTTATGATGGTATTGTGGTATGCTTGTATATCAAATATTCATAGATTTCTGCTGAATATGAAATGCAGTGAAAGCAATAAAAAAACATTTTTTAGAAAAATTTTAATATAGCAACGGCCAAAAACCGTTGTGAAAATAAATTTGCAACGGCCTTTACCCGTTGCTCCAAGGCAACTATTCTATTGTATCTTAACATGTAGCAACGGTTCTAAGCCATTGCTAAATAATATTCCGCAACGGCTCATAACCGTTGCTTTTACAATAAACTGCAACAGCTTAGAGCCGTTGCGAAATCATATTTAGCAACGGCTTTGAACCGTTGCGAAATTTAGCAACGGGCCTTTTTGCAACGGTCCAAAGCCGTTGCTAAATTAATATGCAACGGCTTAAAACCGTTGCGAAATCGGGATTATGGTGTAGTGATTGCCGCTTGCACCACCACTGTTAGTGAAGAAAGTTCCTAATATTGATGAGGAAGGCTTTCAAGTTGTACAAAACAGAAGATCAAAACAGTCTGGTAAAGAATCTGCAGTCAATTTGCAGCACACTGGAATAGGTTCATATCAATCAAACCTGAAACAAGGTTATATGTATCATTCTAAATAGTTATACAGAAATGCAAATCAAGATTCTTTCAATTCAAGAAACTTTGTATTGGGTGGAAATTCTACAAGAAATACTGCAAGATTTAACCAGCAGGCTTCAAGTTTAGAAATTCAATTCAGAAATACAAGAAACAATTCAAGAATCATTCATAATAATGGAAATTCTTCTCAACCCAACACTAACCTGATCAAACCTTCTTCATGGGCAGAAATGATCAAGAGAGGAGGATCAAATACCGAGTTTGATCTGAAATATGCAGCTGCTCTATCCATTAATGAGAAGAAGATGGTGGTGGTGAGCGCGGAGGCCAGTAGAAGGGCAGGGAGTAAATGGAATTTCTCAGTCTTTGCCTATGTATTTGGCAATAGACCCGCTTATCATCATTTCAAGGCGGTTATTGCTAAATCATGCAATCCCACTAGTAATTTTGACATTTTCACTCATAATAATGGATTCTTTCTAATCAGATTCTCTAATGCTACTGACTGTGATAACGCAAACTATGAGGGTCCATATTTTATTAATGGAAAGCTTATTATTATTAAAAAAAATGGAGCAGTAAAATTAATCTTGATAGAGATTTACTCTCTACTATGCCTATATGGATTAAACTGCCTGAACTAAATCTTAGTGGGACAGTGATATTTTAAGTGCCATTGCTAGTGTGGTTGCTATTCGTCTCAAATTAGTTGATCACACTGCAAAAGAAACATGGCTTTATTCTGCAAGAATACTTGTAGAAATTAAAGCAGATTCAGATCTTCCAAATGAAACTAATATTTTCTTGCATGATGGTGAAAACTTAGTTCAAAACATTGAATATGAATGGGTTCCTCCTAGATGCAATACATGTTCTTGCTTTGGGCATTCAATAGAAAATTGTGACTCTAAATTGGTTTGGAAAGAAAAACAAAGCATGCAAAAAAATCAGAAGTCATCGACAGTGCCCTACCTGTGGAAGGAGAAGCTACTGCATAAAAAGCATTAACTGATCTCAATAACAAAATGAATCCACAATCTTCTGGGAAAAATTTGAATATAGAAGTAGAATTTTCTGCTCAGAAACTTCCCCTTGAAAAGGAATCTCAAGAAGGTATTAAAGATCTGATAATTGAAGGCAATGAAACTGAAATCATTTCCGAATCATCTAAAGAAGCAGAGGAAAACACTGGAATTTCTCAAGTCTTAAATGCAAAAGTCATGGATAATCAAGCAAATGAAGACCCAACTGATACAGAGGTCATGAATTTGGATGATGGTTCTTACATTAACAATATCTTACGTAAAGAACCATCCGAATATCAGTCATCTTGCTTCTCATCTCTCTCCACTTATCAAAAACTCAAATTCAGAATACAATATTCAAAAGTCTATCGGTTTAGTTTCAAATACTTCTTCAAACTCAAGGAAAAAAAGAAAAGATAAAAAGGAAAAAAGAAAAGGCAGAATGAAAAGTATTAAAGAGATAGTTGATAATGGAAGTATAGAGGATGCAGAAGACAGTGAATTTAAAAAGAAATACATTATCAAAAATTCCAGATGGGAAGAACTGTTAAAAGCTCTAAGCAAAACTTCATACAAAAAGAAAGGGAAAAGAGTAGAGACTTTTGAAGAAGAGGGCGGTCACAGTGCATAACTGTTGTTGTGCCATGTATCCTTAGTGTATTCTTTTATTGTTATTTTTAATTTTTCTTTATTTCATTATGCCGATAATATCATGGAATGTTAGAGGTCTCAATTCTCCTGAAAGAAGATTAGACTGGACTAATCTTCTTAAGACAGAAAATCCTAGTATTGTTGGCTTGCTTGAACATAAATTAGATAATTCTAAGATTAAGGATTATCATATTAAATGCTTAAATAACTGGAATATTGTTAATAATAATCAGATGGGGGGGTGGAATGGTAGAATCATGGTCATTTGGGATCCTAATATTTGGGATATCTTTCAACATTTTCTCAATTTTCAATTTATTCACTGTAAATGTATTAATAAAGGTGGTTTTCAACTTGAAATTACTTTTGTCTATGCATCAAACAGTGAGTATGAAAGGAAAATTCTTTGGGAAAATCTTGATTAGATTAATGCTAATATGAAATCCCCTTAGATTATTATTGGTGATTTAAATACTATTATGCATGCTCATGAAAAGAGGGATGGGGTTCCTTTTCCTTCTTAAAAATTAGATATTTTAAACAAGTTTTGCTCAAAACTGGTCTATATGAACCTGCTATTTTTGGAAATAAATTTACTTGGAAATCTGGGAAATTCAGAAACATTCACTGCAAATTAGATAGGATATTACTTAATCTCAGATTTACAAATTTTTTTAAAGATTTTAAATGCTATACTTTACCTCAAGCTTCTAGTGACCACACCCCAATTCAAAATTTTCTCACTCAAAACAAATTTTTAAAGGAAAAGTTTTCCTTTCCGATTTATTACTGGGTGGGTTTATGAAAACAATTATAAAGAAATCATCAAAAACAGTCTGTCTTCTATGGTACAAGGCACTGCCCAGTACAAATTTAAGAAATTTCTTTAAATTACGAAAGAAAACTTGAAAAGCTAGAATAAAATTAGAGATAAATATGAAGTTTCTCATTTAAGAGAGGAATGTGAGTTAAGGCAGAATGCTTTAGATAATGACTGCTCAGACATTGATAATGTAAACAAATTTTTTGAGGCCCAAAATAATTTAATCAAGTCCCTTCAAGTGCAGTCTATTAATTTGAGGCAAAAAGCCAAAGTATATTGGCTTACCCATGGTGATGAGGCTAGTAAATTTTTCTATGTTAGAATGTCTAGCAGAAAATTTAGAAATGATATTGGTAAAATTATTGATGTCAAAGGTAATGTTATCAATGAAGAATCTTGTATTGAAAAGGAAGCTATTAATTATTTTACTAATCTTTACAATATCAATAGTCAAGATATTCTTCTTGCCCCCATTTGCCTTGATGAAATTAAAAATATTATTTTTCATTCTAATAACGATAAAAGTCCTTGCCCTGATGGATTCGGTGCAAAATTTTATAAAACTTACTGGGATGATATAAAATGTTTTTTTATTTGATGCTATTTCTGAGTTTTTTAAAAGTGGTAAGCTTTTAGAAAACCTTAACCATACTTTTATAACTTTGGTTCCAAAAATTCATATCCCAAATAGTCTGGAAGATTTCAGACCTATTGCTTGTTGTAACTTCATTTATAAAATTATTTCTAATATTTTGTGCAATAGAATTAAAATATTTTTAAAATACCATTGTTGAGAATATCCTTCTTGCGCATGAATTGATTAGAAACTTTAACAATAAAAATAAAAATCTCATGTGTGTCAAGATAGATTTACATAAAGCCTTTGATAAGATCAATAGGCATTTTATTATTTATATGATGCAACAAATGGGTTTTGACAAAAAAAATTGCTCTCTTATTCAAGAATACATCAATAATGTTTCTTATACAATTTTGATTAATGGTTCTCCTAAGGGGTTTATTCATAGCAATAGAGGTATTAGACAAGGAGACCCACTTTCTCCTTATTTATTCACTATTGCTATGGAATATTTCTCTATTCTTATGGAAACTGAACTTATCAAGGGAAATATTAAACCCATTAACAGGACCAAACCATTTATTACTCACTTGTTATATGAAGATGATCTTCTTTTATTTTTACATGCAGACTCTCGTAGTGCTAAAACTATTGCAAATATTTTTATGAAATTGGAAGAAAATGCAGGTCTGAAAGTGAATGATTTTAAAAGTAAAATTTATTTTAGTAAAGGTTGTACCAAAAAATCAGATATTCTCAACATTCTTAAGTTTAAAGAAGGCAGTCTGCAAGTTAAATATTTGGGCTTGCCTCTGAGTGTTAATCAAATTAATGATTTAGACTGCACTAGACTTTTGGACATTATTCAGAATAAATTTGAGGGTTGGGCTTGAAAACTTTTGTCTTTAGCTGGTAGGTTAGAGTTAACCCACACTGTCATCATCGCAATTATTATGTATTGGATTCAAGCCTACAATATTCCAGTCAAAGCTATACATAAATTGGAAAAAGGTTGTGCCAATTTCATTTGGAAAGGAAACCAACATAAAATTGCTTGGTATATGGTCTGTAAACCAAAAAAATATGGTGGTCTAGGTCTTAGAAATATATATGATTTGAGAGAAGTTTGCAAACTCAAACTTTTTTGGAAATTTGTCAATGGGAATTCATTATGGGCTAGAAAAGCAAAATGTCTTAAAAACAAGAATTTTTGGACTGTTAAAAATGCAAATCATTATTCTTTCGCTTGGAAAAATATCCTAAGTTGCAGGGATACTGGTCTAAAACTCTTGGAAAGAAAATTTAAAGATGGTAACCAGACCAGCCTATGGTTTGATCCATGGATACATGGTAAAACTTTGGTCAGTCTTTTGGGTTGGAATAGTATACTTTGGTTTGGGACTCTTGATAATGTTAACATCATTATTCAAAATAATTCTTGGAATACATTTAATCATCCAGCTACTTCAATTTTTAATGATGCCATAAAAAAGATTATTATTGACCCAAATCTTCAAAAAGACACATGGGAATGAAGACTTTAAAAAAAAAGGTTTTCTCTTTCAAAAAAAACTTGGAATTTTATTAGAGGTCATGAAACTGAAGTATATTGGTAAATGTAATTTGGAATAAATCGAATTGTCCAAAAATGTCCCACTGTGCTTTTTTTGCTGTTAATAATAGGTTGCCAACAAGGGACAGGTGCTTGAAATGGAACAAAAAAGGTGAAACAGTTTGTTTACTTTGCAAACGAGATGTTGAAAGTATAAATCATTTATTTTTTGATTGTGTCTACTCAAAACATATTTGGTTTATAGCCAAATCAAAACTCAAAATTAACCAGCATCATGCTGTACAAAACATTAGAGAAAGCATCAAATATTCAGGAAAACTTCAAGGAAAAATCAAAAGATTTCAGGAATGCAAGCACTATTCTCACAACAACTATCTTTCACATATGAAAAGAAAGAAATCAAAGACTGCAAATTCAAAAGGAAACAGGAAGCATTCAACTATGGAAAACAATAGAAATGAAGAGCTATATTCTACTTAAAGAATTTGAAAGTCAACACAATTACTCTGTAAATCTCAATCATATTTTTTGCAGCACAAACAATTTTGAGAAAGAGTTAGAAACTTTCTTATAGAATGGGAAATTCAATTTTGATTTCCCTGGAGGTAGACCCCTTCACCACAGTGGCAATCACTGGATGAAGAAGCCTATTAGCTTCAGGAGTTCCAAATATGAGTTTACTTCTACTGGTGGCAGCCACCTCTACCAGCAAATCAAAGACTCACCCTACAACAGAAAGGGAAGTATACATTATTATAACCATGACGATAATAATAATACAAATTCAAAAACTGATCTTTCTTTTAACTCATCTGATAGAGGCGGAGGCTACCGCACACACAAGAAGAAGGATCACTTGGATTTTCTCCTACATAAAGATAAAATTTTGCACCTGGATATGAATAATCAGAGAGTTTCAGATTATTTCTACAAAAGCAACATCAATAATCTTATTTATCACTTATCTGTTTGGGAAAAAGGGGATTGCAGCGAGCATCATGTTAATAAAGAACTCGAAGCTTGGGACAATAACAAACTTTATTCTAATAGGAAGCTCGCCGCAGCTGATTACTTAGATTGCCACTCATTTGCTCATATATTCGGTTATCATAAGCAAAAGATGCTACTTTGGGATGATATTCAAGACATTTCTAATCGTGTCTCCTCAAACAACAGATATTCACCCTCATCAGAGTTATACATCAACATTAGAAAGCAAAAGGAGCATACTTGGAACAAAAATTCCTCTCAGCTCAATTCACAAGAATTAACTCGAGATTCTCCTGAATTCAACGTAGAAAACAGCAAGGAGAAGGATTTTGCATGAAAGCCCCTTTGATTTCTCTACTTTGTTGCTAAATTGACATGGATCACACTAATTTCCCCCATTTTTTTAGAATTAGGGTTTCTTCGTATTTGCTTTGTCTTTGAGATAAATGAATGCGGCGAGGGTTTAGTATTTGTTTTATTCGGGTAGGGTATTGTTACCTACCTATTTCGATACTGGGCCTTGGGCCTATTTTATCTGTTTCAAAAAAAAGTAGTCTATGAATGGAAATAGTAGGTTTGTGGTAATTGTAACAATTTCGGCCATTTTGATGATGCGTGTATTTTTTCCAAACAAAACTTCACTAGAATATAAATTCAGAATATGCAAGTTGACCAGGAGGAATGGTTCGATCACAGATAATGGAGATAAGAGGTGAGGATAAGTAAACATAATCATAACATAACAATAAAGGGTTCCTTCACAGACAAGCAGATCGATCTAGGGAAAACGACAACGGAAAATTACGTCCGACATATTGGAGATACTTCGAATGAATTTTACGTTAGCGTTTTCCCAGGATGCGTTTTCCCGTTAGAAATTGAAGAGGAATTTGTGGATGCAAAAACTACGTCGAAGGTATCTCCAATACGTCGGATGTAATTTTTGCATCCACGTCCCTCTTATAAATACCACCCTTCATTTTTCTTCACTCACATCTTCACTTTCTTTATTTCTATTTAGAAAACTAATTTTCACAAATGACTTCCTCTAGCAAAAAGTATTATTTTTCCTGAAATCCAAAGTTATCCGCGTTATTTAATTTATGTTGAAGAATTCTAAACCACTCGGAAAAAAGGAAAAATTGGAATTTATTAAAAGAATGCTGATAAATTTAACACGTTACATAAAACGACTCAAGTGCTAGATAAAACAGCTGCAAAAAACAAGCACGATAGTAATCGAAAAGAATTCACAAAGTGGAAGAAATTACATAACTGGAGCAGGTCGGGATATTCAGAGGAACACAATGGCTGGTGACGACGATTGTTGGGCTCATCGAGTTAAGGTATTTTTAAAAAAATTTAACAAATTTTTCTTTCCAATTACTGAATAGTTTTTTAGTTTTGTATCAGGAACTTGGTAATATTATTCTAAAATAGAGATCTACATCAATACCTATCTAGATTATGTGAGTCAAATATTTAAAAATGTTGCCACCGGAAAAAAATATCATGATCTCTATCCAGGTTGATCCTCCTACAAATGAAGCGGAGGATGAAGTGAAACTCGAGTTTCAAAGCATGATATCAAATCTTACTCCAAATGCAGTTTGGGAAGAGGAGCTCATATCTCAAAAATGGAATGATCCTTTGGGTACCCAACCATTTTAACATTCACAGCAAAATTACTTTGCTCAACCCGGTCCTAACATCGATGTTAATACAGAAAGTCCTTCTTCAGTGCATCGTTCTGCCATAATTCATTCCACTACTCATGCTAACCGAAGGGGCACACGCGTGATATGTTACGATGATGTTCACAAGATGGTGGAATTGATGGAAAGAAGAACGAAGTTTAAGTTGTCAAGTTCTTCTAGAGGTAGTGATGTCCCTCATCATGGAGATCGTAAGTTGGCGGATGCTATGGCCAGTCGGGATCAGTGCATGAAGTTAGGTAAATATAGAATTACAAAGATAAAAAAATTATCTCTCGATAGGAAATTTCAAAGAGGTTTGTTAATGTTGGACACGAATTATGCAGCATGAGAGTAGATCGAAACAGAATTGAGGATATTACCAGAGCCTTGTTGAATTTGTTTTGTTTATACTCGTTTTTTCGATTATTTTTATGAATTAGTCGTAAGATTTTAGAATTTATATTAGAATCTAAAGTTGAATTTGAATGTGAATTTCCATTATTAATTCTGAAATATTAACTTAATTAAATAATAAATTTAATTAATTATTAATTAAATAATTCTTAATTCTTAATTAAAATTATTATTTAACTTTTACAAAATAAATAATTATTTTCAAATTACTCAACATTTTTTACATCCTACCCAACTTCTAACCAACCTCTAATCAAAAAAGTTATCTACAAATAGTCTAACCTCAAACCTTTAACCTCTAATCCAATCAAAATAAATGCAACACTAACACAATTATACAAAAGGGGAATAGCATGAATATAAACAAACAAGATGGCTTAATTAATGTCGATAGCATTAATACTAAGGAGAAGTTGACAAAGGTCCAAACTAAGCAGCCTATTGTTCCTGCTAGTGATGACGACGGATGACATGCAAACAAACAACGAGATCACTAATATAGAAAATCAGGGCCGGCCCTGACAAGTTGGAGACCCAAGGCCGAGAAGAAGTAAGAAAGTGAGGAAAAATGCAAAATGGTGAAAATGTTAAAAGAAAGAGTTGAACCCAGGTGCTCATGGAGGAAGTGGAAAACCTTCACCACTGAGCTATATTACTTTATGTAAATATTGTGAACATCTTATTATATATCATACATATAAATCAAAGATTGAGGCCCCCAAAAATCGGAGACCCTAGGCCACAGCCTTGGTGGCCTTGGGCCAGGACCGGGCCTGTAGAAAACGTAGAAACTACTTCAAGTTCTACGGATAATATCATACAGGAGGAAAATAATCAAATGGAGCAGTCTGAAAACAATTTGTAGAAAGAAGTTGGAAGAGATACCCCAATATCATCAAATGCCACAGGTAGTTCCACGTTAAGATCTACTAGACAAGTGAGAATCTGATGATACGCCATTTGAGTTTAAGCTTAATGCTTAACATTATGTCTTTGATAACCTTGCATGGAACGAAATGGTTACTCAAATTAAATTAAAAGGAAGAAAAAACTAGAAAATTAAAGTGAGCGGTTCTCCTAGTAGCTCTGAAAATAGGGAAAAAAACTATAAATCTTAATCTATGGCATTCCTTATTTGGATCGTTAAGGGATTAAACTCTCCAGCAAGAAAATATGCTGTTATAGAGCAAGTAAATAAAATTAAACCATTAATTTTTGCTTAATGATACATAAATCAAGGTAGGAAAATGTCAATATATTTACTAAAAGTTTTCGACCGGGCTGGAATTTGTACTATCATTATGAAGTTTCAAACAAAAGTAGAATATATATGGAACCTCTAGGTGTGGCAATGTAATTAGGTTGATAGTGGTGAACGGTTTATTTCATGTAATATGTCAAATTGCAGAGGTCTGATATTGACTTTAACTTATGTTTACAGGTTATATACGCAAAAACAAAGGCAACGGTTATGGAACACATCAATCAAGGGACGGCGGCCTAAATGATCCATTTAGATATAATAATGCTTGGGGTCAGATAAATATAATGATGTAGTTAACTGTAATGACCTGGAATTTCTAACACTTCGTATTTAAATATCTAAATTATTAAATATTCGAATCTAGGATTTAATTTGAATAAATATGATTTTGTAACCTTATTATCCCCTTTATAATTAATAACTAATGATAAAAAATTCACTTTTGAATTTTATTACAGAAATATATACTTCATAGAAATACTGAAAGTATGACCGTACCATGTTCTGTTAAAAATTAAATTTTTGTTCAATATAAGTTGTATAATTATTTTGAAACTTGTATGGTAATATGACAACATGTAAACAACAACTTAAAACTCCCTTTTAGCTAATCAAACTTGTTTAAGACTAAGTAAAAACATAAGTTACTAAAGGACCCTAAAATTATTGCTTGATTTAAGGAGAAGACTCTCTAAAGCATGTTGTGTAAGAGGTATGGGAAAGCATTATAGTGGAGGGGTTTAAGGGTCTTTTACCACTTTATTTTCTAGCCTATAAATAAGCATGCAAGGTCCTCTCCATTTCTCACTAATTCACAAACATAAGAAATAAATGTCTTCACTTCTGCCTCTTCTCAATGTCTTCTTTCCCTCTTTTTCCCCTTAGGCCATGAGCATGTGGGGGAGTTAAAGCCTTAGGCCATGAGCTACAGTGAGTGGAGGGAGGCTATGGCCGTGAGCTATGGGGGGGAGGATGGCTTGGGCCGTGAGCAAGGAGGGAGGTAGTGGTCTTGGATGTGTGTAAAGGAAGAAAGGAGGAGGTCTAGACCGTGAGCTATGAGCAAATGAAGGTGATGGAAGGAGGTTTCGATGCTTGTTTGAAGGTTGGTAGGAAGATGGTAGTGTTCGGTTTCAATTAAAGTGGGTTATCTCACTCTTTAAAATAAAACTATAAACTTGTCACAAGTTAAGTCAAAAAACTTATTTAATATGCTTGCTAAAAACTATGATAATATACCATAACCACTTAAATTTATAACCCTTATTAATATGCACTACAAAGCACGTGATTTGTTTAAATAGCTTGCCTTAAAAAGCTTTGAATTTTTTTTTTGAACATTTGATATGGATATGTTAGTTAAGTACATATGTTAATACATGTTTAGTAGTGATGTGGTTTGAATTTGGGAATCATGTATGTTTATATAATTGAATGATACTAAATATTGAATTGAATACGGAATTGTCCGTATAGTGATAGTCGCTATTAGCGCACTTTGAATCCCTTAACTATAACTTGTGTAATTTAGTAAAATGTGAAAAATATGTTAATATAACTTGTTTTGATTATTATCTACACTTATATAAGTGTTTTGGAAAGCAAAGAATGTGTTTGGAAAGTTGTAGAAAATGTAAACTAAAGTTGTAAAAGTTTGAAGTAAAAAAGGTCGCTATATCGATCGACACTTTTAAATTCCTTGTTTTTGGGAAATAATGTTTATTTTTGTGGAAACTTCCATAGGGGTTTCTTTAACATTTGAACAAGTAAATAATATATTATTCTTATTGTAAATTTTTTGAATATTAAATCATTTAATAGCTAGCTGAACGAAGAGGCAAAGTAATAGCAAAATAGTCATTATACGAGCACTTCAAAAAATACCTTGTTTTCGAAAATTTCTATAAAATAATTAAAAGATATTCTTTGGGATTTTTCATCATGGTTTCTAAGTACCCAAAGTATACTAACTATTGTAAAAAGAATTAATCTAAAATCATTTGTTAAGGTATTAAAAACTAAGCACAAAGTGGTAGCATTTATAGAAATGCTATCTTTTCTATTTGAAACTAAATTATGTAAAAATAATATTTAAATTATGTATTTTTCTCTAATCTTTTTAGGGTTTTTTTCTATCTTATAATAGAGTGTTTTAAAATTGATTTGAAATTTAAATATATTGTTAACAATTACTTATGAATTTTTAAACTAAGTGGCTTTTAAAATAAAACATGTTTATTTTGGTTTTTCTATTTATTTCAAAATTCCTTATTTTACATAATATTCTATAAAAGTAACCATCGTATATTTTTAAGTAGTTTTAAAAGTGTTTCATATTTAAACGGTATTCCTATATATATAAGTTTTAAATATTAAATTAAGTACTTTCTAAATATAATAATGGAGTTTGGATTTTTAACACTTAAATTAAAATAAGCGATTTTGTGGAAATTACTTAAAAGTGTATTACATTAACAAATAAGCGCGAATATGCTTTGATCTTTAAATAAATGTTTTAAAGTTAATGACAAATGTAGAAACGGTTTTGGGGTGTAGTAAACTATGTTTTAGTAACATTTGTTTTTAACCTTTATTAGTAATTATACTTAGGACTATAATTAGATATTTACTGGTGAATATTTAGCAGATAATTATAAGTAAATGGTTTTAGACTTATTGTGACAATGTTTGAGTAACACTTTTCTTTAACCCTTAATATAATTAAATCTTTAAAAGAGAGTTACAAAGAGAAATGTTTTTAAAGTATGAAACAGTTTAGGATTTATTGTGAAAATGTTTGAGTAATACTTTTTTTTTAACCCTTAAATATAATTAAATCTTTAAAAGAGAGTTTTAAAGAGAAATGTTTTTAAAGTATGAAATGGTTTTAGGTTTGTTATGACAAACGTTTAAGTAACAATTGTCTTTAACTCTTAAATACAATTAAATCTTTAAAAGAGAGTTTTAAAGAGAAATGTTTTAAAGTATGAAATTGTTTTGGGTTTATTGTGACAAGCATTTAAGTAACAGCTGTCTTTAACCCTTAAATGTAATTAAATCTTTAAAAAGCAAGTTTAAAGAGAAATGTTTTAAAGTATGAAATGATTTGGGTTCGTAGTAGACAATGTTTTAGTAACATTTAATTTTAAACACCTGAATTATATTTTAAAGTGGAAAAATATTATAAATATAATTAGATCTTTAATAATGGAATTTTAAAGATAACAATAAGTATTGAAATCTTTATTAAAAGATAGAAAAAGTTATAAGTTTAACTTATAAAAGAAAAGAGTTTATAGTAATAATGTCTTAGTAGCATTTGTTTTTTATCTCTTTGATTTTATTTTAAGAGGGGAAAACTTTGTCAAGTGATTTGTGAATGTACTTATATTATTGAGATAAATATACAAATACTTTTTAAGTATTGAAAAGGGTATAAGTGAACAGTGAAATAGTAGAATACAAATATATATCTTTTATAAAGAGAAATAAAAATACACACACGAATAAATATATAAAAATATATATATACACACACAGACAAGTATAGAAAGGAAGTTTTATTTAATAATGGTGTACTAATTTGTAAAAGAAGTTTTGATTAATGAAATAAGTTTTATTAGATAAAAAGGTGTTTTACACAACAAGAAAACCTGCATTTAGTAGCATTTACTGGTGGCATTAAGGCAAAGTGCAACTATATCACTACACCATAGATGACCTTCTGCAACACAAAAAAAATGTTGGCTCAGGCCCGAAAAATGTTGCCATAGGTCTATGGCAACACTTTTAGGGTGATGCAATTTTTGCCGTTGCCTTAGACCTCAAAGGCAACATTTTGACTATCTAAGGCAACATAAGTAATATTGTTGCAATAGAACCATATTTGGGTCTATGGCAACACCCATAGGTATCTGTAGCAACATTCCAAAATGTTGCTATAGATATTAACTTTCTGAATTTGTGGGACCCACAATGTAGAGCATATTTGATTTTTTAATAAAAATAAATATTTATTTAATAAATTGCTATTGCACAGAATTTGATATTTAAACAGTAATTTATTTAAATAAATATTTTATTTCAACATTTGAAATAGTACAAATTCCTGACTCCACTATTTTACAATTTAATGATATATAACATTGATATTCACATATACAGATATTCCTCACTACATCACTCAGTTCACTCATTACATATGCAGTTTCAATTTATACAAACACCGACACCGACACCGACACCGACACCGACACCGACACCGACACCGACACCGACAAATATATGACGAGCCGAGTGCCGAGCCGAAGGCGAGCCGAGAAGCGGGTCCGGGGCACCGCAGTCCCGGCGGGAAGCGGGTCCGGGCGCAGTCCCGGCGGGGGTCCGGGGCACCGCAGTCCCGATTCATCCAATTTTGGAAGATCGAGCCTTCTTTGAAACGACGTAAAATGATGCACAAATGGTAATTGCAAGCACTACAACAATAAATGAGGCAACTGCAATAACTGGACCAACAGCCACCTTCAAACCGTCAACAACCCCTGCCGAACACTCACAGCACCACAATAAAACTTCTACCAACAATCACCTCTGCCACTCACAACCTGAACATTGTAATCATCAATTCACCATCAAACAGCAGTACTACATGAAAACGTGCACTAGATTATAAAACTGAACTTGGAGCTCCTAAGTTCAACACTATTTCCCTTAACAACAATTTGAAAATAAAACACTAAAAATTATCTATAAGGAGGATGTATATAAACAAGTCTGTGAGTATTAACTAGTAACCGACATGAAGAAAATGATATAATGTGGATTATATACACATGATACCTGCAAAAATATAACTAGAAAATGATATATAGTTCCAGAGGAGCATTTGCACAAACATATGGGGGGCGTACTACCTTATTGAAATTACCAGTACCATTCCCATGCTTATCCTTAATAATGTCATCATCTTGCAATCTATTACCATTAGCAGATAAGTTTTCAACAAATAAATCATAATTTTCCGAACATCACACCAAAGGCCTTCAGTACCAAGTGAAGCAACCGCAATCATAGGGGAAAGTATGAAGAGATCAGCCTAGGATGTACCTGATATAGGAGCCGTGGACGGATTAATTGTTGCGAGAATGACAGCTAAATCTCGAGGGCAGTTCGGGTTTTGGGAGAAATTAAGGCGCTAGAAGGGTTTTCAGGTGAAGTAGTCTAAAGGAGAAAGGTAGAGGGGTTGGTGGCGAGCAAGTCTTCTGTTGGAGTTGAGAGCTGATGGCGATGACAGCGGTGGCAAAAGGGGTTTGAATGGAAAACTTTGTTTGGCTTCGAGTTTTGGTGTCGTGACGGGGCTCTGGTTGGAGCTAGATGGTCGCGATGGGTCAGGGGGTAGCTGGGGGTGAGGGTGACAATTTGGTGGCGGAGGCGAATGAGGAAGCAGAAGAAGAGGAGGGTGATAATTCGGTGGCGGAGGCGAATGGGCGGAGGCGAATGGGAGGAGGCGAATTGGAATGAAAACCAAAAGGGGATCTACTCTGAACTAGTTTAGGCGGGAAAACGAAATTTTGGGGCAAATTGCAGTGGTGATCCATTTTAACAACCAGATTAAATGTAGATCGTTGGATCGTATTCACGCGGATTGCTAATTTTATTAATTTTTTAATTTGAATACATCTATTGCAGCACTATATAAAAATGTTGCATCGTGTTACACTTGTTTAGCTAGAGCAACACATTTTTATGGCTAAGGTAACACCAAAAATACAACGTTGCATAGGACCAAAATTTTATAGCTGTCGCAACATTTTAGCTGGCAACACCTTGCAAAAATGTTGCAAAAGGTCATCTATGGCATAGTGTATTTAACCAGTTATATTTTATTAAACTTCAACGCCACCGAAAAAAATTCAGCTTGCCCGCCTATTTTTTATTTCGCCGCACTACTTCAGTTATACACAAAAATTATGTCCTGGAAATAATATCCATTTCTTAAACATTATTCATCTATCTCCCCCTACCCTAAATCATTTCCTCCTTCTTCATGTTACCCTAAAACGATCGATCACGATAACACCACATGATGAGGTTGTTGCCCCCGCTTAAAGTCGAAGTTCGGTCGGAATCTTGTACCACCGTAGAGGAGTTGTCATCAAGATCTGAAAAATAAGTTCGTTGCCGCTGTAGAGGAGTTTGTGCTGCTGCCATCAAATTGTAGATGCCATGGCCTAATATCGAGTACCTCTACCTCCTGAGAGATTGTTGTCACCTGGGGAATCATAGATGTAAACGTTGCATTTAGTTTTATGGTCAGAATAAGATGAGGTAAAGATTGCATTCAGTTTTTACTGTAACTTAAATTGATTTACAATTTTTGGTTGTTCATTAATTTTGGTAGCCTTTAATTTGTGCTGTAGTGGATTGATAACAAAGGAAAAACACCATTAATGTTGGCTTGCTTGAGGCCCGATTTGATAAATGTTGCTAAAGTTTTGATTGAGTTGGGTGCCAATGTCAATGCTTATAGACCTGGTAATTATGCTTTAACTGTTTTTTTCCGGGTTTTTTGTTATTATACTTTCAGTTTGCATTTGTTCAATTAACTTATAGCTTAGAGCTGTGAGACTATGATTGTTTTATCAAGTATACTGTCTACAATGAGCACCTGCTGTTTATTTGGCTAAATGTCTATGTGACAAAATCTAATATAATAGAATGAAGACTTTATACATATACATCATGAATTTATGTATAATGTTTCTTCTTCAGACATGAAATTTAAGAGTAAGTAGAGTAATAAGATTACTAAGATGGAAAACGCTTGTCAAAGAGAGTAATCAACAATATCTCTTCCTTGTGCTGTTTTATTTGATGTGCATTGACTAAAATGTAATTTCACACTCTACATATGATTGACTAGTTTCGGCTTTTTCATCAAGCTCAACATATGTCTCAACGTTTGCTGATGGTAGATATTGTGATCGACCAAAAGGATAAAAAAGCATGGAAAATAATAATATATATACATTGATTATAAATAAATAACTTCAAACTATGTTCTGCCTTATTGCTTTTAGAAATGATAAGATTATGGTGATGTGTGAAGTTTCCAAGCAAGTTTAGATGCATGGGTTGCAGGATAATGAAGTTCAGATGAGTAGATGATGGTACCTGGGCAACATGACTAGTGCATGAGAGGATGTCGACTAATTGTGTTGCTCAGGAATATGTGCAATTGCATGAGAGAATGAATAGAGTGCAATGTGAAACTTCAAATATAACTGAGTGAACAGCAACAACAATACAACGAGATAGTGCTTGCTGCTGAGGTGGAGAGTTGCAGAATGATTGTTGCGATGAGTAGAGAATGATGGCTCGGCCACAAGATCAACAAATGAGAGGTCAAACTATAAAACTTTTTGCTGAGGACGGTAACTGGTTATAGAGCTCTGGACTACAAATGCATGAGGGGTCGAACTCCAAAGTAATGCTGGTCTACAAATGCATGAGCTAACGATGAACAACAACCATAGTGCAATGTAGAGATCTGTGTAACTGCAATATGAATTTGTGGTTGAATTTGAACTTTTGTTTGATGAGATGCTGAGAGTCTAAGTGGTTGTTTTATGGCTATTGGTGCAAAATGTTATAGCTACTGCTTTGAATAAACAAGGAGACACAAAGCTGAAAGGCTACACTGAAGAGAGATAAAGAAAACTTCCGAAGTAAGTGAATATTCAGTGCTAAAACCAATGAGTACAAGCTGTGAAACAAGTGAGTATAGGTGAATTCTGAAATCTATATATATTGTCAATTAATAATTCAATCATATATCTTACAAATATCTATTGATCCCTGATACTGACAGGTGCTTAAACTTATCAAACATTATAAAGCTTTCTAAATTTCAAAGTTTATGGATGTAAGGTAATCTTCTTGAATAACAGGTATTGGCTCAGCTTCTCGTGACACGATTTTAACAGGTTTTCATTTAATTTACTGCAAAGTTTTATTACCTATTAAGCATACAACTTGTTATTGACTGCTATTTTCCCATCAATGTATATTGACTAGATCTCTAACAAAATATCATTTTAATTTGGAGTGGCAAGTTTAGCAGTTCAAATTGTTATAGGAAATTTCAATTACAAGTAGTTTGGTAATAAGCTTCTTGGACTGTATTATAGCCTTATGTGGATATCAATTCAACTTACGTGTTAGTTGATTGCGAATTGAGTGTCATTAAAGCCATCATATTATGTCTTCATGCCTTACTAACAAAAGGTTGAATGATGGGGGCAAGTGAGTTATTTTTGGAATTCCAAGATTTTGAATGTTTTATGAACTCATGCATGCTTGATTCTATTGTTAGAATCTTGCTTGAGAATTGTGATTAGCAAAAGTTTTTTGTTTTTTTTGTTCTCTTGTTTTTTGAAGGCTAAGTTATACCTTTATGTAGGCAGAATGCATGGCTGTGAGAAGCAATCGGTAAAATGGCAGCACATCAATCAGATGATGCCATTATAGTCAACCGAAACTTGACCTCTGACCGAGAATTAATCGGAAAATATGAAGTCCAGGCTACCGAAGACGACCATTCTTCTCTTCTTTTAGTGTCAAGAGTTTCCTTTGGCATGATGGTTCAGTTTATGATGTTTGGTTCAGTTCTGCTTCAAATCAATTACCTATTTTCTACTTTCGACTGCTGTTACACTTATGTAAATTGCTTCTGAGCATTGGAGTTTTCTTAACTACCAAAAATGCAGGTAAACATTAGCCATGAGATTTATTTTATTGTTTTATCTATTAGCAACGCTCATCATTTATATTGTTTTATTTACGGTTGTTCAAAAATTTGTAATAGTAATATAAGCTAACTGAGTTTTATAAATAGCAATAGTAGTAGTAATAGTAATATAACTAAGTTAATTGAGTTTTATAAATAATAATAATAATAATAATAAATTAACTAAGTTAACCAAGTTAATAAAAATTAACTAAGTTTTGTTAAAATTAAGCAAGTTTTATAAAATTAACTAAGTTTAAGTTAACTAAATTTTATAAATAATAATAATATAACTAATTTAACAAAGTTTTATAAATAATAATGATGATGATGAATTAACAAAGTTTATAAAAATTAATTAATATAACAATAATAATATAATAATTAAGTTAACTGAGTTTTAATAATAATAATAATAATAAATTAACTAAGTTAACCGAGTTTTATAAATAATAATAATAATAATAATTAACTAAGTTAACAAAATTAACTAAGTTTTGTTAAAATTAAACAAGTTTTATAAAATTAACTTAATTTAAGTTAATTAAATTTTTATAAATAATAATAATATAACTAATTTAACAAAATTTTATAAATAATAATAATGACGACGACGATGAATTAACTAAGTTTCTAAAAATGAACTAAGTTTATAAAAATGAACTAAGTTTATAACAACAACAACAACAACAATAATAAAATTAAGTTAACTGAGTTTTAATAATAATAATAATAATAAATTAACTAAGTTAATCGAGTTTTATAAATAATAATAATAGTAAATTAACTAAGTTAACCAAGTTAATAAAGGTTAACTAAGTTTTGTTAAAATTATGCAACTTTTATAAAATTAACTAAGCTTAAGTTAACTAAATTTTATAAATAATAATAATATAACTAGTCTAACAAAGTTTTATATATAACTGTAAGATTGGACTTTATTTATTTCATTTCGTTTATAACTTTGATTATTTATATGACATTATTTATAGTATGATATACTTGTACAATGTTATAGATGTTTGATATCAGATTTGAAGTCCTACGAATTAACATAATTGTTTGACTATATGTGTTGGAACCTACCTTCTTCGATTTTAATGCGACAACTATATATTTCACCCTATATACTATAATGTCAAATATTCTTGCAGGAAATTACAGGAGAAGCCATTATCATATCTTCAACAAGATTAAGTTCTCAAAATTTTATTATTTCTAAGTTAGATATTTTTTGTACAATCTCTGATATGATGATAAAACACACACACAAATATACTTTTGAAAATCATGCTTTAAAATAATAAATATCTTTAATTATTTAAAAGATATAAAATGGTATTTTCAAAATAATATAATATCTCAAGTTCAAAAGTGCTAAAATAAAGGAAAGAACAAAACAGTACAGATTTAGACGTCTGTATCGTAATTCAGACGTCTGACATCAATATCAGACGTCTAAAGGTAATATAACAGACGTCTGAACTCTATGTATTAGTGCTTCTATTTCTATATGAAATAGACGTCTATCAATTTAATAACAGACGTCTATCATCCTAGACAGACGTCTGAATTAAAAGACAGACGTCTGAAATGACTGTTTTTTTCTTTCTTTTATTTTTTTGAATTTCAAACTTTATTCAGACATCTGTCACTTTTCTCTCAGACATCTGAACTTGACGAACTGAAGCATCTCTTCATGAAATATCAAAATCTGAAGAGTTGTCTTCTTCACCAAGAGTTGCACTTCTTCTAATAGTTGCAACTATTAAATTAAGACTATTTAATACTATAAATAGAGATGAAAATTCACTATTTCAATAACCAATTCTTTCTATCTATACTTGCTTTGTATTATCATAATCACAAGTGATTTTCAATCTATACTTCCTATCTTTGCACATTCAAATCATCATATCAAGAAGATTATAGGAAGGGTGTACTACATTGACTATATTCGTGTTATTCAAAGAACACACAAGTCAAGAAACAATTTACCAAATTGTATTTGAAGTCCTATTCGGTTTCTTAGGCGGAAAAGTCCTGTTCGGTTGCTCAGGCGGTGTAATACCTGTTCCTCCGGGTTAAGTGAGGGTTGTTAGAGATATTCCAGAAGGAGTCTGGGACTGGACGTAGAACGAGAAGTTCGAACCAGTATAAAAATCCCTGGTGTCATTTTTATTTCTGCCATTTACTATTATTTATAATTCCGCACTTGCTAGTCGTAGTTTAACTATATTATCGATCCATATACACTTTCATTTGGTATCAGAGCAAGGTCATCACATAACTATAACACAGTTATCTGATATTTTAATAATATGGACAATAACTCTAGCAACAGTTTTACTGAGGGACAAGCCACTACACGACCACCATTGTTTAACGGATTAAATTATAGTTATTGGTCAACTAGAATGAGAATTTTTATGCAAGCAAGTGGATTTGAAACCTGGAATATCATTCAAACTGAATATCATATTCCTACTACAGAGTATGCTACATGGTCTAATACCCAAAAACTAGATGTTACTGCAAATGCAAAAGCAATGAACATGTTATTTTGCGCTTTAGACAAAAATGAATTCAATCGAGTCAGTATTTGTAAAACTGGATATGAAATTTGGAATACTCTTAAGGTTACACACGAAGGAACAAATAAAGTAAAACAAAGCAAGATTTCTATGCTTAAAAACCAATTTCAAAACTTTAGGATGAAACAAGGAGAAAGTATTAGTGAAATGTACTCTAGATTCCAGGATATTTATCACTCACTTTTAGCTTTAGAAGTTACTTTTACTGAATCTGATGTTGTATCAAAAATCCTTAACTCTTTAACTGATGAATGGGAACGAAAAGT
Source organism: Allium fistulosum (assembly GCA_030737815.1). NCBI lineage: Eukaryota > Viridiplantae > Streptophyta > Magnoliopsida > Asparagales > Amaryllidaceae > Allium > Allium fistulosum. The sequence continues at coordinate 995,005,935 of CM060907.1, forward strand.
ATTAGCTATCGAGGAAGCTAATGATATTTCAACCATAAAAACAGAAGAGTTAATAGGAAATCTAATGTCCTATGAAGTAAATTTACAGGCAAGACGAGCACAAGCACAGGACAAGAAAACTATCGCTTTTCAAGCAGAAAAAGAAGACTCTGAATCAGAAGATGATATGGCATTTATAGCTAAGAATTTCAAAAAGTTTTTAAAATTCAAAAAGGGTAATAAATTTGGAAATAACAAGGGTTTTAATAAGCCATCAAGCTCATCTCTTGAATGCTACGAATGTCACAAGAAGGGCCACATAAAGAAAGATTGTCCTGATCGGAAGAAAGAAAATAATCTCAAGAAGGACAAATATAAAAAGAAACAAGCCTTCTCAGTTACATGGGATGATACAGAATCTTCTTCGTCAGACAGTGATAATGACAGTGATTCAGAACAAGCCAATGTTTGTTTTATGGCAATAAATGATGATGTAAGTGATCTAACTTTTGACGATTTAATAGAAATAAACTCTGAATTGTTAGATAAAATTAGAATCCTAAAGAGTAAATATAAAGATGCTTTAGGAAAATTAAATAGAACTGAAATAGAAACTGACATGTTAAAAGATGAAAAGAAAATATTAGAGGAAGAGTTAGTAAAATCTCAAGAATCTTATGTTAATATAACATCTCAATTCACTGATTTAAGGAGTGAAATAGAAAGACTAAAATATGAGAATGTTAAATTAGCAAAAGAGAATTATGATTTAAACTCTAATATTAAAACACTTGATATAGAAGTATCAAACCTTAAAACAAAACTGGAAAATATTTCTAAAAACGTTTCTAAATTTAACAGTGGAAGAGAGAGTCTCTCTAAAATAATTGAGAACTCTCAAACCTGTTCAAATAAAAAGGGGTTAGGATATAAAAAACCAATACAAAAGTATTCTAAAAATAATGATTCTTTATATACTAATTTTAAGAAAAAGGAATCTATATCTATTCAAAAAGCTCCTTCAAAAGTTATTCATCCAAAATCAATTATGATTTGGGTTCCAAAAACTAATAATAATTTGATTAGGAAAAATTACATTAAATCTTTCATTATGTCTGTACATAAGAATGAAAATTTTATTTTTAAAGGGAACTCTAAACCCAACTGGGTTTGGCTTCCTAAGATTTAACCCTTAGGACCCTAACAGAGGAATTGGGTACCAATAGAATTTCAATATTTTTTGCAGGTACCGATTAAGAAAAGAGGAAAATGGATTCTAGACAGTGGTTGCTCAAAACACATGACAGGCGACAAAAATATGTTAACTAACATTATCTACTCAGATGGAGGATCTGTCACTTTTGGAGATAATTCCAAAGGTTACATCATCGGCAAAGGCGATGTGAGCAATGACGGTACATCTAATTTACCTCTTATTACAAATGTCTTATTAGTTAAAAATTTAAAACATAACTTACTAAGTATTAGTCAATTATGTTATAAAGGTTTTAACATAGTATTTTCTGAAAATAAATGTAATATTTTTTATTATAACAAAAATATTATTTTCGAAGGAGTAAGAGATCGTAATATTTATATTTTGAATATGAAAATAAATCATAATACAAATATGTGCTTATTAGTCAAGAAAATGATCCTTGGCTATGGCATAAAAGATTTTGTCATATAAATTTCCAAGCTATTAATAAATTATCCAAAAAAAATTGATTTAGTAAAAGGTTTGCCTAAAATAAATTTTAAGATAAATAGCATTTGTGATTTTGCCTACTAGGAATCAAAGTTTGATTAAACACTTGATTATACACTAAAATATATTTATGGTCAAATACGTTTTTATTTAAAAAATTAACCACATTGATTTTTTTAAACCAAAAATAACATGTGGTTTACATTAAATATACTTCCTATTCCTCTGGTTTCCCTAAAAACATTCTAAGATTATTCATGGCTTACATTTTCTAATTACTATCAACCATCCATTCTTTCATATATTATGGTAAAGTATCAAATATATATAGTCTTTCGACTTTTGGCTTTCAAAGACATCTTACATTTTCAATCCCTTTCAAATCTTAAACAATGGAATTCCTTCTTGCTATATTTCTTATCATCATGGCTGGGTCACATTCCAGAGACTATTCAAATTCAGAGTATTCTCCACCAACTACATCTTCCTCCGAATTTGACACTCCTACTCCATCAAATGAACCCCGTCATAATAATGGAAAAGAACTTTCTGGACATACACCTAACCGGAAGAAAGCCAAGAAATGTCTTGAACTCTCACCACGAACTAAGGAGAAGATTTATAATATTCATCACGATCAACAAAATATTATCAATCTACAAAGGGATATGTACTATGAGCAACGGATTAACTCTAGAAAACTTAGCTTACTAGAGTCCATTGCAATAAAATTCTGTGAAAAGATATCCCAAGAGATATTGTTGTTGAACCCATTTTATACTCTCAACCAACATCATCGGGTTGGAATTCTTGGCAACAAAGTCCTCAACAACCACCTATTTCCCCAAATTCGTGGGATCGTCAGCCTCAATGGTCTCCCATTAAACAGTCTGATGAACACAATCAACACGAATCATCCAAAGGGAAGTCTCCGAAGTCTCCAAAAACTCCAAAGACTCCTAAGTAGATAATATATATATGATTGTATGTTGATTTGGTTATTCATGTTTGCTTTGTATTTTCAAAAAAAAAAAATATTTGAATTTTTTTTCTTTTTTCATTCAACTAAGCAAAAATATTGAACATCAGAACGTCTAATCTTTTACAACAGAGGTCTGTAAAACACATTCTTTTACTGTTTTCAGCCACACAGACGTCTGAATCATTTATCACAGACGTCTAAATTATGTTTAAAAATTTTCAATTTTTTTCTGGTATAAAATTAGCCGTCTGTTTAAAAATAACAGACGTCTGTTCTCCAATATAGACGTCTAACATAAAATTTTCAGACGTCTGATTTTAGTTCAAAATGTTTTTTACTCTCTGTTTCATTTTGAACCTACTGAGCCGTCTGTCACTATTTTTTAGACGTCTGTCATGCTTCTTAGTCGTCTGTTATAAAAATTTAGACGTCTAAACTTCTCTGAATTATTTCTTATCTACAGAACTTCAGACGTCTGTATATTTTTTAGACGTCTGAAATCCTGTTCGAAAGAAAACAATATTAACCCTACCAACGGTTTCTCTTCTTCATCACGTATTTTTTTTCAAAATCAAAATTCAAAACCCTAGCCGTCTACTAATTAAACAATGGCGCCCAAATCAAAGAAACAAAAAGGAGATTCTTCTCAACAAGCTCCTCATATTCTCCCTTCAGAAGATCAAATTGCAGCTTGGCTATACCATGAACCCCGAAGTATGGCTCGTTACAAACATCTATCTTCTCTACCATCATTTCATGGTATTTTTCATGATCTTGATCATTTTCCTACGTACAAACTTAGGCTCTATACTGATAGATCTCAGATTACTAGTCTTATTGATTTCAAAGACAATCAAGTCAACATTTGTAGACTTAGTATCCTATTATTTCTTGCAAATGTTAACAATCCAAAAATTAGACTTCATCGAGATAAAGGAACGCTTTGGACAAGCGTATTTGGAAACATTCTACAAATAACTCCTGCTGACATTGGACGAGTTTTAAAATGTAGCTCGGATGGGGTCGACTTAGATGATTTTAAGTTAGAAGGAGAGGAACTTAAACAAATAGAATATTATCTTTTTGAACCAGGAAAGTCCACAGATAGACCAAATCATCTTCGTCCTCGACCTCGATTATTGCTTAGAATGCTAATAAAAACAATTTTTCCCCGGCAAGGAAGCCATGAGGTCATCTATGATGATGAAGATAAGGCGCTTCAATCAATATTATCTAATACACAAATCAATTGGGCACAATATTTTTATGATGCATTTCGTACTTATCACGACTCGAAGAAGCATTCAATTGTCTATGCTCCTTATATTACTCGAATTCTATCTGACTTGTCTATTCAAAGTCCGTCAATTGAATTTGAAAAGATTAAGGTATCCAACATTCGCTTCTTTAGTTTGATGGGATTACCGGAATCTCCTTCGACATTTCCAACATATACTGAGTTTAAAGCGGAACAACTAGCTTTACAAAAAGAAAAAGGAAAAACAAAAGTAGGCAGTTCCGGACATGATGGAGATGAAGGAGATACTGAACAAGAAGGGGATGATGAAGATGAAAGGGAAGATGAAGAAGGAGAAGATGAAGCTTTTGAATAAACTTTTATCCAAAGTTCAATCTCGGAAACTTACGAGATTGAACTAATTTCTGGTACTTCACGCACTTATACTAAAAATGAAAAACTCAAGTCTGACATCACCATCTCTAAAAATCAAAAGAAAATCTCTCAACAAATTGCACAAGGCTTTTCGTCCATCAATTCTAGATTCAATAATTTAGATACCAAAGTCGAAGAGAATGCACGAGAATTGAAAAATGTCAAGACAATTCTTCGTCAATTGTGGAAAAAGTCTCATGGATCTTCTCCTCCTTCCTCTCCAACTTGGGGAGAATGGTGAAAGAAGATGTTTTTCCTTTGGTTTGCCTTTTGGTCCAAAAACTTCACTTTCATAAAAATTCTATTTTTTGTGATGTTTAAAACTTATTAGTTGTTCTTTGTATAATTTTCTATGTCTCTCTTAGTTCTTTGTGTTGGTTAAACAAATGCTCTATCTTAATATATATTGTTTTGTTATTATCATCTTGGTACATGCTTGGTCTGTCTACACTTCTTAACTATTTTGTTATTCACAGTTTTGCCATTTCTCTATATCTAACACCCCCCTACAACTCTTTTTGTTAATGACAAAGGGGGAGAAATAATAACATTTCTGCTATATAAATTGGTCATATTGACGGGGGAGCAAAAGGTATGGTTATACTAACCGTTGAATTATATAGTTGTCATCATCAAAAAGAGGGAGAATGTTGGAACCTGCCTTCTTCGATTTTAATGCGACAACTATATATTTCAACCTATATACTATAATGTCAAATATTCTTGCAGGAAATTACAAGAGAAGCCATTATCATATCTTCAACAAGATTAAGTTCTCAAAATTTTATTATTTCTAAGTTAGATATTTTTTGTACAATCTCTGATATGATGATAAAACACACACACAAATATACTTTTAAAAATCATGCTTTAAAATAATAAATATCTTTAATTATTTAAAAGATATAAAAAGGTATTTTCAAAATTATATAATATCTCAAGTTCAAAAGTGCTAAAATAAAGGAAAGAACAAAACAGTACAGATTTAGACGTCTGTATCGTAATTCAGACGTCTGACATCAATATCAGACGTCTAAAGGTAATATAACAGACGTCTGAACTCTATGTATTAGTGCTTCTATTTCTATATGAAATAGACGTCTGTCAATTTAATAACAGACGTCTGTCATCCTAGACAGACGTCTGAATTAAAAGACAGACGTCTGAAATGACTGTTTTTTTCTTTCTTTTATTTTTTTGAATTTCAAACTTTATTCAGACATCTGTCACTTTTCTCTCAGACATCTGAACTTGACGAACTGAAGCATCTCTTCATGAAATATCAAAATCTGAAGAGTTGTCTTCTTCACCAAGAGTTGCACTTCTTCTAATAGTTGCAACTATTAAATTAAGACTATTTAATACTATAAATAGAGATGAAAATTCACTATTTCAATAACCAATTCTTTCTATCTATACTTGCTTTGTATTATCATAATCCCAAGTGATTTTCAATCTATACTTCCTATCTTTGCACATTCAAATCATCATATCAAGAAGATTATAGGAAGGGTGTACTACATTGACTATATTCGTGTTATTCAAAGAACACACAAGTCAAGAAACAATTTACCAAATTGTATTTGAAGTCCTATTCGGTTGCTTAGGCGGAAAAGTCCTGTTCGGTTGCTCAGGCGGTGTAATACCTGTTCCTCCAGGTTAAGTGAGGGTTGTTAGAGAAATTCCAGAAGGAGTCTGGGACTGGACGTAGAACGAGAAGTTCGAAGCAGTATAAAAATCCCTGGTGTCATTTTTATTTCTGCCATTTACTATTATTTATAATTCCGCACTTGCTAGTCGTAGTTTAACTATATTATCGATCCATATACACTTTCATTTGGTATCAGAGCAAGGTCATCACATAACTATAACACAGTTATCTGATATTTTAATAATATGGACAATAACTCTAGCAACAGTTTTACTGAGGGACAAGCCACTACACGACCACCATTGTTTAACGGATTAAATTATAGTTATTGGTCAACTAGAATGAGAATTTTTATGCAAGCAAGTGGATTTGAAACCTGGAATATCATTCAAACTGAATATCATATTCCTACTACAGAGTATGCTACATGGTCTAATACCCAAAAACTAGATGTTACTGCAAATGCAAAAGCAATGAACATGTTATTTTGCGCTTTAGACAAAAATGAATTCAATCGAGTCAGTATTTGTAAAACTGGATATGAAATTTGGAATACTCTTAAGGTTACACACGAAGGAACAAATAAAGTAAAACAAAGCAAGATTTCTATGCTTAAAAACCAATTTCAAAACTTTAGGATGAAACAAGGAGAAAGTATTAGTGAAATGTACTCTAGATTCCAGGATATTTATCACTCACTTTTAGCTTTAGAAGTTACTTTTACTGAATCTGATGTTGTATCAAAAATCCTTAACTCTTTAACTGATGAATGGGAACGAAAAGTATTAGCTATCGAGGAAGCTAATGATATTTCAACCATAAAAACAGAAGAGTTAATAGGAAATCTAATGTCCTATGAAGTAAATTTACAGGCAAGACGAGCACAAGCACAGGACAAGAAAACTATCGCTTTTCAAGCAGAAAAAGAAGACTCTGAATCAGAAGATGATATGGCATTTATAGCTAAGAATTTCAAAAAGTTTTTAAAATTCAAAAAGGGTAACAAATTTGGAAATAACAAGGGTTTTAATAAGCCATCAAGCTCATCTCTTGAATGCTACGAATGTCACAAGAAGGGCCACATAAAGAAAGATTGTCCTGATCGGAAGAAAGAAAATAATCTCAAGAAGGACAAATATAAAAAGAAACAAGCCTTCTCAGTTACATGGGATGATACAGAATCTTCTTCGTCAGACAGTGATAATGACAGTGATTCAGAACAAGCCAATGTTTGTTTTATGGCAACAAATGATGATGTAAGTGATCTAACTTTTGACGATTTAATAGAAATAAACTCTGAATTGTTAGATAAAATTAGAATCCTAAAGAGTAAATATAAAGATGCTTTAGGAAAATTAAATAGAACTGAAATAGAAACTGACATGTTAAAAGATGAAAAGAAAATATTAGAGGAAGAGTTAGTAAAATCTCAAGAATCTTATGTTAATATAACATCTCAATTCACTGATTTAAGGAGTGAAATAGAAAGACTAAAATATGAGAATGTTAAATTAGCAAAAGAGAATTATGATTTAAACTCTAATATTAAAACACTTGATATAGAAGTATCAAACCTTAAAACAAAACTGGAAAATATTTCTAAAAACGTTTCTAAATTTAACAGTGGAAGAGAGAGTCTCTTTAAAATAATTGAGAACTCTCAAACCTGTTCAAATAAAAAGGGGTTAGGATATAAAAAACCAATACAAAAGTATTCTAAAAATAATGATTCTTTATATACTAATTTTAAGAAAAAGGAATCTATATCTATTCAAAAAGCTCCTTCAAAAGTTATTCATCCAAAATCAATTATGATTTGGGTTCCAAAAACTAATAATAATTTGATTAGAAAAAATTACATTAAATCTTTCATTATGTCTGTACATAAGAATGAAAATTTTATTTTTAAAGGGAACTCTAAACCCAACTGGGTTTGGCTTCCTAAGATTTAACCCTTAGGACCCTAACAGAGGAATTGGGTACCAATAGAATTTCAATATTTTTTGCAAGTACCGATTAAGAAAAGAGGAAAATGGATTCTAGACAGTGGTTGCTCAAAACACATGACAGGCGACAAAAATATGTTAACTAACATTATCTACTCAGATGGAGGATCTGTCACTTTTGGAGATAATTCCAAAGGTTACATCATCGGCAAAGGCGATGTGAGCAATGACGGTACATCTAATTTACCTCTTATTACAAATGTCTTATTAGTTAAAAATTTAAAACATAACTTACTAAGTATTAGTCAATTATGTGATAAAGGTTTTAACATAGTATTTTCTGAAAATAAATGTAATATTTTTTATTATAACAAAAATATTATTTTCGAAGGAGTAAGAGATCGTAATATTTATATTTTGAATATGAAAATAAATCATAATACAAATATGTGCTTATTAGTCAAAGAAAATGATCCTTGGCTATGGCATAAAAGATTTTGTCATATAAATTTCAAAGCTATTAATAAATTATCCAAAAAAAATTGATTTAGTAAAAGGTTTGCCTAAAATAAATTTTAAGATAAATAGCATTTGTGATTTTGCCTACTAGGAATCAAAGTTTGATTAAACACTTGATTATACACTAAAATATATTTATGGTCAAATACGTTTTTATTTAAAAAATTAACCACATTGATTTTTTTAAACCAAAAATAACATGTGGTTTACATTAAATATACTTCCTATTCCTCTGGTTTCCCTAAAAACATTCTAAGATTATTCATGGCTTACATTTTCTAATTACTATCAACCATCCATTCTTTCATATATTATGGTAAAGTATCAAATATATATAGTCTTTCGACTTTTGGCTTTCAAAGACATCTTACATTTTCAATCCCTTTCAAATCTTAAACAATGGAATTCCTTCTTGCTATATTTCTTGTCATCATGGCTGGGTCGCATTCCGGAGACTATTCAAATTCAGAGTATTCTCCACCAACTACATCTTCCTCCGAATTTGACACTCCTACTCCATCAAATGAACCCCGTCATAATAATGGAAAAGAACTTTCTGGACATACATCTAACCGGAAGAAAGCCAAGAAATGTCTTGACCTCTCACCACGAACTAAGGAGAAGATTTATAATATTCATCACGATCAACAAAATATTATCAATCTACAAAGGGATATGTACTATGAGCAATGGATTAACTCTAGAAAACTTAGCTTATTAGAGTCCATTGCAATAAAATTCTGTGAAAAGATATCCCAAGAGATATTGTTGCTGAACCCATTTTATACTCTCAACCAACATCATCGGGTTGGAATTCTTGGCAACAAAGTCCTCAACAACCACCTATTTCCCCAAATTCGTGGGATCGTCAGCCTCAATGGTCTCCCATTAAACAGTCTGATGAACACAATCAACACGAATCATCCAAAGGGAAGTCTCCGAAGTCTCCAAAAACTCCAAAGACTCCTAAGTAGATAATATATATATGATTGTATGTTGATTTGGTTATTCATGTTTGCTTTGTATTTTCAAAAAAAAATAAATATTTGAATTTTTTTTCTTTTTTCATTCAACTAAGCAAAAATATTGAACATCAGAACGTCTAATCTTTTACAACAGACGTCTGTAAAACACATTCTTTTACTGTTTTCAGCCACACAGACGTCTGAATCATTTATCACAGACGTCTAAATTATGTTTAAAAATTTTCAATTTTTTTCTGGTATAAAATTAGCCGTCTGTTTAAAAATAACAGACGTCTGTTCTCCAATATAGACGTCTAACATAAAATTTTCAAACGTCTGATTTTAGTTCAAAATGTTTTTTACTCTCTGTTTCATTTTGAACCTACTGAGCCGTCTGTCACTATTTTTTAGACGTCTGTCATGCTTCTTAGCCGTCTGTTATAAAAATTTAGACGTCTAAACTTCTCTGAATTATTTCTTATCTACAGAACTTCAGACGTCTGTATATTTTTTAGACTTCTGAAATCCTGTTCGAAAGAAAACAATATTAACCCTACCAACGGTTTCTCTTCTTCATCACGTATTTTTTTTCAAAATCAAAATTCAAAACCCTAGCCGTCTCCTAATTAAACAATGGCGCCCAAATCAAAGAAACAAAAAGGAGATTCTTCTCAACAAGCTCCTCATATTCTCCCTTCAGAAGATCAAATTGCAGCTTGGCTATACCATGAACCCCGAAGTATGGCTCGTTACAAACATCTATCTTCTCTACCATCATTTCATGGTATTTTTCATGATCTTGATCATTTTCCTACGTACAAACTTAGGCTCTATACTGATAGATCTCAGATTACTAGTCTTATTGATTTCAAAGACAATCAAGTCAACATTTGTAGACTTAGTATCCTATTATTTCTTGCAAATGTTAACAATCCAAAAATTAGACTTCATCGAGATAAAGGAACGCTTTGGACAAGCGTATTTGGAAACATTCTACAAATAACTCCTGCTGACATTGGACGAGTTTTAAAATGTAGCTCGGATGGGGTCGACTTAGATGATTTTAAGTTAGAAGGAGAGGAACTTAAACAAATAGAATATTATCTTTTTGAACCAGGAAAGTCCACAGATAGATCAAATCATCTTCGTCCTCGACCTCGATTATTGCTTAGAATGCTAATAAAAACAATTTTTCCCCAGCAAGGAAGCCATGAGGTCATCTATGATGATGAAGATAAGGCGCTTCAATCAATATTATCTAATACACAAATCAATTGGGCACAATATTTTTATGATGCATTTCGTACTTATCACGGCTCGAAGAAGCGTTCAATTGTCTATGCTCCTTATATTATTCGAATTCTATCTGACTTGTCTATTCAAAGTCCGTCAATTGAATTTGAAAAGATTAAGGTATCCAACATTCGCTTCTTTAGTTTGATGGGATTACCGGAATCTCCTCCGACATTTCCAACATATACTGAGTTTAAAGCGGAACAACTAGCTTTACAAAAAGAAAAAGGAAAAACAAAATTAGGCAGTTGCGGACATGATGGAGATGAAGGAGATACTGAACAAGAAGGGGATGATGAAGATGAAAGGGTTGATGAAGAAGGAGAAGATGAAGCTTTTGAACAAACTTTTATCCAAAGTTCAATCCCGGAAACTTACGAGATTGAACTAATTTCTGGTACTTCACGCATTTATACTAAAAATGAAAAACTCAAGTCTGACATCACCATCTCTAAAAATCAAAAGAAAATCTCTCAACAAATTGCACAAGGCTTTTCGTCCATCAATTCTAGATTCAATGATTTAGATACCCAAGTCGAAGAGAATGCACGAGAATTGAAAAATGTCAAGACAATTCTTCGTCAATTGTGGAAAAAGTCTCATGGATCTTCTCCTCCTTCCTCTCCAACTTGAGGAGAATGGTGAAAGAAGATGTTTTTCCTTTGGTTTGCCTTTTGGTCCAAAAACTTCACTTTCATAAAAATTCTATTTTTTTGTGATGTTTAAAACTTATTAGTTGTTCTTTGTATAATTTTCTATGTCTCTCTTAGTTCTTTGTGTTAGTTAAACAAATGCTCTGTCTTAATATATATTGTTTTGTTATTATCATCTTGGTACATGCTTGGTTTGTCTACACTTCTTAACTATTTTGTTATTCACAGTTTTGTCATTTCTCTATATCTAACACCCCCCTACAACTCTTTTTGTTAATGACAAAGGGGGAGAAATAATAACATTTCTGCTATATAAATTGGTCATATTGACAGGGGGAGCAAAAGGTATGGTTATACTAACCGTTGAATTATATAGTTGTCATCATCAAAAAAGGGGAGAATGTTGGAACCTGCCTTCTTCGATTTTAATGCGACAAGTATATATTTCAACCTATATACTATAATGTCAAATATTCTTGCAGGAAATTACAAGAGAAGCCATTATCATATCTTCAACAAGATTAAGTTCTCAAAATTTTATTATTTCTAAGTTAGATATTTTTTGTACAATCTCTGATATGATGATAAAACACACACACAAATATACTTTTGAAAATCATGCTTTAAAATAATAAATATCTTTAATTATTTAAAAGATATAAAAAGGTATTTTCAAAATTATATAATATCTCAAGTTCAAAAGTGCTAAAATAAAGGAAAGAACAAAACAGTACAGATTTAGACGTCTGTATCGTAATTCAGACGTCTGACATCAATATCAGACGTCTAAAGGTAATATAACAGACGTCTGAACTCTATGTATTAGTGCTTCTATTTCTACCATTTACTATTATTTATAATTCCGCACTTGCTAGTCGTAGTTTAACTATATTATCGATCCATATACACTTTCAATGTGTTGTGCTTTCACTTGTGGAGGCATTCGATTTCCGAAGAGAGCAAGGTTGGACTTTTATGGTGCTAGCTTTCACTTGTGCATGCAACAAAGAATTATGGTAATCAAGCGTTTTGTTAGCACCAGTTTGGTATAACATTTTATTAGTACTAGGTGAGTAAATTTGTATACGAATGGTTATTGTATGTGAGTTTGATCATTTTATCAAAAAACTATTGTATTAGAATGGTTATGGATATCTTATTTGATTATATGATTAATATGTTTTTTTAATTGTTTGAATATGATGATTATGTATGTGATTGTTGATTGATATAGTAGAAACAAAATAGACCATCAACAAGAAATAATAGCATGACAAAATGGTGCAAAATGATCCACAACTTTTTGTAGCATTTCAAAAAGGCTACAGAAATACATATAGTAGAGTTGAGTAAACGCAACCGTAAAGTAGGGGTAAAGTTGGAAACTCTATTGGTGCGCCAAAAAACCTTTTGGTGGTGGTTTTAAAATGCTAAAAAGATTTATGGTGACTTTTGAGAAACGCTGCAATAAAAGGATTTATGGTGGCTTTTGAGAAACGTTGCAATAAAAGGATTTATAGTGGCATTGAAATAAATGCAACTAAATATCATGGATTTTTAGTTGCGGGCTTTATCACGGCGTTTATCAAAACGCTACCATAAGTTTTTGTAGCGTTTTTTGTGCGCCACCAAAAATTAAATTTCTTGTAGTGTTATTAATAAGAAGGGTTTTTTATTAATAAAAGATAAATTAATTAAAAAGGAACTAAAAGTCGTTTATGCGACTTGATCGTGCTTTGGATGAATTGATAGTGCTTGTATGTTTACTTGCTTATGGAGAATATACGGGACTTAGTTCCCTTATGCAATCACTCATATTATTATTGAATAAAACCATATTCATCGATTCAGTCTTGGAGAGACAGGGATCGGTAAGTGTTCTACTTATCGAAAAACACTCCAAGACTGAGACATGTTTTCTATCTTTGGGAAGTGAATTTGTTCGAGATGTTGGAACCTATGTGTGGTTTTGAGATTTGTCCGAGATGCAGGAATCCATTTGGGAATTCATGATCTGTTCGAGTGATGAATACTCTTGTGAAAGATGTTGAACGTAGCCTCGACATCATTCGACATCGGAAAAATGACTAAAGATAGAGTAAGATGCATAATCCAAGAGTTTTGCTAACCCAAAGGGGTACATCAACTCCGTTATCCAAAGTACGCTTATAGATGTTGCGCATGGAGAGTTGATGATACTTAGGTTCCACGTGGTTCGGGTTCCCTTGTTCAGGCGAGGGCCAATTGTGTTTACCTTATAATATATTTTATCTAGATATATACGATGCTCAAAAGGTAATTTCTGATCCTTGTCATGGAGATCCACTTCAGTTTTTAAGCTGAAGGTGTCTCCGTAGAAAATCCATTATGCGAACACACCTTTGCGATTTTGTTTGTATATCTAAATATGCTGTTAAATGTAACTAATGTAACCATTGCAGCTATATTATATATTTATTTTAAACCTCAGGAATTATTATAATACCACTGGATTTTCTTATGAAATCGTTTGGTTATCGTAAGGTAAAAACCCGTCCGTATTTATTTACGGCATGGTCTTACGAGATACCTTTATTTGAAAAGGTTTTATAATATTAAATAATCTAAATGATTTGAGTTTCTCACGCTAGTTTACTAGACTAATCCGTGTGTTATTTTCTTATAATGCTCGGGTCAGCCTCGTGTATATTTCTAGATTTCGTTGATATTCTTTGGAGCTCTTGGAGAAGACTTGGATGATTGCCTACCATAGTTTAAATTTCCGCTACATTACTTTGTTTATATATCAGCAATTGTAAGGACAGATAGTTATAACTGTCTAGGCTGATGATAGGTTTGTTTGCTCTGATTATTGTATTCGTACAATTCCTTTGTAAACAATCATTTTGATATTATATGTTATCGTTGCATTTTGAGATTCTGATGTTTTTTGTTCTCCTCTTTCTTGTTCGTTTTCTTTTCTTCTTTTATTTTATCCTAACTTTCTATCTTTCTAGAACTTAGGTGCTCGGTACATGAATACCATGGATGTATAAGTGTCGACATTTGGGGGTCGAAAATGCGATCGTTGTATCTTGGTATCCGATGTGCACGTAAATGTGCATATATTTACATCCATATTTTATCTATTTTTATTTAAATAAATATCATATTTGGGCATTTTAACATGTTTAAACCAAAATTCAATTATTGTCAAAACATCATATATTCATCTTCGTTCAGAGCAAATTGGTCATTTTGGTGCATGTGTCAATTTGAGAATTTTTACTTGGTCATTTTTTTATGATTTTTATAGAAATTTAGATGCATATGGAAGAGGGTTTCATGAAGATATGTGCATGCACAAGGGAATACAAAGGAATGAAGATGAAATAATTCAAGCTCATGATGATGGAGGACCCCACCCACTTACCTAAATCTACAATTACAAGCTAATGGACAACTAAGTGGAGGTTAAAGCTTCATGCACTTTTAATGATGGATTAATTAGTGGCTAATGGTTACTTGGTGGCCACACTTCCTAAAGGGCATTTTGGGAAGCACCCTAAAAATTGAATTAGGGTTTTATGCATGTATAAATAGCCCTCTTATGTACATGTAAATATCTTCTACTCTTTCAAATTAGTTAGAAAATTAAAATGCAAGTTGTAAGCTCTATGTTTCATGAAATAAAAATGGCTTCCTAGCCTCTTTCTCTTCTCTTTTCTACTTGTTTTTCTTTACTTTATGTTGATGTTTATTTCTATGCTTTCTCTTATTTCATGTTTATAGCTTATATTTACATTCATGCAAGTAGTGTAGCTTTAATTTTTATGCAAGTAGTTAGTAGCTAATCTCTTTTCTTTCTTTTCTTAGTTTCATTTCTTTACTTTTTAATTTTGAAATTTACAAGTGTTGATTTGATAACATAAATGAGTAGCTAAACCCTTTCAATTTAGGGGTAATGAAGCTCTCCAACTTTATGTAATTTCAACATTTATATGGTTTATGATCTCTTTTTTTGTGCTACATGAAAGTGAATTTTGATGTAAGTTTATACAAGTAGGTTTGATAGCTTATGTTGCATATGCAAATGAGCTATTCTTATTCAACATAAACACAATTTACATCATCATTTGCTTATTGATTTTTGATTTTGAAATGGAAGCAAAAAACAAAATTTGATGATCTATATTACTAATTACAATAGTAAATAGATCATACTTAAAATAGCTTTTGCTTTGGCTTCATTTTCATGAGAATCTATAAGTGGTTTATTTGTTGTATTATAGTTTGATGGTTTAAGTTATGTTAATTAATAACATAAATAAACCATACTTATGATAAATGCAACAATTATTTCACTTAATATCAAAACTAGAGATCATAAATTATGTGTTTGTTGATTTACAAAAAATATGAGAGTGGATTTGCCTCTAAATTGTTCTCTAATCTCATAGTTTTTAATCTCATTTTAATCCTAGTTTTAGCTTCATTTTGCTTGTAGTTAACAATTTCCTCTCCATTTGGTATAATTTGATTGAATTGATTTTTAAAATCTAACAATTCCCTATGGATCGACCGGTACTCGCAACGTACTAACTTTTGTACGCCAAGCGCTTGTGGTTAAATTTATTTCAAAAATTTATCGGTGATTTTCTAACTCGATAGAAAATTTGCCGTTAAACAGTATCAAAGCTGAAGGTTAAGCGAGAACTTTGGTTTTGGTTGGTTATAACTCCTTAAGTAATAGGGTAATGGAATGCCCTAGCATGAGTTTAGTGTATTATACATATGGGAACATGTATTTTTAGTGCTATAAAAATATTTTATATTGTGTTAGTTAGTCTGTTGAGTGGTTTATGAATTCTGGTCAGTACATGGGACACCATAGTATCGATAGGGATTTCTAAATACTTAAACAGAACAAACCAACACAACATTATTTTCGAAATTAGAAAATGAAATAAATTTACCTAGGATTGTATTTTATATATAAAAGAATAGTTTTCAATAAAGTGATATAGTTATTTATGTTTTGTTTGTTAGGAAATGATAATATTCAATTATTATCATTTATTGTTTAATTAGTTGTGCTCGGCCAATTTATAGGCATTGACTATTGTTTATTGATTTGTAAGTAGTGTGGGACATTGAAACGAACACATTATGAAGTAAATATCAAAATTTGACTATAAGGCGTTCATTGATAATGTTGGGTTAAAAGGTTAACATTAATAAAAGTTGTTTAGCATAATCTAAAAGAACGATAAGATATTTTGAGATAAATACTTGTGAAATGACTTTATATAAGAAAATAAAATTATATAAATGTGGTTTATATAAATATGGTATATGAAAATATGGTTTATATAAATATGATTGATAAACAAAAAGGATTTAAAATTGAGAATTTGAGAACTTAAATCCCGATGTTTTCAAAAATGGTTTCTAAGAGTT
Organism: Allium fistulosum; assembly: GCA_030737815.1. NCBI lineage: Eukaryota > Viridiplantae > Streptophyta > Magnoliopsida > Asparagales > Amaryllidaceae > Allium > Allium fistulosum. Next base: position 995,022,742 of record CM060907.1, read on the forward strand.
TGGAAAAAAATAGTACCATTTGAAACTATTTTAAAGGACTAATGTTTTTAAAAGAGTTTAAAATTTGTTCAAGTTCGATTTTACTCTCGGAATTGACAAGTCGATTCAGGAATAAAGTATTTTTATGATTAACCAGTTCTAGTGACTTGAAAGTGACTAAAAATGGGGAAGAGATGTGTTCGAATGGTAAGCACTTCTCTTGAGTATTACCCTTGTAACGACCCGGAATTTTGGACCATTTGCATCCATTATAAGTGTATAGGTAGACACTCATGCCAGAGTTGAATTGTTCAAAATACCGCGTTGTTAATTAAATTGGCAAAACTGAACATATACAGTAAATAAAATAATCACAGATCACAGACACAGAGTAATAATTGCAGCGGAAATAAAAGAGATAGTAGTTCATGAAGCTACTATATAAATATATAAATTACATCAGAGTTTACATCAGGAGAGTAATACGATACATCGGAGTTAAACCAGATACAACGGAAGAGTAACCCGATACATCAGATACAAATCAGAATACATCACTGGAATCATCGAATACTGGAAGCAGAATAGATGGCTGGATCTTCAAGCAAAGCTCCAACTCCAAAGGTGAGCATCAAATACTGGTACACTCAGTCTGACCCGAGCGTAAAGCAAAACACAAGACACTCGAGTCAGGATTAACATTCTTATATTAATAAATCCAACTCAAGTGAAATAGCAATTGAAATACAAGTAACTCAAAGGATGTTTGGAATAACCATCCTTTAAGGATCCGTTAAACTATCTACTAGGTAGTAATATACGCTAAGTAGATAATGTCTATCAGTAATAATAAGATATCAAAATAGCGTTAAGTCATGGCCCATTCCACCCTTAACACATTTTTATTCCCAAAAGCATATACAAGACCGTAGTTTCCCCAAAACCGGAAGTCACCAGAGGGCAATCCATATACTAAAGGTACAAAACAAATTCGTAGTGGTCGCGCATAAATGGAATACAAGTATGACAAGGCACATGAGGCTATACCCAAGGTAGTGATACTACCGTTCGCCTGATCCGGACTGGTGAGAACGCAACGCCGCAGCGCCCGCAACACCGTGAAACAACACTCCCAAAATCAAGGGTGCACCAATCGACAACAAGTATAAGTAGTTCGAAGAAGTGTGTCCACTTGAGGTATCAATCCTCCATTGGCCCGGCACAGCTCCTGTTTTAGTCATTTCCAATTTGACACAAGTGTCAAGGCTATCCATTATCGTTCTCTTTCTTCAGTCAACATGTACATCATTCCAACCACTTCATTCTGGATCATCACTCCGCGTATAGTTATTAAAGTGGTTTTCGATTTAGATAGAGAGTATATCCATAACCGAATTCCGGTCTCTTTAATAACTTTCGTAATTATTACACCGATTGGTCGTTTGTTTATTTCAAAACCAAATCAATTTCAATTCCAAATAGAATTCATAAATCAACATTTCATTTGTCTTTCAAAACCAATTTTCAATAATTTACGTTTCAAAACTTCCAAATCATAATTTCAAAATCCTAAAATTCAATTTCAATTTCGATTTAAACAATCCAAATATCGATTCAAGTTCGCAAATAAGTTTCCTTCCAAATCATTTGAATTAACTTAATTTAACATTCGAATCAATTTAAACTTATTTATCAATTTCATGCAATATTCGTTAAGTTACTTTATCATTCAAAACAATTTCTATTAAATTTCCAATTCATTAAACCCATTATTTAAATTCAACTTCATTAAATCAAAACTTACAATTTTGAATTAAATTAAATTCATCAAATCGAATTCTTTAAACTTCAAGTCTTACATTAATTTCAATAAATCGCATTTTATTTCTTGTTAAGAAATTCAATTTCAGTTATTTACTTACTTAAATAAATTTCCAAAACTTAATAAATAAAGAAACCCAATTTCATTTATTAATAAAGTTCAAATTTCACCTATTCAAAAGTCCAATTTCTCTTATCAAAGAATTCAATTTCTATTCAATTATCAAATGATTCAATCTTATTCAATTATTAAATAATTCAAAACTTAATTATTAAATAATTTCAAAATTTTAATAATTTCAACTTAATTATAATTTCAAACTTAATTCAATCATTTCTCAAATTAAACAACCTTCTTTCATCAATTTCTTTATTAATATTTCATTTCAAATTATTAAATATTCACATTTAAATTTCATTAAATTCAATTTCCAACTTCGTTTCAAAACCATATTATTTATTCAAATAAAATCTTCATTTTATTTGTAAACCAAATTATTGACCAATCGGGTTTTATTTAATTTCCTATCCTAGGTAAAAATTCAATTTGGGTATTTATCATTTCAACCCGATTCCAATTCAATTCAAATCAAAACATATCAAAGGGAACTTGCAGTGTGATAACTGGGATGGTGTCAAAGTAAATAAACAAGCAATAACAACAAACAATAACAATCCAATAATCAATTCAAATAATCCCGAAATAACCGTATTAATTCGCATTGTTATTTGTACGAATTAATATAATTATTCCTAGAATCTACACTATCATTTCATGTAGATTAAAGATTATTACATTACGGTTTTTCACTTGTCATCTATTTACAATTTCATACATCATCAATTTAACATCATACATTCAGTGGTTCAAAGTATAATTAAACAAATCCTACGTGTCAATAAATTTAACAGTTAAAGGGGTCATATTATACAAATGTCATCTTAATCAAATTTAACATTTAACTATCCTACGTCAAGTTCAATTGCATATTTTTTATCATTTTAACATTAACAATTTAACGTCCAATATAAACATCAACAATCAATCAATTTCAGCCAAACTGTATTATCATCACATAAATAATTAACAGATAATGGTGTCAGATGTCACAGGTGAACTGATACAGGTAATGGCATATATAACAGTGTAATTAACTAACAGCAGCATATTTCAATTGTCGTTTCAATTGAAATCAAATTTAATAAATAAAAGAACGTTAATCGTGAGTGAGTGCTCACCTTTAGAGGCTAGAGGAGTTCGGAAGGTGACACGGATACGCACACAGATACAGACACTGGAATTTTAGTGACGAATCGAAGCAAAGCAACATCGGCCAGAATTCAACGGTCAAGGCTGATAAAAGAATTAGATGAAACAAATCAGAACGGGGTCGGTGGAGGTAATTGATATAAGTGAATGGATATTGATATAACATATAAAATACATATATACAAAATTATATTTTAATTTCAAACATTTATCAATAATTATATACATATCTGTACTTCAAAACTTATTAGTTTAAATTTTAAAACACCTAAACAAAGTCTTATATGCAGGTTTAAAACCAACGACACTTATATATATAACGAAAACTGCAGAACTTCTATATTAATTAAATATGTGGAATCTGAAGTCAAAGAAAACTGGGGTGAAAACATATATATATTAGAAACTGACATATATAAGCTATCTATATATATTTAAACTTACATATAAATATATACGTTCTTAAAACATAAACTTTCATATAAATACGTACAATATAAATATATATACAATACTTTCAAATTAGAAGTCATAACCGATATATCCCAGATTTATAAAATAACCAATGTCTTCTACAGTCCTGATTCCGTAATTAGTGAAACAAGGAAGAAACGACGAGTAGCAGAATCGACAATGTTAATATTATTGTTACAAGCACAACTGAAGATGAATTTCAGACATCGCATGGTGCCTTTTGTTCCTTCTACATATCTTTAAGCTGGCCACAGTAAAGGGCATTATCAGGAATAGGCATCTCTGTTATATGGATTGGCCACAGATACATATAGTTTGTACACACTTACATATATAAACAGATTTGTACAGTTTTAATTCTCTATATATATATATATAACATAAAATAGTATTAATAACCAATATCATAAAATCTTATATAACCAACATACGTATATGATACTGCATCAAACATAACTTCTTTATAATATAAGCTTACTGTAAAATCTCTGAAAAACTGAACATATCATATATAAACACTTTATAAATATATATATATATATATACTTAAAATAAATATCATTGTAACGAATATTACATTATCCTTTTAAACTAGCATTGTTTAAAATAGTATAACAGCTACAAAGCCAAAGGAACAGATGCATTTAAACATAGAATACAAATGAATATATATATACAGACTATTAAAATATGCATTAAATCACCTATATAACTACTCTATAACCATATATATAAACTAATATATGTATTAATGTATGTGCTTACCTATACCAAGCAACAGAGGAGGAGGGGAATGGGCTCGGTTGTGAGTGGAAGGCCTGCGATGAAGGCTACGTGAATGAGTGGAAGTGGCTTCTCAGGCGAATTGGTGAGGTGGAGGTGGGTTGTGGCCTCAGCTATGGTGGAAGAAGGAGAGCGGTCGGTCCTTGGTGGGGCCAGCGGTGGTGAAGGGCTGAGCGAGCTGGAGGGTGCAGGCGGTAAGACAGGGTCGGCTATTGCATGGGCAAAGTCTGGTCGGGAAGCAGGGGACGGCTGTCGATGTAGGGGTGGTAGGCGTGGAATAGAAGGTCAGATCTGTGGGACACTTGCACGCGGCCATGGAAAGAAGAGAGGCGAAGGGAGGAGGAAAGGAGGGAATCGGCAATTTCTTGCGGGCTTGCATGGGTCTGGGAAGATAAAAGGAAAGGAGGAGGCGTTTGTGAAAAGGTGGGGAAGGAGAGACAATAAATGGACGTGGAGGCCAATGAACAGGCAATGTAACCTTACTTTATTTTATAAAAAAAAAATTTGTTTGAAAGCAAACGGACCATATTGAACGGTTAGAAAATAGACGTTAGAAAATGAATATAGGAATAGAAAGAGTTATGAACCTCGAATTTAGAGAAATATTTATAACAAACGACCTTTGATTTTTTTGAACGGTGGCTAAATGAAAGGTCGCAAGAACAAAAAGTGGTTTAAAACGAGTATCGTTACGAAAATCGTTTTATTAATTTCGCTCAGTACCAGAAGCCAAAACACAGGGATGAATATATTTCAGAGATCAACACGACGAGACGATCAAAACGGTATATAAATATCAGTGGTACGATCATCCTATCAAAAGTCTATATTCGGTACCGAAAATGCTGCTATTTTGCCGAAAATAAGATCGACGGAGCAATAGATGTCCGAATTTGGAAAAACGACAAACTGAAATCTTGCTCAGAAAATGGTTTAGAATTTTTCTGTGTAAAAATATTTTGGTTTTGAAAACGTTTTATTTTCAACTTTTTTTAACTGATTAAATTGAAGTAAATTTACGCGCGAAATAAACTTCCATATTTTCAGATGAAAATTTACCAGTTGCTATGTTTAACTAGACGTATTCCAAATATTAAATTTTTATTTCAAAATTTTATCGTTTAAAATTTCACAAAATTTCAACTAATTACGTTATTAAAACAGTTGAAATTTACGGGTCGTTACACTCTCCCCCACTCAAAACTTTTCGTCCCCGAAAAGGAACAAGGTAGGAGAATAGAAACAACCAGAAAGAAAAACAGATTTGAAATACAAAATAACAATTAATTTAAACCATATAAATTCAAATTTAAATTAATTGCTATTCAATAATTGATTTAATCCATTTGATTTTACTAAAATCAATCTCAACTATTTCTAAATTCATTATCTTATTATCCAATTATCTTATTATCCAATTATCTTCAATTTACAATTTCTAACACCATAAATTTGAATAGTCTTTTATTATAATCATATTTTTCAGCAATTTAAATTCTTCTTTATTCCAAATTCTTATTAAGTTTATTTCACTTAATATATCTTATTACATATATTTAAACAATATAAATTAATTTAAACCATATAAATTTAAATTTATATTAATTTATATTCATTAATTGATTTCAATTTCAAGGTATTTCTATAAGTTGATCTAATTCAATTTGTTAATTCTTTCAGAACAAATTTATTTGCCTCATCTATTATCCAATCAACTTATTATTCTATTTATTTCAATTAACATTTTATAATTAAAATTTAAGTGTATAACATTTATTATAAACACTCAAGTTTTATTTATAAATTCAATTTATCTTATATATTATCCAATTACATATTCAACTTCTGAATGATTTAGGTAAGTTGTATTAGAATGCAGTTGAACAATATACAAAAAAAAAACTTTTTTTTTTCAATTCAATTATTCAGGTTTAAATGTTTATTCCAAATTTTTGGTTTTATTTATAATTAAAATCATCCTTTAACAAAATTTAAGAATTAGATTTCCGATTTAATCTTTAAACAATTTAGAGATATATATAATATTTTTATATCAAATCAAATTAAATTTTAAAATAAGATACCTATATATATGTAAATCAAAATATACTGAAGAAATTCAAATCAAAATATATTTTTGTCTTAAAACAAAACCGTAGCAAAGCTACAGAATAGTATCTCCACTTCGAAACTCGAAAATGAATGTCGATGATGCGGCCGCCATCACCGAAATTATTTTCCAGCGACAAAGAGAAGAGCACTGATTTCAACATTAAAAAAAATTCTTTGAAAACGATTTCTATTCGAAAATACTTTCAATAATATATACTTTAAAATTTTAAAAACCAAAGTTCGAAATCACTGGAAACTAAATTCTCAAATTTCTGAATTTAATTCATTTCAAATTCCAAATCAATTTATAAACCATAATTATAAATTCATTTAGAATAATAATTGATAATCAAATATTATCATTTTAAACAACCAATTTAATTAACTTATTAAATTTCAGAAAATTTTACTTATATATATTGATAATATATTCATACAAATTTATCCCATTTACCAAATTTGAAAACGATATTGTGTAAGTTTGCTCTGCTCAAGTGTTTTGGAAATCCTATCGATAGCGTTGATCAGACGAATCGATCGAAAACCCAAATCAACATCAACAACTCAAACAACACAATATATTTTAAAACATTTTAAATATAATTTTACAAATACACTTCTTCGCTCGATGATACAAGAATGGATTTTAAAGCAAGGATATAGATTTAAATTTGATGGACTCAAATCAAAGAGAATTTTGATTCGAAGATAGGTTCGAAACAAAGATACGATGATTAAATAACAAAGTAGGAAGATTGATAATTTGTATAAATCGCGGGCAACCTTAACCAGGTCGACCGTGACTTCAAGAATTAGATCGATGCAGAGTTTCGAGGCAAATCCACATTTGATCTCAAGAAATAGCATTCAAATATAGCAGGAGATAGATAGCATCGTAAACCGAGGATACAGAAATCTCCGGTAAATCGATGCCTATTATAAAGGAGTTTACTCCTTTACGAATCATTCTAAGATTGGCGAGGCCGCCGATCTATTATAGATATCATTTAGAATGGAGTTATGAGGTGCTCCAGAATTGAAAGAAGACGAATAGTGAAGGACACGAATGAATTTCGGAACCGAGGGGAACGTTCCAAAATTCAAAGGAATTGAGTCAAAGGAAGAGATTGAAACTCGAATGAGAGTGATTCTGTAAATACATTTACCCTATATGTTGAGTTTTGCCTAGAGCTACCAAAGCTCTGATACCAACTGTAACGACCCGGAATTTTGGACCATTTGCATCCATTATAAGTGTATAGGTAGACACTCATGCCAGAGTTGAATTGTTCAAAATACCGCGTTGTTAATTAAATTGGCAAAACTGAACATATACAGTAAATAAAATAATCACAGATCACAGACACAGAGTAATAATTGCAGCGGAAATAAAAGAGATAGTAGTTCATGAAGCTACTATATAAATATATAAATTACATCAGAGTTTACATCAGGAGAGTAATACGATACATCGGAGTTAAACCAGATACAACGGAAGAGTAACCCGATACATCAGATACAAATCAGAATACATCACTGGAATCATCGAATACTGGAAGCAGAATAGATGGCTGGATCTTCAAGCAAAGCTCCAACTCCAAAGGTGAGCATCAAATACTGGTACACTCAGTCTGACCCGAGCGTAAAGCAAAACACAAGACACTCGAGTCAGGATTAACATTCTTATATTAATAAATCCAACTCAAGTGAAATAGCAATTGAAATACAAGTAACTCAAAGGATGTTTGGAATAACCATCCTTTAAGGATCCGTTAAACTATCTACTAGGTAGTAATATACGCTAAGTAGATAATGTCTATCAGTAATAATAAGATATCAAAATAGCGTTAAGTCATGGCCCATTCCACCCTTAACACATTTTTATTCCCAAAAGCATATACAAGACCGTAGTTTCCCCAAAACCGGAAGTCACCAGAGGGCAATCCATATACTAAAGGTACAAAACAAATTCGTAGTGGTCGCGCATAAATGGAATACAAGTATGACAAGGCACATGAGGCTATACCCAAGGTAGTGATACTACCGTTCGCCTAATCCGGACTGGTGAGAACGCAACGCCGCAGCGCCCGCAACACCGTGAAACAACACTCCCAAAATCAAGGGTGCACCAATCGACAACAAGTATAAGTAGTTCGAAGAAGTGTGTCCACTTGAGGTATCAATCCTCCATTGGCCCGGCACAGCTCCTGTTTTAGTCATTTCCAATTTGACACAAGTGTCAAGGCTATCCATTATCGTTCTCTTTCTTCAGTCAACATGTACATCATTCCAACCACTTCATTCTGGATCATCACTCCGCGTATAGTTATTAAAGTGGTTTTCGATTTAGATAGAGAGTATATCCATAACCGAATTCCGGTCTCTTTAATAACTTTCGTAATTATTACACCGATTGGTCGTTTGTTTATTTCAAAACCAAATCAATTTCAATTCCAAATAGAATTCATAAATCAACATTTCATTTGTCTTTCAAAACCAATTTTCAATAATTTACGTTTCAAAACTTCCAAATCATAATTTCAAAATCCTAAAATTCAATTTCAATTTCGATTTAAACAATCCAAATATCGATTCAAGTTCGCAAATAAGTTTCCTTCCAAATCATTTGAATTAACTTAATTTAACATTCGAATCAATTTAAACTTATTTATCAATTTCATGCAATATTCGTTAAGTTACTTTATCATTCAAAACAATTTCTATTAAATTTCCAATTCATTAAACCCATTATTTAAATTCAACTTCATTAAATCAAAACTTACAATTTTGAATTAAATTAAATTCATCAAATCGAATTCTTTAAACTTCAAGTCTTACATTAATTTCAATAAATCGCATTTTATTTCTTGTTAAGAAATTCAATTTCAGTTATTTACTTACTTAAATAAATTTCCAAAACTTAATAAATAAAGAAACCCAATTTCATTTATTAATAAAGTTCAAATTTCACCTATTCAAAAGTCCAATTTCTCTTATCAAAGAATTCAATTTCTATTCAATTATCAAATGATTCAATCTTATTCAATTATTAAATAATTCAAAACTTAATTATTAAATAATTTCAAAATTTTAATAATTTCAACTTAATTATAATTTCAAACTTAATTCAATCATTTCTCAAATTAAACAACCTTCTTTCATCAATTTCTTTATTAATATTTCATTTCAAATTATTAAATATTCACATTTAAATTTCATTAAATTCAATTTCCAACTTCGTTTCAAAACCATATTATTTATTCAAATAAAATCTTCATTTTATTTGTAAACCAAATTATTGACCAATCGGGTTTTATTTAATTTCCTATCCTAGGTAAAAATTCAATTTGGGTATTTATCATTTCAACCCGATTCCAATTCAATTCAAATCAAAACATATCAAAGGGAACTTGCAGTGTGATAACTGGGATGGTGTCAAAGTAAATAAACAAGCAATAACAACAAACAATAACAATCCAATAATCAATTCAAATAATCCCGAAATAACCGTATTAATTCGCATTGTTATTTGTACGAATTAATATAATTATTCCTAGAATCTACACTATCATTTCATGTAGATTAAAGATTATTACATTACGGTTTTTCACTTGTCATCTATTTACAATTTCATACATCATCAATTTAACATCATACATTCAGTGGTTCAAAGTATAATTAAACAAATCCTACGTGTCAATAAATTTAACAGTTAAAGGGGTCATATTATACAAATGTCATCTTAATCAAATTTAACATTTAACTATCCTACGTCAAGTTCAATTGCATATTTTTTATCATTTTAACATTAACAATTTAACGTCCAATATAAACATCAACAATCAATCAATTTCAGCCAAACTGTATTATCATCACATAAATAATTAACAGATAATGGTGTCAGATGTCACAGGTGAACTGATACAGGTAATGGCATATATAACAGTGTAATTAACTAACAGCAGCATATTTCAATTGTCGTTTCAATTGAAATCAAATTTAATAAATAAAAGAACGTTAATCGTGAGTGAGTGCTCACCTTTAGAGGCTAGAGGAGTTCGGAAGGTGACACGGATACGCACACAGATACAGACACTGGAATTTTAGTGACGAATCGAAGCAAAGCAACATCGGCCAGAATTCAACGGTCAAGGCTGATAAAAGAATTAGATGAAACAAATCAGAACGGGGTCGGTGGAGGTAATTGATATAAGTGAATGGATATTGATATAACATATAAAATACATATATACAAAATTATATTTTAATTTCAAACATTTATCAATAATTATATACATATCTGTACTTCAAAACTTATTAGTTTAAATTTTAAAACACCTAAACAAAGTCTTATATGCAGGTTTAAAACCAACGACACTTATATATATAACGAAAACTGCAGAACTTCTATATTAATTAAATATGTGGAATCTGAAGTCAAAGAAAACTGGGGTGAAAACATATATATATTAGAAACTGACATATATAAGCTATCTATATATATTTAAACTTACATATAAATATATACGTTCTTAAAACATAAACTTTCATATAAATACGTACAATATAAATATATATACAATACTTTCAAATTAGAAGTCATAACCGATATATCCCAGATTTATAAAATAACCAATGTCTTCTACAGTCCTGATTCCGTAATTACTGAAACAAGGAAGAAACGACGAGTAGCAGAATCGACAATGTTAATATTATTGTTACAAGCACAACTGAAGATGAATTTCAGACATCGCATGGGGCCTTTTGTTCCTTCTACATATCTTTAAGCTGGCCACAGTAAAGGGCATTATCAGGAATAGGCATCTCTGTTATATGGATTGGCCACAGATACATATAGTTTGTACACACTTACATATATAAACAGATTTGTACAGTTTTAATTCTCTATATATATATATATAACATAAAATAGTATTAATAACCAATATCATAAAATCTTATATAACCAACATACGTATATGATACTGCATCAAACATAACTTCTTTATAATATAAGCTTACTGTAAAATCTCTGAAAAACTAAACATATCATATATAAACACTTTATAAATATATATATATATATATACTTAAAATAAATATCATTGTAACGAATATTACATTATCCTTTTAAACTAGCATTGTTTAAAATAGTATAACAGCTACAAAGCCAAAGGAACAGATGCATTTAAACATAGAATACAAATGAATATATATATACAGACTATTAAAATATGCATTAAATCACCTATATAACTACTCTATAACCATATATATAAACTAATATATGTATTAATGTATGTGCTTACCTATACCAAGCAACAGAGGAGGAGGGGAATTGGCTCGGTTGTGAGTGGAAGGCCTGCGATGAAGGCTACGTGAATGAGTGGAAGTGGCTTCTCAGGCGAATTGGTGAGGTGGAGGTGGGTTGTGGCCTCAGCTATGGTGGAAGAAGGAGAGCGGTCGGTCCTTGGTGGGGCCAGCGGTGGTGAAGGGCTGAGCGAGCTGGAGGGTGCAGGCGGTAAGACAGGGTCGGCTATTGCATGGGCAAAGTCTGGTCGGGAAGCAGGGGACGGCTGTCGATGTAGGGGTGGTAGGCGTGGAATAGAAGGTCAGATCTGTGGGACACTTGCACGCGGCCATGGAAAGAAGAGAGGCGAAGGGAGGAGGAAAGGAGGGAATCGGCAATTTCTTGCGGGCTTGCATGGGTCTGGGAAGATAAAAGGAAAGGAGGAGGCGTTTGTGAAAAGGTGGGGAAGGAGAGACAATAAATGGACGTGGAGGCCAATGAACAGGCAATGTAACCTTACTTTATTTTATAAAAAAAAAATTTGTTTGAAAGCAAACGGACCATATTGAACGGTTAGAAAATAGACGTTAGAAAATGAATATAGGAATAGAAAGAGTTATGAACCTCGAATTTAGAGAAATATTTATAACAAACGACCTTTGATTTTTTTGAACGGTGGCTAAATGAAAGGTCGCAAGAACAAAAAGTGGTTTAAAACGAGTATCGTTACGAAAATCGTTTTATTAATTTCGCTCAGTACCAGAAGCCAAAACACAGGGATGAATATATTTCAGAGATCAACACGACGAGACGATCAAAACGGTATATAAATATCAATGGTACGATCATCCTATCAAAAGTCTATATTCGGTACCGAAAATGCTGCTATTTTGCCGAAAATAAGATCGACGGAGCAATAGATGTCCGAATTTGGAAAAACGACAAACTGAAATCTTGCTCAGAAAATGGTTTAGAATTTTTCTGTGTAAAAATATTTTGGTTTTGAAAACGTTTTATTTTCAACTTTTTTTAACTGATTAAATTGAAGTAAATTTACGCGCGAAATAAACTTCCATATTTTCAGATGAAAATTTACCAGTTGCTATGTTTAACTAGACGTATTCCAAATATTAAATTTTTATTTCAAAATTTTATCGTTTAAAATTTCACAAAATTTCAACTAATTACGTTATTAAAACAGTTGAAATTTACGGGTCGTTACAACCCTTCTTAGTGAATGGGATATATGGTACTATTTGGTAGAACCCAGTTCCTTGCAATATTTTGTTGTTACTCGATCTATATGAATACTTTCCATCGATTTTAAGAAATTTTTTTGGAAATTGGTTTTGAAAATGATTTTGGTTTAATCCTCAAAAAAGTATGATTTGATATCCAAAAGATATATATATATATATTATTTCAATTATTAAAATAAAACCCGGTGTTTAAATTCTTAAGTTTTTTGTTAAGTTATATTATGGTTGCATGTATCCTATGCATTAAGGTGATTTGGTTGTGCATCTTATTATGATTTATTGTTTGTTACTTTTCAATTATTGAAATAAAACGAAATTTTCAGTGACTTTGGACGGTTGGGAACTTCCGAATTGATATAGAAATTGAAGTTAAGTATTTTTATAAAATTATAAAAGTTGAATTTTTATAACTCTTAGTTTGAAAAGATAATAAGTTAAAGCAAGTTTAAAATTTGTTAAGCATCCTTGTTAAATGGAACATATAATATTATCGGGACAACTAATAAACATCTTTACTTTAGGGTTCTATAAGTAAGGTAGACTTTAGTCTTGAGTTTGGATACCAGATTCTCACTCTACCTAGCTTGTCACGTCTCGAAATTTTCGACTTTCGAAAATTCGACATCGATACTCACTTTATCGACTGCCGAGCAATCGAGTGCCGGAAACTCCAATAGTGAGGGTTTTAAGAAAAAGAAAAGGGCAGAAGAAGAAAAAAGAAGAAGAAAAACAAAGAAGAGAATAGAGAAGAAGAACAGAACAACAACAGAAACAGAGCAGAACAGAAAACCATATCAGAATCTTACACATCGCAGCGGAACAATATACAATAGATAATTACTAGTCTTTTAAAACAAAGAACTATATCACTTTTTTATATACATCAATCATCAGAGTCAATATACAACAATGGACAGTTTTATAAACTTGTCCTCATACAGAATACACAGCGGAATAAATACTATCAGATACAAATACTACGTCTCGCCATCCAGCTTATCTCCAAAGCTCCAGAATATCCAGAATATCCTGATAACATAACTCTAGGCTGCCCGTGTGGAAAATGGTGGGCACCCAGAGTTTAGAAGGGAACAATAAACTCCGAGTCAGTCATGGTGACTGGTGTGAGATCGTAAAACAGTTATTCTTTATAACAACAAAATAATTTTTAAAGTCAATTCGAAATGCTTTTTGGAAAATGAAACTACCATAAGACCTCCCGCCACACACACAATGCAAACGCAGAATTGGAGGAGATTTCTTCTTATGATAGTCAAAGATGCTTACTACGCAAAATCAAATCATTTTGATATTATTATTAGTGCATAGTGTAGAAATCATTTCGAAAGTATAATATAAATCTTAGCCAGCATAGGTACCATTATAGTATGCTTGCTATAGCTGCCATATTAGATGGCAGGTTCTACAACTAAAACCGTACAAGGCTCGTATTGTTTCTTTGGATTTCCAACAAATGGTCAGGCTAAGGAACTTCCTATCCACGATGGGTACGTCCCTGGAATAGACGACCCGAGAACCTAACCGGATCTCTGCCAACACAAGGCCGGGTTACCTCTGCAAAAATAGGTAACTACTGACACGCGTATGCCATCCCCCGATCGTAACCGATCTTCCCGAGGATCCCCGATTTCCAACAAACCACATAGATAATAATGCAGCAACCACATAGGTTAAGTATCTGGGCTCCATACCATGATACCTGTAACGACCCAGAATTTTTGATAATTAAAATTCGAATATTTAATTTATTTTAAATATTAATAAATGGAATTTAGAAGTCGAATAATTTAAAATTCGAATATTGAGTTTAATTTGATAATTAAATCGATAAATTAAATAGTGAAATCCCAGAGATAATTAAATATCGAGTTAAAATGATTGAAAACGATTTGGAAAATTTTATTTTATCATACTGGAGTTTTAGAAAGGTTATGGAACTTTTAAAATTGAATTTGGAGTTAAATTGTGAAAATTGAATATTTTAATATTTAGTTATCGACTATAAAAATAGCCAATTTTCGAACAGTCTCAGAATTGAACGAAACCAGTTCCATTGGATCCGTAATAGTTAGTTATTATCGGATTTCAATTTTCGTATCCATCGGAGTTGTCGTTTGACCGTGGCAACTCGAAACGCATCGATATCATTTTAATTTTAAACCGTCGAGTTAAAATAGTCATTTTTCAAAAAGTCTCGGATTTCGACGAAACCAGTTTCATCGGATCCGTAATGTGATATTATTGCATGGTTTCAAATTTCGTAATTTTTGGATGTACCGTTTGTCCGGTACAAATTAAAACGCCTCGAAATCGATTTAAATCGGTTTAATTTAAATTGATCGTTTATTGTCATATCTCACACATACGATCGAATTAGCTTCCGAAACCTGTTCCATTGCGTTCGGAACGCGGGATAAACCCCAGAAATGCCAGTTACAGCGCGTAAATTGGAGTTTGGGAAAACCGGATGAATAGTGTTCGATATTTGCTATAAATAGACGATTAATCACAAAATAAAAAAAAAATATTAGCTAGGGTTTCATCATGTTCGTGGCCGCCATTTCTAAACCAAGGGCCAGGAAATCACGTTCTTTCTCCTCCAAATCCTCCAAACCCATGAATCGTTAGCGAAAATCATCAACTGGAAAGTCGAAGTACTCGTCGAGCACTATAGATCCATACGGTTGTGATCATCCTTGGTGCTTCGTGGTGGTCGAGATCATGGCTCAAAGCTGGCCATTCGTGCACGTATTGCGAGGAGAATTGGGGACCGAGTTCCTCAAGATTTTGGTCGTGAGTTGCTCTCGTGACGAGCTCCACGATGAAAGTGGTCGATCAATTTCTAACGTCGAGGTGGAGTCACAGCAATTCGATGAACTAGGCGGCAAGTGGGTTCTCTTTGAACCTGGGGTGCGAACGAGAATGAAGGGGGGAAAAGCACGCGGCCCAGATCTGCTCATTTGAAATCAACGGCCAGATGAAGTTTAGGTTAAATTAAATATAAAAGAAATTGAAATTTAATTGTTTTATAATTCGTGTATGTTTAAAATGATGTATCTTTGTCATACGATATCAGATTTCGACGAGATTTTTTGCGTTGGAATCGTATCATCGAATGCTACGCAGTGCAACTGATTTGGAGTCGATTGGAGTCAAGAAAATTTTTGGGTAAAATTAAACGTCTGTTTAGTTTTATCCGAAATAAACCGCTACGACTGTTATTGAAAAGCAAAGGTGAGATTTTTCTCACTCAAAATGAAAGTGGATTTTCTTTTACAGTTATTGATTGATGATTGACTGTTTGGATGTGATATTAGATATGATAGGATATATCTATATATATAGCAATATATACATATTGGCATATGTATATATTGGATTGATGATTTCCCGCCTCGTATAGCGGATGAGACCCTATTGCGCCGTTAGTAAGCGGATTTTTATAAAAACCCATATACCGCGATAATTCCGTACTGGAGCGGAATTGGTATTGTGCTAACATCTGTGGATGCAGGGAAACAGGTTGGAGGGATCCAACAGGATTCCTCAAAACATTTGAATTGATTTCATATGTTGTTTAATTGATTATTTATAATCTGTGTATGATTATATCTGTGATTGAATTTGTTGAGAGCTATAATTTAGCCGAATGTATTTTTGGTATCGTTGGATACCAGAAATAAATGAAATTGGATTTCTGAAATTAAAAATTGAATTTTAGATGGTTTGGGAAAAATAAAAGAATTTATTTAAAAGGAGATAAATTTGTTTGAAATCAAATTGATAATTGATCGGGTATTTGAAATAAATGATTTGTGAAATCGATATAAAATCTATTTGGTGTTTGGAAAAAAAAAATTGATTCTTGTGTTGAAAAATAAATTTGGAAATCGATTTGTGAAAACGATTTAGTCTTTGGGATTAAAGTTAAAATCAATTTGAAATGTGATTCGGTGTTGAAGTAAATTCAGAAATCAATTTGAAATTCGATTTGGGATTTGAAATAAAATGGAGAAATCAATTTTTAAAGTTGATTCGGGGTTGAAAATGAATATTTGGAAAACGATTTGAAAATCGAGTAAAAGTGGATTTTTAGGAATGTAAATTCCGAATAGAAGTTGTAAAGGAAAGGGAAATTTGTTTTAAAAATAAATATTGATTTATTTTTAAAAGTGTGGAAAATATGATTTGAAATCGGATTTTCAAAGTGATGAAGTGTGGAAATAAATTTACAAATTTGAAATGTAAATTTGAAATAAATCGATAAGGATTTATCTAATTGGTTTAAATGGACCATAATATGATTTGAAATTGATTTTCAAACGTGAAGTATGAAATGTGATTTGAAATTGATTTTCAAACGTGAAGTATGAAATGTGATTTGAAATTGAATTTTCAAATGTGAAGTGTGAAATACGATTTGAAATTGATTTTCAAATGTGAAGTGTGGAAATATGTATATCTTGTGAAAAGATTTGAAATTTAATAATTTGGGAAAAATTATTTAAATTGGATGCTTGTTGTGAATGTTATTGATAGTTAAAGAACCAACTATCAATATTTGCCTTTGAAATGACACTTGATTTGTTTTTAAAACAAACGCTCATTATTCGGTTAAGCCGGGAGAGGACCTTTGTGTCATATAACCCATTCCGAATAGTGTTACGTCGCGAATGGATAGCATTTGAAGACCGGTGTGAAGACCGGATATTTGTGAAAATGAAAGGACAACCTGTCGAATGTCTCTGCACCGAGTTGCTCCGGTATAGAGATTTATATCACTCTTTTTGTGATGGGAAGTCCGGACGTGATTAGTGAATATCCGGATTGCAAGGGCTTCTTTGGAAGTGCCTTCGGTTCCGTTCGATCCCGGAACGGACTTATATGGATGTGTGTCTTACGTTACACTTTGAGATGTAAAGCTGGTTTCTATCAAATACATTTCTGTTGGTGGCGGAGAATTTATTCTCTTAGCTTAACACCCTTCTCTAAGACGTACGAGCTCAGAGGTTATGTAGTTGATGGTTACTAGTGATACATTCCCAATTTGGTAATGTGGCACACGAAGTGCTGTTGATCAATTGTGGATCAAAGCGTTGCTTTGTGAAGAAGCGTGGCTTTGTGAAAAAGCGTGGCTTTGTGAAAAAGCGTAGCTTTGTGGACGAGACTTCGTCGAGCCTCACAACCCGGTAATGGTCGAAACAGGAATGTTGCGGCAAAGGTTTGTAGGGGTAGCGCCCCTAGGGTATGCCATTTCCTTCTGGATAAAAGGTGATATCATGGTATGGAGCCCAGATATTTTACCTATGTGGATTATATTTTGCGACTGTTGCTTTTCGATTGAGGATCCTCGGATAAAGGTCGGTAACGACTGGGGGATGGCATAGCTCGTGTGTTAGTTACCTAGTTACAGCTCGGTTAGAGCGTGAGGTAGCGTCGGCCTTTTGTTTGCAGAGATCCGGTTAGGATCCGAGGCGTCTTTCCAGAGGCGTTCTATTTCGGTAAGGAAGTTCCTTAGCCTGATCATTTGTTGGAAATCCAAAGAAACAATACGAACCCTGTACGGTTTTTAATTGTATTACCTGCTATGGAATGTGGCGGTAACCTGCTACTGAACATAGTAGCTATAGTAGACATACAACAATTGTTGTATGTTGGCTAAGATTGATATTATACTTTCGAAATGTTTTCCACACTAGACATTAATAATAATATCAATTGATTTTGCGTAGTAAGCATTTTTGACTATCATAAGGAGAAATCTCCTCCAATTCTGCGTTTGCATTGTGTGTGTGGTGGGAGGCCTTATGGTAGTTACATTTTCCAAAAGCATTGCGAAGTTGTTTTACTTTCTTTGCGAAAATAACTGTTTTACGATCTCACACCAGTCACCATGACTGACCTGGAGTTTATTGTTCCCTTTCTAAACTCTGGGTGCCCATAATTTTCCACACGGGCAGCCTAGAGTTATTTTATTAGGATATTCTGGATATTCTGGAGCTTTGGAGATGAGCTGGATGGCGAAGCGTACTATCGTACTTGTTATTTATTCCGCTGTGTATTCTGTATGAGGACAAGTTTATATAACTGTCCATTGTTGTAAACTCTGATGATTGATGTATGTATAAACTGATATAGTCTTTTGTTTTAAAGATTATTGATTTATCTATTATATATTGTTCCGCTGCGATATGTGAGATTCTGATATTGTTCCTGTTCTGTGTTTTCTGTGTTATTCTTCTCTTTTTTTCTTCTATCTTTTCTTCCACCTCTTCTTTTAACCCTAAAGTTTCGCGTTTCCGCCATTCGATTTTTCGACATTTGGTACAGTGGACGTATCGGAGTCGAGTTTTCGGAAGACGGATTTGCGGGTCTTTACAAGTGGTATCGGAGCATCCGGTTAAGCGACAACCCTGCTCTGTTGGGTGTTACTCATTAGAGATAGAGTCAGTAGTACTCTAGAATGAGTGTGAGTGTAATAATAGATATGAGCGCGTATTTGTTGGTGAATACAAAAATTTGTTTTGTATTGTGTTGACTTATCGGTTGATTGTTTATAGATTCTGGTCGGTGCAGGGTGGCCAACTGTAATCGATAGGAGTTTCTAAACTCTTAAACAAGATAAACTGACACAGTATTGTTTTGAAGTAGGGTAAATGAAATAATTTTGCCCAAAACTATTTTTGTATAGAAGAGAAATGATTTTCTATGAATTATTATTGTATATGGATGCTTGGTTGTTAGGAAGAGATAATATTGAAATATTATCATTGTTATATGGAATTGAATAAGAAATTAAAATAATAACCAAAGATTTGGAGATAGATTCATTTGACAAATGAAATTTATAAATCTGAATTGAAGAAGATAATGAAATAAAATCCATATACAAATGAGATTTGGAAATGTGAATTGTAAAGGTAATTTACAAATTGAAATAGAATTCCAGAAAGAATATTTGAAAATAAATTCATCAATGGAATGTAAATAAGTTGATAACTTATAAAATATTTGAAATCTAATTGGAATGAGATTCAAATTGAAAATGAATGAATTTGTGAATGAATAAATAAATTTGCAACTGCAAGTGCAAGAAAATGAAATTGAGTGTTAAAATTCATTTTGAATTTGTAAGTAAATAGAACTGGAATTGAATTTGATTTGTGGAAAACGAAGTGATGTATTAAACTAAAATTAGTAAGTGAAGCTAATTGAAGATTGACCAAATGAATAAGGTTCGAAACGAATTGAATTCAATAATTATAAGTGAAAGATTGATTGGATTTATATGGAATTGGTAATCCAGTTTAAATATAAGTGGTAATTGAAAATTAATATAAAAATAGTATGGAAAATACTTGTATTGAACTTAAGAAATAAGTGTGAAATTCTTAAGTAAATTTGATATTGAAAATATTCTAAGTTGGTGAATGTGAATATGAAATGCCAATTAAAATTGAATGGAATCAATTGGAAATGAAGTACTATACATATATGACATATGTTTTCCAAACTAAGGATATGAAAAAAGTACCTTCCATTGAAAATTTTTGAAGGTCTGGGAACTCAGTATGAGTATCCGTTTGATCGTGATGGGATCATATTGATTGATCACGACGTATGCTAGCGAAATTCGAGGGGCGAGATGCCTATGGTTACAAGCGATTCCACTGAGATAGTGGCGCAACCGCCGTGTGAACTACGATCTATGGCAACAACCATGGCGAAATTTAAGAGATGAGAAATCTACAGATTACGAGCGATTCTACTGGGATAGTAGCGAAACCGCCGAGTAATTGTGATCCATGGGGGAACGTGCTTTCCATATCCATTTTTAAAAGGATTTTTTTTTGTGATTTCAAATTGAATTTGAGATAAAGGTAAATGGAACTCAATATTCAAAATTAGAAGATGAATCGAATTCAAGTAAAATTCGAAATGAAAATCTGAAGATAAAATGAATTCAAATGGAATTGAAATGCAAAGTTGAACGAAAATGAATGTATAACTTTGTTTGTGAAGTGAAAACGAATATAAGAAGTATGTAATACTTATATTGAACTTAAGAAATGAATGAATGAAATTCTTAAGTAAAACGGGTATTGAGAATCCAATAAATAAATTTGGCCATTGTTGTTAGGTAAAACATACAGGGTATATGGAATTGGATTAAATTTTGAAGATAATTTGAATTTGCTCGACCAAAAGGTATGTATTTAAATTTCAGTATGAAATTTGATGAGATTCTGATTCTGCCACTTGGCATTTTGTTTTCTTTTGAGATTTGAGAGTCCGTAGGGACGTTTTGTAGTCGTACCGTATTAGCCGCGCAAAGGAGGCTATGGCGAAATTTTTCGAGAATTTAGGGCGTTAGAAAATTTTTGAGAAAATTTTGAAAGTTTAAAATTTGAATTTAAACTCGAATTTGAAATTTGAAGTAAACAATGTTGTTTGGAACTTATAATTGAAGTTGGAAACGAGTTGAATAATAAAGAATCTTTAGTAGAAGGATTTGTTTTGAAATTAGATAAAACTATTAGATTGTGAAAAATGATAGACGAGTTAAGGACCATTTTTCCTAACTTGTAATTTCGAGGACGAAATTCTTTTAAGGGGGGAAGTCTGTAACGACCCAGAATTTTTGATAATTAAAATTCGAATATTTAATTTATTTTAAATATTAATAAATGGAATTTGGAAGTCGAATAATTTAAAATTCGAATATTGAGTTTAATTTGATAATTAAATCGATAAATTAAATAGTGAAATCCCAAAGATAATTAAATATCGAGTTAAAATGATTGAAAACGATTTGGAAAATTTTATTTTATCATACTGGAGTTATAGAAAGGTTATGGAACTTTTAAAATTGAATTTGGAGTTAAATTGTGAAAATTGAATATTTTAATATTTAGTTATCGACTGTAAAAATAGCCAATTTTCGAACAGTCTCAGAATTGAACGAAACCAGTTCCATTGGATCCGTAATAGTTAGTTATTATCGGATTTCAATTTTCGTATCCATCGGAGTTGTCGTTTGACCGTGGCAACTCGAAACGCATCGATATCATTTTAATTTTAAACCGTCGAGTTAAAATAGTCATTTTTCAAAAAGTCTCGGATTTCGACAAAACCAGTTTCATCGGATCCGTAATGTGATATTATTGCATGGTTTCAAATTTTGTAATTTTTGGATGTACCGTTTGTCCGGTACAAATTAAAACGCCTCGAAATCGATTTAAATCGGTTTAATTTAAATTGATCGTTTATTGTCATATCTCACACATACGATCGAATTAGCTTCCGAAACCTGTTCCATTGCGTTCGGAACGCGGGATAAACCCCTGAAATGCCAGTTACAGCGCGTAAATTGGAGTTTGGGAAAACCGGATGAATAGTGTTCGATATTTGCTATAAATAGACGATTAATCACAAAATAAAAAAAAAATTATTAGCTAGGGTTTCATCATGTTCGTGGCCGCCATTTCTAAAACCAAGGGCCAGGAAATCACGTTCTTTCTCCTCCAAATCCTCCAAACCCATGAATCGTTAGCGAAAATCATCAACTGGAAAGTCGAAGTACTCGTCGAGCACTATAGATCCATACGGTTGTGATCATCCTTGGTGCTTCGTGGTGGTCGAGATCATGGCTCAAAGCTGGCCATTCGTGCACGTATTGCGAGGAGAATTGGGGACCGAGTTCCTCAAGATTTTGGTCGTGAGTTGCTCTCGTGACGAGCTCCACGATGAAAGTGGTCGATCAATTTCTAACGTCGAGGTGGAGTCACAGCAATTCGATGAACTAGGCGGCAAGTGGGTTCTCTTTGAACCTGGGGTGCGAACGAGAATGAAGGGGGGAAAAGCACGCGGCCCAGATCTGCTCATTTGAAATCAACGGCCAGATGAAGTTTAGGTTAAATTAAATATAAAAGAAATTGAAATTTAATTGTTTTATAATTCGTGTATGTTTAAAATGATGTATCTTTGTCATACGATATCAGATTTCGACGAGATTTTTTGCGTTGGAATCGTATCATCGAATGCTACGCAGTGCAACTGATTTGGAGTCGATTGGAGTCAAGAAAATTTTTGGGTAAAATTAAACGTCTGTTTAGTTTTATCCGAAATAAACCGCTACGACTGTTATTGAAAAGCAAAGGTGAGATTTTTCTCACTCAAAATGAAAGTGGATTTTCTTTTACAGTTATTGATTGATGATTGACTGTTTGGATGTGATATTAGATATGATAGGATATATCTATATATATAGCAATATATACATATTGGCATATGTATATATTGGATTGATGATTTCCCGCCTCGTATAGCGGATGAGACCCTATTGCGCCGTTAGTAAGCGGATTTTTATAAAAACCCATATACCGCGATAATTCCGTACTGGAGCGGAATTGGTATTGTGCTAACATCTGTGGATGCAGGGAAACAGGTTGGAGGGATCCAACAGGATTCCTCAAAACATTTGAATTGATTTCATATGTTGTTTAATTGATTATTTATAATCTGTGTATGATTATATCTGTGATTGAATTTGTTGAGAGCTATAATTTAGTCGAATGTATTTTTGGTATCGTTGGATACCAGAAATAAATGAAATTGGATTTCTGAAATTAAAAATTGAATTTTAGATGGTTTGGGAAAAATAAAAGAATTTATTTAAAAGGAGATAAATTTGTTTGAAATCAAATTGATAATTGATCGGGTATTTGAAATAAATGATTTGTGAAATCGATATAAAATCTATTTGGTGTTTGGAAAAAAAAAATTGATTCTTGTGTTGAAAAATAAATTTGGAAATCGATTTGTGAAAACGATTTAGTCTTTGGGATTAAAGTTAAAATCAATTTGAAATGTGATTCGGTGTTGAAGTAAATTCAGAAATCAATTTGAAATTCGATTTGGGATTTGAAATAAAATGGAGAAATCAATTTTTAAAGTTGATTCGGGGTTGAAAATGAATATTTGGAAAACGATTTGAAAATCGAGTAAAAGTGGATTTTTAGGAATGTAAATTCCGAATAGAAGTTGTAAAGGAAAGGGAAATTTGTTTTAAAAATAAATATTGATTTATTTTTAAAAGTGTGGAAAATATGATTTGAAATCGGATTTTCAAAGTGATGAAGTGTGGAAATAAATTTACAAATTTGAAATGTAAATTTGAAATAAATCGATAAGGATTTATCTAATTGGTTTAAATGGACCATAATATGATTTGAAATTGATTTTCAAACGTGAAGTATGAAATGTGATTTGAAATTGATTTTCAAACGTGAAGTATGAAATGTGATTTGAAATTGAATTTTCAAATGTGAAGTGTGAAATACGATTTGAAATTGATTTTCAAATGTGAAGTGTGGAAATATGTATATCTTGTGAAAAGATTTGAAATTTAATAATTTGGGAAAAATTATTTAAATTGGATGCTTGTTGTGAATGTTATTGATAGTTAAAGAACCAACTATCAATATTTGCCTTTGAAATGACACTTGATTTGTTTTTAAAACAAACGCTCATTATTCGGTTAAGCCGGGAGAGGACCTTTGTGTCATATAACCCATTCCGAATAGTGTTACGTCGCGAATGGATAGCATTTGAAGACCGGTGTGAAGACCGGATATTTGTGAAAATGAAAGGACAACATGTTGAATGTCTCTGCACCGAGTTGCTCCGGTATAGAGATTTATATCACTCTTTTTGTGATGGGAAGTCCGGACGTGATTAGTGAATATCCAGATTGCAAGGGCTTCTTTGGAAGTGCCTTCGGTTCCGTTCGATCCCGGAACGGACTTATATGGATGTGTGTCTGACGTTACACTTTGAGATGTAAAGCTGGTTTCTATCAAATACATTTCTGTTGGTGGCGGAGAATTTATTCTCTTAGCTTAACACCCTTCTCTGAGACGTACGAGCTCAGAGGTTATGTAGTTGATGGTTACTAGTGATACATTCCCAATTTGGTAATGTGGCACACGAAGTGCTGTTGATCAATTGTGGATCAAAGCGTTGCTCTGTGAAGAAGCGTGGCTTTGTGAAAAAGCGTGGCTTTGTGAAAAAGCGTAGCTTTGTGGACGAGACTTCGTCGAGCCTCACAACCCGGTAATGGTCGAAACAGGAATGTTGCGGCAAAGGTTTGTAGGGGTAGCGCCCCTAGGGTATGCCATTTCCTTCTGGATAAAAGGTGATATCATGGTATGGAGCCCAGATATTTTACCTATGTGGATTATATTTTGCGACTGTTGCTTTTCGATTGAGGATCCTCGGATAAAGGTCGGTAACGACCGGGGGATGGCATAGCTCGTGTGTTAGTTACCTAGTTACAGCTCGGTTAGAGCGTGAGGTAGCGTCGGCCTTTTGTTTGCAGAGATCCGGTTAGGATCCGAGGCGTCTTTCCAGAGGCGTTCTATTTCGGTAAGGAAGTTCCTTAGCCTGATCATTTGTTGGAAATCCAAAGAAACAATACGAACCCTGTACGGTTTTTAATTGTATTACCTGCTATGGAATGTGGCGGTAACCTGCTACTGAACATAGTAGCTATAGTAGACATACAACAATTGTTGTATGTTGGCTAAGATTGATATTATACTTTCGAAATGTTTTCCACACTAGACATTAATAATAATATCAATTGATTTTGCATAGTAAGCATTTTTGACTATCATAAGGAGAAATCTCCTCCAATTCTGCGTTTGCATTGTGTGTGTGGTGGGAGGCCTTATGGTAGTTACATTTTCCAAAAGCATTGCGAAGTTGTTTTACTTTCTTTGCGAAAATAACTGTTTTACGATCTCACACAAGTCACCATGACTGACCTGGAGTTTATTGTTCCCTTTCTAAACTCTGGGTGCCCATAATTTTCCACATGGGCAGCCTAGAGTTATTTTATCAGGATATTCTGGATATTCTGGAGCTTTGGAGATGAGCTGGATGGCGAAGCGTACTATCGTACTTGTTACACCTATTCATTTTCCTTCAATTTTACATTTCAAATCTATTTGAATTCAATTTTATCTTCTATTCTGAATATTGAATTTTATCGATTATCTTTCATTTACTAATTCATATCACTCTATATATTAGTTTCATTCACTAATTCATTTTAAATTTCAATATTCAGCTTGAATTACATTTACTAACGAATTCAAAACAAAGTTTCACATTCATCTTCAATTTCAGTTTTACTTACTTACAACTTCAAATTTATTTATTCATTCTGAAACTCATTCACTAATTCTTTCATTTCAAATTCGAATCTGATTTCCAAATCAAATTTCAAATATTCTATAAGTCTTCGACTTACTTACATTTCGATTTATAAGATCATTGATACATTCACCTTACTAATTTCATTCCATTAGAATTCTATTTTCAATTATAAATTCATATTCACAATTTCATTCCATTATTGAATTTTAAATCTTCAATTACCATCTTGAATTCTATTCCAAGTTATAATTTCATTTACAATTTGAATTTTATTCCAATCAGATCTCAATATTTTATAAGTTATCAATTTCATAATATTTCATAAATATTTTTATATAGTATTCCAGAGTCTTAACAACATTTCAAAAATCATTTTTGAAACAATTCAATTTATCCTTTGAATTTCTAAAACCAAATCCAAATTTTTCAAAACGACTTCCATTTAAAACAAATTGGCAGCAATTTCTCTTTTGGAAACCCGAAAATGAATTCTAATGATGTGGCCATCATCATCAGGATTATTTTCCAGCGACCTAAAAGAGTTTAGAGCTCTCATTCCTTCAAAACATTTTTCCAAAATCCTTTGAAATTTATTTTCAACTCCAAAAAGATTTAAACTTTCCAAATCTCCAAAATTTTCAAATTCTTTTCAAAACCTTTCCAAATACTTCTCTCGAATCCCGTTTTCAAATTACAAATCACATTTATAATTTATATTCTCAAATTTCATTTGTATGTGAATTTATTTTCTTATCTTTCAATTCACAATTATAAATTTCACTTGTTAAATGAATTTATCTTCAATCTTTGGTTATTACTTTAATTCAATTTCAATATAACAACCATGCAACCATATACTATGATAATTCATAGAAAAACCTTTATTTTCTATATAAAAATAGTTTTGGGCAAAATTATTTCATTTACCCTATTTAAAACAATACTGTGCCGAATTGTTCTATACAAGTGTTTAGAGATCCCTATCGATAGAGTTGTACGGACAATACCGACCAGAATCCATATACCACTCAACAAACCAATCATCACAATATAAAACAATTTTATATTTACTAACAAATACGCACTCGTATCTATTATTACACTCAACTCATTCTAGAGTACTACTGACTCTATCTCTAATGAGTAACACCCAACAGAGCAGGGTTGTCGCTTAACCATATGCTCTGATACCACGCTGTCACGTCTCGAAATTTTCGACTTTCGAAAATTCGACATCGATACTCACTTTATCGACTGCCGAGCAATCGAGTGCCGGAAACTCCAATAGTGAGGGTTTTAAGAAAAAGAAAAAGGCAGAAGAAGAAAAAAGAAGAAGAAAAACAAAGAAGAGAATAGAGAAGAAGAACAGAACAACAACAGAAACAGAGCAGAACAGAAAACCATATCAGAATCTTACACATCGCAGCGGAACAATATACAATAGATAATTACTAGTCTTTTAAAACAAAGAACTATATCACTTTTTTATATACATCAATCATCAGAGTCAATATACAACAATGGACAGTTTTATAAACTTGTCCTCATACAGAATACACAGCGGAATAAATACTATCAGATACAAATACTACGTCTCGCCATCCAGCTTATCTCCAAAGCTCCAGAATATCCAGAATATCCTGATAACATAACTCTAGGCTGCCCGTGTGGAAAATGGTGGGCACCCAGAGTTTAGAAGGGAACAATAAACTCCGAGTCAGTCATGGTGACTGGTGTGAGATCGTAAAACAGTTATTCTTTATAACAACAAAATAATTTTTAAAGTCAATTCGAAATGCTTTTTGGAAAATGAAACTACCATAAGACCTCCCGCCACACACACAATGCAAACGCAGAATTGGAGGAGATTTCTTCTTATGATAGTCAAAGATGCTTACTACGCAAAATCAAATCATTTTGATATTATTATTAGTGCATAGTGTAGAAATCATTTCGAAAGTATAATATAAATCTTAGCCAGCATAGGTACCATTATAGTATGCTTGCTATAGCTGCCATATTAGATGGCAGGTTCTACAACTAAAACCGTACAAGGCTCGTATTGTTTCTTTGGATTTCCAACAAATGGTCAGGCTAAGGAACTTCCTATCCACGATGGGTACGTCCCTGGAATAGACGACCCGAGAACCTAACCGGATCTCTGCCAACACAAGGCCGGGTTACCTCTGCAAAAATAGGTAACTACTGACACGCGTATGCCATCCCCCGATCGTAACCGATCTTCCCGAGGATCCCCGATTTCCAACAAACCACATAGATAATAATGCAGCAACCACATAGGTTAAGTATCTGGGCTCCATACCATGATACCACCTCTATCCAGAAGGAATGACATACACTAAGGGGCGCTACTCCCTAGAACCTTGCTGCATCCTTCCTGTTTCGACCATTTCCGGGGTGTGAGGCTCGACGAAGTCTCATCCACAAAGCTACGCTTTCTACAAAGCCCTGCTTCGGGTCAAACAAAATGATCAACCTATGATCACAAAGATATAAGATCAAACAAATGATCATATCGCAAATGATCAAACACTGATCATTTCACAGCAACACTCAGTATGCCACGTTACCAAATTGGGAGTATATTGCTGATAAATTTCAACTACATATCCTCTGAGCTCGTACGTCTCAGAGAAGGGTGTTAAGCTAAGAGAATAAATTCTCCGCCACCAACAGAAATGTATTTGAAAGAAATCAGCTTTATATCTCAAATTGTAACGTCAGACACACAATCCATACAAGTCTGTTCCGGGATCGAACAGAACCGAAGGCACTTCTCACGAAGCCCTTGCATATCCGGATAATTTTCAATCACGTCCGGACTTCCCGTCACTAAGGGTGATAAAACCTCTAAATCGGAGATCAGCCGATGTAGAGTAACTCGACGGTAATCCTTCCGTTTTCAAAAATATCCGGTCTTCAACACCGGTCTTCAAATGCAATTCATAACGACGTATCACATATTCGGAATGGGTTATACGACCCCATGGTCCTTTCCCGGTTAACCCGAATAGTGAGCGATTATTCAAAAATAAGTGTGGCATTCAAATTCATCCAATTCACAACAAAACATCCATTCAGGGTAATTATTGATAGTCGGTTATTTAACTATCAATAAAGATGCGCAACATCATCAGATTCCAAATAATTTTCCAAATTATTTATTTTCCAAAATATCTTTACTAGATATAAAATTTCCACACTTAACCATTTGAAAACAATTTCAAATATTCACTTTTCAATTTATCTTTAAAAGATAAAGTTTCAAACCCTTCGTTTCATATTGGAAAAGCAATTCCATACTTATTTAAAATAAGTAATTCACAAAACTATTTATTTTCAACATTTGAAAATATTCAATATACTTAAATCAATATTAAGTATATATTCATTCTTTAAGGAAAACATTTGAGTCAAAACGAATGTTACGTAAAACATCGTTACGACGACTCAAAATCACTAGTATAGGGATTCGAATTTTTTATAGATATATAAATCCCAATACTACATCAAAACATTTCCTTTCGGAAATCATTTACTATAACAACAGTGTTATAGTCCACCATTTTCTTCTATTTCTCGAAAACGTCTATTTCAACAATAAAAATGTTGAAATCTATGTATTCGATATCATAATACATTTTAAAAACATCTTTAAAATGTTTAACTTCATTTTCAATGTTACTTTCCCAAAACTATCCATTTTACTTAACAATATATTCACTGCCCAAAATCGTGAATATAATTTACTAACCAAATTTCAATATTTTCTACACATTTATATTTCAAGAATTATCCACTATCCAAAATCGTGAATATAATTCCCTTAATAACTTCTATATTTTAAAATCAATCAAATTTGATTTATTTTCGAATTTATAAAAACAACGTTTATAAATTCTATTTTCATTTTATAACAACTTCGACTTGTAAATTTTTCTTTTTATTTACTTCTATAATTTACTTATCAAAATAAGTGATTTCGGATTTATAAACAACTTTTATAAATTTCAATTCTATTTATAAAAACTTTAATCCCAAATCAATTTCGATATTGATTTAAAAATTTATTTATCACTACTAAGTAAATTCCTCATTTTTTCTCAAATTATTCAATATTCTATTTTAAAATGGATTCTTCAAATTGAAATCATTTTACGTTGATTTCCCAATTTATTTCAATTTACCAATTAAATTTCTAGTTGGATTTCCAGCTTATCTTCTTTTAATAAATTCCTTTTTAAGGAAATAAACTTCAATCGTTTCTTTCAATCTATTTAAAAATCCAAATTTAAATTAAATTCTTCAATTTATAATCACTGTTTTATGAAATCCATTTATTTAGCATTTTCACTTTATTCTGGAATTTATTCAATACGATTATAAAAATTTACTTTTTATACTTTAAAATTCTTTTCTTCAAAATTTCTTCAATTTCAAAAATTGATTCACTTAGAAATTTTCTACTTGAATTTCAAAAATTCAATTTCGTTTATCTTTGCAATCCAATGATGTCAAACATCCATTCAGCTAAATTTTAGCTTTCAAACAATTTCCAGATATCAATATGATTTATAGCATCACTATAATCATTCACAGATTCATATCACAATAGAAATAAATTCAATCAATGTGAGGGGTCCAGTTGGATCCCTCCAACCTGTTTCCCTGCATCCAAAGATGTTAGCACAATACCAATTCCGCTCCAGTACGGAATTATCGCGGTATATGGGTTTTATAAAAATCCGCTTACTAACGGCGCAATAGGGTCTCATCCACTATACGAGGCGGGAAATCAATCAATCCAATATATACATATGCCAATATGTATATATTGCTATATATAGATATATATCCTATTATATCTAATATCACATCCAATAGCAATCAAATCATCAATCAATAACTGTAAAACAAAATTTTCCTTCGAGTGAGAAAATCTCACCTTGATTTTAATTCTGATTTCAGCGTTTATTTCGAATAAAATTAAACGCGCATTTAATTTTACCCGAAATTCAAACTAGCTCCAAACGACTCCAATCCAATTGCATCGCGAAGAGCTCGACAAAACGAAGCCAACGAAACTGGTTTCGTAATTTTCTGACAATATATGACAAAGTTACGATATTTTAAACTTTATACAATTTAAATCTTAATATTATTTACAAATTCTTTTATTTTTATACCCTTGCAATCATCTGCCGTTCGTTTCAAAACCTTCCTTATCTGGCCGTAGACTTTTGATTCAGAGGATCTGGACGTGCATGCGTTTGTTCCTTCTTCCCATCGCGATTTCCAGTTTTATACGAACGAAACCCACTCACCGTTCGAAAACCCTAATTGCCGCTCCAAGCTCGAGCCTTTTCACTTCGATCAGATGCCCCCATTAGAACCGCCCTACCGAGCTCCCCCTACGGCAACAACCACGTACAACTCGGTCAACCATAGGCATAGGAAAACGTGCGTGAACATCTCCACTTCATACGCGATTTCCCATCGATCCCCTCAATGAAAAACGATCGTTACCGTTGATCTCCTAGTACTCATTGCCCTCTACGTTTATGCAGTTGAAGATTTTTGGAATTAACGTGTGGATGAAGAGAAAAATTGAGGGAAAAGCAAGAACATTTCGGTCATTGATTCAAGAAGTGGCGGCCAGCTGAACGAAACCCTAGGGTTTTTTTTTTCTTTTATTTTTGTGAATAAATGGGTGTATTTATAGAAGATATCGAACACTATTCATCCGGGTTTTTCAAACTCCGATTTACGCGCGGTAACTGGCATTTCTAGGGTTTATCCCGCGTTCCGAACACAATGGAACAGGTTTCGGAAGCTAGTTCGATCGTCTGTGCGAGATATGAAATTAAATGATCAATTTAAATTAAACCGATTTAAATCGATTTCGAGGCGTTTTGGCTTGCCCCAGACAAACGGTAAAGCCAAAAATTACGAAATTTGAAATCTTACAATAATATCACATTACGGATCCGATGAAACTGGTTTCGTCGAAATCCGAGACTTTTTGAAAAAATGACTAATTTAACTCGACGATTTAAAATTAAAACGATGTCGATGCGTTTCGAGTTGCCACGGTCAAACGACAACTCCGATGGATACGAAAATTGAAATCCGATAATAACTAACTATTACGGATCCAATGGAACTGGTCTCGTTCAATTCTGAGACTGTTCGAAAATCGGCTATTTTTCAGTCGATAATTAAATATTAAAATATTCAATTTTCACAGATTAACTCCAAATCCAATTTTAAAAGTTCTATAACCTTTTATAACTCCAGTATGATTAAATAAAATTTTATAAATCATTTTCAATCATTTTAAACTCGATTTTCAATTATTTCTGAAATTTAGCTATTAATTTATCGATTTAATTACCCAGGTAAATTCAATATTCGAATTTAAAATTATTCGACTTATAAATTCCATTTATTAATATTTAAAATCAATTAAATATTCGAATTTTAATTATCAAAAATTCTGGGTCGTTACAGATACTTGCCTAACCCAATGGATGAAGAAGTCTAGAAAGT
The DNA here is from genome assembly GCA_030737815.1 of Allium fistulosum. Taxonomy (NCBI): domain Eukaryota; kingdom Viridiplantae; phylum Streptophyta; class Magnoliopsida; order Asparagales; family Amaryllidaceae; genus Allium; species Allium fistulosum. The sequence continues at coordinate 995,055,542 of CM060907.1, forward strand.
TGACTCCATTATAAGATCCAAATTTAATTTAGACCTTTGTTGAAATTTTAGGAAGGGAAATGTAAAAGAATGTTTTATATATACTCTTAGGATACAGAAGAGTATTATATGAGTAAGAAACTTAAGTCTTGAAATGTTTTCAAATGAAATTTTGTTTTGATAAAAGGTTTTATAGGTAAAGATAAGTCTTTATGAAATGTTTATAAACTTAAGTAATGTTGCATAAATTATTTTAGTGTTATATATGAAATGATTTTGTGTAAATAAATGAGAATTGGAAAGAAATTGGTGTAGTTAAGAAACCAATTGAATTAAATACATAATTTGTACGCAGATCATTTTACTCGCATGAATGTTCCTGATAGAGGATTTGACTACATGACTTTGAGATGATTTACACCTGTCTAAACAAGGATTTTTCACTAGATTCTTGACAGTGAACACTTGATACAAATTTTTAATATAATTATGAAGTTTTCTATCATCGTATATGGCTATGTAAGAGGAACGGAAGTATCTAATCAAGGAACCAGATCGGAGTCCGCACTAGAGAAGTCGAGTGAAACATACTAGTTTGGAAGTGAAAATTATGTAATTGAGCAAGAGATTGGAATTTATATTATGTACGGATGACATATGTACATCTTACGGACATTAGTATAATTGTATACTATGTTTGTTTGGCCTATGGAAAGTTTGGGAAAAGACTCTTCGAATTGTTGAGGTTGTATGTATTATCGACTAAGTAATAACCTGAGGCGGTTGAGTAGAAGGAACACTTAGTGGTTTGTTTATCATCCTTGTACGATGAGAAGTTTTTTGACCTAGGCAAACCGTTAGCCTTATTTGCTAATGGTTGTAATATTGTTAGGTACTAATGTATGGTTGCTTCTTTGCTTGCTTGTATTGGAATTTCAAGGATGAAATATTCTAAGGGGAGAGAATGTAACGACCCGCAATTTCGAACACTTCGTATTTAAATATTTGAATTATTTAAATATTTGAATATAGGATTTAATGTGAATAAATACAATTTTGTAACCTTATTATCCCCTTTATAATTAATAACTAATGACAGGAAATTCACTTTTGAACTTTGTTTACAAAAATATATACTTTGTAGAAATACTAAAAATATGACTGGAATACGTTTTGTTAAAATTCAACTTTTTGTTCAATACAAGTTGTATACATATTTTGAAACTTGTATAGTAATGTGACAACATATAAAGGACGACTTAAAACCTCACTTTAGCTAATCAGACTTGTTTATGACTAAGTAAAAACATAAGGTACTAAAGGACCCATAATCAACGCTTAATTTAAGGAGAAGACTTTCTAAAGCATGGTGTGTAAGAGGTATGGGAAAGCATGATGGTGGAGGGGATTAAGGGTCTTTTACCACTTCATTTTCTAGCCTATAAATAAGCATGCAAGGTCCTCTTCATTTCTCACTAATTTACAACATAAGAAATCAATGTCTTCGCTTCTTACTTTTCTCAATGTCTTCTTTCCCTCTTTTTCCCCTTGGGCCATGAGCACGTGGGGGAGTTAAGGCCTTAGAATGTGAGCTATGGTGAGTGGAGGGAGGCTATGGTCGTGAGCTATCGTGGGGAGGATGGCTTAGATCGTGAGCAAGGAGGAAGGTAGTGGTCTTGGACATGTGCAAAGAAAGGAAGGAGGAGGTCTAGGCCGTGAGATTGTTTAAATGTCGGTAGGAAGATGGTAGTGTTTGATTTCAATAAAAGTGAGTTATATCACTCTTTAAAATAAAACTATAAACTTATAACAAGTTAGGTCAAAAAATTTGTTGAATTTATCTGCTAAAACTATGATAATAGACCCTAACTACTTAAAATTATAACCCTTAATTATATGCTCTAAAAGCATGTGATTTGTTTAAATAGCTTGCCTTAAAGGCTTTGAATTGTGTTTTTTAAATTAGGTACATTTGGACATTTAATATGGACATGTTAACGAAGTACATTTGGATGTTTGATATGGACATGTTAATTAAGTACATATGTTAATACATGTTTAGTAGTGATGTGGTTTGAATTTAGGAATCATATATGTTTATATAGTTGAATAATATTAAATATTGAATCGAATATGGAATTGTCCACATAGCGATAGTCGCTATAAATGCACTTTGAACCCCTCAATTGTAACTTGTGTAATTTAATGAATTGTAAACATATCTTAATATAACTTGTTTTGGTTATTATCTACACTTATATAAGTGTTTTGGAAAACAAATAATATGTTTGGAAAGTTACATAAAATGTAAATTAAAGTTGTAAAATTTTGAAGTAAAAAAGATCGATCTATCGACACTTTTAAATTCCTTGTTTTTTGGAAATAACGTTTATTTTTGGGGAAATTTCCTTAAGAGTTTCTTTACCATTTAAACAAGTAAATAATATATTATTCTTATTGTAAATGTTTGAAGATTAAATCTTTTAATAACTAGTTGAACGAAGAGGCAAAGTTGTAGAAAATATTCGCAGAATGATCACTTTGAAAAAATACTTTGCTTTCGGAAATTTCTATAAAATAATTAAAAGATATTTTTTAGGATTTTTCATCGTGATTTGTAAGTACCCAAATTATACTAACTATTTTTAAAATAATGGATCTAAAATCATTTGTTAAGGCATTGAAAACTAGGTGCAGAGTTGTAGCAAAACAGATTTAAAACATGTAATAGAACTTTAGACAACATTTCTAGAAATGCTATGTTTGCTATTTGAAACTATAAATTGTGTGAAAATGATATTTAAATTATGTGTTTATCTCTAATATTTTTAGATTTGTTTTCTATCTTATAATAGAGTGTTTTAAAATTGGTTCCATGTTTAAATATTTTTTAACAATTACTTATGAATTTTTAAACTAAGTGGCTTTTAAAATAAAACATGTTTATTTTGGGTTTTCTATTTATTTCAAAATTCCTTATTTTACATAATATTCAATATAAGTAATTATAATATATTTTTAAGTAGTTTTAAAAGTGTTTTAACATGTTACTAAGTATTTAAGAGGTATTCCTATATATATAAGTTGCAAATATTAAATTAAGTATTTTATAAATATAATAAAGGAGTTTGGATTTTTAACACTTAAGTGGTTTTGTGGAAATTTCTTAAAAGCGTATTACATTAACTAATAAGTGCGAATATGCTTCGATCTTTAAGTAAATGTTTTAAAGTTAATGATGAGTATAGAAACGGTTTTGAGGTGTAGTAAACAATGTTTTAGTTACATTTGTTTTTAACCCTTATTGATAATTATAATTATGATTATAATTAGATATTTACTAATGAATATTTAGTATATAACTATAAATAAATGGTTTTGGGTTTATTGTGATAATGTTTGAGTGACACTTGTCTTTAACCCTCAAATATAATTAAATCTTAAAAAGAGAGTTTTAAAGAGAAATGTTTTTAAAGCATGAAATGGTTTTGGGTGTATTGTGACAATGTTTGATTAACACTTGTCTTTAACCCTTAAATATAATTAAATCTTTAAAAGAGAATTTTAAAGAGAAATGTTTTTAAAGTATGAAACAGTTTTGGGTTTGTTGTGACAAACGTTTAAGTAAATTGTCTTTAACACTTATATATAACTAAATCTTTAAAAGAGAATTTTAATGAGAAATATTTTTAAAGTATGAAATGGTTTTAGATTTGTTGTGACAAACATTTAAGTAACAATTGTCTTTAAACCATAAATGTAATTAAATCTTTAAAAAGAAATTTTAAAAGGAAATGTTTTTAAAGTATGAGATGATTTGGGCTTGTAGTAAATAATGTTTTTAGTAACATTTGTTTTTAAAACCATGAATTATATTTTAAAGTGAAAAAATATTGTAGATATAATTAGATCATTAATAATGGAATTTTAAGATAACAACAAGTATTGAAATCTTTTATTAAGGATAGGAAAAGTTATAAGTCTAACTTATAAAAGAGAAGGGGTTAGTAACAATGTTTTAGTAACATTTGTTTTTTTCCTCTTTAATTATATTCTAAGAATGGAAAACTTTGTTAAGTAATTTGTGAATATACTTATATCGTTGAGATAAGTATATGAATATTTTTTAAGTATTTAAAAAGGTATAAGTGAATAGTTAAATAGTAGAATACAAGTATATATCTTTTATAAAGAGAAATAATACACATACACACACAAATATACATACAAGTACATAAAGGAAGTTTTATTTAATAATGGATTATTAATTTATAAAGGAAGTTGTTATTAATGAAAAAAGTTTTATTTGACAAAAAGGTGTTTTACTAATAAAAAGATTTTTTTAATTAATAAAAGTTAAATTAATTAAAAAAGGATTAAATGTCATTTATGTGATTTGATCGTGCTTTGGATGAATTGATAGTGCATGTATGTTTACTTACTTATGGAGAGTATGTGGGACTTAGTTCCTTTATGCAATCATTCACATTATTGTTGAATAAAATCAAATTCATTGATTCAGCTTTGGAGAGACCGAGATTGGTGAGTGTTCTACTTATCGAAAACCGCTTCAAGACTGAGATACATGTTCTATCCTTGGGAAGTGGATCTGTTCGAGATACTGGATCCTATGTGTGGTTTTGAGAACCGTTTGAGATGATGGAATCCATTTAGAGATTCACATCTGTTCGAGTGATGAAGACTCATGTGAAAGATGCCGAACGTAGCCTCGATATCAGAAAAATGACTAGAGATAGAGTAGGATGCATAATCTAGGGGTTTTGCTAACCAAAAAGGGTTCATCAACTCCATTATCTATAGTATGCTTATAGATGTTGCGCACGAGAGTTGATGATACATAGGTTCCACGTTGTTTGGGTTCGCTCGTTCGGACGTTGGCCAGTTGTGTTTACCTTATAGTATATTTTATCTAGAGATATAAGATGCTCGGAAGGTAGTTTCTGATCCTTGTCATGGAAATCCGCTTTAGTTTTTAGCTAAAGGCGTCCCCGTGGAAAATCCATTATGCGAACGCACCTTTGCGGTTTTGTTTGTATACCTAAATATGTCGTTTAATGTAGCTAATGTGACCATTCCAGCTATGTTATATATTTATTTTAAACGCCATACATTATTATAATACTACTATATTTTCTTATGAAATGGTTTGGTTATCGTAAGGTAAAAACTCATCTGTGTTTATTTGCGGCATTGTCTTACGAGATACCTTTATTTGGAAAGGTTTTATAACATTAAATAATCCAAATGATTTGAGTTTCTCACGCTAGTTTACCAGACTAATCCAGATGTTATTTTCTTATAATGCTTGGGTTAGCTCCGCGTATATTTTCAGATTTCGTTGATGTTATTTGGAGCTCTTGGAGAGGAGCTAAATGATTTCCTATCGTAGTTTTTATTTCCGCCGCATTACTTTGTTTATATATCAGCAATTATAAGGACAGACAGTTATAACTGTCCAGGCTGATGATAGGTTAGTTTGCCCTAATTATTATATCCATACAGGTAAAATATCATTTTTATATTATAATTTATCGTTTCGTTATGAGATTCTGTTTTGTTCTCTTCAATTTTGTTCCTTTTCTTTTCTTCTTTTGTTTTACTCTATCTTTCCATCTTTCCAATACTTGGGTGCTCGGCACATGAAATCCGGGGATATATTAGTGTTGACTTTTGGGGATCGAAAATAAAATCGTTGCATTAACAATGCCTGGAATGTTATGGTAGAAGGAAATTCCCTCTTTAAGTTTCCTTTTAAACTTAGAAATGTAAAAGGAGAGCTTAAAGAGTGGAATAAATGTAGAATGAGCATTCTAATATATAAGCTCAGGTTAGACAACAGTGAGCTATATATATAACTTGTTGCAAACATGAATGGTAACATGATTATACAGCAGTACAAGGATAATCTATGTATGCTAGAAAGAGTAATGCATATTGTGCTATAAATACCCAACAAAAATCAATAATTAGATTGAAGGATGGTGATCAGTGTAGTAGTTTTTTCTATACACATATGTTACCAACAAGTAACAGTACAGATCTAAAGCATCTTCATGATAATCTGGGCCAACTTATACACTACAAGGATAATTCTGTTTAGCGTCGGCCTATAGCCGACTACGGCCGACTCGAGCCGTCGCTAAAGGCCGACACTAAATAGCTCGTCGCCAAGTGAAATGGTGACGGCAAAGGGGACGGGTCCGTCCCCTAATTTAGCATCGGCTAGAGTCGGCTAGCCGACTCCGGCCGACGCTAAACATAGTCCACATATAAAAAAATTAGTGACCAATAGGCTGACCCTAGCCGACGCTAAGTTCATCAAAAGTTCATCACAAACATATATAAAAACATGCTACCACTCACCCCAATCATCATCAGCGCCAGATCCCTGTGATGGCGGCATATTCGTCCCGTGCTATGCCAAGTAAGCAGCAATCGCCTCGTCTAGTTGCTGCTTCAATCCAGTCTTCCTCCAATCGTTCAACTCGGCGACTTGTGCTTGCATGGTCGCTATTGTTTCTTCAGCCTGTTGTTTATTGTAAGCGGCTTGCATCGCGGCCTGTATACTAATAAATTCACAGTTATAGTTTATACATAATATTCAATAAAATTTATAAACTGGTTAATGAATTAATTAAATTCAATAAATATTACCGCTTGATTGCCATATCCATACTGTCTATTTCTAGTCAGAGGGTCGGTAATACGAGCGAATATCCTATCTGTCTTCTCAACGGTCAACTGCTCCCTGCCAGACTATGCAAGCACGCGAGCAATCTCCTGATCGCATCTCTCATGTGTTTAGAAATATAATTTTGAGAAGATGAATATTCAATTTAATGTACTGTTAAATAAGAGGAAAAATTTATAGTCTTTATACCCGGATATTCGCTGATTTGGCGTTTGACCATTCATATGTTACGTTGCCATATTCATCTGTATGCTCGACGACGTGTGTTCGGGTGAAGACGTCCAAATGAGACGGTGCAACACCACCTCTCTCCCTCGTCTGAAATTAGATATGATTAAAGAATATATATAAGTAAATTACAAATAACAATTTTTATATTTACCATTTCTTCTCTATATTGCTGAAAAGACTTGGATCCACCGCGGTGTGTTGCAGGATTTCTAAGCCTGTTTGCGAAGTTCCTCGATGCTACCACCTGTATAATTTAACTATTATATAAATATTTAAACGAATTATAATTACAAACATATGAAAGTAGAAAATTTACCTTCGCGTCTTCGCTTTCTCAATATTGCAGAAACCGGACATACAGATTTTCACTCATCCACAGTTTGGCTTTATACCGGCCTCTTTTATCTTGGAGAGCGTACCTCTATAGTTTTTCCTCATCTTCCTCTCCCAGTGCGTCCTGAACGTCCCGAGATCTTCGGGATCCACAATAAAGGACGTCTGCCTGTTGAAATTTAAATGAATTATATAAATTGCATATTAATTTTCAAAGATCAAATATGTCAATCTCAAATTAATTAGAATTTTATACTTACCTGAAGGTCAGCCCATATGGCATCTCTGATATAAAGTGGGATACTATCCTAGTGCTCCCACAAGTCCATCATCCTACTACGGTAGCTGTTTCGAGACACAGCTAGAATGGGCTCGGATGGCTGTAAATCGAAACCCCTGAATACATTTTGATATTGTCAGTTACTAAATCATAAATATACTAGTAGCATGCACTAAATAATATAATGAAGTTGCAGTAAATTAAATACTTACCCTCCATCGGTCTTCGGCACTAAGTATGCTCTCTAGCGATTATCGGCCATACCACTACTACCCTCGCCATGATCAGGGCCTCGTGAACCTTGGGACCGCCTGCTGTGTGACATAATATCTGCTAGAACATGCATATATATATATATATATATATCATTTCATATAATGAAAAAAACATATATCATTTCATAATTAGAAAACATGCCTGATTAATAATCACATACACATAGCTCCACTACAACAAAACTTGCTATTAGTTGCAAATAATGATAGCGTTTCAAGCTATATGCAACTGTTGGCCATTCTAAAATAAATAAAATAAAAATAAACGCTACTAAAGAATTACCGCCAACAATTCAACAAAATTTGCTAAAAATTTGTAGCCGCTCATGCCTTTTTTAACCCTTATCATTTTTTTGTTATCCTCCTGTAAACCCCCCAATAAAATCTTCTTATGATTTTCTTTCTCATCCTCTTTTATCAATTACGAACAAAATCCATCAACTTCATCTTTCAAAATTGCTTCGTCTACGGCTTTCGCACATGGGAAATCTTTAACGCGGCTCACAATGGAGGACGTCGACGATGTAATGGGAAAGACGAACGGAGGAGAAAGCATGTGCGTCCAGGCGGCTGTGTTTTGGGGTTGGTTTTGTATGAGGCTAGGCGGAGGATTTGCTGGCAGTGAAGATAGTGCTGACGATATTTGAGGTGAGAGATTGATTGCGTAAGTTTCTATACATATTTCCAAGACTATAATAGCAATCTGAATTCTGAGCGTATTGTAATTAGCAGATATTTCATATTAGGTGAATTTAGTAAATGGCATAATTCATGTACACGTATAGTTTTAGTCCATCAACTTCACTTTGATAGCAAGGGGATAAACAATTCATGAAGGGGTTAGTAATAGTGTCCTACCATTTTATCTTTAGGAATTTTATTTTTGTTGTCCATCAACCATCCATGGTAATTGTGATTTTTGTCTTGTGAGTGTCGTGTATGTCATTTGATTCGTTCTTCGTTGTGTTAGCAGATTATTTCTGCCTAGTTTGTATTTATACACACAACTTTGGAGCGTTTTTGATGAAATTAATTAATTTTTTACAACCTGAATGACTGTAAATCTTTCCACATAAGTATCCATATGAAAATTTTGAACTAGAAAGGTAGCAATGTAACCTGCTTGAAACTTGATCTGATGAATAACTATGAACATTCTTTGGGATTTCATTTTTGTTTGTTTTTATTTATTCATTTATTTATTGTTATTTCCAAAAAATAAACAAGCACTGTTTGGTTGTCAAATTCAATAATTTTCATATGAAACCATCGAAATTTTAACTTGAATTTTTTAAGCAAAATATGCAAATTGATGAATATTTTTCATTGAAACATTGTTATTTCCGGTTCATTCTGATTATACGATATATAAACTGACGTCTAGATTCAATGGCAAAATGAAAATCTTGTGTTTCTAATCTAAGTTTACCTGTAGCTAGTATGTATATGCAAATTTAGGCTCTCAACCAGTTTGATGTGTGAAGAGACAGGTAGTAATGCATAAACCATTAATCTTTCATCTCTTCTTTAGAAACGTTTTGTAGGGTACCTGATAGACGTAATAGACTTTAATCCACCTATTAATGAAAAAGGCATTAATATAACAGGTATAGACTTTAATCCACCTATTAATGAAAAAGGCATTAATATAACAGGTATAACGAATCAGCATTGTTATCATATTCTTGATTATTAAGTGCAGACACGCTAATAGTCAATTTTCTCCTACCTATATCCAATTAATGAAATATTAAACACACCAAAAGACAGTTAAACACAAATATTTGTTCTTATTTTGTATTTATGTAGCATTGGCAGTATGGTAACAAAATTGTGTCTGCCTTTATGCTTAAAATATTGCACGTTCATTGTCATTATGGCATTTTCTAAAAGCATTTGACGATAATTTTATGCAGTAATTTGATGTGGTTTGAAGGAGGGAAGAATTTATGCCTATATGCTTGTAGAAATCAGAATTCCAACTTTGAACTAGATAGGGCGAGTAAAATAAAGAACAATCATAATATTAATGCAAATTGATGAACAGATCTCCTTAAAACATTATTATTCCTACTTCCTAGTTCATTCTGATTTTACATGTAAATAAATCGACATCCAATTGGAAAAATGAAAATCTTGTTTTTCTATGTTTACCTGTAGCACTTGTTCACTCAAGTGGTTCAATACATGACATCTTTCAACTCTTTCTTAACCATTGTTTTCACAGAGGTTTTTCACAGTTTAAAAACTTCCCTGTCAACAACTATTTGCAAAAAAGATATATTCACTCAACATTACCATTTTTACATGTATATACATGCCTAAATAATTCACAAATATCACCAAAAATCTGCCAAAAATATACAAAAATAAATAAAGTACAGAATTATAGCTCCTCTTTGGCAATGCAAGCTACAGCTCTAGCCTAAAACTTAAGCTGCATAAATGACTATGTGGATTTAAAAAATAATTCATTTTATGTGTTGTAAATTGATCACCATCAGAATATTGAATTGTGCAATTGGTAAATAGAATCATTTTAAGTGATATATTCATAAATCATAACAGACCCTCGGTAATTCACCAATATTTTATTTACTACAACTGCGATTCAACCGTATAAAGTTAGATACTAGCTCATAAATGCAGTCAATGTTTCCACAGTCACTAATTTTGTTTTATATTTGCACACAAAGAATTTAATTTTACGCCGCATAATTTATTTTATATAATTTTATTATACCAAATACATTTAAAAATTCATAATTGATTACCCAACGGTTTAAAAAATTATTTTAATTCTTTAAAATGTTACGTATAACCACCTTTATCGAATTTGTATAGCGGATCGACTAAAAGTTGCATCGATTGGTCGTGCGAGTTAGATTTTCAACAACGATAACTTTTCGAATTACACGAACATATATCATCGAAAATACCACTCTAACCTATCACGACCCGTCATTGGGTGAATATTAATAATCATACATGTCAATTTTATTTTTTTGGCCATTTTAGTACTGTTTTTCATTTTTTCAAATTAAATAGGTGTATATAAGAAGTAGATTGAGAAAATAATTAAATAGCCGTCTCTATCCATTACAGACCGACTCCAGCCGACGCAAAGTTCAATAAAATATTATGCCGTCCCCAGCCGACTCCAAAAAGGAGACGGAGCCGACTCTATGCTCCGTCCCCATTTTAAAGTATTCTAGTTGTGATAGTAGATGAAAGCAATTTAAAACATACCTCTATCAATTACTTCACCGATCTATTCAATGCAGGAAATGTTCAATATTGGTTTCCAAAAATTACATGGAAAAAATACTGTCAGGCCAAGCTAGATTAAAGTGGAAGCAGAAATCACCAAAGAAGAGTCTAAAAGGCTACATTTCAGATTGATGATGATAGAAGTCCAGGTCCTGATTGATTTATAACCCAAATAACAAGAATTTGGAATTTACTATGCAACTCTATAAATATTATATTTCATAAATTTTAAGGCTATTCTCTCAAACTTCCAAATAGATGTATATATATCATTACATCAAAGTTAAGCAATTTCTGAAATATGTAGGCAAAGGTTTCAAGTTAGATTTATTTATTGAAGTCTACAATTCAATAGTTTCCACATACGCATAAAAAACTAGAATTTCAACGACACAAATTTAGTATTATATAAAACAAATAATTTTCCACTCACCTTATGGCTTCCAAATCTCTAGATCCAAACTAAATCTTCTTACCTAACTACTTTTCTTTTCAACCAAAAATATGTATTTAAAAATGTATACATACCCATTAGAATTTAATATTTGAGAGGAGATTTGAGTTAAGTGGACTCTAAATTTATAAATTTAAAATTTACCTTTTTCACCGAATTGATTAACTCCTACTCGTCCTTCTCCAATACACACACATACATACACACACATATACATATACATATACATATACATATACATACATACATACATATACATACATACATACATATACACACATACACATACAATATTTTTATAATTTTTAGAAATAGCAGAGAAGGAACAATGGATGGGCTTTGCTATTCTATTCAGAAAATATGAGAAGAAAAGTGAGTGGCTAGGTCTATATTTATTGATGCTCGAATCAATTATATTTATTGATGCTCGAATCAATTATATACATTACATCTTTATTTATTAAATCCAGACCGTTTAGGCCAAGTTTTAACATGCGCCGACCCTAACCGATCGGTTTACCGGCTCATCTTAGATGTCAACCGGTGGTGGGTCAATGATTCATTTCCATTTTAACGTTGTTATTATTATTAGTTACTATAGATTTCCTTAATTTTGTTTGAATTATTTTTGACCTGAAATCTTCAAACGTCGATAACTTCTTTGTTTTTATATATGAAAGTTGCTTAGAAAATCTCCATGAACTCAATAGTGCAAGTTTCGTGATAAAATTTTGACGTGTGCTCAAATTTCATTTTTGAGCCTTATAAATTTATTTATTAATTTTTTTTAATTAATTACTGTTTATTTTAAGGGGTGTTACAAAAAGTATATGTTCTAACTTTCCTTGGCAAGGTAGAGAACATGTGCTTAGTTGGAGCACGGTTTGTAAACCAAAATAAGAGGGTGGTTTAGGACTGAGGAGCTTACATGATATTGCTGTTTATTTCGATAAAGCTATTGTGGAAATTTCTAGAGCAAAAGAGCGTCTGGGCTAAATGGATGAAACAAAGATGCAGTGCAAATAAGAACTTTTGGGTTATACAAGAAGACATTAACTCATCCTTTACTTGGAAAGCACATTTGAAAGCTAGGAAAACTTGTTGCGGACTTACTGAAAGAAAATTAGCTAACGGCGGAGATACTAGTATATGGTTCGATACGTGGATTGAGGGCAATTCATTGATCAATATCCTGGGATGGCAATATCTAAGTCACACAAGGGGCCTAACAAAGAAATGTCTGCACTCATCTCGGAGGGAGAATGGTGCCTCAACAGCTCCAATTATCCCCCTAATTTATGTAATCAAATTCAGAAATTCAGCTTGGACTAGCATCTGAAAACAGGACCAATTCAAGACAAGTATCATCGTATATGGAGTTTTATAAACGTCCGCAAAATGTCAATGTGTCTATATCTGGCTTCACTTAATAGATTAAACACACTGGATAAAATCAAGAGATGTAATAATATTCAATCAGTATAATGTAAGCTGTGCAACATTAAGGAGGAAACTAATGACTATCTTTTTTCCTCTACATATTCAAATCAGATTTGGGGAGCCATCAACCAAAAGTTTCATATCCAGGCATCACACATTGATAAAATCCAGACATGCCTGGATTACATCGAGAACACTTTCAAAAGGGAAAATTTTCCACACTGGTATTTTTAATGTTTCCATATATAAGCACTATGGTCTGACGCATATGATTTGAACGCAATCAACGTATTTTTCAGAACAAGGCATTACCAGTTTCACTAGGATTGGAATTAATATTACATGATTGCAAAATTTTAATTTCGAAATCTAAGCATTTAGCTCACGCATGCAATAATAGGAATGAGATATGTACGAATTTTGATCTAACCTGAACGCATCTGAAGGAGGTGATTTCCATATCCGAACTGCCGTTGGTGATGGCGTTGCAAGGAGCTCATGAGCATGTCTTCTATTTACCATGGAGCTAGAGAAACGAGGGAAGAGTCAGACAGACGAAGCGGGAGTTGAGCACTAAGCCACTGCTGTTGGAAAGAAAGTATTCTCTGATGATTTGAGAGCTTAAGAGCGGATGAATATGTGAGAACTGAAAAGAAGAGTTGTTGTTGTTGTGGTGAAGTAATTGGAGGGATGGATTTCTTTGAAGTTTAGATTAATCGACCATTAACAGAAAAAGTGGGTGGTGGTTGGATGTTTGTCTTTAATGAAGAGATATGAATGTTAAGGAGGTGCTTAATATTTTGTGGGTATGGTCCTTGGCGGATCAGGTTTAAGATGTGCATTCCAACTGAATTTATTTTGTATCCATCCTCTTTTATTTCACTTTAACTATTAAGCTTACCCACTACGAGCGTTTTTTACGGTTCAGTCATCACTTGTTTTGACCTTTAATGGTTAATGGTGTATTTATATGTTAATATATAGAGATAATACACACTTTTTTTTCCTTACAGGATATCAATTAGATTAAAGAGTTAAGGTTTTTATGAAACATATTATTGAAGTATACGAATTGTAGCAGTAAAATACCAATTTTCTATATAAAAAAACATTCAAAATTGTAAAATGTCAGCCTATGCAACAAATTAGTAAACAGTGAGCTTGAACACTAATTTACATTGATAGAAAGGAGAAAAATACAAGCGAAATTATACCATGTTGACATTATCATGCCAAAATTGGAAATGCCACTCTGCGTACGTAATGTGAAAAGATATGATACCGTGAAGTGATGATTTTAGTTCCGTCAATGAGTAGAAAAGGCTTCAACGTCAATGAGTTGAAAAAGCTTTAACTTAATTATGCTTTATTCCCTGGTTCCATTTATGCCTCAACGACAACGTTTAATACAGATCCTAAAATACATTTTTATAATATTAATGCAAATATGAGGTGTAATCGTTTTGAAAATATCGATGAAACTTTATTGTCAAAATTTTTAGCTATAACTTTTTTAAAATAAAATAAGTATTTAGAATTATAAGTTAACCAAAGATAGTCACATCATTCAAATGTTTTGAAATTGGGTACTTAGAAGGTAGTACATAGTTGTATACAAGTCTTAGATAGTATGTAACATATTATATGTCAACAATGTCCCGTGGTTTGAATCATGCGCTACATAGGATTCGAACATGTGATCTCATATATCAAAGGCATGTTGAATATGCAAGTATATGATTTTTATTTTATGATAATAAACATATACATATATTCATTTAAATGTATTTCTTATTGTACTATTTTATTTTTCACATAATTAAATAAATATTTGTTGAATAAAATAAATAACACAGAATTTAAAATTCAAACAGATATTTTATTCAAACAAATATTTTATTACGATTTTGGCTAGTACAAAATTTGAGCTCTCACTATATACAAAATTTCAATTACAATACAATTTAGATTGCATCACAATTGTCACTTACATGTGCACCTCACTACATATCATTCGTTGACTCATATTTGTTCTTCAACTATATTTCAATCTGTATCCAGCATCTGAATTATCTGCAAAATAAACACTAACGCGGTAAAATTGAAAAAAGAAATATTTTGCAGTGTACAATAAAAGTTTTTTTTTGAAAATATTGTTTGCCTCGGTTATTTGGGTTGTTCGTCATTGTTTTCGTTTGAATCCATTATACACGAACAACTTGTGACATGCACAGTGTATCACTGTACATGCCACAAGGCCGTGCACACCGATATACACTTGATAAAATTGTAGGGACAGGTGAGCACAAGGTCAAACTCAAGCTGAGGCTGGATTTAACTCAGGTGCATGCAATACAACATACAACACCTTAAATGTAGTACACAAGCAAACAATGACCAAAGGCAACAACACTCAACAAGACTTCAATACAAAACTGAGGTGAACACAAACCAGACTGCAACAAGCTCCAGACAGACTCAAGTGCACAAGGACAAATGAACACTCATGAAAATATGTATCAAGACAACCACAGCTACAGTTCAAGTCCACAACAACAACATGCAGTCAGACATCAAAACCAAACATCAAATGGCACAAGTGGAGCCTCAACAGTGAAGACCAGTGAGCAAATCAATCCAGGCATCAAGCATGGAACAAGTTCACAATAACTCAAGCAACCAAGCATATACAACCAGACCAAATAGACCAGATACAAATGGTCAAGTGCAAAACAATGGAGCAACAAGTAAATGGCAGTGCATAAGCATGAGATGAAGGCTACACAAAGAAATCACCATAAATATACACACACACACATATGTATATATATATATATGTATATATATATACAGTGCACAACATTTCAGTTCATCATAAAAAAGTGCAGACTTGACTGCACAGACATGAAATGCCTCAAACAAGTGCAGAGGCATATACAAGACTCAAGTTCAAAACCATATTCCAAAATGCAAATTCAAATAAAAACAAAACATCCTTGACCAAAAATTGAACATGAATATAAAGCAACTGTTTTCACAAGCTCAGTTTCAAGTATACATGAAGACCAGAACAGAAATGAACATAACCAGACCTGGCAACATGAATGCAAAGACCAAATACAACATCAATTCAAGTATGTGGAACAAAACTAAGTGCAAATTCAAGTGAAAAAAATGGACATACCAGCAAACAACAGAAGGTACCAGGACCAATGAAAGGATGCAAATGCAACAAAGGTAACAATAGAGCATCAAGCCGAGCAAGGCATCACAAGCATACAGGGACGGAGCCAAGATTTTACATCGCCCTGGGCTAGGATTGTACTTAAGCGAAATTACATTGAATGTCAAAACTGCAAAAAATGATATTAATAATGTATTTGTTGATTATTGACATAATTACAGTTATTTAATAATTAAATGTACAGATAATAGAAAGATATAATTGGTAAAAGATTTCAGGCGAATGTGAAAATGCAAACGAATGTACTCACTTAGAAACAGGAATTATAAAATTCGATAATGGATTACTTCTGATTTCTTATTCTTCTTTGGATTTTTCTCAGTTGTCATTATGTTTTTATTATTTTTTATGAAATATAAAAGAGACTAGAGAATTTGAACATAAAATCCCAACGATGGACTTAATCCAAGAATAAACTATATACTTGTTTTACTGAATGATTGCATACTAAAAGTATAATTGAGCCGAGATTATTATATGGGGTTATCACTGTACAAAATGAATGTTTACAAATCCTACCTGGGCTATAGCCCAGGGTCTCTCACACACAGCTCCGTCCTTGCAAGCATACATATATACATGCAGACAAACATAAAAAAAGACAGTATGCATGCAACAGCAAATACATACCAACCCAGATAAATGCGATGTAACATGAAGTGCAGACTAGGATATGGATACATGAAGTATACACTGTTGCAGCAACAAAGTCAGGGTGCGAAAGAGAATGTAACAGCAGTCAACAAAAAATTCAAAATGACAAAGAATCAAAACCGTGGTGACCAAGGTAGAGTTCGAACAAGTCAGCATCAAAGCCAGGTGATAACACGAATTGAACAAGTCCAGATCATATCAAAATTCAAATAACAAAGTCGTAGGAGAAAAGACCGGAGCAAATTCAAACTTATCAAGCAACACGTATGAAATGAAAAAGTCAGAAAACATTACCAACATTCGATTACAAATCAATGGCCGAGCATAGCAATTTGAAGAATTCAAATTGAATTATACGAACGTAAACTAAGGGTTTCGATCCATATAAAAACTCAATCATCATCGGCAAATCAAGGCATTCGAATTTAAGCAAAATCACAGAGTCAAGTTTTAAATTAATAACTCGAATCAAGTTCGAACCAAAGCAATCAACAGAGGAATTAAAACAGAAAAAATCACATACCAATTTCAAAGGTTCGAACACGATAATTGAAGCAACTGCACATGCGCTCAAGCTAGAAGACGATTGAGAAAGCAACGCAAAGATAATCCCTCAATTCATCCGATTTATTATAGAGCGGCGGCTTCAATTCATATAGCCCTAATTATATAAAGAGGAACGAAGAAAGCATCGACCGAACATAAGCAAAAAGGAGAAGACGTCTACTTTATTTTCTTAAGTGATAAATTTAGTTAGGCCGACGTATATATATTATATGGGGCTTATTTTTAAATTAGGGTTTTGTTTTAGTATTTTTATTTTCATTTTGTAATTTTCTTTTAAACTCTTGTAAAATTCTAGTCGTGTGACTAGGGACGAACTACGGTAGTGTAGTTCGAGAATTCGCAACTCAGTGGCTGAGTTGTGGCAGGGTTTTTATAATGTCTCGAATTTTTCGCATTCGAAAATCGACATCCGTACTTCACATTGTACTAGAATGTCAAAGATTCGACCGTTCAAATCCGATTCGCCGGAGCTTATAACACCATTAAGTATAACAACACAGCGGAAGAAAAAGAATATATCAATATATATTTAACATTGATACAATGACAGATACAAAATCTGATACAATATGATACAACAGAATGACACAACAGATATCGATATACATCAGAGATATGATACAAGAAATAGCAGCGGAAAGAAAATAGATAACACCAGCAGTGGATAGAATATCTCCAATAGAATGCTCCAATCCATAGCTAGCGGAAAGCAAGGTCAGTCGTCCAAGGACTGACTAGCTCCAGATAATCTACTCAACCTGAATATCTGAAAACCCCAACTCTAGACTGCTCGTGTAAAAAATTATGAGCACCCAGAGTTTAGGAAAGGAACAATAAACTCTGAGTCAGTCGTGGGACTGGTGTGAGCAACAAAACAGTTTATTATCTTTAAATCAAACACAAAAGAACTTTAAACATTGAAACCCGCAATGCCTTTGGAAAATGAAACTACCATAAGGCCTCCTGCACACACACACAATGCAAACGCAGAATCGGAGGAGATTTCTCCTTATGATAGTCAAAGATGCTTACTACGCAAAACAAATCATTGGATATTATTACTAGTGCATAGTGCAGAAAACATTTCGAAAGTATAATATTAATCTTAGCCAGCATAGGCATTCCGCGTTATGCCTACTATAGCTACTATGTTCAATAGCAGGTTACCGCCACATTCCATAGCAGGTTATACAATTGCAATCGTAAAGGTTCGTATCGTTTCTTTGGATTTCCAACAAATGGTCAGGCTAAGGAACTTCCTTTCCTACTGCCGAATGGGATCGCCTTTGGCTGGACGTCCCGAGAGACAAATTGCTCTCTGCCAACACAAGGCCGGGTTACCCCTGTAACAAGTAACTCATGAATATGCCACCTCCCGGTCCGTTGGGACCTTTATCCGAGGCGCCTCGATAAACACACAATCACACAATAAATGAGATCGGAGTATCCACATAGGTTAAATACCAGGGCTCCATACCTGATACCACCCTTTTCCAGAAGGAAATGACATACCCTAAAGGGCGCGACCCTCATAACCTTGCCGCATATTCCTGTTTCGACCATTTCCGGGTTGTGAGGTCTGAAGAGGTCTCGTCCACAAAGCTACGCTTTGTCACAAAGCCATGCTTTGGGTCAACAGATGATCAAAGTAATGATCACAAATATAAATGATCAAACAAATGATCATATCACAAATGATCAAATAATGATCATCACACAGCAACACTCAGCATGCCACATTACCAAATTGGGAGTATATCACTGATAACCTTCAACTACATAACCTCTGAGCTCGTACGTCTCAGAGAAGGGTGTTAAGCTAAGAGAATAAATTCTCCGCCACCAACAGAAATGTATTTGAAAGAAATCAGCTTTATATCTCAAAATGTAATATCAGATATGTAACCATACAAGTCTGTTCCAGGTTCGAACAGAACCGAAGGCACTTCCGAAGAAGCCCTTGCAAATCCGGGTATTCGCAATCCCGATCGGATTTCCCATCACTTAGGAGATCTCTATACCGAGCGCTACTCGGTGCAGAGACAATCGATAGGTTATCCTATCGTTTTCGCAAACACCCGGTCTTCAACACCGGTCTTCAAATGCTATCCATATACGACGTATCACTTATTCGGAATGGGTTATGTGACACAAAGGTCCTCTCCCGGCTAAACCGAATAGTGAGCATAATATTTTGAACATATGGATATTGGGATTTCAATTAAGTCACAACTTATTACCCAAAACTTTTCTTCAAATGGTTTAACAAATTACCATTTTCAATCTTTAAACAAAAAGATTCATTTTAACAACCTTCAACGGTTTAAACAATTTCCACATTTTAATCTTTTAAACAAAAGATTCATTCACAGATTTTCCAAATTAATTTCCATTTCAATTGGATTAACTCGTTAAATCTTTAGAACAAAGATTTAACTTATTGCTTTCAAACAATTCCATTTCAAATGGTTTAAACAAATCATCATTTTAAATCTGTTAAAAATAAATAGATTTAATTCATAGCTTTCAAAAAGAATTCATTCATAACTTGGAAAACCATTTTTCAATTCAATCTTGAAATTCCTTTAATTAAACTGGAATTTCATTTCTTATCTGAAAGCTTTTATTCTTTTAAACCAAACAGTTTTCATTTTGGAAATCTGATTCATTTATACGAGTTAAGGTTCTTTGGTTAAATCCAAATTCTCAAAATTATACTTTTAAAATGGTTTAATTTCATATAAACTCATAAATAAGTTGAATAGCCTTTTTAAACCCTAGTTTCCAAATCATAGAATTCAATTTCAAATATTGAATTCAAATTTAAATCAAATTATTTAAATTTTCAAAACTCGATTAAGTTATTCAAAATAACTTTTATCTTTCAAATTCCATTTCAAAAGCTTTAACATTCAACCCAAATTCATTTTCAAAATCAATTGAAATTAAAATTTCAATTTCAAAAACATTAAATTTAAATCATCTGTGACTTAGCCGATTTCCACGTGAAATCCATATTTGTGTGTGTATGGTGTAGTCTGGGTTTTAACACAATAGTGTAACCACATCATCAGTCATCACAGATCAAAATACAAAAATATAGTTGATAAGCGATATAACTATAATGCTTATCTTTTATTCACATATCACAGATATATAAATGTCATAGATAAATAAATTACAGATCACAGCACAAATCAGGATGTATCATAAAGCATCATATATCAGGGATATCAAACAATTCACATTCTGTAACGACCCGGTATTTTCAACCATTCGCATCCGCACATGTCGGACTTGAATTGCTCAAAATACCGCGTTGTAAATAAAATTTGGCAAATCTCAGAATATACAGTAAATAAAAAGATCACAGACATAGAGTAAGAAGTGCAGCGGAAGTAAAAGAAATAGTAGTTCATGAAGCTACTATATAAATATATCATAGTTACAATAGATATAACAGTGATTATAATTAGATATTTACTAATGAATATTTAGTATATAACTATAAATAAATGGTTTTTGGTTTATTGTGATAATGTTTGAGTGACACTTGTCTTTAACCCTCAAATATAATTAAATCTTAAAAAGAGAGTTTTAAAGAGAAATGTTTTTAAAGCATGAAATGGTTTTGGGTGTATTGTGACAATGTTTGATTAACACTTGTCTTTAACCCTTAAATATAATTAAATCTTTAAAAGAGAATTTTAAAGAGAAATGTTTTTAAAGTATGAAACAGTTTTGGGTTTGTTGTGACAAACGTTTAAGTAAATTGTCTTTAACACTTATATATAACTAAATCTTTAAAAGAGAATTTTAATGAGAAATATTTTTAAAGTATGAAATGGTTTTAGATTTGTTGTGACAAACATTTAAGTAACAATTGTCTTTAAACCATAAATGTAATTAAATCTTTAAAAAGAAATTTTAAAAGGAAATGTTTTTAAAGTATGAGATGATTTGGGCTTGTAGTAAATAATGTTTTTAGTAACATTTGTTTTTAAAACCATGAATTATATTTTAAAGTGAAAAAATATTGTAGATATAATTAGATCATTAATAATGGAATTTTAAGATAACAACAAGTATTGAAATCTTTTATTAAGGATAGGAAAAGTTATAAGTCTAACTTATAAAAGAGAAGGGGTTAGTAACAATGTTTTAGTAACATTTGTTTTTTTCCTCTTTAATTATATTCTAAGAATGGAAAACTTTGTTAAGTAATTTGTGAATATACTTATATCGTTGAGATAAGTATATGAATATTTTTTAAGTATTTAAAAAGGTATAAGTGAATAGTTAAATAGTAGAATACAAGTATATATCTTTTATAAAGAGAAATAATACACATACACACACAAATATACATACAAGTACATAAAGGAAGTTTTATTTAATAATGGATTATTAATTTATAAAGGAAGTTGTTATTAATGAAAAAAGTTTTATTTGACAAAAAGGTGTTTTACTAATAAAAAGATTTTTTTAATTAATAAAAGTTAAATTAATTAAAAAAGGATTAAATGTCATTTATGTGATTTGATCGTGCTTTGGATGAATTGATAGTGCATGTATGTTTACTTACTTATGGAGAGTATGTGGGACTTAGTTCCTTTATGCAATCATTCACATTATTGTTGAATAAAATCAAATTCATTGATTCAGCTTTGGAGAGACCGAGATTGGTGAGTGTTCTACTTATCGAAAACCGCTTCAAGACTGAGATACATGTTCTATCCTTGGGAAGTGGATCTGTTCGAGATACTGGATCCTATGTGTGGTTTTGAGAACCGTTTGAGATGATGGAATCCATTTAGAGATTCACATCTGTTCGAGTGATGAAGACTCATGTGAAAGATGCCGAACGTAGCCTCGATATCAGAAAAATGACTAGAGATAGAGTAGGATGCATAATCTAGGGGTTTTGCTAACCAAAAAGGGTTCATCAACTCCATTATCTATAGTATGCTTATAGATGTTGCGCACGAGAGTTGATGATACATAGGTTCCACGTTGTTTGGGTTCGCTCGTTCGGACGTTGGCCAGTTGTGTTTACCTTATAGTATATTTTATCTAGAGATATAAGATGCTCGGAAGGTAGTTTCTGATCCTTGTCATGGAAATCCGCTTTAGTTTTTAGCTAAAGGCGTCCCCGTGGAAAATCCATTATGCGAACGCACCTTTGCGGTTTTGTTTGTATACCTAAATATGTCGTTTAATGTAGCTAATGTGACCATTCCAGCTATGTTATATATTTATTTTAAACGCCATACATTATTATAATACTACTATATTTTCTTATGAAATGGTTTGGTTATCGTAAGGTAAAAACTCATCTGTGTTTATTTGCGGCATTGTCTTACGAGATACCTTTATTTGGAAAGGTTTTATAACATTAAATAATCCAAATGATTTGAGTTTCTCACGCTAGTTTACCAGACTAATCCAGATGTTATTTTCTTATAATGCTTGGGTTAGCTCCGCGTATATTTTCAGATTTCGTTGATGTTATTTGGAGCTCTTGGAGAGGAGCTAAATGATTTCCTATCGTAGTTTTTATTTCCGCCGCATTACTTTGTTTATATATCAGCAATTATAAGGACAGACAGTTATAACTGTCCAGGCTGATGATAGGTTAGTTTGCCCTAATTATTATATCCATACAGGTAAAATATCATTTTTATATTATAATTTATCGTTTCGTTATGAGATTCTGTTTTGTTCTCTTCAATTTTGTTCCTTTTCTTTTCTTCTTTTGTTTTACTCTATCTTTCCATCTTTCCAATACTTGGGTGCTCGGCACATGAAATCCGGGGATATATTAGTGTTGACTTTTGGGAATCGAAAATAAAATCGTTGCATTAACAATGCCTGGAATGTTATGGTAGAAGGAAATTCCCTCTTTAAGTTTCCTTTTAAACTTAGAAATGTAAAAGGAGAGCTTAAAGAGTGGAATAAATGTAGAATGAGCATTCTAATATATAAGCTCAGGTTAGACAACAGTGAGCTATATATATAACTTGTTGCAAACATGAATGGTAACATGATTATACAGCAGTACAAGGATAATCTATGTATGCTAGAAAGAGTAATGCATATTGTGCTATAAATACCCAACAAAAATCAATAATTAGATTGAAGGATGGTGATCAGTGTAGTAGTTTTTTCTATACACATATGTTACCAACAAGTAACAGTACAGATCTAAAGCATCTTCATGATAATCTGGGCCAACTTATACACTACAAGGATAATTCTGTTTAGCGTCGGCCTATAGCCGACTACGGCCGACTCGAGCCGTCGCTAAAGGCCGACACTAAATAGCTCGTCGCCAAGTGAAATGGTGACGGCAAAGGGGACGGGTCCGTCCCCTAATTTAGCATCGGCTAGAGTCGGCTAGCCGACTCCGGCCGACGCTAAACATAGTCCACATATAAAAAAATTAGTGACCAATAGGCTGACCCTAGCCGACGCCAGCCGACGCTAAGTTCATCAAAAGTTCATCACAAACATATATAAAAACATGCTACCACTCACCCCAATCATCATCAGCGTCAGATCCCTGTGATGGCGGCATATTCGTCCCGTGCTATGCCAAGTAAGCAGCAATCGCCTCGTCTAGTTGCTGCTTCAATCCAGTCTTCCTCCAATCGTTCAACTCGGCGACTTGTGCTTGCATGGTCGCTATTGTTTCTTCAGCCTGTTGTTTATTGTAAGCGGCTTGCATCGCGGCCTGTATACTAATAAATTCACAGTTATAGTTTATACATAATATTCAATAAAATTTATAAACTGGTTAATGAATTAATTAAATTCAATAAATATTACCGCTTGATTGCCATATCCATACTGTCTATTTCTAGTCAGAGGGTCGGTAATACGAGCGAATATCCTATCTGTCTTCTCAACGGTCAACTGCTCCCTGCCAGACTATGCAAGCACGCGAGCAATCTCCTGATCGCATCTCTCATGTGTTTAGAAATATAATTTTGAGAAGATGAATATTCAATTTAATGTACTGTTAAATAAGAGGAAAAATTTATAGTCTTTATACCCGGATATTCGCTGATTTGGCGTTTGACCATTCATATGTTACGTTGCCATATTCATCTGTATGCTCGACGACGTGTGTTCGGATGAAGACGTTCAAATGAGACGGTGCAACACCACCTCTCTCCCTCGTCTGAAATTAGATATGATTAAAGAATATATATAAGTAAATTACAAATAACAATTTTTATATTTACCATTTCTTCTCTATATTGCTGAAAAGACTTGGATCCACCGCGGTGTGTTGCAGGATTTCTAAGCCTGTTTGCGAAGTTCCTCGATGCTACCACCTGTATAATTTAACTATTATATAAATATTTAAACGAATTATAATTACAAACATATGAAAGTAGAAAATTTACCTTCGCGTCTTCGCTTTCTCAATATTGCAGAAACCGGACATACAGATTTTCACTCATCCACAGTTTGGCTTTATACCGGCCTCTTTTATCTTGGAGAGCGTACCTCTATAGTTTTTCCTCATCTTCCTCTCCCAGTGCGTCCTGAACGTCCCGAGATCTTCGGGATCCACAATAAAGGACGTCTGCCTGTTGAAATTTAAATGAATTATATAAATTGCATATTAATTTTCAAAGATCAAATATGTCAATCTCAAATTAATTAGAATTTTATACTTACCTGAAGGTCAGCCCATATGGCATCTCTGATATAAAGTGGGATACTATCCTAGTGCTCCCACAAGTCCATCATCCTACTACGGTAGCTGTTTCGAGACACAGCTAGAATGGGCTCGGATGGCTGTAAATCGAAACCCCTGAATACATTTTGATATTGTCAGTTACTAAATCATAAATATACTAGTAGCATGCACTAAATAATATAATGAAGTTGCAGTAAATTAAATACTTACCCTCCATCGGTCTTCGGCACTAAGTATGCTCTCTAGCGATTATCGGCCATACCACTACTACCCTCGCCATGATCAGGGCCTCGTGAACCTTGGGACCGCCTGCTGTGTGACATAATATCTGCTAGAACATGCATATATATATATATATATCATTTCATATAATGAAAAAAACATATATCATTTCATAATTAGAAAACATGCCTGATTAATAATCACATACACATAGCTCCACTACAACAAAACTTGCTATTAGTTGCAAATAATGATAGCGTTTCAAGCTATATGCAACTGTTGGCCATTCTAAAATAAATAAAATAAAAATAAACGCTACTAAAGAATTACCGCCAACAATTCAACAAAATTTGCTAAAAATTTGTAGCCGCTCATGCCTTTTTTAACCCTTATCATTTTTTTGTTATCCTCCTGTAAACCCCCCAATAAAATCTTCTTATGATTTTCTTTCTCATCCTCTTTTATCAATTACGAACAAAATCCATCAACTTCATCTTTCAAAATTGCTTCGTCTACGGCTTTCGCACATGGGAAATCTTTAACGCGGCTCACAATGGAGGACGTCGACGATGTAATGGGAAAGACGAACGGAGGAGAAAGCATGTGCGTCCAGGCGGCTGTGTTTTGGGGTTGGTTTTGTATGAGGCTAGGCGGAGGATTTGCTGGCAGTGAAGATAGTGCTGACGATATTTGAGGTGAGAGATTGATTGCGTAAGTTTCTATACATATTTCCAAGACTATAATAGCAATCTGAATTCTGAGCGTATTGTAATTAGCAGATATTTCATATTAGGTGAATTTAGTAAATGGCATAATTCATGTACACGTATAGTTTTAGTCCATCAACTTCACTTTGATAGCAAGGGGATAAACAATTCATGAAGGGGTTAGTAATAGTGTCCTACCATTTTATCTTTAGGAATTTTATTTTTGTTGTCCATCAACCATCCATGGTAATTGTGATTTTTGTCTTGTGAGTGTCGTGTATGTCATTTGATTCGTTCTTCGTTGTGTTAGCAGATTATTTCTGCCTAGTTTGTATTTATACACACAACTTTGGAGCGTTTTTGATGAAATTAATTAATTTTTTACAACCTGAATGACTGTAAATCTTTCCACATAAGTATCCATATGAAAATTTTGAACTAGAAAGGTAGCAATGTAACCTGCTTGAAACTTGATCTGATGAATAACTATGAACATTCTTTGGGATTTCATTTTTGTTTGTTTTTATTTATTCATTTATTTATTGTTATTTCCAAAAAATAAACAAGCACTGTTTGGTTGTCAAATTCAATAATTTTCATATGAAACCATCGAAATTTTAACTTGAATTTTTTAAGCAAAATATGCAAATTGATGAATATTTTTCATTGAAACATTGTTATTTCCGGTTCATTCTGATTATACGATATATAAACTGACGTCTAGATTCAATGGCAAAATGAAAATCTTGTGTTTCTAATCTAAGTTTACCTGTAGCTAGTATGTATATGCAAATTTAGGCTCTCAACCAGTTTGATGTGTGAAGAGACAGGTAGTAATGCATAAACCATTAATCTTTCATCTCTTCTTTAGAAACGTTTTGTAGGGTACCTGATAGACGTAATAGACTTTAATCCACCTATTAATGAAAAAGGCATTAATATAACAGGTATAGACTTTAATCCACCTATTAATGAAAAAGGCATTAATATAACAGGTATAACGAATCAGCATTGTTATCATATTCTTGATTATTAAGTGCAGACACGCTAATAGTCAATTTTCTCCTACCTATATCCAATTAATGAAATATTAAACACACCAAAAGACAGTTAAACACAAATATTTGTTCTTATTTTGTATTTATGTAGCATTGGCAGTATGGTAACAAAATTGTGTCTGCCTTTATGCTTAAAATATTGCACGTTCATTGTCATTATGGCATTTTCTAAAAGCATTTGACGATAATTTTATGCAGTAATTTGATGTGGTTTGAAGGAGGGAAGAATTTATGCCTATATGCTTGTAGAAATCAGAATTCCAACTTTGAACTAGATAGGGCGAGTAAAATAAAGAACAATCATAATATTAATGCAAATTGATGAACAGATCTCCTTAAAACATTATTATTCCTACTTCCTAGTTCATTCTGATTTTACATGTAAATAAATCGACATCCAATTGGAAAAATGAAAATCTTGTTTTTCTATGTTTACCTGTAGCACTTGTTCACTCAAGTGGTTCAATACATGACATCTTTCAACTCTTTCTTAACCATTGTTTTCACAGAGGTTTTTCACAGTTTAAAAACTTCCCTGTCAACAACTATTTGCAAAAAAGATATATTCACTCAACATTACCATTTTTACATGTATATACATGCCTAAATAATTCACAAATATCACCAAAAATCTGCCAAAAATATACAAAAATAAATAAAGTACAGAATTATAGCTCCTCTTTGGCAATGCAAGCTACAGCTCTAGCCTAAAACTTAAGCTGCATAAATGACTATGTGGATTTAAAAAATAATTCATTTTATGTGTTGTAAATTGATCACCATCAGAATATTGAATTGTGCAATTGGTAAATAGAATCATTTTAAGTGATATATTCATAAATCATAACAGACCCTCGGTAATTCACCAATATTTTATTTACTACAACTGCGATTCAACCGTATAAAGTTAGATACTAGCTCATAAATGCAGTCAATGTTTCCACAGTCACTAATTTTGTTTTATATTTGCACACAAAGAATTTAATTTTACGCCGCATAATTTATTTTATATAATTTTATTATACCAAATACATTTAAAAATTCATAATTGATTACCCAACGGTTTAAAAAATTATTTTAATTCTTTAAAATGTTACGTATAACCACCTTTATCGAATTTGTATAGCGGATCGACTAAAAGTTGCATCGATTGGTCGTGCGAGTTAGATTTTCAACAACGATAACTTTTCGAATTACACGAACATATATCATCGAAAATACCACTCTAACCTATCACGACCCGTCATTGGGTGAATATTAATAATCATACATGTCAATTTTATTTTTTTGGCCATTTTAGTACTGTTTTTCATTTTTTCAAATTAAATAGGTGTATATAAGAAGTAGATTGAGAAAATAATTAAATAGCCGTCTCTATCCATTACAGACCGACTCCAGCCGACGCAAAGTTCAATAAAATATTATGCCGTCCCCAGCCGACT
Source organism: Allium fistulosum (assembly GCA_030737815.1). Taxonomy (NCBI): domain Eukaryota; kingdom Viridiplantae; phylum Streptophyta; class Magnoliopsida; order Asparagales; family Amaryllidaceae; genus Allium; species Allium fistulosum. The sequence continues at coordinate 995,084,121 of CM060907.1, forward strand.
CCAAAAAGGAGACGGAGCCGACTCTATGCTCCGTCCCCATTTTAAAGTATTCTAGTTGTGATAGTAGATGAAAGCAATTTAAAACATACCTCTATCAATTACTTCACCGATCTATTCAATGCAGGAAATGTTCAATATTGGTTTCCAAAAATTACATGGAAAAAATACTGTCAGGCCAAGCTAGATTAAAGTGGAAGCAGAAATCACCAAAGAAGAGTCTAAAAGGCTACATTTCAGATTGATGATGATAGAAGTCCAGGTCCTGATTGATTTATAACCCAAATAACAAGAATTTGGAATTTACTATGCAACTCTATAAATATTATATTTCATAAATTTTAAGGCTATTCTCTCAAACTTCCAAATAGATGTATATATATCATTACATCAAAGTTAAGCAATTTCTGAAATATGTAGGCAAAGGTTTCAAGTTAGATTTATTTATTGAAGTCTACAATTCAATAGTTTCCACATACGCATAAAAAACTAGAATTTCAACGACACAAATTTAGTATTATATAAAACAAATAATTTTCCACTCACCTTATGGCTTCCAAATCTCTAGATCCAAACTAAATCTTCTTACCTAACTACTTTTCTTTTCAACCAAAAATATGTATTTAAAAATGTATACATACCCATTAGAATTTAATATTTGAGAGGAGATTTGAGTTAAGTGGACTCTAAATTTATAAATTTAAAATTTACCTTTTTCACCGAATTGATTAACTCCTACTCGTCCTTCTCCAATACACACACATACATACACACACATATACATATACATATACATATACATATACATATACATACATACATACATATACATACATACATACATATACACACATACACATACAATATTTTTATAATTTTTAGAAATAGCAGAGAAGGAACAATGGATGGGCTTTGCTATTCTATTCAGAAAATATGAGAAGAAAAGTGAGTGGCTAGGTCTATATTTATTGATGCTCGAATCAATTATATTTATTGATGCTCGAATCAATTATATACATTACATCTTTATTTATTAAATCCAGACCGTTTAGGCCAAGTTTTAACATGCGCCGACCCTAACCGATCGGTTTACCGGCTCATCTTAGATGTCAACCGGTGGTGGGTCAATGATTCATTTCCATTTTAACGTTGTTATTATTATTAGTTACTATAGATTTCCTTAATTTTGTTTGAATTATTTTTGACCTGAAATCTTCAAACGTCGATAACTTCTTTGTTTTTATATATGAAAGTTGCTTAGAAAATCTCCATGAACTCAATAGTGCAAGTTTCGTGATAAAATTTTGACGTGTGCTCAAATTTCATTTTTGAGCCTTATAAATTTATTTATTAATTTTTTTTAATTAATTACTGTTTATTTTAAGGGGTGTTACAAAAAGTATATGTTCTAACTTTCCTTGGCAAGGTAGAGAACATGTGCTTAGTTGGAGCACGGTTTGTAAACCAAAATAAGAGGGTGGTTTAGGACTGAGGAGCTTACATGATATTGCTGTTTATTTCGATAAAGCTATTGTGGAAATTTCTAGAGCAAAAGAGCGTCTGGGCTAAATGGATGAAACAAAGATGCAGTGCAAATAAGAACTTTTGGGTTATACAAGAAGACATTAACTCATCCTTTACTTGGAAAGCACATTTGAAAGCTAGGAAAACTTGTTGCGGACTTACTGAAAGAAAATTAGCTAACGGCGGAGATACTAGTATATGGTTCGATACGTGGATTGAGGGCAATTCATTGATCAATATCCTGGGATGGCAATATCTAAGTCACACAAGGGGCCTAACAAAGAAATGTCTGCACTCATCTCGGAGGGAGAATGGTGCCTCAACAGCTCCAATTATCCCCCTAATTTATGTAATCAAATTCAGAAATTCAGCTTGGACTAGCATCTGAAAACAGGACCAATTCAAGACAAGTATCATCGTATATGGAGTTTTATAAACGTCCGCAAAATGTCAATGTGTCTATATCTGGCTTCACTTAATAGATTAAACACACTGGATAAAATCAAGAGATGTAATAATATTCAATCAGTATAATGTAAGCTGTGCAACATTAAGGAGGAAACTAATGACTATCTTTTTTCCTCTACATATTCAAATCAGATTTGGGGAGCCATCAACCAAAAGTTTCATATCCAGGCATCACACATTGATAAAATCCAGACATGCCTGGATTACATCGAGAACACTTTCAAAAGGGAAAATTTTCCACACTGGTATTTTTAATGTTTCCATATATAAGCACTATGGTCTGACGCATATGATTTGAACGCAATCAACGTATTTTTCAGAACAAGGCATTACCAGTTTCACTAGGATTGGAATTAATATTACATGATTGCAAAATTTTAATTTCGAAATCTAAGCATTTAGCTCACGCATGCAATAATAGGAATGAGATATGTACGAATTTTGATCTAACCTGAACGCATCTGAAGGAGGTGATTTCCATATCCGAACTGCCGTTGGTGATGGCGTTGCAAGGAGCTCATGAGCATGTCTTCTATTTACCATGGAGCTAGAGAAACGAGGGAAGAGTCAGACAGACGAAGCGGGAGTTGAGCACTAAGCCACTGCTGTTGGAAAGAAAGTATTCTCTGATGATTTGAGAGCTTAAGAGCGGATGAATATGTGAGAACTGAAAAGAAGAGTTGTTGTTGTTGTGGTGAAGTAATTGGAGGGATGGATTTCTTTGAAGTTTAGATTAATCGACCATTAACAGAAAAAGTGGGTGGTGGTTGGATGTTTGTCTTTAATGAAGAGATATGAATGTTAAGGAGGTGCTTAATATTTTGTGGGTATGGTCCTTGGCGGATCAGGTTTAAGATGTGCATTCCAACTGAATTTATTTTGTATCCATCCTCTTTTATTTCACTTTAACTATTAAGCTTACCCACTACGAGCGTTTTTTACGGTTCAGTCATCACTTGTTTTGACCTTTAATGGTTAATGGTGTATTTATATGTTAATATATAGAGATAATACACACTTTTTTTTCCTTACAGGATATCAATTAGATTAAAGAGTTAAGGTTTTTATGAAACATATTATTGAAGTATACGAATTGTAGCAGTAAAATACCAATTTTCTATATAAAAAAACATTCAAAATTGTAAAATGTCAGCCTATGCAACAAATTAGTAAACAGTGAGCTTGAACACTAATTTACATTGATAGAAAGGAGAAAAATACAAGCGAAATTATACCATGTTGACATTATCATGCCAAAATTGGAAATGCCACTCTGCGTACGTAATGTGAAAAGATATGATACCGTGAAGTGATGATTTTAGTTCCGTCAATGAGTAGAAAAGGCTTCAACGTCAATGAGTTGAAAAAGCTTTAACTTAATTATGCTTTATTCCCTGGTTCCATTTATGCCTCAACGACAACGTTTAATACAGATCCTAAAATACATTTTTATAATATTAATGCAAATATGAGGTGTAATCGTTTTGAAAATATCGATGAAACTTTATTGTCAAAATTTTTAGCTATAACTTTTTTAAAATAAAATAAGTATTTAGAATTATAAGTTAACCAAAGATAGTCACATCATTCAAATGTTTTGAAATTGGGTACTTAGAAGGTAGTACATAGTTGTATACAAGTCTTAGATAGTATGTAACATATTATATGTCAACAATGTCCCGTGGTTTGAATCATGCGCTACATAGGATTCGAACATGTGATCTCATATATCAAAGGCATGTTGAATATGCAAGTATATGATTTTTATTTTATGATAATAAACATATACATATATTCATTTAAATGTATTTCTTATTGTACTATTTTATTTTTCACATAATTAAATAAATATTTGTTGAATAAAATAAATAACACAGAATTTAAAATTCAAACAGATATTTTATTCAAACAAATATTTTATTACGATTTTGGCTAGTACAAAATTTGAGCTCTCACTATATACAAAATTTCAATTACAATACAATTTAGATTGCATCACAATTGTCACTTACATGTGCACCTCACTACATATCATTCGTTGACTCATATTTGTTCTTCAACTATATTTCAATCTGTATCCAGCATCTGAATTATCTGCAAAATAAACACTAACGCGGTAAAATTGAAAAAAGAAATATTTTGCAGTGTACAATAAAAGTTTTTTTTTGAAAATATTGTTTGCCTCGGTTATTTGGGTTGTTCGTCATTGTTTTCGTTTGAATCCATTATACACGAACAACTTGTGACATGCACAGTGTATCACTGTACATGCCACAAGGCCGTGCACACCGATATACACTTGATAAAATTGTAGGGACAGGTGAGCACAAGGTCAAACTCAAGCTGAGGCTGGATTTAACTCAGGTGCATGCAATACAACATACAACACCTTAAATGTAGTACACAAGCAAACAATGACCAAAGGCAACAACACTCAACAAGACTTCAATACAAAACTGAGGTGAACACAAACCAGACTGCAACAAGCTCCAGACAGACTCAAGTGCACAAGGACAAATGAACACTCATGAAAATATGTATCAAGACAACCACAGCTACAGTTCAAGTCCACAACAACAACATGCAGTCAGACATCAAAACCAAACATCAAATGGCACAAGTGGAGCCTCAACAGTGAAGACCAGTGAGCAAATCAATCCAGGCATCAAGCATGGAACAAGTTCACAATAACTCAAGCAACCAAGCATATACAACCAGACCAAATAGACCAGATACAAATGGTCAAGTGCAAAACAATGGAGCAACAAGTAAATGGCAGTGCATAAGCATGAGATGAAGGCTACACAAAGAAATCACCATAAATATACACACACACACATATGTATATATATATATATGTATATATATATACAGTGCACAACATTTCAGTTCATCATAAAAAAGTGCAGACTTGACTGCACAGACATGAAATGCCTCAAACAAGTGCAGAGGCATATACAAGACTCAAGTTCAAAACCATATTCCAAAATGCAAATTCAAATAAAAACAAAACATCCTTGACCAAAAATTGAACATGAATATAAAGCAACTGTTTTCACAAGCTCAGTTTCAAGTATACATGAAGACCAGAACAGAAATGAACATAACCAGACCTGGCAACATGAATGCAAAGACCAAATACAACATCAATTCAAGTATGTGGAACAAAACTAAGTGCAAATTCAAGTGAAAAAAATGGACATACCAGCAAACAACAGAAGGTACCAGGACCAATGAAAGGATGCAAATGCAACAAAGGTAACAATAGAGCATCAAGCCGAGCAAGGCATCACAAGCATACAGGGACGGAGCCAAGATTTTACATCGCCCTGGGCTAGGATTGTACTTAAGCGAAATTACATTGAATGTCAAAACTGCAAAAAATGATATTAATAATGTATTTGTTGATTATTGACATAATTACAGTTATTTAATAATTAAATGTACAGATAATAGAAAGATATAATTGGTAAAAGATTTCAGGCGAATGTGAAAATGCAAACGAATGTACTCACTTAGAAACAGGAATTATAAAATTCGATAATGGATTACTTCTGATTTCTTATTCTTCTTTGGATTTTTCTCAGTTGTCATTATGTTTTTATTATTTTTTATGAAATATAAAAGAGACTAGAGAATTTGAACATAAAATCCCAACGATGGACTTAATCCAAGAATAAACTATATACTTGTTTTACTGAATGATTGCATACTAAAAGTATAATTGAGCCGAGATTATTATATGGGGTTATCACTGTACAAAATGAATGTTTACAAATCCTACCTGGGCTATAGCCCAGGGTCTCTCACACACAGCTCCGTCCTTGCAAGCATACATATATACATGCAGACAAACATAAAAAAAGACAGTATGCATGCAACAGCAAATACATACCAACCCAGATAAATGCGATGTAACATGAAGTGCAGACTAGGATATGGATACATGAAGTATACACTGTTGCAGCAACAAAGTCAGGGTGCGAAAGAGAATGTAACAGCAGTCAACAAAAAATTCAAAATGACAAAGAATCAAAACCGTGGTGACCAAGGTAGAGTTCGAACAAGTCAGCATCAAAGCCAGGTGATAACACGAATTGAACAAGTCCAGATCATATCAAAATTCAAATAACAAAGTCGTAGGAGAAAAGACCGGAGCAAATTCAAACTTATCAAGCAACACGTATGAAATGAAAAAGTCAGAAAACATTACCAACATTCGATTACAAATCAATGGCCGAGCATAGCAATTTGAAGAATTCAAATTGAATTATACGAACGTAAACTAAGGGTTTCGATCCATATAAAAACTCAATCATCATCGGCAAATCAAGGCATTCGAATTTAAGCAAAATCACAGAGTCAAGTTTTAAATTAATAACTCGAATCAAGTTCGAACCAAAGCAATCAACAGAGGAATTAAAACAGAAAAAATCACATACCAATTTCAAAGGTTCGAACACGATAATTGAAGCAACTGCACATGCGCTCAAGCTAGAAGACGATTGAGAAAGCAACGCAAAGATAATCCCTCAATTCATCCGATTTATTATAGAGCGGCGGCTTCAATTCATATAGCCCTAATTATATAAAGAGGAACGAAGAAAGCATCGACCGAACATAAGCAAAAAGGAGAAGACGTCTACTTTATTTTCTTAAGTGATAAATTTAGTTAGGCCGACGTATATATATTATATGGGGCTTATTTTTAAATTAGGGTTTTGTTTTAGTATTTTTATTTTCATTTTGTAATTTTCTTTTAAACTCTTGTAAAATTCTAGTCGTGTGACTAGGGACGAACTACGGTAGTGTAGTTCGAGAATTCGCAACTCAGTGGCTGAGTTGTGGCAGGGTTTTTATAATGTCTCGAATTTTTCGCATTCGAAAATCGACATCCGTACTTCACATTGTACTAGAATGTCAAAGATTCGACCGTTCAAATCCGATTCGCCGGAGCTTATAACACCATTAAGTATAACAACACAGCGGAAGAAAAAGAATATATCAATATATATTTAACATTGATACAATGACAGATACAAAATCTGATACAATATGATACAACAGAATGACACAACAGATATCGATATACATCAGAGATATGATACAAGAAATAGCAGCGGAAAGAAAATAGATAACACCAGCAGTGGATAGAATATCTCCAATAGAATGCTCCAATCCATAGCTAGCGGAAAGCAAGGTCAGTCGTCCAAGGACTGACTAGCTCCAGATAATCTACTCAACCTGAATATCTGAAAACCCCAACTCTAGACTGCTCGTGTAAAAAATTATGAGCACCCAGAGTTTAGGAAAGGAACAATAAACTCCGAGTCAGTCGTGGGACTGGTGTGAGCAACAAAACAGTTTATTATCTTTAAATCAAACACAAAAGAACTTTAAACATTGAAACCCGCAATGCCTTTGGAAAATGAAACTACCATAAGGCCTCCTGCACACACACACAATGCAAACGCAGAATCGGAGGAGATTTCTCCTTATGATAGTCAAAGATGCTTACTACGCAAAACAAATCATTGGATATTATTACTAGTGCATAGTGCAGAAAACATTTCGAAAGTATAATATTAATCTTAGCCAGCATAGGCATTCCGCGTTATGCCTACTATAGCTACTATGTTCAATAGCAGGTTACCGCCACATTCCATAGCAGGTTATACAATTGCAATCGTAAAGGTTCGTATCGTTTCTTTGGATTTCCAACAAATGGTCAGGCTAAGGAACTTCCTTTCCTACTGCCGAATGGGATCGCCTTTGGCTGGACGTCCCGAGAGACAAATTGCTCTCTGCCAACACAAGGCCGGGTTACCCCTGTAACAAGTAACTCATGAATATGCCACCTCCCGGTCCGTTGGGACCTTTATCCGAGGCGCCTCGATAAACACACAATCACACAATAAATGAGATCGGAGTATCCACATAGGTTAAATACCAGGGCTCCATACCTGATACCACCCTTTTCCAGAAGGAAATGACATACCCTAAAGGGCGCGACCCTCATAACCTTGCCGCATATTCCTGTTTCGACCATTTCCGGGTTGTGAGGTCTGAAGAGGTCTCGTCCACAAAGCTACGCTTTGTCACAAAGCCATGCTTTGGGTCAACAGATGATCAAAGTAATGATCACAAATATAAATGATCAAACAAATGATCATATCACAAATGATCAAATAATGATCATCACACAGCAACACTCAGCATGCCACATTACCAAATTGGGAGTATATCACTGATAACCTTCAACTACATAACCTCTGAGCTCGTACGTCTCAGAGAAGGGTGTTAAGCTAAGAGAATAAATTCTCCGCCACCAACAGAAATGTATTTGAAAGAAATCAGCTTTATATCTCAAAATGTAATATCAGATATGTAACCATACAAGTCTGTTCCAGGTTCGAACAGAACCGAAGGCACTTCCGAAGAAGCCCTTGCAAATCCGGGTATTCGCAATCCCGATCGGATTTCCCATCACTTAGGAGATCTCTATACCGAGCGCTACTCGGTGCAGAGACAATCGATAGGTTATCCTATCGTTTTCGCAAACACCCGGTCTTCAACACCGGTCTTCAAATGCTATCCATATACGACGTATCACTTATTCGGAATGGGTTATGTGACACAAAGGTCCTCTCCCGGCTAAACCGAATAGTGAGCATAATATTTTGAACATATGGATATTGGGATTTCAATTAAGTCACAACTTATTACCCAAAACTTTTCTTCAAATGGTTTAACAAATTACCATTTTCAATCTTTAAACAAAAAGATTCATTTTAACAACCTTCAACGGTTTAAACAATTTCCACATTTTAATCTTTTAAACAAAAGATTCATTCACAGATTTTCCAAATTAATTTCCATTTCAATTGGATTAACTCGTTAAATCTTTAGAACAAAGATTTAACTTATTGCTTTCAAACAATTCCATTTCAAATGGTTTAAACAAATCATCATTTTAAATCTGTTAAAAATAAATAGATTTAATTCATAGCTTTCAAAAAGAATTCATTCATAACTTGGAAAACCATTTTTCAATTCAATCTTGAAATTCCTTTAATTAAACTGGAATTTCATTTCTTATCTGAAAGCTTTTATTCTTTTAAACCAAACAGTTTTCATTTTGGAAATCTGATTCATTTATACGAGTTAAGGTTCTTTGGTTAAATCCAAATTCTCAAAATTATACTTTTAAAATGGTTTAATTTCATATAAACTCATAAATAAGTTGAATAGCCTTTTTAAACCCTAGTTTCCAAATCATAGAATTCAATTTCAAATATTGAATTCAAATTTAAATCAAATTATTTAAATTTTCAAAACTCGATTAAGTTATTCAAAATAACTTTTATCTTTCAAATTCCATTTCAAAAGCTTTAACATTCAACCCAAATTCATTTTCAAAATCAATTGAAATTAAAATTTCAATTTCAAAAACATTAAATTTAAATCATCTGTGACTTAGCCGATTTCCACGTGAAATCCATATTTGTGTGTGTATGGTGTAGTCTGGGTTTTAACACAATAGTGTAACCACATCATCAGTCATCACAGATCAAAATACAAAAATATAGTTGATAAGCGATATAACTATAATGCTTATCTTTTATTCACATATCACAGATATATAAATGTCATAGATAAATAAATTACAGATCACAGCACAAATCAGGATGTATCATAAAGCATCATATATCAGGGATATCAAACAATTCACATTCTGTAACGACCCGGTATTTTCAACCATTCGCATCCGCACATGTCGGACTTGAATTGCTCAAAATACCGCGTTGTAAATAAAATTTGGCAAATCTCAGAATATACAGTAAATAAAAAGATCACAGACATAGAGTAAGAAGTGCAGCGGAAGTAAAAGAAATAGTAGTTCATGAAGCTACTATATAAATATATCATAGTTACAATAGATATAACAGTGAAATATCGTACAACAGATGTCTCAATAAAATAACCAAGTACAAGCTGAATAGAACAACAGAACTGAAATAGATAGGACAAGACAAGCAGATAATCTCCAGCGATTCAAATCTCCAAGAGAGCGGAAATCCAAATCTGTGAATAACTCAGGCTGACCCGAGCGTAAATAAAAATACAAACACTCGAGTCAGGACATACATACTTATACAATATAAACCAACTCAAGTGAACTGTAATAAAGGTACAAGTAACTTAAAGAATGCTTGGGATCGCCCATTCTTTAAGGATCCGTTAAACTATCTACTATGTAGTAATATTCGCTATTATAATAATGTCTAATCATAAAATAAACATACTGTTAAATAGCGTTAAGGGGTTACCCATATAGCCCTTAACACATAATAGTGCCAGTAGTCTATACAGTACCTGCATACCCCGAGAGGCTACGAGAAGATACTCCATAGGTACGACACAAATAGAAACTCGTAGTAAAGCTCGATATGGTAGGTGACACGGCACACAAGGCATTGCCAGGGTAGATATACCAATTACGCACACGGACTGATGGAACGCATAGCAGCCACTACCGTCCACCTCGAACAACACTCCCAAATCAAGGGTGGCCACCAAAAATCACAAAGTAATAGAATGGTATCGAAGAAGTGCGTCCGATAAGAGTAGCTACCTCACTGGTCTGAGATCGCTCCTGTTTTAGCCACCTTATGCCAACTCACGGGAGTTGGGTCCACGTATATACCTTAGGATCGTCGTCACCATCCTACTTCATTCTGGAAACTCCACCGCGTACACAGTTGTCAAAGTGGTTTTCGGTATCGACAGAGAGTATGTCCATATCTGATCCCGGTCTCTTTAACAATCAGTCGTTATTATAACCCGTGGTTATAAATTTAAAACAGTTTATACTTCAAAATAGAATATCATTTCAAATCCAAATCTTTATCAAAAATAAAGATTAAATCAATTCCAAACCATTTTAATATATTTAAAATATCATATCATTTCAAAACTTCATTTCAATATATCATATCTTTCCAAAACTTCATTTCAAATCATTTTAATATACCAAAATATCATTTGAGTTCAAATCTAAATATTTAACTTTAAATACTTTTTAAATTGAAAGATATCATTCATTTATTATCATTTCAAGTCACCTTTTAAATAGTTTATATTTCAATCAAAATAATTCATTTAAACCATTTAAAAGTGAAATTATTATACTTTCAAATCAAGTATTAAAAATTCCAAAGTTTCAATTCAATTTAATCATTTATTTCAATTAAATTTCCATAGACCATTTCAAATTTTATAAATTTCAAATATAGATTTAATCCACAAAATAACTATTCAAATTATAAAATAAATTCCAACGCTTTATTATCCTATATTTCATTAGTCCAATATCTTTTAAATAGATTCAGATTACAAGTAAACCAAATATTTTTCATACTAATATAAACTTCAATTATTTATTCCAAGATTTAATATCACTTCAAATTCATTTCAAAATATCAAAATATCATTTCAAAACATCATCTTTTTAAATTAAATTTAAATACCATTTAATCACATTTCAAAATAGTTGTATTTCCCAAATCAACTATTCCATTTAAATCATTTAAAGTCAATTCATTATATTTAATAATTGAATATTTAATTTCCAAATTTAATCTTTTTCAAATATCATTTATTCATTTGAATTTATTAAACAAAGAAAATTCAACTTTCGCAGCACTTAGAGAATGCTACGAAATGTTATGTTTAAAAACAGTTCATTAACAAAAGACGACATTTTCCAATGCTGTAATATCTTTACATTACATTTCGAAAATGCTGTCAAATCAAATTCAGAGTTTTATTTACAATTTCACACATAATTAACTTTTAATATAAATCATTTTAACTTATAAAATCATATATTTTCACATTTAAAAATAATCATTTAAATACCTTTATTTCTATGATTTTATAAAGTCAAATTTCCATACAAAAATCAAATTAAATAACAATTAAATTTTCATTTCTTTAATTAAATTCTTAACTTAACAACTAAGTTTAAATTTCAAAATATAACTTATTTCCATTTATTTTACTTAATTAAAAATTCACTTTTAAACAAATTTCACAAAATTCAATTTTAGTTATATTTCCAAATTCAGCTTAAATATTCATTTATTTCATATTTTAATTTACAAAATCATTAATACTTTTCACAATTATTATTACTTAATAAAATCAATAAATTCATCTTGTAAATCAAATTTGTCATATTTTATTACTTTACATAAATTCCATTTATAAACAAAATCATAAATTCCAAAATTAACTTATATTTCAAATTCTACTTCACCATTTACTTAATTCACTTATTTAATTTGTAGAAAATCACTAATATTTTATAGAAATCATTTTAAATAAAATTTAAATCAAAATATCATAATATTTACATTTTTAAAATATTTTATACATTTCAGAAAAATATATAAACCACGGGTCTGTATAAAATTTTCTAGCCTAGGTCAAGTGATACGGATATGTATCATTTCAATCCGCAGTTTACAAAGAAAAACTGGGTTCAATCATTTCAAACCCGCAATCCCAAGTTAAATAAAATAAATAAAAAGTCGCTCAGGCTTATCATTTCAGCCCATAACGATCTTTCCCTATTCTAAAGTCCGTTCGGGTATGTATCATTTCAACCCATAGTGATTTCTATACTAACAGGGAACTTGCAGTGTGATAAACTAATATAAATAAACAGTATACAATATATAACAGTAACAGATGATATAACATGTGTATAAACAGGGATGAACATCATATAATCATAATATAACAGTTATAACAGGATGATATAAATTTACAGATTCAAGTGATGTCAGTTTATCAACTATATAAGTACATATTAGTCTGGTGAGATTTACTAACCTTTTTAAAGCTGAAGACAACAATTCAAACACAAAGATCAAACTTCGGAAAACACAAGAGGCACGACAAAGCACGATCCAAACTTGAGTGATAGGAGAGCTAAGATTTCAACTTATGTACACAAACAAATACAAAATACATAAGTATATTTAATACAAAAGATTAGATGAAATAAACAATGAAAATGATTGAGATAAGATGGCATAACCTTGCTCTATCTTATGCAAGTGGTGATGGAGGTGGTGATGGGGTTAGCAATAGGAGGTAGAGGCCGAGCCTATTCATTCATGAAGGAAACAAAGAAAGAAAAAGAAGAAAGAAAGAAAAAAGAAAAAAAGAAGAGGAAGAAGAAGCCATGGATATTTAGATCTATAAAAATTTTTCTTAGGAAATAAAATGAGAATGAGATGTGAGATGAGAATATTTGTACGTGATTTGTAAGAGTAATAGGTGGCTAGGGTTATGGAAAAAACGTCTACGAGAATAAATGGTAAGAAAATAATAAAGGGGATTTAATTCCTATTTAATAAAAGAAACGTATGCAAAGATCTTTAAATCAGAAGAGTCAAACGAGGAAGGAAATGTTGGGAAATAATTTGCGCGAAATTGGATGGGAGTAATACATGGCTAAGCAAATGGTAAACGGCTAAATCAATAAAGAGGCAAGGCAATTTAAGGTAGGAGTTTTAATGGTTTGGGAAATAAAAAGGCAACAAATAACTGGATGTATTTATTAATTTTTTTCCTTTGTTTGCATGCAACGAAAAGAGGAGTTTGAGGAACAATACGTACGTGAATTATGAGAAGAATTCATGGTTAATGAATGTGGGAAGTAATTGGCTATGCAAATGGAAAGGCAAGGGAAAAGGAAAAGGCAACAAATAAACAAACAAGTAACCTATCTCTTGCACTTTCTAAGCTATTATTAAAAAGAAAACCCATCAAAAATCAAATGAATATATTCAAAGTTTATACAAATAAAAAAAATAAAAGTTAGGGAAATAAACATAGGAAAAAAAATAAATAAATAAAATATAGAAATCATTTAAATCTAAACCCAAATCAATATATCATTTATTCCCAAATGCAAATGAAAAGACAGTGTTTAAACAATGAAACGTATGCCTCTTAAATTTCTCCAAGCCATATATTTGCATACATTTCTTTCTAGAAATGAAATGTGAAGTAAATGTGTACGTGAATTATGAAGTGGTGTGGATGGCAAGAAAAGATTTGAACGACTAAAGAGGAGTAAATGAGGAAACGGTAAAAGAAACGACTTAGGAGGTGAAACGACTTTACGTTTCAAAAGCTTTTAAAACCTTTCAAATTTCCTTAATTTATTCATATAAGTTTACCTTACTGAAAATAATAATAATTTCAGTTACAAATTCGAAAATATAACAAAATATAAAATATATATAAATATTTATTAATTATATAAGGTTAAAATAAGAAAATAGCGCAAAATTGCAAACCTAGTCTACAAAAATGGAAGATAAACAGAATGAACTTTGGAAAATTTATATGGACTTGTAAAAATATTTATAACAAAGATAACAACATAAAAGTAAAAATGCATTCACAAATAAATATATAAAATTTAATTTAAATAAAATTTAAATGAAGAAATTAGCAGAAGAATAGAAAACAGCCTTTTAAAAATAGGGAATAATTACAGTAAATTTTGGAAAAATCCTATTATCATTTTAAAAATATTTGAAAGTCAAAATATTCATAAAATAACATATTGACCCATATTAAAATGAGATATGACAATAAAAATATAATTTATACAATTTAAAAATAACAAAATTGCAGAATAAACAAATTGCAGTCAATATTGAAATATACATAACTTTCACTGTTTAACTCCATTTTCAACGAAATGAAAAGCAGTGTTCAAGTTATTACATCTATTTTCATAATAAAAGATAAAATTTAATATTTTGAAATAATTTAAATTTGAAGTTTAAAAGTCAAAGTTTGAATGGTTTGACCAGAAATTCACTTTCCAGTAAAATAACCAATTTATACTAGTTTGAAATTATAGTTCACATAATAATTAACCTTTATTTTAAAAATGAAATGTTTGAAATCAAACAAGTTAAAAATAGTTTCAAAAATAAAATAAAGTCACATTTTAAAATATAGGCCAAAATCTAGGGTTGTTACACATTCAATAGAATCTAAACATCCATAGGTAAGGTCAGTTGAATGTCTGATTAATTTAAATCAGATAAGTCATCAATCGTGGTTAATTAACATAAATTAATTTCAAATCATTTGATTGATTATCCTTTAATCATTTATTCATTAAATTAATTAACCTTAAATTGTTTAATAATTAACCTATAATTATTCAATTATCCTTTAATTAATTCATTAATAAATAAATCAACCCTTAATTAATCACCCTTTAATTAATCATTCTTAATTAATTACAACAAGTGATTATTAATTAACTTTAATTTATTAGAATATCCAACATTAATTACAATAAGTAATTAATCCCTTAATTACTTTTATTAAGTAATTAACAATTTAAAACTGATTATCTTAATTAATTAATCAAATTAATTATTAGAATTATCACATTGATTAATTATTAAACAAATCTTAAGTTAATGACCTTCATTAACTATTAACAATTCTTAATTTCTTTTCTTAAGAAATTTAACTTAGATAAATCAATATTAATTACCAGTTAATTTATCCTTAATAACCAATTAATTAACCACTAATTATTTAATTAATTTAAGTTTTAACTGTAACTTAATAAATCTTAAATTACTTGATAATTAATCTTTAATCATTAATTAAAAATCTAATCTTATCCAATTAATGATACTTAATTACAAATTAGTTACTCCTAATTGATTAGTCTTACTTTAATTAATAATTTAGAACTCTTAATTTCTTAATAAATCATCCATATCTTTAATTAATTAAATTAATTAATTATCCATTTAATTACCTTAATAATTTAATTACTCTAAATTATTAAATCTTAATTTACCTTAAGATAAAACAATTATTCTTACTAATGATCAAATTATCATTATCAAAGCATTTAAAAACAATTTACTTTCAACTTATTTCAAATTCCAAATCCATTTAAATTCAAACCCTATTTAGTTATTAGGCATATTTGAAACTTTAAAAACTTTGTTTCCCACTAAGTGTCAAACTGAACTTAAATGCGTATTTAAACTTTAATACATAAACTCAGTTTAAAACTTGCTTCAAAATTTAAATTAAACATTAAAATTTTCATAACAGAACAGGTTCTGTTCAAAAAACTGGGCAAACAATACCAGAGCCCATCTCTAAAAACTCCGAGTCAATCTTCCCTCTGCTTCGAGTAAAATACTCGAGCAACTCGAGTAAACTCGAGTTCACCTCCTGTTCAAATTCCAGAAGTACACCAGAAATGAAAGGTGCACGGTGCACATGCACCATGACTCTGACCAACTCCAGGCGACACCACGACGTCGAACACGTCGATGATCACCTCCAAACCCATCTCCAACCACCTGGACTTCATCAACGCCACGAATTTGAAATCGAGCTCAAAGCTGGGACCTGGGAACGTAACTGGCCTCACCACCCAAACCCTATAAATCGCGTCGCCCTCGCAACCTCGTCCATCAGAGGACTTGAAATTCCGGCCATAACTTCGTCTACATCTCCCCTACCACTTCCCAAAAATACACGGCACTCGATCAAACCATGATGACGAACGAAACAAAGTTTGCAACCTCACGAAAACTAGGTTTAAGAATTCAAAACGTTCGCCGCTTCCACCACCGATATCCGACCACCATCCCACTATTTTTCCCCGACACCCCGTTCAGTCCGCTACCATTCCTAAGAACCCCGATCTCCATCAACGACTAGATCACCAGAATTCGTCGAAAGAAAGGAAATTTGAACAACTTAAACTGCTCTCTCATCTCTCATCTAAAAATTACAACTCAAGCTTTAAAAATCATATTTTCGCATATGCATTCCATTTATATATCTGAAATCGTAATTTAAAAGGTTTAAATTTGACTTATGGGAAGTTGTACTCAGCTTTCTTGATTCCCAGAGCCATTTATAAGTTGTTTAAAATTACATTGATTTTTAATCTTTAATATATATTATAACAAACAAGTTTTGTTTAATCTTAAGTTCAAATGTTGAGTAGATCAAGTGATAATGGATTTTGAATCAAAATCCTGGGTTTAAAATCCTAGAACAGAGAATATTCCTAAACATTAGCCTGCACGCAAACTCCATCATCTTTCACAAAGAATTCATATATAGATATAGATGCAACATACGTATTCACAGACATATATAGGCAACAGATTTTATACCTTTAAGTTTAATAAAAACAAAAGTTACTCACTTATTTTCCAGAAGAAAGAAGAATAAACAGAGCTTTGAAATCTGTTAGCTGGAACTTCTCCTTAATCTCTGGTTTGATCTTGATTTGTTTTGATCTAAGTTGTTTGATGTTTTCAGTTGAATTTTGTTAAAGTTTGAATGATATTAACTTTAGTTTTTTTTCTTTTTCTTTTTTTCACAGTTTAGAATTGAACGAACTGATGTGAGGAGGTGATACATAAAGGAAGTACACAGGTAAATATATTTTGTATAGGGTGATAGTATTTGTACAAGATAATTAATTTCCTTTTGTACCATAGTCAGTGATATTTCTTTCTTTACCTTTCTTTATCTGGCCAGGCAGATTTGTGGAGGCTAAGATGATAATGTGTTGGGTACTCAAGATCCAAATATTAATTGCTAAGTACTTTATGTTTACTTGTTTCATTTTTTATTGTTGGGTACATTTCTATCACCACCAAGTCAAGATGAGAAAGGAGCCACCGAACCGTTCGGCACCAAGCCAACAGAAGGAAGTAAGGGACGAACCAGCCTCTACCGAACCAATACCTATCCCAACTCGATGCCGGACCAACCCAATGCGGACCAACTCCATACCAACTCGATGCCGGACCAACTCAACTCCATACCAACTCAATGCCGGACCAACCCAATGCCGGACCAACTCCATGTCGGACCATTCATCGCCGGACCAAATGCTACCGGACCAAGACGTGCCAGGCCAGATCACATCAGCCCTGGCCCACCAGCAGCTATATACATTCAAGACCCCTGCTCCCAACCTCACTCTATAAATAGAGGTGCAGGGGTACAACAATGGGGACAAGTTTGAGAGCTCAAGCACGGAGAGAACTTTCAAACAACTTTCTTTTACTTGTATCAAAGCTTTGTACTTGTAATCTAAACAAGAGAAGAGAAATAACATATAAAGTGGACGTAGGCACATTCTGGCTGAACCACTATAAATCTACGTGTCTTTTTACAGTTTAGCCCCTGCTTTTCATATATTTGCATAAATCACCCAAATCACTAAGAACAACATAAGATCTACTAAATCATACGACTTTGAGGTGTTTGTCCATTTTTTGTGCAAACATTTTTGGTGCTTTCACTGAGAACTAGAAGCTCGAAGCTTCAGCTTCATTCACTTAACATTTTTCCTAACAGCATCGTTCGCCACTTGTAAAACATGCCTCCCAGACAGAGAAAAGATGTTAACAAAGGAAAAAACATCGCATCCAGCAGTCTTCCAGATCCAGCTATCATGAATCAAGTAAATCGTCCTCCTCCAACAGCAGTACCAAATGAAGGACAGGCTAATCCGACCACTCCTGCCATAGAACAGACCACAGCAATTACTATGGCAGATTTAGACAGGGTTGTGGTTGAAGTAACTAACCGCTTCACGTCCCAACAGGAAGGCTTGGTGGACCATCTCATGTCACGCTTAAGGGATGCTGAAGAGTCCAACCGCAACACTGAATCATGGGGCGAGTCCCAGTCTGGAGGATCTTAGAGACAACAAAGATCTTCCTTCTTCGAAGGAGCTAACGACAGAAGTAGCCATGGTAGGAGCCGAGATCGAGCACAGCCCAAAGTTAGGCCTGAGGAAATGTTTGGAACCGAACCCAACATGGGAGGTACCGGGCGAAGGTCAACTGTAGCTGAGCCTGTCATACTGCCTAACCATGGAAACGCCAGTGAACGGGGCCGAGCTAGAGTCCAGCCCGAAGTTGGACCCGAGGAAGTGCTTAGATCAGAACCCAGCAGGGGAAGATCAAGGCAAGGGCCAACTGTAGCTGACCCTAGCATGCTCCCAGAAGATCAAAGGCAGCCACTGGAAAATATGAGGAATGATACACGATACCATCCCTACAGGTCATCTGGACGGAATCAATCCCACAGAACAGAACCAAACTCGTTTCTATCTGCTCCAAATTCTGATGAAAGGATGGCACGCTTATTCAGAGAGTGCGTCCAACGGGAGCAAAGAGATCGAGGGATAGGCGCTAGGGTAACCAGCCCTTTCGCCCGCAATATCGAAATTGCTATCACCCCCCGAGAATGGAAGATGCCAACAATGGAACCTTACAAAGGAACCTCCGACCTCGTTGTACACTTATAGAGATACACACAACATATGCTCATGAGTGGAGCGACAGAGGGAGTACTGTGCAAATGCTTTCCACTCTTCTTAGCAGATCTCGCTACCTCCTGGTTCTGTCATCTACCCCAGGGATCCATCAGCTCGTGGGAAATGTTGAAAGAAAAGTTTATCAGTCAGTTCCGCATTCATGTGGAACAACCTAAGGACGCTTATTCCTTATCCAGCGTCAAACAGAAACCTGGAGAGAAACTGCAGCAATACCTAACCCGATTCAATGCCACAGCGGCCGCAGTCCAAGATGCCAATGAGAAGCTTATCCTGATGGCCCTCTGCAGTGGTGTGCATCCGGATACTAAATTTGCTAGAAGGTTGACAAAAGAAAAACCAGCTACTTTACCCGATTTCTTCCATGAAGTCGGGAAATATATGAGGCTTGAGGATGCTGCCGTTGAGGGGCAGTCAGGACAGCAAAATAAGGCAACTCACGTTCGAAGAAATGATTCCAGAGACAATGCTGGGGGCAAGAAGGGAGAAAAGCGCCTATATCGGCCAGGACCGAGATTCGACACTTACACTCCTTTGAACGAGACCATCGAAAATATCTTCCTTACCACCCAAGGCGAAGTTAGATACAAGCGCCCACCATACAAGAAGGAATCAGATAATGCGCAGAAGTCTGGAAAGTTCTGCCGCTTCCACGAATCTCATGGGCATGATACCAATGAATGCCATCATCTCCGGGACTTGATTGAGGAACACATCAGAAGGAAGAAACTGGAACGCTATGTAAAAGGTCAGGACAGGACTCCAGCTCCTGCCAATGAGAACCCAAGGCTACCCTCACCGGAGATCGGCAGAGGAAACCGCAACACTAGTGGCTCTAGTCAAGAGAAGATAGTAGTCCATACCATCTCGGGAGGACCGCACATCGCAGACAGAAGCTGGAAAGAGATGGAAAGATATGGAAAGTCGCTTAGAGACAATAAAGACTGTGTCAATTCGGTTATAGAAGAGCGCCACCCGAAACGGAAAGAAAGTGATGACATCACATTCGGTAAGCGTGACCTAGAAGGAAGGCAATACCCTCACATGGATCCCATGGTTATCTCTGCCCGGCTCGGTCCCGCCGAAGTTTACCGAATCCTAGTAGACACTGGAAGCTCGGTAAATATCCTGTTTAAACATGCATTCGACAAAATGAAACTATCAATGAAGGATGTATCCCCATGCGATAAACCACTACACGGTTTCACTGGAGATGCGAAGATGCCCCTCGGGCAACTGGACCTCTTTGTTGAGATTGGAAGCCATCCCCGCTCTGTTGTACGGAAACAGACGTTTGTGCTAATAGAAAACCATTCGGCCTACAACGCCTTCTTAGGAAGTCCAGCCTTGTCTGACTTCCAAATTGTCCTAGCCCCATTGTGCCTAAAGATGAAATTTCCAACGGACAATGGAGTAGGGGAAGTAGAAGGAGACCAGGACGTTGCTCGAGACTGCTATGTGACTGAACTTCGCAACAACCACAGGAAGGATAAAGGAAAGGGTGTAGAGGTTGCCCTCTGCACGAAAAATCTAGAAGCATAGCAACTAAAGAAAGCCCCTCCTCTTCGATATACCAGCGACCCTTTCAATGAACTAGACCCTAGGGACAAGGAGGAGGAGGCCGCCGCCGAGCCTGCAGAGGCTATGGAGTTTGTATCTGTAGACAAGCACGACTCGAGTAGACTGTTGAAAATTGGGTCCCAACTAAAAGCAGAGTTGAAGGAGCAACTCATCGACTTTCTCCGCCACAACTTGGATGTATTCGCATGGTCACACGCTGACATGACCGGAGTCTCCCCCGACGTAGCATGCCACGTACTAAACATTGATCCTACCAAGGCGCCCGTAAAACAAAGAAAGAGAAGTATGGGGGCAGAGCGATCAGCAGCCCTCGATGAAGAAGTAAAGAATCTACTCGCCAATGACTTCATACGAGAAGCCATCTACCCGGAATGGATCGCTAACCCGGTGCTGGTAAAGAAGGCTAATGGGAAGTGGCGAACATGCATTGACTTCTCCAACCTAAACGACGCCTGCCCAAAGGATTGCTTCCCACTTCCCCGGATCGACCAACTTGTAGACAGCGCAGCCGGGCACGAGCTCTTATCTTTTATGGACGCGTACTCAGGATATAACCAAATCCCTATGCATGCTCCCGATCAAGACCACACTAGTTTCATCACTGACCGGGGTTTATACTGCTATAAGGTAATGCCTTTCGGACTTAAAAATGCAGGAGCCACCTACCAGTGCCTCGTCAACAAGATGTTTGCAGGGCTAGTCGGGCAAACTTTGGAAGTATACGTGGATGCCATGCTGGTAAAGTCAAGGAAAGCCGACGATCACGTAAGCCACCTAGGCGAGATGTTTCAAGTACTTCGCCAATATGGAATGAAGTTAAATCCTCTAAAATGCTCCTTCGGAGTATCATCAGGAAAGTTCTTAGGATTCATCGTCCATGCCAGAGGGATTGAAGCAAACCCTGAACAAGTCCGAGCGCTAAGGGATATCAAGATACCTTCCACTCGAATGGGAATGCAAAGCCTGAATGGAAAAGTGGCCGCCCTAAGCCGATTCATCTCCAAAGCAACGGACAAGTGCGTCCCCTTTTTCGAAGCTCTAAAGAAAGACAAAGGAAAGTTCGAATGGACTGACGAATGCTTAACCGCTTTCCTTAAATTAATCGAACACCTCCAGAAACCACTGGTACTCTCGACTCCAAGTGAAGGCGAAGAATTATACCTATACCTTGTTGTGTCATCTCACGCCCTGAGCGCTGACTTGGTAAGGGAAGACAACCGCACGCAGCGGCCAGTTTACTTCGTCAGTAAGAGGTTTACGGGGGCAGAAGTCAGATATCCTAAACTTGAGAAGCTAGCATACTGTTTACTAATCGCATCACGGAAACTGCGTCACTACTTCCAGTCCCATTCCATCAAAGTTCTGACCGATCAGCCATTGAGGTAGGTACTCCATCGTCCCGACACTTCTGGGCGACTACTTAAATGGTGCATTGAACTAAGTCAGTATGATATCACCTATCACCTTCGCACCGCCATCAAGGGACAAGCCATGGCTGATTTCATTGTAGAATTCACTACCAACGAAGATAAGGAGCAATTGGAAATAGTAGAAGACATCAAGGAGAATCTCTTTGTGGATGGTGCATCAAACGAACAAGGCTCGGGGGCAGGTGTGGTAATAATCACTCCCAGGGGAAATAAGCTGCACTATGCTATAAGGTTGGAGTTCGCTACCACCAACAACGATGCAGAATATGAAGCAGTGATAGCTGGATTAGAACTTACCATAGAAATCGGAGCCAATTCTTTGTGTCTTCATAGCGATTCTCAACTTATTGTTAATCAAATACTAGGAGAATTCCAAGCTCGATAAGAACGACTCATAGCATATTTAAAGAAGACCAAGTTACTTCTCAGCCGATTGGACCACTACTTAGTCAAACATATCCCTCGGGAAGAGAACCAAGAGGCCGACGAATTGGCAAAGCAAGCAAGTATGAGAGACATCGCCATCTTCGGAGCAGTGACCATCTCAAAGCAACTGACCCCAAGTTTTGAGCAAGTGAATCTGATAGCTGCGACCGAAGAAGCAACTTGGATGACTCCCATCCGAGACTACCTACAAAGCGGCACACTACCCAACGGGCGTAACGAAGTCAAGAAAATCTTGAGGAAAGCTTCCCGCTACACAATTCAAGAAGACATCCTCTATCGGCGTGGATTCTCTAACCCGTTATTAAGGTGTGTCGCTGGGAGGGAAGCCAAGGAAATCTTATCCAACATTCATCAGGGAAGCTGCGAAGATCACACCGGAGGGCAAACATTAGCAAAAAAGATACTCCGATATGGATATTTCTGGCCCACCTTAAGCAAGGACGCCTTGGATTTCGTCAAAAAGTGTGACAGATGCCAGAAGTTTGCTAAGATTCCGCGGCTGCCAACAACTGAGATTACTCAAATGACCAGCCCTTGGCCCTTTGCAGTATGGGGAATTGACTTAATCGGCGAACTGCCAATGGGCCGAGGCGGGGCCAAATATGCTATAGTGGCAGTCGACTATTTCACCAAATGGATGGAAGCAGAACCTTTGAATAAAGTATCTTCAGCAAAAGTTATTAACTTCTTGATCAAAAATGTTCTGTGCAGGTACGGAGTCCCACTCAAAATCATATCGGACAATGGACTTCAGTTTGACAGCGAGGAATTCGCCAACTGGTGCCAAGAGCACGGAATTCACAAAAGCTTCTCATCCGTAGCGTATCCCTAGGCAAACGGACAAGTCGAAGCCGTTAACAAAATTCTGAAAACTCTAATAAAAAAGAAACTCGAAAAATCAAAGGGCGCTTGGGTGGATGAACTCCCTACGGCACTGTGGGCCTATCGCACATCTTTCAGAACATCAACAGGGCATACTCCTTTCTCTTTGGCATACAGATCGGAGGCTATGCTCCCAGTTGAAACCATCGTGCCTTCCCACCGTAGGATCCACTATAACCCAAAAGAGAACGAAGAACTCCTTCACATGTCTTTGGATCTAGTTGAGGAGAGAAGAAATGATGCAATCCTTAAAGCAGCAGCCCACAAGCAAAAAGTGGCAGCACAATATAACTCCAAAGTCAAGCATCGTACCTTACAAGAAGGGGATCTTGTCCTCAAGCGAATCTTCCCTCGCCCCGGAGTACTAGACCCAATCTGGGATGGACCATATGTAATTCATAAAGATCTCCACAATGGAGCTTATATTTTGTCAACAGTGGACGGAGAGGTGTTCCAGAGGGCATGGAACATCCAACACCTCCGTCGATACTTTTCTTAACTTGTACTGCCCATATGAAGTGAATTAACAAAGAGAATCAGTGGACGTAGGCCTTTTCGTGCCGAACCACTTTAAAAAACCTTGTCTCTTTTTTAACTTGTTCCTTTATATCTTGGCTGCTTGTTAACTTTATCCTTTTTTGTTGAACAAAATCCTATGCGTATAGCATTTCCACTCAATGCACTCCACAGCGCAACTTCACCTGGACAAGACCTAACAGGTACTATGCGAATCTATGCCCTCGCCAATGAGACACTTTTGCTCCGGCATCCCTCTGCTGCGGGTTAACTCATTGCTCGCGACGGCCCTTAAAGCCAACTGTAATGAGCCGATTATAAGCCACCAAGAAGGCCGATTATAGCCGAGGCAGCTCATTACGGCGTTCGGCTCGCCGGCAACTGTGAACCGACTATAAGCCCCAACATAAGGTGTGGCCAGCCAGGGGCAGTTCACGGTTGACGATCGGCACCCACGCTAGCCGGCCACAGTAAATCGAATAATACCCACGATTATGGGCCATAATGGCCCGGGTAGTTACTGTGCGCGATCTCGGCTCCGATGTGTCTTAAGTGCGGCTGTGGTAAAAAAGAATTAACTCCCCGCGGAGGCGTAAGATGGGTGACAAATGTCTCCAAGACCCACAGCTAGGGAAAGTGACTACAAAGCCCGTTTGCCATGAACTTAAGCACATCGACGGCCTTCCGTGATTGGAAGTTTTACTTTTTCACATATTTCAATTTTACTTAAGAAACTTTTCTCCTATCCTCTGTAACAATCCCTGAAGTACAGGACACAGAATAGGAGACACTCACTAATAGAAGCGGATACTCACAGCAAGATACTGGACCGCATCCCTTACTCGGTCACACAGGATATTCAAAGCTGCCATCTACAAGCAAAATATAAAGGGCGGTATTTCCTTCTTTCATATGTAAACACATGACTATAATTTATTCACACCTCACGCTAACATCGCAAGTCATGAAATTATGTTTTAAACAAGAACCTGACATCAAACAAAATTTGATTACAAGAATATGCATAGCTATATTTCTCATACAACATGTCAAAATAGCAAAAAACATTCAAAAGACGACAAAATCAGCTTAAGTTAAAGAATTACACGTCAAGAATAGAGCTATTTATTACAAGTAGCAAAAATTACAACCTAAGAGTTACTTTACTGTTTTAAGACTAACATATACAACCATGTCAAGTCCACAAAAAGAATTTTCCAGGTCTAATCAAGGAGCTGGCTGCGTCGGAGTCTTATCCTTGTCCTGTTGCCCACCTGTCCGGTCAGAAAAAGAATTTGTTAGTGATAAGCAACCAAGTTAACGGAAAGACTAGAAAGGAAGACTTACCAACATCTGCTCCTTGATCAACTTGATCATCATCCTCCGCTTGCACACCTGTCTCCTCAGCTGCAAGCAACCGCATGTCCTCCTTCACCGCCACCTTCTCCTCCTTGGTAAACTGGGCGGTAACAACATCCATCCTAAATGCCACGCCACCCTCCTTATCTGCCTCAGCCTGGGCCTCCTCTAGAGCCCTGAGATAGATCCTAGCCATAACCCGAGGGTAATCATCCATCCAGGACAAGTTACCCTGCCTTCAAGTACGGAAGTACATATCCTGGAGCATCCCCTCCATCAGCCCCTCGTTCTCTTCAAACTCCCTCGCCCGGTCCTCGGAATCCGACAACCTTACGACGGCGGCATCTCTCTCCAATTGGTATCTCGAGCAGTCAGCCTGAAGGGATTTCCGCATCGCCTCCATCTCCTCCCTCAACTTGGCTTGAGCAAGCTCTACAGCCTCAAGCTTTCCAGATAGCTCCTCTATCTGCTCAAGATCCGCTTTCCGAACCTCGTCCATCGTGGCAATGGCCATATCGATCCGTTCCTTGCAAGTAGCCTCCATTTTCCGCAGTTCGGCCCGGCTGGCCTCTTCCATAGTTTTCTTTAGACGTCCGGAGGCGGCCTCGTGCTGAGAGATCTGGATGGCCTGATCAGCGAGTTGCTTGGCCTGGTCGGAAACCACTAACCGCAGTCTTATGTTGGCACTCCCAATTTCCTCCCCGGCCTTGACCAATCGGGCATGATGCCCCATCAACTTCCTGGTCTCCTCAGCAACCCGGTCGATATTTGCTTTAGCTTCGTTCCCCATAGCGACAACCCGAGTAGTAAGCAAATCAAGGTCCAGGGATTTGGCCTCATCAAGCACCTTTACCATAGGGTTGCGAGGAAGAAGGTGCTCACTGGTAACCTCGTCGAAGGAAATATCATGAGAACTTAGATCCAGATCAGGATGACCCGCAAATGGGTTACGAGCCAAGCCAGGACGATCAATCTGAGTAACGGTAGGATTTTCGGACGGGTGAGGAGAGGGTGTGAACTCAGTATCCTCCTCCGTGATATCATCAAGAGGCTGAATTGGGGGCTGAGGACCAGGTGAAGGCTCGAATAGGGAGCGACTCCTCTTTCTCTTTTGAATATCCTCTCCAATAACCCCGAGAAGAGGACGGTAGCCGACTACATCCCCGGAACGGTGGGTCGGAGGCTTCGGCTTGGCGGAAGCATTGGAGAGCTTGTATTGTTCAAGCTTGTGCCGAAGATCTGAGGTCTTGGCCGTTTTACCTGCTCCTGATATGAAAACCAAGTGTCACCAACATGTATTGAGCCATCATTCAAGAATTAAAAGAGTAAAGTGAAATTCACCTTGAACCGCCGAAGTTGCTTCAGTAGAGGCGCTCCCGGAAGATAAATCAACGTCGGTCCCAACTTTATCGGCTCTCTTAGATTTCTCCGTCTCCTCCAGACCTTCGAAGGCTTGGCGGAAAGCATCATCCGTCCACTCTTGCATCTCGCCTACTTGCCCAGAAGACAAAGCCCCGACACTGTCGCCACCTCCGGCGCCTTCTCCTCCATCTTCGCCTTGCTCCTCCTCCACCTCTCCCTCCTCTGAGATATCTGGACATGTGCTGGGAGAGGGGCCGTCAGACTTTTTGAGCTTCTTCCCCCCGGCAACCGGATGTTTTGGAAAGGGCCTCCTTTTACTGCTCTTCGACTCGGCCCCTTCTTTAGCTTGGGCAGCCTTCTCTTCAGTCGTGTCTCTCTGCTTGACCACGGACTGCTGTGGAAGGATCAAGCTGTACTCCAAGTGTGTAGCGTTCCTGATCAGGTAGGCCACCGACCCATCTCTCCCAGTAATAGCTTCTATTTCTGCTGCCGTCTGAACCAGGCGGTCATTCTCCACGACCGCAAAACCACCTGTCGCTAGCAAAAAATAAAAACACATAAGAACGAGTATTGCAACCAGAACGGGAATTAAAAATAAAGCTTTGACTTACATCCGGAGGTGAAGCGCCGAATAGAAATGGAGTCATCCCTGACAAAGAACCATTCCTTCTTGAACATGCTGTACTTGGAGTATAAATCCAGGACCGGCTTAAAAGTTACGGCCGATTCCAAGCTGATGTAGGGAGACCCCTTCTTGTAACCTCTCAAGTTGTACAAATACCGGATCTCTCGGTTGGAAGGAGGACGCCCATATCTCCTCTGGAAGATGACAAAGAGACTCACCAGAATGGCATAAGAGTTGGGCTGAAGCTGGAATTGAGCTACCTTTAGATATGTGAGAAAGCTGACTACCCAGGCGTTGAGAGGCGGGATGGCACCGCACATGCAATGGTATCTGCTGTAGGCAAAATATCCTTCGGGAGGATCATACGGCATCACTCCCGCAGCCGGCAATAACATGCGTGCTCGGTCGATCCCGAAAGAGCGGGATATAACATCAAGTTGCTCGCCCTTGAGTGAGCTAGGGAAGAAATCGGGAGGCAAGTTAAGAAGCCCCTGAGGACCGTACCCGTCCACTAGCGATCTCGGGGTGGGCCCATGTCATTCTAGATTCAGCTGAACTGGGGGCACGACGGGAGATTCTCTTCTATCCGTAGTTTTCTTCTTGTCAGAACGGGTTTCAACTCTGTGAGACATTATCTGCAACACGAAAGAGTACGCCGTTAAAACGAAGGATGCAGAAGTATAAAACGAGAAAGTTTATATCAAGACCATCCGGAGTAAAGTCCATCCGGTATAAAGTCCATCCGGTATGAAATCCATCCGGTATAAAGTCCATCCAGTATGAAATCCATTCAGTATAAAGTCCATCCGGCATCAAGACCATCCTATATTAAGTTCATTCGGTAAAACGAAGTAAATCGAAGAAGCCATTCGGCACTCACCTGATTCGGCAACACGATTGATTCGGCAGGAAGTTTTTTGATTCGCCAATCTCGTTCGGTGGGCAATAACGGAGGCCCTAGTTCCGTAATTATAGGCGAAGGTAAACCTCCGGACTAACCGGTTCGGTACTAAAAATCGAATGGGAATGTCAAAATTGGATAACCTGAAACAAAGCACGACATATGTTAGCATATGCCCTACTTTGGGGGGCAAATGTTGGGTACGTTTCTATCACCACCAAGTCAAGATGAGAAAGGAGCCACTGAACCGTTCGGCACCAAGCCAACAGAAGGAAGTAAGGGACGAACCAGCCTCTACCGAACCAATACCTATCCCAACTCGATGTCGGACCAACCCAATGCCGGACCAACTCCATACCAACTCGATGTCGGACCAACTCAACTCCATACCAACTCAATGTCGGACCAACTCCATACCAACTCCATGCCAGACCAATCATCGCCGGACCAAATGCTACCGGACCAAGACATGCCAGGCTAGATCACATCAGCCCAAGCCCACCAGCAGCTATATAAATTCAAGACCCCTGCTCCCAACCTCACTCTATAAATAGAGGTGCAGGGGTACAACGATGGGGACAAGTTTGAGAGCTCAAGCACGGAGAGAACTTTCAAACAACTTTCTTTTACTTGTATCAAAGCTTTGTACTTGTAATCTAAACAAGAGAAGAGAAATAACATATAAAGTGGACGTATGCACATTCTGGCTGAACCACTATAAATCTGCGTGTCTTTTTATAGTTTAGCCTCTGCTTTTCATATATTTGCATAAATCACCCAAATCACTAAGAACAATATAAGATCTACTAAATCATACGACTTTGAGGTGTTTGTCCATTTTTTGTGCAAACATTTATGTATGTTGATATTTTTCTCTTACTTTGTTTATTCTTACCTTGCATACTACTTTACAGGCAACATAATATACTTGCCTAGTTTGTCTCGGCTGTACAAAATGGAGATGGTTTGATGTGGCTCCTATGCAAGCTTTTATACATGTCTTTTATTTTCTTTGTTTTGTTTTCATACTTGAATATATTTATGTTGTTTTCTTTTGCAAGTGTATATATGTATCTTATTGTCTTGTTGTCTGGTTGCTAGTGTTTGAGATGATTTTGTATTACTTTTCTTTGTCTTCCAATACAAGCTTACATACTTTATATTTTAACATCTTATATATTTTCATTTCTTAAACCATTTACTTACAATTTAAATTCAAATCAATATATATATATATATACATATATTTATGTTTTCAAATTGACTCATATATGCCCGTATACATATATATTCACATATATACAATATTTAAATTTAATTGATTTAACACAAATTTATTCGTCTCGGGGAAACTCGCAATCTATTTACCGTTTTATTTCACAAATTTTATTCAAAAATTCAATAAATTATCAATTTAAATTTAATTAAAATCCGGGGTCGTTACAGACTTCCCCCCTTAAAAGAATTTCGTCCTCGAAATTGCCAAGGAGACAAAAAGATAGATGAAGAATGTTTCATCAAATCGAACTGAATATCTATTCTGCATTTGGCTTACCAAATCAGAATATCAATAATAGATACAAGAACGAATCTATTGAATTCTTCACAAAATACTCGGGTTATCCAGATCTACGAAATATACGGTGGCATCGGTTAGTTCGAAGGGATAACTAACCGTTCGTAGAATATATTAGGACCCAAAGAATAGATAGATATATGGATACGATTTCAAAATTTTCAGTTTAAAAACTAAAGTATACCTATCAACCATAGCAAACAAAGCAACCAATACATCCAAACAAACAATTGTGGCCTATTTGGAGTTTATGTCCCATATTAACATATCGAATTTCCTTTCTTGATCGACCAGAAAATACCGAAGAATTGAGAAAAGATGACGAATAAAAGAGATTGATAGAGAAAAGATTATTTCCTCGTTGTTACAGGGTATTGACCATTTATAGTCGTATTCCCCTGTCCCCTATCTCATCCTCTTCTTGCACTCATACTCACTATCAGTGGAAAGTAAGAGAATTTACTGAGGCATACAGACGGATATCTGAGAATTACTCATTCTAGGGTATACTTCACCCTATCTCTAATGAGTTACTTAATGTGTTATACTCCTGAGCTAAAGTTCAACCTTAGCTCTGATACCAAATTGTAACGGTCCGAAAATAGTGGAAACTAGTAGGCTTTGCAACCATCCCAGCCCCACCGTGGCTTACACTGGCACCTCGCAAGTGCTTTTACGGCCAGCCTCTCGACTGTCACAACCAATCCATCCCACTCAGGGACATGTAGGGGTAAGAGTCTCCCGTTCGCTACCAAACCACGAAGCGAGAACCCCCTATCATATCACACAATAAATGAGATCGGAGTATCCACATAGGTTAAATACCAGGGCTCCATACTTGATACCACCCTTTTCCAGAAGGAAATGACATACCCTAAAGGGCGCGACCCTTATAACCTTGCCGCATATTCCTGTTTCGACCATTTCCGGGTTGTGAGGTCCGAAGAGGTCTCGTCCACAAAGCTACGCTTTGTCACAAAGCCATGCTTTGGGTCAACAGATGATCAAAGTAATGATCACAAAGATAAATGATCAAACAAATGATCATATCACAAATGATCAAATAATGATCATCACACAGCAACACTCAGCATGCCACATTACCAAATTGGGAGTATATCCCTGATAACCTTCAACTACATAACCTCTGAGCTCGTACGTCTCAGAGAAGGATGTTAAGCTAAGAGAATAAATTCTCCGCCACCAACAGAAATGTATTTGAAAGAAATCAGCTTTATATCTCAAAATGTAATATCAGACATGTAACCATACAAGTCTGTTCCGGGTTCGAACAGAACCGAAGGCACTTCCGAAGAAGCCCTTGCAAATCCGGGTATTCACAATCCCGATCGGATTTCCCATCACTTAGGAGATCTCTATAATGGGCGCTACTCGGTGCAGAGACAATCGATAGGTTATCCTATCGTTTTCGCAAACACCCGGTCTTCAACACCGGTCTTCAAATGCTATCCATATACGACGTATCACTTATTCGGAATGGGTTATGTGACACAAAGGTCCTCTCCCGGCTAAACCGAATAGTGAGCGTAATATTTTGAACATATGGATATTGGGATTTCAATTAAGTCACAACTTATTACCCAAAACTTTTCTTCAAATGGTTTAACAAATTACCATTTTCAATCTTTAAACAAAAAGATTCATTTTAACAACCTTCAACGGTTTAAACAATTTCCACATTTTAATCTTTTAAACAAAAGATTCATTCACAGATTTTCCAAATTAATTTCCATTTCAATTGGATTAACTCGTTAAATCTTTAAAACAAAGATTTAACTTATTGCTTTCAAACAATTCCATTTCAAATGGTTTAAACAAATCATCATTTTAAATCTGTTAAAAATAAACAGATTTAATTCATAGCTTTCAAAAAGAATTCATTCATAACTTGGAAAACCATTTTTCAATTCAATCTTGAAATTCCTTTAATTAAACTGGAATTTCATTTCTTATCTGAAAGCTTTTATTCTTTTAAACCAAACAGTTTTCATTTTGGAAATCTGATTCATTTATACAAGTTAAGGTTCTTTGGTGAAATCCAAATTCTCAAAATTATACTTTTAAAATGGTTTAATTTCATATAAACTCATAAATAAGTTGAACAGCCTTTTTAAACCCTAGTTTCCAAATCATAGAATTCAATTTCAAATATTGAATTCAAATTTAAATCAAATTATATAAATTTTCAAAACTCGATTAAGTTATTCAAAATAACTTTTATCTTTGAAATTCCATTTCAAAAGCTTTAACATTCAACCCAAATTCATTTTCAAAATCAATTGAAATTTCAATTTCAATTTCAAAAACATTAAATTTAAATCATCTGTGACTTAGCCGATTTCCACGTGAAATCCATATTTGTGTGTGTATGGTGTAGTCCGGGTTTTAACACAATAGTGCAACCACATCATCAGTCATCACAGATCAAAATACAAAAATATAGTTGATAAGCGGTATAACTATAATGCTTATCTTTTATTCACATATCACAGATATATAAATGTCACAGATAAATAAATTACAGATCACAGCACAAATCAAGATGTATCATAAAGCATCATATATCAGGGATATCAAACAATTCACATTCAATAGAATCTAAACATCCATAGGTAAGGTCAGTTGAATGTCTAATTAATTTAAATTAGATAAGTCATCAATCGTGGTTAATTAACATAAATTAATTTCAAATCATTTGATTGATTATCCTTTAATCATTTATTCATTAAATTAATTAACCTTAAATTATTTAATAATTAACCTATAATTATTCAATTATCCTTTAATTAATTTCCTTTAATTAATTCATTAATAAATAAATAAACCCTTAATTAATCACCCTTTAATTAATCATTCTTAATTAATTACAACAAGTGATTATTAATTAACTTTAATTTATTAGAATATCCAACATTAATTACAATAAGTAATTAATCCCTTAATTACTTTTATTAAGTAATTAACAATTTAAAACTGATTATCTTAATTAATTAATCAAATTAATTATTAGAATTATCACATTGATTAATTATTAAACAAATCTTAAGTTAATGACCTTCATTAACTATTAACAATTCTTAATTTCTTTTCTTAAGAAATTTAACTTAGATAAATCAATATTAATTACCAGTTAATTTATCCTTAATAACCAATTAATTAACCACTAATTATTTAATTAATTTAAGTTTTAACTGTAACTTAATAAATCTTAAATTACTTGATAATTAATCTTTAATCATTAATTAAAAATCTAATCTTATCCAATTAATGATACTTAATTACAAATTAGTTACTCCTAATTGATTAGTCTTACTTTAATTAATAATTTAGAACTCTTTTTTTTAGCGACACGGTTGTGTAGCGTGGCACTACACAACCGATTAAATATCATATAAATAGGTAAATAGTGCGATCAACAAGCCTGATCGCTGGCCAAAAGGTAGTAAGATACAGCAAGCTAGTCTTTGCGAGACAGAGTTTTATATACAGAATACATATTGCGAACAACAGGAATGAAAAAGGCTAGAACTATATCGCGGTTAGTGGTGCCCACGATGCCTGCCAGGAGGAACTGCTGATGTGCTGCCCGAGGATTCAGCTGGTGGGGAGCTGGGGTGTGGCAATCTCAGCCTAAACGGTGCGGAGAAGCTACGACCTGATACAGACGAGAAATAGTGAATAATACGTCTACAAGTTCCTTCAAAGTTTGATATGGGCTTGCGGAATACACGTGCATTACGCTCGGCCCAGATGCACCAACTGAATATAGCTATAATGAGATCTAAGAGATAGTTGGGGGGGCTGTTCTGCCAGTGGTCGAAAAACGAGGTGAACGTGAGAATGTGTCCAAGAATGTGAACCGTCGTCGCCGCCCAGACCCTAACAGCAAAATCACATTCAAAGAAAAGATGTTGTAAGCTTTCTGTTGTGGTAGAGCATAAGGCACAGCAGGGATCGACTACGATGTTGTGGCGAAGGAGCCTGTCCCTTGTGTTAATTCGCCCGTGAATAAGGCACCATTGTAGGAAAGCGAAGCGGGGCTGGATCCTGCACTTCCAAAGTCTGGGGAAGGTGAAGAGGCGTCCAGGGTTGTTCAGGTGAGCATAGCAGGAGGCAATAGAGAAGCCGGTTGATGGGTTGGGGGCCCAGGTGAAGGAGTCAGGCCGGGGGTTGAGGTGGGTGATACTGAGAATAGAGGTGACAAGGTGAAGCTCGGTGAGGGTGGTGAGGTCGAAGTAGGAGGTCGGGAGAAGCTGAACTGGGCCCGAAATAGAAATGTCTAGGGTGGAGGCGAAGCTGTTAGTTGTGTGAGCGAAGAGGTTGGGCAGGATGGAGGAGAGGGGAAGCTGGTTATGCCATGTATCCAACCAGAAGAGGCAATTAGCCCCGTTGCCCAGGTTAACGTGGAAGAGCCGTTTGACACGTGGTAGGGTTAATACGACCCCAGACCAGAAGGGGGATGGTTTGATTCCGGTGGGGGCATGGAGGACAAGGTGAGGGTTTGAGTGATAGTGGAGGGAGGTAATCCAAGATTTCCAAAGGTAGGAGCCGGGGGTTAGGAACCGCCAGAGCCATTTGGCGAGGAGCGCGATGTTGAAGTCATGTAGATTAACGATTCCAAGGCCGCCATTTTTCGTGGGTAGGCAGGCGGTCTGCCAGTTTACGAGTCTCTTTATATTACTACCATTCCAAAGAAAGGAGCTTCTGATCGAGTCAATTTTTTTGATTACCCAGGAAGGGAGCTTGTACAGTGACATCCAGTAAGTGGGGATCGCTGATAGAACAGATTTAACAAGGACAAGGCGCCCTGCTGAGGACAAGGAGTGAGCTTTCCATGAGTGGAGTCTGTTTTCGATTTTGGCGATGAGGGGGAACCAATCAGATCTATGTAATTTGGTTGGACGGATTGGGACTCCGAGGTAGGAGATGGGGAAGTGTGCGATCTTGCAGTTGGGCAGGCTGGAACAGGTTTGCCCGAGATGGTCAGCGTTTCCGAGCATGATGATGGAGCTTTTGCTAAAGTTGATGTATAAGCCGGATATGAGTTCGAATGAATATAGGGCTACTTTGAGGCAGTGGATGTGGTTGAACATGGGTGATGCGAATAGAATGGTGTCGTCCGCGAATTGGAGATTGGATATGGTTAGGTTAGAATTGGGGAGGTTGATGCCCTGAAAGATGTTGTTCGAAATTGCTAATTTGATCATACGGTTGAACACGTCGGCCACCAGAACGAAAAGCAAGGGAGAAAGTGGGTCTCCTTGTCGTAGTCCGCGGGCCGATTTGATTAGACCCCCCGAGGCCCCATTAATGACTATCGAGGACATGCTTGAGTTGAGAATAGAGTATATCCAGTTGCACCATTTTGTGGGGAAGCCTCTGTGTTCCATTAGCTCCAAGATGAATTGCCAGTTAACTGAGTCAAAAGCTTTTGAGTAGTCTAGTTTGAGAAGCATTCCTGGTGTTGAGGTAGAGTGGAAGAAGGATATGACCTCCTGGGTCATTGCTACGCAGTCCATGATGTTACGGCCCAAGATGAAAGCGGATTGCTCAATTCCAATTAGGGGGGCTATGAAGGCTTGAAGGCGGTTGGCCAGGATCTTGGTTATGATCTTAAAGGTTGTGTTAAGGAGACTAATGGGACGAAAGGACGAGAGGGAGGTGGCACCGGGCGATTTTGGGAGTAGGATGATATTTGCGTAGTTGATGCGGGCCACAGATGATGGGTCGGCATGAAATTCAGAACACATTTCGATGATGTCGAATTTGATTATTTCCCAGTAGTGTTTGAAGAATAGGGGCCCGAAACCATCTGGGCCAGGAGCCTTGTCATCGGACATGCTTTTAAGCGCTGCCCAAATTTCTGCTTCAGTGAAGGGAAGGTCAAGAGGGATGGGAGGGTTCTTCGGGTAGAGCAGTTTCCAATCAATTGGGGGAAGAGGGGGTGGTGTTTTCCTAGAATGGTTCGGTAATAGTCGGTGAAAAGTTTAAGGATGGCTGATTGATCAGAGGTGGTGTTGTTGTCTTGGGTGATTTCAGGAATAAAATTGGATCTGCGTCTGCCGTTGGCGAGACGGTGGAAGTAAGCAGTGTTCTTATCGCCCTCATCAATCCATTTCGCTTTGGAACGTTGTTTCCAACCTATTTCTTCTTGTAGTGACAATCTGTCTAGGTCAGCTTCCAGCACTCTCAGGCGAGATCGGTCCAATTCGGATAGCGGAGAGGATTCTTCTAGGATATTTAGGTCCAGAATCTCATCTTGGATGGCAGAGATGCGCAAGCGAATGGAGCCCCAAACTGATTTGGCCCAAGGTTTAATGATTTTTCGAAGGGAACGGAGTTTGGAGACGACCCTGGCAGTGGCTGATTGGATGGGGGAAGGCTGAGACCAGATTTCTCTGATGAAGTTATCGAATGAGCCCATAACCGAGCCCATAATTTAGAACTCTTAATTTCTTAATAAATCATCCATATCTTTAATTAATTAAATTAATTAATTATCCATTTAATTACCTTAATAATTTAATTACTCTAAATTATTAAATTTTAATTTACCTTAAGACAAAACAATTATTCTTACTAATGATCAAATTATCATTATCAAAGCATTTAAAAACAATTTACTTTCAACTTATTTCAAATTCCAAATCCATTTAAATTCAAACCCTATTTAGTTATTAGGCAAATTTGAAATTTTAAAAACTTTGTTTCCCACTAAGTGTCAAACTGAACTTAAATGCGTATTTAAACTTTAATACATAAACTCAGTTTAAAACTTGCTTCAAAATTTAAATTAAACTTTAAAATTTTCATAACAGAACAGGTTCTGTTCAAAAAACTGGGCAAACAATACCCGAGCCCATCTCTAAAAACTCCGAGTCAATCTTCCCTCTGCTTCGAGTAAAATACTCGAGCAACTCGAGTAAACTCGGGTTCACCCCCTGTTCAAATTCCAGAAGTACACCAGAAATGAAAGGTGCACGGTGCACATGCACCATGACTCTGACCAACTCCAGGCGACACCACGACGTCGAACACGTCGATGATCACCTCCAGACCCATCTCCAACCACCTGGACTTCATCAACGCCACGAATTCGAAATCGAGCTCAAAGCTGGGACCTGGGAACGTAACTGGCCTCACCACCCAAACCCTGTAAATCACGTCGCCCCCACAACCTCGTCCATCAGAAGACTTGAAATTCCGGCCATAACTTCGTCTACATCTCCCCTACCACTTCCCAAAAATACACGGCACTCGATCAAACCATGATGACAAACGAAACAAAGTTTGCAACCTCACGAAAACTAGGTTTAAGAATTCAAAACGTTCGCCGCTGCCACCACCGATATCCGACCACCATCCCACTATTTTTCCCCGACACCCCGTTCAGTCCGCTACCATTCCTAAGAACCCTGATCTCCATCAACGACTAGATCACCAGAATTCGTCGAAAGAAAAAAAATTTGAACAACTTAAACTGCTCTCTCATCTCTCATCTAAAAATTACAACTCAAGCTTTAAAAATCATATTTTCGCATATGCATTCCATTTATATATCTGAAATCGTAATTTAAAAGGTTTAAATTTTGACTTATGGGAAGTTGTACTCAGCTTTCTTGATTCCCAGAGCCATTTATAAGTTGTTTAAACTTACATTGATTTTTAATCTTTAATATATATTATAACAAACAAGTTTTGTTTAATCTTAAGTTCAAATGTTGGGTAGATCAAGTGATAATGGATTTTGAATCAAAATCCTGGGTTTAAAATCCTAGAACAGAGAATATTCCTAAACATTAGCCTGCACGCAAACTCCATCATCTTTCACAAAGAATTCATATATAGGTATAGATGCAACATACGTATTCACAGACATATATAGGCAACAGATTTTATACCTTTAAGTTTAATAAAAACAAAAGTTACTCACTTATTTTCCAGAAGAAAGAAGAATAAACAGAGCTTTGAAATCTGTTAGCTAGAACTTCTCCTTAATCTCTGGTTTGATCTTGATTTGTTTTGATCTAAGTTGTTTGATGTTTTCAGTTGAATTTTGTTAAAGTTTGAATGATATTAACTTTAGTTTTTTTTCTTTTTCTTTTTTTCACAGTTTAGAATTGAACGAACTTATGTGAGGAGGTGATACATAAAGGAAGTACACAGGTAAATATATTTTGTATAGGGTGATAGTATTTGTACAAGATAATTAATTTCCTTTTGTACCACAGTCAATGATATTTCTTTCTTTACCTTTCTTTATCTGGCCTGGCAGATTTGTGGAGGCTGAGATGACAATGTGTTGGGTACTCAAGATCCAAACATTAATTGCTAAGTACTTTATGTTTACTTGTTTCATTTTTTATGTATGTTGATATTTTTCTCTTACTTTGTTTATTTTTACCTTGCATACTACTTTACAGGCAACATAATATACTTGCCTAGTTTGTCTCGGCTGTACAAAATGGAGATGGTTTGATGTGGCTCCTATGCAAGCTTTTATACATGTCTTTTATTTTCTTTGTTTTGTTTTCATACTTGAATATATTTTTGTTGTTTTCTTTTTCAAGTGTATATATGTATCTTATTGTCTTGTTGTCTGGTTGCTAGTGTTTGAGATGATTTTGTATTACTTTTCTTTGTCTTCCTATACAAGCTTACATACTTTATATTTTAACATCTTATATATTTTCATTTCTTAAACCATTTACTTACAATTTAAATTCAAATCAAAATATATATATATATACATATATTTATGTTTTCAAATTGACTCATATATGCCCGTATACATATATATTCACATATATACAATATTTAAATTTAATTGATTTAACACAAATTTATTCGTCTCGGGGAAACTCGCAATCTATTTACCGTTTTATTTCACAAATTTTATTCAAAAATTCAATAAATTATCAATTTAAATTTAATTAAAATCCGAGGTCGTTACAGTTTTGAGCGTAGAGTTTAGGTTAGTCGATAGCGGGTGTTTCGAGTTTACGTGTGTAAGCGTCTGACTACTTAATTTCTAGTAGAAACCTTGGGGGCAGCACGTAGGCAGGGTTTTACCGAAGCTGAGTAAATCTGTGTTGTTCTATTTTCTGCTTTTATTATTCTATTATTATTTGTGCTGCAATTATTTTATATATTTCCGCATTAATTTTTTATTATTATTTGTATCACCCTATTCACCCCCCCTCTAGGGTGAAATCGATCCTACAAGCCAGAGCATCCAATCATTAGGACAGTGGCACTGGAAAACATGTGTATAAATATATGTATACATCCATACATATATGAACATCTAAGTATTGGGATTTATATCTATTGTGTGTGTATGCACGTTACATTCTCTCATGCATATCGGGAATATAAATTACTAAGTATATACATATTTTTGAGTATAGTACAATATATGTATATGGTTTAAGTGCACATATTGACAGTACCACATATATAAAGTTTAGAGATGTATATACATTTATGTAATCTATTTTGCCACTTATATTTTATATTTACGTGTATAAAAGATATGAAAATAGTTCACATAAAGTAGACAATTAATATAAGAGTAGATTAGAAGAGTGAAGATGGAAAAGTAATTTATGTTGAAAATAAATCTAATCAAATCTAAGTTAAAAAGGAAATAATCATTTCATGTAATTCTACTTTAGTTTTCTTCTACAATCACCAATTAAACAACTAATTAAATATCTTATGGAATTTCAAACTTAATTATATCAAACATCCAAACCATTTAAAAAACAAACAAAGTTTATGTTATATCTGAATTTGATAAGGCACATAATTAACATAAAGAAAATTAAAATTTTATAATTTAATTTATTAACCCAACTGATATAATTGGATTTGAAACATAACTTTATATTTAGGTACATACATACATATATGTAATGAATTGAAATTTAATTTTTATACATGAAACTGAATTAATCTAAGACAAATCAACCAGGTAAAATTTAGTTTAATACTGGTTTACAATTTCAAGGTATGAAGAAGACTTGATTAATTTATATATAAACATTAATATGTGATTGAAAGGAATAAGTGTGATAACAAGAGTAATTTATTAAAACAAAGAGGATTTACAACAACACACAATAGGATAATAAATAAGAGGATTTGTTTCAGATCTCAAATGAAATAAAACATTAATTATTTGGTTAGACAAACTATTAACCAATTATATATTAAAAAATCAATAAATCAATTACACATTCATCAGTTATTTCGGATCCAATTAAATTATCAATATTTAAAACGATACACAAATAGAACTCACAGTTAATCGCAGTACATAGAATAATTTTTAAACCGATTTTAATAAGTGGCTACAATTTACATATATGTGAAAACTTTATTTTAAACATTATGACTGAATTATAAACTTATCTAATAAACTTTGCCCTTCATCACACCTTGATTTGTGGCTTCTCATCAGATTTCAAATAAATCAACATCCCACCTTGCATAGAAGGATGAACCGCCTTTAATTTAATTTGATGTTGAATCAAATTTTTTTGAGGTTTTTTTGGGAAGAAATTTTGGTCATGGATGATAGAGAAATGGAATAAAATTTATGATATTTTAAAGAAATCAAATGAAGAGATCATGTTTTAGCAGAATTAAAGGAACCTTTCCGTTTCTCCGTATCACAACTTCCTTCTTTAATTCCCTTCAAATTTTAATCAATTCAATTAATTGATTCCCTCCTCTCACCATTAAATGGCTGGTCATAGAACATTTTTAGTGTGCAAAATTTCCAAATAATAACTTTTATGTAATTATTTTATTATTTATACTTGTTTAAAATTATATCGATATCGTATATAGATATATCTGTAAATATAACTTTTATATATGCATTTAAATAATTACCAACAACATTAAAAACATCAAATAAATTAACAATAATTGGTATTTCATAAATATTAATTAATTTAAACAATTTATAACATTTACAAATTAATTAAATCATGCGGTTTTCGAAGAAATCACAAATGTGGTTGTGTGACTCAGAATTGTTAATTCAGTCAGCGATTAATATTGAACAATTTAAATATCAATGTTCACACTTCACCTTAGCCAGTGGTATGACAGTTAGCTAAATTCATCGCTTATAAGTCTTTTTGGTAAAATCAAATTTCACAAATACTTAAGTGGTGTTTTTTAGTAACGATAATTTACACCAATTCGCTTCGTCAAAACTATATCACATTAGAACTTATGGAATTTGGTTTTGGTCAAAATTGCAACATCATCCACATTCAACTTTATAATTCCAAACACAAAATCCATGATTCCATAATAACAATTATTATTGACCGTTCTACTCTAGCTAGAGACTTTAATTTTGAGTTGACTGTAGTTGACCGTGATACTAGCTCATATAATCGAAGAGACAAATTCTCTCTTGAATAGTGTTTAACTTCCAATGCTTCCACTCTACCAACTATACTCATTCAATGGACGTTGTGCTATGATTTAACTGTAATCAAAGTGGAGTTTCTACGTTAAAGCTTGACGGTATGCTCAAGTTGAAGGAATTGTATAACATTGTCACATCGATATTCTCTATTTGACCTTAGTTATATTAAAGAATAGAAAACTATCGAGTGAGTTATTCCATAGTTATCTAATAATTATCAGTTGTAACCCCTTGGTGCACCTAGTAGCCACGAGTAATACACTGTCCAATATTTAGAGAACATTACGTACTCTAGTCTCAATAGATGTATCGATATC
The DNA here is from genome assembly GCA_030737815.1 of Allium fistulosum. Lineage (NCBI taxonomy): Eukaryota > Viridiplantae > Streptophyta > Magnoliopsida > Asparagales > Amaryllidaceae > Allium > Allium fistulosum. Next base: position 995,126,025 of record CM060907.1, read on the forward strand.
CAGTGTCGATACATCTTGAAAGGAATATTTAAAATGATATGTTCATTATATTATGACAGACTACTCATGGTTACAACTAGGGATGGCAATGGGGCGGGTCTAGGGTCCAAACCCGGTCGACCCGCCCCTGTTTTGGCCTGTCAAGACCCGCCCCATTGGGTCATTGGGGCGGGTAGACCCGTGACCCGTTCTTAAGTACTCCGGGTCTAGGGTCGGGTCGGGGCTTGGCCGACCCGCCCCAACCCGACCCGCACTACTAACATCTCATGCAATCGCTTTATTACTATAATGATTTATTAATCTTTTTAGATATAAGTGATTCTAGAATGGATATTAAAATGTCCCAGTCAATATCTATAGAAAAAATTAGAGTGTTAAGTTGCGTCATTGATAATTATACAATAACATATGTATATATTTTCTGAATTATTATTGTAGACATCATTTTTATTAACTTCCCATAGACACATTGTTATTTGTATTTCATGTATATTTGGTGATAACGAGTATAAACAAATAAATATATGCACGTTTCTACATAATTTTGAATCAATACATAGAGACTCATCGGGTCTTGGGGCGGGTCGGGTCTACCCTGACCCATACGGGTCGCGGGTACGGGGCAAAATTCCAGACCTGCACTGGGCCTACGGGGCGGGTCTGGGGCAAGGTCTAAAAAATCCGGGACGGGTATAGGGCACTAAAAACCCGCCCCAACTCGCCCCATTGCCATTCCTAGTTACAACACATTGTAACTACTATCACAAAACATACCATTTATGGATTTTCTGTTAAATTTACTAAAATTGAATAATCAATTATTTATATCACATTATAACAAGTACGTAATGAAAGAAAACACCTTTTATATTGAGAAAGATTGGTTATTGAGTTAGATTTATGTAACAAATTACACAATTGCCCATGGGGCATGCTCCTAACTCTATCAAATTAAAGCCTTTGGTCCACCTCTGAGCCTGGAAAAGGAAACCACATGAAGAATGGTGGTCAGGTTAATCCTTTGGTTTCACCTCTGGGCTTGGCTAAAGCCACCACCCAAAGAGTTGTGGTCGGGTTAAGCCTTTGGTCCTGCCTTTGGACCTGGCCATAGTACTCAGTCAAAGAGTGATGGTCGATTAAGTGTTTGGCCCCATGTTTAGGCCTAAACAAAGCAACCACCCAAAGAGTGGTAGTCAAGTTAAGCTTTTTGTCCAACCTATAAACCTGGCTAAAGCACCCATCCAAGAAATGATGGTCAATTAAGCTTTTGGTCCCACTTTTGTGCCTGGCCAAAGAAACCACCCAAAGTGTGGTGGTCAAGTTAAGTCTTTTGTACCGCTTCCAAGCCTGGCCAAATTACCCATCCAAAGCGTGATGGTCAATTAAGAATTTGATCCTACCTCATAGCCTGGCCAAAGAAACCAGCCAAAGAGTTATGGTCTTAAGCCTTTGGTTCCGTCCCACGGCCTGGCCAAAGTTGTCACCTAAAGAGTGGTGGTCATCAAACAAGCCTTTGGTTCCACCTTTGGGCTTGACCGAAGAAACCATCTAAAAGAATATGGATGGTCCAACAAACAGCCATCTAGAAGAAAGGGTATAGAAGGCCAACTATTTAGAGTTAATGAATCATTAAGCCTATTCTGCCAAAGGGTGGCCAAAATGATGCTCAATCAAAAATATTATGCTCATAAATGACTTAGGTAGCCACGATGAGGAATTCATCGCAACAAATGAGCATAGAGCTGAATAACGGAATCAATATATTAAAATTAATGAATTCATCCATCGATAAGCATCCACTTTAAGAACAAGCAATGACGAGGCCAAGTCACTCAACTTAAGAAGAAAGAAGTACGAACAACGAGTAATTAGCTTAATAGTCGAAGAAATTTTACTGAATTACCCGAGAGCCCAGCTATTAGTCGGACCAAAGCTCCTAATTAAAGGATGAGCAGGAATTTTTAAAACAATAGGCTACAATAAGTCTCCATCTAGAGATAAAATTTTCATAAATAAAGGTATTTTTGGAAAAAAGGTTTACCAAAGGCTTTAAAGAACCTGCATACTTTCAAAAATCGATTTCGAAATATGACTCTTTAATAAATGTATGTTCAGTTTTTATATCGAATGTTTTACAAATAAAGCTACATGAATCTTACATTTCAAAGAAATCTTCGAATAATAGTAAAAAGCTTTCATCTTTTAATGAGGTTCTCAATAAAGATGTATCAAAAAGCATTTCATATGTGTGTATAAATATTTCAAAGATATTATGAAAAACTCCTGTGTTTCAAAAACATTTTCGAAAAAATGATTTGTAGTAAAATTGTGTTACACCCCCAAAAGGTATAAAGTCCAAGCTATCGCAAGTCTAGATGTAAAAATATTAATGATGAAAAACAAGGCAATGAGGACTGACCATTCAAAAAAAGGAAAAAGCAAGGCTAAAACAGAAGTTTCCTTAAGCTAAAGCATAAGAAAACTTCTAAGGGGTGGAAGGGCAAGTGTTATGCCCAAAATTCTCTAATTATGAATAAGATTCAAGGCCATGAAGGTCAAGTAAGGAAAGGCTATCGAGAGTTGATGTCTAAAGTTATCAAAAGTTATCAAAGATTGAGACATGCAAGGCTATTGAAGATTTAGATGTGAAGAGGCTATCAGAAGTTGAGATGCGCTAAGCTACCGAAGGTGGAGACATGGAAGGCTATCGCACAACAAAGCGTATAAAGCTATCACATATTGAGAAAGAAAGCTATCACATGTCATGGTAAGAGGCTATGCATAATGAAGCTACAGTGAATAAGGTTCGAGGCAATCGAAGGTCAAGACGGGAATAGCCATCGAGAGTTGAAGTCAAAAGCCATTGAAAGTTGAGATGTGATAGGCTATCGAATGTTGAGACATGCAAGACTATCGAAGATTGAGATGTGCAAAGGCTATCGGAAGTTGAGATGCACTAAGCCATAGAATGTTGAGACATGCAAGGCCATCACATGCCAAAGCATATAAAGCTATCGCATATTGAGAAAGAAAGCTATCGCATGTCAAGATAAGAAGCTATTGCGTAATTAAGTTATCGCATGTTGAAGAGGTTAAAGCTATCATAGGCTAAAGATGTTAAAGCTATCACAGGTTGAAATTGTTAAAGCTATCTTATGTTGACGATGTCAAAGCTACCATAGGGTAAAGATGTTGATGCTATCGATGTTGAAGATATTAAAGCTATCACATGCTATGGTCATCAAACGATTGAAGCTATTGCATGTTAAATAAAGATGCTATCAAATGTTGAAAGAGGAAGCTGTTGCATGCCAAGATGTAAAGCTATCACACACCAAGATGTCAAATTATCATAGATCAAGATGCCTAGCTATCGAAGGTCAAGGTATGAGGCTATCAAAAGTTAATGTCATAAACTATCGAACAAAAGAAGCTATCGTAAGCAAGAACCATCCTTGATACAAAAAGTTATTAAAGGTATACGAAGAAATGCTATTAAATTAGAGAAAATTATTAAAGAAAAAGAGGCGTTAAGGGTGATGTAATAGGATATACTTATTAGAGTATATTGGTGGTCTCCCAGCAAACAAATCGATTCAAGAATATGCAAGAGATGGAGATATGGGCGACATTTAACACAAAAGGATGCTGATAAATCAATTATATGAAATGCTAGTGGATTAACATGAAGTAGGATATATATTCAATTTGTGATAAAAGCTTTCAAAACATTCCTATACAACCATGCCTCCTTTTTTAATATCACGACCAAGATAGTGATTTATGTGAACTACTTCAATCCTAGGATTATGACATATGGCATCATCAAGATTGTTTGTCGTGCCAAGTCACCGATCTGTGTCAACTTCAATCGACCAACACAAGCAAGCCATACCCCTCTCAAACTACTAGGGATTACCCCTGCATAAGAATGGGCTCCTCTCCTCTTTCTCTTTGTTAACATAAATCATTTTTTAGGCTTGACATTTCTAAGCTCACTTGAGAGCTTGAGGACAATTTTAATGGTTAACGAAGAAGAAAAATGACTTGAACTATTGGACATAAGGACCCATAAAAATAGAAAATTACATATAGGCCCTATTTTGACGTTTTGGACTATAAAGAAGGAAATGACTTGTATTTTTGACATATTGACTAATAAATGATGAATTCTTCATATATCCTCGAATTTTATTCTACATGCATATGACCGAAATATGACATGAATTTTGGACATTACAAACAATTTTTATTTTGATCATGGACATATTTGGAATTTTTATTAAATGATGTCTTTCTAAATTATTTTGGATATTGGAACCAAAATTGGTTTAACAACACTTATACAATGTATATAATTGTAAAGAACCAAGATTTTTGACCCTCGATAATAGACACTAATACATCCACTGTATTACATGTCGAGCAATTGAATGCTGGAAAACCCGATTATTAGGGAAAAAGAAAGAAGGAAGAAGATAAGAAGAAAACTAAACAACACAGAATCTCACAGCAGAACAAATAATCTATAACATACCACAAATCTTTACACAAAAGCAAAGCTGTAATATGTGTATATACAAACATCAATCACAGTATACTAATCTATTTCAGCTTGGACAGTTATAACAGCCTGTCCTCACAATTAATGATAAAAACAACAACGAATACAACAGAAAAATAACCATCTACGCAAATACATCTCTAGGCCTCCAACTCGTCTCTTGAAGCTCCTAGCATCTAAACTAATTTGTAATATGCTCGGTCTACCCAAGCATTATAATAAAATAACACCCAAGTCAGTCTGGAAAACTAGCATGAGAAAAACACATCCAACTGGATTTAAAGTTATAAGAAAAATCTTTGAAATCAAAAAGTATCTCGTAAGACCATGATGCATATAAACACGGACGGGTTTTTACCTTACGATAACCAAAACATTTTCTATAGAAAATCCAGTTATATTATAATAATGTCTAGGGGTCAAAGTAAAATATGAATATAGATGGAATGCTTACATCTCACGTTTTAGCATAGTTGGGCACAACTAAGTCTGTACGGTGCTTATTGGAGAATGGATTTCATACAATGACCGGGATACTAGGGTACCGCCCCTCACGGTGCATCTCTAGATAAAATAACACTGAGGACCTCGCCTGGATCCCCTGCCAACACAGGACCAGCCTACCCCTTGCTGGATAGTACCGAATATGATCACCCCTCCATTAATAGGCCCCGAGCATACAATTGAGGGATAATATCGACTCTAGATAGGGATGATCATACCCTACTTGGGAGCAACCCACTTAGCCCTGCTACATCTCCTATGTTTTAGTCATTCCTGGTTGATGAGGCTTGAGGCTACGACTACCTTTCAAGAACTTTTACACTTAGAATGCTCATTTCCCTCCAATTACAATGTGCTGATATCATTCATCCATACAAGTTTGTTCTGGGTCTGAACGAAATCGAAGGCACTATTCCTACTACATCCATTTTGGAATCACCCTCAGGATTAGTAGCGATTAGCCCTTGCTCTTCACATCTCTACCTTCGATTCCATGCTCTTCACGATGCCTTCATTTCGAAATGCATTCATTGAATCGAAGTGGTTTTTGGAAAACATATCTGATCCCAGTCTCTTCAAAACAACGTTCGATAATTTTTGGTAAACTCAACCCCAGTTCTTTAGGAAATAAATAGTCAAAGATAAGATGGAGATCACCTCCTAACCATTAGTGGATGGATTCCCTTATCATTGTCCTAGGAGAATGAAACGAGATTTATACGCACAGTACAACATCATCGGAGAGGACTGTGCCATATAACTCACATGTTTCTCTTGGATATTTCCAAAGTTAAGTTTCGGTCCATTTTCGATAGTCGGTTATTTAACTATCAAATAACAAACATATATTTAAATCAGGGATTTATTTCATAGGGAAAACCAACATTGATTAAGCACATAAGCAATCACAAGCCTCCTTTAATAAATCTTTCATTCATAAAAATCACGTTGTAAATTACTTGTATATAAACACCTTTACAAAGATATTCTCGCATATCCCTATATTTCAATACTTAGAAATATCCATATACTTATTCAACGGTATAAGTATATCCGCAAAATTTAGAAAGATTTTCTTTTTGTTCGCTTCTTAAATCATTTATAAATTCCCTTACAATTCTCCAAACCTATTTATAAACCATTTTATAAATCTCCGAAAAACCATTTATAACCCTTTTATAAAACTTCAATCATTTATAAGCTTCTTGTACATTTCAAAAATCATTTATAAACCCTTTATGAATCCATAAACCATTTATAAAACTCCTTTTATAAATCTATAAACCCGTTTCTAAAATTCGTTTATAAATATCTAACCATTTATAAACTCTTTAACCTTGTAAATAATTTTTCCTTACGTCTTCAAACCATTTTATAAGCTCCTTTATAAAATCCAAGCCTTTCAGCCCTATTCATGGGTCTCAGAAACATTTATACATAATTAAAAGTTTTTACTTCAAAACAGTTTCATATAAAATATTTATTTGAAATAACATTATAAATAAATAAATAATAATTATCTATCTTAAAATATCCTAAAATAATTATCAATCATTTCAAAAGTAATGAGAATAACTCTTTATTCTTATTATAAATAATAGAAATTTATTTCCAAAATCTTATAAATAAATCCTTATTACCGATTTCAAACCATAATTATTCTTAAAATAATTAACCTTCAAATTATTAACATTTTGATAAATGCTTTAAAATGATATTAACTATAAACAAATAACTTTAAAATAATACTAATATAATTTAAATACTTTAAAATAATATAACTATTATTAATTAACTTTAAAACAATGTTAATATAATTAAATACTTTAAAATAATATTAATAAAATTAATACTTTAAAATGATATTAATATAATAGATAATCTTTAAAACAAAATATTTTTGAAACCCAATTTCGGATTCAAAAATCATTTCCTATCTCAAAACCAATTCCAACTAAAATGGAGATTTAGAGTGTATTTTTAAAAAATACCAATTTGAAGCCAATAGCCACCCAACACTTAACTAATATCGATATTGATTTTCTATCGCTATTGGGTTTTATTTTCAAACATATAATGATGTTATAACCACGGTGTCCACAATCCTGTTCACTTTTTAATAATCCATATAACAAAATATTATGGAAACAATTCAAACAATTACGAGGAATCTCATTGGATCCCTCCAACCTGTTTCCCTGCATCACAGCTTATATATTAGCACATATATATGTATGTGTGTAAATAAAATCAACGGTTGTGAGGAATCCTGTTGGAACCGTCCAACCTATTTTCCCTACATCACAACATTATATAATCATAAAATATAATCAACCGCTTCGAGGCGGGATTCGTATACAAAGGGTCATCCGCTTTTACACGGGGACGTAATAGGGTCTCATCAGCTCCACGGGCAGGAATATTCAATCCAGCTAATATAAATATAGCAATTCATCTGAATTATCATTCAACAATTTTTATTAACTATATATCATACTAGTTAATAAAAAAGGTGAGTTTAACTCACCGAAATTTTCCGTTGTCGCCGAGGCGTTCTGAATTCCGTCCGAATTCGAACGACGTTCGAATTCGGTGTAAAACTCAATGAGCCCATTTATTGCTAAACCAACTCCATATCATAGATGGCGTCCAACGAGTGCAACGCAATTCGTTTCGGTCGGATCTCACATGAAGAAGTTATCCTCATTTTAAGTTATGATATTTAAATTAATAATTAAACAACTAATTACAACAATTATATTAATTGCCCTTTTTAAATTCTTAAACCTGCCTCTCTCTCTTCTCTGTATTCTCTTACGCAACTAACCCAACCCAGCCACTAGCTTCTTGACCATCCCCATGCCGCCTCAAGCCACCGGCCTTCGCCGCAACCATCACCGGAGAACCCCATGACCTCGCTGACCCCAACCCCACCGGAACGAACATCCTAATCGCTGTCGTCGCCTCGAAAACCCAAATTGACACCGCACCATTCATCCTCGATTCTCGCCACCATAGGCCACGCAGCACCACCAAATTCGAGTCGTGCCTTGCCCTCACCTCCACTTATGTTTCTTATTCAAGGACCATTGCCCCAAAACCAACCTAGTCCCGGAAAACTCAAACTTGTATATCGCCGATCATCTCCCATTTGCGGCCACCACACGTTACACTGCCTTGATCCAATAGTGCAACCTCCTCGTCTTGTTGCCGCGGCCATAATCCTAGTTGAGGTCGAGGCTTAAAAAAGCCTCTAGTGGCTCCGTTGACATGAGCCGTTGGATTTGGGAAAATTTTGATTTGAAAAAGATGAGAAATATCTCTCATGCTGAAGACGCGATTAAATAGGGGAAAGGTCTGGGTTTGAACATGTGCAAGGTGAGGGCTTGTACGGGTCTGGTTTGAAGGTGATGGGTCATGGGCTTGTATGGTCTAATATAGTTGTATAATAACGTATATATTATTTAAATTTAAATTATCAAGCTATACAATTTTGAACCCCAACAGAGACATGCCGCCTGGCTTTTTATATGTTATACCCCTATTTCGAATACAATGGAACTAGTCTCGAGCTCTAATTCGATCGTATGCAGAAGATGACTTTTTGAACCCAATTATTATATTAAATTTTCAATATTAAATCCTACGCGTTTCGATCTCGCACGGCCAAATGATAAATCTGATTGCCATGAAATTTGACGGCGTATTATAATTCATTATTATGGATCCAATGAAACTGGTTTCGCCAAAATCCGAGACAGTGCCCCGAAAGGCTATTTTTATACGTTAATTAAAACGAGTTATTTTCAATAATTAAATCACTTTTAAATCCATTTTAAAAGTTTTATTATCTTCTTTCTTATTAAATAGAATTTAAATAAGCTTTGAAATTATTTTATCCAACTTAAAACCCAAGATTCAATTATTTAAATATTTTTTATTATTAAATTCAACAATTAAATTATCCAATAAATTGCTATATTCGAAACTCGAGTTATTTAATCTATAAAATTAACTTTTCAATATTTAAAATTAATTAAATATTCCAATTTCAAATAAATTCTGGGTCTTTACATTCTCCCCCTTAAAAGAATTTTATCCTCGAAATTGCCAAGGTAAGAAAAATGCCCAAACACATTACTTTTAAAAACCAATTAGTTGAAAAAACTTACCAAATCCTTTTAAGCCTTTAACTTTCCAAAATCAATTTGTTGAAACCTTGTTGTTACTTTTACTACGTTTTCGAATTCATTCATAGATCTAATATTATTACATTCAATCATTTAAGGTTATAACTCAAAAATTAAATTTTAGTTATTAAAAATTTTCTTCAAAATTTTTAACTCTTTAAATTTTCGGAAAATTTCGCCAGCGTCTCCTTTGCGTGGCTAAATCAGAACAACTACAAATTGCCACTGCGAGCCCAAACCAACCAAGAAAACAAAGTCAAGTGGCTCAATCATAAAACCATCAAATCAAACAATGATTTAAACATGTACCTTTTAGTCGGCAACTAAATTTTACTTACGAAATCAAACGCATCAACTAGCTTTTGCTTTTATATACCTGCATCTTATTTACCAATGATATCCAATTATATAGTTCATAATCATATTAATTTGCAATTTCAATTTTCAACATTTGCTTCACTAAAACCCGTATGATGTACACATATCATTTGTATGCAAATCTCAATCTGATCGCTCGCTCGATCACACAATCTCACTTCCGAACTAGTATTGTTCACACGACCACTCCTGTGCGAACTCAGATCTGGTTCTTTGATCAGAAACCGCCATTCTTCCTGCATAGCCATAAAATATGATGGAGAATTCCAGAATCAATCAAAAATCCATATCCAGTGTTCGCCGTCGAGAATCGAGTGAAAAATCCTTGTTCGGATCGATGTAAATCATCTTGAAATCATGTACTTGAATCTGGATCAAACCGTTATGCGAATAAAATAACATACGTACAACTTACGTATTCATTTCCATTTACTTCCATTGAATTGATTTACATTCATTTTATTTGCATTCAATTTAAATCAAATTCCCTTATTCATATTAATTCCACTCACATTCAATTATTCAAATATTCTCGATTATTAAATTCAACAATTAAATTATCCAATAAATTGCTATATTCGAAATTCAAGTTATTTAATCTATAAAATTAACTTTTTAATATTTAAAATTAATTAAATACTCTAATTTCGAATAACTAAAATTCTGGGTCGTTACAATAATGGTATAATAAAGGAAAAAGGGAAAAGGTGATCAACTAGTTTGGACTTTGCCTATAGCTATGCACACCAGCTCAACCTAGGGATCCAGTGTCTATTGCATAGAGAATGATTGCCTACGTACCCTTTCGAGACCAAGCCCGCTTAGTTCTATTTCCATACTTGGACCTATCTATCATATCGCCCATGGTTTGTTAGTGCATCCATATAATAATATTGGCATATCTATCATATCGCCCATGGTTTGATAATACAAAATAGGGAGCATTACTCAACACACACAGATACAACCAAAATTCATCTAATCCCTATTTCCAATAATGTCAATCAAATATATCGAACAAATACTATTTCCCAACAAAAAGGGTGAATTCACCAACCTAAGGGCGATGACAATACTAGCTCAAACAACAACAACAATAACAATCAGTGAAAGCCAACAATCACACATGCTAACAAATGGTAATTACCGACAACTCTATATATACGAATAAATAGCAATTACCTTCTCCAAACAATAATCGCTGACGGTTATTGTTGTGTTGGTGCCAATTATGTAAATAACAATAAAGATATATGTATATAGATATAAATAATAAAAAAATTATTTTTTTATTTATAAATTACTAGTTAGAAAACATATCAGATCTGAAGCTACAATGATTTTAATAAATATATATATATATATATATTATAATGAATTAAACAGTTTCGACCATAATAAATTAATATAAAATAAGTATTTGATGAAAATTCAATTTTTATATTTTTAGAAAATTTGAAAACACATTATAGGACTTATGAAAATTTTCTAGAATTTTCTCAATTAAAGTAATATTTTTAATTAAATAATTGATAACAGGTCAAAATTAAATTAATTTTAAAAATATAAAATTACGTTGGAAAAATCTAACTTTTTTCGAAGGCACCTGACATGATGAATTAATCTTAAATTATAAAATTAAATTTTAGAAAAATGGATTATTTTATATGAATTTATTGAATCGGATAATCCTTAGATATTAATAATATATATATATATATATGAATGATAAAAAATTATTTTCAGCACTTATAATTCATAATAAATATAAACAAGTGTTTTGAACAATTTCAGATCATATTATACATTAAGTATGAAAACATATGTTTTAATTCAAACTGTATGTGAATATTAAACCATAAATTAATACACATATATGTATAAACTTATATAATTTTAAACTAAAATTTATTTTAATATTTAATATCAGATTACAAACATAAATCATGAACTAAATCTTCAAATTCTATACACATATCCAATCACCATTGTAACAACAATAATACATACAACAATCTCACCTAACAAATGAAATAACAATAATTTGATTATATACATAAGTTTACATGATTAACAAATCTAAAAACATAATAATGTGATCAACGTATAAATAAACATTACCTGAAACAGATTGCCTAAAGTCCACATTGAAATAATGAATTCTCTTTCTCTAAAATTACTTGATCCTCATATTGCTAGTCTAGAATTAACGACCTTTCACTATTAAATAGCTTCTTGTTTAAATTGAATTGGATTTGATATTTTAGGATTAATTTAGAGAAACGTTGTAGCCATGAAAGTAGAAGGTGATGGTGGCTCAAAAGAATGAATTAGTGTGCGATTCGGGTTTTGAGATTAGTATTTATAATGGTAGGATAAGAGAGAAAACTATGTAAGTTTCTCACTAGATCTTAATCACACATCTCCAAACCCTAATCCCATGTTGTAGCCACCCCTAACCCTAGCCAAACCAGTCGCCTATCATCTCTTGAGTACCATGGGTTATGAGCCCATTTAGCCCAAACTAAATATATAACATTATATTTAATTTATTATCGATATCTCATATCGATCGACATATTTATAACTTTTATAAATACATACAACAATTATATTTCTCAAATCATACTCAAATTTCATAACTAATATTTCATAAATATTAATTAATTTAATTAACTTATAATAATTATAAAATAATTAAATTGTTTGGTCTAAAGAGAATTCATCATTTCGGTTGTGTGACTCTTGGGTGTAAATTCGGTCAGCAATTAACATGAACTATTCGAATATTAACATTCACACGTCACTCAGCAGGTGGTTTGGCATTATGACCAAATTTATTGCTTACTCGGCTTCGGTAAAATCCAATTTTACTTTATTAAGCATTACCCAATTCTGACATTTATTTATACCAATTCTCTTCGTCAAAACTATATCACTTTGGACTTATGGAATTTGGTAATGGTCAAAATTCCAATATCGTCCATATTCAACTCAATAGTCCAAACACAAAGTCCTTGATTCAATAATAAAAGTTATTATTAACCAAAATTCTCTGGCCAGAGACTTTAACTTTGAGTTAACTTGAGTTGACCGTGATTGTAACATCCCCCTACTTGGAGGTCCAAAACTAACGGCTACGGATGCTACAGTCATCCATAATTATTAATCCTCGGCGACCAAATACGACAATGTTAGATACATTGATACACAGAAACACATGAATATGGAAAATTTTAAAACAGCAACAAAGTCCATATTCCATTTCTGAGCGCAGACCACGTTTAGACAAAATATATTTTTTACAAAATACGCCAAGAGCGACATATGAAGATGCCCCCTTGGATGATCAGAGTATATAATAAGGCAATAAAACAAGTTTGACTTTACAACCAAACACAGTGGAAATAAAAGAACTCTAAGTAGCTAACATGTCTCCTGCACGTCACTGGAAGCTTTATTCGTATAAAAGAAAACCTGAAAACCCTAAGCCTCAAACTACCCAAAATCAATTGAGTACCCGAGAGTTTAAGGGGAAAACAAAAACTTTGAGTCAGACATAAAGCCTGGTATGAATAATAATTTACCATCTCAAATCATTTCGATATCTAGTGAGACCACGCTCTTAGCAAAACGTATTTTCCCCTCACTAGTATCTTAAAACCTTTATAAAATCATATACTGTGCTCTTGCATCCACAATGGTTAACACAGTTCAAAACAATAATATGATGATATGCAAAACAAGTGAATCTATTCTGGATTACCCATCCCCATTCATTTTTTTTGATGACCGATCACAGTTATAGTTACTAAGGTTACTATTAGCCTAATAGTTTTCATGGGCTGGCTATTAACCGGCAAAGTGATTATGGACTCCCTGTCCAGTTACATAGTTTTCATGGGATCACTAAGAACCTATTGGTAACTCCAATATCTTTACTCTTATCCTAGTTTTCATGGGCAGACTAGGAACCTATTGACTAACTGTCAATATCTTAATCTGGATATAGTTCTCATGGGCTAACTATAAACCTATTGGCTCCTACCGTATCAAATCATAGTTTTCATGGGCTGACTATGAACCTATTGGCCCCTGCCAATATCTTTCCCTTTACACAATTTCATGGGCTTACTGTGAACCTATTGTCCCCTGCCAATATCTTTAATTAAGATTTTAACATATCTTAAGTTATATTCACTACTGGATCAACCTACCTGGTTATTCTGTGCTTCCCCAATGTACCGTTATGGGTTAATTATAATGTGAATGAATATATGAGAAGCAATCATAAAAAAATGATAATGCTCTCAAAAATCTTTATTTATGCCATGATTTCTCCTTTAGAATGAGAATGGGTTATTTGTTATGAAACCTTAAACATCACTTTCGAAACCACTTGATGATCTTCATCGAAAGCATAGAAAACCTATTTTCAAAATTCTAAGTATATACCATTCGAAGCTCTATAAATCAATCCTTTTGAAACCAAATCATACCTTTCGAATGTGTCAAAACATTGCCAAATAATCTATAAAATACATCTTCGAAACCAATCAAAGTACCCCTTTCGAAAGCATTGGGTTTTATTCTTTAAAAAAATCTTTTGGGTCAAAATGGTTACACATGAAAGTATTTCTTTCGAAATCTTTAATAAAATATTTTTGGGGGAAAAATTGATGGGGTCGGAACCATCTATTCAAAAGATCAAACCCTTGGAGTAAAACTTTGAAGGATGGCATCGGAACCCTCTTACGACACTATTGCCTTCGAAACCCCAGAACTCCTTCGAAAGCATTTAGGAAGTGACTTAGCTTAAGTTTAGAACAAAGAGAACCCTTCGAAAGCATTGATGGCTGCAATACATCCGAAAGGTAAAAGAATAGTGGCTGGGTTTCGATCAGGTTGGAACCACCACTTTTGAAAGCATTATATAAAAACAAAGGAACCCATTCGAAAGATCCTACTTAAAACATGATATGGCAACCTATTTAGAAAGCTATTTAGAAGAACCCCTTTCGAAAACATAGGTTTGGACTACGTCAAAATCTTTAGGCAAAACAAAGCAGGTACTTAACATTTGAAAACAAAACTAAGTTTTCGACCCCATCGGAAGTATTGCTTTCGACACCCTGGCTTCCGCCTTTCCTCCAATCCATTACGTACCATCTAAGTGATACCTTGTGTATTGGTTTCGACTAGGTGGGTTTTGACAGGGTTGGTTTCGACTGAGTCGAGGCGAAAGCATTGGGTCGAAGGCCACTTCCAAAAGAGGCGGAACCAACTTTTTATTTAAAAGGCCGAATTAATGCTAAATTTAGTAGTTGCTTTATAACTAACCTTCCTATTTGTAAACACCTGGTTGGTTGCCTTAAAACTTTTCAAATACTTTACAAAATAACTTCCGTATTTATCAGACCTAAATCAAGGAAAAAAGTAACGTTTAAGCCCTTCCATTAAGCAAAACCAATATTGCAAATAAGTCCTCCTTTTAAAATAATTTATTTTCCATGGCAAATTAATTAGAAAAAATCCCCAAAAATCACAGAAATTCTATCTCATCATGTTATCTAACATATTAAAATTTCAGACTCAATTTCTTCTTTAAATAATCAAAATAAACTTTTAACCCAAATATATCATATTTTCCTTTAGAAATTCATAATAATTTTTTCATAGCTTGAAAAATATAAAAATTGAAACACATCTCTAAAATCATGTTTTACCTGACATATAATTTTTCCATGGCATTTTAAAATAAATAATAATCGGCTTTGCCTTAAAACCGTGCAAATTCAAATGTAAATGAATTAGTTTAAATCGAACATAGAGTAATTCAAGCATGTCATCATCCAAAACATCATAAAACAAATTTAATCTTAAATTCGAAAACATATGATTATAAGAAATAAAATAGAGATGGTATAAATTATTATTCACCCTGGATATAATAAGGAATTTGAGATTTGTAGAAGATTGATTCCCCTTGCCTTGATCCTTAACTTTGCTTTAATTTTTCTTCCTATTTTCCCTTGTTGATGGCCGGCTCTATTTTAGGTTTTTGATTTGCGTTTGTGAAAATGAAAAGTGTACATAAATGGGCAAGAACGTGAAATGCATAGCCATGAGTAATAATAGTGTGGCTAATTACTAATATGCCCATGTTTAATTAAATACATTAAAGCCAATTTTAGTCCAATAAATCAATTACTTAAGCATGACCTTCTTATAGTTTTATTCAAATCTCTATCCTCTTATCATCACTATTCTATTTAATTTATCTAATTAAATCTTTTGAATAATGTTATCAAAATTTAAGGATGTTACAGGCTCCCCCTTAAAGAATTTCGTCCTCGAAATTCAGTAAGGACTAAATACTAAACATAGCAATCATCTATAACAACTCCTAACGACCATACTAGCCTACCTTAATAGTAACTATCTATATGAATCTAATATAGACATACCCTCAAAGCAGATCAGGATAAGTATCTTAAATCCTGTCTTCTGTCTTCCAAGTACAGTCCTTGTCATTGTCGCTCCACTGAACTTTCACCAACTTGACTGTCTTGTTCCTCAATCTGTTATCATCTCTCGCTACAACCCAAACTGGTTGTCTAAAAAAGTCAAATTAGGCTCTACTACTAGATCTTCTAACCCCGTCGGAGGAACAGTAGTCTCTGGATCATGCACATACTTGCGAAGATGAGACACGTGAAATACATTATGGATACATGCCATACTGCTAGGCAACTCTACTCTGTATACGAATTTTCCAATCCTCTCTATAATCTGAAATGGTCCAACATATCTTGGGGCTAACTTCCTTGATTTTCCAAATTGTACCATACCCAATCGGTGATACCTTAATGAAAATCCTGTCTCCAACTAAGAACTCTAGGATTTTACGCCTCTTATCTGCGTAACTCTTATGTCAGGATTAAGCTTCCTTCCTCCGTTCTCGGATCAGCTCAATTTTCTCTTACGCCTCTCTAATCAAATCCATACCTAAGACTAATTTGTCACCAGTCTCCAACCAACATGCTAGTAATTTGCGTGGCCTTTCATACAGAGCTTTAAAAGGCGCAATTCCTATACTAGTCTGATAACTATTATTATTGGAAAACTCAACCAAATGCCGGTGATCTTCCCAAGATCCACCAAATTCTAATGCACAAGCTCTCAATAAATCCTCGAGTACCTTGTTGTCTCTCTCTGTCTACCCATCCGTCTGAGGGTGATATGCAGTACTCATTTTAAGCTTGGTACCTAATACCTCCTATAGACTCTTCCAGAATTCACTGGTAACAAAGCATCCCTGTCACAGACTATACTACTAGGAACTCCATTTAGTCTAATTATGTTCTTCATGAACAACTTAGCTAAAACACGTGCCATCCTAGTTGACTTAACTGGCCATATACTTTCATTTCCTTTATTTGACCATGGCAACCCGTCTATAAAATCCATGGATATCAAGTCCTATTTCCAAACTGGAATCTCTAAAGGTTGAAGCAACCCACTCGCCTTCTGATGTTCTACTTTCACTTGTTGACAGTTTGCACACTGCCTAACCCACAAGCCAACACCCATTTTCATTCCTTCCCAATAGAAGCTTCTATCGTGATACATCTTGGTTCCTACAGGATGAATCGTAAACTTGGACCGATGACATTCTCCCAGAACTTCTTTCCTCAAGTCATCCACATTCGGAACACACAACCATCCCTTCTTTCTCAACAATCCTCTTTGGCCAAGACTAAAGTCTATTAGATCACCGATCCCAATTCCACCCTCAATCCTTCTAACCTTCTCGACTAACATTGGATCCTCTTTTTGCTTAGAAGCAATCCTTTTGATCAGCACTGGTTAAACTTATAAACAAGACAACATGGCGGTACTCTGATTAGAATTAGCAGTCGGCCTTAATTGCACAGCACAACTGGCCAAAGCTTTTAAATCTTTCCATTCTGCCAACATAGCTAACACCACATTCTGATGTCTTCTGCTAAAAGCATCCGCTAACTTATTACCTTTCCACGGTGTATACTCTATACCAAAATCATAAGCAGCCAAAAACTCCAGCCACCTCTGTTGTCTCATATTCAACTCCTTCCGAGAAAACAAATACCGTAAAGACTTATGATCGGTATAAAGCTCAAACCTCTCCTCTAAGAGATAATGTCTCCAAATCTTTAATGCAAAGATCACTGCAGCCAACTCCAATTTATGAGTAGGATATCTTACTTCATGTGGTCTAAGCTTCGAGAAGCGTAGGCAATCACTTTACCCTTCTGCATCAACACAGCTCCAGATCCAGTTCCACATGCATCAGTATACACCACCAACCCTTGGTTTCCGTTTGGAACTACTAACAAAGGTGCATTGGTCAACAAATGCTTTAACTTAAGGAATGCTTCCCCACATTTGTCGGACCAGACAAACTTCACATCCTTCCTGGTTAACTTAGTCAAGGGTGCTACTATCCGTGAGAAATCCTTGATGAATCTCCGGTAGTAGCCAACAAGTCCAAGAAAACTTCTACTCTTAATCACCGTCTCTGGTCTCTTCCAATTATTAACAGCTTCGATCTTATCTGGATCGATTGACAAGCCTTTCTATGAAACCACGTGACCAAGAAATTTAACCTCTTTGTTCTAAAAATGACACTTAGTAAACTTCGCCTTCAGTTGATACTGCTTCAGCATCTCCAGCACCACTCTAAGATGATCCTCATGCTCACTTTCATTCTTAGAGTATACTAAAATGTCGTCTATAAATACCGCTACAAACCTATCCAAGTACTCTCAGAAAACTTGGCTCATCAAATCCACAAAGAAAGCAGGTGCATTCGTCAATCCAAATGGCATCACTAACCACTCATACGAACCACACCTAGTCCGAAATGCCGTCAAAGGAATACGGTCCTCTGCCACTCTTAACTGATGGAAACCTGTGGCCAAATCCAACTGGGAAACACTTTGCCTCCACATAACTGATCAAATAGATCATCAATTCTCGGCAAAGGATACTAGTTCTTGATCATCCTCTCATTTAACTTACGATAGTCGATACACATCCTCAACGATACATCTGGTTTCTTAACGAACACTGCGGCTTCTCCCCAAGGCGAACTGCTTGGCTTGATAAAATTCCTTCCTTCAAGATCCACTTGCTGCACCTTCAATTCATTCATCTCTGTAGGTGTCATCCTGCTAGGTGGTCTACTAACAGGTTCAGCTTCGGGCACAAGATCTATACGAAACTCAACTGCTCGTTTCGGTGGTAGCCCTGTGACTGGCTCGAAGACATCCGCAAACTCTCTTGCTACTCGAACCTGACTTAACTCATCTCCTATCTCCATAGCACTAAGACCCCGATCAGAATTCTCCACTGAAAATATTACTCGGTTATGACTATCAGGATGTCTCAGTGATATCTCCCTATCCTGGCAAAATATTCTAGCCTCATACCTACATAACCAATCCATACCAAAAATGATCCGAAAATCTACGAAATTAATAACATACAAGCTGCATGCAAACTTATGACTTAACAAATCAACTTCTAACTGGTCACATCTCAACCCTAGAGTTGCATACCCTCCTATTGGATTTGCAACCCTTAAGGAAGTAACAAGGTAGGTGGGTTCTAAGCATAATCTATCAACCAAACACTGAGATATAAATGAATGTGATGCACCGGTATCAAAAAGTACCCTAACTGGAATACTCTTAATCAAACGTGTACCTTCCATCACAGTCTTCCCTTTATCAGCTGTAGTAGGCCTAGCTGGTCAATTAGCGAAAACCTTTCCTTTGTCCTCCCTAACTAGCTCTGAACACTGATTCTTGTAATGCCCAACTTGATCACAGTTGAAGCACTTAACATTCTTCTTATTTGCAACCTTCTTCCCATTCGCATAATGACCCTTCTTGTCACACTTAGAGCAAACTAACTCTGCCTTTGCCTTCTTGGTAGTATCTCCCTTCTAGGCTCCCTTCACTTTCTCTTCTTCCCCTGAGAACCCTGAATTTCCACTGGCTTCTCTCTAGCACAACTAGCAAGCATCTCCTCATAGCGGCTAGTCCATCTCCATAACTAAATTACTAGGATCACAGAGATGTGGCAGGGTCGCCCTAGCAATTTTGGGATTCGATCCCCTAATGAACTTCTTGTTCCTTCTAATGATGGTGTCTATAGTATTATGTCATAACGGGACAGCTCCTCAACCTTAGTGGCATGCTCAACAACCGACATCTCTCCCTGCTCCATATCCATCTCTCCCTTTCAACACCATTCCCTTCAAAACCCTGAACCCTTTCGAAAGCATTTAGGAAGTGACTTAGCTTAAATTTAGAACAAAGAGAACCCTTCGAAAGCATTGATGGTTGCAATATATCCGAAAGGGAAAAGAATGGAGGCTGGGTTTTGACCAGGTCGGAACCACCTCTTTCAAAAGCATTATATAAAAACAAAGGAACCCGTTCGAAAGCTCCTACTTAAAACATGATATGGCAACCTACTTATAAAGCTATTTAGGAAAACCCCTTTCGAAAACATAGGTTTCGACTATGTCAAAATATTTAGGTGAAACAAAGCAGGCACTTAACATTTGAAAATAGAACTAAGGTTTCGACCCCATCGAAAGTATTGCTTTCGAAACCCTGGCTTCCGCCTTTCCACCAATCCACTACGTACCATCTAAGTGATACCTTGTGTATTGGTTTTGGCTAGGTGGGTTTCGGCAAGGTTGGTTTCGACTGAGTTGAGGTGAAAGCATTGGGTCGAAGGTCACTTCCAAAAAAGGCGACACCGACTTTTTATTTAAAAGGCCGAATTAATGCTAAGTTTAGTAATTGCTTTATAACTAACCTGCCTATTCGTAAACACCTGATTGGTTGCCTTAAAACTTTTCAAATACTTTACAAAATAACCGCCGCATTTATCAGATCTAAATCAAGGGAAAAAGTAACGTTTAAGCCCTTCCATTAAGCAAAACCAATATAGCAAATAAGTCCTCCTTTTAAAATAATTTAGTTTCCATAGAAAATTAATTAGGAAAAATCCCCAAAAATCACATAAATTCCATTTCATCATGTTGTTTAACATATTAAAATTTCAGACCCAATTTCTTCCTGAAATAACTGAAATAAATTTTAAACCCAAATATATCTTATTTTCCTTTAGAAATTCATAATACATTTTCCATAGCTTGGAAATTTATGAAAATTGAAACTCATCACTAAAATCATGTTTTACCTAACGTATAATTTTTAGATGGCATTTTAAAATCAATAACAATCGGTTTTGCCTTAAAACCGTGCAAATTCATATGTAAATGAATTAGTTTAAATCGAACATAGAGTAATTCAAGCACATCATCATCCCAAACATCATAAAAACAAATTTCATCTTAAATCCGAAAACATATGATTGTAAGGAAAAAAATAGAGATGGTATAAATTATTATTCACCTTGGATATGATAAGAAATTTGAGATTTGTAGAAGATTGAATTCCCTAGCCTTGATCCTTAGCTTTGCTTTAATTTTTCTTCCTCTTTTCCCTTATTAATGGCTGGCTCTATTTTAGGTTTTTGATTCGCATTTGTGAAAATGAAAAGTGTACGTGAATGGGAAAGAACGTGAAATGTATGCCGTGAGTAATAATAGTGTGGCTAATTACTAATATGCTCATGTTTTAATAAAATACATTAAAGCCAATTTAAGCCCAATTAATTAATTACTTAAGCATGGCCTTCTTATAGTTTTATTCAAATCAATCCTCTTATCATCATTATTCTATTTAATTTATCTAATTAAATCTTTTGAATAACGTTATCAAAAATTAGGGATGTTACAGGCCCCCCTTAAAGAATTTCATTCTCGAAATTAAGTAAGGACTAAATACTAAACATAGCAATCATCTGTAACAACACCTAACAACCATACTAGCCTACCTGACTAGCATCTATTTATATGAATCTAATATAGACATACCCTTAAAGCAGATCTGGATAAGTATCGCGAATCCTGTCTTCTAAATACAGTCTTTCTAATTGTCGCTCCATTGAACTTTCACCAACTTGACTGTCTTGTTCCTCAATCTTTTCTCATCTCTCGCTACAACCCGAACTGGTTGTCTAATAAAAGTCAAATTATGCTCTACTACTAGATCTTCCAACCCTGTCCGAGGAATAGTAGTCTTTGGATCATGCACATACTTACGAAGATGAGACACATGAAATACATTATGGACACCTGTCATACTGCTAGGCAACTCTACAATGTATGCGAGTTTTCCAATCCTCTCTATAATCTGGAATGGTCCAACATATCTCAGGGCTAACATCCCTGATTTTCCAAATCGTACCACACCCTGCATCGACGATACCTTAACGAAAACCCTATCTCCAACTGAGAACTCTAGGTCTTTACGCCTCTTATTTGTGTAACTCTTCTGTCAAGACTGAGCTTTCTTCATCCGTTCTCGGATCAACTCAATTTTCTCAGACACCTCTCTAACCAAATCCGGACCTAAGACTAATCTGTCACTAGTCTCCAACCAACATGCTAGTGATTTGCATGACCTTCCATACAAAGCTTCAAAATGTGCCATTCCTATACTAGTCTGATAACTGTTATTATAGGAAACCTTAACCAAATGTAGGTGATCTTCCCAAGATTCACCAAAGTCTAATGCACAGGCTCTCAATAAATCCACGAGTACCTTGTTGACTCTCTTTGTCTGCCCATCCATCTAAGGGTGCTATGTAGTACTCATTTTAAGCTTGGTACCTAATACCTCCTGTAGACTCTTCTAGAATTCACAAGTTGTAACCTCCCGTATCTTGAGGCCAAAAGCTAAGCATTACAGATGCTGCAGTCATCCATAGTATTAACTTCTTGTGACAAAATATGGTAATGGTATCCATAATATCATAAGCACTTGAATATGAATAAAATCACAGATTTCCAACAAACAACATTTTACTGATTACATTTCAAAACAAATTTAATTCCAAGTTACATAATCCCATATCGTTTCCCAAGTAAAGATTAATTATAATCATTATAAAAATACGCCAAGAGCAACATATGATGATGCCCCATTGGTTGATCAAAGCATTATAGTCAAATCTGACTTAATACACAACGGAAATAAACAAAACAATCTGTAACTCCTAATTAGCTATCCGCCAACCACTTACTTGTCTCCGGAAGCTTTATTCGCCAAAATTTTGAAACCTGAAAACCTTAACTCTCAGCCTACTCAAATCAATTTTGAGCACCTGAGAGTTTAAGGGGAAACAAAAACTTCGAGTCAGACATAAAGCCTGGTGTGAATAATTCTGTTACATCTCCGTTTCCTGATATTAAGTGAGACCACGCCGCTTAGCGTAACGGGTTTCCCCTCACTAATATCCTCGTTAAAACATATATTTTGCAAATCCTTTCCTTCAACCAAACTAGTTAATCAAATTTATTATATCAAAATAGCAATATCCTTTATGCTAATTAATGGACTATCTGTCCATAAAACATGTAATAAGCGGACTATCTGTCCATTACATAATAGCAAGGTCCATTATGCTAACAAATGGACCATCTGTCCATAATGTTGGGCTGACTGGCCGCAAACTGGACTAACTGTCCGCATCAAAATGGACTAACTGTCCGAAATCTGGGCTGACTGCCCGCAAACTGGACTAATTGTCCGAATCGTTTTATTAGGGTTAACTATCCTTCATCATTTTCCTTGAAAACCTTTTCAAAATGATATAACCTTTTAAATCGTACTTATACAAGGAAAATATGTTCTTATCTTTACTCTAAGCTATTTTGCAATATTATATATACTTTACTCAAAATAATGTTGATGAATTTTAATAAGGATTAGCTATCCTTCCAAAACAAGTTAAAACCATTTTTTTAACTAGAAAATACTTAGGCTATATTGCCTATTTAATACATTCGAAACCTTTGTTTAAAACCTTTAAACAACCCTTTCGAAATCATTAAAGGTAATCCCTTCAAAACCATTGAAAGTGACCCTTTCGAAACCATTAAAAGCCTTTTGAAAACATTGGAAAACCTTTCCTTTCTTTTCTCCGAAAGCTTTAAAATATTAGACATCCTCCTTTAAAACCTTTAAATATTGTCTTTCAAAAACATAAGAAAAACCCTTCCTTTTAACCCTTTCGAAACCATAGGGAACCACCCATTTTGAAACCATTCATTAAAACTTTTCGAAACAGTCAAAACTTAATCCTTTCGAAAGCACTTTGGGTTCAATTTAAAACATGTGGAAACCTTTCGAAACCATTTGAAAATTTACTCCTTCAAAACCTTTGAAAATCGTCTCGGTCGAAACCAATTGGCTTCTGCCTTCAAGTGGAGCAAAAGGATCAGAAACCCATTAAAGTCGAAAGCATCTGTTTCAAAACCATTTAAAACTACCTCTTTCGAAACCATTTGGGTTTTACTTCAATCATAGGAAAACGGGGCTTTAAAACATTTAAGTCGAAAGCATCTATTTCAAAACCATTTCCTAAGTAAAAAAATGATGGTGTCGAAACCATCCCTTCGAAAGCATTGGAGAAGTGGCCAAATTTTAGAAAACAAAGTAAACAACCCTTTCGAAACCATCTGGGTCGAAAGGTAGAAAGCAGTAGTAAAAAGGCTTCGACTTAGTCGAAAGCGATCATTTAAAACAAAAGTGCAACCCAATCAAAACCATTCCTTTAAATCCATTAAACTCAGTCAAAAGCTAACTGAGTCAAAAGCTACTCAGTCGAAAGCCATCTAGTCAAAAGCAAGTAGACACATTTTTAATTTAAAAGTAAAGTAATGCCTCAACCCCTTCGAAGCCCTTGGTTTCGACTCCATACATTCCGCCTACATCCAATTCACCACGTACCAATTCCCTGATACCATGTGTATTGGTTTCGACTATGTTTCAAGCAAAGATGGGGAGGTGGAACCTGGTACCGAAAGCATCGAAACAGTGAAAAACATGTAGCAAATAGTTCATTTCACATAATCTGCTTTACGTGTCAAATTTTGATTGGCTGCCTTTTTTTACCAATAAAAGTATTGCAATTTTTTAAACTAATCTTTTTGAATTATTTGCAAAAAGCCCCTTCTCCTTCATTTATTATATAAAGCATTTAAGTCCCATACCTTAAATAATTTTATATAACCATTAAAACACTTAGGAAAATTCTACAAAAATTCCAGAAAATCTCTTTTAATATGTTTTCCAACATATAAAAATTTCAGGCCCAAATCTTTTATTATTTAACCGTAAATAATTATTAACCCAAATTAACATTTCCTTTACTAGAAAATTCATATAAATTCCACAAATATTCATAAAATTCTAAAAATTGAAACCCATCTCTAAAATATCATGTATGATCTTCATAAATATTTGTAAGGCATTTGGATGTCATTTAATAGGGTTTTCACCTTAAAACATAACATAAATTCAATATGAACAACCACAATTCATCGACAAGTATATATAATTATTCCATCATTCAAAAACATGGCAAATCAATGCAAAATATTCGGAATTCATCTTAAAACCAAAAATAATAAAATTTTGAGATGTAAACATTATTCACCTTAGCTTTTGAGAGAATAGAGATTGAGATGTGAATGGATTTGATTTGCTTAAGCTTCTTCCTAGCTTTTCTCTATCTTCTTCCTCTTTCTCTTGTTAATGGTGGTCGCCTCTTGTTTTAAATTTTTTGATAAAATGAAATGGATGCATAGGGGGTACACGACCAAGTGTTTAGGGATATAGGAATGCTTCTTTCCTATTTTACCCCTCCTCTATTTCAATTTAACTCTTATTTTAATTCATTGTTAAATGACATGGATACACCTTAATTAAAATCAAATCTCAATCCCATAATCAACACATTATTTTATTTAATTTAACTAATTAAATATCCTAAATAATGTTACCAAAAATCTGGGGTGTTACAAACTCACCTCTTTAAAGAATTTCATCCTCGAAATTACGATAAGGTACACAACAAATAAAATAAGAAGGTAAAACATACCATCAAATAAGTCAGGATAAGTATCTCTAATCCTGCTCTCAATCTCTCAAGTACAGTCCCTGTCATCGTCTCCCCAATGGACTTTGACTAATCTGACCGTCTTGGTTCTAAGCCTCTTCTCATCTCTCGCAACAATACGAATATGCTTCCTCAATATGGTAAAATCTGGTTCTACTACTAAGTCGTCTAGCACAGTCGGTGCAATAGTAGTCTCCGGGTCTCTAACACACTTTCTGAGATAAGAAACATGGGAAACATCGTGGACTCGTGCCAAACTGCTCGACAACTCAATTCTATATGCGAGCTTCCCGATCTTCTCAACAACAGGAAAAGGTCAAATGAATCTCGGTGCTAACTTTCCTGATTTCCCAAATCTAATCACACCCTTCATCGGTGATACTTTGATGAAAAAATGATCTCCAACTGAGAACTCTAAATCTTTTCGTCTCTTATCTGCATAATTTTTTTTTCCTAGAATGAGCCTCCTACATTCTAGGCGAATGACCTTAATCTTTTCTGCAGCTTCTCTAACCAAATCTGGACCAAGAACCAACCTATCCATGGTCTTTAACCAACATACGTGAGATTTGCATGGCCTTCTATACAAAGCTTGAAGCGGCGCCATCCCAATACCAGTCTGATAACCATTATCATATGAAAACTCGACTAAATGCAGATGGTCTTCCCATGATCCTCGGAAATCTAAGCTCTTAACAAATATTCTAAGATTTTGTTAACTCTTTCCGATTACCCATCTGTCTACGGATGGTAAGCAGTACTCATCTTAAGCTTGGTTCCCAAAACTTCTTGTAGACTTTTCCAGAACTCGCTAGTGAATAAGGGATCCATGTCATTGACTGTGCTACTAGGAACTCCATGCAGTATAATTACATTCTTCATGAACAACTTTGCCAAAACAGGTGACGTCCTGGTTAACTTAACTGGAATGAAATGGGCACTCTTGGTATGTATGTCCACTATAAACCATATGCTTTTATTTTCTCTATTTGACCTTGGCAACCCGTCTATAAAATCCATGGGTATCGAATCCCACTTCCAAACTGGAATCTCTAAAGGTTGAAGCAACCCACTTGGCTTTTGATGTTCAGCTTTCACTTGTTGACAGTTTGTACACTGCCTAACCCACAAGCTAACATCCCTTTTCATACCTTCCCAATAGAAGCTCCTCTTCATATCCTGATACATCTTCGTTCCTCCATGATGAATCGTAAACTTGGACCGATGACATTCTCCAAGAAATTCTTTCCTCAAGTCCTCCACATTCGGAATACACAACCGTCCCTTCTTTCTCTGCCATCCTCTTTGGTCAAGACTAAAGTCTTTTAGATCACCGATCTCAATTCCACCCTCAAGCCTTCTAATCTTCTCGGCTAACACTGGATCCACTTTTTGCTTAGAAGCAATCCTTTCGATCAGCACTAGTCAAACTTCTAAACAGGACAACATGGCGGTACTTTGACTAGAACTAGCAGTCGACCTTAATTGCACACCACAACTGCCAAAGCTTCTAAATCCTTCCACTCTGCCAACATAGCTAACACCACATTCTGATGTCTTCTGCTAAGAGTATCCACTACCTTATTACCTTTCCTTGGTGTATACTCTATACCAAAATCATAAGCAGCCAAAAACTCCAGCCACCTCTGTCTCATATTCAACTCCTTCTGAGAGAATAAATACCGTAAAGACTTATGATCGGTATAAAGCTCAAACCTCTCCCCTAAGAGATAATGTCTCTAAATATTCAATGCAAAGATCATCGCAGCCAACTCCAAATCATGAATAGGATATCTCACGTCATGTGGTCTAAGTTGTTGAGAAGCGTAGGCAATCACTTTGCCCTTCTACATTAAGACAGCTCCCAATCAATTCCACATGCATCAGTATACACCACCAACCATTGGTTTCCGTTTGGAACTACTAACACTGGTGCATTGGTCAACAAAGGCTTTAACTTAAGGAATGCTTCCTCACATTTGTCGGACTAGACAAACTTCACATCCTTCCTGGTTAACTTAGTTAAGGGTGCTGCTATCCGTGAGAAATCCTTGATAAATCTCTAGTAGTAGCCAGGAAGTCCAAGAAAACTTCTAATCTTAGTCACCGTCTCTGGTCTCTTTCAATTATTAACAGCTTCGAACTTATATGGATCGACTGACAAGCCTTTCTCTGAAACCACATGACCAAGAAACTAAACCTCTTTCTTCTAAAAATGACACTTGGTAAACTTCGCCTTCAGCTAATTCTGCCTCAGCGTCTCCAGCACCACTCTAAGATGATCCTCATGCTCTCTTTCATTCTTAGAGTATACTAAAATGCCGTCTATAAATACCAATACAAACCTATCCAAGTACTCTGCAAAAATTCATCAATCCAAATGGCATCACTAACCACTCATACGAACCATACCTCGTTCGAAATACTGTCAAAGGAATACCGTCCTCTGCCACTCTTAACTGATGGAAACCTATCGCCAAATCCAACTGGGAAAACACTCTGGCTCCACATAACTGATCAAATAGATCATCAATTCTCGGCAAAGGATACTTATTCTTGATCGTCCTCTCGTTCAACTTGCTATAGTCGATACACATCCTCAACGACCCATCTGGTTTCTTAACGAACACTACGGCCACTCCCCCAGGCGAACTGCTTGGCCTGATAAAATTCCTTCCTTCAAGATCCACTAGCTGCATCTTTAATTTCTTCATCTCTGTAGGTGTCATCCTGCTAGATGGTCTGCTAACAAGTTCAGCTCCGGGCACAAGATCTATACGAAACTCAACTGCTCGTTTCGGTGGTAGCCCTATGACTGGCTCAAAGACATCCGCAAACTCTCTTGCTACTCAAACCTGACTTTACTCATCTCCTATCTCCATAGCACTAAGACTCCGGTCAGAATTCTCCACTAAAAATATTACTCAGTTATGACTATCAGGATGTCTCAGTGATATCCCCCTATCCTGGCAAAATATTCTGGCCTCATACCTACCCAACTAATCCATACCTAAAATGATACGGAAATCTACGAAATCAATAACATACAAGCTGCATGCAAACTTATGACCTAACAAATCAAATTCTAACTGGTCACATCTCAACCCTGGAGTTGCATATCCTCATATTGGATTCGCAACCCTTAAGGAAGTAACAAGGTAGGTCATTCGCGTAATGCCCAACTGGCTCTGGATACCGATTCCTCCAATAGCGAAAACCTTTCCTTTGTTCTCCCTAACTGGCTCTAGACACTGATTTCTGTAATGCCCAACTTGATCGCAGTTGAAGCACTTAGCATTCTTCTTATTTGCAGCCTACTTCCCATTACTTGACTGGCACTCATTCGCATAATGACCCTTCTTCTCACACTTATAACAAACTAACTCTGCCTTCTTGGCAGTATCTCCCTTCTGGGCTCCCTTCACTTTCTCTTCTTCCCCTGGGAACCCTGAATTTCCACTGGCTTCTCTCTAGCACAACTAGCAAGCATCTCCTCATGGCGAATGGACATCTCCACAACTAAATTACTAGGATCACGGAGATGTGGCAGGGTCACCCTAGCAATTTTGGGCTTTGGTCCCCTAATGAACTTCTCATTCCTTCTAATGATGGTGTCTATAGTATTATGTCCATAACGGGACAGCTCCTCAAACTTAGTGGCATACTCAACAACCGACATCTCTTCCTGCTCCAGATCCATAAAATTCCTCATCAGCTCTGACTTAGCAAACTCAGACATAAATTTTTGCTCAAATCTCCTTCAAAACTCAGCCCAAGTCAACTGTTCTTCCGGAACTCCAGCAGTTACACTATTCCACCAATGAAGCACCGACCCTTGTAACTGCCTAGAGGCCAACCTTCTATTTTGCCAATCATCTAAACCCAAATCAACAAAGATACGCTCACAATGCAACAGCCAATTCTCTACCTCAATAGCATTCTCTGTCCCCATGAACGGCTTCCCATCAAGACTGGTGTAGTCCCTGCTCAGCCTAGCATAATTATTCCCACCTGGAGCCATAGGATTTTCTCCCCCAATATTTCCAGTAACACCGGCAGCAACTCCTTCTTGCATCATATTGACGAAGAACTGTTATATCACCCCAATATCTACTGGTGGATTTCCAGCACCCACATTGGCATCAGCATATTGGTTATTAGCATTAGCCGGTCGACCCGGGTTCCTCCTGGTGGTGGGTTGAGCATTTCCATTAGTTGTGGCACTTCCTCCACCGAGATTTCCTCTTTCGTTTCCTACTTCCTTATCTTCTTTCTTGTAAATCTGCAATCGAGCCTTAGTAAGATGTAGAAGAACGGTCTAAGAGAGCGACGAATACATACTTATATATATATATATAACTATATATCAATTACAAGTATGTTACTATAACGTTAACCCAAACCCCAATCTTGTTATCTAATTCATTGGATTATGTTTGAAAAATCTTTTAGGTTATGTTTCTTGTAAAGTTTCATAGACCTATGCTCTGATACCAACTCGTAACATCCTCCTACTTGGAGTCCTAAAACTAACGGCTACAGATGCTATAGTCATCTATATTTATAAATCCTCAGTGGTCAAATACGGCAATGTTAGATACCTTGATACATAGAAACACATGAATATGGAAATTTTTTAAAACAGCAAACAAAGTCTACATTCCATTTCAAAATATTTCAAATTCATTACATAATCCCAGAGTGCATACCACGTTTAGACAAAATATATTCATCACAAAATACACCAAGAGCAACATATGAAGATGCCCCCTTGGATGATCAGAGTATACAATAAGGCAACAAAACAAGTTTGCCTTCACAACCAAACACAGTAGAAATAAAAAGAACTCTAAGTAGCTAACATGCCTCCTGCACGTCACCGGAAGCATCATTCGTCCAAAAGAACACCTGAAAACCCTAAACCTCAAAATAGTCAAAATCAATCGAGTACCTGAGAGGTTAAGGGGAAATCAAAGGCTTCGAGTCAGACATAAAGCCTGGTATGAATAATAATTTACCATCTAAAATCATTTAGATATCGGGTGAGACCACGTCGCTTTGCGGAACGAGTTTTCCCCTCACTAGTATCTTAAAATCTTTATAAAACCATATACCGTGTTCTTGCATCCACAATGGTTAAAACAATTCAAAACAGTATAATATGATGATATGCAAAATAAGTGAATCTATTTTGGATTACCCATCCCCATTCATTTTGACGATCGACCACAGTTATAGTTTCTAAGGTTACTATTAACCTAATAGTTTTCATGGGATGACTATTAACCGTTAAAGTGATTATGGACTCCCTGTCCAGTTACATAGTTTTCATGGGATCACTAAGAACCTATTGGTAACTCCAATATATTTACTCTATTACAAGTTTTCATGGGCAGACTAGAAACATAATGACTAACTGTCAATATCTTAATTTGGATATAGTTTTCATGGGCTAACTATAAACCTATTGGCTCCTGCCAATATCAAATCATAGTTTTCATGGGTTGACTATGAACCTATTGGCCCCTATCAATATCTTTCCCTTTACATGGTTTTCATGGGCTTACTACGAACCCATTGGCCCCTGCCAATATTTTAATTAAGATTTTAACAGTTCTTAAGTTATATTCACTACTGGGTCAACCTAGCTGGTTATTCTACCTTTCCCCAATGTACCGTTATTGGTTATTACAATGTGAATGACTACATGAAGAAGCAATCATAACAAAATAATAGTACTCTCAAAAATCTTTATTTATGCCATGATTTTTCCTTTAAAATGAGAAAGGGTTATTTGTTTTGAAACATTAAACATCACTTTCGAAACCACTTGATGACCTCCATCGAAAGCACAGAAAACCACTTTTCAAAATTCTAAGTATATACATTTCGAAGCTCTATAAATCAATCCTTTCGAAACCAAATCATACCTTTCGAATGGGTTAAAACATTGCTAAATAATCTATAGAAATATAGCTTCGAAACCAATGAAAGTACCCCTTTCGAAAGCATTGGGTTTTACTCTTTAAAAACTTCTTTTGGGTCAAAGTGGTTACACACGAAAGTATCTCTTTTAAAACCTTTAATAAAATATTTTTTTGGGGAAAAATTGATGGTGTCAGAACCGTCTATTCGAAAGCTCAAAACCTTGGAGTAAAACTTTGAAGGATAGCATCGAAACCCCCTTTCAACACCATTGCCTTCGAAACCCTTGAACCCTTTTGAAAGCATTTAAGAAGTGACTTAGCTTAAGTTTACAAAAAAAGAGAACCCTTCAAAAGCATTGATGGCTGCAATACATCCGAAAGGTAAAAGAATAGCGGCCGGGTTTCGACTAGGTCGGAACCACCTCTTTTGAAGGCATTATATAAAAATAAAGGAACCCATTCGAAAGCTCCTACTTAAAACATGATATGGCAACCTACTTAGAAAGCTATTTAGAAAAACCCCTTTCGAAAACATAGGTTTCGACTACGTCAAAATATTTAGGTAAAACAAAGCAGGCACTTAACATTTGAAAATAGAACTAAGGTTTCGACCTCAACGGAAGTACTGTTTTCGACACCCGGGCTTCCATTTTTCCTCCAATCCACTACGTACCATCTAAGTGATACCTTGTGTATTGGTTTCAGCTAGGTGGGTTTCGACAGGGTTGGTTTCAACTGAGTCGAGGCGAAAGCATTGGGTCGAAGGCCACTTCCAAAAGAGGCAGAACCAACTTTTTATTGGGGCATTTCACCAGAAGGACAAACTTTACAGTCCAATTAATTTCTAGGACACACATCTCAAATAATTACTTTCAAGGCAAAATTCAGTAGAATAATTACTTTCGAGGACAAAGTCAGCTGTCCAATTACTTTCAAGAACATAATTTCATAGGTTTTTAGGTCCTAGAAACTAATTATTTTGCGTATTGTCCTTAAAAGTAATTATTTTAGTTGTATGTCCTAGAAATTAATTTCACTTGCTAAAGAGGCCCTTGTGGCTAATTCCCACCTTTTTATTTAAAAGGCCGAATTAATGCTAAGTTTAGTAATTGCTTTATAACTAACCTGCCTATTTGTAAACACCTAATTGGTTGTCTTAAAACTTTTCAAATACTTTACAAAATAACTTCCGCATTTATCAGATCTAAATCAAGGGAAAAAGTAACGTTTAAGCCCTTCCATTAAGCAAAACCAATATTGCAAATAAGTCCTCCTTTTAAAATAATTTATTTTCCATAGAAAATTAATTAGAAAAAATCCCTAAAAATCACAGAAATTTGATCTCATCATGTTATCTAACATATTAAAATTTCATACCCTATTTCTTCCTGAAATAATCGAAAAAAATTTTAAACCCAAATATATCATATTTTCCTTTAGAAATTCATAATAAATTTTCCATGGCTTGGAAAATTATGAAAATTGAAACACATCTCTAAAATCATATTTTACCTAACATATAATTTTTTCATAGCATTTTAAATTCAATAACAATCGGTTTTGCCCTAAAACAGTGCAAATTCAAATGTAAATGAATTAGTTTAAATCGAACATAGAGTAATTCAAACATATCATCATCCAAAACATCATAAAAATAAATTTAATCTTAAATCTGAAACTTTTGATTATAAGAAACAAAATAAAGATGGTATAAATTATTATTCACCTTGGATATGATAAGGAATTTGAGACTTGCAGAAGACTGATTCCCCTAGCCTTGATCCTTAGCTTTGCTTTAATTTTTCTTCCTCTTTTCCCTTATTAATGGCCGGATCTATTTTAGGTTTTTGATTTGCATTTGTGACAATGATAAATGTACATGAAGGGCAAGAACGTGAAATGTATAGCCGTGAGTAATAATAGTGTGGCTAATTACTAATATGCCCATGTTTAATTAAATACATAAAAGCCAATTTAAGCGCAATTAATTAACTACTTAAGCACGGTCTTCTTATAGCTTTATTCAAATCTCGATCCTCTTATCATCATTATTCTATTTAAGTGATCTAATTAAATCTTTTAAATAATGTTATCAAAAATTAGGGATGTTACAGTGATACTAACCCTATATAACCAAAATCCTCTCTTGAATAGTGCTTCACTTCCAATACTTCCACTCAACCCAATTATAGTCACTCTGTGGATGTCATACAATGATTTAACTATAATCAAAGCAGAGCTTTCATATTGAAGATCCACAGTATTCTCAAGTCGAGAGAACTATGTAAATCAGTTACATTGATATTTTCTGTTGGACCTTAGTTATATTAACCACCTGAAAACTATTGGGTGAGTAATTCCATAGTTATCCAATTACTATCAGTGCGTAACCTCTAGGTGCCCCTAGCAGCCATGAGTAATATACTTGCCAACTTTTGGAGAGTGTTGCGTACTCTAGTCTCAATGGATACATTGATATCTAGTCTCGATGCATCTTGACTAGGAACATTTAAATATGTATATCTAATTTTATTATGATAATTTACTCACGGTTATAACACTTTGTAACTGCTATCACATAACATACCATTTATGGATTTTCTATTGAATATACTTTTAATTAAATTAGTCAATTGATATAACCACATTATATCAAGTATATAATAGAAAAGAATACCTTTATTTTGAACAAGATTGGTCAACGATTTAGATATATGTAACAGATTACATAATTTCCCCTAGGACATACCCCAGACTCTATCAAACTCGACTATTGTAAAACAGTATACTCTGAAATAAAGTATATTTTTGGTTTTATTTTCTTTCATATGTATTGTTATATAGAGGTAAAAGTAATGCTAATAACCATATTAGACATATATATGTAGAAAATCCTTAAGAGAAGTATTTTATCAATTATTATTGTGAATGTGTTCATAACCATGAGTATTGAATCTATATTCAAATAATTACTCCTTAAATATTCCTAGTCAAGATGTATAGAGAAAATGATATCGATACGCCTATTAATACTAGTGTATGTAACACCCTATACGATGGATAGTGAATTACTCATGACCATTAGAGGTACTAAGGGGTTACATACTTAAGGTTTTCAAAATAATCACAAAATGACTCAATGCGAGCCTTCTATAGGTTAATACATCTAAGTCGAAATAGAAGATCTCATTATAGCGATATGCAGTACACTTCAAGCATGAGGGTATTGTTGATCTTAAGTGGTTAGGTTATACTTTGATTATGGTCAATTACATGGAATAGCGATCATGTTATGGCCATAGTTAGGTAAACGTTGAACTACATGAAGTGACACACTACTGAAGAGAGGGTTCGTTTCCTTTATTGTAGAAGGATAGTGTCACCATAATTGGTAGTCAATTTAGAGTCAAAATCTCCGGCTAGAGTGAATCGATTAATCGATAAATGCTATCAAATTAGACCAAGGAATTTAAAGTGGTCTAAGCAATTAGCTACGTATATTAATAGAGTTTTTGACTATTAATAAACTCTAGATATCTTATTGATACGGTGATGATGAAAAGAAAATTTTCATAAAATATTATTACAGGGTAAAGCTTAATAAATATCAGAAATTGGATTTCACCTAAATGATCTATAAGTGACTGAAGTTGTAACCGATGTTGTACTACAACAAATTTTGTATAGGCTTTAGTAGTTAAATTGTTTAAATATTGACTAAGGACCGAGTTCACACCAAAGGGTTAACACAACCATGTTGTTAGTTAACTTTCGAGTTCGACCAATTTAAAATTAATTTATAAATATTGTAAATTAATAACAAAATTAATACAAATGTTGTTGAATTTTATGGCATTTTAATTATTTTTTTGAGGCCTTACGATTAATTAAAATGAAGCACAATTGTTATACATTTATTTAACTAATATACAAGCTTAGTAAATTAATTAGATGATTTATTTAATTATTAAATCAATTAGCCTCGAAGTTTGGAAAGCCCAAACAAGTGAGGTCGGGCATAACAATGTGAAAGAGGGGCAAAAGACCTAGTCTCTATATTTGGAGAAAAGGGTGCAAAACATTTGCGATCTACTTAGCTATAAATAGCCACACCTTCATGTTCTCCACATACTAAGCAAACCCTTGCCTTCATTGATGGAAAATTGGTGATGCCTTATAGAGGGAGCTGCTACCCATAGTCGAAAACATAGAACCTAGATTTCGAAGAAGGAAACCACTAGCAACCAAGGTGCTAGCAATCGGCGGGATTGGAAAAAGGTAACGCTTAATTTTAAAATCAATTCATAAATATATGTTTATATCTTTGCCATCCCCATTTTATGTATTCGGCTACAATATTAAACAAAATTCAAAAATTAACAACTAATATTTTAAAAATATATAAATCATAGATATATTTAATTATATAAAACATATGCATGTAAATGTATATACATGTTCAATCTGGGTTTAATAAATTTTTCTTATGTAGATCTGATATATATATATATGTTTAAAATTTAAATCTAGTTAGACTTACTTTATTACTCATGGTAAAAATATGTTTTTTCTTTCTCGATTAAAAAAATTCTATCGGTTATTTAATTAAATACGTGTGTGTGTGTATGTGTGTGTGTTCATAGTTTATAAGTTATAAAAAACACACATGCATACACACACACACAGATATATATATATATATATATATATATATATATACATATATATTTATATATATACATATATATTATAGTTTTGCTCCCTGCTTTGTTTATTAAACTATTTTTTAAATCGTAAAAATTTAAAATTATTCAAAATTAAAAATAAACATAATATTATATTTTGAAATTTATATAACATATATATATATATTGAAATATTAGGTTTGGATATTTTAAAACCCATTATTTTTATAATTATTTATATATGTCAATGATATATATATGTATGTATATGTATGTATATGTATATGTATAGAATTTTATTAAATGTTTTATGGGCAAATAAAAAAAATTGTATTTTCTTGAAAATGGATAAATTTAATTTGGCCGTGTGGCCCAAAAGTTGCTTGGCCCTTATGCAAAACCTACATGCATACAAAACATAATTTTAATAAAGGTACTGCGAAACTATAAAAATTCCTTATCAGATCAACAAACTGCTCTAGTTATTCGTCTTCCTCTTCAAGCTTTTCATGGTGGCTGGAATGATCTCTATTAGATTTCTCCCTCTCTCAGCTCCAAATCCCGCTCTTCAAGCCGTTTTGCTGCTAATTCTAATGATGTGGTATGTGCTTTCTTTCCAATCCACTTCAAAACTATTTGCATGTCTATTTTTATGAAATCACCGACCTCTAATTTACGTCTTCTCTGGTTTTCAAACTCTTGGTTCCTTTAGTTCTATATGTGCCAAATAGTGATCATCAAGGCGATTCCTTACATTTTGGCTTTCAAGTCTACTCCTTTCCTCCTGCCAATAAGGTATTCTACTTCTTCTCTGATGTTGGTAACTGGATCTATTAATTTTAGCCACATGTTGCGTACCATCCACAAATATTTATTATATTCACGATCGAAAAGGAGATGCCTTTGAGATTCATTCTCTTTTTCATAAAGTATGCATTTTGTTTCGTCTGTAATCCCCTATTTCGACATCATGTATATGACATCTTTGTCGAAACTTATGACATCATTATCAACTTTTGACGTTATACTTTATATATTAATTTATAAATCCCAATGGTTAATAATTCACATATGATAGATGATGATGCTCATGAGATTAGAGCATTCATTGGTGCATTATTCTCCTTACGGTTCCTTGTTTTACTACTTGGTGCTGTGCATAGTAGTATTGCTAGTAAATTTCTGTTTATATATTTTTAACTATGGGTGGGGACATAATTTGTCTAGTTTTAATTGTATGAATTAAACTCCTAGCAATATACTTTGGCGCTACCGATCAGGCTTGTTAATCAAAGCTTTTATCTAGCTTAATTCTATAGCTGTGTAAATCCGCTTTGCACAACCATTTTTGTCAAAAAAAATTCACATATTGCAATGATCTATATGTTTAAACCCTAGGATAATATATTATATTTGTTATATGAATAAAGTTTGCATTATGAATGTGAACATATCATGAAACTAAAATATAAAATTAAATATCATAACATATATGTTATGATCAAATTAATATATGCACTTAAATGTTTAACACGATTTGATTGAATTACAATTAGAAACTCAAACTCTTTTATTAATCACCACCAAATATGATTAAGTAAAATATTATTATTCATGTAAATAAAAAATAAGATCTTGTGCAAATTAATAAAACAATTTTTTTAATTTCCCTTTTTACCCTGCTGCAAATGCACTTAATCAAACAGTCAAATCCCCACATGGTAAATAAAAAAAGATATACTTCCATAAACAGTAAATACATGCCCAAATAGCATATCTGATAATGGTGAACACTAGCTTACAGGACAAATGAACAATAATAGATGATAATACTTCATTCTCAATGAATCATTCCATTATTGTTTATTTAGGCATCATCAATTTACCCGGGAGAATATAAATTATCTAACAATTATTACTGAGTATAACTAATAGTATTTTACTTCACATATCCAAAGGTCACTTTATAGTTATTTACCCTAAATAAGAATATCATTTCACTTTAAATAGCTTTAAATAACATCATGTTGCTATTTCTCCAAAATAATTATTATTATTACAAATCTCTCTTTCAAAGCATATTATTGTAGTTTTTCCCAAAGTAGTCATTTTTTCACCAAACTTATTTTTAAATCACTTTATTTTTTTTCAACCCATAATAATAGTCCAAATTAGTTGTTTTTAGAAATATATAATATCAGGCTTTTATAATACTCAAACACTATTATTATATATCCTAAAAATAATGATAATTTAAATTAAAAATATTGCTTAAAAGTATCGCTTTAATTTTTCATAAACAACTCTCATTACTTTAAATAATAATAGTATCAGTTTTCCAATAATACTCGTAAAAGTAGTCATATTATTATCTACCCAAAATAGCAATAATATTACTATTTATCTAAAACGGTGTCAATTTATCCTTAAATTATCATATATTTTCACTATTACTGTAAAAATCAAACGTAATACGGGTTCACTCAAAATCTTATTATTATTTATTAAACTCCAGTTTATTAGGTTTTCTCTAGTTCACTTCAAAATAGACTTTTCATTATTATTTATGAATTTACCCAGAAATTTGCAAATAATAACTTAAATAAAAAATTTACATTAATTTCAGTATAATTTTCACCAATAATGATTATTTATAAATGTTACCCCATAAATTATAATTAATATCATTTGTCCCTAATTCCACGTTTTACACTTAATCTCAAATAATAAGTTATTTTCTCCAAATCTATAATTAATTACCTAAAATTTTCATCATCCTACAAAGTAGCAATTTAATAAATGAATAATCAAATCAAAACCTATATCACTCAAAATTTTCAAGCAATGATGAAAATGGATATAGTCGTATTTTAACTAGTATAATTATATCAAGAATATCCATTTAATATTTTAAAATATAAATTATTATTTCCTTTGAATCATGCCCACCAAGCCACTTTCGTCAATAGGCTCAAAAACTAGTAAACCATATTCCAAAATATCTGGAATCTCGATATGAAACCAACACAAAAAACTACACATGAAACAGTTATCGCATGCAAAAGTCATAACGATTAGAATTCGTAGTGTTCAATATGTAATTACTAAAATTATAGTGCTTAAATTATAAAATATTCGTGCAGTAACCTTTCTCTTTGATGCCAACCAAACCTAATATTGATCAAAAATTGCTATCGTTGGCCACCTCTATATGGCGCGCAACCACCTCCCATCAAGCGCTCTTGTCGTTCGCCACCCAACTGATGCAAGATCAATGCCTCTTGTCACCTAAATCATCAACCTTCGCCAAGTAAAGATAAGGGTTTTCAAAGCATAATTTAAAATTTATGATCACCTCCGGTCACTATTGGCCAAAATTCGACCAACCCTGAGCTCCTTTCCTCAAGATCTATAACTTTATGCTTTCAATTTCATCAATTGATGCTCCAATCAAAAAGCCCTAATTTAAAACCTAGTTCTCCATTGTACACCTTTGACTGCGATTTCTAGCTAATCCAAATGTCATTTAGAAAATGAATTGTTATCATTTCTTTGTCTCATCGAGACGAAAGGTTTAATATATAATTCAATGTAATTGGACACTAACAATTTGTAATCGGAGAAAATTATCAGCCAATAAAATGTTAAAGGTGGATTTCAAGATTAGGGAGAAGGAACTGATATGCTAGTGGCTACGGTTTAGACTGACACATATTTATAGTGAATACTCACGTTTTTTAGGACTAAAGCAATCTGGGATAAATAAAGTTTATCCAATATCGTTTTAGTTCCATCTTCATAAGGTCCAATTCTAGTTCCATCTTCTTATGCAATACCCTTTGTCAATAATGTTTCTCTATTGTAGCAATTTGATGTTGTTGTGAATGACTCGGTTAAACAAAAAGACAACTCTAGTGATTCTAATCCCTCCTGCGTCTTAAGTAAATTGTGGTGTTCGTTATTTGCTAGCCAACCTCACATTAAAGGCGTTTAATCGCTTAGTAAATTTGAATTAAAATGTTTTAATGGAATCCATATCCCTCTGATTGAAGTTATTTAAGCCAGATCTTTATTTTGGAACGATCTCTTTTTCGAATTTTCCTTGCATGAGAATCCCTCTCCCCTATATGGGTTGTAAAATATCACTGCATGCGTGCATGGATACTACAAGGTTATACCACCATGATGCATGGCAACACCATGTTCTTCTTTAAATTTTCTTATTCGGAAACTCATTAAAGGATTATTAAAACCGAGCCTATATCTATACAAGGTAAACCTTCCATTATCATTCAGTGGTCCCCTTCCGTAGATGTTATTATAGGATAGGTCCTTTCTATTCTAGTCTGGGTTCAATTTACAAAAATTCCACCAGGTCTTTAATCCACGTTGGCATTATCTGGTTGGCAAATTTGTTAAGTGAATTAGTTTATTTTGATGTAACATTAGTTAAGCAAGAGACACTTATTTATGCAAAAGGTTTGATTGAAGCCAAGCCAGATTGTTTGCTTCCAATTATGTTGCCAGTTGAGTATGCAAAAGGGCTGATCTCTTTTGTGGAAGTTGTTTATAGTTGGAAAACACTTATATGTACTATATGTCATTCCTTTGATCATATACCTTACAATGCAAACACAAGCCTACTTCTCCATATCCCAGTCATATTGAGAGGAAATATATCAAACCCCTATCCATGTGAAGTTCCTGCTTCCAAGACCGTCGAAGTCCTCTTCTCTGGTAAAGTCCATTCCTACCATGACTCTCCCCGTGGAAGTGCAACAGATTTCCCCCTCCTACCGCGGATGTTGTTATTCCTCATACTCTCAACTCCCTCTCCTTTTTTTCTTTTGCTCCAACATTTTAGGTTTCACCGTCAGTTTCTATGCCCCCGTGAAACCCAGTAGAGATCCTATTGTTTGGTATTTAGGTAAGAAAGTTTGGGTTCATAAAAAATATATATTTATAGGATTGAACAAACCCTAGAGGGGGGTGAATATGGTTTATTATAAATTTACATAATAATAAAAATTGTAGCATAGATAATAATAGAGTAAATGCAGAAATAAAAGCAACACACAAATTTGCCCAGCTTCGGCAAAACCCGCCACTACTGTTCCCAATATTTCTACTAAGATTAAACAATCGACCAGCTATAGACCTTGTAAACTTGCGACTATCGCTTACCTGATTGTTCTAAATCTAAGCTTGAAACTCTGCCTCAACTCTATCACCGAGTTGCGAATTTCTTGAATTACACCCCGTAGTTCAATCCTAGTTACAAACTAGAGTTTTAAAAGTTGAAAGTAAATTACAATTAAATAAAACACAGTGAAACCCTAATTAAATTTAACACAAAAATTCGTCCCAAATAAGGGAATGTGATCTTCTATTCTTCAGTTCGTCTATCTTTTATTTTGCAAACCCGATCCATTTTGTTTCCAAAGACGATCTTCTTTCTTTTAAGGTTTTTTGTTTTAGAAAGCCGCCTTTCAATTTATCATTGAATCATGACTCTACTCTAATGTTGATTACGTCCTTCAAATTGTTGGCAATTAACAGTTACGGTTGCTTCCTCATCGATTGCCTTTGCCGTTGATGATTTGGTACGTTTTTTATTTTCTGCTTTATTTATTCGAACTCAATGCTTAATTGCTAATGATGATTTCAGTATTTATAGAGTAGGATTTGAAGAAAAAATCATCTATGATTCCATAAATTTCGAATTTTTTTTAATATTTCCACCCTAGATTATGATTTTATTCGTGGCTGTTGATTTGATCGATTCCTTTTGGCTTACGGTATTGACTTATTCACTCTTGGGATATGTTGACGCCAAAAATGGGCATCAATATCCAATAGAATCTTGTAGAGACTAAAAGGATGAATGAAATTAAAACATAGCAAAAAAAGTAAATGAACACATAGATTTTTATAGTGGTTCAGCAATCTTGGCCTACATCCATATTGTATATTTATTAATCTTGCAATTGATTATGATTACAAGAAGGTTTGGATCGGCAAAGGCCCATTAGTACAAGAACGAAGAGTAAAAATGGCGGAGCCTCGCAGCAGAAAGAAGGATTCTCTTTATGGAGCATAGCTACTGCATTTATAGGGGAAGATGTGCATGGATCGGGCTGAAAATTTGCTAGAAGAATCTCTAGATCGGTAGGTGTCCACACGAACAATCGGGGGTCCCGTCTCGATTGTTGGAACGATCAGTACCGATCGTTCATTTGTGCTCTAATGAAAATGCGATCGTTTTTGTGAGCTCCTCCATGCCTTTAGTCCATGTTCCTAATGTTTGGTGTCATTCTGACTTTGTGTTAATGAGTATTGACCGATCTTTATTGTGTTGAATTGTTTTGGTTGAAACGATCCGATTGATCATGAACGATGTATGTCGATTGTTTATTTTTTCTCATCTAGGCATGCAATCGATTTTGGGGGCTCCATCCTTCAATATATTATTGTTCCCAAAGTTTCATGTGTAATGGACTTGTTGATTCTGAGATATCGATCGATTATCGTCGAGTTAAGTTGTGGACTCGATACGATATGATCTATAGTAATGAATATGGATTGTCCCTGATCCGTCTTCATGATGTAGTGAGTTTTCATACTTTGAGTGTTCTATTGAGTTTGCCTTTAGCTTCCGCTTTGCCACTACTTCATATTATCATCTGTGCCTGATTTCTGTGTTTCATGATCGTTAATATGATGCATCGGTCTAGATAACCATTGAGTCTATCTTGTTTGATCAGTCCAGATATAGCCGGGCCAAAAGGCCAGATAACATTTTCCCCCAAAGTACATCTTGTTGTGTACATGACGTGCTTTGAATCTAAGCAA
Organism: Allium fistulosum; assembly: GCA_030737815.1. Lineage (NCBI taxonomy): Eukaryota > Viridiplantae > Streptophyta > Magnoliopsida > Asparagales > Amaryllidaceae > Allium > Allium fistulosum. Next base: position 995,169,217 of record CM060907.1, read on the forward strand.
GTTAGAGTCCCCAAAAAGACATCCATCTACTTTTTTGAATAGTCACTATCCTTCTGTTGAATTATCTTCCCAAAGTGTTGTATCCCTCTGTGATCATTATGACGCCGGGTCAATTTCTAGTAGTATAAATTCAAGATTGTATTCCATCAGTTGCTATCTATGTCCGGTTCTACGAGGCTAGTAAGCATTGGCTATCTGATCCAGTCTTTTCTCTAATAAATCTAGGTGAAAATTCAATTTTTTTCGGTTTCAAGAGATCAAATTTTTAGAATATACACATGCATGTTCAGGTACACGTTCTTGTCATTAGCTCTTGGATGCGTTTGTTCTTGAAATTGGATTGCAACTCCTTGTTTATATTTTTTATATAATGAATTAGGAGTCGTAATAAATTACTCGATGGGAAGAGACTTCAAGTTCTACAGGGATGATGGCCTCGGAGCCATAAGTAAGGGCGAATGGAGTATGATCAGTCGTGGACTTGTAGGTGGTTTTGTAAGCCCATAATACTTTTGGGAGTTCATTTACCCACTTTTCTCTAGCCTTTTCCAAATGTTTCTTTAGAATGGACTTTATGATTTTGTTCACCACTTCAACTTGTCTTTTTGCTTGAGGGTGAGCAAATGCCGCAAATCTCATTTCAATATGATGCCCACATAAGAAGTCTTTCAATTCAGAGCTGTCGAATTAGGTTCCATTATTAGTTACAATGATTCGTGGAAGGCCAAAACGACAGATGATGCTCCGGACATTGAAGTTGATTACTTTCTTCACATGATTGTGGCTAAAGATTCAGCTTTAGCCCATTTGGTAAACTAATCCACTGTTACGATGGCGTACTTCGCTCCATCTTTAGAGATCGATAAGGAATGAAAAATATCTATGCCCCAAGTGGAAAACGGCTATGGACTGACCATTTGTGCAACTTCCATCGACGGAGCTCTCAGAATTTTTTGCAAACATCTAGCACTCTTCGCATTGTCTAGCATGATCAGCTACATCTCGTTTGACAGTTGGCTAGTAATACCCGTAGCGGAGTATTTTATTTGTCAGGGTTTGCCCCCTTGTGTGATCGTTGCATTCTCCTTTATGGACTTCTCTCGGAACTCGTTTTATTTCTTCATAGGCGATACACCGAAGCAGGGGAATGGAGAAACATTTTCTATACATGACTCCTTTTTGGATGATGTAGCGTGAAGCTTTGCAGAGGATCTATTATTTTTTATTCCTCTATCCAGTAAGGATCCCTCATTGTAGATAACCTTTGACATGAGCCATCTACGACTCCATTTCCGGCTCCATCTCCAGAACCCAATTAATCTCCATCTGGTCGATGCTCGGAGCATTTAGTACTTTAATCGGGACCGAGCCTATCTGCTGCGCATCCTTGGAACTGGCCAGCTTGGCCAGTGAGTCAGCTTTCTCATTTTGTTCTTTGAGGGTGTGTGTAATGGTGTAATATTCAAAGTCTACTTGTAGCTCTTGGAACCGGCCGAGATAAGGAGAAAGTTGCTGCCCACTAGCCTGATAATCTCCCCTAGCTTGGCATACTACTAACCGAGAATTATAAAGATTTGTAAAGCTTTCACTCCCAATTCTCTGGCAAGTTTGAGCCCGGCGATCAAGGCTTCATATCAGCTCCGTTATTTGTTGCAGGGAAGTCGAGTTTCAGGGCTTAGCAGATCGATCGTTCCTCAAGAGTCACTATCATGACTCTGGTGCCAAAATATCGAGTGTTGGATGCTTCATCCATGTATATTTTCCATTGATTGGTCGGTTCTCTACTGCTCTCCAAAGAGACATCTGGTGTAGTGAATTCAGCTATGTAGTCTGCCAATGTCTGTCCTTGGATAGATCTCCGAAGGAGATAAGTGATATCGAATTAACTTAGCTCGATATTGCATTTGAGCAACCTTCCAGACGTCTCAGGTCGGTGTAGGACCCATCGTAACGGCTTGTCAGTATAGACGTTGATTGGGTGAGCCTAGAAGTAAGGGAAAAGATTTCGTGATGCAATCAACATGCAGTACGCGATCTTTTCTAGCTTCAGATAGTTTCTTTCAGCAACTTCCAACTGCTTGTTTACACAATATACCAGTCTCTGGATCTGATTCTCTTCGCGTAACAGTGCGATGCTTATGGCATGTACTGACACAACTAATAGATGAATAAAAATTCATGATCCAGTGGCTTGGATAGGATGGGAGGTCTCTCTAAATGATCCACCATAGCTTGAAACGTGTCAACGCAGTCCAACATCCATTCAAGGTTTCTCTTCCCTCTTCTGATTAAGTCGAAGAATAGAATGCACTTGTCGGTAGCCCTGAAGGTGAATTGGCTTAGGGCAACGACCTCCCCATTTAGGCTCTATACTTGCTTGATTGTCTTTGGTATTTGGAAATCTCCGATTCACTAAATCTTCTTGAGATTGACATCAATTCCATGAGAATTGACGATGAAAACCAAGAATTTCCCTAACGCAACATCGAAAGAGCATTTCAAGAGATTGAGTTTTATTTTGTATTTTTGGAGAAACTGAACATCTCCTCCAAGTCATCGATGTGATCGTTTGATCATCGTGATCTCATGAGCATATCATTCACATATACTTTCATTGATTGATCGATCCGATCTTTGAAAACATAGCAATATAATCTCAGAGAGAAAAACTGGTATGCTCTAGGTTGGGGATGTGTATCGAGATCTGGTTGTATCCGGAGCACATGTGCATGAATGAAAGCAGTTCATGTTCAACTGTCAGGTCTACCAACTGACCGATCCTTGGAAGTGGAAAGCTGTCTTTTGGGTTCGCCTTGTTCAGGTCTAACCAATCTTCGAATTTGAACGTAACTATTTTGGGTAACAATCGACGTGAAACCCGATTAGGATGGTCAATGATGACGGTCACTCCGGTCGAATTTTTTGGACCTCGTTATGAGATGTTGAGTCTGATAGTGATGGGTTCTAGACACTTTTAGCGATTATCTGCAATGGGTGAAGATCAGGTTTGAAGGAATGTTGAATCAAATGCTGAGTAGAATTTAGCCTTGTGTTGCATGCAGCTAAATAGTTGGCATTTGCTTTTAGTTTGAATCTGCTTGTGTATTCAAGTAAAGCGCTTTCCATTCAATGTACTCGCGGTCCGTTGCTTGTCATTAGGGTTGGAATGATGGTCAGTTGCCCATGGGCCTAGTTATCGATTCGATGATTCTACCTTCAGCCATCCTTACGTTCGTTGCCTTGAGTCGTTGTAAACACCAGGCATGAGTCACAGTATTGAGCTGTCGCGGTTAGCTTTTGGATGATCAAACTTCTACCCCTATTCTCAGGTCGATAGCTATTCTGCATGGATGGTCAAGTTTCATCCTAGTTTTGTTTATTCTCCCATCTAAACTCCAAAGACAGAGAGTTGAATGCTGAATGGCCGAGTTACATTCGTCTTGATTCTCACTCGTGACCCCCAAGTTTGGGGCAGATGTTAATAAGTGGATAGGAAAATCATGTCCGCTTTAGCTTTATACTCTTTCCCGTCGAACCGTGGTATGGAGTTAGTTAATGGAAGGTTGTGTCATGCTTATTCTTGATTGTATTCTGGTTTTTATTCTTCGAGGTAAGACCTCGATGCTCCATCAAATTTTGAGCATAAGTTAAGTACTGGACGGTTAATCAGGTCCACTTTTGGTGCAAATGTCACCATACTCTGGGCGAGGACCAGAAGAATAGATGGTCAAGTCACATCCAATCCGTGATTGATGCTTCGACTGTCGAACCAAGGGCAAAGATTAGTCAGCAAATGGTCAAGTCATGTCCATTCTATACCGCTTTTCTAGTCCAATCATGGTCAGAGCAATCAAGTGAACGGTCATGTTGCATTCAATCAGAGCTGGACGGTCAGTCGCATTCATTTCGATTTATGTTCTCTCATCGAGTTAAGGGACAAAGTTAGCTCAGAAGCAGTCAATTCATGCCCATCTGGTTTCATATTCCTCCTGACAGATCGAAGTAGAGTGATGAAGAATGAATGGTTATGTCACACTCATTCATGATTTATTCTCCTATCCACGTTTTGGTGATCAGAGTTATTCGATGGATGTTCGGTTCACCTCTATTTTTGGTTGGTGTGGATTGATATTAACCATCAATCCAGTGACATAATATAGAGAGTTCAGATTGATATTGCCTATCGATCCAGAGGTATGATATAATCGGTCTCCCATAACTTCGAACGTCATTCCAATTAGTTTGGTGTTAAGACCTCCTTGCAGTTGTTGCCTTAAGCCGTTAAAAATGCCAAGACAGAGCTATAATGAGTTGTTGTATTCTGCTTTTAGCTGTTTATACTCCTGCCCCCAGCTTCGGGTCGGTGGAGTTAACTTGCGGATGGTCGAATCTCATCCATAATATGTTTATACTCTTCCCGTCAAGTTCAGGTCAGATTTTATGGAACAGTGAGTGGTCTACCCATACTCATCTATTTGTTTATACTCATATCCGCACTCTGGAGATAAGAGTTTGTTGGTGGGTGGTCGAATCGCACCCAATTTGTTTTTATAATCCAGTCCACACTCTGGGGACATAGGGTTATTCCAGAAGATGGTTGAACCACATTTTCCTTAGTCATTTCTTCCACCCCCAAGTCAGGGGCGGCAGTCGAAGAGTGGTCGGTCGTATCACATTCACTCTTACTTGGAGTTCTTCATATTGAATTATGGGAAGGATCTGATTAACAGATGGTTGGGTTATATTCGATTTAAACTTGGGCTCTCAAACTGTCCCTTGCATTCGGGGCAGGAGTCAATGTGTGCACGGTCGTACCGCATCCACTTTCATATAGATCTTGCTTCCGCCGAGCCTTATGAGTGAGATGAGTGTTTTGGTGAACTCCATGCCCAAGCAGAGGAGCAGATGATCGGACCACATCCACTTTGAGCTGTGTCTTCACCCCCAACTAGGGGAAGAGTTAAAGAGCGGAAGGTCGAACCTTGTCCACATTTTTATGGTATTTATACTCTTGACCCTACTCTGAAGACTAGAGTTGATTGGTGGATGGTCGAACTGCGTCCATCCTTTTGTGTTTATACTCCAGTCTGCACTTTGGGAACTGGAGTTGATCGATGGACGGTCGGACTATGTTCATTATTTTGTGTTTATACTCCATTCCGCACTCTGGGAACTAGAGTTGATCAATGGACGGTCGAACCGTGTCCATCTTTTGGTGTTTATACTTCTTTCTGTGCTTTATAAACTAGAGTTATATGACGGGTGGTTAGTCGCACCCATTTTTGATTTATTCTCCACCTGTCAATTCAAGGTAAGAGTTCTCGAATGAACGGTCAAATCATGTTCATTTGTGGAATGGAATTCTACCCCCAGCATTAAGGATAGAAATTGGCAAGTGAGATGGTCGATTCACGTCCACTCGGTGACTGTAGCTTCTCTTGTCATGTCAAGGAAGGGAGTAGGCGATGGATGGTCGGATCATATCCATGCTTGGGTTGGACAGTTAGGTCTTATCCAATTTGCTTTGTACTCTTCCTAGCAAGTCGAGGTAGAGAGTTATTGGCTGGACAGTCAAGTCGCATCCACCTCAAGCTACAGTCATGTCCTCATGTTGAGGGTAGTGATTGATGAGTAGACAGTTAGTCGCGCCTACTTTTATTCGAGCTCCCAACTGCCTCCTATGTCCAGGGCAGGAGCTAATGTGTAGACGATAAAATCACGTCCACTTTAGTTGGACCTCGATCTTGCTGAGCTTTGGAGAGGCATAAGTATTTTGGCGAACTTCAAGTATGAGTTCGGAAGTGAATGGTCGGGTTGCATCCACTCCAAGTGTTTCTCCGATCTTCAAGTTAAGCGTGGAAGTTAATGAGTGGACGGTCAGCATGTCCACTTTGTACTGGATTCTAACCTTCTTGGGCACTGAGTAAGGCATAGATGTTCTGTCAGAATTGAAGCACATAGTAGGAAGTGGATGGTCAAGTCACACCCACTTTCCATTTCGAGTCATTGCTCCCAAGATAGGGGCATATGGTAGCTAATGAACGGATGAATCATGCTTATCTTGATGAAACTCCAAAGGTCCGATTATGGTCCGTGGAGATTGGTTAGCGCCTAACTCTAAGTACTTAGTCACCTGCATTGTTTGGAAGTAGTTTGGTTCAAGTTGGTCATAGTTTACAACATAATTGAGATTGAAATAAATCTTATCGATAAATGAAGCAGCGTTGTATGCTTGCTATTCCACTTCGCCCCAGCCCTTCTCAGCTGGAAGTCAACCGTAGGTGGTCCAATTGATAATCAAAGTTCTTTATTGTTCGGATGTTCCTCGCCCATCATTCTACGGTGCTTGCTCATATTGTTGAAGCTTTCCTTTTCGGATTAGATTTCCGATCACATCTCCAAAGTGTCTGCAATCGCTGGTGTTATGACCGTGTGTACCTCTACAACATATCCCGGATTTCTTCTGAGTTTTGGTGGACTCTCTTGCGGCTGGTTTTCAGTACTGCTCCAAGTCTTGAGTCTCCAAGTAGATGTTATCGGTTGAATCATTCAAAGGAGTATATGAGACAAATTTTGAGATTCTAGGTCGTCTCCTAGAATCTAAGTCCTCATTTAAGGCCTCAATGCAGCCTCGCTTTGAATTCCTTTAGCCAACGGGCCTGCATTGTTCTTTCTCCTAGTCTACTCTACCTCCTCCTTACTTAGGTTTTGATTCATTTTGTAACAGAAACGATTCAAAGTCGTAGGAGGCTCTCCAGCTCACCAGTTACCAAAGTCTGTCTTAGGGTGGATTACCCTTATCAATGCCATCTGTATGATATTCCCGCCAGGATTGCTTACTTTAGTGACGACAATGTTGAATCTCCATAGGAAATCTTCGAGCGGCTCACTTGGCATGTGGAATAAATTAGATAATGACATAACATCCTTGGTGTAAGTGGCATGCATCCTGAATTGCTCGACAAACTTCTGATCTAGTTGATCGGATGGGGAGATGGACCTGTGTGGAAACTGCGTAAATTGCATGATCATTATTCTGTCAAGAAATATGGGAAAACATCCACATTCGATGGCATCCGTCACTCTGGCAGGATCCATGTGCCTCTCATACCTCACGAGATGTTGTCTAGGGTCCATGTTCATAGAATACGCTGGTGTGGTTGGCACATTGAATCTCTTCGGACATTCTGCATGCTAAATGACTTCGATGAATAGGTTTTCACCAGGGGAGATGTTCTAGTCGTTGTCAGTCTAGTCCTTTTTCAAGTTAAAACTGCTTGTAACGCTTTTTAATGATGTATGCATGGTTGTTCAACATTCGAATGGTTGAGAATGCCGATCGAATGGCGAATCAGTTAGGATGGGGTCGTTGATCGATGATGATCCTCAAACTTTCACCCAAATGGGGTGCGATCCATATAAGGCAGTAAGTAAGGCCTCTTGAGGCACACCAAGTTTCAAGTCATTGGGAGTCCGTATGCTCGAGACATGAATAAAGCAAGATGGACCGGTATTGACGGATTGGTGGTAATTTACTTGGAGTTCGACCCGAGAAAATATGCTATTTGCTTGGAATCAGCAAATGGTTTGCCTGGGTAGCTATTCTTTAAGATGGCACAATAGTTCGTGTCATATCACTTATGTCCTTCAGCCTCTGCAAGTTCCGTTTGAATAGCAGCTCCTTGTTCATTCCTTGGCGCCGATCCAGCAGCTCCCGCTTGATGCCCTATGCCCTGGTCAGTCATGGGACGTAAGAAAAGTGGATAAAATGCACCGTCTTTAAGTTGAGTTTCGAATCCTGAATGATGGGGCACTGCGCTGCAGCATGGGTTTGGATGAAATTTGGATCGTACTTGCAAATTTATTTTTGGAAAAACGATCACTTTAAAATGAGCGGATGAAATCGATCGATTGGAAAAAACGGTCAGTTGAAAATGATCGGGTTGACAACAATTGGTTGAAGAACGATCGGCTAGGAAAATGATTGGTAGAATAATCTGCTACAAACGATCGGGTGGAAATGGTCGTGTAGGAACAATCGGTGGAGAAATGATCGTATGAACAATCGTACAAAAAAAAGATCATACAAATCATGTTGGTGGGTGGAATGATCATGGAGAAATGATCATATCAATGATTGTATAAAGAATGATCGTATAAAGGATGATCGTACAAAGAAATGATTGTACAAGACGATTCGATGTATGGATTTGTAGGGAACAATCGTTCACTGAGGATGTATGGAGTTGCGATCGTAGGGTATGACCGATCGGTAGTGGAATGATCGAAATGGTAATTATAACCAATCAATATAGGTTGTTGTAGGATGTATTAATCGTTTATGTGGAGCATGGCCGATGACCGATCGATCTTAGATGTTTCAGAACTTAAGAATGTATGCATATTGATCAAACACATGACCGATTGAACACTAGCATCATGGTTTTCTTCTACCGCATGGGATGTAGACTTGGTTCCTCCAGTCATGGCTAATAGTTTCCTTGGAGATTCTCTTCAAACCTGAGTAGAATATGAAACTTTGTGGAGTTCAATCTGGATCTCTTCCTCAGATTTTCGCAATCCAACAATAGAATAAGGATCCAATTAAGCTAAGAATCGATTTCTTAGTGAAAGCACCACAATTTTGACACCAAAAATAAGCATCAACACCTAATATAATCTAATAGAGATTTAAATGATGGATGAAATTAAAACATAGCAGAGAAAGTAAATAAACACGCAGATTTTTATAGTGGTTCGGCAATCTTAGCCTACGTCCACTTTGCATTTTTATTAATCTTGCACTTGATTATTATTACAAGAAGGTTTGGATTGGCAGGGATCCATTAGTACAAGAATGAAGAATAAAATGGCGGAGCCTCGGTAGTAGAAAGAAGGATCCTCTTTATGGAGAATGGCTGCTGTATTTATAGGGGAAGATGTGCATGGATCGGGCTAAAAATTTTCCAAAATAATCTCTAGATCCATAGGGGCCCACTCGAACGATCGCGGGTCCCATCTCGTTCATTGGAACGATCGGTACCGATCATTCTCTAATGCACATGCGATCGTTTTTATGAGCTCCCACGTGCCTCTAGTCCATGCTCCCAAAGTTTGGTGTCATTCCAATTTCGTATTAGTGAAATATTGATCGATCTTCATTGAGTTTAATCGTTTTGGCTAAAACGATCCGATCGATCATAAATGATGTATGCCGATTATTCATTTTTGCTCATCTCGGCATGTGATCGTTTATTTGGGCTCCATTCTTCAATATATTGTTGTTCCCAAAGTTTCATGTGTAATGGATTTGTAGATTCTGAGATATCGATCGATCATCGTTGAGTTAAGCTGTGGAATCGATACAATACGATCCATAGTAATGAATATTGATTGTCCCTGATCCATCTTCATTGTGTAGTGAGTTTTCAAACTTTGAGTGTTCTATTGAGTTCACCTTCAGCTTCCGCTTTGCCACCGCTTCATATTATCATATGTGCCTTATTTTCGGGCTTCATGATCATTAATCTAATGCATCGATCTAGATGACCATTGAGTCTATCTCGTTTGATTAGTCTAGATATAGCCAGGCCAAAAGGACGGATAACAAGATATATTGTCTTCAACCTGATAATGTTAAACTATTCAATCTGGTGAACTTTTTTTCTTTTGATGTTGCTAACCATTTTGTGCTTGCACCTCGAATTGTGTTAAGTTTTGAAATCCTTTCCTAACTGACTTTGAAGTTGTTGCATATGTATATATTAATACATATATACATATACACACACACATAAATATATATATATACATATGTATATATGTACATATGTATATATGTATATATAGATATGTATATACATACATATGTGTATATATATATATGTATATATGTATGTATTTGAAAAAATGCTTTGGCTGATGTATATTTTCTGTCCTGTTTTGTTTGTGGACTTGAAACTTGTTGAACTTGTTGTCCTTGTGAGTTTGGTGTTGAATTATTCAATATCCTATTATGACTTAAGCTTGAACATGCATTCTGATTCATCTCTGTATTGTATATTCTCTGGTTCGTGGCATTTTACACTTGAACTTGTGAGCCTATCTTGATTTTCTAGATTTGTGCACATTGCTTATGCATGTTGCTGAACCTGATCGGAACCAATTATGTACTTTTTCCATGCATTCCTTTTTTTTCCTTTGTGCTTGCCTTGTGCTTGCCTTGTGTTAGATCTTTGTTATTATGTTTCAGGCTTGTGCTATGTTGCCCTTGTTGTGTTTGGTTTGTGGACTTGCCTTATGCATGATGTTGCGCCTGTTTGTGTTTCCCCTTATGCACTCTTCTACTTGCATCAAATTGCATGACTTTGCCTTGTATTTTACTTGTATGATGTTGTTTGGTGCACTCATACTTTGGCCTGCCATTGTGGATTCTGAACTATTTCTGCTCCGATCTTGACTTCTTATGCTATTTTGATGTTTGCCATGAGCACTTTGTTAAGCATGAAGTACAACTACGGGCTTGACCTTGTTATCCTCCTTTGTGGGCTTCTTATTTGTGTATGTGTGTGCATGTTCAAATATGAAGTGTTGCACCTGGACATTGATATTTTATAATCTAATTAGTTTTTTTGCATGTGTGAAATGTGCACATATATCTGGTGTTGTGTGTGTGTGTGTGCAAGTGTGAAATGTGCACAAGTGTATATGCTTATCCTTTTTAATGTGCTTGGTATTATGGCATGTACAGTGATACAATTTTCATGTCGTAGGTTGTTCATGCACGTTATTGATTTGATTTTAAGTTTTTGGTCCACACGAACATGTTGTACCGGTCCTTGTACATACCTGTTGTACTAGTCCATGTTCATTATTTCTGGTGTCTATTTGAAATATGAAAAGAACAAAACCAATAAACTAAGACAATATCAAGTTCAAATATATTTATATTTTTGCAGTTTTAATTTTTTCTTTTTGCTGCATTGTTAATTGATAGGCAAAGCAGATGACTGGAGAAAGACAATTGGAGTAAGAAGATAAAAATCAAATTCGAGTGAGTGAGGTTAGGAGTGACTACAAATTGTTGTATTTGAAAGTGTGTTGTATATGCGAGTGTAAATATTATTGTATGTGAATATTGCGTATAAAATATTATATTTAAAATATTGTGGAAGCTCTTGTTGTAATTGTGTGTACTATTGAAATCTTATTGAAATAAAATATCTGTTGAATTAAAATTGTAATGGTTTATTTCATTCTGTGATATTACAATAGTACCATAACAAATACATTTAAATAATATGTTTATAATCATTAAAAAAATCATAAACTGTTATATTCTACAATCTTCCCCTTTTGATGATAACAAACATATATTAAGATTTTGCATCAAAGAAATGTGTTTGATGTGTCATGTTCAAACTCCCCCTATTTAAATACACCTCTTACAAATGAACCCCTCTTAGACAGATGCATGCAGTAAAAGAATCCTAAATGTCAAAGAAAAACTGATGTCGAAATAATTGCAAAAACTAAAACAACTATTGAAAAATGAAACAAATTCTTGAATATTAGTAACGGTATTACTCAGCCACCAAAATTTTAACCTCTTTCCCCCTTTTGTTATCATCAAAAATTGAAATTCTAATCGATATAGTGAATTTTTTTGATTGAAACTATAAATCATATAGAGATAAAATATACTAAAATTTTCAATCAATCAAACAAAAATCATAATATTTTATTAATTAGACACATATCCCATTTTAGAGATGATGGTTTAAGGAGAATTTATATAGTGACAGCAGTGTGGTATTTTTAGTGGAATTTTTTTGAAAAACATTCTTTTAAAAATTATACAAAGTGTTAAGCACTTTCTAGCCAGGCATAACCGTTAGAACTTTTAAATGAGGTTAGTAGCAGCTTAAAAATATGTCAGCACTTTCTAACCTTGCATAACCGTTAGGATTTTTAAATGAGGTTAGAAATTTCTTGAATGTTTATCTCTCTCTTGTATAAGTGTTCCATCTATGCATAGTCATGAGGACTTTTAAATGGAAATGGAAGTGTGCATATAGAGATTAAAGCTATTCATACATGCATAACCGTGAGGATTTTTAAACAAGAGTGAATACTTTGGGATAGAATTATAAATTACACTGAAATGATAATTTCAAGATTTTTGAAGTACCAACTTCTGCACACTATTAAATTATAGTGTATGGATTGTAAGAAAGATGGTAGCAGCAGAAATGATAATGGAATATGTACGGATTAAAAAATAGTATAAAATTTGTTCAATTTTCAAGAAATCTTAACATATCATTCCTCTAGTTATGAAGTATAATTTAATCAATACTCATCACTTTCTCAATCATTATTAATTATTTGTTGACAAATTTCAAAAGGTTTAAGCAGTCAACAACCATCTTTTCTAGAGTAAATTCCTTACTAAAGTAAATAAGAGTATTTTTATTAAAGAAAATTGAAGTCGAAATCTAAGTTATATGTAAAATTCATAAACCCAAAATGAAGTTGCGAAAACATATTTACTGGAAGGGGTTTTGTAAAACAATGTCTGCTAATTTTAAAATCAGTTGAAATACAAATATGATCTCGAATGAAGTGTTGTCTGATTCCACTTATACTCTGGCTACCCATGGTGATGTATAATGGTATAATATTAAACATGTAGATTGTTATTTCACAATATCACTTGAACTAGTTCAAAAAATTCAAAAACAAATTCAACATAGCCATTTGCATCAAAAAAGGCACAACCATTTATATTAAAAATGGGAACTCATAGCTAAAAGTTCTTTAATCAATGATTTTTTAGTCGTTGTTAAAGGTGTAATAACCCGTCTTTTCAATCCTTAGAAGTCGGCACTAATACATCTACGGTATTCATGTGTCGAACATTCAAGTGCCGAAAAGACATGTTAATGGGGTGAAAGAAAAGAAAAGATAAAACAAAATCTCACAACGCGACGAGTAATATATAATATAACTATGAACTTTACAAAAGAAAACCGAACTATAATATACTTACATAAAATCAGAGCAAAACTAATATATCATCAGCCCTGGACATCTATAACCATCTGTCCTTACAATTGCCGATAAATGCAACAAGAACAATAGTGGAAGAAAAGAAAATATGGAAGTACATCTTGGAGGGTCCAGCTTGTCTCCTGAAGCTCCAAAGTGTCCAGTTAAATCTAGAAAATAAGCTCGGGCTGACCCGAGCATTATAAGAAAAATGACACTCGAATCTGTCTAGTAAAATCAGTATGAGAAACACAATCAATGGATTACTTAATGTTATAAAACCTTTCAAAAATAAAGGTATCTTGTAAGACCACGCCGCACATAAACACGAACGGGTTTTTACCTTACGATAACCAAAACAATTTTATTATAAAATCTAGTGTTATAATAATGTCTAGGGTAAAAGTAGTAATCATAGTCGAAATTGTTATATTAATTAAATTCTAGCATAATAGGTATACAACTAAATCCATAGGGGCACGTATTGGAGATTGGATTTCCATCAATAATAAGGCTACTGGGATACCGCCTGCCAGAGTACACCTTTAGAAAAAATATACCGAGGGCCTCACATGGACCCCTTGCAAATCAGAGTTGGCCTACCCCTCGAACATGACAAACCGGATTACATCATTCCCCATGACCAAGGCTCCAAAACAATGTGCACCATCCATCACCCCGCTTTCGCACACATACTAATCTATAAATATCGATTATGGATCAAGGAATGACTGCCCCTAATAGTACCGAACCACATAGCTCTAAAGCATATCCCATGTTTTAGCCATTACCGGGTTGTGAGGCTTGTGTGGTCAAGATTACCTTTTTCCTTTCTTAGCAATTCTCACTTGGAATGCTAATACTACCTTCCAGGCACAATGCAATGCCAGCATTCGTCCATACAAGTTGTTCAGGATAAGAACAAATCAAAGGCACCACTTTTACAACATCCATTTTGGAATCACCCTCCGGATTAGTAGCAAGTAGCCCTTGCACTTCAAAGAGTTTTCTCTTTAATTCCATCATCTTCAAGATTGCTTCAATACGACGCTTGAGTTGGTTCGAAGTGGTTTTAAGATAATTCATACTTATCCGATCCCGGTCTCTTCGAACCAACATTTGATAGTTTCCAGTAAACTCAACTCCAGTTCTTTCAGAAATAATTAGACAATACATAAGAACTGATATCATCTCCTATCCGTTTAAGTTGACTGATTTCCGTATCATTTGTATTAGGAGTAAAAAAGAGATTTATACATACAGTACATGATCATCGAAGATGACTACGTCATATAACTCTTGTGTTTCTCCTAGATATTTCAGAAGTTATATTTTGGCCAAGATTTGATAGTCAGCTATTTAAGTACCAAATAACAAGCAATCAATCATATATTTAATTCTATATGGGATCCACTAAGCCTCCATAAATAAATCTTTCGATTATTGTAATCTCTTTCAGTTATTTGATTCAAAATACCTTCACACAATATATATTCACAAACCCCTTATACTCTTTTCAATACTTGGTTCACATACTTATCTCGCCGGTATAAGTATATTACAAATCATAATATTTTCACTACTTAAAGGATACTCACATACTTATCTCAATGGTATAAGTATATTAACAAAACTTAAGGAAGATTTCCTCTTTTCCAAATTCATATTTAAATGGGCATACACAAATATTATTTAAAACTTTACTTACTAACCCAAACCACTATCCTTTGATGTTAAGTATGGAGAGAATGTTTCCATGCCACCATAAATAAGAAGGATTAATTGTTAAAACAAATCTCATTCCTTTATAAAATTCTGTGATATCCCGGATTTTCAGGCATCGGATAATTGGATAGTTATCTGATTTAATTAAAAAAATATTGTATATATATATATATGTGTGTGAATATAGATTTTTAAGTAGAGTATTTATTTCAAATTGAAATTATGGATGTTTAAATATATATATATATATATATATATATCAAATTGATTTTTAAGATTGATTTTTTAATTTTTATTTAAAAATTAGTTTGAATTTATATTTGGATTTCAAAAAGATAATATATAAATATCTTAATATATATTTTGGATTTAAAGGTATGTATAAATGATTTTTGTATAAATATAGTTTGTTTTTATTCTATTTCTTTAAAGAGATTTCCATTTATATAATTAAAATATGTATTTAGTTATTAGAAAATAAATTATAAAAGATTTATTTAAATAAATAAAATTATAATTATGCATGAGAGATATATGTGTTAACATATAAACACCTCTAATAACATGTGTAAATTTATCAAATGTGTTTAGTGACAAGTGTCACATTTTTATTTTATTTCTTTAATTTTAATAAATCAAAATTTAAATCTATATAGCACCACTTCTTATTCTTCATTCATTTTTTTCCATCTCATTTTCTAAAAAATCAAACTGCAGCCACGTTCTAAATCAGAGAAATTTTACCAAACCTGTAAACATTTTCAAACCAGAGATAGATTCAAACAGCAAATTCATTTCAGTTTTAAAAGCAAAATCATTTCAGCAACTCAATTAAGTTTCAGATCATCAAGAAATCCATCTCGGTTTTTAAAAGCTTAGATCATCTCAACAACTAAGTGTTGTCCAGTTTCAAAGATCAGGCATTTTCCAACATACAAGTTTTCAAATTAAAAACTGCTTCAAAGTCTCTGTTCAACATCTTATAATAGGTGAGTAAACTTGTATCTTAAAAGTTTAATCTGTATATATGTGTGATTGCATAAGATAATCTTGGAAATTATGATAAGTAGCATGTTTTGCATGTTTATTTAGAGATGATTGTAAATATGAATGTGAATATGGATCTGCATGTCTCTGTATATAGTTAATATCTCTGTTCTTATTAACAGTCAAAACTAAATCAAAGAAAATCAATATCTCCCTATAAAAATACTTTCATGTTATGATCTTTAAAGGAAATTTGTTAGTAATTGTCAGATTTGATTTTTAAAAATAGTTTCCAGTATACACATGAAGTAATCGTGTCAAAAATTAAAGAGTACAGTGCTAAATCAATTTAAATCAAAAAAAAAATCAAAGTAGATAAATCTCAAGTTTAACTTATATGTTTTGAATCAATTTTGGAAACAATGATTTTTAAGAGTAAAATCTAGATTTTTAAACTTGTATTGATCGAGTAATTTGGGGTTGAACGGGAATTGAGATTTCACAAATTTCTGGCGATTGGTGAACCTGGGGTGTTCGGGGTTCGGGGCTGAGGTAGTTGGTGGATTGAGGAAGGCGAGAAAATTGGTCGGAAGGGTTAGCATGTGCCATGGTGGTGCGGCGAAGTGATAATAGGGTTTAGGGACGAGTTTGGTCGTTGATGGGTTGAAGGGAAATTGGGTCGTAGTTGGTAAAATCGAATGGATCAGACCACGTGGATTAGGAGAAGGATGGGTTGACGAGTCTCCAGTGATGAAGGCGTGAACGCTGGTGGTAGGAATGGTTGGCACGGGGTGGTTGCTGATGATCGAATGGGTTCAGGTAGATTCTTTTGTGCTCGAATTCGATTTCGAGACCATGCAAAAGTTCTGGGTGATGGGATGTTTTGGGAAGATCACCGATGACTGGCGAGTGACCTCGGCGATGATCAGTGGTGGTCGGAGTGATTGTGTACGTGCACGCGTGCACCAACGTTGTCTGGTTTTAGGAAGATAATGAATTCTCGGGATGTTCTCGAGGAATTTGCGTGGGAGACCCGAAGCAAAGTGAATCGCGTGAGTGGCTCGCGAGAGACTCGGGAATTTTGTATTTTTACTCGAGTTTTTATTTGTGTATGTTACCAGGTTTTAAAATTTTAAAGAAATCCTGTCCAAGTTTAAAATGAAATATGAAATTCAGACTGGAAACAAAAGTAGATTTTAAACCAAGTTTTTCAAAAGGGAGTTTCAAGTAATATACAGACCTGTTTTAAATATATATGAATGTTCGAGTTTAGAGCAAAATGTAAAAAAGAAAAAGGGGTTTAAGTTGTAGAAGTATATATATATTAAATGAAAAGGTTTTCAAAGAAAAGATAACCAAGTTTCCAAAGTTAAATTTTGTTTGGTTTATATAATCATACATTAGATTAATTATGCAATTAGTTCCTAAATGTTTTCAAATAAATCTAATGTTGAGATTAAGAAGTGATTAAAGTATGTGGTATTAACTATAATTAATAAATTATTTTAATATATATAAATTTCAAGCACTTAATTAAATAAAGATTAAAAAAATTAATTAAGGTCTTGATTAATGAAAGAAATTAAAAGACTAATTACTGAATGAAATTAATTAAGGGAAATTACTTAATGAAAGTAATTAAATAGAAGAAATTAAAGATTAGTTACTTAGTGTAATTAATTAAAGGATTGATTAATTGAGGCAATTAATTAAAAGGGTTAGTGAATAATGAATGTGATTAATTAATAGGAAATTAATTTATGTAAGTGATTATAGAATAATTAATTAAAGTAATTAATTAAAGATCAAGGTAATTAATTAACTAATAATTAAAAGTTAATTAATGTAAATAGTTAAAGGATAATTAATTTGTGAAATTAATTAAAGGTTAATTACCTAATATAATTAAAGTATAATTAATCAAGGATGGTTAATTTTTGGATGATTAATTAATTGGTTTGTAATAAATAATCAAGGTTTAAAAGTAATTGAAGTAATTAATTTAATTCATTTATGGTTAATTAAATTAATTAGAGATGATATGATTGATTAATCTTGCTATGAATAATTGAATGGTATTGTATGTTTAGATTAGTTGACATCTCTAGTATGTGATATGGAATGCTATGTGATATAATATGTTTGGGTTAAAACAGTGACATCCTATATTTAAAATTTGAATTGTATTTCATTTGAATAATTTGGGTTAAGATGATATTGGATTCGAAGAGACCTGAGTCGGGTATCAGAAATATCCGACACCACTTCGATTTGAAATCTTCTATAATTCTTTATAGATTGACATGTGGAATCAATAGGCTAGTTTGGATAATATGGATCATTTAAACTAAGTTGGATACTTAGATATTGTTTTGTGAAAATAAAATGTGGACTATATGAGTTGTTTACTTGTAGTAAAGTACGAGTTACCCCGGGTTTAAATAAGTTCTATGGATTTAAATTTCATGTTAGATGAGTTTACTCACGCTGGTTTCCAGCCTGACCCGGGTGTTACTTTGATGTATTGCTCGGGTCAGACCGAGTATTACAGATTTCCAGGTAAGGACGTTCTGGAGCTCAGGAGGCGAGCTGGATGGCAGGAACGTATGGAGTGTATTCCGCTGAGCATATTACTGTTGTTTATTTGAGTCATGTTAATTCTAACTGTCTAGTATATTTGTAAATGGTTGTAACTCTGATGTAGTGAATGTAAAATAACAATTACAGTTTTCTTTGTGTAAAGAATATTATTTGATATTATATTTTATCCGCTGCGAATGTGAGAATATATGATTCTGAGTTTTGTTTTCTATTCTTCTTCTACCTCTTTCCTTTTCTTTTCCTTAACAATTCGGGATTTTCGGAGTCGGAAATTCCGGGTCGTTACATTTGGTATCAGAGCTGAAGGTTAAGCGAGAACCTTGGCTATGTTGAGATTACTCGTTAAGGATAGGGTCAATGGTACCCTAGAACGAGTTGAGTGTATATATATATGAGAGCGTATTTGTTATTTTCATATATAAAGATTTCAAATGATTTTTATATAAGATTATATTTGATATATAAAGCAATATTTCTTTTAATATATTAAAGAAATTGGTGTTGAATCATTGGAATTAAATAAGATAATAAGAATTAAGTGGTAATAGAAATACAACGAAATTGAAATTAAATGAAGATAAGTTTGAAATAGAATTCAAACTGAAATTAAAATCTTGGATTTGTAGAAGTGTTATCAAGAATAAAGATAATAATGAATTGTTTTCCAGATATGATAATCTTGGTTATTATCATAAATGGTAGTTGTGTTTAATAATGAATGTTGTTAATGACTAAGCAAAATGAAATATTTTAGGGAAGTAAACTTTTAGGTGAATATGACTTATAATTTGTAAATTAAATTGGATTTAAATTGTGAAGTTTTGAATCCTAAGTTTGAAAACATTTGAAATTGTTTTCAAAATATTAAAAGAAAAGGAATAAATATTTTTCAGGTTGTTTTTGAATATGATCTTATTTTAAAATAAGAGTTGTTTGGAAAATTTAAAAAAAAAAATTTGTTTTTGAATTAAACCAAGAATGGTTTAAAATTTAAAGTATAACTTGGTGTGTAAAGAAAATGTATATATGAGGAATATACATAATACCAATGATGATTTGAAATGAACACTTAGTGTTGAGTTTTAAATTGGAATGTGATGTAAAACCCAAAGTAAAGTAAGTTTTTAAACTTAAAAGGGGAAAGATTATTAATCTGAAGTTTAAAATTTGAATGGGAATTCAAATTGTGTAAAGTTGACCGGATTAAGTAAATATAATTTAACTTAAGGAAGTTAAATAAGTTTAGATTGAACAACTTGAATTGGAAATTTCAAGATGAAATTTAAATTTAACTTGGGTAGTTAAATGATTAATTTAAATAGGAGCTATGAGTGATCTCAAAATGGGTTTGAGATCTGGAAATTGAAAATGGATAATAAATTAGAATCTGAAATTTAATTGTTTTTGAATTCTTATTTGAACTTTATAATAAGTTAAGTAAAGATAATTTTAAAATGGAATTTGGAATTTGGATTCAGAATTTAATGGTTTAAAGATATAAGTTAATTTGATTTAAGAAATTAAATCAACATTTAGAAATTTAACTCGAATTTATATAAATTTGAGATAGCTTAAAATTGAGTTTTAAATTGAAATTTGTTCAAATGGGATTTGGTTTGAATTAATTAGAATTGTGATTGAAGATGTATAAGTTTAAAAATCAAATGGAATTTGATTTGAATTTGGAAAGGAATTAAGGTTAATTCAACTTGAATTGGGATTAAATCAATTTCAATGGAAATTGAAGTTATTTAAATTGCAATTGAGTTAATTTAAATGGAGATGGAAATTTAAATTGAATTGATGAGAATTGAACAGTTTGGCTCTGGATTATTTTCAAAATAAATTGTTTTAATACAAATATATTTTTCCAAACTATTTACTATATAATCTTTCTTCTTAAACCCCAAACTATCTCATACTTATTTTACAATTATTTTGGAACTATTTAACTATTTTGAAACTGTCTTATAAACTAATTACTATTTTTCAGTTACCTACATCTAATCACTATTTTAAATCTATTTTGCAATTATCTAACTATTTTATATCTACTTAACTATTTTACAGATATTTTACAAACTAATAACTATTTTTCAACTACTTATCTATTTTAAATTTTTTCAAGTTATTTTTAAATTTAAATAGGTCAGAGTTCAGACTGTTTGTAATTGAAGTAATAACTCAATTGGAAATGGAAGCAATTGAGATTAAGTGAATGAAATTAAAGGAAATATGAATAGAAAAGGAAACTGATTTGGCTAATAACCAATAAAGATAAATACGTAGGATATACGTATATTATTCTATTCGCATAGTGATTTGATCCAGATTCGAGCACAGAATTTCGAGATAGTATTATCGATCCGAGTTGGGATTTTTCGCTCGATTTTCGACGGCGAACCTGGATATGGATTGTTGATTGGTTCTGGATATTCTCTATCATGGCTACGACTATGCAAGGAGAATGACGGTTTCTGATCAAGAAACCAGATCTGAGTCCGCACTAGGAAGTCGGGTGGACGATACTAGTTCAGAAGTGAAATTGTGTGATCGATTGAGTGATCAGATTGATATTGTGTACGGATGATATGTGTGCATCGTACGGATTTGAATGAAATTGATATTGAAGATTGGGGATAAGAACTGTAAAATGGTTTTTGAAAAGAAATATGGTTAATAACTTTATAAAAGATTTATCAAATGTGAATATTTGATTTAGAATAAAATAAAGTTATATATCCTTGTTATATAAGGTAAATCTTCCCTTGTTGAATCTATTGCTAAAAGAAAAGGGTTTTGAAATATTTGAAGTATAAAAGAGGTTTTATACAAAGTTTGAAATGATCCAAAGATTTTCAAAGTATATATATATCTATATCTATATATATATAAAGGATCTTATGAGAATGATTTTGGAAAAGGTTTTGGGAACCTATGGATTTTGGAAAGGGCTTTTGATTTTTGAGAAATCAATTTTGAATTTTGGAAAGCCTAGTTTGAGAATTATCGATTTTTGGTAATCGATTTTGTGTAAAGGAGATTTTGATAAATCATAAAGGGTATGATTTGAAGATACTATAAGTATATAGTATAAAATGTTTTGAGTATAGCTCTGGGGAAAAAGGCGCTCCCTTGAAATGAACTTCTCAGGAGTGCCACTGGGTGGTACTGCCTTGAACCCCAAGGGGGGATTCTAAAGTTGATCCTGTGAGGAGTCCGGAAAAACCTAGTTCCTGAGGATTATTTGTGTAGCGAAAGTCGAGGGGCTGGTGCCCACAGAGGCATTTGGGTTATTCTGTGACGACAATGTAACTCGATGTCACTGCGATCTACTGCAGACCATAGCGAAAGTCATGTGTGCCGCTGAGAGCCAACTGTCTACGTTTGATTTTATATCGGTAGACTGTGACACTATGGTAACATAGCGAAAGTCGTGTGTGCCGCTGAGAGCCAACTGTCTACGTTTGATTTTATATCGGTAGACTGCGACCTATGTGGGAGAAGTTTCATTATTTGGCAGCGAAATTCGGTGGCGCTGATGCCTACAATTATATGGGTTTGTGCTGTGATAGCAACGTAAGGCCCGGGTATAACTGCGATCTGTAGCGGGTTCCATGGCGTAATCGAGGAGCGCGGAGACCTACAGTTATCTGTGGATTTTGCCGGGACGGCAACGTAACCATCGGGTTAACTGCGACCATGGATGGGGGTGATGATTTCCAGAGCATTCTCACCAAAGATATTTCCTCTACTTTCAAAAACTGTTTCCTATATTTTCAATAAAATTATTTTCCAAAATATTTTCACTGGGTATTGGAAACGAGTTTACCGAGTACTTATAGATTTTCAGTCCTATGCCTGATCAACGTATGACCGAATTTCTGTGAGAACAAGGATTGACTTGTTGAAACATCGAGTTATAAAAGTATTTTTATAAAAACTAATTTAGTAATATTAAAAGATTTTTAAAGTGTTTTTAAAAATGTGTTCAAAGAGAAAATTTAACTGATATTAAGAATTTTAAACAAATTCTGGCTTCATTCCTTTTCGAGGACGAAAAGATTTAAAGGGGGGATGAATGTGATATCCCGGATTTTCAGGCATCGGATAATTGGATAGTTATCTGATTTAATTAAAAAAAAATATTGTATATATATATGTGTGTGAATATAGATTTTTAAGTAGAGTATTTATTTCAAATTGAAATTATGGATGTTTAAATATATATATATATATATATCAAATTGATTTTTAAGATTGATTTTTTAATTTTTATTTAAAAATTAGTTTGAATTTATATTTGGATTTCAAAAAGATAATATATAAATATCTTAATATATATTTTGGATTTAAAGGTATGTATAAATGATTTTTGTATAAATATAGTTTGTTTTTATTCTATTTCTTTAAAGAGATTTCCATTTATATAATTAAAATATGTATTTAGTTATTAGAAAATAAATTATAAAAGATTTATTTAAATAAATAAAATTATAATTATGCATGAGAGATATATGTGTTAACATATAAACACCTCTAATAACATGTGTAAATTTATCAAATGTGTTTAGTGACAAGTGTCACATTTTTATTTTATTTCTTTAATTTTAATAAATCAAAATTTAAATCTATATAGCACCACTTCTTATTCTTCATTCATTTTTTTCCATCTCATTTTCTAAAAAATCAAACTGCAGCCATGTTCTAAATCAGAGAAATTTTACCAAACCTGTAAACATTTTCAAACCAGAGATAGATTCAAACAGCAAATTCATTTCAGTTTTAAAAGCAAAGTCATTTCAGCAACTCAATTAAGTTTCAGATCATCAAGAAATCCATCTCGGTTTTTAAAAGCTTAGATCATCTCAACAACTAAGTGTTGTCCAGTTTCAAAGATCAGGCATTTTCCAACATACAAGTTTTCAAATTAAAAACTGCTTCAAAGTCTCTGTTCAACATCTTATAATAGGTGAGTAAACTTGTATCTTAAAAGTTTAATCTGTATATATGTGTGATTGCATAAGATAATCTTGGAAATTATGATAAGTAGCATGTTTTGCATGTTTGTTTAGAGATGATTGTAAATATGAATGTGAATATGGATCTGCATGTCTCTGTATATAGTTAATATCTCTGTTCTTATTAACAGTCAAAACTAAATCAAAGAAAATCAATATCTCCCTATAAAAATACTTTCATGTTATGATCTTTAAAGGAAATTTGTTAGTAATTGTCAGATTTGATTTTTAAAAATAGTTTCCAGTATACACATGAAGTAATCGTGTCAAAAATTAAAGAGTACAGTGCTAAATCAATTTAAATCAAAAAAAAAATCAAAGTAGATAAATCTCAAGTTTAACTTATATGTTTTGAATCAATTTTGGAAACAATGATTTTTAAGAGTAAAATCTAGATTTTTAAACTTGTATTGATCGAGTAATTTGGGGTTGAACGGGAATTGAGATTTCACAAATTTCTGGCGATTGGTGAACCTGGGGTGTTCGGGGTTCGGGGCTGAGGTAGTTGGTGGATTGAGGAAGGCGAGAAAATTGGTCGGAAGGGTTAGCATGTGCCGTGGTGGTGCGGCGAAGTGATAATAGGGTTTAGGGACGAGTTTGGTCGTTGATGGGTTGAAGGGAAATTGGGTCATAGTTGGTAAAATCGAATGGATCAGACCACGTGGATTAGGAGAAGGATGGGTTGACGAGTCTCCAGTGATGAAGGCGTGAACGCTGGTGGTAGGAATGGTCGGCACGAGGTGGTTGCTGATGATCGAATGGGTTCAGGTAGATTCTTTTGTGCTCGAATTCGATTTCGAGACCATGCAAAAGTTCTGGGTGATGGGATGTTTTGGGAAGATCACCGATGACTGGCGAGTGACCTCGGCGATGATCAGTGGTGGTCGGAGTGATTGTGTACGTGCACGCGTGCACCAACGTTGTCTGGTTTTAGGAAGATAATGAATTCTCGGGATGTTCTCGAGGAATTTGCGTGGGAGACCCGAAGCAAAGTGAATCGCGTGAGTGGCTCGCGAGAGACTCGGGAATTTTGTATTTTTACTCGAGTTTTTATTTGTGTATGTTACCAGGTTTTAAAATTTTAAAGAAATCCTGTCCAAGTTTAAAATGAAATATGAAATTCAGACTGGAAACAAAAGTAGATTTTAAACCAAGTTTTTCAAAAGGGAGTTTCAAGTAATATACAGACCTGTTTTAAATATATATGAATGTTCGAGTTTAGAGCAAAATGTAAAAAAGAAAAAGGGGTTTAAGTTGTAGAAGTATATATATATTAAATGAAAAGGTTTTCAAAGAAAAGATAACCAAGTTTCCAAAGTTAAATTTTGTTTGGTTTATATAATCATACATTAGATTAATTATGCAATTAGTTCCTAAATGTTTTCAAATAAATCTAATGTTGAGATTAAGAAGTGATTAAAGTATGTGGTATTAACTATAATTAATAAATTATTTTAATATATATAAATTTCAAGCACTTAATTAAATAAAGATTAAAAAAATTAATTAAGGTCTTGATTAATGAAAGAAATTAAAAGACTAATTACTGAATGAAATTAATTAAGGGAAATTACTTAATGAAAGTAATTAAATAGAAGAAATTAAAGATTAGTTACTTAGTGTAATTAATTAAAGGATTGATTAATTGAGGCAATTAATTAAAAGGGTTAGTGAATAATGAATGTGATTAATTAATAGGAAATTAATTTATGTAAGTGATTATAGAATAATTAATTAAAGTAATTAATTAAAGATCAAGGTAATTAATTAACTAATAATTAAAAGTTAATTAATGTAAATAGTTAAAGGATAATTAATTTGTGAAATTAATTAAAGGTTAATTACCTAATATAATTAAAGTATAATTAATCAAGGATGGTTAATTTTTGGATGATTAATTAATTGGTTTGTAATAAATAATCAAGGTTTAAAAGTAATTGAAGTAATTAATTTAATTCATTTATGGTTAATTAAATTAATTAGAGATGATATGATTGATTAATCTTGCTATGAATAATTGAATGGTATTGTATGTTTAGATTAGTTGACATCTCTAGTATGTGATATGGAATGCTATGTGATATAATATGTTTGGGTTAAAACAGTGACATCCTATATTTAAAATTTGAATTGTATTTCATTTGAATAATTTGGGTTAAGATGATATTGGATTCGAAGAGACCGGAGTCGGGTATCAGAAATATCCGACACCACTTCGATTTGAAATCTTCTATAATTCTTTATAGATTGACATGTGGAATCAATAGGCTAGTTTGGATAATATGGATCATTTAAACTAAGTTGGATACTTAGATATTGTTTTGTGAAAATAAAATGTGGACTATATGAGTTGTTTACTTGTAGTAAAGTACGAGTTACCCCGGGTTTAAATAAGTTCTATGGATTTAAATTTCATGTTAGATGAGTTTACTCACGCTGGTTTCCAGCCTGACCCGGGTGTTACTTTGATGTAATGCTCGGGTCAGACCGAGTATTACAGATTTCCAGGTAAGGACGTTCTGGAGCTCAGGAGGCGAGCTGGATGGCAGGAA
The DNA here is from genome assembly GCA_030737815.1 of Allium fistulosum. Lineage (NCBI taxonomy): Eukaryota > Viridiplantae > Streptophyta > Magnoliopsida > Asparagales > Amaryllidaceae > Allium > Allium fistulosum. The sequence continues at coordinate 995,195,153 of CM060907.1, forward strand.
TGTATGGAGTGTATTCCGCTGAGCATATTACTGTTGTTTATCTTAGACATGTTAATTCTAATTGTCTAGTATATTTGTAAATGGTTGTAACTCTGATGTAGTGAATGTAAAATAACAATTACAGTTTTCTTTGTGTAAAGAATATTATTTGATATTATATTTTATCCGCTGCGAATGTGAGAATATATGATTCTGAGTTTTGTTTTCTATTCTTCTTCTACCTCTTTCCTTTTCTTTTCCTTAACAATTCGGGATTTTCGGAGTCGGAAATTCCGGGTCGTTACAAATTCCCTTTTCTATAAGCCCATTTCTTATTTACAAATACTTTTACAAATCTCCAAATTAATTTACGAAACTTCTTTTATAAAACTCTAAAATGATTTATAAAATTCCTCTCCATTTATAAATCTCTTTTCTAGTAATAATACTTTTCTACTTAAACTCTTTTATAAATCTCCCTTTATAAAGTCCTTTATACAAATCTTCTATACAATCCTTTATTAAAGTCTATTTATCACAATTTACGTTACCTTTAAACTATCACTTATAAATCCATTCTCTTATTTATGAGTTACCATTTACAAATCTCTCTTACAAGTATCACTTATTAACTCCTTTATAAAAAAATCGTTATAAATCCCTTTTACAAAATATCATTTGTAAGGTAAAATTCCTTTTATAAAGCATTTATTATTTATAAACACCTTTATTTAATTAATTAATCACCTTTTATATCATAAATAAATAATTTAGTAATCTTTGAGGTAGCATTAATAAAATAAATTAATTAACTTACACATCCTTAATAAAGTAATTAATAAACTTAACCTATTATTGATTAATCAATAAAATTACTTAAACAATAATTAAATCAACTAGTTAACTTAAATAACTTTAATAATATAATTAAATACCTTTAAACAACATAATTACTATAATTATACATTAAAAACAATATTAGTAATAAATTAAATAACTTTAAACATCTTTAATAAAATAATAAAATATTTTACTTAAAAACAGTTTTAATAAGATAATTAATTAGAAAAATATAAAACATCACTTATAAACTCTTAACCTTAAACTTTTTTTATAAATTTGAAATTAATTTAAATCCATACTTTACAGATTCGACAAGAGGCTTAGCGGCCCGTACTTTATCAAGCTACCATTTAATTCAATTTAACTTTTCAATTCAAACAACTGGAATTTACATAAGCAACATATATGTAAACCTAACCCATAATTAACCATATAAATGGTTCACACATTCCTTTTTCCAATATTAATTAATCCATATATTAATTTACTATCATATGAATAAATGCCTAAATTAATATAATAGCCGAACGGAGATTTATTCTGCTAATTCGATGTCATCAAATGTCTTAACCTTAAACTTTTTTATAAATTTGAAATTAATTTAAATCCATACTTTACAGATTCGACAAGAGGCTTAGCGGCCCATACTTTATCAAGCTACCATTTAATTCAATTTAACTTTTCAATTCACACAACTGGAATTTACATAAGCAACATATATGTAAACCTAACCCATAATTAACCATCAATGGTTCACACATTCCTTTTTCCAATATTAATTAATCCATATATTAATTTACTAGCATATGAATAAATGCCTAAATTAATATAATAGCCGAACAGAGATTTATTCTGCTAATCCAATGTCATCAAATATCTACACGATTTATGTATAGCAGAATGATGTTTTATTCTGCTCAATAGATATCCAAAATAACCTATCCAATTAAATTTAAAAGATCGGCGTTTTATTTGGCCAAATATATATCATTAATGAAGTATAATAAATTAAGTACGGTATTTTTCTAAAATAACGTAATTAAATTTAGTCCCTATTGTTTTATCAATATATTAAACATCACCTAATCTATCAACAAGTTATATTACAACATTGTACTTGTCAATACGAGTCCAACACAAAAATCCACGGGTCAAACTGATATAGGATGAGCAAGTTATTACAATTTACAATTTATGAAGTGCTGCACCTTAACTTTGATATTTTATAATATGATTAGTTTTTGTGCATGTGTGAAATTTGCACATGTATCTGGTTGTTTATGTGTGCAAGTGTGAAATGTGCACAAGTATATATGCATAGCCTTTTTAATGTGCTTGGCCTTATGGCATGTACGGTTATACACTTTGCATGTCGTAGGTTGTTCGTGCACATTATTGACTTGATTTTAAATTTTTGTTCCATACGACATGTTTGTGCTGGTCCTTGTACATACCTGTTGTTCTAGTCCATATTCATTATTTTTTGTGCCTATTTAAAATATGAAAAGAACAAAATCAATAAACCGAGGCAGTGTCGAGTTCAAATATATTTATATTTTTACGGTTTCAATTTTTTCTTTTTGCTTTTTGTTGCGTTGTTATTTGATAGGAAAAGTAGAAGATTGGAGAAAGACAATTGAAGCAAGAAGATAAAAATCAAATTCGAGTAAGTGGGATTAGGAGTGATTACAAATTATTGTATTTGAAAGTGTGTTGTATATGAGAGTGTAAAATATCGTTGTAAAAGAATATTGTATATAAAATATTGTATTTAAAATATAGTGGAAGCTCTTGTTGTAATTGTGTGTACTATTGAAATTTTATTAAAATAAAATATTTGTTGAAATAAAATTGTATTTGTTTATTTCATTCTATGATATTGCAATAGTACTATAATAAACACATTTAAAAAAAATATTTTTATTAACATCAAACAAAAATCATAAACTATTATATTCTTCAATATTGATACTCGCCTACGAATGGGAACTACTACAAATATTTGAAGGACAAAGATGGTGAGGATAGATTCTTATGTTATCGTATCAAAGGGGAATCTCTTTTGCATTGGATTGATGAAGATGAGGGAGGCAACAATAGGGAAACTTTTGAGGATTTGAGTTGGAGTAGAAGCGATGTGTGCAGGACAGGTTCGATGAGTCATGGTACACATATTGTAAGGATTTTTTCAAACTTTATCCATGTTATAGGTAACAAGAGTGATGACGATATTGACTCCTACTCTTCTGAGGGGCATTAGTTTTTGTTTGTATGTTTTGTTAGTAGTTGAGACATATTGACTCACTTTTATACTTAAATTGTTTCCTTGTAGTTACTGAGGCACTTTTATATCACTCCTATTTAATAATTTATAAAGTGCACGAAACACTGAAGCCAACTATCTTTGGTAAAATAATAGTCATGGGCCTAAAAATATCTAATTAGATCAACATATTCAAACCCTAATATATTATATGTCAAAATCCATTTCTTGAATATTCTACACACAATGAATTATCTAATGCTTTAAAATAAAACATTTGCTCAAAATTGACTTTTATCGCCTCTTTAAATTTTATGATTATCGAAAATTAATCAATATTTAATACAAAAAATTTGTGGGTTGTTACAACATCTAATAAGAATATATAGAAAGGGAGGTGAATTTAAATCAACTCAATAAAAGAAAACAGTGGTAGAGGAGAAATATTAGGAATATAGGAAAATTATTAGGAGGGGAATGATAAAGAGGTAATTTGAATGGAAGCAATTATACATGAAATTGAATTTGTTTGAAAAAACTCTCGTTCTATACCAATGAAGACTCCCGTACACATTTTCGTTAAGATTGAAAAATAAACGTGTTTTTGTACTTTCTATCTTTGACTTTCTTTTAACATGTGTTCATTGTCAGGAGTAGAATGGAAATTATATTGACTTCATATTTCTGTGTTTAATTTGTCAATATGAGAATGATGGCTTATTTTAATAATTGATTAATGAACTATTTGATCAGTCTAAATTAAATCTTTGATATTATTGTTGTCTTAAGATCTACAAACACTCAATAAAATTATTAAATAATAATATTGGTTTGTCATTAACAAACAAAGTCACCAATTGTATATTCCACAGATTCGAATTCTAAGAATTCTTACTCCTCCTTTAGATACAACTTGTCCAATTTTCCTATGGTCCTCATAGATCTCTATGGTGTGAAACGTGTGCTTTAACTCAAATAGTCAATTATGATCCAAACATTTTCATTTCCCCTTCGTATGTAGTTCCTTTACGATGTCTACATGAACCACTAAAACATGTACCCTATCCTCGAATTGATTGAAGATCTTAGCTAGTTTTCATTCTCCCCTTTGACTAGGTCCCGCATAATCCAATAGAATTAAGGCTTACTTCTAAAGATGAAAATAATCCATGTTACTATCTAGATTAAAAGTCCTACCTAACTGTTGATTTCTCTCCGATCATGACACAAACATAGAATCTAACGTAGCATGCTTAGAGCTAAGCTTATCCACTAGTGTAGCATGAGACGGACATAGAATCTAACGTAGCATGCTTAAAGCTAAGCTTATCCACTAGTGTAGCGGTCTGCCTTTCTTACACCTAAACACGACACTTAGTACATCCGCGTTATTCGTGTGCCAATCATTTAAGTGTCCGAAAGACAGGCCGTTTGGGGTGAAGAAGGAAGAAGACAGAACAGAATCACACAAAACGTGACGAGTAACATATAATATATAAATCAAGTCTTTACAAAAGAAAGAACTTTATTATGAATAATCATTAGCGTACACTATCATATTATCATCCTGGACAGTTATAACAGCATGTCCTTACAAATGATGATAAATTCAACAATCAATGCAGTGGAAAAATAAAGAAATGCATAGAAATGTCTTGGGCATCCAGCTCGTCTTATGAACTCTAAAGCGTCTGAAGTTAATTTGGAAAATATTTTCGGTTTGACCTGAGCGTTAAAATAAAATAACACCCAGATCAGTTTGGTAATACCAGCGTGAGAAAATCCAAGTAATGGGGTAAATATATAATAATTCTATGAGACCACACCGCTAACACGAAACGAGTTTTTATCTCATATGATCAACATTTATAGATGAATAAATAGGAAACAAATTAGAAAAACAATCCAAATAAGAATAAATGAGCATAGACAAGGTAAAAATTCAAACTTAAAGAATGAATAATAATAATTAAACATAGAGTAGAACCTTAGTCACTTCTCGATGTAATTAAGAAAGAAGTTAATTTAAAAACTTGGAATCAAAGGAAAGAATAGGGAAATTTTCAAACAAATGACTAAGAGGGTGCACCCTCCTAACCAAAAGTATACCTATAGAAATATACTTGAGAACTTCGATGGCTCTTGGACACGTCCACGTCGGACCCCGCCAGCGGTTAACGAGAATTCAAGTATTTTACATCTCAATGTGCAAAACCGATTCCAATCTAGGGTGGATGTGAAAATACCCTAATGGGACCAAACCCACTTAGCTTGGCTTCCACTCGCTCTTTGGGTTTAATCATTTCCAAAAAAGGATAACAAGGCTCAAATGAGCAATACATCGTCTAGATTGACAATACACAATGAGGAAAGCTGAGTCTGATAGTTAATAAATCAAAGTTCGGGGATAGTTAAATATGATCGTACATGGAAATTAAATTTCATACTCTTACCACTACCCATCGATTCTAAACAAGTGCTATCCCTTGATGGAAAAGGAAGCTGAGCAAGTTAAAGTAGTGTTACCCTTATGTGACACCCCACCTCTATGGTCACGCTAGCTAAGGACACTATGGAGTAATGTCGTCAAATAGCGCGAAGAATAAGGCTGTTGAGGAGCGACTATCTGTGTAATTGCCTTGTGCGAGTACCGATATGTCAGATAGTATAACATGCATTTCATTTCAAGAGGAAATCCGACATACCGATACAAACTCAAAGCTACCACACAGTGGCTAGGTGGACCTTCGGAAATAAATATAGAAATAAACATAACACAAATCAGTCATAGATGTTCATATCTCAAAGGCGGAAACAGATATGAATATAACACATAAAAGTGTTCATCAGAGTAGTGGTCAAACAAGATCCACAATATCACAAAAGAATAGATACAAGTGCTAGACAAAAGAATATGTATACATCATGGAGTCTCTATCTCAAATGTATAACAACAAAAACTACCAATCTAGTGTAGTTAGACAAAAGTCAGAAGATGATCCCAAATAAGGAGTCAAGCAGAAGCACCTGTAACATCTCGGTCTGACCCGAGTATTATTTAATAAGAAAATAATAAATGGATCAGTCTTACTATAAATATCAGATAAAGTGAGATAAGAGTAGAGATATAACTAAAACGTATGATAACAATAATGTCAAAGAGTGACAAGTATACTTTAAATAACAGAGAAATCATACAATATCTCAAGAATCTCAAAGCACCAAAAAGAATGTCATATTCTTTATTTTATTCACCTAGCCATAAATATTGACAAACATATCATTGCCAATCACATAAAGAGGTGAAACACAAATTCTAGAAATCATCAATTAGAAATCCAGAAATCACAAAGGGGGGAGGCCTATCACAAACGGGAGCATGAAAACTCACCAACATGTGTATCACAAACGGAACGCTATTCCATGGTCGCTAACCATAAATTTTGAGTCAAAGCTCCATAAACGGCCCGAAGACCACGGGTCGCTACCCCGCCAAATTGAACCGAAGTTCCACAAACGGGGATTGTAATCCCCAAACAAACAAATAGACATCGCACATCGCTAGTCTAAATCCCAAAATGATCATCATTGATCAATAAAAGTGTCGATTACACTAAACTAGTAAATATATGAGTTAAGCTTCATGTCCCATAACCACTAGCTTAACTTAAATATTTACAAACAAATTGTAGATTCCCACTTGAAAATTCTCACAAGAATTTCAATCGAACAAGTCCAAAAATTAACCGACGAAGTAAACACAAGTGTTTCATACCACTTGTTTTGCTAAGCCGTTTAATTATATTTTCTCATACGAATGAGGTAAAGGTTTGTATATACTAATAGATTGGAAAACGGTTTTGAAAACAAGCTTTATATTTAAAAATAGAGTTGAAATCATCTTTGAAAAAGAGTTTGAATATTTACTACTAGTATAGAAAACCTTTATATTTTAAAGTGACAAATCACATAAATGATTGTAGAAACAATCAATCACCAAAATCCACATTCGAAGATGTGAATCAAATCCAAAGAAATCGATACCGAATCCATCAAAATGGATATTCTCAAAAATCTCGAAAAAGAAGTCATCAAAGTGAATAATAAATGATAACAATAAATCGGATAATCACGGATCGATAAAAATTGGAATCTCAAGCAAAATAGGCAAAAACAAGCAGGTCGGTCGACTGGCCCTCTGCAGTCGCCTCTGCAGTCAGTCGACTGAACCAGAAATCCGAAAGTTTCAGTTCCTGCAGTCAGTCGACCGACTGCAGGGTGCCAGTCGACTGACTGCAGAAAACAAAGACTCTCTGTTTCTGCAGACAGTCCCAGATACGCTCAGATTCTACAGCTAGTCGACTGACTTTAGAGGTCAGTCGACTGACTGGCACTGGGAATGTTTTTCAACCTATCTAAATGAAGAGCAAACTCTTCCAAATTGCGATCGGACAAGCAATGGGCGCTAGGGCTTTATGCCAATCGACAAACCAGCCCTATAGGCCCTTCGATACACAACCAAAAGCATGATCAAACATCAAAGCTAAGATTTTTAGGGTTTTAGACTTCAAAACAACAAAAATTGAAATGTTCACCAAATCAATCAAAATCAAAATCAAATGAGCATGTAAAGATGTTAGGAATTCATACCAAACAATCAAGGATAGTTATAGACATAGATGTGAGATAAAAATCTCACCTTTAAACCCAAAAACGATGAAGGCGAAGCTTGAAAGCAAAGGAAGATCAACCACTCTTCAACTTCAACTCTAGAAGCTTGAATCTAAGCTCAAAAGAAGAACATTTCCTAAGTTAGGTTTAGGAAATTTCTGAAATTAAAGAGAGAATGAGTTGGAAAAGATGAAGAGGAGGCTTACCTAAGCTTCTCTTTGATTTTGGAGCTAACACTTGGATTTGCAAAGAAGATTAGGGCTTAGGAATTCTAATTCTTTTTCTCTTCCCCCATTTTTGCTAAAGCTTGAAGTGTTAGGAAATATTAGAATGAATGAAGAGGAGTTGGATGAAGGGTTAGGTTATTAGAAGGTTGATGGGCTGAAACCCAAACCCAAAGTGAAAAAGTCATAATTTTTACTCGACTCCAAACATATCGATGTTTATACTCAAAAAAGTTGTAAACGCCATTTTGGACTCAATGGAGGTGGTCTCGAGTCCCAATTCGATTATTTACAAAAAGTAGCTTTTCGGACTTTAATCCGATTAACGATTCTATATTTAAATATTCAATCGTAAAATATGTAGGTTGTTACACCTTAGGCACTGCCTTGATGACATTTTTAACCTTCAAGATAGAAAACGAGTCTATGCCTCGAATTTTAGTGTCAAAAGTATGACTAAATCCTTTCCACATAAGCGATATTGGATTACAGAACTACTTTTCCATAACCGAATCGAACTTTAGTTTTAAAACGTAACTTATGTTGGGGTTTCACATTAAAAGTATTAACTTTAAACACATTTATCAAAATGATTGATTAACTTTAAACCAAAATTTATTGCTTCAATATCATTATTTAAAATGATTAATTAACTTTTAAAACAATGGTTAATTATTTCATACAGCTTTATTGAGAATAATTAATTAGCTTTAATCTCAATTCATTACTTCAAAACAACACTATTTAAAAATATTAATTAACTTTAATCATCCTTGTTTAAATGATCAATTAACTTTAAACTTTTATTATTAAAATTATTAATTAACCTTTAAAACCCCATTATTAAAATGGTTAATTAATCTTAATCTCCTTATTATTTAAATGATTAATTATCTTTAGAACTTCATTATTAAAATGATTGATTGATTTTAAAACATCATTATTAAAGTAGTTATTGATTTTAAATCATTATTATTAAAATAATCAATTACTTTTAAAACATTATTAATGTTGAAATAATTAATTTATATTAAACCATCTTTATTTAAATGATTAATTATCTTTGTAAAACCTATGCACAAGATTTAACAAAATACTTCATAGGGGATAACATTTCCATTCAAATATCAAATAACATAAGTATGAGCATAAATGCTAAAGTAAATAATAGCTTTACAATATATAGATCAACCCTTGTAAAACGAGTACATAACATAAAGGTGAATACAAATAAAAAAGACAAATAACAACTATGTACATAAAGAGAACATCTCTTATTCAATATGAATTTAGTGGCACATAACTAAATTTCCAAATCAATATAATAGCAGAACAGAGATTTATTCTGCTAATGGCCAAATAATCTATTCAATTAAGTTATAGCAGAACGAGGATTTATTATGCCAGGTAGATGTCATTTATAAAGCATTCATATTTATTTGGCTAAATTAATGGCACAGACCAGAGATCCATGGCTTACAAATCAATTTAACTTCTAAAACCGAATTCGTGTTTGGACTTCACATTACAAGTATTAACTTTAAACAACCTTGTTAAAATGTTTCATTAACTTTAAAACACCATTATTAAAAAGATTTAATAACTTAAAATATCCTTATTAATTTGATTAATTAGCTTTAACTATCATTAATAAGAATGATTAATTATCTTTAAACTTCATTAATTAATTTGATTAATTAACTTCAAATACCTTTAATTAAAAAGGTTAATCACTTTTAAAAGCATTATTAATTAATTTATTAAATTTAAACGTCATTAATTAAATTAGTTAATAGAAATTAAATATCATTAATTAAATTAATTAATAAAAATTAAATACCATTAATTAAAAATGATTAATTAATTTAAGACATCTAAAGAAATAAATTAATTAAATTTAAACCAATTAATTAAGTTTAAAAAGTCATTAATTAAAAAAGGCTAATTAATTTTAAAAGACCATTAATTAAATAATCAATTAACTTTAATCCATCATTATTAAATGATTAATTGACCTTAAATATCATTAGATAAAAATGATTAATTAACCTTAAACTCATCGTTATTAAGTTAATTAATTAACCTTAATCCTCATTATTAAAATGGTTAATTAATTTTAAACTCGTCATTATTTAAAAACTTAATTAACATTGTAAAACATACCCAAGCTCGGGAATAAACCAAAAGGTTTCGAAAAGGTGGTATTTTCCAAAAGTGCCGATATAGCAATAGTCGCTATACGAACACTTCGATAACTACTATATTGTCATATTGATATTTTCATCCAAGCATCATATCACAAAACATAATTATGACATATATTCAATAGTAAATAATATTCATAACATAAAGAGAACATAACTTATATCACTAACTTAAACTTTTTCAACTAGTTTTCAAACCGCTTACTAACTACTCACGATGTCATATATCAAAGCATAAACCAAGCCAACAACCATTTCATTTCCATACATATACAACAAGCAATTATTAACTACTAAAGCTAACGATATTAAAGTTAAAAACTTTTAGTTTAAAAGGTGAGATTTAACTCACAATCATGCTTCCAACTTTTATCCAAAGCGACCCGAGATGCTCTCGACTAAAAACAACACTATGACACCCTCCTTCTCCTTATTTCCTTGCCAAATGGCTCAGCCCAAGGTATAGTGCACATGACCAAGGGTGGTGGAGCTCGGCCTTGAAAGGAGAAGGGTTTTGAATTATCAATGAATTCAAAAAATCAAACCTAAAAATGAGTCATTTTCAAACTGATTTTTGGACAAGTTAGTCAAGGAATTTGGAAAAGTTGTAAAAGGAAAAATTATTGGAAATTCTCTTCTCTACAATTTCAATAAAAAGAATCACTCAATTTGGATAATTTTTTAGGGAGATATCGTCAAAAGAAGAAGAGGTATTTTCGGACTTGAAAATATAGGTCCAAAAACACTCTACAAAGAAATGATATTTTGATATGGCTAGTCTCAAAATTTGAAGAAGCGGTACAAATAAAAGTTGTAGCCGTTGGAATTTTCTATGGTTTCAATAAATAAATTTCTCTATTAGGATAATAAGTGAGGAAGATACGATAAAATAAATAGGAGGAAAATTTTGAAGAAGTGAAGGGCTATTTATAAGCAAGATAACAAAGTGAACTACCTTAGTTCCCTTAGTTCTTTACCCTCCACCATTTTGTGCCACCTCAACATCTTATCCCCTTCTCCCTTTACCCTAGAACTCACACCCCCAACATGTTAAAACATGTTTTAGACATATTTTGTACTTAAGTTGCCAAAATGTTTCCAATGATGTGACACTTTCTTTTTCATTTATTTATTTCTTTATAAAATGTCCTATCATTATATATACTTAAGTGTAAACATATACAAATATTTTATAAAATATGTTAACTTATTCATGAATGAATGTGGATATTAATGTCATAGAGTTTACAACAATTTTGACAACTTTTATTCGACAAAAAGTCAAAATTCAAAAAACGAATTCCGATCACATTTTCGATTTTTCTTCGAGCTAAAGATTTTTGCAAACAAATTTCGAAAACTATTTTTCCATCATTATTTATTATTTAATAGAGTTTTATTTTAATTATAAAACTAATTATTTGAATATTTAAAATTAATTAAATATTCCTAAATTAAAGTGGTGAAATTCCAGGTCGTTACACTCTCCCTCTCTTAAAAGAATTTCGACCCCAAAATTTAACCATAATCCTAACCCAGAAAACAAACCAAAATAGAAATACTTAACTCTGTTCATCGATCCAAATGATGTACATAAATCATTTCTACTAAATCTGATTTGATCACTCACTCGAATACATAACTTTACTTTCAAACTAGTATCGCTCACCCGACTTCCTAATGCGGACTCCGATCAGGCTTCTCAATTAGAAACCTCTGTTCTCCTAACATAGCCATATACTATGATAAAAAACTTTCGTTTCATATAAGAGCCTTCACCAAGTGTTCGCCGTCAAAAATCAAGTGATGGATCCTTATTCGGAATGGTGCAGTACACCTTAAAGTCGTGCACTCGAATCTTGGATCCAACTTGTGTGAAAAGAGGAATGATCTACGTTCATCTTGCGTACTAATTTTATTGGTTCCTACCAATACTAGTTCTATTTTTGCTAATATTATTTATGTAAACATTTCATAGAACTAACTTAAGCTTAACTTTTATAATATTCTACTACATCCTGAGAGTATATACCATTACCTAATTCAAAATTTTCATTTTGAATTTATTTCTCTTAAGAAATTCGAGATTCAAATACCCGATTTTATTTCAAAACTCTTCTTAGAATGATTTTTATACATTTTAATCATAAAAATATATTTACATAGTCCGAGAAACCCCAAAATGATACTAAGGAACTGGGTACTACAAAATAGTATCATATATTCCCTTACCAAGAAGGGTAATACGTAAGAGAAGTGCCTACCATCTAAACACACCTCTTTCCCATTTTTTAGTTATTTTCAGGCCACTCGACCTAGTTAACTTAAAATTCTTCTTTTATTCAAAATCCAATTTGTAAAATAAATAAAAATATATACATACATATATAATTTTACCTATTTTTTATATAAGATTTCACAATATTTATTCTTAGTTTAGATTATAATAAACAACTCTTATTACAATCAATTTAAATTTAAATTTAAATTTTTATCTCAACACCATCATCGAACGCCTTATAGTCAAATTGTGAAACTGAATTCACAAGGTGTTCCTGTTTAATTTAGCTAAGATAATAATTTCTCATAAACTAGCTAAGCCTAACTAATTAAAAATGAATGATAATGGTCAAACATTATCATTCTCCAACAACCAACATATCCTTTATAATCATAATAGTTATATGAAAATCTTCTTTTATATATAAATATATCTAGGTAAAAAAATTCATTTACCTAATTTTTTAAACAATACTATGTCAGTTGGCCTTGTTTAAGTGTTTTAGAGATTTCTTGCGAATCCATAAACCACTTAACGGATCGGCCAACACAATATAAAACATTTATATAAAAATAACAAATACGCACTCTTATATATATATATGCTTAAACTTATTCTAGGGTCTCGCTTACCCTATCTCAAATGAGTTAACCCCATCAAAGATTAGGTGTTCGCTCAACCTAAACTCTGATATCACTTGTAGCGGTCTGCTTTTCTTATACCTAAAGACGACACTTAATACATCCTCGGTATTCGTGTGTCATTCATTTAAATGTCTAAAAGACATGTTGTTTAGGGTGAAGAAAGAAGAAGACAGAATGGAATCTCACAAAAACATGACGAGTAACGTATAATATATAAATTGAGTCTTTACAAAATAAAGAACTTTATTATATACAATCATCAGAGTACACCATCCTATTATTAGCCTGGACAGTTATAATAGCCCGTCCTTACAAATGCTGATAAATTCAACAATCAGTATAGTGGAAAAATAAAGAAATACATAGATACATCTTGGTCATCAAGCTCATATTATGAACTTCAAAGCATTTGAAGCTAATCTGGAAAGCATGCTCAGTCTGACCCCAGCGTTAAAATAAAATAATACCCGGATCAGTCTGGTAATACCAGCGTGAGAAAACCCAAGTAATGGGGTAAACATATAATAATTCTTTGAGACCACGCCGCTAACGCGGAACAGGTTTTTACCTCACAAGATCAACATTCATAGATGAATAAATAAGAAACAAATTAGAAAAACAATCCAAATAAGAATAAATGAGCATAGATAAGGTAAAAATTCAAACTTAAAGAATGAACACAAATAATTAAACATAGAGAAGAACCTTAGTCACTTCTCGATGCAATTAAGAAAGAAGTTAATTTAAAAACTTGTAATCAAAGAAAAGAATAAGAAAATTTTCTAACAAATGACTAAGAGGGCACACCCTCCTTATCAAAAGTATACCTCCAGAAATATACTTGAGAACTCCGATGGCTCTTGGACACGTCCATGTCGGACCCCGCCAATGGTTACCGAGAATTCGAGTATTTTACATCTCAATGCGCAAAACCGATTCCAATCTAAAGTGGATGTGAAAATATCCTAATGGGAGAAACCCCACATAGCTTGGCTTCCACTCGCTCTTTAGGTTTAGTCATTTCCGACAATGGATAACAAGGCTCAAATAAGCAACACATCGTCTTAGATTGACGATACACAATGAGGAAAGCCGAATCCAATAGTTGATAAATCATCAATCGGGGATAGTTAAAAATGATCGTATATGGAAATTAAATTTCATATTCTTACCATTACTCATCGATTCCGAACAAGTGCTATCCCTTGATGGAAAATGAAGCCAGGCAAGTTGAGGTAGTGTTACCTTTAGGCATTGCTTTGATGACATTTTTAACCTTCGATATAGAAACGAGTCCATGCCTCAACTTTTAGTGTTAAAAGTATGACTAAATCTTTTCCATTTAAGTGATATCGGATTACGGAACTACTTTTCCATAACCGAATCGAACTTTACTTTTAAAACCAAACTTGTGCTGGGGTTTCACGTTAAAAGTATTAACTTTAAACAACTTTATCAAAATGAGATCAATGAATCACGAGTTAGAATTTCATAGATTTCATCTAATCGAGTATAAGTATAGATGGTATTTTGTATAATATAATGATAGAGAAATGAAACACACTTCACTTACTCACAATTCTTATTCATCTACTTGATCTTTTGAAAAAAGAATAGATTGAACTTGCAAATTTACTCATTTAAATTTAATGAGTAAACGATTGTTCTAAGAGGAAAGATGGACGATATTACGAAGGATGGGTTAGGGAGATCACACTAGATATATGTCTATATGTAATGTCTATAAGTCCAGCTACAGTTCCTGTATATTTTTCGACGAATTATTCTAGAATCTGATTCAATAAAAAATCTTACTTCAATACCATTATTGAAAATGATCAATTAACTTTTAAAGCAATGGTTAATTATTTCATACAGCTTTATTTAAAATAATTAATTAGCTTGGACCTCAATTCATTACTTCAAAACAACACTATTTAAAAAGATTAATTAACTTTAGTCATCCTTGTTTAAATGAGTAATTAACTTTAAACTTTTATCATTAGAATAATTAATTAACCTTTAAAACCTTATTATTATAATGATTCGTTAATCTTAATTTCATTATTATTTAAATGATTAATTATCTTTAAAACATCATTATTATAATGATTGATCGGTCTGTAACGCCCCACCCCGAGATCCACATTAATAAAGAGAATTACTGAGTAATTCTGTCTGCTAATGCGGAGAATAGGGCTGGTTAAGAGCGACCATCATAGTCTTGCATTAAATAAGAGCTAAATATGTCGATTTGGTACTTATTTTTTTTCTTTTCTTTTTCTTTCCATTTTGGATTAAGTATTCGACCTACTCAATTCCTATCCAATACACTACTATGGTGGCTACAGGATCGATTCAGAACCAAAACACAATAACAACATCAATCACAAGTCATAGAACAACAGCACAAATAATATACATACACATACATCAAATGTGATACAACCCGTTACAAGTGGTATTCGATCACAATATATACATACATCCCCATAAAAGAAAATATACATCACAAGTTACCAACAAAAGACTACAACACAAAACAAAGCCATCTATCCAAAGGCGAAGGAGAAGTCCAAAAGACATCGCTAGCAAAAGGGTCCAACAACCTAACCTATAACTCGGTCTGACCTGAGTAATAAATACACGGGTCAGGCTAACTAGAACTTGTTGTTAACATAAGATAAAGTGAAATGAATGCATAAGGGAAGTATTCCTTTAATTCTAAACAATAGTATAAGTAATTTCTATTTATACATCCAAGGGTGGAAGCT
The DNA here is from genome assembly GCA_030737815.1 of Allium fistulosum. Taxonomy (NCBI): domain Eukaryota; kingdom Viridiplantae; phylum Streptophyta; class Magnoliopsida; order Asparagales; family Amaryllidaceae; genus Allium; species Allium fistulosum. The sequence goes on from CM060907.1 coordinate 995,211,036, forward strand.
TCATAGCACCCATAGTTAATTCATAAAAGGTTTAACATGTCATAAATGGTTCATGTTCAATGGAATTCAAAATAAGTGAATCTAGCAAACTCATGAGCCATAGAAGAAGTATCAAAATCTTCAAAACCAAATATCACGGAACTCTACTACGAGTTCAAAACCTCATTATCGAAATTACCATAAAAATGCATATATATATATATATAAGCCTATCTCTAACTCAAGGCTACAATAAAATCATCATCTCAAAATGGTGAAATTGAAGCAAATCAAAACTTATAAAAATATCCGGATTGGCCAAATCCCCGATTGCATGCCGAAGTAATGCTACATGTGCCAAACTCAGATCACTACTATATATATATATATATATTATAGGTGCCCATCTCAGACGACCGTATTCGTAGTACATCGTGATGACCGAAGTCATAATACATCATGACGACCGAAGTCGTAGAACATCGTGATAACCGAAGTCGTAGAACATCGTAATGATCGAAGTCGTAAAACATCGTGATGGCCTGAAGGTCTATTGTACTGGTAAACATCGTGAATGCGTCACAAAATCTCAGACAAGAACCCAAAAAGTGTTAACGTGTGTCCCATACCACACGCTCGCACTTAGCGGTTTACTAACTCCTAGTTGATGCCACACTAGAAAACATCATTAAATCAAAATCCTCAGAAAAACCATATCTCGCCTCATCTCATTAGCGAGTAGTAAAAAGTATCATACTTATCTCATCTCATTGACAAGTATAAGGCATCGTGATGGTTTTATATAAACCATACTTCCCAAAAAGGAAATCTCCATCTTAAAACTTGCCTCATTTCATCGTCCAATAAAATACATCACGATGGTTCTCATCGATTATACTCCTAAATAGGAGATCTCGAACCATAAAGTTCGCCAAATATTGGTCATCTTGAAAGACTCCTAAATATAGGAATTAAAATTCTCAAAATACGCCGTAATATGGTAATTCCCAGAAATCATCTCAAATCAATATACTCGAGGGGTTTCGATCGATACAAGTCCAGAATTAATCGATAAAATTAACTCACGTGTCTCATACCACATGTTTTACTAAATTGTTTAATTCTCTTTCTTATAAGTCCGAAAAATGTAAAAATAATATATATATATATATATATAATATTTTACTTGAGAAAACAAGATTTTTAAATAATTTTCAGAAATCATTTTGAACACATTTTATTGAAATTTCTTCTTATTATAGGAAATAAATATATATATATAATACTTTGAAATAATTTATAAATGATTTGAAAATATTTAATAATAATGATTTAAAAAACCAAATCATTTAGAAATTTTCTCAAAATTTATTTGGAAGAAATAGTGATTGAAAATCGAGAAAAACGTTGAAAATACACCCAATCGATATTCAAATTCATATCAAATTTAAATTCAAAATTTTAAATTTCAAATTCCTCCAAAACTCGGCTAATCCATTGATGGATACTATAGCCCATAATCATCATCAAAATATCTCAAAATTTGCATAAAAATTGGCCACGAAAACCATAGAAATAGGTAAGCAAACAAGGCAAAAGGGCTTAGATCAAAAGGCAGAACACCCACGTACCTGGGCCGATAGGGGTCGACCCAGACCAGTGGCCAGGTCGACCTAGAGACCGCTGGGTCGACCTACCTATCGACCCAGGCTACGGATTTTCTTCCCTGGGTGTTTTCTGCTTCGTACTGAACTTTGAACAGTAAATTGGAGTATCAAACGATCAAGTTTTGCAACGAAAATTGACATGCAGAGAGTTTAACATCTAAATTACAATCCAAAAAAGATCCGGCAGCAATTCGAGTTAAAATCAAGAAGTTATGGCCACTCAAAGTGGCAACCAGAAATAAGAAACACAATAAAATAAGAGACAAAGAGATGTACATAAACTAAAGATTTTACAGAGCAAATTCTTACAGCAGCTTAAGATTTAGCTAGCATTTTGTGAGTATTCTACTCACCTTAGCAATTTTGCAATAATTCGATAGCAAGATGCGAGCTTTGGTGAAGAAGTGAAGCTTCAAGACCCTGTAAAAGCTAGAAAAGAAGCATGCAGAAGAAAAACAAAAAGTTACAGACAATCCTCTCTCAAATTCAAAATGTCAATTTCATGAAATAATCTAGTGTATTGGTTGTGATTACCTTTTTTATCTTTGTTTGGTTGATTAACACTTGAATTTTCAGCAAAAATTGGAGAAAGTTGAATTTAACAAGAAGTGGCCAAGGGTTTTCTTTTCACTGTAATTGTTTTTAGAAGAAGAAAGAAATGAGTAAAGAGGAAAAACAATGTACAGGTTATTTTTCTTCTTTCCCGAGGCTTCTAGAATGGGTTAGGATCTAAGCCATATACCAATTAAGCCCAACAACAATACTTAGTGAAATTTACTAAGTAAATGCACACATTTCGCCTATTTAACAATATAACTCATATTTTTTTATTTTGAAGCCAAGTTAAATTTATACACAAAAGTGTATGTAAACCAAAATTGGTTTCTCAACAAAATAAAATTTAGTTTAACTATAAAAATTTATTTTTATCAATAAAACCTTATTTTTATCAAAATAACACAATTTACACCTTTTTATCTCAAAACACAATTTTTAACATATTAATTTATACAAAAATGGTTTCCTTATCAAATAAAATACAACAAACCTTCCTAATTTTATTTAAAAATCAAAGTATTATTTTAAACTATATTTCATCTTTTATATTTATAAAAATTCATAAATACTTCTAATTTTCCTTTAAAATCAATAAAAGATTAATATTGGCAATAATTTACAATATTATTGCATTGACTCAAACAAAATCCAATAAATGATCATTTTCTTTCAAACTTAACAAAATAAAAATTTTAAAAATTTATTTTCATCAATTTATATTTATTCTAACAAATTTATGTTGAAATAAACCACTTAATTAATTTATTAACTCAAAATTGACCGAATACCAATATTTACAATATATTTAACAAATTTCTCATCCAATCAATATTAAATCCAATATTTATTCCCAAAACACTTTGTTTATTTAAAATAAACAATTTTAACAAAATCTATCTTCTCCAATTTATTTTATTCTCAAAATTAAATTATAACTATCTACAGGTAATCACCAATACCAAGGTTGTTACAGACTCCCTCCCTTATAAAAATTGCGTCCTCGCAATTTCAAGAGGAAATCTTTATTCAACACACTTTATTTCATTAAACAAAAAAATATAGATAGATTAAAATGGAAAATTCTTACCTTCGTCGTGAGAAGATAAGAATCCAGGATACGATCGCTCGATAAATTCTCTGTTCCCAAATGCAGTCATTAGGATTATCGGACCATTGAATCTTCATGAGCAGAACACTCTTGTTTCGAAGACATCTAGTCTCCGAAGCAAGAACTCTCATAGGGTGCTGCACAAAAGATAAATCAGGAGAGACCTCCAACTTCTCTAAAGCTCAAGAATCAAGCGCAGAATCTAAATCTCGTAGACAATTCCTCAACTGAGAAACGTGGAATACATCGTGAACTCCAGAAAACTGATCGGGAAGTGCTACACGATATGCAATAGGACCGATATGCTCTGTAATAGGAAATGGCCCAATATAGCATGGTGCCTATTTCCCCATCAGGCTGAAGCGTATCACTCCCTTCAAAGGAGAAGCCCGGATATAAACAAGATCGCCCACTGAGAATTCAAGAGGCCTCCTACAGTTGTCCACGTAGGATTTCTATCAACCCTTAGCCTCTTTCATTCTCTCTCGGATAAGATGGATCTTCTCAGATGATTCAAGAATAGACTCGGGGCCTAGAATGAGCTTTTCCCCCGACTCAAGCCAACAAGATGGAGAATGACACGACCTTCCATATAAGACTTCGAAAGGAGCCATGCCGATAGAAGATTGGTAGCTATTATTATAAGCAAACTCAACTAAAGAAAGATGATCCTCCCAGCTACCTCCAAAATCCAAGATACAAACACGAAGCAGATCTTCTATGATACGATTTACCCGTTCAGTCTGTCCATCAGACTGTGGGTGATACGATGTGCAAAGATTAAGCTTTGTGCCCAAAGCTTGCTGGAGACTCTACCAGAAGTGGCTCGTGAAAGAGGATCACGATCACATACAACAGATGAAGGAACACCGTGCAATCGCACGATCTCCTTAATATATATCTTCTATAAGAGAGATGTCGTCCTATTAGATTTAATAGGAATGAAATGTGCAGACTTGGTAAGACGGTCCACAACAACCCAAATACTGCTATGGCATGACCTCGAACGAGGTAAGCCATCGATGAAATCCATAGAAACTTGGTCCCATTTCCACAATGGAACCTCTAAAGGCTAAAGGAACCACTGGGCCGTTGATGCTCGGCCTTAATAAGCTAACAAGTCATGCAATTGCTTACATAACTTGCAACACCACGCTTCATGCCTTCCCAGTAATAGAGATGACGTATATCAGCATACATCTTACTGCTGCCTGGATGAATAGTATACTTAGAACGGTGACACTCATCTAGAATGTCCCGCCTAAGTTCTGGAATAGAAGGCACGACAAGACGGTTCTTCTTTCAAAGACACCCATGAATATCGATGCTGAAATCCCTTATCTCAATATCATCTTGGGATTCAGACTTACACTTCTGAATAAGAGCAGATATCTTGGAATCTTGCGCTGTTTCTCTGCAATCCGATCTAGGAGAGTAGGGCGAGCTTCCATGTTATATAAGAGAATAGGAGAATCAGAAGTGGAAGCACGATCCTAATATCACATATGGAAAGAGTCTTAAAAGCTTTCCATTCTGCAATCATCATGGAAACAATAGCTAAATGATTTCGGCTCAAAGCATCAGCTACTCGATTCCCCTTGCCAGGGGTATACTGAATATCAACATCATAAGAAGCTAGAAACTCGAGCCAACGTTGCTGTCGCATGTTGAGCTCCTTTTGGGTAAATAAATATTTAAGAGACTTGTGATCAGCGAAGAGAGTAAAATGCTCACCCAACAGATAATGACGCCATAACTTCAAAGCAAAGACGATGGCGGCAAGCTCTAAATCGTGGGTAGCGTATCGAACATCGTTCGAACGTAATTGCCTTGAGGCGTAGGCAACTACCCTATCCTTCTGCATAAGAATAGCACCGAGGCCATTATGACTGGCATCGGTATAGATTATAAGATCCTGATTCCCTTCGGGAACCACAAGAACAGGAGCATTAGTGAGAAGCTCCTTTAATCTCTGAAAGGAAGCCTCACACTTATCAGACCATAAGAAGCGAACGCCTTTCCTCGTAAGGCTAGTCAAGGGTAGCACAATACGGGAAAAGTCTTTGATGAAACGACGGTAATATCCCGCCAAACCCATAAAGCTACAAATCTCATGAACATTCTCAGGCCTCTTCCAATTCTAGATGGCTTCAATCTTAGATGGATCGACCGAAATGCCTTCGGAAGAAACAAAATGACCTAAGAACTTAACTTGTTTTTCCCAGAAATGACACTTAGAAAGCTTTGCTTTGAGTGGTTGCTGACAAAGAGTACTCAAAACAATTCTAAGATGTCGAGCATGATCAGCTTCAGACTTAGAATACACAAGAATGTCGTCACTGAAAACAAGAACAAACTTATCGAGATATTCCCAGAATACTCGATTCATAAGGTCGATGAAATAAGCAGGAGCATTCGTCAAACCGAACGGCATGACGAGCCACTCATATGATCCATATCGAGTATGGAATGCTGTGGATGCTGTCATCCGCAACTCTGAGCTGATGAAATCCGGTGGCGAGGTCAAGCTGCGAGAAGACCTTAGAGCCACTCAACTGATCGAACATATCGTCAATCCTAGGCAGGGGATAACGATTCTTGATGGTTAACTCATTAAGCTTGCGATAATCCATGCATAACCTAAGAGTCCCATCGGACTTCCTCACGAATACCATTGCGGCTCCCCATGGTGACGAACTAGATCGAATGAAATGCTTGGCTTCAAGCTCAAGGAGTTGCTTCTTGAGTTCTTCATTCTCTTTTGTAGACATCCTCATGGGAGGACGACTAACTGGCTGCACGCTTGGGATAAGGTCGATGTGGAACTCGATAGCCCGCTTGGGTGGTAATCCCGAAATAGGCTCAAATAAATCTGGAAAGTCACAAACAACAGGAATCCGAGACACATCATCATCATCGTCTCGAGATTCAAGAGAGAATAGAGAAGCTTCAGAATCACGCTCGATCTCCCGAAGGATAAGAGATAGCTGAGCAGGAGAGTCGGGATGTCGAAGATATAAGACTCTCTCTAAACATAGAATCCTAGCATCGTATCGAACTAGCCAGTCCATACCCAATATCATATTGAATCCAAGACAAGGAATTACTTGCAGATTCGCACGGAAAGAAAAGCCACAAATAAGAATCTCAACATCATCACAAAGCATACTAAGGGTTGCGGATCCCCCGATAGGATTCGCAATCCTCAATGAAGTAATCAAGCAAGAAACATCCAATAGCAAAGCATCAACGAGTTCCTTAGATACGAATGAATGCGATGCACCCGTATCGAATAGAACTCTAATAGATCGATCATGGAAAAGAATGGAACCTTCTAAAATAGTAGGAGATATACCTTGAGACTAAGAGGCACTACCAGAAGCCTTCGCAACATTGAGATTCCTCGAACTAGGACCTCCCTCCCTCTTAGGACAAGCAGAAATCAAATGCCCTTCCTTCTTACAATATAAGCACCTCTTAGGACTAGAACATTCCCTCACAAGATGATCGCGAGAACCACAATTATAACATGCCACAACCTTGGCTGAAGGAGGCGTAGCATGAGAATGAGAAGTAGAACCACCTTGCTTCTTTTTCATACTAGGCTGAAACGACTTGGATTTGCAGAAAGGAAACCTCTTCTTGTTCAGATTTCTCTGAACCTCTGCCTCACCATTACTATCTTTCTCCTTCTCGACCGCTTCAAGGTGAAAGGCCGCATCAACAAGTTCCTCAAAAGACAATTTGAGTTGGAGCATAAGTGATTTCTTCAGATATTTCTTAAGTCCAAAAACGAACTTAATATTCTTCTTGTAAGGAGTGCTAATATGCTCAAGACCATATTTGGACAAAGCCTCGAACGAAGCCACATACTCTGAAACTGTCGACTTCACTTGCTTAAGATCAAGGAAACGTCGAGCTAAGATAGCCTTCTCAGATTCTGGGACAAACTTAAGCTCGAATCTCTCTCTGAAATGCTCCCACTCTAAGGTAGACTCAACAATCTCCGCATGGAACAATTCATACCAATCTAGTGCACGTTCTTCCAACATACTAGATGCGACAAGAACGCGATGGTGGCTAGAGATCTCCATGCGAGTAAATATGCGCTTGCATGTACGGAGCCATGCCTGGACCTCTAAGACTGAATCTGTGCCTTTGAATGGTTTGCCTCCAAGATGAGTATAATCGCTACTCATGTGTGCAAAAACAGATTTGCGCAAAGGGAAAGAACGGGTTGGAGCCGGAGGCTGAGTGCTCCTAAGCAGCTCAAGAATCTGATCGGTCGACATATAAACTCCTTCAGGACGAGAACCACTGGATGGTCCCGCCATCGAAGTGTGACCTCTTCCTCTTCCAGCCATTGCTGAAAGTTAAGATAAGATAGTATTATTCACAGGGGTAGATATTAGCAATTTAAATTAAATAAGGAATACTACGGAATTAAAATTAACATTAATGGACATATTCATTTCTATCTACCCCCAAAGGACTCAAACGGTTAAGGACAAGGTCGGGTTTGAATATGATTGGGGATGATGTTTACAAGTGTATTATACTTGATGTATGATGATCGTGTATATTGTTCTGTGTTTATTATATTTTGTTCTGAATCCTGCTCTAATACTAAGCTGTAACGCCCCACCCCGAGACCCACATTAACAAAGAGAATTATCGAGTAATTCTGTCTGCTAATGCGTTGAATAGGGCTGGTTAAGGGCGACCATCATAGTCTTGCATTAAATAAGAGCTAAGTATGTCGATTTGGCACTCATTTTTTTCATTTCCTTTTCTTTCCATTTTGGCTTAAGTATTTGACATGCTCAATTCCTATCCAATACACTACTATGGTGGCTACAAGATCGATTTAGAAACAAAACACAATAACAACATCAATCACAAGTCACAGAATAGCAGCACCGATAATATACATACACATACATCAAATGTGATACAACCCGTTACAAGTGGTATTCAACCACAATATATAAATACATCCCCATAAAAGAAAATATACATCACAAGTTCCCAAAAAAAGACTACAACATAAAACAAAGCCATCTATCGAAAGGCGAAGGAGAAGTCCAAAAGACATCGCTATCTAAAGGGTCCAACAACCTAACCTGCAACTTGGTCTGACCTGAGTAATGAATACATGGGTCATGCTAACTAGAACTTGATTGTTAACATAAGATAAAGTGAAATGAATGCATAAGGGAAGTATTCCTTTAATTCTAAACAATAGTATAAGTAATGTCTATTTATACATCCAAGGGTGGAAGCTTCATAGCACCCATAGTTAATTCACAAAAGGTTTAACATGCCATAAATGGTTCATGTTCAATGGAATTCAAAATAAGTGAATCTAGCAAACTCATGAGCCATAGAAGAAGTACCAAAATCTTCAAAATCAAATATCACAGAACTCTACTACGAGTTCAAAACCTCATCATCGAAATTACCACAAAAATGCATATATATAAGCCTATCTCTAACTCAAGGCTACAATAAAATCATCATCTCAAAATGGTGAAATTGAAGCAAATCAAAACTTATAAAAATCCACGGATTGGCCAAATCCCCAATTGCATGCCGAAGCAATGCTGACGTGCCAAACTCAGACCAGTACTATATATATATATATATATTATAAGTACCCATCTCAGACGACCGTAGTCATAGTACATCGTGACGACCAAAGTCGTAATACATCGTGACGACCGAAGTCGTAGAACATCGTGATGACCGAAGTCGTAGAACATCGTGATGACCAAAGTCTTAGAACATCGTGATGACCCAAAGGTCTATAATACTGGTAAACATTCTGAATGCATCACAAACTCTCAGACAGGAACCTGAAAAGTGTTAACGTGCGTTCCATACCACACGCTCGCACTTAGCGATTTACTAACTACTAGTCGATGCCACACTAGAAAACATCATTAAATCAAAATCCTCAGAAAAATCATATCTCGCCTCATCTCATTGGCGAGTAGTAAAAAGCATCATACTTGTCTCATCTCATTGACAAATATAAGACATCGTGATGGTTTTATATAAACCATACTTCCCAAAAAGGAAATCTCCATCTTAAAACTTGCCTCATTTCATCGGCCAATAAAATACATCATGATGGTTCTCATCGATTATACTTCTAAATAGGAGATCTCGAACCATAAAGTTCGCCAAATATTAGCCATCTCGAAAGATTCCTAAATATAGGAATTAAAATTCTCAAAATACGCCATAATATGGCAATTCCCAAAAATCATCTCAAATCAATATACTCGAGTGGTTTCGATCGATACAAGTCCGGAATTAACCGATAAAATAAACTCACGTGTCCCATACCACGTGTTTTCCTAAATCATTTAATTTTCTTTCTCATATGTCCGAAAAGTGTAAAAATAATATATATTATATATAAAATATTTTACTTGAGAAAACAAGATTTTTAAATAATTTTCTAAAATCATTTTGAAGACATTTTATTGAAACTTCTTCTTATTATAGGAAATAAATATATATAAAATACTTCAAAATAATTTATAAATGATTTGAATATTTAATAATAATGATTTCAAAAACCAAATCATTTAGAAATTTTCTCAAAAATTATTTGGAAGAAATAGTGCTTGAAAATTGAGAAAAACGTTGAAAATACACCCAATCGATATTCAAATTCAAATCAAATTTAAATTCAAAATTTCAAATTTTAAATTCCTCCAAAACTCGGCTAATCCATTGATGGATACTATAGCCCATAATCATCATCAAAACATCTCAAAATTTCATAAAAATTGGCCACAAAAACCATAGAAATAGGTAAGCAAACAAGGCAAAAGGGCTCAGATCAAAAGGCAGAACACTCACGTACCTGGTCCGACAGGGGTCGACCCAGACCAGTGGCCAGGTTGACCTCCAGTTCAACCTCCATGTACTACTGGGTCGACTTGCCTGTCGAAGCAGGCTTCGGATTTTCTTCCCTGGGTGTTTTCTGCTTCGTACTGAACTTTGAACAGTAAATTGGAGTATCAAACGATCAAGTTTTGCAACGAAAATTGACATGCATAGAGCTTAACATCTAAACTACAATCCAAAAAAGATCCGGCAGTAATTCGAGTTAAAATCAAGAAGTTATGGCCACTCAAAGTGGCAACTAGAAACAAGAAACACAATAAAACAAGAGACAGAGAGATGTACGTAAACTGAAGCTTTTATAGAGCAATTTCTTACAGCAGCTTAAGATTAGCTAGCATTTTATGAGTACTCTACTCACCTTAGCAATTTGGCAAGAACTTAATAGCAAGATGTGAGCTTTGGTGAAGAAGAGAAGCTTCAAGACCCTGTAAAAGCTAGAAAAGAAGCATGTAGAACAAAAACAAAAGGTTACAGATAATCCTCTCTCAAATTCAAAATGTCAATTTGATTTAATAATCTAGTGTATTGGTTGTGATTACCTTCTATTATCTTTATTTGGTTGATTAACACTTGAATTTTCAGCAAAAATCGAAGAAAGTTGAATTTAACAAGAAGTAGCCACAGGTTTTCTTTTCACCGTAATTGTTTTTAGAAAAAGAAAGGAAAGAGTAAAGAGGAAAAACAACGTACATGTTATTTTTCTTCTTTCCTAAGGCTTCTAGAATGGGTTTAGGATCTAAACCATATACCCATTAAGCCTAACAATAATACTTAGTGAAATTTACTAAGTAAATGCACACATTTCACTTATTTAACAATATAAACTCATATTTTCTTATTTTGAAGCCAAGTTAAATTTATACACAGATGTGTATGTAAACAAAAATTGTTTTCTCAACAAAATAAAATTTATTTTAACTATAAAAATTCATTTTTATCAATAAAACCTTATTTTTATCAAAATAACACAATTTACTACTTTTTATCTCAAAACACCATTTTTAACATATCAATTTATACAAAAATGGTTTTCTTATCAAATAAAATACAACAAACCTTCCTAATTTTATTTAAAAATCAAAGTATTATTTTAAACTATATTTCATCTTTTATATTTATAAAAATTCATAAATACTTCTAATTTTCCTTTAAAATCAATAAAAGATTAATATTGGCAATAATTTACAATATTATTGCATTGACTCAAACAAAATCCAATAAATGATCATTTTCTTTCAAACTTAACAAAATAAAAATTTTAAAAATTTATTTTCATCAATTTATATTTATTCTAACAAATTTATGTTGAAATAAACCACTTAATTAATTTATTAACTCAAAATTGACCGAATACCAATATTTACAATATATTTAACAAATTTCTCATCCAATCAATATTAAATCCAATATTTATTCCCAAAACACTTTGTTTATTTAAAATAAACAATTTTAACAAAATCTATCTTCTCCAATTTATTTTATTCTCAAAATTAAATTATAACTATCGTTATGATCTAATATTATAGGTAATCACCAATACCAGGGTTGTTACAGATCAGTTTTAAAACATCACTGTTAAAATAGTTATTTGATTTTAAATCATTATTATTAAAATAATCGATTACTTTAAAAACATTATTATTGAAATAATTAATTTATTTTAAACAATTTTATTTAAATAATTAATTATCTTTGTAAAACCCATACATAATATTTAACAAAATACTTCAAAGGGGATAACATTTCCATTCAAATATCAAATAACATAAGTATGGGCATAAGTGCTAAATAAATAACAGCTTTACAACATATAGATCAACACTTGTAAAACAAGTACATAATATAAAGGTGAATACAAATATAAAGGCAAATAACTACTATGTACATAAAGAGAACATCTCTTATTCAATATGAATTTAGTGGCACATAATTAAATGTCCAAATCAATATAATAGTAGAATGGGAATTTATTCTACTAATCTCCAAATAATCTATTTAATTAAGTTATAGCAGAACATGGATTTATTTTGCTAGACACATGTCATTTATAAAGCATTCATATTTATTAGGTTTAATTAATGGTACAGACCAAAGATCCGTGGGTTACAAATCAATTTACTTTTAAAATCGAATTCGTGTTTGGGCTTCACATTACAAGTATTAACTTTAGAAAACCTTGTTATAATGTTTCATTAACTTTAAAACACCATTATTAAAAAGATTTAATAACTTAAAATATACTTATTAATTTGATTAATTAGCTTTAACTATCATTAATAAGAATGATAATTATCTTTAAACTCCATTAGTTAATTTGATTAATTAACTTCAAATACCTTTAATTAAAAAGGTAAATCGCTTTTAAAAGCATCGTTAATTAATTTATTAAATTTAAACGTTATTAATTGAATTAGTTAATAAATATTAAATATCATTAATTAAATTAATTAATAAAAATTAAATATTTTTAATTAAAAATGAGTAATCAATTTAAGACATCCTTAAAGAAAGAGATTAAATAAATTTAAACTAAATAATTAACTTTAAAAAATCAATAATTAAAAAGGGCCAATTAATTTTAAAACGCCATTAATTAAATAATTAATTAACTTTAATCCATTATTATTAAATGATTAATTAACCTCAAACATCATTAGTTAATATGATTAATTAATTTTAAATTTCATTAACAAAGTAATTAATTAAATTTAAACTCATCGTTATACTAACCAGAAATGAAGGGACCACTGCTACTTTAGTATTTGGGAGCTAACCAGAATTATCAACAAGCGGTCCTTTCACCCCAAAAATCTTCGGTCTTCATCCTTCATTTTCTTTATCAAGTCTTTATTTTTTAAACACATACCTTGGTTCGAAGTTGTTTTCGGATAAGAATCACTCAATTCCGACCTTGGTTTCTCCGAACCAATCATCGATAAAAAAAAGAGGTTCTATGGATAGAGAATCATTCTTTAATTAATCAAGTTCTTTTTATCAAAATCTCTCTTAGAGATATATATTTCTAAAACATTCCTTCCAGTATATACAGAATTATTAAACCTCTCTTATTAATTCCTTGATTACATAAAACCCTCTTTAAACTTGGAATAATTCGAAATCATTTCATTTTTCACTTAGGAAAACATTTCCAAAATCATTTCATTTAAATTTTTAACAAAGATTTCTTAATTCGAAACTCATACTTTTGATTGAGTTAAAATCATGTTATCTAGGATGTTAATCCAAAACCAGTAAATATTAAGTGAGCAGAATCTATAGAAATCGTCTAATTCTACTCAATATCAATTACCGTATTCAACAACTACTACGGGCGAAATAATGGCGAAATCACCTTTTAAATTCCACGAATAGTACGAGTTCCATTGTTTGTACCAAAATTGGGCACAATACTCTTCGAAAGTGTTTGAAGAGATAAAATAAAGAAAGTAAATGTAAAAAGAGGATTATCTAACAAACACTCCAGACAATAATCAGAAAAACAGCAAAAGAACACAGAGATTTAGAGTGGTTCAGCTTGTTGCCTATGTCCACTATGAAATGATTGACTTTTATTAACTTTTGCTTGCTGGTTATAGCGGATTACAACAGTAAATTTCGAGTACAACAGTGATTTCTGAGTGCAACAATGGTTTCGGCAAAGTTTGGACGTCGAAGAGCAAAAAGATCCATTTTCTGTAGGCTCTGGGATGATATTTATAGGCGTAGGCTGCAAATATCTCGCTTAGATCTCGGGAGACCTTTTTTGGCACGTGGGTGGGCCCACGTGATTGATCCCACGTGATTTGCACTCGGTCCGTGATCGATACGAACGAATTTCGTATTGATCAAGATTTGGTCCAATCGAGTCGAAATTGGGCATGGACGTTCTTTAGGTTGTACGTAAGCTCCTGTGAAAATTTGGTGGCATTTGGACTTGTAGATTGTGAGTTATGATCGAGGTAAATTCGAGTTTTCGGTAGGCTGTTTAGTTCATATCGACCCTTTCGTATCGATCTGTTCATATCGATACGGGCACGTGTTTATAGGGTGACGTGGTGCTAACTTCTCAGATCGATCCACTTTTTGTGCCGTACGACTGAGCCTCTCCACTATTTGCGCCTTGCACGTATCGACCTGATGCGCTTCATGCTTCACATCGATTCAAGGACGCTTGCTTCGTATCGATGGTCTCTACCTTTTTCGTATTGACCAAAAAGGTGACATTCGTATCGATCCATAATGTGTTCTTCGTATCGATCCATAATGTGTTCTTCGTATCGATCAATGGTCGATCGATACGAAGTGCATGAAACGATCGATACGAAGAGACAACCTCCCTTGGATATGAACTAGTTGGTGACGATGGATACAAAGTATGGTTACTTGGACAGATACGATTGTGATGGACACGAAGAAGGCCACCTTGGATCGATATGAACATGATGGATATGAAGTGAGGTTGATCCCTTTAATTTGTATCGATCATATCTCGAGCATACGAACTCCGAATGATTTGAAATTTGGAACGTTGGCTTTCATAGCTTTGCTTGTCATGTCTTGTCAATTGTAACCTGATCCGAACTCGGACAAAATTCGTCGATATCCACAGTGAGCCTGCATATAATCGATCTTCGAGACGGACTGTCCTCGGTTTCCAGTCAATTCCTTGATATCAAGGCCTTGCCAAAAGGCGGGATAACATTTGCCCCCCAAAGTACATTTTGTGAGGACATGACGTGCTTTGAAAAGCTGCAATCTTTATTCTAAAAAATTCCATCTAACTTGTTAAACGACTGTTGTCTTTTCGTTGAAAGATGTAACCTTTGATTGATTCATTAGAAACATAAATCATGAACTGTTGACTCCCAGTTGTTGTAATGTGTACTGTTGTGACTGAGTGCTGAATGATAGCAAACTGTTGTTGTAATCATCATCAAACGAGTATTCAATTCCTATGAATTTTAAAAATTGGACGTTAGCCCATTATATATGAATGTATGCTAGTCTGACTCTTGCTAACGTTCGCACGTTGGCGAGTCGCTGTCAGTTTTCTTGTATCGAATTTCGTATCGATCCTCTCCTGATTCGGTGTGAAATTTGAGTTTTAATAATGATCGATAGTCATTTTAAGTAATTTCTTTCGCATCGATCCTCTTCTGGATCGATTCATGAAGTTGGAATGCATGCTTCGTATCGATGGTTATCGATACGAACTGGATAGTCTTCAGAAATGTTTCGTATCGATGGATACGAGGTCTTGGATCTCGAAGTTAGTGGATACGAGATTGATGTTTCGTATCGATAGAGTTGATTTGTCCAGATATAATTTTGCAGTGATCTTCATATCGAGGGACTTATGATGGATACGAATAGAGCAGCTAGTCCTCTGGGTATTATTCATATCGAGGGATACGAGTCTTCATGGGCTATACGTTGATGGATACGAATAAAGCAGTTCGTATCGATGCATTTAAGATGGACTCGAATGTCGATAAGACTCGAGTTGATGGAGACAAATAGCTCCTTTCGTATCGATCATAGGAGAAACCTGTGTCTACCGGTCGAGACAACTGGGAGGCGAATCGTTTCTCTTCGGTTCTTAGGTCCATATAAAAGTGTTTGGGACTTATCCAAATTTCTCACTTGCGTTCGTTTTCATACACTGCCTTCGTATCGATAGAGAGATTGAGAAAAAGAAAACCGTTCTCGCCTTCGAATCGAACCAAACCTCCAATCCCTTGTACTAATTGTTGAAATCAGGTAAATAACCGACCAAATCTAACTTAAAATGATGAGACTCGAATTTCTTTGCCATTTCCTTCGACTTTGATGCCAATTCTGGTGAATAGGAGGCCATAGATGGTCGGAGCAAGGTAGTGGAAGGTTGAAAGGGAATTCAAGCCATTTGGAGGAGAAGGATAACATAGGGATATGGTGGATTCGCACGTATCGATCATAGGTGGTAAACGACCTTCGTATCGATCTAGATTAAGAGTGGGTTCGCATCGATCCAGGCAATGTAATTTCATACTGATCGAGTGTGAGGCTTCGTATCGATCGATATGGGAGTTCATATCGAGAAAAGCGATCGATACGAATACTTGGATCTAGCGATCGATACGAGGTCGAGAGTTCTGGATCGATACGAATTGACCTTAAGGTGCTCGATACGAAATTTATTCCTCTACCGATCGATACGAACGAGACTTCTAGTGATCGATTGGAACTTGCACTTTGACGAATTTGATATCCTCTGCATATTTGAACATATGATTCTGACGAGCTTCTGCTCTGCATAATTTGACCTATCCATTTCATTGCATATTTGACTGCCCTTCGAAGCTCATCGATGGAACTGTAACTTAACAAAATTTTAACGAACTCCAACATGGATCATTCTAAGAAGTCAAGATGGCACGGTTGTGACGGTCAGCGATGACGGTCGCTCCGGTTGAATCTCGAAGTCTTGTCATCTGAAAAATTTCTTAAATTCTGCAAAATTTCTTAAGTATTATGTAGCACCGCACTACACAACACATCCACGCACTTCACACTGGGGAACACACGGGCTTATTATCATCTAATGATAGTTTTTAATAAGTTGATTAGCTATGGAATCCACAAGTTCACAATAGCAGGAGCTTCAAAGTTCATCTCCTTTAGTCCTAGAGATACCGGCCATCGCGGTCGAAGTTATAGATCCAGCTCCGAACGAGCTGCCTGGAGCCAGGTTTATCACGAACCCACAAGATTCTGTGCCGTCCAACGTCTCCGAAGATATGCTGGGATGAATATGCCTAAGGCATGGTCTATCATTGTACGATGTCTTACTACCAGGGCCGAATGATAGACCGCATGCTCCCCCGGAAGGGTTTACTGCCTTCAACAGGCATTCATGTACAGCCGGGGTGCTTCCTCCATTCAATCAATATATTCAGGAAGTGTTGCCTTTCTTTGGAATTGTCCCCTCACAGTCACATCCCAATGGATATGCGCTGCTGAACAGTCTGTTCATTGTATTCATGGAGCATCTTTTCCGACCCCCGACTCTGATCGAAATCAAATATCTTTATAATGTCAAGAGGCGAGGAGATAGCCCTTCTTTCTCATTTCTGGAGGCGGTCAGGAACTTTCAAGTTGTGACTGGGGCTTTGACCAGATTGAGCTACTTCAAAACTGAGTGGTTCTACGTTCGATGCCCACCAGGGTTTGCTAGTTGATGGTTGGCAACGTAAGTGCTTCAACTTTTCTGGTAGTTAACAATATAGTTGCAACTGGTATTGGGACTAATACTCTCTTTCCATTACAGCCGCAATTCCTCGACCTGATGGCGCACATTTTAAAGAAATAGTATGGATCCTCCAAGAAGTTCCAGGCGAGATGAGAGAAATCGAGTTGGTTCTCACCGACAGGAACTTAAGGATTCTCGGATTAATCGAGCGAAAACAAAGCATAAGGCTTAAAGGAGTGCTTAGGGCGGCCCCGATAAAGCGGGTAAAGCGCAAAGCGCCCAGGGTCGTAACTGCTGAGGAAGGTGATGAAGAACATACGCCTACGAACGACGAACCCATGGCTGGGCCTTTTGACAGTCTTCAGGGTTCAGAGGGAAAGAGAAAAGTCAAGGCAGTTGCACACAAACGTCATAAATCTCCGAGATGGAAATCTGTAATTGTATCCCTGCCAACCTCCGGTGTTAGAATTTCGGAGGCTCCTCCCTCACCAGTAGAGAATCCTTCTGAAGGACTTGTTGATATTTCCGATTCCGGACTATGTGTCAGTTCAACACGACACCGGATTGGAAAGGCTTCAAAGTGCTCTAGATTTAAGCGAGTCTCTACCCATCAGTGCGGCCGACATTACCTGTTGGTCGGGGGGTTGCACACACATATACACTTCACGGCACTACACGGTTTCCAGCCTTAAGTTTCCTGCTTCGAGAATTCACTAACTCCGTTCTTCTTTCACTTTACAGATACGATGAATAGGCGAGAGTCTATGCTCGGCAGTCTCCGTACAGCGCACCAATCATCGAGCTCGTATTATGAGTCCCGTCGGAGGGAGGATGATAGAAACTGCGATCGCGGTTATTCTAGTCAGGAACGTTACGAGAGGGATAGGGATAGAGATTACAGAGAACAGAGATATCGATCCCGATCACGTTCTCCACCTCCCCGACTCCCTACTCAACCTTCTATTCACAGCTCACATCCCCCGGAGCCTCCACACCAAAAACCATCTTCTCATGCTCTAAGGTCTGAGTCTCAACGTCGTAGGACTGAGGCGGAACCTCCCACTGTTGTTGAACAAGCCATCAGTGAGCCCACTGGGGAAGGGGCTATCAGAATTGTCTAGTTAAGAAAAGATTTCCCGAACATATGCTTTGACGGCTTCATCTTCCCCCTCACTTAAAGAAAATTCTATCGAAAGCAGAAACCACGATGCATGACTATATCCATGACATTTATACACAGTATAAGGAGTGGATGAAAGCTGCAGATAAGGCATCAACGGTGGCTTTCGAGCGGGTTAAAATAATTGAAAAGTTAGAATCTGATCTCGCCCAGAAAGACCGCATTGTCCAAGTGCTTAACGATGAAGCCGAGTCCTCTCGAAAATCAGAGATAGAGGCCACCAAAAAGGCCGACGAGGCGAACTTGGCTATGGAGAGGATGAGGCAGACACACTTCGCTTTGGTGGAGCAGATGGGCCACCGGAACACCACTGTCACAGCCGAACGGGATGCTGCTTTGAAAGAACTCGCTGAGCTTAAAGCTAAATTTTCCGAAATCATCAAGGAGAAGGATGATGCAAATAGAGCAGCTCAGGAAGCATGTGAACAGGCCGTAGTGCTTCAGAGCGAACGGGATGCGGCAACGCTAAAGTCTGGGAGGTGGAGACTAAGGTCGAGGAGAAAGTCCAAATGGTAGAGTCTAGGCTAGAAGCTGATATTGAAGATCTCCTCATTGTTTATAATGCTAATGTCTTGAAGCATAGAAATCTAGCCTGGCTCGATAATTATCCGACACATCTATACAACGCCTAGGGCCAATTAGTGGGAGATGGAAAAGCTGCCCACCAAGATTAATCGATTGATGAGTTCGAGCTCGAGAACCGGGTGTTGAGCGAAGACGAGCGGAAAGTTCTCCATGATGTCGTGATTTCATATGAGAAGGAGAAGCTTGGTGCTCAGCATTTGGAAGTTGGAGAAGGTTCCGGCGTCAAGCATCATGATACAAGTTTTGAAACTCCCGTGCCGACTCAGCCCGAATCCACACCTGCGGTTGATCCTCAGCCCATTCCTGCTTATAATCCAGATCAACCGCAGATGTCTCCAGCTCGCGAGCAAGTCTCCGAGGCAGTTCCGCCACCCGCGAGTCAAATTGAGGAGGGCACTCTGAACATTCTTTATGCTTATCCAAAATCGGAAGCGTCACTTGAAGTAATTATTAACAATTCTTCTTTTGCTTTTATCCAGTGATTGAAGCTACACCGGTTGTGCCTCCTACAACTCAAGAACCACATCATATGCAGGAGGCCATTATAACTGAAGCGACCACCACAACGGCCATGGCATCGACTGATGGAGCGCAGGGGAGCAAACTTATTTTTGATGAGCAGATGATGGAGGAACTCCTCGGTCATCGCAGTGGTCCTTTTGCAGACTTGCCGTTCTTTATGGGTGGTAGTGCACCAATGACAAGTTCTTCGGCTCCAACTACGGGAGTCCCTGACGATGCACAAATGCTTCATGAGGAGGAAATCATAGCTGAAATCAATGCTGAAATGGAGGCAGCCGCACCGGGCATTTTGGCGGTGGAATGGCTGTACCTGGTCCAGCCCATTTGTGGATGATATATCTGGGAGGAACGGTCATTGAGACGAGCGCGCCTGCCCCGCCTCCTTATGTTGATCCCGTCCCTCTGACTCCACCTGCAGGAAGCGTTCCAATACATTTGAGTTCATAGGAGGATGTTGATATAATGCCTTCGACTAGAGATTGACTGCCGAAGAGCAAGGGTTCAAAAAGAAAACCGAGTGAGAGCTCTAGCGGGTCCACACCGAAGAGGAAACCGAAGAAGAAGAAAGAGTAGATACGTCTCTTCAGCTCGTTTTTGAGTAGATAGGAATTTCTTTAGTTTTTTGCAGGTCGTGTATAGATGCGGGTCTGGCCCCTGCTAGTAGGATTTTTGTGATAATCTTGTACTTTATTCTTTTCCACAAATAGTTGAAATGAAATTCCATTTTGTCATTAACTCAATTTTTATTTATCTACTTAAGTGTTTCAGCATTTGAACTTCAGTCCAGTATATTTGTTGAGTTTCGACCTTTGGATTGGGCCCAAGTTTAGTTGTTAAGTCCTGAAATCACGACTATGAGTGATGGTCAAACGTCAAGCTGGACTCCGACGCTGCACTGTCTCAATCAGTGATTAACGCTTAAGTTCTACCCTAAGTTTCAGGGATGAATTGCAAAATCAAGTGGCGACTGCACTCCGCTTTCAACCCATCGAGCTTAATGTCGTCGAATTGATGCTGAAATAAAGAAATTCGAGTGGCCGAATCGCACTCGCTCATCCATTGACGATTGCATCAACTCTGGGGATTTGCATTCGTACGTCGGCGGTCAAGCTCGCCTGCTTAATTTTCGAGGATACGTCCATGCTTCGGGGACTTAAGTCATTTTCACGGGTTGTCAATCACACCCGCTTAATGTTTGTAACGATGTCCACACTCTAGGGACTTTAGATGGATTCGTGGGTGGTCAGTCACAACCGATTTACATTTACATACTAACCACGCTCCGGGGACTTAGAGTTGTTTTACGGACGGTCAATCCCAATGCGGTTTGTGTTCAAACTCCAATCCACTCTCCGGGGATTTTGAGTCAACGTTTATACTCCAATTCGCGCTCTGGGAATTTGGAGTTGGTGTTTATGTTGATACTTCGGTTCACACTCTGGGAATCCAGAGTTAGTTAATGTTTATACTCTAGTTCGTGCTCTGGGAATTTGGAGTTAGTCAATGTTTATACTCTAGTTCACACTCTGGGAAATTGGAGTTAGCCGAAAGATGGTCAGTCACATCTGTTTAGGCTTTAGGATTTCGTTCGCACTCCGGGAATGACGAATCTATCAAGATCGTGGATGATTGGTTCACATCCATCCTGAGTTAACAAGCGAGGTCGTTAGATGGATTGATCCATCCTCTTCAAACTTGGTTAAGATACGAGCGAAGTCGTTAGGTGGATGGATCCACCCTCTTCGAGATCGTATTTGTAAGTTTATACTCCAGTTCACACTCTGGGAATCTAGAGTTGGTTAAAGGATTGTCGTGTATCAATCCTTTTTTACTTCAGTGTGATAACTTGCCCCCGAGCTCGGGTATCATTTAGTGAGTAACCGGTCATATCACAGTCACTCCCTATTTGAATAAATTCCACCGTCGGGTGGAATTTAGCTCTCCGTGCATAGTGATAGTTGTATGACACATTCAATAAATCACGACTCTGGCTCGAAGAGATTGCATTTTATTGCTGAAATAAGAAAATACGGCAAAGTCAATTGCCTTATTACAAATTCAAATTTCGAAATGAAGAAACAAATTGGAAATGAAAAATAGACTGAATAAATAAACAGAGCCTGTCAAATGTAGTAGCGACATAGACTTTCGCTGTTCCAGGCTCTCAGAAGAGTGAGACCGTCAACGGTCGATAATTTGAATGTGCCATCTTCGAGCTTTCGTTCAATAACATACGGCCCTTCCCAAGCTGGCTTCATATGCGAAGGGACCGGGTAAATTCTCTTAAGGACGAGATCGTCGAGTTCAAAGGTTCGGGGTCGGACCTTGGCATTATATAATCGGGCGACTCGACTTCAGTATGCAGCTGCCCTCAAATCAGCCTCTTCACGCTTCTCATCACATAAATCCAGGGATTCAGCAAGTAATATAGCATTTGTCTTCGGATAATAGTATGTCACACGATGAGAAGGCACTTCTAATTCGACTGGAATAACGGCTTCTGAACCATAAGAAAGAGAAAACAGAGTGTGGCCGGTTGCGGACTTGTGGCTTGTTCGGTATGCCCATAAAGCCATAGGAAGTTCATCGACC
Organism: Allium fistulosum; assembly: GCA_030737815.1. Lineage (NCBI taxonomy): Eukaryota > Viridiplantae > Streptophyta > Magnoliopsida > Asparagales > Amaryllidaceae > Allium > Allium fistulosum. The sequence continues at coordinate 995,233,379 of CM060907.1, forward strand.
CATTTGCCCCCGGCCTTTTCCGGTCGTTTCTTCAGAATAGACTTTATAACTTTATTAACAGCTTCGACTTGTCCATTCACTTGAGGGTGTGCGACTGCGAAGAATTTCTTCTGAATGTGGAATCGTTGATAGAAATCCTTAAATTCAACATGGGCGAACTGGTCCCGTTATCAGTGATGATAGTATGTGGGAGACCAAATTGGCAGATGCTGTTGCGCACTACAAAGTTGATCACCTTCTTTGTTGTGATTGTAGCAAGAGGTTCATCTTCCGCCCACTTGGTAAGGTAATCAACTGCTACGATGGCGTACTTCGCACCACCTTTGGCTAGAGGTAAAGAGCCAATAATGTCAATGCCCCATACTACAAACGGCCATGGACTGACCATTTGAGTTATTTCGATAGGTGGGGCCCTTGGAATTCGAGCATGCTTCTAGCATTTGTCGCACTTTCTGGCGTAATCTGATGCATCGCGATTTACAGTTGGCCAATAGTATCCATATCTAAGCACTTTCTTGGCAAGGGCTTGCCCCCCGATGTGATCGCCACATTCTCCTTCATGCACATCATGCAACACTCGTTTGATTTCATCGTGAGCGATACACCGGAGTAAAGGAACAGAGTACCCTCTTCTATACATAACTCCATTTTGAATAGTGAACCGTGAAGCTTTTTGAAGAATCTGTCTCTTTTCACTCCTGCGCTTTGGCAGGGTTCCATGCTCGAGATAATTTCTGAACGGAGTCATCCATGACTCCTTATCGCGAACAACCTCAAATATCCAATCTGTCTCCATTCGGTCGATGCTCAGGGAAGCTAATGTTTCCACGGGAACGAGTCCCATTTGTTGTGCCTCACCTGTGCTGGCTAACTTTGCTAATGAATCGGCCCTTTGATTGCGCTCTTGGGGAATGTAGTAGATGGCGTAATAATCGAACTGATTCAGTATCTCCTGGACTCGAGCTAAGTAAACAGCTAGCCTTCGGTTTTTGGCCTGGTATTCCCCCCGAACTTGACACACGACCAATTGCGAATCACAATAAATCTCCACAGCAATGATTTTCAACTCTCTAGCAAGCCTCAATCTAACAAGTAGGGCTTCATACTCAGCTTCATTGTTGGTCGTGCAAAAATCAAACTTTAAAGCATAGCATATAGATCAACCTTCAGGAGTTTCAAGCACAACCCCTGCACCTGAGCAACGGTCATTTGATGCACCATCGCTATGTAGCTTCCAGATATACTTTGGAGATTCACTTGTTTCGGGCAAGTCCTCTGGGATGGTAAATTCAGCTATGAAATCTGCCAGGACTTGTCCTTGAATGGCTCGCCTTGGAGTGTAGGTAATGTCAAACTGACTTAACTCGATATTCCATTTAAGTAACCTACCGGACGTCTTAAGACGCATAAGGACCTGTCGTAACGGCTGGTCGGTATAGACGGTGATTAGGTGAGCCTGGAAATACAGCCGGAGCTTCCTTGAGGCAATAACAAGGCAATAAGCCAACTTCTCTAGCTTTGAATAATTTCTATCAGCTCCGGTTAGCCATTTGCTAATATAGTAGACTGATTTTTGTATTTGGTCCTCCTCCCGAATTAAGGCAGCACTTATTGCGTTTTCTGATACCGCCAAATAAATGTACAATTTCTCGTGATCGATAGGCATTGACAAAATTAGCGGTGTAGAGAGGTGTTGAATTAGTACTCGAAATGCGCCCTCACATTACATAGTCCATTCAAAATTTCGTTTCCCTTTTCAGATCAGATCGAAGAAAGGAATGCATTTGTTAGTAGATTTTGAAATGAACCTGCTCAGTGCTGCTAATTTCCCATTGAGGCTCTGGACTTGCTTTATAGTTCTCGGAGTTTCAAGGTTTCTAATCGCCCAGATCTTTTCGGGATTGGCTTCGATTCCTCGAGCGTTGACGATAAACCCAAGGAATTTTCCTGATGCGACCCCAAAGTGAACATTTCAACGGATTAAGCTTCATTCTGTATTCTTGGAGGATATTAAACATTGACTCCAGGTCTTTGATGTGGTCAGTGGAGAATCGTGACTTGACTAGCATGCCGTCCACGTATACTTCCATGGTTTTCCCAATCTAATTGGCGAACATTCGATTAACTAATCGTTGATAAGTTGCGCCAGCATTCTTGAGTCCAAAAGGCATAACCTTGTAGCAATAAAGTCCCATATTGGTTACGAAGCTGGTATGCTCCTGGTCGGGCAAGTGCATTGGTATTTGATTGTAGCTGGAATATGCATCCATGAAGGATAAGAGTTCATGCCCAGCCGTTGAATTTACGAGTTGATCAATTCGAGGAAGTGGAAAACTGTCTTTAGGGCAGGCTTTATTCAGATCAGAGTAATCGATGCACGTTCTCCATTTCCCATTTGGCTTTCGGACAAGTACAGGATTTGACACCCATTCCGGATATAATGCATCTCAAATAAATCCATTCGATTTAAGCTTGTCTACCTCTTCCTTCAGGGCGGCAGATCTCTCTGGATCCATACCACGTCTTTTTTGTTTAACCGGGACGTGCCGCGGATCAATGTTCAATGCGTGGCTCGCGATGTCCGGCAAGATTACACACATGTCAGAATGCGTCCAGGCAAACACGTCAAGGTTTGACCGGAGAAATTCAACTAATTTCTCTTGCATTTGTTGGCTTAACTGAGATCCAATCTTTATCATTCTAGAATCATCGCTATCATCGATCGGAACATCGATCGTTAGTTCGGTCAGAGAAGCTTGACTGTCTTCACTTTCGGTGTCTCTTGGGTCAAGATCTCTTTGGAATTGGTTAGGGTGTCGAGGCCCAGGCGTCAATTGTCAATTATCAACAAAACGGACGTAAAGAGATTCCTCTACGCCCTTTCCTTTCTCCTTTGGCTGCGCCTTGCGCAGTTCAGCAACATAACAGGCTCGTCTAGCAGCCTGATCTCCTTGCACGACTCTAACTCCACGATCGGTGGGGAACTTTAGAGTCAAAAACCATGGGGCAATAGCAGCCCTGAACTCAGCTAGGGCCGGTCGGCCCAAGAAAGCATTATATGGCGAGTCTATATCCAAAACAAAAAACTGCAGTATCCGTACTCTCCGGCATTTTCCAATTCCTAACTCCACTGGCAATTCCACCACTCCAGTGGGTATAGTTGCACTCCCATTAAAACCATGGATACGATACTGACAAGGTTTTAAATCTTTAGTCTCCATTTTCAACTGGTCATAGGCTCGCTTGAACAATATATTAACAGAACTTCCACTGTCTACCAAGATCCTCTTCATTCAAGCAGGACCTACTTGAGCTGATATGACAAGTGGATCGATGGTTAGGACTTCGATCCTATCGGCGTCTCTATCTCGAAAGACAATGTCGTCAGTCATCATCTTTTGTTGCTTGGCCGGAGCCCCATCTTCCAAACTACTACAACACTCGAAGCTCGCATGCCTAATAGAACTAGCATACGACTCCATTTCCTTCCAGTTTTGCTCTGCTAGATGAGGACCACCACTAATGGTATTTATCACCAACCTCCCGCCAGTACGAGCAGGTTCCTCCTGTCTTGCTTGATTCGGTGTATGGTTCTGATTCGATGGGCATGCACCTCTATATTGCGGTGCCCGCACAAACTATTCCAACTTCCTTTCACGTATCAACTTTTCAATGAGATCCTGCAAATGACGGCACTCATTTGTGTTATGGCCGTAGCTTTCATAGAATCTATAAAATTTTCCTATCTGAATCTGTTTCTTCGATGACTATTTCGGAGCAGGCTTCTTGTACTAAATAGTATTGCAGGTCTGTAAATACACATTCTCCAGTGAGGTATTCAAAGGAGTATAATTATCAAACATAGGAGCCCTACGTCGTGGACCACGATTCTGAACCCATTTCCTGTTTTGATTACCATTGCCTTTCTACTGATTTTTTTATTCTGAATGTTCAATTGTACCTTTCTGGAGCTCTCCCCAGATTGTTTAACAGCAATATTACTCTGAATTCCTTCCATACTAGGCCATGCGTCATCCTTTTTCCTAGACCGTTTCACATCCTCCCTTCTCAAGAATTGGGCTGCCTTGGAATAGAAACGGTCCAATGACGCATGAGGTTTTCCGGCCAACCAGTTGCCGAACTCAGAATCGGGATCAATCCCCTTAGTCAATGCCATCAGAATGGAGTTATCATTAAGGTTGCTGATCTCAGCGCATGCAGCATGAAATCTCTCTAAATAACGTCTAAGTGTCTCTCCAGGAGCTTAAGTGACACTAGACAAAGTATCAAAATTGCTCAATAAACTTCGTTGCCAATTGGTCAAAATAAGAGATAGATCGAGGTGGTAAACGGGTAAACCTCATAGTTGCTATTACCCCTAGAGAGATCGGGAAGCTTCAGCACTTAACTACATCATCAGCTCGTGCAGCATTCATCAATCATTCATACTTAAGGATATGTTGATTAGGATCAGAGCTCCCTTCATAAACGGGTAAAGTCAGCATCCTGAATCGCTGAGGTGGTTCAGGATAAATTATCTCATTAGTAAAAGGGGTATGACTCCGGGAGATTCCCCAGTCGTCATTGCTAAGACCCTGACTTTCACTGATCATTTGACGGATCATCGTCGGAATGTCGGTCATCTGGACATTTTGAGCAGGTTGGGCCAAGGTGTGGTCGGGTTCCACAACGCGAGGAGGGGTCGGTCGCTGTCGATGGTCCATGTCTCGCCTCCTTGGTTCTACATCTTCGGGGACATAAGGTTCGGGAGTATGGTTACGTTGGCGGTGGGTCAGATCCGTTTGGTTCCGAGCGTCAACTCCCAAATCAGTAGCTGTGGTAGTACGGTTATCAGTAATATGGTATGGGGTAGCGCCTCCTCGGGAGGAGGGTCCAGTCTGATGGCTGGTTGACGGGCCAACTCTCGGTTGCCCAAGACTCAATGTATGCTGATGCCCAGTGGCCTGTGTGTAACTTCCATCCAGTCGCGGGCGTGTGAATCTATGATGGTAATCAGAAGAGGCTGAACTCTCGATGGATGAATAGGAAGCCTGATCCCTTCTGGATCTCCTTCGTCGTTGACGGTTCAGCTGGTTGGTCAATTCCGCATTAGCACGGAGCTGTTGAGTGAGCTGTTGGCGGCTCTGAGTCAGTTCTTGCATTAGCATTTGGAATTCTTCCCTGGTAATAGGGCCTTACGGATCTGATGATCCGACATCATTCTGGTCAGCAGGAGGTGGTTGTATGGGGTTTTGCTTGTCCCGTCCTTCTGGATCTACGGCGGTTGAGGTAGTTCTTGTGTTAACCATGATGAATAGTGAAGCTCTTTCCTAGATTTGATGCAAATCTGAATAGGATGGAAGAACTTTAATCATTGAAATCTAGATCTTCTTCTTAGATTTGTGCAATCCGATATCGATAGTAGATCCAATGAGCAGGAGAGAAACTATGTTTTCTCAGTGAAAGCACCAAAGTATTTGTACCAAAATTGGGCACAACACTCTTCGGAAGTGTTTGAAGAGATAAAATGAAGAAAGTAAATGTAAAAAGAGAATTATCTAACAAACACTCTAGACAATAATCAGAAAAACAGCAAAAGAACATAGAGATTTGGAGTGGTTCGGCGTGTTGCCTACATCCACTATGAAATGATTGGCTTTTATTAACTTTTGCTTGCTGGTTACAGCGGATTACAATAGTAAATTTCGAGTACAACAGTGATTTTTGAGTGCAACAATGGTTTCGGCAGAGTCTGGACGTCGAAGAGCAAAAGGATCCCTTTTCTGTAGGCTCTGGGATGCTATTTATAGGCTGGGCTGCAAATATCTCGCTCAGATCTCGGGAGACCTCTTTTGGCACATGGGTGGGCCCACGCGATCGATCCACGTGATTTGCACTCGATCCGTGATCGATACGAATGAATTTCGTATCGATCAAGATTTGGTCCAATCGAGTCGAAATTGGGCATGGACGTTCTTTAGGTTGTACGTAAGCTCCTGTGAAAATTTGGTGGCATTTGGACTTGTAGATTGTGAGTTATAATCGAGGTAAATTCGAGTTTTGGTAGGCTGTTTAGTTCATATCGATCTGTTCGTATCGATACGGGCACATGTTTGTAGGGTGATGTGGCGCTAACTTCTCAGATCGATCCACTTTTCGTGCCGTACGACCGAGCCTCCCCACTATTTGCACCTTGTTCGTATCGACCTGATGCGCTTTATGCTTCGCATCGATTCAAGGATGCTTGCTTCGTATCGATGGTCTCTAGCTTTTTTGAATTGATCAAAAAGGTGACATTCGTATCGATCCATAATGTGTTCTTCGTATCGATCCATAATGTGTTCTTCGTATCGATCCATAATGTGTTCTTCGTATCGATCAATGGCCGATCGATACGAAGTACGTGAATGGATTGATCGATACAAAGTGCATAAAACGATCGATATGAAGAGACAGCCTCCCTTGAATACGAACTAGTTGGTGACGATGGATAAGAAGTATGGTTACTTGGACTGATACGATTGTGATGGATACGAAGAAGGACACCTTAGATCGATACGAACATGATGGATATGAAGTGAGGTTGATCCATTTGATTTGCATCGATCATATCTCGAGCATACGAACTCCGAATGACTTAAAATTTAGAACGTTGGCTTTCACAGCTTTGCTTGTCATGTCTTGTCAATTGTAACATGATCCGGACTCAGACAAAATTCGTCGATATCCATAGTGAGCCTGCGTATAACCGATCTTCGGGACAGGCTGTCCTCGGTTTCTAGTCAATTTCTTGATATCACGGCCTTGCCAAAAGATGAGATAACATCCCTCTTCAGGATTTAACATCAAGTGTAAGAAGATCATCTCTATACAATCAAGTTGTATTTAATTTAAATTTGGAAAATTTAAATCTTTTATACTTAACTCGTTTCCGACATTTCAATCTTATCTATCCCTCACCCAAGGAAGAGGCCAGGTGAGCCAGGGCACTGGTTGCTCCTGAACATCTCCTTAATTTAAGTACCTCACATCCGGATCTCACGAAAAGAAAAATCCAGTCTAGTCGTCGGCTTTTAGAGCCAAGATTAAACCACTAAATTATAATAGCTTTTCTTTAAACATTTATTTAATTTTTTTTAAATAACTATAAAACTTCCAAATCATTATTAAAATACTTAATTATTCATTTGAAAATATTTATATAAGATTTGGAAAAGAAATGTTAAGTTTAAAGCTACATTTCAGAAGTTATAGAAAAAGTGCTACGGAAAGTGCTCTTTTAAGCTATATTGATCAAAACGACTTTTTATTATTTGAAAATTCATTTTTATTACTCAAATCACTTTAAAATATTTTTAAAGATTTATAAGATTTATTCCACATTTTTAAACAATTTGCAACATCATTTTCTAAGAAATCCAGTTTAAAATCCCGAACTGCAAAACCGTGATTTTTCAAAAAGCTTGTTTTACTTATTTCTCAAAATCTACTTATCGAAATCTCGATTTTCTTTCTTCATTGGAAAACTATGGATATAATTTTACTTGTTTGACTTTTATGGCGCGAAATTGCGAACTACCGTTACGTGACACACTTATTTTTGACTAAATTTTTAATTCTCGTTCAAACTTCACCAAAACACTTTTAAATGTTTATAAAACATTTCAAACTCATTTTAAATCATTTTTAGAGAGGTTTAACGTTCTAAACACACCATTTCATCAATTCAAGGAAAGTGATTTCCTCTGTGCTTATCGACGTGTATTTCCGTGACTTGCATATATTTTCAACATTCATATGCAAACATCCAAACTTGATGATCAAAGCAGATTAAACATCCATTTCAAACATCATATCATCATCCAAATAAAATAAAATAGTTTAGGAGTTCTCTCCTTAGATTCAAACGATCTAACTTTAAATCGGCTATAGCTCCGCTACCGTCTTACCAGAGCTTATGGAATCGATCCTAAGACCTCTAGATATGCACGGTCAAGCTTGGAAGAGGTGGAAGGGCTCGACCATGGTGGTGATGGTGGATGACCGTGGGTTTGCAAGGGGAAGAGGAGGTGTTTTAGCTTGGTTTTGAAGTGGATCGATAACATATACATGTGCATATATTTTACTAATATTTTGCCAAAACTTTTGCTCATTATTTGACATAGAGGAGGAAGTTATTAAATAGGCCATTAGAGCTTGAAAAAGAAGAGGAAGAAGAAGATGGAAAGTTGTGTGAAAATGTGAATGAAGGTATGCATGTATTTATAGCTGTGGAAGCCTTAAGGGCTAAGCAACTTCAAATAAATATCTTTATTTCATTATCCATCACATCTCCACTTTTCTACCCTTATTCCACACGTTACTACCTCTCTTTCATGTGCTCCATCACTTCATTCACTTCATGTATGCATATGTTGACTTATGTAAGCTTAGGGAGGAAGTTTGCATAAAATATCTTATATATTTTATATTATGTATGTATTTTTAAGTGTATAAGTGTATATGTATGTATACATAAGTTCATGTGCACGTTAGTGGATGCATTTGTATGTTATATATGTATACATAACATATAAACAATGTTGCATTAATTCCGAACAACTTTCATTAGATAAACCGTCGCCAATCGAAGAACCGATTTCCAGTCACATTTTCACTTATTTATGAACATACATATATTTGTAAAAAAAATTCAAAAATAAATTATTATCATTTTAAACTAATTAAAATGATCATATTTGAATTATAAAACCATATAAATTCATATTAACAATTATTTACAATAACTACTATTATACCGATAAAGCGATACAGATTTTTCCTTATATTTTCAAATCAAATATATACCTTTATAAAACTATTATAAAGGTTTATTATCACTTTATAAATATTCAAAATGAATTGTCATCATTTAAAATAATTATTTGAATAATTATTTAATCATCAAATCGCAATTTAATTTAATAAATCAATTATTATATTTAAGGGCATTACTAACAATGTTATAAACACATTATATTTCCAATAATGAATCAATTGATTTTATTTCATATCCTTGTTTAGCTCTGTGCATGACGTTTTATGATTATAAAACTGGTTGTTGATAAAACAATTTTCAGTCATTTTATCGATTTAGATTTCGAGGAAAATATTTCTGTAAATATATATTCAAAATAAGATTACCATTACTTATTATAACTCAAAACAATATTATTTGTATTATCAACCTTTTATTTGAATAAATTTAAAAATAAATAAAATTTATCAAAGTGATAAATTTGTGGGTCGTTACAGACTTCCCCCTTTAAAAGAATTTCGTTCCCGAAATTACCCAAAACAAAACCAAAAGGTTTTGCCCAACAAAAATTTATTTTTAAAACTTACACCCGTACGATGTATATAGATCATTCGTATGCAATATCTGATTCGATCTTCCATTTTAATTCACAACTTTACTTCCAAACTAGCATTGATCCCCCGATCCTTTAGATTTGACCAGGCTTTCCGATCAAAATTTTAGTTCTCCTTGCACGGCTCTCAGCTATGATAGGAAACTCGAGCATCTAACCATAAACCTTCATCAATGTTCATCGCCAAGTATCAAGTAATAAATTCTCTTTCGGGTAAGCGTCAAACACATAAAAGTTTTGTACTCCAATCTTAGATTAAATCGAGCGACGAAATAATCCACAGACTTCATATGTATTTATTAACCTTTCAAATTTTTTTATGAAAACATTTCATAAAACTTTCATTCTTTATTAAAACTTTTATAAAGATACTCTTTTATACATAACCATTTTACATTTTTATTTCCAAATATTTCTACTAAATAACATATTTCTTTAACCAATATTAAGTGTGAAAACTTTCTTTATTTAGTTAAAACTTTCTTTATCAATTAACACTCCTTTATTAATTAAAACTTACTTTATATATATATACATATATATTCTCTTTACTTATAATGGTTTTAATACTTAAAAAGTATTTGTATACTTATTCAAATGTTATAAGTGTACTTAACAAGTTTTTTTTTCTTACTTCAAAATAGAATCAAAAGTGATTAAATCACTTATTACCAAAACATTGTAATAATGATCTTCTCTTTTCTTTTATAATTTGAACTCATAACATTTCTATCTATAAAAGGCTCCAATATTTGTTATTATCTTTAAAATCCCATTATTAAAGATCTGAATATATCCATAAGATTTCTTCCAAAGTGTCATTCAAGGGTTTAAAAACAAATGTTGCTAAAACATCGTTTACTACAAACCCAAAACCATTCATTAATAACTTTAAATATTTATTTTAAAGATCAAAGCATACCCATGCTTATCAATTAAGATAATACACTTTGATAAAAATTGACAACCATTAATTAATTTATGAATTAATGATTCACATTCTGCTTTTTAACTTTACAAAATTATATAGATCGAGTAACTCAAAAATGATACCAAGGAACTGGGTACTACTAATAGTATCGCCTATTTCCTTACCAAGAAAGAGAATACTTAAGAGAAGCATTTACCATTCGATCATATCTCCTGCCCTTTTTAGTTACTTTCGAGCCACTCAGATCAATTAATAATAAGATATTTTTTCGATTTCAAAATCCCATTTTAGAAATAATACTGTTATTATTCTTTTTCTAAAAATCATTTGAAATTCCTTTCAAAAATACTGGAATTTAAATTCTCAAACATTCCTTTACAAAGCATGGTTTATAAATCCAGTTCATAAAATCACTTATATAAAACATATTCATAAGCTTTATTTACCATAAATAAATTCCGTTAATAAACATTTATTATTTATTGAATACCTCATAGTCAAATTGTGAAACTAAATTCACGAGGTGTTCGTACTTAAACTTTTAAACTAAACAACCGATCAATCAATGATAATAACTGAGTATTATCTTCCTCAATCAAATAACTATATTACATGAAAAATATTCTTTTAGACACAAGTAGTAGGTAATTGCGAGCGTATTCTTACGTAGAGAGGTTTGGTCAATACTAAGAAAGTGTTTCGAGGTTTATGTCTAAAGATAGCTTTTAAAATTCTTGGTATAAAATATTTATTTATTTCAAAAATTCTATGAAAATTTTACCAAAATATTCTTTCCTTTTCAAACACACATATATATTTTTAGGTAAAATAATTTCATATAAAACCAAATTCTTTTGTATATTTTATTAACAAATACGCGCTCATATATAATTCTCTCAAACTCATTCTAGGGTGTTACTAACCTTATCTCTAATGAGTTACTCATCCTAGGGCATTACCAACCCTATCTGTGATGAGTCTTTTATCCCTATCAGGCTCAGGTGTTCGCTCAACCTAAGCTCCGATACTACGATTTGAGGACCCGTTTATTCGACTCTAAAAAATCAACACTAATACATCCTCGGTATTCACGTGCCGTAAATCCAAGTGCCGGAGAAGCGGATTCTCTAGGGTAAGAAAGAAAAATAAAGACAGAACATAATCTCACATATGTTATTTCAATATAAACTTTACAGCGGAAATTAAAATACATTTACCAGAGTTAAAAACATGGACAGTAATAAATTCCTATCCTTACAAATGCGAAATACAATAGTACAAGAGTGTGGTGGAAATAGACCAAAAGTCTTTAGAAAGATCTTCTTACTCCATGCTTTGAGCTCCATCCAGCATTCTTCTAAACTAAACCTAACTACTAGGCTGCCTGGGAAAGTTAGGGCACCCAGAGTTTAAGGAAAAGGAAAATAAACTCAGGTTCAGTCATGAGACTAGTGTGAGAACTCAAAATACGTGTTTTAAAAACAAAAGGTATCTCAAAAGACCACGCCGCACGTAAACATGGAACGAGTTTTCCCTTATGATAACCAAAACATTCTTATGTAAAAATACTTGATATTATTTTTAATGACCTATCTTTGAAAATATTTGCAAGTAAACTTATTAATCTTAGCCGAAATTGTTACCATCATTAAATTCCAGCATACTAGGTTCTACAAACAAAATGGCAAGTTCTTATTGGAGAATGGATTCCATACAAATGACCAGGTGAAGGGACTACTTTTCGGCGGTACATCTCTAGAGGAATGTACCGTGGCCCAACTGATGGTCCTCTACCAACACAAGACCGGCCTACCTCTTCCTAGATAGTACCGAATATGTCATCATCCCGATCGTTACCAACCTATCCGAGGTCCCTCATAGCATACATACACAATAATTTAAAACCCCAATGTCATAGCAGGAATAAACATATTTAAAATGGGATGATCATATCCTAACGGTTGCGAACCACATAGAATTGTTGCATCTACCCTGTTTCGGCCATTTCCGGGTGTGAGGTTCGAGGTAACGATTACCTTTCACATAGCACATCATCTTTCCTCTTTGAATGTCATTGCCATTTCCATCGATCACTATTGACTTCCACAAACATACAACCTTTGAGCTCATACGTCTCAGAGAAGGGAGTTAAGCTAAGAGACGTTGCCTTCTCCGTCACCTAACAATGTATATTTATAAAAGTCAACGATGAAATCTCAAGAATGCAGTGTCAGGAATCCGTCCATACAAGTTCATTCTTGGACTGAACGAAACCGAAGGCACTCCTTCTACTACCATTAGTAGCGAGTAGTCCTTGCAACCCAAAGAGTTTCAGAAATGAAGGGACCACCGCTACTTTAGTATTTGGGAGCTAATCAGAATTATCAACAAGCAGTCCTTTCACCTCGAAAACCTTCAGTCTTCATCCTTCATTTTCTTTATCAAGTCTTCATTTTTCGAACGCATACCTTGGTTCGAAGTGGTTTTCGGATAAGAATCACTCAAATCCGACCCCAGTTTCTCCGAACCAATCATCGATAAAAAAAAGAGGTTCTATGGATAGATAATCATTCTTTAATTGATTGAGTTCTTTTTATCAAAATCTCTCTTGGAGATATATATTTCTAAAACATTCTTTCCAGTATATACAGAATTATTAAACCTCTCTTATTAATTCCTCAATTACATAAAACCCTCTTTAAAGTTGGAATAATTCAAAATCATTTCATTTTTCACTTAGGAAAACATTTCCAAAATCATTTCATTTAAATTTTTAACAAAGATTTCTTAATTTGAAACTCGTACTTTTGATTGAGTTAAAATCATGTTATCTAGGATGTTAATCCAAAACCAGTAAATATTAAGTGAGCAGAATCTATAGGAATCATCTAATTCTACTCAATATCAAGTCTCGTATTCAACAAATACTATGGGTGGAATAAAAACGAAATCACCTTTTAAATTCCACGAATAGTACGAGTTCCCTCTTCGAGATTTAACACCAAGTGTAAGAAGATCATCTCTATACAATCAGGTTGTATTTAATTTAAATTTGGAAATTTTAAATCTTTTATACTTAACTCGTTTTCGACATTTCGACCTTATCTATCCCTCACCAAGGGAAGAGGCCATGTGAGCTAGGGCACTTGTTGCCCCTGAACATATCCTTAGTTTAAGCACCTCGCATCCGGATCTCATGAATAGAAAAATCCAGTCTACTCCTCGGCTTTTAGAGTCAAGATTAAACCAATTAATTATAATAATTTTTCTTTAAACATTTATTTAAGTTCTTTTTAAATAACTAAAAAACTTCCAAATCATCATTAAAACGCTTGATTATTCATTTGAAAATATTTATAAAAGATTTGGAAAAGAATTGTTAAGTTTAAAGCTAAAATTCAGCCATTATAAAAAGTGGAAATTAGCCATAAGGGCCTCTTTAGCAAGTGGAATTAGTTTCTAGGACACACAACTAAAATAATTACTTTCAAGGACAAAACGTAAAATAATTAGTTTCTAAGGCCTAAAAACCTATGAAACTATGTCCTTGAAAGTAAGTGAACTGCTGACTTTGTCCTTGAAAGTAATTATTCTGCTGATTTTGGCCTTGAAAGTAATTTCTTTGAATGTGTGTCCTAGAAACTAATTGGACTACAAAGTTTGTCCTTCTGGTGAAATGCCCCTTATAAAAAAGTGCTGCGGAAAGTGCTCTTTTAAGCTATATTGATCAAAACGACTTTTTATTATTTGAAAATTCATTTGTAGTACTCAAATCACATTTAAAATATTTTAAAAGATTTATAATATTTATTCCACATTTTTAAATAATTTTCAACATCATTTTCTAAGAAATCCAGTTATGGATCCCGAACTGCAAAACCACAATTTTCAAAAAGCTTATTTTACTCATATCTCAAAATCTACTTATCAAAATCTCGATTTTCTTTCTTCGTTGGAAAACTATGGATATAGTAGTTCAGAAAATTCTTATCTCGAAGAATTTCGATCTATATTCCATCTTTTACACTTGTTTGACTTTTATGGCGTGAAATCGTGAACTGCTGTTACGCGACGCGCCTATTTTTGACTAAATTTTCAATTCTCATTCAAACTTCACCAAAACACTTTGAAATATTTATAAAGTATTTCAAATTCGTTTTAAACCATTTTTATGGAGGTTTAACATTCTATACACACCATTTAATAAATTTAGGGAAAGTGATTTCCTTTGTGCTTATCGATGTGTATTTCCGTGACTTGCATATATTTTCAACATTCATATGAAAACATCCAAACTTGATGATCAAAGTATATTAAACATCCATTTCAAACATCATATCATCATCCAAATAAAATAAAATAGTTTAGGAGTTCTCACCTTAGATTCAAACGATCTAACTTTAAATCGGCTATAGCTCCGTTACTGTCGTACCAGAGCTTATGGAATCGATCCTAAGACCTCTAGATATGCACGGCCAAGCTTGAAAGAGGTGGAAGGGCTCGGCCATGGTGCTGAAGGTGGATGGTCATGGGTTTGCAAGGGGAAGAGGAGGTGTTTTAGCTTGGTTTTGAAGTGGATCGATAACATATACTTGTGCATATATTTTACTAATATTTTGCCATAACTTTTGCTAATTATTTTACACAGAAGATGAGGCCATTAAAGAGGCCATTAGGGCTTGAAAAAGAAGAGGAAGAAGAAGATGGTAAGTTGTGTGAAAATGTGAATGAAGGTATGCATGTATTTATAGCCTTGGAAGCCTTAAGGGCTAAGCAACTTCAAATAAATATCTTTATTTCATTATCCATCACATCTCCACTTTTCTACCCTTATTCCACACATTACTACCTCCCCCTCCATGTACTCCATCACTTCATTCACTTCATGTATGCATATATTGACTTATGTAAGCTTAAGGAGGAAGCCTGCTTAAAATATCTTATATATTTTATATTATGTATGTATTTTTAAGTCTATAAGTATATATGCATGTATACATATGTTCATTTGCATGTTAGTGGATACATTTGTATGTTATATATGTACATGACATATAAACAAAGTTGCATTGATTCCAAAAAACTTTTGTTCGATAAACCGTTGCTAATCGGAGAACCGATTCCCGGTCACATTTTCTCTTATTTATTAACGTACATATATTTTAAAAAAAATTCAAAAATAAATTTCTTATCATTTTAAACTAATTAAAATGATCATATTTGAATTATAAAACCATATAAATTCATATTAACAATTATTTAGTATAATTGCTATTATACCGATAAAGCGATATCGATTTTTCCTTATATTTTCAAATCAAATATATATTTTTATAAAATTACTATAAATGATTTGTTATCACTTTATAACAATTCAAATTGAGTTTTCATCATTTAAAATAATTATCTGAATAATTATTTAATCATTAAATCTCAGTTTAACGTAATAAATCAATTATCATATTTAAGGGCATTACTAACAATGTTATAAACACATTAAATTTTCGATAACAAATCAATTGATTTTATTTCATATTCTTGTTTAATTATAAAAATAAGCGTATGTATCTAGCTTTGTATGCGACGTTTTATGATTATAAAGCTAATTATTGATAAAACAATTTTCAGCCATTTTATCGATTTAGATTTCGAGCAAAATATTTCTCTAAATATTTATTCAAAATAAGATTACCATTGCTTATTATCCCTCAAAATAATATTATTTGTATTATCAACCTTTCATTTGAATAAATTTGAAAATAAATAAAATTTACCAAAGCGATAAATTTACGGGTCGTTACAATTTCGAATTGTCAATGAATTCACAAAATCAAACCCAAAAATGGGTCATTTGGGAACATACAAATGGATGATCCTCTCTAGGCACTTGGGCACTTGACATAGGTCCAACCTACACCCAATTTGGTCTCTAATTGTCACCAATCATCTCATACAACTGAGTATCCTTATGTGTTTCCCCATCAACATCCAACATGATAATATAATTAATAAAATAAAGGAAAAGCACAACATATATCATAGTGAAGTCAATACTACTTGACTTTACATAAAAACAGACATCAAGATTGGTCGATCCCTCGTCGGACTCGACATTACCAATGGTATCTCTATAATAAGGCCTTACTAATCTAAGGTTCACTAAAATTTGTCTCAACTCTAGTATCATTTCTACATCTTTCCTAAGCCTAAGTATTCAAAGATAGAATCACATTTTCCTAGATAACCATGAGTGCAAACAAAATTGATAGAGATAGGGGTATGCCCTTAGGGCAATTATGTGATTTACTGTAATAAAATCTCGTTCAAAATAAAATGTGTTTTCTTTCTGTTATATGCTTGTTATAATGTGTTATAATCATTTAATTATTTAATTTAGGTATATTTAATAAAAAATCCACAAATGGTGTGTTTGTGACAATGATTACAATAGTCGTAATCATGAGTATTTTATCATAACGTACATAATATTAAACACATTGTTTGAAATATTCTTAGTCAAGATGTATTGAGACCAAATATCGATGCATTAGTTAAGACTAGAGTATGTAATGCTTAACAAATGTTAGGCAATGTACTACTCATGACCGGTGGATGAACTTAGAGGTTACGTACTGATAGTTATTAGATAACCATGGAATGACTTACACGATAGTTTTCTGCTGGTTAATATAACTAAAGTCAAAGAAAATATCGATGTGACAATATTACAAAGTTTTCTTGACTTAAGAATAATGTTAATCGTCAATGTGGAAACTCTGCTTTGATTACAGTCAAATCATGGCACGGTGTCCATCGAATGGCTATAGTCAGGTCGAGTGGAAGCATTGGAAGTTAAACACTATTCAATATAGGATTCATCTCCTCAGTTATATGAGGTTGGTATCATGGTCAACTGAAGTCAACTCAAAGTCAAAATATCCGACCAAAGTAGTTCGATTAATAGTAATCGTTATTATTGAACCAAGCACTTTGTGTTGAAACTATAAAGTTGAATAGGGGGACAATATTGGTAATTTGACCATTACCAAATTCCATAAGTCCTAATGTGATATAGTTTTGATGAAGAAAATTAGTGTAAATAATTGCCACTACCGAGTAACGCTTAAATAAAGTAAAATTGAATTTGATCAAAGCTATGTAAATGATAAAGATGGACACAATGTCACACCACTTGCTAAGTGATGTGTAAGCATTAATATTTGAATTGGTTAGTATTAATCGCTGACTTAATTTACACCTAAGAGTCGCACAACCGAAACGTTGAATGCTCCTACCACCACTTGATTTAATTAATTATAACTGTTATAAGTTAATTAATATTTATGAAATAGTGATTATAAAATTTTATTTAATTTGTAATGATCAATGTTGAATAGTGGTGATTAGACGGTTGTATCGATATACTATATCGGCGTGCGTTTGAATTGGATATAAATGCGTATTTATTTCGAGTTTAAAGCAATTTAGAGGCCCGTATAGGGGCAAGCATGGTCGACAACACAAGGGTAGAAAGGGTGAGTTAGATCATTTAAAGTGACTTTAAAATAGCACGAGAGATAATTGGATCTAGATCCGCTTTTAGATCCCATCCTCTTTTGCTATTTAAACTTTCATAACCCCTTCATTTTGCTACTTAATTTTTTGCCTCTTCTCATCTCATTTCTGGCCGCCCTCCTTTTGCCCTCCATATAATTTTCAAGCTTCTAAAAGAAATATTAAATACAAATTAGTGCATCAGTGGTTACTACATTCAGTCCACTAGCTCTCTCTAGAGGTTTGAATACAAATTCAATGTTCCAAGGTGTTACTTCTAGACTATAAATTAGTAATGGTTCAATATATATTCATATATATATATACACACATACATACATAAATATATATATTTGCTTATCATGTCATACTGCTGCTTCCATTTATTTATACAATATCATGAATCCAAATACATTTGTGTTGTTAATATAGGGTGTGTGTGTCTGTGTGTTTTACAAACACACACGCGCACACACACACACACATATATATATATATTAAAACTTATTTTAATTTTTGAAATTAAATAATATTTTAAAACAATTAAACAAACTGATTTTATATATACATATATATATGTGTGTGTATGTATGTGTTAGTGTATAATATATATATATATATGTATAATTTTATTAATTTGTATATGTAATATATTTTCGTGAAAATTAAAAAATGGTAAATAAATTTAAAATAAAATCGTGTGTATATATATATTTATTTATTTTAAATATAAGATATAACTTTTATATTGTATATACATGTACATATTTAATAATAAAATATGCATATAAATATTTAAAATTATGTTTATATATTTTGAGTTTGTTTTCAAAAATAAATTTAATTTATTTATGATTTATATTTGGAAATCTTTTACAATAAAACAACAAAAATCTAAAACCACATGGATTTTAACAATAAAAAAATTATTTTTTCAAATATAATTTGGTCAAACATATATATATATATGTTTATATATACATTTAATTATTTTTAACATTAAATATATATGCATGTATGTATGTTTTTTTAAATTAACGGTAAAGATAATTTAATATGTATATACAATTATATGTGTATGTAACTTTCTAAAGAAAAAATTAAAATTTCCAGTTTCAAAATATATATATATATATAATATACATATTTGTTTATAAAATTAATAAACGATTTTGAGCATGAAATTAGTAGATATTTTATGTAGATCTTGATTTGAAGTTTCAAATTTGAATATAAATTCAAGATTATTTATATTAACATTAAAATTACTTTATATTATAATATATATACACATACAAATATTTATATTTCACAAGTATAATTTTGTATCATATAAAACTATATATATATATATATATATATATATATATGATAGCATATATGTATATGAAAGGGTTAATATGTCCGTTGCAGTGTAAATCTCAACATTTATACATGGGCATGTTAAACCATGTACATTGTATATATTGCACATGCACGTACACACACATGTGTATATGGTACGCATTATTTTATATAAATATAACATTAAAATTAAACATTATTTATTAGTTAAATAAAACACAGATTGTATTTAAAATTAATTTAGATCAAATTTAAATAAATTTAGACTATATAAGCCCAATAAGATCCGAAATGGAATTAATTTTTTTGAAAATTTATCCATTTACCCTATTGTGTGCTAGCCCAGATCCAACAACGGTATCAAACTCAATAGCATATCTAGTCTAAATCAGTCATGTGAGGACTGACTAATTATGTTTACTCATTTAGTAGTGTGTTTAGAAAAGTAGTGTCTAAGGTGAGTTTGGGTAATCAAGTACTATGCCCTACCTAGGTATTGGCCTAACCTAGAAGGTAAAGTAAGCCTAAAAGGTTGTCCAAATAGAGAAAAGCCCAATTTGAATTGGACCTTAGGCTAAGTTCCAAAAATCCTTTTGCAATTAAAATAAAATTTTAAATTTAAAAGTTGAATTTAAAACAAGAATATATATATTATAAATGCTATATTATCATTTTTTGAAATGTTTTAAAAATATAATAAATAAATTTCTAAAATTTTAATATTAATAAAATAAAAATCAATTGAATTGTTAATTAATTAAATTATATATATATATAATATATTATGATATATAGTACATTGACTTGAATTGTTTAAGCAATGTAAGAGTGTGTGTATATAATAATAATTTTTGAAATTAAAAATATTTAATTGAAATTGTTTAATTAAATAAAATAATTAAAAGTTAATTAATAAATAATGAAATATGTACATATATATATATATAAATAAAGATATATGTGTATAAATATAGGTGTTATAGTATACGTATTCAATATAAAATGGTATAATTGAATAATATAAAATTATTTTAAATGTTAATTAATTAAGATATTTAATTAATGTAATGTTATACATGAGACTATTATATAAGTTAATTAAATTAAAAAAAGTTATATAATAATAAAACTTATATAATATGAATGTATAAATTTAAGGGATAAATACATACGTATAGTACATATACCGTGATTTCTGATGTGTCTCATGCTTGAATCACGAGGGTATTTCATAAGAAATATATTATTCCACAAGTCAATATTATTTAATATAGTATATTAAAGATTATGAATTTTTAATATAAAGTTGTCCTCAACCATTTATATATTAATAAATTACTTACATACTCTCTAGTTGTTGAGCTAACTCAAGCTAGAGATGTTATGTGTAGTATTATTAATATATAGAATAGACAAGGTAAGATAAAAATATGAATTTATTCAACAAACTCAAGGTATATATATTATACTCAAGCCGTCGCGAAATGGAAGGTACGAGTGAATAATCTATTTCGATTTGTTGAGCAAACCCAAGGTCGAATTGAGATTAGGATAAGGAACCATGAATTAGGAGTTGTATATGATACAACCGATAAGTAGTTATCCATCGTCTGTGAGGCTATGACTTATTAAGTAAACTCAAGGTCATAATCCTAAGGCAGACGAGTCTTAATACCCACTAGTGAAGTTGAAAGACTTTTATGTTTCATCTTAGGGTTTGGAAAAACATGAAAGAACTGTGGTAGTTTATTAGTAAAATGAAACAAAAAGTTTAACCTTCCTAATATTATAAGAACATCTACTATGAAATTTTCCTAATCTACTAATTTTAAAATTTGCAGAAAAATGTCTAGACTCAAATTGTTTTCTAAAAGTGACAAATTTAACAGACCCAACTATGTCGATTGGCTAAGAGCGATTAAGATAGCGTTGATTTATGAACGTCTTTGGTTGTCGATAACTACACCCCCAATAGAACATGATGTAGACCCCAAACCGAGACTTGCTTATGATAAATAGGTTTCAGACCAAGAGAGCGCCCAAGTTTTTAATGCTGTCCACATTAGACAAGCCATTATAGAGGCAACGCAAAAACATGTCTATCCATTAGACTTTTGATATTATTATTATTTAATTAAAATATTGCTTAAATTTCTGGGGTATTACATTCTCCCCTCCATAAAAGAATTTCATCCTCGAAATCTCTAAGGAATGAAGAATATAATATAAAGTTTATTCATCATCATACATCAACCAAGTTATGGCATCCAAGTTATTTCAAACAAACAACATACAATGATATGAACAGTATATAGGTAGGCATGCTATGAACTTGCAGTTTCTATCCCTAAAATGCATAAATGCAGTGAATGCATCCTATATGAATACAATGAGATGACATATATCACGTAATGCACAACATCATAGTATAACCATATATATATATATATTTGAATGCATACAAATCATATATAATTCAACAATAAACCATCCAAAGCATCCAAATCATAATCCTAGAATAATCTACCTATGGAAATCAAATCAATGTCGAGAAACGTAGCGGGAAAAAAGCTGAGAATGCATAGCCCTCATCTTCTCTTTGGGCTCCCACGTACTCTCTACAAGGTTGTTTCCCCACTGTTCTCTAACCAATTTCACTGTCTTATTTTAGAGTTGTTTCACCTCATGTTTCACAATATTGGTTGGTCCACAAGATGAATTCAGCTTAGATTCCAACTCCATCTCTTTCAACTAGCTAGGCGCTACCACAATCATCGGATTGTGTACATATTTTTGCAAATGTAACACATGAAACACATTATGGACTCCTTCCATCTTCTCTAGTAACTCCACTATATATCCCAAACTTCTTATCCTTCCTAATACTTAAACTGGGCCAACAAAACTGGGTGCTAACTTCCTTGAGTTTCCAAATCTTACTACCCTCTTTAACGGAGAAACTTTGACAAAAAATAAATCCACAACTTCAAACTCTAAATCCTTTCTCCTTCTATTAGCATTCATTTTTTTCGATCCTGCACAGCCTATATTCCCTTCCTTATGAGTTTTACTTTCTCTATGGTATCTCTAACCATCTCTGGCCCTAAAATAATCTTGTCTCCGTAGACTCCTACCAGCCCAAAGGTGATTTACACAGTCTTTCGTATAATGCTTCAAATGGTGTCATGCCCGTACTAGCTTGGTAACTATTATTATATGAACTCCACTAAAGGTAAGTAGTCCTTCCAAGACCCTCCAAAGTTCAGTATACAAGCTCTTAATAAATCTTCTAACACTCCGTTTACTCTTTCCGTATGCACACCGATCTGCGAGTGATACGCTGTGTATAGATTCAATTCAGTTCCCAACACCTTCTGTAGACTCCTTAGGACTTCCTCGTGAAAAGTGGATCTCGGTTGCTCACAATACTTACTGGAACTCCATGTGGCCTAGTTACTTCTTTAATATACCATGTCACAAAAGTCGCCATGGTTCTTGTGCTCTTAGCTGGAATAAAATGTGCACTTTTCGTAAGACGATCTACTATCACCCATATAATCTCGTTTCCACTTCTACTCTGGGGTAATCCTCCACAAAATCCATGGATTTGCACTCCCACTTCCACTTTGGCACATCTAATAGAAGTAATAGAGCACTCGGCTTCTTCCATTCTGCCTTCACTCTTTGGCATATCATGCACTTCGTCATATATTCAGCTACTTATCACTTCATTCTGGCTAATTGAGTACTCTCCTTACATCCCGATACATTTTATCCCCTTCTAGATGAATAGTCAATCTAGAGTGATGGCACTCATCCAAGACTTCCTCTGTCAATTCCTTGTCTTGTGGTACATGTAGCCTTCTATCCTCCCTTAGATAACCTTTACGATCTTTGAATTAATGACCCAAATAGCTCGATTGTTCACCTGGTCCCAACTTCTTTATAATATTAACTAATGACAATTCTACCCTTGACTTGCTCCAATACGATCCATCAACATTGGCCCAACTTCCATTGCTGCTAACTGTCCAGTGCGTATTCCGATTATGGTCTGAAATCAAACTCAAATATGAACTCCAAACTGCTTTACACTATTAACATAGCATTTATCTTTGTATTACTGTTCAAAGCATCTGCAACTACATTTCCATTCCCCACAGCATAAGAAATACCAAAATCATACGATGATAGGGATTCCTTCCATCGTTGCTTCCTTAGATTCAGATCCCTCTGCGAAAAAAAAGTATTTGAGCGATTTATGATTCGTAAATAGCTTGAATATCTCACTCAACAAATAATGCCTCCATAATTTCAATGCAAATACAATAGCAGCTAACTCCAAGTCATGTGTCGGATAATTCCTCTCATAGTTCTTCAACCGTTGACTCACATACGCTACTGCCCTTCCTTCTTGTATAATAACAGCACCAAGACAAGTACCACATGCATCGGTATATACGGTAAATGGTTTGGTGCTATCCTACGCGTTTAAAGCGCTTAGCGGTTCTATAGTGATGGAGGTGCAAAAAGTCATAGCGGGGATAAAGCAGGGGTATAGCGGAAAATAGCAGAGGAGCTAAGAGCTTCATTAGATATAAAACTAAATATTTAAAGTTATTTTATTCTCCTTCTCACATCATTTGTATAGGAGAAGAAAATATTGTTTAATCTTATATAACAAAACCAAAGAATTATATGATTTATGCAGACAAGATTTGGTGACTACAATAGATTTTTAACTTATATTAAACAATTATGTCTTAAAATTAGGACTTTATCCTAACTTTGTTCATTGGTTCAAAAGAGAACCAATCGGTCAACCTTTATATATTAATTTTGGTAAAACGGGTACTAAAAAGCCTTGACTTAGTGGGTGTGGCGGAATATAAGCGGACTTAAAACGGATCTACTGTTTAACTAAATCGAAATAGCGTAGCGCTCGAAGAGCGCTATGTGTTATAGCGAGGATTTTACAAGGCTTTAGCGGGACATTAACTGCACAGGTACCATCTGGAATAACCAAAACTGTAGCACTCGTAAATAACTCCTTGAATCTAATAAATGCTGATTCACACTTTGAGCTCCAAGTATAAATTATATTCTTCTTTGTTAAATGAGTCAAAGGTGCCGATGTTTTCAGTAAATCCTAAATGAACTTCCGATAGAATCCGACCAAACCAAGAAATCTACGAACCTATGATGCATTCTTCGGGGTCTTCCAATCCTTGACTACAACTACTTATCCTAGGTCTAGTACCAATCCATTCGTTAATACTACTTGCCTAAGGAAACAAACTTCATCTCTCTGGAAGTGATACTTAGGAAATTTAGCCTTCAATCGATTCCTTCTCAAAACATTCATCATTTCTTTGTAATGAACTTTATAATCTACCTCACTCTTGGAATAAATAAGAATATCATCCATGAAGACCACTACAAATTGGTTCAACTACTTTTGAAATTCTCTACTCATCAAATCCACAAAATAAGCTAGAGAATTCATCAATTCAAAAGTATTACTAGCCACTCAAACAATCCATTAAGTGTATGGAAAGTGGTCTTCTAGATACTATCTTTAGCCACTCGCAACTGGTGGAATCCAGTCGTCGAATCATGATGCAAGAAAACCTTAGCCTCGACTAACTGGTCAAAGAGGTCATCAATGTGAGGTAATGGATAGTAGTTTTTCTTCGTCGGCTTATTCAATTCTCGATAGTTGATGCATAACCTGAGGGAACCGTTTGTCTTGGTAGCAAAAATAACAGGCGCTCCCCATTCCGAATTACTTCTCTGAATAAAACACTTCTGCAATAGTTCTGATCTTGCTTATCCAACTCTCGTCTTTCCATCGTAGCCATATGCCTAAGAGGCATCACAACTGACCTTGCATCTTTCTCGAGATCAATACAGAATTTTATTTCTCTTTGAGGAGGAAGAACATAAACATCTTCAAATACATCGGGATAGCCCTTCACTACGAGCATACATGATAGCTCTTCTTGTGGTATGCCGAGTGAATATAGATATGCCTCCATAAAAGAAATATTGGGCTCACAACATATAATCAAATCAAGTACGAACCATCCTCCTGTCACAATCAATATAACCCCATAGCGAGACATCCACCCTATTCCTAAGACAAATTCATACCCTGAAAAGTTTAGTATATATTCATTATAAAGGAACTCCACACCACAGATGACCAACTATAGATTATGACATAACATCGATAAATAGGTCGATCCCTCAACAGGATTCGACACCATAACAGATTCATGCACGATGTCGGGTTTAAGAGCTAAACTATCAAATAATGTACTTGATATGAATGAATGGGATGCACCAGTATCAAATAACGTATGAACAAGACAATCAGATAAAATCAACACACCTTCCATCACAATTTACTTTCCTTTCTCCTAAATTGTCGGTGGTTCCTTACAGGAAGTGGGAACAACATCCGGAGCATATGCCTTAACAATCCGACCTTCACCCTTTAAAGCTAGGCAATCTTTCTTTATGTCTCTGGTCTAATCACAATTATAATACTTCAAGTTCTTCTAAGCTGGGGCTCCCTTACAATTCTTAGCTATGTATCTTACTTAGTTGCAACTATAACATTTTCCCTTCAATAGATTCATCCCGCAATTCTTAGCCAAGTGTCCCACCTTCTGACATATGTGACAAGTAACCGCTTGATTTTTTCCCTGCCCTTTGTAGTCCATATCGTTTACTCTTTCCTTATTGTTGTTCTTCTCCTTTCTTAATCTGATCCATAGGCAATGTTCTATTTAAGGAATTCGATAATGCTCCCTCTACTGATCCTTCAAATTTAGCTCTAAATGGTATCTAGTTTAATGCTAACTCCCTAAAAGACGAATTCAAACCCTTTGCAAACTTTAATGACTTCTTCACTACAGTATTCACTAATTCAAATTCAGGCCAATTCATTAAACCGACTAACAAATTCACAAACTGTCAGTTCTCCATACTTCAAATGAATAAACTTTTTTAGCAATAAATCCTTTTTAGCACCAAAAAGAAATTTTCGTCAAATCTAGATTTAATAATCTTCCATGAAATTACATTTTCATCCACTTCAATTGTCAATACCTCCCACCAACATGTCGCTTCATCCTTCAAATGCCAAGTAGTTAGCTGCATCTTAGTCGCATCACTAAGTCCTAATAAGTTGAAAATCTTTTCATAATCATTAAGCCATGCTCGAGTCACCCACATGGTTATGTCCCATCAAATAGTTTTCTGCTAAGGTTGGAGAAAGCCTTACATGACTTAGGGAAGTCAATAGTTGGTGGTGCTAAGGCTGGAATCACACCTTGATTAGCAGTGGCTATGAGTTTGGTGGGGATGATACTAGCTTGGTTCATCGCCTAAAGGTATCGTCTGAGTCATACTGAAATATTAACTCCTAGGATATCCAGTATAACTACACGGGTGCTAGTCCCTACCCTAGTTTTCATCCCACCAACATTAGATACGTTGGTACCTGTTCTAGTTTCGACTACATTACTCATTTCAGCTATCTGTAAAAATAGGATTTAGTAGCAACTTCCCAATGGATAGTAAACAAAACTGGAACAGTAAATGGGCGTGTGCATATGTACTTTGAATTCCTATAATATATATATATATATAATAGAAAATACAAGTACGCTCTCTCCGTATGTTCCTAATTCCTATCCTACTTCCTAACTTATGCACTAATAACAAATGTAACAACCTGATTTCCCATAAATACAGAATCAAATCTAGGTATAATACTAATCTATTCCATATATACAATGCATCAATAAATCTCCATCTCTAATAACGTCTCATCCCTAAACTCCATCAACCTGGGTATATGTATGAAAATGAAAGTAGGAGTGGATCAAACATAAGATGGATGAGTGAGCTAAACTCTACTCTACATATACTACAAAATTAATACTATAACATGATATGAGTCTGTCATCTGACCACCATACGTTATGTTGCCATGCCATAACTAACATATACACATCTAGACATATCACATCACATCTATATGGACTCATGCTCTGGACCAGCCTCATGCCCTATAGAGTCACCTATTGTCTGCTGCCATGAAATCGCGTATAGTACTCAATTCCCCAGATCGCCCATAGCCTATAGGGTCGTCTATTGTCCTCATGCTATCTAATTGGACTCAATCCTTGTATCACTTGAGTCTACATGGTCGCTCAACCACCTCCCGCCCAAGCACTACAAAGGAGAAAATGGTCATGCTTGGACTACCTAATAGTGTCATGGGACTGCATTCGCATCACGTACACATTTTGGGGCGTCTATCCTGCATCCCTGACCCATTCCCATCCATATTTACCATCGCATCATAATCTCGTATCATTAAAAATATATTGTATATTTATAAAATAGCCAAACCATTTAATAATCATTCATTTCATAGCATCATCACACATTATACATCCATTCGTTCCATATCACTGTCACCCTTAACCCATCCCTTCGTTTCGTAGCACCTTCACTCGCTTCATCACACCTCAAATCATCTCCTAAAATATAGAGGAAGCACTAATCGAACTATATATCATATATTTATATGGGCCATTTGGATGAGGTTCATACGGACAAAAACGGACGTGCACCAATCTAGGCCAATGGTCCACCGGTGCACATATTTATTCCAAATTTCAAGTTTTGAATTTTTGTGTTTTTCGACGATTTTCTCACTTCTGGTCACCACTGCTTCATCTTAGATCATCAAAGATTGTTCATTTACCCTAGCTTAGATTCCTAAATCAACTTATATAATTTATTTCACGGATTTAAGTGTTAAACTCTCAAATTTCCAAAAATTATATAAACCTAGTTTCTTATCCTTTATATCAAACAAATCCCCCTCAAAACATGTTGAATTCAAAATTAAAGTGTATGATTATTGATTACTACTTTAATATAGCCTATAGATTAGCTTATAGTGTTAAGATTGTATTATCGAAGGAGTAAGGTGCAGATCACTCACCAAATAGCCAAATCCAGTCAAATGTCTCACTGTCCGGAGTTGCTGCACCTCCTATCTTCAAGTTTCTATCTCTAAATCATCACTGGGCTGTAGCCCCATCTGCTAGCTTCAAATCACCTTTGATTTCATTGAATTTGATTAAGAAATAAGTGAATTATGTGGATATTAGTGAAGTAGTTTATTGGAGAATGAAGAATGAAGAAGAAGTTATCAGAGTTAGTTTATGATATGAGGAAAATGGGGGTACATACTTTTTTTGACTCAAAGGAGGGAAATAACAGTATGTCCACCAAAATTCAAATTCGAATTTTAATTGGGTAGCGCCCATTCGACTTGACGACGTTTTGGCCATATCTTCTTCGTACAAGCTCTAAACGATACAGATAAATATATTGCACGAATCAGAAAAATAGGACAGTTGCAATGATGCTAGTTTAGTTGTCAAATTCTGAACCTTAGAAATGAATATTTTTTCCTTTATTATATTTAATTTATTTAATTAATTCATTAATCCCATTTATTTTCATATTATCATATTATTTTTATCCAACTAAAATATTGCTCAAATTTTTGGGGTATTACATTGAGTCTTCATCAAAGGATCAAGGGTTGTGCTTGCTATTAAGGGGTACGCGTCATCTTTGAGAAGTTTGAAGAAGAATAAAAGGGTTAGCAATTAAAATAAGAAGACTGCTGTTGAGGACAAGGGTAAATGTCATCACTATCACAAGAAGGGTTATTGAAAACAAATTTGTTCGGAATACTTAAAGTTCGTTAAGGAGAAAAGGCAGAATGGTTCTTTCATTCCATCAGGTATATTTACGAATCAAAGTTCTTTTGCAATCAATATATTATCTTGGGTTTTAGAAACTAGATTCGAAACTCACATATGTAATTCGTTATAAGGCTTTAGAAAATGGCGTCGTATGGAAAAAGGAGAAATGAGGCTTCAAGCTGCTGATAGGTCTATTGTAGATGCAATGACGGTTGGAGATCTTCATTTAAGTTTGTCGAGTGGGTTTGTTTTGATATTAAATAATTTCTAATATGTAAAAGACTTTATTTATGGAATTATTTTTGTATCCAGATCGTCTAAGCCTAGTCATATTTTTCACTGTGCTAATAATGTTATGAACATTATTTTAGACGGTAATAAAGTCTATAGTGGTATTTTAGATAATAGCATTTATATGATCAATACAAATTATGTATGTTCTGTGAATAGTTCTTCGAATAATGATATAAATAAATAAATAATTGGCATTACAGGCTAGGTTATATTAGTGAGAAATGACTGCACAAATTAAAAATCGAAGGGTTTTTCCCATCATTTGATTCTAAATCATTTGACATGTGTGAGTCATGTCCCAAAGATAAGATGACCAAGTACCCCTTTAGTGGGAGCAATGAAAGATTTGATGAACTTTTGGGGCTCATACATACTGACGTATGTGGCCTAATGCCTGTAATTGCTAAAGATAACTGTTCTTATTTTATAACCTTTGCAGACAATTTCTCGAGACTAGGATATGTGTACTTATGAAGAATAAACCCGATGTCTGTGATAAATTTATTGAATATAAGATGAGGTTGAAAATGAAACGAACCGAAAGTTTAAAATATTTTAATCCGATTGACGAGGAGAGTATGTTGGAAAAGAACTCCAACATTACTTATAAAACATAATGGGATTATCTCTACATTACTCCACCCTATACTCCGTAGCACAACAGTGTTTCAGAGCAAAGTAATTGAATCTTATTAGATATGGTTCGTTCCATAATTAGTAAGGCTGAGCTACCTCTATTATATTGGGGAAATGTGTTAAAAACCACAGCGCATATCTTGAATTTGATGCCCACTAAATCTGTGCCTTAGACATTATATGAGATGTGGTGTGGAAAGAAACCCTAACTCAAGTATTTTAAAGTATGGAGTTGTCTGGCCTACGTTAAGAACGTTGGTCCAAATAAACTCAAAGCAAGATCGGTGTTGTGTAAATTTATAGGATATCCCAAAAACTCGGCGGGATATATTTTCTAGAACAAAAGGTTATTTTTTTCGGCATGATGTCTTTTTAGAAAAGAAATTTCTATCAAGGGAAATTAACAGTGAGGTTGTAGACTTGGATGAGATCTAAGAAATTAATACCGAGGCTGAACCAGTAAGAGAACCAAGTTCACCCGTATACAAAAACACTTTACCTATTAGAAGGTCTAGTAGAGAATCTCATGCACTAGAAAATACTATGGCTTTCTCATGAATGGCAAGAACAAGGACTATGTCTAAGATGATGACACTCCTCTATTATTCCAACAAGCACTGTGAAGTAAAGACTCTGCACTCTAGCTTGAAGCAATGAAATCCGAGATAGATTTCATGTATAAAAGTAACCATTGACATTATCTAATGTACCTAATGGGATAAAACCCATTGGTTGCAAATGAATTTAAAAAAAATGCTAAATGCATATGGATAAGTGGAGACTTGTAAAACTAGGCTAGTGGTATAAGGATTTCATCAAATTCATGGTATCGATTATGATATAAGCACTTTTCGCCCATAGCCATGCTTAAGTCCATTCGGATTGTGCTGGCTATTACTGTATTCTACGAAGACAAAATATTGAAAATAGATGTAAAGGAAGCATTTATAAATGGTGATTTAGTAGAGACCTTTATAGTTGTAGCCTGAGGCACTACAACAAAAAGATCATATTACAACTGTATTTTTACAACTGTCACAGTTTGTCAGTTGTAATAGAGGTTTTGTACAACTCTTTTTTTCAAAAAGTTGTAATAAACTTACTTTCAACAACTCTTCTTTTTTGTCAGTTGTAATAAATGCCTATTACAACTTTTCTTTTTTGCCAGTTGTAATAGATATCTATTTTTAACAACTCTTCGTTTCTATCAGTTGTAATAGATCCCTGTTACAACATTTTTTTGCTAGTTATAATAGATGCCTATTTTTTACAACTTTTCTTTTTTGTCAGTTGTTATAGATGCCTATTACAACCTTTTTTGCTAGTTGTAATAGATGCATATTTTTAACAACTCTTTTTTTTCAGTTGTAATAGGTGTTTATTACAACTTTATGTTTACAGTTGTAATAATTAGTTAATAATTATAATTAAATATTAATACTTAATAATTAATAATTAATTAGAAAATTAATAATTAATTAGAAAATTAATAATAAAGATTACTTACTATTATATAATAATAATTAATTTAAAATATGAAGTAATTAATTTTAATAATTAATATTCATATAATTAATAATTAATATAATAAATAATAATTATTAAATAAATAATAATTATTAAATTATAATTAATTTTTAATAATTAGTAATTAACATTAATAATTATGGATTAAGAAATAAAAGTTAATATTAATTATTAATATTTAATAATTGATATTTAAAATGTAATAATCAATAATTAATAATAAATATTGATTATTAATTTGAAATATAAAATATTTATTATTAATAATTACTACTCAATATAATTAATACAATAACTAATAATTAATAAACTAGAATTAATTTTTGATAATTAATAATTAACACTAATAATTAATAATTAAGAAATCAAAAATAACATTAATAATTAATATTTAATAATTGCTATTAAAAATTTAATAATCAATAATAATAATTAATAAGAAAATTATTAATAAACAATAAATACTATTAAATAACAATAAATAATTTGAAATATGAAGTAATTATAACTAATAATATATACTAACTATTTAATTGATAATTTATAAATAATAACTACTATCAAATAATAGTAACTAATTATTAATAATAAATTTTTTGTAATAAGAATAATTAACTAAATAAAAATTAAACAGTAATAATAAAAGATAAAAATCAATGTTAAATAATAATAATAATTAATAGTCAAATTAAATAATTAACAAGCAATATCTAATGTTTAGTAATTAATTTTTGATAATTAATTATTGATAATTATAATGTTTTTAGGAAGTTTTAGAGACTTATTTTCAACCGCTCTTTTTTCACCAGTTGTAATAAAGACATACTAAATATCGGTATAACTAATATTTTACAGTTAATATTTAATAATTAATTATTGATAATATTAATACTTAATAATAACCTTATAAATTAGCAATTAACACGTAATAATTAGCTATTAATAATTAATATTCAATTATAACTAAGAAGTAACAAGTTATAATTAATAACAATTAAGAAGTAATGTTTAATATTTTAATAAAAATTATATTCAAGAAATTCATATCATATTTAATATAAATTTTCACTTGTTGATATAACTTATAATATTCAAATTTATAAATTTTGGGCGAAATTTTGATAAAGACCCATGAAAAATAGGTGGTAAGCCACGAAATGTTAGCACAAAAGCATGAAATTTTGGGCGGAAAAGTGAAAAATTGGCTCCAAAATCTTTCGTGTCTTATATTTCTACTCTCTTATACGAATTGGCCTCCTCCCATACTCCTCTCCCTAAATCAAAATCAATCCCAAATTCTTCCTCTCTCAAACAAAGTTGCTCCTCAACAAAATCAACCCGCCTCTTTTCTCTCCACTTCCCCGCTTTGTGATCTTTAATTTCCTGGCCTAAAAATATAAGGAGATGCTGCGACGATGAGATGATGCGACAAGGTATAAACTTGATACCTTTGATCTGGAGTTGCAGCGAAGAGAAGTTGTGGTGATGAGTTTTATAATAATGCCCTAACCACCTGGATCCACTATCGAGTGGTTTACCGTCGCTTGAAATATTGATGCCTGACCAGATCTGACTATTACAATCTCCTCCGCTTGCTTGCATCTGAGTTTGGAGATTTTTGATGGTATTTGGATTGCTTGTCTATGTTTATAGTTGCACAAAGCCTTAACTGCCAAAGATTCTACATTGTTTGAGAGTGGAGATGAAGCCACTATTGTTAGATTTGGTTGCTTCCTGAAGCTTGCTTTGATAAAAAATGTAGCTGCCTGAAGCTTGTGTTTCATAAACCCCATTTTAATATGAATTTGATCGTTAAGTTGCTTTGGAACAAAAACTATGAAGCCTGAAACAATCACACTGTCTGGACTTGATGCCGTATTTTGAATGTAAGTTGTCAACATAGATGTGAATGTTTTTGTTGTTATTTGGCTTGGAAATGCGATATATAACTTAGGTTGCTGTTAATTTACAGTGATCTGATGATGTTATAGAGTCACTGGGTAGAGTCTCAAGATGGTCCCGGTGTGATGCTCTGTCTAGCTGATATTGTTGAGTTTATGTACTCGGCTCATTGATATTGTTAGTCTTGAAGAGAGTTGTATTACTATGTTGGATTGATAAGGTCAGGGATGATATAAAAGGTGTTGGTAGTTTGATTTTTGAGATTTTTGAATGGCGCCGAGTTTATTCTGCACAGGTATGATTTACTATTTTGTTCGCTGCTAATGAATTAAAGTCAAATGTTTTATTTTGATAGAGGCAAGCTGGAAACCATTATCGTGGAATTAAAGAGGTTAAAAGGTAAGGTTATTTTATTTATTTTGTTATTTTTGAGAATATGACATAGTATTGAACTAGAGAATCATCTTAGTACTTGATTATCATTATAGAATGCCACTAACGTAGTTAACATATCATTCCTAACTTGCAACATAAATTAATTAGTAGTATTCCCCAAAAAAATAGCATTCTAAACTTGTAGTTTAAAGTATGTTCATAGTATCTATGATTTTGGTTATATAAATGTGTATCACTTATCCAAGTCCGATTATAGTCAACTAGTCAAAACATCGTGGGGAGCATCCATGTCACTTCATTGTCTAAGTGGATATACATATTGATGACACCATCTTCTTACAGCAACCTGTAATTCAATCTAATATTCTTGATTCATTGGATAGGCTATGATAGCTGCTTTAGGAAATTCAAAAGAGTATACATTGAAGCAATACCTTTTATTTTGACCCTACTTATTGGTGCTGGTGTAGTTTGAAGTTAAAAGAACTGGAAGAATCTACTAAAGCAAAATTACTACTTTTAAGCCTGGTACTGCTAAAGCTTCTTTTTACCAACTATAAAAATATTTTAGCTGTCTGTCATCTAAACTTATTTGCTTTAAGCACTAATACTTCTTGTAGATTATCTTAATTTCAGTTACATCATAGCTTGCTCATAAGGGGTGAGTCCAAAAACATTCACGTTACATCAAGACTTTACAGAGCAAAATGCTTCTTTCAGAGAGCTTAAGAATAATTATATGCATGTATAGAACATTGATCAAAATACTACCATCGAGATCATTCTGATATTCGTTGTTTCTAAAGCATAGTTTGGTCATTTTCATGCAGTAACATGGAGAAATCTCGAAGTAACTGAGATTCATATTTATTTGATAGATGATTAGTTTTGATGATTGAAGTATGAGTATCATAATTATATGTAGTGGAGAAGAGATAAAGTAGCAAACTTAATAGACGTATGCTGGCTAGAAATCCATGGAAGATTCGAAGCATCACAGCTAACACCAAGAGCAGTCTATGAAGTGGTGTTCATAGTGTACATGGAAGATTTGAAATTACTGAATCTAAAATTGGATTATGATGTCTCTGAATTAATATTAATTTTTTCCTGTTGCTTGTCAGTTCCTTGGTGCACTTGCAAATTGTATTCAAAATTTAATTTTTTTATTTTGTATTTTTTACCACAACTGCCAATCACAGTTGTTATAATATCTTTTGCAACTGCTAGTAGCAGTTGTGAAAAATCTTTTACAACTATCAAAAGCAGTTGTAGATGACTTTTTACAAATCGCGATAGACAGTTGTAAAAGATTATTTTACAACTGCCGTAGACCCTTGTAAAAAAATATGGACCTATTACAACTCCTGATATAACGATTGGAGATTGCCCGTTGTAATAGACCTATTACAACTGTTTTTAGCAGTTGTGAAATGGTGTTTTTGTTGTAGTGAGGGTTTCAAAGTCAATGGGAATGAGGGAATGGTTTGCAAGTTGTTACAGTCATTTTTTGGACTTAAACAAGCTTCAAGGAGTTGAAATAAGTGTTTTGATAAAGTAATCGAACTATTTGGTTTTTATCAGAACACGGAGAAAGCGTAAGTATACCAAAAGGAATCGGGCAATGCTATTGTGTTCTTAGTACTATACGTGGATGATCTTCTATTAATTGGCAATGACGTTTCGATATTGAAATTCATGAAAGTTTGGCTTTCCAAGAATTTCTTCATGAAGGATTTGGGAGAAGCAGCCTATATATTAGGTATGAAGATCTATCGAGATATATCTAAGAGGCTATCGGGATTGTCCCAATCTCTATATATAGATACCATACTGAAAAGGTGCGGTATGGAGAATTCCAAGCGTGGAAATGTTCCAACGTAGTTTTGAATCATCCTTTCTAAGGAGGACGCTCCTGGACAAATGAGGAGAGATAGCGTATGAAAAGGATATCGAATGCCAGTAATCGGTTCCATAATGTACGTTATGCTATGTATAAGACAGAATGTGGCATACACATTAAGGTGTGTAAGCCGATATCAGTCTAATCCAGGAGAAAAGCAGCGGATGACTAAAAAATATATACGGAAGTATTTGCGAAATACTAGGAACTTATTCCTACTATATGGGAATGGAGACCTTCTTATGAAGGGGTATACTAATTCTAGCTTTCAAAGTGATATTGATGATAGTAAGTCAGTATCAGTTATGTTATTACTATTAACGGTGTGGCTATCAGTTGGAAAAGTCCTAAATAAAAAATGGTAGTTGATTCCAAGATGGAGATTGAGTACATCGCTCTTAATGAAGCAGCTAAAGAAGTGGTATGGATGCACAAACTTTTAAGTGAGCTCAAAGCGATTCCCAATATAGAGAATCCAATGGCATTGTTCTATGACAAAAATGCAGTGATACAGATCACAAAGGAGTCCGGAGAATACAAGAAATCATGGCATATTCTTCGAAAGTTCCACCTCATCGGAGAATTTGTTTGATAAGAAAGAGATCATGATACAAAGGCTAGATACCAAGGATAACATAGCAGATCCATTCATAGGGTCTAACTTGGTTGTTTCTTATCAAGCTGAT
This sequence comes from Allium fistulosum, assembly GCA_030737815.1. Classification (NCBI taxonomy): domain Eukaryota; kingdom Viridiplantae; phylum Streptophyta; class Magnoliopsida; order Asparagales; family Amaryllidaceae; genus Allium; species Allium fistulosum. The sequence goes on from CM060907.1 coordinate 995,269,765, forward strand.
CGAAGGATGGGACTAAGATTCCACTATTGGCCCCAAGTGCAAGTGGGAGACTGATAAAGTTAGTGGTACGACCTTATGGCAATTCTATATTTTTTTGTAAATTATTAACTCTGCAATAAAATGTCATTTGAAGTAATAGGTGTTTTCTCTCTATTATATACTTGTTATAAAGTTTTATAATTAACTAATTATTTAATTTAAGTATATTTAACAGAAAATCCATAAATGATGTGTTTGTGATAGCAATTGCAATTGTTATAATCATGAGTATTTTATCACAACATAATATTAAACACATCGTTTTAAATATTCATAGTCAAGATGTATTGATATCAATGCATCCATTGAGACTAGAGTACGTAACGCTCTCCAAAAGTTGAATAATGTATTGCCTATGACTGTTAGGGGAACCTAGAGGTTATGTACCGATAGTTATTGGATAACTATGGAATTACTCACTCGACGGTTTTCTGTTGGTTAATATAACTATGGTCGAATAGAAAATATCGATGTGACAATGTTACACAATTTTCTTGACTTAAGTATACTGTTGATCCTCAATGTGGAAACTCTGCTACGATTATAGTAAAATTATGACATGGTATCCATCGAACGACTATAGTTGGGTCGAGGGAAGCATTGGACATGAAACACTATTCAATAGAAGATTTATCTCCTCGGTTATATGAGGTTAGTATCAAGGTCAACTGAAGTCAACTCAAAGTCAAAATCTCTAGCCAGGGTAGTTCAGTTAATAATAATCATTATTATTGAACCAATGACTATGTGTTTGGACTATAAAGTTGAATAATGATGATATTAGAATTTTGATCGTGACCAAATTCCATAAGTCTTAATGTGATATAGTTTTGATGAAGAGAATTGGTGTAAATAATTTTCACCACTGGGAAATGCTTAAATAAAGTAAAATCATATTTTACTAGAGCTAAGTAAGCAATAAAATGGGCCACAATATTACACTTCTTGCTAAGTGATGTGTGAATGTTAATATTCGAATTGATTAGAATCGCTGATCGAATTTACACCTAAGAGTCACAGAATCAAAACATTGAATACTCCTACTACCACCCAATTTATTTAATTATAATTGTTATGAATTAGTTATAGTAATTAATATTTATGAAATATTGATTATAAAATTTTATTTAATTTGTGATTATCAACATTAAATTGTGTATATATAATAGGCACATATACCTGTATTGATATACGATATTGGTGTGCATTTGAATTGGATTTAAATGCATATTTATTTGATCGAGCTTGAAGCAATTTAAAGGTCCGTATAGGGGAAAGTATAGCCGCCACACTAGGATAGAAAGGAGGTGTTAGATCATTTATAGTGATTTTGAAATAGCAAGAGAGATAAGTGATCTAGATCCACGTTTTGCTCTCATCCTCTTTTGCTATTCAAACATTCATAGCCCCTCTATTTTGCCTCCTCTCATCACATTTCTATCCAGTCCCCCTATCCTTCTTATAATGTTCAAGCTTCTAGAACAAAAATTAAATATAAATTAGTGCATCAATGGTTGTTACTTTCAGTCTGATAGCTCTCTCTGTAGGTTTTAAAATAGAGTCGAGGAGTTAATGGATTCAACGTTCCAAGGTATTATTCTATGCTATAGATAGATACTGATTTAATTTATATATATACACAAACACAAGGGGAAAGCCCATGCATTCCCTGGTGCATAACTTGATGGTGCACAAACTAATAAGTTTTTTAAATAGAAAATATACCAAATGGGGACACAATTAATGTTGATCGTTAGAACTTATTAGAGTATGAATTCTAAGGAAGATTTAATAGTTGGTATATGTTGTGTCACCACTTGTGTCATTTATTTGTGTTTTAATAGATTTTCCTATATATAAAAGGTTATGAGATATAATATGTTGAGATAAAAATTTAGAATAAATGGATAATTAATTAAAAATTCATAAACTATTACTTACCGATCCTTATCTCCCCTCATGGCTCGAAAGAATTAAAAAGCTTCTAAACTCAGGTCAAATAGGAGAATTAGTTAGCAGATTGTTACAAAATTTATTGTAATAAATTTTCTCATAACAATACTACTTTGATTTACAAAAAAAATACCGCAAGAAATGAAGGAAACAAATATTTATATCCCTACCTCTAATCACAATTGTTCATAGGTACATGGCAACATCCATTTAAGACTTTAACCTTTTAAGATCACCAACTTTCCCAATCATTTGTATTGCTCCAAATGCAATAATGCAGTAATATAATAAAGTTAAGCACTAATAAATATATTATAAGAATAATTTAGAAGCATATACTTCAAAGAATGGACAATGGAACATAAAAGTAAACAAATTCGACTAACAACGCTTTCATGTGCTACACTTTATCAAGTTCGTTTAAGGTTTGAACGAAACTACTTATGTGCTAAAGTAAATCTGAAATAAAATTACAAAAAAAATACATGCAAGTGTCTTTTATTAACATAATTTACATTATGAAGAGCTGCCATAGATTTGATACGGGCCATATAACAAAACCAGTAACTAACACGACATAATTCTGTTCTTATTCCACGATCAAACAGACTTTTGTATTCAAAGTATAGATTTCTTTCTTCTTTTTTAAAATTATGTTAAAAGATATAGATATGAACCAATTATTAATCCTACCATAGTAGATGGGATTGCATGCTAATGGCTTCTCCCCTGTTTTTTGAAAAATGCTGATTGGTAATCATGGGTGTAGGTAGATGGTTAACTTCATTCATTTTTGCTTTGACTAGAAGATCTGTAATATATTTCTTTTGACTTAGAATTTTTTTTGAATTTGATCTTTTCACTTCAATTCCCATAAACTAATTCAGATCACCAAGAACTTTAATTGAAAATTGATTGTCCAAGTATTGAATGATGTTGCTGACCGCTGCTTCATTATCACTTGTAACAATTAAATCATCAACATATATTAAAATGTAAACAGTAGTATCCTTATTTATCTTCACAAAAAGGTATTGTCTGATTTAGTAGACTGAAAATCTAAGTTAAATAATGTGATTTTCAGCTTATCGGACCATACTCTAGGTGCCTATTTTAGGCCATATATGGCCTTATTTAGCCTGCAAACATATTTTTTATCTTGCTCATATCCTTGTGGTTGTTCCATATAAACTTCTTGCAATTCACCATTTAGAAAAGCATTATTGACATCAAGTTATCTGATTCTCCAATTTTTATATAATTGCTATTGTAAGAATAATCATGATTGTTGTTGGCTTTACCACTGGAGAAAAGGTTTCATTAAAATCAAACCCATGTTGCTGAGTGTAACCTTTAGCAACTAGTTTTGCTTTGTATTTAGAGATAGATCCATATGGATTTTTCTTCAGTTTATATGTCCATCTGCAACCCACTACATTTTTATTTTCTGGAGGTAGAATAAGACTTTGTGTCTTGTTTCTCATAAGTGCACTGTATTCATCATCCATTGCAATTTTCCAGTTTCTGTCTTTCATAGCTTGATTGAATGTAACTGGTTCTTCTGACATGATAGATGTGGTAGTAACAGTGTATGCCTTAGGCTTAAATATTCCACTCTTTGCCCTGGTGATCATATGATGTCCAACTCTGACCTGTGGTTCACTGTGAGATGATTTAGTACCTTTATCTGTATTATCATTTGATTCAAGTTGTTGAGTGCTTGAAACTTGCTAATCAATGCTTTGTGTTTGACTTGATGTACTACCAGGAGATTGATCTGGAGGCCCAGAAGACTGCCTAACCTGGTTCAGTGAACAATGTGTGTTGTGGAGCAGAGTTATCTGGATTTACTTCAACTCCTTCATGACTCCAACCACTAGAGTACAAAGGTATTGGTGGTATTGAGACTCTGGGATTTTAGATTTTCTTGCTTGTTTTCATATTCATGTTAGAATAAAGAAAAACATATTCATTAAATACAACATATCTACTAACAAATATTTTCCCATTACTATCAACACACTTGTATTCCTTTTGATTTGTAGCATATCCTAAAAATGTACTTGGTGTAGGCCTAAATTTAGTTTATGAGTATTATATAGTCTTATATAAGGAAAACATATACATCCAAAGGCCTTTATATTTTGATATTCTGGTTTTGTACAGAATAACATTTCAATTGGACTTTTATCCTTCAGTACTTTAGTTGGCAGTCTGTTGATTAAATACACTGCAGTGCTAAAAGAGTCTAACCAGAATTTTAATGGCAAGGATGCCTGAGCAAGAAGGGTTAATCTTGATTCCACTATATGTCTATGCTTCCTTTCTATTAATCCATTTTTCTCAGAGGTATAGGGACAAGTAATAATGTGAACTATTCCCTTTTTACTGAAATAATTGTCAAGTGATTTAAATTATGCACCTCCATCATTTTTCTGCTTGAGTAATAAAGTTTATTATAGCATTATAAGTTTATTGATATTGCTTTTAGAAAATATATCCAAATATATCTAGAATAAGCATCAATAAATGATGTATAATACTTAAAACCATAATCAAAACTAATATGTGCTAGTCCTCAAAGATCAGTGGCTATTAATTCTAAGGGTTTTTCATATTTAGTTAGTAATTCATAGAAAGAAAGTTTATGACTTTTGCCCATTTGGCAATATGTATAGATATATGGTAAAGTAATATTTCCAACAGGAATTTTATTCTCCGCTAGCACTTTCTTTGCAATATTTGCATTAGGATACCTAATTTGTAATGCCATACATCAAATTTACTCATACTATTGCTTGCTTGAACAATTTCAGAGAAATTACAACATTCATTCTATTTTCTAGAATTTTTTGAATCAACAGAGTTAAACCTGTATAGTTCCTTCACCGTTTCACCCTGCAAAAGAATTTCTCTAGTTAGAATGTCCCTCACTAAACAGTATGTAACGACCCGTATTTTTAACTATTTTAAATTATTAAATTTAATATGATTATTGAATAAAAATAGTTAGAAATGAAAATCTAATGATTTATTAATGTAATTTACTGGATATGAACTTGGATAAAATTTTGAATAACAAAATTCAAGAAAATATGAGATTGTAACTTACATTAGGAAGTAAATTAAATAAAATCGAATTGTAAGTAATGGCATTAATGTTGAATTAATGTAAAATGGAAATAGTTTTTTTATAATTTAAATTCGTTTTAAAAGTTAAATTTTATAAGTTCAATAACTTATATTTCAATTATAGTGATTTATTGGATAGTTAAATTGTTTAAATTTAATATTGAAAATTATTTAAATATTTGAATATTAAATTTAATATGAATGAAATAACTTCTAAAATTGAATTTAAAAGTGAATAAATAGAAATTGAAAATTTTATATTTTAATTAACGTGTAAAAACAGCCATTCGGGCAACTATCTCGGATTTCGACGAAACTAGTTTCATCGGATCCGTAATAGTGAGTTATTATAGGATTTCAAGTTTCGTAGCGATCAGACTTACCATTTGGCCATGCAAGCTTGAACGTATAGAAATTAATTTAAGGAATTCGATTAAAATTAATTGATTTTGAAAAGCTATATTCTGAATACGATCGAATTAGGCCTCGAAACTAGTTCCATTGTGTTCGAATGAGGGTAAAACATTATGAACACCAGGCAGCACACTTTGTTTGGAGTTCAGAATTTCGAGGACAAATCAGACGAGATATTTTCTTATTTTAAAAATATATATTTTTTCCTTTCCTCGACAATTCGTACATTCAGCCCTCCTTTTGTATGCCTGTACCTCCCTTTGCTTTCTCTCGTTCATATCATCAGATCGATCGATAGAAAAAAAAGCACTCAAACGAAATTGAATCACGCGTGGGCGATGGAGTCGCGGTCGTGAGACGCGCGTGTTGGTGCGCAAGGGGAGTTGAGGTGGAGGTGGCACGTCAAAGGGGCTGAGGCAGAGGCGCGTTCATGCTCGGCATAGGGTTTGGGATTTTCGTGACCGAGCGTACGCGTGAGCGGCAGCGGCGCTGGAGGCACCAAGGTTGGCGGCGGCTGCAGGAGGGCGTGGCGGCGTGCCTTTAGCAGGCGGTCGACGTCGATGAGAAAGAAAAACAAAAGAGAAGACTGTCGTGATTTTTTTTGCTGGAAGATGGAGTGCGTGCGTGTTGCCTGTGTAGGAACATGGCCTGAGGAACGAAAGGTGAAGAGTTTGTTAATTATGTTTATTAATTTGGTTAATAATGTTAATTAAAATCATATCGCTAATTATCGCGTAATTTTTGCATATAACGTCCGTTTCGGACGAAACGAGTCACATTGGAATCGTATCGATGAAGTCTTTGGCATGGAATCGGAGTGGTATTTATTTGAAGCTGAAAATATTTTCAGTTTCAAATAAAAAGGTGAGTGTTTTAAACGCTCACAAATGACTAAATTATTTTTATGCTAGTTAAATTGAAATCCAAAAGTGATTTAAATTTATTGATTGTTGTTGGTAAATTTAACTGACATGGAAATCGACATAGAAATTTATATGTTAGGAATTTTGAACTAACAGTTAAATTGAAACTGGAATTAAACAGATAGTTAAATTCCCAATTATTGATAATTGGTTAATGATTGTGATATATTGACTGTTTTGGGAATGTTGATTGTGATGGATGCTATTGATTGATATTTGGATGATTTGGATGTTTATTTATTTTATATATGTCATGTTATCATCATGTATATTATTTACAGTATATAAAACTATAAATTAAATTATTTCAAATAAATTAAGAAATAGGTTGAAATGATATATACCTATGACATTTATTTTGGATTGAAATGATATATATCCATCCCTGCAATTAAATTGAAATAACAATTCACTTGGCCATACGATAGAAAATTATATACGGACACCAGATCGGTTAAATTAAATGATTTTATAATTTTGATTTCAAATTATTTTAATGATTTTGATTTAAAGAAATGAAAATCGAATTATTTTCGAACTTGACCTCGAAATGTTAAAATTTAAATTTGGTAATGGGAATTGTTTAAATAATCGAAGTTGAGATTTTGAAGTTATAATCGAAATATGATTTGAATTTCGAAAATTAATTTATTTTAAAAGATTGGAATTTTATTCGAACTAGGCCTGTCAACGGATGCAAACGAATGCGGATATGGCTATATCCGCATCCGTATCCGAAATTTAAAATCTACATCCACATCCGCATTCGATATCCGCGAATATTCAAAAATTAACATCTGTATCCGCATCCGAAAAGAGGATGCAGATATTTCTGAATATCCGAAAATGTCCGAAAATCCGCATCCGAAAACTAGATTGAGAATTATAATATAATGAAAATTTTAATCAAAAAAATTACAATTCATAGCATTCAAATAACAATCAATCGACAAACTAATTTACTTCAGTTTCTAAGTTAACAACAAACAATCCACACAAAATCATAATAGAGTTACAAAATGCATAATTAATTAGCTTATACAATTTAAATAATTAACCATAAAACTTAAATAAACATAGCTAAGGTGACGAATAAGCATCCAATTTCTTTGCAAAAGTGAAGAATGAACATCCAATTCTTTGTTCTATCTTCAAACTCATGAGCTTTCCACACGATCCTATAAAACAAAACATAGCAAAAATATGATCCAATGATTCCAATAAATCAAACTTCAAACTCATATTGTATTTTGCACTAGAAATGCTGCTGCTAGTACTGCAGCAGCACCAAGTGATGCTGTCAGAAAGTGCTACTGCACTTGGTGCAGCAGCAGCACCACCAAGTGCTGCTGTCAGAAAGTGCTGCAGCACTTGCTGCTGCAGCACTTGGTGCAGGTGCTACAGCAGCATTTGGTGCAACTGCAGCAGAATTTGGTGCAACTGCAGCAGCAACACTTGGTGCTGCAGCCAGAAAGTGGTGCTGCTTTTGAAGTTAAAATAAGACATATAAAATATTTGATCCAACTGTCTATGCGATCAATAAAGGTTAACAGTTCTATTACTTTTTCCACATCCAAAATCATTATGACAAGGGTCAGTCCTTAATTTTTTAGTGTTCAATACGTGATGTAAGCGTTTGAATGGGTCTCCATACATCTTGCATACAAGGTCTCTAGCTCAACAATCGAATACGCTGCATGATGCGTACCTAGCATTATATCATTAAACTCTTATTGCATTACATTTGGTTGAAGTTATACAGATGTGTTGGGAATAAGAACCATGCATTTTCCACTAAAACAATATGGTATAAAGGTTTAAATTATACTAGTTTCTTTAAAATATTAAAGCAATGCATGCAAATATATAGAAAAGTGATTGCAAATATGTGTATTAAGGTTTGATTCATGCATCCTACTATTCCAATGTTTCGGTTGTGGTTTATATTTTGATAGTCTATCTAGAGTACTAGAATTGGATCTCATTAGCATCAATTAACCACGTTAATTAAAAAGAAAACAATTGCTTTGACTAGCATAAAAATATTTTGGGATTAAATTATAAATTATAGTTCTGTTATAGGATCTGAAGTGAAGACATTTTTACTAAATTTCATTATTGGTTTTTTACACACAGGGCTTTGTTATATCTGACTGGCAAGGCGTTGATAGGATCACACCACCTGAGAAAGTAAACTACACATACTCCATCCAAACTGGCATTCTTGCTGGTATGTATGTGCATAAAAACTTCATCGTTTTAATTTAATTGTCTTTTAATTGAACATATATCATTATACAAAGCTTAGTAGATAATGCATTTCTTTCTGTTGCAGATAATGATACCATCATCTGAAACATCCTTTAGTCGGAGTTCCCAAAACGAATACTAAAATAGTGCAGTAATTGCTGCTTTTATTTTCAGAAAATTAAATGGGAATTTTTCTTTCATTCAAACAATAAAGTAGATAAAATAACAAAATTTACATCTCATTTAATACAACATTACATGCCATTTACATACCCAATTGTATCCCACAAAGATAAAATACAATTTCGAAAGACATATATAATCAATACGATGCACGATTATCACTTAAACCATGAATAACGTAATCAACATCAACAGGAACACATAGAAATAGCAAAGGAAGCTGTGAGAAAATCACTAGTGTTGCTAAAGAATGGAAAGAGTGGGCAAAAACCATTATTACCACTTCCAAAGAATGCAAAGAAAATTCTAGTTACCGACTTACTGGTACACATGCAGATAACTTGGGTTATCAATCTGCAACCGAAGCTGCGAGGCGGAGCTGCGACGCAGGTGAGCTACGAGGTTTCGAACAAAGGCCGGAGTCGAAGCTGCGACTGCGAGGCGAAGCGAGTTCGGAGTGATGGGTTGTTTCGATTTAGGGTTACTGCGATTTAGGGTTTTGATATTTCTTTTATTAGCGGCGGCTGTAAGAATTGAAATATTGAATTGAGTAATTGACGTTTGAACTTTGAAGTGAATACCACCTGCCTACTTAGGGTTTGTTTGTTGGGCTTGGGCCGTTGGCCTTTAATTTTCAAATAAATTTTAAACATAACTTATGGGTACCTTTAAATAATAAATCAATAATAATAACAATTTTTATTATAATTAATTCGGATCGGACGAATGTTTTTCGAATACGGATATACTTATATCTGTATCCGCATCCGAAATCTCTTTTGGATATCGGATATCCGCATCTGCTTTTCGGATATCGAATAATATTCGTATTTTCGGATACAGACTCGGACGGATTTCGGATTTTTCGAGTATCCATTGACAGGCCTAATTCGAACTTTGAAACATTGCTTAGTAAAAGCAATTTAAATGGATATTTCAAATTTGGGCTCGAAGTTGAATTATTTTGAAGATTTGAATCTAAATTCGAAGATTGAAGTTTAATTTGAATTCGATGATTTAAATCGATATTCTGAAATTGAACTTGAATTTATATAAATCGGAATGGTTGTAATTGAGAATTGAATTGAGATTAATCGAAATTGGAATTGAATTGAAATTAATTGGAATTGGAATCGAAATTGAATTAATCTGAAATCGAAATTGAAATTGATTTGAATTAAAATTGGAATCGAAGTAAATTCGAATTGAAAATGGAATTGAATCGATTTAAATGGAAGTGGAAATTGAAATTGATTTGGATTGAAAAATTTGGAATTGAATTAGTTTGACTTTGAAACTATTTTCAAATAAATTATTTTAATATAAACTGTTTAAAATCTATCTTCTTAAATATTTAAATTATTTTGATTTTCCAAGTTATTTTATTATATAAACCATTTTCCATACTCAAACTATTTATATTAAACTATTTTAACTGTAAAACTATTTAAAAAATTTCAAAATATTTTCAAAAAATTCAAACTGGTCAGAGTGGGAATCGTTTTTATATAAATCGTGGATTTAAATACGAATTGGGTTAAAATGAAGTTATAACCTAAATGGTAATTCGAATTGAATTTTGAAGTGAAATTGAAATACCGAACTAAGTTGGTATATTTTGAAGTAAATATGGTGATTTCGAAATGAATTTGATTTTGAAGCGAATATGATGTTTTGATATCAAGTACGAATTGTTTTTGAAATATAAAAGTACCAACCGGTGTGTAAAACAACGTTTGGTTGTTAAAGAGACCGAGGCCTCTTATTGGCGTACTCTCTGTCAATATTGGAACCACTTTAACAACTGTGTACGTGGATGAGACTCCAGAACAAAGTGGTTGGATTTGGTGTCGTTGCTGGATTTGAAGAAAGAGAACGATGATGGATAGACCCCGACACTTGTGCCAATTTGAAACGACTAAAACATGATGGCTTAACAGGGCCAAGCGGGCTAGCTACCCCTAGCAGACATCCGTTCTTCGATTTTCTTGGACTCGGTCCATATTATTCCTCTTGTTGTTGGTTTTGATTGGTGCACCTTGATTTTGGGATAGCCTCCCTTTGACTCGATATGGGATGGATGTACGCGGTGGGCGGTTATGGCTACAATGCGTTACCACCAGCCCTGCGACCCAAAATGGTAGTATCCTACCTTGTGCATTGCCTCACGTGCCTTGTCATACTTTTATCCTATACGAGACCCCTACGATTTTGGTTTAGTATTGTCGTATCACGGCGCATCCCTATCCCCCGATGTGCTACTGGGACGTTATATGCAAATTGTACGAAAATGCTTAAAAACGCGTTAAGGGGGATTAATTAAAGCCTTAACGCTAAGAAAAATATTTATTTTGCTGATTAGACATTATATATGTAGCATATTCTACTACATATAAATATTTTGATGGATCCTTAAGAGATGGAAAATCCTGTAACATCTCTTAAGTTATTGCACGCATGTTATACACTGGATAGAAGATGTGAAATCCCGTAAACATCTCTGACGCTATTACACTCATATTATGTGATATCAATTTGACTCATATAAGGATATTTTAGTACTGACTCGAGTGTTTTATCTTTGCATTACGCTCGGGTCAGTCTTGAGTTTTTTAGCGCATTGAAGATTATTCTCTGGAGGATGAAGACGAAGATTTGGTATATTATTACTATTATTATTCCTGCATCATGTTGTCTGCTGCATTATTTTATTTATCCCTGTTGTATATATAACTTTGATAAATGTTGTATAAATTATAATCAAACGCATAATATAAATAACTTCATGAACTGTTTATTTGATTATTATATTTTGTCATTCTGCGGCGAGATTCTGTGTTTGTTTTCTTCTTCTTTTCTTATTTTTCTTAATTAACCCCATTGATTATCTATGTTCCGGATTGTTTAATTTGGACATGTGTCGATTATTGTCGATTTAAACCTTCCAAAATGTGGGTCGTCACATAGTATGTAGGATAAAACTCAAAATAAACATTGTTATTACTTGCAAATTATGATACACTCATGAGATTCTTTTTTATTTGAGGCACTCTTAATAAATTATTGTGGTAAAGTTTTCTTTTACCTTTGATGTAAGTAATACTAGTGTGTGAGATCTTTATGGACTCACCATTTCCCATGTGTATAGATTTATTACCTTTATACCCTTTATTGCCCAAATTCAGATTATCCAGATTGCTTGTGATATGATTGGTTGCTCCAAAATCTGGGTACCAACTTTCATCATTGATGTGCTCAGGTCTGGTGGTTTCGTTTAGGTGATACATTCTTGAATTCTCTGTTTGACTAACAATATTTTGTTGAACCTGTGGTATGTTTGCACTAGGATTACCACCTTTCTGAGTATTAAGATTCTGATTTGATGTGAAATTTGTGTTGAATCTGAAATAACATCTCATTGTTGTATGCCCAAGTTTTTCACATATCTGGCATCTTGGTCTTGTACTATTATTTCATCTACCTCTACCTCTTGATCTACTGGATTGACTCTCTCTCTGATAGGATTGAGTACCTTTGCTGTTATTGTTCTAGTTTTTATTTCTGAAATTGGCTGCATAGTTGATATACAAGTCTGAATCTTGTAGCTTTCTTTGATCAACCCTTCCTTCATGTGTCTGTAAAGTTGAATTAACATACTGCATAAATGGTAAAGTTTCTTTAGATGGTATCACAGCTACTACAGCTTCATACTCCTTATTAAGACCACTTAAGATTGTTAATATTTGCTCGGTCTCTAAAACCGTGTGTCTTGCAGCCTCCAACAAATCACACATTGTTTTGACCATTGATAGATACTCTCTCATTGATAAATTATCCTTTCTGATATTCTGTAATTGTCTTTTGTAATGCATGATTTTAGCAGTAGATTGTGAACTAAATATCTGCTCTATAGTTGTCCAGATTTCATTTGATGTTCTACATCCTACTAATCGAGGCAACAGGTTAGTACTGATGGAAGATAATAGCCAAGAACTTATTAAACTATCTTGTCTTTGACGTTTTGTGTAACCTAGATTTATAATCTGCTTATTTTCTTGATCAGTGGTAAACTCTGGTGGTGAAGAAAGAGTTCGAACAATGAATTTCTCTAGTCCATAGCCTTTGACTGCTGTGCCAATCTGAATTTCCAAAGAAGATAATTATCTTCATCTAAGTGGACAGTAATAAGTTGACTGTGAAGATTGATTGTCTTGATTAGAATTTCCGCTGCACTTTGTTGTTGATTATTTCCTCCATTTTCAGATGTTGCTGAGGCTTCACTAGCCATAATAAAGAGATTCTATAAAGAAGATAAGATTTCAGAAAAAGATAGAACTCTAAAGCAAGAAAATCAGATTTGTTGCAGCCAAGAATTCAGACGATGACACTAATCTGATGAATTCTTGGCGGTGCACTAAATTTCTCTATGACTTATATTCTTTTCTTGCTTTCTGGGTTTGATTTTCTGAAATTTATGCAACAGTTTTGCTTGCTTTGATATTGAGAGACTTGTCATAGTCAGAATTGATGAATTCTTTGGCACGACACCGGTCTTCTTGATGATCTTTCAAGCAGATTCAAAAAAAACTCAAATGATGATTATCTTAATCTGATGAGTTTTGGATATCAAACGATGATCTTAATTTCTGATAATATTCAGTTTCCTCTCAATTGTTGTTAACCAATTTTTTGGCTCTGATACCAAATTAATGTTTTGATCTATACCAAATTAATGTTTTTATCTAATTTAAAGAAAGATTGAAAAAGATGATTATATCGACAAGAAAAATGGATAGAGACTGATATATGTTTCATTCATACAATACAATATGCTATGTATTCTATTTATAAGAATTTGTAAGAAATGGGCCGGTTTGAGGCCCATGCCCATATAATTGCATCCTATTACATTTTTCCTTTTAACATATGTTTGTGAGAAGCCGTCGTATTCACTTATTTATTTCTCTCAATAGTCTTGTAACTTCATTGTCCAAATGGGAATTGTTCCTAATATAATCTTATTTTGATTTGATCTTTAATTTCCAATTGCACCAGCATAGAGCAAGGATTCACATTACAAGAAGATAAATTTGAAAGAATACAAAATCTTTATTTTGATATATTAATTGATCATGGATGATGTTGATAGTTTAGGAAGACATGACAACAGTAATCATATGCCCACTTTCTTCGAGTCTTTTCCATGTACTCAAGTAAAGCGCTTTCCACATATAAGTAAATTGTTCTATTTTGACCTAAAAAGCAATCATGAATTTAAACAAACTAATAAATTTTCTAACATTTGTTCTATTAAGTAAACATATGTACAGTATAATTAAGTAAACAAAATAATAAGTAGGTTTGAACAAAAGTACTGACATAATGGCAAAATATTTGATAAAGGATGCTCAATATGTTGTTCTGTAATGTTTGTGTTAGAAGTCATTGCATTGATGAATGAGATATTGTCCCACATCGTCAAAAATATGTACACTTTCATGTTTATATAGTAAATCTTTCAAACCTATATTGACCCTTAGGGTCAGGAAATTTTGTGCGAGGGGGGACCTATATGGCCATGAACTAACGCACATGCGCATTTGAAATGAAGAGACACGACTTTTTTCCAACAGATATAGCCGTTGCGAATTTGCTGTTGCAAGTATGAAACGAAGAGACGTGACCTTTTGCCAACAGGTGTAGCCATTGCAAATTCGCCTATAAAAGGAGAAGGAAACCTGATCACTTTCCAACTCAAGTCAATTCTCTTCTTCCTCTTCCTTTCTGAAAAACAGTCCTCCGTATCACATAGAAGCTCGTACGCACCACAATCTCGAGCAGATCACGTCTGTTGTATTTTGGGAGATTTTGAATAAAGTCTTAAGGAAATTGTCACGGCAATCCTCAGACAAAATTTTCTTCTGTATCCCGATTAGAATTTCATTTTGTCTGTATACATATTTCTACATAAAGTTTACAGTTTCTACTCAATAGTAAAACAGTCATCATCGTTATAGTTTATCACAGCAATTTGACGTTGTTGCTACTGTAATTTGTTGTTGTACGTTTGTTTCGATTGCAAATTTGATTTGTAAACTTGTTTAAGGAGCTTATAACATTTTACTCTCTGTTTCGGTATTCTAGTTGTATAACAGTTTGTCCTTAGAATGAAATCAAACAAATTGTTTGAGTGCAAAAACTTCAATGGCAGCAATGTTTCTAACCAAGGTTATATGTAGGGGTGGGTACGGAAAATTTCTGTACCATCCAAAGCATTTCCTATTCCTTCCGATTGTTGATGGAATGATGCGGCCTATTCCATATTCCGTTCCATCAACATTGGAATTCCTATTGGTGGAAATCGGAAAACTCGGAACGGAACATGG
This sequence comes from Allium fistulosum, assembly GCA_030737815.1. NCBI lineage: Eukaryota > Viridiplantae > Streptophyta > Magnoliopsida > Asparagales > Amaryllidaceae > Allium > Allium fistulosum. Next base: position 995,285,045 of record CM060907.1, read on the forward strand.
AATTCCTTTTTCCGATCAAAGAATTTTGTAAAATGAAATTTTCATCAAATTTTAACTGCAAATCAAGTATTATAGGAATTCATAATTATGTTACTGCAAACTGAACACTGCATCAAATTTTCATCATAATCCAATTTAGTCTTACACTACAAATCCATAAAATTTGTAGATATATTACAAGAATTTGAGATCTTTACATCAAAGCCTTAAATTAAAAGCTGCACATTTGTTTTTTGTTGATTCTCTGATCCCAAATGAGAAATTTAACCACCTGAAAAGAAAAGGACAGCATTTTGAAGATCAGATGAGAAATTTACAGACATGAAGCATCTTATTCTTTACTCTAACATATGAAAGTGAGTACAAGTCAACCAAAAAACAGTTGAGCAGAAAGATTCTTATCAGCTTGCTAAAAATATAATGGACAAGAAGAAGGGTAGATATGCAATCAATTATATGTTTGGAATGCTTATCTGTTATGTATGAAATTACATGAATTCATAATTTTTAATATACTTTAGTTATATACTTAATATATGTACTCATACTAAATATATTTCAAGTACTAACTGGCTTGTGACTTATTTTATATAAAAATTGTATATGGATGATGATGGTAAATATAGTGAATCAGAAGGTAAAATACATACCTGCTTTGAACACTTATGCCCTCTATGCATCTATTTCTCCATATTATGTGATGATGATGTTTCTAATGACATGGAAGAAGTCCCTGTTGTAATAGAAATGGTTAACAAAACAGATGATGCAATAGGAAAAAAAGAAGTGACACAATTTTACAGCTTAAATACTACTTATTTTCAGTCTCAGCACATTTTAAACACATCATACCTCAAATAGCAAAGGTAAAATCAATGTAGAATTCAAATAGAAAAAATGGGCAATGAACTCATGCGTCATTTCTTGCTTTATCAAAACAATCCTATTCAGATAACAGGCTTACGTAGAAAATTAGAAACTAATTATTTAGAAAACAAACAAACTGTAAATAAGAAAAAAAGAGTAATGTTAAGAACTACAAACTGTAATTATTTCTCACATTCATGCTTCTAAATATTGTATACTTTTCTTCGAAGGTAGAGGCGAAGATAAATCTAAAAACTGTTCTTGAATAAATAGTCTACATACTCAAAGCCAATACATTTTGCATAACAAAACTAAAAAAACATGTGTTGCTAAGATTCGATAAGACACTAACAACATAACCATTACTATTATCCAGTGTTATAGACTCTTCAACTTCAAACTGACTCTTTTACAGCCTTGACAATATATAAATCAATGTCTTCAACTTTGTTTCAATAAGAATACATGAATTACACTGTGTGCGCGCGCTATGGAAGATTATGAAAGATCGCATAATTTGTAAATTCATTTAGGCAAAATCACAATTATCGGTAATAGTTGAATTTTTTACCTTCACAAATCACCTCCGTGTCCATAAATAATTCGACGTCCTCTTCAAATTGCATTTGATGACAACCAAGGTTTTCCGCTCTCAACCAATCACTAAGACATAACAATGCTTCAACCATATTAGGAGCCAACGAAGCCCTAAATGGATTAACAACTCTTCGACCAAGACTAAACGCACTTTCGCTAGCAACGGTTGAACTAGGAATGGCTAAGATATCTTTAGCGATTTTTGAAAGTATTGGATACTTTGCTTTATTACCTTTCCACCAATCTAACAAATGAAAATCTCTAATGGTAAGGTTTTCAAATGGATCATTTAGATACCGATCAACCTCATTAGTTATCTCAAGTGATTGTTCTTCCCTTCTTGTTTGTTGAAGTCTTTTTAACTTTTTACTTCTAAGACTATCATCAAATTGCTCATCAATCTCTTCATTTCTTACAATAACATTAGATCCAATTACATTTGGTATATTCATGCTCTTTCTATATCCATCATATAGCTCATTTAAGGCATGTTTTATAACACCAAGAAACTCATTTATTTTACCACTATCACTACACCAGAAATGCCAATTAGGCAGTGCTTTTGGCCGTATCAAATGGAATTACGCAGTGCTTTGGGCCGTATCAAATTTTGGCGTGGTTAATAATTTGATACGGCCCAAAGCCGTATCAAATTGATGAATTTGATACGGCTCAAAGCACTGCCTAATTCATGAATTTGATACGGCTTTGGGCCGTATCAAATTCAGGAATTTGATATGGCTTTGAGCCGTATCAAATTAATGTATTAAAGTAAAAAAAATAATGCATTAATATTTCAGTATTTAAAGCAGTAATAGATATATCTAACTAGAGAATTAACATTCGTGAGCAATGGGTGCCAAAGCAAGTGATAAACATAAACACAGACCACAAAGTAACACAATGGAATGTGGTGGTGGTGATACCATTGAAAATAAGGTGCAGCAAGATTAATTTCCATAGCAAACTAACAGAGGAAAAAAAAATAACTGAGAATACAAACAAAAGGATACAAAAAGAAACACAAAGCACTGCAAAATAGAAATAAAATATTAAAACGTAGTCCAAGTTTATCAATACAAGCACAATACAAGACATCTGTTCTGGCTAGTCTGATTCACAATAATAGAATATTATTGTAGTACAAAAATTAAAGTGCAACACTATGGACACAGACGATAAAGATAAAAATGAAAACCATATAGAAATAGAAATAGTCCAGGTAGTGATAGGCTCTGGAGGTGGTAAAGCATCTGCAAAAAAAAAACAAAATATTTTAGCGCATATAATGGTGATGATCAAATCAGAACTGATTGCATATACATTGCAACAAGTAGTAACGATACATTACAACAGTTACATAATATAAGTAATTTTTTGAACGACAAACCTCTAATGCAGAGAGCACTAGCATCAGCTCTTCAATAAGAGAAGAATGAGGACTGAAGAAAATCCTTTTGAATTTAAAGCAAATGCTTCAGCAGATGTAATCAACATTCCACTATGGTTAGATCTGATTTCTCAGATCAAATCTAAATGCAGGAAAAACTTCCATGCCGCATTCTGCGAAGACTTCATTCCTCAACTTCTCCTGCCAGTCCTGGTTCGTGCTTAATAGAAACATTATCCATGTTAATAGTTGAGCAGTTGTTTGTTGCCCACCAAAGAAGAAGGTCTTGCACTCTACTATAATTTCTTCTATGCTCATTGCTGTTCCCAGTTGATTCCTGGATGACTCAATTAGTAAATCCAGTAGATCGTCGTTGTAGCTTGATCTGTTCGAAGATAACCTCTTCTGAATGATGCTTACAAACGCTTCCTTAATTTTCCTTTGTAGCTCCCATTTCCTTAAATTACTCTTTGTTGGCATGTAACTGCAAAAATAACAGTGATTTTTTTTAAAAGTTTGTAATTAATTAATGGATACTTATTCCTTTTCATTGCCAGTTCGGATTGGTCTTGATCACTACACTGTCTTAAGAAGCAGACATAAGATGTAGACCATTGCATCTATCGATCCAATTTTATATACGAACCATGTCAATTTATTTCCACTACATGGTATTAATGTGGAAATGTACAATACCTGAGTCCAGGGATTTGCATGCTGAGACCGCTAGCCATAAAATTGTTAAAGAGCTCGCGCTGTGCCAAAAAGATTTCCTTGCAGTCATTGTAGTTGCTCCCAAAAACAGTATGGGAAATTACATCGGTTGTAATCTCCATGAAATGTTTCTGCACTTCTATAGTCGCATTTTCTTTCGATAGAGCTTCCCACTTGTCTAGCATGGTCATTGCGCATTCCACCATTTCCTTTGTCATGCCCTTCAAATCAATACACATACTGCCTCATTGGATATATATACTTATTAAAGTTGACATATATATTATTATTGTAAAAGAATTAAGTAATAAAAAAATTTAATGGTATTGCAGACCCAAAAAAAGACATGAAATACGAATGCTGTTGGATAAGCCTGGCGGTAAGGCTAATCATGATGGTAAACCGCATTATATATAGACTGATAGTGCCTATACATTTAAACTATGTCTTTGAAAGAAAAGAAAAAATATGAATAGAGAACGAACCTTGAGCTTGTTCATGGTGAAAGCAGGGCTTATTACTTTTCTATGCATATCCCACTCATGACCTTCTGTAAAAAACAATCCCCTACCTAAAAGTGCCAGCAAACGTGTGTCCGTTTTCGATTTTACAAAGGATCCAGATTTGTCGGAGAGAATCTGTTTAACAAGCTCCATGTCCGTGATGCAGATTCTAGGCTGCAGACCAAACCAATACAAAAATACTTCCCCTGAAACATATATATGCACATGTCAAAGAATATATGTATTGCTCACAACTGTGAATTATTCATAAACGTTTATGGAAATATGAAACAAAATCTCTACATTTGGTGCAAAAACAGTCAAATGTCCTTGAATATATGTCTTTGCATCTTTAATTTTGAAAAATCTTTGAAAGCTAATTCTACACTAATAGTGATGTGCAAAAGGATCACCACAAAAGCTTAAAATCATAGCACAGAACCATCCAAATATCTGAATTATTTTTCCTTCACGTAATCGGGGCTTTCAGGTATCCAAATTTTGCATCTAAAACAGGGACTCGATGATCTAATCAATATGTTTCGACGACCATCACCACGTAAAGTTAAGGGAACTTAAATACTCATCCTTAACTGAATTATCCGGCATGTTCTAATTGTTCATGCCCTTTACTACTGAAGTGGATTGTTTACTATTCCACTGAGCAAGATTATTTTTTTCTCCTCTTCTCCGATCATTCATTTACTGAGTAGTATTCAGTAGGGAAATTTTGAGTAATATTTTGTATCTTTGAACTTTATCCTCTGTTATAGTTATTTTTTTAAGCTAGGCAAATTTTTACATATAGCTGCTTATGTGCTTCGGACAATGAAGATTCCATTTTTTTTTATGAATGTTGGTGCTGGTTAATGTAATGGTTTTAAGAGACGTCAACCTTTTGGTTTAATTGGGCTGGAGTAAAGGAATGTCTTTCAAGCTTGATAGCCACTATACATGTCCCTGCTGGCTGCTATGGTGTTTCTTGTCTTCAAAATTAGTATTTTGTTTGTGTTGTTATTGGATGCAAGGATATATCGTTTTTTTGGAAAATTCAAGTAGATTTTCTGATCAGAGTGTCAAACAAGGAAATGGAATTTCATTTCATAAACATACAAAAACAATTCCATTGAATAAACGGCTCAATGATAAGTCCAAGCTGAATACGAATATTCATCAAATTACAGTGCAGAAATAAATGATACTTGAATCTTGATTACAAATCAATATTTCCTTAGAGCAAGAGCAGACATGAGAACCAAAAAGAGAATGAAGATCATACCAACAAAGGAAGCAACAACAGCTCCACTTATCTGTTGGCAAAACCCATCAAATCTCAAGCAAATCGCAACCCAATTAGCTTTCGAGTTTCCAGTGTGGGCTAGTTGCACTATTGATGCTGCTGTTGTCGTCAACACTACCATTGCCTGCCAAAATGCCAAAAACGTTAAACCAGACAAAAATGAATGTAAAACATAAAATGAAACGAGAGATGAACTAACCAGATCAAATACAAGGAGCAGGAGACGAAGGCCAACAAAGCTAGGGAAAATGATCAATATTATGGAGAATGGAAGTGAGAGGACCAAGAACCCTGTTGCTATAGCATTGCCAATCACAAAAAATCTGCAAAAAGTGATATGAGATAAGTATTCAAAATTAACATAAAATGGTTAAAAAATAAAAAACATAACAAAAATAAAGGAAATGAATGGTAAATAAAAATCATAACAATCATACCTGAAAGCCCCGATTACCATCCAAATGATATCTGTTTTAGAGCATCAGAATACTTGAAAGCCCCGATTACGTGAAGGAAAAAGAAAGGCGGCTGATAGAAGTTTGAGCTGAAGAATTTGGGGGAAGAATTTGGGGGAGAATGAAATAAAACGAGGGAAGGAATGAATTTGGGGTGGTCGTGAGTTAGGGGAAGAATTTGGGGGAGAATGAAATAAAACGAGCGAAGGAATGAATTTGGGGGAGAACGAAAAAAAACGAGGGAAGGAACGAAAAAAAACGAGGGAAGGAACGAATTTGATACGGCTCAAATTTGATACGGCTAAAAACGGTATCTAAACGTTTAGATACGGCTTTTACCCGTATCAAATTTGATACGGCTTTGAGCCGTATCAAATAAGGCGGATAGGGGTGTGGCTAAAACAGCTTTGTGGTGTAGTGTATTCCAACCTATATCGAGAAAGCTAATCTTTAAAGATTGAAATTTATATCTTGGATCTAAGATATGTGCTATAAAGATCACTTTGTTAATTACTTCAATACTACCCTAATATTTGTCGAATTTAACTTTCATCATTTTTGCTACATTTTGCAAATTAGAATCATGAATATTGTTACTAGCTTGCTCAATTGCATCTTGAACCAATATAACCTCATCGAAAATTAACGAAGAAGTGACACTCTTAGTTGCACTAAGTTTTAATGTAGTTTCATAAAATCCCTTCAAAAACTCAATCAAAACTCGACCCCTTTCCCAATCTTCTTCTTTTGGAGGTCCCGTTCTTTTTACTAAAGTTTTCTTTTTATCTTTGATCATCTCATTGAAGTAAACTTTAATTGGTTCATCTTCCTACACATTCTACCAAATACTTTTCGAAATTTGTAAGCAATATCAAGCATTTTAAACGTTGTGTTCCATCTTGTAGGGCAATCAAGTGGAACAATATCCATTTTATCATTTTTCATCAAGTTAGATTAATATCTAAACCTGTCCAATCTCGAAGGAGAGGAGTGAATATACTTTACTAAATTCCTAATGCCTTCAACAACTTCGCAATAATACTTTAGTCCATCTTTAACAATTAGATTTAAAACATGACACACACATCTCAAATGTATATACTTTCCACCAAGCAATAAAGAATCAGAATATTCTAATCTTCTCTTTATATAACCAATTACTATATCATTAGCACTAGCATCATCAACTGTGATGGTAAAATTTTTATCTATGCCCCATTCATTCAAACAATTCTCTAACACCCTTCCTATTTCATCTCCTTTATGATTATTAATCTTTGTAAATGTTATAATTCTCTTATGCAATTTCCAGTCACTATCCATAAAATGTGCGGTAACAACCATATAATTAATTTTCTGAATGGAAGTCCAAGTATCGATGGTTATACTAACCCTTTGATCTCCAATTATACTTTTTAATTTAGCCTTTTCCACTATAAACAAATCCCAAATAGTTGATGCACATTTTTTTCTATCGGGTACTATAAATCTTGGTTGAAGTTCGGCAAATAGTTCTCTAAAGCCTTCACTTTCTACCATTCTAAATGATATATCATTCTTAACAATGAATTTTGCCAAAGCTAACGTACATCTATTTTGATTAAAAGAATGTGGAACCAAAGATCCAGCCAACCCATCTTGAGGTTGACTGTTGTCCACATTTTTTTTATAAATGGGAGATTCTGGACATAAATAAAAAAGGTGATACCGTAAGCCAGTTGTTCCTTGCTTCGAATCGGCCGTGCACTCCATTTTGCAGTACTTACATATTGCAATCGTCTCTATTTCCCCATTGTCCTTCTTCCTAAAAATCTTTGTCATGTGGTCCCATACTATCGATTTTGTTGGTCTTGATGGTTTTTTACATTGAATTTCTGTTCGACTTTGCATGTCAGGCTGAGTTTGTCCCGCTTCATTCACTGCACTTGATTCACTAGATTCCATAGAAAACCTACAAAATTTCAGTTCTAAGAATAAGAAAACTTCATTGTATTCTAAAAATTACTAATTGGAATTAATTATTTCAACCAAGATGGAATCAGTAGGCAAGTCCAGTGCAGACCATTAGCAAGTAAAAGTTGGTTCCAGTACAACATGAAGTAACAGACTAAAAATATATAAAGATAAGCACATGAGATTTAATCCACAATAATTGAATAGTTTTGTATTTTAGAAGTTGTAAATGGTGTGGAAAATACAATATGGTAATTTATAATAATAGACATACATGATCACAGCCAAAAGATGCACACCACAAAGATAAGCACATAAGATGTATCACCCTGCTAAAAGCAAAAGAGACATAATGTTTTCCCAAAAGAAAATAGGATCAGACATTGTCCTAAAAGCAAATAGGATTAGACATGGTCCTATTCACAGATGGGAGGTGACTTTGAATATTCACTATGATAATTATGAGCACATAGTAGTAGTCCAATACATTTTAGTATTTCGTAATGTTTGGTAGTAGGGTTCCAATACAAAATGTGGTCAAACATGAATGACATAGTATATTTTCAACTACTAAAGCTCATAGTTTATATAACATACTTGACGCAGCACGGAAGTAGATCTGAACCAGCGGTCAAATCTATCCAGGATCCAATTACGAATTGCGGAAAAATGAATCGATGTAACAAGATAAATTGATGAATTGATGATACCCAAGTGCCCAAATCCGTTGATCTCTCGAGATACCGGATTCTAGCTATCTTCAACCCGTTGATCGCGCACGATACCATGTTAGAAGATCTACGATTCTTCGACGTTGATCTCGCGCACGAGATTCCGTGAATCGGCTTCAAACTCGTTGATTCGAGTGCACTCGAATATCCGAAGATAGAGAAAGGAGATCACACTCAACTTCCAATTTTAATGGAGGCACAAAGCTCTCAACAAATTTTATTCAAAATTCAACTCCTTTTTACAAATGACCATACACCCCTATTTATAGGGAAAGTACAACACCACACGAATAAACAATATACGACTTAACAATACACGAGTTACAACATACGACTTAACAATATACGACTTAACAATATCACACGACATAAGAAAGCAGCCATATCCACTTGAGCGACTTAACGACTTAAGACAATGCGACTTAAGAAGTTTGCGGCATAGTGGGAGCGACATAAGAAATATGGCATAGCGACATAACGACATAGCGACTTAAGAAACAAGGCATCAGGAGCGACTCAACGGAACACGGCAGCGACCTAGGAGCGGCTTCGACCTACTGGAGCGGCATCTCGGAGCTTCGCGACATAAGGATCTGCTCGCGACTTACTGGTATGTCGTTCGCGACCTAGGCTGGAGCGACATAAGGAGGAGCGACATAAGGATCTCGCGACATAAGGATCTCGCGACATAAGGCTGGAGCGACCTAGGGTTTCACCGCGACTTAAGGTATGTCGTTCGTGATTCCTCTCTTGGCTTCGCGATTCCTTTCTTGGCATGGGATGCGCTGCATCATCCTCCCCTGGTTGAAAAGAATTCGTCCCGAATTCACACTTTTTCCTTCTTCGAGACGCTGTCTTCCATTCATTATCTGGTCTGATGCGGCTCTGGTGATAACCACTCTTGAGATTGCTCTTGTCTTGACCCTTTGAAGAGGCGGCTCGACATAAGGAACGCATGGCATAAAACAGACGTGACATTAGGCAGGCGGCATAAGGAAGTGATCTGAGGGAGATGACATCATGATGCTTGTGCCAATAGGAAGGTGTGATATAGAACCAAAACGTGACAAAAATGCGAGACGATATAAGGAATTTTAAAATCGCGGAGCGACTTAGGAAGTTACGACTGAAGAAGTGTGATGACTCATGCCTAGATTCTTGTCTTTCCTTATCTCGTTCAGGTGTATCATCATTTAGAATCTTCCCTTGATGTGTTGCAACAATTTCCCCTGATTGAAATGAATTCCCACTCGCTTCTTCTTTGATATGTTTATTTTCATGAAACGGTTCCAAGCAGTTGACGTTAACAACGTCAGCAGTGCGGACATGATCAGGCAACTCCAACTGACAATCATTCTCTTCCTCCTGTCTTTTCAATTCTTCCTGTTCTTTCAGATTCACAAGATCATACGATCCCCGCAGTAAAATAGCATCTGGTACTAGTTCAGTTTGATGCTGAATGTCTTGTAGTGGTGGTAACTCTTCGGGTAATTCCTCAGGATATTCGACTTCAGACTCGTTGAATTCTGATCCAACTTCCTCAAAAACTTCAAGATTTTTACTCATTCCTTGCCCGGTCAACACAAACAATTCATTACTATTTTTCACCTTTTCAACAGACTCTTCCAAAAATACAAGACTAGTTTCTTCAGGCAGTTCCTCAGAAATCTCATCTTCAAACTCTTCAAATACTTCAACCTCTTCAGGATTCTCAAAATCAGAACTTTCTCCAGATTCAATCAACATTGATAATTCATCACTATCTTTCATTTAATTGACGAACTCTTTCAAAGATAATAAACTATCTGATTCTGCCTTTTCTTTTGTTTCACTTTCACTTTGTTCGGGCTTTTCGGAAACTAAGGAATTTACACTTGGCTGGCTCTCATCCATAAGCTCAGGTGTTAAGCAAGAATCCTCCATCATCAAGTTATTTCCCTCAACTCCGAACACAATTTCTTCTTCCATACTATCGACATCAATCTTTGGCGGTGAAGAGTAATCAACTTCTACATCCACATACTTTGACGTTACATTCATCATTCTCTAACTCGACCTCTTCATCTTCGTTGTCAAACTTTGGTGGTAATTCTTCGAACGATTCCGTAGGACCGACCTCTTCAAACTCTTCTAACATTGGTTTAACCTCCTTAGGAGTTTTAATCTCTTCACTTGCCTCATACCTAACCAATGATTCAGCACTACCTTCCGCTTCTTCAACACTTTCGCTGAAAGATAATGGACTAGTCGGTTCCTCTTCCTTTTCCGGCTCGCTTTCAATAGAATCATCCACATCCTCGTTTTCACATTCTTCTACAACTAAGGTTTTCTTCTTGGACTCCGTACATTCAATACTTCTATGGTCAGACTCCTGATAATGATAGCGCTTAATTCGGTCATCAACATTTGTCTTAGTGATTCCATGTACAACTGGTTCGTTGACTCTCTTAGAAACATTTATACTGCAATTAACACCTTTATTTTGATTGTTGGGGCTTGTAACCACACCCTTTCCTCGACTCCCTTGACTCGACTTCTGCAACTGTTGGTTCATACGAGCTTGATAATTGTAGGGTAAGAAATTTGCCTTCATCATCCTTTTCAATTTATCCCACATGACAACTTTGGATTTCCCCATTCTCTCTCTGGTTGATTTAGTTTGTTGCCACCAATTCATAGCTCTTCCTCTCAATCTTGTAGCAACTAACTTAACTTGACGATCTTCAGGCACGTTGTTGAGTTAAAAAATCTTTTCAACCTTTGATAACCAATCAAAGAATTCCTCTGCTTGTAGACCACCTCGGAATTCTGGAATTTCTGTGTCCATCCTTGACTTCCGTGTATGACCATTCTCTTCAACATTCCTATATCGATTTTGCTCTTGACCTAGATACCGAAAGTGAACACTATTACCATAACTATCTTCTTCAAAATTAGATGAGCTTCGATGTCGATTCTGAACATTGACTCTTCTATGACCATGCACGTCCTCTCTACTTCTTCTTTCATAATCACAATATGGCTCATGCTCGTAACCACGGTAAGCTCTTCTTTCTTCATTCCGATCATCATGATTGTCTCGAAATCCACGATCTCGATTTATCGACAAGGATGGTTCTCTCCTTTCTCTATCATAATGTGGCGACACTCTCCTTTGATTTCGATTCATGTCAGATATCATTCTCTCTACTCTCTCGAAACCCTTATTGAACCTTTCATCGATACGTTGCCCCATCTGTTCAGCATCTTCTCTCCCTTACAAATCTGCAACATTATGATGACGGTTAACACGTCTCGGAGGCATGATCAAATCTTCAACAAATCTAAACACAAACTTCACTTCGATCCAAAAAAATCTCGAATCAAAACTCCCCAACTTGTTTGAAATCTCACGAACACCCAAATGAACAAACAACTCAATTCGAACTCCAAAAACTTCAAATCTCGAAACTTCACACCCAACGAACTTGGAAAAGTTCATCTCCTCGCTCCGATACCAAATGACGCAGCACGGAAGTAGATCTGAACCAGCGGTCAAATCTATCCAGGATCCAATTACGAATTGTAGAAAAATGAATCGATGTAACAAGATAAATTGATGAATTGATGATACCCAAGTGCCCAAATCCGTTGATCTCTCGAGATACCGGATTCTAGCTATCATCAACCCGTTGATCGCGCACGATACCGCGTTAGAAGATCTACGATTCTTTGACGTTGATCTCGCGCATGAGATTCCGTGAATCGACTTCAAACTCGTTTATTCGAGCGCACTCGAATATCCGAAGATGGAGAAAGGAGATCACACTCAACTTCCAATTTTAATGGAGGCACAAAGCTCTCAACAAATTTTATTCAAAATTCAACTCCTTTTTACAAATGACCATACACCCCTATTTATAGGGAAAGTACAACACCACACGACTCAACACAATTACAACACAACTTAACAATATACGACTTAACAATACACGAGTTACAACATACGACTTAACAATATACGACTTAACAATATCACACGACATAAGAAAGCAGCCATATCCACTTGAGCGACTTAACGACTTAAGACAATGCGACTTAACAATCAATGCGACTTAAGAAGTTTGCGGCATAGTGGGAGCGACATAAGAAATGTGGCATAGCGACATAACGACATAGCGACTTAAGAAACAAGGCATCAGGAGCGACTCAACGGAACACGACAGTGACCTAGGAGCGGCTTCGACCTACTGGAGCGGCATCCCGGAGCTTCGTGACATAAGGATCTGCTCGCGACTTACTGGTATGTCATTCGCGACCTAGGCTGGAGCGACATAAGCTGGAGCGACATAAGGAGGAGTGACATAAGGATCTTGCGACATAAGGATCTCGCGACATAAGGCTGGAGCGACCTAGGGTTTCGCCGCGACTTAAGGTATGTCGTTCGCGATTCCTCTCTTGGCTTCGCGATTCCTTTCTTGGCATGGGATGCGCTACATCAATACTACTGCATGCATTTCAAAAGGTATTAAAATATGCTAGATACTGTTATTCATTACGATGGTTTCCCTTAAAGTGTCACAAATTCTCAGTATGATCATCTTGAAGATTTGCTTGAATTTCCATATATCTAATTCTACGCATAAGACCCAAGAAAACCTCAATAGTAGCCGGTTCTTGCTCACACACGGCTGTTTCTGTACCATCTGGATCATAGCCTAAATATGATGGAAACTCACCTTATTCCTCCTTAGTAATCATATTATGGAGATTCACACAAGTCTTTATCACATTTGCTTAATGCTTGATATCACATTTTCTTAATTTAATCTCAAAGTTTATTTATAAACAGCAGAATTAGAAGCTGAATATATCAATTTGCACAGGAAGAAGATCGCGTATTAATTTAATCCTCAAAATCTATTTATAAGCAGTAGAACTAGAAATCTCCTTTTTATAATTTAATCCTAATGATATCATAGTTGCAATTTATTGATCTCAATTACCAAACCCAAACTCTTAAATCAGCCAAATCTTAATTAACATCGTGAAACAAAAAATTTGAAACAAAGAAGATAAAAGCAACAAATCTAGTACCTGAGGGAGAATTTCTTAACCGAAATTGAAAGGAAAGTCGGATGATTACTAGAGAGAATTCGTAGACGAGAGAGAAAATGGGAATTAGGGTTAGGTTTGTTTGTGCGAATTGGTGGATTGGTTTCTTTCGTGTGAACTGTTGAGCGAACGGATGATTATTAGGATTAGGTTTTCTTAACGTTAATTTTGTTAATTTGTATGGGCCTAGCCCAATTCAATAGTCCCAGATTTTTTTTTCTTAAACAAAGAGGCATACGGAAGGAATGAAAATTTCCGCGGAAATAGTGGAAATTTCCGCTGAGTTCCGTCACCTAGCGGAAGGAATTCCTTTCGAATTATTTTTGATGGGAAAACACGGAAACCGTAAATCACGGAAATATTCGGAAGGAAAATGCTGGAAAAGTGGTAAAATGGAAAAATAACCAGCCCTATTTATAACTGTGAACCAAGTATGGTTAGATAAGTTGTGGATATACTAAAGAGTTCATAGACATCAATTAACTATTTGCTAGTGCGTGGAAGCAAGTGCCATTGGATGTATACTCAAGGATTAAATTATAGCCATCTTTTTTATTTTATCCTTTGTCTAAGTCAGCACGCAGATGCAAGTTAATAAACTTCCTCAACTACATGTCGATACCAATCTTACCTCCATGTACACGAAATAGGCACGTCGTAACGCAGTATTAAAAACTTATTTAAGTTGTGAATGAAACAATTTACACAATTAGTCAGACCAGTAAACTACCACACTGTGTTGTAGTAAGATGAAACATGAAATGCTGAAAAGGATGGTCGGCAAATATTATAGGAAAAACTTGGAAGCGTTTCTATCGCAAATATGAGGTAAATCTGAATAAAATCATAAGGTAACTACCATTTCTAAAATCATATTTGCAGTATATGTTGAGTCGTAAATGTTAAGTACCAATTTAATCACAGTGTAGGAAATCCTTTTTTTTTCCGTCATAATATATGCTAACTACTATATATATAAGCTTTCACTTATGTATCACATGAAGATTTACAATTTTTCTTATTAAGGTGAATGGACAACATGTAAACAGCTATTTTGGGAAATATAAAAAATGATCTACATTAGATTTTATTCTTGAACCAAGTAAGTGTGTTTTTGGTTATATACATACATGCATACATACATACATACATATCGTAACCATTCGTTGTGTATTTAGCTTATTAAACAGCAGCCTGAATTAAATATTCAATTTTTATTTTGAATTTATGGAAAAAGAAGTTACATTTTTCCACTACTTAACTTATTTACAAACCTTAACATCAGAAAAAGAAGCAATTGGTAATGAACTTGAGGAGATATAATAATAATTTTGGGTATACGTATAGTAACAACAGTTGGAGGAAAAAAGGAAATCATAAGATTTTATACTTATTAGGATCAAAAAATAAATTTAAAAACCACTACAAATCATTATGCAACATATCACTTAGATAGCATTGAGTAGCAAAACAAACTTAATACAAAAGTTCCAAAATGCATACGGATGTACAAATGAGGAAAGTTGTGTACAAGATTGGATGTCGCATACGCATTAGGGCGCGTAAACTGATATCGGTCTAATCTAGGAGAAAAGCATTGGATGACTATAAAATGTATATAGAAGTATTTATGAAATACTAGGAATTATTCCTAATATATGAAAATGAAGACCGCCTTATGTAGGGGTATATTGATTCTAGCTTTCAAAGTGATATTGATGATAATAAGTCAGTGTCAGTTACGTTTTTACTATTAACGGTGGAGCTATCAGTTGGTAAATTTCTAAATAGAAAATGGTATTTGATTCCATGATGGAGGCTGAATACATCGCCTTAATGAAGTAGCTAAAGAAGCGGTATGGATGCGCAAGTTTTTAAGTGAGCTCGGAGTGATTCCCCATATAGAGAATCGAATGGCATTGTTCTGTGACAAATGCAGTGATACAGATCACAAAGGAGCCCAGAGAACACAATAAATCATGACATATTATTCTAAAGTTCCACCTCATCAGAGAATTCATTGAGAAGAAAGAGGTTGTGATGCAAAGGGTAGGTACCAAGGACAATATAGCAGATCCATTCACGAAGGGTCTAACTCGGTTGTTTCTCGTCAAACTAATCGAAAGGATGAGACTAAGATTTCACAATTGGTCTCAAGTGCAAGTGGGAGACTGATAGAGTTAGTGGTATGCCCTTGGGGTAATTCTGTAATTTATTGTAAATTATTAACTCTACAATAAAATGTCATTTGAAATAATATGTGTTTTCTTTCTCAAAAAAATAGGTACAGGGAAGAAGTTGCAAAAAAAATTAGTCTCAGGGACAGCAAGTTTGTTTTTTAGTCTGAATGACACTTTATAGTGTGAACAGAAAATGATAGTTGCAACTATCATTTTGTGATTTACACTAAATATTGTCTTTCAGCTTAAAAAGCAAACTTCTTATCCCTGAAACTAAATTTTTCTCTAACTTTTTCCCTGAGCCTAAAAACCCATTTTCTTTCTCTTATATACTTGTTATAATGTTTTATAATTAACGAATTATTTAATTTAAGTATATTTAATAGAAAATTCATATATGATGTGTTTGTGATAGTAATACATTGCTATAATCATGAGTATTTTATCACAATATAATATTAAACACATCATTTAAAATATTCATAGTCAAGATGTATCGAGACTGGATATCATGCATCTGTTGAGACTAGAGTACGTAACGCTCTCCAAATGTTGGGCAATGTATTACCTATGACTACCGGGGGAACCTAGAGGTTACGTACTGATAGTTATTAGATAACTATGGAATTAGTCACTCGATATTTTTCTATTTGTTAATATAACTATGGTCAAATAGAAAATATCGATGTGACAATATTACATAGTTCTCCTGACTTATCGTTGATCATCAATATGGAAACTTTGCTTTGATTATAGTAAAATCATTGCATGGTACCCATCGAACGAATATGGTTGGGTCGAGTGGAAGCATTGGAAGTGAAATGCTATTCAATGGACGATTTGTCTCCTCGGTTATATGAGGTTAGTATCAAGGTCAACTGAAGTCAACTCAAAGTCAAAATCTCTAGCCAGAGTAGTTCGGTTAATAATAATCATTATCATTGAACCAAGGACTACATGTTAGGACTATAAAGTTAAATAAGGATGATATTGGAATTGACCATTAGCAAATTAAATAAGTCCCAATGTGATGTAATTTTGACGAAGAGAATTGATGAAAATAATTTTCACTACCGGGTAATGCTTAAATAAAGTAAAAATAGTTTTTACTAAAGCTAGGTAAGAAATAAAATTGGCCACAATATCACATTACTTGCTAAGTAACGTATGAACGTTAATATTCGAATTGTTTGGTATTAATCGCTGACCGAATTTACACATAAGAGTCACACAATCGAAACTTTATATACTTCTACTACCACCTAATTTAACTATAATTGTTATAAATTAGTTAAATTAATTAATATTTAAGAAATATTAATTATAAAATTTTATTTAATTTATGATGATCGACATTAGATTGTGTGTATATAATAGCTACAGGTACACGTATCGATATACGATATTGATGTGTGTTTGAATTGGATTTAAATGCATATTTATTTGATCGGGCTTGAAGCAATTTGGATGCCCATGTAAGGGCAAGCATAGCCACCATACTAGGATAGAAAGGAGGTGTTAGATCATTTATAGTGATTTTGAGAGATAAGTGGATCTAGATCCACGTTTTGCTCTCATCCTCTTTTGTTATTCAAACATTCATAACCCCTTCATTTTGGTACTTGAAATTTTGCCTCCTCTCATCACATTTCTATCTGAGTCCCCTTGCCCTCCTTATAATTTTCAAGCCCCTAAAACACAAATTAAATATAAATTAGTGCATCAGTGGTTGTTACTTTCAGTCCGGTAGCTCTCTCTGAAGGTTTGAAAACAGATTCAAGGAGTTAACAGATTCAACGTTCCAAGTATTATTCTAGGCTATAGATAGGTACTGATTCAATATATATATATATATATATATATATATATATATATATATATATTTGTTTATCATGTTATTTTGCTTCTTCTATTTATTTATACAATATCACGAATCCACATACGTTTATGATGTCAAATAGGATGTATATATAAACACACATGTGTGTGTATATATATGTATATATTATATATATGTGTGTGTGTTTGTTACAAATAATATATATATATATATTATATGTTTACATATTTATTATTCTACTAGCAAATAAAACTTATTTTAATTTTTGAAATTAAATAATATTTAAAATAATTAAAACAAATTGATTTTTAAATATGTACATGTATTTGTATATTAGTGTATAATATGTATATTAAATTAACCAAACTAAGTCTAGAGTTTCTTTTGCGTGTGTGTGTGTAAGTTTCATGGCGGAGAAGGTGGGCAAGAGGCGGTTACACATGATGGAATCCCTCCTAAACCACTAGATCCCATCAAATCTGGAGCACCATCAATGGAGAATGAAGAAATTACAATTGGGTAGTACATAAGATATCAACTAAATGACCTAGTATTAGCACCGATAAAGGAAGGAAGAAAACAGACATGATAAAAATCCTAGGTGAAAATGGTTTACGAATTCACGATAGAGGAAAATGATGAAGTTACCGACCTCAAATTTTATGTGCCAGTAGAAAAGAAGAGCAGTTAAGGGGTCAGTTACCAAGATCTATAATCAGCACATCAGAAGATAAATAGCTAGACACCTTGGTTGTTTATATACTGGGAAGAAGATCATCCTTTGACAATTTCAAGAGATTTGTGGATAAGATATGGCACCCTGCTAGAGACTATGATATGCAGTACAAGAAGAATGGGTTTATATTGATAGAATTCTATAATGCTGAAGACTGTCCAAAGGTTTTAAAGTCCAGACCATATACTTTGAATTCAAGAATTCTAGTCATTAAAAAGTGGAGACCAGGCATGAACATGAACAAAGAACTTTTTTCCAATGTTTTGATTTGGGTGCGAATGATAGATCTAAAGCTTGAATATTGGAATAATGAAGGCATAAGTAGGATCACTAGTGTTATGGGCTACCCTATGAGAATGGGTTTAACTACATCAGAAGATACTTGATTAAATTATGCCAGAGTATTAACTGAAGTAGATGTAAACTTTCATTATCCTTTGGAAGTTGAAATGGAGTTGTTTACAAGTGAAACAGAAAAAATAATATAAATAGAATACGAGAAGAAAAATTAAACCATGCTTATTGTGTAGTGCTTATGGCCACAACGAAAATTCATGTACTGTAATGAAGACAAAACCCTTGCAACCAAAACATAAAAAGACAGTACAGAATAACGATGGTGCATCAAATACAACAATGTCCTTGGAGGAATCCACGTCTCCCCTTACACATGCGGAATCAAAATGATATTACAATGAATGATTCTTTTTTTTTGAAAATGGGTAAATGGGCCAAGCCCAGAATGTTCACAGAAATAAGAAACGGGTCAAAACTGAAAACCCGAAACCTAGAGTACAAACACAAAGCAACACGAGCAAACCCTAGAACACAGAACACAAGCGCCTCCAAAAACATTCGAGCTCAAAAATGGCGGAGCAAAACAAAAAGGGGCGAAAAAATTCTGCTAAAATCACGAAAAAAGATCGCTCGCTAGAGCTTAAGGGGGTCTCCACTCCTTGATTTCTTTATCTCGAAGCCTGGAGATAACAGGATCTAGGCTAAAATTGCTTTGTCGAGTAGTTTTAGTCTTAGTATCCTTGTAGTTGTTCTCCTTGCTATTATGGTTGCTACCGAGCTTCAGTTTGTCAGAAGCCTCTTTAAGCTTAGTCCTTGGAAGATCTGAGCAGTAATCAGCGCAATAGACGCTGCTCTCTCCTTTTTCCCAAACAGATAAGTGGTAGATTTTATTATTGAGCTTGCTGATGTAGTAAGAGTCTCCTAATCTTTGCTCGTTATCAGGAAGAGAAAAGTTGTTGTTAGCCTCATCTATCCAGCGAGTCCTCATGCTATAATCAGGTAAAGAAATGTTTTGATTAGTACAAATACCTATATTAGTCCTAATATAATTAGAATTAAGAGACTTGTTACTTCCCTGACAGGTTGCAGTCTGATTGCTTTTGTTTCTATCCTGATAAGTTGCAACCTGATTGCTAGGAAAGTTGTCGACAGTGTCCTTGCTAGCGGCATTGGAAAGAACCTTATAAGATGAGTGCTTGTAGTTATTGAAGTCCTTGTTTCTATGAACAACAGCATTGGATATGATGTTGTTGTTTTGCATTTGACAGTCATAAGGAAGCAGAGGCTCAGAGTTGAATGGACGGCTCCCCCTATGCATATTAGGTAAAGAGTAATTCAAATTATTGTTTAGAAAGCTTTTGAAATTCGAATTGTTAAAATTTGGATAACTTCCCTTGCAGGAATTATTCCTGGTATGCAAAGCGGAGTAGCAACCTTCAACAGAGGGACTGCGATTAATGGATCTAGATGGCTTATTCACTATATTATCATCAAAAGCAGGGAATTGAGAACTTTTATTAAAGTTCTCCTTCTGTAAGTATTCTTCGACAATGTTCTCATAGTTGTCTTCAATAGAAATATTATGAGGACTGTTGTTATTTCTGCTGAATTTGTGAAGAATGATGTTGGATTCAATTTCGATAGTTTTCCAAAGCTGAATACTGTCAGTTTCAACTTTGTTATGAAATCTGTTATTTCTTTCTTTCCAAATGAAGTAGATGACAGTAGTAAGCATTACTGTAGCTTTGTTGAAATCTGCTTTCTTTCCTTTGTAAGCTTTCTGAAAGTAATGAATGCTGTCTCTAATGTTTTGGAGAGCCAAATTTTGATTTATGTTGAGCTTATTTTTGGCAATGAACCAAACATGTCTAGAGTAAGTACAATCAAAGAATAGATGATCAATGTTTTCAATTTCGGTTTTGCAAAATAGGCAATTGATATTTCCTGAGTTTTTGTACCATTTACCACACCTTTCTCTAGTTGGAAGACGATTTAATAATGCAAAGTAGGTGCAAAAAGCCATTTTTGGACAGTTAGCAGAGTTCCAAACTGAGTTGTGCCAATCAACTTCCATTTCCCTACCTTTTAAAAAATCCCAAGTGTTTTTAAAGGAAAATCTGCCCTTAGTAGATAATTTCCAGCACCAAGTATCTTCCAATGTGTTAGTGTCTATAACAATTTTATTAATTGCAGAATTAAAGATGTTAGTTGCAGGAAAAGCTTGTGAATTCCAATTAGAGTTTTGTATAATAGTGTCAACTGAAGCCCCTACTTTTCCATAGTAGTATAAGTTGTTCCAGCCTAGAAGGTTGATAAGTGAGTTGCCATTGATCCAAGGGTCAAACCATAGGCTTGTGCATTTTCCATCTTTAAATTTGCGCTCAATAAGCTTGGCACCAATTTCTCTGCAACTAAGAATATTTTTCCAGACATAAGAATAATGACTTTTGATGGGCATAGACCAAAATTTTTTCCTTTTGACATACTTGGCCCTCATCCATTCAGCCCATAATGATTTGCCTTCAATGAATTTCCAAAAAAGTTTAAATTTGCAAGCTTCATGGATATCTGAAAAATTTCTGATTCCCAGTCCCCCAGCTTCCTTGGTTTTAGTAATGGTGTTCCACGAAATTTTATGAGATTTTCCATTCCATATGAAGTTGGAACATAGTTTTTCAATTTTTTTCAAGGTTTTTGCTGGAATGTTTTGAGATTGCACCCAGTACATAATGACAGCAGTGACTACAGTATGAATAAGTTCAACTCTACCTGCTATAGATAGCATTCTGCTAGACCAGTTAATAATTTTGTTTTGAATGGTTTGATAGAGTTTGACACAGTCTCTTTCCTTAATCTGATTATTACTGAGGGGTAAACCAAGATATCTGACAGGGAGATCACTCAGTTGGAAATTTAAAATGTTGAGAATATCAGACTTGTTCTTGCAATCTTTGCTGAAAAAAATTTTGCTTTTATTTTCATTAATGAGAAGACCTGCTTGATTTTTGAGGTTGTCAAAAAATTTTTTAATGGCAGCTGCAGAAAAAGTATCAGCATTTAAAAAAATTAGTAAATCATCAGCATATAAAAGATGAGTTATACAAGGGATAATGGAGTTAATAGGTTTCATGTTTTTATATAACAGATCCATTTCCATTTGAAGGGAGAAATACTCCATAGCAATAGTAAAAAGATAAGGGGATAAAGGGTCCCCTTGCCTGATTCCCCTATTGCTGTGAATGAATCCACAGGGAGATCCATTAACAAGGATGGAATAGGAAACATTACAGATACATTCTTTAACTAAGTTACAAAATTTCTCATTAAAACCTAGTTGACCCATCATGTAAATAATAAAATTTCTGTTTATTTTATCAAAAGCTTTGTGAAGGTCAATTTTGAGACACATTTTGTTTTTACCAGCATGGTTGAAATCCCTTAAGAGTTCATGTGATAAAAGAGTATTATCAACAATAAACCTGTCAGGAATAAAAGCACATTGGTTTTTGGAAATGAGAAATTTTAAAAAGCATTTAATTCTGCTACTAAGAATAGAGGCAATAATCTTGTAAAGGAAATTGCAGCAGGCAATGGGTCTGTATTCACCCAGACAAGTAGGATTTTTGGTTTTAGGGACAAGGGTTATAAAAGTATGATTAATATTTTTTAAAAGCCTACCAGAAATGAAAAATTCATTTACTGCCTCATATAACATGTTTTTAATATCATCCCAGTGAGTTTTGTAAAATTTGGCCCCAAACCCATCTGGCCCAGGGCTTTTATCATCTTTGGCAGAAAAAACAATTTTTTTAATATCATCAATACAAATAGGAGCAAGGAGAATATCCTCACTGTTAGGATGAAGAACATACTTGGGAAAAATGGTTGGAAAAGTGTAAGAGTTATTCTCAGTATTAAACAACTCAGTGAAATAGAGAATAGCTTCTTTTTCAAGTAAAGTGGCATCATTGATAATCTTACCATTACTATTGATTAATTTACCAACATTGTTATGATACTTCCTGCCAGACATTTTAGCATAAAAGAATTTAGTAGGCAAATCTCCTTGAGAAAGCCAATTAACTTTGGCTTTCTGCCTAATATTAGCAGCTTCAACATGAAGGGAGTTGGAGAGATTTTTCTGTAATTGATAGAAATCCTTAATTTTGAATTTATCAGAACAATCAATATCAATGCTGTCCTGTAATTTAGCACAGTCCTCTCTAATTTGATTAATTTCATTATTGTTTTTATGTTTGGTACAATTCCAAGCTTTAAGATTGTTTTTAGTAAAATGGAGAAAATTTCTGAAATTAAACTGAGCAGAACCATTTGAGGGGAAATGTAAGCTATTTTGAAAAATCTTTTTATAGTCAGAGTCATAAACCCATCCATTCTTGAATCTAAAAGGAAAATTTTTCCTAGTTGCAGAAATTTGAGATAATGTAAGTTGAATGGGGGTATGATCACTAGTGTATTGAGGTAATGTGTAGCATTTAAAGTCAGAGAAATGATTTATAAAAGAACTATTGACTAGAATCCTATCAAGTTTACAGTGAATGTTTCTAAATTCACATGATTTCCAAGTGAATTTATTACCATTGATGATAGGCTCAACTAATCCAGTTTTTATGAGAAAATTAGAGAAGAATTCTAGTTTTTTTAAAGGTACTGGAATTCCTCCTCTTTTTTCGTGAACTTTAGTAATAGTATTAAAGTCACCCATAATAACCCATGGGAGGGAAATATTATAGTTAAGCTGAACGAGAGAATTCCAGAGAAGAGTTCTATCCTTTTCAAAGTTGGAGGCATATATAAAAGAGACAAATAATTGTAAACCACCTTTATTTTTGAAGCTGCAATGAATGAATTGAATATTGAGGGTAAAGTTACAGAGGTCCCAAATGGTAGGATCCCAAAGAACAATGATCCTGCCATTTCCCCCCATAGAATTATTGTGAATAAGATGCCAATTATTAAGGTTATTAATCCTAAACAGATCAATGTTTTTATCCGACAATTTGTGTTCTAAAATGCCTACAAGAGAAGGTTTATGAGAAGACAATAAATTTGAAAGGTCTAATTTCCTCTCAGGAGAGTTAAGACCTCTGACATTCCAAGTAATAATATTCATAAAATAAAATAAGGGAATAAAGGATACTAAAGGATACAATAACAGCTAAATCAGGATTTTGCTGTTAATTCCCAAGCTTTCAGTAGCTTTTTCTCCTTTCCTTTTGCAGCCTTTTTTGTTATGAACTTTGAGAAATTCTTCCCATTTTGGGTTTTTAGTAATGTATTTCTTCTCAAAAGAGTTAGTAGTTGGGCTGTCTGGATTGCCTTCTGTATTGTTATTTATGATTTCATGTAAGGACTTTTTCCTGGTCTTCTTCCTTTTGCTTTTGACAGGAGAGGAGGAGACAGAAGAGAAAAGCAATCCAGCATTCTCCATCAAGGATTCAGGCAAAGCACTCCTTTCTGAAGAGTTGTATTTTGAGGGAATCTGATAGTTTGAAACAGAATCTAGTTGATTAGAAATCATATTTGTAACTAAAATTGCTTTCTCCTGAAGGGGGGGAGGAGGCAAGAACTGTTCTATCTGATCCTCTTTGTTGTATGTTTGAATATTATTATCTTTCTGAGAAATGCCATAATGATCTGAAGAGGCAACTGTATCCATCTTTTGCTGATCAGAATCCATGGCTACATTAAGTATTGCGGTTTTATCCTTATTCTCACTTGAGAAAGCTTGTGGGGTGAAACTCTCTGATTGCTCAGTCAAATTTTCAAGATTTTTCCCAACATTTTCTATAGGGGCCTCCAAGCTCAAATTGATTTCAGAAATTTGTAAAAGATTTTCAGTATCAAAATTGTTAGAAGCGATATTATTATCAGAAGAGATCTTTTCCAGAACTTGATTTACTTGAATATGATCGCTTTCATTTTCTGAAATGTCCATAGAGTTTTTATCCAAATTATTATTGGAAGATTTTTTTCTCTTTCCAAACTGTTTTCCAAGAGCAAGTATCAGAGAGGTGCCCAAAGCAAGCACATTTTTGACATCTAGGAGGAATAAATTCATATTCTATGATTTGTTTGATGCTTTCTCCATCGTGCATGGAAATTAATGCTATGTCTGGTAGATCATCTGTGGCCTTTATCTCTACTAATATTCTAGCATAGCTAAGACGAGTCTCCTTAGCTGTAGGCTCGTCTAGTTTTAGTGGTTTCCCCACTACACTAGCTATGGCGGCAAAAGCCTCCTTATCCCATAAACGGAGGTTTAATTCAGGTAATCTAATCCAGATTGGATAGGTAGAGAGAAGGTCACGATCAAGAATTAGATTCTTGTCCCATCTTTTCAAGATTATTAATTTGCCATTGATAAAGAAGGGACCATTTTGAGTAACTTTGACACAGTCTTGTTCCATTGAGAATCTAATAATGAAGAATCCGTTGTTTCTTGTAAAGATTTCAAAGTTACCCAAAGGGTTCCAAGTTTTAGAAACAAAATTCCTGAAATGATGATAGTTTGGACGAGTTCCATAAACATAAGCTATGATAGAGTTGCTCCATTTATCCTCAGTCCTTTTGCTTATTTCCTCTTTAACGACCACTATCTTCTTGTTACCCAAATTAATGGGGGCAGAGTAACTGAGATCAGTATTATTGCTGAAGCCACCATTCTTGACTAAATCTGCCCAGGATGAGGCTGCCCTTGTTGAAATGGATATGGCAGAAGGTTGAGTTCTTGGTGTCTTCGTCAATTGGCTGGATCTTGATTGCCTGTAAGACGGATTAGGGTACTTTTCCCGTCCTGTTGACACAGGTCTAGCCGATGATCTATCTGATTGAGCCATTGATGATCTTTGCGAGGGATTCTGGGATTTTGCAGAATTGGCTCTGCGCCGATTCATAACTAATTGGAATCCTTCCTCATCTTGATCAGGTGGTTTATCCTTAGGATTAGAAGGAGGAGAGGAAATGAGAGAAGGATTGAGAAGGTGAGGGGAGCCTCTAGAGATCTGATCAGGGTTTTCTTCAAAGATTGGGTTATTTTTGATTACCATGGAAGCCATTGTTTTTAGAAATACGACATTGAAATGAATCCTTTTTTTGCTTTTAGAAATTCTTACAATGAATGATTCTAATGCTATCAACATACAAACTCAAAATAGGTGGCGTATGGACATAGCACTGACCTTGGCTTGCAATCTACTTCCGATCAACAAAGCAAAGAACCTACTGTTCCTTCGCACAATTCCTTCTCTATACTTTTTTAAATGCTGATACTTTTTCAATTGATTGATCATACTTTTATAAAAGTATGATTAATAATCATTGAATTGAACTGCTAAGAACTGATAATTAAAGTTTCATTCAAATTAATCCTCTTTTTTTATTTTTAGAGTGTGCTTTGTAATACAGGAAGGGTCGATATTCTTCCTTATTGTTTTTTTGTCCTATCTTCATCCTTTTTCAAATGAAATCAGAGGAATGTCTGATTATAACTAGAGGCATGTTACACATGGAGAATACATAGAACATTACTGAAACATATACAGAAAATAAGCAACTGGAAACACATCAGCAATCCGACATTCATGAATCTATTATTATTGAGGATGCAAAAATAGCTTCTGAAGAAGATGACTTAGCAATTGATAATTTGGAATCTCAAGAATAGAAAATCATTCATCATTTTGCCGCTCACATTCAAGAAACCAAAAATCAATCAATTGAAAAAAATCTCCCCTATGATGTCGGCAAACCCCAGACATAAACAAAAGCGTGAGATGATAAGTAAGCCTAATTTTTTTAAAGTAGCTCCTCCTAAAAGATTTACAAGGAGCGCTACAATAGGTAAATGAATGCTATCTCATGGAACATTAGAAATATGAATGTTGAAGACAAATTTAGTCAAG
This sequence comes from Allium fistulosum, assembly GCA_030737815.1. Classification (NCBI taxonomy): domain Eukaryota; kingdom Viridiplantae; phylum Streptophyta; class Magnoliopsida; order Asparagales; family Amaryllidaceae; genus Allium; species Allium fistulosum. The sequence goes on from CM060907.1 coordinate 995,311,627, forward strand.
CATTCACATTTTTGACATCTCACAAGCTTACTATACTAAGCTTGGTGGAGAATAAACCAAGTACAGAAAATATTGAGAAATTGAAGCCCAGATTATGGACTGCGTTGTATAATAATGAAACTGGTAGTAAAGGAAGAATCTTGGTCCTCATAGATACAAGCATTTGGACATTACTGTAACAAACATGACAGAACAACATATCACTGTGATGTTAAACAACAACGGTGGCTTCCAGTGTACTTATTCTTTTGTTTATGCTCATTTATCGAAAGACAGAAACTGTGGGATGCTATGTGCCTCGACACTTCAACAATGAGGATGCCATGGATTGCGATGGGGGATTTCAATAATGCTCGTAATCCAAAAGATAAAAAAAAGGGTTTGCGTATCATGTTTGCCTATTTAAATACCTTTAAAAATTGCCTACAAAAACGTGGTTTAATTGATGCAGTGGTTTAAATACACGTTGAGACGAAGGGGTATTGCAACAAACATAGATGAGGTGCGGGTGAACTATGAATTTTTATTTATGTGTCCACAGTTTGCAACTATCCCCATCCCATCGTCAGTTAGTGATCACACTCTTATCCTAATAAGTTTCAATAAAAAAATTATCCACAAAGGGACAGTCGTTCAGATATGCAAATAACTGGTGCAATATGCAAGGCTATAGCCACTGTATTAAAGAAGGACTTAGTGTAGAAACATGGGGCTTGGTAACCTATAAGTTCATACATAAGTTGAAGGCGGTAAAAAAACAAGTTGAACGTATGGAATAGACTAAGAGCAAAAGAAAACCCAATTTCAAAACTTTAGGTGGATTTTAATGTAGCATTTACTCAAAGTGATAAGGACCCAGAAAATGATGACTTATTTAATCATATGTACCATGTAAGTCTACAGCTAAATAGCAAACAAAGTGACAACAAGAAGTTACAACAACAAAGCAAAGTGCCATGGCTGCAAGGTGACACAAATTTAAAATTCTTTTATGCTAGAATGTCCATGAGAAGACATAAGAAAAAATCCACGCTTTACTTAATGCTCAAGGAAATTACATTTATGATGGCGATAAAATTAAAAAGGAAGTGATCTCCTATTATCACTCCCTCTTTAATAGAGAGAAACAATATCCATTCCCGACTGTAAACACACGAATGATAATAAATGATAGTGGGGAAATATACTTATCTTCGGCAATCTCTTTGTAAGAGATAAAACTGGCACTATTCTCTATTGATGACTCCAAAAGCCCGGGACCAGACATATTCTCGTCAAAATTCTACAAACTGCACTAGAATTTACCGCAAAATGAAATTATGGAAGTAATTTAAGAGATTTTCCAAACTAGAAAAGTGACAAAGGGTTTGAACCATACTATCATAACCTTAATCCCTAAAAAAGACAAGCCCCAAACAATTTCTAATTATAGACCGATTTCTTGTGCAAATGTCTTATATAAAATTGTTACTAAAATTTTATATAACAGGATTAAAGATTTTATGCTCTTTCTAATTGCAGAGAATCAATCCTCTTTTATTCCAGTATTAGTGAAAATATCTTGTTAGCTCATGACCAAGTCGAGATTTGCAAAATGGTAAGGGCAAAATGTGCATAATGATATATCTACAAAAGGCATATGATATGGTGAACTGGGAATTTGTATGTCACATGTAGAGTTCGATGGGTTTCTCTAATTCAATTACTAATATGATTTGCGAATATATTTCAACTCCTACATTTTCTATACCGATTGATGGAAGGACCACAAGGCTTCTTTGGATCTAGTAGGGACTTACGACAAGGGTATCCCATATCCCCTTATCTTTTCTACATAATACTAGAATATTTTTCTTTGCTAATGGAGGAGGGTATCGAGGAAGGAAAGTTAAAACCTACTTCTAACTTGCAGCCTAACACAACACATCTCTTATATGCAGATGATGTAATGATATTCCTAGTAGCTACAATGGAGAAAGCATATCATATGAAAGAAATTTTCAACAAACTAGAAACTACGGTGGGATTAAAAATAAAGTAAACTAAGTCGAAGATATTCTTTAGTAGAGATGTAGTTCAGAGATGAGAAATTCCAAATATTCTACATATCATCGAAGAGAGATGACCTGTCAAGTATCTTGGTGTCACCCTCACATCCTATTATTTACATGTAGCACATTGTATACCCATGATTAATAAAATTAGTACTAAATTGGAGGGATAGGATAGCAATGTATTATCAACCGTGTGAAGAGCAGAACTTATACATGGTACAATCACACCAATCATCATGTACTGGCTTCTAATATATCATATACCAGTTTCAACATGAAAGAAAGTACATAAAGTGCGTACAGATTTTTTTTGGAGTGGAAAACTTCATAAAATATCATGGGACATGTTATGTAAACCTAAGTCAGAAGATGGAGTGGGGCTATGAAAATTATTTAATTTGAATACCACTTCAAGGATTAAGCTGCTATGGAATTTAATTACTAAAATATTTATGGTCTAGATTGTTGGAATTGTTACATGTTGATTCCATCGTTGGAGAAGTAGAAGTCGCGGAGGAGGGGAAGCAGGCGAAGCCCTAGGGGCAGAAGCTGAAGTCACGTTGCAAAGAGGAAGCGCGGAAGTGAAATGCTAGGGCTTGGAAGGGTTTGGATCGGTGAAATCATCGAACGAGAATTCTCGTTCGGTTGGTTGAAGGTTGCGGTGAAGGATTGATTTGGAGTGGTGATTTGTTGAGGAGATTTCGTTCGATGGATTTGTTTTGGTTCGGTGAAGTGCTTAATGCCAAACCAATTAGGGCCGAACGAAAGTGTATTGCCGAATCAGGTTAGTGATGTCGAACCAAATTATACCGGACCAATCCATGTGATGCCGAACGAAATATCTCGTTCGGTATTTGGGCATGCCGGTCCAGATTTGAGATGCTGAAGGTCGAACCAAATATTTGGTTCGGTGTTAGAGCATACCGGTCCAAATCATATCGGACCAAACCATGTGTGCTGTTTGTCGAACTAGATGCATGCCGAACCAAGTAGTGCCGCTACAGATGTTTGGTTCGGGAATTGGGAGATGCTGGTCTAGACTTGAAGTGCACTGTGCCGAACCAGATTGAAATGGGCTTTGCCGGTCCAAATGGATGCCGAACCATTTTTGGTGTTTGGGGCTGCTATATAGCAGCTACCCCTCCTCATATCTTCACTTTATAAATAGTGGAGCTTCTGGACAACAATGACAGCCATCCTTGAGAGCTGAAACTCTGCCGAATTTTATCTGTATTGTTAATTCTTCTTATGTATAGCCTCCAAAAGTGAATCAATCTTGTAACTCAAATCTTTTAGTGATTAATATAATATCCTCTCCCCAAGTGGACGTACACTGTCTCGCGGTAGTGGAATCACTATAAATACCGGTGTTATTTATTTTTCTGCATTGCATTGATCAATGACTATCTGTTCTGGTGTTTATCTCTATTTGTTTCGTCTCACTACAATCACGATCCAGTTGTTTTCTACTGCGTTTGGTTTTTTAATCCCTTAGACTGATCATCTAAAGGGATTTTCCCCAACAGTCTGGTATTAGAGCTGCAAGGTTGATTGAGTAGTGTTAGACGCTATGGCAGGAGATGAAGCGACTCCAGTTGTTACAAGACCCTATACTAGAGGAATGTATACCGCGTTAGGATCATAGTGGACAATTAAGAAATGGAATGGGGATAAAGAATTCAAGAAGTGGCAATGTAGGATGAAGGCTGTTCTAATAAGGAATGAAGTCCATCAAGTAGTGTTTGCTCCTAAGGAGTTGACGGCTGACATCTCAGCCGTGGAAAGGAAGGAGATGGAGAAATGGACGTTGCTATATTACAACTAGCTATGGGAGAGAATCTTATCTCAGAGATTAGCAGTGAGACCACTGCTAGGGGTATTTGGACCAAGCTAGAAAATCTCTACTTGAAGAAATCTCTGACTAACCGTCTAATATTACGGAAGACATTTTTCACCATGCGGATGAGAGAGGGTACTTCAATGAAGAAACATCTTAATTTCTTTGATGATCTCGTGATGAAGATGAAGACTGTTGACCTGAAGAGGGATGATAAGCAAATGACAATGATTCTTTCCGGAGCGTTACACAGGTTTCGCTAACAGCCTTATCTTTGATAGAGACACATTGATAGTGAAAGATGTGAAGTCAGACTTTTTATCTGAGGGCTTGAGAGATCAAATAAAGGAGATAAGTAAAGGAAGTAGAGGTGGAAGTAGTAGTCACGGCCTGTTTGTTGAAAGAGGAAGCGATGACAAGAAGAATTGGCACTCTAGAGGGCATTTCAAGTCCAGGAAGCCCAGTAATGGCGGAAGAGGAAAGTCTAAGGATGGGAAGTGCTTTATCTGCAAGAAATCTGGTCATTGGAAAAAGGATTGTCCAGATTTGAAGAAGAAGGAAGAAGATGGATCTTCATCATTTGCGGTGGAGAAGTCTGTATTTGGCGATGTGTTGTCTGCAGCAGTTTCAGATGTCTCAGACCATTAGGTGCTGGACTCAGGGGCGTCTTTCCATATGACGCCTAATAAGGATTACTTCAGTTCTTTCGTTGGACGAGAGAGAAGCTCTATTCTTATGGGTAATGATGCTAGTTGTAGAGCAATGAGTGAAGGTATAGTGAGGATCAGGATGTTTGACGGAGTGATACGCACTTTGACAGGTGTCCGGTATGTTCCAGGTCTTCGGAAGTCCTTAATTTCTTAAGGACAATTGGCATCTTTGGGATGCAAGGTAACTATCGAGAAGGATAGTCTGAAGGTTTCGAGAGGTGCACTAGTTCTTATAAAAGGAGATGTGTTTCGAAATTTGTATTTGCTTAAAGGAACCACGGTTCTTGGAGAGTCATGTGTTGGAGTAGATAGTTCTCATGCATTGTATGCCATAAAGCATTGGCATCTCAGGTTGGGTCATATTTCAGAGAAGGGCTTAGAGTTGCTTCGAAGACGGAAGATGATCAAATGAGAAAGCTTCGACAAGATGGACTTTTGCCAGGAGTTTGTGTTAGGCAAGCAAACTAAAGTATCTTTTGGAGTTGGACTCCATAGATCAAGGTGAGTACTTGAGTATGTAGATACAGATGTTTGGGTACCATTTGCTACTCCTTCTCTTGGAGGAGCAAAGTATTTTATCTCTTTCATTGATGATTTTTCTCACAAAGTATGGGTGTATGTGATGAAGGCCAAATCGGAAAGTTTACAGAAGTTTAAAGACTGGAAAGCGCTTGTTGAGAACCAATCTAGTTCTAGGTTGAAGGTTCCAAGATCTGATAATGGCGGTGAATTTGTCTCTAGGGATTTCCTCGATTTCTGTAGATAATATGGCATTCAGAGACATTTCACTACACCCAGAGATCCGTAATCCAATGTGGTTGTAGAAAGGATGAACATGACTCTACTAGAGAAGGCTCGTTGCTTGAGATTGGCGGTGGGCTTGTCTAGAGGCTTTTGGGATGAGGCATTATCAACTATGGTGTATATCATAAATCGAATTCCATGCTCAGCCATAGATGGGAAGATTCCAGAGGAGAAGTGGAGAGGTAAAGCAGTGTATCTTGGTTACTTCTGAATTTTTGGTTGTCCTGTGTACGTTCACCATACAGGTGATGATAAGTTGGAGGCCCGAGCATACAAGGGCATACTAGTGGGATACATCGATGGTATCAAAGTGTATCGAATTTTGAATCCTGTTGATCGGAAGATTGTTCATTCCATACATGTTACTTTTGATGAATCTGCTATGTTCAATTTGAAGGAGAAGCTATCTACCACATCAGAAGATTCTGATAGGCCGAAGGAGATGGAAGAAGTCCCGTATTCCAGCCAAATAGTAGAGTTGTTAATGCTGTCGAGGAAAACGCAGTTGATGAAACATCACAGGATAGTCCACAAGTACCTTCTAGTTAGTGCTGGTGATGTGCATGAATCTAGAGGAAGTTCAGTTCAAGGTGGAGCTGAAAGGAGTTTAGGCGAAGCAGTACCTACTTGGGTCAGTCGTAGGACTATTAGGCCACCCGAAAGGTATGGTGATTGGCAGTTTGCGAACCTTAGCCTTAGTGATCCGTTTGACTATGCCCTACATGTGGTTCATGAGGAGCCATTTGACCTTGATGAAGCTTTGAAGTCAAGTGACAGTTCGAAGTGGACGTGCGCTATGGAAGAGGAGTTAGAGTCATTGAAGAAGAAAAGGACTTGGGATTTAGTACCACCTCCTCAAGGAAGCCAAGCCATAGATTGCAAGTGGATGTTCAAGGTGAAGGATGATGGGAGATACAAGGCTAGACTAGTTGCTAAAGGGTTTTCACAAAGAAAGGGATTGGAGTATGATGAGATATTCTCTCCAGTAGTGAGGCATACGTCCATCCGTATTTTGCTCGCTATCGTCGCAGCTCATGACTTGAAGCTGGAGCAATAGGACGTGAAAACCGCTTTCTTGCACGAAGACTTGGATGAGACCATCTACATGAAGCAGCCAGAAGGATTTGTTGTAGATGGGAAAGAAAATTGGGTTTGCAAATTGAAGAAGTCTTTGTATGGACTTAAGTAGTCGCCTAGACAATGGTACAAGATGTTTGACTCTTTTATGCTTTCACTTGGTTTTGATCATAGCATTAAAGACGCTTGTGTGTACTTCAAGCTTTTAAAGAATGGTAGATGGGTGTACCTACTCTTGTACGTGGATGATATGTTGGTTGCTTCCAATGATAAAGCTGAAATCGATAGTTTGAAGCGAAAGCTAAAAGCGGAATTCAAAATGAAGGACCTTGGAGAAGCAAAGAAAATTTTGGGTATGGAAATCCAAAGGGATAGAAAGCTAGGACTTTTGAGCCTTACTCAAAAGGAGTACATTCAAAAGGTGCTTGCTCGGTTTAGCATGGAAGGGGCAAAGACAGTCAGCACACCCATGCCTTTACACATACAACTTTCTAGTAAAGGCTCTCCGATCTCGCAAAAGGACAAGGCTTATATGATGAAGGTCCCATATGCAAGTGTAGTTGGCAGCTTAATGTATGCTATGGTCTGCACTAGGCCTGACATTACACAGGCTATTGAATTGGTGAGTAGATTCATGGTGAATCCAGGAAAGATGCATTGGGAAGCAGTGAAGTGTATCTTCAAATACCTTAGAGGAACTCCAAACCATGGACTTGTCTTTGGCGACAAAGGAAGAGATTTCAGCTTAGTTTGATTTTGCGATTCCGACTATGCCGGTGATAGAGATCGAAGAAATCAACCTTCGGATATGTGTTCACCATTGGTGGGACGGCGATCAGTTGGAGAGCGAGGTTGCAGACGATTGTGGTTTTGTCCACTACAGAGGTAGAGCTCATAACTGCGGTTGAAGAAGCTAAGGAGGCGATTTATTTGAGGCGATTGTTATGTGATTTGGGCTTTGTATATGAAGGCATGGATGTGTACTATGATAGTCAGAGTGCAATTCACTTAATTAAAAATCTGGCATTCAGCTCGAGAACGAAGCATATTGAGGTGAGAGAGTCGTTCCTTGTCTCGATGAGTGAAAAGAAGCTAGTTCGTTTTCAGAAAGTTCACACAAAAGAGAATGCAGTAGACATGTTTACCAAGTCGTTCCCTGTTGCTAAGTTCGAGCATTGCTCGGACTTGACTTCCTTAATGAAGTGCTAGGTGCCACGGAGTGGCACGGGGGAGAGTTGAGATGGTTCATGGAGACGTTTGTTTTCATGGTGGAGATTGATAGGTTCTAAACAGAATGGGTACTTCGAACACTTTGTTGACGGGCGATGGCCTTGCTGGAGTTCATTGACCAAGTGTAATGGGTGATGGCTTTGTCGAAGCTCATTGGGTAAGTATCCATTGCTTGGAGCATAAACATGTAGATAGAGTTGAATTACTTGATGGAATATGGTAACAAGGTGGAGATTGTTGAAATACCTGTTGATTCCATCGCTGGAGAAGTAGAAGTCGTGGAGGAGGGGAAGCATGCGTAGCCCTAGGAGTAGAAGCCGAAGTCACGTTGCGAAGAGGAAGCGTGGAAGTGAAATGCTAGGGCTTGGAAGGGTTTGGATCGGTGAAATCATTGAACGAGAATTCTCGTTCGGTTGGTTGAAGGTTGCGGTGAAGGATTGATTTGGAGCTGTGATTTACTGAGGAGATTTCGTTCGATGGCTTTGTTTGGGTTCGGTGAAGTGCTTAATGCCGAACCAATTAGTGTCGAACGAAAGTGTATTGCCAAACTAGGTTAGTGATGCCAAATTACCAAATTGTACCAGACCAATCCATGTGAGGCCGAACGAAATACCTCACTTGGTATTTGGGCATGCCGGTCCATATTTGAGACGCTGAAGGACGATCCAAATATTTGGTTCGGTGTTAGAGCATGCCGGTCCAAATCATACCGGACCAAACCATGTGTGATGTTTGTTGGACCAGATGCATGCCGAACCAAGCAGTGCCGCTTCAGATGTTTGGTTCGAGAATTGGGAGATGCCGGTCCAGACTTGAAGTGCACTGTGTCGAACCAGATTGATATGGGCTTTGCCGTTCCAGATGGATGCCGAACCATTTTTGGTGTTTGCCGAACCAAACCCCGGGGCTGCTATATAGCAGCCGCCCCTCCTCATATCTTTACTCTATAAATAGTGGAGCTTTTGGACAATAATGACAGCCATCCTAGAGAGCTGAAACTCTACAGAAGTTTGTCTATATTGTTAATTCTTCTTCTGTATAGCCTCCAAAAGTGAATCAATCTTGTAACTCTAATCTTTTAGTGATTAATAAAATCTCCTCTCCCTAAGTGGACGTACACTGCCTCGCGGTAGTGGAACCACTATAAATACTGGTGTTATTTATTTTTTTGCATTGCATTGATCGGTGACTATCTGTTCTGGTGTTTATCTCTGTTTGTTACGTCTCACTACAATCACTATCCAGTTGTTTTCCACTGCGTTGTGTTCTTTATTCCCTTAGACTGATCGTCTGAAGGAATTTTCCCCAACACAGATGGATGGAAGCAAAGTAATTATCCAAATCAAAATTTTAGGCTATGCCAATTAACAAAAAAATTTCTGGAACTATGTAACATATTTTAAGGCATTGAGATATTTCTAGCAAGCTAATGACTAGAGTTTTGGTTAATGGTGAACATATATCATTGTGTTTGATCCTTGGATCAACCACAAGTCATTAGTGGATTTGAAAGGGTGGAATAGACTGCTATTATGTAATAATGCTCAACGCACAATAAGTCAAAATATCTACAATAATGAGCTACATCTGGAAATATTGTGAGAAACAAGGGAGTTATCTACAGAAATACTTCAAATTAAACTAGTTTCGAACAGTTCACGGAATTACTGGCAAAAAGAGAATAATAAAAAGTTTATTTTTTCAACAGTATGGGATGAAATTCGGCAACATACGGTAACTAACGACTATTACAAATTAGTGTGGCACAAAACAACTGTAAAGAAGATATCCTTCTCCGCATACAAAGCATGTTTGGAAGGCCTACTTACTATGGACTGACTCACTAATTGGGGACTAGCATATGGTAATATTTGTGATTTATATACTAATTATACTGAAACTCATGAGCATATTTTTTCAAGTTGTAGTTACACCACTTATCTTTGTGATTCAATGATGGCGAAGTTGGAACTTCGAACCAACAACGACATGAATTTACTGCAGTGAGTTGCTGAAATCAAAAATAGCTTTCTTCCAAAATGGATTTTGCAAGATATCGCCTAAACATTTACTTCGACAATAATTCTCCACATTTGGATGGAGCAAAGTCGATGAAAGTTTGAATACAAGGCATGCACGATAGTTCAACGATTTAAATTAATCGAAATTTATATCGGAGTTTAGATTACAAAGGAGGGACGATACACCGGGAGATCAAAAAAGAAGAGAGAATTACTAAGAAAATGGGGAGTGCAGCTTACTGACAATGGCTAATTGCAGCATAGCTAGAAATAATATAGGGTTTACTTTTTGTCTTAAATGGGCTGGAGGGAGAAGAAGAATAGCAGAGGTGTTTATATTGGGCCGATAATAACTACGGATGTTTAAATGTTCTTATGTGCTGTATTTTTGTATTTGTAATGTACTGTAAGTTGCAGTTAATAGGAAATGTCGTGTTATTTTTCCTTACTACACTGGTAATGTTTTTTTGAAAATATGAACTTTATTAACAAGATTCATATACTTCCATAATATGCCTCATCAAAACCGTACAACCTCTAACCTAAATGGGTGTCTTGCGAGGAAAAAGAGTACATATTATTTTCATATATTGACATACAATGAATATCACTTGTTCAAATTAAATGCACTATTTCATATAGGTTGAGGAGTTAAAAAACATTATTAACACTCAAAACCACCTATACAAAAATAATGAACCCAATATTACAACCAGACATAGACACAACAAAAGTAAATACATGAACAAAATAAAATATGCCAAAAAGGGACAATTGTCAGATTCTCTTCATAAATCGTGCAATTAATGAACTCTTCACATCAACTTTAATGGCGGCATGAGAGAATGAAACCCGAATCGAAAACCAACAAGTCAACCCTACTATGAAGACGAAAGCAAGTTCTCTAGCAAACATGTACTCCAAGGTTGCGAGCAGAAGTAAAGATGAAGTATGAAAGAGCTCTTGAACCAGAAGATAAGGAAAACGAGCCTGAAGCATTATCGATTTTGTGTCACATTGACACCAAATTCTACCAGTAACATTTCTACACTCTTAATGTCTTCTCGATTGAGTTTTATTTGCATTAACAAGTCTTTACAGTCCTGGATGATTAATTTCATTCTAATTTTAGTAAAAGTTTGAATGCCTTTGAAAATTCTTGTGTTTCTTTCGCATTATATATGCCATACCGTCGTAGTAATCGACGACATACTGATGAGCTGTTGACAAAACTTTGTACCTTGAATTATAGCTAGCTCATCAAAAGTCTGAATAATAGCATTACTGTTACCATTATGGATCCCTAATTTGCGTTTGATAGTGTCCCAAATTACTTTCGAGTACGGACAGTTAAATAAACTATGGTCTTTGTTCTCTATGTCCATTAAGCAAAGTTCACACTTTTGATCAATGTTGGGATTCCACTTGCTGGTAATGCCTTTAGTGTTTAGTTTATTCAATCTAGCTAGAAGAGCACATAAAGACATTTTAGGAGCACACTTACCATTTCAAATCATTTTGCACCAGTCATGTTCAACTGATTTTGTTCTTACTAGTTCCCAGGCAGAACTAAAATCAGATCCGCCGTTAGTGTTCAGAGACCAGTACCGGTAGTCTCTATTTGCATTTTGGTGAATTGTAATATTGTATTACATAGCAAATGGGGTTAGGCAACCAGTTTATGTTTTCTCTCCATTGATAGTTGTCGATGAGGTGTGAGACATTCTTGTCGGGGCCACCTACCATTGAGAGGTACTGCCACCCTAATTTATGAATAAGTAAGAAACTATTAACCCACGGATCATATCATAAGCTAGTATTTTCCCTATTAACTATTTTCTTCTCTATGCTTCCTTTGCACCAATGTCTGGCTTTAAGTAACAGTTTTTAAGTGTTTGAAGCATTGTTATCCAACTGAATAATCCAGAAGTTTCTTTGTTTGTTGTATTTATTATTCATCCACTTAGCCCAAAAACTCTCACCTTGAAGAATTTCCAAACAAGTTTAATAGCAGTTGCTTAAGCTACATCTTCCAATTTTCTGATACCAAGGCGACCTTCATGTTTGATGCGTACTGAATCCCAGCACATTTTATGAGATTTTGATTTCTAGGTGAAATTAGCACGAATAGAGTTGATTTTATTAATGATACATTGTGGAATCTAACTGAATTGCATCCAAAAATTAATTATGGGATAAATTACTACTTTTACTAGTTCAATTCTACCACTTATTTTTAGTTATTTGCTACTCCAATGATTAAATTTCTTGTTGATTATGTCACTTAGAGGCCCAAAATCTCTCTCTTTTAATTTGTTATAAGACAAAGGAATTCCAAGATCGGTGATAGGCAGATTAACTGTTTTAACATTGATGATATCTGTTATACATTCTTTGTTACCAACACCTTTAAAAAAGGTAGATTTTTGCTCACTCATAGTTAAGCCTGAGACTGTCTGAAGTTCTTGCATAACTTTTCTTATATGGAGAGCATTGTCAACTGATGCTTTTGAGAATATTAAAATGTCATCAGTGTTGGGAAAAATCCCTTCAGATGATCAATCTAAGGGAATAAAAAAGCCCAACGCAGTGGAAAACAACTGGATCGTGATTGTAGTAAGACGAAACAAACAGAGATAAACACCAAAACAGACAGTCAAAGATCTATGCAATGTAGAAAAATAAATAACATCAGTATTTATAGTGGTTCCACTACCGCGAGGCAGTGTACGCCCACTTGAGGAGAGGAGATTTTATTAATCACTGAAAGATTAGAGTTACAATATTGATTCACTTTTGGAGGCTATACATAAGAAGAATTTACAATACAGACAAAATTCTGCCGAGTTTCAGCTTTCTAGGATGGCTGACATTGTTGTCCAGAAGCTCCACTATTTATATAGTGAAGAAATGAGAAGGGGTAGTTGCTATATAGCAGCCTTGAGATTTGGTTCGGCATCAATCTGGTCCGGCAAAGCTCTTGGTTCGGCATGCATCTGGCCCGACAAATAGCACATAAAGCTTGGCATTTGGTTCGGCAAAGCCCATATCAATCTGGTTCGGCATCTCCACTTCAAGTCTGGATCGACATTCCCAAATACCGAATGAGATGTTTCGTTTGGCATCCATCTGGTTCGGCATGCTGTCGAATGAAATATTTTGTTCAGCATTATCCACTTCATTGCACTAGCCACCGAACGAAATAACTTCCTTCTTGCCTTCACTACCAATCGATGCACTACCACCGGACCAAATCTTTGGTCCGATAATTCCTCCATCGAACCAGACTTTTGGTTTGGCCTCCAAGCTTCTCTGCAACACTCATCCAACCGAACGAGAATTCTCATTCGGTGATTTTACCGATCCAAACCCTTCCAAGCCCTAGCATTTCACATCTGCGCTTCCTCTTTGCAACATGACTTCAGCTTCTGCTCCTAGGGCTTCGCCTGCTTCTCGAGTATCTCTAATGGCCTCATCTTCTTCATGAATTCCAGGTATCATCTCTAACAATCTCCACCTTGATACTGAATTCTATACAAGCCTTCCAACTCCATCTACACCTTCATGCTCCAAGCAATGGATACTTATCCAATGAGCTTTGGCAATGTCATCACCCATTACACTCTATCAACGAACTCTGGCAAGGCCGCCGCCCGTCAACAAATTGTTCATAGTACCCAGTCTGTGTAGAACCTATCAATCTCCACCATGAAAACAAACGTCTCCATGAACCATCTCAACTCTCCCCCCGTGCCACCCCGTGGCACCTAGCACTTCATTAAGCGAATCAAGTCCGAGCAATGCTCGAACTTAGCAACAAGCAACAACTTGGTAAACATGTCTGCTGCATTCTCCTTTGTGTGAACCTTCTGAAGACGAACTAGCTTCTCTTCACTCATCGAGACAAGAAACGATTCTCTCACCTCAATATGCTTCGTCCTCGAGCTGAATGCCAGATTTTCAGCTAAGTGAATTGCACTCCGACTATCACAGTACACATCCACGCCTTCATATACGAAGCCCAAATCACACAACAATCGCCTCAAATAAATCGCCTCCTTAGCTGCTTCAACCGCAGCTATGAGCTCTACCTCTGTAGTGGACAAACCATAATCGTCTGCAACCTCGCTCTCCAACTGATCGCTGTCCCACGTGGAGGTACTCTGAAAAATAAAAATAAAGGATTAATTCGTTTTTTATAGTCATTTCTTTAATCGGTGAATAGGAGCATACTCGAGATCGGAATCGTGGAGAAGTACTACTTGGTCATTTCTACCAACTTAAAGTCCTCATTTTTCAATGGTGAACACATATCCGGAGGTTGACTTCCTTCGATCTCTATCATCGGCATAGTCGGAATCGCAAAATCTAACCAAGCTGAAATCTCTTCCTCTGCCGCCAAAGACAAGTCTATGGTTTGAAGTTCCTCTAAGGTATCTAAAGATACACTTCACTGCTTCCCAATGCATCTTTCCTGGATTTGCCATGAACCTACTCACCAATCCAACCGTTTGTGCAATGTCAGGTCTAGTGCAGACCATGACATACATCAAGCTACCAACTACACTTACATATGGGACCTTCATCATATAAGCCTTGTCCTTTTCCGATATCGGAGAGCCTTGACTAGAAAGCTGTATGTGCAAAGGCATGGGTGTGCTGATTGTCTTTGCCCCTTCCATGCTAAACCAAGCAAGCACCTTTCGAATGTACTCTTTTTGAGCGAGCCTCAAAATTCCTAGCTTTCTATCCCTTTGGATTTTCATATCCAAAATTTTCTTTACTTTTCCAAGGTCCTTCATTTCGAATTCCGCTTTTAGCTTTCGCTTCAAACTATCGATTTCAGCTTTATCATTGGAAGCAATCAACATATCAACCACGTACAAGAGTAGGTACACCCATCTACAATTCTTTAAAAGCTTGAAATATACACAAGCGTCTTTGATGCTACGATCAAAACCAAATGAAAGCATAAAAGAGTCAAACCTCTTGTACCATTGTCTAGGCGACTACTTAAGTCCATACAAAGACTCTTTCAATTTGCAAACCCAATTTTCTTTCCCATCTACAACAAATTCTTCTGGCTGCTTCATGTAGATGGTCTCATCCAAGTCTCTGTGCAAGAAAGCGGTTTCCACATTCAGTTGCTCCAGCTTCAAGTCATGAGCTGCGACGATAGCGAACAAGATGCGGATGGACGTATGCCTCGCCACTATGAGGAGAGAATATCTCATCATACTCCAATCCCTTTCTTTGTGAAAACCCTTTAGAAACTAGTTTAGCCTTGTATCTCCCATCATCCTTCACCTTGAACACCCATTTGCAACCTATGGCTCGGCTTCCTTGAGGAGGTGATACCAAATCCCAAGTCTTGTTCTTCTTCAACGACTCTATCTCCTCTTCCATAGCGCACATCCACTTTGAACTGTCACATGACTTCAAAGCTTCATCAAGGTCAAGTGGCTCCTCAAGAACCACATGCACAACATAATCAAACTGATCACCAAGGCTAAGGTTTGCAAACTGCCAATCACCATACCTTTCGGGTGGCCTAATAGTCCTACGACTGACCCAGGTAGGTACTGCTTCGCCTAAACTCCTTTCAGCTCCATCTTGAACTGAACTTCCTTTAGATTCATGCACATCATCAGCACTACTAGAAGGTACCTGTGCACTATTCTATGATGTTTCATCAACTGTGTTTTCCTCGACAGCATCAACAACAACTCTACTATTTGGCTGGAACATGGGAACTTCTTCCATCTCCTTAGGCCTATCAGAATCTCCTGATGTGGTAGGTATCTTCTCCTTCAGATTGAACATAGCAGACTCATCAAAAGTAACATGTTTGGAATGAACAATCTTCCGATCAACTGGGTTCCAAATTTGATATCCTTTGATACCATCAGTGTATCCCATTAGTATGCCCTTGTATGCTCTAGCCTTCAACTTGTCATCACCTACATGGTGAACGTACACAGGACAACAAAAAATTCGAAAGTAACCAAGATACACTGCTTTACCTTTCCACTTTTCCTCTGGATTCTTCTCATCAATGGCTGAACACGGAATTCGATTTATGATATGCGTCGCAGTTGATAATTCCTCAGCCCAAAAGCCTCTAGAAAAGCCGCCGTCAATCTCAAACAACGAGCCTTCTCTAGTAGAGTCATGTTCATTCTTTCTGCAAACCCATTGGATTGCGGATCTCCGGGTGTAATGAAATGTCTCTGAATGCCATGCTGTCTATAGAAATCGAGGAACTCCCTAGAGACAAATTCACCGCCATTATCAGATCTCAGCACCTTCAACCTAGAACCAGATTGGTTCTCAACAAGCGCTTTCTAGTATTTGAACTTCTCAAAACTCTCTGATTTGGCATTCATCATATACACCTATACTTTTCGAGAAAAGTCATCAATGAAAGAGATAAAATACTTTGCTCCTCCAAGAGAAGGAGTAACAACCGGTCCCCAAACATCTGTATGCACGTACTCAAGTACTCGCCTCGATCTATGGAATCCAACTCCAAAAGATACTTTACTTTTCTTGCCTAACACACACTCCTGGCAAAAGTCCATCTTGTTTGAGCTTTCTCCTTTGATCATCTTCTGTCTTCGAAGCAACTCTAAGCTCTTCTCTAAATGTGACCCAACCTGAGATGCCAAAGCTTTGTGGCATCTAAAGCACGAGAACTATCTACTCCAACACACGACTCTCCAAGAACTGTGGTTCCTTTCAGCAAATACAGATTTCAGAACACATCTTCTTTCATAAGAACTAGTGCACCTCTCGAAACCTTCAGACTATCCTTCTTGATAGTTACTTTGCATCCCAATGATGCCAATTGTCCTAAATAAGTTAAGGATTTCCGAAGACCTAAAACATATCGGACACCTGTCAAAGTGCGTATCACTCCATCAAACATCCTGATCCTCACTATACCTTCACCCATTGCCCTACAGCTAGCATCATTACCCATAAGAATAGAGCTTTCCTCTCGTCCAACGAAAGAACTGAAGTAATCCTTATTAGGCGTCATATGGAAAGACGTCGTCGAGTCCAGCACCCAATGGTCTGAGACATCCGATACTGCTGCAGATAACACATCGTCAGATACAGACTTCTCCACCGCAAATGATGAAGATCCGTCTTCTTCCTTCTTCTTCAAATCTGAAAAATCTTTTTTTTTCAATGACCAGGTTTCTTGCAGATAAAGCACTTCCCGTCCTTAGACTTTCCTCTCCTGCCATTACCGGGCTGCCTAGACTTGGAACGCCCTCTAGAGTGCCAATTCTTCTTATCATCTCTACCTCTTTCCACAAACAGGCCGTGACTACTACTTCCACCTCTACTTCCTTCACTTATCTCCTTCATCTGATCTCTCAAGCCCTCAGATAGAAGGCCTGACTTCACATCTTCCACTGTCAACGTGTCTCTAGTGAAGATAAAGCTGTTAACAAAATCTGTGTAACGCTTCGGAAGAGAACACAAAAGAATCATTGTCATTTGCTCCTCATTCATCTTCAAGTCAACAGTCTTCATCTTCCTCACGAGATCATCAAAGAAATTAAGATGTTCCTTCATTGAAGTACCCTCTCTCATCTGTATGGTGAAAAATGTCTTCAGTAATATCGGACGGTTAGTCAGAGATTTCTTCAAGTAGAGATTTTCTAGCTTGGTCCAAATGCCCCTAGTAGTGGTCTCACTGCTAATCTCTGATATAACATTCTCTCCCATAGCTAGTTGTAGTAAATGCCCATTTCTCCATCTCTTTTCTTTTCGCGACTGAGATGTCAGCCGTCAACTCTTCAGGGGAAAACACTACTAGATGGAATTTATTCCTCATTAAAACAGCTTTCATCCTCCATTTCCACTTCTCGAAGTCTTTATCCCCATTCCATTTCTCAATTGTTAATTGTGATCCTGACGCGATATACATCCCTCTAGTATAGGGTCATGTAACAACTGGAGTCGCTTCATCTTCTGTCATAGCGTCTAACATTCCTCAATCAACCTTGCAGCTCTGATACCAGACTGTTGGGGAAAATCCTTTCAGATGATCAGGCTAAGGGAATAAAAAACCCAACGTAGCGGAAAACAAATGGATCGTGATTGTAGTGAGACGAAACAAACAGAGATAAACACCAAAACAAACAGTCACAGATCTATGCAATGCAGAAAAATAAATAACACCAGTATTTATAGTGATTCCACTACCGCAAGGCAGTGTACGTCCACTTGGAGAGAGGAGATTTTATTAATCACTGAAAGATAAGAGTTACAATATTGATTCACTTTTGGAGGATATACATAAGAAGAATTTACAATACAAACAAAATTCTGCAGAGTTTCAGCTCTCTAGGATGACTGTCATTGTTGTCCAGAAGCTTCACTATTTATATAGTGAAGAAATGAGGAGGGGTGGCTGCTATATAGCAGCTTTGAGATTTGGTTCGGCATCAACCTGGTCCGGCATACATCTGGTCCGACAAAACTCTTGGTTCGGCATGCATCTGGCCCGGCAAACAGCACATAAAGCTTGACATTTGGTTCGACAAAGCCATATCAATCTGGTCTGGCATCTCCACTTCAAGTCTGCACCGACATTCCCAAATACCGAACGAGATTTTTCGTTCGACATCCATCTAGTTTGGCATTCCGTCGAACGAAATATTTCTTTCAGCATTATCCACTTCATTGCACTGGCCACCGAACGAAATAACTTCCTTCTTGTCTTCACTGCTGATCGATGCACTACCACCGGACCTGGTCCGGCATACATCTGGTCCGGCAAAGCTCTTGGTTCGGCATGCATCTGGCTCGACAAACAGCACATAAAGCTTGACATTTGGTTCGACAAAGCCATATCAATCTGGTCTGGCATCTCCACTTCAAGTCTGCATCGACATTCCCAAATACCGAACGAGATTTTTCGTTCGACATCCATCTAGTTTGGCATTCCGTCGAACGAAATATTTCTTTCAGCATTATCCACTTCATTGCACTGGCCACCGAACGAAATAACTTCCTTCTTGTCTTCACTGCTGATCGATGCACTACCACCGGACCAAATCTTTGGTCCGGCAATTCCTCCACCGAACCAGACTTTTGGTTCGGCCTCCAAGCTTCTCCACAACACTCATCCAACCAAACGAGAATTCTCGTTCGACATTATCCACTTCATTGCACTGGCCACCGAATGAAATAATTTTTTCTTGCCTTCAGTGCCGATCGATGCACTACCACCGGACCAAATCTTTGGTTCGACAATTCCTCCACCGAACCAGGCTTTTGGTTCGGCCTCCAAGCTTCTCCGCAACACTCATCCAACCGAATGAGAATTCTCGTTCGGTGATTTTACCGATCCAAACCCTTCCAAGCCCTAGCATTTACATCCGTGCTTCCTCTTCGCAACGTGACTTCAACTTCTGCTTCTAGGGCTTCGCCTGCTTCTCGAGTATGTCCAATGGCCTCATCTTCTTCATGAATTCTAGGTATCATCTCTAACAATCAGCAAATAGGAGGTGATTGATAATTGGTTCTGTTTGTTTTACTGGCTTTAAGTCACCCTTTAAGTGTTCAATTTCAAGTAAAATTAATAAGTATTTCATTACAGTTGAGAATAAGTATGGGAAAAGTGGGTCTCCTTGCCTCAATTCCCTATTGCTATCAAAATACCCAAATGGGGTACCATTGACCAAAATAGAGAATATAGGAGTGGGGATAAATTCACAGATCAGATTTGCGAATTTATAAGAAAACTCCATACAAATCAACATATGATGAATGACATTTCTATTAATCTTATCATAAGCTTTTAATCGATCAATTTTTAGGCAAAGATTTACATGTAACGTTGCATAAGGAGATAGGTCTGTAGTCATTAATACCTTGTGGTTCTGGTTGTTTTAGAATGAGACAAATGAATGTGTGATTGATCTCCTTAATAATTTTACCTGAATTTTGAATGCCCACCATAGCTTCCCATAAAGAGGTCTGAATTTGTTCCCAATGGCATTTAAAGAATTTTGCATTTATTCCATCTGGACCAGAGGCACTGTTATCTTCTATTTGAAATAAAGCAGCTTTGATTTCCTCTAGTTGGAAAGGCCTGTCTAAATTTTCTCTCGCTTTATCAGTTAAAATTCTCTTGCTAATTGAATTAAATAAATCTGAGAAGTGCATGATGGCTTCTTGAGCAATAAATTCTGATGTTGATTTTAAATTTCCATCTGCATCTAAAATGTATCTTCCTCTGTTATTAGCTTTAGGAATTGACATCTTGCTGTGAAAAAATTTAGATGTTTTATCATCATGTGTTAACCAGTTGAGTTTTATTCTATGAGTATTTTCCACTGCAATTTTCTTCATAATGTTTGAAAGATGTTCAGTTTTCTTTCCACAGAGCTCTGCTATATTATAATCAGTAGGATTTTGCAACATTTGGTTGTACAACTCATTAGCTTCCTGCCTGATTATATCACAAATTTGCCGTGTATTTTCTTTGCCTTTGATCCACTCTTTCAAAGCTTGTTTATCAGTTTTAAGCTTACTAATAAGAATAAACAGAGGATTACCTTGGACATTAGTGTTTAATGCTTGCTCCACAATAGGGTTCTAGTCAGAATTAAGGCACCAAGCATTAGTATATCTGATGCACCCTAGCGTAAGTAGGAGGATGAGAAGTGAATTTAACAAGAATGGGTGTGTGATCGCTTAAAGAGTGAGAACCATAGCGAACACCAAACTCCTAAAATTTAGTCTCCCACTGACTATTAACAAATACCCAGTCAATCTTGCTATGAATGGAGAAATTTAATCCACCCTTCCAAGTGTAATAATTGCCAGAGAAATATGGTTCAGTATGATCAGATTGAGTGATACGGTTCATAAAGTCTGTATCACCTGTTGAGTTAAGAGTACCATTGTTTATTCTATCTTGACTGGATATGGTAGCATTAAAATCACCTAAAACAATCCACGGAAGGTTAATTTTCTTAGCTTGATCACAAAGATATGACCATAAATCTAGTCTTTATTCTGCTGTATTATAAGCATAAATTTCAGTACAGCTCAAACTGAGCCCTTCTGCATTATGCAATATACAGGTAAGGAATTGAGCTTTAGTATGTAGAATAATACTAGACCAAATAGTGGAATCCCATAAAAGTAGAATTCTACCTTTGTGATCTGAACTATTATTATGTGCGTATTTCCACTTTTTATCCACTTTAGCCGTTAGATTATCTGTACTATCAGAGTTAAGTTTGTTATCCAGCAGTCCTATAAGAGAGTACTTATGATTGTTGATCAATTGAAAAAAGGTAAGATGCTTTGGCGGGGCAATCATGCCCCTTATGTTCCAAACTATGAACTCCATCTATTGGGAAGATGGGGGGTTACCATTTTTTTCAAGGGAAGTGGTAGACCCTATGTTCTTTGATTTTTTTGCCTTTTTTCTTTTTTTCATTCGATTGACAATATTATGCCATGCATGATTTTCTATAACATCTTGAGAGAGTGAATCTTTGAATTTGAAGGGCAACCGATCAGTTCTGGCATTCCTAGAGGCTTTGGAACTGGAAGAATATTGCTTGTTGGCATTTGACTCTGCACTTGCATTAGAGAGGGATTCAGTGGCCTCTTCCATGTTGTTGATACTGTCAGCTTCAGCATCTCTTTCCATTTGAAAGGGCTCATTGTCGTTGTCACCAATTTTGACATTTTCTCTTTATACTTTGGGAGAGTTGTTAGGTTAAACATCATCAAACTGTTCGGTTGAGTGTACTAAATGGGACCATGCATTGTTGAATTTAACTCTATTATGCCTTCTGTGTTTGTCTTGTAATGCACTTTTTCTTTATAATGCTGGTCTACCTGTTAGTTGTTGGACGCATTCTCTGTATTGAGTATAACAGTATTACTTTGAATTCTTTCAGAATTTGGAGAGCTTTCACTTCTGTGTTGCACTATCACCGTGTATTGTTTATTTGTTGTCCTTTCCTTTTCTTTGCTCACTTTGCCTAGCGGTCACCGATTTGTTGTCTATCTCCAGTTGATTAGGTCGAATTTTGTTTTGATTATCAGATTTAGGAACCAAAGTTTTAGTAAATTAGCATATATTTTCTGTATGTCCAAAACTGTTACAGTTTTGTGGCTTCTTAGGCTTCCACTCATATTCTACCTCTGGCATAAATAGTTGGTCTAATTCATTAAGAATGGGAATGCATTTTGAAAATTTAAAAAACTTTAGGCTATGGTTGGTTTACCCTTTTTAGTTTTGGATTTCGTACATACAAAAATGCGCATGACGCGTGTATATTATGAAAAACGAGTATTTTAGAAAATGAAGTTAACGCACAAAATAGAAAACATTTATTTTTTATTTTTCGTGTTTTGGAAAATAGTGGAAGCACGAGAAACAATTCATCATTCCGTTGTTCATCCATCCTCTCCATCTTCCTTTCATCATCTCCGTCGTTCCTCCACTCTTATTATATTTTGTAATTAATATTGAAAACTCAAAAATATAAAATAAGCCAAACGAGCCCTTAAGACTTCAACTAAAACTCTAGTGTAATTGATTTTTATGATATCTTTCGTGTATTTATCCATTTTGATCAGATCACCCAATTCTTTGTTTAATTGCATCCCAAAAGTCCATCTCTTCATCATCATTAGTTTTTGGAGTAAAAGTAAGGTCCACCTTCTAGAATCGAATCACATTCTTCTTTCCTTTAAACTTTATGACATAAAATCCATTTTCTTTGAAATATATAGTAAAGTCGCCTGAGGGGTTCTATACTCTATGGATGTATTTAAAAAAAAAGGGAAATGAGGCTTTTACCCAACTATATATATATAATAATAGCATTGTCTCATTGATTTCTGGCTGCATTAACTATTTCTAATGTCATCTTGGCACAATTCAAATCATTAAACCCTCTGGGTTGGTGGAATTTTAAAGGAAAACATATTGGAACTTTGTTACCATGATCACTTCCTTCCAAGAACGACTAGTCAAATTATAACATTCATCTTTGGAGATTGGATTGCTTGCGGAAGCCTTGGCATTTTGATCGAAGAAGACCCCTCTACTGGTGATATTTGGCATGGCATCGTTCTTTGAGTAGGATTTTTATCTGCCTTTTATGGTCTATAATCAGCATGTGCCTAGCCTGCGGTAAACCTAGGTTGCCTTCTCCATTTCCTTAATTGAAAACAAGTAATTTCTTCTTCATCAACGTCTACATGCTGATTTGTATTCGAGTCGAGGTTTAAACGGTGGTCGGGGGCGGATATGGAGCCAATAGGAGGTGGCGGCTGGAAGGGGAAGGCAAGGACATGGTCAGGGTTTTAAGAAGGCAGATTCTCTATTGGTTCTTTTACGTCATTAATAAAGTACTCATTTTCAATACACACACATATGGTTTTGTTAAATTGTATACATAATATATGTTCGGAATTTTCTTTTGTAAGTATATATAAATTAAACCATATATATATAAAATTAATTATTTATTTATTTTAAATATAAATTTTACATAGCATATAAATGTGTGTGTGTGTGTGTGTGTATATATATATATATAAAATTATAAAACATACATATAAATATTTAAAATTATGTGTGTGTGTGTGTGTATATTGAGTTTGTTTTCGAAAAAAAATTGATTTTTTTATTATTTCCGTATGAAAATCTTTTATTTATAACAAAAACAAATTTTAAATCGCACGGATTTTAATAATTAAAAAGAAAATTATTTTGTTAAATATAATTTGGCTGAATATATATATATATATAATTATTTGTAACATTAGTTATAGATACTAGTATGGGACACGTGCTTTGCACGCGGGCTGACATTAACCTTACCGTATTGTCTGTTATTTTGCTTGAACCATTATTTACGCAGTTTATATTGAAGAAAATTCAATGCTTAGATGCATCATTTAGTAATGAGTTATTTCTCAAAAGGTGGATGAAAACATTTTTGCAGTACTTTAGGAGTAGCTATTCACAATGTAATCAACGGTTAATTCTCGGCTTTAAAAAGTGGTAGTAAATATGTAAAATTAAGTGGTATTGCTAAGAGCTACAAAATACGTAAAATAAGTCAAATTACTGGGTTATTGATAGATTAAATTTTTTTAAAATCTCTACTGTTTTGCAATTTCAATGTAAACATATATTCTGCTACTTAATCAAAGCTGAATTGAATATGCACTGAAGATTACCTGATTTGAATTTCTAACTCTAATAAAAAATAGTAGGAAATAGTAGGAAAAATATGCAATGAAGATTATCTGATTTGAATTTCTAACTCTAATCTAAAATCAGCATCGCAATACAGCAACCCAATTGTAAATCAAAGCAAAATAAAAAGCCTAGTATCCAATCAATATTTATTAAAAAAATTATGAAGAGAAAGATACCTTCAACAAAATCGAATAGCCACGATTGAAGCATTTCCATTGTCTCAAGGTTCATCACAACAACTGAATTATCATCATTGACCGCATATCGACGACCAACCTAATCACCGCCTTCTTTCTCCCCGTACTAAAATCCTTCTTCCCCTTGCTATTATGAAATAACATTACAAATTAGAAGGAAAACCTAAACAAAAAATCGGTAACATTGAAGTACTTAAATTTTATAGATCGGATAACAGTTGGTAGTAACGGGCAAGGTTGCTGGTGGCGATGAAATCAGTCGATGAAATTAGCAATCTAGTTTGAATTGAGCTGATGGGGAAGACGGGGGATTTTGGAACGACATTGGATCTAGAGTTGCATCTTTTTTGTAGTGAGAAAGAAATGAGAGTTAGGGCTTTTTACGGTGGGAAGGCAGGCGGACGCGGTTGTGAAAGGGTATTTCGGGGATTTCAAAAAGACACGGTTGATTTTCAGTTCATTGAATTATCATTATTAGTAGTAAAGATGTATATATGTTTGCTTTATATTAAATTTTAAAATTAATTTAATATGTGTATACACTTACATCTGGGTTTGGCGGGCCTCTAAATATCACCTTTCCAATAAGAATTTTTGGCTAATGGAACCTTCACCTCTTTGTGGCTACGTTTGAAGAGGGTTTCTTAGATTAAGAGAAAAAGTTTTACCTTTGTTAATTTGTAATGCTTTTGGTAGACGTGAGGTTAGCTTTTGGAATGAACCCTGGTCTGTGCAAGGTCTCATTTTATCCAAAATTCTCACTTTTAATGAGATGCAGCAAACAGGAATTCCTATTCATGCAAAAGCTAATGATTATATTCATGATGATTTCATAGCCCTTCCCTATTGCAATAATACCGGAGTTAGAGAAATTTGGCATGCCATTAATCATTACTCCCTTAGCCTTGATGAACACAGATATGTTTGGACAAGTAAAAAGAAATCTCATTCAGCTTCTTCTGTGTATAAAGCATGAGAGTATCCATGCCAATCAAGAAAATTCGGTTGATGCAAGAGAATTTAGAACCCCATAAACTGTCAAAAGCATAATTTCATGTTATGGAAGGTGATAAGAAATGACCTACACACTCCTAGTAATTTGCGTAGAGAGGTATTATAATTAATGGTAGATGCTTTTACTGTGAAAATGGGGAGGAGGATATTTATCACCTTTTTTCAACTGTCGGGACACCTATGAAATATGGAGAAATATTTTATTGAAAGGTAATCTGCACATTCCTTCAAGGCATGGTTCAATTGAGTGGAATTACATCTTCAAGACAACAAGGTGGAAAGATGAGAATGGGTCTATTCTTCTTACTATTTTGAAGGTTTTCGTATATTAAATATGGCATGAACGAAATGGAAGATGCTTCAGAGGAAAGGAAGACAGCAAGATAGGCTTGTTTGTAGTTATATCTAAAGGAATTAAAAGAGCACTCTCAAATTCTTCCTTTGCTTTTAGGCACAAAGATTTGATAGACCTTTGGTGGTGACCTTCTTATTATGTTTTGGCTTGTTTTATGTATGTGTTTTTTTCCTTCTGTATCCATGTTTGTGTGCTTGTTTTTATTTTCTTTCTAGGGTTTGGTTAGTTTTTTTTTTGTTTTTTCTTGGTTTTGCAAGCTTGTTTGTGTGTCTCTGTTTTGTTTTTTAGTAAGATTTGGAAGGGCCAGTATAACACCCTGCTTACTCTTTAAAAAAACTTTCTATATAAATAAAACTAAAACTTTCAATTTCAAAATATATATAATATATTCAAGATTATATATAGAGTATTTATAATTTGATATGTTTGTAGTTATAATCCCTGCTTACTCTGATATGTTTGAATTTAAAATTTTGATCTAAATTCAAGATTATTTATATTAACATTTAAAATTATATATATATATATATATATATATATATATATATATATATATATATATATTTGACTGCATATATGTAAATGAATGTGCTAATATGCTTGTTATAGTGTAAATCCTAACACTTATGCATGGGTATATTAAACCATGTACACCGTATATGTTGCACGTCCACTTACACATGTTTATGATACATAATGTTACATTATATTATATAAATATAATTTAAAATAACACATTATTTACAAAGTAAGTAAAATATTGATTTTATTTAAAATTAATGTAGATCAAATCTAAATAAATTTAGACTATGTATGCCCAATTACATCCAAAATGGAATAATTTTTGGAAATTTACTCATTTATCCTGCTGCGTGCTGGTCCAGATCCAATAAAAATACCTTATTCTGATCTAGGGCTAGCTATCAATACTCGAGAAGCTTCTTGCACTACTCTATAAAGCTAGCTCTTGCTACAAGAATAACAACAATCCATACACCAACCCTAATAGGATTAAGATATTTATTGCAGAGAGCCTTGCATTATGCCCTCATGTGGGTCAAATATTGCTCGAATGTTAACAATTCTTCCTTTATAAGCTGAGACCCTACTGTTGTGCTCCAACTTAATATTTCTTATCGCCAAATTTTGGTTTGTATCCTATTAACTCCCTATTGCTATCTATTATGAAGGACTATCAACAACAATGAAGAGTAACACTAGCATAGTGCAACAAAGGAATGCGCACACTATAACCTAAGATCGTAACAAAATTTGTCCTAAAACATGGACCCCAATTGTGTAACTTACAATATGCAAGCGATCTAAGACCTAATATGTACTTGGTGCTTGAGTTAAGAGTGTGTACTAAAGGTACTTTTTATATAACTAAACTCTTGTATGAGAATCTTGTGTGAAATAAAGTGCGCTTTTTGTTTTGTTTTCTATTATATGTATTGTTGTACTATGATATAAGTAATGATATGAATACAATAGATATACACAAGTAGAAAATCCTTAGGTAAAGTATTTAATTGATTATAGTTGTGAATGTGTTCGTAACCATGAGTACTGAATCGAATGTTTTAAATACTCATAAAAATGTTCCTAGTCAAGATGTATCAAGAAAAGGATATCGATACATCCATCAAGACTATTGTACATGTAACACCCAGAAAATTTAAATGGAAAATTTAATAAAAGAACTAAATTTAAATAATAAGGGAAAAATGAAATTTTCACAAACGTTTGAATTTGGCTATGAAACTTGCACTGTTGCATTTGTAGCGATTTTTTAGACGATTTTCATAAATAACGTTTTGGAATCGAAGCTAATATGAAAAGGTTATAAACGTTTTAAATTTCAGAATCAAAAATAGTTAATAAGAAAATAAGGAAAGAAAAATATACTGATTCAAAAGCCCCACCAATCGACACTTAGAAGGGGATTGATCGCCCCTAGCGATCTAATGCCGTTATCTAAAGCGGTCGACCGATCGAGTGTATGCGTAGTGCCAGCCCACAGAGCAGCCCACTAAGCTCGCGAGCTGGGGCAACTCACTGGGCAGGGGCATATTTTTTCAAAATTTAAGTTATAATTTACCGAAATATAAAAGATGTTACAAATTTTTAGCAATGGAAAGTTTGGTGTATTGGTAATTTGTAAGTCTAGTACCATGTGTGTTGGGTTCAAAACCCAACACATAAATTAGGGTTGGGGCATTACATTCATTGGGTTGGGCTTGTGTATGCGGCTAGAGTTTGGTCAGGCTAATGGTTCGGATTCGATCGTATATTTTTATCAGTGGTTAGATTTACATCGTATATTTTGAACGGCACAGAATAGCTTGGAACCCCTATTAATTGACAGCTAATGTAAACCCTAATTCACAAAATTTTAACGAGTACGTCCAAACTCTGCCAAATCCTTTCCTCTTCAAAAACAAATTTCTTCAAAACAATAATTAAATTAAAAATTCAAAGGAGAAGAAGAGAAATTAAATTAAACCAAGCGGAGAGCTAGCGACATAGGAAATTCCAAGCGTAACTCGAAGGGAATAGCTTGGATTTGAAGCTGAGTGGGTATACTGTTAATTAGATAATTTATATGCAGTTAATTTTAGTATACCCTATTTGATTTAAATTGTTAAAAATTAAATTAAGAACCATGTTTATTTTGATTTGAGATTTAACAGTAAATATAAATTGATGTAAACCTGTTAAATAAAAATTGATCCAAGTCATCCCATTTCTCTAATCAAATTTGAATTGATATATAATCTGTTGATGTTGATGTTAAACCTAGGTTAAACCGTTTACTGTAAATTGAATATGAGTTTGGACAAATACAACTTCAATTTCACAAATTTAGGGTTCATAGAATTTGTTATAATATGAAAACTGTAGGCTTATTGCTCAGATTTGGGAACAAACATGATTCACCAATAAGTAACGAAAATCGAAGAAGACGATCAAATTAACCTAAAAATTATCAATCCGACCAGTCGACCGCTCATTAGAGCCGATCGATAGCTAGCGGTCGACCGCTCTAGGAGAAAGCTGTCGACCATGCATTTTCTTAGCGCGGTATGAACATCTGCCTGAGGCATAGATTATAAATAAAGCAGTGGAGTATATATATTGTATATATATGTGGATATTAGGATAAGTAGGGACGCTAGTTCCCCATATGGTGATAGTAGGACGTTGCGGGACTGTGTATATGTTATTTATCAAGCAAGGGTCTGTATTTGACTAGGGGCGATTCTATCGCAAATTTGCACCCACAGGAGTTCTACGATGGACGCTAAACACAGACGATGATGCTTGATGGAGTGTATTGTTGATGGTGACGCGACATGATGTTGTATTGTTGATGGATCCCAATGCGGTGCGATATGAGACATTATGTTACAATTTACAGGTGGACACGGATGCAGCAATGATGAGACACTTCGACGAGTCGGCATTGCCGGCTCCTCCTCAATGCATAACTAGGGTACCTGTAGTCGTAGGAAATATAGTCCCGTGGTGGAAATTTGTAGAGAAACCTATGTTGAAATAGTTACATGTAGATGTAGTTATGTAGTCCCATGGTGAAAATTTGTAGGGAAATCTTGTGGAGTAGTTCCAATAGCTATTAGCCGATCTTTAGTAGTTTTGAAGTTCGATTAGTTGTTCGATCCTAAATATGAGTATGCACAAGTAGTTAGTGTAGGTGTGTATTTAGCTAAACCCCTTAATAAAGGAAGAAGTCACGAACACTTGTAGGACATTCTAGATCATATAGATTATTATTAAATTAATTGCATATGATCGCCATTATGTAATGATGTATTCATTCATCGGACTTTTGTCTGATCCACCCCTTTTATTTTCTTTTTCCCCACCACAGGAGGACATGGCAGCAGGTGATTTGTCCAGCATAAGTACTTGGAGAGGCGAGCTTGATATCAGAGTTACTTTTTATTTTCTATTACTTTCTATGTATTGTTTATCGTACTTAGTATTTTATCAGACTATTTGATGTATTTCTGTACACCATGGATTTGGTTACGATTGTTTTGATAATTTGTCTTAGAAATTTTCTGTAGATGATTATTTTCATTATTTATATTTTTCTGCCTGACGCTGTGAAATCAAAAGGTGTAATATGTCTTAGATTTTATCGTCATATCTTTAGTCTTTGAAATGTTTGAAAACCTTGACAGCTCGTACTTCGTGGCACCGACGTGAGTCCGAAAGTCACTATAGACTTTAGATCGGTGTGTAGGGAGATGTGGGTTGTCACAATTTGTGTCAGAGCCTAGGTTTGAAATTCCTTAGGGAGTAGGGGCATCTTGAGAGAACGTATTTGAAACATTTTTGGAATTTTTTTTCTTCCAAAATGGTTTTAAAAATGGGTGTCCAAAGTGTTTATGTGTGTATGTTTAGATAAAAGTTCTTCAAAAGTTATATATATATTAGTGTAATGCCAATAACACTTTCCCTTACTCTTTCCAATACTATATGTGAAAAGTTGCTAAAAATTCCTAAAATCACAAATAGAAATGATGAGCGATCTTGTTGGCTCTAGCGATGCAGTTGAGATTCCGGGTGTGAACGTCCCTATTTGGTTCCGCCGGTATGTACAAGAAAGAGGTCAAGTCGAGCATAAACTTAATAAGGGACCCCCAGAGCGAGTGCCATGTGCTCTTCCTGCTCACCCACCTGCTGTCGATTTTGCCAAGTTATGTAAAGACTTTGTAAGCCTAGGAGGGAAGCCGTATGTAGGGACAAAGTCATATGTAGATTCAAGGACATGGATTTGTACTTGTCAAAGGATTTTGAATTGGTGGGCCATAGATATGATGTTAGGAGACAACTTGCCACTTAACATTCATAGGCGAAGGCTCTGAATTGGTGGGATGTGGTAGTTGTTGAGATCTGTGGGAAGGAGATTACTTCGGGGAGTTTAGAAGACGTTTTGAGATGAAGTTTCTGTTCAGAGCTGAAGGAGTACAATTGGAGAAGTTTATTCATTTACAGCAAGAAGAGATGTCGGTGAAAGAGTGATCAGTTAAATGAGTTGGCTAGGTTTGGAATAGAGCTGATCAATACCCTTCACAAGAAAGCTCTGAAGTTCGCTAAGCGACTGAATCAACCTCTTCAGGATTTGACCTTAGTCATATTCCCATAAGTGCGACTTTCAAGGGATTGTTGGAGATGGCTTTGCTGAATGTTGTTTCCAAGGAGGAAGTGAAGGGTGAGCCTCAGAAGATAGGGGGAAGGCACCAAAGTGGAACCGATGCAAGAGTAAAATGGGACCTAAGAAAAGATCAAGAAGCAAGAGTTGTAGTACAGAAAGTGCAGCAAGAAGGGGCATTTTTCGAGGGAGTGCAAGATGCAAGACAGATAATTCGGAGGTTATGTGTTACAACTACAATCAATATGGGCACATGAGGTGGGAGTGTCCAATACCTCAGAAGACCTCAACCCAAGTAGTTTCAGCTTACAGACTAGACGCAATTCCTTGCTCGAGTGCGCCTCCAGTTGTGGACAAGGGGAAGATGGTCGTAATCGAAGGTGTGTTAACTTTATCTGATTTACCTGCCCGTACCTTATTTGACATAGGGTCATCATACTCTTTTATCTTGAGTAGACTTGTGGATAAGTTACACTTAGACACTGGCATAGTTACAGACCCTGTAGTTGTATCAAACCCTGTGGGAGAATCGACTTGTTTATTTATGATATGTAGGGGTTTGAAATTGTTCATTTTCGAGGTCGAGTTCGCGATGCTTTTGTCTTAGGATTTTCTGGGTTTGGGTTGATTTTGGGCATGGATTGGATGACGATTATGGGGGAAATACTAGATTGTGATAAAAAGGTTGTTAGGTTGGGTACATGTAGTGGACGCAGTCTAGAGCTTTGTTGCGATCTCAAATGTTCAATTATGTTGAGTTACCTATATTTAGACCTATCACATGACGAGTCAGACTCAGTGCATGTAGTTAGTGATTACCTAGATGTCCCTTCCAAGGTTACTGGTCTTCCACTCCAAAGAGAGATCGAGTTTCGGATTTATCTTGTGGAGAACACTAGACATGTTGCCTTACCTTCGAGGCATATGGCTTCGAAGGAGAGACATGAGTTGAATAAGCAAGTGAATGAGCTGTTGGAAAAGGCTTCATTAGAAGGAGTATTTCAGAGTGGGGAGTACCAGTTGTCTTTGCCACCAAGGCGGATGGTTCTCCCAGATTTTGCATTAATTATTTGGAGTTGAATAAGCTGACAAAGAAGAACCATTACACACTGCCCCGCATAGATGATTTCTTTTATCAGTTGGTTGGAGCGAAGGTGCAACACACCATATTTTTAGTAACATTATTAGGAACATTTAATTAGGTAAATTAAACGAAATAGTGAAAAATGATTAGGGGATTGAGATTTGTGATTAATAAGGGGTAGTCATGCCATGTTAATGAATAAATTCAAATGAGCTAACATGAATTAAAATAGACAAGGGTAATAGGAAAGGGCAAAGTTGGGAAAAGAGCATTCTTATACCCTAAACCCTTAGGAATACACATTCATTACTAAATCTAAAATCAAAGTATAGAGGCCGGCCACCATTAAGCAAGAAGAAGATAAAGAAAGCAAAGTAAAGAAGATTGATCAACTTTATCCATTCAAATCTCAGACTCCAAAATCTCAAAGCTAAGGTGAATAATGACTACATCTCATGTTTCCTAATGATTTTCGGTTTTAAGGTTAAACTTGATTTATTTTGCAAGGTTATGTCATGTTTTTGAATGATTAAATGTTTATATATGCTTGTTGATGATTTATTCTTATTCATATAGGTTTTATGATATGTTTTAATGTGAAAACCCTATATAATGACATCCAAATGCCTTGCGATTTTAGATTTAGATCAGAAATGATATTTTAGAGAAGATTTTCAATTTTCATAATTTTTTGAATTAATGTGGATTTTATATTAATTTTCTAGTGAAGAAAATGTTTATTTGGGTTTAAAATAATTTACGGCTAAATTATTTATGTTTTGGGTCCAAAATTATTATATGTTGGAAAACATATAAAAATGATTCTTTGGAATTTTTGTAGAATTTTCCTAAGTGTTTTAATAGATATATAAAATTATTTAAGGTATGAGACTTAAATGTTTTATATATTTATAAAAGGAGAAGGGGTATTTTATAAATAAATTAAATTGTTTATTTATGAAATATTGGCAGCACTTTTAGAGAAGACAATTAGCAACCAATAATATTTTGACAAATAAGGCGGGTTAGTTGAAAAGAATTTCTTTTTAAAGTTATAATCAGTTTATACATGCTTTTATCATATTTCGCCACTTTCGGCACCAGGGGTTCCAACTTAGTAGCTCTGCCACCATCATTATCAAAACCAATGCGCACGACATCATAGACTTGGTGTGCAACGAATTGGATATAGATGGAAGGTTTTGGGTCGACACTATGGGGTCAGGGGTCGAAGCGCTACTTTGCTTTCAAATGAAAAACGCGCTGCTTTGCTTTCGAAGGGTATGCTTTCAAGTTGGTTGGCTTTTGGCCGAGTCAAATGTTTTAAAGGAAAGGTTTTGAATGGGTTACGCCTTTTGTTTTAAGTAAATGCTTTCGAATGGGGTCGAAACCCCTAGCTGCCGCTTTTCTACCTTTCGAAGTCAATAGTTTCGGAAGGTATACTTTGTTTTAAAACTTAGCCACTCCTCCAATGCCTTCGGAAGGGTTGGTTTCAATGCCACCACTTCTTCACTTAGGAATTGCTTTCAAAAGGGAGCTTTCGACTTAATGTTTTAATGACCCTTTTGCTCTGTTGAAGGTAGAACCCAAAGGTTTCGAAGGAGTTAATTTTAAATGGTTTCGAAAGGTGTTTCCATATGTTTTAAATTGAACCCAAATGCTTTCGAAAGGTTTGTTGTTTACAAAGGTTTTGATGCTTTCAAAAGGTTTTAAAGAAAGGTTTCTAAGGGTTGGTTCCCCAATGGTTTCGAAAGGTCTGAAAGGAAAGGTTTTCTAACTGTTTTGAAAGGTAACGTGTAAATGTTTTAAAGAAGGATGTCTAAGGCTTTTTAAGCTTTCGAATGGAAGGTTTTTCAATGGTTTTGAAAGGTTTATATGAATGGTTTCAAAATGAATGTTTTGGCCTTTCGGCCTAGGTTAAAAAGAAGGGTTTACTTGGTTTCAAAATGGGTACTTTCAATGGATTCGAAAGGGATACTTTCAAAGGTTCAAATGTTTTCATCAACAAAGATTTGTGTAAAGAATATATATAACATAGCAAGGTGATTTTGAGTAAAGCATAAAGTATATATTTTCCTTGTTTAAGTTTGATTTAAAAGGTTTTAAATCAATTTTAAGAAGAAAAAGTTTTCTAGGAAAATTAAAGGGAATGTTACCCTAAGTAAAATGGCACAGATATTTGTATACCAGATGGGACTGGTATAGTGTCGCGTCCTATACATTAGCTATTAGCTCTAGCTAATTTAGTCCAAAATTCCAGTGTGTAGGGCTTTATCATAGATAAGAATAAAATTATGATTACACACAGAAGGGAATATATATGTTTGTACAGAGGTAGGTTATTGGTGAACCCGTAAAACCATTAGGATCGGGTGACTCTGGGAGAAGATAAGTTAGGGACAGAGCGTCCAGAAGAGGAGTATCTAACAGATAAGTTAGGGACAGACCGTCCAGAAGAGGAGTGTCTAACAGGTGTTAGATTATTTTATTTATATTGTCTGGTAGGTCCGAGTCAGACAAAGATTAGTAGTTAGCCAAACAAATTTATAGTGTTCAGACAGATAGTTCATTTGTTACCTGATATAAATGTTTACATGATAATGCTTTACAGTTTTAACCAGTTTTGGTTGCAGGAAATGATTTGCAAAAGATATGTTTTAAAATGATATTAGTAAGGGGAAACCAATTCCGCTAAGCGGTGTGGTCTCGCTTAATATCAAATAGCCGAGATGTATAGTATTATTCACACGAGGCTTTATGTCTGACTTGAAGTTTATGTTTTCCCCCTTGAACTCTCGGGTGCTCAAAATTGATTTGAATAGACTAAGGGTTGAGGATTTTCAAGTTTTAATAGGTTGGTGAATAAAGCTTCCAGAGACGAGCAGGTGGCTGACGGATAGTTATTTAGGAGTTGCTGTTTTATTTTGTTTGATTCCGCTGTGTTGTATTAAGTCAGATATGACTATATAGTACTCTAGTCAATCAAGGGGTCATCTTCATATGTCGCTCTTGGCGTATTTATGTAATAATTATATTTTATCTGAACTTGGGAAACGATTGGGTTTATGTTATCTGGATATGAAACACGTTTTATGAAATGTAATCAGAAATGTTGTTTTTATGAAATCTGTGATTTTGTTTCATATTCATGTGCTTCTGATATTATGGATACCATTAACATTACCGTATTTGGTCATCGGAAGTTAATACTATGGATGACCGCAGTATCTGTAGCGCTTAGCTTCGGTCCTCTAGATAGGGGATGTTACAACTTGGTATCAGAGCACAGGTTTATGAAAAACTTTAAAATAAAATGATTTTTAAAAACATAATCCTAAGGAATTAGAGATAAGATCGGGGTATGTGATAACGCTATAGTAACGTACTTGTATTTGCTATATATAACTATATACTATATCTATATTCTCCCATCCCTCTTAGGCTATTCTTCTGTATCTCACGAGGCTTGAAGACAGATATGGACGTTAGAAGTGGAAGAGTGAATCTTGGAGGAAGCACCACCACCAATGGAAATGCCATGCCGAATACTAGAAGGAATCAAGGTCAAGCACAAGCAGGAAATGTTGGTGCTGGAGTCCCACTAGTGGATATGGGAGCTATGTATCAGTTTTTCGTGTACATGATGCAAGCTGGAATTATTGCTGGAGCGGGGGTTCAGGAAGCTTCGGTGGTCAACAACTATGCTATCTTGAGTAGAGACTATGTTAGGCTTGGAGGGAAGCCATTTATCAAAATTGAAGATGCTATTGAGGTGGAGAACTGGTTGCTGCATTGTGTGAGCATCTTTGAAGAATTGGGGCTCAATGATGAACAGAAGAGAATGCTTGCTTCGAGACAGCTTCAGGGAGCAGCTTTATTCTGGTGGAATAGTGTGACGGTTGGAGTGAATGAAAAGATGATGACATGGGATGAGTTTAGAAGAAGGTTCCAAGAGAGGTTCATGTCTGTGATGGCGCAGTCTGCTTTTCCTAGAAAAGTTTGCTAAGTTGGAACAAGGGGAGATGTCTATGTTGGAATATTCTAGAAGGTTCGAGGAGTTGTCAAGGTATGGGTATGCCACTGTGGATACTGTGATGAAGAGAAATGAGAAGTTCATAAGGGGGTTGAAACCTGAGTTGGCAAGGGCTACATTACCTCATATTAGCGATCCTTGTGATATTGCAGTAGAGATGGTGTTGAGGTATACGAAGATACTTGCTTCTCTGAAGAAAAATAAGGAAAAGGAGGTCCAGGTGGGGCAGAGTCAGAAAAGGAAATTCTTTCGTAAGAAGGGTTCTCAGAAAGGTGGAGCCGCGAAGAAAGGGAAGTTGATGGTTGTTTGCTATAAGTGCGATAAGAAGGGAGATTTTGCTAATGAATGTCGTACTGGAAAGGCGAAGGAAGTGATCGGGAAGAAAAATATCAGATGCTTCAACTGCGATCGGATTGGTCATTACAAGAATCAATGCAAAGAGCCTACTAAGGTTGGAATGGGCAAAGTATTTGCATTGGAACCAGCAACATCAAGGCCAACAGCACAGGAGAAAGGGAAGGCAGTGTTGGGAGGTACCCTTCAGATTCATGGTATGTCTGTTAGCGTTTTGTTTGATATTGGTGCATCACATTCTTTTATATCTCGTTGTTTGGTAGATAAGCTTAACCTAGAACCCTCATACTTAGTTACTTTCTTAAGGGTTGCAAATTCGATAGAAGGGTATGTGACACTTGGGATGAAGTGTGACCACCTAGAATTTGATTTGTTAGGTCATACCTTTGTTTACAGTTTGCATGTGTTTGATTTCGTAGGGTTCGGAATAATTTTGGGTATGGATTGGTTAAGTAAGTACGATGCTAGGATATTTTGCCATGATAAGAAAATATCACTTAGACACCCTGACTGTAGTGATCAGATTGCATATACCATAGAAAACCCTAGTTGTGAGGTGAATGCTTTGTTGGGTGTTGTGGAGGTAGAAGATGAAGTGAATTGAGTTTTCGTAGTTAGAGAATTCGCAGATGTCTTTGAACCTGTAGTAGGGTTTCCACCGAAATGAGCCATTGAGTTCTGAATAGATTTGGTGCCGAGAGCAGAACCAGTAAGTAGGCCGTCAAGCAGAATGACACCTACCGAGATGAGGGAGCTGAAGGTGCAGTTGGTGGATTTGGAAAGCAAGAGTTTTATTAAACCTAGTAGTTCACCTTGGGGAGCAGCCGCAATGTTTGCTAATAAGCCGTATGGATCATTGAGGTTATGCATCGATTATCGTAAGTTGAATGAGAAGACGATAAATAATCGATATTCATTGCCAAGAATTGATGATTTGTTCGATCAGTTGAGTGGAGCCAAAGTATTTTCTCAGTTGGATTTAATAACAGGTTTCCATCAGCTTAGAGTAGCAGAGGATATTATTCCTTTGACGGTGTTTAGAACCAGATATGGATCGTACGAATGGTTAGTGAAGCCGTTCGGACTAACTAATGCGCCAGCATTCTTCATGGATTTGATGAACCGAATTTTCTGAGAGCACTTGGATAGGTTCGTATTGGTGTTCATAAATGATATTTTGATATACTCTAAGGATGAAATAGAGCATGAAGTTCATCTTAGAATTGTGCTTGAGACACTGAGGCAGCATCGGCAGAAGGTAAAATTTTCGAAGTGTCATTTCTAGAAGAAGGAAGTGAAGTTTCTTTGTCATGTAGTCTCAGAGGAAGGGTTGTCTGTAGATCCGACTAAGGTTGAAGCGGTGAATAATTGGAAGAGACTCGAGACAGTGACTAAGATAAGGAGTTTTCTTGGATTGGTTGGATATTATAGGAGGTTCATTAAAGGTTTCTCACGGATAGCAGCACCGATGACCAGACTGACGCGAAAAGATGTGAAGTTTGTCTGGACCGATAAGTGTGAGGAAGCATTCCAGAGCTTGAAACACTTATTGACCCATGCACCTGTATTAGTTGCTCCAGAGGCGAATCAGGATTTGGTAGTATATACATATGCACATAGAACTGGATTAGGAGTTGTGATACAGAGAGGTAAGGTGATTGCTTATGCTTCTCGACAGCTTAGACCGCATGAGGTTAGATATCCAACGCATGATTTGGAGTTAGCTGCAGTGATATTTGCATTGAAGGTGTGGAGACATTACCTTTTGGGAGAGAGGTTTGAGCTTTATACGGAACATAAGTCGTTGAAGTATTTGTTCTCTCAGAAGGATTTGAACATGAGATAACAAAGATGGTTAAAGTTTATTGCTGCTTATGATTTTATAATTGAATACACTCCAGGGAAAGGTAATAAGGTTGTAGATGCACTTAGTAGAAAACATCAGAATGCAGTGTTGGCAATGATAGCAGAGTGGAAAGATTTGGAAGCGTTGTCGACTTGCAGATTGCAGTGGAGATCTGAAGTTGGGTCTCGTGAAGGAACTGCTGTGTTATCTTGTTTAGAAGTTCGACCGGTTATGATTGAAAGGATTGCTTCTAAACAGGAGGATGATCTAGTGTTGGCTGAACATATTAAGAAGTTAAGGGAAGGAACGGAGAGCAATGACTTAAAGGATTTTAGTCTTGAAGAAAGGAAGGTAGGTTATGTGTTCCGAATGTGGGGGACATAAGGAAGGAAATTTTGGAGGAATGCCATCGTTCGAAGTTCACTATTCATCAAGGAGGAACTAAGATGTATCAGGACATGAAGCAGAGTTTCTTCTGGGAAGGAATGAAGAAGGATGTTGGCTTATGGGTGAAGCAGTGTTTGAACTATCAACAGGTAAAAGCCGAATGTCAGAATCCAAGTGGGTTGCTTCAGCCATTAGATGTTCCAGCTTGGAAATGGGATTCTATTTCTATGGATTTTATAGACAGTCTGCCAAGGTCAAACAGAGGAAATGAAAGTATATGGGTCATAGTGGACAGATTAACCAAGAGTGCCCATTTCATTCCAGTTAAGTCAACTAGGACGGCACCTGTTTTGGCTAAGTTATTTTTGAAGAATGTAGTTAGACTACATGGAATTTCTAGCAACATAGTAAGTGATAGAGATTCCTTATTCACTAGCGAGTTCTGGAGGAGTCTATAGGAGGTTTTGGGAACCAAGCTCAAGATGAGTACCGCTTACCATCCACAAACCGATGGGCAAATGGAAAGTCTTGGAAGATTTGTTAAGAGCTTGTGTGTTAGATTTTGGAGAATCATGGGACGACCATCTACACTTAGTTGAGTTTTCGTATAGCAACAATTGTCAGACTAATATAGGGATGTCACCGTCTGAAGCTTTGTTTGGAAGGCCATGCTAATCTCCAGTTTGTTGGTTAGAAACCGGGGATAGAATGGTTCTTGGTCCATATTTGGTTAGAGAAGCTGCAGAGAAGATTGAGCTAATTCGGAATAGGATAAAGGAAGCTCTGTCTAGGCAAAAGAGTTATGCAGACATAAGACGGAAAGACTTAGAGTTCCCAGTTGGAGATCATTAGTTTGTTAAGGTAGCACCGATGAAGGGTGTGATTAGATTTGGAAAATCAGGGAAGTTGGCATCGAGATTTGTAGGACCATTTCCTATTATAGAGAGGATCGAGAAAATCGCATATAGAGTAGAGTTACCGAATAATTTAGCAGGAGTCCACGATGTTTTTCATGTTTCTCATCTAAGGAAGTGTGTTGGAGATCCGGAGTCTACTATAACACCGACTATGTTAGATGACTTGGTAGTAGAACCGGACTTGACTATAGTTAGAAAACCAGTTCGTATAGTCGCGAGAGATGAGAAAAGGCTAAGGAACAAGACAGTCAGATTAGTGAAAGTCCAATCACTACAACAAACTGGACATTTAACAGCGTTTATAAAACGCTATAGAAGCCTTTAACAGCGTTTTTATCTACGCTGTGTAACAACATGCAGTTATAAGTCAGGAACATACCATATCAATAGAGTAAACGCTGTAAAATGCCATTTTTAATAGCGTTTTTTGGTTGTTATTAATGCATTTTACAGCGTTTATGCTGAAGTGCTAAATCCTTTTCATAGCGTTTAAATTCTGCTGTCAACTATATTTAACGACGTTTATCTCTTGCTGTCAAATTTATTCATAGCATTTAATTTATTGCTATGAGTGATCTTTTTACTACGTTTACCATTGTTAAGAACCCTTTTATGACAGTTTAAAAACGCTGTTGAAGTGTACACATCATTTTACAAATGCTATCGTTTACTGTTTTTGGGTTTTCCCTTTCAGCGGTTCTATTTCTATGCATATCAATCATAATTTATATACCAACGCAGTTAAAATCAACACGTACATTTCATAATCAACATAATATATTAACCACACATTTCATAATTAAAACACATGATATTCTTACATCAAAACATATATAATATGTCCATAATATTCATAAACAATGTAAAACAAATA
Source organism: Allium fistulosum (assembly GCA_030737815.1). Classification (NCBI taxonomy): domain Eukaryota; kingdom Viridiplantae; phylum Streptophyta; class Magnoliopsida; order Asparagales; family Amaryllidaceae; genus Allium; species Allium fistulosum. The sequence goes on from CM060907.1 coordinate 995,351,866, forward strand.
GTAGCTAGTGACCAAAAGTAGTCGTACAAAAAGCATACAAACCAAAATGTAGTTCTGGCATCAAAAATAAATTTGAATCTATAACATGCTGCGGCACTTTTTTGTATCAAAGATACCTATTTACCTGTAAAGTAAAAGTTTAAAAATTAACAAAAATAAATAATTAATATAATAAACACAATCTGAAACATAGCTAATGCAAGCAACAGTAACATGAAATGCAGTCTAGAACAAGTGAAAAGTGATGGTACTGTTTATATGATATTATTTAATATATTTATAATTTATTTTATAATACTTCATGTATAATTTTGTATTGTTTGCGTATATATAATTCTATGATACGTTTATATTCTCCAGTTTAATGAGTTTATCCATTATTATTATTATTACCACCACCACTATTACTTGTATGTTGAGTGTGTACGCAATTTACGAATATAATTTATATGATTTGCGTATATATGTATCGTTTATATAATATTTATTTATTATATATATAATTCGTATTAATTCATATACTTATTATATACATTTATTATATTATATGTTATATTAATTCATATATAATTTATATAAATTAGTACGTAAAATTCTATAATAATTTTTCAAGCTTTGGTTAAGTTTATCAAGATATTATTATTACTCGTACTACTATTACTATTACTATTTACTATTGCTATTTATAGTATGTGTGTCTGGGTGTACAATTTAATATAGTTTATATGATTTACATATAAATATGTAGTTTATATATATTCATATGCTCATTTATTATATATATATATATTATAATTATTATATATTAATTCATATATAATTCATTTCTATAATAAGCTAACATGCTAAGATATTGTGATTATTATCCATTCGTACTTCACATGGTATAATTCAGACATAGCATAATTAATTCATACATGGGAATTGATGTAATGCTTTTGATTTCTATGTCACAATAGGAGTTGATGTCACTAAATTTTTTTGTATAGAAGTTGTCATAAGTTTGATTTCCAATAAGCACATTCTTTTTGTTTAAATATTTTTGTACCATTTTGGTTGTTCAAGGAAACATTTTAAATATCTCTATGAAAGATATATGATGTAGAAACATCTCTCAATCTATATACAGTCTATGATATATAATGAAGTTTTATATAAGCTATATATGATGGAGGTTATACAATGTTTTTGAGTTAATCTAATAATTAGAGTTGATGTCAAACAAAATTTTGGTGGTAGCGACGGTTACAAATTTGATTCCTAGGTGATCTGTAAGAGCACTTTACACCTAGACTATCAGTAGAAAAACACAGTTTTAGGTTATGGAAGTGAGAATGAGCTAATAATCAGTAAAGGCGCTTAAGAAATCACTATTTTCTTCCCATTGCCCGTACTGTCTAGCCACTCAATGACTTTAGAAAAGCATCTTTGCATGACAAGCCATTAATAGTTAATCCAGTGAGAGAACTAGATGAGTTCACTAAAATGCCATTATCGCCTGTATATGGTTTACCATGATTGTGAGTTTCACCATTTGGAGTCACAACTTGAACAATTCGAATGTTGTATTTTTCAGCAAATTCATGATCACGAGAATCATGTGCAGGTACAGCCATAATTGCTCCAGTGCCATGACTATTTAATATTTTCTAGCTACTTGCATTGCACTACTGAAAGAACAGGTTGTAGAGCATAAGGAAGAAGTGTCATTTATAATTAAAAAAAGCATATTTCTGTGACATAACATGTTTTTATTATGATATTTATATAGCATAACTTTCTCCGGAAAGTTGGAATGAACATCTAGAAGTTGTAGAAATGAACCTTCCCAAGACATAATTTGCCACCCAAATTGGAATGAATTCCCCAATAGCAGGATTCTTCGCATATGAACCACTAAAGACTCCAGTTTTTTCTTTCTACTGATCAGTTCTTTCAAGTTCACTTTTCCGAGTTGCAATTTCTTGATAATTTTCAACCTACATTTACAATCTAGTTACATCAGTAGAAAAACACAGTTGATGATGCAGAAAACAAATTATACTTAACTTGCAAGATCTATAAAAATATAAAGGTTGCCAAGTTTATGATTTGTTATTTCAAGTTTAGATCCATAAAATATTCGCAGTCACACTAAAACATTGCTTGTGATCAAATGTTGATTAAAATCACCATTCGTTCACAACAAAAATAGAGATGTGGTAGATCTAACAAAGAGTCATGACACACCAAATATCCCCCAAAAAATAGAAAGTGAATAACAATATTAAAAAGCAACTGTACATAGTAAGATTAAGTCAACACTGGTCATATCTTATGATGAGTCTACTCTTTTGAAATTGATGTAGGTTGACCATTTATGTGAAAAACAAAGCATGCTTAGTATGTTGCTAAGGAGAACCTGAGCAAAAATTTAATCTATGTTGTTACAGGTCGAATGAAGCACTTTAAGGTCAATGTTCCAAAAAGTACAACACATGAATAAAGTGATAAACAAATAAACACCATTATAGAAAACCAAGGCAAAATGATGTAACACCTTTCTTGTAGTGTTAGCACCTATTCAGTCAAAATAATCATTACTAATGTAAAATTAAGGGTACCATTACAGGTTTGGTTCTACGTAAATTTTGTATTGAGATCCAAGGAGGAAAATGTTATAAAATGAACATCTAGATGAAAAATTACTATCAATATGACATCTAATATTCAATCATCGCTTACTGAAGGAAATATGCATCACCAATCTTTTTTCCCACCAAACATATAATTAGCAAAGGAAGTTGGGAGTGGGAAAAAATGTATATTGCTATTCCTTTGCTTTCTTTACTTCCATAAACCAAACCATAAATTCTACCTATCATGAACAGCTCCTAAACTAAAAGAATATGTAAGAATTAAAACAAATAAAATGACCACCGATATTTGATTGATGAAATATACAAAAAAAATGTATTGACAATGTGTACAAATATTCACATTTCTATGCTTTATACTATAACGCATAATAGAATCAAGTGATAAAGTCACACAAATCATGGTTCCTATGATTTTTGATACTATTGCTAAGGACCTCTGTTATATTCTAGGTTGTGTTGTTTCACATTCAGCTTATCCATTACACGCGTCTGCAAAGTGTGGGTAGGAGAATAATCACCATATTATGTGCATCGTAGTATAATTTAAAACATATAACTGTTTAATAAGTCACAAAAATTCATATTATGTTAACTTAATAATAAAAACTCAAAATAAAAAATGTAAAACAACACTAGAATTTTAAAAATACCTTAAAAACAAAAAAAGTGCCTCCTCCAAGTTCTCCTAAAGTGATGAACAAGAAGAGCCTGAGAGTTTAATCCTTCACAAATCAAATAAGAAATTCACTTTATGTGCTTACGAAAAAGCAAATGAAAAGTAATTGAACGATGTCAAAAGATTGTATTTATGGTTTAGAATACCTGAGCAACAAGTATTTGGCTACTTCGTATCATGCATCCCCAACCAACATCGCTAGTTAACTTCGAATTAACTATAGTTTGAAAACCTGGAATGAAAATGCAATGTACATATAAATTGCATGGTACAGCAAACTAGTGAACGTTTTTTATTTCCTTTTTTTGGCAGGATAACAAATAAGCTCATGAGGTATCTCCAAACATACCCTATGAATAACATTAATTCTTCATAGCCTCGTGTTACATGTGATATGAAGTATCTTGTATGCTCATTCAATCTCCTTAGTCTTCAAGATGCAAAAAGCCATTGAATACTTAAGCAATTAGATGAGCATGCTACGGATCTCAGATTCTCCAAAGTAACAACCTTTTCTATATGATGTCAAATTCTTGGAACTTCATTCTTAATAATCATTTATGAGTATTCCAAAAGTGTATAGACAATTAACAAGGAAGAGGGTGTTAATAATGGAGTGGGTGTTTGGAGAAAGTCCAAGAGACTTATTACTATGGTCAACAACAAGCAATGATAATAAAATAGAATGCAAAATAATGACCATCTTGAGGCAAGAACTCGTCTTCTTGATTTGGTAATGATGCACTTCAACCATTACAAATTATCTTCGAAAATCACACCCACTACACCACTGTGGTGCCTATTTTAGTAAATAAAAGCATGTACATGAATATATTGAAGAAGGTAGTAACTAAAATTACCAGTAGCATTATAACATGCTAATACAAGGACAAATACAATACTTTCTGCTAGATATAACAAAATGCACACGTGCTTAGTTATAATATTTTAGAAGATAGGAAAATCAGCTATCAAATCTATTCAAAACCTTGTTATTTTGTAACATGTAAAAAACATAAATTGTTGAAACGCTTTTTTTTAAGCAAAATGTTAGTTCTCATTGGTGAATCATTCCAGAACCTCATTTGTCAATGAATGGTAGGCATTTCTTTCACCTCATTATAACAAGCAAGGGTTAAGGTTTAAATTTGAAGATTAGGACAACTAAATCATCAAATAAATAATTACCTCGGTAGATACGAAAATCAAACCTTGTTAAATAATCCCAGAGACTATTCAACAAAATGACATCTTGTGAACTAGATTTGCTAATAGAGAATGTACTAAAGCAAATTTAATGATGCCAGGTATACTAATATTGCACCTAAATTAAACTCTAGTTTCAAGTATTCCTTCAAATCATTGCACTCATTCGTAGCATCTCAAGAATAAGTAATATAAGTGTGCACTAATTAGTGTTTCTTCTTAAGTTATAAACATGAAAAAACCTTAAATTTCTACAAGCTATAACTGTGCACTAATTAGTTTTGATGCTAACACGGTGGAAATGAGGAAATTTGTATACGCGAAGTCTTTGATTGAAGTTTATCATGATAAGCCTCTGCCCTCTATGCTTAGAGTTATAAACATGAAAAAACCTTAAATTTCTACAAGCTATAACTGTGCACTAATTAGTTTTGATGCTAACACGGTGGAAATGAGGAAATTTGTATACGCAAAGTCTTTGATTGAAGTTTATCATGATAAGCCTCTGCCCTCTATGCTTAGAGTTCTTGTTGCAGAAGGTCACATTGCTGTTGTTGACGTCCATTATAGTTGGGTTCCTGATATTTTCACAACCTGTCACTCATTTGGTCATACTTTGCAATCATGCAAGTACACCACCCCTCCTAATACTAATACAGTTGGTGTTGACCTACTGCCCATTCTAGTCAAGATCCCACTCCCTCGACCTCTGATTCATAAATGGGTCTCTAAGCATATGCTAGCCACTCCTCCTTTTATTACTGCAACTACAGTTGAAACTACTACGCCAGGCTCTCCTCATGATATTTCATCTTTGGTAATCTTGGCTCTAGATCTCATAGGGCTATAGTCGATACTCCCCTATTTGAAACAGTTGCAGGCCCCCCTACAGATGTTATATTATGTGCCCCAATGAGCTAGTATGGTTCCATATTGACTCTAAGATGCGTTTAGATCCAAAGAGTGGCATTTTCTTTAAGTTCGTAAGCAGCGAAGAAGGTGAAGTGAGATGTTTATTCTACCATGTTATAGGCGTTGGACTTTATTTGTCTGATTTTGGTGATCCTAGGGATAGGAATTGGGCGGTTCGGGTTGATGACATATGGGATAAGAAATTTCTATATGTTATGAGTGCTTGGATTACGTGCATAACCTAGGGTCGTTGTTTTCTCGATATTTGTATATTATTGGTCCCGTTTCATCTTTGGTTGGTAGTGATTCATCCTCATCTGAGGGGGGCTAGTCTGTTTTTTTTAGTAGTTAAGACACTGTTGTCGTTTTCATATTATGTATAGTTTCATTGTAGTTGTTGGGGGTACATATGTCTCACACCTGTTTTAGTTATATATACAGTGGAATGACCACTATAATCCAGTGTAGTTGCTCAGGCATCTTTGCCTCACATCTGTATTAGTTGTTACAAAGTGGTTTGACCACTATTTAACCAAAATGCACGTGCTAAATAATATTCTTTATTTTGCACATCAATATATATATTTATATAATAGATTATATTATTTTATTAAACCCGATTCTTTATTAGAGAATAACTCTATTGCCTCTTTCATATCTCAAAAGGAAAATTCTATTCATACACCAAAAATCGCCTAACATAAACCATTACTTTTGCTAAAAAATCTATTACCAAATTACTCTTCCTTTTAATTGCATTTTAATCTTTTTCTTATAACCCATCGAAATAGAACATTAAAATTAATGATATTTTATAAAATCTATACATTTTCTATAAATAAGTTAATATTTTTTTTACCATTAAACCTAAAATAACAATTAAGATAACTTTCACAACTATCTTAATTTAAAAGTAATTATTGTTTTTTCTAAACTTAAAGTTGATTTTATTGAAATTGAGAGTTTTTTTTAAGAATTAAAGAAACCAAAAAATTAATACCAAAATTTAATGTTTATTTTATTGAATTTTAGTTTAACTTAGTGCTAGAATTTCTAGATTTGTGCAAATGAGTTTTAAGTTTTAAAGTGTGAAGATGATGAAGATTAAAACAAAGGTAATTTTGTAAAAGAGGTGGTGTATGCAAAGTAATTTTTGGTGTATGTTAGTTTATTACATTTTATGGTGTATGTTAAGAGATTATTGGTGTATGACTAGAATTAGCCATCCCGAAATTTTCGATGAACCTCACTAATTACTCTTAACCCCACTTATTTCTATATTACCCTTCATCTTTCCCAACCATAAATACATGCTACTTTAACTCACAAATTCATGCAATCTATCTTTACTTTTTATTGTTTGTCATCTAATGTTTGATCAATTTTTTCAGAATTATTAAGGCTCCACTTGGGAGTTTTGTAGCATCAATTATAAAAGGTTTTGAGAGTATCGGTTTTGACCGTAAATGATCATGACGGTTTTGATTAGTTTATATGAAGTGTTGTTAGTAGTTAGTACCGATCAATACATGCTTGAGAGTTTAACATATACTGGTTGTAAGAATTTTCCACTGAGGTAATATTACATGTATACCCTTATATTTATTATTTAGTTTTATGATGATTAATTTTCAATATGATTAGTAGGGGTATAGTAGAAAAAAATACACTACATCTAAAATATATACCCCTCAAAACACCCTAATTTGATGGGTTGAGAATTGCCATTAAAATTACACTACATCGGTTTTATAACCAACAATAACCGATGTAAAAAAGACTTGCAAGTAAGAGCTATTAGAACACCTGAAATATAAACCGTCCAGAATTAGTCAAAACCGATAAAAAAAACTTCTAAGTGGAGCCTAAGATTAAGTTTCAAATAAAATTATCTTAACCTAAAAATTTTATATATTTTCTTAGATTTCTTGATTAATAAGTTGGGACTTCTTGATTATGGCAAGAAAATCTAGATTGTAAATTGAATTGAATCATGTAAAAGGGAAGGAAGAAGTGGTGTAATGGGGATAAAAAATATTGTGTATTTGATTCTATCATGTTTCATCATTAAGATCACTAAAACATCGAAATTATAGAAATAATTTTGCCCATGTAAAATTTTCATATATAATGGGATGTGTAAGACATTAAATGGAGGGTGGATGGAAGTAGCCTAGACTACACACACTAGCATGAGATCCGTGCTTTGCACACGGCAATTGTTGGGTTTGTAGTGTAAAGGGTTATTTGTTGTAGGATAGTAGGTACATCGCTTGAGCCGTATGGGTTGAATGTAGTTTTTAAGATATTTTAATTTGGTTTACATAGTGGTAGAAAACAAAATAACTATGCTGGTACAATTCATTGCATTTACATGTTAGAGCAGTAAGGAAATAACCGAAAGTTTATAAAATTAGTCCTACTCAACAAACATTGAACAATTTCTGAGATCCAATAGATTACTTATATAGACTCATCTTCTACTCCACTGAAAATGTAAGAAGAAATCATACTATCTCGTTGATTAAATATATTATGATATATGAAGCTCATAATCTTCCTAAAGAACATAATGTGGCTGAATAATAAACAGTCACATATTACATACACAATATACATCAAGAGTAAATTAGTTTAAAGGAAAAAGTTTAATAAAATTTAATTTTAATGGACGTTAAAATTTAACTTCCGTCTCAAGGACAAGCGCCAAAATTTCACAATCGTTCCTGCTTTTTCAGTCTCTTTTCCTCTGCAAACAAAATTTCTCCTCCTTCATCAAACAATGGCAGCCGAAACCCAAATCAATTTTCTTCCCTAAACTGATTTACAAACGCAAACGACTTCGGAAGCTAAGTCGATGGACGTAAATCCATATATTTCAACAAATCCTGAACCAATAAACGATGAACCTAGGATTTCCAAAACTAGAGCTTCGAATGCTATGCGTACAGAAACAAAGACAAGACGAAAAACTAAGCCATCCACCACTGTTGATTCGACCGATATTCATGAAGAAACAAAGAGGACGAGAAAATCTAGGGCAGCAAAAACTGTGAATGAAGATGAGATGAAGAAACAAGAGCTTTGTGATGAAATCGTCAGTAGGAAAAGAAAGACAAAGGTATAACATCTGATTTTTTTTTCAAAATAAAAGATAATTTTAGAATGATAGTTGAATATATCATTTTAATTGTAAATAGTTTTACAATGAAAGTTTATTCTGAATTGGTAATCATATAGACAGTTTTAGAATGATAATTGAATATATCACTTTATTCGTTACATGCATTATGTTGAAATGGTAGATGAAAATAGCATTTCAGTTTTTGATAAATGTTAGATGATAATTAGATTGATATTTAAAGAATGATAGTTGAATATATCACTTTATTTATTTTATGTTTTTTGATGGAATGATAAATGATAAATGAAAATAGCATTTCAATATTTAATAGACGGTAGATGATAATTAGATGGATAGTTATTGAATGATAGTTCAATACATCATTTGATTTTTGCATGCATCATATTGAAATATTAGATGATAGTTGAATATAACATTCAGTGTTTGATAGATGATAGACAACAATAAGATGAATAGTTATAGAATGATAGACAAATGTAGAATTGAAAAAAATGATAGACAAACATAGCATGATAGAATGACAGTTGAATATATCGCTTTATTTACTGTATGTGTTATGATGGAATGATAAATGATAAACGAAAATAGCATTTTGATATTTGATAGACGGTAGATGATAATCAGATAGATAGTTATTGAATGATAGTTCAATATATCATTTGATTTGTATGCATCATATTGAAATATGAGATGATAGATGAACATAACATTCAGTTTTTGACAGTTGATAGACAACAATAAGATGAATAGTTACAGAATGATAAACAAATATAGCATTGAAAAAAATGATAGACAAACATGGCATGATAGAATGATAGTTGAATATATCACTTTATTTACTGTATGTGTTATGATGCAATGATAAATGATAAATGAAAATAGCATTTCGATATTTGATAGATGGTAGACGATAATCAGATAGATAGTTATTGAATGATAGTTCAATATATCATTTGATTTGTATGCATCATATTGAAATATAAGATGATAGATGAACATAGCGTTCAGTCTTTGACAGATGATATAAAACAATAAGATGAATAGTTACAGAATGATTGACAAATATAGCATTGAACAAAATTATAGACAAACATAACATGATAGAATAATAGTTGAATATATCACTTTATTTACTATATGTGTTATGATGCAATTATAAATGATAAATGGAAATAGCATTTCGATATTTGATAGACGGTAGACGATAATCAGATAGATAGTTATTGAATGATAGTTCAATATATCATTTGATTTGTATGCATCATATTGAAATATGAGATGATAGATGAACATAGCATTCAGTTTTTGATAGTTGATAGACAACAATAAGATGAATAGTTATAGAATGATAGACAAATATAGCATTGAAAAAAATGGTAGACAAACATAGCATTCAATATTTAAACTGTAATAGCATACATTGAAAAAAAGTAATGATAGACAAATATAGCGTTTAAAAAAATAATGATAGATGAATATAGCACTAGAAAATTATGCATTCATAGTTGAAAAAATTGAAATATAAAAATAAGAATGCATTTAAAAAATGATAGATGAAAATAGCATTATAGTTTGTTAAATACAGAATTATTCATTCATAGTTTTCTGTATAGGAATCAAAAGGTAAAAGATTGAGGAAAGCAGAAACAACAGAAGGAAAAAAAATCAAAGAAAGGATCTCAGGAAAAAATTCAGTATCGATGTAGCTTGCTTCCAATGATAAAAAAATTTCGAAAAATTAAGGAAAAAGGAGGTTATTTTGTAGATCAATTGAATTATTTAAAACAAACACCCTTCGAAAAATTTATGCTAATGTTTCTCAAATTTTTTTATCCATAGCCGATTTTACAAAATCATCAACAACCTTAGATGATATCATAGAAACATTTTTTATCGATGAAGAAGCTTTTAAAGTGGGGAATATTTTTCTAAAAATCAAACCTGAAGATGTTTCAATTCTCTTTAGCTTTCCTTTGCTTGGAATTAATAATTTTCCATTACCTAAAAAGAGTTTAAAAATGTTCCAGACAATTGTAAAGATTTTGTACTAAGAAATTTTGGAACAGTAGAGCACATCACAAAGGATCTTACAATTCCCAAGATAAATAATGTACTGGAAACACAACAATTTTAACATGAAACTGATTTTTCAAAACTGATTATTATTCTTGCAATGATAACCTTCTTCTTTCCCGACAACCAAAGATACTTACCATGGGTATATATTCCTTATATCCTTGATCAAAACAAAATGAACTCGGTATCATGGCCGGTTTCAATTCATCATTCATTGATTAGAGCTTTGACGGCTTTCAAAACAAAGTCAAGAAACATGATGGGTTGTTCCATGCTCCCAATCGTAAGTACGACATTCTAACTTTATGTTAATGCATCTATCTCTATAAATTAAATTATACACATTATATGTTTTAACAAGTAATATTTTATTTTTAGTTTTTCCTACGTGAGCATGTGAATTTGATATCTCCATTAGCAACATACTATTCTACCTTACCTAGATTTGGGAGGTGGAATATCGGAAGCTTGAAAAAGGTCATTTCAAGAGAAGCTTTGATGAACATGGAAAATAGAAAGGTATTATTTCTCACACAAGTACAAGAAATATATAATGATAGATAAATATATCATAACATAGTGTATATTAACAGTTTTCATTTTATTATTATACAGCCATAATTTAAATGATAGTTACATATATCATTTATGCAGAAATACAATTTTCTGTAGTTGTTACTAAAGAATGATAGTCAGATATATCATCACATGAAAAATGACAATTATATATAAAATTAGTTCATTCATTGTATGTTAGCTCATCCATTACTATTTATGTTATTACATAGATTTTTGTTGAAATAAGAAACCTGACTGAAGATGAAAAAGCACTTCTTCAACAAACAAGCCAGCAAAAATTTGTTTAGCTGGATACCAATGAGAATATTGGGATACAAAAAAAAGAAAACTTGGAAGAGACATCAAAAAAGCAAGCCGACTCAATGCAACAGTACATTGAAGATTTAGAAAGTAAATTGAAGAAGAGTGAAGAAGAATTAGAAAAGGAGAGACAGAAAATAATACAAGCAGAAGGCATTATCATATAGTTGAGAAAAGAAATCAAGATGTTGAAATCAAAAGCAAGAGAAGAAATAAAACCACCATCATTTGATCTCAATATAACTCAGGAAATTAAGATGATGCAGCAAGAGAAAGAACGATAGGATCAAAAGAAACCTTCAGAGGCAACAGAAAAATCCCCGACGGTGCATGAAAAAGCATAGAAGAAACCAAGCTCTTTAGTTTTAAGGATTAAAAAGCGCCAACGAAGGAATAAAATTGATCCTGATTGCCAGTATGAAATTGTTCACAGAAAAACAAAGAAAAATGTTGACAATGAAGACTAAAAGGAGCAACCTGAAACTGAGGAAGGTCAAAAAGAAAATACAAGTGAACATGAAAGAACAAAATGAAGAATCTGATTATGAAGAGGAATCTGAAACAGAAATAGATGAGCAAGTCACTACAGTTGAAAATGAAGAAATTATTGATGTTGATGGGTACTCGCCATCAATTAAAGCTTACAAGAGTAAAGATATCACAAAAAGCAGTATTCTACAATTATTGAATGAAGAACAACAAAACAAAATTCTTACTTTCTTCAAATTTAACGAAAATGAGAAGTAAGATTTCTGACCTTTTTCCTTTCATTATATTTATAATTAAATAAAATTGAAAAAAAATAATTTGTCAATTATTGATTTTCAATTACAGCACTGTAGCCTATGAAAAAGATGAAGGGAACAATGGAGGAATCACAATTGTGAAATCTATACTGGAAGCCGTTCCGTTTGAGAGGGTCACAGATGGACATGTATGCATCAAATTAGAATTATGATAGTAAAATAGTGTATATAAATGTATAAAATGAGAGAATGATAGGTAAACCTAGCATTCAACTTTTCAAAGTGCATATAAATGAATTGAATGGGAGAGTGACAACTAAAAGTAGCATTAGTATTTGTAAAATGCAGATAACTGTATAGGATGGGAGAATGATGGTTAAAACTAGCATTCATAGTTTTTTAAGTGCATATAAATGTATATGATGAGAGAATGATAGTTAAAACTAGCATTCAAAGTTTCAAACTGCATATAAATGTATTGAATAAGAGAATGGGAGTTAAAATTAGCATTGGTATTTGTAAAGTGCATATAAATATATCGAATGTCCAAGATGATTGTTTAAACTATCATTTGCATTTTTCAGTGCATTCAATGCAGTAAACATGTAAATGATAGTGAATACTAGCATTAATATTCCTGGTTCGAAAAATAGAAAAAATTAATTATTCCATAAAACTTACAACCTTCTTTGTTTGGTTAAACAACTTATTGATTGGTTATATTACAATCAAGAGATGTATGAACATAGTTACTAATTCACTGCAATGATGATGGTAAGTATAAGCTTTTCCTTATAAATATTAAAAAATAATATAAAGTATTCTAATACATATGAATGTGCAGAATGCTTTAGTACATGATCAGCAAACTATGATCAATGACATAGTCATACCGACAATAGATGTCATTGTGAAGGATGAATTTAAAAAGAAGATTTTCTTCCCTCTACATTACATAAACCATTGGAGCTTGTTGATGCTAAATTATGAAACAATGCAGTGGAGTCATTATGACTCAACCAAACCAAAAACCAGATCAACAAGAACATCATGTTGGATTATAAGGTTTTGAATGCTGACAAGAGACAAAAGTTCACGAATCTACGACTACGGAAAATCCGGACTCATCGACTCAAATATGATTCGTATTGATATTAATGTAACTAGAGTCAATAAATATAGAGTCTTGTATAGAAATTTGTTAAAATCTATCCTCAAAGCTCATCACTCACAAATTCATTTACGAAACCTGCATACGTTTTATAAAACTTTCATATACACACACAAAGTTTTTAAGTGCACTGAAAAAATAGTATTCAGTCGACTGAATACTATATTTCGGTCGACTGATTCTGTTTGAATTTTTTTTAATATGCAGTAGAGAGTCGACTGAACTGCTTAGGTCAGTCGACTGACACTATGCAAATTTTTTCGTGCACGTTTATATTCAGTCGACTGACTAAGCAAGTTCAGTCGACTGAATACTACAACTGTCATATTGTCCAAGAGACACTTCTTTTCACCAAAAGGTTTCTTCTTCATGGAAGGTTGCATCTCTTAGATTTTGATAGATATCTATTTCCAGCAGTCATATCTCCTTACACACTATATATATACTCAAGATTTATAGATTCAAATTACCTAATTTCTATTCTCTTTTGATCTATAGCATTTAGTATTCTTGAGATCAATATCTACTAGCTTTCATACAATCATTGCTTACGTATTCATTTCCATATTCTTCAAGCAATATTAAACTTCCTATTCTTTATACACTCACAAATATACATATCTACTTTGAGGATAATATTATAGGAAGGGTGTACTACAAGTGACAAATCTGTGTTAATCAGAACACACGAAGTCAAGTTAAAATCAGTCTATAAGAAAGTCATGTTCAATTGCTCAGGCAGTAAAGTCCTGTTCTGTTGCTCAGGCGGTCAAAGTCCTGTTCGGCTACTCAGGCGGTGTAATACCTGTTCTTCCAGGTTAAGTGAGGGTTGCTAGATATAATTCCAGAAGGAGTCTAGGACTGGACATAGAACGAGAGTTCGAACCAGTATAAAAATCTCTGGTGTCATTTTACTTTACTTTTTTATTTTCCGCACTAGTTATTTATTATATTATATTCTATATTACTCGATCCTATAACACGAACACTTTCATTTGGTATTAGAGCAAGGCTATCATATAACCGTAACATAGTTATCTGATATTGTTTTAATATGGAAAACAACACCAGCACTGTTGCTAACACTACATTTTTAAAAGGTCAATCTACTGCATGACCACCTCTATTTAACAGAATGAACTATAGCTATTGGGCTACTAGAATGAGAATATATATACAAGCAAGTAGTTATGAAACCTGGAACATTATGCAATTTGAATATATTATTCCTACTACTGAATATTCAACATGGTCTAACACACAAAATTAGACGCTATTGCAAATGCTAAAGCTATGAATATGTTATATTGTGCATTAGACAAAAATGAATTTAATAGAATAAGCATGTGTAAAACTGCTCATGAAATTTGGCGTACACTTAAAATTCACATGAAGGTACTAACAAAGTAAAACAGAGTAAAATTTCTATGCTCAAAAATCAGTTCCATAATTTTAAATTGAAGCAAGATAAGACTATAAATGAAATGTACTATAGATTTCAAGATATATATCATTCTTTGATAGCATTAGGAGAAACTTATACAGATTTTGATATTGTTTCAAAAATCCTCAACTCAGTAACGGATGAGTGAGAACGAAAAGTCTTAGCAATCGAAGAAGCTAACGACATTTCGATCATAAACTGGAGGAGTTGATAGGAAATCAAATGTCATATGAAGTTAATCTCCAGGAAAAATGAGTACATGCACAAGATAAGAAGAATATAGCATTCCAGGCAGAAAAAGATGAATCAGATTCAAATGAAGAAGATATGGCATTCATTGCTAAAAATTTCAAAAAGTTTTTGAAATTTAGAAAGAGAAACAAATTTAGAAATAACAAGAACAGCTCTAGCAACAATAACAACACCAACAAACCATCATCATTTGCTCTAGAATGTTATGAATGTCATAAGAAAGGCCACATCAAGAAAGACTGTCCTGTGAAAAAGAAAGACAAACATAAGCACAAAAAGACAGATTCAAGAAGAAAGCTTTCTCTATCACATGGGACGATTCAGAATCATCTTCATCATCAGATAGTGACTCGGACAGTGATTCAAACAAGCCAACATTTGCTTTGTGGCCACAAAAGATGAGGTAAGTGATCTAACTTTTGATGATCTTTTGGAAATCAATTCAGAATTACTTGATAAATTAAAAGGAAAAAATTGAAAGTACAAAGAAACTCTTGAAAATTTGAATAGAACTGAAATCGAAGTAGAAATACTAAGAGATGAAAAGAAAATTTTAGAAGAAGAACTTCAAGTTACTCAAGAATCTTGTTCTAATATGACATCTCAACTTTCTTTACTAAGTCAAGAGATAGAAATTCAAAAAGAAAAGAATGATGCTTTATTAATTGAGAATCATGACCTTAAAACAAATGTCAAGATTTTAGAGTAAGATAATTCTAGCCTTAAAACAAAGTTAGAAGACATTACTAAAAATGTCTCTAATTTTAATAAAGGCAGAGAAAATCTTTCCAAAATTATTGAAAATTCTCAAACTGTTTCTAATAAAAGAGGACTAGGATATAAGCATTCTTCTAAAATTATTCCTAAGAAAAAAAATTCTTCATATAAAAAAAATAAAGTTGAAAAACCTAATTCAACAATTTCAAATTTTACTAAAACAATCAAAATTTGGGTTCCTAAAACAAATAACTCTTTGATTAGAAATAAATATATAAAATCTTTATAAAAACTGTTCATAAAAACAAAGATTTTATTTTCAAAAGGAATACTGAACCCTCTTGGGTTTGGCTTCCTAAGACCTAACTCTTAGGACCCAAAATACAATGGTGGGTACCAATGTTAATTCTTTATTTTGTAGGTACCACCCAAAAAGAGAGGAAAATGGATACTAGACGGTGGTTGCTCAAAACACATGACAGGAAACAAGGAAATGCTAACGAATATTATCTACTCAGATGGAGGTTCTGTCACATTTGGAGATAATTCCAAAGGATATGTCATCGGCAAAGGCGATAAAACAACAATGTCTCATCCTCACTTTCTTATACCTCCATTAGCTCAGAATCGGTGAATCTTCCAACACCGACTCCCATATACGAACCCGTTCCTGTTGTTCCATCGTCTAACATTCACACTGGTTATACCCCTCCCGTCAAAAGAGCAAAACGTTCTCTATTTTTTGGCTCGCCGTCTACCAAAGAAAAGATAGACGACATCCATCACTATCAACGGGAGACTCTCGAGTTATAACGAGAACTATACTACAAGTAGAAGGTGAATGCAAAGCGGCTAAGCTTTCCTGAACAAGTGGCTCTTAAATTCTATGGTTCATCCTCACACAACACGGTTCATCAACCAACGACTCCTTCACGTCGTAATCCGTGGGAACCATCACCTCAACATCTACTAGTTTCTCCAAATTCTTGGGAACGTGGACAAGGTTGGTCACCACTACGACCTCTGCAAGTGAATACAAAGGTGGAACCGGAATACTACCACACTCCTTCCTCTTCCTCAAAATCTACTTAATTTGTGTTCTTATGTTTTTGAATTTATTGTACTACTATATTTATATTTTGTTTTAAATAATATATTTCTTGTTTTAAACTTTGTTATAAACCTAAACTTCTATGCTAAAAAAAACTTGTTGCATATTCCTAGAGAACTGTCTACCTGAAAATTCCTCAAATTCAGTCCACTAAACCAGGGAACCCAGTCGATTGAAACAACATTCCAGTATAATTTCGAACCTAAAGTCAGTCGACTGACACAACCAGACAGTCAACTGAATTGGCATAATTTACATGGAAAACTTTCAGGATAGGATCAGTCGACTAAACACCTGTATTCAGTCGACAGACCATTGAAATTTTTCAAAAGTTTGTCCTTTGTAGTCAGTCGACTGATTACATAAAACAGTCAATTGAATATGTCTTGTTTGAACATAAAAAACTCGAGATGAGTTCAGTCGACTGAACCCCTGTATTCAGTCGACTGACTCCTTTAAATTTGGTTTCAGTATTCAAAATCAGTCCACTGCCTATGCATATTCAGTCGACTTATACTGGGTACCCAGCTTTTGCCCTCTTCCTGCCTCTTCAAATATACTATTTACCTTTACCAAATTCACTTTTTACCTTCAATTTTTTTAACCTTCTACCATTAAAACTTTTCTCTACTTCAAATTCGCTAAGAAATTCTACAGTTCTCTCATCTATTAGTCCATACTTTTCAATTCACAACCTCCCACTTCATCACCAAAACCCTAGTTCTACAAATTGCTCCTAAAAGACCTCAACATTCTTAAGCCACAGTAAGTTCTTCGGATTCACAAATAAGAGCATGGCTACACAATGACAAGGCGGTGCAACACTTTGAAAAGATGCAAAGCTCTAGGATTTTTGAAGGTTCTTTTATCAAATTCCCTAATTTTTCTTCATATGCCATTCAAGACTTGGCTCGCCGTAGAGGATTGGAGCACCTCATTGATTTTGCGGCAAATAACAACAAGATTAATCACCTTCTTGTTAAACTTTTCTACGCCAACTTAAATCTAGACCACCACACAATTACAAATCAGGATGACTGCATTTGGACGGTGGTATATGGTAAAAAAAATTTTCTTCCACTACAATGACTTACACGGGTTCTACAATGTCCAGATGAAGGTGACGAGTTAGCTGAAATTGCCGTTAATATGGACACTCATGATCGGGTTAGTCATTTGTTTCTCTCGGACGACTTGACGGAGTTAAAAGCGGTAGCACTAAGGCCAAAAGCTCGCATAATGCATAGAGTGCTTACCCACACCATCAATCCCCGCACCGGAAGCTATGAGATGGTCTACCGGCGAGATTTCCAATCCTTATATGCCATTTGGGGAAATAGATGAGTTAACTGGGCGAAGGTCATTCTAGATGAATTCCAAACTTTTAACCAAGGTCGAATGAGGATGATCTACTATGGCGCTTACATCATGCGCATTCTCAAGCATTTTGAGGTTCCTTTTGTCGATTCCGAATGTTCGACCATAGGTTCCTTGAATACTAAAACTCTTAGCCTCATGAACCTACCAAAGCAATACCTTGACCACACCATAATTACTTGCGAACATTGGCTTGAAAACCAAGCCGCAGGTCAAGCTCAACCATCCTCCCAACAAGCTCGTCAACAAACTCCACATATGCAAGCCTCTTCATCATCCAAACCTCCTCGACCTACTCGAGAAGTCTACGAGATTCAAGAAATAGACCCTCAAGCTCGGCCCCACGAAGCCGTGACTATCATTGCTCGTAATCAAAGACTTCTCGATAATCGTCTATCTCGGGTTGAATCGACTGTTTCTGAGTCGATAAAAATGTCACCAAAGTCAATAAGAAGCTTAATGATATTAAGTCCTTCCTTAGCAATATCTGGGAAACAATCACATGCTCCCAACCATCTTCTACCTCCATTCATGTACCTACATCTCATGGGAAACAACCGGCGGAACATTTCACTTGGTCTACATAATATGAAGAACAAGAGGAAGAAGAAGGTGAGGAAGTGGGTGATGACTCCGATAATGATGAAGAAACTGAAGATGCCGAAGAAATTTCAAACGGAGGAGGTCAAGGTGATTAGTAAGAATATCTTCCATCTTTTAAATTTTTTATGCTTTTGTTAAAACTTGTTTTTAGACAATTTGGTATTTGTGTCTTGTGGTATTGTGTAATTGTCTAAAACTCTATGTTTTCTATGTATATCATGTTGTACTATTGTTCTCAAATGATGTGACTGTTCTATGTTATATGCTAAGTCTTAGTTTTATATATATGTGTGTTCCTGTGTCATATTACTTGCACTATAACTATCCTATACCTTGAGTACTCTCCTTTTTGTCGATGACAAAGTGGGAGAAAAACATAAATTATTTACAGGCAACATAGCATAGATTCAGGGGGAGAATACAATATCAAAGTTGCAAGCATATACTCAGGGGGAGAGATATTTAAAAAAATCTTGTCAAAGATCCACTCGTAGCAAATGAAGTTGTCATCATTAAAAATGGGGAGAATGTTAGATTATAAGGTTTTGAATGCTGACAAGAGACAAAAGTTCACGAATCTACGACCATGGCAAATCCGGACTCATCGACTCAAATATGGTTCGTAATGATGTTAATGTAACTAGAGTCAAAAAGTATAGAGTCTAGTAGAAATTTGTTAAAATCTATCCTCAAAGCTCATCACTCACAAATTCATTTACGAAACTTGCATACGTTTTATAAAACTTTCATATACACACACAAAGTTTTTAAGTGCACTGAAAAAAAACAGTATTCAGTCGACTGAATACTATATTTCAGTCGACCTATTCTGTTTGATTTTTTTTAAATGCAGTAGACAGTCGACTGAACTGCTTAGGTCAGTCGATTGACACTGTGCAATTTTTTTTGTGCACGTTTAAATTCAGTCGACTGACTAAGCAAGTTCAGTCGACTGAATACTACAACTGTCATATTTTCCAAGAGACGCTTCTTTTCACCAAAAGGTTTCTTCTTCATGGAAGGTTGCATCTCTTAGATTTTGATAGATATCTATTTCCAGTAGTCATATCTCCTCACACACTATATATACACTCAAGATTTATAGATTCAAATTACCAATTTTCTATTCTCTTTTGATCTATAGCACTTAGCATTCTTGAGATCAATATCTACAAGCTTTCATACAATCATTGCTTACGTATTCATTTCCATATTCTTCAAGCAATATTAAACTTCATATTCTTCATACACACACAAATATACATATCTACTTTGAGGATAAGATTATAGGAAGGGTGTACTACAAGTGACAAATCCATGTTAATCAAAACACACGAAGTCAAGTTAAAATCAGTCTATAAGAAAGTCCTGTTCAGTTTCTCAGGCGGTAAAGTCATGTTCTGTTGCTCGGGCGGTCAAAGTCCTGTTTGGTTGCTCAGGTGGTGTAATACATGTTCCTCCGGGTTAAGTGAGGGTTTCTAGCTATAATTCCAGAAGGAGTCTGGGATTGGACGTAGAACGGGATTTGAACCAGTATAAATATCTCTGGTGTCATTTTACTTTACTTTATTATTTTCCACACTAGTTATTTATTATATTATATTCCATATTACTCGATCCTATAGCACAAATACTTTCACATCAAACCCCAGCTATAACGAAGCCCTGATTCTTGTAGGAAAAGTATAATTTTTAAATCACTATAACATTAATATACAACACTAATTTTTCTTCTAGCAGAAAGACAAAATTGAATTGATGTTTAAGAAGAAATGGGTAGAAGTAGGAACACTGAACAAAGAATTTTACAAACCTAAAGTGTTGCAGCCAAAAAGTCCACCATAGGATTCTAATTTGTAAGTAACTAATTTCATTTCTTCTCTTGTCATTTTAGTTTGTATATTCATCCAACTTTTGTTATTCTTTTTTAAAATACAGTTGAATACATCTAATGATCAAAATGATAGTTAAACCTACAACTGAAATTTTTAAAGTGTATAAAATTGGGAAAATGAAAAAAATGACAGTTTAAACTATCATTTATATTTTTTAGTGCATATAAATTTGTCAAATATCCAAAATGATTGTTTACACTAGCATACATATTTTTAAAGTCTTTTGGACTAAACTAAACATGCAAACTAATAGCCAAAATATCATTTGTATCTTTAAATCGCATTGGAATGCATTAAATATGTAAAATGATAGTTAAAGCTAGCATTGCTAATTGACAGTTCATTGAAATACATCTATTGAACAAAAAGATTATGTATAAGGTGCACATTCCACATGCAGCAATGGTGTCTCTATGAATGTATTGATTAATATTGTGATCAAAATATAAAGCTATATTTTAGAATTCTAGAGTAAAGAATGCTAACTTATTTTTGCATTAGATTATACTGTAATATTAACTAATATTTCTATATCTGAAACAGACTTGATTGTGCATTCTTTGTCATGGCAAAGTTGAAAAAACTGGACAAGGATAAGATGCCAGAAAAATATGCAAAGGAAACGATTAGAAACCTAAGAGCTACAGTGGTGTATAACATACTCAATGATCGACAATACAGTTGGTCAGTGGAGAAGTCCTACAAAGATTCTACATAAGAATAACTGTTGCATTTAAACTTCTTAGAACTTTGGATTTTATTTGAACTGAACCACTTCTGCTAATTAAACTGAGATGAAGTCTGAGATGGAGTCTTATATGTTTTCCAATGCTTTTATTTTGTTCTTAGTGTATAAACTGCTCAGATGGATTTGAACTTCTCGATTTGAATTTGATTCGATTATAGTTGTCTGTTTTCAGTGCATGAACTACAATGGATAAACTATGGATATATTCAAGTGTCATTTTTATGTGCTTTTTGATGCTTTTACTATATTTCTGAAGTGGTGAATAATGTTTATACTGAAATATATGCAGTTAAAGCGCTCGGCGGATTCAAAGCGGTGGAGGTGCAAAAAGTCATAGCGGGGATACCGCGAGGATATAGCAGGATATAGCGGATGGCTCGAAAATAGCATATAAAACTCGTACTTAATGTTTTTTCAAATATATAAATGGTAATTAAATGAAAAAATATCATTTAATTGAATTATAATTAATACATAAATAATTTTAAATTAAAACATGTGCGAATATACTTTAAATAAAAATAAAACTGTTATATAACATAATTGAATTTAGTAGAATATTAGAGTATTTTCATTTCTGAAAATATATTAAAAATTAAATCAAATAAACTAGTTTCATAATTTTTATAATGTATAAATGCAATTTTTCAATTCATTTTATTAAAGAAGATATAGCGGAAATAGCGGAATATAGCGGGAATAACGGGATATAGCGGAAATAGCGGGGCTTAAAGCGGAAAGACTATATTTTGGGGCTATATGGAAAAATCATAGCGGTAGAAATCCGCTATGAGATATAGCGGGGTTATAGCAGGGTAATAGCGGGACATTAACCGCACAGACTGAAATGCTAGATAGAACTAGCATTATGCGAAAATATATTTCTCAACGATTGAACTGTGATGAATAATGTGTGAATTTATCCATATAGCATTTTTATATGATTTCCAATGTTTGTACTCTGTTTCAAGTGTGATGACTACTGTTTATACTGTAATGCGAGTTATAACTAGCATTTAACTGAAATGCTAAATACAACTATCATTCAACTGTAATGCTAGTTATACTGTAATGCAGTCCACGTTGATTATTATTTTGATGGTAGTTGCCAAAGTAGATTTAGTGCACAAGTATCTCGTAGATCCTCTAGCTTTTTCAGGCCTATTGCCCATTCTTTTTTTGGCATACACAATTTATCCCAAGAAATTTTATGTTTCATTCCTTCCCAAAGAAAGTCTGCATTTATCTTATTTGATTTCTTTAAAGTAGCAATAGGAAGTTGATATATCAGTAGCCAGTATAGCACCATAGGATATATTACACCATAAATCAGTAGCCAGTATAGCACCATAGGATATATTACACCATTAATCGATAGCTAGTATTTGCAATCCCATAGTTCTACTTTGTTTGTTATTTTCTGAAACAGAGAGGTGCCGTCTGCATAATGAAGATATTCCATACGTTGCACTTTACAAATTGGTGTTAATTCTTTTTTCTAACTGCTCTATCTAACAATAAGGAAAGATATTCCATTGCAGTATAGAAGAAATATGGGGGTAGAGGTTCCCCTATATCATATAAATAATATATCATCATACTGGCAGTTCATCACAAAACCACTTATGTAATCTCACGAGCTAATCATATAAATAGTATATCAACATCATCAGATCCATCGTTCTTGCACAACAGCTTACTCAGTTCTATACAATGACAGATTATGGCTTTCAATGTTGAAATTGTATTTCAAGTGTGATGCATACTGATTATAATGAAATGCTAGTTACAACTAGCATTCGAGTGAAATGCTAAGTACAACTAGCATTGAATAGAAATGTTAATACTGAAGTGCAGAGCTCATGCAGTTCTTTAATTCATATTAAATATTTTGCAATATGAATAAATAATAGATTCCTAAAAACAAAAATTCAACAACAAAGGAAAATATAGGAACAGCAGATATTAGAGATTAAAAGAAAATAACCAAAACATTTCACATTTTATTTTCTAATGATTTCATAAAGTCTGACTTCATTCTTCTATAAGCTTTAGCAGCTTTACACTTGAAAAACTACTCCATTACACTAACAAAACACATTTTTTTTTAACATTTTGAAGAAGCAAGACAATTCCTTTTGTTGTGGTCAACTTCATTACACCGACTGCATCTGTTTCTTTTACTTTGAGAATATCCAAATCCACCACGTCTATTTGTAGATGGTCTTCCTGCACCACGAACCTCTTTAGGAGGCCTAATCAAAACATCATTTTCAGCAGCAACTGGCTTATCAAAATCTGGAATTGGATTGATAGCATTAGCATACGAAGATCTGAAAACATTAACAGTAAAATAGTCCTCCACATAATCATAAACTGATAACCTAGACTTGTTAATGCACTTAATTGCATGAGCACATGGAAAACTAGTAACTCTCCATTGATTACAACTACATAAACAATTTTTAAGATCAACAACCTGTGACTTAGGAGATTTAACTTTAAACACAAATTCCGAAGACTTATAAACATCCCAACCAAAGCCATCATCTACTAACTTAGACAAAAATTCCTCTATAACAGGACAAAGATTCGTTGTCCACAAACAACATTCATCTCTTCATCTAGCCATTTGCTCCATAACTTTCACTCAAATACCATCCAAGCAAAAAGTTATAGGCATAACTCTATCTTCCAAAATCCATGAGTTGAAACTTTCTGCAACATTTGAAGAATATTCACCATAACGCTTTCCTTGAAAAAAAAAATCTGCCCAATGGTCAAAAGGTTTATCTCATAGAAAATTTTCTGCGGACGTATCCCCAATATCCTTAAATTTAGAAAGATATTGCTCAAAATCATACATATTAGAAGCTCTAGCGCAAAGTTTGAACAACTCCTTTAGCCGCCTTGATAACAGTACCAATATTCTGTTTCATGTGAAGTAAACATAGCTATGATATGAAGAAGGAAATATTTTCGGAACACCTAAAATGAGACCCATTGATGATCAGACATAAAAACTAAAGACCGATCTTCATTAAGCATTTATTTCAAATGGGACAAAAACCAAGACCAATTAGCTTCATTTTCATGTGAAACAATACTCATAGCAAGAAGAAAAAACCTACAAAATAAATAATTAATGACTGCTCAGTAGTAAGAAACATGAATTATATTAAACATCAAAACATGTATTAAAAGTTAATAATTTCTATTATACACAATTGAATTAGGTTCAAAATGATATATGAATATAGCATATGTTATTTTAAAGTCTTTTAGTTAGTGCTGCATAAAATTTTAGTTCTTTTTTTTGTAAACATTTCTAGTGTAACCAGCTCGACCATTGAATAAAATAAAGCAAACAATTCTAGTGTAAACATGGTTGCATTAAAAATTATGTACTTCTTTGAACAATGATAGTTTAAGATATCATTACCAGAAAAATAAATAAGTAAATAAAACAAAACTAAAATGAAACTCATACCTTGGTTACCATTTTTAGAAGTAGCAGCCAACAAAACACCCGTTCTTCCCTTCAAAGCAGCTGCATCTAAAAATATTAATGGCCGACGGTGTTTAAATCCAAGTAGACAAGCACCAAAACTAATACAAACTCCCACAAACTAATTGGTTGAAGCATTAACTTCCATGGCCACATAACTACCAGGATTATACTTTTGCAACGCCTCCAAATACCAATTTAAATCAGTATATGACATAGCATCATCCCCATATTTCTTTCAAAGCCAATTGTTTTTCGCTATAAGCATGATAATATGAAAGATTAAAATCGTACTTCTAAATTCCTTCATAATATCTTTTGGCTTCTTCATAGGAGCATCTCTAATTTGATCAACAATCAACGATTTAACAAATCTACTTGAAATATTAACTTTATTAACATCTCTAAGACCGGCTCCATACGAATGATCGAAATTGTAGGTTCTAACAAAAAATCGAGAGAGTAGACCAGGATCCGAAGAAGCATTAAGATAAAACTTACAACCATCCTTCAACCAAGAGCAATTAACCGAAATTCTATCAGGAAAATTTCTTACAAAAATCAAATCATAACCATTTTTTATTTGATATGCCATTAAAAACCCCTAAAATCCTCAGCTCCGTTAAAACAAAAACCAAGAAAATCCACAATAGTTTTTTGAGAACCTTTCTTCAACACATCTTTCAAATAATAAGAAGAATTAGCATGTGAATCATTATTTGTAGCAGAATTACTACCAATTGAAGTGCTTTGAACACTTGCATAGCCTAAACCACAGCCACCAATATCAACTTTCATAGCACAAACACTTTCCTTAAATGTAAACTTAAAATATTCACTCTTCTTGAAAATTAGAAAATACAGAATACTAATCAAATCTGAATCAGTATCAATGATTATATTCTTATTCTCAAGAACATAAGATATCTCAGTAGAAAGCGGACTAAGATATGGTCAAACTTCAAAGATTTCAGTCTTAACACCAAACAAAGAAAAGCCTATGGTAAATCGAGTAGAATAACAATTCTCATTATGTTTAAAAATAACTAGCAAACTATTTGCTTCATCATTGTAGATATCAATACTGCAAAAGAAATTAAAAAACCAATTAGCAAACTTAATCTTATGAATACAGCAACAGATGCTAAATTAACATAGCATAACAAATGAAAATCAAATTAAGTGCTAAATGAAAGCAATATAAATTAATTAAAAAGCAGATGATCAATGACATAGCATAATCAAATTAAATCAAATTATGAATACAACAACAAAAAATGCTATATAAACATAGCATAACGCGACAAACTACATATAAAATTCACTAAAATGATAGATGATCAGTAAAATTGTAAAACAATAAACTATGCTGAAGAAACATAACAGTACATAATAAAATCTTAATTTGTCATTGAAACAAATCTAAAATTAGTACCGAAATCTGAAAGAAGACAAACCGTGTAACCTAGAAAAACAAAAATATGCTTAATAATCAAACGATATTATATCAGAGGAAGATAAGAAGAAGATCGAAACAAATAAGAGCGATATATCTGAATCTAGGGAAATTGTTTGATGAAGATTCAGAGCACGATGAAGATCGACGATAAAGAAACACGATGAAGATCGATAGACAGTCGAGAAGATCGAATGCAAAAATAAAGAAACACGCACCCTTGAATCGAGAAGATCGATGAACTAAGATCAGTAATATCAGAATGAATATCAAGAAGAAATTAAGAAGCAAATTTAAATTTTACAGAAGTTGTTCTTGGAACGAAAAAATACAGCCCGCGTCCTTCAAACGAAAAAAAATAATCCACGTCCGTAGACTCAAAAAAAGAAGTAAAAACTTCGTCCAGCCCATTTTCCTGATACATCAATTAATTATCTACTTAATATATATAGTATATACTTTTAACAACAGCAACCTGAGATAGAAAAAAAATTAAATTAAAACTGAAGTGCACAAAATTAAAAAAATATATCACAAAGGACCTACAAACTGCATGTTAGCAAACAAATCTAATCCCCTCCCGCTGTCAATACTCCTCTCCCAATTAGAAGTCACCTTCATCTTCCATAATAATAACACAAACCAGCCTAAAATCCTTACCACTGCCAACCCTCTTCATATATTTAGTATGCAATTTCACTCTGGACCTCACCACCAACATACTCCTGAAAAACTCTGCAAATTCTTCCATTTCACAAACCTACTGCTCGCTTTAGTCATTAGGTAAATCATACTATTGTTATGTACAATAGTATTTTAGATCGTCTACAGTAATTGACAAATAATGGTGATCAGGTAACTTGTTTTGTACAATCTCTATTATTTGGCTAATCATTATGAATATGGTAATTAGAACATATAAATTTAATAAGATGCGCATTCAAAAGTCTGTCACTGAAATATGTACCACGCCTTCTTTCATTTTATACCACAATTAATATTCACCATGGACAACCTCTGAATAACCACAACTAAAAGCACAGTTCAAACAATTTTTTTAAAAGATTACCTTAAACACAGCTGGCAGTGATGAGAGGTAATGAGAAGAAATAGATGTGCAAGTATAGACGCAGAATCCTACGAAGTTGGCACACTATCAAATAACCTACAGCGAACACGTACAAGGACCAGGACCCCTGTGTCTATCAACTCACGCTTCAATTTCACCTTAAGTTTATATCTAAAATTAAGATGCAACTGCATTTCTAAATGGTATATATTTCTCCTATGTTCTAAGAAGAGATCGCCTTCATAAGTAAGTACCATGAATACTCTTCAGGCTTCATAATGAAGATTAGGCTATACATCTCATATCATACTGATTCCCCTGAAAATGCACAAACCTTTTTCAAATGTGAAAAATGGAAATAAATATTTTATAACATGAAAGTAAAATTACCGCCAAAGTAAAAATGTGGAAAATGGAAACAATTTAGTTTAACATAAATGCAGAACTGGTACCAAAGTAAATTTGTGGTAGGATCACTCAAAAAACATAGCAATCTTTTTTTTCTTTTATCTTTTTATAGTTATAGAAAGAAAAATATGTATGTTCATAAAATTTGCAATTTTTAGGCCATTTTAAGCACATTAATTCTCTAAAAGTGCACGATTCATTTTATAAATACCAAATATAGAAACAAAGTATTTAACAAAAAATAAATTACTGCAAAGGTAAAAATATAAAAACAGAAACATTTTTTTTTTATAACATATAAGTAAAATTAGATAGAGTCGGTAGAATCACTCAAAAACATGTTAACCTTTTCCTTTACTTTAGTTTAATAATCTACTGGTTTTATAAAAACCAAAGCATGATCATCAAATTTGTAATTTTAATTGCCAATTTTGAGACATCGCTATTTCAAAGCGATTTAACAAATAAGCCATGAAATTAAGTAATATATTTTAATTTGTAATGTATCATACCATAAATTATTTTGTGGTTAAGTATCCATGAATCCTCCTCATGGTTCATAACTCTTATGTAAAATAAACACATAAAATTTTGGAAGTCATTAAAGATTTTATTTTTCACAAAAAGAAACAGTTATAAAGGTTTTGTTAGTATATTTGTAACATATAACTTATATCTATGAAATTTAATAGTATTATAAATTTATAATAATATGCCGGGGCTGAAGTCCTATTACCCTGTTAGTAACTCGAATTCAAGGGCCTCATTTTAACTTTCTGGAACATAGTGTAATGATGCTAGATTGTTAAAAGATATATTCCAAGTACAATTTCTGTAGTTAATTTCTCTGTAAACTTAGAAATTTAAGTACAATAATACACTTCTCTTCATTTAATATAGCAATTATAACTCAAGGTAGAAATAATACTTAAAATTAGTATTTTACCAGCAAACAAAAAAGTATATTCCATATAAATGAAACACAAAACATGAAATGAAAGGCCTTCAGCATATAGTAGTCTTGGGAGCAACAATTTTCTCAAATAATTTATTGAGCATCTTTCATGCATCTTAAATCACATCATGACTAGCGCATATTATGTCTATCTGTATAGCATCAGTAAATATTAAAAAAAAAATGGAATAAAATAACATTAAAATTGTTTAGAAGTTAATTCTATTAAAAGTATAAACGGAACCAAATTATTGAAACGGAAATAAATCATATCCAGTTCAAAAAATTGAATGCAAAACATATAAATTAATTAAGGGCTTATAACATGATACAAAAAGATATGGGGGCTTTGCACGAAAGGTCCATATTTCTGATAGTGTTACAAGAAAAGTCCCTGTAGAAATAAGTATGTAAATTAAGTCCCTGTTTTTACTAAATCAAAAAACGCAAGTTAGCTTGCGCTTTTTAAATTTCAAAATCAGAAAGCGCAAACTAGCTTGCGCTTTCCTGATAGAAAACGCAAGTTATCTTGCGCTTTTCAAAAATTTTAAAATTTTCAAAAAATATTTCAAAATTAGAAAGCGCAAACTAGCTTGCGCTTTCCTGATAGAAAGTGCAAGTTAACTTGCGCTTTTCAAAATTTTCTAAATTTCGAAAATTATTTTAAAATTAGAAAAGTGCAAGTTATCTTGCATTTTTTGTCAGAAAAGTGCAAGACACTTTGCGTTTTTTTATTTTTGGAAAACAGTGACCAAATTTACATATTCATTTCTGCAGGGACTTTTTGTATAACAACATAAAAAATAGGGACTTGTGACTCTTTTCTTGAAAGATATATAATTGGAGATTAATCATTAGCATGCTTAATCAAAATCAATATAATAGTAAATACCATCTAGAATATAAGGGTTAAACTTTTACTGCCTAAGGAAAGCCACTATTTCCGCAAATTGTACCATTAATCTTTACAAAATAGTGTTTGGTAAGTTCAATGGTTTTTTATTTCCATGTTGTATACATTTCCTACTGCTAAAAGAGTGATACTTTATTAGTTGAATTTTTGCCTTGGATAATTCCCAACGTAGACTTTTAAGGAGAAAAATATGGAGGTGAAGGGTTCATTTCTCTTACAATTAAATCAATATAAAGGCGAGGGAGTTTGATGACATAGGAAAATATTTGTTGCCTTTTATTCCAAAAATGTAAACACAATTAAATTTTTGAGCCAAACCATCATGAACCCTGAATATTTACAAAGCTTTTTATATCATCTAATAATAGGAAGGCAAAGTCTGTTTATACACAAAAAACCACTTAACATACACCACTATTTTCCTAATAAAATCTATTACTAAAGTACCCTTCTTCTTAATTGTTTTTATCTTAAAACACAAAATTAAAACATTGAAATTAATAATATTATCAAATCTGTTCATTTTTTATGATGATGAAATTAATGATTTTTTTATCGTGAAACCTAAAATATTAATTAAGACAACATTTACAACTAATTCTCTAATTTCAAAGTATTTATTTATTTTTCTTCTAAAATTAGGGTTGATTTTGTTGAAACCAAGATTTCTTTTTAAAAAATTTAAAGAAATTAATATTTTAGTGCAAAAAATTAAAGTTCATTATATTGAATTTTAACTCAGTTTAGTGCTAGGTATTTCCTGTTCTGTGTAATAAGTTTTAAAGTATAAGGAGAGGAGATGATGAAGAAGAAAACAAAAGTAATTTTTTCAAAGAGATGGTGTATGTAAAGTAAATTATAGTGTATACTAGTTTACTGTATTTTTTGGTGTATGTTAAGCGATTGTTGATGTATGAATAGAATTAGCCTAGGAAAATAAGTATACTTCTCCAAGTTATATAACAATAGCAAAGGCAAGCACAATGAGTACATTGTTTAACAACAACAATGTGTTTTCAGTATACCATCACTCTCCATGTTTTCTTTATGAACTTCATGGTTTAGAATGCTCTAAATTTATAGCAAAATGGTTGGAGACATTTTTTAGAAAATCCAAAACACATCCAAATCAGTTAAAACTATACCTCACAAGCTTACACTGACCAGACATGTTAAAAACTATTATCATTGATGTAGCTAACACTTAACACAAGCTCTCATGGTAGTCATTTTAAGCTACAGTTACTCTTAATTAAAACTAATGACTAAACTAATTGAAAATCTAAATACATGCTATTAGTAATTGCTTCATGAACAGAAGAATTTTTTTTTTGTAATTAGCAAACCATTTAACTCCTCCCTCTTTATTTATTTGGAAATCATATGAATAAATTGATTTTACCATGAAATAATGGATAAATGTATAGAATAATGTGACTTTATTGAAAGAGCTTCAGTTTAGTTATCCTAATTATTTTAAGAGGAAACACATTGCTTCAGTAATATAGTTTAAATATTTTTCTACCAGACCACAAGGATGGAGTTTCCTCAAGCAGAATGAAACTGGTCATTACTATTGACACTTTGCGGCACTGTAAAACAAAATTATCGCAAAATCAACAAAAAAACCTTAAGTTCATGTGCATAAAAAATTCTCTATGAAAACTTTAGAAGAGAAGTATTAATTTTGCAAATGACATAAAGATAATTTAGAAAGAGTGGTGCTTGTTCTATGTCTCCATTATTTCAAAAGTGAACTTTAATACATGTTCAATTATAACTGTACCATATACCTTCTTTTAAGGACATAGGATACCAATGGAACAAACTTCTGATAGTATGTATCCAACCTAATCAAAATCCTTGAACCAAGGGAATATTGAAACTAAATGAGAACAAAAACTTCGAGTAGCATAAGAGAACTGAAATTAATTATAGCAACAGAAGGAAGAGAGGCAAAAAAAATACATCACTTACCAAACTATCATCGATCACATTTTCATATATTTTAATTACATTTGACTAATGTTATCCGGCATTTTGACCAAGTAGGTTCTCATTGGAATTAGAACATCAAGATAAAGACTAAATGATTCAAGGACTTTTTAAACATCATAAAAAGGCAAGAAAAATGTAATATCAAAAAATGAGCGAAAAAAGTTGACTTGAGTTTTTTAACTCAGTGTTTCGGGTCGGACTCGAGTTATACCTGAGCTAAACCTAGGAAAAACGAAGGAATACGTGAGTCGAGAAATAGCAAGATAATACAATATGACCTGGAGTCAGATCTGAGTCAGATCCGGGTCAGACCCGAGACAACTCGGTACCGAGTGGTAAGTCGCAATTCGATATTGAATGGTGATTTTTATTGGGTCGGACACACAAACATCTCAGGTTAGATTCTAAGCGATCGATACCGAGTAGAACTCAGGTCAGACACACAAAAACCTCAAATCAGACTCCAAGCGGTCGGTATCGAGTAGAACTCGGGTCGAACACATAAAACTTCCAGGTAGGACTCGAAGCACTTCAACCTTTGGACGACTCCAAGCAAGACTCTAAGCACACACACAAACCACTCGGATTGAACACCAAGTCAGGTTAAACCCGACCTAAAACTCATGATTTTCACCAAGTTGATTTTCACTGACATGATTCACTCCAAAATGATTGAGACTATGTAGAATGATGATATGAAGCAACTTAAGAAATTGCAAAGGGATTGGAGCAATGGAAACCACTCGGTACCGAGCACTTTTTTCTACACGTGGGCCCTTCAAAACTGTTGCACATGGTGTACGAGTCCGAGTGATTGTCATAGAGTGTTTTTCTCAAGGAATAGAGGAAAAAATTTGATGATTTTCTGAACAAAAGCAGACAAGTACAAGCGATATCAGAGTTTCTCGAAAACAACCCAATCTCAAGGGAAAAGTGTTCGGAACACAACCTAATCTCAAGATAAAAGTATTCGGAACACAACGGAACAGAGATAGAAGAATAATGGAAAGAAAGAGAGGAGCTTTCCCCTCTGGAAACCCAGTTGGTACCGACTAAAACAACTCGATACCGAGTGGTTTTTATTGGTAACTAAGCCCGGTTATTCATTCCTGCATACTCGGATTTGGATCTGGACTTGATATTTCGTAGGCCTCCAGTTCTTCTATGTGATTTTCCTATAAATACAGACCTTACGGCTACTGGAAAAGGACTTTTGGCACTTCATTTTTTTCATCCTTTTTCTCTCCTCCATCAAAGTCACTAAGGAAGCTACTATTTGATGTTCTAGGCTTTAGATTAATAAATCCCTTGTACTAATTACTTTAAGTCTCTCTAAAAACTATGGTCGATAAAAACTACAGTGAACATAGGCCAAAAATTGTCGAACCACTTTAAAAATCTTGTTGTTACTTTTGTTTTTCTTATACTATTAGCTAGATCTAAATATTTCTACAGGGTTTTGCACGTTGATCCATTTTTGACGTCAACATTTTGCTGCTTTCATTGAGAACTTGATTCTCAGAATTAGGTCTAGCTGGCTATTCTAAATTTTAAGAGATCCAATTGTTAGATCTAGAAGATTTTCTTTAAGAAATTTGAAAACTTGTCGATAGGAATCAATGGTGCCTATGAGATCTAGAAGATCGTCAGGAGCAATAGCTGATGGTGATGAAGGAAATGCTTACCATTTGGAAGGCAGTAACCATTGGGTAGTTCCATGATCATCTGCTCAACAAAAGATGGTTACTATGGGTGAGTTTGACAAGATGATGCAAGAACTGAACCAGAAATTGGTGGATAGTCAGAAAGCTCTTATGGAGAAGATAGATGCTAGCATAACACTACTGATCCAGCAACCACTAGGGACTAGGAGGAGTAGGAGGAAACTTTCCTCTCTTGGATGTGAAGAAGAGAATTCATCTGCTTCTGGTCGGAATAGGTGAAACGAAAAGCAAAAGCAGAACGAAGTAGTTGCTGAAGTAGCGGAAGAGATTGCAGAAGGAAGTCGACATGCTCCTTAGAAGGGGACCACTCAATGCCGACCATAATTAGGTTGGCACCGAGAGGAATATTGGAGGACATGGGAGTAGGAAGCTGAGGATGTGGACTTATCTGACTCGGAGGATGAACAACAACACGACGGTGATGATTACAAGCAGGATGCTGGAGTTAATGGAGCTACAGTTCAAATAGTCGCAATGGAACCAACCAGTGGTCAACGGAAGACTTGAGTGGTTCTCCCAGAGACTGGAGAACCTAGACGTCAGCAGGAAAAACCTATAACGTTTGCAGAGCCAAACACTGGACTTAGCCCTTAATAATCGTCCATCGGAATACCGTGCCAGCGTGGAATATATAGTAGATATGGTTAAGCGGCTGGTTGAGGAAGACATAGGTAGAAAGAACGACGATTGGGGCTTTGCACCAAACAAAACTCTATTCACGAAAAACATTCTAAGGGAAGAGTATTCCAGGAAGTTTACGATGCCGACGATGCCATAGTATAATGGGATACTGATCCGAGGCAACACTTTCTCAAGTATGAGTGGCACATAGATGGTGATAGGGCGACAGACGTTGTACGGTATAGATGTTTTCCTATCTTTTTGGAAAGTGTTGCGTTAATATGGTCCACCAGGCTCGCACTGAGATCCGTATCGACCTTTGATGAATTGGCTAGGAAATTCATGGAGCTGTTTCGGCTCTATGCTACTCGACTTAAGGATGTGATGTCCTTGCGAGCCTATCCCAAGAGCCTAAGGAATCGCTGAAGGGGTTATTGAACCGATTTAATATTGCTGTTACAGAAGTAAGTATCCGAAGGAGGATCTGGTATTCATGGCGTTGGTCTGGGGTATACACGCAAACATGGATTTCGATAGATGGGTAGAAATGAAGCAGCCTACCACTTTGAAGGAGTTCCATTGGAAGGCTAATCAATTTCCGCGATTGGAAGAGGTGGGTTTAGCTGCAGAAAAAGCCAACAACGAATAATCTACGAAAGTTACCCAAAGCAACGTGGCAATTAAAAAAGCTAGAGAAAGCTTTGATAACGTGGTGGTTAATGTTGGAAATTCTAGTAACCAGAAGAAAAGGAATCAAGGTCCTGGTGAAAGATGTAATGAAAACAAAAGGCGCCCGAGGAATAAGAAACCGGAAGACTATACATCCTTAAATGATATACTGAAAAACATATACATTACTACTTAAGGAATAGAATGATATAATAAGCCCACGAGAGGGAGGCGACTGGGCAAGAAAGGCGCTCTAGAAAGTATTGTTGTTTTCATGAAACCCATGGCTACAACACGAATGAGTGCCGACATTTAAGAGATCTCATTGAAGAGTTGATAAGGAAGAATAAGCTCCAACAGTACGTTAAAGAGTCATAAGAAGGTGGTTAAGCCGTGCGACCCCAAAGGAAGCCCGCCAAAGGAAATCAACCTGGACCAAGTTGAGAAGGGCACATGCGAAACGATGGAAGATTGGTTATCAATACCATAACCGAAGGACCTCACCTAGCGGAGAAAAGCTGGAGGGAAATGAAACGGTATGCGAGCTCGCTAAAGCACATACCACAGGAAGATTTTTTTATCGTAGAAGATGGAGCTTCGGCTAAGCAACAAAGACTTATAATGGATGATGTATTGTTCAAAAATAGAGATGCTAATAGAGTCGAAGCACCAACTTTCGACCTTATGGTAATAACGGTAGGTATAGGACCGACAACAGTACGTCGGGTCATGATGGATACTGGAAGTTCTATGAGCATACTATTCAAGAGAACATTCGATCAAATAAAGATTAATATGAAAGAGGTTACAGCTTGCAAAACTAAGATCCAAGAGTTCACAGATGAAGCGAAACATCCAATTGGGACGATTGATCTACCCGTGAAGCTGGGTGAAGGAGATCGGAAGATAGTCCGAATTTAGAAATTTGTTATTATGGATGAATACTCGACATATAATGTCTTTTGGGCCGACCGACCCTCGGAGATTTTAGAATGGCATTAGCTCCTTGGTGTTTAATGATGAAGTTCTCTATGGAAAATGGGGTCGATCGATAAGAGGGGACCAGAGTATAAAAAGGGAGTGCTTCATCGTGGAGCTAAGGAAAGCAAAGCGATAGAAGAAAGGTAAGGATGTGGAGAACTCTCTGCATCCATGATTCGCAAGCATGGCAACTAAAGCATGACTCCTGGCTCAGGAATAATAGTAGGTTCGACAAGTCTATGGATCACAGGAAGAAGTCAGTGTAAGTGCGGGCGACACCAGCCAAGCTGATTGTGAATATCCCGACCAACATGGATGATCCAACTCGGGTTTTAAAGATTATATCTTAGCTTAGTATTAAATTAAGGAAGGAATTGGTTGGTTTCGTCCGAGGGATTTTGGACGTGTTTGCTTAGAAGCATTCAGATATGTGTGGGATATCGTCGAAGATAGTGTGTCACACACTGAATATTTATCCAAATTTTACACCAATGAAACAATAAAGACGCAGTCTAGGTCCGGAGCGATTCGCTGCATTAAAGAAAGAAGTGGATAAGCTGATGGAAATGGCTTTATCCATAACGCTTTATACCCTAAATGGGTATCCAATCCCGTGTTGGTCAAGAAATCAAATGGAAAATGGTGAACAGGTATCGACTATTTGGATTTGAATAAGGCATGCCCAAAGGACAGCTTTCTTTTGCCCAGATTGACCAACAGGTAGACAAGACGGCAGGGCATGAGTTACTCTTTCATGGATTCTTAATCTGGTTATAACCAAATTCCGATACATATACCAGATCAGGAGAATACCAGCTTTATAACGGATTTGAGATTATACTACTATCGAGTAATGTCATTCAATTTGAAGAACAGTAGGGTCACATACTAGAGATGTTCGGGTTTTACAAAAATATAGAATGAAGCTGAATCCGTTGAAGTGTTCTTTCGGGGTAGCAACGAAAAAATTTCAGGGATTTATTGTTAATGCAAGGGGGCATCAAGGCTAATCCGGAGCAGTTTGACGCCTTGAGGAACGTAACTGCCCAACTACAAAGAAAGAACTGCAGAGCTTGAATGGTAAGACCGTCGCCTTAAGTCGATTCATCTCAAAGAAAACGGACACATGCATACCCTTCTTCTATGCCCTCGGGAAGGATAAAATGAATTCTGAGTGGAATCAGAATGGTTGGAATGCCTTCGAGGAGTTAAGGCACATGGAGATGCCACCGGTATTATCCAAATCATTAGACGTGGAGGACTTATTTGTTTATTTGGCAATGTCCACCCATGCATTAAGTGCAGCAATAGTGCGTGAGGAGGCAAGAATTCAAAGGCTGATGTACTATGTCAGCAAGCGGTTTACAAAAGCTGAAAAGAACTACCCAAGGTTGGAAAAATTGGCATATTGCTTGCTGATTGCATCGAAGAAGCTACAACCGTACTTTCAGGTTCATCCGATCAAAGTGTTGATGGATCAACCTTTGAAGTAGGTGTTATACCAACCTAAGACTCCGGGGAGACTACTAAAGTGGAACATAGAGTTGAGCCAGTATAACATCACTTACCATCCGAGGAAAGTGGTAAACGGGCAGATTTCATCGCTTAGTTTACCACACGAGATGGTGAGGAGGATTATACAACCGCACTCCCTCATTAGAAGTTTTCTAAAGATGAAGTTTCAAACAAATATAGTTCGGGTGCAGGAACAGTGCTTGAAACTATGAAAGGACGGTCGATTCGTTATGCATTGAAATTTCTTGCAATAAACAATGAGGCTGAATATGAGGCATTGATAACAGGACCGAGGATGGAAAAAGAACTAGGAATAAGGACGCTACAAATATTTAGCAATTCTTAGCTAGTGGTTTGCCAAGTGAGGAACGAATATTAGGCTAAGGGTGGAGACTTTCTCCCTACCTGACAAAGGCGCTGGAGCTGCTGTAAGACTTAGAGCACTACACGATTGTGCATATCCACATGGAAGAGAACGTAAAGGCCAATTTGTTGGCCAAACTGGCTAGTTTTGGGGAGGCACAGACGATGGGTTTGGTTCCAGTGGTAATCTTAATAACTCCAAGTATCGGCTAGATGGATTGGATTCTAGAAATCGTGGAGGAAGCAGAATCATGGATGGCCCCAATTAAAGACTATTTGCTCAAGGGAACTCTCCCGAGGGATGGGAATGAACGGAAAAACTCCTCCAAAAAACAATTTGGTTCATGATGCAGGAAGGAGTGCTTTACATGAGAGGATTCTTTATCCTCATGTTTCAGTGTGTAACCAAGAATGAAGCTAGGAAGATCCTCATGGAAATCCATGATAGCAGCTGTGGTGATCAAACTGAGGGGCAGACTTTGGCGAAGAAGATACTTCGCTATGGATATTTCTAGCCAATGATAGTCCGGGATGTAGTTGATTACACCAAACGGTGCGACCGCTTGTAGAGATGTGCAAAAAATCCTAGAGTCACATCAATGGAGCTTACACAAATGGCTAGCCCATGGCCATTTGTAGTTTGGGAAATCGACATTATTGATGTGCAACCGATGGCGAAGGGAGGAGCTAAATACGAAATAGTAGCAGTGGATTATTTCATGAAGTGGGCCGAAGTGAAACCGCTTTCCACGATCATAATGAAAAAGGTGATCAACTTCGTGATGAAGAACATCATTTGCAGGTTTGGAGCACCCTAGAAGATTATCATAGACAATGAAGCTCAGTTCGAAAGTACTGATTTCAAGGATTTCTGCAACCGGTATAAAATTGAGAAGAGCCTCTCGGTAGTAGCACCTCCACAGGCGAACGGACAAATGGAAGCAGTTAATAAAACCATCAAGTCCACCTTGAAGAAGCGACTAACTAAAGATGAAGGCAATTGGTTCGATGAGCTTCGGTTAGCATTATGGGCTTATAGGATGACCCTCCAAGTCAGCAACTAGACATTCGTCGTTCGTTTTGGCTTATGGATCAGAAGCAATGATCTCGATAGAACTGGAAGTCTATTCTCATCGCAAAGGCATTTTGATCCTAAGGTAAATAAGGAACACTTGCTTTAGTCCCTCGATTTGGTTGATGAGAAAAGTGAGGAAGCAAAATTGAGGGTAGCTGCTAACCAAAAAAGAGTAGCACGACACTTCAACACCAAGGTCCAAACTGTACTTTCGAGGCAGGGGATTTCCTTCTGAAATGAGTTCTCCAAAGTACAAGGGTATTCCATTCGAATTGAGAAGGTCCTTATGCAATCGAGCGAAAGCTTGGAGATGAAACATTCAAGCTAGCTACATCTGCTGGAACCATGTTCATACAAGCAAAAAATTTGTACTGAGCGATTAATAGTATGGTCAAGAACTTACTCCTCTAGCTTGGGATACTGGTCAAGGAGTACGCTCTTAGGGGTCAATTGGATAATTCGATCCCATCTTCTATACACAAACTCCTCAAGCCTGGGATCATGATCGGGGAATATGACTTCGGGTCGATCAGATAATTCGACCCAATCTTTCGGAGCCGATCAGATAATTCAGTCCTACCTTTTCGGGTCGATCGGATAATTCGACCCAATCTTTCGGGGCCAATCGGATAATTTGGTCCCCCTTTCCGGGTCGATCAGATAATTTGACCCAATCTTTCGGGGACGATCGAATAATTTGATCCTACCTTTCCAAGTTGATCAGATAATTCGACCCAATCTTTGAGACCGACCAGATAATTTTGTCCTATCCTTTTGGGTCGATTGGATAATTTAATCCATCTTTCGAGACTGATCAGATAATTCGTTCCCACCTTTCCTGGTAGATCAGATAATTCAACCCAATCTTCCGAGGTCAATAAGATAATTCGGCCCCACCTTTTGGGATTGATGGATAATTCAATCCCAAGCCTTTAGGTGCATGGATAATAGCACCAACTTTCTCAACATCAGGACTAAGGAGTAGAATTGCAAGGGTTGATCGGATAAATCAACCCTAACCTTTAGGAATTTGTCGTTGCCTAAAGTTTGGCAATGTCAAGAAGGAAAGACCACTTAGGGTTCGATCTGATAATTCGATTCCGACCTTTAGTTATTTGTTGTTGCCTAGAGTTTAAAGACGTAAAAAAGGAATGGCCATGCAGGGGTCAATCGAATAATTGAACCCCGACCTTCAGGTATTTGCCATTGCCTGGAGTTTGGCGACGTCAAGAAGGAATAACCACACAAGGGTCGATCGGATAATTCGACCCCGACCTTCAAGTATTTGTCGCTGCCAAGAGTTAGGCAATGTAAGGAAAGGATGCTTGGAATCGAATAATTAAAAGTGCTAGCTTCCAAAGACAGAAACTGATAAACGGCTATAACTCTAACGACCTTGCTCATTGCTCGGAAGGATATGCCGGGCCGAAAACAGGCAAGAATGGTCAACATGTACTTTTAGCCAACACTAAGCCTAAGGTGTAGGTGGAAGCCGATGTCCAAAGATAGGCATCTAACCCAACGTTTCTTGGAGATAGGAACTGGTACATGGATTGGATTTTCATAACCGCACTAGCGGCCTATCGGAATACGCTTAGTCAAGGATAAGCGAGGTTAGTCGTTAGAAATCCAGAGCAGGTACTACCAGATTCTTCTGGTCTAGGATCAAGATTGAGAAAGTGCGATCGAGCTGGAGGCAATAATAATTTGCCCCCACAACATTTCTCTCCAACTAATGCTCAGACTCTAGCATTTGAAATGGCAAGTCTCGCAAGAAGGACTAAGCGCATGGTGAAATTATGTGATAAGAAAACTAACGTTCCAACTGTTGCTCCTCGGTAGTATGGAGCAACACCTAACTTGGAATATTTATGGCTAGTAACTAGTCAAAGGAACCTCAACCTAACAAAAACAGGAATAACCACGGAGATGGGTCAATAGTAGTTTTGTTTTGCCAAACGAGTCACTTTGGCAATTATAAATAAGATTAAACAACAGAATATAACTTAAACAATTGCAGGAATTTTATTTATATGCGTAAAGTTGCAGTAATAAAGGCATTGCACAGAAACAAGTGTGTGTGTGTGCGTGTGTGTATAATGAGGACAAACTGCAGCACAAGCAGCTATACTATATACACAGGTAATGTATGCAGGCAGGTACATAATATAAAAGTGCAGAAAAATAAAATGAAACAAAGATTGCAGGAAAAAACAATAACTTAAACTTTTATGTACAAGAATCGTGAGGGCCACTTCCGCACAAGCACAACCTGTTCACAACAAAAAGAAAATACAAAGTATAACCAAAGAGCTACCACGCCACACGACTGAACCGTGCATCAGTTCTTACCTATTATCGTGGGATACTTGATAATGGAACCCTTGTCCGGAGCGATTCGAAAGCCTTTCTTTTATAGGAACACTCGAAGTGTAGTTATTGGAAGTACTTGATGTTGTAGTCGCTCGAGTTTAGGCCCGTCCAATACGAACGTTCTTGGAAACGAACCATCCTACTAGAATTCAAATGATGATGCATGATCGCCTGAGCTTTGATAGGAGTCAGTCAATGTCCAGGCATCGAGCATCATTTCACAATGACCTGAGCATGTCCTAGGTTGAACTCGGGGCCATCCTAGGTTGAACCCAAGTCCAACCCTAACCAAACTTTGACTGACCCCATCAACGTTCTCCAAATAACCGTCATCAGTATTGACCGCCACAACATGGAAGCTTCA
This sequence comes from Allium fistulosum, assembly GCA_030737815.1. Lineage (NCBI taxonomy): Eukaryota > Viridiplantae > Streptophyta > Magnoliopsida > Asparagales > Amaryllidaceae > Allium > Allium fistulosum. The sequence continues at coordinate 995,393,455 of CM060907.1, forward strand.
CCAACCTTAGGTTAAGTCGAGATTTGAATTCGGATTGGAAGACGAAAGAGGTCGGTGGCAAGCGCTCTAGATAGTCGACACGAATAGAAGGAAATGAGAAGAACGAGAAGAAATTCTCTAAGTCCCAAAATATTATGCTCAGGGCAAACCAAAGCACTCGGTACCAAGTTGAATTTTCAACCAAATATTGAGAGAGAAGCACATGGAATGATAGATGATACCCAGCTAAGGCATGGAACGATCTCTAGAGTGCAGATCTTGTTTTTAGCATGGAAAATGGAATTTCGACTATATAAAGCAATTGAACGGACATCTATGGAACAGATGCAATGCTACAAAGCAATTCTTGGATGATCAATGAATGTGCATGGATAATAGTAAATGCTTGTCTTGTTCCAGAGCATGCTTTGCATTCAACGAAAGCATACTTTGGGGACTAGTGTTATCCGGCATTTTGACCAAGCAGGTTCTCACCGGAATTAGAATGTCAAGATAAAGATGAATAGGTTCAAGGACTTTGGAAACATCATAAAATGGCAAGAAAAATGAAATATAAAAAATTAGCGAAAAAGGTTGACTTGGGTTTTTCAACTTGGTGCTTCGTGTCAGACCCGAGTTGTACCCAAGCCGAACCTAGGAAAAATGAAGGAATACCCGAGTTGAGAAATAGAAAGACAATAAAATATGATCTGAAGTCAGACCCAAGTCAACTCGGTATCAAGTGGCAAGTTACAACTTGGTACCGAGTGGTGATTTTTCTCGGGTTAGACACACAAAAATCTCAGGTCAGACTCTAGGCGACCGGTACCGAGTAGAACTCGGGTCGGACACATAAAAATCTCGGGTCAGACTCCAAGCGATTAGTACCGAGTAGAACTTGAGTCAGACACATAAAGCTCACAGGTAGAACTCAATGCACTTCAACCTTTGGACCACTTCAAGCAAAACCAAAAGCAAACACACAAACCACTCAGATCGGACACCAATTCAGGTCAACCTCGACCTGAAGCTCATGATTATCACCAAGTTGATTTTCACCGACACGATTCACTCCAAAATGATTAAAACTATCTAAAATGATGATATGAAGTAACTCAAGAAATTGCAAAGTTATTGGAGCAAAGGAAACCACTTGGCACCTAGCACTTCCTCTCAGTATCGAGCATTTTTCTACACATAGTTCCTTTAAAAAATTTGTACACGGAGCACTGGCCCGGGTATTTGTCATGGAGTAGTTTCTTAAGAAACCGAGGAACAACTCTAAGGATTTTATGAAAAAAAGCAGACAAATATAAGCAGTATTAGAACCTCTCGGAAACAACACAATTAAAAGGGAAAAGTGTTCGAAACATAATGGATCGAAGATAGAAGGCCAATGGAAAGGAGGGAAGGTTTCCCTTTGGAAAACCAGTTGGAACAAACCAAAACCACTTGGTACCGAGTGGATTTTATTGGTAATGGGCCCGGTTACTCACTCATGCATACTCGGATCTAGACTTGATATTTTGTGGGCCCCCATTCTGCTAAGTAATTTCCCTATAAATATAGAGCCTACAACTACTGAAAAAGGACTTTTGGCACTTCATCTTCTTCATCATGTAATGACCCGCCTTTTTGGACGGTTTAAATCGATAATAAACCACACATGTCGGACTCAAACCATTCAAAAGGGAGGATTGTTATGGGGTAAATAAGAAAAGAAGAGAAAAGAATGAAAAATAGAACACATAATTTCACAGCGGAATGACAAAATATAATACTCAAATAAACAGTTCATGAAGCTGTTTTACAAATAACATTTTGATTACACTTTTACAATACAAATCAGAGTTACACATACATCAGAAATAAATAAATAATGCAGCTGAACAACATGATGCAGTGGAATTTATATATATATATAATAGATAGTATACAAATCTTCGTCTTCGTCCTCCAGAAATAAGGTCTTCAATGCTGAAATGCTCAGGCTGACCCAGGCGTAATGAAAAGACAAAACACTCGAGTCGGAACTAAAAGACCTTATGTAAGTTAAATCAACAATAAATTAATATGAGTGCAACGGCTTCAGAGATGTTTACGGGATTTTACATCTCCTATCCAGTGTTTAACGTGCGTGCAATAACTTAAGAGATGTTCGGGATTCCATCTCCTAAGGATCCGTTAAACTATCTACATACATAGTACAATACGCTATTATAATATGTCTACAGTAAAGTAAAGTAATAAAATAGCGTTAAGGCGTTACCCATATCCCCCTTAACAAATTTTATAAATTTCGTAGTCTATACAGTACTGTAATTCCTCCGTAAACTGGAGGGCTATCAAAGGGCACTCTATAGTGTACGACACAAACCAAACTTATAGTGGGCTCGTTAAGGCATATGACAAGGCATGCGAGGCAATGCCAGGGTAGGATTCTACTGTTTGTAGAACCGGGCTGGTAGTGACGCATAGCAGCTACTATCGCCCACCTCGGAACACACTCCCATAATCAAATCGAAAGGTGGCCACCAAATCAATCACAAAGTAATAAATATGGTATCGAAGAAGCATGTACAATCGGGGGTGCAACCCCACTTGTCCCAGGTATAGCTTCTGTTTTAGTCATATCAAGCTGACCCGAAGGGGTCAGGGCTGCGTTCATACCTCATACAGTAGCGTTCGCCAAACCATCCTACTTCATTCTGGATTCTCCACCACATGCACAGTTGTTAAAGTCGTTTTCGGTATTGGCAGAGAATATGACAATATCTGATCCCAGTCTCTTTAAGCCCCAAACGCTTATTTCACACCGGTTGGTTCTTTTACATTTCAAACAGTTCATACTTCATATCAAAATATCATATTCATTTCCAAATCATATCACTTTCAAAACCATTATTTACTTCAAAATCATATTCACTTCCAAATCATAATCATTTCAAAATCATATTCACTTTCGAAATCATTATTCACCTTAAATCATATTCGTTTCAAAAATCATAACCACAAAATAGGTTAACCTATCATATAAAAATATTCGCATTTAAATCAATAAAATCTAAATCATAACAGTTCCAAATTTAAACAGTTGAATATTGAAATTAGTTTATATATTAGAATAGTTATACATTAAAATATATGTATTAAAAGTTGTTTATAAATTTAAAATAGTTATATATTAGAAATAGTTTATATATTAAAATAGGTTATATATTAAAAAATATATATTAAAATTTGTTTATAAATTTAAAATAATATATATAATAAAATAGTTTAAAATTTAAAAATAGGTTATAGATTAAAATAGTATATATATTAGAAATAGTTTATATAATAAAATAGGTATGTATTAAAAATAGTTAATGTATTAAAAATTATTATTATATTAAAATGGTTTATATGAGAAAATAGTTTGTATGTTAAAAGAGTTTGTATATTACAAGAGTTTATATCGAAAATAGTTTCAAATTAGAATTGTTTCTTCCCATTTCACAAATCAATTCAAATCAACTTTAGTTCAAAATTCAATTTAAATCAATCTCAGTTCAATGATTTCCATTCAAAAGGCTAAAGGTTTCAATTTGAATTCTCATTAAAAACCATTTCAATTTATATTGATTTCAAATCCATGTTTGAACTGCAATTTAAACCACTTCAAATTCAATAGGTTTCAAAGTTTAAATATTCAAACATTTACAATAACTCAATTTCGATAAATTTCATTTATATTTCAAAATTCAACTTTAAGATTTCAATTTAAATTCTTTAAAAAACTCATTTAAACCAATTTCAATTTCAACATTAAAGCTTGGATTTTGAAAATAATTCAGTTCGTATAAATCAAATTTTATTTCAAAATATCATTTAACTGGATTCAAAATTTAAGGATTTAAAATCATTTAATTTAACCAATCTGGTGTCCTTATATAATTTTCTACCCTATGGTCAAGTGATACAGATATATATATCATTTCAACCCGCAATAAATTAAATTTACGGGTATATATCATTTCAACCCGCATCCCGAATCACAAGTTCCAAATCCATAAAATCGCTCGGGTTTATCATTTCAACCCATAACGATTTTTCCTTAATCTATCAGATCGTTCGGGTATGTATCATTTCAACCCATAGGGATTTTTCTTAACATCAAACTAAGGGAACTTGCAGTGTGATAACAACATATAAATAAATATAATAACCAATCATTCAAATATCAAGAATTAAACATCCATCACAATCATCATTCAAATTAACCAATAAATCCCAACAAATAAACTAGTTGTCATTATCGGGTAATTAACTAACAATTTAAATTCAATATAAATTTAAATGGCAATTTAATTTAATATAAATTCAAATTAAATTTAAATGACAATCTAGAATACCAAACAACAATCAATAAATTTCTAATCACATCATAAATTTAATTTAACTGACATAAGATAGTTTAGTATTCGTGAGTGGGTTAAAACACTCACCTTTGATTTTTCGACGATTTAAAAATCCAATTAAAGCCCAAAAATTGAATAGTCTCAGAATGCAGCCAAACTAGTTCTATAACGTCCGAAATTTCGGTACGATCGCAACGGAGACAACCGCGCGTGAATCCGATCTCGTATGCAAAAGATATTAATATTAGAAGTTATACGATTTATGTTATAAGATAAATTTAAAAAAACACGTTTACCTATCTCACGCGTAAACCCTAACCAACGTACAGAACACACACTCGACTATGCCTGTAGCCACCACCTTCCCCTCCAATTCGCCGCCACCATGGATATTTCCTCTCAGATGAGACACCTTGCCTATGCCGAGCCGCCCATGCCAAGCCCAGCGCGAGCCTCCGCCGCACGAACGGCCAGTGCCGCCACTGCCGTTTGGTCGAATTTCCAGGCCAATTCGAGAGCCCCCAACATGAGCTAACACCTTAGATCGCCTCCCCGGTCGCCCTCTACACAACGGCGCCTCCCGATCGTCGATCGGACGACGATCCACAGTTGAAATCAAAAACCCTAGGAATGGACGGCCGAGGTTCTTCATCGATTTCTGGCCAAACGATGCATCAAATCGAAAAAAATTGTTGTAGTAGATTGCGCTCGTCGAGAGCTTTCCAATGATATATAATATGATAGGGTTTGGGGAGTTTAAATTTTTTGAAATTGAGTTGGGATTTAGGGTTTTCATATTCTGACGTTTGAGAAGGAGGAACTGCTAGAAGTAATAGTACATACAGAAATAAGAAAAAGCTGCTAGGGTTTCAGAAAAGAAATCTATTTATATGGACAAAGGTAGATAAGAACAAATGGCCATATCGAATTGGTTCAAAATGATAATAACGACCCGAAAAGCCCGTTTCTGTTTCCGAAACGAAAGTAGGTCATCCAATATATCAAAATATATGTTTTCGATAATTTTAAACTCAATGGAACTAGTTTCAAACCCAAATTCCATTGTATACAGAAGTTAGCTTTTAAAATCAGCTTATATTCTTTTAAATTCTCTTAATTGATTTCTACGCATTTCGAGCCCGCACGATCAAACGATAAGTCTGATCCCTATGCAACTTGAAATCCTACAGTAATTTACTAATACGGATTCGATGAAACCAGTTTTGTCGAAATCCGAGACAGTGGCTAAAATGGCTAATTTTCTCATTACTTAATTAAATTATTATTAAATTGATTAAATCGTTTTTAAATTTAAATTCAGAAGTTAACCATTTTTCATCATTCTTGATTACCTATAAATTTATAATCCAAAAAAGTAAAATTTCCATGTCAAATTCAAGAGTTAACATTACATTAATGTCAGCATCCAATTACAACTGAAATAAAGTCTAGTTAGTAATAATTTAATTTCAATTAAATTCTTTAATTTTGATTTACACTCTTTTTATTAAATCAACTATAACCTTATGAATATAATTATCATTAGTTTACATTTTATTACGTCCATATTTTACAGTTATCATCTTAACTCATATTTACAGCAATATTTGATTTACATTAAATTTTTATTTATTTCCAAATTATTTCATCATATTAAAAATGAGATGATCAATAAACAATTGTTACTTTTAAGTACTTTAATCATATTTATAAATTTATTATTTACAAACAAATGTTATAACTGCTTACACATCACTGATTTCATATTCAATTTCAATTAATTACATACAATCTCACCATCTGATACAACATTTAATTTATTTTCTTATTTACAATTATCACCACATTAACTTTACCATTAATTCAATTGATTGAAATTACATTAAAATAATTATCAATAAGATTCAAACAACATTATTAAATCATATTCAAAATATTTTTCTTACTAATAAATCATAAATTTTATTTCTTACAACATTAAATTTCAAAATCTTATTTAATTTAATATTTTCAATTATCAAAATTTACGGATTATTACACATCCTCTATCTCTCCTCCATCAAAGTCACTAAGGAAGGTACTATTTATTGTTCTATGCTTTAGATCGGCAAATCCCTTGTACTAGTGATAATAAATCTTTGTAAAAACTATAATCAATTAAAACTATAGTGGACGTAGGCCAGAGATTGTCAAACCACTTTAAAAATCTTGTTGTTCCTACTGTTTTTGATATACTATCTACTAGATTTAAATATTTCTACAGGGTTTGGGTGTTGATCCATTTTTGGCGTCAACAACTGATTTCATATCTAGTGTGTAAGCATATTCATGGATAAAAGATGTTCTCTTATGCTATCATTGCCACTTGCCTATCATACTTTGATCATACATTTGTTTAGTCACCTAGTTCCTATACAATTGTGATCCTTATAGAAATCGCACTCCTCCTGTTTGGAATATTTTATTCTAAAAAAATGGTGGATATAGAAAAATACATGTATAATCCACAATACAATATTTAATAAATTTAATGCCAATGTGACAAAAATTGTTTAAATCAATTAATTGTTACCAATAATATCTTTTTCCAATTGTTTATAAAGATCAACATAGGAAGATTTCTTTTATTGTAAAAATACATTTAAATTTCAATGTATGATTTCATTATCTATTTTATTGTTATATGTTAGTGTATGAAAAAAAATAAAGAAAAACAAATTAGAAAAACAAATTGTAAGAATGTAGAAAATGCTAATAACTTAATAATGCTTGTAGGAATGCAACTGACCTGTTATCAAAATTAGCTCAGTGGAGACTTTGAAGTTGTCATGCAAATTTGCCTTAAATGCAAGGACAATAAAATAGCTATGATGCTTTTAAAACTCCTGCCATAGCTCAAATAATATAAAATGTTAGAATGTATGTCATCTGAGGTGGAATGAGGTGGAACCTTGGCTCAACGGTTAAGTCACCGCGTGGTGATCTGGATGCCTAAGTTCAAGTCCGAACACAGTCTCTTCCCAATGCGACATTATCGATCTCACTAGAGTCCACTATCGTGCGGAAGACTCGTGCGCTGGGTTCCAACTTTTAGAATGTATGTCATCTACATCAAAATTAACCTGCTCTACAAAAATTCTCCGTAAAATCAAATTATAGGGAAAAAAATCTTGAATTCTCCAGTTATCTGTTACAACAGTTGAACATGCATTTTGTTGAACATAGTTGAATACCTAAATTAGAAATACGAATAACAACAGAAGAGAAAAAGTGGAGCATGCTTATCGTCCATACTTTTAGATTTAAATAACATAAAAAAGTAATGCAAAGAAGGAACGACTCCCATCCACTGGAAAATCTATTTGGAGATAGCATTTGAGTCATGGCAGGGTAATAATATTATTAACTTAAAATAAGCACCCTTTCGATGAATACATGCAAACGACAATTGTTACAATGTGTTGTTTAATCAACAAACAAATAAGAAAAATAATTATAATTTCTGCTAATAAGTTAACTGAATTCTGAAAGTAAGAAGAAATTGTGATACCTTCGACGCAAATTAGGCAAGGCGTTGACCAGATCTTATTTGAATTTCAACAATTTTACATTAGATGTATAATTTACGTTAAGGCACTCGGATTTGGAAATACATTGCTATAGTTTAATAAGTTGGGTACAGTGTTAGGAATGATCATACAAAGATGTGAAAGATCATTGGCAGCGACATAAAACTTTCCAACTTGGATTGTAAATGGATAATGTAGGGTTGTAATAAATTAGATTGAAAATTGTACTTTATATGTAGTGGATAGTATCATTATTACGAACATTAGCTGTTGTACATGAATCAACATAAACACACTCAATTGGCAGAGCTCTTCTTTTTTTATATGTGAGCCAAGATCCATACTATGCAGTTAACAGTATTTGTATAATTTGGGTACATACATGCAGACCAAAAATGAGAGCAATCCATCATTATATTTTATTAGAATTAAGTGTTCACTGTTGAAGCTGTACCAGGTTATTTTATTACTAGTTTATCAGTAGAAGAGTAAGTTGTAATAGTAATTATTTTTACTTCCAATATGTAGGCGCAATTCAGAGTAAAATAGTTACAGCTACAACAGTTATTTAAAACACTGTAATAACAATTCATGATATCATTAGTTGAAGCTGCAGTTGTACAAAATGAAGCAACAATTTTTAATCTAAAGTTTGAATGACAAACCGCAGAAGAAGCAGCAGTTTAATAGGTTTATCATCAAATGTACTGTATATGCAAACCACTATAAACTTCACATTGGAGCTTGCCCTGATGACCCTTTATCCATGATAACCTGTCTTCTTCAACACATGTATATGCATGCTGGAAAAGCCATCCACCCATCAACAATATAAATCCATCTACGTTTTTGTGCTCATTGCAGTACGCATAGTACTCCCGAATTGTAACCGTCAACCGCTTCGTTGCTTCACTAATATCAGAAGACCTATACTCAATGTCTTGTCGAAAACCATCTTCACCATACGGAATAAAATAGGATACTGCACGGACGATAAAATAAGGAATCTTCTCATTTATTTGCTTTAGTAAACCGCTTTCACTACAAGAAAAGTGAGTTTTAACTGCAATTACAGTCAACGTTTTAAACTTCAATGCAGCAGAATACGTTTATAAGAAAGTTGTTTCAAAGGTTCAGCGCTAACAATACTATTAATGTTTATTTTGTTTGCAGCCACACGCATCAGTGTTTATTTCGTTTGCCGCCACTTCTCATTTACTCGGAGAAAAAAGAAAATACATTGATTCCAGTTTCCTTTCCCTCCCTAATTTTCAGTTTCCATACATTGATTTCGATTTCAACACCATAAATCATCTTCCTTCATCCATCGCTTCGATTTTGGTTAAGCATCTTTGTCGTCGATTTCGAATTTTGTAGCCCTAAACTCAGCGAAATAGGAAAGTGGTGAGTGTTTTTCTCAACCCTAGTTTTCAGTTTGAGTTAGAATAGTTGCGAATTATCAGTTCTTTCTTGTTAGATCGAGTTCAAAGTTTTCCCTAGTTTTTGTTCAATATTTATCGATTACAACTTTTTCTTAACCTCTTTGATGAAATTTCTTTTCTAGTTGAGTTATATTTTTCTGCTTTTAGTAAGACATCTTGTTTCATTTCTAACTGGCTAGTTTGGTTTTTGTTCATTGAGGATCCACCATTCACTAATTCGTGTAGGCATTAATGATGAATTGATGAATTACTCAATACTTATTTGCATGCTCTACATATTCTATTACTAAATTTTTATATCATTATACATAGATTATATTCATTAAGTTATCTCATTTTAGGACCTTATTATTAATGCAGTAGAAACTTGAAAATAAGATTAAACTCCAATAATTTGCAGTTAAAACTTTGATCTGAAGTTATGATATTTTAAAATGTTAATGATGTAGCCCATTGATAATTTGGAAAATTTTGAAAATATTTGACATGCTCTGCGAATTGATTTATTGAATTAAATAGTCAGTCTTTGTTTTTTTAATTTATAAATGCTGAACATTATGGTACACAATTGTTGATAAGAAAATTTTACAAATTTTTTGATATATTTCATTAATTTCTTCATTAAATTCAGTGGCCAATTTGTATTAGTTAATATCTAAATGCCGATCAATATGGTGCAACATTGATGATAAAGAAAAAATTCAAGATGTTTAATGTATTATGCTACTACTTCATTCAATTAAATGGTCAGCTTATACTAGTTGATTTATAGATCTTTGTTCATTATGCTACGGTGCTGATGATAAGGAAACTCTTCAAAATGTTTGGCAAATTGTATTAATTGCTCTATTAAATCAAATGGCAATCTGTTTTAGTTTATATCTAAATCTTAGTCATTACGGTCCAATATTAATAATTAGGAAAATTTTCAAAATGTTTGACATGTTATATTAGTCTCTCTATTAAATTAAATCACCAATTTCTAATGGCTGATTTACTAGAACTGCAGTAAGTGCAAATCATGTTGATCATGTTGCTTAAACAGATCATGGCAGGACTACTAGATCAATACACAAATGCTGGTAATGGTCGGGCTTTACATATGGTTACTAAGATGGTAGACTATTTTGCAAATCGAGTGAAAAATGTGATACAAGGTTATATCATTGAAAGGCATTGGACATCCCTCAATGATGAAACATGAGGCATGAATGAACTTCTTTACAAACGGTACAAAATAACTGTAAGCATCTTCACTTTCATATTTTCACATAACAAGTGTTGTTTTCTTCATTACTAACATATACCGAGTATACTCCACGGGACTGTTTAAAGGACTCCCGAAATAGTTAAGAAGTGTATTATTTTCTCCTAATCTAATTATTGTTATGAGAGGACACTAGATTTATTTTGTTTTCCTTTATAATCTAATTATTGATTTCAATTTTAGCCTCAAATAATAAAATTTCTTAAACTGTAAGGCACTTGAATAATTTTCGTTGACATGATATCAAACACCTTTTTACATTTTGTTTCACCATCACATTACAAAAATCAAATATTTTTCTTATACACTAAACTATCAATCATTTATTTAATTCTATACAATAATTAGTCATATAAAATCTCCATATTTTTTCCTAATAAACTTACAATAAACAGATTTTATCTTGCCATTGAAAATGTGTTGAAGTTAGTTATGATGGATTTGAGTTCGGTTCTTTGTGACTAAAAATAAGCGTATGTGATTTCTTTTATACAGTAAGCGAATATATAATCTCTATGAACGCTGACAATATATCTCGATCGAACAAGACTTATGTTGGGAAATTGAGGTAACTCTGTTTATTATAAGCTTTCATCATTTTTTTACATGTGCACTTTAATTTTTTATCTTAGTTTGATGTTACTTAATAGAAAGTAAACATTTACGACCAAACTACTCCATCATATTATTATATGTATTGAAAGTGTGGAATGAAGTTAGTTCATCTATTTTGGTTAAAATCAAAATAGATGTTCATTGCATGGCCTGTTGTAAATCAAAATAAATAGTGTGAAATGAAGGTGGTATACTTATAAATAGTTGAGCTGCAGCAGGAGTTGAGGGACTGTTGTAAATGATGCAGATTCAGGTTGGAAAGCCAGTGCGTGATGTTGCAGTTTTAGATGGGAAGTGATGCAGACCTTGCATGAGATGGTGTCACTGAATGGAAGTGGCTGCAATTAAGAAATGCCCACGCGAGCCAGGTAATCCTTGCAGGCTGGCTCAACCGTTTATAAGTATATTTGTGTGTATAGACTAGCATATCTGGAATGTTGAGCAGGTGATAGTGAGTGGCAGAACTGGCATATATGGAGTAACTACACATGAATGAGTGAGGCTTTGATGTTGAGTATGCTATGGAAGTCTAAATAAAAGTATGTTGAGCAAGTGATGGAATCCTTGTAGGCTGTAGCATATGAACGAGCGACATTGCGATGTATAGAATTATGATTGTATGACCTAATACCAGTGTTCAAGTGAGTGCGCTATAGAGACACCGTATGTAGTGCGATACCGCCAATAATGAGATAGGATGCAGATGGGGAGAATGCTGATTCAATGGCCATGACCAGTGTACATGTATTCAATAGAGTCTAAGGAAAATTATTTGGGTTACTTACCAGTATAGGAAGATAGGCTTGTTTTTACAAAGTGTGCTATTTCCAAATCTGCAGTTCACGCTCAGGGATGACCTTGACTATGCATTATCCTTTTAATGGCAACAAATAGCTATAATATACAATTAAGCTTTAACTTTGTTAACTTGATAACAATGTTAAATATTTGACTTCAATTTTTTATAAACTATATATATCTTAAAAGTAAGCCAAACGTCAAAAGTAATTATCTACTTTATGAAAACATGCAATTATAGAATAAATTCAGAAGTAAGTCAAATTAGAATGGTGATATTTTATTTTCTGGCAATTTATTACTTCTATTTTAGCGCATTGTGACTTTAGTGCAATAACTTTGAACAAAAGGGCTATATAATACTCTTTAAAATTTTGATTAATGCGACTCGAAATGAATATATATCCTGTATAGTTTTTGTAGATTTTAAATGATTTTGCAGCTATGGAATTTAAGGACTTTCTAAAGAAAAGATGATATAAATTTGTGTTGACTACAAATAAATCATTCCCTCTAAAAGAAAAATGACTGTAGGCGATTAACAAAGTGGTAATAATGATGGGACAATGCTCAAGAATGTGTACCATTTGATGCATTATAGTTGTGCTCTAAATTCACAGCGTATCAGTGGTAAAATAATCTGCTACATTGCACGATTCTTTTTTATACACTAGTATATGTGTTAATGCATTATCAGTTGATATTCTATGATATTTATTATTTACTCATATACGGCACTCATCTAAGTTGTGTATATAGAAAGTGGTCATCCCTGTAAACCAAGAAGACTCTGCAGCTTCTCCATTTGATTCTTTGCCAGGTTTTGTAATATCCCTTCTTATTTATTGCTTGTATTTTACTCCCAAAATTTCTTAGATTAAATGTAGTTGACAATTTTCTGGAAATAGATGGACCTCGCAAAATTAAATGTGAAGAAGAAGAAGGTGAATCAAGCTCATACTATATGCCTGGATCATTTGAAGGCATAAATAAACCCAGATTTATTTATAAGAAAAAGAAAAACTTCCTACATAAGTTTACAGGACGACCATACCATATTAACAACGAATTTCCTTATGAAAGAAAGCCTGGAAGCCATGTTTTATTTACTGGTAATAATAAAAGGCATTCTTGCACCTCCAATGCAGGCTCAATTCCAACAAAGCGAATTCGCTCAGCTGCTAGACAACGTATTGCAAGCCCTTATGATTCGGGACCCACTGGTATAAATAGTAGAGCAGATGTTTCAAGTGGAGACACAAATTCTTTACAAGACGACCAAAGTTCAATGCATTGTGGGTCCCAGTCACGAAAAAATATGGAGACGGAATCAACAGCGGATTTTGAAAAGCACTTACCGTATGATGCTAGTGAAACATCAAAATCTAGAAAGAAGTCCAAGATTTTGGGGTACTCAAATAATCTAGATGTCGGTGTTTTGGTTACATCGGAAAAGGTGATTTTTCTCTCTCGTCAAATTGTGTTTACACTTTATGTGTTAAGTCAAGGTATTACTTGCTATCACCTACAACTTAGGCATATTTATATTTGACCCTCTATCATCCTAGAACGGTTTAAAAGGGCTGCCAAGAATTTACCGGTACATAGATAAGTTCACTGCAATCGTGTTCTCTGATTTGATTCTCTCTTGCATCTGATCATTACACCGACAATGTTAGCGAATAGGCTATATGTTAGGAAATCAAGTCTATAATTTCGATGATAACAACTATACAATGGAAATCGAATGTACATATATATCTATATTTACAGATAGTTGATAGAGTAACGTCACCAAAGAGACTAAAGCAACACTCAAGAGAAGAATCAAAAGACGTCAAATCAGAAGAGATTGAAGAGAAATAGGACATGCACAAGATACAGCAACATGCACACTTTCAGACGTCTGAGAGCACAAGCCAGACGTCTGAATAATTCCTCTGGTTCATAGTTCAGAAGCAATCAGACGTCTGGTTACCAACGTCAGACGTCTGAATGATTCCTCTGGTTCATAATTCAGAAGCAATCAGACGTCTGGTTACCAGCATCAGACGTCTGAAAAGTATCCAGGCTTATAACAGATATGAAGACCAAACATCTGAGGTTACTTTCCAGACGTCTGATTCAAGACTCGACTGTGCATTTTCAAAGCTCAACTGTCACATTCGAAAAGACACATCCACTTCTCTTTGTCGCAACTCTTCATCATCATCAGAAGCGACTTTACGAAGATTACAACAGATGCAACTATACAAGAAAACTCTTCATCACTATAAATAACATCAGGAATTCAAGAGAAGATAACAACCTGACTTACTTACTTACTCTCTTATCTCTTGTACTCTGTTTATTCCTGATCTACAAGCAATCAACTACCTGTAATCAACTCTTCCATATATATAGAACTCCTCATTCAGATATTCTCTAGATAAATATATATTGGAAGCACTCTTGTACTCAATAGTCAATATCCGTGTTACAAAACACATTCTTGACAAAGAAACTCTGCTATTGTAAACCTGTTCCTCCGGGTTAAGCGAGGGTTAGTTGAAAGGAAATTCCGAAGAGGAGCTTCGGGACTAGACGTAGGACGGGAGGTCCGAACCAGTATAAAATACCGGTGTGATTAGTTTTATTTACTTTGCTACTATCGTTTATAGTGTTATATTATATAGTTAACTATCTATACTTGCATATAATCTAGACGATCCACTCATATAGACTTTCAATTGGTATCAGAGCAAAGTTCGTTTAGAAAAACAGTAACATGTTTTTTAAATCATTCTAATATGCAAGTATTTTTCAAGAAGGACAATCCACAACACGACCCCTACTTTTTAATGGCTCTAATTTTCATATTGGTCTACACGTATGAGAATGTTTATGGAAGCTAATGGTTTAGAAATTTGGTCAGCCACTCAAGATAAATATGAAGCTCCAACTACTGCTATGAACACATGGACCGATGCACAAAAAACATTAGCATCAAATAATGCTAAAGCTATGAATGTCCTGTTTTGCTCACTTGACAAAAATGAATTTTCACGTGTCATGTTATGCACTACTGCATTTGATATTTGGCGTACCTTACAAATTACACATGAAGGTACAACAAAAGTCAAACAAACTAAAATTTCAATTTTGCAAAATCAATTTTCATCATTTAAAATGAAACAAAATGAAACTATAGTAGACATGTATTCTAGATTTCAAACTATTCAACATGATCTTATGGCATTAGGAGTTAAGTTTACTGATTTTGATTTAGTTTCTCGAATACTCAACTCTTTAACACCTGATTGGGAAAGAAATGTATTAGCTATTGAAGAAGCTAATGATCTCTCTACTCTCAAAGTTGAAGAGTTGGTAGGAAATTTGATGTCCTATGAAGCTAATTTGCAGGCACGTAAAGAATTAAATTCGGAGACAAAGAACATAGCATTTCCATCAATAAAGAATGATGACTCAGATTTAGATGAAAATGAGATAGTATTCATTGCCAAAAACTACAATAGATTCAAGAAGTTTAGAAAGATGACCAAGTTTCAAAAAGAAGGAAAAACCAATTCAACAAATCTATCTCAAATCAAGTGCTATGAATGTGATCAATACGGACACATGAAGAAGGATTGCCCAAAACTTAACAATGATAAAAAGAAGAGCAAATTTGAAAAACTCAAAAAGAAGAAAGCTTTCAAGGTAACGTGGGATGACTCCGAGTCTTCATCTTCAGAAAGTGATAGTGATAGCGATGGAGAACAAGCTAATGTGTGTTTTATGGCACAAAAAGATGAGGTATGTCCAGAACTTAACTATGAAGAATTACTTGAACTTAGCATAGAATTAGATGATAAATTTAGACAAATAAAAAAATTGAACAAAGAATATATAGTAAAAGTAAATAGATTAGAACTTGAAGTAGGAATGTTGAAAGATGAAAAAACTATTTTAGAAGAAGAACTTGAAATATCTCAAAAAAAATTAAAAAATATTGTGATAGAAAGTGAGAACATTACTCTAGAAAAAGAGAATTTGCTAAAAGAAAATATTGATTTTAAAGAGGATATTGAATTATTGACAACAAAAAATAGAGAGTTAAAAGAAAAATTAGATAAAATTACCAATAATGTGTCAAAATTTAACAAAGGGAAACAAGACTTGGAAAATCTTATCAAAACATCAAAACCATCAGGAAATAGAAATGGAATAGGATTTAAAAAAGGCTCTAAACAAAGAGAAAATAAGGCTAAAAATATTAGTTATATAAAAACTAGAAGTTTATCTAAACAAAAATTGAATACCAAAAATGTGAAAATTTGGGTTTCTAAAACAAATAACAAATTGATTAGACAAAAGCATATCAATAATTACTTAGAAAATGTAGTTTATAATAAAAATTATATTTATAAAGGTACCAAACCATCTTGGGTATGGCTACCTCTCTCTAACAATTAGGACCCTAATCAAATATGTGGGTACCAATTAAATTTTTTATCTTGCAGGTACCCAAAATAAAAAATAAGGAGAAATGGATACTAGATAGCAGATGCTCCAAACATATGACTGGAAATTCAAAATGTTATCGAATATAACATACATCGATGGTGGAACGGTAACATTTGGGGACAATTCAAAGGGATTTGTCATAAGCATTGGAGAAGTCATCAACTCTGGTATATCTAAATTTCCTATTATCACAAATGTTTTTACTAGTAGAAAATCTAAAACACAACTTGTTAAGCATTGGTCAATTGTATGATAAAGGTTTTTCAAATTGAATTAAAAACTAAATTTAGTTCACCTTTTTATTACCACAAATTATTGAATTTTTTTTAACCATTAAAATGTTAGAAGATTAGTTTTCCTATAAATAACCTTTTCAGCATATATAAATACCCATGGTTATATCACAAATATATACAAAGTATCAAATTCTTATAATTTAGAAAAATAATGTCTTCTGAAAATTCCTATATATCTATTTCTGTCTCCACACCATCAACGGATAGCGCAGTAGATACACCACAACGTCTTCCGACACCTACACCACAAGAACCAACAAACAGGTGGTCCTCATATCATACGAGGTTTACTCCAGAGGCTAAAAAGAGGAAAAGATCCTTGTTTACTTCTCCTAATACAAAGGAGAAAATTGATGAAATTCATCATTATCAAAAACAACAAATGGATCTTCAACGAGAACTCTATTTTGAACAGAAAGTTACAGCACGAAGGCTTAGTTTTCTGGAACAAGTAGCGATGAAGTTTTGCTCATCCCGAAAGAAAGATGTACTTGAACCACTACCAAAACCTTGTAGTTCATTAGATCCATCTTCTTCATATCGTACTCCTTCTGATCCCTCTCCAAGACGATATTCGGGTTCCCCACGGACCCACGAACGAAGGAATATATGGTCTCCACTTAGACCATGGAAGGATAATGACTCAGGATATCAGAAAACACCGTCGCCTTCTAAATAAATAATATCAAAATTAAGTATTGTATACATTTTGTAAAGTTGTTATATATTTTTTAATAATAAATTTTTATTGTCAACAATTGATAAATAAATAAAATCATCAATTTTATACTGTTTTTTAACAAAATTGATCTTTTCAGACGTCTAACCATTGTCTTCAGACGTCTGATTCACTGATATATGTCACATTTTTAAGCACTGTGCATATGTCAGACGTCTGAAATAGTCCCCAGACGTCTGGAATGAAGCTCTGCCTTCTTCAAAACATATTTAGAATAATTCAGACGTCTGAAATAATTTTCAGACGTCTGGCTAACCTATCTGTTTCAGAAATAAACATAAAACAGACGTCTATGTTAATCTCTAGATGTCTGATTAGTCTCTCTGCCTCTAACTTTTTCAAATTTCATCAAAACAGACGTCTGTTCGCTTTATCTGTACAATTTTTAGGGCAAACCAGACGTCTACTTTCAAAATCAAACGTCTGGAACTCAATCGACCGTTCTTATAACCCCAAAAATAACGACAGTTACGATTCACTTTTCATATCTCTTATCGTATTTTCTCTCTACCGATTTTAAATTATACCAAACCCTAGATATTTTCAAACGGAATCAAGATGCCTCCTCGTACAAAAAATATCAAAACTTCGAAACGTAATAATGTATGGGAATTAGTACCAAGACCTGAAGATCAATCAGTAATAGGAACAAAATGGGTATTTAAAAACAAGGCGGACGAAAATGGAAATATTGTTAGAATTAAAGCACGACTAGTTGCTCAGGGCTACAATCAAGAAGAAGGCATAGATTACGATGAAACTTTTGCACCGGTAGCAAGATTAGAAGCCATTCGTACTTTACTTTCCTTTGCAACTCATAACAATTTTAAACTATTTCAAATGGATGTCAAAAGTGCCTTTTTGAATGGTTTTATCAAAGAAAATGTATATGTTGAACAACCACCGCTTTTTGTTCATGAAAATTATCCCGATCATGTTTTTAAATTACATAAAGCACTATATGGATTAAAACAAGCACCTCGTGCATGGTACGAACGTCTTAAAAATCACCTAATAACATCTGGTTTCCATATAGGAAAAATAGATACAACTTTATTTATTAAAAGAGAAGATGACGATATTTTAGTTGTACAAATTTATGTTGATGATATCATCTTTGGTTCGACCAACGAAAAACTATGTAATGATTTTTCAAATATTATGACAAATGAATTTGAAATGTCACACATGAGAGAATTAAATTTCTTCTTAGGATTACAAATAAAACAAGTAGAAAATGGAATTTTTATTCACCAAGAAAAATATTGTAACGATCTATTACATCGATTTAAAATGGATAAAACTTCAAGCAAACCAACACTGTTGAGTACCACTATTCACTTAGAAAAAGATGAAAATGGAAAAGATTTTGATGAAAAGTTATATCGAAGTATGATTGGTTCTCTACTATATTTAACAGCTAGTCCACCAGATATTATGATGAGTGTATGTCTTTGTGACCGATTTCAAGCCAAACCAAAAGAATCTCATATACGATCTGTTAAGCGCATTTTACGTTATTTATCTAGTACAAAAGATTATGGTTTGTTTTATCCTAAAGGATCACCTTTTGAACTTGTCTCATATAGCGATGCAGATTTTGGTGGTTGTAGAACAGACCGTAAGAGTACTAGTGGAACATGTCATTTTATAGGACAATCGTTAGTTTCGTGGTTTAGTAAAAAGCAAAATTGTGTTTCTTTATCTACTTGTGAAACTGAATACATCTCCGCAGCCCTAGCATGTGCGCAAGTCATATACATGCAACAAACACTAATGGATTTTGGTAAAATTATAAAAAATTCTCCAATATATTGTGACAACACAAGTGCTATAAATTTGTCAAAAAATCCTGTAAATCACTCACGCACAAAACATATAGATATACGGCATCATTTCTTACGAGACCATGTTGAAAAAGGGACTATATCTTTAGAATATGTAAGTACCGAAAATCAAGTAGCCGACATATTTACAAAACCATTAAACGAACAAACATTCATAAAACTTAGACGAAGTTTAGGAATTTGTTCACTTCAAGATTTTATATAAAGCTTTGTTATCTCCCTCATATATCTCCTTCTTATTATTAATGCAAACTTTTATATATTCTTTTTGATAATGTCAAAGGGGGAGAAATATATATATAATCTTATCAACAAAACTAAGCACATATTCAGGGGGAGATTTGAAATATATATATAAGTACATTGAATAGTTGTCATCATCAAAAAGGGGGAGATTGTTAGGAAATCAAGTCTATAATTTCGATGATAACAACTATACAATGGAAATCGAATGTACATATATATCTATATTTACAGATAGTTGATAGAGTAACGTCACCAAAGAGACTAAAGCAACACTCAAGAGAAGAATCAAAAGACGTCAAATCAGAAGAGATTGAAGAGAAGTAGGACATGCACAAGATACAGCAACATGCACACTTTCAGACGTCTGAGAGCACAAGCCAGACGTCTGAATAATTCCTCTGGTTCATAGTTCAGAAGCAATCAGACATCTGGTTACCAACGTCAGACGTCTGAATGATTCCTCTGGTTCATAATTCAGAAGCAATCAGACGTCTGGTTACCAACATCAGACGTCTGAAAAGTATCCAGGCTTATAACAGATATGAAGACCAGACGTCTGAGGTTACTTTCCAGACGTCTGATTCAAGACTCGACTGTGCATTTTCAAAGCTCAACTGTCACATTCGAAAAGACACATCCACTTCTCTTTGTCGCAACTCTTCATCATCATCAGAAGCGACTTTACGAAGATTACAACAGATGCAACTATACAAGAAAACTCTTCATCACTATAAATAACATCAGGAATTCAAGAGAAGATAACAACCTGACTTACTTACTCTCTTATCTCTTGTACTCTGTTTATTCCTGATCTACAAGCAATCAACTACCTGTAATCAACTCTTCCATATATATAGAACTCCTCATTCAGATATTCTCTAGATAAATATATATTGGAAGCACTCTTGTACTCAATAGTCAACATCCGTGTTACAGAACACATTCTTGACAAAGAAACTCTGCTATTGTAAACCTGTTCCTCCGGGTTAAACGAGGGTTAGTTGAAAGGAAATTCCGAAGAGGAGATTTGGGACTGGACGTAGGACGGGAGGTCCGAACCAGTATAAAATACCGGTGTGATTAGTTTTATTTACTTTGCTACTATCGTTTATAGTGTTATATTATATAGTTAACTGTCTATACTTGCATATAATCTAGACGATCCACTCATATAGAATTTCACTATATACCTTTAACATCACTTTTCTATAATTGTTTGAACATTATTTAAAATAAAGTCACATTGCACAATATTTAAAGGGTATATTAGGGTTTTAAATGGTTTTAACAGTTTAAGAGGATAATAACATCCCTTAATATGTTGATTCCTCTTCTATTGCATCCGTAGTTTATTATTTTGATTCTTGGACTAAAAATACATGGCTCTATGTTTGATCAGCGGGTGCATGGTGATTCCTTGATTCAGCTAGAGCAGGTACTTTTGATTTCAACATTAGTATATAGTATATAGTATATCGAACATCGAAAAACCAACATTAGGATCAATTACTTGAAAAATAGATGATAATGATCATTCAGACCTTTATTACAATACTCTATAGCTAATACCTACCCTTAATTGTACAATAGTTGTTTATAGATAACCATAGAGAGTGTATTTTCAATTGGTTACTTTTGATTTCAACCTACCAATTCACCTGCCATTTTTGTAATAAATTTTTTAACTCGCTCACTCACCGGCATACATGATTGGGATTTGCCATTATTTCAAAATCTTATGAACCAACTCAATCATGATCCGTATCATTTCAATGGAAGTTATTGTTGATTTTGATGGTTATAAAATTGTCTATGTTAAGTTTTCGTGTTCTCTTGGTCATTATCGACCATGTTACAATTGCAATGTTTGCAAATCTACGATTTTAGATGCCAAAAGCGAGCAATAACATTATCTAATGATCAATGATAATATTATTGTTTGGGAGACTGTCCATTTTCTTCCAATCTATTAAATACATCTAGCCAGAAGCTTTATAAATCTTGGTAACTTTTAGAGAATTTAGAACCGGTGAAGAAAGACGAATTCAAAAGTTCGGTTTTAATTGAGTAAAATTATGATCTTTAAATTTATCATTTATTAGCCAGACCGCTACATCTCCACACTAAACCACTTATATTTATTTCCCAAGATCAATAATACATAAAGATTATAAGTCTAGTATTATGCTCAAAATTATAATTCCAAGCCAACAAGGAGTGCTTGGAAGGCTCGCTAAAAATTCAAAGTAGCATATTTTCACATGCACTGTTCACTCCAACTTCTCCCGATAACTGCACCTTGCGAGAAAATGATGCATTTCACCTCTTATTGGAAATCCATGTCCTGACTTCCTTGTAAGGCAAATGCTGTAGCACTGACTTGTAAGTCAGCGGATGCACTACCTTTTAAAAGGCAGTGCAGTGCATTGCCTTTAAAGGCAGTGCTGTAGAACTGCCTTTCAGGTCAGTGCTTGCACTACTTTGAAAGCAGTGCTGAAGCAACGTCCTTAAAGGCAGTATTGTGCAATACCTTGTAAAATATAACTGCAATACCTTTAGGCTTTAGCCTGTCATAGTTTGAAGCTTTAATGCACCATATATCTCATAAGTGTATCAGGCCAAGTATTATTACATCGTACCTGCATGAATTCAAAGATCCCAAGTGAGAAAAAATAATATGGAAATTTATGAACATCATAACTGAGTGACAGTACAGTACAGTCTTTGCGTAATTACCAGAGTTTATATACTTGTATTAGTCAATCGCCTACTGAAATAGTGTGATGAATATATAGTGTTTGCATTATGAATCCGATTTAACTTTGTGTACACTTTTTTGATGAATTGATTCTCAAGCAATATTACTTTTACTTTATAGGTAGATAGATGACTGTGATGCAAAAAAGCACTACACCAGAAATGCCAATTAGGCAGTGCTTTTGGCCGTATCAAATGGAATTAGGCAGTGCTTTGGACCGTATCAAATTTTGGCGTGGTTAATAATTTGATACGGCCCAAAGCCATATCAAATTGATGAATTTTATACGGCTCAAAGCACTGCCTAATTCATGAATTTGATACGGCTCAAAGCACTGCCTAATTCATGAATTTGATACGGCTTTGGGCCGTATCAAATTCAGGAATTTGATATGGCTTTGAGCCGTATCAAATTAATGTATTAAAGTAAAAAAAATAATGCATTAATATTTCAGTATTTAAAGCAGTAATAGATATATCTAACTAGAGAATTAACATTCATGAGCAATGGGTGCCAAAGCAAGTGATAAACATAAACACAGACCACAAAGTAACACAATGGAATGTGGTGGTGGTGATACCATTGAAAATAAGGTGCAGCAAGATTATTTTCCATAGCAAACTAACAGAGGAAAAAAAATATAACTGAGAATACAAACAAAAGGATACAAAAAGAAACACAAAGCACTGCAAAATAGACATAAAATATTAAAACGTAGTCCAAGTTTATCAATACAAGCACAATACAAGACATCTGTTCTGGCTAGTCTGATTCACAATAATAGAATATTATTGTAGTACAAAAATTAAAGTGCAACACTACGGACACAGACGATAAAGATAAAAATGAAAACCATATAGAAATAGAAATAGTCCAGGTAGTGATAGGCTCTGGAGGTGGTAAAGCATCTGCAAAAAACACAAAATATTTTAGCACATATAATGGTGATGATCAAATCAGAACTGATTGCATATACATTGCAACAAGTAGTAACGATACATTACAATAGTTACATAATATAAGTAATTTTTTGAACGACAAACCTCTAATGCAGAGAGCACTAGCATCAGCTCTTCAATAAGAGAAGAATGAGGACTGAAGAAAATTCTTTTGAATTTAAAGCAAATGCTTCAGCAGATGTAATCAACATTCCACTATGGTTAGATCTGATTTCTCAGATCAAATCTAAATGCAGGAAAAACTTCCATGCCGCATTCTGCGAAGACTTCATTCCTCAACTTCTCCTGTCAGTCCTTGTACAGTCAAAGATTCAGGAGTACAGCTGTCATTGCTTGTGATTTTCGTACGCAAACTAGTAGAATATGAACAAACAAATTGGATACGTGTACAGACTAATTGGAATTGTGCACAGATAAACTGAGACACAAGCAACCTGGCCAAAGCATATAAAATTACTTGAAGCATAATTGTTGTTGGACGAATATTTCCTCCACTGAATTCATCATCCGGCTAAGAGAATATCCCGTTCCGCTATGACAAATCCCGTTCTAAAGCAAAATATCCATTAAGAGAAGTCCACTCCAAAGCAATATGGCCCCATCGTCACGTTTGTTTTTCCCCAAAAGAACAAGAAATTGCGTGGAAACCAAGGCTCGATTCAATATCATCGATCGCAGCCATTTTCATGCTGAAGTATCAACGACTGCCTTTAAATTTAATGCTCATTAATTAGGTGCTCGTCGCATCCCGGCTCATCTTCCGAGTGGCATCCTGTTAGTAAGCAACCACATGTCACATACAAGTCATGTCACATTTGGAGCCCTGACAAAAGAGAAAGCAGTGGTAGTGTCTTTGACAAAAGCGATAAACAGATTGATGCTGCTGCTGTCGTCAACACTACCATTGCCTGCCAAAATGCCAAAACCGTTAAACCAGACAAAAATGAATGTAAAACATAAAATGAAACGAGAGATGAACTAACCAGATCAAATACAAGGAGCAGGAGATGAAGGCCAACAAAGCTAGGGCAAATGATCAATATTATGGAGAATGGAAGTGAGAGGACCAAGAACCCTGTTGCTATAGTCAAACATTCTTAAAATAACCTATCATGCTTTCTTATAATTTTTGAACTCATAATTATATTCAATCAATCTACTTATATAATTTTACATAAGAAAAGAAGAAAATAACATGGCTCGATTGATGAGAGAACAAGAAACTGAACCTAAACAAGACCAAATTTTCATAGACTCCGTAAGCTTACAGGTTATGTCACTGCTTTTTTCTTCGTGATTTCCTCTACGGTAGCCATTTAAAAAAAAAAGAATTCTGTTCAGGTTATATTTACATTGTTGAATATGAAACAACATGTAACCTATAGGTTGACATGAACTTTTCATCTTGTTCCAGTGGAGCAAACATGATAAACTCAGCGATTCAATACAAGATAAATCGACGAAGAACAACTCTGCGTTGAGTTGTATTGGAAGAGATCTTTCTCCATGCAAAAGAGAGGAAGCAAATCTCGCTGCCATCCTACTTTAAAGGCAGATTAAATCATTAGCACAAAATAAGAAACCTTGACATTTACAATGTTATAAACAACTCTATTATTTTATAGCTTGCTATTTGTTTAAAATTCCTGGCCCAGCCCAACTTTCAGCCCAACGGTTTTAGCATACATTTTTAATGTGGATCAATGTCCATACTTCAAGAAGCATGTATAGCAAGCAACAAGGCGTTAAAACTTATAAAATCACTATGAAAAATGATATTTTGCAATAAGTTTAAAAATACATATGACGTTTTGCAATATACCTAAGATGGAAGCCTGGAACATACATAAACAAGACTATTGATTCCTTCACAAAATGTTGGTTTGCATATGAACCTCTAATAGAATATACAACTAATTTATACTAATGTCTGTGTAATCCACGTGAATTGCAACGGGTGAAATAGCATTTCAGGTCTCAAATCAATAGACATGCATGTAAATCCACTTGCACACACGGATAGGATCCTTCCTATGCCTTAAAATTGCAGAAGCAATCTGAAATCTGTTAGCTGTACCTTACAAATGGCAATATCATTCAGCGTTGAGTTGGGTCAAAGTGAATTTTATGAATGAATTTGTTAGCTGTACCTTACAAATTCCTAACCCTCACCTCATCACCTCCCATCCCCTACCACACCTGAAATACCCCCACTGCCTCTGCAATCCACAACACACCGCCTCTGCCAATTCCGAACACCATCAACAGCCTACGGCTTCATCTCCCTTGCACCCTCTACCACCAGAATCCAAACTCGCCACTACCATCATTAAACCTTAACCTCGGCCCAACCCCAGAGCTCACCCACAAAACTGCAATCGACCACAAACCCAAAACCAACAATTGACCACCAACGCCTAAAATAACCCAATACCATTACCCCAACAACCTCCTACACCCAAAGACAGACCTGCCCCAAATTGCAATGCCTCACTCACAAAATTGCGACCATAACCATTCACTGTCGACCTCCCAACACAAACTGCGGCATAATCCAACCTCACTCAAAATAAGCAACCCGAGCTCGGTTTACCTCCATCCAGTCTCAATCACCCACACCCGAACCACCAACTAACCACCACAACCTCAATCACCAACCCCAACGTCGATCGCAACCATATTCAGCAAATCGCGACTTGCGATTCATAGAAATTATAGAAATCAAATTGTTTATAAGAAATCGATTTAACAAATTTCTATTTGGGGGAGAATGAAATAAAACGAGGGAAGGAATGAATTTGGGGGGAGAATGAAATAAAACGAGCGAAGGAATGAATTTGGGGGAGAACGAAAAAAAACGAGGGAAGGAACAAAAAAAAATGAGGGAAGGAACGAATTTGATACGACTCAAATTTGATACGGCTAAAAACGGTAGCTAAACGTTTAGATACGGCTTTTACCCGTATCAAATTTGATTCGACTTTGAGCCGTATCAAATAAGGCGGATAGGGGTGTGGCTAAAACAGCTTTGTGGTGTAGTGAAGGTTGCAACGAGTTATGGATCGAAGTTATTTTTGCTGCTAGAACTACTTTTGGTTTTAATGTATGTTCTACTTGCTTTTATTTTGCTATTGCTACTTGTTCTATATTTTGTTTTTGAACTATTGATGACAAACTATTTATGTTTGGTGTAAGAATATTGTGTACTTTGATTATGAAATTTCATACGTTGGTTATCAAATATGTGTCCAAAATGTGGTATTGATATAATATGTTGATTTTGAAATGTGATATTGATATAATATGCTCATTTTGAAATGTGGTATATATGCACATTGTGGCGGATGTTTGTTGAAATGGAATTAAAACATTCCACAGCGTTTTTTAAACACAGTTAAAACATTCCACGGCGTTTATAAAACGCCGTTGAAAGGTTTAACAGTGTTTTAAAAATGCCGTTAAATTGTATCTAAAAACATAAAGCACGATCTATTGCAACAAAGAAACGCTGTAAATAAATATCACAGCATTGAAAAAGCGCTATAAAATCTTATCTTAGCATGAAACAAACGCTAAGAAAGATCTCTAACTGCACCCAACCAAACGTGTTAAAAGATTTCATGACATTAGGAAAACGCTGTTAAAAAGGACATTTAATAGCGTTTATTTCTTATCATTGTATATCCCTAACATATAACTGCATGTCGATATACATCGTACGTAAAAACGCTGTTAAAAGCTTTCTTAGCGTTTTTAAAACGCTGTTAAAAGTCCTGTTTGTTGTAGTGTTTGCTCCTCTATAATAATGTCTTTATACCCACATGAGTCAACATTAGTAATGTCAGTTAACGCCGTAATCTCGGATAAAGTTGGAAGATTATGCTATCTACCATCCCAATATCTTCTCTCACACAATGTCAAACATATTGGTTGGTATTCAGTGTCATGAAATCTATCTCTTGCCATTCTGAAAACCTGCGCTATCATGTTGCATTGATCAAACATGTGTATTAAACGATTATCAATTTCTACATCCCTCCTATCTTTTCCATTCACACCATTTGCTATTAACCTATTCTCAATCTCATTTGCAGTGTCATAAAAATACAGTTGGTCACACTTTGGTTTATCAGTCATTGGCAATAAGGATCCTACTCTGTGGTGATTTTGACCGTTTATATGAAAGATGTATGGTGCTCGACCATTGTTTATAGAATTATCAACATGTCCACCCATTGATGCGAATGCAAATATTGAGTTGTAAGTTCGAATGTTCTCCTTAAACTTTCTTCAACATTGGCCCTCATTGTAGCTTAGTAAATTCATCAAATATTCTGGACAGGGACGGACCTATTTAGAGTTTGGGGTGGGCGGCTGCCCACCCCACAAAAAAAAACCTTCGTCAACGGCAGCCAGCGACTCCGGTTTCAGTTTCAGCCTTCAGTCCTCCTTCTCCAGTCTCAGTCCTCCTTCAGTCTCCAGGAAAATCTAATAAGTTCTCAATTTTAGATTTGAATTCCATAAATCCTAGTTTGCATTGTGAATTGTGATTGATGTTCTTAATTTTAGATTTAAAATTTTAGATTCGAATTTTAGATGTAAACATAAATCTAAACCCTAGTTACTAGTTAGGCAGTACTCTAGCAATGAAGTTGCAACTTACAAACAACTACCAGTGAATAGATACTAGCAGTAGCATTGTATTTGTAGCAATGAAGTGCTTGATCGATAAATTGGCAGTAAATTGTGCAAATTATGCAGTAAATTGTGCAAATTATGCAGTAAATTGTAGCACAGTAGGCTATTTTATTGATACTGGCAGCAAGTATGTGTAGCACAATAGGCTATTTTGTTGATACTAGCAATAAATTGTAGCAAATTATTTAATTTTCTTCTATTATTCGCCCACCGCAAAATAAATTCCTGGTCACGTCCCTGATTCTGGACATGGCTGATATGATGGTAGTTGAACTTTTCCTTTCCAGCAACAAATATAGAATAAGGGATTAGAAACCATACTTCCTTTTTTGACCCTTTCATGAAACCACAGAGACGCGCCACAATGACTGCTTGTACAACCAAGAGGCCCTAGGTTTTGCACAGAAAACATTTTTCCTAAAATAGAAATATTACATTGACCATAGGACAGAAGCAAGCAACATAACTGTTGAATTTATGCGATTCATATATGTGTTTGATGTGAAGATTTGGTAGAGCTATGCATTGGAGTTGGTTGGAGGAAGAAGAGTTGTCAGAAGAGGGGAGTTCCTGCACTGTAACCTGAAACTTCCTGCAGACGTCTGACCTACCCAGGTCAGACGTCTGACCCTGTTTCAGAATGTTTCCCGAAACATTCTGCAGACGTCTGACCCCCCTGGTCAGACGTCTAAGGCGACGAAAGCTATACTTTCAGTTCCGAATTCTGAAGGGCAATTTTGTAAATTCCGGAGCTTGGTTTTCTAAACTGATGGTGCAGATTCTTTAGACGTGGATGGATGATCTAGATCATTTAGGTCACTTATATATTGTCTTCTAATCATCTTCCAAATTAAGAGATTAGGTTTTAATCAGATTTCCAATAATTGTAATTAATAGAAACCCTAACGAAATCAAATTAGGGGTTTTCTATTTTGAGTGCTCTATTATTAATCTCTTCAATTGAGTAATTGATTAGAGAGAGTCTCCACCTATTGTATCTCTCTAATCATTGTATTGGCTTCTAATCTCTGGTGATAATAATAAAAGGGTTATTGGATCTCCGTGGACGTAGGATCTTCATATCCGAACCACGTTAAATCTTCTGTGTCTCTTGTTTTTCATATTGTCGATTTTGTTCTCATAATTGATATTTTAAGTTGCATTGGTATTCAAATAGACAATACTAGGTCTTGATTTGAAATCGCTTTCGCAGCGCACCGTGGTGTTGAATTGTTATCAATCGTCAATTTTTCACTACAATAACAAAAACCAATAAAGTATATAAATATTTAACTCACGAACTAGTAGATGCACACCAACGGAAGAATTTGTTTGCAAATAAACATGATCCTTACATGCAGAGCTAAAGTTGATGGAGTGTAGTCAAAATAAGGGATCCACAGTTTAGGGCATAAAAACATCGTATTAGTACCTGATAACCAACATGGATAAAAATAGTTAAGACCTGTTTAGTTGAAAATGTGAAGTAGGTGACAAATAAACATCTAGAAGTAAATATATTTATTCATCCCATCAGCCATTGAGTGTTGATGTTCATAAATTTCCATAGTTGATGTTGCAATCTTACAAACTATGATTGAACAAACAATGCAAGGTATGCTACTACTCCGTACTTCTGAACAATAACTACAGGTTCAACATGAACATAGCTCAGTCCGTCAAAAAGGCCAATTCTGGTTCACCATGTTATCCAAGGTGAATATCGCATATAATGGCAGTAAAATATGAAGTACAGGATTTTGTACTGCATACAGTGAACGCGGTCCGATTGTTGGGTGGAAGAGTATAAAAATAATGCATGAAACAATTGACATATCAATATATAACTGACCAATACACATCAGGGATACCCTTTTTTGTGGTAAAGTTTATAAATTAGTTAAAAGGACAAAGTACACCAAAACCATCTTAAACAAACTGTGCATGGGAATATAGAATTATTTATATAATTGCAGGGCAGTAAGTTTTATGAGCAAATTGTGGCAGAGGTAATATAACAGGTAGGAAAAACTTATTTTCAACCTTAACAACCCTATTTGGACCACCAGTAATTGCATAACTAAAAAGAATGCATGCAAAATTTTTAGACAGACACATATCATTTCAAAACTTGCGCACATCGGCATGTAGTAAACCCCAGTTACAATCGACCAAGTCTGCGGTAAAACATAGCATTTACTGCTCTTAGAAACGTAAAAGTTCTTTTGTACGTGATTTATTCCCAATACAAATGCAACTTTGTTTTCTGAAAAAAGGTTACGTATAGACTGATCCCATTTTCGTGGGAATTAAGAAAATAATACTTAATTATTAAGAAGCAAGGCTTTGGCGGTTTAAAATGAAATTATTGAAGTTAAAAATAAAAAAATAACAGATGTTTTTAATTTCAGCGTATTTTATATGTCCTAATATCCATCACATAGTATTTAAATAAGTAATGTCTAAAATCAGTGAGGAAGTCTCTATACTGCCTTCTACCTATCAGAGACTATAATCATAAAGTGTTGGGATTTAATCTAAACTATTTTATTTATTTGTATTACTGCTAAATTACATCAACCACGTTAATAGCAGGTAGAATATGTCATTTATTTGTTTCAGTATTATTAGGAGGAAGTGTTTTGAATAAGTGGGAGTATTTGTAGGAAGTAGTTGCATGATTGTAGCTGACTCTATAGCTGGCACACTTTTAAATATTTGCATGTATTTAGTAGTTATCTTATCAGCAAGAAATAACAATACGTTTGTTTCCTAACTTTGAGTATTACATACAAAGTTGATATATCTATATTGAACAGGTTAAGGTGTATCAGCTTTAAATTCTACACTTGGTATCAGAGCAGCGTTCAAAAAAACAAAAACGATGGAAGCAATCAAAGGGAAAGAAGGTTCAGTGGGACTAAGTTATCCGATGTTGACAAAGAGTAACTATACAGCGTGGTCACTAAAGATGAGAGTCTTCATGCAGGCTCATGGGTTCTGGAGAGCTGTCAAACCTTCAGACCCAAAGGTCACGATCGAGGAGAAGACAGACAAGGTGGCACTAGCTGCAATTTATCAGGCCATCCCTGAAGACATGTTACTTTCACTTGCAGAAAAGAACTCAGCCAAAGAAGCGTGGAAGGCAATCAAAATAATGTGCTTGGGAGCAGATCGCGTCAAGAAGGCAAGGGTACAGACGTTAAAGGCAGAATTTGAAATCTTAAATATGAAGGACACGGAGGTGATAGACGATTTCTGCATGAAATTAAACGGGCTGGTGACTAACATACATGCTTTGGGAGAGACGGTCGAGGAAACCTACGTGGTGAAGAAGTTACTAAGAGCAGTACCATCGAAGTTCTTGCAGATCACATCACCTATCGAGCAATTTGGAGATTTAGAAGCGATGTCCATTGAGGAGGCAGTTGGGTCTCTTAAAACCCATGAAGACAGACTTCGCGGACAACCACTACAACAAAAAGACCATATTACAACTGTATTTTTACAACTGCTAAAAAATAGCAGTTGTAATAAAGGTTTTTTACAACTTTTTTTTTCAGAAAGTTGTAATAAACTTATTTTCAATAACTTTTTTATTTTGCCAGTTGTAATAAATGTCTATTACATGTTTCTTTTTTGCCAGTTGTAATAGATACCTATTTTTAA
The DNA here is from genome assembly GCA_030737815.1 of Allium fistulosum. Classification (NCBI taxonomy): domain Eukaryota; kingdom Viridiplantae; phylum Streptophyta; class Magnoliopsida; order Asparagales; family Amaryllidaceae; genus Allium; species Allium fistulosum. Next base: position 995,425,243 of record CM060907.1, read on the forward strand.
CAACATTCCGTTTTTGTTAGTTGTAATAGATGTCTATTACAACCTTTTCTGTTTGCCAGTTCTAATAGATATCTATTTTTAACAACTCTTTTTTTTGTCAGTGGTAATAGATGTCTATTACAACCTTTTCTGTTTGCCCATTGTAATAATTAATTAATAATTGTAATTAAATAATAATGCTTAATAATTAGTAATTAGTAATTAACAACGAATATTTTTTTTATTAATAATTAATAATTATTATTAAATAATAATAATTAATTTGAAAATATGAATAATTAATATTAATAACCACTATTCGATATTTAATAAATAATATTATTTAAATAATTAATAAATAAGAATATTTAATAATAACCTTAAAAATTAATAATAATTAATATTAATAATTAATAATCACTATTAATTATACTTAATAATTAAAAAAATAGATTTTAGTTGTCAAAAATTAATATTTAGTATTTAATATTTAATAATCGATAACATATACATAATGATTAATAATTAAATAATAATAAAAGGTTAATAAAAAATAATCAATAATTGATATATTAATAATTAATATATTAATAATTAATAAAAAACAATAAATATTTAATTAATAATTAATAATTTATAAATATTAATTGCTATTAAATAATAATTAATATTAAATAATAATTACTAATAATTAATATATATCAATATTTTTATAATAAATAAATATTAAAACTTAAATATCGATATTAAATAATAATAAAAGTTAAAAATTAATATTAATTAATAATTAATAAAAAATAAATATTAAATACATAATAATTAAATAAAATAATTTATTATTAATGTATAGTAATTAATAACTACTATTAAATACTTAAAATTAATAATTAATTTGAAATATCAAATAATTCCTATTAATAATTAGTAATTAATAGTTATTTAGTAATTAATAATGAATAATTAATTAATTAATAATTTATATGAAATTCATTATTAAATACTAGCAACTAGTAATAAATTTTATATAATAATTAATAATTAATATTAATTTTTTACTTATATTAGATAGTAAATTACAATCGTTTTATCACTAAAATACACAAAAAATTAACTATATTTTGATTAAAACCGGACGATTAATTATAGGATGCGGATGTGATCATATTTGTATCTGTTTTCGAATATCAGATAATTTTTCATATTTCAAATACAAATAAGGATGAATTTCAAATTTTTCGGAAATTCGTTGGCAGCCCTACGTTGGACCTAATTTACATAATGTTATATGTTGCAGGCATACAAATTTCCCTTGGTTCCAACACCAAATTTTCCTTTGGCTCCAACACCAAATTTCCCTTTGGCTCCAAAATCAAATTTATAGATTTTATTTTGTAATATTCATCTACGATGTTTGAAATTCAAAGTTTCTTTTAGTAATTAATAATTGATAAGAAATAATAAATATTTAAAAAGTAATATTTATTATTTAGTATTTAATATTTAATAATTATAATTGATAATTGTATTTAATATCTACTATTTCAAGAAATTTAATTTTTTAATTCTATAAAATAAATTTAAAATTATTCATAAAACTCGAAAAAAAGAAATTTTCATGAAATTATAAAATACAGAAATTAAAATTTTAAATAATTTTAAATTTTATAAAATATTCTAAATTTTAGAGAATTCGAAAATGTTGACAAATTTCAAAATTGGAGAAATATAAAAATTACGTTGCAAATCATTGCTTCCATATGCATATAGAGGTTTTCTTTTGTAACTATCTTTATTGACATATGCAAGTTTTGAATATGTTTAATTATAGTTGTTTAAAATAGTGTAATAATTTACCATTAGTAATTTATAATTAGTAATTAAAGAAGCCTTTTTTAACCAAATTTCACTGAGTAAATAATAGGTCCGTCTAGCAGCGCTCTTTCGTCAAATTTTCTTTGTCCCGCTGTGGTTTTTCATTTTCCCGCTTCATAATAGAAATCCTTTTGCATCTGAATTTACTTCATTCTCCACTACTAATATCCCTAAATGGCTAAATGGCTAAGTTCCCAAAAATCCCTAACCCTAAAATCAAAATCACCTCCTTTCCTGCTCCGACCACTCTCATCCCTCTGTTTAACCCGTCTGTCCTTCGCAACCCTTCGTCCTTCAAAAAGTTCATGCGCCTATAAAAGATCAGTAACGAGCTTGGCTGCGGGGAGTTCGACATCACTCGCTACTGTGTGGACCTCGACATCGGGGATATGTTCGCATGAAAAATGAAGCGCAGTTTCGAGCAACTCGGTGGGGTTGTAGATTTGGAAGTGAGGATGGTTGTCTAATTGTAGATTTGGCAGTGGAAGCGCCTTCAGTGGTATGTATGCTCTTTGTTATTGTTCAAAGTATTTTGATTGTTCCCTTTTAGATTTTATACTTTATTTTGTGATTATATATGGGTTTAAATTGTTCATTATCGATTTTATAAATCCAATTGCAAAAATCCTAACTCGCAAATTCATCTTCGTCAATCTAGACAAACCCTAATTTGCTAATCCATTTTAAATTAGGGTATATATTTTCAACCTATTTCCTTATTATACCCATTCTATCTGTTGTTTAATTTTAATTTTATTACCAAATTCATACTCGGTTGCTAATTCTTCCTAGCAACCTATTTTTATGGGTTATACTGCTGTAAATGTAAACTCATTTCACCTTGGATAACTCAAATCCATTTTCTGTTTGTATGGGTTCTACTGCTTTATATGTTCAATCGTTTACGTTAGATAAGTCAATTTGAATTTCTGTTGGATTGGAAAATATAGGATAGTAGTTTGCACTCAATTTTCACTTTGATGCCAACTTAATGCTAGGTTGCCAATTACGACCCATTTAGATTATCGATTTACAAACTTTATAAAGCAATTGTATATGCTTAGGTAATATTGCTCTATTACTTAACTCATTTTATCTAAAATGTTTCTGCACACTATCTTTGTTTCCCTTCGATTTCATAATAATTAATAGGAGTTGTACAATTATGAAGTTTGGATCCTATATTTTGAGCTTGCAGGACCAATGGAAGTTTGGATTCAGGATAGGGATGATATGCGGTTATCTTTACAGGTGTTACTTTTGCACTTTTCGTCTTTATAGATATATTTGTATGGAACAAATTTTTTTGTATCATGATATATGGTAGTTATAAATAACTAATACCTTGCATTCCTGACAAAGGAAAAAAATATCTGTTTCAAAATTTATGATATCATGGTCCAACGCACAATCTTAAAACGTCGCTAAACATATTTCTCTTTCGTACGGTTAGCTTTTGTCGTCCATGACATTTGCACATATATATCCTGGTCACCGAGGCCCGGTATTTTTTGTAATTTGAAGTACATGTTAAATAAGTCAACATTTAAAAAAACAATGAAAATGCAAGTTCAAACAAGAAAAAAATGTAAAAATATTGCAGTTAAAATCTTAAAGCAATTTTTCTACTAACATTGAGTGCTTTAGTGGTCTCGTCGCTAAACTATTAAGCATTTTATGTGTTAAACCCTTGCAATAAGATTTAGCGTCCATTTTTTCCAGTCAAAAAAGCCTCTCAAATGTTACTACTCTACCTTTTGTTTTGCACATGATGTGTTGAGATTAATGATGGGAACATCAGGTCAGGTGGCTTGTGGGAATCATAAATAGTGCTTTAGGAAACGGTTTTGAAGCTAGTTATGTGACATTGGTTTGGTAGGATATGAATTCACATGTTATAAATAAACACTGAAGAGTTGCATGTTTGGTAGACCCAAAATATTATATATTAAATCAGCATAATGATTTTGTCAGCACACCTAAATTAGGTGACATAATGCTAAAAGAGAATTATCATCCATGTATGAGTGTTTTTTTTGGGAATTCAATCATCTTTTCAAAGACGCCATTGCATATATTTTTCCAATCGCAAAAAAGTCATCGAATGTCGGGACCTTATCAATCATGGATATTCTCACATTGTTTTCTATATCCACTTTATAAATGGATTTGAAACAGCTGGTTGTGTCAATATGTTTTTTTTTTTTGGAAAAAGGTACTTTATTAACAACAGAGAATAAAGCATATATTTCCATGATATGCCTCATTAAAACCTTGTAATCCCCCTAACCTAGACGGGTGCCTTACAAGGAAAAAGAGTACATATCACTTCCATATATTAACATTACAACATCATGTCTATAGAATACAAGGAGTTGAAAAGATGGAGGAGTAAAACTAACACACAACGCACTCAAAAACACCCTTAAATGCTCCTTGATCTATAGACACAGAGAAACAGCAAAGAGAAAACAAACAAACTACCATTCAAAATAAAACGACGAGTTGCCTACACGTGGCTAAGCACAGCTACTCCAACAAAAAGAAGACCACAAGAATATCTCAGGGAAGAATAATCGTCACAAGGCAATAGAGAAACAACAGCTAAACCATGAAATTCAAGAGAAAACTAAAGGCGATCCAAAAGCAACCAGCAGATCCCGGAACTAAAATCATCGAAGGAGAACAAAGATAAGAGATCTGGGATCTACAGCAGTCAAAAACAAGAGGAGGACGAGAGAAGGTCACGGCGGTCGTTGATGAATGTCGAAGCTCAATATGTTTGTTTTACAAAACTGTAAACAGTTGATTTGAAAATAATAAAGGGATAGTTGGGTGAAATATCCCCATTCTGATTATTTATTGATTGATTTGTTTTTGTAATCTTTGGATACTAATTTCACAACTGTTGAATGTTTTTGGATAATATTTTGTATAGTTGTTTTCCTTTAAGATTTACCTGTTTGCACAAGGTAATGCTTTTCGGGGAGCATTTGCAATTTTTGTTTCATTAGGATTTATTGCTCTGACCAGTTAGGTGTTAAACTAAACGTCAGTCATTCTTTGTGCGAAGAGCTGGTAGTTTATCATGATCATTATTATTGGGCATAGCTCAGGATATGTTCCATTTTTTCACGGTCCATTTTATTCTACCAAAAGAAGGGAAAAAAGGGGTTGCAAATCGAATGTGTTAAACTGACGTTATAGTTAAATGGAATAATTTGGTAATTAATGTAGGTTGCAATTGGTAGGAAGATAGGCATAGAAGAACCACAATTGATGAGAATAATGAGAGCAACACTTCATACGCATAATGAGTGGTTCAAGCTTCAAATGTACAAAGATCAATTTGAAGAAATGTTGAAGATTGATCTACTGTCAGAAGTTGGTGGTCCTTTTAAGATTGATTTTATAAATGAGGCACATGGAGATAATTCCACTCTGGGTCTTCCCACAGTACAATATGTTCTAACAGCATATTATATTGTCCACATCGTTAACAGAGGCTTCACAATCAGAAAGCCTACAATATGTCAAAAGCATTGGCAGCAGCTTATATTGTTTTCAAGAACTCGGACATTGCATATCATATGAGTACTTCAAACTGCTATGAAAGTAAGTTAATCTTTTGTTCATGAAACCTGATGGTATTTTGTGAAAACTGAATAGCAATTGGTTCAAGTTATATTAACACTTTATTTATTTACTTAGTTATCATAATAGAAAGTATGCAAGTATTTTTACCCTCAAATTTTTTATTTATTTTCTCCTAGCCCATTGCAAATTCTTTTGTGTGAGCTTGGGAAATTATTTTGAAACTGTTTTTAACCATAAGATATGGTGTTTATCCCTGCGTGGGAACTACTCTAAATGGTTGGCAAAACTTAGTGAACTTGGGCTTAATTTGAAACTGTTGTTGTCCATAAGAAATGGTGGTTTTTGTTGTATGAAAAACTGCAGCAACTAAGCAACAATATGAATGATCATAAACGCCTATGAATGTATCATTTGCATATGCTCTGAAATTTGGTAATTGGTAAATGACTGTTGCTTTGTTGAACTAAGATATTGTAAAACCATTTGACTACAAACACCAATGCTCACTTAACCAAGATATTGTAAACCCTCTACTTGATTCATTCCATGGTTCAAAAATTAATCAAAATGTTGCTAGTTTGAGTTTGCTTGAAAATGTTGGGGATATTGAAGTTTGTTAAGACATCGTATAGAGTTCATACAGATAGTTAGCTTATTACAATATTTAGTATCGTTGAATCACTACAAGAAATTTGATTTTTAGTGGCGCACAAAAAACGCTACAAAAAGTTTTGGTGGCGTTTTGATAAACGCCGCTAGAAAACATGCGACTAAAAATCCATGATTTTTTGTTGCATTTATTTTAACGCCACTATAAATGCATTTTTGGTAGCGTTTTTCAAACGCCACCATAAATCTTTTTGTAGCGTTTAAAAAACACCACCAAAAGACTTTTTGGCGCTACTAATAGAATTTCCAACTTTACCCCTGTTTTACGGTTGCATTTACTCAACGCCACTATATATATTTCGGTAGCGTTTTTGAAACGCTACTAAAAGTTGTTTATTATTTTACACCATTTTTTCATGCTATTATTTCCAGTTAATGGTATATTTTGGTTCTATTATATCAATCAACAATCACTCACATAATCATCATATTCAAATAAGTTAAAAAACACATTAACCATATAATCAAATAAAATATCCATAACCATTCCAATACAATACAATAGTTTTTCGACAAAATGACCTAACTCACATACAATAACCATTTATATACAAATTTACACATCGGGTACTAATAAATGTTATATCTAACTAGTGCTAACAAAACGTTTGATTACCCATAATTCTTTGTTGCATACACAAGTGAAAGCTAGCATCATCAAGTCCAAATTTGCTCTCTTCAAAAGTCCGATGCCTACACAAGTGAAAGCACAACAGATAGTAACTGTAAACCGCAAAACAGAAGGATAGGAAACAATTACATCCTACTTCAAAACTAATCGAACGCAATCCACCCCAGTGGAATCAAAGGAGCCAAAATCTATATAAGAATACATGTGCAAAAATCGGTAGCTTTATAGTCTATGTTTTTACATCAGTAGGATATAATTGCCGATCAAGTCTTATGATAACAATGTAATCATGACCGCAAGAAAGATTGTAATCACTCTACACAGTACAAGCAACAATATATTATAATTGAAGAGTTTGTGTATATGCATGCATGTGTTGAAGGAGACGTTTGCAACGAAATTATCAAGGTTACTATTATTTTTGTTCTCAGTTTGCTCTTACTAAATTACACATATCATGAGAAGTTAACTGCTTGAAAACTGGGAGCATATTAAAATTTAGTTATCAATTATTATTTATATTCTCCTGGCCTGACATTGTTTTACTCTCGGATGCTACAAAGTTTGTATTGCTTAAAGTGTAAAAATAGATATATGAGCGCATGAAGTTAAAAATAACACAATGTATTTACAGCCTAATCTGTTAATCCTTAATTGAAAATGTGAACCACACATTATCATCAGAATGTTTGCTTCAGAAAGACAAGATGTACCACAAAGATATTAACCACAGCATATTCACCCTAATGTTAGTATGCAAATTATGTGTTATAACTTACAAGGTTGATGCATGCTACCTCAATAGTTAAAGAACAGTGTATATTTTATCTGGATATTAAAGCAAGAAGCTCTTTAGTCTTGGCATTTGTTGATGCCCAAGTCCAAACAGTTTTGCAACAGGTCCTGGAGTATATTAACAAACATGTGAATATTTGTGGTTAATTTTATATATCAACTACCAAGCTTAAGAGTATAAGAGTAGCCAAATAAAATTGAGGCCTTAAAATCTAGTTCATCGTGACACATATTTGTGGATAAATTTGAGCATATTATAGATATTTTGTGCATTCAACTCCAACGTAGATGCAAATATGATGAGTTTAGAGGTATATTTTTGCTAATCAATCAGTAGAGAACAAGTAACTAGTCAATTATTTCTACAGATATTACCAATCAATTAATGTAGTCACGAAAGTAAACCAAGTACTTAATTTAAATATTTAATAAGTAACTCTAGTCAAAATTAATATCCAAACTGGTGCACACAATGACATATACCATTCGAGTATTTAACTCTAACTCCATACAAAATTGTGTCCTATCATGCTTATAATTATAGTAGCAGATGGAAACTCAGTCTGATGTGTTTCCAACATAAAGATCAAAATTGTGTCCTATCATGCTTATAATTACAATATGCATGATTCACTTGGTTAACTTTTAGTTAATTTAGTTAATTCAAACTTAGTTAATTTTTGTTAACTTGGTTAACTGAATTAATTTATTATTATTATTAATATTAAACCTTGATTAACTTAATTATATTATTATTATTATTATTATTATTATCATTATAAACTTAGTTAATTTTTATGAACTTGGTTAATTTTTATAAACTTAGTTAATTCATCATCATCATCTTTATTGTTTATAAAACTTTGTTAAATTAGTTATAATATTATTTATAAATTTTAGTTAACTTAAACTTAGTTAATTTTATAAAAATTTGTTTAATTTTAACAAAAATTAGTTAATTATGGGTAATCAAGCACCACCTTTAATTATATTGAAAGTAGACATTTTCACCTGACGATGTGGTGATTAGTGGGAGAAAATATAATTGGAGATGCCCTTAAAACTGCAAGGGATCTATTTTTAGTGTATAATACATTTAATTAGATACAATTTGTCCAAACAGAGCATGCACATTCATGAACACCAAAATGTGGACTGACTATAATCACAAATATAAATAAAATGGTTTTAATTATGAAGTAAGGATTATGGCATCCCTATTTATTTACACTTTATTTGCGCGCATCAAAACATATCTACAAATATATGATGTGAAGTGAATTTTGTGCGTTTTGACCAACTATATTATCATGTGATGTCTTAATGCTACAAAGCTAGAAGCAGCATCTCAATTTAGTTCCTGATCTCACATCTTGATGTTCGTGAGTAAAACATTTGGAAATATTAATACGATTTTGATGCATTTTGGTCAATGAGTCTTCACCACTATCATGGGTACGCATGAAGCTATATAGACATAAAAGAAGGGAAAATTTGTATCCAGATCTTAAAATATCATGTTATACTAAACTAAAAATGACTTGTTACTCGTGATTGGTATGCAACTTACTGTAGGAAAATCATAATTCACTTAGGCTAGAAAAGGTTATGCTTTATGTATGTAAAAAAACAACTTATAAAAAAAACTTTTTTAGCTGGGGACAGTTTTACTGTGATTTTGTACGTTTAGATGGATCTTTGTTATGCCAATCTTCTTAGAAAGAATATTGAATTTTGATTTCGATTGAAGCATCCAAATCATCCATATTTACTGTTGATTTAGGTTCATCTTTCTGTGAAAACAATTATGTTAGTTTGCCATTGTGTGTGCACACATTGATGAAGCACATTTACCAAAAAGGTGATTACGGGGTGGAGAACAGCATCAGAATTGCAACTATTTTAGCATATTTTTTTATTTATTTTTAATCTGGATTAAGTTTGAGATTAGTATATACCCTTTAGAATTTCATAATAAAATTTGATTTTGTGTGTTTAACATATTATTAGCTTATTTTGTATTAAAGAAACACTAAAGGACTCAAATTCATAGGCTCCAAAGTGTGTTTAAATATCCATCCTTGATACGTCTTTAATGCGAAGAGAATCTCCACCAACTCTATGGGTTTTTTTATCAAGTATATTGCAATAATATTACATCTAATTAGCAATTCACGACATAAGATGGAAGAAAGTGCTTGTTTTCAAGTTCACATCCACTAGACATGTTTTGTATTTGGGATCCACCAAGTATTGAACAGTAACATTTTGTAGTTGGGATTCATAAGTTTTCAGAAAACTAATAGGTTAAAAAGAATTAATATCAACTACCTAGCCTATCGATCAATACATGTTAGTAGAATGTCAATGAATAATTGGAAACTTATATATGTATGATTAATTTTGCTTTAAAAGGGAACCGACATTAGACAGGCCTAAAGAATTTTTATGTTTATTTACAAGGCAAAGTATTGCTGTATTGCTTGTGTGTACAAAAGCAGGATGGATACTGGGAAAGGCACAAATAAAGATGAAGTTAAAACTGACTCAGCTACAGGCAGTATATATATGTAATAAAAAAGCAGAATTCATACAAGTGCCAAGTATACTTACCAGAAGATGCAGGACCGAGGATATCTATATAGTTGTACTCTAAAAATGTTATCACCAGATTTTTCTCTAATCAACGTGTACCTATTTTCTGGATTCTTGGTGGAAAAAAGGTTAGATGAAAATCATGTCATCTATGTTCAACTTTTAAATTATATAAAAAGGTCAAGCTGAGCAATGGACAAGGGATTAAACCTGCTGAGCAATCATCATCGTCATCCAACGATTGCAAATTATCAGAATCGCTTCCAGCTTTTGACCAAGCAACACCAAATCATCATTCAATTAATAGGTTCCACTAATCGACCTTATATCAAAATTCCCATAAACAAAACAAGAGAATATGTAAGAAACTTACAACATATTGTGTTTGAAGACATGAACTCAAAATTAAAAGAGAGAGCCTAGAAGAAAGACAACTTATATAAACATGCAATATAAAGTACGTCTGTCTCTGTTCAAAAGAGAGAATATAACTTTATAGCTTATAGTAGAACATCCCTTCTCAAGGGCCAGTGCATTTTAAAAAGAAGATATTTTCTATTAACAAAGATGCTGATGGAAGCACTAATTATTATTTTTCTTTACCAAATATTATATTATTCATGTATAGCTTTCACTAGTTCCAACACTATGTAATGAAACGAAATAAATTGTCTACTTGCAAGTTAAAATCTAAAATAACAACCAAATTACTAAACATATCTTTGAAAAAACTACACTTTCAGTACTTTACAGTTGCAATCAACTAGCTGCATTGAGAGGCCACTCAGGATATTTCATCATGAAAACAATTGCTAGTTAAAAATTGTATCTTTCAACTGAGTTAATAACCACTCACAAAAGTTCTCAACTTTCGCACTGGAGTTTAGATTCAAAGTAAAAGATTGATCAAAATTGAGAACCCGTATGCGGAATTCCTAGAAAAAATAAAATGTGGAAGTAGAAGTTATACCGTATGAGGCACCGTATAAGAAAACTCAGTTTGATTGTAGCGGTGTATTTACTGGAGACGTCGGAGAAGCAGTTACAAAAACGTGCTTGTGGTAATGGGATTTGCGATGCAGTTTCTAACTCACATATGTCACGTGCTTGTGCCAGATTGGAAGACGATTTTGGGGATATCAGATGAGGAAGATGAGGGATTTTGGGGACAAAGATGAGGGCTCTGAGGGATTGAAAGACGGAGACTTTTTTTGTTCTCATCGCAATTTTGAGAGGGGGAAAATAAGTGAAAGTGGTGTGAAAGGAAATTTGAGCGGCCACGGAAAATTTTAGCAAAATATCGATGAATAATTGGCGGGACTAATTAGCCGCGTTTCATCGTTTCATTTTATATTCTAAAATGACCAACGGCAGCATATGCCTTGAAACGCAACCAATTAATGCAACCAAAAACAAGTTTTGTTGTAGTGAATTCAATTCAATTCGTATTACAATGTATGCATATATTTTCATCCCCGTTGTACATTCAGTGATAAGCAATATTTTCATCCCTGTTGTATTTGCTTTACTTGTGGAACTGATATTTAATTAGTGCTGATATTACAACGTATTCATATACGAAAATATGAAAAAAGATATTCATATGGATACCTTTATTTGTGGAGCTGATATTTAATTGGTGCATAAGTACATTGATAAGTGACACATCATGAGTTGTTAGTATGGGCATGTAAGGGATATTTATGCAAGTGTTATAAGTTATTATAACATTTTTGATTCATCGTTGTGAACAAGCAAGTATACTAAAGGAATACCCAATAGTGCTAACATTGACAACATTGATATGCATACTAGGTGCAGCAGAAAGTGGGGCAGTCGCAGCTGTAATGACAAGAAGTACAGGGCCATGGATTATTGGTTGCGACACTAGACTATTCACCATTGTTTATTTGTTTCAGGTTACTTGTTGTAGTAAATCTAGATAAGTAGATGCCCTTCAAGCGGATGTTTGTTTTTGCAATCATTTTAATAATAAAGAATGGATATATATTACCGTGATGGTGTATAATTTATAGTATGTATTTTGAATATAAAGTTGTGATGTCTTCTCTATGAATGAATTATGATCCCTTTGAATTTATGTCAATTTTTTTCCATTGCTTATATGTTATTGCTGCATTGCAAAATGTGTTTAGATATTAATTTTTTTATTTTACATTTTTTAACCATAACTGATTATAGCAGTTGTGAAAAGGTCTTTTACAACTGCTAATAGCGGTTGTAAAAGACCTTTTTACAACTGCGATTGACAGCTGTAAAAGACTTTTTTTACAACTGCCACTAGCAGTTGTAAAAGACATTTTTACAACTGCGATGGGTAGTTGTAAAAAATTATTTAACAACCACCGTAGACCCTTGTAAAAAAATATAGCCCTATTACAACTCTGGATACCACGACGGACGGCTGTCCGTTGTAATAGACCTATTACAACTGTTTTTGACAGTTGTTAAAAGGTGTTTTTGTTGTAGTGAACCAGAGAACAATGGAGGACAACTTCTGTTGACTAGAGAAGAATGGATGAGAAGAGAAAATAACGAAGGACAACTATTATTCACTAAGGAAGAGTGGATGAAAAGATCTAACAAAGGAGATACAGAAACGTCCTCAAACCTGAAAAATCGAGGCAACAGTAGCTACCAAGGCAGAGAAGGCGGACGTGGAACACGTGATAGGAGCAAAATTAAGTGTTATAATTGAAACATTTATGGGCACTATGCTGCGGAGTGCCGTAAGCCACGACGTGACAAAGAACAGAAACCGAAGGTGAACCTGGCACAAATCCAGGATGATGAACCCGCGCTCCTTATGACAGAGTGTGGAGAACAAAAGGGCAATGCACTGCTACTTAACGAGGGAGGCATAGTGGCAAACTTGAGTCAAAACGAAGAGACAACGGTTGAATCAAATGTGTGGTATTTAGATAATGGTGCAAGCAATCACATGACGAGACAACGCTCAAAATTCAAAGAATTGGATGAAAGGGTGACCGGACAAGTTAAGTGTGGTGATGGCTCTACGGTGGATATTAAAGGGAAGGGCTCAGTGATGTTCAAATGCAAAACCGGTGAGGAAATTATCTTTCATGAGGTATACTACATTCCCTCCCTTCGTAACAATATTATAAGTCTTGGGCAATTGTCAGAAAATGGAAATAGGGTTATTCTCAACGGAAAATTTTTGTGGGTATATGATGAACAATGAAGACTCCTTATGAAAGTTAAGAGGTCAGCTAATAGACTCTATAAAATTGTTATCGAAACCAGCAAGCCTGTATGTTTGATGTCAAAACTGGAAGAGTCCTCGTGGTTATGGCATTCACTTCTTGGACATGTGAACTTTCAAGCCATGGTGTTGATGTCAACAAATAATATGGTGTATGGGGTTCCAAAACTTATTCAACCCAAGAAGGTGTGCACTGGGTGGTTGATGTCAAAACAGACAAGAAAACCATTTCCTTGTCAAGCAAATTTTCATTGAAAATATGTTTTGGAGCTAATTCACGGAGATTTGTGTGGTCCAATATCGCCAGCAAAAATGGCAGGGAATAAGTACTTTCTTCTTTTGGTTGATGATTTTAGTCGGGTGATGTGGATTTACATGTTAACTAGCAAAGATGAAGCACTGGAGGCATTTAAGAAATTTAGAGTCCTGGTAGAAAAGGATTCAGAAAAGAAAGTAAAAGTGCTTAGAACAAACAGGGGTGGGGAGTTCTCTTCGAAAGAGCTTACAACCTACTGTGAAGATACAGGGATTGCCAAACATTTTACTGCTCGTACACTCCACAGCAAAACGGGGTAGTCAAGCGAAGAAATAGAATGGTTGTAGCCATGTCCCAGAGTTTTTTGAAAGAAATGCACCTGCCTTCTGAGCTTTGGGGAGAAGCGGTACGTCACTCTGTTTATATACTTAATCGCTTACCCACTCGTGCATTATCAGGGAAGACACCATATGAAGCGTGGACGGGTAACAAGCCAGATATCGGACATATACGAGTTTTTGGCTGTGTGGCACATATGAAAATGCCAAGTGCCCACACCAAAAAGCTCGATGATCGTAGTAAAAAGGTGGTATACCTTGGAAAAGAGCCTAGTACAAAAGCATGTCGACTTTATGACCCAGAAAGTGGGAAAATACTCGTGAGTAGGGATGTGGTTTTCGAGGAAGCTAAAGCATGGGCATGGGATAGACAACAACAAGAAAGATCGATGCTACATGAATCCTTTACTATCTTTGATACCCGTCCAGTTGAAGAACGAGGAGACGTGACGGAGGAGGAACCGCTTACACCTAGAAGTAATAACACATACGCTACGGGTGGTGGTGGTACAGGTACATACGTGTCATCACAAGCTGTCACGATGTCATCAGAAACTGGGGAGAATAGCTCATACTCTATTTCTTCTAGCAGTAGTAGTGAGCCTAGGAATTTCTGCTTGATCAGTGAAATTTATGATGAAACGCAAGAGGTGGAGTTGGAGGATGAATTACTTTTGTTAGGAGTTGATGAACCCATCAATTATAATCAGGCTATGACGGAACAGGATTGGGAATGAGCCATGAGAAATGAAATCAATGCTATAGAAAGAAATAACACCTGGAAACTAGTTGAATTGCCACTTGGACATAGAGCAATTGGTTTGAAATGGGTTTACAAGCTGAAAAGAGACACTAATGGGAAAATTGTTAAGCATAAGGCGAGACTCGTTGCGAAAGGTTACGTACAAAGAAAGGCATAGATTTTGAGGAGGTATTTGTTCCGGTTACGCGTTTGGAAACAGTAAGGCTGTTGTTGGCAATTGCAGCTAAAAATGGTTGGGAGGTGCATCATCTAGACGTGAAATCAGCTTTTCTTAATGGGGAATTAAAAGAAACTGTATATGTGTCTCAATCGGAGGGGTTTGTTAAAGAAGGAAAGGAGCATCTGGTATATCAGCTGGTGAAAGCATTGTATGGTTTGCGATAGGCACCGCGAGCGTGGTATGATAAGTTGAGTAAGTGTCTGGAAAAATTAGGTTTCACTAAGTGTCCATATGAACACGCTGTATACACTAAACGGAAGGGAATGAAGCTTTAATTATTGGGGTTTACGTAGATGACCTATTGATCACAGGTACGAACATTTCAAACATTAATAAGTTCAAGAAGCAGATGAGTAAAGAATTTGATATGAGTGATGTGGGAAAATTGTCTTATTATCTGGGTGTCGGGGTTGGCCAGGAGAGGGACTATACGGAGCTAAAGCAGACAGCTTATGCAAAGAAACTAGTTGAAAAGGCTGGGTTGGCTAACTGTAATCCGGTAAAATACCCGATGGAACCAAAGGTGCAGCTGGATAAAGATGAGAAAGGTAAATCAGTTAACTCTACTTTGTTCAAAAGTTTAGTGGGAGGCTTGTGATATTTAGTTCATACCCAACCAGATATTGCATATTCGGTTGGTATAGTTAGCATATACATGGAGAGACCTACTGTGTTACATTTAAATGTAGTCAAACGTATTTTACGTTACGTAAAAGGAACTGTTGATTATGGGTTAGTATATTCAAGAGGAACTGGGAACTATCTATTACCTGGATACTCGAACAGTGACCTAGCTGGTAACATTGAAGATAGAAAGAGTACAGGAGGCATGGTGTTCTATCTGAATGAGAGTTTGATTACGTCGGTGTCACAGAAACAAAAATGTGTAGCGTTGTCATCGTGTGAAGCTGAATTTATGGCTACTGCTGCAACTTGTCAAGGGGTGTGGCTGCGTAATCTACTTGGCCAAATAACTAACATGAAGCATTGTCCTATGGTAATCTATATTGATAATAAGTCTGCAATCGACTTGGCAAAGAATCCGGTCTTTCTTGGGAGAAGTAAACGTATTGGCATTCGTTATCATTTTATCCGTGAGTGTGTTGAGCGAGGAGAAATAGTCATCAACATGTTAGCACTGAGGAGCAGCGTGCAGATGTGCTAACAAAGGCGATGTCCACTATAAAGTTTGGGAGGATGCGGGAACTATTGGGTATCAAAAGTCTGCAGAATAAAATTTAGATTACGGGGGAGTATGTTGGGATTTAATCTAAACTATTTTATTTATTTGTATTACTGCTAAATTACATCAACCACATTAATACCAGGTAGAATAGGTCATTTATTTGTTTCAGTATTATTAGGAAGTGTTTTGAATAAGTGGGAGTATTTGTAGGAAGTAGTTGCATGATTGTAGCTGACTCTATAGTTGGCACACTTTTAAATATTTGCATGTTTTCAGTAGTTATCTTATCAGCAAGAAATAACAATACGTTTGTTTCCTAACTTTGAGTATTACATACAAAGTTGATATATCTATATTGAACAGGTTAAGGTGTATTAGCTTTAAATTCTACATAAAGTACCCTATACCAAGAATTATTTATGTGTGATGATAGGAAGACAAAGTTTCATTGTTTTGAAGAGAAGGTCGTAGTAGTCAACAGAGATCAACATATTACCAAATTTAGAAGGTTAATCGACAATGCATAGGGACAAATTGTCATATATTGACAATATTTGTACATGGTTATATGGGAAAAAAGGGAAAGATAAGTGGAAGCAGAAGTCATGGCAACGAAATGAAAGTAATAAAGCAGTAATTTATAAAATAACATAAAAGTTGTGCAGCTTGGTAAGTGAAGTATAGTGGAGTCGAGTGTATGAAAATATAGATATGTTAGTACATACAACGCAGGATATCAGCTAGTGTCCTACATGTTCGAAATATCGACTACAGTAAGTTTCAAATGTGAATACCTAAAACGATGGTTCACCCTACATACTACAACGGCGGACGGTCAAACACACGACAACACAGTCGGCAAGTAGCAGCCAGGAAAAGGAAAAATTAAAACTCACTTGCACTTCTCTGTTTGTGTAGTAGTAAATAAAGGCACTGCACAAAAACAAATGTGTGTTTGTGTGTATAATGAGGACAAACTGCAGCACAAGCAGCTATACTATATACACAGGTAATGTATGCAGGCAGGTACATAATATAAAAGTGCGAAAAAATAAAATGGAACAAAGATTGCAGGAAAAAACAATCTTTCATTACTTAAACTTTTATGTACAAGAATCGTGAGGGCCACTCCGCACAACCACAGCCTGTTCGCAACAAAAAGAAAATACAAAGTATAACAAAAGAGCTATCACGCCACACGACTGAACTGTGCATCAGATCTTACCTGTTATCGTGGGATAATTGATAATGGAACCCTTATCCGGAGTGATTCGGAAGCCTTTCTTTTATAAGAACACTAGAAGTGTAGTTATTGAAAGTACTAGATAACGTAGTCGCTTGAGTTTAGGCTCGTCCAATACGAACGTTCTTGGAAACGGACCATCCTACTAGAATTCAAACGATGATGCATGATCGCTCGAGCTTTGATAGAAGTCAGTCAATGTCCAGGCATCGAGCATCATTTTGGAATGACCTAAGCACGTCCTAGGTTGAACTTGGGGCCATCCTAGGTTGAACCCAAGTCCAACCCTAACCAAACTTTGACCGACCCCATTAACGTTCTCCAAATAACCGTCATCAGTATTGATCACCATAACATGGAAGCTTCACCGACCTTAGGTTAAGTCGAGATTTGAATTCGAATTGGAAGACGAAAGAGGTCAGTGGCAAGCACTCTAGAGTAGGCGATAGGATGACGACTGTAAGGAATCGACACTGGTTTGAAGCTTGAAGAATTAGGGATAGATATTTGACACGAATAGAAGGAAATGGGAAGAGTGAGAGGAAATTCTCTAAGTCCCAAAAGCTTATACTCGGGGCAAGCCAAAGCACTTGGTACCAAGTTGAATTTTTCAACCAAATATTGAGAGAGAAGAGCAGGGAATGATAGAGGATACCCAACTAAGGCATGGAACGATCTCTAGAGTGCAGATTTTGTCTTTAGCATGGAAAATGGAATTTCGAATATATAAATCAGTTGAACGGATATCTACGGAACATAGTCAATGATACAAAGCAATTCTTGGATGATCAGTGAACGTGCATGGATAATAGTAAATGCTTGTCTTGTTCCAGAGCATGCTTTTCTTTCAACGAAAGCATACTTTGGAGACCAGTGTTATCCGGCATTTTGACCAAGCAGGTTCTCATTGGAATTAGAATGTCAAGATAAAGACGAATAGATTCAAGGAATTTGGAAACATCATTAAAAGGCAAGAAAAAGAAAATATAAAAAAGTTAGCGAAAAAAGTTGACTTGAGTTTTTTCACTTGGTAATTCATGTCGGACCCGAGTTGTACCCGAGCTGAACCTAGGAAAAATGAAGGAGTACCCGAGTCGAGAAATAGAAAGACAATAAAATATGACTTGGAGTCAGACCCACGTCAACTTGGTATCAAGTGGAAAGTTACAACTCAGCACCAAGTGGTGATTTTTCTCGGGTTGGACACACAGAAATCTCAGGTCATACTCTAGGCGACCGATACCGAGTAGAAATCGGGTCGGACACATAAAAATCTCAAGTCAGACTCCAAGCGATCGGTACCGAGTAGAACTCAAATCAGACACACAAAGCTCATAGGTAGAACTCAAAGCACTTCAACCTTTGGACCACTTCAAGCAAAATTGAAAGCAAACACACAAACCACTCAGGCCGGACATCAATTTAGGTCAACCTCAACCTAAAGCTCATGATTATGACCAAGTTGATTTTCACCGACACGATTCACTCCAAAATGATTAAAACTATCTAGAATGATGATATGAAGTAACTCAAGAAATTGCAAAGTTATTGGAGCAAAGGAAACCACTTGGCACCTAGCACTTCCTCTTGGTACCGAGCATTTTTCTACACATAATTTCTCTAAAATTCTTGTACATGGAGCACTGGCTTGGGTATTTGTTATGGAGTACCTTTCTTAAGGAATCGAGGAACAACTATGAGGATATTATGAAAAAAAGCATACAAATACAAGCGGTATCAAAACCTCTCAGAAACAACATAATTAAAAGGGAAAAGTGTTCGAATCACAACAGATCGAAGATAGAAGAAC
Source organism: Allium fistulosum (assembly GCA_030737815.1). NCBI lineage: Eukaryota > Viridiplantae > Streptophyta > Magnoliopsida > Asparagales > Amaryllidaceae > Allium > Allium fistulosum. The sequence continues at coordinate 995,444,441 of CM060907.1, forward strand.
AATGGAAAGGATGGAAGGTTACCCCTTGGAAAACCGGTTGGTACAAAGCAAAACCACTTGGTACCGAGTGGATTTTATTGGTAATGGGCCCAGTTACTCACTCATGCATACTCGAATCTAGACGATATTTTGTAGGCCCCCCATTCTGCTAAGTAATTTCCCTATAATATAGAGCCTACAACTACTGAAAAAGGACTTTTGGCACTTCATCTTCTTCATCCTCTATCTCTCCTCCATCAAAGTCACCAAGGAAGGTACTATTTATTGTTCTATGCTTTAGATCGGCAAATCCCTTGTATTAGTGACACAAAATCTTTGTAAAAACTATAATCAATTAAAACTATAGTGGTCGTAGGCTAGAGATTGTCAAGCCACTTTAAAAATCTTATTGTTCCTACAGTTTTTCATATACTATCTGCTAGATCTAAATATTTCTATAGGACTTGGGTGGTGATCCATTTTTGGCATCAACAACTAATTTTATACCTAGTGTGTAAGCATGTTCAAGGATAAAAGATGTTCTCTTATGTTATAATTGCCACTCACATATCATACTTTGATCATACATTTGTTTAGTCACCTAGTTCCTATACAATTGTGATCCCTGTAGAAATTGCACTCCTCCTATTTGGAATCTTTCATTCTTAAAAAATGGTGGATATAGAAAAAAGCATGTATAATCCACAATACAATATTTAATAAATTTATCATGCCAATGTGACAAAAATTGTTTAAATCAGTTAATTATTACCAATAATATCTTTTTCTGATTGTTTATGAAGATCAACATAGGAATATTTCTTTTATTGTAAAAATACATTTAAATTTCAATGTATGATTTCATTATCTATTTCATTATTATATGTTATTTTATGAAAAAAATAAAGAAAAAAAATCAGAAAATATAAATTGTAAGAATGTAGAAAATGCTAATAACTTAATAATGCTTGTAGGAATGCAACTGACCTGGTATCAAAATTAGTTCAGTGGAGACTTTGAAGTTGCCATGCAAATTTTCCTTAAATGCAAGGACAATAAAATAGCTAAGATGCTTCTGAAACTCCTGCCATAGCACAAATAATATAAAATGTTAGAATGTATGTCATCTGAGGTGGAGCCTTAGCGCAATGGTTCGGTCACCCGCGTGGTGATCTGGATGCCCAAGTTCAAGTTCGGAAACAGCCTCTTCTCAATGTGAGGGAAATGTTGTGTGCATTATCGACCTTCCTAGAGCTCGCTAGCGTTCGGGAGCATCGTGCACTGGGTTCCACCTTTTAGAATGTATGTCATCTACATCAAAATTAACCTGCTCTACAAAAATTCTCCGTAAAATCAAATTATAGGGAAAAAAATCTTGAATTCTCCAGTTATCTGTTACAACAGTTTAACATGCATTTTGTTGAACATAGTTGAATACCTAAATTAGAAATATGAATAACAACAGAAGAGAAAAAGTGGAGCATGCTTATCGTCCATACTTTTAGATTTAAATAACATAAAAAAGTAATGCAAAGAAGGAATGACTCCCATCCACTGGAAAATCCATTTGGAGATAGCATTTGAGTCATGGCAAGGTGATAATATTATTAACTTAAAATAAGCACTCTTTTGATGAATACATGCAAACGACAATTGTTACAATGTATTGTTTAATCAACAAACAAGTAAGAAAAATAATTGTAATTTTTGCTAAATAAGTTAACTGAATTCTGAAAGTATGAAGAAATAGTGATACCTTCGATGCAAATTAGGCAAGGTGTTGACCAGATCTTATTTGAATTTCAGCAATTTTACGTTAGATGTTCGGATCGGTGGAACTAAAGTTTTAAAATCATGAAATTAACAATAAAATCAGATCCATCTTACATGGCTAACTGTGAAAGATAGAATGCCGAAAAAGAAAAAACTTCGGGGCTATTCTAGTGAAGATAAAGTCGATTGAGGAGGTTTGCAAATAATGGTGAGTGTAGAAGAAAGGAAAAAAAGGGTTTGGGATTAATTCGGTTGGCATGGTGGGAAAGATACGTGGAGATAACAACGTTAATTAGTACACTTCATGGAGAATAGACCAAAGTTGAAAATTTTGGAATTATGCAGCAGAGTAATGCCATGTAGGCATGATTGAGATTCTGTATTTAGGTTTAAGTAACTAGGGTGGGAGCCATGCCTCGCACACAGGCAAGTGGTGGTGTTGACATAGTCAATATTATTTATTAGTTTTGAAAATAGGGGGTATATTTTACGTTAAGGCACTCGTTTTTCGAAAGACGTTGCTATAGTTTAATAAGTTGGGTATAGTGTTAGGAATGATCATAGAAAGATGTGAAAGATCATTAGCAGCGACGTAAAACTTTCCAACTTGGATTGTAAATGGATAATGTAGGGTTGTAATAAATTAGAGTGAAAATTGTACTTTACGTGTAGTGGATAGTGTCATTATTACGAACATCAGCTGTTGTACATGAATCAACATAAACACACTCAATTGTTAGAGCTCTTATTTTTTTGATATGCGTGCCAAGATCCATACTATGTAGTTAATAGTATTTGTATGATTTGAGTACATACATGCAGACCAAAAATTAAAGCAATCCATCATTATATTTTATTAGAACTAAGTGTTCACTGTTGAAGTTGTACCAGATTATTTTATTACCAGTTTATAAGTAAAAGAGTAAAGTTTAATAGTAATTATTTTTACTTCCAATATGTAGGCGCAATTCAGAGTAAAATAGTTACAGTTACAACAGTTATTCAAAACACTGTAATGACAATTCATGATATCATTAGTTGAAGCTGCAGTTGTACAAAATGAAGCAACAATTTTTATGCCAAAGTTTAAATGACAAACTGCAGAAGAAGCAGCAATTTAATAGGTTTATCATCAAATGTACTGTAGGTTTAATAGATTTAGCATCATGCAAACCACTATAAACTTCACATTGGAGCTTACCCTGATGAACCTTTATCCATGATAACTGTCTTCTTCAACACATGTATATGCATCAATAATAAACTGCTAGAAAAGCCGCCTACCCATCAAAAATATAGATCCATCTACGTTTCAATGCTCAATGCAGTACGCATAGTACTCCCAATTGTAACCGTCAACCGCTTCGTTGCTCCACTATTATCAGAAGACCTATACTCAATGTATTTTCGAAAACCATCTTCAGCATACAATAGGATACTGCACGGACATAAAAGAAGGAATCTTCTCATTTATTTGCTTTAGTAAACCGCTTTGCTCCTCTATAATAATGTCTTTATACCCACATGAGTCAACATTAGCAATGTCAGTTAACGCCGCAATCTCGGATAAAGTTGGAAGATTATGCTATCTACCATCCCAATATCTTCTCTCACACAATGTCAAACATATTGGTTGGTATTTAGTGTCATGAAATCTATCTCTTGCCATTCTGAAAACCTGCGCAATCATGTTACCCTGATCAAACATGCGTATTAAACGATTATCAATTTCTACATCTCTCCTATCGATCCATTCACACCATTTGCTATTAACCTATTCTCAATCTCATTTGCAGTGTCATAAAAATACAGTTGGGCACATTTTGGTTTATCAGTCATTGGCAATAAGGATCCTACTCTTTGGTGATTTTGATCGTTTATATGAAAGATGTATGGTGCTCGACCATTGTTTATAGAATTATCAACATGTCCACCCATTGATGTGAATGAAAATATCGAGTTGTAAGTTCGAATGTTCTCCCTGAACTTTCTTCAACATTGGCCCCCATTGTAGTTTAGTAAATTCATCAAATATTCTGGACATGGCTGATATGATGGTAGTTGAACTTTTCCTTTCCAGCAGCAAATGTATAATAAGGGATTAGAAACCATACTTCCTTTTTTGACCCTTTCATGAAACCACAGAGACGCGCCACAATGACTGCATGTACAACCAAGAGGCCCTAGGTTTTGCACAGAAAACATTTTTCCTAAAATAGAAATATTACATTGACCATAGGATAGAAGCAAGCAACATAACAATAACCAATAAAGTATATAAATATTTAACTCACGAACTAGTAGATGCACACCGACGAAAGAATTTGTTTGCAAACAAACATGATCCTTACATGCAAAGCTAAAGTTGATGGAGTGTAGTCAAAATAAGGGATCGACAGTTTAGCGCATAAAAACATCGTATTAGTACCTGTTGGGATCCCTCTTTAATTGGAGAGTTTCTAGAAAATTATAGATCTTTCTAGAGAAGTATAGAATTTTCTAGAACGTTCCAGAGAACTCTCTAGAAGCTTGTGAAAGAGTGTGGAACCCTCTGGAATATTCTGGAGATGTGTGGAACCTTCCGGAACCTTACGGAAGAGTATGGAAGGATGTAGAAGGGAATGAAAGAGTGTAGAGATTCCTAGAGAGTGTGGAGCATTCTAGAGAATCAATCTCCACCCTTGGATACAAGTAATCTCCACCATTCATTGTGGAGGTTGAGTAGTATAAATAGGGGTAGGAGCCTTCATTCTTGATCATCAATCAAAAAAAAGAAATATCCAAGAATTATAAAAGATAGCCTCTTTGAGAGAAAAAGAGAGATAGTTTGGGAAGTCTCTATCCTCAAGCTTGAGTGAGCCACCGAGTGTGAGTTTCTTTTGTAATCATATTCTTGTAATCCTACTATTCTTTGATATAGTGGAAGAATCTCCATATTGGAGAATTATAAAATCTTGTGCTTCCATTACTATTTTCGATCTTAAAGTGTCTATCTTAACTTCACGAAGCGGGAAAGCCCGAGATTTCCTAACAGTGGTATTAGAGCCAGGTTCATCCGTAGCCGTAATCAAGCTCATGCAAGTTCAAGATGGAGGATAATGTTGCTCATGATGGAGATATGTTCAAGCTCACAACCAACAACTACTCCTATTGGAATCCGATGATGGAGGACCACTTGTATTGCAAGGATTTGCATGAGCCCATCATCTACAAAGACAAGGTAGAAGGAAAGAGTGATGCTCAGTGGGAACTATTAAACCGGAAAGCCGTTGCTATGATCCGTAAGTACATTGATAAAACTCTCTTCGAGCATGTTTCTATTTATACAAATGCTTATGAATTATGGACAAAACTTGAGTCCATGATTCAGAAGAAAACGCCATGTAACAAGGCCAATTTAGTTCGACGGTTAGTGAAGTTGGAGTATAAGGATGGTCATAGCATGATTGAGCACTTGAATAATTTCAAGGGGCTCGTAAATCAACTAACAAAAATTGATATGAAGATTGATGATGAATTACAAGCCCTTCTACTCCTTAGTTCCTTACCGGAAAGCTGGGACACGCTCGTAGTTACACTTAGTAACTCAGCTCCGGAAGGAAAGCTAACCATGGATACCGTCAATGACAGTCTTCTTGGTGAAGAAGCAAGGAGAATGGAACGAGGTGAGTCTATCCATCTCGAAGCAAATGTTGTTGAGAATCAGGGTAGGAATGAAACTCGTGGATGTAGTAAGAGCCAAGGTCCGCATCAATCTCAAGGTAGATCCAAGTCACGCTCGAAGATTGCATGATATTACTGTGGAAGGATGGGTAACAAGAAAACGGAATGTCGATCCTTCAAGAAAGACCAAAAGGCCGGTAATGTTAAGCCAAACCAAATAAGCCCAATGAAGAAGCAAGAAGAGAATAATACTACTGCCATATTATTAAAAGAAGATCTGCTATATCTCGTTGGTGAAGGTAACATTTTAAACATTACTTATGATGAGAGTTCTTGGATTGTTGATTCTGGTACTTCCTTCCATGTTACTCCATATAAAAGCTTCTTCTCATCCTACCAAAGCCGTGACTTTGGTACGGTCAAATGGAAAATCAAGATAGGAGCAAGATCGTTGGGATATGAGACATCATTCTGACAACAAGCACCGGGTGCAAGCTTGTTTTGAAAGATGTGAGGCATGTCCTGGCCATGCACCTCAATCTTATCTCCGCCGGAAAGCTAGATGATGATGATCTGATGAATTACTTTGGTGAAGGAAAGTGGAAGCTCACCAAAGGAAGTTTAATAATGGCTCGAGGAAAGAAGGTAAGATCATTGTACAAAATGCAAGCTAAGCTCTGCAAAGGAGAGGTAAACATCACCACTGATGATATGGACACATGGCATAAACGACTTGGGCACATCAGCAAGAAGGGTCTTCACATACTTTCTCGAAAACAACTCCTCCCTGACGTGAAAGGTAAACCGCTCGATCCTTGTGCTCATTGTTTAGCTGGAAAACAACACAGAGTTGCCTTCCAAAGATCTTCTCAGCCCACAAGGAGAAAGAACATTCTAGACCTCGTGCACACTGACGTGTGTTCGATGTCTGAGAGATCCATTGGTGGTGCTTTACATTTTGTCATCTTCATTGATGATCATTCAAGGAAAGTGTGGTTGAACCTGTTAAAATCAAAGGATCAAGTGCATAATGCCTTCAAAGAATTTCATGCACTAGTGGAGCGTGAGACTGGACGGAAGATCAAGTGTGTACGATCAGATAACGGAGGTGAGTATAGAGGTCATTTTAAAGCCTATTGCAAGAAATATGGAATTAGGCTAGAGAAGACTCCACCCAAGACACCACAATTGAATGGGCTAGCTGAGAGAATGAACTGTACCATTGAAGAAAGAGTTCGTCGTGTGCGCTCATGCTAAGTTACCCAAATCATTTTAGGGAGAAGCTATAATGACCATGGTTGACATTTTCAACCTGACACCATCAGTTCCTTTGGATGGGGCCATCCCAGAGGAAGTTTGGATGGGCAAGAGGGATTTATACAATCATCTCAAGGTGTTCGGGTGCAGGGCATTTGTTCACATCCCCAAAGATGAGAGAGCTAAGCTTGATGCAAAGACAAAGGAGTGTATCTACCTTCGTTCACCAAAGGATGAATTTGGGTACCGGCTCTAGGATCCAACTAACAAGAAGATTGTTCGCAGTAGAGACGTTGTATTCTTCGAAGATCAAACAATTGAAGATATCAAGAATTTAGAGAGGCCAAGATTGAGAAGCAGTAAGAACACCGAACCTACTCTAGTTCGACATGAAGATAATAACACACAAGAAAGTAGTGATGCTGAAGATCATGAAATTCATGATGAACCAATTCAAGAAGAACCTCAATCTAGCACTCCAACCGCACCAGAGCCGAGACAATCCTTAAGGGACAGAATACCATCCACCCGATACAACACAGAGGAGTACGTTATGCTTACTGATGAGGGGGAGCCTCGAAGCTATAAAGAAGCAATGAGTGATTGTCGTAAAGAAGAATGGAGAATAGCCATGCAAGAAGAAATGAAATCCTTGCATGAGAGTAACACATATAAACTAGTGGAGCTGCCAATAGGGAGAAGAGCTTTGAAAAATAAGTGGGTGTATAAAATCAAGACCTAAGAGAATTGTTCAAAGCCTCGCTACAAAGCTCGGTTAGTCGTCAAAGGATTCGGACAAGAAAAAGGTATCCACTTTGAAGAGATATTCTCTCCCGTGGTAAAGATGTCATCCATCCGAGTTTTCCTTGGACTAGCAGCCGTGCAAGATTTGGAGATTGAATAGCTCGATGTCAAGATAGCATTTCTTCATGGTGACCTAGAGGAAGAGATCTACATGGAGCAGCCTGAAGGATTCAAAGTTCCAGACAAAGAAAATTTAGTATGCCGCCTTACGAATAGTCTATATGGGCTTAAGCAATCACCAAGGCAATGGTACAAGAAGTTCGACGCATTTATGGAAGAACATGATTTCAAAAGGACGGAAAGCGATCATTGTGTCTTCAAAAAGAGGTATGTAAGTGGTGACTTTCTCATACTTTTGCTCTATGTTGATGATATGTTAATTATTGGTCAAGATCGCATAAAGATAGCTGCTTTAAAGAAAGATCTAAGCAAGAGCTTCGCCATGAAAGATTTGGGACCGGCTAAACAAATCCTTGGGATGAGAATAACTTGTGATAGATCAAAAAGACTGTTATGGCTATCCCAAGAAAAGTACATTGAGAAAGTGTTGGAAAGGTTCAACATGCACAAATCAAAGCCGGTTAACACTCCACTTGCCGGACATTTCAAGCTAAGTTTGAAGAAGAGTCCGACAAGTGAAAAAGACATGGAGGAAATGAAGAAGATACCATACTCATCTGTAGTAGGCAGTCTCATGTATGCAATGATATGCACAAGACCAGATATCGCCTATGCAGTTGGTGTGGTCATTCACTTCTTGGCTAACCCAGGGAATGAACATTGGGTTGCTGTCAAATGGATCCTCCGATATCTACGTGGAACTTCCAAAAGATGTTTATGCTTTGGAAAAGGAAAACCTGTATTAGAAGGATACACAGATGTAGACTTGGCCGGTACATTGATTCAAGGAAATCAACATCAGGATACTTAACTACTTTTGTAGGGGGAGCTATTTCATGGCAATCAAAGCTGCAAAAGTGTGTTGCATTATCCACTACAGAGACAGAGTATATCGCAGCTACCGAAGCTTGTAAGGAGATGTTGTGGATAAAGAACTTATTGCATGAGTTGGGAATAGATCAAGAAAAGTATGTCTTGAAGTGTGACAATCAAAGTGCAATATACTTTGCAAAGAATTCAACATATCATTCCCGCACAAAGCACATTGATACAAGATATCATTGGATCCGAAAAGTCCTTGAGGAAAAGCAAATACATCTTGACAAGGTTCACACAGATGAGAACTGGTCTGACATGATAACCAAGGTAATACCAACAAAGAAGTTTGAAGATTGCTGTCAAGGTGCCAGTTTGCTACTACCTCCAATTAAGTCGGGAGGGGGAGATTTGTTGGGATCCCTCCTTAATTGGAGAGTTTCTAGAAAATTCTAGATCTTTCTAGAGAAGTATATAATTTTCTAGAACATTCCGGAGAACTCTCTAGAAGCTTGTGGAAGAGTGTGGAACCCTCTGGAATATTCCGAAGATGTCCGGAACCTTACGGAAGAGTATGGAAGGATGTAGAAGGGAATGAAAGAGTGTAGGGATTCCTAGAGAGTGTGGATCATTCTAGAGAATCAATCTCCATCCTTGGGTACAAGTAATCTCCACCATTCATTGTGGAGGTTGAGTAGTATAAATAGGGGTAGGAGCCTTCATTCTTGATCATCAATCAAAAAAAAAAATCCAAGAATTATAAAAGAGAGCCTCTTTGAGAAAAAAAAAGAGATAGCTTGGGAAGTCTCTATCCTTAAGCTTGAGTGAGCCACCGAGTGTGAGTTGCTTTTGTAATCATATTCTTGTAATCCTACTATTCTTTGATATAGTGGAAGAACCTCCATATTTGAGAATTATAAACTCTTGTGCTTTCATTACTACTTTCAATCTTAAAGTGTCTATCTTAACTTCACGAAGCGGGAAAGCCCGAGATTTCCCAACAGTACCTGAATAAAAATAGTTAAGACCTGTTTAGTTGAAAATGTGAAGTAGGTGACAAATAAACATATAGAAGTAAATATATTTATTCATCCCATCATTCATTGAGTATTGATGTTCATAAATTTCCGTAGTTGATGTTGCAATCTTACAAACTATGATTGAACAAACAATGCATGGTATGCTACTACTCCATACTTTTGAACAATAACTACAGGTTCAACATGAACATAGCTCAGTCCGTCAAAAAGGCCAATTCTGGTTGACCATGTTATCCAAGGTGAATATCGCATATAATGGCAGTAAAATATGAAGTACAGGATTTTGTACTGCATACCGTGAACGCGGTCCGATTGTTGGGTGGAAGAGTATAAAAATTAATGCATGAAACAATTGACATATCAATATATAACTGACCAATACACATCAGGGATACCCTTTTTTGTGGTAAAGTTCATAAATTAGTTAAAAGAACAAAGTACACCAAAACCATCTTAAACAAACTGTGCATGGGAATATAGAATTATTTATATAATTGTAGGGCAGTAAATTTTATGAGAAAATTGTGGCAGAGGTAATATAACAGGTAGGAAAACTTATTTTCAACCTTAACAACCCTATTTGGACCACCAGTAATTGCATAATTAAAAAGAATGCATGCAAAATTTTTAGAAAGACAAATATTGTTTCAAAACTTGTGCACATTGGTTCCGTCCGTGGCTAACAAGGAGGCGTCCACGGCTAACAAGGAGGACCCATCCGCGGCTAACAAGGAGCCGTGGGCTTTAGTTCAATCCAACTTCTCCTTGGAACTTCGCATCGAGAATGACTACCTTCATCAAAAGGCGAGTGTCAAGTGGGTGGTCGAAGGAGATACGAACTCCAAATTCTTCCATTCTTCTATTCGTAAGAAGAATAACCTTCTCACTATCCATGAGATTGTGCGACCTAATCTATCTATGGCTTCTTCGCCCGAGGAAGTCAAAGATACCATTCTGTCCCACTTTCAATCCTTTCTGGGCTATCCGTCTGTCGTAGTATCCGATCCGGCCCTGTTAGCCTTCATTCCACGTGTGGTTCTTTCTTCGAAAAGTGTCCTTTTAGCGGATCCCCCATCCCCCGAGGAAATCCGTGCTTGTGTCTTTGCCCTGAGCAAGGATAGTGCCAGTGGCCCTGATGGCTTCAACGGTGTCTTTTATAGGAGTTCCTGGCCTATTATTCAGGCTGATTTTTGTCTAGCTGTTCAATCCTTCTTCTCCGGTGGGTCTCTTCCCTCAGGTAGGACTTCCACCAACCTGATTCTCATTCCTAAGTGCGAAAATCCTCGGTCTTGTGTGGATTTCCGACCCATCAGCCTTTGCAACATTTCGAATAAAGTTATTTCTAAGATCCTGGCTAGTCGCTTGGCCCCCTTCCTTGAGCGTATTATCTCCCCTTCTCAAGCGGGATTTGTAAAAGGGCGTTTAATTTCTGATAATGTCCTTCTAGCCCAGGAACTGATCTCCCAGCTTGATCGGAAAGTTAGGGGTTCTAATGTTGTTTTCAAACTAGACATGGCTAAGGCCTACGATCGCATGTCCTGGTTCTTCGTCATCAAGGTCTTGAGGGCTTTCGGGTTTCTGGAACCCCTCATTGACTTGGTGTGGAGGCTCATCTCCAACTGTTGGTTCTCTGTGCTCATTAATGGTTCGGCTAATGGGTATTTCAGGGCGGGGAGGGGTTTGCGTCAAGGAGACCCACTTTCGCCATCTCTTTTTGTGATCGCGGCGGAGGCTTTCATTCGCGGTCTTCAAACCTTAACGATCTACGGTCAGATCTAGCACTTCGGGATTTCGAGGGGTTGCCCCCTAATCTCTTCCTTATCCTTTGCTGATGACATTGTCATTTTCTCTAATGGCAGTCGTTCATCTGTCCGGCGGCTCCTTAGTTTCCTCCAACAATACGAGAGTTCCTCGGGCCAACTCGTTAACACTTCCAAAAGTTGCTTCGTCCATGCAAAGGACTTGTCTCCCTCTCGAGCTTCCTGGATCGAGACTATATCGGGGTTCAAGGAAGCTTCCCTTCCTTTACCATACCTGGGTATTGTCCTGTACCGAGGTAGGAAGCTTAACGCTTTCTTCGATCCCTTGACTAACAAAGTGAGGGGTAAGATCTTACGCTGGAATGCGTCTCTCCTTTTCCAGGCCGGTAGGCTGGTTCTCATTAAGTCAGTTTTAGACTCGATGGGCACTCATGTATTCGCGGCTATGACCCCTACCTCTTCCTTCTTCCGGTCGTATCGGTCTTTGGCCTCGTCCTTCTTCTGGGGTAACAGGGACAACGCCCGCCGTCACCACTGGGTTTCGTGGGACGCGGTTTGTCGTCCCAAATGCGAAGGTGGCTTGGGTCTGCGTAATCCTAAGGACCTTTGTGCGGCATTTGCCTGTAAGTTGTGGTACAGGTTTGGGGCTAACGACTCTTTATGGGCGTCGTTCCTCCACGCAAAGTACCAAAGGCTTGCATGCTCTAATTTCACGGGTTCTCCGTCCTATGCTAGTGAGACCTGGAAGCACATGCAATCGGTGAAGCCGTTCTCTGACTCTCATGGCGGATTAACAGGCTGGGATGGCGGTTCGTTTTCCATTCTGAAAGCTTGGACTTTGGTTAGAATTCCAAGCCCCATTCATCCTTTGTTTTCCTTCATTTGGGATTCTCGTATTCCCCCCAAGGTCTCTCTATTGATGTGGCATATCCTGCACGATGGGTTGCCACTAGACGAGAATCTCCAAAAGATCGGCATCCCCTCTATTTCCCGTTGCAGATGCTGTGGCAATGGGGAAACGAAATTCTTGAACCATTTGTTCTTTGATGGTTTCTCAGCCAGAGCATGCTGGAATTACTTCGGGAACCTTGTTGGTGTTCGAGGTATTGCCAGATCTCCTAATGATCTTCAGAGAACCTGGTGGGCTGGGATCTCTGGAAAATCACTTCGTTCGATCGTGTTCCGCTTGATTCCCTGTCTCATCTGCTGGCACCTCTGGTGCGCACGGAATAAGGCAACCTTTGAGAGCTCTCCTATGGATCCTCTGTCCATTAATCGGCGTGTGAGGAATGACATCTTCCTGGCTTTCCGTAGTAGACCATTTAGGGGACCCGTAGGCTCCTGTTCTGGTCGGCTAGTGGGTCTTCTTTCTATTTCGTGTGTTCTGACTTCCGCTAGGCTGGGAGTTGGTTGAATCCTTTTGGTGGGGCGTTGGCCTTCACCCATCGCTCCCGATCCCCCCCCCCCCCCCCGTTTTTCTTTTAATGTGGTTGCTATTTTTCCAGGCCAGGTGTCTTTGGAGTCTTTCCTAGTCTGGAGTTCGCTTTGGTTGGCTATGACTGGTAAGTTCTGGAATTGCTTGGGTTGTGGTCCTCCTGTTCTGTGGGCTTCTCCTGTGCTCTGCTCCGGGTGATTGGTTTTGGAGTTGCTTGGGTGGTTCTGGCAGTGTTTGGTTGCTTGGGTTGCTCGTTCTGGTTTATTATCTTCTTGTCCGATCGGCGATCCTTTCACTTTGTTGTGCTTGGTTTGAGCATGAGTTGCTTGGTATTTAGTTCCCCTTTTCTGCTTTTGGCCTTCTCTGCGGTCCTCTCCGTTTGTTTAACAAGGATTATGGCCGAATGGAATGCGCTTGGTCCACCTCCCCTCTTTCTTACGCTTTTCTTTTGATCTTTCGGATCGCTTGGTTCCTTCTACCTCTCACTGCTCCTCAGAGTGCTCCCTTCCCTCTTCATCGTGCTCTCTGTCCATTACCATTCCTCTTATGAGTAAGGCAGAAATTGCGCTCCTTAATGAGCGCCTTGATTGCATATCTAGGAACTCTTCGCCTTCGCTGTTTGGTGCCTCGCAGTCTTCTTTGATGGGGACCGGTGATGAGGTGTCTTTTGAGACTCCTCCACAGCCCTCCGTCCCTCCTCCTCGTTCGTCTCGTCGCAGACCGCGTAGAGTCCCGACTACCCCTCGCACCATCCGCACACGCTCTATAGCGGCGTCCGAGTAGATCGATAGATCTACTCGATATTCGCTGTATCTTGTCAGAGCTCGTTCTGTTTTCCGTTGGTTGGTGTCTGGTTTTCGCGTCTTTTTTCTTCGTTCGCACCTTTCTTTCTCTTCATGTCGAACTTTCTCTTCTGGAATGTCCGTGGTATTGGCAACGATGCGTCTTTGGCTAGGCTAAAACGCATTGTCAGGAAGCAAACTGTTGGCATGGTCGCTCTCCTGGAACCTTTTCTACACCCGGAAGGTATAACCAAAACTGTTTTATCCTTAGGTTTTGGCGGTGGCTCTACCAACGTCTCCGGTAAGATTTGGATTTTATGGTCCAAATCCTTTGCGGTTCGCTCCGTTTTCGATTCCTCTCAGCTCTTCTCGGTGGCTTGTTCGTCTCCTTCTATCGCTTCTCCCTTTCTTTTCTCGGCGGTTTACGCCAAATGCGATCGAACGGAGAGGTTATCTCTTTGGTCCGACATTTTAGCCCTCGGTTCTTTGGGTTTCTCTTCCTCTGTGGTTGGCGGCGATTTTAATATCGTCGCTTGCCAAGCGGAAAAACGGGGAGGAGCCGCCATCAACCGTGTTGTGATGGCGGATTTCAACTCGTTCATTGTCAGCTCTGGTCTCTCTGAGCTTCCCTTTGTTGGCTCTGCTTTCACCTGGTCGAACAACCAAGAGGGACCGAACCGTATCCTCTCTAGACTTGACCGTGTTTTCGGGTCGGAGGATTGGTTTCACCTCCCCTTTTCCTTCACGATCGCTCATCTTCATCGGTCCTTCTTTGACCATGCTCCTCTGATTGTTCGCTGCTCTCCTTTCTCCCTCTCGGGGCCCTCTTCCTTTCGGTTCCAGAGCATGTGGAGATCTCACCACTCTTTTCATCAAGTGGTAGATAACTCCTGGAGCGATCCTATTGTTGCCTCTCCCTGTGCTGTTTTCGGTCGTAAGCTTAAGCGTCTCAAGGATTGCCTTAAGGTGTGGAACGTTCATGTTTTCAAGAACATCTTCGATCGCGTTCGAATGGCCGAAGAGTCTCTAATCGTAGCCGAATCCTTGTTAGACGAGGACCCGTCCGCGGCTAACAAGGAGGCGTGGGCTTTAGCTCAATCCAACTTCTCCTCGGAACCTCGCATCGAGAATGACTACCTTCGTCAAAAGGCGAGGGTCAAGTGGGTGGTCGAAGGAGATACGAACTCCCAATTCTTCCATTCTTCTATTCGTAAGAAGAATAACCTTCTCACTATCCGTGAGATTGTGCGACCTGATCTATCTACGGCTTCTTCGCCTGAGGAAGTCAAAGATACCATTCTGTCCCACTTTCAATCCTTTCTGGGCTATCCGTCTGTCGCAATATCCGATCCGACCCTTTTAGCCTTCATTCCACGTGTGGTTCTTTCTCCGGAAAGTGTCCTTTTAGCGGATCCCCCATCCCCCGAGGAAATCCGTGCTTGTGTCTTTGCCCTGAGCAAGGATAGTGCCAGTGGCCCTGATGGCTTCAACGGTGTCTTTTATAGGAGTTCCTGGCCTATTATTCAGGCTGATTTTTGTCTAGCTGTTCAATCCTTCTTCTCCGGTGAGTCTCTTCCCTCAGGTTGGACTTCCACCAACCTGATTCTCATTCCTAAGTGCGAAAATCCTCGGTCTTGTGTGGATTTCCGACCCATCAGCCTTTGCAACTTTTCGAATAAAGTTATTTCTAAGATCCTGGCTAGTCGCTTGGCCCCCTTCCTTGAGCGTATTATCTCCCCTTCTCAAGCGGGATTTGTAAAAGGGCATTTAATTTCTGATAACGTCCTTCTAGCCTAGGAACTGATCTCCCAGCTTGATCGGAAAGTTAGGGGTTCTAATGTTGTTTTCAAACTGGACATGGCTAAGGCCTACGATCGCATGTCCTGGTTCTTCGTCATCAAGTTCTTGAGGGCTTTCGGGTTTTCGGAACCCCTCATTGACTTGGTGTGGAGGCTCATCTCCAACTGTTGGTTCTCTGTGCTCATTAATGGTTCGGATAATGGGTATTTCAGGGCAGGGAGGGGTTTGCGTCAAGGAGACCCACTTTCGCCATCTCTTTTTGTGATCGCGGAGGAGGCTTTCATTCGCGGTCTTCAAACCTTAACGATCTACGGTCAGATCCAGCGCTTCAGGATTCCAAGGGGTTGCCCCCTAATCTCTTCCTTATCCTTTGCTGATGACATTGTCATTTTCTCTAATGGCAGTCGTTCATCTGTCCGGCGGCTCCTTAATTTCCTCCAAAAATACGAGAGTTCCTCGGGCCAACTCGTTAACCCTTCAAAAAGTTGCTTCGTCCATGCAAAGGACTTGTCTCCCTCTCGAGCTTCCTGGATCGAGGTTATATCGGGGTTCAAGGAAGCTTCCCTTCCTTTACCATACCTGGGTATTGTCCTGTACCGAGGTAGTAAGCTTAACGCTTTCTTCGATCCCTTGACTGACAAAGTGAGGGGTAAGATCTTACGCTGGAATGTGTCTCTCCTTTCCCAGGCCGGTAGGCTGGTTCTCATTAAGTCATTTTTAGACTCGATGGGCACTCATGTATTCGCGGCTATGACCCCTACCTCTTCCTTCTTCCGGTCATATCGGTCTTTGGCCTTGTCCTTCTTTTGGGGTAACAGAGACAACGCCCGCCGTCACCACTGGGTTTCGTGGGACGTGGTTTGTCGTCCCAAATGCGAAGGTGGCTTGGGTCTGCGTAATCCTAAGGACCTTTGTGCGGCATTTGCCTGTAAGTAGTGGTACAGGTTTGGGGCTAACAACTCTTTATGGGTGACGTTCCTCCACGCAAAGTGCCAAAGGCTTGCGGGCTCTAATTTCACGGGTTCTCTATCCTATGCTAGTGAGACCTGGAAGCACATGCAGTCTGTGAAGCCGTTCTCTGACTCTCATGGCGGATTAACAGGTTGGGATGGCGGTTCGTTTTTCATTCTGAAAGCTTGGACTTCGGTTAGAATTCCAAGCCCCATTCGTCCTTTGTTTTCCTTCATTTGGGATTCTCGTATTCCCCCCAAGGTCTCTCTATTGATGTGGCGTATCCTGCACGATGGGTTGCCACTAGACGAGAATCTCCAAAAGATCGGCATCCCCTCTGTTTCCCGTTGTAGATGATGTGGCAATGGGGAAATGGAATCCTTGAACCATTTGTTCTTTGATGGTTTCTCAGCCAGAGCGTGCTGGAATTACTTCGGGAACCATGTTGGTGTTCGAGGTATTGCCAGATCTCCTAATGATCTTCAGAGAACCTGGTGGGCTGGGATCTCTGGAAAATCACTTCGTTCGATCGTGTTCCGTTTGATTCTCTGTCTCATCTGCTGGCACCTCTGGTGCGTGCGGAATAAGGCAACCTTTGAGAGCTCTCCTATGGATCCTCCGTCCATTATTCGGCGTGTGAGGAATGACGTCTTCCTGGCTTTCCGTGGTAGACCATTCAGGGGACCCGTGGGCTCCCGTTCTGGTCGGCTAGTGGGTCTTCTTTCTATTTCGTGTGTTCTGACTTCCGCTAGGCTGGGAGTTGGTTGAATCCTTTTGGTGGGGCGTTGGCCTTCACCCATCGCTCCCGATCCCCCCCCATTTTTCTTTTAATGTGGTTGCTATTTTTTCAGGCCAGGTGTCTTTGGAGTCTTCCCTAGTCTGGAGTTCGCTTTGGTTGGCTATGACTGGTGAGTTCTGGAATTGCTTGGGTTATGGTCGTCCTGTTCTGTGGGCTTCTCCTGTGCTCTGCTCCGGGTGATTGGTTTTGGAGTTGCTTGGGTGGTTCTGGCAGTGTTTGGTTGCTTGGGTTGCTCGTTCTGGTTTACTATCTTCTTGTCCGATCGGCGATCCTTTCACTTTGTTGTGCTTGGTTTGAGCATGAGTTGCTTGGTATTTAGTTCCCCTTTTCTGCTTTTGGCCTTCTCTGCGGTCCTCTCCGTTTGTTTTAGTGGGTCCTTGCTTCCTCTTTGGTGTTCTTCTAGACTATCTTCAGACACCACCATTGGGCGGTGGCCTAGCCGGAGCTCGATGGTGTTGTCAGTTGGGCTGTTTTCTTTGGCTCAGTATGGGATGGTAGCTCCTCTGGTGGACTGGCCTATACCTATTCGGTAGTGGCGGGATTGTTGGTTCTGTGGGTGGTGCTTCTTTTGCTCTGTTTCCTTTGGTACTCCTTGCTTCTGTCTGTCAGTGGAGCTTGTGGTGGTTATAGCGTGGTTGCTTTGTTGCTCGGTCTGGGTTTTGTTTCTTTTATCAGTTTTCTTTGGCTCGGTGTGGGATGGTTGCTTCTCTGGTGGACTGGCCTATACCTACTCGGTTGTGGCGGGATTGACGGTTGGGTGGGATGTTGTTTCTTTTGCTCTTTTTCTGTTGGTTCCTCCTGACTACTATCAGTCAGTGGAGGTTTTTTATTTTCTTTTTCTTATCTTCGTTCTGGTCTTTTCTGTTCCCTGTGTTTTTGGGAGGCATATGTTCTCCGTATGCCTTGCCTTCTTTTGTGAGCCCCCGGAGAAAGGCTTTTTTTCTCCTTTTGCTATATATTTATCTCTTTATAAATAAATAAATTAAAAAAATACAATGGACCAAGTCTGCGATAAAACATAGCATTTACTGCTCTTAGTAACGTAAAAATTCTTTTGTACGTGATTTATTCCCATTACAAATGCAACTTTGTTTTCTGAAAAAAAGGTTACGTATAGAATGATCCCATTTTCGTGGGAATTAAGAAAATGATACTTAATTATTAAGAAGCAAGGCTTTGGCAGTTTAAAATGAAATTATTGAAGTTAAAAAATAAAAAAATAACAGATGTTTTTTTTAATTTCAGCGTATTTTATATGTCCTAATATCCAGCACATAGTATTTAAATAAGTAATGTGTAAAATCGGTGAGGAAGTCTCTATACTGCCTTCTACCTATCAGAGACTATAATCATAAAGTACCCTATACCAAGAATTATTTATGTGTGATGATAGGAAGACAAAGTTCCATTGTTTTGAAGAGTAGGTCGTAGTAGTCAACAGAGATCAACATATTACCAAATTTAGAAGGTTAATCGACAATGCATAGGGACAAATTGTCATATATTAACAATATTTGTACATGGTTATATGGAAAAAAAAGGGAAAGATAAGTGGAAGCAGAAGTCACGGCAACAAAACGAAAGTAATAAAGCAGTAATTTATAAAATAACATAAAAGTTGTGCAGCTTGGTAAGTGAAGTATAACGGAGTCGAGTGTATGAAAATATAGATATGTTAGTACATACAACGCAGGATATCAGCTAGTGTCCTGCATGTTCGAAATATCGACTACAGTAATTAATAAAAGACAAATTACCTAGAAAATTTCTGTGTCGTCGATGTTTCAAATGTGAATACCTAAAACGGTGGTTCACCCTACATACTACAACGCGGACGGTCAAACACACGACAACACATTCAGCAAGTAGTAGCCAGGAAAAGGAAAAATTAAAACTCACCTGCTCTTCTCTGTTTGTGTAGCAGAAAAAATTGTGTATTGAATCTTCGCTATGTTTGTCGCACATAGTTTTTGTTATACGTCTAGTATACCAAAACAGAGACTAATCAATAATAAACTCGTCTCACAAGTTTACAAATCAGATTTTCACTACTTTAAAATTCTGTATTAGCTATTTTTAACAATAAATATGTTGTAATTAATTACAACAACAAACTAACAACTATAGTAATAATAACTATAGCGATAAATCAAACGTTATACTATTTAAAGAAATAGTACAACATAGAAACGAAAATGATATATATATATATATAAATCAACTAGAAATCTAACCGGTTGAAGAAGGAAATTTTGTCCGAGGCTTGTCGTAACAATTTCCTTAAAACTTTATTCAAAGTCTCCCAAGATACAACAGACGTAAGCTACTCGAGATCGTGATGTGTATGATCTTCTGTGTGATAGGACTGATTATGATTTTAAGAAATGAAGATAAAGAAGAGATAATTCGGTTTTAAAATTGAGTGAGGAAAGTGATCGGGTTTCCTCCTTATTTATAGCCGAATTCCCAATGGCTACACCCTTTAGAAAAGTAGCATCCATTCATTTGCAACACCAAAAAATGATACTGTTCGCTTGCTGTTTGCAACAGCCGCGTCCGTTCGTTTGCAACGGTTTAGAACTGTTGATGTTCGTTGTAACTGTCATCTAAAATGGCCACAACCGTTGGAAAATCCGTATCTATTTAAACACACTTCTAAAATCAGTCTATTTTTTAGGTAGCAAAATATATGACACAGCCCAATCTTATTAGACCCGCACCCGGTCCGGTCCGGTTCGGTCGGACGGGCGACGGCATTAGTCCATGGCCATATAGGTCCTCCCCCTCGCACAAAATTACCTGACCATAAGGGCCAATATAGGGATTGAGAGTACACTATATAAACAAGAAAATGGACTTATTTTTGGCGATGTGTGATATATCTCATTCACTATTTTTGTGAATTCCAACAATCCCCCACATGAATGACGATATATGTCTCCTCCACACAAAGTGTAATATCACACAGTTCATATGAAAATAATGCTATATCGAAGATAAGTAGATATTTCACTTTGAACTTTCCCTAGTTAAAACTTATCGGATATACTTGGCTAATCGGTGAATTATTTCATCTTGAACCGTCAACTGTTATTGTATAACCAGACAATAAGCTTTACAAAGCATTATTTCTCTTCACATCCAATCATTTGGTTGTGTTCATTTTGGTCCTGAATAATTTTTGGTTCTGCGAGTGTTTATAGAGAATAAAAGCCTTTAATATTCTTATAGAGCCGACCCAGCTCACACTAACATAGGTGATCACAACCATTAAGAGTATCCTACATATACCTCACTTGTTATTTTCAAGATATGGTCATCATTAAAAAACATAGTTTTATCCTTTTAATACTTCTGTAGGCATGCATTTATATTGTGCACCACAGGAATGGAGTAGGACTAAGTCCAAACAAATGCATTACGTCTTGAGTTATTCAGAACTAGTTTGCCTATTGATCCTAGTCCGTGGGATCTCTAGTCGCTAGGATAGGTTTCCGTATAAGATAACTCTTGTTGGTTTAGGCTTTTAAACCCATTCCACTCGATGCGCAGTTGATTTTCTCTCTTGATAAACCTTTAGTAAATGGATCTGCTAGGTTATCATTTGTTCGCACATAATCTATGGAAATAGTTCCATTTGAAAGTAACTGCCTAACTGTGTTATGGCGTCGACGAATGTGTCGTGACTTTCCATTATACACAAAGTTTTGCGCTCTGCTTAATGCTGCTTGGTTATCACAGTGTATGCATATGGCCAGTACAGGTTTAGGCAAAAACGGAATATCTTCGTAAAAGTGACGAAGCCATTCTGCTTCTTCACCTGCTTTATCTAAAGCGATGAACTCTGATTCCATAGTGGATTGAGCTATGCCTGTTTGTTTAGTAGATTTCCATGACACTGTTGCCCCTGCTAAGGTAAATACATAACCACTCGTTGATTTTGATTCCTCTGAATCAGTAATCCAGTTTGCATCACTATATCCTTTTAAGACGGCAGTATATTTTTCATAATGTAAGGAATAGTTTGTGGTATTTTTTAAATATCCAAGCACTCTCATTAGTGCTTTCCAGTGTTCCTTCCCTAGGTTGCTTGTATACCTGCTTAATCGACTTACTACATAATCTATATCTGGTCTTGTGCAATTCATGAGATACATGAGACATCCTATTACACGAAAGTATTCCAGTTGCATTACACTTTCATTAGTGTTTTTATGTAGTACTTCCGATGGATTATACGGCTTTCGTACTCCTTTAATTCCAAAATTTTGAAATTTTTCAATCACTTTTTCTACATAATGTGACTGAGATAATTCAATTCCATTAGGTGTTCTTATTATTTTGATTGCCAAAATAACATCTGCAACTCCTAAGTCTTTCATATCGAAATTGTTGATTAACATCTGCTTAGTGGTCTCTATTACCTTAGTATTTGGACCGAAGATTAGCATATCGTCTACGTATAGACAAATCATCACGTATTATTGTCCAATTTGTTTGTAATAAACACATTTATCACATTCATTTATACGAAAACCATTTTTCATCATGACACTATCAAATCTTGCCTGCCATTCTTTTGGAGCTTGTTTAGTCCGTATAATGATTTGATTAATCTACATACTTTGTTTTCATTCCCTTTGGATATAAAACCCTCAGGTTGCTCCATGTAAATCTCCTCATCGAGATTTCCATTTAAGAATGTCGTCTTTACATCCATTTGATGAATCTGTAGATTATAGATGGATGCAATTGCTATTAACATTCTTATAGAGGTTATTCGTGTTACTGGTGAATAGGTATCGAAGAAGTCTACACCTTCTTTTTGACGATATCCTTTGGCTACCATCTTGCTTTGTATTTGTCTATGGAGCCATTTGGTTTCATCTTCTTTTTGAAGATCCATTTACAACCAATTTGTTTTATTCCAGGTGGAAGATCAACTATTTCCCAAGTTTTATTACTCGGAATTGAATCAATATCACTTTGGATTGCTTCTTTCCAACATGAGGATTCAGAAGATCACATTGCTTCCTTGTACGTTTGAGGTTCGTGTTCTAACATATATGTTAAAAATTCCAAACCAAATGTCTTGGAAGTTCGTGCCCTTACGCTTCTTCTTGGTTCAACTTCCTCAGTTTCATGATGAGTTTCATCTTCATGTGATTTACTCAATTCTTCTCTTGTCCTTTTGGGGACATTATTTCCTTCATTTCTTTTGTGCGGAAACACATATTCAAACAATGAGGCGTCTCTTCATTCCATGATTGTATTTACATGAATATCAGTTATATCAGACTTGAATACCAAAAATCTGCAGGCACTACTATTTTGGGCTGGCCCTAAATAGTAACAATCTACTGTTTTTGGTCCAAGTTTGACTTTCTTGGGAGGCGGAACTGGAACTTTTGCCAAGCACCCCCACACTTTGAGATATTTAAAACTTGGTATGTGTCCTTTCCATAACTCATATGGAATTGTTCTTGTTTTATTGTGAGGAACCTTGTTTAATATGTGATTAGACATATTTAAGGCTTCCCCCCACAAGTTCGTCGGTAGGCCAGAAGTTAAGAGCATCGCATTAATCATATCTTTTAATGTTCTATTCTTTCTCTCGGCTATACCATTTTGTTGTGGTGAATATGGTGCCTTTGTTTGATGAATTATACCATTTTCGGCACAGAATTGTTCAAATGGTGATTCATATTCTTCACCTCGATCAGATCTCAATATCTTGCTCTTTTTATTTAACTAATTTTCTACCTCAGCTTTGTACTTCATAAACGATGAATTGCTTCATCCTTGCTATTTAAAAGATATACATAGCAATATCGTGTATAATCGTCAATAAAGGTAATAAAGTACCTTTTCCCACCTCTCGTAGGTAATGATTTGAAATCACATAAATCAGTATGAACCAAACCTAATGGTTCAGTGCTTCTATCAACTGTATGAAATGGTTTTTTGACCATTTTTGCTTCTACGCATGTCTCACATTTGTAGTTTTTATCTACTTGGAATTTCGGAATTAATCCCAAGTTTGATAGTTTTTTCATTTTTCGAAAATTTATGTGTCCTAATCTATCATGCCATAGTAAAATTTCGTGCTCAAGCAAATAAGAAACTTCAAATTTATTAATAGCATAATCAGAATACATAGTTTTATTGCCGACAACGGCTACATTTGCCTTAAATAGGCCATCACATAAATATCCCCTTCCTATATACATTCCAGCTTTGGACAGAACCATCTTGTCTGACTCGAAGACCATTTTGAATCCTTTCTTTGATAGCACTGGACCAGAGATGAGATTCTTGCGTATGTCTGGAACGTGGAGCACGTCATTCAACTTGACAGTTTTTCCAGAAGTAAACTTGAGGATTACTGTGCCACTGCCTTTGATCATGGAAACTGCAGAATTACCCATGTAGAGTTTTTCTTCTTGATCGAATTTCTGGTATGTAGAAAACATGGATTTGTCAGAGCAAACATGACGAGTAGCGCCTGTGTCCACCCACCATTGGTTAGGGTTCTGAACCAAATTGCATTCAGATATAACTGCTGAAAAATTAGACTCGTCTACTTCCATGTTATCCACCATATTTGCCTCTGAGTTGCGTTCCTTCTTGTGTCCACAACCTCTAGTGGCGTGTCCCGCTTTTCCACAAACCCAACACTCACCATTAAACTTCTTGGTTCGTTTGTTGTCTTTGGGTTTGTTTTCAGGCGCTTTTCTCTTCCGCGGGAATTTCTTTTTCTTGTTTTTCATGAAATGCCCTTTGTTCTTTGACTCTTCTGCCACAAATGCCTCTTCGCTTTGTTCTGTCACTCCACGGTTATCAGCCTCAATTTTTAGTCTGACAATAAGATCTTCTAAGGAAATCTCCTTTTTCTTATGTTTTAGATAAATGCGGTAGTCTTTCCAGGATGGTGGTAATTTCCCTGTTATCGCTTCAACAAGGAAGGATTCTCCAACTTTATGTCCTTCAACTTCAAGTTCGTGAATTATGAGTTGGAGTTCTTGCACTTGGCTAGTTACGGATTTGGAGTCAACCATTTTGTATTCCATAAACTTATCTACGATGAACTTCTTCAAGCTGACATTCTGAGTTTTGTATTTATGTGCAAGTGCAGTCCATAAGGATTTTGCTGTCTGGTGTGGTTGATATACTTTATATAGTAGTTTATCCAGACAATTCAGAATGTAGTTTCGGCACATGAAGTCTGAATGCTTCCATGAGTCAATTCCGAGAAAAACAGCTGCATCTTTTTCTCTAGTTTGTCCGTCTTTAGGCTTTGGTCCATCCTCCTCGATGCACTTCTACAGCCTTAGCGTGGTGAGATAAAACAGCATTTGATTTTGCCATGTTACGAAGTCATCACCATCTCCTTTGAACGGATCAGGCTTATTGTGGGTAGTAGCCTTTGTTGATAGTTCAACTGTTGTCATCTCTGTTTTAGTGAATACAGTAAAGTCTTAAGATGTTATACGTCTAGTATACCAAAATAGAGACTAATCAATAATAAACTCGTCTCACAAGTTTACAAATCAGATTTCCACTACTTTGGAATTCTGTATTAGCTATTTTTAACAATAAATATGTTGTAATTAATTACAACAACAAACTAACAACTATAGTAATAATAACTATAGCGATAAATCAAACGTTATACTATTTAAAGAAATAGTACAATGTAGAAACGAAAATGATATATATATATATAAATATATAAATGAACTAGAAATCTAACCGGTTGAAGAAGGAAATTTTGTCTGAGGCTTGTCGTAACAATTTCCTTAAGACTTTATTCAAAGTCTCCCAAGATACAATAGACGTAAGCTACTCGAGATCGTGATGTGTATGATCTTCTGTGTGATAGGACTGATTATAATTTTAAGAAATGAAGATAAAGAAGAGATAATTCGGTTTTAAAATTGAGTGTGGAAAGTGATCAGGTTTCCTCCTTATTTATATCCGAATTCCCAATGGCTACACCCGTTGAGAAAAGTAGCATCCCTTCATTTGCAACGCCAAAAAGTGTTACTGTTCGCAACAGGCACTTCCTTTCATTTGCAACGCCAAAAACTGTTGTTGTTTTCAACAGCCGCGTTCGTTAGTTTGCAACGGTTTAGAACTGTTGTTGTTCGTTGTAATGGTCATCTGAAATCATGTTTCTTCATCAGTTTGCAACGGCCACAACCGTTGGAAAATCTGTATCTATTTAAACACACTTCTATTTTAAAATCAGACTATTTTTTAGGTAGCAAAAATATATGACACAGCCTAATCTTATTAGACCCGCACCCGCACTCGGTCTGGTTCGGTCGGTCGGACGGGCGGGCGGCGGCGCCTGCGCGTGTGTTAGTCCATGGCCATATAGGTCCCCCCCCCTCGCACAAAATTACCTGACCCTAAGGGCCAATATAGGGATTGAGAGTACACTATATAAACAAGAAAATGGACTTATTTTTGGCGATGTGGGATATATCTCATCCACTATTTTTGAGAATTCCAATAGTTTTTGCAACGAGAAGGGTCCACAGTAAGAGAATTATAAGAGCAGGAAGTGCAATCAATCCAGGTGCTCCGGCCATTTCGTCTGACCCTTCTTTCCCTAATATCAACCTACGTTTTGCACGAAACATTCTACAACGCTGTAGATAGTAATATTAAGTTTAAAAAACTATCGACCAGTAGTGTATCCATGCGGATGTTCATAAAGTCAACCAAGATATTTCAAAATAGTAAGCGTATCAATAATGTAGAGTGGCCGAAGAGTACATGGACGAAGGTAGGACAAACAAAATTATTAGTTATAAATGACAAAAGAGCATAATAATGTAATGACATTGAGTAAGTAGTAGGGTTGACTGAACTTAGTAACCTTATTTTGTTACGATAACACATGAACATCTATTAGATCCATATAGAAAACCAGTAAAAGGGTGTAGGTTTAATTAACAATAGACGACAGATGTCATCATGCATATCAGAAATCATTCTCTCAGTCATCGACAACGTTGAGTTTTGTGGACAGAAAGACAGAACAACTGTTCCAAATTAAAAAATCTGCTAACATATAACCAATGTTAAGGTATTAATAGGGGACAAAAAATGTATGGTTGTTCATAGCGAAAATAGCTGTGCATACAATTTTTTATTTTTTATAAATGTACACGATAACTTTGGATTTTGGTTGATAATAAAATTTGTATAAATTAGGAAACGTTGTTAATGAAAGACAGGTAGTGGTATCTAAATTCATCAACAAAGAAAGTCATATAAGATGTGTTAAATTTTGACGACACTATATGTAGAATTTTAGAGGTCGGAAGTTGCTTCGTAACGGAGAAAACGGTTCGCAAATCGGAGTTCGGAGGTGGAAGTTATAAGGAAAATGGTGAAGTGGGCAGAATTGACAGAGGTCAGACGTCTGACCAAAAGGGTCAGACGTCTGAGTCTGTGCAAAATGCATCCAGAGCCTTAAGTCGGACGTCTGACCAAATGGTCAGACGTCTGAGCTGAAGCGAAACTTTTCCAATAACTAAAGTCAGACGTCTGACCATTTTGGCCAGACTTTTAAGGCGACTTTCATCTGTTTTTCACGTGTGGACTTGGCGTGAAGATTTGTGATATCTGCAGGGGCAATTTCAAAACATTGCCTAGGGTTTCTATTCTACTATATAATACTATATAAGCTAGCTTCAGGTTTCAGATCTGTAGGGCGTGCAAGCGACTGCAAGAGATTAGCCTCCACAAATTAGGGTTTATCAAAACCTAATTTTCTTCAATTCTCTTCTCCACAAATCAATTTCTAATTAGAATTTTTATCATTGTAATCAATCTCTTGTACTCTTCTTATCAATATTAATAAAATCTCTCTCTTAAAGTGGATGTACACTAACACAACGTTAGTGGAACCACTCTAAATCGTTGTGTGATTTATTTTCATTATTGCTTTGATTTCTATATTGCTTGTTTGGGATTGTGATTGCTTTTGGATTGATTGAGATTGGAATTGAGTTATTGATTAGTTGTTTTTACACTTCTTATCACGATCCCGTCTTCCACTGTGCTTGTGGGGTTTCGATTTGAGTGGTCTCCAGTTGGAATCCTGACCCAACATTTGGTATCGGAGCATGGTGTTGGTAGGTGGTTGTAGAAATGCTAGAATCAGATAATACCTCAAGTAGTTTCTCAATGGGTAATCCAAGTGGTGTAGCTCCTTATGTACGTGGTTCGTACGCAGCTTCAGGATCACAATTGGTAATAGACAAGTGGAATGGCGATAATGATTTTGAAAAATGGCAATGGAAGATAAAAGCGGTTTTAAGGAGGAATCGGGTGCATCGGGTAGTGTTTGATACACATTTATTGCCAACGGACATCTCGGATGTTGAGAGAGAAGAGATGGAAGAGTGGGCATTCACTACACTTCAACTTTCTATGGGAGAGAATGTTATCTCTAAAATTAGTGGTGAGACAACCGCTAAGGGTATTTGGGACAAGTTGGAGGAGTTGTATATGAAGAAGTCACTGACAATTCGTTTGATCTTATTGCGAACATTCTTCACCTATAAGATGAAGGAAGGTACTTCGCTAAAGGCGCACTTGAATACTTTTGATGATTTGCTAATGAAGATGAAGGCGATAGATTTGAAGATTGAGGAAGAGCAAAAGGCGATGATATTGTTGTGTTCATTATCAGATCACTATACAGGTTTCTCAAATAGTTTGATCTATAGCCGAGATACATTGACTCTTGATGATGTCAAGACAGGTCTTCTTAGCGAGAATTTGCGGGATCAAATGAAGGAGTTAGGTGATGGAAGTAGTGGTGCTAGTAATGGTCATGGTTTGTTTGTGGAGAAGGAGAGGTATGTGAAGAAGGAGAACCGGGGGCGTTCTAAATCAAGGAACCCCGGTTGGAAAGGAAAGTCGAAGGAAAGAAAAGGCAAGTGCTATATTTGCAAGAAGCTCGGTCATTGGAAGAATGAGTGTCCAGAAAAAGAGAAGGAAAAGAAGGAAGTAGCATCTTCATCAGTAGCGGTGGAGAGTGGAGTTGGTGAGGGAGATGTAGATGTTTTGTCGACGGTAGCATCAGATGTTTCGGGTAGCGATTGGGTGCTCGATTCGGGGGCGTGTTATCATATGACGCCAAATAAGAATTTTTTTTCTTCTTACATCGACAAAGAAGGAAATTCAATTTTTTTATGGGAAATGGTGCTATTTGCAAGTCGAAAGGCATTTGTTCCGTACAAATTCGGATGTTTGATGGAGTGGTTCGTACTCTCACTAATGTGCGCTATGTTCCGGGACTTAGAAAGTCTCTTATCTCTTTGGGATAGCTGGATTCTTTAGGTTGTAAGATCACTATTGAGAGAGATAGCTTGCGGGTTTCGAAGGGAGCGCTTATGGTGATGAAGGGTGCTAGGATTCGTGGTATTTATTTGCTTCAAGGAGTGATTGTAGAAGGTGAAACTTGTATAGGAGTTGATAGTTCTCGTGGCTTGGATGCGACTAGGTTGTGGCATTTGAGGTTAGGTCATGTCTCGGAGAGGAGTTTGGATGTTCTTCGGAAGAGGAAGATGATCGATGGAGAAAGTTTCAACAAGTTAGAGTTTTGTGAAGAATGCGTCATGGGGAAGCAAACTAATGTTTCATTTGGTGAGGGAAAGCATGATTCGAGAAGGGTTCTTGAGTATGTTCACACGGATGTTTGGGGACCGGCACCTGTAGCTTCTTTAGGTGGATCTCGCTATTATATTTCTTTTATAGATGACTTTTCTCGGAAAGTTTGGGTGTATGTAATGAAGGCCAAGTCGGAGGCATTTGCAAAGTTCAAAGCATGGAAGGCTCTTGTTGAGAATGAGAGTGGCAAGTCTTTGAAGGTTCTAAGGTCCAACAATGGCGGAGAGTATGTTTCCGGAGATATTTTAGAGTTTTGCAAGCATCATGGTATTCGAAGGCATTTTACTACACCTGGAGATCCGCAGTCGAATGGTGTTGTGGAAAGGATGAATCGTACTCTACTTGAAAACGCTCGATGCTTGAGATTGACATCGGGTTTGGCAAAGGGATTTTGGGCTGAAGCTTTGTCAATCGCAGTGCATATTATTAATCGAATTCCGTGCTCAGCTATTGGTAACAAAATTTCGGAGTAAGTGTGGAAGGGAAAAAGCATTGACTTGAGTTATCTTCGTGTGTTTGGTAGTCCGGTTTATGTGCATGATCCAGGAAATGATAAGCTTGAACCTAGAGCTTTCAAGGGGATTTTGCTTGGTTATGCGGATGGAGTAAAAGGCTATCGGATTTGGAATTCGAAAACAAAGAAGGTAGTGAATTCTTGTCATGTTACTTTTGATGAGTCGACATTGTTCAAGGAGAATAGAAGCTCATCGGATGTTCCAGATTTGGTTCATGGTGAATCAAAGGAGAAGGAAATTATTTCCACATTTTGTCCAAGAAGTAGAGAGAGTAGAGTAGTTGGAGATGCTTGTGAAAAAGTAGCGGTTGATGTTACATTACATAGTCCACAGGGTGCCTCTAGTAGTGTTAGTGATGTACATGATTCTAGAGAAGCTTCAGTTCAAGGTGGAGCTGAAGGGAGTTTGGGTGATGGTATTGCTACTCGGGTTGGTCGTCGTACTATAAGGCCACCCGAAAGATATGGTGATTGGAACTATCTTAGATTTTGTGATAATTTGGACTATGATCTTCATGTAGTCCAAGATGAGCCAATGGACCTTGATGACGTCATGGAGTCGAGTGATAGCTCGAAATGGATTTGTGCCATGGAGGAAGAGATGCAATCATTGTTGAAGAATCAAACTTGGGATTTGGTTCCACTTCCTAAAGGAAACGATGCTATTGGGTGCAAATGGATATTCAAGGTGAAGGACGATGGGAGATACAAAGCTAGACTAGTGGCTAAGGGGTTTGCACAAAGGAAGGGAAAAGAGTATGATGAGATATTCGCACCGGTTGTGCGCCATACTTCTATCTGGATATTACTTGCTATAGTTGTTATTTGTGACTTGGAGTTGGAGCAACATGATGTGAAAACCGCCTTCTTGCATGGTGACTTGGATGAAGACATCTACATGGAGCAACCGAAAGGTTTTGTTGCGGATGGTAAGTCAAATTTGGTTTGCAAGTTGAAGAAATCACTATATGGATTAAAGCAATACCTAGACAATGGTACAAGAGGTTTGATCATTTTATGCTTGAAAATGGTTTTGATAGAAGCATCAAAGATGCTTGTGTTTATTTCAAGAAGTTGAGAAATGATTGTTGGGTGTATTTACTCTTATATGTGGACGACATGCTCATTGTTTCTAAGGATAAGAATGAAATCAACAAGCTAAAACTGAGTTTGAAATCGGAGTTCGAAATGAAAGACCTTGAGGAAGCAAAAAGGATATTGGGCATGGAAATTGTAAGGGATCGAAAGCATTTTGAGTTGAAACTAACTCAAAAGGAGTACATTGAGAAAGTGCTTTGCCGGTTTAGCATGGAAAATGCAAAGGCGTCAAATACACCTTTACCTTTGCATATGAAGCTTTCGAGTAAAGGATCACCTATCTTGGAGGAAGACTAGGCTTATATAGCAAAGGTGCCATATGCTAGTGCGGTTGGAAGTCTAATGTATGCTATGGTGTGTACAAGGCCCGATATTGCAAATGCCGTTGGGATGGTTAGTCGATATATAGCTAATTCGGAAAAATTGCACCGGGAAGCTGTGAAGCTTATATTGAGATACCTTAGAGGCACATCATCTCATGGTCTTGTTTTTGGCGGTAGTAAGGCGATGGATTGCAAGTTGGTTGGTTATTGTGATTCGGACTACGCCGGTTATAGGGATCGAAGAAAATAAACTTCCAGATATGTCTTCACACTTGGGGGTATAGCCATAAGTTGGAGATCGAGATTGTAGACCGTAGTTGCTTTATCCACTACGGAGGCGGAGTTGATAGCCGTAGTGGAGGCGGCAAAGGAGGCACTCTATTTGAAGCGATTATTGTGTGACTTGGGATTCGAGCATGATAGTATTGATGTTCGATGTGATAGCCAAAGTGTTATTCACTTGGCAGAGAATTTGGCATTTAGCTCACGGACTGAGCATATTGAGGCGAGAGAGTCATTTCTAGTAGCCATGGATGAGGATAAGCAAGTATATCTTCGAAAAGTACACACAAAGGATAACGCGGCGGACATGTTCACTAAGGCATTGTCGGTTGGAAAGTTCGAGCATTGCTCAAACTTGATTCGCTTGGAGAAGTGCTAGGTGCCACGGGGTGGCACGGTTAAGGGAGGAGCTTGGTGGTAGATGAGGAAGAGTATCAGTGAGAGACTGAGGTTCTATCTTCTTGGTAAGTGCTAGTCTTTGGTGAGATAGCTTAGGATTTGGATGTTCTCAACATTTCATTAGCGGGCAGGGGCTTTGCCTGAGCTCGTTGGTGGAGTGAAATGGGCGGTGGCTTTGCCAGAGCTCATTGGGAAAGCATTCATGTTTGGTTGAAGGTAGAAGAAGTGATAGTTGGTGCTATCGGTTGTCGTTGATGGTATGGTACCATTGGATTTGGAGATGGATATAGTGTCGAGGTGGAGTGTTAAATTTTGATGACACTATATGTAGAATTGTAGAGGTCGGAAGTAGCTTCGTAATGGAGAAAACGGTTCGCAAATCGGAGTTCGGAGGTGGAAGTTATAAGGGAAATGGTGAAGTGGGAAGAATTGACAGAGGTCAGACGTCTGACCAAAAGGGTCAGACGTCTGAGTCTGTGCAAAATGCATCCAGAGCCTTAAGTCGGACGTCTGACCAAATGGTCAGACGTCTGAGCTGAAGCGAAACTTTTCCAATAACTAAAGTCAGACGTCTGACCATTTTGGCCAGACTTTTAAGGCGACTTTCATCTGTTTTTCACGTGTGGACTTGGCGTGAAGATTTGTGATATCTGCAGGGGCAATTTCAAAACATTGCCTAGGGTTTCTATTCTACTATATAAGCTAGCTTCAGGTTTTAGATCTGTAGGGCGTGCAAGCAACTACAAGAGATTAGCCTCCACAAATTAGGGTTTATAAAAACCTAATTTTCTTCAATTCTCTTCTCCACAAATCAATTTCTAATTAGAATTTTGATCATTGTAATCAATCTCTTGTACTCTTCTTATCAATATTAATAAAATCTCTCTCTTAAAGTGGATGTACACTAATACAATGTTAGTGGAACCACTATAAATCGATGTGTGATTTATTTTCATTATTGCTTTGATTTCTATATTGCTTGTTTGGGATTGTGATTGCTTTTGGATTGATTGAGATTGGAATTGAATTATTGATTGGTTGTTTTTTCACTTCTTATCACGATCCCGTCTTCCGCTGTGCTTGTGGGGTTTTGATTTGAGTGGTCTCCAGTTGGAATCCCGACCCAACAAGATGTTATGTTCGCTGCATTATAGTATAAGCAACGACTGTTATGTGGTATTACAACATATTACTAGGAAAATATTGCCCAATTATGTGAGAAACAACAAACAAATTGGCAGGGAAAATAGGGCAACAAATTAAATGCAGTGTTAAATTGCTATATTATCATTAGCTCACCTGTACAATCATAGGTATTTATAACCATAAATTAAGGTAAGGGATTAATGTAGGCATAACATTAGGACATCAAACCAGTCAATAATTGCAAAAGCAATTATATGTATATGTCTTTCGTAGTGGTAAAAAATGGGGAGTAACAGTGAAGGCCAAAAGGACTCACAATATTACAGCAGGGGAAAATTGGCATATGTGAAAAACAGAAGCTGAGCAAATAATAAACTGGAGCTTTGTTAACAATACAAATAACAAAATACTATGAACAAGATAAAACTGACAGACTAACGGATGCATATGCATTTTTTAAACGTCAAATTGTGGAAGAGATGGCAGTTCATTTGTATGGGTATTATCATATTATGAAAATCTATCTGTCGGTATAAAATTAAGGTAAACAAAAGTCAAATGGTTGTTGTGCAAGAAAGTAATGTGGTTGGCGGGAGAAGGGAAAGGGGATAAATCGACTGATGTAGTCGTATAGTCCGATATGAGATTATAGGCAGTGCATATTAGTGGAAAAATTGAGATAAAGGTAAATGTACAGTAAGAGAAATGGAGGCCAACGAACTCGCCTAAAACCAAGAAAGCGGCAGTTTTACGTTCATGCATAACAAGTGGATCGACTGGAGGAGCATCAAAAGAAGACGCAGGTAAATAGGAGGGCGATCTTGGCGGAGAAGAGGCTGAGGAGAAGGAAGAGTTTATAAGAGGGTCGTAAAAGTAGGGATTTAATCGTAGGATGGAAGTAAAAGCAAGAGAGGAGCAGAGAAATTGCGGAAGGGGAAAAAAAGGGAAGAACAAGGGGTAGGGGAGCGGTTAGAAGGAATATAAGGAAAAGTGAGAGAGCACGTAGATGGGAAAATATTGTAAGATGGAGTGATTTCAGATTGTCCACGTTAGCAAGGGGGTTTCCTAATTTCTATTATAGTTACGAGTACGTAAGGCACGTCCGTTGGACGTTTGCAAAGAAAAAAGTAACTTAAATTGTTTCTAGAGCAATACAGTATGTACAAACACGCACAAAACTCGATATACTCATTTTATGCATAATTGGTTTATTGTGTAAATATTAAAGTGAAAAAAATTATCATGCACGAACTTTATTATTTGGAGTATATATTAAGGCAATTATACATATCTTGATTACTTTTCTTTTCCTGGAGTATTTTAATAATTGCGAAAGCTTCAAATTATGGTATTTCTAATACACACACATACCATATACATAAAGCAAACAATTTGTGCATGTATGAAAACACCATAGTTGTAAAGAAAATGTTGTTTATGTATGTACTGTCATCATCTTCTTAATAAGCACGGGTCAGGGAGGTTCACCAATTGAGGGATGCACTTTACACAAACACTATATCAAGGAATTACTTCATTTTATTTCCTACTTATTATTAAATCCATGCTCATATAATTCAACTCCTTTAGATTTCTGATCTCAGCTATTTCCATGCAACCTGATCAACAAAAAAGTTCTCAGACTTTAGTTTTTCATTCTAAACAATAATGAAAATTATAGTTTCAATGACAAAATCAGACGGCCCAAAATCATAAGGAATGTCAAATAGACAAAGATGGTAGCATTATTTGAAACACAATAGCTAATTATGATTTTATAAAGTGACCTTTCTATCTAGTGCAACCATGAGTGGAAAATATATCAAACCGCATCCATTTTAGTATTCAAAAGAAAATGTGGTATCTAATTTATTCTTCTGTATACTTTTTAGGACATTTCACATAATTCTTCTATAGATGATTTACAATTGTCGACCATACACAATATGAGTTTTAAGAAACACTTTGTTGAAAGCACATTGTAAGTTGTCCCAGATATATTTTCACTCAAAATAGCAAAAATGAATTTTAACTGTTCTTAAACTTAAATTTGTGCAATGTAGTGAAAACAAATAAAAACAAAAAGGTAAAGAGAAAGTATGTGTACGCCTATTAGTTTTGCCTATTTATTCAATTTATTATATTTTGAATGAATGCTTTAGTTATTAATGTTTGTAAATGATCTAATACATACAATAAAAGAGACTAAATATTTTTGGTTCTACACTTCTATTTACCAACTCCTGATCTGTCTTATTAGAAAAATGGATGAGTTTTAAGAAACACTTTGCTGAGAGTACATTGTAAGTTGTCCCATATACTCACAAAAATGAATTTTAACAGTTCTTGAACTTAAATTTGTGCAAGAGAAAGTGTATGTATGCCTATTCGTTT
This sequence comes from Allium fistulosum, assembly GCA_030737815.1. Classification (NCBI taxonomy): domain Eukaryota; kingdom Viridiplantae; phylum Streptophyta; class Magnoliopsida; order Asparagales; family Amaryllidaceae; genus Allium; species Allium fistulosum. Next base: position 995,479,270 of record CM060907.1, read on the forward strand.
TGCCTATTTATTTGATGTGTTATATTTTGAAAGAATACTTTAGTTATTAATGTTTGTAAATGATCTAATACATGCAATAAAAGAAGGCTATGTTTTGTTGGTTCTAGACTTCTATTTACCAACTCCTGGTCCATCTTATAACACACAAAAAATTTATGAGTTTTGAAAAACACTTTGCTAAAAGTACATTGTAAGTTGTCCCGTATATATTTTCACTCAAAATAGCGAAAATGAATTTTAACAGTTCTTGAACTTAAGTTTTTGCAATGTAGTGAAAACGAAATTTAAACAAAATGCTAGAGAGAAAGTGTGTATGCCTATTCTTTTTGTCTATTTATTCAGCGCATTATATTTTGAACGAACGCTTTAGTTGTTAATGTTTGTAAATTATCTAATACAAACAATAAAAGAGGCTCTATTTTCTATTATAGTTATAATATATATATATATATATGTAATATGTATACGTATAATTTTAAAATAATTTGACTAGCTACAAAAATATTATTTTATAATTAAATTTAAAACATGTTTTATATATTAATTTTAAATAAAAAATTATTTGTTTTACGTTGCAAAATAATTTTTTTAATAAACAGACACACATATATATTGAAAATTGGTTCATTTTATTGCTTTTTCAAATATATTACATGCACAATATAATACAACACACATTAGCAAACTAAACTAGTTATATAAAAGTACAATTATAAAAAAATGAAACATAGACATGGCCGCTAGCAATAATAGTTTTCATCTATCTATACACGTAGTTAAGAGTGCAAGTCCATCACATTCCCTCATTGCGCGGTTAAAGCGCTCAGTGGTTCTATAGCGTTGGAGATGCAAAAAGTCATAGCAAGGATATAGTGGAAAATAGTGGAGGTGTGAAAAGGTTCGTTATATATAAAACTAAACATTTAAAGTTAATTTATTCTCGTTCTCACACCATTTGTCTAGTAAAAAGAAATATTTTTTATCTTATATAACAAAATTGAAGAATGTCATGATTTACGCAGACTGGATTTGGTGACTACAATAGATATCTAACTTATATTGGGCATTTATGCCTTAAAATTAGGTTGTGACGCCCCACCTCTATACCCACGCCAGCCAAGAACACTACGGTGTAGTGCTGTCAACTAGCACGGAGAATAAGGCTGTTGAGGAGCGACCATCTATGTAGTTGCTTTGTGCGAGCACCGATATGTCAGATAATAAAACATTGCATTTCATCTTTAGAGGAAATCCGACATACCGATACAAACTCAAAGCTACTACACAGTGGCTATAATAGTTTAGGACAATATATATAAAAATAACACAAATAACATAAATGCGGAATACAGATGGAACGAAAAAGTCTCATATATACAATAACTGATATCAGTTACAATACATTTGACACAATACAAATGATACAACTACAATTGTCGACTCAAGAAGTTATATATATACAAGTACATTATCGACTAATATACATGAATACATTATCATCTTAAAACAGACACACTGACAACTACAACAAGACGAAGACCTCTTCAAATGATATAAAAAGTCTTCATAGCTCTAGCAGCAATCCAAAGCTAAAAATCTACAACCTGTAAATACTCGGTCTGACCCGAGTATTACATTCAAAAGAAAATAATACCCGGATCAGTCTAATTCAAACTCAGTTATTAGCGCATAGAAGCATTAATAATCAATCTCAATATAGATGACAGTCACAGAAATCTCGTATATCCAACTCTCGATACGAGAATTGGATAACGGCAGATATAACACTAAACAGTGTTAATCCACAAAACAGATATCAATGCTAATTGGCTGCAGTACACGCTAACGTGTACTGCCTCGCCAATACAGCCTACGAATTACGCAACAGGTCGATGAATTAAGAATAAAAGAGATATCGATTAAAATCTGTAAATTCGGTGTGGCTGCAGTGCACGCACGCGTGCACTACCTCGCCACAACAGAATATAAAGTCACCACAAGGGACAAGGGTAAAACTGCTACGAAAATGCAGCAGGTCAGCAAGTGCTCAAGGATGAACAGATGCAAGTGAAAATGACACATGGATATGCAGTGTATACCCAAGTACAACTAAAATAGAAACAGGTCAAGCATATATAGATATGCAGTGTCAAAGTGAACCAAGTCACAATGATCGCAGGGTCGAACCCCGAAATCGGGTTCAAATCAAATGAATTAGAAGTGGTTGGCTGTCTCAAGCAACGGCAACCAAACAAGTTCGAACAAAACCAAACAATGTCAAAGTTTAGCATCAGGTCAAAAGGAATATAAGCAAACAGCCTATAGGATCGTACATGCCACTTAGTAAAGCTACAGCAAGCTATGGTGCATTTACAACTACAATGGAGCCAACAAAGAATGCAGACTTCAAATACACAAGAGTGAAGTGATCAAACAAACTACACAAAGGATTCAACAGCATAAAGACCAGAGTGTGCAGTAATGCAAACATCAAATGCCAACCTGAACCCAAAATAGTAAAACTGCACACAGGCAGTGCAGACAAGTATGAATTCAAACATGAAATGGAGAACATCATTGCAAGTGCAACAGGTAGAAGATGATGCAGTGAAGCATGTACAAGGGCAACATCAGCGACAAAACAGTGTCAAAATGAAGAGACCAGAGGAATGCAACTAAAACTGATGAGAGTGGTAATCACATAGTGGAATGCAATTAAGTGATGCTTGCCGAATTCCAAACGGCTCCTAAAACAACTGCTCGAAAACTACAATGCAGGCTCAAATCAATCTTTAGTGAATGCAGACTACAAAGGCTACGAACAAGTTTAAAGCATCAATGTACACTGAAACAACATGCACAAACAAATAGTCAAGCTGCAAGTAAAATCAACCCAATGTCAACTCAGAGAACAAAAGCAAGTGCTACTGAACTAAAGCAAAATAAACATACATGTATGGTGTCAAGTGAACAGACACAGGCAAAGGCAGCAAGACAAGTGCAGAACAAATATGATCACATTCAAAGCTATGTGATTTCAAGTTAAAGACCAGAGGGATATAAACAACTGTAGCAGTGAAGATTAATGTCAGATGAAGCTCCCATCAGGATCACCAGTAAACAAGTCAAGGCAGTGAAGTGATTTAAGTCTAAAGTATAACTTCAAACAAGATCATAGTTTGAACTAAAAGCTACAACATAAATACATACAATGGCAAGCTAACTGGCATATGAACAACTACAGCAGGTCGAGAAAGTATTCAGGGACGAACATGCATGAATCAGGAAATCAAGCAAATGCAACAGATCGAAACAAGTATAGTTCAAACCAGGGTGCACGACAATGAATGCAGAGGTCAGAGAATTGAAGAAAATCAGTACAGTGATACATGAAATCGCATGAACAAGTTCGAACAACCAGACAACATCATATTCACGAATGCAATGTTCAAGTGGAGACCAGAGATGATGGCCAGAGATGAAGACAGGGATGAACACCAAGATGGCCGAAGCCGTGTCAATTCAAGTGTTAACCAGGTCAAAAATCAAGTGTGTCATGATCGAACAAAGCATATGAAAAGGTCAGAGATAAATCCCAAAACCAAGTCCAGATTCAAAGTCGTGGAGAACAAGTATCAAATATATGAATATATACGATTTTGAATAAGTCGTAAATCATCTCATTCATCAATACGAAAATCAATGGCCATAATAATTTGATTGACGAATTCAAATAATATATACGAACTAAATGGAGGGGATTGAACTCAGATAAACAAAATCCAGACTTTCGTATGAATTAGATGTGAGTGATGAACACTCACTTTGTTCGAAGTGAAGAGCACGCTTGTTCGGAGGAGCAAGCCACAAGGATCATCTCGAAATCGATCGAACCAATCACGCGCTTCGACATACAAAGCCCACAAATCAGAGCGCAAGAGGAACGAAAGCCCTAGCAAGCATCGAAAGAACGAACGAGGCCAAGCCCTAGTCTGATCAAGAAAACGAAGAAGAAATCGTCGCCATTTTTTCATTTCTTTTGTTTTCGGTTAGGGTTTGAAACGCAATTGAATGAAGAGGGGAATGGGGATGGGTTGTCTTTGGTGAATACGGCACCAAGAAAGAATGGACCCAGATGATTTGTTAAGCCCACAATCCTTTTAACAAAAATCTTATAATTGAATTTCAATCCAATTTGAAAAGAATTCAAACCAGATAAGAAGAGAATTTCAATTCGATCAAAATGCCAATAGCTTATTAGCAACCAGATTAGATCGTCAAGAGGCGATAATTAAATGGGTACGAAATGTCGGGTTGTTACAGACTCCCCTCCTTAAAGAAATTGCGTCCTCGCAATCCTAAGAGATAAGTGGGAAAGAGGTAACAACCATAAGAACATAACAATGTCGAATGCATAAGCAAAGCAAAGATCAACAGGGAAGTATAGGAATTATGGAAGTATCAGACATAGAATCAAAAAGGTTCGACTGCTTCAAGTCAAAAGGATCAACATCGTGGGGATCAAGGAATCAAAATCAGACGACTATCAAAACAACCTCAAACATCATCATCGACTGATAAAAACAAAATCAATCGAGTTCTAGCAATTGAAAGAAAAGGAATCAGAGCAGAAACCACGTACTGCACGAATTGAATGTGAGTAAATCAAATTACTCACCTGAATCGTCAGAGAAAAAGACGAAGCTCGAATCTCAAAATCGCAAATATTCAATCATCTAAAACGATAATCGAATTTTCACAAATATCTGATTATCAAAAACGATAATCAGAAACACAAACATTCGATTAATCAAATCGAAAAAACATTTAATTATCTCAAACGATAATCAAATTTCATAAATATCTGATTATCAAAAACGATAATCAGAAACACAAATATTCGATTAATCAAATCGAAAAATATTTAATTATCTCAGACGATAATTAAATTGGAAAATATTTAATTATCACAAATGATAATCAAATTTCACAAATATCTGATTATCAAAAACGATAATCAGAAATCACAAATATTCGATTATCAAATCGAAAAATATTTGATTATCTCAAACGATAATCAAATTTCACAAATATCTGATTATCAAAAACGATAATCAGAAATCACAAATATTCGATTATCAAATCGAAAAATATTTAATTATCCCAAACGATAATCAAATTTCACAAATATCTGATTATCAAAAACGATAATCAGAAATCACAAATATTCGATTATCAAATCGAAAAAATATTTGATTATCTCAAATGATAATCAAATTTCACAAATATCTGATTATCAAAAACGATAATTAGAAATCACAAATATTCGATTATCAAATCGAAAAATATTTGATTATCTCAAACGATAATCAAATTTCACAAATATCTGATTATCAAAAACGATAATCAAATTTCACAAATATCTGATTATCAAAAACGATAATCAGAAACACAAACATCTGATTATCAAAATGATAATCAGAAGTCATAAATATTCAATTAACGAGTCCGGAATTAACCGAAGTAGTAAAAGTATGGTTCCATACTCCTTATTTTTGCTAAATCGTTTAAATCTCTTTATCGTTTCCTTGAAAGTGCAGAATTGTGTGTTTTAAAAAAATAACATTTCACATTCTCAAACGGACAAGTCCGGAATTAAGCGAATCAGTAAAAGAAAGGGGCCATAGTCCTCGATTTTTCTGAAACGTTTAAATCGCTTCCTCGTTCTTTTGAAAATGTAAACTGTAAAAAATTTTGAAAACAATTTTAATTTATATTTTTGAAACAACTTTTAAAAATAAAGAATTTTGAAAACACGTGATTAAATTAGCAATATCAGTATTGCGGGAGAACCGCTTGTAAATCCATTTCGAAATTGACGGTTACTGAAGTTAACACGTCAAAATCTCATTAAAATAACTGGCATCAAAATATAATACCAATGAATTTTCATTCATAAAAATGTCACAAGAATCTTCTCAAAGATAGAAAGGGATGTCATACCCTAAACTTGTATTCATAATAAGTCAATAACACATGAATTCACCAATGCACAAAAATTAATAAACATATCAATAGAAATCATTAAAATTGGTGAAGCATAAATTCCAGATTTCATCACAAGAAATCCAGAGAACACAAATTCTAGAAATCTACACACGAAATCCAGAAAACACAAATTCTAGAAATCTACACACGAAATCCAGAAAACACAAATTCTAGAAATCTACACACGAAATCCAGAAAACACAAAGAAGGGGGAAGTCCGAACACACGGACGAGAAGCTATCTCATGGAAGCTATCCATTTAATTTTCCGAACACACGGATGGGAAGCTATCCATTTAATTTTCCGAACACACGGATGGAAAGCTATCCATTTAATTTTCCGAACACACGGATGGAAAGCTATCCATTTAATTTTCCGAACACACGGATGGGCCGAAGGCAGTCCGAACACACGGACGAGAAAGGCAAGTCCGAACACACGGACGGGAAAGGCAAGTCCGAACACACGGACGGGAAAGGCAAGTCCGAACACACGGACGAGAGACATCGCACATTGCTAGTCTAAATCATAAAAATGATCGTCATCGATCATAAAGAAGTGTCGATTACACTAAGCTAGTAAATATAAGAGTTTAGCTTCATGTCCCATAACCACTTGCTTAACTCAAATATTTACGAACAAATTGTAGATCTTCACTAGAAAATTGTCACAAAAGGTTCAATCGAACAAGTCCAAGAGCTAACCGACGAAGTGAACGCAAGCGTTTCATACCACTCGTTTTACTAAGTCGTTTAAGTCGATTTCTCATTCGAGTGAAATAAAGGCTTGTATATACTAATAGATTGGAAAACGGTTTAAGAAAAAGAGCTTTATAGTAAAATAGTTTTGAAATCATTTGGAGAAAAAGATTTTAATATTTACTACTAGTATAGAAAACCTTTATATTTTTAAAGTGACAAATCACAAAAATGATTGTAGAAACAATCAATCACAAGAATTCACATACGAAGATGTGAATGGAATCCAAAGAAATCGATACTGAATCCAGCAAAAGGTATGTTCACAAAAATCCCGAAGAAAATGTCATCAAAGTTGCTAATAAATGATAGCAACAAATCGGGGAAATAATCAAGAGTCGATTAAATTTGGAAACCAAGTCAATTCACTAAAATTTCACATTCGAAGACGTGAATAAAATCCAAAGAATTCGATTCCAAATTCATCAAAGTAGGAATACAAAAAATTCCAGAAATAGAAGTTATCAAAACCAACAAAGGTGATAACAACTAATTAGAAAAGAAGAATCGATTATCAACTGGAAAAACAAAGCAAAATGAGCAGAAATGCATAAATGACTTCAACAAAAGTAAGAATCAAGTCAATGTCGAAGCCAACGATTAATAGCCGCAGTCGAGTACAAAATGAATCAATCATCATTATTAAAGAAACCAACGGCAAATAAAATCAGAGTCTTGAAAATTAAGAAATTAGCAATTTCTCAAAAACAAAGTGACCGACGTCGAAGGGAATTCAAGACGAGGAAAAACACAAAATATCAAGTTCAAAATTGCTGAGATCCAAACAAAATCAACATCGGCTAAATCAATTCAAAGCCGAAAACAAAAGAACAAAAATCCTCATCATCGAAAACCCAACTTAAGTTCGCAAAGTAAACGGAGGCAGAAGCCAAAAATACTTTCACGAAATCAAAATTAAATACACATGAATAAGCGTTAGGAATTCATACCTAACAGTCAAAAATAATCATATGTAAAGATGAGAGATAAAACGTCGACAAATAGTTGTAACACATGCTCCATCTCGGTTATGTTTTATAATTGTCCTAAACCCCAGGCTCTGATACCAAGCCGTGACGCCCCACCTCTATACCCACGCCAGCCAAGAACACTACGGTGTAGTGCTGTCAACTAGCACGGAGAATAAGGCTGTTGAGGAGCGACCATCTATGTAGTTGCTTTGTGCGAGCACCGATATGTCAGATAATAAAACATTGCATTTCATCTTTAGAGGAAATCCGACATACCGATACAAACTCAAAGCTACTACATAGTGGCTATAATAGTTTAGGACAATAGATATAAAAATAACACAGATAACATAAATGCGGAATACAGATGGAACGAAAAAGTCTCATATATACAATAACTGATATCAGTTACAATACATTTGACACAATACAAATGATACAACTACAATTGTCGACTCAAGAAGTTATATATATACAAGTACATTATCGACTAATATACATGAATACATTATCATCTTAAAACAGACACACTGACAACTACAACAAGACGAAGACCTCTTCAAATGATATAAAAAGTCTTCATAGCTCTAGCAGCAATCCAAAGCTAAAAATCTACAACCTGTAAATACTCGGTCTGACCCGAGTATTACATTCAAGAGAAAATAATACCCGGATCAGTCTAATTCAAACTCAGTTATTAGCGCATAGAAGCAATAATAATCAATCTCAATATAGATGACAGTCACAGAAATCTCGTATATCCAACTCTCGATACGAGAATTGGATAACGGTAGATATAACACTAAACAGTGTTAATCCACAAAACAGATATCAATGCTAATTGGCTGCAGTACACGCTAACGTGTACTGCCTCGCCAATACAGCCTACGAATTACGCAACAGGTCGATGAATTAAGAATAAAAGAGATATCGATTAAAATCTGTAAATTCGGTGTGGCTGCAGTGCACGCACGCGTGCACTGCCTCGCCACAACAGAATATAAAGTCACCACAAGGGACAAGGGTAAAACTGCTACGAAAATGCAGCAGGTCAGCAAGTGCTCAAGGATGAACAGATGCAAGTGAAAATGACACATGGATATGCAGTGTATACCCAAGTACAACTAAAATAGAAACAGGTCAAGCATATATAGATATGCAGTGTCAAAGTGAACCAAGTCACAATGATCGCAAGGTCGAACCCCGAAATCGGGTTCAACTCAAATGAATTAGAAGTGGTTGGCTGTCTCAAGCAACGGCAACCAAACAAGTTCGAACAAAACCAAACAATGTCAAAGTTTAGCATCAGGTCAAAAGGAATATAAGCAAACAGCCTATAGGATCGTACATGCCACTCAGTAAAGCTACAGCAAGCTATGGTGCATTTACAACTACAATGGAGCCAACAAAGAATGCAGACTTCAAATACACAAGAGTGAAGTGATCAAACAAACTACACAAAGGATTCAACAGCATAAAGACTAGAGTGTGCAGTAATGCAAACATCAAATGCCAACCTGAACCCAAAATAGTAAAACTGCACACAGGCAGTGCAGACAAGTATGAATTCAAACATGAAATGGAGAACATCATTGCAAGTGCAACAGGTAGAAGATGATGCAGTGAAGCATGTACAAGGGCAACATCAGCGACAAAACAGTGTCAAAATGAAGAGACCAGAGGAATGCAACTAAAACTGATGAGAGTGGTAATCACATAGTGGAATGCAATTAAGTGATGCTTGCCGAATTCCAAACGGCTCCTAAAACAACTGCTCGAAAACTACAATGCAGGCTCAAATCAATCTTTAGTGAATGCAGACTACAAAGGCTACGAACAAGTTTAAAGCATCAATATACACTGAAACAACATGCACAAACAAATAGTCAAGCTGCAAGTAAAATCAACCCAATGTCAACTCAGAGAACAAAAGCAAGTGCTACTGAACTAAAGCAAAATAAACATACATGTATGGTGTCAAGTGAACAGACACAGGCAAAGGCAACAAGACAAGTGCAGAACAAATATGATCACATTCAAAGCTATGTGATTTCAAGTTAAAGACCAGAGGGATATAAACAACTGTAGCAGTGAAGATTAATGTCAGATGAAGCTCCCATCAGGATCACCAGTAAACAAGTCAAGGCAGTGAAGTGATTTAAGTCTAAAGTATAACTTCAAACAAGATCATAGTTTGAACTAAAAGCTACAACATAAATATATACAATGGCAAGCTAACTGGCATATGAACAACTACAGCAGGTCGAGAAAGTATTCAGGGACGAACATGCATGAATCAGGAAATCAAGCAAATGCAACAGATCGAAACAAGTATAGTTCAAACCAGGGTGCACGACAATGAATGCAGAGGTCAGAGAATTGAAGAAAATCAGTACAGTGATACATGAAATCGCATGAACAAGTTCGAACAACCAGACAACATCATATTCACGAATGCAATGTTCAAGTGGAGACCAGAGATGATGGCCAGAGATGAAGACATGGATGAACACCAAGATGGCCGAAGCCGTGTCAATTCAAGTGTTAACCAGGTCAAAAATCAAGTGTGTCATGATCGAACAAAGCATATGAAAAGGTCAGAGATAAATCCCAAAACCAAGTCCAGATTCAAAGTCGTGGAGAACAAGTATCAAATATACGAATATATACGATTTTGAATAAGTCGTAAATCATCTCATTCATCAATACGAAAATCAATGGCCATAATAATTTGATTGACGAATTCAAATAATATATACGAACTAAATGGAGGGGATTGAACTCAGATAAACAAAATCCAGACTTTCGTATGAATTAGATGTGAGTGATGAACACTCACTTTGTTCGAAGTGAAGAGCACGCTTGTTCGGAGGAGCAAGCCACAAGGATCATCTCGAAATCGATCGAACCAATCACGCGCTTCGACATACAAAGCCCACAAATCAGAGCGCAAGAGGAACGAAAGCTCTAGCAAGCATCGAAAGAACGAACGAGGCCAAGCCCTAGTCTGATCAAGAAAACGAAGAAGAAATCGTCGCCATTTTTTCGTTTCTTTTGTTTTCGGTTAGGGTTTGAAACGCAATTGAATGAAGAGGGGAATGGGGATGGGTTGTCTTTGGTGAATACGGCACCAAGAAAGAATGGACCCAGATGATTTGTTAAGCCCACAATCCTTTTAACAAAAATCTTATAATTGAATTTCAATCCAATTTGAAAAGAATTCAAACCAGATAAGAAGAGAATTTCAATTCGATCAAAATGCCAATAGCTTATTAGCAACCAGATTAGATCGTCAAGAGGCGATAATTAAATGGGTACGAAATGTCGGGTTGTTACAGATCTTTAACCTAACTTTGTTGATTTAACTTAAAATAAAACCACTCAAATCAACCTTAATATATTAATGTTGCTAAAGAGGGTGCTAAAAAGGCTTGATTTAGTGGGTGTAGCAAAAAATAGTGGGGCTTAAAATGGATTTATTGTTTAATACTGCTAAATTGAAATAGTGTAGTAGCTGGAGAGCGCTATGCGCTATAGTGGGGATTTTGCGGGGCTTTAACTGCATAGTGAATCCCTTATGACATCCATATTTAATAGGCCTTTGAATTGTTCAATTGTTAGTCCACTACAACCTATTAAATCTAAAGAAACGTACACCATCTTTCTCTTTAGACAGTTATTGTATATTACTCAAGGATTAAAATTAATAAATATTTAAATTTAAGATGTTATATTGCATGCATGCATACAACATAACTACATATACATATACATACATACATACATACATACATATATATATTCAATTTTGGCCATGTATATTTATGTTGATTATAATATGTAGCATTATATTTATCTCATTGCTTATATAATGATACAAACACACTCATATGTTATTTATATTGGAACTGGGTTAGCCCGTAGCAGAAGGAATTGGTGAATTTCTATTTTGTTTACCATTTTGGATTTTTATTGCGCCTATGAAGTCTAGTTCATTAGAACATTTCTAAATTTCTTTTAAACAAAATTATTATTTATTTAATTTTATAAATAAAGTTTTACTTTATATTTTTTTGTAATATATTTGAATATGTGTATCATATACACAAATGTGTGTACGTGCACGTGCAACATAATAAAGTGTACATGGTTTGATGTGTATGAGTGTTGGAATTCACACTGCAACGGATATGTTTGCCTTTCTAGTATTCTATGTGATGTCTAAATGAATATATATAATTATACATGTGTAAAATACAATTATATATATATATATATATGTGTGTGTGGGGGGGGAGGGATAATAATTGTAATAATGTATATAAAATATTTAAGATGTATTTATACAAATGTTCATTTATATTAAATGATAAAAACATTTAATAATTAATATAAAATATTTTTTAAACAATTTTTTTAATTACTACTGCAAACCCGAGAACAAAACTGAATTTTTTTATTTAGTTATAAATATTGATAAATATATAAACATTGTGTACATACATAAATACATATATACGAAGACACACACACACACACATATATATATATATATAATTTATAAAATTGATGCAAATTGACTTTAAGCTCACGACATATAATTTTTTTGTGGATTTGTAAAACAAATTTTAAATAAACAATTATTAAATAATTTAAAAAAGGTGAAAATTAATTATTAAATTATTACAAAATTATTTTCGAAACCTGAAAATTATGTAATGTTATTATATTAAATTTTATACTTAATTTCAAATTAAATTAAATATATATATAATCAATTTCTAGTTAAATAAATAGTTATATTAATATTTAAATATATAATAAATGTAGATATATATTAAAATAAAGTAATTTTTGGGGGTGAATTATTATTGTGCAGGAACCAAATTTTATAAATTTTAAAATATATATTATATGATATTAATCTTTAGGATATAATTTATTAATTAACAAAATCATATATATCATTATTTAATTACCAAAAAATGGTCTTTTTTTAGGCTATAGTTTAATTCCAGCAAGCGTACATGAATTTTTTTAACACGCATAGATACAAACACAAATATATATATGTATATATATTGGGCTTCAAGCCTACTTCAAACCTGAAAAATATTTATTGTATTTAAATCCAATTTAAACGCGTATCAATATCGTATATCGATCAACATATTTATAATTATTGCAAATATAATTTTTTAATATTGTTTAACACATCAAATAAAAACTTTATAATTAATATTTCATAAATATTAATTAATTCAGTAAATTTATAACAAGTATAATTTAATTAAATAATGCAGTCAAAGGAGTATTTAAAGTTTTGGTCATTTGACTCTTAGGTGTAAATTTGGTCAGCGGTTAATATCGAACAATTTGAATATTAATGTTCAAATATTACTTAGCAAGTGGTGTGACATTTTAGCCAAATTTATAACTTACTTGGTTTCGGTAAAATCTAATTTTACTTTATTGAGCATTACCCGATAGTGACGATTATTTACACCAATTCTTCTTGACAAAACTGTATCACTTTAAACTTATGGAATTTAGTAATGGTCAAAATTCCAACACCATTTATATTCAATTGTATAATCCAAAGTATTTGTTTCAATAATAATAATTATTATTAACCGAACTACTCTAGTCGAAGATTTTGACTTTGAGTTGGCTTCAGTTAACCGTGATACTAACCCATATTACCGAGGAGATGAATCCTCTCTTGAATAGTGCTTTACTTCCAATACTTCCACTTAACCCAACTATAATTACTCGATGGACATCATACTGTGATTTGACCATAATCAAAGTGGAGATTTCATATTAAAGATCGACAGTGTTCTCAAATCAAGGGAAATGTGTAAGTTAGTCGCATCTATATTTTCTGTTTGACCATAGTTATATTAACCAACAGAAAACTATCGAGTGAGTCATTATATAGTTATCCATTGACTATTGGTACATAACCCCTTGGTCCTAGTATTCATGAGTGATACACTACCACATTTGGAGAGCGTACGTAATTTAGTCTCAATGTATACATCGATATCCAGTCTCGATCCATCTTTACTAGGAGTATTTAAAATGGTGTGCTTATTGTAAATTGTTATACAAGACTCATGATTACAAGTACTATTTGTAATTACTATCTCAAGCACAACATTTATGGATTTTCCGTTAAATATATTTTAATTAAACATTTAATTATTTATAACATATTGTAACAAATATATAACAGAAAGAAAACACCTCTATTACGAATGAGAATTGATTATAGAGCTACTTAATTTATAATAAATTACAGAATTTCCCATATGGCATACCCCTAACTCTATCAATTTAGTTATTGCACTTGGGGCCAATTATGGAACCTCAATCCCATCCTTTAAATCATCTTGTCGAGAGCTGACCAAGCTAGGCCCTTAGTTAATGGATTTGCTATATTGTCCTTGGTTTCTGCCCTTTGAATCACGACTTCTTTCTTCTCAAAGAATTCTCTAATGAGGTGTAACTTCTGAAGAATACATTGTGACTTCTTGTATGCTCTAAGCTCCTTAGCGATCCGTATCATCGCATTGTTATCACAAAACCATGCTATAGGATTTTCGGTACCGGGAATCATTCTGAGCTCACTCAAAAACTTACGCTTCCAGACTGCCTCTTTAACTGCTTCATTTAGGGCGATGTAATCGGCTTCCATCATCGAATCAACTACTAATTCTTGTTTAGAACTTTTCCAACCGACAGCTCCACCGTTAAGTATAAAGACATAACCAGACATCGACTTACTATCATCAATATCCCTTTGAAAGCTCGAATCCATATACCACTTCATAAGGAGGTCTCAATTCCCATTAACGAGGAATGAGTATCGAGTATTTCTTAAATACTTCAGTATACATTTTACGGCTGTCCAATGCTTTTCTCTAGGATTAGACTGGTATCGACTCATGCGTCCTAATGTGTAAGCTACATCGGGTCTAGAACATAGCATAGCATACATTATGGATCCTATGGCTAAAGCATATGATATCCTCTTCATACGCTCTTTCTCCTCATCAGTATGAGGAGCGTCCTTCTAAGAAAGGACTATTCCAAACTACGTTGGAACGTTTCCATGGTTGGAATTTTCCATACCGAACCTCTTTAGTATGGTATTTATGTAGAGGGATTAGAACAATCCCAACAGCCTCTTAGATCTATCTTTATAGATCTTTATACCTAGTATATAAGCCGTATCTCCTAAATCCTTCATGGAGAAGTTCTCGTTAAGCCAAGCTTTCACTGGTTGCAGTAATGAAAGGTTATTGCCAATCACTAGAAGATCGTTGACATATAGCACTAAGAATACGATAGTGTTGCCTATTCCTTTCTGTATGCGCATGTTTCCTTTATGTTCTGATAAAAACCAAACTATTTGATTACCTTATCAAAACACTTGTTCCAACTTCTTATAGCTTGTTTAAGTCCATAAATGGACTTTAACAACTTGCAGGTCTTGCCCTCACTCCCATTGACTACAAACCCTCGAGCTACAGTATATAAACTGTTTCTTCTAAATCACCATTTAGAAATGTCGTCTTTACATCCATTAACCAGCTTTTGTAGTCATAGAATACAACAATGGCCAACATAATCTGAATGGACTTAAGCATGGCTATGGACGAAAAGGTCTCATCATAATTAATATCATGAATTTGATGAAATCCTTTCGCAATTAGCCTAGCCTTGTAAGTCTCTACTTCTTCATCTGCATTTAGTTTTTTCTTAAAAATCCATTTACAACCGATGGGTATTATCCCTTTGGGTACGTCCGACAAAGTCCATACTTTGTTTTCGTACACATATTTGAATATATGTGTATCATACACATATGTGTGTATGTGCATGTGCAACATAATAAAGTGTGCATGGTTTGACATACCTATGTATAGGTGTTGGGATTTGTACTACAACGGACATGTTAGCCCTCCAGTATTCTATGTGATGTCTAAATGAATATATATGTGCATCAAAAGTAATATATATTTATATAAAATTATACGTATGTAAAATTCAATTATATATATCCACGTGGAAATAATAACTTTAACATTTATATTAAATATTTTAGATGCATTTATACAAATGTTTATTTATATTAAATGTTCATTTAATAATTAATATAAAATATTTTTTAAATATTTTTTTTAATTTCTGCTATAAACCCAAGAACAAAATTGAATTTTTTTATTTAATTATAAATATATAAGTATATGTGCGCGCGTGCATGCACACGCACATACATACATACATACATACATATATATACATATATTATTTTTATAAAATTGATGAAAATAGACTTTAAGCTCATGACATAGAAATAATTTTTTTTGGATTCATAAAACAATTTTTATATAAACAATTATTAAATAATTTAAAAATGGTCAAAATTAATTATTAAAATTATTAGAAAATTATTTTTGAAATATGAAAATTAAGTAATGTTATTATATAAAATTTTATTCTTAATTTCAAATTGTATTATATATATATATACATATATATATATATATGTATGTATAATCAATTCTAATTAAATAAATAGTTATATTAGTATTTAAAATATAATATATATATATATATAAATGTATATATTAAAATAAAGTTTTTTTGCTATCGAATTATTATTCTACAAAAACAAAATTTCATAAATTTAAAAAAAATATTATATGATTTTAATCTTTAGGATATAGTTTATTAATTAATGAATTCATATATAATATTATTTAATTAAAAAATGGTTTTTTATTTTAGGCTATGAGTTTAATATAAGCAAGTGTACAAAAATAAATTTTTTTAACACACACACAAATATATATATATATATATTCATATAGATGCACCAATGTATTGAAACGTCTAATATGTGACAGAACATCGATATACTAGATTCGTAATATAATTTAACAACCTACAATATAATGAAATAATTGATTATAATATCAAATGAGTCAATAAACAAGATGAATACCTTTCACCAAATCCTAAGTTCACATATTGAGACGTTGAAATGACCTCCTTGAATCTTATCACAATCCAAAAGGTGTTAGATTCAAATTGCTAACTACCGACTATCGTACAGCTTTGATTTTATTTGTTTTAAGATTGAAAACTATGGAGAAGGGAGGGTATGGTTTTGGCCAGCAAAAGGAAAAGAATAGAGGTTCTAAAACTTATTTTAGAATAAGGGTTATGATCCTTATATAAAGGAGAGACTAGAGAGAGAATGTAGGATCTAGATCCTTATTTTTCTCCTACTCATTATCTATACCTATTAACACATCAAAACCTTACCTTTAAGATCATCATATAGCTAGCCATACCATGATCATCATATGGGCTTCAAACTCACTTCAAACTTAAAAAATATTTATTTTATTTAAATCCAGTTTAAACGCTATCAATATCGTATATCAATTAATAAATTTATAACCATTAAAAATTAATTTTTAATACTATTCAACATATCAAATAAAAACTTTATAATTAATATTTCATAAATATTAATTAATTCAATTAATTTATAATAATTATAAATTAACTATATCATGTACTCAAAGGAGTATTCAAAGTTTCGATTGTGTGACTCTTATGTATAAATTTGGTCAGCGATTAATATCGAACAATTTGAATATTAACGTTCACACATCACTTAGTAGATAGTGTGACATTTTGGTCAAATTTATCGCTTACTTAGTTTCGGTAAAACCTAATTTTACTTTGTTAGGCGTTACCCGGTAATGACAATTATTTACACAGTTCTCTTCATTAAAACTATATCATTGTGAACTTATGGAATTTAGTAATGGTCAAAATTCCAATAATGTTCGTATTCAACTATGTAGTCCAAATACAAAGTCCTTGGTTCAATAAAAATAATAATTATTAACCGAACTGCTATGGCTAAAGATTTTGACTTTGAGTTTACTTCAGTTGACCATGATACTAACCCAATATAACTGAGGAGATGAATCTTCTCCTAAATAGTGTTTCACTTCCAATACTTCACTTGACCTAACTATAGTCACTTGATGTACGTTATGCCATCATTTAATAGTAATCGAAGCAGAGCATTCATATCGAAGATCGACAGTATTCTCAAGTCTAAAGAACTGTGTAAATTAGTCACGTCAATTTTTTTGACCTTAGTTATATTAACCAATAGAAAACTATCGAGTGAGTCATTCGATAGTTATCTAATAGCTATCGGTACGTAACCCCTTGGTTTTCCCAGCAGCCATGAGTAATACACTACCCAACATTTGGAGAGCATTATGTACTTTAGTCTCTATGGATGCATCAATATCTAGTCTCGATGCATCTTGACTAGGAATATTTAAAATGATGTGCTTATTATAAATTGTGATACAATACTCATGATTACAAATATATTTGCAATTACTATCACAAGCACACCATTTATTTATTTTCTATTAAATACATTTTAACTAAACATTTAATTATTTATAACGTATTATAACAAATATATAACAGAAAGAAAACACCTTTATTACGAATGAGAATTGATTATAGAATTAATTAATTTACAATAAATTACAGAATTGTTTCTAGGGCATACCCCTAACTCTACCAATTTAATATATTACTTAGTTTTAACCATTATGACATCTTCACTGAATGTATTGCTCATGAACATATGATGTTCAAACTATCAAAATTAATACAAAACAAATAAGGTCAACTTAAAAATATTAATTTAATTAATCAAAATAAAATAAAAATTTTAAACATAAAGCTCTTCTTAAATCAAAAGAACATCAAACATAATTTGATATTACAAAATTATTTATGAAAACACAAATTAAAGATCTAGTGAAATAATTAATTAAAGGAAAGTTTTTCAAAATTTTCCCATTTTTGCCCTATTGCCAATGCACCTTATCCAACAATCGATTTCCCAAGTTTCCATACAGTTGATGTTTTATGGTGTTCATTGGAATACTATAAGGATGTACTATACTTACTAAGCCAGTCGTATTTCATAATCTAGAGCTCCTACTTGGTCCTCTAGTTACATAATTGAGTATGCTATGCTCCAACACCAAATGGATTGCCCCACTATTCATGCACCTAAATCAACATTTAAATGCCACATCCGGTCCTTAAATTCCATAAACAATTAACCATCGGGTGAAATAAAACAAAACTATCTAACTTGATCTATGATATAATCTCACGAGGAAAAGATAACTTATAGTATATGAAATATACATGCATAGAAAAATAGGTAATACCATATATGATACAGTGTATGGGGATCAAGCTGACATAATAATATTTATAATAGGAGTATATCATCCCCATAAAAATGGAGTACTGAATAATATACTAAACACAGTACATCCTCAATTACACATGATAGTTTAAAAATGCGTAAATACATAACTGCTATATAAAAGTAGCTGTCTCCATGCCTCTAAAATATCCAGTGACTAAATAGCATATCCCCATACACGGATTCTTAGCCGACTCATGAGATTACCTAGTAATGGTCATAAAAAGAAATAAATAGAGACAAAATATGGGTTGGGCATAAGTCTGGTGTAAAGGAAACTATCTCAAATTTTGTGTATGTATGTAAACCTATATGCATATACATATAGCGCATGAAAGATGTTTAGAGGATATCATACCTCATTTGCATCTTCTCTTACATCTTCTCCTATATCAACGAGTCAGCACAATAAGCATAGTACTATCACCATCCAATAATATATAATATAGGGAACTATTCTCCCATGCGTGTAGTATATGAGTGTAGAGAAATACAACACTTCGAGCCAAGTGGTATCATGGGTTCCTAGGATAGGCCTACCTGGTATGTTAAGTAATTCATTATAATATAACTGTGAAATACACTTATATCCAGACACCCAATACCTATAAACATATCATAAAAATTTCCATTTTACATTCCTTGAGAATAAATACAAAAAGAGTCAACACTATCTTAAGGACTCCCGTAGGTCCCAGGAATAGCAGTTTACTCAAAAGAATCCCCATTGCCCTTTGCCTAGAAATAGAAACATATAAAGCTATTGTTGTATCCCCTCATAAAATTAATGGAAACGCTAATGATAAGAAACATCCTATATTGAGTTATGGACCATAGAGTCGATCGTCGTAAGTCATGCCTTCAATAGCCTAAAGACTGGCATACTCGAGTCATGCCTTCAATAGCCTAAAGACTGGCATACTCGAGTCATGCTTAAATGTATTAAACCATGTACACAATAAAAGGGGACAAGATGCTATAAATTATTCATCTCATCACATGAGTTGCATAAGAATCTTATCTCATGTCTCTTATCCCGGTCATAAGCCCAATCATATCTCATATCATCATGCCACTCCTTTGGAGCTTGACCTTACATGGCAATCCCTTCTTACTTCAAATCTTGAAAATTGGTTCTTTGTCATGTCTAAACTATGTTGAGTGATTCCATATCTTCCCAAACCACTCGAGGCCTTTATAAACTTTTCCGAACCCTTTGTTCCATGTCTCAAGTCAAGCATGGAATTGCTTTATGTATCAAAACCCAAAATTTTATGTCGACACAAACCCTTGGATGTGTCAACACATCTGGATTAGATGGTAACATGAAGGTTATCCCGATCCATGTGTCAAATGGCCATACCATAGCCCTAAAGCCATTATCATCCAAAGCCCACTAAAAATTCATGAAACATATCTAGGAGTGGATCATGAACACTGGTCCAAATGTCATCTAGATCCAAGTACGAATGAAGAAGTTATGAAGATTTGAAGTTCTAGGTACACGGTTGTAGATAAGGGTCGAACTAGGAGGTCCCTATGGTTTGCCTTGGTCAAGCATGTGTACCAAGTGTTAGTCCTAAAAATTAAAGTTATCCAAATTCACCAAATTTTAAAGACAGCTCATAATGAATCGTGAACAATAGTCCAAGTCATGTAAAAATCCAGGACATGTGAAATAGCTATTGTGTCCAAAGTTTGGACCTGACCTTTGCCTAACACTTGAATGCTATATAGTGAGCTCCAAGTCATCTAAGAAACAAGGTTGACCAGGGTTGGGTTTTGTTGGGTTTCATTGGGAGTCATCAGGTCCCCATGTGTGCTGATATATGAGAATTTCGTGTCGGCACATGGACTTGTGTTAACATATGGAATTGGCTCGACAAATGGACTTGTGTCAACGCATGAGACATCATGTGTGGATACATCCCATGGCTAGGCTTACTTTTTTCTTTTCTCCCTCTATTAGTGATGAGTTTCATCATCGATCATCTTAACTTTGGTCCACAATTTTTGACTCCTTCTTAAAACTATATTCCTCAGGTTTGAATGCACATTTCTCTTCAACATTCAAGACACATCTTTAAAACCTAAAACCAAAAATAAGGCAACTAGGCTCTTGGTAGTCATTATTCACTTTTCGACAACCAACAAACATCCAACAAACACATAATAATCATCCTAACAATCCAATCATACCAAATATAGCCTAATTCACTAAAAACAATTGATTAGCTTACTAACTCAATCATATGTCAATACTATGGGTTCAAGTTAACAATATAATCATATAATCATGTTTTTATAAATACTACCCCAAAATTTATAAATAATGTCATAGTCCCTAATTCCACTTTTTGCAGTTGTTCTCAAATAATAATTTATTTTCTCCAAATCCACAACTAATCACCACAAAATATCATCCAACAATGTAATAATTTACATAATGAATAATCAAATCAGAACATATATCACTCAAAATATCCAAATAACAATGAAAAAGGATATAGTCGTATTTTAATGGGTATAATTTTATCAATGAATATCCATTTAATATTTTAAAATATAGATACTTGCGGTCTTTGAATCTCGCCTGCCAAGCCACTTTCACAAATAGGCTCAAAAACTAGTAAACCATATTCCAAGATGTATGGAAACTTATTATGAAACCAATGCAACTAACTGCACTTAAAACAGTGGTCGTGTGCAAAAGTAATAACGATTAGAAGTCGGGGTTCAAAATACATAATTTTCAAAATTATTGTGCTTCAATTATAAAATATACATACTGTCCCCTTTCTCTCTAGTGCCAATCAACCCCTACTGTTGGTCGTAAATTGTCGTCACTAGCCATCTCTATATGGCGCGCAACCGCTACCGTCGAGAGCTCTTACCGTCCGCCACCTGACTGACCCAAGATTGTTGACCCTAGTCGCCTAAATTAGTCACTGCTGTAGTGTAAAGATAAGGTTTTCAAACCGTAATTGAAAAAATCCTGCCACCTCTAGCCACTATTGCTAATAATTCGACCAGCCCTGAGCACCTTTCCTCAAAATCAACAACTCTATGCTTTCAATTTCATAAATTATTGCTCCAATAAAAAAGTCCCGATTTGAAACCCTAATTCATCATCGTTCATCTGTGATTGTGATTTGCAGCCAATCCAAACATTGTTTTAGAAAACCAGTTGCCATTTCATTACCTTGTCGAGATAAATGATTTGATATATAATTCGATGAGGTTTGAAACTATTGATTCTAAAACAATTTGAATTAGAGAAATTAATCCGCCATTAAAACGCATTAAGAAGGCTTTTGTGATTAGAAAGAAGGAACTGATATGGTGGTGGCTAGGGTTTAGACCAACAAATACTTATAGCGAATACTCATGTTTTTAGGTCTAAAATGGTCGTATGCCAATAATATTTCTCCATTGTCCGATTGTAGTTTTAGGTCCATCTTCTCTGGATTTAGTTTCATCTTATGCAACACTCTTGCAATAATGTTTCTCCAATGCAGCAATTTGATGTTGTTGTGAGTGACTCAGTTAGATAAAAAGACAAATCTTGTGATGCTAATCCCTCTTTTGTCATAAGTAAACTATGGTCTTCGATATTCATTAGTGAACCTCGCAACGTGGGTGTTTAATCACCTAGTAAATTTGAATTGAAATGTGTTAATGGAATCCACATACCTTCGGTTAAAGTTATTGAAGCCATATCTTATTTCTGGAAGGATCACTTTAGTGGGTTTTTCTTGGATGAGAACCCGCACATATGGGGTTGTAAAATATTACTTGATGCATGCATGGAAATTAAAAGGCTGTATACCATAAGGTATGACAAAACAATATTATTCTTCAAAAAAATTTGTTCAGAAGATCGTTAAAGGATTCTTGAAGCTGAGCCTATAATCGTACAAGATAAATATTTCATATCATTCGGCGGTCCCTTTCAAAGGATACTACAAAAATTACACTAGTTCAACATTCCATATTAGGCATTGAGTGGTTGGCAAATTTTATACGTGAATTGGTTGTTTCGATGCTGCATTGGTTAAGCAAGAGACAATTGTTTATTCAAAGGGTGTGATTGAATTCAAGCCAGATTGTTTGCTTCCGATTATGTTGCTAGTTGAGTACATAAAAGAGTAGATCTCCTTCTTGAAAGTTGGTTATAGTTGAATGACTTATATGTACTATATGGCATTCCTTTGTCCGTATAGCCTCGTAATGCAAACATGAGCCTACTTCTCCTTATTCTAGTCCTATTGAGAGGAAATACATCAAATTCCCTATCTATGTGAAGGTCCATCTTCTAAGACTGTTAAAGTCATCTTGGTTGTTAAAGCCTATTCCTACTAATACTCTCCTTATGGAACCATAGTACAGTGTCCTCCTTCCTACTACCAATGTTATTATTGCTCACACTACTCCACTCCCCCTACCCTATGCTTTTTTCTTTAACACTTCATGTTTCACTACCAATTTGTGAGCCCTCCATAACCTCCTAAAGATCCCATTGTTTCGTGTTCAGGTAAGAAATTTTGGGAAAAAATAGTACCCGGGGGTTATAAAGCGACAGACACAACTTAATTCCCCCTCAAGAGTTTTCGATCAACCGAGTTCTCTTGAGTATAGTTCAAAAAAAATATGGATTCATAAAAAAATAGATATATTATACTCGCATATGGAAGGGAGGCTACTATATGTATGCGAATGAAGAAGCAGGTGAGCATGAATTCTTATATTATCGTGTAGAAGGGGAACCTCTTTCACTTTCGATGGATGGAAAGGAGGGAGACAACAATAGGATGATTTTTGAGGATTTGAGGTTGAGAAGAAGCAATGTATATTAGATGAGTTATGGTCCATATATTGTGAGGCTATTTTCAAACTTTATCTATGTTATAGCTCCTAATAAGAGTGATGATGATAGTGACTCCTCCTCTTCTGAGGGGATTAGTTTCTGTGTGTATGTTTTGATAGTAGTTAAGACATACTATCTAACGCCTGTACATAAATTTTTTCCTCGTAGTTTTTGAGGCACCTTAACCTCGCACCTATTTAATAATATATAAAGTGGATTGGACACTTAGGGTAGCTAGCTTTGCAAAAAAAAGTCTTAGGCTTGAAAATGCCTAATTCGATCAACTTATCCAAACTCTAACATATCAAAATTCATTTCTTTAATACTTCGAACACAATGGAATTATCAAATTCCAAAAAATACAACTTGGCTCAAAACTTTCTTTTGTCACCTCTTTAAATTTAACGATTGTCTAAAATTAATTAATATTGAATGTGTCAAATTTGTGGGTCATTGCAATATCGCATAAAAATAATATAGGAAGGAAGATGAGTTAAAATAGGCTTGATAAAGGAAAAATAAGAGTAGAGGAGAGATATTACTATAGGAGAAATATTAGGATAAGAAGGACATGAGTTGGTTGGAATGAAAGTAATCATGCTTGAAATTGAATTTGTTGAAAAAAATCTCTCATACTGTACCAATGAAATTTTTTATATGCATTTTCACTAAGATTGAAAAAGCAATGTGTTTTTGTACTATCTACCTTTGACTTTCTTTTGAGATGTTTTCATTGTAAGGAGTAGAATGAAAATAAAATTGACTTCATATTTCTTTCCTATGTTGAATTTGTCGATGTGAGAATAATGGCCTGTTTTGACAACTGATTAATGAACTGATTGATCAAGTTTGAATTAAATCTCTGATATTACTTTTTTTATCTTGAAATATGTAAACACTTAATAAAAATAAAAATAATGATTTTTTTTCAACAAACAAGGTTATCAATTGTATATTCCACGTCAATGAATTCCATGAAGTCTTACTCCTTCATATTGAACTTGGCCAACTTTCCTATGGTCCTTGTAGATCTCAAGGGTGTGAAATGAGTGCTTTACCTCAAACAGTCAACTTTGATTCAAACCTCTTCATTTCCCCTTCATATGTAGTGCCTTTACGAAGTGCACAAAAACCACTAAAACATTTACCTATCTTGAAACTTATTGAAGATCTCTACCAGTTTTGATTCTCGCTTTTGACTAGCTCTCATATAATCAAGAGAGTTAGGGCTTATCTAGAAAGGTACGAATATCTTTGACCCCTATTCCTATCGAGCTTGATTGTCCTACCTAACTATTGATTTCACCCCGATCATAAGACAAACAAAGAATCTGATGTAGTATGCCTAGAGCTAAGCGTGTCCATTACTATAATTTCCTTTTCCTTATAGGAAACATGTATTTTCTAGAGCTGTAGGAAGTACAAAATTCTGACAAGCTCATCCCTCATCAATTGAGATCCTTCTACTAGATGAGATACTCTAAAAAATCATGATTGGTTTAATGCTTAAATATTTTAATGAAGAGATAACACCTCATATTCCACTAGTGAGAACACACTAGCAACTATGTCAAAATCATGTGTCAAGCTTCTCCTTCCACGTGCCTTGAGTTTCCTTCTCCTATAAAAATACATCAATAATGCCACTACCATTAAAGGGTTCCCCATGAACTTCTAGGAATGTACAATCCGTCTAAAGAATTCTCCTAGCATCATTAATATATGATACATAGATATCATGAGATATCCTATCAGCATAACATCATATAAACGAATATGATGTACGGTCTTCATGAGATATCATACCATTGTAACATCACATACATACGATATTTGATCATCACGAGACATCATATCATTATAACATTGTGTATATGATATCAGGTCATCATGGAATACCATAACACCCGAACATCATCAAAAATATCTTTGATAATTAGATCCAAATACCATCAATGACCATAAAACTAAACATCTTGAATTGATCTCTAAACTCTTGGGTCGTAAGATCACCCTAAGCATGTCATTAAGTTAGTTAGCCCAAGCAGCATAACAACTAACCATGGGGCTCGGTCAGAGTCCTTAATTCTAAATTGGGACAATAGCCTAACAACTCAAGGTGAGGGAAACTAGTTACTAAATGTACTTCTAAAAGATCCCCGCCTTGCCAAGTTGGTTGAGCAAATCATCCATATGAAGCAATGGATATTTTTTCTCCCTAATCGTTATATCAAAATTGAATAGTTGATGTGAAAGTCTTAACAATCCGTTGGCCTTCGTAGCAAATGTACAAGTGTGTCTCCCTCTAAAGTGCTTATCTTGGATGCTTCTTTCCAAGAACAGTTCCTTGACTCACACCTCTAACCTTTTATTTATTCCCCTAATGTTATTCTCCCAAAATCATAATAGTGGGCCTAAAGTCCTACTCAAGGTTGATATAAAACTCAATCTTTCAATAAGGTGGTATATAAGAAAATTTTGCAAACATGTCTAGATGCTCTTTAGACAGAGCAGCACCAAACTTACCCATATAGAGGTACAAAAGCGAATAAATATAGATAGTCCTCACTAAGCACTTGGGCACTTAACATGGGTCCAACTTACACCCAATTTGGTCTCCCACTATCACTCATCTCGTACAACCGAGTATACTTAGGTGTTCCCCCATAAACATGCAATGTGCAGTATAATTAGAGAAAAAACACAACACATATCATAGTGTAGTGAATACTACTCGACTTCACATAAAAGCATATCATACCAATATCAGTTGATCCCTCATGATACTTAACATCACTAAGGTTATCTCTATAACGAGGTTCCAACAATCTAAAATTCACTAAAGTTCATCTTAATTCTAGCCTCATTTCTACATCTTGCCTAAGCCTAACTATTAAAAGATACAGTTAAAGTTTCCCAGACAACTATTAGTGCAAACAGAAATATCCTACTCTACTCTACACCTCGCTATTAAGACTCGAGAAGCTTCTTACATGACTCCATAAAGCTAGCACTCTGTACAATAATAACAACCATCCATTCACCAACCATAGCAGGATTATGATATCTGCTGCAAAGTGCCCAACATTATGCTCTCTTGTGTGGGTCAAATAGTGCTCAAATGTTAATGGTTCTTCCTTTATATGCCGAGCTTGGACCATCGTACTCCAACTTTAATGTTTCTTGTTGCAACATTTTGGTTTGTACCCTATTAACTCCTTGTTGCTATCTATCATGAGGAACTAAAAAATCTACGAAGGGTAACCCTAGGAAAGTGTAGAAGATGAATGCATAAAATATAACATAAAAATGTAACAAAATATATGCTCACTCACTTAATGTCGTTCTTTCCATCATAGAGTCTCTACTTTATATAGTTGTTATTCGAGTCTCAGTCTACCATGGATAAAGGTTTAACTCACTTGGTTTGAGCAAACTAATTCCTAGGCGAACCTCAAATGGTTTCTTACCAAGCCACCACCCAAATCTTACCATTATGTCTTGAAAAATGAACCCCTCTTATGTAGTTTGCAATATGCAAGTGATCTAAGACCATATGTGTACTCGGTGATTGAGTTAAAGGTGTGCCCTGGTGGCAAGTATGATATAACTAAACTTTTCTATGAGAATCTTGTATGGAATAAAGTGCATTTTTGGTTTTGTCTTCTATTTTATGCATCGTTATATTTTGATATAAGTAATTGTAACAACCAATCGTCAAGAAGCAATGATTAGTAATTTAATAAAAAAATTAATTAAACATGATTTAATATAATAAATGTGAAATTATGAGAATGATTTGGAATATGATGGAAAACATTTTATTAAAATAATAAGAATTTAATATGAAAGTAATATTGGTTTAGTCATTTATTTGGTTAGTTTGAAAAATATGAATTAATTATATAGAATAAAAGGATAAATTAAGCTTTATAATAAATGAAATTGAAATTATATAAGTTTATAATTTATTTTAATAATGGAAAGAATTTTATTTTATAATATTAAAGGGGTTTGAATTTAATTAGTAAATAAATTTAAATAAAATGATTAAATTAAATAAAATTATGGAAAAAAATAAGTTTCATAAAATTGATTATAATATAGTTTGTTTGGTAGAAAATTTGATTTAGTATTATTTGATGTGTAAGTGGGCTTATAGCATGGAATGGGTTTCTTGAATGCAAAAGAAGAAAATGAATTATCTAATAAACCCAAGCCCAATTCGTTAAGCCAAAACCAAAATTTATTTATGAAATCAAGAATTGTCTTAATCTGGACCTTTCTTATCTAGAGGTTTCTTCTCTTCTTATAAATATAACCCTATAGTTCATGTTTAAGGTTGCTTCTCAATTTCAATAAATCAAAACCCTACCTATATACCATCACTCCAAAAATCAAAATCTATTCAAATAAAATTCTACAAATTCTCAAATTCATATATACGCTTCTTAACATCCCTCTACACCAATTAGTAAATTTGAAAATAAATTTTGATCATCAATTTGAAGAAGGGAAGTTTTACAGTAAAATCAGTGAAGAGCAGACAAGGAGAAAGTAGTTAGAGAAGAAGTATTCATCTTCAACAAATTAAAGTGAGTAATTTCACTCACTTTTCTATGTCTATACCGATATTGAGATAAATGGAATGGTGATTCAGGGTTGTGCATCAGTAATAGCTCCTTCCTCGTAAATTAGCTTCTCCTTCTCTCATCTTGTTTTGAAGTATATTGGGTAATTGATGAGCATGGATATGGTTGAATCATCATTTGGGTGTGAAAGTGTGTATGCACCAAATTGTAGAAGGAGATGGCAAGGGAAGAGAAGGAGGAAGCCTGAAATTAATTAATAAAGGCCCAATAATTCACTATCTGTGTTGGGGATTTGCTATGTATATTAGGGCTTGCTGCGGTGAGCAATATTTATACTTGTATAGAGCCATGTGTCGACCAATGTATATAGCCGTGTATCGGCATATATGTAGAGCTACGTGTTAACCACTGAGTATAGATACTATATGTCCGTCTATCTTTATCCAACTTCCCTTATGGTTTGGGAATGAACCAGATTAGGCTAATATCCACCCCAGTGGCCTGATTGCAAGGCCGTGCCCTGAATCTACGACACCTTATATTTATAGCTGTATCCATTCGCCTCTATGTGACCTTGGTCAGTAGTCTGTTACCATAGGGGCATGTGCTAGGTCGTAATCGAGTTGAGTCGTCGTGTAGACGAGCATATAGATGGATCTTGTCATGATACCGAGGGGAGATATTCGAAGACTGTAGGAGTTGTGTCAGATGGACACACGTGTGGCTCCTGGAGTAAGCAAACATGTTATCAGTCTACCGTCTGATTTTGGTGTGTGTGGGGTATATTCTTATGACATAATGAGTATGACTATGCTACAGATCATGTCTCTTGAGTTTAGTCGGTCCCCTCATTATCCATACTTATCTTTTGATATTATATTTTCTGTTATATTTGAGAGATAGCCATTGTTTTATGATTATATTGATCGTTGTTATGTATGCATGTTTTGAATGTTTTACCCAAACATTACTCTTGACGTTGATTGATGTTAATTGTTTGGAATGGCTAACTCATGATATGTATACACACACACACACTTATGTGACATGTTTTATTTAATTGTCGTGGATATTATAGTTATCATATTACTTTAAATTTGGATTCGGACATAGTCTGACCCATTTGTTACTTGTATACTTGGGTCAGTTCGAAACACCTCAAGATCAAGTACACAATAGGCAGCTAGATTCACTGGGTTTTTAGGAGGCTAGCAGTTATACATATAGGATGATACATTCCCTATGTATTTTTGTAGCCTTATAGATGTGAATGATTATAATGTATTAGATGAATTATGTATATTATGGGCCAGAGATTATCAGTTGTAGCCCTATGGACTTTGTATTGTGTGATATATAATATTTTACCTGCTACATTCTAACTCGGTGTGCACTATTACATTCTGTGATTATGTATTGTTCTATCCTGAAGGCACACGTGTTTATTACTTTGTACCGAGATCGTGTATATTTATGGTAAGTATCTTAGGATCTGACTTATGTTCTGATATTAGTCTAAAGGAATATTCACGTATGTACCCTATATAACCTCATTCTTCATATTAGTCGACAGTATTACATAGTAGTACTCTTGGATCGTATGGGTATAGAGGTGGGGTGTTCATAAGGATTTGAATACAATAGGTATATACAAGTAGAAAATCCTTAGAAAACGTATTTAATCGATTGGTGTTGTGAATGTGTTCATAACCATGAGTGTTGAATCGAACGTTTTATATATTCGTTAAAATGTTCCTAGTCAAGGTGTATTAAGAAAAGGGTATCGATACATCCGTTAAGACAACTGTACATAATGCTCCCCACAAGATGGCAGTGAATTACCCATGACTATTGGGGACCACAAGAAGTTACATACTTGTGGTTATTCGAAGCGGTCTTAAAATGACTCAACAAGAGTCTTTTATAGATTAATACGACTAAATCAAAATAGAAGTCCCATATAACAATGTGTAGTAAGCTTCGGACTTGAGAGTACGTTGATTATGGTTAAAAATGTGATATAGCGATCCTGTTACAACCATAGTTAGGTATACGTTGAACCACTTGTAGTGAAACACTACTGAAGGGAGGATTCGGCTCATTCATTGTAGAAGGTTAGTGTTATCGTAATTGACATCCAACTTAAAGCTAAAAACTCTTGCCTGAGTAAATCGGTTAATTGATCAATTTTAGTAGATTGAACCAAGGGCTTTAAAGTGGTACTCTGCATTTAACTATGGATATTATTGGAGTTTTTAACCATTGACCAAAATTAGATATCTTAGCGATATAGTGATGATGAAAAGAAAATTGTGCATAAAGTATCATTGCTATGAATGTAGCTTAATAAAGATTAGAAATTGGATTTCACCTAAATAATATGTAAGAAACTGAACTTGTGTTTGCAACTGTTAGCAAACTGCAAGCTTTAATATATAAATTGTTTACTAAGGGTTGAGTTCACACAAGAAGGCCACATAACATACTTATCAACATATTTCCAAATTTAATTAATTTAAATTAATTTTTAAATTAAAATGGTGGAGATTAAAATAAAGGTTATATTAATTTTGGTTGGCATCTACTTGTTTATTTGAAATCTTAAAATTAATTAAAATAATATATAAATTTTATTTATTTAGTTAATTAAATTATGAGGGCTTTCATGAATTTTTTGATAATTATAATGATAGTATGTTTTTGGATATACACACAGAGAGACACATAGAGACATATTGGTAGTTATATTATAGGGCTTGTCATATAATTATCAATAAGGAGAAAATAGTTCCCGAATTTTATTGGATAAGATTCAAGTAAGTGAAGAAAAAGGTGGAAAATATATTAGATATTTTCTAGCATTTTAATGGATGCAAATACTCACATATTCTCTAGTTCTTTTCACACTTTCCTAAACCTAAGTCCTCAATTCCTGTAAAATTAGTTAAAGCATATGACTTAGCATTACAAGCCAAGCTAAAAAAATGGAGGTCTTTGAGGAAGAAATAGTTCGTAGTATAACATGTTGTCGACCAGTTAAATCGAGGTAATTTAATTTAATTTGAATTGCTTCTTTGCTTAATATATTTTTGTCCTTGAGTATTATAACATTATATATATATATATGTATACCTTATAAATTAAATAATATGTTAAAGCTGCACTTTTTAATATTTATACACACACACACATTATATATATAGACATTATAATATAAATATATATATATATATATATATATGAACTTTTATTTTTGGCCTCTGAATGTTATATGTATAAATTATATTTAAATAGTTTACCACTTATTTATATGAGTATATATATACCCATATGGGAATATTAATAAAAAAAACTAAATTCTTTTGTGTGTGTGTGTATATATATTCATATAAACAAATCCATTAGTGTTTTAAATTAGTTTAACCAATTAAATTAACACCAATTTAAATTTAAACTTATATATTAATATATGTATGTATGTATTAATATGTAATAATAAGTAAACAAAAAGTGTTTTTGGTATTTAGTCACACACACATGGATATATGTGTGTGTGTGTATAATTTCAAAATTATTAAAACCTTTACTGCCCTGGCTCATGTTGAGGGGGAGGGCTTATCCCTCATGGTGCTTAGACAATTTGGTGATTGAATCGCTCTCTTCTGGCGGATGTCTCATGGGATAGGAAATACCATTACTGCCATGATTCAGTCAAATTTGTTCATTCATTAGCTTATCTTTCTTCTAGGTTCCATCATGTGATAAAGCCTGTATCTTCGATCGAGGGTAGTGGATCTTTCTCTTCGGAGGGGGACTAGTTCTAGTGTTGTTGTTGTTTGGTAGTTTGGTATTTTTGCCAAACTCCTATGTTTCATTTTCTTATAGCTGTTCTGGTGCATGTATCGAACACATGTTTCTAATACATTTATATACGTGGATGGTCCAATCTGAATGCCGGCTAGCTTTGCTAAAAAAATTCAAAACTATTTGACTAGCTAAAAAATGTTATTTTAAAATTAACATTCAAAACATATTATATTTTTTTTAAATTAGAAAAAATATTTTTTTCACAATGCCTAAACTATTTTTAATATGTGTGTGTGTATCTATATACATTATTCTGAAAATGGATATATGTATATATATTAGTCAAAGATTATAATTTATAAATATTTAAATTTAAGATGTTATATTATATGTATACATACACACACAGATATATATATATATATATATATGAATTGTGTTTGTATCATTATATAAGCAACGAGATAAATATAATGCAACGTAATATAATCCACATAAAGATACATAGCCTAAATTGAATTCCTACACACACACACACATATGCATACGTATATGTATATGTATATGTGTGTGTGTATGTGAATTGGGTTTGTATAATTATATAAGCAATGGGATAAATATAATGCGACACATTATAATCCACATAAAGATACATAGCCTAAATTGAACTCCTATATATATGTGTATATATGTATATATATATATATGTATATATGTATATATGTATATGTATATTACTTAGTCTATCCACATAAACACACTCATATTTTATTTAGTCTATTACTTGGTTTTAACCATTACGACATATACACCGTACATATTTCCCATGAACATATGATGTTTAAATTATACAAATTAATACAAAACAAAGAAAGTCAACTTAAAAAATTAATTTAAACAATCAAAGTAAAGTTAAATTAAATAAAAATTTGGAACATAAAGCTCTCCTTATATCAAAATAACTAAAATATGATTTAATATTACAAAATTATTTATGATAACATAAATTAAATATCCAGTGCAATAATTAATGAAAGGAAAGTTTTTCAAAATTTGTAACTTCTTGCCCCGCTACCAATGCACCTTATCCAACACTCGATTCCTCCAAGTTTCCATACAATTGATGCTCTATTGCATTCACTTGATTACTCCAAGGACGCATGCTACTTACTAAGCTGGTCATACTTCGTAATCCAGAGCTCTTACTTGGTCCTCTACTTGCATAATTTAGTATCCTATGCTCTGATACCAACCGTAATGACCCTCCATTCAGGCACCTAGAATCACATTTAAATGCCACATCTAATCCTCAAATTTTATAAAAAGTAAACCAACGGGTGAAACAAAAACATCAAACTCGATCTATGATATGCAGTCTTAGGGGGAAAAGTTAGCATATAGCATACAAAATATACATGCATAGAAACATAGGTGATAACATATATGATATGGTGTACGTGGACCATACCGACATTATATCTATAATAGGAGTATATCATCCTCATACAAATGGAGTACCGAATAATCTACCAAATATAGTACATACCTCATATACAAATAGTAATTTTAGAAATACATAAATACATAAGTGCTATATAAAAGTAGTGGTCTCCATGCCCCTAAAAGATCCAGCGAACAGCTAGCATATCCACATACACCCAACCCTCGGCCTACTCATGAGACTACCTAGTAGTGGTCATAAAAAGAAACAAACAGTGACAAAATGTGGGTCAATCATAAGTCTGGCGTGAAGGAAATTATCTCAAAATAGCGTGTGTGGGGGCGGGGGGCATAGGGCGTAGGGGGTGGGGTGTATGTGTAAACCTATATGCATATACATATAGCATGTGTAAGGTATTTAGAGAATAGCGTACCTCACCTTCATCTTATGCTGCTTCACTGAGACAACACAATAAAACATAGTACTATCACCACCCAATAATATATAATATAGGGAACTATTCTACCATACATGTAGTATATGAGTGTATAGATAACACTATAGTTTGAAGATACTGGTATCATTGTTCCGGCTAGGCTTACCCAATATGTAAAGTAAATCATACCAATAAATGATGTAATACACTCATATCTGGACTCGTACTACCTATCTACATATCGTAAACATTTCCATTTGATTTACATACCTTGGGAATAAGTACAAAAAGAATCAACATCGTCTTGAAGACTCCCATAGGTTCCAGGCCTAGCAATTTACTCCAAATGGGTGTCCCCGTCGCTCTCTGCCAAGTTATGGAAACATATGAAGCTATTGTGGTATCCCCTCATAATACTAATGGAAACACTAATGATAAGAAACATCCTATATAGAGATGTGGACCATAAAGTCAATCCCCATAAATCATGCCTTTAATAGCTTGAAGACTGACATACTCGAGTCATGCTTAAATGTATCAAACCACGTGCACAGTAACAAAGGACAAGACACTATAAACTAGTCATCTAATCACATGAGTCGCACAAGCATCTTATCTCATGTCTCTTATCCCAATCATAGGCTCAATCATATCTCGTATTATCGTGCCACTCCTTTGGAACTTGCCCTTACATTACATTACATTCTTACTTCAAAACTTGGAAAATAGGTTCTTTGTCATGTTAAACCTATGTTGAGTGGTTCCATATCTTCCCTGACCTCTCGAAGCCTTCATAAGCCTTTCTAAACCTAACCAAACCATTTGTTCCATTTCTAAATTCAAGAAGGGAATTTATCCATGTATCAACGTATAAAATTTTGTGTCAATGCACACATATGGATGTGTCAACACATCTTATTTAGGAAGAAACATGGAGCATTCTTTTGATCCATATGTTAAAACTAGCCCTAACATGGCCCTAAAGCCACAATCCTCCAAATCCTACCAAAAATTCATGAAAATATCTAGGAATGGATGATGAACACTAGTCTAAACATCATTACGATCAGAGTACGTATGAAGAAGTTACGAAGATTTGAATTTATGGGTACACGATTGCTTGTAAGGATCCAACTAAGGGGGCACTATAGTTTACCTTGGTCAGGCCTATTGAAGCACCCCACCTCTATACTCATACTATTCAAGAGTACCACAAATTAATACCTGTCGGATAATTCGAAGAAAGAGGCGGTACGGGTAGACATGTGAATATTCCCTTGGGCTAACTCTAGTACGTATTTAAACATCAAATAAACAACTTACCTATACACACATGATATTGGCACAAAGCAATGAACACATGTGCCTTCAGGATAGAACAATACATAATATACAATATAAAATAGAGAACATAGAGATAGTACCGCAATGACAAGATATAGTAATATAAATATACCGGTGCTAGTGAGAGAACTAAACATCTCAAATAATATATAATGTATAATCAATATACAACACTATATCAAATATACAATGAGTCCACATCACACTAATAATCTTCAACAATCCTATATATCGAGTCCGCTCTATGCCCTCAAAACACAGGCTAGTCTACTTGTCCTTGTACCTAAAATGTCTTGGACTGACCCAAGTATTAAGTAAATAACACACGAGTTAGATTATGTCTAAATCAAAGGGGCTACTCATGCATGTATAAATATAAATGTAATACACGTAGCTAAATACATTAACGTATTTAACTGTGGTATATTAAATGGCAACCACAAGAAACTCATGAGTCAATATATAATGTTTATAGTAATAAATGCATGGTATATTATATCATAAATAATCCCCAACGTATCACAAAATGTCAAATACCATAAAACCATGCATAAAGATGTCATCACCCATATAGAATCGCATCAAATCATAAATCATAGAATCAACATTAAATGGGTGGATAATTCATATCCATAAATCATCATAAAAATCCAAGAATTGTCTATAAGTGAGATATCACTGGGTATAATCAGGCTAGCACATAGCATTACCTGAATATATCTCTCGATCTCAATAGTAAGAACATCATCATCAATATATAAGATAGGCTACCTATCAGTATAATAAAATTACGAGAATCCACTATACTCTGGACAACTATCCAGATAAAATCTCGTCTTCTCATATACACGAATAATCAGAATATATCATAACGGGAAATTACTGTATGATAGACACGAAGTCCCAAGTAGAGTCTATATACATCAATATGTGGGTCACCTAACCCTCGGTCGCCTAACCCATATCTATACTTAGGTGCGACGTATCAATAGTATATGCCAATATACCACTCTGTGAGAACCAGAAGGGAGACCGATGGACACATGGCGGCTCCAGAGTCACACACATGGGTTGCCTAACCCGACTTTATAGTCTTTGGTTACCTCGATTGTTATCGTGACAAATATCCACTTATTACTCATCTACGCGAAGCACTTGGTCACGACTCTGCACTTGCCCCAATAGGTAACAGACTACTGGCCTAAGTGACATAGGGGCTATAGGGCACCTGCTCTTGGGGTCACCTAACCCATAATACAAAAGGTGTTACAAATTTGGGGCATCACCCCACGATCAGGCCACTAGGGTGGATTTTAGCCATATATTCCTCTTCCGCCAATAATCTAGAAGTACATGATAGTTGTGCATAGTACAAATAAATATAAAGGCACCTACTCTGCTCACACCTATACTTACAATGAATAATCAAATAAATATCACATATGTGTCCCATACCACCGCATGATACTTAATCGTCTATTCACTTCTCATAAACTACACTCAATCTTCATAATATTCTATATAACAAAGTCCAAAAATAACCATATAAATGTTACCGAAAGTTCCATACCAGACTATATTATAACTCTAGTTATTTAAATTCCTCGTCACATAGAATTAAAATCATCACAAATAAAAATATCACAAATATAGCAATATCACGAATCCATTCAGAAGAACGTCATCACCATATCATATCAAAACACTAATCAACTCAATATCAATGGTGAATCATTCTTATAAATCCAAGTCAAAATTAAGAGATGAGAAATCAAGAAAGTACGATAAAACAAATAAATCGATTATATATATATTGAACAATCAAACCAATATTAAAGATCAAATCATTCACTCTTAATATATAGAGATGAGAAAATTAGAATCACATAATAATCGTTATAGATTTAAAATTGAATGTTTAAATATACTTTAAATTGGTAAATACATATTGTCTTTAATCAAATACAAATATCTTTACTACTAATAATGAGAATTCCATGAACTAAATTCAATCGTGTCTTTTTTAGTTACCAAAAATACCCTTCGGTCCATGTTCGTTCGTGCTCATAAAACCCGAAATCAAAAGCTATTTTGTTATCGGGTCCAAACTTTTGTATTATCCCTTTTCCCTCACTTCCTCATGCATTCTATCTGATAACCTAGATCGAATCCCAACTACTCGCAGATCTTCCATGTCATGATCGATTGATAATCTCACTGCCATAATCCTTCTGTCAGACCGCATCACACGTTTCTCAATGGAAGCTTAAATCTAACAGATTATTTTGATCGTGGAAAATTCATATTTCTTAGATTGAATTCCATTCGGTTTCATTTTCTTCTCCAACACTAATCAATTAATTTGATTTCAGATCTGACTGATTTCTGTAGAAGGTAATGTCAGATATTTTCTGATTATTCTCAATTGGAAGCAGTGGTTCTAGAAGCAGTTTGGATGAAGATGAAAGTTATTTGGTTTTTATGTTTGTTCATTGCTCTTTAAGGATGACAAAGGAGGCGATTTACTTGCTGATAATTGTATAGATCGAGGGGATGAAGATGCCTATGAGAAGATGATGGTAAAAAGGAACACCACTATTGACTTGAGGTTAGTCCATGTTAATTTATGTTGAATTTCATGCATGTGACATGAAACTAGGTTTTTGGCAGTTATTATTGTACTTAAACAACCGCCGTTTATGCATGGATGCATTTATATGTTAACCAATTTAATAACAGCTGAGTACATGATGTATAAATCAATTTGGTTAATCGATTGGTTTGTTTGTTCCGAATTTTTCTTTGGTTTCTAATATTTTGTCTAAAGATAACAACTGAATATACCAAATAATCAATCTATTGCAAAACTTAACTTAATGTTGCAATCCTTTATTGTCATTTAACAAATCAATTTCAAAAGTAACTTCGTCATAAGGGTTATGGGAATGAAGGGCATAATAAAAAAATAGTGTCATGTCACCTTCTCACCAATTTCTTTTTATTTATAGGTAATTAGTTTGATATAAAAAATAATAATTATTGACATATTTTACATCATGATGCATAGCAGCGGACTTTTCCTTCTTGCTACGAGTATACATACATATTATAAATTGATGATCAATTCTTTTAGGCTGATAGTTGTTACAACCATTATGTGTAATGGATCAAAATGCTTCACTCAAATGTAATGCAATTTAAACATTGGTGCTCTTTTTCTTAAACACATGTTTTGTTTAAGGAATAACCTTCTTCACTTGAAAATTAATTAATGGAATTAAGTGTGATTCATCCAAACTAGTCAAATCATACATCCTCCTTAAATATTCACCTATTTCATGTGTGTGCCCTTCTTATCTGGTCAAAGTAGCATGCTCCTCTGCTTAATACAAGTTTATTAATTAATGGATCAAAATCATTTTGTTTCTGTAAATTTGAAATGAAATAAGCCAATCACATTGTCATGGTGAGAAGAATTTAACAGAGACTGGAATTGTAATAAAGAGACAACGGTTGTATTCATTGCTTTCATATTTCAATTCATAGCCTTGCATAAGCAGAAAGATACCCATTATAAACAAAATAGACATTTGATGATCGCTATGAGCATAATGAGGTTGCAAGTGAAAATTTTCTCTTTCGGGTTTTGTTATGGAACAAGTACATTTACTTTCCAGTTAATACATTTCTTATCCCTTAGACAGCTAAATTGTTGCCCGGGTTTGCTATGTGTCATCTATTTTTACTTTGTGCCAGTTTGAAAATTTCTTTTTGAAATTGTACTTCACCGTGTTCAAATGTAAAAAAGTTTCACATGCCTTTTCCTATGCACCATATAGAATATGGAGCCATGATTTCAGATTTGACCATGTAGAACTTTGAATTTGTAAAACTAAACGTTATTTTTTATTATGCAAGTTGTAATTTCCTCAACTATTTTCTCATGTTGTGGTAATTTTTCATTGATTTGCAACATATATGCTCATTTACTTTACATTAATTATTTAAAATGAAGCTGAGTATTTATGGCCTACATAGTTGGAAAAGCTGTCATAATGAGTGTATACAAAACATCATGAAGGGAAAGTATATTAATGCACAATGTTTCATGCTTAAAGCAGGAGGCTATCTTCTACTAAACATGATTTAGTTTGTCATGTTCTTTTGTTGTTAAACTTTCTATTTATATCAAGTTGCCCTCATCTTCATTTGTCATCTTTTATTGCAAATTAGTTGTACGTTAATATATGTATGGTTATGAGCAATGAATAGAGTTTTCTAACAATCTTATGGGTGGATACAAAAAGATAACACTGATGTTTTATACAACCCTGAATGATAAGTTATGTTTTAACATTATCATAAGTATATGATTGTTGTGGGTGAAGATATAGTCTTGTTATTGATAATAGTAATTCTATTTTGGACTGTGCGCATTTCTACTACTAATAATTTACTATTCCTTCACTACAATTTAGTGTTTTGGAGTTAACTTGATATAAATGATATATCACCCACCATCTCTTTTGCTGTCATTGCCTCTGTCACTTCTTACAACAATTGTTGTTTTTCTATAGGGAATATAATATCTTTGAAGTGATGGTTGAGGATAATGTAAGTAGTGCACTGCATCCAAATGATTTAAAGCTTGCGTCGGCTAAAGCGATTGACAAAATCTTACGGGAAAGCATGTCCAGTTAAAATATTATTTTTCATCTATATCTGCCTTATGTTGTCTAGCAACACACTACTTTGTATGTATGTTTTATATAGAGAAATGCTAAATACTCAGAATTTTCAATATGTGGATTTATTTGCTGTTTATAATGTGAATTTCAAGCTCCATCTATCAATGTTATTAATACTATACAAAATGATATCTTCACATATTATTATATTTAAAGGCATTGTCTGCATATAAAAATCTGGATAAGCAATTGGCATGTTTGTAAATATTTACAGTAGTATCATGAATATAGCAGTATTACATGCCATTTTGGAGGTTTAATACAGTAGTGATTGTTTTCTGACATTATTTATTTAATACATCAAAATAAATCTATAGAGAATTTTATGGCTTATGTAAGGATGGGTAATGTGTTTTTTTAATTAGCATAACTATAAACTATATCAATAGCAGATAAATTAGTATGGTTATATACTAACACGGAGATTCCATGATCTGCCTAGATAACTGAAGAACCTGTTATTTTGTTCAAAATTACTCATGTTTAAACCATTTTATGAGTCATACCTAATTGAAGTTCAGCGAGTTACATTTTATTTATAAGTTTAATAGTTGGTTCGAATCACCAAAGTCAAGCGTATAACCACTTAAACGGTGATACTGGACCATTGAGTCAAAAATATGAAGTGTTGCACAAATAAATCATTTAAATTTGAAGAGCAGTTTATGTTCTTTGATAAAATTGGATGGATGGACAATCTTAAATTTATGACAATGTTCTCTGAAGTATTAGAAATACAATTTAAACGAATAAAGTTCATAGTGCATTATTAATTAAATCCATAATTTGCATTTAACATAGTTTTCTTTTTTATAAATATAACAAAAACGTACCCAAAAAATGCTTTAAAAATACCATCTTTTACATAAATGATATACAAAATTAGTAACTTGAAGTTAATGGTAGTACTGAACATGCTCTTGGCAAACATAAAATCATCGTATTGATTTTATATGAAAAATAAATATGAAATAAGCCAACATTAAATCATGATGCGACTACTATAGAAGGCTAATCAATGCTTTATAATGCTTACACGTGGTCCATACCTTTAAAAGAAGAATTATTTATTGGCACTATGACATAAATGGAGAAAATGCATACTATATTTGTAAACAAAGCATTGTACATGCTAAAAATAACAAAATATTATACATGTTTTGAAACATGCTACACAAGTGCATTGTTGAATTAATGCATGCACATTATGATTAGATGCAGGCTCACAACCCACGTTAGCTAAAAGAGCATATGCATATAAAAGTACAAGTATTATTTTCATTTTTAGTAGTATAAAATAAACTAAAACAAAAGAAACGAATGATAAAATAGGAATGCTTCAAGTTATTGATTCTATGAACGTTCTTCAGTTGTCTCAACGTTCTCGGTCATTGTT
Source organism: Allium fistulosum (assembly GCA_030737815.1). Lineage (NCBI taxonomy): Eukaryota > Viridiplantae > Streptophyta > Magnoliopsida > Asparagales > Amaryllidaceae > Allium > Allium fistulosum. Next base: position 995,521,019 of record CM060907.1, read on the forward strand.
TCAGGTTCAGTTTATGCTGACAATGGTACTGTCAAATCTACTTCCACATGTGCAACTATAATGCATGCACGTTGTGATTAAATGCAGATCCACCTGAACATGCTTAAAAACTCATTATACATAGTGATGTTTATGTTTCATAAAAAAGACTCGAGGTTCTAGAGCAGGCTCATAATTACATTCATAAAAGCTTCATGGTTCACAAAAAATGAAAAGGAAAAATAAGGAAGAGAACACGTTTGACTCAAAAGACAATACGGTAGAGTTAAATGTCTCCAAAAGAGCATTGTTAAAGGCACTCAACTTTTGAATAAGATTTTTAAGATGACTCCAACTGAAAGAAAAAAATAGTTATCGAAACCTAAGTAGTTAATATTGATATCGGATACGTATCGGTCAAGTATCGATATGAGATATTTTAAATATCATGATAATATCGGATAATATCAATAAAATATCGGACATGTGCAGAACATGTTACAAATAATATTGTACTATGTTTTAATGTTATATTAATTTAAAGTTTTCAAATAATTTGATAAATAATGCCAAATTACAATCAACAACTAATTTCATATAATTAAAGATTAAAATCCATTTACTGAGATATTCAATTAAACACAAATTTTCGGCTAAGAGTTAATTAATCCTTTAAGTTTTTTTATAAAAGAAAATTCAATTACACATTTTGTCAGTAGCATTTTAATTATTCAACTATTATGTTATTTGTAGAACAATGTTTAAAGCAAGGTTCAAAATTCTGTTTTCAGTTTCCGTTCGGCCATTGGTAATTTTAAAATTTCCGGTTCCGTTCTGGAAATTTCGGAAGTTCCGCTTTAATTTCGGTTTTCTAATTTCGATACTTTTTTGCTTTAATTTGCTATATACGCTAATAAATATCCAATACTGCCATAAGTTTATAGTACATTTTTTACATTACATATAAAATACACACTTTAATTAAAAATCCATTGTGTAAGATTCTGCATTGTTCATTTGAGATTTTAAAACTTTGATCAATTTTGAAAATTTTGAAATTTTTATTATGATTCGATGTAAATTAAAACGTATAACAATTTTTTTATAAAACTATATGATTTCTTCTCCATTTATTTATTGTTTCGATTAATTTGTTCTCTTTTTTTAATTATTATATATTTGTTGTATTTTTTAATTTTTTATAAGTTTTTTTCAATATTTGAAAATCAAATCCGAAATTTAGATCGAAATCGAAATTTTGACCGGATTCCATTCCGGTTATGAGCTAAACCGAAACGGAACCACCGGAATTCCGTCGGAATTTCGAACCATGGTTCAAAGATATGTATCCAATGAGGCAATGAGAATAAATACAAGATCTGATTGCTGTTTTAATAAACTATAAATTATAACGATAATAAATTACAAAGCCAAGTTTATGCTTATTAGTATCCCCAAAATATTAAGGAGAATACATTAAACATAAGAATTAATAGGCCCTCTACATCGTGAAAAGCTCTTTATTTATTATAACTTAAGTTTGAAAAATAAACCTGAGTTATAAGTAGAAGAGTAATTAAGATGAATCCTTTCTAACTTGGAAAAAAGCTTGAAGATTTTGCTTATCAGGAGTGCTTTCCTTGACAGCATCACAACTGATGAATTACTGAGTCCAGTTACAAATATTGGGGTATTTTTCATAATTTACTAAGTTTATTCCAGAAACCTTTTGAAGAGATTCAAAACAAACAGTAAAGAAATATAATGCAAAGTCCATAACTCCAATAGATTCACCTTCATAAAACTCTCACAATGTTGTAACGCCAAATGCTTGCGATGTAATCATGTATAGTGATTTTTTTCCAGGTAATGTTACCATGCATAGTGGTTTTTCCATATAAGGTGTATTTTTTCTGAGTGTGTTGAGTTTATAACTCCTGCTTTAGTGAATTATGCGTTAGTTGCAATGGTTGAGGTATCTCCTGCCTCCTTTCTGTGTTTCTATGTGCTTTATGGAATATAATAAAGGACCGTTAAATGTTGTTTTCCTTGCGAACAAACTCAAATTTATTTTGAAAAGAATTTGTTTTCGATAAACGTAATAATAATGCTTTCAAAAGGGGTTGAACCACTAGGTCTATATGATTATCAATTATTATCGCCAATTAATGCACAAATTATGACAATATATCAAAATATGGCCCTTGATCCAACGTGTTGCAAATGATATTCGATGTTTATCTTTCTCCAAAAAACAACTGGTTCATACGTTTGAGTTCTTTTGTTAACATCTACAACCTGAAAAAACAGCTTATATTCAATCCTTTGGAAACTTCTTTCATTTCTCCATCAAGCATTTCAAATAAAATAAGAATTTTCTTGACTCCTGTAAAATGCTTGATATATGTAAACTTGACTATATCTGCCAAGTAGGATAATTCACATTGTTGAATTATACATACACATTATGATTAGATGCAGGCCCTTCTGGGCGTGCGTATGTACTCGTAAACATAATATTCTTCTATATATACTTATTAATCGTAAAATTAACTTTTAAATACTCAAATTATTAATTAGAAAATCTTTCTTATATAAATCCTTAAATAATTATTTTAAACCAAAATTGGATTTTCTTTCAATAAATCATTAATTTTTAAATATATCAAAATAATTAAATTAATATTATATATTCCTTAAACCTTATACCAATTCTAAGTCTTAATTTATATAAATATATTTCATTTAGATTTATTTCATTTATTAATATAGTTTAATTATTATATTATATATTTATTATTATTGTTATTCCCTTTTTTCAATATACGACTGGATAGTTCACCAGTCGCACCCACCGATCGACCGTTAGCGGTCGACCGGTAGGGGTCGACCTATTGACCTACCCCTATCAGACTTCGCTGAAGCCAATTTGTTTTGCATTGATCAAATTTCGACCATTTTCTTCTCTTTCTTGTCATTTATCACTTCTAATTCAATGCTACTCAACATATTCCAATCCAAAACACAAGTATATAGATTAAAACATTGGTTTGTGAGTAAGATATACTCACCTGTATGCTTATTGCCATTTTTGCCTCTGCTCGCCACACTCCAACACAACGACGTAACAACAAAACTCAAATTCCTTCTTGCCACAGGTGCATATAAGTGTCGAGATGCATATACCCAAATTTGGTGATTTACAATACTTATTTGATTTAATATAAAATTTAGAGGAGGAATATTATTTGGAAAGGAGAGTCGGGATAAAGATATCATAAGGGAGATATATGTAAACTATTATCCGCAGAGCTAAGGGAAAATCTCGAATTCGGAGTGTCTGGAAATTAGAAACATCAGGATATGGGGAATGGTGAAATTTTTGGGCTTTGATACATAGGTTTGGGCTTTTGGACTTTGAGCTTAAGTATGTATGTGTGTGTGTAATTTATACCATTTTGTAAACTATTTTCTATTTTAAAAAATCACAATAAAATTCCAAATAAAATTCATATTTACAATACTTAACTATTTACCCAACATTGCAAAATTTGTAGAATTTACTTTTCTATATTTTTTAACTCATTTAAATTTAAATATCCGATATTCACATTTTAAGCCTAATACTAAATGATTTCCAAATTTATTTATTTCCCAATTTCTAAACAAATAATTATCTTCAAAACTATTTAATCTCATCACTAATTAATTTATTATAGATTTCAATATTCCTTATTAAATCCAAAATTGATCTTATTTAATCTATAAAACCCATTTTAACCAATTAAATCATTATTATTAAATTTTATTAATTATCCCTAAATAACGGGTTGTTACAAACTTCTCCTTTAATAAAATTGTGTCCTTGCAATTTCTCCTTAAGAAGAATCTATAACAAAGCTAAAAACTCCATTATCAATCTATATTTAAATGCAAGTCAAATAATCATTAAAACAAATCCTACTATACTTTATCTTCACTTTCTCGAGTCAGCACTTATAATAATCTATGTTGACTCATCAAGCATCCAGTAGAGTAAAATTAATGATTAGACCTTTCATCGGTGGCTTATCACAAAGCTAAAACATCTCAATTTTCTATAAAATACCAAAATGGCAATTTAAATTTTTGTTTCTTCTTCTTTAAATCAATGTCATACCATAAAATCTTACTTTGAATTCAAAGTATCGAGTGTCAAATCCATTTCCAAAATTTTCCAATTAATAGTTTTAACCATTTTAGAAAGAAAATTCATTTTAAAATCATATGAATATCTTTACTCATACTTCAATCACAAATAATTTCCAATCAAACTAATTTCACTTTAAACTAAATTTCAAAATATTATATTAATTAAAAAACACTTTATCTTAATAAATTCTTTTTCTAAATACTTTTCTTCAATTAACATCAAACTACACAAATACTTCATAGGTATTTATAAAACAAATAATTTTCATATTTAACAAATATCTTTCCAAAGTAAATTTTCATTTTGAACTCAAAAATCTCACAAATTTTATTTTCTAGTAATTAATAATGTTCATACTCAACACGTATACCTTTATAGTCAAAATTTACTATTCAACAATCATTAATTTAAATATACATATTTCCAAAAATTCTTCCGTAACAACTTATAAACTCACTTAACTTCGTAACATATATTTATGATATTTAAAAAATATAATTCCTGATTATCACAGGTCATCACGATACCAATACATATTTATTCCATAAAACTTTCCTAAATCCAAAATTTAAATAATTATGCTTTGACAAAATGTTCATTATTTACTTAAATCAGAATACCCAAACCATATTAAATAATTTATACTTACATAAATTATAATATCTCGAAAACTTACCAATTAATTCCAAATATGAATAAGTTATAATCTGTACAATTATAACCTCAAATTCATTAAAAAAATTCACATTATTACAATTCTAATATAATATCCATAAAACCAAATCTAATTCACATATAATTTCCCCAAAAGCTTCAAAAAAATTATTTCAATATACATATCATGTATCAAAATCACAATACTAATGATGTTGCCTCGTCATTTATCTTAGTGATTTACTAATATCAGTTGGTTGCAACATTGACCGCGTAATCAATACTGCCTCGCCAGTGATCTCAACTGTCCATTAATATCCAATAGCTACATGCATCGCTCAAATATATCCAAACTTATGAAATGGCCTTTGCAATACATTTCTTCATTAAGATAATAGGTATAAACTATATTCTCCAAAATCATTTCAGTTATTATCTTCAAACATCACTTTTCCAAAATAACTAATTTGCCTTAAAATATTACTTTAAATATTCAACCTTTTCAAAATATTTTAATTTTCTCAAGATACTTATATATTATTATTATTATTCAAAATATTTTGTCCAAATGTCTCATCCTAATGTTCATGAATCTCTATAGATAATGTTGGCCAGACGCATCGACCGGAATTCTTAAGCCACTCAATGGACAAATCAACACAAATTTATTTCAAATATGTCTATAGTTATTATCTCCTCAAATTCTATAAAATACTTGCTTGTATAGAGCTTTTATTAATTGATTTTAAAACTTAATCTAATACTATACTTATAACATACTCTTTACAAAAAAAATTTAATTAAACATTCACTTAGTTTTACATATACATTTTCTACTAAACTATATTTATAAACCAAACATCTTTATTTATAACAAAACTTATCGATTTCAAATCATTTTCAAACTTTTTTTTAAAAACAAATTTTCATTAAAACAATAAACCTTTTTAAAAATCCCAACATCAAAACACAACTCACTTACTCAATATTGGAGTAGGTTTCCAATTTTTAAATAATAATTCATACTCAATTTTATTCTTAATAAATATTACAAATCTAATGTAAAGAAGCTATCATCAAATGATAATCTTGAAAAATATAATCAATGCACTAAGCGGCAAATTATTCATCAGTTTCCACTACGCAATCTGATTAATATCAAATCAAAGTGTAATAATTTAAAATTAAGCCACTAGAGGTCTAATATTTAATACAAAAACCGACAATACTGGTCGGGCCAATTCTATCAAATTACTAATTATTCTAGAAAAGTTAGAAGTGAAAATATTATTATATAAAAAATAACAAATACATCTCTAGATGGTTACAATGGTAATCATCTTATACACACACATACACTCTCTATCCCTTATTATATGGTAACTCCCAACACACCCAAGAGGACAGGGAATCTAAGTCTCGTCTAAAGTCTAGTCTCGTGTCTCTTATATATAAGGTATTGTTCTAAACCTACTATGATACCAAATGATATACCCCACATCTATACCCATACTGTAACGATCTGCCTTTTTTGAACCTCGGAAGTCGACACTAATACATCCACGGTATTCACGTGTCGAACAACCAAGTGTCGAAAAGACATATTGTTAAGGGAAAGAAAAAAGAAAGAAGATAAGAAGAAACTAAACAACATGGAATCCTACAATGGAACGAATCATCTATGATATACAACAAATCTTTACACAATGACAAGCTGTAATATACATACATTAATCAGAGTATACAAACCAATTTGATCCTGGATAGTTATAACACCATATCCTTACAATTCCCGATAAATACAACCAACAGACAACACAGCGGAACACAAAGAAACACATAGATACATCTTGGCCTCCAACTCGTCTCCTGAGCTCCAAAGCATCCTAAGTAAATTTGCAAATATACTCGGTCTGACCCGAGCATTATAAAAAATAACACCCGGATCAGTCTGGCAAACCAGCATGAGAAAACTCTAGTCGAATCAAATTTATTTCTATATTTAGAATCCTTTGAAAATAAAAGGGCATCTCGTAAGACCTCATCGCACATAAACACGAACGGGTTTTTACCTTATGATAACCAAAACGTTTCATATAGAAAATCCATTGATATTATAATAATGTCTAGGGAGAAAAATAAATATATAAAAGGGGCATTTCAGCAGAAGGACAAACTATGCAGTCCAATTAGTTTCTAGGACACACATTCAAAGAAATTACTTTCAAGGCCAAAGTTAGCAAAATAATTACTTTCAAGGACAAAGTCAACAGTTTAATTATTTTCAAGGACATAATTTCATAGGTTTTTAGGCCCTAGAAACTAATTATTTTACCTTTTGTCCTTGAAAGTAATTATTTCAGTTGTGTGTCCTAGAAAGTAATTCCACTTGCTAAAGAGGCCCTTGTGGCTAATTTCCACTATATAAAATAGCTGAAATGCTTGCATCTCACATTCCAACATAGTTGGGCACATCTAAATCCGTAAAGGGTCGTATTGGAGAATGGATTCCATACTATGGCAAGGTAAAGGACTACCTTCTGATGGTATACCACTAGAAAATGCACTGGAGTCTGACAAGAACTTCTTGTACCCCTACTATACAGAGCCGGCTACCCTTTTAACATGGCGAACCGAATTACCTCATCTGTAACGACCCAGAATTTTGACCAAATTAAATTGAGAATATTTAATTAATTTTAAATGTTTGAACGATAATTTAATTTGAAACCCCGATATAACTTTGAAATTGGCGATTTAATTTCAGAATTTAATCTATTGAATTGAATAAAAATTTATATCTTCAATTTTAAGTTGAAGAAAAATATTTCGAAGGCTTTTAAAATTCATATTGATAATACTGAAGATAATTGGAGCTTCAGAATCGAATTTGGAATTGAAGTGTTCAGTTTTGAAATTTACCGTTCGTATCGATATTTAAAAAATAGCGTTCCGGGGCACAGTCTCGGAATTCGACGAAACCGGTTCCCTTGGGTCCGTAATATTGAATTATTACCGGATTTCAAATTTCGTATTTATCAGAGTTGATATGTGAACGTACGACACATAAATGCGTGGAGATTTAAACGAATTCAAATTGAATTTTAAATTTTAAATTTTGTCAACATCAGCCACCCTAGTTTTCTTAGCAGACCTACCCTCTGTTAATCGCGTACTATCTGTTCCCTCTGTTCAAAACGATATCGATCAAAGAAAAGAAATATCTCGTTCAAATTAGATAATGGCGTCCTCTTTCAATTTGTATTCGAACGAAGCTTCAAAGTTTTAAAATTCCCTTTTTATTAAAAAAGAAAAAAAAAACAATCCCGAGCTCTCTCTTCCTCCGTTCTTCATCCATTCAGAAGAGGCGAAGTTCGATTGAAATCGAATCGAAGAAGTCTATCGCGACATTGTCGCAGTGTCGCACTGCCAGTCGACCTCGGCGCGAGGGTACGCCATGTTGTAGACGACGTGGTAGCGACGTTTTGTATGCGCGGGAGGCTCGAGTCTTGGGGTTCAAGCAAGTCGAGGCGGCGTGTTACTCGATGATAGTGGGTTCGCCTGGGGTGTAGGCCGGCGGCGGCGAGACTGGAATCGCGAGAACTAGGGCACGTGAATCGGGGCTAGGCAGTTCGAAGTCGCTGATGTAGATGAGCCGCAGATCAATCGCGTCGAAGATTCAGGGATGATGCAGTTGCGTTCAGATGTCTGGGGTGTTGTTTTAGGGCTGCAGTAACCTTGGGCAGTGATGATGGATGACTTGGCAGCACCATTATCATTGTTTAGTCGCTGATTGGGTAAGGTATTAACAGTTCTGTTTTAACTTAAGTAAAGTTTTTATCAAAAAAAAAAAAAAATGTGTCAGTGAACATATATATATGTATAGGTATAAAACTTATGTTTTTGATTTAGTGATATATATATATGTATATTAGAGGAAAAGTTTTACAGTAAAGGAATTTGGACCAGTTAAGCAGTTTTAAACTTTAAGTTGATATAGATGAGTGAAACAGTAAATACATATAAAACGATTTTGTTTTAATTTAGTATATGTAGGTCTGAAGAAATTTTTATTGTATTGAAATTTAACCTCTATAGATTTTCTCACGAGTATATATTTATGTAGATTCAAAAGAAATAAATATACTTGTTTTTTTTTATTATTCTACAAATTTATCAATATATTAAAAGTGATTTATTTGTTTAACTAGTAAATCAAAATTTTCTTTGGTTACATAAGGATAATATAATTGGTTTAAAATAAATAATTAGTTATTTAGATCAAAGGGGAATTAATGGCTCAATTTGTTCAAATATTAATGAAATATCTAATGATTATACAAGGTTAAAGTCGAGAAAACAAAAGAAGGATTGGATTGGATTGCAAAGTAAAACACAAAGGTGAGATTTTTCTCACTCAAATGAAAAGTGGAATTTTCAGTTATTGATTGATTTGATTTGCTATTGGATGTGATATTAGATATAGTAGGATATATATCTATATATAGCAATATATACATATTGGCATATGTATATATTGGATTTATGATTTCCCGCCTCGTATAGCGGATGAGACCCTATTGCGCCGTTAGTAAGCGGATTTATAAAAACCTATATACCGCGATAATTCCGTACTGGAGCGGAATTGGTATTGTGCTAACGTATGTGGATGCAGGGAAACAGGTTGGAGGGATCCAACTGGATTCCTCACCAGTAGTTATTTATTTACAGGATTGATGTATATTCTATTATCATATGTTGATATATGATGTTGATGTTGTGATTGACTAATTGATGCGTTGCATCATCGGATTCAAATTTTGAAGTTTAAAAATAACGATTTTAACTTTAAAAAGAGATTTTAAAAGTGATTATTTGAAAGTATACGTTTTATGGAAATTTTTGAATTGGTTTATTTTAAATAAATAAATGTTAAAATTTTAATGTTGGTAAAATTGTGATTTTTGTGAAATACGACAAAAAAAAATGTTATTTTTGAAATAAACAATTGATAAAGATTATGAAATAGTTTAACTTGGAATTGTTGAAGTATTTTAAACAATTCATATAAAAAGACTTATAAAAATTGATATTTTTATAAATTAAAAATATTGGAATTTTGAAATGAGTTTTATCAAGTGTTAAAGTCAAATAAAAATGGATTCCATAAGTGAATTGAAATTTATAGATTCATAAATTGTGGAGTTATTAAATGGATAGATTTTGTAAAACAAAAAGATTTATAAGCAATTATCTTATAAATGGGATTTTGACATTTAGATGAGAAATGAATAGATGTTGTAAATAAATGGATTATAAGTTCTTAACTTATAATATAAACTTCCGGTATATAATTGAGTTATATAAGTTGAATTGGATAATTTAGAAATCGAAGTTTTATAAATAGAAATGGGATTTATAAACATTGTTTTATAAATTCAAAATCAATAGAATTTGATAAATTTAACATTGAAGTTATTAAAGGAGATATATTCGTGATTTTGGACAGCGAATTATCCTTTAAGTTAAATGTGTAGAAATTGTTAAAATTGGGATAGTGATTATATTCACGAATTTGGACAGTAAATATATATTATTGAATAAAATCAATATATTTTGGGAAAAGGAATATTGTTAAATGAAGTTGTTTTAAAAGATGTCTTAAAATGTATTATGAATCGAACACATAGATTTCAACATTTTATTGTTGAAATAGACGTTTTCGAGAAATATAAGGAAATGGTGGACTATAACACTGTTGTTATAGTAAATGATTTCCGAAAGGAAATGTTTTTATCTAGTATTGGGATTTACATATCTATTTTAATCTCGAATCCCTATACTAGTGATTTTTGAGTCGTCGTAACGATGTTTTACGTAACATTCGTTTTGACTCAAATTAATGTTGTTATAGAAAATAGATTTCCTTAAAGAATGAAATATATACTTAATTTGATTTAAGTATCGAATATTTTCTAAGTGTTGAAAATAAATGATTTGTGAAATACTTATTATTAAATAAGTAGGGAAATGCATTTCCAAAATGAAATGAAACGTTTTGAGATTTTATCTTCTTAAAGATAAAATGAAATTGAATATTTGAAATCGATTTGAGAATCGTATATCAGTAGATATCTTGAAGATATAAATTCACTATGGAATTTATAAATGAAATGGGAATTTGTTTTAAAAATAAACGTTGATTTATTTTTGAAGTGTGGAAATTTTATATCTAGTAAAGATATTTTGGAGATAAAATAATTTGGAAAATTATTTGGAATCTGATGATGTTGCGCATCTTTATTGATAGTTAAATAACCGACTATCAATAATTACCTTTAGATAGGTATTTGTTGTGAATTGGATGAATTTGAATGCCACACTTATTTTTAAATAAAGCGCTCACTATTCGGGTTAGCCGGGAAAGGACCATGGGGTCGTATAACCCATTCCGAATATGTGATACGTCGTTATGAATTGCATTCGAAGACCGGTGTTGAAGACCAGATATTTTTGAAAACGGAAGGATTACCGTCGAGTTACTCTACATCGGCTGATCTCCGGTTTAGAGGTTTTATCACCCTTAGTGACGGGAAGTCCTGACGTGATTGAAAATTATCCGGAATTGCAAGGGCTTCGTGAGAAGTGCCTTCGGTTCTGTTCGATCCCGGAACAGACTTGTATGGATTGTGTGTCTGACGTTACAATTTGAGATATAAAGCTGATTTCTTTCAAATACATTTCTGTTGGTGGCGGAGAATTTATTCTCTTAGCTTAACACCCTTCTCTGAGACGTACGAGCTCAGAGGTTATGTAGTTGAAATTTATCAGCGATATATCCCAATTTGGTAACGTGGCATACTGAGTGTTGCTGTGAAATGATCAGTGTTTGATCATTTGTGATATGATCATTTGTTTGATCTTATATCTTTGTGATCATAGGTTGATCATTTTGTTTGACCCGAAGCAGGGCTTTGTAGAAAGCGTAGCTTTGTGGACGAGACTTCGTCGAGCCTCACACCCCGGAAATGGTCGAAACAGGAAGAATGCGGCAAGGTTCTAGGGAGTAGCGCCCCTTAGTGTATGTCATTCCTTCTGGATAAAGGTGGTATCATGGTATGGAGCCCAGATACTTAACCTCTGTGGTTACTGCATTATTATTTCTATGTGGTTTGTTGCGAATCGGGGATCCTCGGGAAGATCGATGACGATCGGGGGATGGCATACGCGTGTCAGTAGTTACCTATTTTTGCAGAGGTAACCCGGCCTTGTGTTGGCAGAGATCCGGTTAGGTTCTCGGGTCGTCTATTCTAGGGACGTACCCATCGTGGATAGGAAGTTCCTTAGCCTGACCATTTGTTGGAAATCCAAAGAAACAATACGATCTTGTACGGTTTTAGTTGTAGAACCTATCATTCACTTATGGTGGTCACCACTGTTTGGATGGTAGCTATAGTAGGCATAAGTGCGGAATGCCTATGCTGGCTAAGATTAATATTATACTTTCGAAATGTTTTCTACACTATGCACTAATAATAATATCAAAAAGAATTTGATTTTGCGTAGTAAGCATCTTTGACTATCATAAGAAGAAATCTCCTCCAATTCTGCGTTTGCATTGTGTGTGTGGTGGGAGGTCTTATGGTAGTTTCATTTTCCAAAAGCATTTCGAATTGACTTTAAAATTATTTTGTTGTTATAAAGAATAACTGTTTTACGATCTCACACCAGTCACCATGACTGAATCGGAGTTTATTGTTTCCCTTCTAAACTCTGGGTGCCCACCAATTTCCACACGGGCAGTCTAGAGTTAGATTATCAGGATATTCAGGATGTTCTGGAGCTTTGGAGATAAGCTGGATGACGAGACGTAGTATTTGTATCTGATAGTATTTATTCCGCTGTGTATTCTGTATGAGGACAAGTTTATATAACTGTCCATTGTTGTTTATTGTCTCTGATGATATGATGTGATGTAATGAAATAACAGATATAATTCTTTTGTTTTTAAATGATATTCATTTATCTATTATATATTGTTCCGCTGCGATATGTGAGATTCTGATATTGTTCTGTTTCTGTTGCTGTTCCGTTGTTCTGTTGTTCTCCTTCTTTCTTTTTCTTCTATCTTCTTCTTCTACCTTTTTCTTCTTTCTAAAACCCTCACTATTGGAGTTTCCGGCGTTCGATTTCTCGGCAGTCGATAAAGTGAGTATCGATGTTGAATTTTCGAAAGTCGAAAATTTCGGTACGTGACAGCGTGGTATCAGAGCATATGGTTAAGCGACAACCCTGCTCTGTTGGGTGGTTACTCATTAGGGATAGAGTCAGCAGTACTCTAGAATGAGTTGAGTGTAATAATAGATATGAGCGCGTATTTGTTATTGAATATAAAATTGTTTTGTATTGTGATGATTGGTTTATTGAGTGGCATATGAACCTTCGTCGGCACAGTCTTCGCAACTGGATCGAAGGGGTTTCTAAACACTTGAATAGAACAATTCAGCACAGTATTGTTTTAAAATAGGGTGAATGAAATAATTTCGCCCAAAGCTATTTTGTATAGAAAAGAAATGGTTTTCTATGAATTATCATAGTATATGGATGCTTGTTTGTTAGGAAAGTGATAATATTGAAAGTTATCATTATTATATGAAATTGAATACGAAATGGAAATTGTAATTCCAAAGTTAAGAAATGAATTCATATACAAATGAAATTTAAGAATATAAATTATAAATGTGAATTGTAATTTAAAACGGAATTCCAGAGAAGTTTTTGGAGATGTTTTGAAAAGAATTTGAAAATTTTGGAGATTCGAAAAGTTTAAAATCTTTTTGGTTTGAAAATGAATTTCAAAGGTTTGAAAAGTATTTTAGAGATATAAAAGCTCTAAACTCTTTTCGGTCGCTGGAAAATAATCCCGATGATGACCATGGCATCACCGGTGTTCATTTTCGGGTTTCCAAAAGAGAAATTGCTGCCAAATTGTTTTTGAATGAAAGTTGTTTGGAAAATTGAGTTTTGTTTTGAAAATTCAAAAGATAAATTTGAATTGTTTTCAAAATGGTTTTGAAAGGTTGAAAAGACTCTGGAATACTGTATAAGAATATTTATGGAATATGATTGAATTGATAACTTATACAAATAGAAATTGTTAATGTAAATTATGTAATTGTGATTGGAATTAAAGTTCATTAACAAATGAAATCTATAAATGTGAATTGAAAGTATAAGGAAATAAATTCATATATGAACAAAGATTATGAATATGAATTGTGAATATGATTCATAAATGAAAATAGAATTCCAAGAAGATAATTGAAAATAAAATTCCTAAATGAAATGGAATTAGTAATATGAATGTAGAAGCGATTTGTATAAACCAAGATGTAAATAAGTTGATAACTTATGAAATATTTGAAATCTGATAGAAATGAGATTCAAAATGAAAACGAATGAATTAGTGAATGAGTAAATAAAAATTTGATATTGTAAGTGCAAGGAAATGAAGTTGAATGTTAAAATTCATTTTGAATTTGTAAGTAAGTAAAACTGAATATTGAAAACGAATTTGAATTGTGTAAAATAAAATGAAGTTTTGAGATTAGTTTGAAGCGAACTAAAGTTAATTGACAAAAAAATTCAATATTCAGAAGTTGAATTGAATCCAAAATAGATTTGAATTGCGAATTGAATTCAAATGAATGTGAAATGTAAAATTGAATGATGTAACTTCAATAGTGAAGTAAAAATGTATAAGCAGTTATATTGAAAATTTTGTAATTGAATGTACGAAATGGTTTGAATATATGCAACTAGATATTATGGCTAGTAGGATATACAGGTATAAAAGAATTGGAATTTAGTTTCGAAGATAAATTTGAATGGCTCGACAAAAGGTAAGTATTTGAATTCGAATATGAGATTTGATGACTTATTTCTCTAGCCGCTTGGCTTTTTCTTTTTCTTTTTGAAATCTGGGAGTCCGTAGGGACGTTTTGTAGTCGTGCCGTATTAGCCGCGCAAAGGAGACGCTGGCGAAATTTTTCGAAAATTCCGAGTGTTAGAAAAAATTTTGAGAAAATTTTGAAAGTTTAAATTTGAATTTAAAATTTGAATTTTGAAGTAAACAATGATGTTTGAAAACTATAGAAGGTTTAGAAATTTAGTTGAATGATAACGAATCTTTAGTAGAAAGATTTGTTTTAAAAAATTGATGAAATTCTTGAATTTGAGAAAAATAGTAGACGAGTTAAGGACCATTTTTCCTGACTTATAATTTCGAGGATGAAATTCTTTTAAGGGGGGAAGTCTGTAACGACCCAGAATTTTGACCAAATTAAATTGAGAATATTTAATTAATTTTAAATGTTTGAACGATAATTTAATTTGAAACCCCGATATAACTTTGAAATTGGCGATTTAATTTCAGAATTTAATCTATTGAATTGAATAAAAATTTATATCTTCAATTTTAAGTTGAAGAAAAATATTTCGAAGGCTTTTAAAATTCATATTGATAATACTGAAGATAATTGGAGCTTCAGAATCGAATTTGGAATTGAAGTGTTCAGTTTTGAAATTTACCGTTCGTATCGATATTTAAAAAATAGCGTTCCGGGGCACAGTCTCGGAATTCGACGAAACCGGTTCCCTTGGGTCCGTAATATTGAATTATTACCGGATTTCAAATTTCGTATTTATCAGAGTTGATATGTGAACGTACGACACATAAACGCGTGGAGATTTAAACGAATTCAAATTGAATTTTAAATTTTAAATTTTGTCAACATCAGCCACCCTAGTTTTCTTAGCAGACCTACCCTCTGTTAATCGCGTACTATCTGTTCCCTCTGTTCAAAACGATATCGATCAAAGAAAAGAAATATCTCGTTCAAATTAGATAATGGTGTCCTCTTTCAATTTGTATTCGAACGAAGCTTCAAAGTTTTAAAATTCCCTTTTTATTAAAAAAGAAAAAAAAAACAATCTCGAGCTCTCTCTTCCTCCGTTCTTCATCCATTCAGAAGAGGCGAAGTTCGATTGAAATCGAATCGAAGAAGTCTATCGCGACATTGTCGCAGTGTCGCACTGCCAGTCGACCTCGGCGCGAGGGTACGCCATGTTGTAGACGACGTGGTGGCGACGTTTTGTATGCGCGGGAGGCTCGAGTCTTGGGGTTCAAGCAAGTCGAGGCGGCGTGTTACTCGATGATAGTGGGTTCGCCTGGGGTGTAGGCCGGCGGCGGCGAGACTGGAATCGCGAGAACTAGGGCACGTGAATCGGGGCTAGGCAGTTCGAAGTCGCTGATGTAGATGGGCCGCAGATCAATCGCGTCGAAGATTCAGGGATGATGCAGTTGCGTTCAGATGTCTGGGGTGTTGTTTTAGGGCTGCAGTAACCTTGGGCAGTGATGATGGATGACTTGGCAGCACCATTATCATTGTTTAGTCGCTGATTGGGTAAGGTATTAACAGTTCTGTTTTAACTTAAGTAAAGTTTTTATCAAAAAAAAAAAAAATATGTGTCAGTGAACATATATATATGTATAGGTATAAAACTTATGTTTTTGATTTAGTGATATATATATGTATATTAGAGGAAAAGTTTTACAGTAAAGGAATTTGGACCAGTTAAGCAGTTTTAAACTTTAAGTTGATATAGATGAGTGAAACAGTAAATACATATAAAACGATTTTGTTTTAATTTAGTATATGTAGGTCTGAAGAAATTTTTATTGCATTGAAATTTAACCTCTATAGATTTTCTCACGAGTATATATTTATGTAGATTCAAAAGAAATAAATATACTTGTTTTTTTTTATTATTCTACAAATTTATCAATATATTAAAAGTGATTTATTTGTTTAACTAGTAAATCAAAATTTTCTTTGGTTACATAAGGATAATATAATTGGTTTAAAATAAATAATTAGTTATTTAGATCAAAGGGGAATTAATGGCTCAATTTGTTCAAATATTAATGAAATATCTAATGATTATACAAGGTTAAAGTCGAGAAAACAAAAGAAGGATTGGATTGGATTGCAAAGTAAAACACAAAGGTGAGATTTTTCTCACTCAAATGAAAAGTGGAATTTTCAGTTATTGATTGATTTGATTTGCTATTGGATGTGATATTAGATATAGTAGGATATATATCTATATATAGCAATATATACATATTGGCATATGTATATATTGGATTGATGATTTCCCGCCTCGTATAGCGGATGAGACCCTATTGCGCCGTTAGTAAGCGGATTTATAAAAACCTATATACCGCGATAATTCCGTACTGGAGCGGAATTGGTATTGTGCTAACGTCTGTGGATGCAGGGAAACAGGTTGGAGGGATCCAACTGGATTCCTCACCAGTAGTTATTTATTTACAGGATTGATGTATATTCTGTTATCATATGTTGATATATGATGTTGATGTTGTGATTGACTAATTGATGCGTTGCATCATCGGATTCAAATTTTGAAGTTTAAAAATAACGATTTTAACTTTAAAAAGAGATTTTAAAAGTGATTATTTGAAAGTATACGTTTTATGGAAATTTTTGAATTGGTTTATTTTAAATAAATAAATGTTAAAATTTTAATGTTGGTAAAATTGTGATTTTTGTGAAATACGACAAAAAAAAATGTTATTTTTGAAATAAACAATTGATAAAGATTATGAAATAGTTTAACTTGGAATTGTTGAAGTATTTTAAACAATTCATATAAAAAGACTTATAAAAATTGATATTTTTATAAATTAAAAATATTGGAATTTTGAAATGAGTTTTATTAAGTGTTAAAGTCAAATAAAAATGGATTCCATAAGTGAATTGAAATTTATAGATTCATAAATTGTGGAGTTATTAAATGGATAGATTTTGTAAAACAAAAAGATTTATAAGCAATTATCTTATAAATGGGATTTTGACATTTAGATGAGAAATGAATAGATGTTGTAAATAAATGGATTATAAGTTCTTAACTTATAATATAAACTTCCGGTATATAATTGAGTTATATAAGTTGAATTGGATAATTTAGAAATCGAAGTTTTATAAATAGAAATGGGATTTATAAACATTGTTTTATAAATTCAAAATCAATAGAATTTGATAAATTTAACATTGAAGTTATTAAAGGAGATATATTCGTGATTTTGGACAGCGAATTATCCTTTAAGTTAAATGTGTAGAAATTGTTAAAATTGGGATAGTGATTATATTCACGAATTTGGACAGTAAATATATATTATTGAATAAAATCAATATATTTTGGGAAAAGGAATATTGTTAAATGAAGTTGTTTTAAAAGATGTCTTAAAATGTATTATGAATCGAACACATAGATTTCAACATTTTATTGTTGAAATAGACGTTTTCGAGAAATATAAGGAAATGGTGGACTATAACACTGTTGTTATAGTAAATGATTTCCGAAAGGAAATGTTTTTATCTAGTATTGGGATTTACATATCTATTTTAATCTCGAATCCCTATACTAGTGATTTTTGAGTCGTCGTAACGATGTTTTACGTAACATTCGTTTTGACTCAAATTGATGTTGTTATAGAAAATAGATTTCCTTAAAGAATGAAATATATACTTAATTTGATTTAAGTATCGAATATTTTCTAAGTGTTGAAAATAAATGATTTGTGAAATACTTATTATTAAATAAGTAGGGAAATGCATTTCCAAAATGAAATGAAACGTTTTGAGATTTTATCTTCTTAAAGATAAAATGAAATTGAATATTTGAAATCGATTTGAGAATCGTATATCAGTAGATATCTTGAAGATATAAATTCACTATGGAATTTATAAATGAAATGGGAATTTGTTTTAAAAATAAACGTTGATTTATTTTTGAAGTGTGGAAATTTTATATCTAGTAAAGATATTTTGGAGATAAAATTATTTGGAAAATTATTTGGAATCTGATGATGTTGCGCATCTTTATTGATAGTTAAATAACCGACTATCAATAATTACCTTTAGATAGGTATTTGTTGTGAATTGGATGAATTTGAATGCCACACTTATTTTTAAATAAAGCGCTCACTATTCGGGTTAGCCGGGAAAGGACCATGGGGTCGTATAACCCATTCCGAATATGTGATACGTCGTTATGAATTGCATTCGAAGACCGGTGTTGAAGACCAGATATTTTTGAAAACGGAAGGATTACCGTCGAGTTACTCTACATCGGCTGATCTCCGGTTTAGAGGTTTTATCACCCTTAGTGACGGGAAGTCCTGACGTGATTGAAAATTATCCGGAATTGCAAGGGCTTCGTGAGAAGTGCCTTCGGTTCTGTTCGATCCCGGAACAGACTTGTATGGATTGTGTGTCTGACGTTACAATTTGAGATATAAAGCTGATTTCTTTCAAATACATTTCTGTTGGTGGCGGAGAATTTATTCTCTTAGCTTAACACCCTTCTCTGAGACGTACGAGCTCAGAGGTTATGTAGTTGAAATTTATCAGCGATATATCCCAATTTGGTAACGTGGCATACTGAGTGTTGCTGTGAAATGATCAGTGTTTGATCATTTGTGATATGATCATTTGTTTGATCTTATATCTTTGTGATCATAGGTTGATCATTTTGTTTGACCCGAAGCAGGGCTTTGTAGAAAGCGTAGCTTTGTGGACGAGACTTCGTCGAGCCTCACACCCTGGAAATGGTCGAAACAGGAAGAATGCGGCAAGGTTCTAGGGAGTAGCGCCCCTTAGTGTATGTCATTCCTTCTGGATAAAGGTGGTATCATGGTATGGAGCCCAGATACTTAACCTCTGTGGTTACTGCATTATTATTTCTATGTGGTTTGTTGCGAATCGGGGATCCTCGGGAAGATCGGTGACGATCGGGGGATGTCATACGCGTGTCAGTAGTTACCTATTTTTGCAGAGGTAACCCGGCCTTGTGTTGGCAGAGATCCGGTTAGGTTCTCGGGTCGTCTATTCCAGGGACGTACCCATCGTGGATAGGAAGTTCCTTAGCCTGACCATTTGTTGGAAATCCAAAGAAACAATACGATCTTGTACGGTTTTAGTTGTAGAACCTATCATTCACTTATGGTGGTCACCACTGTTTGGATGGTAGCTATAGTAGGCATAAGTGCGGAATGCCTATGCTGGCTAAGATTAATATTATACTTTCGAAATGTTTTCTACACTATGCACTAATAATAATATCAAAAAGAATTTGATTTTGCGTAGTAAGCATCTTTGACTATCATAAGAAGAAATCTCCTCCAATTCTGCGTTTGCATTGTGTGTGTGGTGGGAGGTCTTATGGTAGTTTCATTTTCCAAAAGCATTTCGAATTGACTTTAAAATTATTTTGTTGTTATAAAGAATAACTGTTTTACGATCTCACACCAGTCACCATGACTGACTCGGAGTTTATTGTTTCCCTTCTAAACTCTGGGTGCCCACCAATTTCCACACGGGCAGTCTAGAGTTAGATTATCAGGATATTCAGGATGTTCTGGAGCTTTGGAGATAAGCTGGATGACGAGACGTAGTATTTGTATCTGATAGTATTTATTCCGCTGTGTATTCTGTATGAGGACAAGTTTATATAACTGTCCATTGTTGTTTATTGTCTCTGATGATATGATGTGATGTAATGAAATAACAGATATAATTCTTTTGTTTTTAAATGATATTCATTTATCTATTATATATTGTTCCGCTGCGATATGTGAGATTCTGATATTGTTCTGTTTCTGTTGCTGTTCCGTTGTTCTGTTGTTCTCCTTCTTTCTTTTTCTTCTATCTTCTTCTTCTACCTTTTTCTTCTTTCTAAAACCCTCACTATTGGAGTTTCCGGCGTTCGATTTCTCGGCAGTCGATAAAGTGAGTATCGATGTTGAATTTTCGAAAGTCGAAAATTTCGGTACGTGACATCATCCCCTTTTGACACCGAGGCCTTATACTACCGTGGTGCTTGCATGCAAACCAACTCTAATAGGGACAATCTCGACTGGGATGATGGCTCCAAATAGTAGCTAATACATAGCTTACTGCATACCCTATTTCTGCCATTTCCCGGTTTGTGAGGTTTGTGAGGTCACATCTTTACCTTTGAAATAGCTCCCACTTGGAATGCTACACTGCGCTCCATGCATCATTGCAATGCTAGCATTCATCCATACAGGTTCGTTCTGGGACTGAACAAAACCGAAGGCGCTACTTCTATTACGCCTATTACGGGGGATCCCTCCCAAGGAAAATAGAAAATAGCCCTTTCACTTCAAAAACTCTATCTTCTATTCTATGCACTTCAAGATGCTTTCACTACGAAATGCTTGAGTTGGATCAAAGTGGTTTACGGATAACATATCTGATCCCGGTCTCTTTAAAATAACATTTGGTAATTTCCGGTAAACTCAACCCCGATTCTTTAGTAAATAAGTAGACAAAAGAGTAAGAGCGGAGTTCACCTCCTAACCGTTAAGTGAACAGATTTCCTTATCATTTATCCTAGAAGAGCGAAACAAGTTTACACGTACAGTATAGCACCACCGATGGTAACTGTACTATATGATTCCCGTGTTTCTCCTAGATATTTCCAAAGTTACGTTTCGATCCAGATTTGATAGTAATTTATTTAACTATAAAATAACAATCATTCAACATAGATCATATTTCCCACGGAAATCACTAAGCCCCCAAAATTAATCATTCATTAATAAAAATCACATTGTAAATATTTTGAAATCACTTCCGATACTTATCTCAACGGAATAAGTATATTTACAAAACATTATATTTTTTATACTTAGAACATATAACCATATGCTTATCTCAATGGTATAAGTATATTGATAAACCATTTAGGAAGATTTCTATTCCAAATCATATTAAAAGGATCAAATCCCATATGTCATTTAAGGAAAATATTAATTTTTCAAAACATTAATTCTTTCCATAAATCTCTTTTATCTCATAAATGCCTCCTTTATAAATTCCCAAAATTCTTTTATAAAACTTCTTTCTATCTCTAATTTCATATATAACATTTTCTTTTATAAATCTCAAAACTCATTTATATACCTCTTTTCTAAAATCATTCAAACCTGACTTGTTTTCAGTTTCAAACCTCTTCCAAATTTATAAACTCCTTTAACAAATCCTTTTAAATAAACAAGTTATTGTATAATTATAATAAATATCATAAAAAACATCTTTTAACATTTTTATTAATATAAAAATAACTTTTAAAACATTTTTAATAGCATAATAATGAAACTTTTAAACTTTCAATAATATAATAACAATTAACCTTTTAACAATAGAAATGGAGAAATTCATTAACTTTTAAAGAATGTTAATATGATAATTACTAGACCTTTAAATATAATAAAATAACTTATGTCAACATAACTAAATAACATTAATTAATAATTAAAATATAATTTAAAATATTTTAAATAAATAATTAAATAACTTTAAAATAAAAAATTAAATATTCTTAAATCTCTTTTAAGAATCATATTAATAAAATGATTAACTTTAAATCATTATTAAACGATGATTAATTATTTGCAAAACATTATTAATAAATAATATTTACCTTTTAAATCTTATTAACATATATAATAATTATATAACCTTATTAATAAATAATAAATATTTTTATAAATAACTTTGATTCCATGATTAACTTGCAAATTTAGAAAGGGGCTTAGTGACCACTATGGTACTTAAACAAGTTACCGTTTCATTCAATTTAACTTGCCATGTTAAAATACTTGGTATTTACACAACCAAACATACGTGTAAATAGAATTCATAACTAACAATCAATTGTTAACGCTTATTCATTATTAATTAACTGGGATATAAATAAGTGTCCATGCTATTGTAATAGCAGAACTGTGATTTATTCTGCTAAATAGATGTCCAAATATAACCTATTTGGTTCATTATAGCAGAACAGTGATTTATTCTGCTAAATGAGTGTCAAATAAATTTAATTAGTGGAATGGTGTTTTATCCTGCTAATAAATGTCCAAATTACTCTATTCAATCAATAGTATTTTTTTGCCAAATAAACATCACTAATTAATGTAAAATAATTTAAACGACGTTATCAATTAAAATAACATAATCTAAATTCAATCCGTTTTAATCTATCTTAAATTTATATATGACCAAAGCTATCAACAAGTCACACTAAAATGTTGTGCTCGTCATTACGAGTCTGACACAAAAATCCACGGGCGAAACGGATTTAAAACGAGCTAGATATCACGTTTTTAATACTCAACACTTTGATTTATATAAATAAACAAATCTAATTAATTTCTCACCACAACTTTGGCCGAAGCCCAAAATGCTCCAACTCGACCTGCATGAACACCCCTCCTTCTTCCTCAATCTTCCTTTCCTCCTTCCAGTATCACCATCTCGCATGCACGACGTGCACATGCACCACAACTCGACTACCTAACCTCAAATCCTAACCCACCAACATGCCCCTCTTCTCATCCTCATCACGACCGCCCCAATGCCATGACCTTCGCGTCTCCGTAATGCAACCCAACCATGCTTCAACGCACATAGGCACCAAAGTAAACGATAATTTTTGTCACTAAACCCCACCAAATTTTTCCCCGAGCTAGAGCTCTCCAAGCCCGACAACATGCCACCATCCATTTCGCGTATCGTAGCCTAAATCTCCGACGATCTCTAAACCTAGTTTTCAACCATCGTTGATCATCAATACCAAACGCCGTCGAAACTTCACCAAAAATACTACACCTCCATACGAACCTAACGACACTAGCAGCGCCGATTGATTCTGCCCAGAATGAGAGAAATAATTTTTTGAATGTTCGTGTACATTTCTTCCCCCTACTATTAAATTGAGATATCTCACTCGTCATTTGATGAAAACTTGAGCGATGAATTTCTATAAATAGCTGACAAGATACCGAACAACTTTCATGTTGGACGATTGAGTTGAAACTGAGTGGTTTGAGGGTTCTTGATTTTTGAATGTGGAGGAGATGTTAACTTCATACTTATTTTGAATATGCAGAGAGGTGGAGAATGAAAAACAATGTCAGGAGGAAGAAGCAAGAAATGAATTCGATATGTATGCTTATAGGCAAATAAGATTAAGGAAATTAAAGGACAAGATCCCTAAAATTTTGGCTAAGATCTGGGCACAAAGCAGGGAAGTAAGGAAGAAGGCATGGCCTAGGACAAGTGAAAGGAAAAATAAAAGGAGAGGGTGTTGCGTATGAGGTGTTGTGTAGGCTATGTACCGTGTATGTGTTGATTTGAATTTGGATGTGTTCGAGTGTGACCGCTACATGACACTATGTCCACGTACGGTCCGCGAACGACCAAAAACAGCATACGATCGCGCATAACAATGTGACGCGGCCTCAAAACAACAATAAAACACACTGGTTACCAACTTCTGTTAAATTTCGAAAACACCACCGTTCAACGTAAAATACATCAAACGAAAATTTAATTATTTTCCAAAAGAAAAATTATGGAAAAAGTCTGTGAATTAAATTAAAATACGTCATCAAAATCAATCAATTATTTGAAACTTATTTTATTATATTTTAAAAATGCCAAATCGAATATTTTAAACTAATTAAATATTCCAAAAATCAAAGTGATAAAATTTCGAGCGACACATACTATCCAATAGTACTAAAAAGTAATATTGTCTGATAATACGAAGAATGAGGTGATATGGGGTAGACACGTGAATATTCCCTTGGGCTAACAATGGTACGTATTTAAACATCAAATAAATAACTTTACTATACGTACACACTTTGGCACAATGCAATGAGAACGCTTGCCTCGAGGATAGAACAATACACAATATACAGTATATAAAAGAGAACACATAGTCGATAATGCAATGACATGATATAATAATATAAAATATATGGGTGATAGTGAGTGTACAAAACATCTCAAATAATATATAATTTATAATCAATATACAACACTGTATCATATATAAAACGAGTCCATATCACATCAATAATATGCAACAATCATATATATTGAGTCTTCTCTACGCCCTCAAAACACAGGCTAGTATCTTTGTCCCTGTATCGAAAATGTCTCAAACTGACCTGAGTATTTAGTAAATAACACATGGGTTAGACTATGTCTAAATCAAAGGGGTTACTCATATGTGTATAAATATAAATGTAATACGCATAGAAAAATACATTAACAAATTTGACTATGGTAAATCAAATGGCAACTACAAGAAAACTCGTGTGTCAATATATAATGTGTAAATAAATGCATGGTATGTAATATCATAAATAATCCCCAGCATATCACAAAACGTCAAATACCATAAAACCGTGCATAAAGATATCATCACCCATATAGAATCACATCAAATCGGAAATCGCAAAATCAACGTCAAATGGATTAATCATTCATATCCAGAAATCATTATAAAAATCCAAGAATATTCTATAAGTGAGATATCACCAGCTATAATCGGCTAGCACGTAGCATTTCCCGAATACATCTCTCAATCTCAATAATAAGAACATCATCATCAATATATAAGATAGGCTGCCTATTAGTATAATACAAATACGAGAATCCACTATACTTTGGACACCTATCCAAATATAATCTCATCTGGTCATATACATGAATAATTAGAATATATCATGATGGGAATTGACTGTTACGACAGACAAAAAGTCCCACGTAGATTCATATATACATCGATATATGGGTCACCTAACTCTAGGTTGCCTAACCCATATCTATAGGTAAGGTGTATCAATAGTATATATCAATCTACCACTCCGTTAGAACCTAAAAGGAGACTAGTGGCCAAACACCGGCTCTAGAGTTATACATATGGGTCACCCAACCCGATTTTATAGTCTTTGGTTACCTTGACAGTCATTGTGACAAATATCCACCTATTGCTCGTCTACGCAAAGCACTTGGTCACAACCTTGCGCTTGCCCCTATAGGTAACAGACTGCTGGCATAAGTGACACAGGGGTTATAAGGCACCTACCCTTTGGGTTACCTAACTCATAATACAAAAGGTGTCATAAATCTAGGGCATGACCCCACGATCAGGCCCCTAGGGTGGATTATAGCCATCTGGTCCTCTCCCGCCAATAATCTAGGATTACATCATGATAGTGGCACATAGTACTAATAAATATAATGGCACCAACCTTTCTCACACCTATAAGAAACACCTCATGCAAGTACAATTTCATAATACTATTCTCGTCACATGAGTACCGCCTACTTACAATGAATAACCGAATAAATATGACATCGGTGTCCCAAACACCACGTGATACTCAATTGTTTATTTACTGCTTATAAATTGCACTCAATCTTCATATTATTCTATATAACAAATCCAAAGAATAATGGAGAAATATTACTAAAAATCCCATACCAAACGGTATAATAACTCTATTTATTCATATTCCTCGTCATATGGAATTAAAATCGTTATAAATAAAAATATCACAAATATAGCAATATCACGAATCCATATAGAGGATGTTATCACCATATTATATCAAAACATCAATCAACTCAATATCAATGGTAAATCATTCTTATAAATCCAGGTCAAAATTAAGAGATGAAAAATTAAGAAAGTATGATAAAGTAAATTAATCAATTATATATATATATAACAATCAAGTCAATATTAAATAGTAAATCATCCACTCTTAATGTATGGAGATGAGAACAAATAATATAATAATCACTCTAGATTTAAAATTGTATATTTAAATATAATTTAAATTTGTAAACGCATATTTTATTTGATCAAATAAAATACAAACATAATATTTTTTAATTTAAGCTTATTAATCATAAAATTCACTTTTAAATACTCAAATTATTAATTAGAAAATCTTTCAATTATATAAATCTTTAAATAATCATTTTAAACTCAAATTGGATTTTATTTTAATAAATCATTAATTTTTAAATATATCAAAATAATTAAATTAATATTATATATTCCTTTATAAAACTTATGCTAATTCTAAGTCTTAAGTTCCATAACTATAGTTTATTTAGATTTATTTTATTTTATTTATCAATGTAATTTAATTATTGTATTATATATATATATTTATTTATTATGATTTTTTCTTTTTTTAATATATGGCATGATAGTTTATCGATCACACCCATCGATCGACCGCTAGGGGTTGACCTATTGACCTACCCCTATCGGACTTCTCTAAAGCCAATTTGGCTTTCGATGATCAAGTTATAACCATTCTCTTCCCTTTCTTGCCATTTATCGCTTCCAATTCAATGTTACACAACATATACCAATCCAAAAACAAGTATATAGATTCAAACATAGGTTAAGATTTACTCACATGTATGCATTTGTCCCCTTCTGCTTCTGCTCGCCACACTCCATCATAACGAAGCAACAACCAAATTTGAATTCGTTCTCGCCATAGGTGCATATGGGTATCGAGATGTATGTACTCAAATTTGGTGATTTATAATAATTTGTTTGATGCAATATAAAATTTGGAGGAAGATTATTGGGGAAGGAGAGCCGGGATGGAGATATCATAAGGGAGATATATATAAAATATTATCTGCAAAACCAAAGGAAAATCTTGAATTCAAAGTGTTTGGAAATTAAAAACATCAGGTTATAGGGGATGGTGAAATTTTTGGGCTTGAATATATGGGTTTGGGCTTTTAACCTTTGGGATTAGGTTAATTTTTATTTTATTTTATTATTTCATACCTTTTATAAACTATTTTCTATTTTAAACAAATAACAATAAATTCGAAATAAAATTCAAATTTACAATACTTAATCATTTACCCAATATTATAAAATTTCTAGTATTTTCCATACTTTTTTGATTCATTTGAAATTAAATATCCAATATTCACATTTTAAGCCCATTACTAAATAATTTCCAAATTAATTTATTTCTCAATATTTTTAAACAAATAATTATTCACAAAAACATTTAATTTCATCACTAATTACTTTATTTAAAATTTCAAAATTGCTTATTAAATCTAGAATTGGTCTTATTTAATTTATAAAATCCA
Source organism: Allium fistulosum (assembly GCA_030737815.1). Classification (NCBI taxonomy): domain Eukaryota; kingdom Viridiplantae; phylum Streptophyta; class Magnoliopsida; order Asparagales; family Amaryllidaceae; genus Allium; species Allium fistulosum. The sequence goes on from CM060907.1 coordinate 995,548,955, forward strand.
TTTTAACCAATTAAATAATTATTATTAACTTTTATTAATTACTCCTAACTACAGGGTTATACGTGTGTACTAAGTGTTAGGCCTAAAATTTAAACTTCTCCGAATTCCAACAAATATTCAAGACATAGCACGTAATGAATCAAGAACAATAGTACATGTCATGTCAAAATCCAAGAATGTGTGAAGACGTTATTATGCTCCAAAGTTTGGACTTGACCATTGCCTAACTCTTGAAGGCTTTATATAACGATTCGCATCTTCGACCCCCGAATGTCGACACTAATACATCCATGGTATTCATGTGCCGAGCACTCAAGTGACGAAATACAAAAGGTTAGGGTAAAAATAAAAAGAAAATAAAATAGAACAAGAAAAAAGAGAGCACAATATCAGATTCTGAGTGGTAATATATAATATCAAAAGAATAGTACAAAGGGTTACTCCGATACAGAAATTTCGAAGTTACAAAACCTAAGTTCCATCATCAATTTGGATAGTTATAATAACCCGTCCTCACAAATGATGATATATACAATAGTAATACAGTGAAAATAGGAATACTACGATAGGTGAAACATCTAGCTCGTCTTCTCAAGCTCCAAAGAACATCAACGAAAACCTGCCTTTTTCAAACTACTCGAAAAAAAACACGAGAAATTTAGGGAAAACAATATCCATGTGCTAGACATAAGTCTGATATGAGAAACTCAAGAAATATGTAGCTAGCATATAACAACATTTTTAAGACCACATGGAATCCCATAATGGTTATCCCCTCAAAAGAACCACCATCTAATAAGCACATAAGGGGATACAATAGAATGTCTAGGATGAAGAATATAAATATATAACATAGCCGGAATGGTTACGTTCATTACATTCAATAGCATATTAGAGGGTTCAATCACAATCGATAAGGAATGTTCGCATAATGGATTTTCTACATAGATCTCTTTGGAGAAGTCGAATCCGAACTCCATGCACAAGGATCGAAAGTTACCTTTCGAGCGTTGTATATCTCTAGATAAAATATACATAAGGAAAACACAAAGGCCCACGCCCGAGCATAAACAAGAACCACGTGGTACCAAATATCATCAACCCCCAATACTAACATATCGATAAGCATACTCTAGATATGGAGTTGATAATATATTGTCGTGGTCAGCCAAACCCAAGATTGTACAACCTACTCTGTCTTTAGCCATTTCCGATGTCGAGGTCACGTTCGACATGCTTCACATGAGTCTTCATCACTCGAACAGAAAATGATCCACGAATTGGATTTCTACATCTCGAATAAATCTCAAGACCACACATGGGTTCCAACATCTCGAACAGATCCACTTCCAAGAGATAGAACATGTGTCTCAGTCTTGAAGAGGTTTTCAATAAGTTAAAAACTTGCCGATCCCAGCCTCTTCAAGACTAAATCGACGAATTTGGTCATTCAATAATAAGGAGAACAATCGCATATGGAAACCAAGTCTCGTATACTTATCACGTTTCCGATATTTTCATCTCACACTATCCCTCGATCAAGAGTGAAGCCGGTAGGTTAGAGCTCTATTGCCCATATCCTTACACGAACATCTGTCTTAATTCCCACTGATAGACAAGCCTATTTCGTTGACTTTTAGTGTTAAGTATACGACTAAATGGTTTCCATAAACGAAAAAATATACAAAAGCACGAGCAAGTCAAATAAGTGACTTCTAATTCCCTTTTTGTTTAATTAATCTTTTATTGATTAAAACTTTTTTATTAGTAAAACTTCTTTTATCTAATAAAACTTCATTTATCAATTTCTACTATTCATGTATACTCTTTCAATATTTCAAAAGGTATTCGTATACTTATCTCAAATGGTATAAGTATATTCATAAGTCATTAATAAGATTTCTTGCTTTAAAACTTTGCTTTTTCTATCTTTTTCCAAAAGATTCCATGCTTATAATTTCCTTCAAAATATCCATTTTAAAGATCTAAGTGCTTTCGCAAATCTATTTTAAAGGTTTAAGACTAATGTTACTTAAATATTATCACTACAAATCCAAAACCATTTCACTTACACTTATCTTTAAAACATTCTTTTTGAAGATCTATTTACATTCATAAGTATAATAAAAAACGGTTAAAGATGAATGTAATTAACACATTATCACAACAAACCCAAAAACATTCCATACTTGTATTATCGTTAAAACATTTTTTTAAAGATCTGAGTTAATAATATGTTAAGTTCGATAGTTGACTAATCGATTATCTAGTTAAAATAATTGCTTATACAAATCAGTGTTCATATACTTAACATGTTTCCAACATTTCAACTTAACTATTCCTCATTCAAGAGTGAAGCCAGTTAAGGTAGAGCACTGGTTGCATCAAAGCCTTGCCTAGACACTTCATTGTTGAATCTCACAAAGAGACAAGCATACTTGTCGGCTTTTAGTGTTAAGTATAGTATTAATGATTTCCATAAACAAGTAACAAACAACATGATTAACCCATTTCCAACATTCCCAACTTAACTATTCCTCATTCAAGAGGAAAGCTTGGTAGGTTAGAGCTCTATTGCCCCGTCCCTACCGACATCAATATTAACTCTCACAAATAGATAAGCCTACTTCGTCGGCTTTTAGCGTTAGCAGAGTTAATTACTTTTCAAACAAATAAGTAAACAATGAGATTAACATGTTTTCGACATTCCAACTTAACTATTCCTCATTCAAGAGGGAAGACCGGTAGGTTAGAGCTCTATTGCTCCGTATCTACTTGACATTAATCTTAACTCTTAGAAATAAAGAAGTCTACCTCGTTGGCTTTTAATCTTACGCCTAATCAATTACCTTTTTCAAAACTTGTATATACTTTTAAAAATACTTGTAAATAGGTTTTAAATATCTATGTAAAATATTACTTGAAAATAACTAATTTATAATTTGATCAAAAACATGTTTAATATTACAAAACCTCTTTGCTTTTAAAATACATATATAATGATTAAAAGTATATTTAAACTTCAAACCAACTTCAAGATACTTCAAAATCTGTTTGGAAACATCTCTAAAAATATTATAGAAAAATACCAAATTTAAATATCATTTTTAAACACTTCAAACCATAAGCAACTTACCACAACATTTATAAATGCTGTTAAAAGTCCTTGTTAAAGAACACATTGAAAAGCATGACCTTTGTGACTAGTTTTAACCACTTTAAAAAATAATTTAAGACTCGGAATTTTTATAGTAAGTATTAACATTAGGGTAATTGATAATTATGGAAAGAAACCCCTAAGAATATCTTCAAACACTTTCAAACTTACTTCAATTTAACACACAAGTTAAACAACCATTTAAACATCAATTCAAGACCATGCCACATGTTTAAGAGGGTAAAAGAAGTGATGCTATACAATATAAAGTTATCATTTTCTTTCAAAAGCAAGAGGGATCCAAAGTTTATAACTTTACTAGGTTAATGTCGCTTTAACTTTATACTTTGCACACAACATATACATACACTATATGTACTTATAAGATAGTGAGTTAACTCATATAGATCCATGCCAAATCCAAGAACAAAGCCACAAGAACAAAGAACCACCTCTCACCATCACCAAAAGCCTAAAGATCCACCCTTTAGCACTTCCAAACCAAGGCAACACCTCCCCTCCTCCTCCCATTGCTCATGGCCCCCCTCCAAGACCCCCCTCTTCCTCTCACGTTCTCCTACTTCTTACTTGCTAATCATGGTCCCATGATGCTTTAGGCCTATAGCTAAAGTTTAAAAGGGATTTGAGGTGATTTGGTTAAGACTTGAAAAGGTTAGAGAAAAATTAATTAGTGGATTAGTGCTTAAGCACTTTCCACCATTTTTAATTCTCATCCTTCATCTCAAGCTTAAGTGAATTGGTGAGTTATGAAGTGAACCCTCCCTTCTATTTATATGCTAGGGAATGAGATATTGAATGACCAAAAACCCAGTAATGACCCTAATTTTGGCTAACATTATTTAGAGCATTTAATTAGATAAGTTAAATGAAATAATGTAGATGGTTAAGGGATTGAAATTTGTATATTAATAAGGGGGCGTGCCTTAATAAATATAAGCAAAAGAGAATTAAAATTAAGTAGGAGGAATATGATATGGGCAAAATAGGAATAGACTATGTTCTTATACCGTAAACCCTTCTTACCTTCATTCCTTATTCATTTTCAACATTTGCAAACAAAACTAAAATACTTAGAAGCTTGACCGGCCACCATTAAGAGAAATAAAGGAAGAAAACCTAGGAATCAAGTAGAAAGCTTGAAGGAATTAAGCATAGAGAAAATCTCAACCTTCTTAACACCAAATCTAAGATGAATAATGATCTTACATCTCATTTTTATTGATTTCAATTTCTAGTTAGATCCGAATTGATTTTGCATATAATATGTCATGGTATGATTGTTTAATTGGACATATATGCTTGTTGATGATTTATGTTGCTTCATATAGATTTTATGATAAGTTTAGATTTGAAAACCTTATTAAATGACATCTAAATGACCAGCGTTTTTGATATATGGTCGAAAACATTACTTATGAAGTGGGTTTCAAGTTTCATAATTTTCTATGTAATTATGGATTTATTATGAATTTCTATGAAAGAGAATAGCTGAAATTGGGTTTAAATTATTTATGGAAATTGTATATTGATTTTGGGTCTGAAATTTATATATTTTAGAAAGCATATTAAAATTGAATTATTGTGATTTTTGAGAAATTTTCTTAAGTATTTTACTATGGTTATAAAATTATTTAAGTTAAACGACTTAAATGTTTTATTTGTTTATCAAAGAGAAGGGCTTATTTGTTAAATGTTTTAATTTGATAACTTCTGAATTCGGCAGCACTTGTAGAAAAGGATTTTCGGTAAAGAAATGGTAACCAATTGCATTTTGACAAATAAGACAAGTTAGTTGAAAATAAATTACTTTAAAAGGCTAATAATCAGCTTTGCTTAAATTTACTACCTCGCCACTTCCATCTAGTGCTTTCTACACCATACCTTCGCAAGAGAACCTATTCGAAACCAATGCACATGGTACCGATCAATTGATATGTAGTGAATTGGAAAAAGGTGGAAGGTACAATGTCGATACCTTGCTTTTGAAGGGGTAGAAGCTACTCTTGTTAACTTTGAAATATTTTCGTTTATGAATGATGCTTTCGAGAGGGTTGGAGTTAGCTTTTGACTTAATCAACTTGCTATTGTTTATATGAAAGAGCTTTCGAAGGAGTTGTCGCCTTTATGTTATAAAAGAAGCTTTAGAAAGGATAAAACTCATGCTACCGCATTCTTACCTTTCGAACTAGTTAAGGCCTCATAGCCTTAAAACAATGGTTTCGAAAGGGTGCTTTCACCTTCTTACTTTGAAGCTGCCTTCTCGATGCTTTCGAAAGGGTTGGTTTCAGAACCATCCTCTTTCTTTTACCTAGGACCAATGCTTTTGCCTCTGTTCTTTTATGACCCTTAGTTGTATTAAATGCTAAACCCAAACGGTTTCGAAAGGAATAATTATTAAAGGTTTTGAAGCACTGTTTCCACAATCCTTTACTTGAACCCAATGCTTTCAAAAGCGTTATAATAATTGTTTCGAAGGGGAGATCCCCAATGTTTTTGAAAGGTATACTTTAAATGTTTAAATGGAAGGTTTCTGTTGCTTTCGAAAGGCAAGTTTAAATGGTTTTAGAAGAGGATGCCTAAGGTTTTAGTAAAGCTTTCGAAAGGGTTATTCACAATGATTTCGAAAGGCATTGTTTAAGGTTTAAATGAAGGTTTCGAAGGTAATGTTTTGGCTTTGTAGCCCAAAACTTTCTAGTTAAAAACATGTTTTAACTTATTATGAAGGAATAGATAATCCCATTGATTAGATTTCATCAACATCGTTTTGTGTAAAGTATATATGTCATGGCATAAGTATTTTGAGTAAGGAAAAGTATATGATTTCCTTATTTTATAAAGATACGATTTCAGGGGTAAATCATTTGTAAAGACTATATACAAGGAAATGAAATTTTATCAGGGTAGTTAACCCTAAGACAGGAAATGAAACATGAATAGGGTAGTTAACTCTAAGTTTATGACTCAGATATTGTAAGACCATATGGGATTGTTGTAACGACCCCGGATTTTAATTACATTTGAATTGATAATTAAATTAATTTTTGAATTAAAATTGTAAAATTAATCGATTAAAGTGATTCAAGTTTCCCCGAAATCAAATAAATTTTGTATAAATCAAATAAATTTTGTATAAATCATTTAAATTTAAAAATATTGTATATATGCGTATATATGAATGTATATGTAATATATGAGTAAATTTGTATATGTATATATATACAATTTGAGTTTAAAATCTCAAGTAAATGGTTTTATAATAATAATTTGGGTTTATAAAGATATATTTATAGAATTCAAAAATAAGTGTTGATGTTAAATAAATATTTCAAATAAATCTATAATTATATAAAGTATGAAATGAACATATAAACCTCTAGAAATAAATATTCAAGTTAAAATAGAAGTAAACATTATAAAGTGAAATAAAATATAAAGTAACCCATTAGCTAAAAATTAACAACAGATTAAAATATAGAAATTCATTTATATTTCAAATTAATAAGTATAAAAAAATGTATTTATAAAATAAGAAAATTGTAATATCAAATTTATTTACATAAAAGTCTTTAACATAAAAATGCTAATTTTAATCAATGTAAGATTTATGAAGTATGACATTAACAAAAGTATGCAAGATAATAAAACAATAAAAACGTAAGTGCATACAAGAATGAGATATTAACAAGTGTAGGCTGAGAAAGGAAAATAAGACAAATGACAATTATTACAACATATTAACAATAGAACTACATTTATATCCCTAAGTAATAAGGCTAAAGCAAAAAAAAATATTCAAGTAAAAGGATAAGTGTGAACAAGACAAGTATAATAGTTGCCAGCACAAATTATATCATCTCAGTCGAAGTTAAAGTAATGCAAAGCAAAAGAAAATGTAAATATCACAAGTATGGAGACATAAAGTACTTAGTAATTAATGCAAGATCTCTCTAACACACCAAAGTCAACTCGAAAATGTCTTCAGCCTCCAATTTGAGATAAAAATCTCTGGCCAAAGTATAAACAAAAGATTTCCAGTACATAACAAAATTATATCACCCTGTAAACTCATTTTTTTTATATCAAGTCTTCCTCATTTCAGTTCGTAAATCAAGATGAGGAAAAAAAACCAAAGTAATATCATTTAAAACTCAAACAAAACTTCAGTTTAAACAAACAATATAAATCAATACAACCAGAGATCAAAGAGGAGCTTCAGTTTTGCAATTTTCACAAGCCTGGAATATATCAACTTTGTTCTTCTCCCTCTGGAAACGAGGTGAGCAAACTACTGACCTATATTTTGATGTTGTGATGAATACTTCAAGTTGTTGTGAAAAAATGTTTTGAACCATACTGTTTTGTGTATGCATGTCTGTATATGTATATGTGACTGTATATATATATATATATGTCTGTTATAGGTATATATATTTCTCTGTTTAACATTTCACATACTAATACCACAAAGAAATTCAAATTCGTCTTCCCTCAATCTGATTTAGGCGATGATCTATAAATGAAAAAGGGCGGTAACCATGTAACATTCATTTTAAAAATAGATTTAAGTATGTTTATTGGATTAATTATTTCAAAATATGGAATTAACAGTATAGATCATATATATGTCAAAAATCAGTTATCTTAATTTTAATTTTTGATTACACAACTAAATTCGTATTGAAAATTCATGATTTTTGATAATCGTTTTGGAATTTTTAAGTGTGTATTCATGGGGAACTTTCGAGTTGAACGGAAAATGAAGTTTGGTCGAATTCTGATGATCGCGTAGTCTGGAATCGTCGGGCTTGAAGGAGGAGGTAGCTGGAGGTTCAGTGGTAATAGGAAAAATGATCGAAATTTTTTTCGATCATCAGAGCGATGGCATGGCATAAATTTAGGGTTTAAGATTGGGTTTTGGGTCGATACTGTTCTTGAATCGATTTCATCAATGTATGTGGATCGGAAGTAACTGGACCGAGGGGGACAAAGGCATGGTGACGTGATGAAGCTGTGGTCGAAGATTCATGGTCGCCGGTGGCTCAACGTGGTGGGGCGAGGCGATTTTCTGATGGTAGTTCAAGTCCAAGAAGTGGTCAAGTTGCCAAATTTTGTTTTCTGACGTAATTACTGGAGCTGGGTGGTCAGGGGAGACAGTCAGGTCGTCGATGACCTGAGGGAAACGGCGATGTTGGTCGGAGGTGGCCTGGCCTCTCATGCACGTGCACGTATATTGATTTGTGTCAGAAGACAAGAGTTTGGGGAAGAAAGGTTTAACTCGGAGTCGATCTCGGGGAGTTCGCATGCTGGCTCGAGAATGGTATCGGGTTTTACTCGCGTATGTTTTTAAAAAGGGTTAAAAGTTTAAATTTTTAAAACAGAGAAAATGGTATCGGGTTGATTTAGGGGGGAACTCGAAGCAGGGAGCGTTTGGACTCGGGAAACACTCGAGTAAGTCTCGGGTTGGATATAGAAACAGTTTCAACTTTAAAGCAAAACATAGATTTTTAGAAAACCTTTTTAACTCAAGCTTTGAATAAATAGTTTTGACTTAAGTTTTGATTAATAAGGATGGATAATTTATGATTAAAGATTGATTTATCAAGTGTTTAAAGGTTAATTAATTAAAAAAAATTAAATTAATGTGATTAATTAATTAAGGTTTTGATAAATTAAAGAATGATTAATTACTGTGATTAATTTAAGGTTAAATTGTGAATTAATTAATTACTAAATGAAAATGATTAAAAAGAATAATTACTTAATGGAAGTAATTAAAAGGATTAATTATTTAAAGATTTAATTTATGTGATTGAATAAATTAATATGATTAATTAAAAGTTTATTTAATAAACTAAAGGTGAATTAATTAATGATTAAAGGTGAATTAATCTATGATGAAAATATAACTACTTAATGAAATTAAGAGTTAGTTAATTATGAAATTAAGAGTTAGTTAATTATGAAATTAACTTAAGGTTAATTTAATTATGTGATTAATTAAAGGACAATTAATTAATTAAGGGTAATTAATTAAGATGAATAATTAAGGATTAATTAATTAATTTCATTAATTAATATCAAATGATTTGTAATTAATGAGGATTGGGTAATTAATTCATAAGTAATTAATTAGAAATTTAATTGGTTTAATTAGGGATTGAACAATTAATTAATCCTACTTATAAATGATTATTGAATGCTTGAATTGCTTATGAATGCTTGAATTGATTGTTATCCCTGATCTATAATATCCTGTGATGTGAATTGTTTTGAATTGAGCTGTGTGTGTAAATTATTTATCTGTGTTGAATATATATATCTATCTGTGAATCTGTGAATAAAGATAAGCGTTATAGGATTATACCACTGATCAAATATATTATCATATTTTGATCTGTGATGATTGAATGATGTCGCACTATTGTGTTGAACCCCTGGACTACACCTTTACACACAAATATGGATTTCACGAGGAAATCGGTTAAGTCCCAAATGATTTAAATTTAATATTTTTTAAATTGAAATTTTAATTTCAATTGAATTTGGAAATAGATTTGGGTTAAATATTAAAGCTTTTGAAAATGAGTTTAAATGATTTAATAAAATTTGTAATCTAAATGATTTGATTTAGATTTGAATTCAATTCAATAATTGGAAACTATGTTCTAAAAGACCATACCAGTTATAAATGTGTTTTATATGAATTTAAACCATTAAAAAGTATGATTTTGAGAATTTGAATTTAACCCAAGAACTTTAACTCGTGTAAATGAATCAGATTTTCCAAAATGAAAACTGTTTGTTTTCAAATGATAAAAGCTTTCATATAAGAAATGAAATTCCAATTTAAGTTAAAGGAATTTCAAGTTTGAATTGAAAATAGTTTTTCCAGTTATGAGTGGATTCTTTTTGAAAGCTATGAATTGAATCTGTTATTTTACCAGATTTAAAATGGTGATTTGTTTAAACCATTCGAAATGGAATTGTTTTGAAAGCTATCAGTTAAATCTTTGTTTTAAAAGTTTAACGAATTAATCAAATTTAAATGGAAATTGATTTGGAAAATCTGTGAATAAATCTTTGTGAAACTGGGTGAATTTTATGAATTGAATCTTTTAGTTTAAAAAGATTAAAATGGTAATTTGTTTAAACCATTTGAAGAGAAGTTTGGGTAATAAATTGTGACTTAATTGAAATCCCAATATCCATATATTTTTAAATATTACGCTCATTATTTGGGTTAGCCGGGAGAGGACCTTTGTGTCACATAACCCATTCTGAATAATGATACGTCGTATATGGATAGCATTTGAAGACCGGTGTTGAAGACCGGGTATTTGCGAGAACGATAGGATAACCTATCGATTGTCTCTGCACTGAGTGGCTCCAGTATAGAGATTTCCTAAGTGATGGGACGTCCGATCGGGATCGTGAATACCCAGATTGCAAGGGCTTCTTCGGAAGTGCCTTCGGTTCTGTTCGATCCCGGAACAGACTTGTATGGTTGTATGTCCGACACTACACTTTGAGATATAAAGTAGATTTCTTTTAAATACATTTCTGTTGGTGGCGGAGAATTTATTCTCTTAACTTAACACCCTTCTCTGAGACGTACGAGCTCAGAGGTTATGTAGTTGAAGGTTATCAGCGATATACTCCCAATTTGGTAATGTCGCATGCTGAGTGTTGTTGTGTGTTGATCATTTGCTGATCATTTGTTGATCAAAGCATGGCTTTGTGAAAAAGTGTAGCTTTGTGGACGAGACCTCATCGAACCTCACAGACCGGAAATGGTCGAAACAGGAATCATGCGGCAAGGTTATGAGGGTCGCGCCCTTTAGGGTATGTCATTTCCTTCTGGAAAAGGGTGGTATCATGGTATGGAGCCCAGATACTTACTCATGTGGACACACGTTATTTATTATGTGTGATGTTGGTTACCAAGCGCTCGGATAAAGGTCCCAAAGGACCGGGGGATGGCATATTCGTGTAGTAGTTACCTAGTTACAGAGGTACAGAGGTAACCCGGCCTTGTGTTGGCAGAGAGCCAGGTTGGTTTCTCGGGACGTCCATCCAAAGGCGTACCCATTGACAGTGGGAAGTTCCTTAGCCCGACCATTTGTTGGAAATCCAAAGAAACAATACGAACCTTGTACGGTTTTAGTTGTATAACCTGCTATGGAATGTGGCGGTAACCTGCTATTCAACATAGTAGCTATAGTAGGCATACAATAATGGTTGTATGTTGGCTAAGATTAATATTGTATTTTCAAAATGTTTTTCTACACTATGCACTAATAATAATATCAAAATGATTTGTTTTGCGTAGTAAGCATCTTTGATTATTATAAGAAGAAATCTCCTCTAATTCTGTGTTTGCATTGTGTGTGTGGCGGGAGGTCTTATGATAGTTTCATTTTCCAAAAAGCATTGTGGGTTTCAATGTTTAAAACTCTTTTGTTGTTTGTTTAAAGATAAACTGTTTTTGTTGCTCACACCAGTCCCACGACTAACTCGGAGTTTATTGTTCCCTTCCTAAACTCTGGGTGCCCACAAATTTCCACACGGGCAGTCTAGAGTTGGGTTTTTCAGATATTCAGGTTTAGTAGACTAGTTGGATTTAGTTCAGTGTTTGGAGTTCACTGACGACTGACGTTGCTTATCTTGGTGCAAAGTGATGGTGGCTCGAGCTGATGTTGGAGTTATTGGACTCATTCTCTTTTTTGCAGATTATTTGGAGTTATCACTTCTGTTATTTCCGCTGTATCATTATTTATCTCTGATATTGTAGTATCATAGTGATATCATCGTTGTATATCATTCTGGATACTGTATTCATTTCAGTTGTATATGATATCATCTGTTTTCTTTCTTCCGTTGTGTTGTTATACTTAATGGTGTTATAAGCTCCGGAGAGCCAGATTCGGCGTTTGAATCTGTGGCATTTTGAGTACAAGTGAAGTACGAATGCCGATTTTCGAAGGCCGAGTCCGGGATCTTCACATTTGGTATCAGAGCTGAGGGTAAAACTTTAGCTCAGGATCATAACACCTTAAGTAGCTCATTAGAGATAGGGTGAAGTATACCCTAGGATGAGTAATTCTCAGATATCCGTCTGTATGCCTCAGTAAATTCTCTTACTATCTACTGATAGTGAGTATGAGTGTAAGAAGTGGATGAGATAGGGGACAAGGGAATACGACTATAAATGGTCAATACCCTGTAACAACAAGGAAGCAATCTTTTCTCCATCAATCTCTTTTGTTCAGCGTCTTTTCTCAATTCTTCGATGGTTCCTGGTAGATCCAGGAACGAGATTCGATATATTAATATGGGACATAAACTCCGGATGGACCAAAATTGTTTGTTTGGATGAATTGGTTGCTTTGTTTGCTATGGTTGATAGGTATACTTTAGTTCCTAAACTAAAATTTTAAAATCGTATCCATATATCTATCTATATTTTTGGGTCTGGATATATTCTACGAATGGTTAGTTATTCTTTCGAACTAACTAATGCTACTGCATATTTCGTAGATCTGGGTAACCTGAGTATCTTGTGAAGTGTTAAACAGATTCGTTCTTGTATCTATTATTGATATTCTGATTTGGTAAGCCAAATGCAGAATAGATGTTCAGTTGATTTGATAAAACATTCTTCATCTATCTTTGTGTCTCCCTGTGCAATTTCGAGGACGAAATTCTTTTAAGGGGGGAAGTCTGTAACGACCCCGGATTTTAATTACATTTGAATTGATAATTAAATTAATTTTTGAATTAAAATTGTAAAATTAATCGATTAAAGTGATTCGAGTTTCCCCGAAATCAAATAAATTTTGTATAAATCATTTAAATTTAAAAATATTGTATATATGCGTATATATGAATGTATATGTAATATATGAGTAAATTTGTATATGTATATATATACATTGAATTTGAGTTTAAAATCTCAAGTAAATGGTTTAATAATAATAATTTGGGTTTATAAAGATATATTTATAGAATTCAAAAATAAGTGTTGATGTTAAATAAATATTTCAAATAAATCTATAATTATATAAAATATGAAATGAACATATAAACCTCTAGAAATAAATATTAAAGTTAAAATAGAAGTAAACATTATAAAGTGAAATAAAATATAAAGTAACCCATTAGCTAAAAATTAACAACATATTAAAATATATAAATTCATTTATATTACAAATTAATAAGTATAAAAAAATGTATTTATAAAATAAGAAAAATGTAATATCAAATTTATTTACGTAAAAGTCTTTAACATAAAAATGCTAATTTTAATCAATGTAAGATTTATGAAGTATGACATTAACAAAAGTATGCAAGATAATAAAACAATAAAAACGTAAGTGCATACAAGAATGAGATATTAACAAGTGTAGGCTGAGAAAGGAAAATAAGACAATGACAATTATAACAACATATTAACAATAGAACTTCATTTATATCCCTAAGTAATAAGGCTAAAGCAAAAAAAAATATTCAAGTAAAAGGATAAGTGTGAACAAGATAAGTATAATAGTTGCCAGCACAAATTATATCATCTCAGCCGAAGTTAAAGTAATGCAAAGCAAAAGAAAATGTAAATATCACAAGTATGGAGACATAAAGTGCATAGTAATTAATGCAAGATCTCTCTAACACACCAAAGTCAACTCGAAAATGTCTTCAACCTCCAATTTGAGATAAAAATCTCTGGCCAAAGTATAAACAAAAGATTTCCAGTACATAACAAAATTATATCACCCTGTAAACTCATTTTCTTTTATATCAAGTCTTCCTCATTTCAGTTCGTAAATCAAGCTGAGGAAAAAAAAACCAAAGTAATATCATTTAAAACTCAAACAAAACTTCAGTTTAAACAAACAATATAAATCAATACAACCAGAGATCAAAGAGGAGCTTCAGTTTTGCAATTTTCACAAGCCTGGAATATATCAACTTTGTTCTTCTCCCTCTGGAAACAAGGTGAGCAAACTACTGAACTATATTTTGATGTTGTGATGAATACTTCAAGTTGTTGTGAAAAAATGTTTTGAACCATATTGTTTTGTGTATGCATGTCTGTATATGTATATGTGACTGTATATATATATATGTCTGTTACAGGTATATATATTTCTCTGTTTAACATTTCACATACTAATACCACAAAGAAATTCAAATTCTTCTTCCCTCAATCTGATTTAGGTGATGATCTATAAATGAAAAAGGGTGGTAACCATGTAACATTCATTTTAAAAATAGATTTAAGTATGTTTATTGGATTAATTATTTCAAAATATGGAATTAACAGTATAGATCATATATATGTCAAAAATCAATTATCTTAATTTTAATTTTTGATTACACAACTAAATTCGTATTGAAAATTCATGATTTTTGATAATCGTTTTGGAATTTTTAAGTGTGTATTCATGGGGAACTTTCGAGTTGAACGGAAAAGGAAGTTTGGTCGAATTCCGATGATCGCGTAGTCTGGAATCGTCGGGCTTGAATGAGGAGGTAGCTGGAGGTTCAGTGGTCATAGGAAAAATGATCGAAATTTTTTTCGATCATCAGAGCGACGACATGGCATAAATTTAGGGTTTAAGATTGGGTTTTGGGTCGATACTATTCTTAAATCGATTTCGTTAATGTGGGTGGATCAGAAGTAACTGGACCGAGGGGGGCAGAGGCGTGGTGCGTGATGAAGCTGTGGTCGAAGATTCATGGTCACCGGTGGCTCGACGTGGTAGGGCGAGGCGATTTTCTGATGGTAGTTCAAGTCCAAGAAGTGGTCAAGTTGCCCAATTTTGTTTTCTGACGTAATTACCGGAGCTGGGTGGTCAGGGGAGACAGTCAGGTCGTCGATGACCTGAGGGAAACGGCGATGTTGGTCGGAGGTGGCCTGGCCTCTCGTGCACGTGCACGTATATTGATTTGTGTCAAAAGACAAGAGTTTGGGGAAGAAAGGTTTAACTCGGAGTCGATCTCGGGGAGTTCGCATGCTGGCTCGAGAATGGTATCGGGTTTTACTCGCGTATGTTTTTAAAAAGGGTTAAAAGTTTAAAATTTTAAAACAGAGAAAATGGTATCAGGTTGATTCAGGGGGGAACTCGAAGCAGTGAGCGTTTGGACTCGGGAAACACTCGAGTCAGTCTCGGGTTGGATATAGAAACAGTTTCAACTTTAAAGCAAAACATAGATTTTTAGAAAACCTTTTAACTCAAATTTTGAATAAATAGCTTTGACTTAAGTTTTGATTAATAAGGATGGATAATTTATGATTAAAGATTGATTTATCAAGTGTTTAAAGGTTAATTAATTAAAAAAAATTAAATTAATGTGATTAATTAATTAAGGTTTTGATAAATTAAAGAATGATTAATTACTGTGATTAATTTAAGGTTAAATTGTGAATTAATTAATTACTAAATGAAAATGATTAAAAAGAATAATTACTTAATGGAAGTAATTAAAAGGATTAATTATTTAAAGATTTAATTTATGTGATTGAATAAATTAATATGATTAATTAAAAGTTTATTTAATAAACTAAAGGTTATTTAATTAATGATTAAAGGTGAATTAATCTATGATGAAAATATAATTACTTAATGAAATTAAGAGTTTGTTAATTGTGAAATTAACTTAAGGTTAATTTAATTATGTGATTAATTAAAGGACAATTAATTAATTAATTAAGGGTAATTAATTAAGATGGATAATTATAGATTAATTAATTAATTTCATTAATTAATATCAAATGATTTGTAATTAATCAAGATTGGGTAATTAATTCATAAGTAATTTATTAGAAATTTAATTGGTTTAATTAGGGATTGAACAATTAATTAATCCTACTTATAAATGATTATTGAATGCTTGGATTGCTTGAATTGATTGTTATCCCAGATCTGTAATATCCTGTGATGTGAATTGTTTTGAATTGAGCTGTGTGTGTAAATTATTTATCTGCGTTGAATATATATATCTATCTGTGAATCTGTGAATAAAGATAAGCGTTATAGGATTATACCGCTTATCAAATATATTGTCATATTTTGATCTGTGATGATTGAATGATGTCGCACTATTGTGTTGAACCCCTGGACTACACCTTTACACACACAAATATGGATTTCACGAGGAAATCGGTTAAGCCACAGATGATTTAAATTTAATATTTTTGAAATTGAAATTTTAATTTCAATTGAATTTGGAAATAGATTTGGGTTAAATATTAAAGCTTTTGAAAATGAGTTCAAATGATTTAATAAAATTTGTAATCTAAATGATTTGATTTAGATTTGAATTCAATTCAATAATTGGAAACTATGGTCTAAAAGACCATACCAGTTATAAATGTGTTTTATATGAATTTAAACCATTAAAAAGTATGATTTTGAGAATTTGAATTTAACCCAAGAACTTTAACTCGTGTAAATGAATCAGATTTTCCAAAATGAAAACTGTTTGTTTTCAAATGATAAAAGCTTTCATATAAGAAATGAAATTCCAATTTAAGTTAAAGGAATTTCAAGTTTGAATTGAAAATAGTTTTTCCAGTTATGAGTGAATTCTTTTTGAAAGCTATGAATTGAATCTGTTATTTTACCAGATTTAAAATGGTGATTTGTTTAAACCATTCGAAATGGAATTGTTTTGAAAGCTATCAATTAAATCTTTGTTTTAAAAGTTTAACGAGTTAATCAAATTGAAATGGAAATTGATTTGGAAAATCTGTGAATAAATCTTTGTGAAACTGGGTGAATTTTATGAATTGAATCTTTTTGTTTAAAAAGATTAAAATGGTAATTTGTTTAAACCATTTGAAGAGAAGTTTGGGTAATAAATTGTGACTTAATTGAAATCCCAATATCCATATATTTTTAAATATTACGCTCATTATTCGGGTTAGCCGGGAGAGGACCTTTGTGTCACATAACCCATTCCGAATAATGATACGTCGTATATGGATAGCATTTGAAGACCGGTTGAAGACCGGGTATTTGCGAGAACGATAGGATAACATATCGATTGTCTCTGCACTGAGTTGCTCCAGTATAGAGATTTCCTAAGTGATGGTAAGTCCGAACGGGATTGTGAATACTCGGATTGCAAGGGCTTCTTCGGAAGTGCCTTCGGTTCTATACGATCCCGTAACAGACTTGTATGGTTGTATGTCCGACACTACACTTTGAGATATAAAGCAGATTTCTTTCAAATACATTTCTGTTGGTGGCGGAGAATTTATTCTCTTAGCTTAACACCCTTCTCTGAGACGTACGAGCTTAGAGGTTATGTAGTTGAAGGTTATCAGCGATATACTCCCAATTTGGTAATGTGGCATGCTGAGTGTTGCTGTGTGTTGATCATTTGCTGATCATTTGTTGATCAAAGCATGGCTTTGTGAAAAAGCGTAGCTTTGTGGACATGACCTCATCGAACCTCACAGACCGGAAATGGTCGAAACAGGAATCTTGCGGCAAGGTTATGAGGGTCGCGCCCTTTAGGGTATGTCATTTCCTTCTGGAAAAGGGTGGTATCATGGTTTGGAGCCCAGATACTTACTCATGTGGACACACGTTATTTATTATGTGTGATGTTGGTTACCGAGCGCTCGGATAAAGGTCCCAAAGGACCGGGGATGGCATATTCGTGTAGTAGTTACCTAGTTACAGAGGTACAGAGGTAACCCGGCCTTGTGTTGGCAGAGAGCCAGGTTGGTTTCTCGGGACGTCCATCCAAAGGCGTACCCATTGACAGTGGGAAGTTCCTTAGCCCGACCATTTGTTGGAAATCCAAATAAACAATACGAACCTTGTACGGTTTTAGCTGTATAACCTGCTATGGAATGTGGCGGTAACCTGCTATTGAACATAGTAGCTATAGTAGGCATACAATAATGGTTGTATGTTGGCTAAGATTAATATTGTATTTTCAAAATGTTTTTCTACACTATGCACTAATAATAATATCAAAATGATTTGTTTTGCGTAGTAAGCATCTTTGATTATCATAAGAAGAAATCTCCGCCAATTCTGCATTTGCATTGTGTGTGTGGCGGGAGGTCTTATGGTAGTTTCATTTTCCAAAAAGCATTGCGGGTTTCAATTTTTAAAACTCTTTTGTTGTTTGTTTAAAGATAAACTGTTTTTGTTGCTCACACCAGTCCCACAACTGACTTGGAGTTTATTGTTCCCTTCCTAAACTCTGGGTGCCCACAAATTTCCACACGGGCAGTCTAGAGTTGGGTTTTTCAGATATTCAGGTTTAGTAGACTAGTTGGAGTTAGTTCAGTGTTTGGAGTTCACTGACGACTGACGTTGATTATCTTGGTGCAACGTGATGGTGGCTCGAGCTGATGTTGGAGTTATTGGACTCATTCTCTTTTGTAGATTATTTGGAGTTATCACTTCTGTTATTTCTGCTGTATCATTATTTATCTCTAATATTGTTGTATCATAGTGATATCATCGTTGTATATCATTCTGGATATTGTATTCAGTTAAGTTGTATATGATATCATCTGTTTTCTTTCTTCCGCTGTGTTGTTATACTTAATGGTGTTATAAGCTCCAGAGAGCCAGATTCGGCGTTTGAATCTGCGGCATTTTGAGTACAAGTGAAGTACGGATGCCGATTTTCGAAGGCCGAGTCCGGGATCTTCACAACTGGTGTAGGGTCTCCCCATATACTTTAGCTATTAGCCCCTAGCTAAAATAAGTCCAAAACTCCGGTGTGTAAGGCTTGTCATAGGTGGGACTAAATCGAGGTTACACATAAAAGGGAATATACAGAGTAAAGATAGGTTATTGGTGAGCCCATAAAACCATTAGGTTCAGTTGACCCTAGGAAAAGATAATTAAAGGCAGTCAGCCCAGTATTGTGTCTAACAGAAGTTAGATTGTTGGTTATGTCTTGTAGGCCTGAGTCAGCCAATGGTTAATTGTTTGCCTAATAAAACTATAGTATGGACAGATGGTCCATTGATTTCCTGATTTTTATGCATATATGTATTTGCTATTATTATTATAATCAGTTTGAATGTAGGATTCTAATTTACAAAAGATATGCTTTTAAAAGGATATTAGTAAGGGAAAACCCGTTCCGCTAAGCGACGTGGTCTCACTTAATATCAGTAAATCGAGATGTAATAGTATTGTTCACACCAGGCTTTATGCCTGACTCGAAGTTTATGTTTTCCCCTTAAACTCTGGGTGCTCAAAAATTCAATTTGAGTATATTGAGAGTTAAGGTTTTTCAGGTTTAGCAGGTTGGACGAATAAGCTTCCGAAGACGTGCAGGGGGCAAAGCTAGCTATATAGGATATATTTAGTTTTATTTCTGCTATGATGTATTTATGACCGATATGTCTATCTCGTACTCTGATCATCTAAGGGGGCATCTTCATATGTCACTCTTAGCATAATTTGTAATAATTATACTTGATCAAAACCTAGGAATCATTTTGGGATTATGTAATTGAATATGAAATATGGATTTGAAATGTAATCAGAAAAGTTGATTTTAAAATCTGTGTTGATTTTATTTCATATTCATATGCTTCTGATATGATGGATACCATTAACATTACTGTATTTTGTCACCGAAAGTTAATACTATGGATGACTGCAGCATCTGTAGCACTTAGCTTGGAGCCTCAAGATGGGTGATGTTACAAACCCCTAACAAAGGACCTACCCTTAATTACAAACATCACTTCTCCTTTATGTTCTCTTATGAGTTAAGTCTTTCCTTTTAAGCTTATTTCATAATATCTTTGATGACATCACTCATGACATCATCCAAAAAGTATATTTCCATAAATGGTAATAAGTTTTTATTTTATTTTATTAATTTCCTTAGCAAATAAGTTTATGTAAAAAAATCTGAACAACTTATGACAGTTATAAAGTTGTTTGTCAATAAACGATTTTCGGTCGCATTATCGATATTTTTTCGAAGTATTATTTTTGTAAACATTTTCTCAAAACAAGTTTACCATCAATACTAATAATTTAGTTTTAAAAAATTTGTTAAATCATTTTAATAACATTTAATCAAAGATTCAAATATTTAAATAATTCGGATATTTAAATACGAAGTGTCCGAAATTTTGGGTCGTTACACTTTATAGTTAGCTTCTGGTTATACAAGATAAATGGTTGACTTAGGTATAACTTTAGGTTTCCTTAGGTGCCATTGGGTCCCACTATGTGTAGATATACCAGAATTTTGTGTCGGCACATGGACTTGTGTTAACGCATGGACTTTGGTCGACAAATGAACTTGTGTCAAAGTAACATCCACCACTTTGAGACTTGGAAATGAACTCCAATGATGCTACAGTCATCATTAAAGTTATTTGTAGGTGATAAGAGCGAGTTCAGTGTGTATGTTCGTGTACACACACACATACATACATATATATATATATATAACAGTCTAAGTAAACAGAGAACCTACAAATTTTCATTTCCCATGACTGTCTTAAGAGTCTACAATTTAATACAACCCAAACACATGCCCACACGATGGTCAAATACAATAGAACATAAATATAGTGCCATGTTTGACATATGAAGATGCCGACCCTGACATGACACTTAAGCAACAGAACTCTAAACAATTATTAATTGCAATCAAGCCTCATGTGCTTCCATCTTTGGTTATTCGTCCTTTCCAAAGCTTCCTGCTTAAGTCCACAAACTCAGCCTACTAAATTGAGTATCCATGTATTTATGGAGAAAATAATAATAAAAACATGGGTCAGATATAAAGTTTGGTATGAGTAATACGTTACCCTAAACACATCATATAGTGAGACCGTGCCATGAAAGCACGGAATGCGTTTTCCCCACACTGCTTAAAAAATGCACACGGCAACAAATTGCCTCAGGCAAGTTATAAATCATGTATAGACTATTCCCAAAACCCCATTGGCTCTGCACATGGTAACCCAACAAATTACCTTTTCTGGTGTCCTAGACTCACATAGTTCAATAATGCATGGTTTTAACTCATATCATTTTCCTCGAAGTATATCCTATGCATTTTGGAATATCAATTCATGTTGTGTAGTACATCCCTACATAGTTCAGTTCTTTATTTTATACTACAAAGTACAACCCTAAGCAGTTTTGGTTTCTTTAGTTTATAATGCAAAGTACAATCCTAAGTAGTTTCATTTCTTTTTTTGTACTACAAATTACAGCTCTAAGCAGTTTCATTTCATTTTCTTATACTGCAAATTACAGCCCTATGCAGTTTTATTTCTTTTTCTAAAGTTTAAACCCTATAAGAGAGTTACAACCACTCTAGTGAAAGCGTATAACCCCCCTAAATATCCTATGCCCCTTCGAAAAGATGAATGCCTCTTTCATGCCTTCCCAAGGCAATGTGTTTGAGTGAATGACCCAACTCGGTGTCAATAGCTCTTTCAAACCCGCATCCTTTTGTCCTTACTTCTTTCTTTTAGTTATATTTAGCTCCTTGAGCTTTACCTATTGTTCATTTATTAAGTTTCACTTATATACACTTGTTGTAGCGAAGTACAACCCTGCTCCGTTCTCGTATTATGGCTTAGTTCAACCATATCCTTACTCATATTGTGGCAAAATTCCTTCTTGTGCCTTTCTCTTTCGGTCATCTATGCCATTGCTCATATCACGACGTAGTTCCTTTCCATAACTTTCGTCTTTTCGCCTCTACACCATTCTTGTATTACGGTGTGGTCCCTTTATTCCCTCACTCATATTGCGATGTGATTGTCTTAAGTATTTTTTGGCTTTCGACGCGGTTTCATCCTATGCCTTTCGACTTCTGGGTTTTACCAACATTTCTGTCTTTTAGCGTAGTACTCTTATATGTAATACCGACTCTCCTTGAAAGTCAAGAGGGTCCTATATGTAATTCACTACCTTCGGCTTTGAGAACTTAGTTTATTTTCTAATGTTAGGCCACCACCGCAGCTCTACAACATATGAAGTTTAATACGACTGTTCTCACCTTTACATGTTCATCATCTGGTACGTTCAAACTCCACTTTTAGTTAGTGATAATGTCTTTTCTTTATCTTTTTATCTTTTATATGTGATCATGTCCCCAAATCATTTAATATTAGTTTCAACGTGTTGATGTACATAATATGTTTTAGTCCTTCACATATTAACTCTCAGTCTGTGCAGTTTTAACTTTGGTGATGACAAATTTCTTGATGTACATAATATGTTTCAGTCCTTTACATATTAGCTCTCGGTCTGTGCAGTTTTAACTTTGGTGATGACAAATTTCCACCAGGAAATACCTATAAATTTTTAGAAGAATTTTTGAATAATTATCTTAACCATTTTACTTATATTCCCATTTTCAAACCATTTTCTTTTATTTATTCACTAGGTATTTTTCTTTAAAAACCCATAACTAATTATTTCTACGTGGGAAAATTCTATAGTTTAAAATCAATTTCTAGAATTATGATTAAAACTTCATATTAATAGCATTTCAAAATCATTAGAGCAGAGAAACACATCGATACATCCCATGTTTAGCTATTTTTTTGCAAAACATTCATTAAAACATCATCTTTCTCATTTTAACACTAGCTTATACGAACTATACCATATTAAATTAAAATCGAATTCAAACACAGTGAAAACGGTATAAGGGTTTAGTATTACTCACATAGATCTTTAAATAATCTTGTTTTAATCCCCTTAATACCTTTTGGCTTCTGTTTTCTTCTTCTTGTTTTCTCTTTTTAGGAATCCACCATTAATGTGTTTCTCAATCTTTTATTTCATTTTTAAGTAGTATGAAATGAAGAAATGAGAAAAGTGTTATTTTTATTTTCCCACAATAATTTTGGTCATGGCCCTCCTAACCTTTTCCTCATTTATTCGCTGCCTTTTTCTTGTTCTTTTATCATGTATAGTCGACCTCATATGGTAAGCAAGTGTATACCCAAATGCTTCACCGTATTTCTTATTTATTTCTATAGAGTTACCAAGTTAATTTCTCATTTCAAGTTTTAATTCTTTAATTAATTAGTTATTAATTATGGGGTGTTACAAGCTTCCCTCTTAAAGGAATTTCACCCCCAAAATTCAATTAAGGTACAGTAATGATTTGCAATCTATGTCATGCCTAAGCTAGCATACTCACATAAGTTCCCCTATCCATGCATCATAATAGAAATGCACTAGTGCATTTACTAATATAAAACAATCAGCCATAATACTCATACATACATACATATAGTCTACAATAATACTACATAGCTAACACATATGCCTAGACGAAACAAACAACTTTCGATAAGTCCTCTTAATCTTATCCTCCATTTCCCATATGCAATCCTCCCTATCCTCAATCCACTAGACACATACTAGCTTCACTACTTTATTTTAAAGCTGCTTCTCGTCTCGGTCTACTATCAGAATCGTTTCCTCAGACAGGTCATGTTCGGTTCTATAACCAAGTTGTCTATTCCTCTTAGATTTACTATTGCTTCCGCATCTTTAATACACTTCTTCAAATATGATATATGAAATATATTATGAATGCTCACAAAATTCTTGGAAATTCCACTTGGTATACTACATTTCCGACCTTCTTTATAATCAGAAATGGTCTTACATATTTGGGTGCTAACTTCCTAGCCTTTCAAATATGTAGCACACCTTGCATTGGTGAAACCGTTATGGACATGTGATCGCCTATTGTAAACTCTAATTCTCTTATCCTCGTTCTGACATAACTCTTTTTCCTAGACTGCGTTGTCATTATTCTAGTATGTATCAACTTTACTTTCTCGGTAGCATCCTTCACCACATCTGGTCCTAACACAAGCCCATCCCCTATCTCCATATAACAGACTGGAGATTTACACGGTATTCCATACAATGCCTTAAGTGGTTCCATACCAATACAACTCTGGTAGTTATTATTGTATGAAAACTCTACCAAATGTAAGTATTCTTCCCAAGATCCCCTAAAATCTAAAATGCAGGCGCTTAGCAAGTCTTCAAGGACTTTATTGGCCTTCTTGGTCTATAAATGGTATGCAGTGCTCAATGAGTCTTGGTCATTGGTTATAGTGTTAGACACTCCATGTAGCCTCACTACTGGCATAATATATATCTCTGCCAACTTCGATACCACTCTTATGGCCTTTACTGGAATGAAGTGAGCACACTTAGTTAATCTATGAACTATGACCCATATACTTTTATTCCCCGCTTTAGACCTTGATGATTCATCAATGAAATCTATAGACATTGAATCCCATTTCCAAATCAAAACCACTAAAGGCCGCAAAAGCCCACTCGGCTTTTGATGCATTGACATCTATCGAACAACTATAGTTAGGTCTGAGTTGAAGCATTGGAAAACACAATTCAATATAAAATTCATCTCCTCGATTATTTGAGGTTAGTATCATGGTCAATTGTGGTCAGCTCAAAGTCAATGTCTTTAGCCAAAGCAATATGATTAATAATAATTTTTATTATTGAATCAAGGATTTTCATTTGGACTTACAAAGTTGAATGTGGATGATGTTGGAACTTTAACCAAAACCAAATTCCATAAGTTCTAATGTGATATAGTTTTGAAGAAGAGAATTGATGTAAATAATTCTTACTACCTGGTACCGCTTATAATAAGTAAAATTAGATTTTACTAAAGATGTCTAAGCAATAAACCAGCTAATATATCACACCACTAGCAAAGGTGATGTGCGAATGTTAATATTTGAATTGTCAATATTAATCATCAATGAAATTTACACCTTTGAGTCGCACAACCAAAATTATAAATACTCCGAATGAACCACATAATTTAATTAATTTATAATCATTGTAAATTAATTAAATTTAATATTTATGAAATATTAAGTATTAAATTTTGATTGATTGGTTCAAATATCATTAGTATCGAACAAAGTGCGTATACATAAAAGTTAAAAATGCGCATTAATGTACGATGTTGGTAAAATATCTAAATCGGATTTTAATAAAATAAATCCTACATTGGTTTTAAATAAATTAAATTAGTTAATATTCATGAAATATTAAATATTAATTTTATTTAATCTATTTGATTACCATGTTTGTTTTATAAGGTGTGTATATAATGGTTATAAACGCGTGTATCGATATTGGATAAACATTTAAATTTGATTTAAATGAAATAAATATTAGATAATTTTGGAAGATTTTGTTGCCCACTTCTCTCCATATATAGTCGGTCAAGGGGGCAAGGGTTAGTTTTTCAAATTGGATTTGAAGAGGCAAGAAATTAATTAAAAAGGAAAGGGAAAATCTCTAGCATTGATTCTCCTTTTATTACTTTTTTTAAAATAGAAATTCTTTCCGTTGATTTCTAATATTTCTTTATCTCTTCTTTAGCCTAATTTTCATAGCGACCTGGGGAAAAGAAATTAAGAAACATAATCAAATAAAAATTAAAAAAGGAGGTTTTCATCCCCTAATTCTTACCAAAATCAATTCTATTGAGTTTGAGTCCAAGGGCTTTTTGATTCATCATTTCAATGTGTGATTTATAGGCCACATTCAAGTTAATTTTCAATTAATTTATTTAAATGTCTCATCATTCGTATGTTTGGTTATTGTTATGTGTTCAATTGTTCATCGTGTAATATATGAATCCAAATCCTCTTTCATCTCAATCGAATATTTGACTATTGAATTATTTTATTTTTGATCTACATATGTTCTTCCCCTTTATTAATATATGTTCATCTCAAATTGATATGTTCAGATTCTTTGTCACCATTGTTATTTTGTTGCTATTCTATATAATGTTTAGATCTGCTTATTCTTATTATGAATTTACACGTGCCTAACTACTCTAGTTCCTTTTATTTTCTTTTAGTGATTTTATTAAAAAAAGAAGGAATTTGAAAGTTAATTTTGATTTAGATCTATTTTACTCTTATAAAACTTACATATACACCATAATTGAATTGTGCTAACTTTTTATTGTTCCTTGAAGATTATTTTCTATGATTATACAAACATTTGAATATTGTTCATGTAGTAAGAATAAAAAAAAAAATTGGTCAAACATTTATGAATGGACTTTTGTGAAAATTATATTTTGTCTCCTTTTCTAAGTTTAATAGTTTAGGAAATATTCCTAAACTCCCTATTATATTAAAAGTTAACCTAGATTGCTTACTTTAAATGACTTACTAACATATGTGTACACACACACACATATATATTATAAAATACCATGTTCATAATTATAAGTTGCTCTAATTCTAAAATGTTAAAATTGTAATTTTGCACATATGTGTGCGTGTGTATGGAAATATACATGTATATATGATACCTTAATTCAAATTTATCAAATATTTATAACGTAGTTTTGTAACTTTTAATGTCAAACCTTTCTTTAATTGAAACCAAATTCATTAATATTTTTTTGAGAAAATGAGTGTTCCTTCTTGAGGAGGAGAGCACTCATGTAATTTTATTCCACACTTTAAAAATTACATCCAACAAGCCTGGAAGGCAGCAATACCCCTTATAGAAGGAAAAAACTTCCTCTTGCAACTTAAAACCCTAATAAGCATGACCAAAAACAAGGAGCTAGAGAGCTGTTGCTATGAGATGGTCTTTACTTAAAACGAAGCTCCAATGGAAAATCAACCTATGTGTGTATACTCTAGGTGGGTCCACTCCATCTAAGAGATAGTCTGAAACAGCCTCAACAAAATGCTAGTAGAACAGAGGTGTTATTCCCCTAGTGAATAATATGTTCCATTCCTAGTTTAACAGTGTCAACATTCTTTAAAATAGATTTCAAAAAATGTGAAAAACGATTATTACTGCAATCAGTGATGTGGTATAGGTTAAATGTACCTCCATAGTTTTGGTTGGATATTAATTATTTCCAAATAAGGTTGTCATTATTTGTGCTAAACTTCCATAACCATTTATCTTGGAGGGATATGTTAAGGTTATGTAAGTTTATGATTTCTAACTCTCATTCTTCTTCAGATTTGTAAATTGTTTCCCAATGAACAAGATAATTTAAATTACTACACTGTTTGTCTCTCCCCTATAGGAATTGCCTTTAATTTTGTATATTTTATTAATTACCTTTCAGAAATAGGTAGAAGGACATCCAGTAGATGGGTAAAGCCGATAAGACCAAATTAATCAACACAATCCTACCAATCCTAGAGAGGAATTTACCATTCCATGTTAATTTTTTGTTAATTTCATCTATTATTGTGAGCCAATCATCATGCTTAAGTTTCATTGGTCTAACAAGGAAACCTAAGTAGCTTATAGGGAATTTCATTGTAACGACCCACCTTTTCGACCATCGAAAGTCAACATCAAATACATCTACGGTATTCAAATGTCGAACATCCAATCGTCGGAAAGGTAGATTTTTAGGGTAAAATTAAAAGAAAAGAACAAAGAACAGGGGAAACAGAATCTCATAGCGGAATCGATAATATATAATATAACAAAGACAATATAAACTATCACTCTAAAATATAGAGTACATCAGAGTTAAAAATAAACCTTATCAACTGGACAATTATAAAATCCTAGTCTTACAATTACTGATAGGTGTACAATATAATACAGCGGAACTAAAATACTATGGAAACTGAACATCCAGCTCTTTTCTAAGAACTCCATATCACCAAACCCAACATGGAAAAATACTCGGTCTGACCCAAGCATTATAATAAAATAACACCCGAGTCGGTTTGGAAAACCAGCGTGAGAAAACTCAAGTAATGGGATAAGCATAAAACAATTGGTGCGACCACGCCACAAACACAGAACGGGGTTTCACCCTACCAGAACAACATCCAGACATGAATGAATGGAAATAAACAATAGAAACAAATCCAACTATAAAGGATGGGTACCAATAAGAACAAATCTCATACTTAATGAATGAGCATAAATAATATCATAATCCAGACTTAAAAGAACGAAAATAATTTGAATAAAATCCAAACTGAAAAGAATAGACAAATAAGGTAAAAATCCAAACATGAAAAATTGATAGAAATAATTAAACATAGAGAAGAGCACAAAGCACTTCTCGATGCAATTAAGGAAACAATTCAAAGATTTAAATTAAACAAGGAAAGAGAAGTTTTACCAACAATGACTAGGAGGGTGCACCCCCTTACTCGCTCTTTGGTTTTAGTCATTTCCAATAAAGGATATCAAAGCTCAAATAAGCAACACATCGTCCTAAATTGACGAAACACAAAAGAAGAGAAGATTAATTCCAAGGTTCAAATCGAAATAAGGAGAATGAATTTATTCGACATAACTAGGAGGATGCTCTTCCCTATACTGAAAGTATACCACTATCTAAAATATACTTGAGAGCCCACGCCAGACACGCATCACTCTTGGGAACTTCCAAGCTGGACCTCACTTCACACGAGCATCCGAATATACCCACATCAATCTATGCATGCTACCAATACTACTAGATAAATGTGTAAATACCCTAAGGGGTATGACCCACATGGCTTGGCTCCCACTCACTCTTTTGTTTTAGTTGTCCACGGTGTTGGACGTTAATGCTCAAAACGAGCCATAAATCGTCTTATATTGACAAAGCACATAGAAAGATATTAGAATCGATGGTTGATAAATTAACTATCAGAAACAAACTAGTACTATTTCGAGAAAAACAATGAACATGACAAGCTAGGGCAGTGTTGCTATCTAACTTGACTTGACAGCATTCTTATCTTTAAGAATAGCAAGAGTTTAAATACTCCAAATGAGCAAACAAATCATCTTGAATTGAAGAAACACAAAGAAGATAACAGAATCAAAATCGATAGTCAATAAATCAACTATCTAGAATAATAAAGAGATTTGTGTACGGGAGTTAAATTGCATACAGTTACCTCCAATAAATGAATCAAGCTTTTAAAACATTTGATTCACACTTGTGCTTGATTTTCACTTTTCAAATATTTGTAAAACACATTAAATGCACTCTTTGAAATATTCTTTTAAAAATGGTAAATTATAATACTAAGTGTATTAAAACAAGGGTAAAAAACAGATGTCATTAAAACATTGTTTACTATAAACCCAAACAATTTACACGTAGCTTTATTTTTAAACAATTCCGTTTAATGGATTTTCTCATTTATAAATTTTAAAAACAACATTTATTATCCCAGAAGATAATAAATCAATTTAAATACCTTTATAAATTTAAAACAATATTAATCATCCCGAAGGATCATTAATCAAACTTTAAAATCTTTTTAATAAATCAATCAATTATCTTTAAACACTTCTGTCAAATTAATTAATTAACTTTAAAACACTTTTATTAAATCAGTTAATTAATTTAAAATACTTTTATTAAATCAATTAGTTAACTTAAAACACTTTTATTTTATCAGTTAATTAACTTTAAAAACACTTTTATTAAATCGTTTAATTAACTTTAAAACACTTTTATTAAATCAGTTAATTACTTTAAAAAGCTTTTATTTAATCAGTCAATTAACTTTAAAACATCATTAACGAAAATGATTAATTAACTTCAAATATCATTAACTAAAATGATTAAATAATTTTAAATATCATTAATTAAAATGACTAATTAAATTCAAACATCATTAATTAAAATGATTAACTCAATTCAAATACCATTAATTAAAATGACTAATTAATTTGATAATCATTAGTTGACTTAAAACATCATTAATTAAAATGAGTAGTTACATTCAAATATCATTAATTAAAATGATTAATTAATTTTAAATATCATTAATTAAAACGATTTATTAAACTCAAACATCATCAATTAAAATGTTTAATTAAATTCAAATATCATTAATCAAAATGATTAATGAATTTTAAACATCTTTTTTGTGAAAATACAAGCTCAACTTCAACACACAAAGGTTTAGGGAGATGATATTCAATAAGTGACGATATAGCGAGAAATTGCTATAATGACACTTAAACAATTCAAATAGACTGTCACAATTATTTCAACTAAACATCAATCTAAGCAATAAGAGAATATAAATAAGATGCAGATAATGTAAATAAATAATGGCGAGAAACCCTTTGGGTCTCTCTACAAATGTCCCATGTAAATCACATATATGTATGCACTTCGAAGTGTCCCATAGCGACCTATTTGCTACAAAAACACTCCACTTCTACTTTTTTCCCCTGTAACAAAATGGTTATTTATGCCATCTGCTAATAGGCGAGAACAAACAATAATATATAGTTATATGAATTCCCTATAATCAGATAATATGTCAACTGCATTCTAAAGTGGGAATTCAACCAAACAATCGATCAAACCACAATATAAACTGTAATTTAAGCATTCAACAATAATCTATAGCATCACAACTATTATTAGTTAATTAATGGTGAGTAAGCTCACCAAAATTCTAGTTATCGCCAAAGTGTTCCGGTTTGAACTAAAATCGAACGGACTTTCGATTTTAGTAGAAAATTCTACAAGCTCCAAACTCCACCAATCTAATTAAAAATGTAGATAATGATTCCACGAGTGCAACACCACTGACCACGTTCGATTTGGACCTAGTATGAACAAGTTATGGGTTTTATAAGATTTGGAATTAAATAATATAATTAATCCTTAGCATGAACTAATCTCGACTGCATGAAATAAAAACCTCGATGTTCGCTTTCACCACCTACGACCGCCGCTTCAAGGCTCCTTCCGCTGCCGCACGCCTACAAATGGTTGTCCCAACCACTCCACATCCATCGACACCGGCCTTGTCCCTTATCCCTCCGTTGTCGCTGAGAACAAAGCATTTAAAACTGGCGCATTCGAACTCATTTTCTGGCCAACTCCGGCCATGTCGCGCCAATCCCATCGATCAACAAGTCCAACACATTAAGGCGAACATCTTTTATATTGAGGCCCTAACCTAAAATCGCCTCTAGGGATTCTGATCATTGAGGGTCATTAGATGGAGGAAAACTAAATGGTGGCTAGGTTTTCTAATTAGGTTTTGGGCAAAACAAGAGAGGGGTGTGGATCCTTATATAGGAATCAATTCGACATTATCCATGCCTAAAATACACGAACTCCAATTGAGGTGTGCTCACTGGTGTTCCTAGCCAAATAATCCTATTTTGAACTCAATGGAACTATTTCCGGGATCTAATTCCAACGTATATAAAAGTTAACCTTTTCGATTCATTTAATTTACGAACCGAACTCGACCTTCTAACTCGAAATCAAACAGTCGAAATATATCGATACTTACACTCATTTCGGTTTGCTCAGACCATCTAGACCTAATGGAAATAATCTCAAGTCCTAAAAAGTACGTCTACGAAAATCAAGTTTTCAGCTCATCGATAAAATAAATCAATTAAATATTTAAATATCCAAAATTTGAATATTCAGAGCACCCTAAAAATACTGGTTATTACATTCATCATATAGCAGTTTTGAGTAGTAGCGACTTGGTTTTTAATATTTTGTATGTCATTTAAGACCCAAACAGAGCTCTAAGTTGGTACTTAAACCAGATAGAAATTCAAAGCTATGTAAAACAAATTTAAGTGTTATAACATGTCATGGCATGTGAGAAAAGAATACCATAGTTGTAACATCCCAGAATTTTATCGTTTTCATTTTGAATATTTAATTAATTTTAAACATTTAAATAATTGTTTTTTAAATTTAATAACTTATATTCAAATATAATGATTATTTAGATATTTAAATTGTGAATTAAATATTAATTAAATAGATTTGATAATCCTATTTAACTCCTTTTAATTAATAAATAATAACGGTGAACTCATTTTGCAAATTTATTTACAATAATAAATAATTTGAAAAAATAATAAGACAATAAATTGTTAATAAAATGATTCAATTTTTATTGTATTATTTTTAGTTGAATTTATTTGATTTTTCCATGATTTTTAATTTTTAAAATATTTGAATTGTCGTTTGACAATTTTTGGGCAAATGATGGTAATTCTATGATTTTACATAATACGATAACTAGTGTATAATATTTTTGTTTGGTGATCGTATCGCATTTTTGGGCACGATCGTATTTTTGTTTTGTCGTTCGGGGTTCAAACAAAACTCTTAGCAATGACGGGTTGGAAATTGCAAAATAAACACAAGGTCAACTCTTCCATTAATGCAATGCTTTAACTCATTCCCTCTTCCTTTCTATTTTCGTTTTCAAAAAACTTCCAGTAAAAGAAATTTAATCCACGTGTTCAAAATTAATATTCATTCAAATACTCAATGAAAAATTTCAAAACAAAATTCTTTGAACTTGTATTGATTCGATATACGATTCTACACCCATTTTGATTTGTACGACCGTGTTTGGCGAAGTTCGACGATTATGGGAATTGTAGGCATTGAGGTTTTAGGTGAAATAGAGAGTGGCATCGTCTTTCTCTTGGCAAGAGGCACCTTGGGGAAGCATCCGTTGGTGGTCTGATCCTTGTGTAGTGATGCGCAACTTTTGGCCTAGGCATAGGGATTCGGGTGTTACATTTTTCCTAAGAGGTGTGAGTTCTTCGAGGTAGCAATGGATATGTGGAGAATACGAAGGGGGAGTTGTTGGCGAAATCAGATTGAAGTTTCATCGAGTAGGGTAAGAATTTGGCATGCGTGCACGCGACCATGATGGGTTCATTAGTATCAGCGTGCATGACTTGGAAATCAAAAGGAGGGAGATGAGGTTTTAATCTTGATTAAAGTGATTAATTGGTTAATTATATAGTTAATTATTTTAATTTATCTAAAATCTTATAAATCCAATAACTACTGCATACGAGGTCGGATTTAGATGTGGTCTTTTGCGTTGGACTCTTATTGATGTTATCTACATGGAGGAACTGGTTTCGTTGGATATGGAGTTAGCAGAAATTTGAGCTAAAATCGAACGTGATCAAACTGGAATGCTAAAGCATCAACTGGAATTTCTATGAGTTTACTCACCTCTAGATAAACTATATGATATCGGTATTGCTATAATTTATTGTTGAATGCTTGGATGATAATTTATACTATTATTTGGTTATTTATTTGGATTTTAAATTCCTGCTTGAAAGACGGATGACATAAATAACCATTGTGTTGTAGGGGATAAAAACAAAAAGGAAAGTCAGAGTGTACGTAGATGAATAGGTCGCTATAGAATACTTCGAAATACACATACATATATGTGATTTACATGGGACTTTTATAGAGAAACCCAAAAGGGTTTCTTGCCAACGTTAATTTACTTATATTCTTATATCACTTATATTGTTCTTTGGTTGAAATTATTTATGACATATAGTTTGATTGTAGAAGTGTCATTACAATAATTATCGTTGTACACTTAAACTCTTGTTGTGTGTTAAACTTGAGCATGTGATTTTACAAAATAAATTTTTGGACGTGTTTTTTTAAATTGTTTAAACTATATTTTCAAAAAGTTTGGGAATTTTGAAAATAAAGGATAAGTATTGATTAAAATTTATAAAAGAAGTTATATATTTGATTAATTATCTTTTGGGATAATTAATGTTGTTTTAAATTTATAAAAAGATTACAAATTTGATTAATTATTTTTTGGATAATTAATGTTGTTTTAAATTTATAAAAAGGTTATAAATTGGATTAATTATATTTCGGGATAATTAATGTTGTTTTAAATTAATAAAATAGAATATTAATTTAATTAATCATTTTAAATAATGATGTTTAAGATTAATTAATCATTTTCATAATAATGTTTACGATTAATCAAAATGATGTTTAAAATTAATTAATCATTTTTCATAATGATGATTAAGATTAATCAAAATGATGTTTAAAGTTAATTAATTGATTTAATAAAGGTGTTTAAAATTAATTTACTGATTTAATAAATGATGTTTAAAGTTAATTAACTAATGTAAAAAGGTGTCTAAAGTTAATTAATTGATTTATTAATGGAGTTATAAGTTGATTAATCATCTCTTGGGATAATTAATGTGGTTTTAAACTTATAAAAGAATTAGATCATTTTTTTTCAAGACGATTAACATTGTTTAAATTTTATAAAAGCATTTTAATCGATTTATTATCTTCCGTGATAATAAATGTTTTTAAAACTTTGTAAAAGATAGTTTATAAATGAGAAAAATCTTTTGAAAGGAATTGTTTACAAAAATAAAACTAGGTGTAAATTGTTTTGGGTTTGTAATAAACAATGTTTTAGTGACATTTGTTTTTGACCCATCTTTTTAGTACACTTAGAAATATGATTTACTCTTTAAAAAGAATATTTTAAAGGATTTTTTTAAGTTTTTTACAAATATCTGTAATGTGAAAACCAAGCACAAGTTTAGATTTTAAAAGTTTAAAAGGTTTGATTCAGTTACGGAAAGGATAAGAAATTTAATTTCCATAAAAGGCATCGCTTATATGGAAAGGATTTAGTCATACTCTTAGCACTAAACACCGAGGTATGGAAACTCGTTTCTATCTTGGAGGTTAAAGTTGTGTTCAAGGCAATGCCTAGAGGTAACACAACTTTAACTTACCCGGCTTCATTTTTAATCGAGGGATGGTACAACTTTGAAATCGACGAGTAGTGGTAATGCCGTGAGATTTAACTTCCATATATGATCATTTTTATCATTCATAATAGTTGATTTATTGACCATCGATTCAGCTTTCTTCTTTGTGTATCGTCAATTTAAGACGATTTGTTGATTACTTGAGCATTGATATCCTTTGCCGGAGAATGACTAAAACCAGAAAGCGAATAGACGTCAAGCTATGTGGAGTTGCTCCTGTTAGGGTATCTTCATATCTACTCTAAATTGGATTCGGTGGTGTGCATGTGGAGATGTGAAATACTCGGATACTCGTAAGGTTTGTGGGGTCCGGCATGTATATTTCTAAGAGAGTCACAGGAGAAAATGACCTTCCCAAGTATATTGTTTAGGGGTATACTTTTGGTAAGGGGGAGCACCCTCCTAGTCATTGTTGGAAAAATTTCTTTTCCTTGTTGTTGATTCAAATCTTTGAATTGTTTCTTAGTTGCATCGAGAAGTGACTGAAGCTCTTCTCGATGTTTAATTATTTGTGTCCATTCTTTAAGTTTGGATTTTGACCTTGTTTATGCCCATTCTTTCAATTTTGGGTTTTGTTTTAATTTGTTTCCATTCATTCATGTGAGGAAGTTGTTATTGGTAAAACCCATTCCGTGTTTAGCAGCGTGGTCTTACAAAATTATTATATGTTCATCATATTATTCGAGTTTTTCATGCTGGTATTTCCAGACCGATCCGGGTGTTATTTTATTATAATACTTGGGTCAGACCGAGTATTTTTCTAGGTTGTCATTGGTGGGATATGGAGCTCATGGAGTAGAGCTAGATGTTCACCCACCGTAGTATTTTATTTCCATCGTATTATTATATATACTCATCAGCAATTATAAGCCCAAGAAGTTATAACTATCCAGACTGATGATGTTTGTTTTTAACTCTGATATACCATGTACTTTTGAGTGATAGCTTTTACTGTCTTTGTTATATTACATATTATCGTTTCCACTGTGAGATTCTATTTCCCCTACTTGTTCTTTTTATTTTACCCTAACAATCCACCTTTTTAGTGATTGGATATTCGACTTTGGAATACCGCGGATGTATATAGTGCCGACTTTCGATGGTCCAAAAGGTGGGTCGTTACAACTGGTATCAAAGTTAAAGGTTGAGCGAGAACCTTGGGTTTGGTAGAGTATGGCTCATTAGAGGTAGGGTAAGTGACACCCTAGAATGAGTTGAATGTACATATATATAGAGAGCATATTTGTTATTTCTATAAAAATGTATTATGCTAATTGGTCTATTAAGTTGTTTATGGATTCTGGTCGAGACGTGGGACGCCATAGTTCGATGGGGATTTCTAAATTCTCGAACAAGGCAAATAGACACGATATTGAGTTTTGAAATTTCGGTAATTTAATATTTTACCTAGGATCATATATTTTATATATATAAAGGAATAATTTTCAAATTGATATTGTTATTTATGTGAGTTTGTTTGTTTGTTAATGATAATATATTTTTATTATCATTTTTGTTTGATTTGTCATGCTCGGATCATTTATGAGCATTGACTATTGGTTGTCGATTGTGAATATATGATCAACCAATTTATGAGCATTTATTGATAATTGTGAGTACATTAAAATGAACCCCATATGAATTAAGTTTCATAATTTGATTATAAGGTGTTCAGTGAAAATGTTAAGTTAACAGTCATCATTTCAAAATGTTGAATTCAAAACAAACTTTTGATAAAAGTTGTTTAATACAATCTAAATGGAAAGATAAGACATTTAGAGTATAAATATTTGAGAAAATATTATTATAATAAAGGAGAATTATTATAAGATGAGATGATTTTATATAAAGAAAGTATTATAATATAAGATGGGTTAAAGGTGCATTTTATATGAGTATGATATATAAAATGATTTACCTGATTTATAAATTGTGTTTTATAAGTAAAAAGAGTTTTTGAGAATTTAAATCTCGGTATTGCTTGAATTGATTTCAATTTTTTTTAAGAAAAGTAATGATAGTATTACTTGGAAATAATTGCAAGTGTGAATATTTCAAAGAGAAATTTTAATAAAAATATATTTTCTTCGGATAGTTCCGGGAAATATCTCGTTTAGTTTTGTGGTAATCTGAATAATCTTCTAAGTGACGATCGAATGTTGCTTAGGCGAACATTGTAGTGCACTTAGTAAATTATTCTCTTTACCATTAAGCGATCGAAATAAGTTCGAATTCGAACGAACCCAAAGTGAGTGTTGGTGAATAAATTATTAAAGTTATTTTATATATGTATATATATATATAGAACTATATGTAGTATGATATTCTAAAGGATTTTGAAATAAAAACTGGGTATTTAGTTCTTAAGTTTCCTTAAAGGAAATGGATTTAAAATAAAAAAAGGTATTTGGATAAATAATTTGATAAATGAAAAATTTTGAACTCTTAGATAGAAAAGGGATAATTTAGCTCAAGTTTTAAATGGGTTAAATTTGATATAAAGGTTTTAATAAGCATTGTTTTGTTAAAACCATAGTTTTTGGTTTAATATCTATGTTGTGTATACTATTTGATGTTACCGAGCCGACTAAGTAAACATCTTTCCGTAGAACACTCTAAGGTGGAAGGTTGTAACGACCCGCCATTTTGGACCATTCACGTCCATTATAAGTGTATAGGTAGACACTCATGCCGGAATTGAATTGCTCAAAATACCGCGTTGTTAATTTAAATTTGGCAAAACTGAACATATACAGTAAATAAATAATCACAGATCACAGACACAGAGTAATAAGTGCATCGGAAATAAAAGAGATAGTAGTTCATGAAGCTACTATATAAATATATAAGTTACATCAGAGTTAAACCGGATACAACGGAAGAGTAACACGATACATCAGATACAAATCAGAATACATCACTGGAATCATCGAATACTGAAAGTAGAATAGATGGCTGGATCTTCAAGCAAAGCTCCAACTCCAAAGGTGAGTCTCGAATACTGGTACACTCAGTCTGACCCGAGCGTAAAGCAAAAACACAAGACACTCGAGTCAGGATTAACATTCTTATATTAATAAATCCAACTCAAGTGAAATAGCAATTGAAATACAAGTAACTCAAAGGATGTTTGGAATAACCATCCTTTAAGGATCCGTTAAACTATCTACTAGGTAGTAATGTACGATAAGTAGATAATGTCTATCAGTAATAATAAGATATCAAAATAGCGTTAAGTCATGGCCCATTCCACCCTTAACACATTTTTATTCCCAAAAGCATATACAAGACCGTAGTTTCCCCAAAACCGGAAGTCACCAGAGGGCAATCCATATACTAAAGGTACAAATCAAAATCGTAGTGGTCGCGTATAAATGGAATACAAGTATGACAAGGCACATGAGGCAATACCCAAGGTAGTGATACTACCGTTCGCCTGATCCGGACTGGTGAGAACACAACGCCGCAGCGCCCGCAACACCGTGAAACAACACTCCCAAAATCAAGGGTGCACCAATCGACAACAAGTATAAGTAGTTCGAAGAAGTGTGTCCACTTGAGGTATCAATCCTCCATTGGCCCGGCACAGCTCCTGTTTTAGTCATTTCCAATTTGACACAAGTGTCAAGGCTATCCATTATCGTTCTCTTTCTTCAGTCATCACGTACATCATTCCAACCACTTCATTCTGGATCATCACTCCGCGTATAGTTATTAAAGTGGTTTTCGGTTTAGATAGAGAGTATATCCATAACCGAATTCCGGTCTCTTTAATAACCTCCGTAATTATTTCACCGATTGGTCGTTTAATATATTTCAAAACCAAAACAATTTCAATTTCAATCAGAGTTTATAAACCAACATTTCATTTGTCTTTCCAAATCAATTTCCATAATTTACGTTTCAAACTTCCAAATTACCATTTCAAAATCTTATAATTCAATTTCAATCTTTATATTGAAAACAATTCAAATATTGATTCAAGTTCGTACAAAAGTTTCATTTCAAATCATTTGAATTAACTTAAATTAACATTCGAATCAATTTAAACTTATTTATCGATTTCATTCAATATTCGTTAAGTTACTTTATCATTCAAAATGATTTCTATTGAATTTCCAATTCATTAAATCCATTATTTAAATTCAACTTCACTATATCAAAACTTACAAATTTAATTAAATTAAATTCATCAAATCAGTTCTTTCGATTTCAAGTCTTACATCAATTCCAAAGTATCACATTTTCATTTCTGGTTAAAGAAATTCAATTTCACTTATTTAATTACTTAAATAATTTTCCAAAACTTAATTAATAAAGAAACTCAATTTCAATTATTTACGAAGTAAAATTCACTTATTCTGAAGTCCAATTTCTCTTATTAAAGAATTCAATTCAATTTAATCATTAAATAATTCAATCTTATTTAATTATTAATTAATTCAAAACTTAATTTTTAGATAATTCCAAAGTTTAATAATTTCAAACTTAATTTTTTACTTTCAAACTTAATTATTAAATCCTTTCAAACTTAATTCAATCATTTCTCAAATTAAACATCGTTCTTTCATCAATTACATTGTTAACATTTTATTTCATATTAAAATATTAACATTTTCCTTTCGTTAAATTCAAATTCCAACTTCATTTCAAAACCATATTATTTATTCAAATAAAATCTTCGTTTTATTTTTAAATCAAATTATTGACCAATCGGGTTTTATTTAATTTTCTTTCCTAGGTCAAAGTTCAATTTGGGTATTTATCATTTCAACCCGATTCCAATTCAATCCAAAAATCAAAGCATATAAAGGGAACTTGCAGTGTGATAACTGGGATGGTGTCAAAGTAAATAATCAAGCAATAACAACAAACAATAACAATCCAATAATCAATTCAAATAATCCCGAAATAACCGTATTAATTCGTATTGTTATTTGTACGAATTAATATAATTATTTCTAGAATCTACACTATCATTTCATGTAGATTAAAGATTATTACATTACAGTTTTTCACTTGTCATCTATTTACAATTTCATACATCATCAATTTAACATCATACATTCAGTGGTTCAATATGTAATTAAACGAATCCTACGTGTCAATAAATTCAACAGTTAAAGGGGTCATATTATACAAATGTCAGTTAATCAAATTTAACATTTAATTATCCTATATCAAGTTCAATTTCATACTATTTATCATTTTAACATTAACAATTTAACGTCCAATATAAACATCAACGATCAATCAATTATCAGCCAAACTGTATTATCATCGCATAAATAATTAACAGATAATGGTGTCAGATGTCACAGATGAACTGATACAGGTAATAGCATATATAACAGTGTCATTAGCTAATAGCAGCATATTTCAATTGTCGTTTCAATTGAAATCAAATCTAATAAATAAAAGAACGTCAATCGTGAGTGAGTGCTCACCTTCCGAGGCTAGAAAGAACAAGAGATGATACGGATACGCACACTGATACGGACACTGACATTGTGTTACAAATCCACCGTAACGCTAGATGGTCAAGATTTTGATGCAGAAATCAGTCACGACGGACGAAGCTGATAAAGAGGAATAGACGAATTCAAATCAAAATAGGATCGACGAAGGTGACTAAAATAAGTGGTCTTATATATATAACTAT
This sequence comes from Allium fistulosum, assembly GCA_030737815.1. Taxonomy (NCBI): domain Eukaryota; kingdom Viridiplantae; phylum Streptophyta; class Magnoliopsida; order Asparagales; family Amaryllidaceae; genus Allium; species Allium fistulosum. The sequence continues at coordinate 995,589,435 of CM060907.1, forward strand.
ACATAACCATAAATCACAAAAAAAAAAAAATTTAAATTATATATATGGTTTCCAAAATCATTATTTCAAATTAAATTAATAAATTAAAGTCCAACATATATAGATATAAAAATTGAATCAATACATTAAAACTTAAAAGTTTTTTTTTCTATAATTTATTATTATATAAATATATTTTACTTCGCTTGAAAAATCATATACGGTTAATAAAACTTACATTTACAAAATAAGGCTTATATATAAATTTAAACAAACCCAAAACTGTTATATAGTTATTAAAACATATTATCAAAAACCAAACATATATATGTATGACTCTCGATCAGCTGTACTTCATATAATATGCTTTATATAATATAAATAGCTCACACATCCCCAACATATAAATGTAACTAACCCTGTTCCAAAAATGTAACATACTTTAAAATATCCACTTGCTGCTCAAATAGACAACATGCGTGAAATAAATTTATTTCTTAAAATTTACATAGCTATCAACTTAAAACATAATAATAAAATAATAATAATAATGACCAAATGAAAATACTCAAACTACACACTGTAATATTTAAGTCAAATTTTATTATAAAACAAACATACACATTTTATTAAATGTAAACATATCAGCAAGCCATTAAGTACTTGTAAATAAACTTACCTTATTACTATGTATACATATACGGTATTATAATAAAATGGGAAAATCACAAATAAATGTATACTTTTTTTGACGTACTGCTGTAGATATAATAAAATATGTATATACTGTGACAAATACCGATACAGTAATCGACTATTTTATTATTGATATATATCATAACACAAACCCAGAAACTATAGTTATAAAACTTATACATATATAAGCAGCAGACAAAACTCACGCCACTAATATAGACAATTATATATTACTATACAAAAAATGCACAGTCCTTTGTTTACAGCAAGATTTTATGAAATCCATATGTATAATAATGTATAGCATATTGAAGTTTACTAAAACACCCCTCAAGAATACTGTCATACACATAAATAAACTAAAGTACTATCATAATGTAAACCACCCGTAGCTTGCATGTAAGCTCCATAACATATAATATAACTCTACAATGTGAACTATACTATATTTTGGAAACAGATGTATAACTATAAGTATACAAATATATTTATATAGGCTTATGTTACAAATATACAAAGTTCATATACGAATTTATAAAGCTTATATTACAAATGTCATATATATATTATATACGCTCACCTGGTTTGGAGGCGTGAGAGGGAAGAAAAGTTTTGAAGGCTCGGTCACAGGTCGGAGGGACAAGGCGGCGGTAGGGCTGTGATCTCGGTGGAGCAGCTAGCATGGGGAGGTTGGTGGTGAGATGCGGAGGAGGAGGGGTGGTCGAACTGATGTGATGAGTGAAGGTCAGTGGTGGAGGAAGGCCTAGGGCGGAGCTCGGCTGAGGCGGAAGTTGGTGATGGCTGCCGCTATGGGTGGAAGGTGGTTCGGCATGGAAAAAAAAGAGGACGAGGTGGTGAGTTCAGCCACGTGGGGAGCTTGGCACAGCTGGAGGGTTTGAGGCGGAAGATGGGAAGGTCGATGGCAGGCTTGTTGGGCGAGATCGGTGCTTGGGTGGCTGTGGTCTTCAGTTCAATCAAGTTGTTGTGTGCTTTAGGCGAAAACAAGTTTGGGTTTTTTTCTTTTTTTTTTTTGCGTTGAAGAGGATGAGTTCTATTTCATGTGAAGTGGAAGCTACAGGTGGATATGTGAGTAGCGGAAAGGACAACAGTTTTCTTTTATTCTGAACGAAGCAAAGATATTGGGAACCCAAAAAATAAATAAATAAATAAATTGTTATGGGGAATAGAAAAAGTTCAACATTGATATCTGTGAAATAAATAAAGTTGACCACGATTCGTTTCAACCGATGGAAGACAAACGGACAAGGAAACAAAAGGTTAAAATGGATGCTGATACGATTTAACGTTTACAGATTCGCCGTCCTCCATACGTCGAAACACACATACGAATATACCGCGGAGATCAGCACCACGAGACGATCAAAACGGTATATTGATATCAGTGGTATGATTGAATTATAAAAATTCGAATTTTTCTACAGGCGGAAAATGCAAGAAAAACGCTGAAAAATAAGATCGACGGAGCCAAAGATGTCCGAATTTGGAAAAACAACAAACTGACATCTTGCTCAGAAGATGGTTTAGAATTTTTCTATGTAAAAATATTTAGGTTTCGGAAACATTTTATTTTCATCGTTTTTTAACTGATTAAATTGAAGTGAATTTACGCGCGAAATAAACTTTCATATTTTCGGACGAAAATTTACCAGTTGCTATGTTTAACTAGACGTATTCCAAATATTAAATTTTTATTTCAAAATTTTATCGTTTAAAATTTCACAAAATTTCAACCAATTACGTTATTAAAACAGTTGAAATTTACGGGTCGTTACACTCTCCCCCACTCAAAACTTTTCGTCCCCGAAAAGGAACGAGGTAGGAGAATAGAAACAACCAGAAAGAAGACAGATTTGAAATACAAAATAACAATTAATTTAAACCATATAAATTCAAATTTAAATTAATTGATATTCAATAATTGATTTGATCCATTTGATTTCAAATCAATCTCAACTATTTCTAAATTCATTATCTTATTATCCAATTATCCTTAATTTACAATTTCTAAAACCATGAATTTGAATAGTCTTTTATTATAATCATATTTTTTTTCAGCAATTTAAATTCTTCTTTATTCCAAATTATTGTTAAATTTATTCTACCTAACATATCTAACCACATATTTTAACCCATATAAATTAATTTAAATCATAAAAGTTCCGATTTAAATTAATTTGCATCTATTAATTTCTTTTAAATTCAAGGTATTTTCATATGTCGATCAAATTTCAATTTATTAATTCTTTCAAAACAAATTTATTTCATTATTATCTGAATTTTACTTATTATCATATCTAACTTTATTAACATCTTTATAATCAAAATTTAGTGTATAACATTTATTATAAGCACTCAAATTTTATTTATAAATTCAATTTATCTTATATATTATCCAATTACATATTTAACTTCTGAATGATTTAGGTAAGTTGTATTAGAATGCAGTTGAACAATATACAAATAAAAATTTCCCAATTATTCAAGTTTAAATATTTATTCCAAATTTTGGTTTTATTTATAATTAAAATCATCTTTTAACAAAATTTAAGAATTAGATTTCCGATTAACTTTAAACAATTTAGAGATATATACAATATATTTATATCAAATCAAATTAAATTTTAAAATAAGATACCTATATATATATGTAAATCGAAATATACTGAAGAAATTCAAATCAAAATATATTTTTCTCAAAACAAAACCGTAGCAAAGCTACAGAATGGTTTCTCCACTTCGAAACTCGAAAATGAACGTCGATGATGCGGCCGCCATTACCGAAATTATTTTCCAGCGACAAAGAGGAGAGCACTCATTTCAACATTTTAAAAATTCTTTGAAAACGATTTATATTCGAAGATATTTTCAAAAATATATACTTAAAATTTTAAAACCAAAGTTCAAAAACACCGGAAAACTAAATTCTCAATTTCTGAATTAAATTCATTTCAAATTCCAAATCAATTTATAAACCGTATTTATAAATTTATTTAGAATAATAAATGATAATCAAATACTATCATTTCAAACAAACAATTTAATTAACCTATTAAATTCCAGAAAATTTTACTTATATTTTCACAATATAATCAAACAATTTATTTTATTTTCCAAATTTGAAAATAATATTGTGTCAGTTTGCTCTGTTCAAGTGTTTTGGAAATCCTATCGATAGCGTTGATCAGACGAATCGATCGGAAACCCAAATCAACATCAACAACTCAAACAACACAGTATATATTAAAACATTTAAAAAATTTATTTACAAATACACTTCCTCGCTCGACGATACAAGAATGGATTTTTTTAAAGCAAGGATATAGATTCAAATTTGATGGACTCAAATCAAAGAGAATTTTGATTCGAAAATAAGTTTGAAACAAAAGATAAGATAATTCAATTACCACAATCGGGAGATGAATGAGCTTATTTAATTCACGGGCAACCTTAACCGGGTCGACCGTAATTTCAAGAATAAGATCGATGCTGAATTCCGAGGTAAGTCAACACTCGATCTCAAGAGATGAAATTCAGGTATAGTAGGGGATAGATAGCATCGTAAACCAAGGGTACTGAAATCTCCGGTAAATCGATGCCTATTATAAAGGAGTTTTGCTCCTTTACGAATCATTCGAATATTGGCGAGACCGCCGATCTATTATAGATAACATTCAGAATGGAGTTATGGGGTGCTCCATGATTGAAAGAAGACGAATAGTGAAGGACACGAATGAATTTCGGAACCGAGGGGAACGTTCCAAAATTCGAAGGAATCGAATCAAAAGGAAGAGATTGAAACTCGAATGAGAGTGACTCTGTAAATACATTTACCCTATATGTTAAGTTTTGCCTAGAGCTACCAAAGCTCTGATACCAACTGTAACGACCCGCCATTTTGGACCATTCACGTCCATTATAAGTGTATAGGTAGACACTCATGCCGGAATTGAATTGCTCAAAATACAGCGTTGTTAATTTAAATTTGGCAAAACTGAACATATACAGTAAATAAATAATCACAGATCACAGACACAGAGTAATAAGTGCAGCGGAAATAAAAGAGATAGTAGTTCATGAAGCTACTATATAAATATATAAGTTACATCAGAGTTAAACCGGATACAACGGAAGAGTAACACGATACATCAGATACAAATCAGAATACATCACTGGAATCATCGAATACTGAAAGTAGAATAGATGGCTGGATCTTCAAGCAAAGCTCCAACTCCAAAGGTGAGTCTCGAATACTGGTACACTCAGTCTGACCCGAGCGTAAAGCAAAAACACAAGACACTCGAGTCAGGATTAACATTCTTATATTAATAAATCCAACTCAAGTGAAATAGCAATTGAAATACAAGTAACTCAAAGGATGTTTGGAATAACCATCCTTTAAGGATCCGTTAAACTATCTACTAGGTAGTAATGTACGATAAGTAGATAATGTCTATCAGTAATAATAAGATATCAAAATAGCGTTAAGTCATGGCCCATTCCACCCTTAACACATTTTTATTCCCAAAAGCATATACAAGACCGTAGTTTCCCCAAAACCGGAAGTCACCAGAGGGCAATCCATATACTAAAGGTACAAATCAAAATCGTAGTGGTCGCGTATAAATGGAATACAAGTATGACAAGGCACATGAGGCAATACCCAAGGTAGTGATACTACCGTTCGCCTGATCCGGACTGGTGAGAACGCAACGCCGCAGCGCCCGCAACACCGTGAAACAACACTCCCAAAATCAAGGGTGCACCAATCGACAACAAGTATAAGTAGTTCGAAGAAGTGTGTCCACTTGAGGTATCAATCCTCCATTGGCCCGGCACAGCTCCTGTTTTAGTCATTTCCAATTTGACACAAGTGTCAAGGCTATCCATTATCGTTCTCTTTCTTCAGTCATCACGTACATCATTCCAACCACTTCATTCTGGATCATCACTCCGCGTATAGTTATTAAAGTGGTTTTCGGTTTAGATAGAGAGTATATCCATAACCGAATTCCGGTCTCTTTAATAACCTCCGTAATTATTTCACCGATTGGTCGTTTAATATATTTCAAAACCAAAACAATTTCAATTTCAATCAGAGTTTATAAACCAACATTTCATTTGTCTTTCCAAATCAATTTCCATAATTTACGTTTCAAACTTCCAAATTACCATTTCAAAATCTTATAATTCAATTTCAATCTTTATATTGAAAACAATTCAAATATTGATTCAAGTTCATACAAAAGTTTCATTTCAAATCATTTGAATTAACTTAAATTAACATTCGAATCAATTTAAACTTATTTATCGATTTCATTCAATATTCGTTAAGTTACTTTATCATTCAAAATGATTTCTATTGAATTTCCAATTCATTAAATCCATTATTTAAATTCAACTTCACTATATCAAAACTTACAAATTTAATTAAATTAAATTCATCAAATCAGTTCTTTCGATTTCAAGTCTTACATCAATTCCAAAGTATCACATTTTCATTTCTGGTTAAAGAAATTCAATTTCACTTATTTAATTACTTAAATAATTTTCCAAAACTTAATTAATAAAGAAACTCAATTTCAATTATTTACGAAGTAAAATTCACTTATTCTGAAGTCCAATTTCTCTTATTAAAGAATTCAATTCAATTTAATCATTAAATAATTCAATCTTATTTAATTATTAATTAATTCAAAACTTAATTTTTAGATAATTCCAAAGTTTAATAATTTCAAACTTAATTTTTTACTTTCAAACTTAATTATTAAATCCTTTCAAACTTAATTCAATCATTTCTCAAATTAAACATCGTTCTTTCATCAATTACATTGTTAACATTTTATTTCATATTAAAATATTAACATTTTCCTTTCGTTAAATTCAAATTCCAACTTCATTTCAAAACCATATTATTTATTCAAATAAAATCTTCGTTTTATTTTTAAATCAAATTATTGACCAATCGGGTTTTATTTAATTTTCTTTCCTAGGTCAAAGTTCAATTTGGGTATTTATCATTTCAACCCGATTCCAATTCAATCCAAAAATCAAAGCATATAAAGGGAACTTGCAGTGTGATAACTGGGATGGTGTCAAAGTAAATAATCAAGCAATAACAACAAACAATAACAATCCAATAATCAATTCAAATAATCCCGAAATAACCGTATTAATTCGTATTGTTATTTGTACGAATTAATATAATTATTTCTAGAATCTACACTATCATTTCATGTAGATTAAAGATTATTACATTACAGTTTTTCACTTGTCATCTATTTACAATTTCATACATCATCAATTTAACATCATACATTCAGTGGTTCAATATGTAATTAAACGAATCCTACGTGTCAATAAATTCAACAGTTAAAGGGGTCATATTATACAAATGTCAGTTAATCAAATTTAACATTTAATTATCCTATATCAAGTTCAATTTCATACTATTTATCATTTTAACATTAACAATTTAACGTCCAATATAAACATCAACGATCAATCAATTATCAGCCAAACTGTATTATCATCGCATAAATAATTAACAGATAATGGTGTCAGATGTCACAGATGAACTGATACAGGTAATAGCATATATAACAGTGTCATTAGCTAATAGCAGCATATTTCAATTGTCGTTTCAATTGAAATCAAATCTAATAAATAAAAGAACGTCAATCGTGAGTGAGTGCTCACCTTCCGAGGCTAGAAAGAACAAGAGATGATACGGATACGCACACTGATACGGACACTGACATTGTGTTACAAATCCACCGTAACGCTAGATGGTCAAGATTTTGATGCAGAAATCAGTCACGACGGACGAAGCTGATAAAGAGGAATAGACGAATTCAAATCAAAATAGGATCGACGAAGGTGACTAAAATAAGTGGTCTTATATATATAACTATACATAACCATAAATCACAAAAAAAAAAAAATTTAAATTATATATATGGTTTCCAAAATCATTATTTCAAATTAAATTAATAAATTAAAGTCCAACATATATAGATATAAAAATTGAATCAATACATTAAAACTTAAAAGTTTTTTTTTCTATAATTTATTATTATATAAATATATTTTACTTCGCTTGAAAAATCATATACGGTTAATAAAACTTACATTTACAAAATAAGGCTTATATATAAATTTAAACAAACCCAAAACTGTTATATAGTTATTAAAACATATTATCAAAAACCAAACATATATATGTATGACTCTCGATCAGCTGTACTTCATATAATATGCTTTATATAATATAAATAGCTCACACATCCCCAACATATAAATGTAACTAACCCTGTTCCAAAAATGTAACATACTTTAAAATATCCACTTGCTGCTCAAATAGACAACATGCGTGAAATAAATTTATTTCTTAAAATTTACATAGCTATCAACTTAAAACATAATAATAAAATAATAATAATAATGACCAAATGAAAATACTCAAACTACACACTGTAATATTTAAGTCAAATTTTATTATAAAACAAACATACACATTTTATTAAATGTAAACATATCAGCAAGCCATTAAGTACTTGTAAATAAACTTACCTTATTACTATGTATACATATACGGTATTATAATAAAATGGGAAAATCACAAATAAATGTATACTTTTTTTGACGTACTGCTGTAGATATAATAAAATATGTATATACTGTGACAAATACCGATACAGTAATCGACTATTTTATTATTGATATATATCATAACACAAACCCAGAAACTATAGTTATAAAACTTATACATATATAAGCAGCAGACAAAACTCACGCCACTAATATAGACAATTATATATTACTATACAAAAAAATGCACAGTCCTTTGTTTACAGCAAGATTTTATGAAATCCATATGTATAATAATGTATAGCATATTGAAGTTTACTAAAACACCCCTCAAGAATACTGTCATACACATAAATAAACTAAAGTACTATCATAATGTAAACCACCCGTAGCTTGCATGTAAGCTCCATAACATATAATATAACTCTACAATGTGAACTATACTATATTTTGGAAACAGATGTATAACTATAAGTATACAAATATATTTATATAGGCTTATGTTACAAATATACAAAGTTCATATACGAATTTATAAAGCTTATATTACAAATGTCATATATATATTATATACGCTCACCTGGTTTGGAGGCGTGAGAGGGAAGAAAAGTTTTGAAGGCTCGGTCACAGGTCGGAGGGACAAGGCGGCGGTAGGGCTGTGATCTCGGTGGAGCAGCTAGCATGGGGAGGTTGGTGGTGAGATGCGGAGGAGGAGGGGTGGTCGAACTGATGTGATGAGTGAAGGTCAGTGGTGGAGGAAGGCCTAGGGCAGAGCTCGGCTGAGGCGGAAGTTGGTGATGGCTGCCGCTATGGGTGGAAGGTGGTTCGGCATGGAAAAAAAGAGGACGAGGTGGTGAGTTCAGCCACGTGGGGAGCTTGGCACAGCTGGAGGGTTTGAGGCGGAAGATGGGAAGGTCGATGGCAGGCTTGTTGGGCGAGATCGGTGCTTGGGTGGCTGTGGTCTTCAGTTCAATCAAGTTGTTGTGTGCTTTAGGCGAAAACAAGTTTGGGTTTTTTTCTTTTTTTTTTTGCGTTGAAGAGGATGAGTTCTATTTCATGTGAAGTGGAAGCTACAGGTGGATATGTGAGTAGCGGAAAGGACAACAGTTTTCTTTTATTCTGAACGAAGCAAAGATATTGGGAACCCAAAAAATAAATAAATAAATAAATTATTATGGGGAATAGAAAAAGTTCAACATTGATATCTGTGAAATAAATAAAGTTGACCATGATTCGTTTCAACCGATGGAAGACAAACGGACAAGGAAACAAAAGGTTAAAATGGATGCTGATACGATTTAACGTTTACAGATTCGCCGTCCTCCATACGTCGAAACACATATACGAATATACCGCGGAGATCAGCACCACGAGACGATCAAAACGGTATATTGATATCAGTGGTATGATTGAATTATAAAAATTCGAATTTTTCTACAGGCGGAAAATGCAAGAAAAACGCTGAAAAATAAGATCGACGGAGCCAAAGATGTCCGAATTTGGAAAAACAACAAACTGACATCTTGCTCAGAAGATGGTTTAGAATTTTTCTATGTAAAAATATTTAGGTTTCGGAAACATTTTATTTTCATCGTTTTTTAACTGATTAAATTGAAGTGAATTTACGCGCGAAATAAACTTTCATATTTTCGGACGAAAATTTACCAGTTGCTATGTTTAACTAGACGTATTCCAAATATTAAATTTTTATTTCAAAATTTTATCGTTTAAAATTTCATAAAATTTCAACCAATTACGTTATTAAAACAGTTGAAATTTACGGGTCGTTACAAAGGTCAAAGTAGTCGACTCGGTTTTAAAGACTCATATTTTATTTGGGCCTCCATTTTAGTTTTGAAAAATAATAATAATAAATAAATAAAATAAGATTGACAGTTTGTATATACTCTTAGGATATAGAAGAGTATTATACAAGTAAATAAAAGTAGAGTAAGTTTTAATTTAATGTTTTTATAAAGATGAGTCCTTATAAAATATTTGCAAATTTAAGTGAAAAATTTATGGGGCAATTCATAAATAATTTTAGTATTGAATGAAATACTATAAATGAAGATTAAAATGATTTAGAAAGAAAAATATTAGTGTAGTTAAGAAACCAATCGGATTAAGAATGTAAGTTGGACGTAGATCATTTTATTTGCATGGGTTTTAATCTAAGATTTGAATACATGAATGCGTGGTGATTCATACCAGTCTGAACATGGATTTCTCATTTGATTCTTATCAGAAAACACTTAATTCAGATTCTTGATATGATGTCAAGATTTTATATCATAGTATATGGGTACGTAAGGAGAAAGGAGGTTTCTAATTGAGAAACCTGATCGGAGTCCGCACTAGGGAGGTCGAGTGATTGATACTAGCTCAGAAGCGAGGTCTACGTATCCGAGCAAGTGGTCGGATTAGATTTATGAATGGTTTATATACATCATACGAGGTTAAGTATATTTGTATACTTGTTGTGTGACTTAAGTAAATTGTGAACCTAAGCAAAATTTCTAAAACTTGTTATTAGTCATTTAATCTTAAATAGTGTTAGTGTTCATTTATTCCTTTATGAAATTAGATTTGATTGATGGTGAGATTTTATAGACGATGGTTTATAAAGTTGTTGTTTTCTAGAACTTAAATCCCGGTAATTTTGAAAGAAAAAAGTGATTTTGAAAGAATTTGTGAAAGAAATTATAATATTATTATTTTGAAAACTTTGGCGAAGTACTGTTATTTCTGAATATTAGAAAGGGGTTTTTGTGAACTGATTTTTCAAATATTTGATTATGACTAAAGTTGGGCGATTGGGAGTTTCCTTATTTTGACTCGTCGGGTATATTTGTTTACTCTAGTTGTTGTTTTAGGAGGAACCAAAAACCATTGGATGCTCGGAGTTGTTTTGATTTTAGAGTTATACCATGCTGCGGTACGAGGAGCCCTCTCCTTGACATAAGTGATTTTGGTTTTGATTTATTTTCTCTTTGGAGGAATTTTGAAAAAATATTTTTAATATAAAAAACCGTGCATTTAGTTCTAAATTTATCTTTCAAAAAATATTGGATGCTTAATGTTTTATTACGGAGTATTCTCTGTTTTTTTATCGCATATGGTTGTTATACTGTTTATGTTGCTATTGCTTATGATAGAAACAGTTTATGTATTACTTTTGTGGCATTACGATTCTTATTTGGATTATGTAAGTATGAGATAGGTACAGGGATGCAAGAGATTACCATTTGATTTCTTACGCATCTGCATTTGCATCGAGATAAAAGAGGTACGTAGCAGATTTAGAAATTGGCATTTTTATTTATTGATGGTTTTATGCCCCAGATATGGGAGGCCACTTGGTTTTTATTTTCTTTTGGTTGATTTGGGCCAGTTGTGGTGAATAGTAGTTTTTCGGATTAGCCGCGCAAAGGAGGTGTTGTCGAAATTTCCCGTAATATAAGGAACTTTAAGAGTTTAATAGCTCATTTTTAATTAATGGTTTTTTATAATAAAAAAATTAAGGGTTTGAGAACATTTTCTTCCTTTGGGAATTTCGAGGATGAAATTCTTTTAAGGAGAAGAATGTAATATCCTAGAATTTTATCGATTTGGTTTTGAATATTAAACTAATTTTAAATATTTAAATAGTTTTTTTTAATTTAATAACTTATATTCAGATATAGTGGTTATTTAGATATTTGAATCGTGAATTAAATATTAATTAAGTGGATTCAATAACCCTATTTAACTCCTTCTAATTAATAAATAGTAACGATGAACATATTTTGTAAATTTATTTACAATAATAAATGGCTCGAATAAATAATAAGCAAATCAATTGTTAATAAAACGATTTGATTTTTATTGTAGAATTTTTAATTGAATTTATTTGATTTTTCCATAATTTTTAATTTGAAAAATATTTGAATTGTCGTTTGATGATTTTTTGGCAAATGATCGTATTTCTGTGATTTTCCAGAATACGATGACCATTGTATATTAATTTTGTTTGTTGATCGCATAGCATTTTTGTACGCGGTTGTATTTTTGTTTTGTCATTCGGAGTTCATATGCGAATGAAACTCTGTGTAGCGATGCGTCGGAAATTGTAGAATAGAAACAAGGTCAACTCTTCCATCAATTCAACACTCTAACTCATTCCCTCTTCCTTTCTATTTTCGTTTTCAAAAAACTTCTAGTAAAAGAAATTTAATCCATCTCTTCAAAAATTAATATCAATTCAAAAACTCAACAGAAAATTTCAAAACAAAAATCTTTGAACTCGTATTGACGTGATTTACGATTCCATTTCCATTTCGATTTGTGTGAACGTGTTTGGTGAAGTTCGATAGTTATGGGTATTGTAGGCGTGACCTAGGGATTGAGATTGTCAGAGCTAGGGGAGGTTTTAGGTGAAACGGAGAGTGGCATCGCCTTTCTATTGGCAAGAGGCACCTTGAGGAAGAATCCATTGAGGTTTGATCCCTGTGTAGTGACGCACGACTTTGTCCTGGGCGTAGGGAGTTCGGGTGTCGCGTTTTTCCAAGGAGCTGTGAGTTCTTCGAGGTGGTGATGGATGAGTGGATAATACGAAGGGGACTTGTTGGTGAAATCGGATTGAAGTTTCATATAGTAGGGTGAGAGATTTGGCATCCGTGCATGCAGCCATGATGGGTTTGTTAGTATCAACCTGAATGACCTGGAAATCAAAAGGTGGGAAAATAAGGTTTTAGTTTTGATTAAAGTGACTAATTGGTTAATTATATAGTTAGTTGTTTTAATTTATCTCAAATCTTATAAATACAATAAATATTGCATACGAGGTCGGATTTCAACGCCATCTTTTGCATTGGACTCTTATTGACATTATCTACGCGTTGGAACTGGTTTTCGTCAAATGTGGAGCTAGCAGAAATTTGATCTAAAATCAGACGTCATTCAGTATTAGACCAAACCGAAATGATAAAGTGTCAATTGGAATTTCTATGAGTTAACTCACCTCTAAATAAACTATTTGATATCCATGTTGCTACAAATTATTGTTGAATGCTTGGATGATAGTTTATATTATTGTTTGGTTGTTTGTTTGGATTTTAAATTCCCGCTTGAAAGGTGGATGGCATAAATAACCATTGTGTTATAGGGGACAAAAACAAAAGGAAAGTCAGAGTGTACGTAACGAATAGGTCGCTATAGAACAGTTCGAAATACACATCCATATGTGTGATTTACATGGGACTTCTGTAGAGAGACCCTAAGGGGTTCCTCATCAATATTAATTTACTTATATTCTTACGTCACTAATAGTGTTGTTTGGTTGAATTCATTTATGACATACTGTTTGAATGTATAAGTGTCGTTGCAGCATTTATCGCTGCATAGTCACTTATGAAATATCATCCTCTTAAACCTTGTAGCGCGTGGAACTTGATTTTGTGATTTTAAAAAATAAATGTTTAGACGTGTTTTTGCACTTTGAAAAGTATTTAAACTATATTTCCAAAAAAATTAGGAATTTTGAAAATAAAGGTTAAGTATTGATTAAAATTTATAAAAGAAGTTATAAATTTGATTAGTTGTCTTTCGGAATTATTAATGTTGTTTTAAATTTATAAAAAGATCATAAATTTGATTAATTATCTTTTGGATAATTAATATTGTTTCAAAATTTATATAAAGATTATAAGTTGGATTAATTATCTTTCGGGATAATTAATATTGTTTTAAATTAATAAAATAGATTATTAATTAATCATTTTAAATAATGATTTTTAAAATTAATTAATAATTTTTCATAATGATTTTTAAGACTAATCAATTATTTTAATGAATGATGTTTAAAGTTAATTAACTGATATAATAAAGGTGCTTAAAATTAAGTTGATTAATTGTCTCTTGGGATAATTAATGTGGTTTTAATTTATTTAATATCTTCCAGGATGATAAATGTTGTTCGAAATTTATAAATGATAACTTATAAATGAGAAAAATACTTTGAAAGGAATTTTTTTCAAAAATAAAACTAGGTGTAAATTGTTTTGGGTTTGTAGTAAACAATGTTTTAAAGACATTTGTTTTTTACCCTTTTTTTAATACACTTGGAAATATAATTTACTCTTTAAAAAGGAATATTTTAAAGGGTGTTTTTAAAGTGTTTTACAAATATTTGTGATGTGAAAACCAAGCACAAGTTCGGGTTTTAAAAGTTTAAAATGTTTGATTCGATTACGGAAAGGATAAGAAATTTAATTTCCAAAACAGTATCGCTTATATGGAAAGAATTTAGTCATACTTTTAGCACTAAATGTCGAGGTATGGAAACTCGTTTCTATCTCGAAGGTTAAAATTGTTGTCAAGACAATGCTTAAAGGTAACAATACCTTAACTTGTCCGGCTTCATTTTCAACCATGGGATAATACTCGTTTGAAATCGACGAGTAGTGGTAATGGCATGAGATTTAATTTACATATACAATCATTTTGACCATTCCTGATAGTTGATTGATTGACTAATGATTTAGCTTTCTTCTTTTTGTATTTTCAATTGAAGAGGATTTATTGTTCATTTGAGCATTGATATCCTTTACCAGTGAATGACTATAACCAAAAAACGAATGGATGTCAAGCGATGTGGGGTTGCTCCTGTTAGGGTATCTTCATATCTACTCTAGATTGGATTCGGTGGTATGCGCGCGGAGATGTGAAATACTCGGATACTCGATAAGGTTGGCGGGGTCTAGCTTGTACATTTCCGAGAGAGTTATAGGAGAAAATGACGTTCTCAAGTATATTGTCTAGAGGTATACTTTCAGTAATGGGGGCGCACCCTCCTAGTCATTATTGGAAAACTTCCTTTCCTTGTTGTTGATTCAAATCTTTGAATTGTTTATTAATTGCATCGAGAAGTGAAAAGAGCTCTTTCAATGTTTAATTATTTGTTTATGTTCTTTAATTTGGATTTTTACCTTCTTTATACCCATTCTTCCAAGTTTGGACTTTGTTCTTTAAGTTTGGATTTTGTTCAAGGCAGTGCACTGGCACTGCCTTATTCAAGGTCAAGGCAGTGCCAGTGCACTGCCTTGAACAAGGCAGTGCACTGCCTTGATATTGGTTGAATCCCTTTCATGTGCTTTGGTTTCTTGTCCGTAGCTTGATTACCTTTTAGATTCTTGAATTTCTTATTTTGAACAAGGCAGTGTGCACTGCCTTGAACTCTATGTACTCCCTAGCTCATTTGATTACCATATGAATGTCCTTCCGATTCATGTTCATTTGTTTGAACTTCCTGCCTTTAACTTATGTACTTCCTGGCTGGATTTTCTAAGGGCACTACTTGTTGTTCATTTGTTTGTGGTACTTCCTGGTTGCAATTGACATGTGTTGCATATATACATGTATACAGTATATACATATGTGCATATGTGTGTTGCTTATTATAGGAGATGCAAGTGGCAGTATTTGTGTAAATTCGTACCCACTGTTGTTTGTGTTATTTGTGCACTTAATTCTGTATCATTATGTACCATGCTTGATACTGCCATGAATATGGTTTGCTGGTGCTCGACTTTGTGGATCTCCATGTGAGCTAAACTTGTTTGTGCACTTTGGCTTTACTGAGTTGCCTGATTTGTTTTGAGCTGAATTAAATTACTTGTGTTGAGCCCGAGCTTGGTTGGGCTTGAACTTGTGTGTTTGCACTAAGTTGAGCCTTCGGGCTTGACCATTGCAAATGTCTGTGTGATTAAATCAAAGAACAGCCTTGTGATATTCACAATGATACACTATGCATATCATATGTTGTCCGTGCACATATATATTTATCCCTATCTAAAAATGAAAAGAAAAAAACAGGCCCATAAATTGAGGCAATATTAATCAAATTCAATTTTATTTTTGCAATTTAGGTTTGTTTCTTTTTCAAGTTTATTGTGTTGTTTTTTATTTAACCGGTATAGGAGATGGCTGGACACAAACTGGAGCAAGCAAATCAACATCAACATCAAAAACAAACTCGAGTGAGTGTGAGTGAGTGTGAGTAAATTCAAGTTGTATTGTATTTAAAATTTTAGATATTTAAATATTTATTTATTTTATCGATGAGCTAAAAACTCGATTTTTGTAGATGGACTTTTTGGGACTTGAGATTATTTCCATTTGGTCTGGATGGTCTGGGCGAGCCAGAATGAGTATAAGCGTCAATATATTTTGGCCGTTTGGTTTCGAATTAGAATGTCGAGTTTGGTTCATAAATTAAGCGACTCGAAAAGTTAACTTATGTATATGTTGGAATTGGGTCCCAAAAATAGTTCCACTGAGTTCAGAATAAGGGTATTTAGCTAGGAACGCCAGTGAGCATGCTTCGATTGGAGTTCAAGAATTTCAAACCTGAATAGTGTTACAGATATTTCTATATAAGGTAACAAATTGCTCTTCTTTTCCCCAAACCAAAGATCAAACCCTAACTTCCATTTTTATCACCCCTTATTCAACGATCCTCATTGGCCATGGCCACTAGAGGCCAAGATAGATGAAGTCCCCAACAACAAAGTTGTGCGCCTGGATGTGATTTAGAGGTTAGACGGTGGAATTGTCGTCCTTCATGGCATAATGGCTGGAATTTCCTTTTGAACGACATTAGGATTTTCAGGTTTTTTTGGGTAGTGGTGGCGTTTTAGGGTCCAAGGCTGATTCTTCAGAGAGTGGGCTACCTTCGGTGAGTGGGCGGCGATCGGAGAGGTGCTGTGGCGGTGGGGATAGTCGAGGAAGTCGGTTTTTGAATTCAATGCAGCCTGAGTTGAAGAAGATAGTTATTAGGGTAATTAAGGGGTTAATGATGTGATTAGTGAACTAATTATATTGTTTAAATCCATAATCTTATAAATTGTATATCTTTTTCATACAAGGTCCAAATCGAACGCGGTCAGTCGTGTTGCACTCGTAGGAACAATATCTACATTATGGAATTGGATTGGTTGAGATTGAAGCTTGTAGAGAGAAAATTGAACATTGTTCGATTTTAGATAGAACCAGAATGCTTCAGCGACAACTAAAATTTCAGTGAGTTAACTCACCTTTGAATGAATACTGTAATATTATACAGTAGGTAAAAATTGTTGATTTGTATGCTTGGATGTCTTATCTGTTAGTTGTTTGGTTTTGATGA
Organism: Allium fistulosum; assembly: GCA_030737815.1. Lineage (NCBI taxonomy): Eukaryota > Viridiplantae > Streptophyta > Magnoliopsida > Asparagales > Amaryllidaceae > Allium > Allium fistulosum. Next base: position 995,606,884 of record CM060907.1, read on the forward strand.
ATTTTCACTTTTGAAAGCGGTTAGTATATGAAATCATTTGCAGGGAATTTATATGACGTAAAGGAAATTTTGTAGAGGGATCCAACGGGATTCCTCACCACTGTTGATTTTATTTCAATTATATTCCTGTTATATAGATTGATTGCTAAAACTTTATTGTTTGACTCTATTGGATATGACATTGCTATATGTTCAAAACTTAACCCTTGTAGTGATAAAAATTAGTAACAACATTGGTCAAGTGCTTTGATGGATATTGGCCTCAATTTAGTATTTTGAAATACTATTCGTAGTTTTGATTTGGGAATGGTTTTGATTCAGAGAAGATTTTAAATTCGACTATTGGGGGTTTCTGTGATATTTTATTTTAAATGGAGTTTGAACTTCTCTATTCCACTTCAACCTTTTTATTTGTCTTTTCTAATATGTTTAGAAATGTTTTAAAGGTTGTTTAATTATTAATTTTTAATAGTGTTTTAAAGTTATTAATTATGATTTAATAATGTTTTGGAGTTCTTTAAGTATTGTAGAATAATGTTTAAAAATTATTTATTTATATTTATAAACATTTCAAAGTTGTATAATTATATTTTAACATTTTTAAAGTTACTTTAATTATTATTTTTAATATCGTTTAAAGTTATTCGTTAATACAATTAATATTGTTTAATGTTATTTAATTATTTTATATAATAATGTTTGAAGTTTAATTTTTATTTTATATAATAATGTCTTAAAGTTTAATTATTAATTATTATATAAATTTTTTTGAAGTTAATTATTTTATTTATTAATAATATTTGAAAATTATTAACTGTTATATAATAATGTTTTAAAATTATAAGTTAATATATTAATAATAATTTTAGAGTAAAATAAGTATTTCATTAATGATTTTTTAAGGAATCAATTAGTTATTATTGATGTTGAAAGATTAATTATTATTTATCTATAATGTTTAAAGTTAATTAATTAATTTAATTAATTGTATTTATAAATAATAAATTGATTGATAAAAGAAATTTCATTTAATAAAGGAGTTTATAAATAATTTTGAGAGATTTATTTAAGGAGTTTTATAAACAATTTTGAGAGATTTATTAAAGGATTTTAGTAAAGGATTTTCATAAAGGGATTTTAGAAGGGATTTTTATAAAGGAGTTTTATAAAATAATAGAGTTTTAGAAATAACTAAGAGATTTATAAAAGGAGTTATAAAAGTAATTTTTCAAAAGAAATGAGATTTGATTTCCCTAAAGTGACCTTCTTAATTAAGGTAGTGTGGAACATCCGTTCCATACTTAACACCAAAGGAATAGTGTTTGGGGTTACTTTTATCTCCGTTTAAAGAACATTTGTTTTGACTCTTTATGATTTTGAAATGGGAAATCTTTTGTAAAATTTTGTGAATATACTTATACTATATTATATGTATTTGGGAAGTTTTCCAAGTTGAAAATAGAATGTTTTAGGTATATACTTATACTATATTATAAGTATATGGGAAGTTTTCCAAGTTGAAAATAGAATCGTTTATGAATATACTTATACCATTGAGATAAGTATATGGATATTTTTTCAAGTATTGAAAAGAGTATAAAGGGTTTGTGAATATATCTTTGTAAAAGTATTTTGGTACAAGTATTTACAAAGTGATTTTACTTAATGAAAGTATTAATTAAAGAGGTTAATGGTTGCTTATGTGCTTAACCAATGTTGGTTTCCCTATGGAAATAAATCCCTAACTGAATAGTTGTCTTATTTGATAGTTAAATAATAGACTATCGAACTTGGCTAATTTTAAACTATCGGTGTTGGTTCGGAGAGACCGGGATCAGATATGTTATATGAAAACCACTTCGGCCAGCATAAGCATTCGAATGGAAGACATCTTGATGATAATGATTTCCAAAATGGAGTTCTTGGAAGTGCAAGGGCTACTTGCTACTAATCTTGAGGGTGATTCCAAAATGGATGTAGTAGAAATTGTGCCTTCGGTTTCATTCGATCCCAGAACGAACTTGTATGGATGAATGCTGGCATTGCATTATTGCCTGAAGGTCAGTATTAGTATTCCGAGTGGGAATTACTAAATGGTAAAAGCATAGCCTCAAGCCTCACAACCCGAAAAAGGCTAAAACAAGAAATGCAGTAGGGCTATGTACATCGCTCCCATTAGGGTGTGTCATCACCTTTCTAGATCATTATATTTTGGATTTGGTTGTGCATGAGAGCTCTTTATAAAGGTTGGAAAGCAATTATCACTCGACTCAAGGGCGATGCTTTCCAAGTACAAACCCCCAAGGCCTAAACCAAGATCAGATAAGCACCCAGAAAATACCGCTCTTGAGACCGAATGACGATACAACCAAACATCCATGACTCTGGCTATCACTGTTATCATTGCTTCGATATCATCGTTAATTGAATGACCGGCTCATTATTTCATCCGTCCGTCAAGGGCTAATGGAGACCCCGGTTCTAGACATGACTCCGCACGTCATCGTGACCCATGCCTAGGACTATCGAATCTGCCCAGAGTACTCGACTACCAATCAGTAGCCTTCAGGGACTATCGAATCTGCCCAACGTACTCTTGCTTTGAGCATGCTAGAACCTTCAACAACGATGAGATCTCAGCCTTCTAGTCATCCTCCTCGACGACTATTTCCATACTAGCTCAAGCGCCTCTCGAGCAAACCATTATCCTCAAACTCGAACCATTTCACCGAGTTATCAACATGCTTGGAATGATCCCGTCTGGATTAGACCAAGACTATCTCATATCATGCCTCACTTCATCACATCCTAGCAAAGCCTCATCTCAACATCATCATCATCAAATCTATCCATATGAGCTTCATCATCCGCTACATATGCCACGAGCAGCTTTCCCAATTCAAGAGCCTTTCACCTAGCTTTTGAATCATCTTCGACCATCTTGTCTAAATCAAATCATCAATCATCTAATTCATAGCAATCAATCAAGTCAAACATTAATCCAAGTAATCAAGCATTCAAATATGATCTAAGGAACAATTATAACAATAATGGCAATTTCGTAAATAAAGAGTCTAAAGTCTAACAAGCATGAAAACATGAGCAATATCTCTATAATCTTGATGAATGAACTTGCATAGGTTAACATGTAGTAAAATGGATGTCAAATCATCATGAACAATGGATCTATACTTAAGTCTACAAAAATGCATGAAAATCACTACTTTACACAAAATCAAGCCAACGATTCGATATACTCCTTTGGATCCGTGTGAGAGATAATCACCACTCACCAAATCACCTAAACACCTCAAAAGCAACACACTTCAGATCTGGACAGCGAAGGATCTAACTCGATCTATCACAAATCTGCTTCCAACGATGAAATCTCTCTTCGATGGATGTAGATCTTCGACTTTAGCTCTTGGATCTTCGATCTTGGATGGAAGGAAGTACTAAATCAAAGTGGAGAAAAGAAGTGAAGAAGTGTAGAACTTGAGCTCTCAAAATGGCAGCACTTCGTCGCTTCAAAATCCGGATCACAAAAATGAAGAAGAACCCTCCTATTTATAGGCTGAATTCTCCTTAGGTCGTTCGCTCGGAGTTAGGTCGTCCACGACCTAAGAACCCTACGACCTAAAACCCAACGACCTAAAATCTAACAGCTCCAACCTACGACCTAACAGATAAGCGCTTCTACGAGCTAATAGCACAAGCGCTTCTACGCGACCTACGACCTAACGACTTAGCGCATCAGTGCATCCATGCGACCTACGACCTAACAACTTAGCGCATCAGCGCACTTCTACGACCTAACATACACGCGCATCCTCGCGACCTACGACCTAACTCAACACAGAAGCTCACGACCTAACTCCTTAGGTCGTCTAACGACCTAACTACGCTAACTCGCTCACCACTAGGTCGCTTACCACTAGGTCGCTAACTCCTATAGGTCGCTAACTCCTATAGGTCGCCAACTCTTACTAACCCTTAGGTCGTAAACTCCTTAGGTCGTCTACTACTTAGGTCGCTCGACCGACCTAAACTATCACACGACCTAACTTCTTAGGTCGCTCCACTTCACTAAGTCGTCTACTCCTTAACTCGCCAACTTCCTTAGGTCGCTCCAAACTCTCATACGACCTAAGACTTAGACTCTGGACAACTTATCATCAATGCGACCAATTGACAACTGTTTTACGATGTTTCGATCCGTAAAAATACGGGTCGTTACATTCTCTTTCCCTTAGGAATTTCGCCCCCGAAATTCCAAACAAACAGAGCAATCAAAGACTATTCTGCATGCCTACCATCCATAGCAATCAACAAACCATGCATCCAATTCTAGCTTAGCATGCAGAATTCTAAAACTAGAACAAGTTACAATGTCGTTAGATGACACGACACCTTAGGGCTATACCTTGAAGAGTTCAGGATGAGCTGCCTTCATCCTCTCTTCCACCTCCCATGTACAGTCGTTATCATCATCACTCCATTGTATCTTGAGCAACTTAACGACCTTCCTCCTAAGTTGTTTCGTGTCGGTTTCCACAACACGAAGCGGCTTACGAGGTCTCTCAACAACCGGATCGACTTCTAAATCTTCACAGCTATCAGCAGAAACCACTATATTCGAGTCGTGCACATACTTCCGTAGATATGATATATGAAAAACATTGTGCACACTCGACATCTTTTCTGGTAACTCCAATCTATAGGCGAGCTTTCCAATTCGCTCGATGATCGAGAATGGTCCAACAAATCTCGGAGTCAATTTTCCTTTCTTCCCGAATCGAATAACATTCTTCAGTGGAGAAATCTTCACAAAAACCATATCACCTACGTCGAATTCCAAATCCTTACGACGCTTATCGGCATAACTTTTCTGTCGGTCTTGGGCTGCCTTCATTCATTGCCGAATGATCTCTATGCAATCCGAAGTCTGTCGAATCATCTCTGGCCCAAGTATCAGCTTTTCTCCTATTTCTAACCAACATGTCGGAGAGTTACACGGTCTGCCATACAATGCTTTATACAGTGCCATACCAATGCTTGACTGGTAACTGTTATTATATGAAAATTCCACCAAATGAAGGTGATCTTCCCATGATCCTCCGAAATCTAAACCACAAGCTCTGAGGAGATCTTCCAAAACTCGGTTGACTCTCTCGGTTTGACCATCTGTTTGGGGGTGATAAGATGTACTCAAACACAACTCGGTTCCCAAAACTTCCTGGAAGCTCTTCCAAAATCCACTAGTGAACAATGGGTCTCGATCGCTCACTATACTCTTCGGAATACCATGGAATCGAACTATCCACTTAACATATAACTCAGCCAACTTTGATGCAGTCCTAGTCGATCGAACAGGAATGAATCTTGCACTCTTAGTCAAACGATCTACAATGACCCAAATCCCTTCATTTTCCGTTCTTGTTCTAGGTAGCCCATCAATAAAATCCATCGATATTTGCTCCCACTTCCATGTAGGAACTTCTAATGGCTGAAGCAATCCACTTGGCTTCTTCTGTTCGGCTTTTACCAACTGGCAGTTCATGCACTTGGAAATAAAATTTCCAACATCCTTCTTCATACCTTCCCAGTAATAGGTTCTCTTCATATCCCGATACATCTTATTTCCACCTGGATGAATTGTTAACTTTGAGTGATGACTTTCCTTCAAAACTTCATTTCTGAATTCATCTATATCGGGAACAACTAGTCGTCCTTGCTTCCGAAGCCAACCCTCTCGATCGACCTCGAATCCTTTATCCTTTTCTGGGTCCAATCTAGATTCCAAATCACGGATAATCTTGACAAGCTTATAGTCTCGTTTTTGGCTCTCGCCAATTATTTCCACAAGAGTCGGTCTTATCGATAAGTTTGCCAACATCTCAGGTTCCAATTCACATCTGGGCCTGAAGTCAAATCCAGCTAAATACTCGAGATTCTTCCATTCTGAAAACATGGCTCCCAATCTTGCATGTCTTCGACTTAACGCATCTGCTACTGCGTTACCCTTTCCCGGAGTATAAGCTATACCAAAATCATATGATGCCAAAAACTCTAGCCATCGCTGCTGCCGAAGATTCAAATCCTTTTGGGAGAAAAGATACTTCAACGACTTATGATCTGTAAACAACTCGAATCGAACTCCCAATAGACAATGTCTCCACATCTTCAGAGCAAAAACAATCGCCGCTAACTCCAAATCATGAGTCGGATAATTCCTTTCATGCGGCTTCAGTTGTCAACATGCATACGCAACAACTTTTTCCCTTTACATCAGTACTGCTCCAAGTCCAGTACCACAAGCGTCGGTGTAAACCACCATCTCATCATTCCCACTTGGAATAGTCAAAATAGGAGCACTTGTCAGTCGCTCTTTTAGGATTCTGAAAGCTTGCTCACACTTATCATCCCATCTGAACACTTGGTTCTTTTTCGTCAATCCTGTCAATGGTGCAGCCACCTTGGAAAAGTCCTTGATAAATCGACGATATCCTGCTAATCCAAGAAAACTTCTCACATCAGATGCATTCTTAGGTCTAACCCAATCCTGGATTGCTGCTATCTTGGCGGGATCAACCGCTATTCCATTTCCAGAAATAATATGGCCTAAGAACCTCACTTCACTCTTCCAGAAGTGACACTTCGAAAACTTAGACCTCAGCTGATGTTTCCGCAAGATTTCCAAAATAATACGCAAATGCGTCTTGTGCTCTTCTTCAGTTCTGGAATAAATCAAAATATCATCCACGAACATTAGCACGAACTTGTTCAACTGATCTCTGAACACTCTATTCATAAGATCCACAAAATATGCTGGCGCATTAGTCAATCCAAACGGCATTACCAGCCACTCAAAGAAACCGGATGGTGTCCTAAAAGCAGTCTTCGGCACACTATCCTTAGCCACTCTTAACTGATGAAATCCCGTTGCCAAATCCATCTGAGAAAACACCTTAGCTTCGTGAAGCTGATCAAACAAGTCATCTATTCTCGGCAATGGATACTTGTTCTTCTTAGTCACTTTATTCAGCTCACGATAATCCACACACAACCTCAGCGATCCATCCGCTTTGGTTACAAACACAACTGGTGCACCCCATTCGGACACACTACGCCGAATGAATCCTTTCTGTAAAAGATCATCGACTTGCACCCTCAACTCCTACTGTTCCCTAGGCGCCATCCGCCTAAGAGGCATCACAACAGGTCTGGCTCCTTCAACTAGATCTATACGAAACTCGATCTCTCTATGCGGCGGTAACCCTTTGACCTCGTCAAAGACATCCTCAAATCCATTAGCGATTGGCAATGATGACAGTCCATCCCGTGGAACAACCAGCGAATACATGAAGCTCATGAAGACGCCTTCTTCATGCTTACATCGTATCACAATCTTTCGCCCCTCCACATTCTCGATTGTCACCTCCAACCTTTCACAATCAACCTTTGCCGCATACTTCCTAAGCCAGTCCATACCCAAGATAATTCTGAACCCCGCAAAGTTCAGAACAAAACAATCACAAACAAAAGAGCAATCATGACTCGATACAATCAGACCACGGCATAGCATACACAAACAAGACGAACCCCCAACTGGATTAGTCACAACCAATGGCATGTCAACAATATCCGGTTCTAAACCCAACCGGCCTACAAGTTCATTACAAACAAAAGAATGCGACGCCCCAGTATCAAATAACACTCTAACTGGAACACCACAAATGGAGAGAGTACCCTGAACCACCACACTCTTTCCCTTCTCTTCAGCGGTAGGAGCTTTTGAAGATGATGGAACAGCCCCCAAAGCATAAGCTTGCACAATCTGCTTGTCCTTTCGCGGTTCTGGACAATTCCTCTTGACATGCCCCAACTTGTCACAGTTGTGGCACTTCACCGGCACCTTCGGATTCTTGCAATCCCTAGAGAAATGGCCCTTTTGTTGACAATTGAAGCAGGTCACTTCGCCCTTTGGCTTCTTCTGGCCATCCTTACCCTTTTGTTGCTGCTGCTTCCTCTTCTTGTTTCCACCCTGTTGTGGTCTAGACTCCTCCTTGGTCACAGCAACAACAGATCCCTCCTTAGGAAACAGATTCTCGTGCCTCAGAGATTTCTCTACAAGCTTCTCAAATGGATCGTCCAAATGATCCGCCAACTGCCTCTAAAGATAACTGTCCAAGCCTGTCACAAACTTCTCATTCTTCTAGTACGCAGATTCAATATATGACCGAGCATACTTGGACAAAGCTTCAAACTCAGAAACATACTCAAGAACTGGTCTTCCACTTTGCTTGAGCTCCACAAACTTCTTGAACAGAACAGACTTCTGGGCTGTAGAAATGAACTTAGCTTCAAATCTGGCTTGGAATTGCACCCAAGTAATTTCTTCCTCCGGAGTATCAATGGTGATAGAGTTCCACCAATCAGAAGCTCTTCCTTGAAGCTGTCTTGATGCTAACTTCCTCTTAGTTGCATCTTCAATTCCCAAATCACCAAAGATCCTTCTACAAGCATCTATCCATCTTTGGACCTCAATGGTTAATTCTGTCCCAAGAAAACCTTCCCTCCAAGAGCAGCATAGTCTTTACACAACTTAGCAAAATCCACTGGTCTTGGAGCCTGAACTTGAACTCCAACATCAACTGCTGTCCCCGGAACTGTTATCCTTCTCATGATCGAAGTCATCATAGCTTCGAACATAGCTGCATAATCAGCAGTCCCCTCAGCAGCACGGCCTTCCCTAGTAGCTGTTCTCCCTCTTCGACTCATTCTTAATATCTATAAAAAGGAATGATTAGCACACCTTGAGAAACAACTGCATAAAGTACTCAAACTTTTCTAAGCTACTATATTATATATAGTAATCATCCATCAAAATACAATTACGTCTCTCATACGTAGTTACGTCAGCGAGCGTTGGGTAAAATCGATTAACCAATGCTCTGATACCAAATGTGACGACCGCCCATGACCCCTGCACTAAACCTAGACATAGTGCGATGTAAAGTGTGCCAGGCAGCCATGGACGATTGTCAGGGTAAAGTTAAAACAGCAGAATCTATCGTATAACTCACAGCGCATGGACAAAATACAATAGAATATATATATAGTGAAGCTTTACAGAATAGAATGTCATCATATAAAACTTCATAATAGTTGAATACAAACATCTGAATAGTCAATACATCAAGCCTCACTACATATCACTCAGAGAATATACAAGCATCGGAACATCCAGTACATATAGTAATAAACAATATGCAATCCTCCAGCTCGTCTTCGTCATCAGCATCGTAGAAAGCAAGAACATCACCTGTCACCTGCTACCTAGTCTGCCCATCCCAAAATGGACGAACAGCCCAAGGCAATAAGAGTTAAAACATAAAGCCTTGAGTCATACAACAGTCTTAGTGAGCGGTAAATTAACTAACAACATACCAAAAGAGCATAAAGGAAAAAGGAATAGGAATCCAACCCTCCCACTCCACCTCTTTCTACAGTGATAGCCCCCAAACACACACTAAGCAGAAGCAAGCAAAGCAAAGCATACAATTTAAAGTAAAGCAATTATCACTCGAGTCAAGGGCGATGCTTTCCAAGTACAAACCCCCAAGGCCTAAACCAAGATCAGATAAGCACCCAGAAAATACCGCTCTTGAGACCGAATGACGATACAACCAAACATCCATGACTCTGGCTATCACTGTTATCATTGCTTCGATATCATCGTTAATTGAATGACCAGCTCATTATTTCATCCGTCCATCAAGGGCTAATGGAGACCCCGGTTCTAGACATGACTCTGCACGTCATCGTGACCCGTGCCTAGGACTATCGAATCTGCCCAGAGTACTCGACTACCAATCAGTAGCCTTCAGGGACTATCGAATATGCCCAACGTACTCTTGCTTTGAGCATGCTAGAACCTTCAACAACGATGAGATCTCAGCCTTCTAGTCATCCTCCTCGACGACTATTTCCATACTAGCTCAAGCGCCTCTCGAGCAAACCATTATCCTCAAACTCGAACCATTTCACCGAGTTATCAACATGCTTGGAATGATCCCATCTGGATTAGACCAAGACTATCTCATATCATGCCTCGCTTCATCACATCCTAGCAAAGCCTCATCTCAACATCATCATCATCAAATCTATCCATATAAGCTTCATCATCCGCTACATATGCCACGAGCAGCTTTCCTAATTCAAGAGCCTTTCATCTAGCTTTTGAATCATCTTCGACCATCTTGTCTAAATCAAATCATCAATCATCTAATTCATAGCAATCAATCAAGTCAAACATTAATCCAAGTAATCAAGCATTCAAATATGATCTAAGGAACAATTATAACAATAATGGCAATTTCGTAAATAAAGAGTCTAAAGTCTAACAAGCATGAAAACATGAGCAATATCTCTATAATCTTGATGAATGAACTTGCATAGGTTAACATGTAGTAAAATGGATGTCAAATCATCATGAACAATGGATCTATACTTAAGTCTACAAAAATGCATGAAAATCACTACTTTACACAAAATCAAGCCAACGATCCGATATACTCCTTTGGATCCATGTGAGAGATAATCACCACTCACCAAATCACCTAAACACCTCAAAAGCAACACACTTCAGATCTGGACAGCGAAGGATCTAACTCGATCAATCACAAATCCGCTTCAAACGATGAAATCTCTCTTCGATGGATGTAGATCTTCGACTTTAGCTCTTGGATCTTCGATCTTGGATGGAAGGAAGTACTAAATCAAAGTGGAGAAAAGAAGTGAAGAAGTGTAGAACTTGAGATCTCAAAATGGCAGCACTTCGTCGCTTCAAAATCCGGATCCCAAAAATGAAGAAGAACCCTCCTATTTATAGGCTGAATTCTCCTTAGGTCGTTCGCTCGGAGTTAGGTCGTCCACGACCTAAGAACCCTACGACCTAAAATCTAACAGCTCCAACCTACGACCTAACAGATAAGCGCTTCTACGACCTAACAGCACAAGCACTTCTATGCGACCTACGACCTAACGACTTAGCGCATCAGCGCATCCATGCGACCTACGACCTAACAACTTAGCGCATCAGCGCACTTCTACGACCTAACACACACACGCATCCTCGCGACCTACGACCTAACTCAACACAGAAGCTCACGACCTAACTCCTTAGGTCGTCTAACGACCTAACTACGCTAACTCGCTCACCACTAGGTCGCTAACTCCTATAGGTCGCTAACTCCTATAGGTCGCCAACTCTTACTAACCCTTAGGTCGTAAACTCCTTAGGTCGTCTACTACTTAGGTCGCTCGACCGACCTAAACTATCACACGACCTAACTTCTTAGGTCGCTCCACTTCACTAAGTCGTCTACTCCTTAACTCGCCAACTTCCTTAGGTCGCTCCAAACTCTCATACGACCTAAGACTTAGACTCTGGACAACTTATCAACAATGCGACCAATTGACAACTGTTTTACGATGTTTCGATCCGTAAAAATACGGGTCATTACAATTGATCTGAGCGTTATTTTCTTATAATGCTCGAGTCAGACTGAGCATATCTTTATATCTAGTTTGGATGTCTTGGAGCTTTAGGAGACGAGCTTGATGTCCAAGATGTACCTCTCGTATATTCTTTATTTCCACTGCATGTGTTGATTTATTTGCCAGCATTTGTGAGGATAGGTTATTATAACTGTCCAGGCTAATGATTAGTGACTAAGTATACTCTGATTTTGATGTATGTATACTATAGTTTTCTTTTGTAAAGATCTATTGTATATTATATATTACTTGGCATGATGTGAGATTTTGTTCTGTCTTTTCTTTCTTTTTCCCCAACAATCTGTCTTTCCGGCACTTGGATGCTCGGCACGTGAATACCGTGGTTGTATTAGTGTCGACTTTTAAGGGTTGAAAAGTTGGTCATTACATCTAAATTTGTTTTAATTTTAATACCTTAATATATGTTTACTATGAATTAATTAATCAATTTGTCATTAATATAAAATAATTATGTAATAAAATATCAAAATTTAAATTTTTAAAAAATCTAAAAGGATAACTTAAATGTTTCGGTTTTTTTAGATTTTTTAGAATATAAATTATATTTTTAATTAATTAAATACTAAACAGACGATTTTTAATTTAACTTATAAAAATAAATACAAATTTTTTTAATATTTTACCTAGAGCTTCTGAGATGATGACCTAATTTAAAAAATATAAAATTGAATTTTCGAAATGCTATTTATTTTATATAAATTTATTAAATCTTGTAGAGATTAAATAATAATAAAAATTAACTAATAATGACAAAAAATATTTTCAGCTGTTAAAATTCATATTTGATATAAACATATAATAGAGAATTATTAGGTCAATTATATATACATATATATATATGCTTTGATGTAATAGTGTAAATGTATTGATTTACAAATTAATATACATATGTGTACTAATTAATATAATATTAAAATAAATTAGCATAGACCATTAGATTAGTAATAAAATATGAGTATGTATGATTACATTAAATTTATGCACATATCCAATCATTATTGTGACAACAACATTACTTATAGAAATCTCACCTAACTAACTATGCAATAATAATATGTATATACATCGGTGTACATGAGTAATAAATTATTATATCATAATTATCCACCTCTTATGTAAATAAAAGGTTACCTACAACAGATGCCCTCAAGTCCACGTTGAATTGATGAATCCTCTTCCTTTTGAAATTTCTTGATTCGTCAAATTGCTAGTCTTGAATCATAGATCTTCTTGCTATCAAATAGCCTTTGATTTAAACTGATTTGATTTGAGAATTTTTTAGGGTTTATAATGAAGTAATTCAGCCACCATGAGAAACAAGGAGCCAGGCAAAAAATCCATTTGAAATTAGGTTTAGAGATCCTTTTATTATGGTTGAATGAGAGAGAGAAAAGAGGATCGTATCTCTTACCTTTTCTAACCTAATCTCTACCATCTATCTCAAGACTTCTTTCCATATTTTTAGCTGCACATATCATTGTCTTTACAGCTGAATGTAGCCTCCATTCTTATGGGCCAAAAAGCCCATTTAAACCCAAGTGAATATATTTAATTAAATCTGGTTTAATTCGTCATTGATATCTCGTATCAATCGATATATTTATAACTATTGTAAGTATATATGAAAATATTTATTTCTCAAATCATATTCAAAATTTTACAATTAATATTTCATAAGTATTAATTAATTTATAACAATTATAAACTAATTAAATCGTTTGGTCTAAAGATAATTCATTATTTCAGTTATGTAACTCTTGGGTGTAAATTCGTTCAGCAATTAGCATCGAACTATTCGAATGTTAACGTTCATACGTCACTTAGCAGGTGGTGTAACATTATGGTTAAATTTATCGCTTACCCGGTTTCTATAAAATCCAATTTAGTTTAATAAGCGTTACCCGGTTGTGACATTATTTACACCAATTCTCTTCGTCAAATTTATATCGCTTTAGACTTATGGGATTTGGTAATTGTCATAATTCCAATATCATCCATATTCAACTCTATAGTCCAAACATAAAGTCCTTGGTTCAATAATAACAATTATTATTAACCGAAATGCTCTGGCCAGAGACTTTAACTTTTAGTTGACTTGAGTTGACTGTGATACTAACCGCATATAACCGAGGAGACGAATCCTTTCTTGAATAGTGCTTCACTTTTAATACTTTCACTTTCAATAGTCACTCGATGGACTTTCATTCTATGATTTGACTATAATCAAAGCAGAGCTTTCATATTGAAATCCGTAGCATTCTTAAGTCGAGAAAAATGTGTAAATCAGTCGCATCAATATTTTCTGTTTGACCATAGTTATATTAACCAACAGAAAACTATCGAGTGAATCGTTCCATAGTTATCCAATAACTATCAGTACGTAACCCCTTGGTGCCCTTAATAGCCATGAGTAATACATTGTCCAATATTTGGAGAGCATTACGTACTCTTATCTCAATAGAAACATCGATATCCAATCTCGGCGCATCTTGGCTAGGAACATTTAAAATGGTGTATTTATATTCATTTTGATAAATTATTCACGGTTATAATACTTTGTAACTACTATCACAAAATGTACCATTAATGGATTTTCTATTAAATATACATTTAATTAAATTAATGAATTAATACAACACATTATATCAAGTATATAATAGAAAGAAAAACACCTTTTGTTTCAAACAAGATTGGTTACCAAGTTAGATATACGTAACAAATTACATAATTGCCCCTAGAGCATACCCCTAACTTTATCAAAAACAATCACACCAGAGTTTTGGCACTGGTTCGAGCCTCCTATAACGACCCACAAATTTTAACATCTGAAAGAAAATAGTTATAAATGCCTTCAGAATATGCTTACAACTAATTTTGAATGTTAAAGAAAGTGAACAGTAAATAGGTAAAATTAAAAATTCTAAAGAATGAATAAAAAAGGAAATTACATAGTGGAATCTAAAAAGAAATATCACTTCAATAATTAAATATTACATAAATTTTAACATCACATAATATTCATATCAATGCATTGACCATTTAATTTACAGTAATAACCATACAATTATGATACAAGAGATAAATCAGTCATAATGTGCATATGACCTATTCTAGATTCTTTGTCATCTCCTTTGCTTTCACCTGCAAACTTACAAGTACAAAAATATACATATGGAAAAAGGGGGAAAGTTCAACTAAGTTTGGACTGTTCCTAACTCTATATGCTTGGGCCATATGCTCGATAGCTATTGCATAGGAAAAGAATGTCTACGAACACCTATTGGGGGATCAAGCCTACTTAGTTCTGGTTTTTGCTCTTCTCCTACATCCAAATACTTGTTAGTACATAATAACCATAACATCCATGCAACTATTACAACTGCTGCAATCAATGCAACTAATGCAACCATTGCAACCAATAGTAATAGTGGATGTAGAAAATAATATTCCTACTTATCCATTATAACAAATTATCATATGAGCAACAACAAAAATAAAACATAGTCATCAAACACGAAAAACATTTAATGTCAAATCAAATCATCAAATAAGGAAACAATATCATAAACATATTTATATACACTATTAATTATTAACTATAATAATACATCACTGATGTAAGTATAAATCATATAATGTATACTAATCACTCCACAATGGCAATCAAATAACCATAATTAACTACCCTCATCTAGTAGCAAAAATGGTAAAATATCGTACACTCATTCATTTGCGATATCATCATGAACATTAAATACATATGATAATTACAATCAACAACTAATCACACATTCAACAACCATCCAAATAGTATATTTGCATCCATTATTATCTTAAGTACAAAACATTTGATTATTATTTATTATAAAGTAGCATTTATTTATTCATCCAAAAACAATAATGATTCCTTTTAAATGATAATATACTATTTAAGTCCTTTGTTGTGTTTCCATTTCTTAAATACCCCAAAACATCGTTTCAAATAAAAATAAAAATCCTCATCAAATTGCATTTTTAAACTATATTATTATTATTTTACATCAAAATAATAATATACATCAAAACCTCTTTAATTCTTTCCAAAACCAGTTAATTACTATTTGTATCAAAAATACAGCATTTTATTTTTAATCACCGAAACTCCTTTTATTTTATATCTCAAATAATAATAATAATAATAATACTATCTACTATAAACGATGTAAAATCAGTCATTTCATTATGTACAAAAAGCAAGTATATTTTCACGGAAATTCACATTTTATTATTTAAAGTCTCATTCAACTTTATAAACAATACAATTTCCCAATATTAAATTAAAAAATAATTATACTTATTCTTTATGAGTTTCCCCAGAAATTTATAAATAATAACTTTATAAAATTTTGTATTTTAAATTGATTAAAGTTTGGTCAATCATTGTTATTTTATTTACAGAAACTATCTAAAATCGGTAAATAACCTTATTTATTGTTTATTTATCTAATTTCCTATTGCTGTCTAATTTATTCCAATTAATTATTTCCAATTCAAATCAGA
The DNA here is from genome assembly GCA_030737815.1 of Allium fistulosum. Taxonomy (NCBI): domain Eukaryota; kingdom Viridiplantae; phylum Streptophyta; class Magnoliopsida; order Asparagales; family Amaryllidaceae; genus Allium; species Allium fistulosum. The sequence goes on from CM060907.1 coordinate 995,623,006, forward strand.
TAATTTATTTCAATTAAACACCCAAAAATACGACAATTAACAATACTTATCCAATCAAGGCATAATACATTCAAAATATTGTAATAACAAAACACACATCCTTAGAACACAACATATATCAATAAATATGATTTTTCATCAATAGTTATGTATTTTATAATTTACAATTTAATTAATTAAATTAAATAGTTCATACCAATACACTTTTGCATATAGCCTCCAAACTCAGCAAACCTACGGTAAATCGTTTGGAATTCCGCCATGAGTACAATGAAAGAAACCATGTGTGAATCAGAGTGAGAGTACAGTGGATTGTATAGTATGACTTGTATGTTAATATGTGAGTGAATACTAATATATATACTAAATGGAACAATATAACAGAAAATAAAAGTAAAGAATAAAAGTAATCACACTAGAATTTTATACTGGTTCGGACCTCCTGTCATACGTCCAATCTCGAAGCTCCCCTTGGGTATTTCACTAACCAACAATTCTCGCTTCGCCCGAAGGAATAGGCTTATACAAAAATATTCCTTTGGCAACCTTGTGTTCTATATAACATGGATATTGACTGCTAGTACAATTCTTCCTATAATCTCCCTTGAGTTATTGTGAGTGTAAGTTCTTGAATTTCCAAGAAGTAAGTTTACCAAAATATAGATTTTGGTTATAATTGATTAGGAGTATGAAATTAATAATAGCACAAGAGAGTTTAAGTACTTATAGGATATAAAGAGTAATAGTAGTTGTTAGCAAGTCTGAATCTCAATCTTTTAACGTATTTATAGATAACAAAGAGTATGTCTTCTTGAAGAGCTTCCATTTGATCAAGAGTTGCAACTATCAAGGAGAAGACATGAATGTATAATTTGAAAAAGAAGTGGTCATTCGAAATTTTGCAGTTGAAACAACGTCAGACATCTGGCATTATATCCTAGATGTCTAAGACCTTTCAGAGTTTAAAACCCAAAATATCTACCAGACGTCTGAGCTTATATGCTAGATGTTTGAACCTGTGTTGTTTCTAAAAACTGGAGAGATTTTTATTAAAATTTAGGTAAGTGTTTATCGATGTGCTTTTGTGTGTGCTATGATCACTCAAAGGAGAATGTACAAAATAATTTATGACTATTATACAAATATATGACCTTACTTTCAATAGTATGGTCCATCGTTCATTGCGATTGTCTTCGAGCCATGATATTGGTGAGCAGAATGATGTCTTCTATATACCTATAAATAGATGAAATACATGTTGCATATGTGATTGTATAGTTGTTGTCATTAAAATCCCAGAAGAGAGGTTCTAACATTCTCCCCCTTTTGATGAAGACAACTAGACAATCTTTTGTAATGGTATTAAAAATAACTCCCCCTAAATATGTTATCTCCCCCTATGTAATGCACAAAAATGTTCTCTCCCCCTTTGTGATTATCAAAAAGAATAATGTATACTACATAGAAGTAAAACATAGGAGACACGGACATCACAGTTCATAATCACATAACGAAAACAGTACATAGTTCAACTTCTTAATAACGGTTTTACGAACAACACCAACAGAAACAAAAGTACATAGTATGAGTGAAAATAAACATGATGAAAGCATAAACATAACAATGCAGATAATTGGAACATAATTTATTGATACCCTTGGTAGTCATTAAAAGAAAAGGCGTTATAATTTTCGAAGTAGTCGAAGTAGGCAGAAGGATCCGTCTGATAATCTCTTTGTCATTGATGCATTGAAGTAAATACTCCTCATCTTTATTAATTGATAGGCCCTGAAAAGAGGCATAGTCATGTGTTTAGGTGATGGTGGACTAGACTAAGATTCCTCTCCTTCTTCTTCTTCTTCCGGTTGTTTCTACGGTTTGTTTTTGTCTCTATCATGATTGGAAGTTCCAGCACTATGAGATGACCCATGAGCCTAGGGACAGGAGTATGTGGGGGTGTAGGAGAAGGAGATAATGATGATGCAAAAGAGGATCTACCATGAACTTTCCTCATAACCTTGCCCAAAGTAGATACAACTTTTTCCATAGTCTTCTCCTACTTGATCATGCATGTTGAAAAAGATCTTTCCAAATCGACCATCTTCCATTCTAATTTCCTTTGATTCATCGTGATTGTTCATTGATTTTGAAGTGTTAAGTCTCATATAGACTCATTTGGATTAGTTTCAATGTGGGCTTGAAAAATCCCTGATTCGGAATGGTATCTTGTATCATGGTGAGAAGAAGAAGATGGTTGTAGAAGAGGAACTTGAGCTTGTTGTGGAGGCACCGGATGTAGTTGTTATTTTTGTTGGTGTTGCTGTTGTTGGGCAATCCACTGAGGAAGAGAAATGTAAGGTGGTGGTGTTTCAGGGAGATGCATGAGATGAAAAAATCTTATACCACCTTCTTTAACCGGAATCTCTTTAAAATGAGATATATAGGTAGGCACATCGAGAGCTTACAAAAGGCGCATAATATATGGTGCATAGATAATAGTTTGTCGATAATGAACCCGGAAATTTTTTATTTCATCATGAATACATTTTGCACAATTGACTTAAATTCTACCAAACATTGCATATAAGGCCTTATGATCATTTTTATAAATTTGTTCATGGCTAGCGGCTTATTATTGTGTTAATGATCATTCGATTCAATAATCTAGCCCATGAACGAAGATGTATAGATTTCCATTGGGGTATTTTATCCTCCTATATCTGATGTGTAATTTCATCATGTTGTAAATTCCTATGATCCGCAATATCGTCTAAATTAATTCCGTAGAGGAAAAATCAAGTAATCGACCTAGCGTGTTTACTCTAATTTTCAAAACTTTTCCATACACACTAGTCCATAACCAACCTTCTTCATTTCTAGGTGTCTAAATATCATTACTACATAGGTTAGCATAGAAGAAAATGATGGCTAATTGATCAATATTTATCACATTCTCTTCAAAATTGATTAGCGTATGGCATCCGAAGGCAATTTTGAGTTCTTGAAGACGATATTCTTCAAATTTGAATAGCTGATAGAAAGGACCGACATGAAGTTTCTTAATTTTCAAATCTTCAAACCTTTTCATATCGTTTGGACTGTTGCAAAACCGTTGTTGGATGTGTGAATCGGTGACAGTAGTGGATTGAGAGAATGAAGATTGTCCCTTCTTTGATCTCTTGTGGAATGAGGTTTTGGATTTGGGTGTCATTGTCGAAGAATTGGAGTTTTTTGAGGAAGCTAGGTTTTTCGATAAGTGAAACGATTTTGGAAAAAGTGAAGAATTGGATGTAAAAATATATATAGTGCTAAACGAATGGACATGCCAAAAATTATCTCAGACGTCTTAGGCTAGCTGCCCGACGTTTGGGAGTATTCAGAGAATTTTCCCGAGTATTTTGCCAGACATCTGCCGTTTTTCCTCAGACGTCTAAGCCCTGTTTATTTATTTATTTTTAATTTGTAGTGTATATGTTGAATTTGTAATTCATACATTTATCTAAAAACATGATAAATGATAGTTATTATTATTATCAAATAAATAAACATGCATTTTACATATTTAATTATATATATATAGTTATATATATATGATGGAGTATGTTTGTAAAAATTATTTCTCCTCCGATGATTCTGAGTTCTTGTGCTCAGCTCAATCCCAAGAATTTGTATTAATTTTAGTTTGCTCGTTTGAGGGCTTAAGTGGAGACCAATTTGAACGAACTGGAGTATGATTCCAGACTTGGTTCGATGGCCCTGTCTCCCATAAGTTTCCTGGAGTAACGTTGTGAGTTTTTATAGGAGTCTGTATTGAACAATGAGAATTTTTTATGTATCCTTTGTTGGTGAATGTCCACAAATTGCCAGAATACATCATTCGAGAAAGTTAAGATGACTTCCTTGTCTTCGTTGCTCGTAATACATTTCTCTTTGAACTCCCATTAGTTCTTGTTGATAGTGAAAATTTTCATCAACTTTAGTACTGATAGACGATGATTCAAGATTAATTGCTCGTTTTACTTTCTTTTCCTTTGGAGAGTAGACGATGTGATATGTAGGTGATGCTATAATATTTAGTGAGGATGATTTATTCGAAGGAGGTGTGGTTTTTGTTGGTGATACATATGTACTCTTAGATGAGGGTGAGCTAAAATCAATTGTTGAGTAAGTGGAGTCATGGTTAGAAGACATTTTTTAGATCTTCTAATCATACAAACAATATTTCTGGTTTATTTTTCTTCAACAAAGCATTCATATATAAATAGGATGTAGTATTTATTTTTAGTAAATGATTTGTAAGGACAAAGTTTATCTAACCATAAAATTGTTAACAGTTTTTAGTTATGGTAGGTTAAAAACTTTTAAAATAATTATATTGAAAATTTTGTGATAGGAATAAAATTAGAGTTTAATATTCACGACAATTATTAGTTAATGTTTATGAAATTAATTCATTAAGTGAACATATACCAAGATTGTAACGACCCTAGATTTTTATGTTAATTTAAATTAATAATTTATTGAATTTCTGAATTAAAATTGTAAAATTAATTTTTAATTTCAAGCGAGTTTCCCCGATCGTAATAAATTTGATATAAATCATTTTAATTTAAATATATTGTAAATATTGTATATATATATATGTATTTGAGCATATATGAAGAAAATTTGAGATTTATGAATAATAAAAATAATTAGTATTAAATTTAGAAATAAATATAAAAATAATATAAAACAATATATAGCATATGTAAGTAAAACAAATAAATGCAGCTACCAAAACAGAGCTATCAGCCAAGCAAAACAAAGACCTGGAGGAAGAACAAAAGCATGGAATACAAAGCATGTCAAATATATATATATGGGATGTACTAAATAAATACATAAAATCTAGGGAAAATATTTGTAAACGTGGGAAGGACCGAGGCATTAAATGCCAGCAGCTCTAGCATGGTCGAAGTCATCTCAGCTATGCTTATTAAACAAAGATAACACCCTATTGTATAAATAAAATAAAAGATAGCCTGCAAACTTGCTTTCTTTTATACCTCAACTTCTCTTTTTTTTTATCTCAGTTTCTTCCATTCAAAACAAAAGTAAATAAAACTAAAGTAACATCATCCTCAACTTAACAAAGCTACAACTGGAAACAATTAAATCAACAACTTCAAAGCTTGAGAGAAGAATCAACTTGATTCGAACCTGCAAACCAACAAAAATACAACAAAGCAGATCATCAAAGCAAGAACAAACACTTCCAGTTTGAAATTTTCCAGGCCTTCTTGTCTCTGCTCTTTCAAAAGTCAAGTGAGCAAACTCTCTGTTTTCAAATTTCCAAGTGAGTAACTTTAATTCAAACTTGCTTAAGTATATTCATAAAGTTGCTTATGTCTGAAATGACGATGTTTATGTATATATATATATATGTATGCAATTCAGTGATGCCTGCATGTTGTTCATCAGTAATACCTCTGTAACTAGATTTCTAACTCTGGATTGATTCAAAAATCATCTCTTCTTAATCCATTGATTGATAGGATTTAGTATCTAGACAAGATAGGTTTGTTTGATCATAAAACAATTTTAAAAATCTGAACTTGAGTTAATAAGATAGAACTGCTCTGTAAAAACACTTAAGAACAGTCAATGGTTAATATAAGTGAAATTTCAAACATTTTAAAATATCAATTCAAGTTTATAATTTGAATTCTTATCTGTAATTAGGAATTTTAAAAAGAAAATCATGATTTTTAGTGTAGTATTGGAGATGCTTTTCGAGGTTGACCGGAAATTAGTTTATGAGTGTTTTCTGATGATCTAAGCGATCTGAGTGGTCTGGGTTTTTGTCAAGGCTAGGGTGGTGATCGAAGTGTTTGGCAAAAATGGAGGTAGTGGCGGCTGATCGCCGTGGCACCGGGTATTAGTCGATTTGGGTTTTAAACCCTAGAATGGGTCGAGGCTGGAAATGTGATTGCGGCGACGTCATCGTGGCACCGAGTCTGACGTGGCTTTAGGGAATGATAGAAGGCATAGCGACGAGGTCGTGGCCGAAGTCTCGCATTTTCTGGTGGTTGGAGGGGTGAAAACGAGATGATGACAGGAGTGGGTAGTGATGGGGCTAGTTGTTCCAGGTTTCGTTTTGTGACTCGATTTCGATTTCGAGTCTACGGCAAAGTTCGAATGGTTGGAGTTTGATCTGGGAAGAAGTGGCGACTTGCTCGACGAAGTGGTAGTGCCGGAACATCGCCAGCGGCGATGTACACGTGCACAGGGATATATCGGCAGAGACGAATTTGAGAAGGAGCTGAACTCGAAGTCGTTTTCTTGAATTCTCGTGAGTGACTCGTGGAAACGTAGATTGGGCTCGAGTATTTTACTAGGCTTGAATTGTTTGATAGCGAAACAGGTTTTAAAAAAAAAGGGTAAAAACAAAATTTAGTTTTAAAGAAAAATTAGAAGAAGAAAAAGTTGCGTACCTGGGATTGTGCCTCGGGTAAATTGGACGAGCAACTCGAAGCAACACTCGAGATTTTGAAGGGGGTGACTCGAAGCGGTGAGGGTTGTCTCGAGCATATGGTTTGTTCCGGACTTGTAAAACCTGGTAGCAAGAATTTTTTTATAAACAAATTCAAATGAAAACTTAGATTTGCATACCAGATTTAAATCAATGTTTAAATAATAAATTCAAGTTTGTCTTAAAACTTAGTTTGTGAATAGATCAAGTTTTAGAGTTTTAAATTGCGTTAATAATTACAAGCGTTAAGGAATTTGAATTTAAATTGGAGTTTGAAATGTAAAGAAACGATTTAAACAAAGTTAAATCGTAGTGGTAATCTGATTCAAATCTAAATTTGAATCTTAGTTTTGAAATAAATTTAAGTTCATAAGTTTAAAAGTTTTAACAATTTTGAATGTTAAAATAGAAATTTAAATGTTTTAAACTTATATTTGAAAAGGGTTTATTTTAAATAAAACTTAATTAAGTAATTAAGAAGTTGATTAAATGTTTTAATGTGTTAACTTAAAAGTTAAGTAAATTTTATATTGATGAATGATTTAAAATTAACTAAAGGTCAATTAATTATAAATTTAAAGCTAATTAATTTATAAGAAAGGATAATTAATTAAATGGTAATAAATTAAAGGTTAATTTATTAATTGAAGATAATCAATTAATTGGTGAAGTTTATAATTAAAGATTAATTAATTAAAATAAAATTTGAATTAGTAAATGTTAATTAACCAGGATTAGTGACTAATCAAATTTAATTTAATCAGATATAAATTGACCTTACTTATGAATGTTTGGATTCTGTTGAATGATATGAATTGTTTGATATCCCTGATATATGATGCTTTGTGATACGTCCTGATTTATGTCGTGATCTGTGATATTTCTGTTTCTGTGATATATTACTATGCATATATGTGAAAACCCTTGGCCCGTAAAACGGCACTTGAACTTCGATGCGACAGGGAGTCGGATTCCAGTTGGTTATCCGAAACCCACATCGAATTGTAATAGTGAATCTTTGTGACTGATAAATTTATTTTATCTATGAATCTGTGAATGAAGATAAGCGTTATCGATTATACCGCTTATCGATATATCTGTGATGATTGATGTTGCACTATTGTGTGTGAAACCCCTGGACTACACTTTTACACACACAAATATGGATTTCACGTGGAAATCGGTTAAGTCACAGATAATTTAAATCTGCTGTTTTTGAAATTGAAATTTTTATTTCAATTGATTTTGAAATTTGAAATTTGGGTTTAAAAGTGAAAAGCTTTTGAAATGGAATTTCGAATCTAAAAGTTATTTTGAATAACTTAATCGAGTTTTGAAAATTTAAATAATTTGATTTAAATTTGAATTTAAGTTGAAATTGAATCCTATGATTTGAAATTACGGTTAAAGATGATATAAATGTGTTTGTATGAATTTAAACCATTTTAAAAGTATTGTTTGAGAATTTGGATTTAACCCAAGAACTTTAACTCGTATAAATGAATCAGATTTCCAAAATGAAAACTGTTTGTTTTAAAGGAATAAAAGCTTTCAGATAGAAAATGAAATTCCAGTTTAGTTAAAGGAATTTCAAGTTTGAATTGAAAATGGTTTTCCAAGTTATGAATGAATTCTTTTTGAAAGTTATGAATTGAATCTGTTATCTTTAACAGATTTAAAATGACGATTTATTTAAACCCTTCGAAATGAAATTGTTTTGAAAGCTATAAGTTAAATCTTTGTTTTAAAGATTTAACGAGTTAATCAAATTGAAATGAGAATTAATTTGGAAAATCTGTGAATGAATCTTTTATTTAAAAGATTAAAATGTGGAAAGTGTTTAAACCGTTGAAGGTTGTTTAAAATGAATCTTTTTGTTTAAAGATTTGAAATGGTAATTGGTTAAACCATTTGAAGAAAGATTTTGGGTAATAAGTTGTGACTTAATTGAAATCCCATATCCATATGTTTTAAATATTTCGCTCACTATTTGGGTTAGCCGGGAAAGGACCTTTGGGTCGTATAACCCATTCCGAATAGTGATACGTCGTATATGGATAGCATTTGAAGACCGGTGATGAAGACCGGATATTTTCGAAAACGAAAGGACAACTCATCGAATGTCTCTGCATCGACTGGTCCCCGGTATAGAGATTTATATCACTCTTTTTGTGATGGGAAGTCCGGACGTGATTGGAAATTATCCGGATTTGCAAGGGCTTCGTGAGAAGTGCCTTCGGTTCTGTTCGAACCCGGAACAGACTTATATGGATACATGTCTGACATTACACTTTGAGATATAAAGCCGATTTCTTTCAAATACATTTCTGTTTGGTGGCGGAGAATTTATTCTCTTAGCTTAACACCCTTCTTTGAGACATACGAGCTCAGAGGTTATGTAGTTGAAGTTATCAGCGATATATCCCAATTTGGTAATGTGGCATGCTGAGTGTTGCTGTGTGATGATCAATGTTTGATCATTTGTGATATGATCTTTTGTTTGATCATTTATCTTTGTGATCATAGGTTGATCATCTGTTGACCCAAAGCGTGGCTTTTTGAAAAAGCGTAGCTTTGTGGACGAGACTTCGTCGAGCCTCACAACCCGGTAATGGTCGAAACAGGAATCGTGCGGCAAGGTTTTCAGGGGTAGCTCCCTTAGGGTATGACCATTCCTTCTGGAAAAGGGTAGTATCATGGTATGGAGCCCAGATACTTACTCATGTGGATACACTTTCTTTATGATGTGTGATGTTGGTTATCGAGCGCTCGGATAAAGGTCCCAAAGGACCGGGGGTGGCATATCTGAGGTTTCTTTTATCCCTTGGGAAAAGGGGTTGCCGGCCTTGTTTGGCAAAGAACAGTTGGTTCTCGTAACGTCCCGCCAGAGGCGTTTCTTTCGTGGAATAGGAAGTTCCTTAGCCTGACCATTTGTTGGAAATCCAAACAAAACAATACGAGCCCTGTACGGTTTTAGTTGTATTACCTGCCATGGAATGTGGTGGTAACCTGCTATTGAACATGGTAGCTATAGTAGGCATAAGTGCGAAATGTCTATGCTGGCTAAGATTTATATTCTACTTTCGAAATTGTTTTCTACACTATGCACTAGTAATAATATCAAATGATTTGATTTTGCGTAGTAAGCATCTTTGACTATCATAAGAAGAAATCTCCTCCAATTCTGCGTTTGCATTGTGTGTGTGGTGGGAGGTCTTATGGTAGTTTCATTTTCCAAAAGCATTGCGAATTGACTTTAAAATTCTCTGCTATTTGTTTTAAAGATAAACTGTTTTTGTTGCTCACACCAGTCCCATGACTGATCCGGAGTTTATTGTTTCTTTCCTAAACTCTGGATGCTCAAAATTTTTCTACACGAGCAGTCTAGAGTTTGGTTTTTCAGATAGTCAGATTAGTAGGTTATCTGGTGCTAGTTCAGTCTTTGGATCGGACTGCACTTGCTTATCTTGGTGTATCGTTATTGGGAGTTCAAGCTATTTCTGGATTAGTGCTTTGAAGATGGAGATTATCCGCTGCTGATGTTATCGTTTTCTTTTCCGCTGCTATTTGTTGTATCATATCTCTGATGTATATCGATATTCATTGTATCATTCTGTTGTATCAGATATTGTATATCAATGTATTATTCATTTATTCCGCTGTGTTATTTACTTTATGTTGTTATAAGCTCCGGCGACTCGGATTTGAACGGTCGAATCTACGACATTCGAGTACGATGTAAAGTATGGATGTCGATTTTCGAGCGCGATAATCTGGGACGTTACAAGTGGTATCAGAGCTAAGGTTGAACTTTAGCTCAGGAGTATAACACGTTAAGTAGCTCATTAGAGATAGAGTGAAGTAAACTCTAGAATGAGTAATCCTTAAGATATCCATCTGAACGTCTCAGTAAATTCTCTTGCTATCCACTGATAGTGAGTATGAGTGCAAGAAGAGGACGAGATAGAGGACAGGGAAGTACGACTATAAATGGTCAATACCCTGCAACAGTGGAAACAATCTTTCTCTATCAATTTTCTTTGATTCGTTTCCAAATTCTTTTGATTTCTTCGTGGCAGCTCCAGAAGTAGTTTCGATATGACGATGGCTCTACGAATCATTGTAGAAAATCCTTACTTCGTATCTTCATCGGTTTCTTATCAGCTTTTTGATTTAAACCTTAACGAATTTGAAATTGGAAATTTTAATTGAGTTTAACTGATTAATAGAATATGAGGATAAAATTGAATTAAATCGATAAAACGATTTCGTTTGAAACCGAATTTTGAAATTCTATTGAAATTTCTTGTGTATATCGAAGTCCGAAGAGGGACAAATTGGTATGTATTCTGAGATATTCCGACTTGAATTCGGAATCCGTATCTTGAGTTTGAGGAATTATAGGAGATCGAATCTGTCTATCTCTGTCTTTGTTTCGTGCCTGCAAATTTCGAGGACGAAATTCTTTTAAGGGGGGAAATTTGTAACGACCCTAGATTTTTATGTTAATTTAAATTAATAATTTATTGAATTTCTGAATTAAAATTGTAAAATTAATTTTTAATTTCAAGCGAGTTTCCCCGATCGTAATAAATTTGATATAAATCATTTTAATTTAAATATATTGTAAATATTGTATATATATATGTATTTGAGCATATATGAAGAAAATTTGAGATTTATGAATAATAAAAATAATTAGTATTAAATTTAGAAATAAATATAAAAAATATTATAAAACAATATATAGCATATGTAAGTAAAACAAATAAATGCAGCTACCAAAACAGAGCTATCAGCCAAGCAAAACAAAGACCTGGAGGAAGAACAAAAGCATGGAATACAAAGCATGTCAAATATATATATATGGGATGTACTAAATAAATACATAAAATCTAGGGAAAATATTTGTAAACGTGGGAAGGACCGAGGAATTAAATGCCAGCAGCTCTAGCATGGTCGAAGTCATCTCAGCTATGCTTATTAAACAAAGATAACACCCTATTGTATAAATAAAATAAAAGATAGCCTGCAAACTTGCTTTCTTTTATACCTCAACTTCTCATTTTTTTATCTCAGTTTCTTCCATTCAAAACAAAAGTAAATAAAACTAAAGTAACATCATCCTCAACTTAACAAAGCTACAACTGGAAACAATTAAATCAACAACTTCAAAGCTTGAGAGAAGAATCAACTTGATTCGAACCTGCAAACCAACAAAAATACAACAAAGCAGATCATCAAAGCAAGAACAAACACTTCCAGTTTGAAATTTTCCAGGCCTTCTTGTCTCTGCTCTTTCAAAAGTCAAGTGAGCAAACTCTCTGTTTTCAAATTTCCAAGTGAGTAACTTTAATTCAAACTTGCTTAAGTATATTCATAAAGTTGCTTATGTCTGAAATGACGATGTTTATGTATATATATATATATGTATGCAATTCAGTGATGCCTGCATGTTGTTCATCAGTAATACCTCTGTAACTAGATTTCTAACTCTGGATTGATTCAAAAATCATCTCTTCTTAATCCATTGATTGATAGGATTTAGTATCTAGACAAGATAGGTTTGTTTGATCATAAAACAATTTTAAAAATCTGAACTTGAGTTAATAAGATAGAACTGCTCTGTAAAAACACTTAAGAACAATCAATGGTTAATATAAGTGAAATTTCAAACATTTTAAAATATCAATTCAAGTTTATAATTTGAATTCTTATCTGTAATTAGGAATTTTAAAAAGAAAATCATGATTTTTAGTGTAGTATTGGAGATGCTTTTCGAGGTTGACCGGAAATTAGTTTATGAGTGTTTTCTGATGATCTAAGCGATCTGAGTGGTCTGGGTTTTTGTCAAGGCTAGGGTGGTGATTGGAGTGTTTGGCAAAAATGGAGGTAGTGGCGGCTGATCGCCGTGGCACCGGGTTTTAGTCGATTTGGGTTTTAAACCCTAGAATGGGTCGAGGCTGGAAATGTGATTGCGGCGAAGTCATCGTGGCACCGAGTCTGACGTGGCTTTGGGGAATGATAGAAGGCATAGCGACGAGGTCGTGGCCGAAGTCTCGCATTTTCTGGTGGTTGGAGGGGTGAAAACGAGATGATGACAGGAGTGGGTGGTGATGGGGCTAGTTGTTCCAGGTTTCGTTTTGTGACTCGATTTCGATTTCGAGTCTACGGCAAAGTTCGAATGGTTGGAGTTTGATCTGGGAAGAAGTGGCGACTTGCTCGACGAAGTGGTAGTGCCGGAACATCGCCAGCGGCGATGTACACGTGCACAGGGATATATCGGCAGAGACGAATTTGAGAAGGAGCTGAACTCGAAGTCGTTTTCTTGAATTCTCGTGAGTGACTCGTGGAAACGTAGATTGGGCTCGAGTATTTTACTAGGCTTGAATTGTTTGATAGCGAAACAGGTTTTAAAAAAAAAAGGGTAAAAACAAAATTTAGTTTTAAAGAAAAATTAGAAGAAGAAAAAGTTGCGTACCTGGGATTGTGCCTCGGGTAAATTGGACGAGCAACTCGAAGCAACACTCGAGATTTTGAAGGGGGTGACTCGAAGCGGTGAGGGTTGTCTCGAGCATATGGTTTGTTCCAGACTTGTAAAACCTGGTAGCAAGAATTTTGTTATAAACAAATTCAAATGAAAACTTAGATTTGCATACCAGATTTAAATCAATGTTTAAATAATAAATTCAAGTTTGTCTTAAAACTTAGTTTGTGAATAGATCAAGTTTTAGAGTTTTAAATTGCGTTAATAATTACAAGCGTTAAGGAATTTGAATTTAAATTGGAGTTTGAAATGTAAAGAAACGATTTAAACAAAGTTAAATCGTAGTGGTAATCTGATTCAAATCTAAATTTGAATCTTAGTTTTGAAATAAATTTAAGTTCATAAGTTTAAAAGTTTTAACAATTTTGAATGTTAAAATAGAAATTTAAATGTTTTAAACTTATATTTGAAAAGGGTTTATTTTAAATAAAACTTAATTAAGTAATTAAGAAGTTGATTAAATGTTTTAATGTGTTAACTTAAAAGTTAAGTAAATTTTATATTGATGAATGATTTAAAATTAACTAAAGGTCAATTAATTATAAATTTAAAGCTAATTAATTTATAAGAAAGGATAATTAATTAAATGGTAATAAATTAAAGGTTAATTTATTAATTGAAGATAATCAATTAATTGGTGAAGTTTATAATTAAAGATTAATTAATTAAAATAAAATTTGAATTAGTAAATGTTAATTAACCAGGATTAGTGACTAATCAAATTTAATTTAATCAGATATAAATTGACCTTACTTATGAATGTTTGGATTCTGTTGAATGATATGAATTGTTTGATATCCCTGATATATGATGATTTGTGATACGTCCTGATTTATGTCGTGATCTGTGATATTTCTGTTTCTGTGATATATTACTATGCATATATGTGAAAACCCTTGGCCCGTAAAACGGCACTTGAACTTCGATGCGACAGGGAGTCGGATTCCAGTTGGTTATCCGAAACCCACATCGAATTGTAATAGTGAATCTTTGTGACTGATAAATTTATTTTATCTATGAATCTGTGAATGAAGATAAGCGTTATCGATTATACCGCTTATCGATATATCTGTGATGATTGATGTTGCACTATTGTGTGTGAAACCCCTGGACTACACTTTTACACACACAAATATGGATTTCACGTGGAAATCGGTTAAGTCACAGATAATTTAAATCTGCTGTTTTTGAAATTGAAATTTTTATTTCAATTGATTTTGAAATTTGAAATTTGGGTTTAAAAGTGAAAAGCTTTTGAAATGGAATTTCGAATCTAAAAGTTATTTTGAATAACTTAATCGAGTTTTGAAAATTTAAATAATTTGATTTAAATTTGAATTTAAGTTGAAATTGAATCCTATGATTTGAAATTACGGTTAAAGATGATATAAATGTGTTTGTATGAATTTAAACCATTTTAAAAGTATTGTTTGAGAATTTGGATTTAACCCAAGAACTTTAACTCGTATAAATGAATCAGATTTCCAAAATGAAAACTGTTTGTTTTAAAGGAATAAAAGCTTTCAGATAGAAAATGAAATTCCAGTTTAGTTAAAGGAATTTCAAGTTTGAATTGAAAATGGTTTTCCAAGTTATGAATGAATTCTTTTTGAAAGTTATGAATTGAATCTGTTATCTTTAACAGATTTAAAATGACGATTTATTTAAACCCTTCGAAATGAAATTGTTTTGAAAGCTATAAGTTAAATCTTTGTTTTAAAGATTTAACGAGTTAATCAAATTGAAATGAGAATTAATTTGGAAAATCTGTGAATGAATCTTTTATTTAAAAGATTAAAATGTGGAAAGTGTTTAAACCGTTGAAGGTTGTTTAAAATGAATCTTTTTGTTTAAAGATTTGAAATGGTAATTGGTTAAACCATTTGAAGAAAGATTTTGGGTAATAAGTTGTGACTTAATTGAAATCCCATATCCATATGTTTTAAATATTTCGCTAACTATTTGGGTTAGCCGGGAAAGGACCTTTGGGTCGTATAACCCATTCCGAATAGTGATACGTCGTATATGGATAGCATTTGAAGACCGGTGATGAAGACCGGATATTTTCGAAAACGAAAGGACAACTCATCGAATGTCTCTGCATCGACTGGTCCCCGGTATAGAGATTTATATCACTCTTTTTGTGATGGGAAGTCCGGACGTGATTGGAAATTATCCGGATTTGCAAGGGCTTCGTGAGAAGTGCCTTCGGTTCTGTTCGAACCCGGAACAGACTTATATGGATACATGTCTGACATTACACTTTGAGATATAAAGCCGATTTCTTTCAAATACATTTCTGTTTGGTGGCGGAGAATTTATTCTCTTAGCTTAACACCCTTCTCTGAGACATACGAGCTCAGAGGTTATGTAGTTGAAGTTATCAGCGATATATCCCAATTTGGTAATGTGGCATGCTGAGTGTTGCTGTGTGATGATCAATGTTTGATCATTTGTGATATGATCTTTTGTTTGATCATTTATCTTTGTGATCATAGGTTGATCATCTATTGACCCAAAGCGTGGCTTTTTGAAAAAGCGTAGCTTTGTGGACGAGACTTCGTCGAGCCTCACAACCCGGTAATGGTCGAAACAGGAATCGTGCGGCAAGGTTTTCAGGGGTAGCTCCCCTAGGGTATGACCATTCCTTCTGGAAAAGGGTAGTATCATGGTATGGAGCCCAGATACTTACTCATGTGGATACACTTTCTTTATGATGTGTGATGTTGGTTATCGAGCGCTCGGATAAAGGTCCCAAAGGACCGGGGGTGGCATATCTGAGGTTTCTTTTATCCCTTGGGAAAAGGGGTTGCCGGCCTTGTTTGGTAGAGAACAGTTGGTTCTCGGAACGTCCCGCCAGAGGCGTTTCTTTCGTGGAATAGGAAGTTCCTTAGCCTGACCATTTGTTGGAAATCCAAACAAAACAATACGAGCCCTGTACGGTTTTAGTTGTATTACCTGCCATGGAATGTGGTGGTAACCTGCTATTGAACATGGTAGCTATAGTAGGCATAAGTGCGAAATGTCTATGCTGGCTAAGATTTATATTCTACTTTCGAAATTGTTTTCTACACTATGCACTAGTAATAATATCAAATGATTTGATTTTGCGTAGTAAGCATCTTTGACTATCATAAGAAGAAATCTCCTCCAATTCTGCGTTTGCATTGTGTGTGTGGTGGGAGGTCTTATGGTAGTTTCATTTTCCAAAAGCATTGCGAATTGACTTTAAAATTCTCTGCTATTTGTTTTAAAGATAAACTGTTTTTGTTGCTCACACCAGTCCCATGACTGATCCGGAGTTTATTGTTTCTTTCCTAAACTCTGGATGCTCAAAATTTTTCTACACGAGCAGTCTAGAGTTTGGTTTTTCAGATAGTCAGATTAGTAGGTTATCTGGTGCTAGTTCAGTCTTTGGATCGGACTGCACTTGCTTATCTTGGTGTATCGTTATTGGGAGTTCAAGCTATTTATGGATTAGTGCTTTGAAGATGGAGATTATCCGCTGCTGATGTTATCATTTTCTTTTCCGCTGCTATTTGTTGTATCATATCTCTGATGTATATCGATATTCATTGTATCATTCTGTTGTATCAGATATTGTATATCAATGTATTATTCATTTATTCCGCTGTGTTATTTACTTAATGTTGTTATAAGCTCCGGCGACTCGGATTTGAACGGTCGAATCTACGACATTCGAGTACGATGTAAAGTATGGATGTCGATTTTCGAGCGCGAAAATCTGGGACGTTACAAAGATCTCGTCTTATTTTTATAAAAGTTGATTCACGTAGTGGTTTAGTGAAAATGTCGGCAATCTGATTTCTATGTTAACAAATTCAAGAGAGATGATACCTTTTTCAACGTTATCTCTTAAAAAATGGTGACGAATATCAATAAGTTTAGTTCGAGAATGATTAGTTGGATTTTTAGCCAAATTTATAGCACTCATATTGTCACAATATATAGGAGATTTAGTTACAATTTTTCCAAAATCTTGAAGTGTTTGTTGCATATAAATTACTCGAGCATATGCTAAGGCAGGGGAGATATACTCGGCTTCACATATCCAGAGGGAAAACACAGTTTTGCTTTTTACTAAATCATGAAACCAGAGATTGACCAATAAAATGACATGTGCCACTTGTACTTTTTATATCCGTTCCGCAACCATCGAAATCTGCATCACTACATGATATGAGTTCAAAAGAGCAGCCTTTTTGGTAGAAAAGACTGTATTCTTTGGTGTTGATTAAATATTGCAAGATTCTCTTAACCGCTTGATGATGTGATTCCATAGGTTGTGCTTGAAATCATGCACATAACACACACTTATCATTATATTAGGTCTACTTGTCATTAAGTATAATAAAGATCCTATCATACTTCATTATAATTTTTGATCAAAATCTTTTCCATTTTCATCTTTATCCAAATGTAAACTAGTGCTTATTGGAGTTGGTTTACTAGATATATTATCCATTCCAAAACATTTTATCAATTCTCTACAATATTTTTCTTGGTTTATAAAAATTTCATTTTCTAATTTTTTTATTTGTAGTCCTAAGAAAAAATTAAATTCTCCCATATGAGACATCTTGAACTCATTTTTCAATATGTTTGAAAAATTATTACATAGTTTCTCGTTGGTTGATCCAAATATGATATCATCAACATAGATTTGTACAATTAGTATATCATTATTTTCTGTTTGTATAAATAAAGTTGTATCAATTTTACCAATTTGGAAACTGGAATTTATTAAATGTGCTTTTAGTCTCTTATACCAAGCACGACATGCTTGTTTTAACCCGTATAATGCCTTTTTAAGTTTGAAAACATGATTCTGATAGTTTTCGTGAACAAATAAAGGTGGTTGTTCAACGTAAACATTTTCTTTTATAAAACCATTTAAAATGCACTTTTAACATCCATTTGAAATAATTTGAAATTATGATGAAACGCAAAGGCGGGTAATGTTCATATAGCTTCAAGACGTGTTATATGGGCAAATGTTTCTTCATAATCAATTCCTTCTTCTTGATTATATCCATGAGCAACTAACCTTGCTTTATTATGAACTATGTTTCCATTTTCATATGATTTATTTTTGAAAACCCATTTATTGCTTATTACGGATTGATCATTTGGTCTTGGTACGAGTTCCCACACATCATTTCGATTAAATTGATTTAGTTCCTCTTGCATTGCTAAAATCCAGAAATCATCTTTCGATGCCTCTTTATAGTTTTTAGGTTCAAAGTTAGATATGAAAGCTACATAACTCATGTGATTTAGTTGATTTCTAGTTGAAACTTTTGTGTTTATGTCACCAATTACATTATTAATCGGATGATCTTTTAAGATTCGAGGTGGTGATCTTAAAAGATTATCGTTATTGTTTACGATATTATTATTTTCAGGTACAAGAGAATTGTTACTATTATTATTATCGAGAATTTCTTCATCATCATCATTATTTTTGTTATTCTTAAAATCTTCATCGAAGGAAACATGAAGATTCTCTTCTATAGTGTTAGTTTGTTTATTAAAAATTATATATGCTTTACTACGATCCGAATAACCAACACAAATTCCCTCATCGGCTTTTGGATCAAATTTTTCGGATTATCTTTAGTATTCAAAATCTAGCATTTAGAACTAAAAACATGAAAATACGATACTTCTGGTTTCTTATTGAAAAGTAGTTCTTAACATATATTTTTAGTCACTGGTCTAAGTGTTACACGATTTAATACATAATATGCAGTAATAACGGCTTCGGCCTAAAAATTCATTGGTAAGCCACTGCTACTTAGCAATGTTCGTGCACATTCTTATAATGTACGATTTTTTCTTTATACAACACCATTTTGTTGTAGTGTTTGTGGAAACGAAAAATTATAACCAATTCCCTTTTTATTGTAAAAATTTTCAAAAATATCATTTTCAAATTCTCCTTCATGATCACTTCTTATACTTTTGATTTTTGAGTTCATTAAATTCTTAATTCTTTTAGCAAAAATTTTGAACATTTCAAACATGTCACTTTTATGTTTCAAAAACAATGTCTAAGTATATCTTGAAAAATCATCAACAATAACAAAAACATATTTGTTATGGTTTATCGATCGTACTTGAGTTAGACCGAACAAATTTAAATGAAGTAGTTTGAGTGGTTGTTTTGTAGAAATTTCCTTTTTAGATTTAAATGAACGTTTCTTTAATTTTCCAAGTTGACATGCATCACATAAATTTTTGACTTTATAATTGATTTTGGGTAATCCTCTTACTAAACCATTTTTTGCAAATTTATTTATATATTTAAAATTTATATGGCAAAAGCGTTGGTGCCATAGCCATGGGTCATTATGATTTGCGATCAAGCATAAATCACTATTGTTTTTAATATTCATATTTAAAACATAGATATTTCAATTTCTTAATCATTTAAATATTAAATTTTTACTTTAGTCAAATATGCTACATTTACCTTTTTCGAAGTCGATTTTAAATCCTTTACCACATAATTGACTTATACCTAATAAATTGTGTTTTAATCTATAAGTAAAACATTAGTAATTATGGGATAAGTAGATATACCGATGTGATGACTTCTCCAATGCCAATAACGAATCATTTTGAATTATCTTCGAATGTCACAGTGCCGCCATCGATATATGTTATATTTGACAACGTGTGTGCATTTCCAATCATATGCTTGGAGCATCCGCTATCAAGTATCCATTTCTCCTTTCTTTTAACTTTGTTTGTGGGTAACTGCAAAATAGTAAGAGTTTAGTTGGTACCTACTTCCTCCATTAGGTAACTATGTGTTAGTGGGGGAATGTAGCCATACCCAAGAGGGGGTTTGGGACCTTTAGAAATGTAATTATCATTATAGACAACATTTTTCAAGTATTCATCTATGTGTTTCTGCCTAATTAACTAGTTATTGGTTTTAGGAATCCATAAATTAATCGTATTTAAGTTTGAAGCTTTGATCTAGTCTTAGATTTTGGCTTCTTGAACTTAGTATATAGTGTACTATAGTTCTTGAGCTTCTGCTTACTATTAAAACCTAATTTGTTTTTATGATGGTTTTGATATTTTAATCAATTTTTCTAAGCTTTGTTTTTCCTTATTAAATTTTGAAACGTTATTGGTAATTTTATCTAATTTATTCTTAAGATAAAAAATTTCAACATTGGTAGAATCTAAGCTTGTTTTTAATTCAAGCTTTCTTTTTCAAGCTAATCATTTTCTAATTTGCTATTTTCTAAATCATGTAATAAAGTAGCATTCTGAGAAGAAAATCTTCGACATTCCTTTTGTGTTATTTCTAATTCCTCGTTTAAAATTGTTTTCTTGTCTTTTAATAAACCAATTTCTAGCTCTGCACTATTCAATTTTCTTATATATTCCTTATTTAGTTTCTTGGATTCTTTATACTTATCATTTAATTCTATGCCAATTTCCAAAATTTCATCATATGTTAGTTCAGGACGTACCTTATCTGTGCTAGCCATAAAACAGACATTAGCTTGTTCTAAGTCGCTCTCACTATCCGATGAGGAGGACGAGTCAGAGCCATCCCAAGTTACTTGAAAGGCTCTTCACTTTTTCTTGAATTTCTTGAAGTTGTTTTTCTTTTTATCATTATTGAGTTGTGGACACTATTTCTTCATATGGCCGAATTTTTCACATTCATATCATTTGAATGTCGTTTGATTTGATGAATTTTGATTACCACCATTCTAAAATTTTGTCATCTTCTTGAATTTATTAAATTTGTTGTAGTTCTTGGTGATAAATACAATTTCATCTTCTTTTAAGTCGAAATTATCGTCATTTTCTTGAAAGGCAATTTTTTTTATTTTACTCCTTTCTAGCCTGCAAGTTAGCTTCATACGACATCAAATTTCCTACTAATTCTTCAACTTTGAGTTAAGAGAGATCGTTAGCCTCTTCGATAGCTAAAACTTTTCTTTTCCATTCATTAGTCAAAGAATTTAAAATCTGTGTGACTAGATTAAAATCAGTGAATTTGACCCAAAGTGCCATGAGATCATGTTGAATAGTTTGGAATCTAGCATACATGTTTATATCGGTTGCTTTTATTTTAAAAGTTGAAAACTGGTTTTGCAAAATAGAAATTTTTATTTGCTTGACTTTAGTTGTGCCTTCGTGAGTAACTTGTAAAGTGCGCCATATATCATATGCAGTTATACAAAGCATAACTCATGAAAATTTGTTTTTATCAAGTGAACAAAATAATACATTCATGGATTTGGCATTAGTAGTTGCCATGTTCTTTTGTGCATCAGTCCAAGTGCTTATGTTAGTGGTACGTGCTTCATATCTAGTTTGAGTAGCTTGCCAAGTTTCTAAACCACTATCTTCCATAAAGATTTGCATACCTATTGACCAATAAGCCTAATTAGACCTGGTAAATAGTAGGGAATGAGTAGTTGATTGACCTTCTTGAAATATACTTGCCATATTTAAAAAAATTCAATCATATGTTACAGTAAATTGAAATTACCTAGCTCTGATACCAAATGAGAGTACAGTGGATTGTATAGTATGACTTGTATGTTAATATGTGAATGAATACTAACACACACACACACACACAAAATGGAACAATATAGCATATTACAAAAGTAAAGAATAAAAGCAATCACACCGGAGTTTTGTACTAGTTTAGACCACTCATCCTACATACAGTCCCGAAGCTCCCCTTCGGTATTTCACTAACCAACAATCCTTGCATCACCCAAAGGAATAGGCTTATACAAAAGTATTTCTTTGACAAGCTTGTGCTCTATATAACATGGATATTGACTGCTAGTACAATTCTTTCTACAATCTCCTTTGAGTGATTGTGAGTATAAGTTCTTGGATTTGTAGGAAGTAAGTTTACCAAAATATAGAGTTTGGTTGTAATTGATTAAGAGTATGAAATCAATAATAGCACAAGAGAGTTCAAGTACTTATAGAATATAGAGAGTAATAGTAGTTGTTAGTAAGTCTTAATCTAAATTTTTTGATATATTTATAGATAACAAAGAGTTGTATCTCAAAGAGGATGTCTTCACGAAGAGCTTCCTTTTGATCAAGAGTTACAGCTATCAAGGAGAAGACATGAACGTTTAATTTGAAAAAGAAGCGGCCGTTCGAAATTTTGCAGTTGAAACTGCGTCAGACGTCTGGCATTATATCCCAAACGTCTAAGACCCTTCAGAGTTTAAAACCTGTATTGTTTGTAAAAACTAGAGAGTTTTTATTAAAATTTAGGTAAATGTTTATCGATGTGCTTTTGTGTGTGCTATGATCACTCAAGGAGATTGTACAAAATAATTTATGACTATTATACAAATATATGACCTTACTTTCAATAGTATGATCCATCATTCATTACAATTGTCTTTGAGCCATGATATTGGTGAGCAGAGTGATGTCTTCTATA
Source organism: Allium fistulosum (assembly GCA_030737815.1). Taxonomy (NCBI): domain Eukaryota; kingdom Viridiplantae; phylum Streptophyta; class Magnoliopsida; order Asparagales; family Amaryllidaceae; genus Allium; species Allium fistulosum. The sequence continues at coordinate 995,645,542 of CM060907.1, forward strand.
TACCTGTAAATAGATGAAATACATGTTGCATATGTGATTGTATAATTATTGTCATTAAGATCCCAGAAGAGAGGTTCTAACACAAAGTTCGTATGTAAAAATTATGGCGACTAGAAATTATAAGGTTCAATTTGCAAATATTTTTTTGGAGGACTTCAAAGTGAAATTGCGTTCACCTTCGTTCACGTGAACCCATCATAGCTGCCAACTTTGCTTTGCCCTTGTCACCACGCGAGATGTCAGATCACCGATTCGAGGCCATTACCGAGATCCCTACGTCGCCACCTCCACATCCGACCACCCCTGTAACTCCATTAAAATACCTCCGCCATGATGAAATTCTGTTGGCAAATCTCCAAATTTTGGCCAATCTAGTCACTCTTTGGATGATCGACCGCCATGGATGAATATGGTCATCTTCCTCTACTCAACTGCGCACTCTAATTGTGTTGATACCTTCGTTTCATCGTCAATCATGAAACCGTACATTAAACGACTGAGAATTATTCACCAATTTCTAGCCAATCTAAGCACCGTCTCGAAAAACGGACACCACCCTTCAACTCAGTTCATCGATATCTTCGCAGCGATATATAATATGTATGGGTTTCGCACAATATTTTGTTTGACATCTATTTTAGGATTAAGGGATCTAATCTCCATTAGAGAAAAGATATTGAATCTGAAAAGGAAGAGAAGATCAGATGTGAAGAAGTATACTGAATGGTGGCTGCTAGGGTTTTTCTGTAGTGGTCTATTTATAGGTAAAAAGGAGATGTCTTGGGTCAAAGCAGTCACGAAGGCCCAAAAAACTAGTCTTTGTACCAAAATGAAATATATCTTGTTATATATATATATCTAAATATAATTTTTCAATATTCTTATACCCAATGAAACCATTAGAAACCTCGAAAAGACAAACTAACATAGATTAACTTTCATTATCAAATTTATATTAAATAATTATTTTAAATTAATATTAATGTGTCAAATCTGCAGGTCGTTACATTCCTCCCCTTTTAAAAGTATTACGCCATCGCAAGTCTCTAAACGCAAACCCTAACCAAATCAATTAATCATCATTGCGGGTGTAATCACATAATATGGGGAAATATATCAACCATAACTTAACTACTTATAAAAATAACTTATAACGACCACATAACACAATTAATCATGACATAACACAATTCATTCATAGCAATGAATTCTACTTTCTATGTATACATACCATAACAACTCATGTGTTTCCTCGGTTCTACAATCCAAACTACAGTATGTAAAACTAATACTCCATTAACAAAGGTGAAATAATCTCAATCATAGATTAACCCGTATCATCAACCACAACAAAAGTCCATAGAAAAACATAGGCTAATCAAAGTGCATGTACAAATAAATGAATACACATAAATTGATAACGAACATAGCCTATCAAAACAAACACACATACTCAAAATAATACGGTATCATCACCCTACTAACATATCAACCAATTACACGTGTGTATTAATTCCTATGCAGACTACACATCCATCATAATATATGTATCCTTATAATTGTCGTTGAATTTCCTCATAGGTTCATCCTCGAAATAATCGGTGTACCATTCATACGTATACCCTACAAAATAATATATATGCCTACTCATGGCTGCATCCTAAAAATAATTCTACAACTGCATCAGTCCTTGATTCCCATACCAACATCATAAGGTCTCATACCAAACGACCACCATTGTAAGGTTAATGAATACTCAACATCGTACGGGAATTGTACTTTAGAATATATGATAGCTTGTATGATCACTCTATATGATCAACGACCATCCAACACCACTTTCTCATCAATGCTTGAACCTGTGTCACCTTATAAGGCTAGGAAACTAGACCATCTCTATATATTCTAGACCTCATACCAAATACTCTTGGATATATAATGACACGAATGACCAACCCCATGAAGTAAACGAATACTCATCTCCATAAGAGTATCGCAGCTAGATGAACGCTCAAATCCTTACCACTTCATACGGCCAAGAAACTAGAAAATCTCATATAAGTCCAGTGATAAACAAATCAACCCGTATCGATCTGCAGTGAGCGTCCTCACCGTCCCCTTCTTCTCGAGCATACATTAATGCCTTTGGTCATCAATAATCCCTTAGTACGCACCCACATGAGAACCCATCTTATTCCATTCTTCAGTGCATGCCGAAAAATCCAATTCCAAAATCCTCTTATAGTGATTTCTTCATTTGATAACAGGGCCAACTCACAAAATACCAAGGGTGATATGCTAGTAAGGAGAGTTCTAATACATCGCTAAAGAAAAACATTTACCAAATGTGACGATCTGCCTTGTCGACCCTCAAAGATCGATACTAATACATCCTTTGTATTCACATCCCATTAATTCAAGTGCCGGAGAGGCAGATAATCAGGGTTTTTAAAAAGAAATAAAAATAGAAGATATAATAACAACATAATTTCACATTTGCATTAATTATGTATATAGAAAGTACATACAATCACTCCAAGTGACTCATCAGAGTTACGATAAGTACTAACCCAGCCAGGGACAGTTATAATTGCCTATCCTTACAGAGGCTGGTAGATACTAAATACATACTACATGATACATCGAAAATTTGAAATAACTTATTATTGACAAAAGGACCCTCCAGTCTTTATGCTCCATGCTCCTTCCAAAATGCTCCAAGTTACCTGACTACTTGGTTGCCCGAAAAAATTAGAGCACCCAGAGTTTAAGGGAAAAGGAAAATAAACTCTAGGTCAGATATGGGACTGGTGTGAGAAATTCAAAATAAGAGTATTTAGAAAACAAAAGGATATCTCATAAGACCACGCCGCATATAAACACGGAATGGTTTGTTAACTTATGATAACCAAATCATTTCTACGTAAAATCCAGTGATATTATTTTTAATGACATTCTTTGAAACATTTCAAATAAACATATATTTAAATAGCAGAAATTGTTACATTGGTTAAATTTGATGGCATAATAGGCTTACAACTAAAACCTAAGGCACTTATTGGAGTTTGGATTCTAATGAATAGCGAGGTAAGGGAGTACTTCACGTACAGTACATTTCTAAAGGAATGTACCGAGGATTAACAATTTCGAAACCTCTGGGAATTAAGACTGGCCTACCCGAGACCAACAGATGGTACGGATAACACCGAATATGATATCACCCCGGCTGTTACCGACCTATCCGGGATCCCATGGCATACATCATATAATTTAAACCCGACGTCATAGTAGGTAGAAATAAATAGATCTAGAAAGGTGATATCATACCCTAATGGTTGTGAACCACTTAGCCTTAAAGCAACCCTTGTTTCACAATTCCTCGGGTATGAGGCTTGAGGTAACATTTACCTTTCTTAGAAATTTTCACTTAAATTGCCACATTGCCATTTCAAAAAACACACTATTGGTTTCAACAAAAGTACAACCTTTGAGCTTATATGTCTCAAAGAAGGGTGTTAATTATAAGAGGGGTTACCTCCTACACCACCAAACAGATGTACGTTAATAGATATCAATGTACTGTGTTCTTAGAAATACAATGTCAGGCATTCATCCATACAAGTTGTCTAAGAACAGGACAAACCAAAGGCACTCTCCTACCACATCCTATCGGCATAACTCCTTAGATTAGTAGTGAGTAGTCCTTGCATACGAAGATCCCAGAATGAAGGGACCACTGCTATTTATTTATCTCAGGAGCTACTTCGAAATTATCAATAAGCAGTCCTTTCATTATGAAGATCACCACCTTCAACTTTATTGACTTTAACATGTCTTCACTTTCAAACTGGTAAATTGGTTCGAAGTAGTTTTTGGATAAGAATCACCCAAATCCGATCCCGGTTCTTTGAACAAGTTATCGATAAAAAGATGTTAAGTTTGAGGGTGATTATCATTTCATTTATTAACATCTTTTATCAAATAAAATATCGCTTTTAGAGATATAAATCTTTAAATCATATTCATTTCCAGTATATACGGAATATTAAACCTCCCTTTAACTTTGGAAATACCAAATCAAAATCATTTCTCATAAATCATATTGCAAAACTTTTTTGAGTAAAAAGGGTCGATATAAATTATACTAATTCTACTCAACATCAATTTTCGTATTCAATCTTTACTATCAGTTAAATAACATTGAAATCACCTTTTAAATTCACACAGATAGTACGAGTTTCCTCCTTGGAATTTAATACCAAGTATAAGAATTATTTCTATACAATCCAAGATTTATTAAATTTGGAAAAATTAAATCTTTTATACTTGCCTCGTTTCGACATTTCGACCTTATCTATTCCTCGTCCAAGAAAGAGGCCAGGTGAGCCAGGAATTGGTTACTCCCAAACATCTCCTTAGTTTAAGCACCTCACATCTGAATCTCACGAATAGAAAATTACACTCTACTCATTGGCTTTTAGAGCAAAGATTTAATCGCTTAATTATAACAGTTTTTCTTTAAATCATTTATTTAAACTTTTTAAAATAAATAAAACCTCCACATTATCTTTAAAATCCTTATTTATTTATTTGAAAATATTTATAAATTTTTTGGGAAATAACAACTTTAGTTTAAAGCCATATTTCAACAATTATTGAAAGTGCTACGAATAGTGCTTTTAAGGCTTATTTGATCAAAACGACTTTTCGATCATTTAGAAATCCATTTTTATAACTCAAATCTCTTTTAAAACAGTTTAATATATTTATAGAATTTATTCCACATTTTTAAAGAATTAAAAATATCAATTTTAAAGAAATTATTGCTTTGGTTTTCGAACCGCCAAGCCGCGACTATTTTGAAAACTTGATTTGCTCATATTTCAAAACTTATGCCAAACCGCGACACGTCTATTTTTGACCCAATTTTCATAACTTGTCTAAACTTCACCAAATTTGATTTTAGTGTTTACAAACCATTTTAAAGGGGTTTAATGATTCCCCATCACTTTTATAACTTGATCCAGAAAGTGATTTCCTTGTGTAATATCGACCTGTATTTAATGTGACTTGATTACACAATTAAACACTATATTAAAACAACAAATACTTGATGATTAAAGCATAGTAAACATCCATAGCAATCATATCACATCATCATTATATATACATATACATATACATATATATATATAAAGAGTTTCTCACTTGATTTTCGATTGGACTAACTTTAAAACGGCTATAGCTCCACTATCTCGAAATCGGAGCTCACGACTACTAGCACAAATGCTCCTAGGGAGTTCGGCCTTGGTCTTGGAGGCTTGGAAGGGCTCGGCCTTGCTTGGCAAGTGGTGGTGGAGGGCTTAGTTACACACGACCTTGGTAGAGGAGAAGGAAGAGATCACTATCTTGAACTTTGGTTTGAAGTGGTATAGATATTAGATTTTGATTGATTTTGGTATAACTTTGTTTTGATTTTGTAATATTTTATTTCTTAAGCTATGAAAGCAATTGATATAGAGAAGAAGAGGATGAAAGGCTTAGGAATTTTATGAAGAAGTGTGAATGAAGTGAAGATGGGTGGTGGTATGTATAGGAAAAAGAATGGATAAAAATATGAAATGACCCTCTCTTTTTAGACCTTAATTTGTAAGGATTTTTTTTTACATAGATATATATATATATATATATGAGATATACATATACATATTTCTAAAGCCTAGAGTCATTTTTTTTTCAAACAGCATATATCCAGGATCAAAACAATTAACCAATATAAATATATCAGTACATTCACAAAGACATGCACATACATGTGAGGATGTATATGCCTCTCTTGTTTGAATCAGAGTTCTGGAAAACAAGAGGATATTGGATTGATTGAATTTAATCAATCCACACATAGTTCAGTGTTATATGCAATAAAAATTCCATTCTTGCATGAATACCTATATTTATATATTTTTTAATCTCCTAATTATTTGCTAATTCCCTAAGGAATATAAATTCTAGAAACCAAATAATTGTGATATGTTTGTCTATAAATTAATGGTTTGGTGCTTGGGTTTTGAAATATGATAGAAGTGTTTATCATTATCCATGTTTGATTTTTCTTATAAAATCTATCTAGAATACATGCTCTTTTCTGGAATAGTTTTAAGTGATCTAACACATTCAACATCTTGATTCATTGATGTCAGTATGCTTTAAATTAAATGAAGTGCAAACTTGAGTGGGTTTCCTGTAACCATGGGTGTCAATCACATGGTTCAACCAGACTCTTTGTTCTGGTGTAACCCATCTGGTCTTAAAATGCATTTTGATTAAAACATGAGTGAAATGGAATTCAGATTCCTATTAAAAATACAAAGGAAAAGGTGTGTTAATATCTGTACCAAAACATGTTTATGTGTGTATATAACTGCAACTATTTTGGATCTGGCTTTCAACTCCCATATTACAGATTTTTTTCGTTATTTAAAAATAAGGCATGAAACATTTGTATAAAACAAGTTGAATTTGTGGAAAACATTACAGTCATATAAAGACATTCTCCCTATGATTATTATCTTTTGTATACATATGCCAAGGTAGAAAAATAAAACCATTTAATTCTTCTGAGAATCAACTATCCAGATTTTCCCAAAACTTAAATCCTTTCCAAAGACTCAAGATTGACTAGTACATTTATAAAATGTAATCATTCAATTTTAACATAGTGTTCTTGCTGAATCCACTTACAAGATTTTGATTAACTACTTCAACATATTTTAACTAGATTTATAGATTCCAGATACAAGTCAGTCTCTTAACAAAATACTTAACAAAACATCCATCCAATATTCAACACTTAATACAAGTAGCAATTTAAATTATCAATACATGCAGATTTCAACATTTAGGCTCTTATCTAACTAAGTTTAGCATGCTATAATCTTCTTCTCAAAGCCTTGCTCCTACTCCTACTTAGTTGCTGCAATCCCTGAAAATGCATTTGAAGCTGCCCCATATTAAATGAGACACCCCATATGCCATTAGCACACTAGGGTCAGACACATGTCTGGTATGAGAAAATCCACTAAAAACAGTTTACAAAATCAAGTTATAGTTAAAACAGGGATATATGTATATAACTCTGCCTTTAGAAAACAAGTAATTCATGTGTGCACGTTCTGTGTCAGTGTGCAGGTGCACACTTAAGTCCGCCCTTCCAAAAACCTCAAAAAGACATGGCACATTCATACATTCATATAATTCAATCATGAATCAAATAAACATCCATACAAACAAGGAAATCACCCAAAATGAATTAAATCATTTATTCACAATCCAGATTTCATTCCAGGAAAACTCTAGTTCCTCTTTATATCAAATTCTTTTACTTTGATATATTTATCTGCCTTGGTCTCATCTGCAATTAATTGAATCAATGGACACACTGTAATGAACTAATTCACTCCATTACACAAAGATCTCAGGACTTAAACAAGCCATGTGTCAACTTGTATTACTCAAGAAAACAAGTCATTCCTGCAGTGTTCTTGACCCCCATTTCCTAGTCAGGTTTTTTGTTAATAATAACTCTTTTGATTTTTCATGACTAAACCATTCAGTGATTCATTTCACTAACATTATCATGGCATCTCATATTATTCATGACCAAACAGAGACAAACAGGCAAACAACCATTTGTGACTAAATAAATAAGATTCTGTATGTATATATATATATATATATGTTCTGGTATTTGTAAAAGGGGTATAGGCAACTAACATTGGCTCATGGCTTTTGAGAGAGTTTTTCCCTTTTGCAAACATTTGTGCTTGAGTTAAACTCAGAGTGACCTAGTTTCACTGAATCACAAAATTTTGTTTGCTATGTATATAAACATATATGTATTTTCATTGAATCAGGAGCATCAGCACATAGGCAACCCTATTACACCCCTAATTCCTTTTTGTTTCAAGCCTTAGCACTTATACATGAGTATATTGCAGCTCAACATTGTTTACATCTTTCTGGGTTAAGCCAAAACCAATACTACTTGCCTATTTTCAACATTTTATTTTCTGGGTATTTGTTTATGTTCCTAAACATTAACATATCAGAGATCTGGGTTTATAAAACATATATGTATACTAACAATACTTAAAACTTTCATATAATGAAACAAGTAGAACAACCAAAGAGAATCAAAACATTTTCAGTTCTAAAATCACAGATAAGCATTCACATATGAAAATACACTTTCAAGAAAATTACTTATAACTGGTTGCCTACATTGGGACTTATTGCCTTAGATTTTGAGTGAGTTTTCTCACCTAGCTCTCTTTTACTACCTAGTTGACTGGTAAGCCTCTGCCTTCAAATCTTTTCTTCACTTGTATTGTATTTATATGATATCTATATATTTTTCTCTCAAGAGCTATATCCGAGAAGATGAAGGTTTCTCCTCTTCACTGCCTATTTATGCAGGGTTTTTCTTAGGGTTTAAGGCACTAGCTAAAGACATTTTTGCCCATCAGAAATTATTAAACCCAAAATCTTACCCTCCCCGGCTTGGGTTTGTGAAGAGAAAGTGGTTATATCTTTTGGTTATTTTCAGAGATTTTCTTTTCCAGAAATTACTTTTCCTTTCTGTCCATTATCATGCTAGAAGTGTGACTTGATATTATTATTTATCAAATATACTTCCTAATTCTGTCTATACAAAACACTTCTCTGTTTTATCTTATTTTTTTCTATTTTCAGCTTTCATTTAAATAGTATGTACTTCCTTTATTTATTTATAAGAGGATTTCTTCTTTTTCTTTCTGCCCATATTTAAAATATGTTGGTATATTTTATTTTGCTGATTTGAACTCTAGTACCTTATTAACATATCTATATATATATGTATATAAATCTTACTAAATTAATTAGTATACTCATCTGTATATATTTATACATTATTTTGTACTGACACACTCACATGTACATGTACACTCAGAAATACTTAGTAGCATCCATATATATATATTTACTTTTGCATATAGCTTTTAAGGATTTGACCTATATATATATATATATATTTCCATACACATCAACATGTATTTATTCTTAGAGTTCAAGAATTTAGCTTTAGTTAATGTGCATTTCCTGTGTACACATGTGCACATATACAGATACACTACATCAAGCTATATCAATTCCCTTATAAAATTTGTTTAAAAATTATTTTAAACTTATTTATATTTTTCAGAATAAATTCCTAAAATCTTAGGTCATTACATACACCCCTCCTTTTAGAAATTGTGTCCCACAATTTTCCTAAGCTTAAAATAAATTTTAAACTTAATTCAGAGAACAAATACATTCTCAACCAAATAGATTTGTAGTTCTATCATAATAACTAAAAATATATACACGTAAAAAGGAAAACAAATTAAAAATCAGAATTACCTTTAATCTGAAAATAGCTTAGGATAATTCATCCTAACTTTGTCTTCTAATTCCCATGTGCAATCACTAGGATCAAGACTCCACTGTACCTTCACAAGTTTCAGAGATTTATTCCTTAACTTCTTCACATCTTTTGCCAAAATTCCCATGGGATCCTTCTCATAAATCAAATTAGGATTTATCTGCACTTGGGTTGGGGTCTCAAGAATTTCTGCCTTGTCATGGACCCATCTTCTCAATTGTGATACATGAAAAACATCATGCATCCCTTGCATGTTTTCTGGTAATTCCAACTTGTATGCTAAGGAACCAATTCTTTCTAGAATTTTGTATGGCCCAATATATCTTGGGGTTAACTTGCCTTGTTTCCCAAACCTCAATACATTTTTCATGGGTGATATTTTGATGAAAACAAAATTTCCTACTTCATATTCCACCTACTTCCTTTTCATATCTGCAAATTTCTTTTGTCTATCTTGAGCTGTTGCCATTCTTCTCCTTCCTAACTCAATTTTCTCTTTAGTTTCTTGTATGTACTCAGGCCCTAAAATAGCTCTTTCCCCTGCTTCTACCCAACATACTGGTGACAAGCATGGCTTGCCATATAAGGCTTCAAATGGAGCCATTCCTATGGTGCTTTGATAGCTGTTATTGTATGTAAATTCAGCTAAATGGAGATAGTCTTCCCAGTTGCCTCCAAAATCCAGTGCATATGCCCTTAACAAGTCCTCTAGAACCTTGTTCACCACCTCAGTCTGCCCATCTGATTGTGGATGGTAGGCAGTGCTTAAGCATAATTCACTTCCCATGGCTTCTTGAAAACTTCTCCAGAATCTTGAGGTGAAGATGGTATCCCTATCACTCACAATAGTTTTGGGAATGCCATGCAATCTTACCACCTCTTTCACAAATACTTGTGCTAACTTTGGAGCATTCCTTTCTGATTTAACTGGGATGAAATGTGCCACTTTAGTTAGTCTATCAACTATTACCCATATGCTTGTGTTTCCTCTTTTAGATCTAGGCAGTCCATCTATGAAATCCATAGATATATCTTCCCACTTCCACTGTGGTATGCTAAGAGGTTGCAACAACCCTGATGGCTTCTGTGTTTCAGCCTTGACTTGTTGGCAAGTCATACATTTTGCAATGTATTTGGCCACATCTGATTTCATTCCCTTCCACCAAAAATCTCTTTTTAAGTTTTGATACATCTTTGTACTGCCTGGGTGTATGGAGTATTTGTTTCTATGATATTCATTCAATATTTCCTCCTTCAACTCCATGTTTTCTGGCACACATATTCTATTCTGGTTTCTCAAATAACCATTTTTATCAATATGGTAATTTATCACTTCCTCCCCCTTTAGTATGAGAATTTTCTTCTCCAATAAGTTTGTGTCTTATTCTTGCATTTTTCCTACCTTCCAAATTAAATCTGATTGAAGTGTCATCAAGCTTAACTTCCCTCTATTCTCCTGTGCACCATGCACATGTACATCCATGTGCATACAGTCTTTCTCTCCAATTTCTAATTCAGCAAGCAAGGACAAGTCTTTAAATTCTTCTATCATTATCATGGCTAACTTAGCATGTTGTCTACTTAGAGCATCAGCAACTTTGTTTGCTTTACCTGGTGTATAGAGTATGTCCAAGTCATAAGCAGCCAAGAACTCCACCCATCTATGTTGCCTCATGTTTAAATCTTTTTGTGAAAATAAATACTTTAAAGACTTGTGGTCAGTGTAAAGTTCAAACTTAGTGCCTAACAAATAATGTCTCCAAAGTTTTAAAGCATAGATCACAGCTGCTAATTCAAGATCATGTGTGGCATACCTTACTTCATGGGGTTTAAGTTGTCTGGATGCATATGCAATGACTTGGACTTGTTGCATCAACACTGCACCCAAGCCAAATCCACTAGCATCAGTATATACCACTAATTCTTCATTTCCCTGGGGTACTTTCAGAATTGGAGCATTCACCGATGCCTCCTTCAACTGTTCAAAAGATTTCTCACACTTCTCTGACCAGACAAAAGCTTGGTTCTTCCTGGTTAAGTTAGTAAGTGGTGTAGAAATTTTTGAAAAGTCTTTTATAAATCTCCTATAATATCCTGCCATCCCCATAAATGATCTCACTTCACTCACTGTACTAGGCCTCTTCCATGCCTGAATAGCCACTACTTTATTGGGGTTTACAGAAATCCCTTTGGCAGAAATGACATGGCCAAGGAAATGTACTTCCTCTTTCCAAAATACACATTTTGAAAATTTTGCCTTTAAATCTTTTTCCCTTAATCTAGACAAAACCAGGTGCAAATGATTTTTATGTTCTTCCACTGTTTTGGAATAAATTAAAATGTCATCTATAAAAATCAGCACAAACTTGTCTAAATATTCTCTAAAAGTTCTATTCATTAAATCCACAAAGTATGATGGTGCATTAGTCAAACCAAATGGCATAACCAGAAATTCATACAACCCATACCTAGTGTTAAAGGCAGTGTACTTAACACTTGACTCCTCCACCTTCATTTGATGAAAACCAGATGCTAAATCTAGTCTAGAAAATACTTTTGCCCCTGCTAATTGATCAAAAAGATCATCTATTCTTGGCAATGGGTATTTATTTTTAATAGTTACTTTGTTTAATTCTCTATAATCTATACAGAGCCTTAAGGAGCCATCTTGTTTCTTAACAAATACCACTGGTGCTCCCCAGCAAGAATTACTTGGTCTTATAAAACCCTTTTCTTCCAATTCTTCTAACTGTTTCTTTAATTCTTTTAGTTCATTTGGCCCCATTCTAGTTGGCTTTTTAATCACTGGGCTTGCTCCTGGGACTAGATTGATTTGAAACTCTACTGGTCTATGGTGTGGAACACCCTTAACTTCCCCAAACACATCCAAGTATTCATTGACTATGGGAATTTCTTCAATGGTTAATTCACTGAAATCCTTTTCTTAGTCAACTAAATGATATAGTTTTCCTTCCTTAGCTACTTCACATAAAACTGTGATTCTCTGACCTCTAGAATTTTGCAATGATATGGTGGATGAGTCTAAATTAATTATGGCTTTAAATTGCCTTAACCAGTCTACCCCCAATATAACACCTATATTTGGGTAATTCAAAACATATAAATTGGAAATAAAAATATTTCCTCCTATGTTTAATTCCACATCCATACAAATCATGTTTAAAACACTAGAACTCCCCAGTGGACTTTGTATATGCAATGGGGTTTCAACCAATATGCAATTTAGTTTTAGCATTTTAACTAGTTCATAAGAAATCAAAGAGTGAGTTGCCCCAGTATCATATACTACTGCTATGGGTATGGTACAAATAAGCAATGTACCTTCCACTTGGCTATGGTTTTCAGTATTACTCTCCACTGTGGCTTTGCCTTTGCCTTCCAAATTTGCCAATTTTCCTTGCTATTTATACTCAGGACAATTCCTCTTCATATGCCCCTATTTCCCACATAGATAGCACTTGAAAGCTCCTCCTTTCAATTCTGGACACCTAGGCTTGATATGCCCTTCCTTTCCACACTGATGGCACACAATTTTCTTCTTGGTTTCCTTAGCTTTGACATCTCCAGTGCCTTTGTTATTGACCTCTTCCTTCTTCTTATCATAAGGGTGATATCTCCCCTTACCCTTCTTGGTGTTATTGTTCTTAAAATTTCTGAACTTCTCCCTCTCTTTGTCATGCTCCTCTAACCTCAAAGCCAAGTCTATTACTTGATCAAATGTCCTGTAAGCATAAGGTAACATGGCTCTGCTAAGTCCTGGGTTGAAACCCTTAATGTATCTATCATTCTTGGATGCTTCATCTGCCACAAGCATTTCTCCATATGTGGAAAGCCCCTCAAACTTTTGAGTGTATTCAGTGACACTCAAAGTTCCTTACCTAAGCTTAATAAATTCTTCTAGTAAGGTGGTCTTAGCTGATGCTGGTACGAATCTTGCTTCCAACATCTCCTTAAATTGATTCCAAGTGATTTCATTCTCACCTCTCTCTGCAATGATTACTTCCCACCAGCTTAAAGCTGCTCCTTTCAGCTGTCTTGAAGCCACTTGCCTCTTCCTTTGATCATCAAGCTGCATGTCATTGAAAATCCTATCCAATGTTCTCAACCATGCTTAAATTTCCATAATACTTTCTGTCCCTTCAAAGCTTTTGCCTCCTAAATGAGTATAAGTCTTGAGTAATTTGGAGAGCTCTTCATGGGGATTTTCTTGCCTTTGTCCTGCCCCATCCCTAAATGCTCTCACCAAATCTTGTAGATTGACCATTGGTGGTGCATTAGAGGATCCAGCTCCCTGATTTGGTGGTCTTCCTACCATAGTTTGCTAATAATAATTTACATAGCTGGTTAGTTTTTTTTTAACCCAAACTTGATCATCCAGTGATCAATCCCTACAAAATATTTTACTTATACTTTGTTTCTTAAGTTCTTAATTTCATAGAAAGATTTGATTTTAATTTTCAACTATGTTTTAGTAACATAGCTCTGATACCAAATGAAACGACCCTCTCTTTTTAGACCTTAATTTGTAAGGATTTTTTTTTACATAGATATATATATATATATATATGAGATATACATATACATATTTCTGAAGCCTAGAGTCATTTTTTTTTCAAACAGCATATATCCAGGATCAAAACAATTAACCAATATAAATATATCAGTACATTCACAAAGACATGCACATACATGTGAGGATGTATATGCCTCTCTAGTTTGAATCAGAGTTCTGGAAAACAAAAGGATATTGGATTGATTGAATTTAATCAATCCACACATAGTTCAGTGTTATATGCAATAAAAATTCCATTCTTGCATGAATACCTATATTTATATATTTTTTAAACTCCTAATTCTTTGCTAATTCTCTAAGGAATATAAATTCTAGAAACCAGATAATTGTGATATGTTTGTCTATAAATTAATGGTTTGGTGCTTGGGTTCTGAAAAATGATAGAAGTGTTTATCATTATCCATGTTTGATTTTTCTTATAAAATCTGTCGAGAATACAGGTTCTTTTCTAGAATAGTTTTAAGTGATCTAACACATTCAACATCTTGATTCATTGATGTCAGTATGCTTTAAATTAAATGAAGTGCAAACTTAAGTGGGTTTCCTGTAACCATGGGTGTTAATCACATGGTTCAACCAGACTCTTTGTTCTGGTGTAACCCATCTGGTCTTAAAATGCATTTTGATTAAAACCTGAGTGAAATGGAATTCAGATTCCTATTAAAAATACAAAGGAAAAGGTGTGTTAATATCTGTACCAAAACATGTTTATGTGTGTATATAACTGCAACTATTTTGGATCTGGCTTTCAACTCCCATATTACAGATTTTTTTCTTTATTTAAAAATAAGGCATGAAACATTTGTATAAAACACGTTGAATTTGTGGAAAACATTATAGCCATATAAAGACATTCTCCCTATGATTATTATCTTTTGTATACATATGCCATGGAAGAAAAATAAAACCATTTAATTCTTCTGAGAATCAACTATCCAGATTTTCCCAAAACTTAAATCCTTTCCAAAGACTCAAGATTGACTAGTACATTTATAAAATGTAATCATTCAATTTTAACATAGTGTTCTTGCTGAATCCACTTACAAGATTTTGATTAACTGCTTTAACATATTTTAACTAGATTTATAGATTCCAGATACAAGTCAGTCTCTTAACAAAATACTTAACAAAACATCCATCCAATATTCAACACTTAATACAAGTAGCAATTTAAATTATCAATACATGCAGATTTCAACATTTAGGCTCTTATTTAACTAAGTTTAGCATGCTATAATCTTCTTCTCAAAGCCTTGCTCCTACTCCTACTTAGTTGCTGCAATCCCTGAAAATGCATTTGAAGCTGCCCCATATTAAATGAGACACCCCATATGCCATTAGCACACTAGGGTCAGACACATGTCTGGTATGAGAAAATCCACTAAAAACAGTTTACAAAATCAAGTTAAAGTTAAAACAGGGATATATGTATATAACTCTGCCTTTAGAAAACAAGTAATTCATGTGTGCACGTTCTGTGTCAGTGTGCAGGTGCACACTTAAGTCCGCACTTCCAGAAACCTCAAAAAGACATGGCACATTCATACATTCATATAATTCAATCATGAATCAAATAAACATCCATACAAACAAGGAAATCACCCAAAATGAATTAAATCATTTATTCACAATCAAGATTTCATTCCAGGAAAATTCTAGTTCCTCTTTATATCAAATTCTTTTACTTTGATATATTTATCTACCTTGGTCTCATCTGCAATTAATTGAATCAATGGACACACTGTAATGAACTAATTCACTCCATTACACAAAGATCTCAGGACTTAAACAAGCCATGTGTCAACTTGTATTACTCAAGAAAACAAGTCATTCCTGCAGTGTTCTTGACCCCCATTTCCTAGTCAGGTTTTTAGTTAATAATAACTCTTTTGATTTTTCATGACTAAACCATTCAGTGATTCATTTCACTAACATTATCATGGCATCTCATATTATTCATGACCAAACAGAGACAAACAGGCAAACAACCATTTGTGACTAAATAAATAAGATTCTGTATGTGTATATATATATATATATATATGTTCTGGTATTTGTAAAAGGGGTATAGGCAACTAACATTGGCTCATGGCTTTTGAGAGAGTTTTTCCCTTTTGCAAACATTTGTGCTTGAGTTAAACTCAGAGTGACCTAGTTTCACTGAATCACAAAATTTTGTTTGCTATGTATATAAACATATATGTATTTTCATTGAATCAGGAGCATCAGCACATAGGCAACCCTATTGCACCCCTAATTCCTTTTTGTTTCAAGCCTCAGCACTTATACATGAGTATATTGCAGCTCAACATTGTTTACATCTTTCTGGTTGAGCCAAAACCAATACTCCTTGCCTATTTTCAACATTTTATTTTCTGGGTATTTGTTTATGTTCCTAAACATTAACATATCAGAGATCCGGGTTTATAAAACATATATGTATACTAACAATACTTAAAACTTTCATATAATGGAACAAGTATAACAACCAAAGAGAATCAAAACATTTTCAGTTCTAAAATCACAGATAAGCATTCACATATGAAAATACACTTTCAAGAAAATTACTTATAACTGGCTGCCTACATTGGGACTTATTGCCTTAGATTTTGAGTGAGTTTTCTCACCTAGCTCTCTTTTACTTCCTAGTTGACTGGTAAGCCTCTGCCTTCAAATCTTTTCTTCACTTGTATTGTATTTATATGATATCTATATATTTTTCTCTCAAGAGCTATATCCGGGAAGAAGAAGGTTTCTCCTCTTCACTGCTTATTTATGCAGGGTTTTTCTTAGGGTTTAAGGCACTAGCTAAAGAAATTTTTTCCCATCAAAAATTATTAAACCCAAAATCTTACCCTCCCCGGCTTGGGTTTGTGAAGGGAAAGTGGTTATATCTTTTGGTTATTTTCAGAGATTTTCTTTTCCAGAAATTACTTTTCCTTTTTGTCTATTATCATGCTAGAAGTGTGACTTGATATTATTATTTATCAAATATCCTTCCTTATTCTGTCTATACAAAACACTTCTCTGTTTTATCTTATTTTTTTCTATTTTCAGCTTTCATTTAAATAGTATGTACTTCCTTTATTTATTTATAAGAGGATTTCTTCTTTTTCTTTCTGCCCATATTTAAAATATGTTGGTATATTTTATTTTGCTGATTTGAACTCTAGTACCTTATTAACATATATATATATATATGTATATAAATCTTACTAAATTAATTAGTATACTCATCTGTATATATTTATACATTATTTTGTACTAACACACTCACATGTACATGTACACTCAGAAATACTTAGTAGCATCCATATATATATATATATATTTACTTTTGCATATAGCTTTTAAGGATTTGACCTATATATATATATATATATATCCATACACATCTACATGTATTTATTCTTAGAGTTCAGGAATTTAGCTTTAGTTCATGTGCATTTCCTTTGCACACATGTGCACACATACAGATACACTACATCAAGCTATATATAGATATTTACTTGCCATTTCAAAATGCACATGAACTATTGCCTCACCACCACTCCCCCCTCCCCCCTCTCACCTCATCAAAATACAGATACACATATACAGATACACATATGTAAGAATAAATTCCTAAAATCTTGGGTCATTACAAAATATCATGATATTTACTTGCCATTTCATCACTATTGCCTCACCACCACTCCCCCCTCTCACCTCATCACTCTCGGATGAGCACCCCATGTGTGTGGCTATGTGCTTGTACTTAGGGTGTAATAGGTTGACTTTGGATTTACTTAAGGATGAAGTTTTAGGAAAATATCTTAGATATTTTGTAATATATATATAAGTATATTTGTATGTATATATGTGTTCATGTGCATGTGAATGTATTCATGTATATGTACATGTATGTGTGCATATGTATATCTCAAATGATTCACTACGTTGCGCAACTTTTCTACGTTAATCGTTATGGATTCCAAATTCGATTTCCGGTCATATTTTCACTTCTTATATATATATATATATATATATATTTGTAACCAAAGTTTGATAATAATATTTCTATCATTATATAATAATTAAAAGGACTTATTTAATAATTAAAATAATTATTAAACTATTTAAGCTCAATTTAAATACAAAAATCATTTATTCCAAAAAAGTGATATCATTGATGATGTCATAAAAAGATTTTATTTTCAAAAATAAATAAATAAATAAAATTCTTATATATTCTCACTCATATATATATATATGAGTATATGTATCCAGCTCCGTGCACGATGTCGGATGGTCTAAAAGCTGTTTATTGATAAAACGGTTTTTGGTCATTTTACCGATATTTGTCCGAAGAAGATATTTTTGCAAATACTTATTCAAAATACGATTACTATTAATTATTTTGGTTTTGTACATCACATTTGTGTTATAAAACCTTATTTTTCAAAAATATTAAATTAAATCACCTTTTTCTAAGTGATGAATTTATGGGTCGTTACAGACTTCCCTCCTTAAAAGAATTTTGTCCTTGAAATTAAAGATGAGAAGAAGATAATTAAAAGGAATATATCATATATGATGAAATACATACAAAGCTATGATAAGTGACTACACCACAGGCGGTGAGTACATTATCTCGATACTATATATACAATTTATACATCCATCCTAAACTCTAGATATGCCTTCTTTATCATATCATTAGTTTCCCATGTATAGTCATTAACATCACCACTCCATTGAACTTTAACTAATTTCAAAACCTTTCTCCTTAATCGCTTCTCATCATGATCCACATTTTTATTAGGTTGTCAGATAACTGCCAAATTTGTTTCTACTTCTAAATCTTCTTGAGCAGCTGTTTCTATAATCTGTTCTGGATCATACCATACTTACGTAAATAAGATACGTGAAACACATTGTGTACACCCAACAACCTCTCTGGTAGCTCTACTCGATAGGCTAATGGTCCAATCCGCTCTAGAATGGGAAAAGGTCCAATATATCGAGAAGTTAGCTTGCTAGTTCTTCCAAA
This sequence comes from Allium fistulosum, assembly GCA_030737815.1. NCBI lineage: Eukaryota > Viridiplantae > Streptophyta > Magnoliopsida > Asparagales > Amaryllidaceae > Allium > Allium fistulosum. Next base: position 995,664,631 of record CM060907.1, read on the forward strand.
TCTCACGACTCTCCTCATTGGAGAGATCTTTAGAAATACCTTGTCTCCAATTGAGAATTCTAAATTTTTATGCCTTTGATCGGCGTAACTCTCTAGTCTGCTTTGTGCTTCTTTCAGTTTCTTTCTGATCATGTCCATTTCTCTGAAGCTTCTTAGATCATATCAGGACCAAGTACTAACCGATCTCCGATTTCGATCCAACATGCTGGGGATCTACACGGGCGACCATACAAGGCTTCGTAAGGTGCCATATCAATACTGGCCTGATATTTGTTATTATAAGAGAACTCTACCAAATGAAGGAAGATTTCCAAAGAACCTCCAAAGTCTAATACACATGCTCTCAGAAGATCCTCCAATACCATGTTTACTCTTTAGGATTACCTATCAGTCTGGGTATGATATGCGGTGCTCATATCCAACTTTATTCCCAAATCTATCTATAAGGCTTCCTAGAACCGACTGGCAAAGATTGGGTCTCGATCGCTTACAATGCTAGTTGGAACTCCATGTAGTCAAACAATCTCACTCATATATATCTCGGTTAAGCTTGAGGCTGCTCTTGTGGGCTTTATTGGGATGAAGTGTGCACTTTTAGTCAATCTATCAATGATAACCCATACGCCTCCATTCCCTTTCCTTGACCGAGGCAAGCCATCGAAATCCATGGATATTTGGTCCTATTTCTACTTTGGAATCTCGAGTGGTTGGAGTATTCCAGCAACCTTTTGCTGATCACTCTTGATCTGCTGACAATTTGCGCATCTACTCACGTGGATGGAAATGTCTCTCTTTATACCACCCCGCCAGAAAGTCTTTTTCATATCTCTATACATCTTGGTAACTCCAGGATGTATTGCAAGTGAAGAATTGTGACATTCGGTTAAAACTTCCTGTTTAATCCCATCAACATTGGGAACGCATATCCTTCCATTTATTCTTAGAATTCCTTGCTTATCCACTATGAATCTTATCCATCTTCCTAGTATCACATTCTCATCTACTTCCCCGGTTATCCTTGCAATAATTGGATCCTTGAGCTGATTCTTCTTTATACGACAAATCAATGTTGGACGCACCACTAAATGAGCTATAATGGCATGCTTTCTTATTAATGCATCTTTCACAACATTGGCTTTTCCCGATATATATAGAATATCCAAGTCATACGATGGGAGGAATTCTAGCCAATGTTGCTGCCTCATATTCAAGTCCTTTTGAGTGAAAATATATTTCAAAGATTTGTGGTCGGTGAGGAGATCAAACTTTTCACCTATTTAAATAAGGAATATTATTTATCAAGGTAAATTAAAGTTTATTAAAATAAACTCTAAATAATTATTACCTAGCAAATAATGTCTCCACATTTTTAATGCAAATACCACGGTTAATAACTCCAAGTCGTGTGTCGCATAATTCCTCTCATGGATCTTCAGTTGTCTGCTCGCATATGCGATGACCTTTCCTTGCTGCATCAGAATCGCACCTACTCCTTCCTCACAAGCATCAGTATACATGGTTAAACCACCGCTTTCATCAACAATAGCTAATACGGGAGCAGTAGTTAATCTCTACTTGAGTTCCTAAAATGCTTCTTCACATTTCTACATCAACTCAAACTTAGCATCCTTCATTGTCAGCTTTGTTAAGTGAGAGGAAATTTTAAAGAAGTATTGAATAAACCTCTGGTAATATCCGATTAATTCCAAGAAGCTATGGATGTCCTTCGGAGTTTTTGGTTGTCTACAATCTTGTATAGCAGAGATTTTTCCTGGGTCTACTAAAACTCCATCCCCGACACAATATGTCCTAGGAATCTTACCTCTTTTTCCAAGAAATGGCATTTTGAAAATTTTGCTTTCAGCACATCCTTCTTAATATCTCCAACACAATCTCCAAATGCCTTTCGTGCTCTTCTTCAGTCTTTGAATATATTAGAATATCATTAATAAAGACCAACACGAATTTGTTGAGTACGTCTCTTAATACTCTATTCATAAGGTCCACGAAATAGGCGGGTGCATTCGTTAGCCCAAATGGCATAAACAACCATTCATAGAAACTATCTGGCCCTCATAATGCAATCAAGGGAATGTAATCTTCTGCTATTCTCAATTGATGGAATCTGGTAGCTAGATCCATTTTTGAGAATACCCGAGCACCATGTAATTGATCAAACAAGTCATCTATGCGAGGTAGTGGATACTTGTTTTTAATCGATTTCTTATTTAGGTCTCGGTAGTCTACACACAGTCTAAGGGAGTCATCGGATTTTGCCACAAAAACCACAGCTGCGCCCCAACTTTAGCGACTTGGTCTAATTAGCCCCTTTTTTTTAAAATTCATCAGTTTGTTTTGCCAACTCAATCTTTTCTTTTGGAGCCATCATACAAATAGGGTAACTAAAAGGTCTTGCATCAAGGATCAAGTCAATACGGAATTCAATTTATCGATGTGGTGGCAAATTTTTAACTTCCTCGAAAACATCTTGAGATTCTTTAACAATCGATATTCTTTCCAAGTTCATTTGAGATGAATCTAACGCATACATGTAGCTGTCTCTTACTAGACTAGGTCCTTTATATATTATTCGGTTTAACACACTTTCGGTCGTGGCTTTTAATATAATCATTTGATTGTTGCAGTCTAGAATAGCTCTATACTTGAATAGCCAATTAATTCCGAGTAAAATATCAAACCCAATGAAGTCAAGGACAAATAGGTCGCATAAGAATTGGTGGGTTTGGTAGGTAACTTGTACATTTACATAGATCATACAAAGATTGGTCGTACCGCCTATGGGATTAGATATGCGGATAGGGTTTCTACTATTTTTGGGGTAAGGTTTAACTTATCAACCAATTTCTTAGCAATAAAACTATGGGTAGCCCCAGTATCAAATAATACTCTAACTGAAATATCATTAACACATAAACTACCTTCTAGGACTCCCTTTCCCTTCACATCTTCAGAGGTTGAAGGCTAATTCTTCATAGCATAAACCTTGATCTATTCTCCCTTCTTCATTAATGGGCACTTGTTTTTCTAGTGTCCCAACTGATGGCAATTGTAACAAATACTCTTCTGAATCATAGAAGAGACGGTTCTTTGTTGCTGCTTCTACACCTTAGGACTCCTACAGTTTGTTGCAAGATGGTCTTTCTTCTGACAATTGAAACAAACAACGTCCTTATAACGGTTCTTTTGAGATCCTTCACCATTCATTCCCTGCCACGGCTTCTTTCTCTTGTTCTAATTGTTTTTATTTCCTTGGGCTACCACCAGATTCCTTTTATCCAATACTTCATATCAAAAACCCATGTCTAATAGGTCCAAAAAAGTTCCCTTCATGTGGCGGTCATTTGGTCATGATATTGCTCTTTCATTCTCGTAATAAACATCTCATTCTTCTTTAAGGGCGTGTCTATTAGTCCTGGCCTAAAATGAGATAACTCAGTAAACTTATTTGTGTATTCCTCTACTGACATATCTTCTTGTTTCAAGTCAATAAAATTTCTATAAGACTGGATTTTTCGGCTGCAAGTATATACGCTCTTCGTATACTTCATTAATCTGGTCCATGAGAAATTGTCTTCAGAATCATTCAAAGTGATGAATTCCCACCATGCTAGAGCTCCTTCCTACAATTGCCAGGAAGCTAAGAACCCCTTTTGATCATCCTTCATTTTCAATCCTTCGAATAGTCTTTCACATGAGCGGAGCCATACTTGAACTTCAACAATAGACTCGGCTCCTTGGAATGGTTTCCCTTCCAAGCTAGTATAATTCTTACAAAGAGTTGCAAAGTTAATTTGGGGTTGCTAAGGAATCATTACTTCTTTTGCAACTACATCATTTTGACCATTAATGGTTGTCGTGCTGCTGCCTCCCCTTTCTCATCCTCTTCTTGCAGTCATCTCTTACTACCTAAATATAGTAAGATATCAATATAGGATACATAGACGAGATTATCTTAGGGAATATGTATTAAGCATAAAATGACATGGATGGATTTATTTGGATAAAATTATGAATACGCTCTCTCATTGACTAAACTTATTCTAGGATATTACTAACCCTATCTCTAATGAGTCGACCCCTTCAAGGCTTAGGTATTTGCTCAACCTATGCTCCGATACCAACTATGACGACCCGCCTTTTTGACCCTTGAAGATCGACATTAATACATCCTCGGTATTCACATATCACAAATTTAATTGTCCAAAAGGCAGATAATCATAGGGATTTTTTAAAATAAATAAAGATAGAAGACAAAAACAACAAATTCTCACATTTGCATTAATTATACATACGGAAAGTGCATGCAATCACTCCAAATGAGTCATCAGAGTTGCGATTAGTATTAACCCGGCCAGGGACGGTTATAACTGCCTATCCTTATAGAGGCTGGTAGATACTAAATAGATACTATATGATATAGAGAAAATTTAAAATAGATCACTATTGACAAAAGGACCCTCCAGTCTTCATGCTTCATGCTCCTTCCAAAATGCTCCAGGCTACCTGACTACTTGGCTGCCCGAAAAAGATAGGGCACCCAGAGTTTAAGGAAAAAGGTAAATATACTCCAGGTCAGTCATGAGACTGGTGTGAGAGACTCAAAATACGATTATTTGGAAGACAAAAGGGTATCTCATAAGACCGTGCCACACATAAACATGAAACAGGTTTTTACCTTATGATAACCAGATCATTTCTATGTAAAATCGAGTTATATTATTTTTAATGACATTCTTTGAAAACCTTTCAAATAAACATATACAAATAGCCAAAATTGTTACATTGGTTAAATTGACTGCATAATAGGTTTACAACCAAAACCGAAGGCACTTGTTGGAGATTTGAATTTTCAATGAATAGCAAGGTAAGGGATTACTTCCCGTACGATACATTTCTAGAGGAATATACCAAGGATCACATCTTCGAAACCTCTACGAATTAAGATCAGCCTACCCGAGACCAACAGATGGTACGGATAGCATCGAATATGATATCACCTAGGCCATTACCGACCTATCCAAGATCCCATAGCATACACCTCATAATTTAAACCTGACGTCATAGCGGGTAGAAATAAACAGATCTAGAAAGGTGATATCATACCCTACTGGTTGCGAACTACTTAGCCTTAAAGCAACCCCTGTTACATAATTCCCTGGGTGTGAGGCTTGAGGCAACGTTTACTTTTCTTAGAACATTTTCACTTAAAATGCCACATTGTCATTTCCAACAAAACACTATTGATTTCAACAAAAGCACAACCTTTGAATTCGTACATCTCAGAGAAGGGTGTTAAGTATAAGAGGGGTTACCTTCTACACCACCAAACGGATGTACGTTTGTAGAGATTAGTGTACTATGTTCTTAAAAATACAATGTCAGACATTCATCCATGCAAGTTGTCCAGGAACAAGACAAACCAAAGGCACTCTCCTACCACATCCTGTCGGCATCACCCCTTGGATTAGTAGCGAGTGGTCCTTGCATACGAAGATCCCAGAACGAAGGGACCACTGCTATTTATTTATCTCGGGAGCTACTTCGAAATTATCAACAAGCAGTCCTTTCGTTATGAAGATCCCCACCTTCAACTTCATTATCTTTAACATGTCTTCACTTTCAAACTGGTAAATTGGTTCAAAGTAGTTTTGGGATAAGAATCGCCCAAATTCGAGCCCGGTTCTTCGAACTAATTATCGATAAAAAGATGTTAAGTTTGAGGGTGATTATCATTTCATTCATTAATATCTTTTATTAAATAAAATATCTCTTTTAGATATAAAATCTTTAAATAATATTCTTTTCCAGTATATACAGAATCATTAACCTCTCTTTAACTTTGGAAATACCAAATCAAAATCATTTCTCATAAATCATATTGCAAAACCTTTTTGAGTAAAATGGTTCAATAAAAATTGTACTAATTCTACTCAACATCGATTTCCGTATTCAAACTTTACTATACATCGAATAACGGTAAAATCACCTTATAAATTCACATGGTTAATATGGCTTCCCTCCTTGAAATTTAGTGCTAAGTATAAGAAGATTATTTCTATACAATCAAAGTGGTATTAAATTTGGAAAAATTAAATCTTTTTATACTTGCCTCGTTTCGACATTTCGACCTTATATATTCCTCGCCCAGAAAAGAGGCCAGGTGAGCTAGGGCACTGGTTGCTTCTGAACATCTCCTTGGTTTAAGCACCTCACATTCGGATCTCACGAAAAGAAAAATCCAGTCTACTCATCGGCTTTTAGAGCCAAGATTTAATTACTTACTTATAACAGCTTTTCTTTAAATCATTTATTTAAACTTTTTAAAATAAATTATAAAACCTCCACATTATCTTTAAAATACTTAATTATTTATTTTAAAACATTTATAAATGATTTGGGAAATGATACTTTAGTTTAAAGCCATATCTCAAAAGTTATTAAAAGTGCCGCTAATAGTGCTATGAATAGTGCTTTTAAGGCTTATTTGTACAAAACAGCTTTTTGATCATTTAGAATCCATTTTTATAACTCAAATCTCTTTTAAAAAATTTAACGTATTTATAGAATTTATTCCATATTTTTAAAGAACTAAAAATATCAATTTTAAAGAATTTATCGCTTTGGTTTCCGAACTGCCAAACCGCGACTATTTTAAAAACTTAATTTTCTCATATTTCAAAATCTACTAAACGAAATCTTGAAAATTTTCTTTTGTTCAAAAACTATGATTATAAGAATTCGGCAAATTCTTATTCCAAAGATTCCAACTCCGAATCCATCATATAAATGGATTTAACTTTCTACGGCGCAAAATCGCGAACTGCAATTACGCGACGTGCCTATTTTTGATTCAATTTTCGTAACTTGTCGAAACTTAACCAAATTGGATTTTAGTGGTTATAAACATTTATAAACCATTTAGAACCATTTTAAAGGGGTTTAATGATTCCATATCACTTTTATAACTTGATTCGGAAAGTGATTTCCTTGTGTAATATCGACGTGTATTTAACGTGACTTGTTTACACAATTAAACATTATATTAAAGCAAACAATACTTGATGATCAAAGCATAGTAAACATCCATAGCAATCATATCACATCATCATTATATATACAGAGAGTTTCTCACTTGATTTTCGATCGGACTAACTTTAAAACGGCTATAGTTCCGCTATCTCGAAATCGGAGCTCACGACTACTAGCACAAATGCTCTTAGGAGGTTCGGCCTTAGTCTTGGAGGCTTAGAAGGGCTCGACCTTGTTTCGAAGTGGTGGTGGAGGGCTTGGTTGCACACGGCCTTGGTGGAGGAGAAGGAAGAGTTCACTATCTTGAACTTTGGTTTGAAGTGGTATAGATTTTGATTGATTTTGGTATAAATTTGTTTTAATTTTGTAATATTTTCTTTCTTAGGCTATAGAAGCTAGTAATGTAGAGAAGAAGTGGATGAAGACTTAGTAATTTTATGAAGAAGAAGTGTGAATGAACTGAAGATGGATGGTGGTATTTATAGGAAAAAATGGATAAAAATATCATGATATTTACTTGCCATTTCATCACTATTGCCTCACCACCACTCCCCCCCCCTCACCTCATCATTCTCGATCGAGCACCCCCCATGTGTTTGGACATGTGCTTGTACTTAGGGTGTAAGAGGTTGACTTTGGATTTACTTAAGGATGAAGTTTTGGGAAAATATCTTAGATATTTTGTAATATATATATATATATATATGTATGTATGTATGCATGCATGTATAAGTATATTTGTATGTATATATGTGTTTATGTGCATGTGAATTTGTCCATGTACATGTATGTGTGCATATGTATATCTCAAATGATTCAGAACATTGCACAACTTTTCTACGTTAAATCGTTATGAATCCCCATTTCGATTTTCGGTCATATCTTCACATCTTATTTAATATATTTATATAATGTAAACAAAGTTTGACAATAATATTTTTATCATTGTATAATAATTAAAAAGCCTTATTTAATAATTAAAATGATTATTAAATCATTTAAACTTAATTTAAATTCAGAAATCATTTATTCCAAAATAGTAATATCATTGGTGATGTCATAAAGAGATTTTATTTTAAAAAATAAAATAAATAATTTTATTACATATTCTCACTCATATATATAAATGAGTGTACGTATCCAGCTCTATGCATAATGTCTAATGGTCTAAGAGCTGTTTATTGATAAACCAGTTTTTGGTCATTTTACCGATATTTGTCCGAAGAAGATATTTTTGTAAATACTTATTCAAAATACGATTACTATTGTTTATTTTGGTTTAGAACATCACATTTGTGTTATAAAACCTTAAATTAAATCACCTTTTTCTAAGTGATGAATTTATGGGTCGTTACACAAAACATTTTTATTTTCCAATCAAAGCTTCCATCTTCCATTTAAAGAATTTTTTTCCTATTTAAAACTATCGTTCCCATTTTATAAAACAATTTTATAAAATATTTCTACCATTTTATTTCAGTTAATATTTATTTATTTAATTTTTAAGAAAATATTGTTTTATAAATTTTCAGCCTGTAAAAATTCCTACAAAATAGAAACTCTTTGTATTTAAAATATTTAAGGAAGCCGGTAATTTTCTGTATCAAATAGATTACAAACACATATTTTAAAAATCCTTATTGGTAAATGTATAATGAACCTCCCACCTATCGTTTTGATTCCTTAGTGGTACCCATCAAGACCATAATCACCAAAAATCCTCTAAGCACCATTACTTATCTTCGAGAAACATCTTCACATCTTTTAATCAACCCAAACAACTAGACACCTTAACTTAAGAAACTATGCTACCCACTATGACTAAACTAAATATAACCCTTATCAATCCACAAGTTTCTCCAATTCACATCCAACTCAAAAGTTAACATTGGATAACTACCTCATCCTATATTTATCATACATAGCAACCAAACAAACATGCAAGCAAATAAGCAAACAAGTAATAAACAAATAATTAAAATCAACCATAGTAAATGTTAGCACCAAAATTGGTCACTAACCTCGTTGACAAAGATTGTGTAGAGATATAAGTGATGAAGGTAAATTTAAACAAGGAAGAATATGCTAATTTGAATTCAAAGATGAGAACACCAGATTTATAGTGGTTCGGCGTAACTGCCTACGTCCACTTTGAGGTTAATCTTTATTGCTTTACTTGATGATTGATTACAGATACAATCCGTAGACCAAATACTTGAATACAATTGCTAAGTAAAGAGGATGAGTCTTGAAAGCGGCAGAGTCTCCTCAGTGTTCCCGAAAAAAGGTCCTTTTCACTGTGCCCCTGCCCCTCTATTTATAGACAAATATGGGTTGGACTTCCCTGGCGGGCCTGGCAGCCGAACACCTTGGCCCAAATGGAGTGGTCACTGTATGCCGAACCAAACAGGCCGAATGGTCGGATGCCGAACCATCCTCCTCATGTCGAACAAGGCGCTTGTTGTGTGGGAAGAGTAGGCCGAGTAACAATCGAAGCCGAACGTGCCTTTGGCCGAACGAAGTGTCTGGCCGAACGATGTCTCTGGCCGAACGATGCCTTTGGCCAAACGATGTCTCCGGCCGAACGATGCCTTTGGCCGAACGATGTCTCCGGCCGAACGATGCCTTTGGCCGAACGATGTCTTCGGCCGAACGATGTCTCTGGCCGAACGCTCCTGGATGCCGAGCGTTCCTGAATGACGGTTGCAAAGAGATGCCGAACGATCCAATTGGGCCGAACTATGGGTATGCCGAGTACTAAGTTGCCTGGCCCAATCTCTATGCCGAGTACTAAGTTGCCTGGCCCAATCTCCAGGAAACACTTGCCCCCCAAAGTGTATTACGTGACTGAACGTGATACGCTTTGAATTACGTATCCTCCATGTTTCGCTTCAAATCCTTGGTTCATCACTCTTGGGGGTTGCTTTCTTGTGAATGCCGGATATAGAGGTGTGTGCCGAACGTAGTGTAAATGCCGAATGACACATTCGAAGCCGAACGTTCCGTGTGTGCCGAATGATACCATCTTGACCGGCCTTACCGGTTATGGCCTCTTCAACTTCTTCTTCCTCCCTATAAAACCAGGCGTCCTCCCTCTTCCCCTCTTTTCTACTTTTATTTCTGTCATTCTCCAAAAACCTTGCAATTCTCGCCTGTGAATCAGATACTTAAAGCCTAGTCGATCCTTCCCAAGTTTCGATCTACCGAATAGGTATTATCCCTTCTATCTAAATCCCTTCCATGATTAAACAATAAGAGACTTAGGTTTGTGCATTAGAACCGTAGTTGAGAGAGTTATATGGAAATCAAACTTCGATTAGGATATCTTTAGGGCTGAATGATGTGAGGTGAAGAGAAATGACCAGGGGTAATCGCATGTAGGAGTTGTTGGGTGATGTGTGGTAGTTCGGCTTAACTTCTTCATGCCGAACAATACCGGAAGAAAAGAAAAAATAAAGGAAGTGTTGGAGGCGATTAGGATGCCGAATGGCATATTCTGGGATGACTCGCCGAGCGACCCGTTCTTGTTGTTCGGTGTAGATGGAGGAGGAGAGGAGTGGAACTGTAGTCAAGGGTAGAGTACCGAACGTTAAGGCTCGGCATAACTCTAGTTCGGCGTATCTTACCATATGTCGAACAGTGAAATGGAAGGCTAAGGTGAAGGCATGAATTAGTGGGGATGTCGAACGATCACGAATGCCAAACAATATTTCAGCCGAACAACACTCAAGCCGAACAAACTTAAATGCCGAACCATATCAAGGTCGACCATAACTTAAATGTCGACCATACTTAGGCCGAACAGCAAAAATGTCGAACAATCATAAATGCCAAACCACACTTAAGCCGAACAATACAAATGTCGAACAATCACAAGTGCCAAACCACACTTAAGCCGAACAATACAAATGTCGAACCAATAATTGCCTTGCCTAATCACATAACAAAACAAGGACAAGGACTCTAGCATACTAGCATATCAAACTGATCCGGACTATCAACTCCCTAGCTCTAGTAGACATAAACCCGAACTTAGATTGACTAATCGCCATAAGGCAGGCTTTCGGAGACGGTCAGCGATGACGGTCTTCGAAGGCGATGATTTGAAGTTCAGTCTTATATCTGTAACCTTGTGACTTTCCAACTTTCAACGCTTATACACGATTGATTTCACTAGTTCACACACCACGTGGGGGGAATATTCGTGTTGTTAATTCTAATGTTGAACATTTTTCAAGTATAGTTCTCACAGGTGATTTGCCAGATTCACTATTTATTGGAGATGTCTAAAAAGTCTAGCTCCGCCACTATCTCAGATAGGCCCGGACCGTCTTCAAAGCAAGAAGTTGCGGACACTTCAAATCCGTCGACTTCCCCCGCTCATAATTTAGCTCCCGATGCCCTGGAGGCATCGATTCTCTTGGATAATCCGATCGACTCACAGGCTTCGAAGATTAATGAAGTCGCGCTTCGGCGAATATGCTCCATCCACGGAATACCTTTCACCGACGTGTTGGTTCCGTCAAGGCATGATCGTCCTCATTTGCCCCCAGTCGGATATACTGCCTGTAATAAGTTTATGTGCTGGATGGGCAGCGTGCCTCCATTCAATCTATTTCTTCGGGACGTGTTGCAATACATAGACATTGCCCCGTCGCAGTTGCATCCAAACGGCCACGTGTTCATATACGGGACCTATCTCCTTTTCATGGCCGTCTTCTCTAGGCCTCCAACTTCCGGCGACATCAGATATATTTATATGATTAAGAAGCAGAAAGATAGCCCCTCCTTTGTATTCCTCGAGCCGTACCACAAATGCCAAATTTTGACCGGAGCATGTAGCAAATTTGCCCTGTACAAACAGGAATGGTTCTATGTGCGTTGCCCTCCTGGTTTCGCGAGGAGATGGGTTGAAGGCAGTAAGTCTTTTCCCTGAGTCGATATTTGCGCTCTATCAGGGCTATGCTTTTTCTAACTCCTTGTTTCATCTTTTCAGGTATCAACCCGCGTCCTGAGGGCCGAGGGTATTCTGAGACTGTTGAAGCCATTAGAGCTCTTCCTGCCGAGGAACGCGACATCCGAACCCTCATTTCAAATGAGTCATTATCGAGGTTCGGATTGTTAGCAGGAGGTCGTCGGATTAATCTTCCTGAGGGCGTCTCCATTCCCAAGCCCGCATCCGGTAAAGGGGAAAAACAAGCTGAATCGTCATCACGCCATACCCCCGATGCACAGGAAGGGGGAAAACACAAAGAGGATGAAGCTCCTGAGACACAGGGCGAGAATGTGGGTCCTGCTTGGGACCCGGCGGTCGAAGTGCACGATATTGAAACATCATCTTCCCCTTCGAAGGGGAAAAAGAAATTGATGTATAAGATACGGAAGGAGAAAGTTGGCGGAACTTCCAAAGTTACGCTCATCCCGACAAAGAAAGAGGCTTCTTCACAGCACATGGAAAGTTCTTTAAAGGGTCTGTCGAACCTTACCATTCCCGATGATCTTCTCAATTACGGTTTCGACGATCCAGAAGCCCTTAAAATTCATTCTCCCGCTAGAGGCGATACGGGAGTCCAAGCCCCAGTCCAGGGAGATAACACTCCAATCAGTAAAGACAAAGGAACTGGTCCGTTGGGGGGAACACTTGGACACACACGCACACACGCACTTCACCATACACTTCAATTTTTTCCATTACCCTGATTTTCCTAACTCGTCGTTATTTTTATTCTATGCAGGTGACATGGGGCGCTCCCACGGGTTCGATCGCCTCCACGGTTCTTCTGTATTTCACCATCCGGGACGGGATTCAGGCTCAGGTAGACGTAGGGACATAGACGATTACGAAGATCGAGACAACCATCCTTGTGATTTGTCTTATCGAAAGAAAACATATTCCCAGTCTTTATATTCTCGTGATCCCCCTCCTCAAACTGAGCCAGATAGAGAAAAACTTTCGCAGAAAGGGTCTCAACCCGATGTCTCCCGAGATCAACATTCCGGTTCATCGAGCACACGGCAATCTCGGGAATATCGGAAGAGAACCGAACTTTCAAAGCCTCCTCCCCCTGTTACTACGGCTGACCCAACTATAGCAGAGAAGATGGTCGATCTTAAGGCTAAATTCCCAAAAATCTACTTTGACGGCCTGAAATTCCTTCCAGCTATTCATCACATCCTAGGGCATGTCAAGTAGAGTGCCATCGCCTGCAACAACGACGACAATGTTCAACATGACGCGTTTGTACACTTGGTCGAAAAAGTCTCGGAAGTATCTGTTGAGCGGCAACATGAAATTGACCATTTGAAGTTGGAAGCTTGCTTTGACAAGGACATCATCAAGAGTCAAGATGTAGAGCTTGCTTCGTACAAGTCCAAGCTTAAAGCCACAGAATAGAATGCTAAGGAGACTGCGGAGGCCGTCGCTCGTCTGGAGATGGCCCATAAGAAAGAACTTGACATCGCAGTCCATCGCAGCGGGGCCCTAGCTCTAGAAAAAGATTCTATTCATAAAGAAAGGGATACACTCGCCCCGCAAGTCAAAGAGCTAAAGGAGCTACTCTCTAAGGAGAGGGAAGAAAAGATAGCGGCTCAAGAAGAGTCTCAACGGTACTGTAACGAGATCGTTGACACACGTCTCCTAAAAGCAAAGCTCGATGATGAGCTCTCTAAAGTTGAGATGATGAAGAGCGAAGCCCGGGAGGAGGGCAAAAGACTAGCTTCCGAGGAGATTGACTCCCGTCTTGAAGCAGCTGCAGAGGCCGGTAGAGAAGAAGTCAAGTGCCTGTTTGATCTGCTAATTGCCGAATACAGCGCCCACGTCCTTATGCACCGTGACTTGACATTCCTAGGCGAGGGCTATCTTGAATCTCTAGCTGAGGCCTGGGAGACTTTAATAAAGATCAGAAAGATCGAGTTGGGCACTGAGGAAGTCAATGAGGATGCCCTGGTGAAAGAATTTCTCAGAGGGAACGAGCTAGCGGATTTATCTGCAGCTTTGGCTCTTTATAGTAAAGGCTCTCCCCTATCAAAAGAGAAAGACGGCGGAGCTGGTCTATCTAGGGCTAAGGCTGCAGCTCCTCCTTCTGCTGCTCCTCCCTCTGCTCAATCGGCCGGTCGGCCAATACTTGACCCATTTGAGCAGCATGCCGGCTATGATCCAGAAGATCCCGGGCTTGGCGTTCATGTGCTATCCCCTATTCTAGAGGGAGAAACTCCACGCGCAACTGATAGCCAACCAGAACCCGGTATAAAACTCTTCTTTTAGAAGTTCAAAGATCTGTCACTTTCTGGTAGCGGTTATTTGTCCTAACGTTCATTCTTTATGTTTTTATGCAGGCCGTTCTGATCCCGAACCAACTCCGAGGAGCGATGACGCCAAGGAGGAGGCATAGAAGACAAGCGATGTCGCTCATCCGGGTGTAACTCTCGGCCCTAACGCACAAGTGATCGGGGCGCTAGATGATGATAAGTTTGACACTTCATCTCCCGTTGAAGGAAGTGATGAAATCGAGATCACTGGCACCTTAAAACATACTTCGGAGATGAGCATGAAAGAGCGACTCGCAGAAGAGAAGAAGAAGAAGGTCGAGATCAAGGTCGAGCCTCAAATACTGGAACTTACCGACCCGCTGAATAGGCCTCTGAAAATCATTCTCCCAGGCAAATCCAAACCGCTTGATGTTCCTTTTCCCACTCTTGACTCCACTTCGTTAGCAAGCAAAAAATCCCAGAGGAAGCGTGGGGGAGAGGAGTCATCTGAGAAAACAAAGGAAGACAAGAAGAAGAAGCTGAAGAAATAGTCGCTATACTCGTTCAACGAGATTTTGCTTAAGTCCTGTATCTACTCTTACCTTTTCGTTTCCGTAGTTCATGTAGATAGAATTTTGACTCCGAGTTTAGGAGGAGTAGTTGTGTAACCCCATCTTGGATTATTGAATAAAGTTTAGTTTTCTTTGTCACTTGAACAATTTTTCCGCTTTTTAGCTTTCTGTATAACTGTGGTCAAAACTCAAGTTATTATGAGTCGCATAATTTCCCAATTCATTCTTACATTGTTCGAACATTCTTTGGGTACTTAGAATTTTCTCTAATCTGCGTCCCGGGGATTTAGAGTAATACGGTCCGCATTTAGGGGACTCGGAGATTCGAATCGTCTATACTCTAATCCACACTCCAAGGACTTAGAGTACTCCGGTCCGCACTCAGGGGATTCAGAGATTGAAGTCGTTTATACTCTAGTCCGCGCTCAGGAGACTTAGAGTACTCCGGTCCGTGCTCAGGGGACTCGGAGATTGAAGTCGTTTATACTCTAGTCCGCGCTCAGGAGACTTAGAGTACTCCGGTCCGCGCTCAGGGGACTCGGAGATTGAAGTCGTTTATACTCTAGTCCGCGCTCAGGAAACTTAGAGTACTTCGGTCCGCGCTCATGGGACTCGGAGATTGAAGTCGTTTACACTCTAGTCCGCGCTCAGGAGACTTAGAGTACTCCGGTCCACGCTCATGGGACTCGGAGATTGAAGTCGTTTAAACTCTAGTCCGCGCTCAGGAGACTTAGAGTACTCCGGTCCGCACTCAGGGGACTCGGAGATTGAAGTCGTTTATACTCTAGTCCGCGCTCAGGAGACTTAGAGTACTCCGGTCCGCGCTCAGGGGACTCGGAGATTGAAGTCGTTTATACTCTAGTCCGCGCTCCGGAGACTTAGAGTACTCCGGTCCGTGCTCAGGGGACTCGAAGATTGAAGTCGTTTATACGAGTTCCTATATCATACGGAATAATATAACTCCAGCGGTTCATCACCAGATTACAAGGTACAGAAACATTAATAATTCGTGAAACAGATGGCTTCAAGCCTTTATTAATGAAACAAACAAAATTGTCCAATTACACACCAAAAAGGAAACTAAGAATCAGCGGAATAAAAAAATATAGCAAACAATTGTACCTAAAATAGGAAACAAACAGGATAAATGTAATAATGTCGCAAATGTTCACTGTTCCACGCTCGGGGGAGTGTCACGCCATCAACGGTCGCTAGCTTGAAAGTTCCCTCTCCAAGCTTCCGTTCAACGACATATGGACCTTCCCAGTTGGGATTCATACGCGATGGTACCGGGAAAACTTGTTTTAAAACGAGATCCCCCACATTAAAGATCCTTGGGCGAACTTTGTTGTCGTAATATCGCTTGACTCGGTGCCTATGTGCTGCCGCCCTTAGTTCGGCCTCTTCACGTTTTTCGTCGATGCAGTCCAGTGATTCCAATAAGAGATCCTGATTCGTCCTAGGATCATAATATGTCACCCGATGCGATGGAACTTCAAGCTCCACAGGTACAACGGCTTTCGAGCCGTAGGCCAATGCGAATGGAGTGTGGCCAGTCGCGGACTTGTGGGTAGTTCTATAAGCCCATAATGCTGTTGGGAGTTCATCTACCCACTTGCCTCCGGCTTTTTCCAAACGCTTTTTCAGTATGACCTTTATTATTTTGTTTACGGCTTCGACTTGTCCGTTAGCTTTCGGATGCGCAACGGTGGCAAACTTCTTCTCAATGTCGTACTTTAAACAGAAATCTTTGAATTCTCTGCTTTCAAACTGTGTTCCGTTGTCCGTAATGATGGTTCGAGGGAGACCAAAGCGACATATAATGTTTCGTACAACGAAATTAATGACCTTCTTAGAGGTGATTGTGGCTAAAGGTTCCGCCTCGGCCCATTTTGTGAAATAGTCGACTGCAACTATCGCGTATTTTGCACCACCTTTGGATATAGGCAAAGAGCCGATTATGTCGATTCCCAGATTGCAAATGGCCAGGGACTAACCATTTGTGTGAGTTCTGTTGGTGGAGCTCTCGGGATTTTCGCATATCTTTGACACTTGTCACATTTTCTTGCGTAGTCTGCAGCATCCCGATTCACAGTTGGCCAATAGTATCCGTAACGGAGGATCTTTTTTGCTAGCGTTTGCCCCCTAGTATGGTCACCACATTCTCCTTCATGAACTTCCTCCAAAACCCGCTTTGTCTCATCATGGGCAATGCATCGTAATAAGGGGACCGAGAACCCCTTCCGATACATTATTCCATCATACATCACATACCGTGCGGCTTTTCGGATGACTTGTCGTCTTTCGCCTCTTTTTTCGGGTAAAGTCCCGGTCATCAGGTATAGTTTGAATGGGGTCATCCATGACTCCCTTTCGATTCCTGTTTCCAACACAAAATCAACTTTCATTGCGTCTATGCTTGGAGCGTGTAAAGTTTCAACAGGAATCAATCTCATTTGTTGTGCATCGCCAGTGCTTGCGAATTTAGCCAACGAGTCGGCTTCTTTGTTCTGTTCACGTGGGACATGCGAGACATCATAATGTTCAAAGTTCGCCAATAGTTCATGAAACAGAGCAAGGTACGGAGCAAGCTTCTGTCCCCTGGCTTGGTAATCTCCCCGCACTTGGTAGACTACCAATTGTGAGTCGTAAAAGATTTCAACTGATTTAACCCCAAGTTCTCCAACGAGTTTCAAGCCAGCAACCAGTGCTTCATAATCTGCTTCATTATTCGTAGCCGGGAAACTGAGCTTCAAAGCGTAACAAATCGATCGATTTTCTGGAGTTACGAGAACTACACCAGCTCAGGAGCAACGGTCGTTTGATGCCCCATCGGTGTACAATTTCCATCGAATGGGGGGAATGACACTGCGACCATCTGGTTCGTCAGGTACGGTAAACTCAGCGATGAAATCTGCTAGTGCTTGCCCTTGTATGGCTCTTCTTGGTAAGTAGGTAATATCGAACTGACTCAACTCGATATTCCATTTTAACATCCTTCCAGAAGTTTCTGGTTGTTGGAGTACCTGCCGTAAAGGCTGATCGGTATAGACACTGACCGAGTGTGCTTGAAAGTATGGACGCAGCTTAGGTGATGCAATCACCAAGCAATAGGCCAATTTCTCGATTTTGGGGTAATTTCTTTCTGCTCCCGTTAAGCATTTACTAACGTAATACACCGGCTTTTGGACTCGGTCCTCCTTGCGGACCAAAGCCGCACTTATAACATGTGGGGATACGGCCAAGTATACGTACAGCATCTCGTGGTCTACTGGCTTTGACAGCACTGGAGGACTCTCCAGATGCCTCACCAGATCTCGGAACGCTTCCTCACAGTTAGATGTCCATTCGAAATTCCTCTTCCCTTTCTTTATTATATCGAAGAAAGGAATGCACTTGTCCGTGGCTCTGGATATGAATCGACTCAGCACAGCCACTTTCCCATTCAAGCTTTGCATCTGTTGTATAGTTCTGGGCACTTGCACATCTCGAATAGCTTGAATCTTTTCTGGATTAGCTTCAATTCCCCTAGAGTTAACAATGAATCCCAAAATCTTCCCCGACGCAACACCGAAGGAACACTTTAGAGGGTTGATCTTCATCCCATAATATCTGAGTATATCAAACATCTCTGCTAAGTCTCGAATGTGGTCGTTTGACTGTCGTGACTTCACGAGCATGTCATCCACATAGACTTCCATTGTTCTACCAATCTGGTTTTTGAACATTCGATTCACCAAACGCTGGTAGGTTGCTCCTGCGTTTTTCAATCCGAAAGGCATTACTACATAGCAATACAGCCCAACTTCTATGACGAAACTGGTGTGCTCTTGGTCTGGAATATGCATCGGGATCTGATTGTATCCCGAGTACGCATCCATGAATGACAACAACTCGTGTCCTACAGTGGAGTCGACTAACTGATCGATCCTGGGCAATGGGAAACTGGCCTTGGGGCATGCTTTGTTCAAATCGGAATAATCTACGCAAGTTCTCCATTTCCCGTTCGCCTTTTTCACCAGCACGGGGTTTGATACCCATTCAAGGTAGAGGGCGTCGCGGACGAATCCATTGGCTTTGAGTTTGTCCACCTCCTCTCTGAGAGCAGCGGACCTCTCCGGGTCCATTCCTCTCCTCTTTTGTTTAACTGGGATGTACTTCGGGTCTATGTTCAACATATGACTCGTAATAGCGGGAGAAATCCCACACATATCAGAATGTGTCCAAGTGAAAACATCAAGATTCGCTCGGAGGAAATCACTGAGGTCTTCAGTCATTGCGGGGTTGAGTTGTGATCCGATCTTTAGCACTCGCGATGGATCGTCTCGACTGACTGAAATGTCGATTGTTAGTTCAGCTGGTGCTGCTTTTTCATCCTTGGGTTCCTCATCATCGTCTCTCGGATCTATGTCTCTGTAGATCCGAGAATTATGCCCGAGCCAGGGCTCGGGCATTACTTGTCAATTGTCGTTATTCTGGATGCGGACGGACTTGTCCGCAACCTTTCCTTTCTCTCTCCGCTAGGCCTCTCGGAGCTCAACCACATAACATGCACGACCGGTTGCTTGGTCGCCATGAACAACACCTACTCCTTTGTCAGTTGGGAACTTCAAAGTCAAGCACCACGGGGCTAATGCTGCCCTAAACTCAGCCAGGGCCGGTCGGCCTAAGAACACATTGTATGGAGAATCCACATCCAAAACTACGAAGGGTAGAATTCGCACCCTCCGACGCTCGCCTAGTCCCAGTTCAACTAGTAACTCAACATACCCCACTGCATCGGCTGTTGCGCCATTAAAGCCATGTATACGATCTTTAGACGATTTCAAATCCTTCGTTTCCATCTTCATTTGGTCATAAGCCTTCTTGAAGATGATGTTGATAGAACTTCCACAATCAATCAAAATTCTTTTCATATAAGCCGGCCCGATTGTCGCAGATATGCCCATCGGGTCGATGGTAGGAGCCTCTATTTGGTCAGCATCTCTGCTTCTGAATACAATATCGTCTGTCATCACGCGCAGCTGTTTAGCAGGGGTCCCATCCTCTACGTTGGAACAACACTCGAAATCTGCATGCTTCAGGGAACTAGCATACCGCTCCATCTCTTGCCAGTTCTTATCCGCGGGTTGAGGCCCGCCGATGATCATGTTTATGACTAGTCTACCCACAGTCCGGGCAGGCTCCTCGGGATGACACAGAGCTGGTGCACGACCTGGGTTAGATGTTCTCTGTCCTCCTTCCTGTGGATCCTTCACAAACTCCTGTAACTTTTTCTGCCTGATCAACTTCTCTATAGCGTCGTGTAGGTGTCTGCACTCTTCCGTATTGTGCCCATAAGTCTCATGGAAGCGGCAATATTTCCCAGTCCGCTTTTGTTCCTCGGTTGACTCCTTTGGACGTGGCTTTCTGTACTGAAAGGTATTGCAAGTTGTTGGGTAAATGTTCTCAAGAGACGCATTCAGCGGGGTATACTCGTTGTATGTTGGAATCCTCGGCTTCCACTTCCCCGCTTCTCTCTTATTTTCTTGATTTCTTCCTCCGGATTCCTTAGGTTGCCCGGGCTTGTTCTGGACATTGACTTGAACTTTTCCCGAGTTGTCTCCAGACTGCTTCACAGCAATGTTGCTTTTCACGGACTCCTGGACAGGTCCCGGTGCCTTATCTCGCCTTACCCACCTAACTTCCTCTCTTCTTATGAACTGATGCGCCTTCGAGTAAAAACGCTCTAGCGTAGTCGGAGGTTTTCATGCCAGCCAGTCTCCAAACTCTGAATCCGAATCCACGCCTCGCATCACAGCCATAAGAATTGCATGATCATTGGGATTGCTGACTTCAGTTGCCGCGACATGGAACCTCTGCAAATATTCCTTCAACGACTCCCCAAGAGCCTGGATTACACTTGATAGAGACATCACATCCTTTGGACGAGTAGTGTGTATCCTGAACTGTTCTATAAACTTCTTCGCCAACTCCTCGAAACTGGATACGGACCGCGGAGGAAGTCGGGTGAACCACATAGTAGCGATCCCAGATAGAGTAATTGGAAAGCATCTACACTTGGTTGCATCATTTGCTCTAGCTGAATCCATCATCCATTCGTACCTCATGACATGCTGTCTGGGATCAATCTTTCCTTCATAAGCCGGGATAGTTGGCATACTAAACTTTCTGGGGTATGCTGCATGTAGGACAATGTCTGTGAACAGAGTATGACTTCTTGACACTCCCCAATCGTCGTTCGATAAGCCTTGATTCTCTTTCATCAATTGTCTGATCATGGCTGTCAGGTCTGGTGTTTGTATGGAAGGTGGAAGGTTGGAGTCTGTTCTACGTGACTGATCATGCTGATGCCTCCTCTGCTGGTGATCTGCCAAATGTGCATCTTGAGGTTCGACACCGTTAGCATCTTGATGGTCTGGGCCTCCAGCCTCCACCTGCACTCCAGCTCCTAAGTTTCCTGCTCCAGCTTGGTCATGGTCTCCAGCTGTTCGGACAGCAGCACCTGCCTGCGCAATTTCAGTCTTACGGCGTCTACGCCTGGGAGGCTCATCGGACGAAGTTGAGCTGTCGGAAGAGGAATAAGGAGCAGGATTGCCTCCAGCATTCTGGTGCTGTTGTTGAGTGAGTTGTGCCATGAGGTTGGTGTTGGCTTGCATCTGTTCTCCGAGTTGTCTCCTGCTTTCCCTGAGTTCTCTCATCAAGTCCTTGAACTCTATTCTAGTGACAACCGGCATTTGGTCCTGGGCGGTAGTCCCTGCACCTGGAATCGCTTGTTGATTGCTAGGTCCTGCTTGTTTCACACTAGCAGTCTCGTGGGCGTTCGCATTATAAGAAGCTGATTTGGTACGTGGTCTTGCCATTGTAGAGTTATTGGTATGAACTCTGAGTAGAATCAGCGGATGTCCTATAAATGAGTCGGATTTTCTTTGGGGGATTTATTCAATCCAGTAGCTTCAAAGCAGATCCTTGAGGTCTGAGAATTCAATTCTCAGTGAAAGCACCAAAGTGTTAGCACCAAAATTGGTCACTAACCTCGTTGAGAAAGATTGTGTAGAGATATAAGTGATGAAGGTAAATTTAAACAAGGAAGAATATGCTAATTTGAATGCAAAGATGAGAACACTAGATTTATAGTGGTTCGGCGTAACTGCCTACGTCCACTTTGAGGTTAATCTTTATTGCTTTACTTGATGATTGATTACAGATACAATTCGTAGACCAAATACTTGAATACAATTGCTAAGTAAAGAGGATGAGTCTTGAAAGCGGTAGATTCTCCTCAGTGTTCCCGAAAAAAGGTCCTTTTCACTGTGCCCCTGCCCCTCTATTTATAGACAAAGATGGGTTGGACTTCCCTGGCGGGCTTGGCAGCTGAACACCTTGGCCCAAATGGAGTGGTCACTGTATGCCGAACCAAACAGGCCGAATGGTCGGATGCCGAACCATCCTCCTCATGCCGAACAAGGCGCTTGTTGTGTGGGAAGAGTAGGCCGAGTAACAATCGAAGCCGAACGTGCCTTTGGCCGAACGAAGTGTCTGGCCGAACGTGCCTTTGGCCGAACGAAGTGTCTGGCCGAACGCTAGCTTTGGCCGAACGAAGTATCTGGCCGAACGCTGCCTTTGGCCGAACGAAGTTTCTGGTCGAACGCTACCTTTGACCGAACGAAGAGTCTGGCCGAACGCTAGCTTTGGCCGAACGAAGTATCTGGCCGAACGCTACCTTTGGCCGAATGAAGTCTCTGGCCGAACGCTACCTTTGGCCGAACGATGTCTCTGGCCGAACGATGCCTTTGGCCGAACAAAGTCTCTGGCCGAATGCTACCTTTGGCCGAATGATGTCTCCGGCCGAACGATGCCTTTGGCCGAACGATGTCTCCGGCCGAACGATGCCTTTGGCCGAATGATGTCTCTGGCCGAACGCTCCTGGATGCCGAGCGTTGCTGAATGACGGTTGCAAAGAGATGCCGAAAGATCCAGTTGGGCCGAACTGTGGGTATGCCGAGTACTAAGTTGCCTGGCCCAATCTCTATGCCGAGTACTAAGTTGTCTGGTCCAATCTCCAGGAAACAGTAAAACAAACAACCAACAACATAATATAAGAAAAGAAATTAATTCAAGCAAGCACGATATAAACTAATGAGCAATCATAGGGAAGCAAGCAGTACAAATACCAATCATAAGAAATAATTAAACAAGCAACAAATCAATACAGACAATTCAACTAAAGCAAGTCCTACAAGCAAATGCCACTATCCAACACATCGAAATAGGCAGTGCCTATATCCAATCCCAATTCTCTACATGGAAGGGAACAACTAGACATCCCTACAACTCCTTAGGGAAGGTCACACACAACATCCATAAAGGTAACATCGTCATAATTGGTATTAGGCAAACTCAAGCTCATCTCACTCCCTATGTCACATAGTTTTAGTCCTAGGGTCCTTAAATGGAGTTTCCCAAACAAAATATCTTTTTAATAAAATACACTTTGACACACTTTTTCAAAGTTTATTATTCAATGAAATATTTTACCTTTTTTGACCATTTATTTCCAAATCACATCATCCTCATCTTAGTAAAATATTTTCTTGAAGTGTTGTAAAACTAGATATTTTATAATACATCCTTTCTCAATAATATATTCCCAAATATCCTTAATAAAAATTTAGGCCTTTTTCAACCAAAACTCAATACCCAAATAAGTTTTCATTTCAGAGCATCATTTATCAAAGAGTACCTTTTAAGGGAAAAAATCTTTACAACCAAACTCAATTTCCAAACAAATGTTTTATGAAATCAAATACAAATCTTTTATAAAAAGTTTCTTTCAAATAAATATTTTATCGCATTCTTAACTCAAAAGATACTTCTCAAATAAAATAGCTTCACTAAACTATTTTCAAATATTTCCACTAATAATATAATTTCTCTAATAAAAACATTTCCACTATATTATTTTCAAATTCTCTTTTGAGAAAATAATTCATTCCAAATAAAATATCATTTTGTGCAAATAACCTTCTTGTAGTAAATCTTCTCCAAATCATATAATATTCATTATAAAGAAAGTTTCAAAAAAATATTAGTTTCTTTGAAATAAGGGTCGCATATATATTTTCCAAAGACTGAATTCAACTTTCAAGATCTAATTAAACACATTTTTATTTAAAAATACTTCCAAATGAATTATTTTCCTTACAAAAATACCTTCATAAAAATATTTTATTCCCAAATTAAACTCTTTTTTCTTACTAGAATTTCAACAAGTGACTTTATGCAAAAAGAATAAACAGATTCCCTTTTTCATAAAACATCTTTACAAATCAAGAATGTGTACTTTATACATTATTCAAATGAATATTATTCACTTAAAAATAAAAGGTATTCCATTTTATTAAGGTTAGGTTTCAATTATAATTTAACATCGGGTGTGTATCGATCGGGTTATAACCAACACTTAACCACTCTTATAAGTGTTCACCCTACCCCACTCCTAACTTTTTTGTCTCCCATACCAAGGTCATCATAAATAAACATCATTTTAAGGTGAATTAATTTTGGTTAAACAAACAACCCATACACACAAAGCATATAACTATCAACCAAAATGTTCTCTCATTTTGTATTTCAACCCAACCTAAGATATAAATTAAACTATCCTAATTAGTTTAAACCTACCAAAGGTCCAGGGGATCGCAAAAGCTGGCTCTGATACCAAGTGTGATGACCCACTATTTTAAACATCTAAAAAATAGCTATAAACACCTTCTGAACACGCTTACAACTAATTTTGAATGTTAAAGACGTGGACCACAAATACGTAAAATTAAAAATTCTAAACAATGAACATAAAGGGAAAACCTTACAGTGGAATTTGAACAAAAATATCACTTTAACAATTAAATATTACATAAATTTTAACATCGGATAATATTCATATTAATACATTGACGATTTAATGTACAATGACAACTATACAATTATGATACAAGAGATCAATCAAGTCATGCTATGAATATGAGCTATTCCATATTCTTTGTCCCCTCTATTGTTTTCACCTGCAAACTTACAAGCACATAAATATAAATATGGATAAAGGGAAAAAAATATTTCAACTATGTTTGGATTGCGCCTTACCCTATACACTACAATTATAGGCTCGATGACTATCGAATAGGAAAAGACTGCCAACTACCTCTTTTGGGGGATCTACCTCACGTAGTTCTATTTCCTGCTCTTCTCCTACAACCAAATACTTGTTAGTACACAACAACCATAACCTCCATGCAACCATTACCACTAATACAACCATTGCAACCAATGGAATCAATGGTACTAGTAGGAGTAAAAAATAGTATTCCTACTTATCCATCATAACAAATCATTATACGAGGCAACAACGCAAATAAAACATGGCCATCAAACACGAACAACGTTCAGTGTCAACTCAAATCATCAAACAAGGAAACAAAACCATAAATAAACTTACATAGACTATTAATTATTGATTATAATAATACATCACCGATGTAAGTATAAATCATCCAGTGTATACTATTCACTCCACAATAGTACTCAACATCCATCATCAATCAAAATAACCATAATTAATTACCCATCATCTAATAGCAATGATGGTAAAATATCACACACTCATCTAATTGTGATACCGTCATCAAAATCAAATTATGAGATAATTACAATCAACAACTAATCACACATTCAACAACCATCCAAATAATACATTTACATCCATTATTACCTATGTACAAAATTATTTTATTATTGTATCTTATAAAGTAACCTTTATTTATTCATCCAAATAATATTCCTTTTTAAAAGGTAATATACTCTTTAAATCTTTCATTGTACTTCCATTTCTTAAATATTCCAAAACACCATATTTCAAATAAAAAATAGTAATCCTCGTCGGATCACTTTTTAAAACTATATTATTATTATTACTATATTTTATATCAAAATAATAATATACATCAAAACCTATTTAATTCATTCCATAACCAATCTATTACTATTTGTCCCAAAAATACAATATTTTATTTCAAATTACCGAAACTCTTATTTATTTTATTTCTCAAACAATAATAATACTTTCTACTATAAACACTTTAAAATCAACCATTTCATTGTTTATACAAAACAAGATAATTTTCACTGAAATTCACATCATTATTATTTGAAGTCTTATTCTACTTTATAAATAATAAACTTTCCCAGTATCAAAAATAATAATTATAGTTATCGTTTATGAATTTCCCCAGAAATTCATAGAAATTCATCAGCAATAACCTTATTAAATTCTATATTTTAATTTTAGATAGTTTTTTAAATCATTATTATTTACAGAAACAATTCAAAATCGATATATAACTTATTGTTTATCTAATTTCCTATTGCTGTCTAATTTATTCTAATTAATTATTTTCAATTCAAATCAAAGAATTTATTTTAATTAAACATCCAAAAATACAACAATCAACAATTCTTATCCAATCAAGGCACAATACATTCAAAATATTGTAACAATAAAACAGACATCCATAAAACACAATATATATAAATAAATATGATTTTCATCAATAGTTATGTATTTTATAATTTAAAATTCAATTAATTAAATTAAATAGTTCAAAGTAATGTGCTTTTGATAACAGCCTCTAAACTTAGAAAACCTAGTGTCAAATCATTTAGAATTCCACTACGAGTCCAATAAAAGAAACCACATGTGAATCGGAGTTCGTATGTGAAAGTTATGGCGATTAGAAATCAATGAGTTTAAATTGCAAATAATCTTTTTGGAGGACAGTAATGTAAAATTACATTCATCTTCATTCATGCAAACCCATCACAACTGCCAACTTTGCTTTCCCCTAGCTACCGCCTGAGATGTCAAATCGTTGATTCGAGGCATTAGCCGAGCACCTCACGCCGCCGCCTCCATATCTAATCCTGCCTCCACGCCTACGACTTTGCTGAAGTGCCTCCTCCATGATGAAATTCCGATCATAAATCTCCAAATTTCGGCCAATCTTATCACTCTTTGGATGATCGGCCACCATGGATGAACTCTGGTCATCTTCCTTTACATAACTATACACTCTTCTTGTGCTGATATCTCCATTTCACCATCGATCATGAAATGTTACATTAAACGACTAAGAATTGTTTGCCAATTTTTGGCCAACCTATGCACCATCATGACAAACGAACACCACCCATCAACTCCATTCATCGATAGCTTTGCATAATATTTTGTTTTACATCTATTTTGGGATTAAGGGATCTAATCTCCATTAGGGAAAAGAGATTGGATCCGAGGAGGAAGAGGAGATCAGATGTGAAGAAGTATATTGAATGGTGGCTGCTAGGGTTTTTCTGTAGCGGTCTATTTATAGGTAGAAAGGAGATGTGTTAGGTCAAAGCGGCCATAAAGGCCTGGAAAACCCGTTTTGTTTCCAAATGAAAAATATATCATGTTATATATCGAAATATAGGTTTTCAATATTCCTAAACCAATGAAACTATCAAAACCCTAAAAATAATCGTGCAAAAAATTTCATTCACTATCAAATTTATTTTAAATAATTACTTTATATTAATTAATGTGTCAAATCCGCAGGCCGTTACACCTCCCATCCTACATCCAACCCCAAAGCTCCCCTTCAGTATCTACCAACCAGAAACCCTCTCTTAATCTGAGGAACATGTTTACACTGATCCCCAATTCTTCCCGAAACAGAACTTCTACTCTTTAGTAAAAGAGATAGTTGCTTTGATAATCTTTATGTCCTTAATACATCGATTTTGTCACATTAGTGAACCCTTCCTATAATATCTTTGATGATATTGATGTGAATGCGTGGATTTTAGGAAGTAAGAGATTGTTTTGAAATCTTTTGATTTCTTATAGAACATAGAGTTTACAAAGCAGAGAGCAAAGTTAAAATCAAAAGTTTGAAATGGGCATTTGTTTGTAGTGTTAGAAATGTTCTTTTCTAAAGAGTAATAACCAATTGAAAAGCTGCATCTTTTTATTATGAACGAAGATGACCTTTCAACATAAATTTATTTACTTAAAAAAATAACCATTATAAATATCTCAAACGTTTGGTTATTTTAAAAAAGAAGTTAAAACTCTCTTTATGTCTAATTCAATGCCTTAGATGTTTGATCATTTTACTAACAAGAAATAGTTCGTTTTGCTCCTGGTTTAGACATTTGGTTGGTTTGACCAGACATTTGATGCCCTAATTAAATGGCTGATCAAACCAACCAGACTCTGAATAAGTAAAGAAAATAAAAAATTTAAGTCATCATACATTTGGATACAAGGTCAGACGTCTGACTTTTTGTAGAGTTGAAACCAAAAAGTTTATAGTTGAAACTTAACAATACTCAGATGTTTGGATATTTGAGTCAGACATCTGACTCTTGACAATTTTGATTTTTATTCTTTAAAAAATTTCTAATTTAAAATTCATTTGAAATCAATTTAAAGTATTTGTGTGTACACCTCATCAAAAGATATTGAACAAGTATTTCCAGACTTACAGTACACAACGACTCTTTTGAGATTTGGTATTCATTAATCGAGCTCTTAAACTATAGTCATTCGCTTTAGTCTTCATAATTGAAGTTCCTTGAAATAATGAATTTGTCCATTTGTATAGGAATATATAGTTGTCTCATCAAAACTCAAAAAGGAAAAATTAACAGGTTGTACCCATAAGGATATGATATGTCGACTGCAAATGTGTTATTGAGAAAAGGACTAATGCATTTGGAATAGAGTAAGCTATGTTGAAAAGAATAACAATGTAAGTTTCAATTGTTGAAATTAACATAACAGGTTCATCGTTCAATGTATGTTAAACTGTATTTTACTCACGATATTATCGCTTGATATGATTTTGAGTTTTGGTATATAAAGAAGAAATACTAAATAATGATTTACAATGTCTGTTTGCAGTTAATAATCAAAGTGTCTCAAAGTCATTGTGACCAATTCTAAGTTTGTGGGTTATTGGGTATGACCAAAGAAATGATACGAAAGTATTATTCGATTAGCATTAGGATTAAATATTTTCACAAAGAAATCGAATAGTCTATTTTTTCAGTCAAAATGCAGAGGAAACATATGCTTGTAAAAAGAATATTAATAGGTAAAAAATAGTTCTAAAACTATAAGTAAACAACAAACTTATGATTGTTAATGTTGCATTTAAGTTAAAGTCATCTTAGTTTGGTTGTTTAATATTCAACATTGGATTTAAAAATGACAGCTTTTATAATCATTATAATAGGATATTGGGATTGTCCCAAATTATATACGCATACACGATATTAAAATGTTTGATATAGAGCATGTAAGATGGGCTCCTTATGTATTGGGAATAATAATTATCACACATGTTATATTTTTTATAACATCACACTTCACTTATGTATCTGATATATAGAGCAAGTATCTGAATTAAGATTACTATATAAAAATTTAAGAATGTTCTCAAGTATTTATGAAATGCTGGTGAATTGTTTGTTGAAACAACGAACTTCATATGAAGGAGTGCGCAAACTCGAACTTCGTAAGTAATATCGAGCAAAATGTGTTGGTCCTGAGCTCTTGTTCAATCTTATATTAAGACCTTTAAGTTGAAAATGTTCCAAACAATAAGTAGTGACTGATTCAATCAAAGGCTAAGTACATCAACTTGAGTAACATTACAATAAGAGAGTTATAAATAAATGCATAAATTTATAACTGAGCTAGGGGTGATTTCAAATGTTGAAAATCCCATGACATTATTTTATGATAACAATGTTGCGGTACAATTAATAAAAGGGCTAAGAGCTCACTAGAAGTTGAGAGACATACTTCGAATGGTTCCACATAATAAAGATAATTTATCAGGAAAGGAGAGAGTTAATTGATATAGTAGATAATTAAAACAAAATAGCATCCTCGTTCACTACGGGACCAACCTGATTATTTTTTGAGAAAACCAATCGATGAAGTTGGAATAAGATTCCATAATTGACCCCAAGTACAAGTCAGAGATTGATAGAGTTATAGGGTATGCCCCAGGGGCAATTATATAATTTGTTACATATATCTAACTCGATAACCAATCTTGTTCAAAATAAAAAGGTGTTTACTTCTATTTTATACTTGTTATATTGTGATATAATTAATTAAGTGATTAATTTAAAGTATATTAAATAAAAAATCCTTATATGATATATTATGTGATAGTAGTTACAATGTGTTGTAATCGTGAGAAATTTATTGTATTAAAATGATATATTATTTAAAATTCCTAGTCATGATGTTTTGAGATGGAATATCAATACATCTGTTGAGACTAGAGTGCGTAACGCTCTCCAAAGGTCCGGCAGTGTATTACTCACGGCTGTTGGGGGCAAATTATTGGATACTTATTAAATGACTCACTCAAGAGTTCTTTGTTGGTTAATGTAACTAAGGTCAAACTAACAATCCCGAATTGACGATGTTACATGGCTCCCTCGATTTGAGAATACTGTGGAACTTCGATATGGACACTCCACCTTGATTATAGTTAAATCATGGCATGGCGTCCATCGAATGACTATATCTGGGTCTAAGTTGAAGCGCTGAAAGTGAAACACTATCTAATAGAGAATTCATCTCCTCTTTTATATGAGGTTAGTATTATGGTCGATTATGGTTAACTCAAAGTCAAATTCTCTAGCTAGAGAAATACGATTAATAAGAATTATTATTATTGAATCAAGGATTTTGTGTTTGGACTTACAAAGTTGAAATTGGACAATGTTAGAATTTTGACCAAAACCAAATTCCATGAGTCCTAACGTGATATAGCTTTGATTAAAAGAATTGGTGGAAATAATCCTTATTGTGAAGTGTTGTTTATAATAAGTAAAATTAGATTTCCAAAAGATGTGGCAGCGATAAATTCTTCCAAAATATCACACCACTAGCTAATGAAAAATATTAACTATTAAATATGTTTGATTTGTCTAAATATCATTAGTATTTAATAAAGTGCGTAATAAAAGTTAAAAAATGCGCATCGATATACGACATCAGTACAATATTTAAATTGGATTTAAATATAATAAATATTAAATGGGTTTCTAAATAAATAAAATTAACTAATACTTATGAAATATTAATTATTAAAATTTTATTTGATTTGTTTGAATATCATTACCATTTAATTAAGTGCGTACATAAAGTTATAAACATGCGTATCGATATAGGATATCAGTAAAACATTTAAATTAGATTTAAATGAAATAAATTAAATGATTTTGGAAGATTTTTTGGCCCAATTCTCTTAACCTTTAGTCAGCCAGGGGCAAGGAAAGGTTTTCCATATTTAATTTGAAAAGGCAAGAAATTAATAAAAAGAAGAGGAAAAATTTCAAGCGTTGATTCTCCTTTTATTACTATCTCAAAAACAAAAATTCATTCAGTCGTTTTCTAGCTTTTCTTCCTCCCTTCCTTGGTCGATTTTCAAGCTGGTTTAGGGAAAAAAAATTCAAAAACAAAATAAAATAAAAATTATAAACAAAAGGTGATTTTCATCTCCTAATTCCTAAAAATTCCTGAGAGTGATTCTATTGAGTTTAGGGGCTTTTTGATTTATCATTTCAAGATGTGATTTATAGGCAACATTCAAAGTAATTTTCAATTAATATATATATATATATATATATTAGCATTCATAAGTTTAGTTTTTGAGTGATTTATTATGTGTTCAATTTATCTTCTTGTAATATAAAAATCAAAATCGTCTTTCATCACAACTGAATAGATGGCTATTGAACTATTTTATTTCTGGTCTATTATATTCTTTCTCTTTTGTTATTAGCAAAATTTCCACAATCTTTGAATGGATTCAAATGACTGAATTGGACGAAGGAACCGCGATAAAATGGATATAAACTACTTGGAAAACATCATAAGAAAATAGAGTGGAACTATGCAAAGAAATGACAGTTAAACTCAATAAAACTTCACAACTTGGGGTGCGCAAGTCGGACCTAAGCCATGCCCAAGTTGGAACCTAGGAAAAGTAGTAGAAAATTCGAGTAAAACTTGAAGGAAGAAAGGAATGAAGACACAAACCAGCTTCGAAGTAGCTTCGGGTCAAACCCGAAGTAAATTGACTCGACTCGATTCAACCTCAACTCGGGTTCGGGCTGAGGTCCATAGCTTGGGTCCAAGCTAAAGTAATAGGTCTTGGTCAAGAGATTTTTAAAGAGTGACTTTGAGAACGTGCATAGTAAATTCCAGAGCTAATGTGTGGATCTTCGTCTATAAATAAGAGGATAAGCTCACTTCAAAGGGACTTCTTTCTTGGTCTTCATTCTGAACTATTAATTACGACGAGTTGTGAAATACAACTCTAAATCAAACTCTATACAACCCATACCCGAGTTGAGTGATATTGACTTGTAAAATATACTTTGCAGGAGCAAAGTATAGTTAATAGAAAACAATTAAATAGATGAAGACCGGAGTATTTGTCGAACCACTATAAAAATTATGTGTTATTTTCCTACTTCTATCCTCTTTTCTTTTATTATCTTCATATTTCTTACTTCATTGGGAGTTTTTGCTAATTATGGTCCAAACAATTTTGTACTTTCACTAAGAAGAGTCTGGATTTGACAACTTGAAATAAGAATTGGACAAGATGAAGAAATCATCTACATGGAAAGCTATGATTAGAGGAAGTCAACAAGAACAAGTGGGTGGTCAGGAGGTGTCCTTAGGATCAAACCCTCCACTCATTTATATAACTCGAGAAGATATGGAGAGAATGATGTAAGAAATGCAAGGTAGGATGGTGGCCTAGCAAGAGGAAATACTGAATAGATTCTTTAGAAGGATGAAGCGACAAACAATAGCTGAAGTTGTTGAAAACTGAAGTCAGACGCCAAAAGGCAAAACGAGTGCACCTGGAAATGGAATAGAAGGAGTTAGAGTCAACCCCTAAAAACCTTACAACTCGATACTGACCCATGTTTTGAACTTGCCACTGAGTTAGGAAAGCATGGGCCATAATTGATGTTGACTTGGGATGGGACAAAGCACGTCTGAGGAATGATGTTAAGCCACAAAATGAAGGTCAGAATGCGAATGCACAACAACAGGAGTTGGAGCCAGGAGTTCCTCTTAGGAACGGGGGGCTGGATGGAGGTATAGATTGGAGACTTCCATTGGATGATAATGATAGAATTGCTGAGATGATAAGACGGGTAATGAGAAATGGACCCCAAAAAGGAGCTTGGTGGATGTGAACAAGAATCTATTCACCCGAAATGTCCAGTATGCAAGGAATCCACCTAATTTCAAGCTACCGGCGCTAGAGACGTATGACGAAAGGATGGATCCAACTATTCACTTGATGAGATATATCTGACATATGGAAGTGTTGGATGCTTCAAAGGAAGTGATGGCACAGTGTTTTCCATTATATTTGACAGATTTGTCAGGAATATGGTTTCGATAGTTGGAGAATGGGTCCATTAGCACGTGGGTCGAATTAGTAGATTGGTTCATGAAACAATTCAGAGTTCATATAACATGATCAAAAAAATGTAATGACGCTTTAGAGCGTGAAATAAATGGTCAAAGAGGCCTTACCGAGTTATTTAACTAGGTTCAATGCAACAGCCACTTCAGTCCATAAGCCCGATCCATCAATAGTTTTGATGGCGGTAGTTTCAGGAGTCACGAGTAAGACGGATTTCAAAATTGCTTTAGAGAGAGATCCACTAGTGGATCTAGCATATTTTTACACTCAAATGGAGAGATATCTATGCCAGTAGGATGCAGAACCTGAAGCAGTTGATGTAAATGTTGTGGATGATGAAGGATCATCCAAAATAAGATATGGAAAAGATAAAGGAAAGTGGAAAGCTAACGATGGCTTTGGAGGGTCGAAGCGACAAAGTGGGAGCCAAAATTTTCCTCCTACACTGAATCGACTGAGACTCAAAGAGGATCTATTTGGATACTAGGGAACATATTCCATACCAAAAACCAACAAAGAGAGAGCACACGGAGTGGGAGTAAAGGTCTAGAAAATTTTGCCCATTTCACCAACAGGATGGGCATGAAACATATGAGTGTAGAAATCT
Organism: Allium fistulosum; assembly: GCA_030737815.1. Taxonomy (NCBI): domain Eukaryota; kingdom Viridiplantae; phylum Streptophyta; class Magnoliopsida; order Asparagales; family Amaryllidaceae; genus Allium; species Allium fistulosum. The sequence continues at coordinate 995,698,683 of CM060907.1, forward strand.
GTGTGATTTGATCGAAGAACAAGTTCAGAGTAACTGTTACCATAATATGTCAAATAGGAATGACCACCATCTACAATGGATGTTTCTTAATGCACCTACGGATCTAGGCCGAGAATGATTATCTAGTGATTGGTATGGATTGAAATCGGGTTTGATTTTTGTACCATACCTTTATTTTAAATAAATGATGGGGTTACGGTTAGACCGCTTACACGTGTGCGGAATTTTGATCTGTCCCAAGGCATGCTCTGGGTTGGAAGTCTATGAGTGATCCTTTATAGGATTATACATTTTGGTGTTTGCTTGATGCTTTGGTTGGACTTTATGTATGGATAATTGATGCATAATTGAACATGATAAAACACTAATGGAGATTGGTTACCCCTCGATATTGATATATAAATTGATTGGGCATGGTTCCCATGACCAAAGAGATGGGGTAATGAACCGTGAAGTGCAAGTTCCCTTGCGGAGAGTGAGTGTATGGACTTGTATAGGATAGAAAGTCCCCTCGCCAGAGAGTAAGCGGATGGGCTGGCTTGGAAAGCGAGTTCTCTTACAGGAGAGTGAGAGAATAGACTTACTCGGATATTAGGTCCCACTGCTAGAGAGTGGATTGGGCTCGATCTGAATATTGATTATGTGATCCGGAGAGATCAAAAATTAGATTGGATATATGGTTCGAAGAGATCAAAAATTATATTAAACATATAATCCAGAGAGATCAAAGATTGGATTGGAAATTGGTTAGGCGGTCCGGAGAGGTCGAAAACTAAATTGAATCTATGATTATGCAATCCGGAGAGCTCGAAACCTAGATTGGACACTGATTTTGTGATCCAGAGAGATTAGAATTGAACTTAGGGATTTAAATGCCTTAAGACTACTTTTATATTAAATACTAGAGTACGCCATTGCCTCAATTCGATTGGACTTATTTATAATGGGATGTTGGGCAATACTGGACGATTTATAAGTAGCATCCCTATTGGTGGCAATGTACGACAATGATGCCTGATCGCATGATATATTAAACCCCGAGCGAATATGGGACAATACTGATAGATTGATATGTGAAAGTTAATTCCCAGTAGAACAAGGGATGATTCTGATTTATGATATACGATAATAATAATGATATATGATAATCCTGGGGGAACAAGATGATATTGATACTAATTTATGATACAATAATTCAAGAAGAACATAGAAAGATTATGATTTATGACTAACACTTAAGCAAGGACTTGAGTCCTTAGCTATGATAGGTCCAGAACGACCTCTGATTTGTAGGTGAATCCAAAGAAACTGGATGATTCGCCATGGTTGGTCCTGTAGATAACCAAAGAGCTCAAATGTAGATAGTTTGTTGTTTTTTATTTTTATTTCGAGAAAAATACATCTTCTATTCACAGGGTTTGCTTTGGGGGGAAAAGTGTTACTGGCTAAATTTCCACAGTCTCTGAACGAACTTTAATGATTGAACTAGACTAAGGAACTACAATAAAATGGATACAAACTACTTTGAAAACAACATAAGACGATGGAGTGGAACTATGCAAAGAAAGGATAACTAAAACTCGACAAAACTTCACAACTTGAGGTGCACAAGTCAGACTTGAGCCAAGCCTGAGTTGGAAACTAGGAAAATTAGTGAAAAACTCAAGTAAAACTTGAAGGAATGAAGACACAAAACAAATGTGTGGATATTCATCTACAAATAGGAGGAGAGGCTCACTTCAAAGGGACTTCTTTCCTGATATTCACTATGAACTATTAATTACGACGAGTTCTGAAATACAACTCTGGATCAAACTTTGTACAACTCACACCCGAGTTGAGTTACACTGACTTGTAAAATATACTTTATACGAGCAAAGTATAATCAATAAAAAACGATTAAGTGGACGTAGGATAAGTATTTACCGAATCACTATAAAAATTGTGTGTTCTTTTCCTGCATTTATCCTCTTTTCTTTTTTAATCTTCATATTTGGTACTTCATTGGGTGTTTGTGCCATTTTTGGTCCAAACACCCTTTTTAACATATGTTCATCTAAAATAGATATGTTTGGATTCTTTGTCACCTTTGATATTTTTTTGTTATTCTATATAATATTTAGATTTTTTTATTCTTACCATGAATTTACACATACCTAACTTGTCCAAGTCATTTCTTTTATTTTGGTGATTTTGTTTTGAAAAAAATAATTTGAAAGTTAATCTTGATTTAGATCTATTTGTACTTTTTATAAAACTTACATACACATTTGTAAATGAATTTTTTATGCTAACTATTTATTATTATTCCTTGAAGATTGTTTTCTATAATTACATAGTTAATTTTGGATACAAACATTTGAATATTGTTCATGTAGTAATGACTTATTTTTGTATAAATATTTATAAATGTACTTTTGTGCAAACTATATTTTGTCTCCTACTTTAAATTTAATAGTTTAAAATAAAAAAATTCCTAAAATCTATCTTCCTCTTTAATTTAAAGTTAACCTAAATTGTTTGCTTTTAAATCTCACTTAGATATATGTATGTATGTATGTCTGTAAGTATGTATACATATATATATATATTATAAAATACCATGTTCACAATTATATATTGTTTTAATTCTAAAACGTTAAAATTGTAATTTTACACATACACATGCGCACATGTGCAAGGCGCACACACAGATTTTTTTGTATGTGTGTACATATGTATATAGAAATATACATGTGTTATCTTAATTCAAATTTATAAAATAGACCTTATGTAAGTATGTAACTTTTAATGTCAAACCATTCTTTAATAGAAACCAAATTCATTAATACTAATTTTGGATTTTAATTAAACAAAATTATCTATTGCCATTTTAATATACATATACACATACACACACAATATACATTTTTTTGAAAAGACACAAACAATGTACATACACACACACACAGATATATATATATATATATATATATATATATATTAAATCAATATCTTGGACGACAAAGGCGTATGTAAAGTGGAAATATGTCCATTGTGGTATAAATCCCAGTACCTACATACGTTCTCATTAACTATGCACACTTCTTATCTATAACATGTGCACTTCATATAAACAATTATATTTGATATACTTGTACAAAAAAAAATATTAAACATAATTGAATAAAATAAAAGATTTATCCAAAACAAATTTATATTGGATATAAAAAATCTTTAGACTTTATAGGTTTAATTAAGACCATATGGAAAGAAAATTTTGAAATCTTCCTACTCCACTTGCTTCCGACTAGTCCGATTCCAACATAACATACAACCTTCGATTCTTCCGCAGTATGCCTTCTCCGTTAATGCTGAAACCCTTCAGCTCAAGTACCTTGATTTCAGACCTTAGGCTTATCAATCTGTCTCTGTAGACCTGATCCACTTTCTACAGTTTAGTAATCTTCTTTACCAGCGCAGATCGAACTTTAAGCATGATAGTATTCCAGAAGTGCTACTTGGACCTGCACTAGACCGAAAGTGCACATTACATGCGGATAGTATCTCTAAAACATTCCATTCTTCAATCATAGTCAAAACCCAACTCTGCTGCTTTCGGCTTAAGGCATCGGCTACCTTATTACCCTTCCATAGGGTATATCCCAAAATCATAGGATACTGACAAATCTAACCACCTTTACTGCCTCATGCTGAAATCCATATGTGAGAACAAATATCTCAAAGACTTATGGTCAATAAATAGCTCGAACCTTTCTCTTAGGAGATAATGCATCATAACCTTCAATGCAACGATAGTAGCCGCCAACTCTAAGTCATGAGTAGGGTATCGAACTTATTGGGGTCGCAACTGCCTAGATGTACATGCTATTACTTTGCTCTTCTGTATCAACACTGCTTCTAACCCCAAACCCGACGCATCTGTATATATGGTCATATCATCATTCACCCGGGGTATCATTAACATGGAAGCATTTGTCAACTGAAGCTTCAACTCTTGAATGACGCCTCACACTCCTTTGTCCAAATAGACTTATCATTCTTTCATGTAAGTTTCATCATCGGAGCTACTATACGAGAGAAGTTCTTAATGAATCTCAAATAGTAGCTAGCAAAACATAAGAAACTATGCATTTTAGTCACACTCTCAGGTTTATTCCACCCATTTACTGCATTAACTTTTGACGAGTCTACTTTCAAACCCCTTTTCGAAACAAGATAGCCTAGGAACTACATTTCCCTTCTCCAAAAATGACATTTAGAAAATTTTCCTTTAACTTATGTTGTCTTAGTGTCTCCAACATAAGCCATAGCTGAACTGCATGCTTTTCCTTGTCATTCAAGTAAACTAAGATGTCATCTATAAACACCAATAAAATATATCCAACTGGTCTCGAAAAATCCTATTTGTCAAATCTATAAAGAACATAGATCCATTGGTTAGTCCGAAAGGCATTACTAACCATACGAATCATACCTCATCCTGAACGCGGTCAACAGAACACTTTCCTCTGCAACTCTCGGTTGATGGAACCCCAAAGCCAAATCTAGCTGCGAGAACACCTTTGCTCCATCTAACTAATTAAACAAGTCATCAATTCTCGGTAATGGATATCTTGTAACACCCCATATTTTTAAAACATTATTTAGAGTAATTAATTGGGTAAATTAAATAAATAATGTTGAGGTTAATAAGTTGACAATTGATTAGCTAAGGGTGGTCGTGCCATGATAATATGCAAACTAAAATGAAATAACCTAAGCTAATGTGTTAGATATGAGAAGGGCAATATGGGAAATAGGTGGAGCTTACACCCTAAACCCTTAAGAGATAGAATGCTCACGTTCATTTCATTTCATTCAAATAAAAATTTCCTAAGGCCAGCCACCATTTTTATTCTCAAGAAAAGACTAAAGCTAGGATTCAAGAGAAGGAGGATAATCAACTAAATCAACATCAAATCTCACATCTATAATCTCAAAGCTAAGGTGAATAATTACTACGTCCCAATTTCTTTTAGTTTTCGGTTTTAAGATTAGACCCGAAATGATTTTGCAAGTATATGCCATGTTTTGATGATTAAAGTTATATATATATATATATATATGTGTGTGTGTGTGTGTGTGTGTGTGTGTGTGTGTGTTGATGGATTATATATGTTCATGTTAGTTTTTATGATATGTTTAACATGAAAACCCTATTTAATGACATCCAAATGCCTTGAAAATGTAAATATAGATGAGAAAGGTCCAAATGCCTTGAAAATGTAAAGTGGAATGAAAATGAATGGTATTTACACGTGATCAGAAAGTATATCGTCAAAAAGTAAATGAAACGGTCTTCCAAAGACCGATTCATTTATCTCGTCAAGTATACGAGACACAACTCAAGCTCGAAAAACCAAACCATAAATGATTTCAAAGTTGAATGTTGATTTGGGAAAATGAATGTCGTTTTATTAAAAATCTTACGAGTTGTTTCCTTTTCGATGATTTTTGGGGTTGATAAAACGATTGATTGAAGTTCTAGTTTATTTTCACCAAATTGAAATTCAAGCTTATCATTGAAAATTTCTTCAAAATTATTGAATTCAAAATCAAAATGGTGATTTAAATCATCCCCTTCAAAATTCGACAACTCGTTTTCGAAAGGTCCAAAGAAATCGTGTTCATTGAATTCGTCTTCCTTATTTGGATTATCAACAACTTCATCTTATATCTCAAGTGCAAAATCTAAAGTTGTTGTATTCAAATTTTAGAAATCGAGAAACGAATGATCGAATTTTAAATTTGGTTCCACACCCTCAAAAGAATTGAAATCCAACTCAATTACCGAATTTTCAACAACTTCATTAAGATTGTCGTTTTCAATTTCAAAAGTTGTTATTTGAAAATCGTCAATTGTGGTAAAAGATGGATTATTATTTGTCTCGTCACACGTTGGGATTTGATTTTGTTTTTCACGTTGTTTTATATATGTTTCAAACAACAAATCCGTGTGATCATCGTAAATTTCGTTCATTTTCTCAACAAAATCCAATTTAAAATTATTAACTTGAGAATTTTCGATTTGGATCTGTTGAAAACAAAAATTATCAATCGCATTGTAATCGAGATTATTTCCATTGCCAAAATTATTTGAAAAGTTGTTTCCACTTTCGTTTTGGTTTTGAAATTCATTTTAAAGTTCGAAATTGACTTGGCATGAGTTAAACTTGAAATCGTTTGAATTTTGAAGTGAATTCAAATTTTGATTGTTTTGAAAACATTGATTTGAGTTATCAAACAGATATGAATTACACAACTCATTTATCATTTGATTTTGTTGTGTAGAGATTTCAAGTAAAGACGAAATGTTGTTTTCAAGATTTGAAGATTGGTCATCGTTTTGAAAATTTTGTTGTTCAAAATTTAAATTGATTAAAGAATAGTTGTCGTTAAAATATCCACACGAATTTGGAGTGAAATCGTATGGATTATATTGATTTTCACAACTATTGTAAAATTCAAATGAGTGGGGAAACTCGGACATTTTCAAGAATGTTTTTGTTTTTTTTTGTAAAGGAAAAATATTTACAAATAAAATTTATTTTTTAAAAGGGAAATTAATTTTTTTTTTGGTTTTTCAATTTTTTCTTTGTTTTTTGAAAAGGTTTTATAATTTTTTTTGGATTTTGGTTTTTCTAAATTTTTTTTGGATTTTTGAAACTAAAAAAAAGGATTTAAAAATTTCAAGGGAAAAGGAATACTCATAATTTTTTTAGTTTTGGATTTTTGAATTTTTTTTCATTTTTTTCTTATATATGCATGAACTAATGCAACTAAATGAATGCAAGGTTAATTACAAATGATTTATCCTAAGTTAACTCAAAATTGTATAATCACACTTTGTCTTAAATCAACAAGATAGTTCTCAGCCAGGTAACGGGCAGGAGTTATCGGTGCACCACGAATCACCGTAGCAATGCAGCCGAAGGTTTAATTACCTTCAGAGAAACAACCACTATAATATTTACGAATCACCGTAATATTTATAAATGGTTATTACTCTGTCGTAGCCTAGACACCAAGAAATTAAATTTTTCAAAGAAGACAACTTGCAAATATACAATTAAGAGCTATCGATGTCTAACCGTTATTATTAACAAATTCTAGGATGAAATGCAAAGCAGAAATTAAACGTGTATTAACAATGCAACTACGAATGAATTTTTGTTTTTTCTTTTCTTTTTGATGTTTTTTTTTTTATATACAAATGCAAATGCAAGCAATCAACAATGCAAGAAATTAAAAACAATAAATAGGAGTAAAAAGCAACAAAAGTTATTTATAAGCAAGCAGGCAATTATTATTTTTTTGGCAAGCACAACGAAGCAAGCACTTTTCCTATCTGCTTTAGCAACCTGAAAAGTAAAAACCAAAGATATATACACAGATTATATATATATATATATATATCAAAGAAAAATGAAAAACTAGAACAAACTAAATTCAAAACAACCCCCCTTTTTTTTAAAACTATAATTTTTTTTTGAAAGGAAACTTAAAAGTAGAGTTTTACTTAAAAAAAAATCTTTTTTTTTGAGATAATAAAATTGAAGAAGAAAGAAAAAAGAAAAAAAGTAATAACAATAAAGTTAACAACACAACAACTCAACCGACCCAATTACAAAGCCCAATACCCAAACCAATAGTTAAACCTATTTTACTAAAAAAAACTTAACGATTAAACCCAGTTTCTCGTTCACTCAAAACAAGGTCAAATCACAGTTCTACTTCTTCCTTTAACCCAAATTATACTGTATGCAAACTCCAAGCTAAGAATTCGCGAATAAGTTCGAGTGGATGTTCACAAATTTCAGGAGTGGTCGTGGCTGCGATTAGGGATGAAGCGTTTTGAGGTGACTCGCGACTGTTCGATTGGGTGCAAGGTAGCTGGGGATGTCATGATTGAGGATGTTGTGGTGTTCGAAGTCGTGATTCTTCGACTTGGCTTTTAAGTGTTCGAGTGGTTGCTCAGGTTGGAGAGATGTTTGATAGGGGTTGAGGTAGTTGTGAATTGGGTAGCGATGGAAGCTATTGCAGTTTTGTGAGAGGATCGGAATTTGAGGAGTTCGGTAAGAAGGCCGCAGTTGCCTGGAGGTGAAGGTTGATTGACAACGGTCAGGAGGGTGATTGCGGTTAGTCGATGATTTTGGCTTCGCCCAAAGATTGTGGAGGTGATTTCAGGTGCGGTTGTCAGGCTGCAGTGATTCAGCGAGTTTGCAAGTGGTGGGTGAAGGGTGGTCGAAGGCAAGATGAGGGGTTGAATTGATATGCAGGTGGTTGGATTGTTAAAAATCGGATCTTGGGTCAGAGGCGAATTGGTGAAGGTTTAAGGCTGTGTGGGTTTGTGAGTTTGGTCACAGCGATTTTGCAGTGGCCGTTTTGAAGTGATAGACAGTAAAGATAAAGGGAGGAATTGACAGTGGCACAGTTTGCATAGGGGAGGTAGAGGATTGGGTGGTCGTTGTATATTGATGGCTGCTAGCAGTATATTGATGACGGTTGGGGGATGTTTTCAATGGCGGAGCGTTTGAAGATGTTGGATGGAATGTTGACAGAGGTCGGTTTTCCTTTCTTTCTTTTTTTGGCAGTAGAAGATTTTGGTAAGAAGTGCAGAGGGGTAAAGGGAGGATGTTGAACTGGTTTGTGGTGGTGGTCTTGTAAGAAGATGGTGAAGTCGTAGCAATTCGATGGGTCGTCGGTACGAGTTATGATGGGGATGCTGTATCGCTGTGATGTACTTGAAGGTGAACACTGCAGTAGTGGTGGTTGATGTTGCTTTGCAGTGGAAGTTTGGATGTGTAGTTGATACTGTAGGTCAGTGGTGATGGTGAAGAGCAGGGGTGTAGTGTGGAATTGTATTGTCAAAGGTGATGATCGCAGTTTTTTTATGGGCAGTTGAATTTCACTGTTTTGTTGATCAGGTGAGGGTATTGCGTGGAAGCTGTTCTGGAAGGAGAATATGATGATGAAGTGAAACTTGGTTGTTGTTGGATATGGGTTTGACAATAATGAAGCAGGGTGGATGATCAGGTGGTGGGGTATCGTATGGGTTGCGCTGCTCCATCGTATGGGATGGAATTGCAGTTGTTTTGGACGAAGAAAGTATGGAATCACAGTGAGTTGCAAGCGGTTTGTTGCTGTGTGTAGTAGAGTTGATTGAAATAGAGGATGTAAATGGTAACAGTTATGAATGGCCAGAGTAACACAGTGCACAATAACAAGGTATGGATGGTGGCAGAAGGGTGATTTTATTCGATGCGGTGAATGTTATTTCTGCTGTGGGTGAATTTGATGACAGAGTGGGGAAGCAGTGGTCAGGTTGATGAACTGTGGTCGAGATGTTTGGTGCAAGTGATTTTTTAAGGGGCTAGAAGTGATAATGCAGGAAGAGGTGGATGTGGTGATGAATTGTTTGATAGCTATTGAAGAGGTGGTGGTTGAACTCGATAGTAGGTTGGAGGAAGAAAATGATGAGGCACGCAGCAGTTTGTAAGGTAGTTTGGTAGGATATGCAGTGAGTGAAAGGGGAGGACAGGGAAGAATGATGAACTGTGGATGTGAAGGAAAGTTGTAAAGAGGATGATGGTTGGAAGTTGTATATGTATTTACAAATGTAAACAACAGTGTGACAAAAATGTAAACAGTGAATACAAACTTGTACACTGAATGTAAATTGAAAATGATGAAATAAAAAGGTTTTTTTTAAAGTAGAAATGTAAAATGAACAGCACACTAGAAAACAACAGCAACAATAATGACACAACAATTACACAAGTGCAAACAACAACAATCACACAACACATGATACAATTTTTTTTTAAATGCACACACAAAAATTAAAACACACAAAAATCAAAAGAAAATAATTCGAAAAATAAAAATTTAAAATCAAAACAAATCCCCAGCAACGGCGCCAAAAACTTGTTCGTCGACGGAATGTCTATCGGATTAGAAAACCGTCGAACGAATTTAAATTAAAAATAACCGCAAGCGCACGGTGTACGAATGTAGCACGTGGCGAATACGGGTCGATCCGCAGGGAATTGATGATTTTAAAATTCTATTCAATCAAATTAACCAAAGTTGAAAAGTGTGAAGCTAAAATTGTAGAAAACTAGCAAAATAAAATTGATAGAAAAATGAGAGTTAAATGATAATTTAGAGATAATTCCACTCTCTAGATCATATATTTCAACAATTTATGAAATTATGATCTCTCTTCTTTGGTCATAAATGAGTTTAAATGATGTGTTTATCATAAGTATGGCTCATTTGTGCTATTAATTAGCTCAACATAAGCCATCAAACTATAACACAACCTTTAAACCATTTTTAATTCTCATGAAAAATGACAACAAGTTGAAAGCAAAATCTATTTTAAGCATGGTCTATTAACTATTAATTAGAAATATAGACCATCAAATTTCAATTTCACATTCACTTTATTACCATCATCATATGTAGATGAAGAGGTAATTATTGCTTGTGATTGTTTAAGCATAGCCTATTTGTTATGAACAACATAGACTATCAAATTCAACATGAAACAATAAATCACATCAACATTCCTTTAAGAACAAAAGAGATCAAAATTATCAAAATGTTGAAGCTACATAATTAGAGAGCTTCATTACCCCTAAATTGAAGGGGTTTAGCCTATCATATTTGTCATTTGATTAACAAATGTAGCTAGCAACATGAAAGCAAAAAAAGAAAGAAAAATGAAAGCTAATGGAAAAGATAAGCTAATTAACAAGAATTAAAGTAATCTACTTTGCATGAATGTAAATCTACACTACCAACATTAAAGTAAATGAACAAGGAAAGAAAATGAACAAGTAATTAAATTGCATAAGAAAAAGAAAGGAAATTACATGAAAATAAAAATGGCTAAGTAGCCATGAAAAGAGAAAGAGAAGAGAGCTTGTCTTTTTATTTTGAGCATAAACTAAACTAAAGAGAGACTAAGAGAGGAGGAGGGTTACATGAACATAATGGGTTATTTATACAAGCATGAAACTCTAATCCATAATTTGGGGAATGCCCAAACTACCCCTTAGGAAGTGTGGTGGCCAAGGAACCATTAGCATCAATAATCCCTCACTTAAATGTACATGAAGCCATTAATTCCATAAGCATGTGCATTAGCCTCTAATTTGTACATTAAGATAGGTGGGTAGGTGGGGGTCCTCCATTATCTTCACTTTGAATTATTTCCATCTTCATTTGTTCTCTTCACTCTTGTGCATGCATATATCATCATGTAACCACTCCTATTTGAGATCAAATTCCTACACAAATATATATAAATTTCCAATTAATTTTTCTCAAATTAATATATGCACAAAAATGACCATTTTTCCCTTGGATGAAGATGAATATGTGACGATTTGAAAATAATATGAATTTTGGTTTAAACAAGTTAAAATGCCCGATATGATCATTTATTTAATTTAAATAGATTAAATATGGTGGTAAAAATATGCACATTTACGTGCACATCAATTATATATGTTCATGTTAGTTTTTATGATATGTTTAACATGAAAACCTTATTTAATGACATCCAAATGCCTTGAAAATGTAAATATAGATGAGAAATGGTAATTCAGAGATGGGTTTCAATTTTCATAATTTTCTGAAATTATATGGATTTTATATTAATTTTCTAGTGAAGAAAATGATTTATTGGGTTATAAATTATTTACGGCTAAATAAATAATTATTTGGGTTTGAAATATTTATATGTTGGAAAACGTATTAAAAAGATTTTCTGGGATTTTTCCAGATTTTTCCTAAGTTATTTGATGAATATATAAAATTATTTAAGGTATGTGACTTAAATGTTTTATATATTTAATTAAGGAGAAGGGGCATTTTATAAAATAAAATTATCATTTAATCCTGAAAATAATGGTAGCATATTTTTGAAAAGAATTTGTTAACTAATGAAAATTTGAAAAACAAAGACAGGTTAGTTGAAAAGTTATCTTTTTAAGTTAAAAACAAAGAAAACATACTTTTAGCATGTTTCAACCTTTACGGCAACAAACCTTCTGACCCGGACCTTCGGACAAGGTCGAGAGGTTCTAAGCTTTCAACAAGGTTAAACCAGTGCATATGGTATCAAGCTACTTGGTACGTAATGAATTGGACAGAGTCGAAGGGTTCTAAGTCGATAGGTTGATTGCCAAAGAGGTTGGGGTATGTTTGTTTTATAAACCAAAAGCTTTCACCTGCTTTGCTTTCGAATAAGAGCTTTCGACTTAGTTGCTTTCGACTAGTTCAAAATATTTAAAAGAAAGGTTTTAAACCTTTCGACACAGTCGAAAGGTTACTGTTGCATTATTACTACTTTGTTTGAAACCTTCCGACATAGTCGAAAGGTTACTGCCGCTTTATAAATATTTTGTTTTGAACCTTTCGACAAAGACGAAAGGTTTACTTGTTTTAAAAACTAGCTGCTTCTTCGAAAGGAAGCTTTCGACTTAGGTGATTTACCCTTGTTTTTAATTGAAGTATAACCAAGCTTTCGAAGCAGAGCTTTCGACTTGTTTTAAATTGAATCCAGTAAGTTTCCGAAAGGTTTAGTTCAATAGTTCCGAAAGGTTTATCGAATGGTTTTGAAAGGTTTTAGTTGAATAATCTCGAAAGGTTTAGTTCAATGGTTCGAAAGGTTTATTGAATGGTTTCAAAAGGTTTTAGTTGAATAATTTCGAAAGGTAAGATCAATAGTTTCGAAAGGTTTTAGTGAATGACTTCGAAAGGTTTAAGTGAATGATTTCGAAAGGTTTGAGATGGAAAGTTATCCAAAGCTTTTCTAAGGAAATGTTTTAGAGTGAATTTAAAGAAGGATGTCTAAAGTTTTATTGTTTTCGAAAGGTTTGATTTTGAAAGGTTTGATTTTGAAAGGTTTGAAGTTTGATTTTGAAAGAGATGATTTCAAAAGTATAGAAAGAGGTTCTTTCAAATGGTTAAATGTTTTCATCAACTAAAGTTTGAGTAAAAAATATATATAACATGGTGATATGATTTTGAGTAAAGTATAAAGATTATATACTTTTCCTTGTTTAAGTTTGATTTAAAGGTTTTAAATCATTTTGAAAATGTTTTCAAGGAAAATTATGGGAGGGGATCCTTAAGTGAAAATGACTCACATATTAGAAAACCAAATGGGACTAGTATGGGGTCGCACCCTATACATTAGCTAATAGCCCCAGCTAACTGTTTGTCCAAAATTCCAGTGTGTAGGACTTTGTCACAGGTATTCTAAAATTATGATTACCAACCGAAAGGAATATATGTTTGTATACAGACAAGTTATTGGTGAGCCCGAAAAACCATTAGGATCGGGAAGACTTGGGAGATGATTAAGTTAGGGACAGACTGTCCAGAAGTGAAGTATTTAATAGATAGTTAAGGACAGACAGTCCAGATGGGAAACATTTAACAGATAGTTAAGGATAGATAATCCAGAAGAAGAATATCTAACAGGTGTTAGGTTAATTTTGATTATATTGTCTGGTAGGCCCGAGTCAGCCAAAGGTTAAAAGTTATTCAAACAAAACTTGTGTGTTTGAATAGATGGTTCATTATTACTTGATATTTATGTATGTTTACATAATGATTGCTTTACAATATTTAGCCATTGTGGATGCAGGAGCACAATATATGGTTTTATGAAAGGTTTTGCAAAGATATGTTTTAAAAGGATGTTAGTGAGGGGGAACCCGTTCCACTAAGCGGCGTGGTCTCACTTAACATAATTAATCTTGGATGTATAATATTATTCACACCAGGATTTATATCCGACTCGAAGTTTATGTTTTCCCCTTAAACTCTCGGGTGCTCAAAATTAATTTGAGTAGGCTGAGGGATTAAGGCCTTTTTCAGGTTTTAGTAGGACGACGAATAAGCTACCGGAGGCATGTAGGAGGCAAATAGATAGCTATTTAGGAGTTGCGGTTATTATTATGTTTTGATGGATTTTCCGCTATGTTGTTTTTGATTAGGTCTATTATGACCATATGAGTCTGATCAACCAAGGGGGTATCTTCATATACCGCTCTTGGCGTATTTTGTAATAATTATATTTGATCTGTGCTCGTGAATGATTTGGGATTATGTGTTGTGAACGTGAAACAATTGGTTTTGAAATGTAATGAAGTAAAAGTTGTTTTTGAAATATGTGTTTTGTTTCATATTCAAGTGCTTCTGATATTATTGATACCATTAACATAGCCATATTTAGTCGTCGAAAGCTAATACTATAGATGACTGCAGCATCTGTAGTGCTTAGTTTTGGGCCTCTAGATAGGGGATGTTACATATCTATTCTTCACGGTTCTTTCATTCAGCTTCCGATAGTCAATGCTCATCCTTACAGACCCATCTTACTTCTTTATAAATACTACCGCACCCTAAGATGAGCTACTTAGCCTTACAAAGCTCTTGTTTCCAACTCCAATAATTGCTTCTTTAATTCCTCTATCTCTTTCGGTGACATTCTACTAGGGGGTTGGCTAAATGCCTCAGCTTCCATATGAAACCTCTTGGTGGTGGCAACCCCAATTTTAAACACATCAGGAAATTCCCTCACCACACGTACCGACATAGATCTTCCTCCTGCAAAGCTAAAGAAAACATAACATTTTTGTACCTACTTCTTCGCTCTTCTGGAACCACAAGCACTCTTCCATTTCGACATAGATGACTCAAGGTTATTATCCTTTTGGCCCAATATATTCTATCACAGTAATGCTCTAACCAGTCCATCCCTAAAATAACTCTGAAGCCTATGAAGTCAAACACATAGGTATCACACAAAAACTTACACTCACTTAATTCAATTTCCAATTTAGTGCATCTCAATCCGAGAGTGGCATATCCCCCTATCGGATTATTATAAGTATGGAAGTGACCGAATAGGCAACTTCTAACCACGGTCTATCAACCAAGTCTTTAATTGTAGGAGAATTTGTAGCTCCGGTGTCAAATAGTACTCTAAATGAAGTAGTGGAAATCAAATTCATATATTTTAATGTTTTGTTATTGCCTTTCTCTTTATCAAACGGTCCTTCCCTCGGTCCCTCCAAAGCATAAACGTGGGCTCTGAGCTCTGGACATTCCTTCTTCAAATGTCCCATCTTATCACACTTGAATTACTCTGTCCTCCCAAGATTCTTCGATGCTGGACACCTAAATGCAAAGTGTCCCTTCTACCCACAGTTAAAATAAGTGACCTCCGCGGTAGCAATTTCTCCACCTTCTCCTTTTAACACATCCTTTTTGCCCTTGGTATACAAAGTAAACTTCTTCTTCTGTACTACCATGAGCCTTATCTCCATTCTTCTCTATTCTTAATACTTATCATTATACCTTTAGGACATATCCACGACGAATTAAAAATGAGATGTTAAGTGCGCCATCACCTTATGATCAAGACCCTGCTTCAAAACCCTTATAAACTTCCCATTCTTCTTCAGTACGGTGTCAATGATCTCCCTACCATACTTAGCCCAAGAGTTGAACTTTTGGATGTACCCCTCTACCTTAAGTTTATCCTTTTTCAAGTCTATAAATGCTCGTAGTAGCAAACTTCGTAGAGACTCGAATATAAACTAAATCTCGAACCTCTCCTTGATTTGCACCCATGTAATATCCTCATGTAGCGTCTAACAATCACTGTCTCCCACCAATATAAAGAATGTTTCTGTAATTGCCTCGACTCCATCCTTCATATTTGTGCATCATTTAACCCAGTCTCCAAGTAGATATTTGCAAACCCTTAGGCAATTAAGTACTTCAACTACGGGCTCCTTTCCTGTGAATGTCTTCATTCCTAAGATTTGGTAGTCTTGGTTCATCTTTGAGAAGTTCTCTCTTTCTGCAAATTGCATTAGCTCAACAGCCTCCAGCCTATTCTCCCTCATCATTTTCATAATAAACTAACTAAACAAGGCATTCATATCTAAGCTTGCTACATTAGTTGGCGGTGCAGCTTCAGCCTTAACTGCTCTTGACCTTTCAACTTCATTTCTCTCATTGGTTTAGGTACTTTTAGTCTCCCTTTTTGTATTTGCTCCTCCTATCATAACTCATCCACTCCTCATTTCCATCTTGCTTTTTTCTACCTTCATTAGAAATAAAAAGAAGAGAGTGAAAAAATAACAAAAAGGTAGATATATCTATATAGAAAACTATAAGTATGTCTTGCATATTAGCACATACCCTCCCCAAGATGTTCATTTTATTCCAAGTGTTGTACTTATTTTCTAGCTCTGTTTTCACTTGGGTTTTCCTTAACATATGTTCTTACCAACAATAACATCCCCAACTTTGAGACTCGAAAATAGACGTCGATGATACTGTAGTCATCACCAGAATTATTTTCAAACGACAATAATGAGTTCAGTATATATATATATATATATATATATATAAAATCTAAGTAAACAGAGCAACTGCAAATTTTCATTTCACATAATAGTCTTAGGAGTCTTTACAATTTTGATACACCCAAACATGTGCCCACGTAAGGTCAAATACAATAGAACATGGATATAGTGTAATGCCTGACATATGAAGATGCTGATATGGACACTTAAGTAGTGAAAATCAATGCAATCATTATTTGCAAACAAGTCTCTTATTTCCATCTTCGGTTTGCATTATTCGTTTCTTTCAAGGCTTCCTGCCTAAGTCCATAAACTTACCTACTTAATCTAGTACCCGTGAGTTTATTGGAAAAACAATAATAAAAACACGGATCAAACATAAAGTCTGGTATGAGTAATACGTTACCTAAGTACATCATACAGTGACGCTATGTGTAAAGCACGGTAAATGTTTTCTTCTCATTATTCAATAGAAGTACACAACAATAAACTGCCTCGGGCAAGTTATACATGTCCAATCTATTCTCGAAACCCCTATTGGTTGCGTGCATGGTGATTAACCTAATGAATTACATTTCCTTTAGTCTCGGCTTCGGTGCACTTCAATCATGCACAGTTTTGACTTATATTATTAATTTAAATGTGTTTATTGTAACCAAATTATTCATGATAACACAAGTTGAAAATCGAGTGCAATAATTAACAAAGGATTTTTTACTTTGACTCATTCCCCCTCTGCTAATGCACTTGATACAGTAGAAAATCATTACTAATTATAGATAGCATAGGTCATACTATTCTGTATGTAGTGGTTGGATTAGGTTCCTCACATTGCTAAATTTTCAGTCCTTATGTTGACAGGATGGGTCCTTCTTTGAAGAGGGCCTAATTTTGTATTTTGTCTTATGCATATGTAAGTAGAGGAAGACTTTTCTATCTCACTTCTATACTCAAACAAATTTCTATATTACATGGCAGAGGCCATTCAATCCCGCTTGCCTTGTCGAAAAACTAAAATTTATAGTTGCAACTGTTATTATGCAGTGACTTTAATACACACACACACTACTATCAACAAATAGAATTAATTATACAAGACCTATCAAAGTTCCATGGTTTTAACTCATTAAAATTACATAAATACTCTTTAAAGTTTCCAATTATTTCAATGTCATGTACATACATACATGCACAATATAAATGTTTTGTGTTTTTTTAAGGATTGGTTAGCATTTTTATTATGGGTGATGCTAAAGGAACCACACTTTTGGATGCGACATCAACAACAAAAGATTAGAATTCAACGTACTCCCATCGAAAATGAAATTTTGCACAATGTTTGGCACACCTTCATTAAATTTCAACCTTAAATTCGACATATCTCCAATAGAATTAACTAAAAGGATCAACTTCAAAAATTATTTTAGATCTGGCCTATAAGTTTTAAAATCTAGGCACAAGGACATACTCCTTCAAGTTCGTTCCATCCCTCCCGTGCTCCTCAATTCCAGCCATTAGCCCGCTGTCATTATCAAGGTTGTAAATATCGCTAGGCGAACGCCAGACAATTAATATGGACTAGATTAACTGTTTAGACAAAGATTGATCAAAACTAGGAATTTTTGATAATTCATGTATTTTGAATCAAATTTTGGTGTTTTGCTTAGTATCGATTGATATAAATTGAGATTTTAGAATTTTAAATGCTTAGGAGTAACCAATGAGGCAAAATCGTCTAAAACTAACACATTGATGCTTTACGTGGCAATGACGCCTATACAGTGTATAAATATATGTTTTGATTCTTACATGAGGCGGTAAATCTTGTCTATGTGGGCCTAGACATATCGTTTGGAGGTAAGCCTCATCTAGCGCCTAAGTGAGGCCTAGGTGGTGGCTTAGAAGGATTTTTACAGCAGTGGCCACCATGCAACCATTCATCACATCGCCGCACCTCACTATCCTTCCCTCCCCATTCGCAACTAGCCTCACCGCATAGTCACTGCCTTCATTGTCACCAACACCTCCCATAATCCTAATTCGCTAAAAGCACTAAGCCCATCGATTCTCAATGTCGATCCACGGTATCATGCCATTCCAAATCACTTCCCCAAATCTCTAACTGACACATTTGCAATGACGAACAATAAAAAATAAAATCAAAAGCATAAAAATTGCTAAATTAAACTAGCATTATGCCAATATAATATTATATTCATCTTTACGGTTTAAAATATGCTAAATTAAATTAGCGTTATAAAGAACTAGTGCTATATTCATTTTTACAGTTCAAAAAAGCTAACTATTATTATTATTATTATATTAGAAAAACTAGCGATATCTTCACTTACTCGCTTTTACAGCATAAATAATGTGATTATATTTAGCATTACCATTTGTTGCTTCACGAAAAAAGTCGTCTCAATGTCCAACACCACTGTCTCAATGATTAGGTGCCCTGCCTTTGGTCATGAGGTCAAAGATTCAGATCCGGCATAACACGTAGTTCGAACTACTAGACATATGTTAACTTCTAATATGTTATATACCACCCAAGACTTGTTGTACAACTATATACCACCACTTAAGTATCGAATTTTAAAAAAAAGTCATCACAACCAACCACCGTCACCTCCTCCACCACCATCGTTGATGTTGAAACACCACCCGACATCACTAACTCACAACTTCATCAATTCCCATCGTAGCTCGATCCAAAATCCACCATCCTTCTCCAAAAATGAAAAATGCTAGCTCTAAAGTTGACGTCGCCACCAGCATAACCCGCCACTCCCCTGTCAACTTCACTCCATATGATGCCTCTCTTGACGTTGTGCCAACGCCGACTCCAGCCGCCATGTTAGATTGCAGCTGCCATGTTGTTTTCTGAGTGTTGATTTTGAGGTGAATTATCGTCAAAAAGTTTATCTTTAGAATTCAAAAATTAAATCTTATGTACTTATAGCCAAAAAAATGTAAAAGTCTTTGGACTTATTTTCCCGTTTTAACGGTCTTCTTTCTTTGAATCTTCTTTTCCGAAAAAAAGAATGTGAACTTGAAGAAAAAATTGGGACATAAAACGAAAATTGGTAAGAATTTTAAGAAGTATATTGAATCCCTTACTAGTTGTTGTGTGCTAAATGACAAATCACGTCAACAATATACATGTTCGTTAAGTTGGGAGAAGATCACCAAGATCAAGTGTTTCGTGTCCTAGTGTATCTCACCAATTCGTCCTAGTGTATCTCACCAATTCAAACTTGATACATAATCAATTCATTTGCAACAAACCTATTACATTGTGTTGAATGGACTTTTGTGCAAGTGCAAAAAGTTTTGATTAGTGACTGGTTTGTTTGACACACAACATTTGAGACGATCTACCTAATTTTTTCCCACCAACATTGATCATATAATCTTTAGCTAGTCCACAGAACATCCATCTATAAACACATCTATAAACAAACCGACATGATTACTTTAACGTTTAATTCCAAAGCATGCATGTCTGTGTTCCTTCCTCGATATCCGATACAGCAAGGCTGATAACGACACAAAGGTCGGACCTACAGCAATAGAAATATTCGGACATAAAAGGCCATTAAAAACTCGATTGAATGAAAGTTCCAGGTCCGCTTGGCTACAGCCACGGAGTCCCATCCAAGCTCTGTCTGACTCTCCTCGACCGCTGCGCAACCAACGGTAAAATCGCAGGGGCAATATGGGAATTTCAACACATTCTATAGGGTTCTAGTGAAGCGAGAAAGAGAGTGCATTCTAGTGGGAAAGAAGTTGCGGAAATGCTTTTGATCCTTCTGCTTGCTACCTTCAATAGAAGAATGCTGATTTGGGCTACTTTGGCTTTGCTTGCCATCTCCACTGGTCAGTATATTTAGCTTTTCAGATGGTTTATTTGTTTCTACTGTAAAGTTGGGTTCTTCCTTTAAACTGACAGTTGCATAGTTATTTTATAGTTTGGTATTACTTGATCAAATTTGGGTCTTGTTATAGTTGTTCGGCAACCTGCCTTTTCTATCCAAGAACTCGTTTATAGACTCATTGTAGAAAGAGATACTTTATGTTTAGAAGTGGGGAAGGTTACTTCAAGCAATGACTCATTGTGTTTTGGCAACTTAGAGGGTCATGTAATGTACACCAAAAGGATATAAGGTCTCCTAGTACATGACTAAACCCTGTTTATGCTTGAAAAGCCATTACTCAAGTCACCGCCAAAACAAATAGTACATTCATGTGTTTTGATCTATGAGTTTGAAAAATCCCCTACATTGCACATTATGATCTCTAACTTGAATTTCTTTTCTTTTTTCTAACTGCAGACTTAAGCAAAGCAGGATATGTAGGTGTCTGTTACGGTAGAAATGCTGATGATCTTCCAACACCCGATAAAGTTGCTCAACTAGTAAAACTCCACAACATAAAGCACATACGAATCTACGACTCGAACATTCAAGTACTTAAAGCCTTTGCAAACTCCGGAGTAGAACTCATGATCGGTGTACCGAACTCCGACCTGCTTGCATTTTCTCAGTACCAATCAAATGTCGACACCTGGCTCAAGAACTCCGTCCTTCCCTACTATCCAGCCACCATGATCACTTACATCACTGTTGGCGCCGAAGTCACAGAAAGCAAAGACAATTCTTCTTCTTTAGTTGTTCCTGCAATGGTCAACGTCCATACCGCTTTAAAGAAAGTGCAACTTCACAAAAGGATCAAAGTTTCAAGCACACATTCACTTGGTGTTTTAAGTCGTTCTTTTCCACCATCTGCAGGTGCTTTCAATAGCAAATTCGCATATTATTTAAAGCCTATGTTGGAATTCCTTGTCGAGAATCAATCACCTTTCATGATCAATTTATATCCTTACTATGCATATAGAGAATCCCCAAACAATGTTTCATTGGATTATGCATTGTTTTCTTCAACCTCTGATGTCATAGATCAAAACACTGGTTTAGTTTACAATAACATGTTTGATGCACAGTTAGACGCCATCTTTTTTGCTTTAATGGCACTAAATTTCAAGACTTTGAAGATTATGGTAACAGAATCAGGGTGGCCTAACAAAGGTTCTCCAAAGGAAACTGCAGCAACTCCAGACAATGCACAAACATATAATACTAATCTTATCAGACATGTTATTAATGATACTGGCACGCCCGCTAAGCCTGGAGAGGAAATCGATACCTACATATTTTCTCTTTTTAATGAAAATAGAAAGCCGGGTTTGGATTCAGAGAGAAACTGGGGGTTGTTTTATCCCAGCGAGACGAGTATTTATAGTTTAGATATGACGGGGAGTGGAAACGTTGATGCAGTTACTGGGACTAATTTTACGAGTTCAAATGGGACTTGGTGCGTAGCAAGTTCAAATGCTACAGATAAAGATTTGAAGAATGCATTGGATTGGGCCTGCGGGTCTGGAAATGTGGATTGTTCAGCTATTCAACCCAGTCAACCATGCTATCAGCCGGATACTTTGATTTCTCATGCTTCGTATGCGTTTAATAGTTACTACCAGATGAATGGAGCTAGTGATACTGCTTGTAGCTTTGGCGGCAATGGGATGAGAACTAATAAAGATCCTAGTGAGTATATTTTAATCAACTTATCATAACGCCTTGTGTATAACATTACATTTTAGTTGTTTGAGGATTTAAGCATATCCATGTACACTCACCCCATTCATTTTTTGGATGATCACGCTAGATCCTCATGCGGTTGTTGAACCTATTTTGCCAGAAACCAAGCAAAACTTTGAAACATTTGTACTTAATCAAAAAACAAACCGTTATATTTATTGAATTAAGATGAGTTGCTAGCGACATACAGAAGAAACCTCTCATCAAAACAGTCATTAATCGAAAGGGAAACACCATCTTACGTCCAAGCAATTTCAGTCTCTAATGCGTACATGTAACAGGAAACGAAAATGAATACAATTTAAGTTGTAATTCAAACACAAATCCAGCAATAATCTGCGATTATAGAATAACATCTGTTGTTTGAAATACATCTCTGATTTTGTTGCGGTATTACTAATTTTTCTTAATTGCACCAAATGCAAACTTTAGAATGTGACAAAGTCAATTCAGCTGAATAATTAATTATGCCATGAAGCATTGTAAAATGTTGCAATTAATTTAGTGTACAGCTATATACACCTCATTTTGTTCTTCCTAACACCATAATGTGGTGGCTAGAAGCACAAAACGGGGTGCATTTAGCACTACACCCCCTGGTGGAGCTAAATGCACCCCGTTTTGTGCTGTTGGCCACCATATCATGGTGTTGGAAAGAACAAACAGGGTGCATATAGCAGCACACTTAATTTATTATTTCCTTTTATATGTTTAAATTAAGCCTATAAATTAGTCATGTATCTTGTTTTTCTCAATCAACTTAATGAAGACATAGTCCCCAATTAATATCTGCTGCTTCTTCTTCTTCTTCCACCCTTTTCTGTTATTTTGCTTCATTTTAATCATTTATAATATGGCATCAGAGTTTGTTTTTCCAAATAATTCTAACAGTTTTTCTTCTACGCATTGTTTGGTTCAAAAGTATTAGAGAGTCTCAGTTAGAAAGAATGGTGGGGCGTTTCAAAATGTTTTAAAGGTGTAATGGAAAAGGTGTGGTTAATAGAGAACAATGAGGTGTAATGAATTTGTTGATTAAATGTAAGGTGTGACGACATTTTAATGGGTGGGTTAATTGAATTTGCCATACTTATTTGTATGTATCAACTGTTTTGATACTAGTGATGGCAGGTGCATCGAACCAATCAAAAGAGAGGATTTTTTTTTGTTACTATTACCGCCGCCGCCGCATTGAAATCAATCTACTAAGCGGAAATATAAATTTTGTTTTAACACGCGACTTAATGATAAAATAATTTATATTTACAGTTTAAGAAAATATTTTTGTCAAAAAGATTTGGTTTTCTCTGGAAAGTTCAAATATTTATCAAAATCAAATAGACATAACATTTTATTATTAAAAATTAATTAAAAAAATTGTTTTTTAAGTCTTAGTTTGGACCTTCTCAAAAAAATAGGGGAAAAAAATCAAATTCTTTTAGAAAGATTAGTTTCAAAAATATTAAATGATATTCAACAAATTAAAAAATATTCAGAAAATTGAAAACTAGACAAAAAGATTCTCATCTTTTTCAAAAATTATAAAAAATTATTATTATTTTATTGTAATAAATTTGTTATTTTTATTTTATTTCAAAAACATGAAAATATTTAATTTTTCAAAAAAATAAAAAAGAAACTCAATAACAATTACAGTTTTTTCAACGTTTAAACACAATAACACAATTTTTTAATGACAATAAAACATTCTTTTTAGGAATTTCCATCATTGAGCCATGGTACTAGCAATTATCTTATTACTTGGGAGATGGGCAAGGGAAACTGTCTTTAATGACAATAAAACAGTGTCTAAACTCTTGTAATCTACTAAAGAAATGTACTTCTCGATGGAGAAAGGCATACATCGATATTAGCAGATTTATATCTTTATTCTAAGCTTTTTGACAGAATTGGAATCTGTAGTTTTTTTGTACCAACGAAAATACATATAAACAATTATTGTTGCAGAGCTTCTACTTTGCTTAGTATCCTATCCCTAATCGCAATAGGATCAAAACTGAAAAAAATCTTTTAATGAACAATGGTCAGGTGATTAATAGACTATGTTGGACATCCAATGCACAATCAAGCGTGTACAAATTTATGTTATCAATCTTAGCACCGAGTTCAAAGGAACAAGCTACTTATTAGGAGATCTACTGAATATCATGTATCACATATCATAGTTCAACAACCATTGCACATTTTCATATATTCATATAAACGGGATTTTTATATTGTAGACAAACCGATGTACTGTATATTTACATAGTTCAACATCCATTATTTACAAGATGTAAATCGAAAGAAAACTGAATATCCATTCGTCATGATTTAAATACCCTTTGTTGTCCATTGTTTTTCTAAGTCTTTTTCCATCTTCTCCAGGCTACGATGCGTGCATTTATCCAACCTCAGGGTATGCCATTGCAAATCTCGTTTATTTTTATTCATTTTGCACATATGATATTTGAATTAACAAAATATTGTTTCTGTTGGAACAATCTTGCAGTAAAATGGGGACTTCTAATGCTTCTGCTGCCTCTTCGCCTATGCCACAGAGCAGCAATTGTTCACCTCCGACATTTAAGATTTTGCTTCATGTCTTCTGTTTTATTATGGTTCTTAGTTTAGCTTGATGGAGTTGTATTAGATGGTTAGATGGTATTATTATTGAGACTTTTGAGAGGGAATTAGAATGTTTCTAGTTTAATGAATAGTTATGTATTGGTTGAAATGGCTTTATTATTCATGAGATTTTTTGGCAAATGCAATGCATGTCCGTATTAAAAACTCTTATATAATGATGATATAAAATTGTTGAATTTTAATTTTTTAATATAAATTTGGGAAGTAAAATGTAAAAATTATGAAGAAAATATCATTAACATTATGTTGAAATTAGGATCTGAACTTGTGATCTTATTTATGCAACAAAATTTTGAAAATAGATGTAATTTTTGTTTTGAATGAGATTTGAATTTCTGATTTTTTGTTTGCATTTAAGGTATTTTGAAACTTTTCGGTTGGACCAAAAATTGTGTTTCTGTTTCAACTATTAGTAAAAATATATATAATGTACTAATTATTATATTCACGTCGGAAGGTAAAACAATTTACAAAGCATGATATTCAAATTGAATGATTTTTCTAGTTTTCTAAGAATAAAATAACTGCACCAGGTTCAATTACAATGATGATGAAACGATCCGATTGTTAGGGATAATTTTAGTTTTAATTGAAGAGAATTCAAAGAACTCGGGGGAGCGGAAATCGAAACAAAAGAATCAAACTCAATAGACAACTTCAAACAAATCCTAATTCACGACTATCACGAGCCAAAACAATTGAAGGCAATAAATATAGCTTTGAAAGAAAAGAACATAGTTTGGTTGTACATCCACTTTGGAGGAGTGATTTTATTAAGTGGAGAGTTAAGGTAAAAAAATGAATAATTTTTTTTATGATTCTTTAATGTAATGAAATCTCACACAAATTTATCATGATAAGAAGGGAAGATGAATTAGGTTTTATATAAACCTAATTATTTCGCATCTATTAGATGACCGCAGAAGATTTAATAGTTGAACTTGATAAACTCAAGCCTAACATTTTAAATTAGCAACAAACACATAAAGTTTGATCGTTGTGATTGAGTAAGAGGAATCCCTTATTCTTGCCTAAAATGATCAGTCATTAGATCGATTGATCAAAGATTGTTTCTTTATACCACTCGATTGATCGACTTGTCTTTTACCATAGGTGGACCAAAGGAGGCTCAAAGGCACCAAATTTGTTATATCATGTTTTGCCTCTAGCACATCATTTAACTTTTCGATCATATTGACTTTGTGTGATCTCCAATAGGTAAACTATTTTCTCCGTTGCAAAGTAGACGGACTTCTCTACGATTTAATATTGTATCACATATTTCAATACTCCGTGAAGATACAATATATCATCGAAAATAAGCCTAAACCTGTTTGACTAAGAGAATATAGCACTTCTCCAGCAGGCTTCGATATGACCATTACTCATTGCACTTTGCCAACGAGATTCAGCTAGGTCACCACCCATTAACGAAGTATTAGAGGCACCCAAACAAAAATAGACCAAATATTAGTCTAACAAAGATAAAACTCTCTCCTTATAATTGTTCCATCGTCACGCATTTGCGATTTTAATGAGCGAATTAAGTTTCAGTAATGCTCGAACTTCCTAGAGAGTGTGTGCGCACACGCGCACATATATAGAGCTGGATCAATAGAACATTTTATTTAGCACCATTTTGTAGCCCACTTATATCAAACACAAGTTTTTATTTAAATATTTGTTCTTTTTCTCTTATGTCACATGGACCAAATATTTAAATATAAACTTATATCTGATATCAGGGAGCTACGAAAAGTGTTAAATAAATGGGGCTATTGATTATAGCTTACACACACATATATGCATGAAACTTTCTATAACATTCCAGAATTTTATCGTTTTAATTTTGAATATTTAAATAATTGGTTTTTAGAGTTTTTAGTCACTTATATTCAAATATATGATTATTTAAATATTTGAATGGTGAATTAAATATTAATTAAATGAATTTAATAGCCTTATTGAACTTCTTTTAATTAACAAATAATAATGGTAAACTCATTTTGTAAATTTATTTACAATCATAAACAGTTCGAGTAAATAACAAGAAAATCAAGGGATAATAAAACGACTTGATTTTTAATGACATATTTTTAAAATGAATTTATTGGATTTTTCCATAATTTTTAATTTGGAAAATACTTAAATTTTCATTTGACGTATTTTATGGCAAACGTTGGTATTTTTGAAATTTCACAAAATAAAATAACCTGTGTATTTTATTATTGATTTATGATTGTGTCGCATTTTGGTATGCGACCGTATTTTTAGTTCAGTCGTTTGTGATTTGTACGCGGATGGAATATTGCGTAGCGGAATACCGTGAAACCTTCTTTGAAAACAAAACATTTTTTTTAATTAAAACAAATTCAAAATTTTGAACTTGATGATTTGATTGATATGATGTTGGTTTGAAAATTTTGGTTAACTTGAAATTGTTGGCTAGCTTGGATTGGAGGCCAAAAGGGTTGTTTTGTTTAAAAACTAAAATCAAAGTCAACCCTTAGCCTCATTCTTTTTTTTAATCTTTTCCCTCCTCTCTATTCGTTTATCATTTTCATCAAAACAAAAATATGACATCTAACTTCAAAAATTAAAAGCAAACAATTTACTCCACTAAAAATCATAAAGTTAGATTATTTGGCTTCGTATAAGTATGAGCTTCAACTCTATATGCTCAAATTTGGGTGCGGTCGAGATTTGTGGTGATCGACCATAAACAACAAAACAAGGGTTGGCGATTTTGGGGATAGAGGCGTCGATAGGTCGCAGGGATGGTTGCATTGGGTTTCTCATCGTGTGGAGTAGCGGTGGCTGAAGTTTAGGAGGTTGCGGTCCTTAGGGGTGAGGTGCGACAGGTTTGGGCGCCAAGTCTTGACATCAGGTCAGATTTCGAACGGAGGTGTCGAGTTGGGTGAAGTGGTGATTGTCAAGACGAGCATGCGAAGAGAAAGTTGCTGGCGAGTTCCATTTGGGGTTTCGTCGAGGGAAGGTCGAGATAGAGCGTGCGTGTACAAGGGAGTGTGTACTATCAGGAAAGGGAGAGATTAGAAATGGGGAAGATAGGTTATAAAGGTATTAGTTTATTAATTAAGTAATTAGTTAAATTTAATTATTCAATTAAATCGATAGTTTATAAAATTAGTATCTTGTTCATACGAGGTCGGATTCAGATGTAATAAGTTGTGTTGGACTCGTATCGACGTTCGTTTTGGAATTGGATTCGTCAAAATTGGAGCTAGTGGAATTTCGAGAAAAAGTCAAACGTCGATCAATTTTAGATTGAATTGGAACGCGAAGGCGTCGATTAGAATTTTTATTAGTTTATTCACCTCTAAGTAAACTATATGATATCTGTGTTGTTATAAATTATTGTTGAATGCTTGAATGGAAATTTATATTGTTGTTTGATTGTTCGTTTGGATTTAAATTCCCATTTGAAAAAGCAGATGGCATAAATAACCATTGTGTTGCAGGGGACAAAAACAAGAGGAAGTTGAAGTGTGCATAGCGAATAGGTCGCTATACAACACTTTGAAATACACATTCATATGTGTGATTTACATGAAACTTTTGGAGAGAGACCCTAGGAGGTTTCTCACAAATATTAATTTACTTATATTCTCATGTTGCTTATATTGTTGTTTGGTTGATATGATTGTGACATACTGTTGATTTGTGTAAGTGTCGTTATAGCGATTATCGTTATACCATCATTTATGAAATATATATCATCCCCTTAAACTTTTGTTGTGTGTTGAACTTGAGCTTGTATTTTTACAAAATAAATGTTTGATCATGTTTTTGCATTTTGAAAATTGTTTAAACTATATTTTCAAGTATTTTGAGAATTTTTAAAATAAAGGATAAGTTTGATTAAAATTTATAAAAAGGAGTTATAAATTTAATTAATTATCTTTCGGAATACTTAATATTGTTTAAATTTTATAAACAGATTTTAAAATTTGATTAATTATCTTTCGAGATAATTAACGCCATCTTAAATTTATAAAAGGTTATAAATTAGATTTAATTGTCTTTTCAGGATAATTAATGTTATTTTAATTTATAAAGGTTGTTTACCTTAAATATTTTGTAAATTCTTTTCAGATGAGTTTATAAGGATTGTATAAGTATTTGAAAAAATTGGAGGGTTAAATATATTGTTAATTATTATTTAACTATAATAAAGTTAACTAATAAATTTATTAATGATGTTTAAAGTTAATTAACCGATTTAATAAAAGTGTTTAAAAGATTAATTAACTAATTTAATAAAATTGTTTAAAAGATTAATTAACTGATTTAATAAAAGTGATTAAAGTTAATTAACTAATTTAATAAAGGTGTTTAAAGTTAACTGGTTAATTTATTAAAGGAATTATAAGTTTGATTAATTGTCTCTTGGTATAATTAATGTAGTTTTAAATTTTATAAAAGAATTATATCAATTATCCTTTTGGATGATTAACATTGTTTTAATTTATAAAAGCATTTTAATTTATTTTGTTACTTTCGGGATAATAAATGTTGTTTAGAAATGTATAAATGATAGTATATAAATGAAAAAAATCTTTTAAAAGGAATTGTTTTAAAAATCAATCTAAGTGTAAATTGTTTTAGGTTTATAGTAAACAATATTTTAATGACATTTGTTTTTGGCCCCTCTTTTTAATATGCTTAAAAATATAATTTGATTTTTAAAAAGAATATTTTAAAGGGTGTTTTTTTAAAAAGTATTTTACAAAGATTTGTCATGTGAAAACCAAGCACAAGTTCGGGTTTTAAAAAGTTTAAAAGTTTGATTCAATTACGGAAAGGATAAAAAGATTAACTTTTGTAAACGATATCGCTTATATAGAAAGAATTTAGTCATACTCTTAGCACTAAATGTCAAGGTATGGAAATTCCTTTCTATCTCGATGGTTAAAATTGTTGTCAAGGCAATGCCTAGAAGTAACAATGCCTTAACTAGCCCGGCTTCATTTCAACCGAGGAATAGTACAAGTTTGAAATCGACGAGTAACGGTAAGGGTATGAGACTTAATTTCCATATACGATCATTTTGATTATTCCCGATAATTGATTTATTGACTATCGATTCGGCTTTCTTCTCTGTGTATTGTCAATTTAAGACGATTTGTTGCTCATTTAAGTGTTGATATCCTTTATCGGAGATGACTAAAACCAAATCACGAGTGGGGGTCAAGCTGTAACATCCCGTATCTGGAGGCCAAAAGCTAAGCACTGTGGATGCTGCAGTCATCCACAGTATTAACTTCTAGTGACGAAATACGGCAGTGTTAATGGTATCAATAATATCAGAAGCACTTGAATATGAACAAAATCATAGATTTCCAAAAACAAAAATTTCAATGATTACATTTCAAATAAATCATATCCAAGTTACAAAAATCCCAAACGTAATCCCAGGCATTGATCAAATATAATTTACAACAATACGCCAAGAGCGACATATGAAGATGCCCCCTTGGATGATCAAAGCAATATAGGCATAACTGTCTTAATACACAGTGGAAATTTTTTTAAAACAGAATTCTTTAATTAGCTATTCGTCAGCCACCTGCTCGTCTTTGGATGCTTTATTCGCCAAAATCTGCTAAAACCTAAACCCTCAGCTTACTCAAATTAAATTTTGAGCACCCAAGAGTTTAAGGGGAAACAAAAACTTCGAGTCAAACTTAAAGCCTGGTATGAATAATATATGTTACATCTCATGTTTACTGATAACTAGTGAGACCACGCCGCTTAGCGGAACGGGTTTCCTCACACTAATATCTCTTTTCAAAACCTATATTTTGCAAATCCTTTTCTGCAACCAAACTGTTTAATCAACAGATTTTAATAATATAGCAATATCCATTATGCTAAAAACAGGAAATAAAATAGACTATCTGTTTAAATCCGAACTATCTGTTCTTTATTAGACTATCTGTCCTAAATTCTGAGCTAACTGCTCTTTTCTGGACTATCTGTCCTAAAACGGTTATACCACAATAGTAGTATCTTTTATGCTAGATAATGGGCTATCTGCCCAAAACAGGTAAAATGGGTGGACTAACTGCCCTTATAAATTTAGCAAAATCCGTTGTGCTATTAAATGAACTATCTGTTCATATCAGAGCTGACTGCTCTTTCTAGACTAACTGTCCGAATTTAAAGTGAGCCGACTGCCCGAATTTTCTTTTGGGTTAACTACCCTTCAAAATATCTTAGCTAACTGCTCTACAACATCTGAGCTAACTGCTCTTTAAATTTTCCTTGAAACCTTTTCAAATGATTTAATCCATCAAATCATATATATACAAGGAAAATATATCTTTAGCTTTACTCTAAGCTATTCTTGCCATGTTATATATACTTTACTCAAAATAATGTTGATGATGTTCAATAAGGATCGTCTATCCTTTAAAATAAGTTAAAGTCCTTTATAACTTAAAACACCTAGGCTATCTACCTAATTCTTATATTCGAAACCTTTGTTTAAACCCCTTAAACAACCATTCGAAAACATAGAAGGTAACTCCTTTAAAGTCATTCATAAAACCCCTCGAAAGTATTGAAGGTAACTCCTTCATATCCTTTAATAAACCTTTCGAAATCATTGAAGGTAACTCCTTCTGAACCTTTTAAAAGCCTTCCTTTTACAAGCTTTAAAACATATGACATCTGCCTTTAAATCCTTTAAACCGTAGCCTTTCGAAAACATTGCAAAACTATACCTTCGATCTTGTCGGAAGGTTTCTTTTTGACCTAGTCAAAAGGTTTCACCTTTCAACTTGGTCGAAGGCCTAGGGTACCTCCCTTATAAAACCATTTATAAAACTTTCAAAAGTAATGAAACTCAAAACCTTTCGAAGACATTGGGTTCAATTTAAAAACAGTGGAAGCCTTTCGAAACCCTTCAAAGTTAACTATTTTAAACCTTTAAAACGTTTCGACTTAAAACATCTGGATTATGCAAAAGGATCAGAAAAACATTGGAGTCGAAAGCAACTGCTTCGAAACCTTTCGAAACCATTCGAAGATAATGAATCGTTGGTGTTGGAACCAACCCTTCGAAATCAATGGAGAGAGGCGGCATGTTTTTAGAAAACCAAAGGTAACCTTTAACTCCATCCGTGTCAAAAGGTTAGGAAGTGACAACTATGCTTTCGGCCTTGTCGAAAGCTATACCTTTCGACTTTGTCGGAAGGCTTCATTTAAAACAAGAAAGCAAACCAATCGAAACCTTTTTCTTTTAAATCTTTTGACAATTTCAAAAGCACTTTGTCGAAAGCTAGCAGACGTATTTTCTTTAAACCAAAATAAAACTTCATCTCTTTCGAAAGTTATAACCTTTCGTCCCTAAACCTTTCGACCTCTTTCAATTCACTACGTACCAGTTGCCTGATACCATGTGCATTGGTATTTGACCTATCCGAAAGGTTTGATACCATTCGACCTAGTCGGAAGGTCTGGAATGAAGGCGGAAGCTCTGCTGAAAGGGTTGAAATAGAAGAAAAACTATTTATTTGTACTTTAAAACAGTTCTTTTGTACCCCACATGCCTTGTTTGTCTAAATTTGATTGGTTGCTAGAATTTTATATTCAAAAGTGCTGCTAACTTTCCTTATTCGGAATTTTAAATAATTTTGAAAAAGCCAATTTCTTCTTTATAATTATATAAAACATTTAAGTCTCATACCTTAAAAATAGTTTTATATAACTATTAAAACACCTTGAAAAATTCTAGAAAATCGAATAATATGTTCTCTTCAACATATAAAATTTTCGAATCCAAACTATAATTATTTTTCCCATAAATAATTTTATAATCCAAATTAACCTTTTCTACCTTAGAAAATTGACAACAATTCCACAAAAATTCTAAAAATTCTGAAAATCAAAACCCATCTCTAAAATAAATTTTTAGACCATCATAAAAATTCGCAAGGCTAATGAATGTCATTTAATAGGATTTTATCTCAAAACATGTCATAAAAACTATATGAACATAAATAAATCATCAAGGTGTGTGTATGTATCATTTTATCTTTCAAAAACATGGCAAACCTTTGCAAAATCATTCGGAATTAACCTTAAAAACGAAACCATAAAAATTTAGAGATGTAAACATTATTCACTTTTTTCTTTAATGATTAAGGAGCTTGAGATTTGAATGGGTTTGATTTGAATTTGCTTTCCTTAAGCTTCTCTTTTGTTTCCTCTTCTTCTTCCTTCGTTAATGGTGGTAGGCCAAGCTTTTAATTTTTTGAAAATGAGAGTGAACGTGTGTTATGAAATACACGGCCTAAGGAAGATGATATAGGAATGGTATCTTTCCCATAATACCCCACCTCTAATTTATTTTAAAAACCTTCAGTTAATTTATTAGTTAAAAGGCATGGCAACCTTAATTAAATCAAATCTCAATCCCCTTATCAACACATTATTTTATTTAGTTTATCTAACTAAATCTCTTAAATAATATTATCAAAAATCTGGGGTGTTACAGACTCCACTCCTTAAAGAATTTTATCCTTGAAATTACAATAAGGCTCAAAAAATAAGAAGGTAAAACATACAATCAAAAAAAGTCAGGATAAGTATCTCTAATCCTTCTCTCAACCTCCCAAGTACAGTCTCTGTCATCGTCACTCCATCGGACTTTGACCAATCTGACCGTCTTGGTTCTAAGCCTCTTCTCATCTCTCGCAACAATGCGAACTGGTTTCCTCACTGTGGTCAAGTCCGGTTCTATCACTAAATCATCTAGCATTGTCAGTGCAATAGCAGTCTTCGGGTCTTTAACATACTTTCTGAGATGAGAAATATGAAAAACATCATGGACACCTGCCAAACTGCTCGGTAACTTAAGTCTATACGCAAGCTTCCCGATCTTCTCAAAAATAGGAAATGGTCCTACGAACCTAGGAGATAATTTCCTTGACTTTCCAAATCTAAGCACACCCTTCATCGGTGACACTTTGATGAAAACGTGGTCCCCAACTGAGAACTCCAAATCTTTTCGTCTCTTATTTTCATAACTTTTCTGCCTAGACTGAGCCCCCTTCATCCTATCTTGAATGACCTCAATCTTTTCTGCAGCTTCTCTAACTAAATCCGGACCACAAATCAACCTATCCTCGATCTCCAACCAACAAATAGGAGATTTGCATAGCCTCCCATACAAAGCTACAAATGGTGTCATCCCAATACTAGTCTGATAACTGTTGTTATACGAAAACTCGACTAGATGTAGATCGTCCTCCCATGATCCCCCAAAGTCCAGAACACAAGCTCTTAATAGATCTTCCAAGATCTTGTTAACTTTTTCCATTTGTCCATCTGTCTGCGGATGGTAAGTGATACTCATCATAAGCTTGGTTCCCAAAATTTCCTACAGACTCTTCCAAAACTCGCTATTGAACAAGGAATCTCTATCACTAACTATGCTGCTAGGAACTTCATGCAGTCTAATTACATTCTCCATGAACAACCTTGCTAAAACAGTTGTCGTCCTGGTTGACTTAACTGGAATGAATGGGCACTCTTGGTCAGCCTGTCCACTATAACCCATATACTTTCATTTTCCCTGTTCGACCTTGGCAACCCGTCTATAAAGTCCATGGAAATAGAATCCCACTTCCACACTAGAATATCTAATGGCTGAAGCAAACCACTCGGTTTCTGGTGTTCGGCCTTTGCCTGCTGGCAATTCAAGCACTGCCTTACATACAAACCAATATCCCGCTTCATTCCTTCTCAGAAAAAACTCCTCTTCATATCCTGGTACATGTTGGTACCTCCGGGATGTATAGTGAACTTCGAACGATCGCATTCATCTAAGACTTCCTTTCTTATGTTTCCTACACTCGGAACACATAATCTTTCTTTCATTCTCAACCACACATTCTGGTCAAGACTAAAATCTTTCAAGTCATCGCTCTTGGTTCCTTCCTTTAGCTTACTGATCCTTTCAACTAACACTAGATCCTATATCTTCTTAGAAGCAATCTATTCGATCAAAACTGGTTGAACTTCCAAACAAGACAATAATGTAGGATCGTTTTCACCCTAGAGGGGGGTTGAATAGGGTGATACTAAAAAATTAATGCAGAAATAAAAATATAAAATATAAAATAATGCAGAAGAGATCACACACAGATTTACCCAGCTTCGGCAATAACCTGCCTACGTGCTGCCCCCAAGGTTTCTACTAAAAATTAAGTAATCAGATGCTTACAAAACACATAAACTCGCAATACCCGCTAACTTGATTAACCTAACTCTAAGTTCAAAATCCTACGACAACTCAGCCATCGAGTTGCGAATTCTCAAACTACAAAATCGTAGGTCGTACCTAGTTACACAACTAGAGTTTGACTCAAATTTTAAAAGAAAGAAAATTACAAATGAAATAAAACTATAAAACAAAACCCTATTAAAAATTGAGACCCAATATAAAATAAACAACCGACCCAAATAAAATTATAACAGTGAAGACTTGTCTCCCTTTTTCGTTTGAGTTATTTCTTTGGCCGTTCCTTTTGCTCTTCAAAAATTAGGGTTTTCAAATTGAGGCGCCACTTGTGATATTGATCAATTGAAGTATGCTATTGCGTTGATTGACTTCATCAATCGACTTCCTTGGCTTTGTTAGCTTGCGGCTGCTCCAATTGTGTCAAGCTCGACTGGTATGAAATTGGTATATGATTTTGCCCCTTTTCGATTTTGATTATGCTCGACTTCGATTCAAGTTATAAATTGGTTCGTGATTTATTTCAAGGCTTGCTTTGGTATTTGCTTGAACTCGAATGGTTTTAAGGCCGATGATGACATGGGTTTATATAGGGTTTGATTCCCTGTATTTTCGTTTGTATATTTCTATTTGAACTTGTCAATTACTTTTCTCGGCCATGGATTTTTGATCGAACGACAAGTGTGATTCCTGACTTGTTCATCTCTGATATATTTGAATTTGTTCCATTCTTTTTGCTCCTACGACTTTGGCATTTTGAATTTTGAGATAATCTAGTCTTTATGAAGCTTGACTTGTTCAATTCGTGATTCTTATGATTTTTGATTTTGTTCAAAACTTGCTCTTGTTCATGACCTATGGCTTCTTCATCATATTTGTTGTATTATGATTAGCTTCGAGTTAAATTGTGGTCTCCATACATATATACATATATATATGTATATGTATATTTGTATGTGATTGCTTTGGTGCCTTGCTGTCCACTCTGTTGCATATGTATATACATGCTGCTTCACCGTTATATTATTGCTCTGTTGTGTGTCATCTCCATGTATATGCATACATACATACATATATGTATGTATACTTGTGTGTGATTTCTGTAGCTCCAATGTGTTCATTTCTGAATGTATGCATATGTGTTCATGTATTTTGCATTCATGTTAACATGTGATCCCTTAGCATTTTGCTTTGTACTTGGTTGCATTTGGTGGTTTGTTCATGTTGCACTTGGTTCTGGTCTGAATTGTTGTATGTGTGTGGTCTGCACTGTGTACATGTCTTGATTTGGGACTTCATGTTGCGTTTCATTTATTTGGGTTGATACACTTGGTGCCTTTGATTGCTGTTGTATTGATCTGCTGCATTATGCATGTCTGGTTCTATGTTGATGTCTTCATGTATCTGCATTTCTGAAATTTTTGACTTGAAGTTTGGTTGTCTGTCCTAATTCCGGTTGCTTGTTGACTTGTTATTCAAGTGGTTTCATGTTGTCACTTTGAAGTCGGGTCTGTGTTCACCACTTGAGTTATGATAGCCTGATGTGGTTCCACTTGAGTCTGTTGATCTTCATGTCTGGTGGTCTTGTTGCACTTGAAGTTTGGTTTGATCTCCATTTCATTGCTCCAATGCCTACATGTCCGGATTGAAATGTTGCATTCACCACTTTGTACATGTGAGCATGTTGAACTGCAGTGTCTGGTCTAGTTGTTATTATGGTCTTGTTCCATTTGTACATGTTGTAACCATTGGCACCTGACCATGCCTAAAACTTTGTTGCTTTCTGAACTGAATTTTGTTTTGTATTTTGGATTGCACCTGTGTTGAATCTAGCCTCGGCTTGGGTTTGACCTTGTGCTCACCTATCCCTGCAATTTTAACGAGCAAGCATATATCGGTGTGCATGACCTTTTGGAATACGGTGATACACTGTGCATGTCACAGTTGTTCGTGTAAGATGAATTAAAAGAAATTGATGACAAATAACCCAAATAACTGAGGCAAGTAATATTTTCAAAACACACACTTCATTGTGCACTGCAAAAAATATTTCTTTTTCAATTTTACTGCGTTTGTGTTTATTTATCAGATAGTTCAGATGTTAGACACAGGCTGGAGCAAAGTTGAAGATTAAATACGAGTGATGAGTGAATATATGTAGTGAGGTGAAAATTGTAGAGTGAAAATTGTGTTGTAATTGAAACTTGTATTCAAAATATAGTGAGACCTTAAATTTGTACTATTTGAATTTGTAATAAAATATTTGTTTGAATAAAATATTTGTTTGAATATGGATTCTGAGTTATTTGTTTTATTCAACAAATATTTATTTAATTATGTGGAAAAATAAAACAGTACAATAATAAATACATTTAAACGAATATATATGTGTTTATTATCATCAAACAAAAATCATAGGCTATTGTATTCTACAAATACAACTGTATCACCACTAGACCCTGTCTCGGATCTCCACTGCACTTCGCGATCTGCTAATGCTTCCAAGTCTTTCCACTCAGCCATCATTGCTAACACTGCATTCTGATGTTTCCTGCTAAGTGCGTCTACAACCCGGTTGTCTTTCCCTGGTGTGTGCTCAATCCCAAAATCATAAGGGGCTATGAATTCTAACCATCTCTGGCGTCATATGTTCAGCTCCTTCTGAGAGAACAAATACTTCAGCGATTTATGATCTGTAAACAGCTCAAACCTTTCTCCCAAAAGGTAATGTCTCCACACCTTCAAAGCAAAAATCACAGCAGCCAACTCTAAATCATGCGTTGTATTCTGACCTCATGCGGTATAAGCTGTCTAGAAGATTAGGCAATTACTTTACCTCTCTACATCAACACAGCTCCTAATCCAGTTCCACACGCAATATAGACTATAATTTCCTGATTCCCCTCTAGAACTATCAACACAGATGCATGGGTCAATAAGTGTTTCAAACTCTGGAATGCTTCCTCACACTTATCGGTCCACACAAACTTCACATCCTTCCTCGTCAGCCTGGTCATCGGTGCTGTTATCCACGAGAAATCCTTAATGAATCTTCGATAATAACCAGCCAACCCAAGGAAACTCTTAATCTCGGTTATTATCTTGGGTCTCTGCCAACTATTCACTGCCTCGATCTTAGTCGGATCTACTGATAACCCTTCCTCTGAGACGACATGACCAAGAAACTTCACCTCCTTCTTCCAGAAGTGACACTTTGAAAACTTCGCTTTCAGCTAATGCTGCCTCAGCGTCTCAAGCACTACTCTAAGATGAAATTCATGCTCTCTTTCATTCTTAGAGTAAATCAAGATATCATCTATGGAAACCATCATGAACCTATCCAAGTGCTCTTGGAAAATCCGGTTCATCAAATCCACAAAGAAAGCTGGAGCATTCGTTAGTCCGAACGGCATAACTAACCATTCGTACGATCCTTATTTGGTCCAGAATGCTATCAAAGGTATGCTACCCTCTGCTACTTGAGCTGATGGAAACCTGTTGCCAAATCCAACTGAGAAAATACCTTTGCTCCACTTAGCTGGTCAAATAAATTGTCAATCCTGGGCAATGGATATCGATTCTTTATCGTCCTCTCATTCAACTTACGATAATCGATACACAGCCTCAACGATTTGTCCGGCTTCTTAGCAAACACTGCCGCTGCACCTTACGACGAACTGCTCGGCTTGACAAAACTCTTGCCTTCCAGATCCACCAACTGCACCTTCAACTCCCTCATCTCTAAAGGGGTCATCCTGCTTAGCGGTCTACTCACCGGTTCTACTCCTGAAACCAAATCTATTCAAAACTCAATGGATCGTTTCGGTGGCAATCCAACTACAGGCTCAAACACATCTGTGAATTCTCTTACCACGAAAACTCAGCTCAACTCATCATTTATACCTAATGCACCCAGCAAAGCAAACACTGCACCACTAGAACCTCCTACGGTGAAAATAATCTGATCGCTACAATCTGGGTGACTAAGAGATATCTTCCTACCCTGGCAAAATATCCTATCATCGTACTCACTTAACCAATCCATACCTAGGATGATCCCCAACCCCACAAAATCAAACACATGCAAATTGCACTCAAAACTATGACCTAACAGGTCAAACTCAAACTGGTCACACCTCAACCCTAGAGTTGCATACCCTCCTATTGGATTCGCAACCCATAAGGAAGTAACTAAATATGTGGGTTCAAGGTTAAGCTTATCTATTAAACATCTAGATATAAAAGAATGCGATGCACCGGTATCAAATAAAACGCTAACAGACATACCATGAGTCTGAAGCGTTCCCCTAAGAACTGACTTTCCCTTCTCCTGGGCTGTTGGCTTGGAAGCGACAGGCTCCAATGCATACACCTTGCCCTTACCATCTCTAATGGGCTCCTTGCAATGGTTCTTATAATGGCCTATCTGGTCACAGTTAAAACACCCGACATTCTTCCCCTTAGCCACATCCTTCACTTTCCCTAAGCGACACTCATTAGCAAAGTGTCCTTTCTTGTCACATTTATAACAGACAACTTCAGACTTCGCTTTCTTGGCTGCTCCACCCTTCTGAGCACCTTTCTTGGAATAGAACTTCCTCTTCTGGCTCTGCCAAACCTAGGCCACTTTTGCCTTTCTCTTCTCCAGAGACTCAAGGACTTCTTCCTGCCTCAAAGCCATCTCTATAACAATATCAGAAGGATCTCTAAGATGAGATAAAGTAGCACTAGCCAATTCTCGCTTCAATCCTTTGATAAACTTCTCATTCCGCTTCAATACGGTATCTACAAAAGCGTACCCATATCGGGCCAACTCTTCAAATTTCTTGGCATACTTAGCAACAGACATCTCTCCCTGCACCAGCTCAGCAAACTTCCTAATCAAAGATGACTGTGCCATTACTAACATAAACCTCTCCTGGAATCTGCTCTTGAAATCCTCCTAGGTTACTGTCTCCTCGTCAACTATCGCTGATACACTATTCCACTAGAATAATGCAGTCCCCTGAAGCTGCTTGGACGCCAACCTCCTCTTCTGCTCGTCATTGAGCCTTAAATCTGCAAAAATCCTTTTGCAGTGCAACAATTAATTCTCCACTTCAATGGCATCCTCTATTCCCATAAACTACTTCCCTCTTAGCTTCACATAATCACCGCTCATCTTAGAAAAATGATTAACTGTTGGAACCTCTGGAACCCCTGCTCCTGTGGCATTTCCTCCTACCACTCCGGCTGCAACACTTGCCTGCATCATATTCCTGAAAAACTGATACATGGCTTCCATTCCGACTTGCGGGACTTCAGCACCAACATTCTCTGCCTGACCTTGGCCTCTTCCTACATTAGGTCCGGCATTCCTTTTGGTGCTTCCCCCTCCTTGGTTAACTCTGCATCTTCTACCATCCATATCTATATTCAAATCTCATGAGATACAGAAAGATAACCTAATCAAAGATAGATGAATGGAGATAAAGCGCATAATTATATATTGCAAATACAAGTACGTTAATATAGCGTTAACCCAACCCTAAATCTTACTCTAATTTCCTCGGATTTTTGTTTTCAAAACTAATCTTTAGTTAAATTTTTCATAAACCTATGCTCTGATACTAAGTTGTAGCATCCCGTATCTGGAGGCCAAATGCTAAGCACTATGGATGTTGTAGTCATCCACAGTATTAACTTCTGGTGATGAAATACAGCAATGTTAATGGTATCAATAATATCAGAAGCACTTGAATATGGACAAAATCACATATTTCCAAAAACAATAATTTCAATGATTACATTTCAAATAAATCATATCCCAGTTACCAAAATCCCAAACGTAATCCCAGGCATTGATCAAATATAATTTACAACAATACGCCAAAAGCGACATATGAAGATGCCCCCTTGGATGATCAAAGCAATATAGACATAACTGTCTTAATACACAGCGGAAATAATTTTAAAATAGAATTCCTTAATTAGCTATCTGTCAGCCACCTGCTCGTCTTCGGATGCTTTATTCGCCAAAATCTGCTAAAACTTAAACTCTAAGCCTACTCAAATCAAATTTTGAGCACCCGAGAGTTTAAGGGGAAACAAAAACTTCGAGTCAGAATTAAAGCCTGGTATGAATGGTATCTGTTACATCTCATGTTTATTGATAACTAGTGAGACCACGCCCTTAGCGGAACGGGTTTCCTCTCACTAATATCTCTTTTCAAAATCTATATTTTGCAAATTCTTTCCTGCAACTAAACTGGTTAATCAATAGATTTTAATAATATAGCAATATCCATTATGCTAAAAACAGGAAATAAAATAGACTATATGTCTATATCTGAACTATCAGTTCTTTACAGGACTATTTGTCCAAAATTCTGAGCTAACTGTTCTTTTCTGGACTATCTGTCCTAAAACTGGTTATACCAAAATTGCAGTATCTTTTATGCTAGATAATAGGCTATCTGCCCAAAACAGATAAAAAGGGTGGACTAAGTGTCCTTAAAAATTTAGCAAAATCCATTATGCTAATAAATGAACTATCTTTTCATATCAAAGCCGACTGCTCTTTCTAGACTAACTGTCCTCTAGGCTGACTGCCTCAAAATGGACTAACTGTCCGAATTTAAAATGAGCCGACTGCCCAAATTTTCTTTTGGGTTAACTACCCTTCAAAATATCCGAGCTAACTGCTCCACAATATCTGAGCTAACTTCTCTTTAAATTTTCCTTGAAACCTTTTCAAAATGATTTAATCCGTCAAATCATATATATACAAGGAAAATATATCTTTAGCTTTACTGTAAACTATTATTGCCATGTTATATGTACTTTACTCAAAATGATGTTGATGATGTTCAATAAGGATTGTCTATCCTTTAAAATAAGTTAAAGTCCTTTATAACTTAAAACACCTAGGGTATCTGCCTAATTCTTATATTCGCAACCTTTGTTTAAAAACCTTAAACAACCTTTCAAAAACATAGAAGGTAACTCCTTCAAAGTCATTCATAAAACCCCTCGAAAGTATTGAAGGCAACTCCTTCATATCCTTTAATAAACCTTTTGAAATCATTGAAGGTAACTCCTTCTAAACCTTTTAAAAGCCTTCTTTTACAAGCTTTAAAACATATGACATCTGCCTTTAAATCCTTTAAACCGTAGCCTTCCGAAAACATTGCAAAACTATACCTTTCGACCTTGTCGAAAGGTCCTACCTTTCGATCTTGTCGGAAGGTTTCTTTTCGACCTAGTCGAAAGGTTTCACCTTTCGACTTTGTCAAAAGCCTGGGTTACCTCCCCTATAAAACCATTTATAAACCTTTCAAAAGCAATGAAACTCAAAACCTTTTGAAGACATTGGGTTCAATTTAGAAACAGTGGAAGCCTTTCGAAACCCTTCAAAGTTAACTACTTTGAAACCTTTAAAATGTTTCGACTTAAAACATCTGGATTATGCAAAAGGATCAGAAAAACATTGGTGTCGAAAGTAACTGCTTTTAAATCTTTATAAAACATTTCGAAACCATTTGAAGATAATGAAGTGTTGGTGTTGGAACCAACCCTTCGAAATCAATGGAGAGAGGCGGCAAGTTTTTAGAAAACAAAAGATAGCCTTTGACTCCATCTGTGTCGAAAGGTTAGGAAGCGGCAGCTATGCTTTTGGCCTTGTCAAAAGCTATACCTTTCGACTTTGTCGGAAAGTTTCATTTAAAACAAGAAAGCAAACCAATCAAAACCTTTTTCTTTTGAACCTTTTAACAATTTCGAAAGCTCTTTGTCAAAAGCTAGTAGGCGTATTTTCTTTAAACCAAAACAAAACTTCATCTCTATCGAAAGCTATAACCTTTCGTCCCTAAACCTTTCGACCGCTTTTAATTCACTACGTACCAGTTGCTTGATACCATGTGCATTGGTATTTGATCTAGCCAAAAGGTTTGATACCTTTCGACCTAGTTGGAAGGTCTGGAATGAAGGCAGAAGCTCAGCCGAAAGGGTTGAAATAGAAGAAAAACTATTTATTTGTACTTTAAAACAGTTCGTTTGTACCTCACCTGCCTTATTTGTCTAAATTTGATTGGGTGATAGAATTTTATATTCAAAAGTGCAGCTGACTTTCCTTATTTGGAAATTTGAATAATTTTGAAAAAGGCCCTTTCTCCTTTATAATTGTATAAAACATTTAAGTCCCATACCTTAAATAATTTTATATAACTATTAAAATACCTTGAAATATTCTGGAAAAATTCCAAAAAATCAAATAATATGTTCTCTTCAACATATAAAATTTTCGAATCCAAACTATAATTATTTTTCCTATAAATAATTTTATAATCCAAAGTAACCTTTTGTTCCTTAGAAAATTCATAAAAATTCCAAAAAAATTCTGAAAATCAAAACCCATCTCTAAAATAACTTTTTAGACCATGACAAAAATTCGCAAGGCTAACGGATGTCATTTAATAGGGTTTTATCTCAAAACATGTCATAAAATCTATATGAACATAAATAAATCATCAACGTGTGTATATATATATATCATTTTATCTTTCAAAAACATGGCATACCTTTGCAATATCATTCGGAATTAACCTTAAACCGAAACCATAAAAATTTAGAGATGTAAACTTTATTCACCTTTTGCCTTAAAGATTAAGGAGCTTGAGATTTGAATGAGTTTGATTTGAATTTGCTTTCCTTAAGCTTCTCTTTTGTTTCCTCTTCTTCTTCCTTTGTTAATAGTGGTCGGCCAAGCTTTTAATTTTTTGGAAATGGGAGTGAACGTGTGTTATGAAATACACGGCCTAAGGAAGATGATATAGGAATAGACTCTTTCACATAATACCCCTCCTCTAATTTATTTTTAAACCCTTCATTTAATTTATTAGTTAAAAGGCATGGATACCTTCGTTAAATCAAATCTTAATCCCCTTATCAACACATTATTTTATTTAGTCTATCTAACTAAATCTTCTAAATAATATTATCAAAAATCTGGGGTGTTACGCAAGCTGTGTGGGGTTGCTTCCATTAGGGTATTTTTCACATCTACTCTAGATTGGTTTCGGTGGTATGCATGCAGAGATGTGAAATACTCGGATACTCGGTAAGGTTGGCTTAGTCCGACTTGGAGTTTCCAAGATAGTTCCAGAGTATATGACTCTCTCAAGTATATTTTCTAGAGGTATACTTTCGGTGAGGGGGGTGCACCCTCTTAGTCATTGTTGGAAAATTTCTTTTCTTGTTTTTGATTCAAATCTTTGAATTGTTTTCTTAATTACATAGAGAAGTGACTGGAGCTCTTCTAGATGTTTAATTATTTGTGCACATTCTCAAAGTTTAGATTTTGATCTTATGTATGCCCATTATTTCAAGTTAGGGATTTGTTCTAATTCGTTTTCCATTCTTTCATGTATGGATATTGTTCCAATGAGGTAAAATACCCGTTCCATGTTTAGGGGCATAGTCTCATAGAATTATTATATGCCTATCAAATTACTTGAGTTTTCTCACGTTGGTTTTCGAAACTGATTCGGGTGTTATTTTATTATAATGCTCGGGTCAGATTGGATTTTTCCAGGTTGTCGTTGGTGGGACACGAAGCTTATGGAGTAGAGCTAGATGTTTACCTGCCTTGGTATTTTTATTTTCCACTGTATTATTATATATACCCATTGGCAATTGTAAGGTCATGAAATTATAACTATCCAGGTTGATGATATTTGTTTTTTACTCTTATATACCTTGTATCTTAGAATGATGTTTACTGTCTGTATTATATTATATGTTGTCATTCCGCTGTGAGATTCTATTTTCCCTGTTCTTTTTCTTTTTACCCTAACAATCTACCTTTCCAAGAATTGGATGTATTGAG
This sequence comes from Allium fistulosum, assembly GCA_030737815.1. NCBI lineage: Eukaryota > Viridiplantae > Streptophyta > Magnoliopsida > Asparagales > Amaryllidaceae > Allium > Allium fistulosum. The sequence goes on from CM060907.1 coordinate 995,743,569, forward strand.
CGTCGACTTAGGTTGGTCAAAAAGGCGGGTCATTACAGAATGGTATCATAGCCGAAGGTTAAGCGTATTTGTTATTGTCATAAAAACATATTGTGTTAATTGGTCTAGTGAGTTGTTTATGATTTTTGGTCGATACGTGGGATGCAAGGTGTCGATAGGAATTTCTAAACACTCGAATAAGGCAAATAAACATGATATTGATTTTTTGAAAATTTGGTAAATGAAATATTTTACCTAGGATGTATATTTTGTATATACAAAGGAATAAATTTAAAAGTTATGTAGTTATTATGGTGTGTTTGTTTGAAAACGATAATATTTATTCATTACCATTATTATTTGATTTGTTGTGCTCGGATAGTTTAGAAGCATTGACTATTGTTTGATGATTGTTAATTTACGATCGACTAGTTTAGGAACATTTATTTTTAATAATTATGAGTGTCTTAAAATGAACCCCCTGTGAATTAAGTTTCGCAGTTTGACTATAAGGTATTCGGTGAAAACTTTAAGTTAAAAGTCATCTTTTAATAATGTTGAGTAAAATAGTAAGCTTTTAATCAAAGTTTTTTAATGTAATCTAAATGGGAAGACAATACATTTAGAGAATAAATAATTGTGGAAATTTTATTATAATGAAGGGAAGTTATTATATATAATATGATTTTAAAAGTTACGTTTATATGAGTATGATATATAAAATGATTTATATTATTTATAAAGAGCATTTTACAAGTAAAAAAGGGGTTTTGAGAGTTTAAATCCCTGTATTGTTTGAAATGATTTCAAAACGATTATTGAGACAATTAGTGGTAATATTACTTGGAAGTATATATGAAAATAAATATTTCAAAGAGAATTTGTAAGAAACATACATTTTTTTGGATAGTTCGGGGAAAACATCTCGATTAGATTTGTGGTAATTCGAATAATCTTCTAAGTGACGATTGAATGTTTGCCTAGGCGAACGTTGTTGTGCACTTAGTAAATCATTCTCTTTATCATTGTGCGATTGAAATGAGTTCGAATTCGAACGAACCCAAAGTGAGGTTGATGGATAAATTAAAGTTATTTTATATATAAAGAAAAAATATATGTAGTTTGATTTCAAAAAGGATTTTGAAATAAAAATTGAGTATTTAGTCTTAAGTTTCCTTAAAGGAAATTGGTTTAAAATAAAAGTTTTTTTGAATAATAATTTGATAAATGAAAATTTTAAGCTCTTGGATAGAGAAGAGGTAATTTAATTCAAGTTTTTTCTAATGGATTAAATTGGATAGAAAGGTTTTAATAAGCATTTTATTATTAAAACCATAGTTTTTTTGGTAATTATCTAAGCTGTGTAAACTATTTGGTGATATTGGCCCAACCTATAAACATCTTTCCTTTGAATACTCTAAGGTAAAAGGTCGAAGGGTAGACTCAGTTTAAAGAACCATATTTTGTTTGGGCCTTCATTTGAATTTAATAATAGTAAATAAATAAAATAAAACTGACATTTTGTATATACTCTTAGGATGTAGAAGAGTATTATACAAGTAAATAAAGTGGGGCAAGTTTTTATTTAATGTGTTATGAATAAATATCTTTATATAATGTTTATAAACTTAGGTGAAAATTTCTGAAATGATTCGTAAATAATTTTGGTATTGAATGAAATACTAAGTGAAAAATATAAGTGATTTAGAAAATTGGTATAGTCAAGAAACCAGTAAGTATATTTGTATGCTTAGTCTTGTGGCTTAGGAGAATTTAGAGAGTGACCTTTAATTTTGTCTAAGAGAGCTTAGATAATCTTCTAAGCAATAACCAAAGGCTCATGAGCGTAATGGTACGCTTAGGAAATTATCTATATCCTTGGATGACCTAGAAAGTTGTAAATCTAAGAATAAAATTCTAAATCTTGTTTGATGGTCATTTAATATTTTAAATAATGATTAAGTGTTAGTTTATTCCATTATGAAATTTGATTTGATTGATAGTATGATTTTACAGACTACGGTTTATAAAGTTGTTGTTTGTTAGGACTTAAATCCCTGTGCTTCGAAAAAAGGTGATTTCGAAAGAATTTACGAGAGAAATAATAATAGTATTATTTTGAAAACTTTGATGGAGTATTATTATTTCAAAATATTTGAAAAGAGTTTTGTGAAGTTATTTTTAAAATATGTTTGGTTATGACTAAAGTTGGACGAGTGGGAGTTTTTCTATTTGGAAGACTCGCCACTTATATTTGTTTACTCTAGTTGTTGTTTGAGAAGCAATCGGAATACCACTAGATGCTTCATATTGTTTTGATCCTAGAGTTATACCATGCTTCGATAGGAGGAGCCCCCTTCTTGTTATAATTGATTTTGGTTTTGATTTATTTCTCTTTGGAGGAATTTGAAAATATATTTTGAATATAAAATCCCGGACATATAGTTCTAAATTTATCTTTTAAAAAAGATTGGATGCTTAGTATTTTATTATAGAGTATTCCCTATACTTTTTTTTGCATATAGTTGTTATATTGTTTATGTTGTTATTGCTTATTATCGAAGTAGCTTGTGTATTGCTCTTTTTTCAGCATAATTCTTTTTGAATTATGTAAGTACAAGATAGGTATAGGGAAGCAAGAGATAACAATTTGATTTCTTGCACCCCTGCATTCGCATAGAGATAGTGAGTTGCTTGCAAAGATAAAAATCAAACGCAAAATATGTGGTAGATTTAGATATTGACAATTTTATGCCCCAGATATGGGAGGCCACTTGGCTTTTTTTTTCTTTGTTAGTTTGGACCAATTGTGGCGAGTTGTAGTTTTTTTGGATCTAGCTGCACAAAGGAGGTATTGCCAAAAAAATTCGTAATATAAGGAACTTTAAAAGTTTAATAACTCATTTTAATTAATAGTCTTAAACTTAAGGGTTTGGTGACATTATCTTCCTTTAGGAATTCCGGGAACAAAATTCTTTTAAGGGGAGGAGAATGGAAGAATGTAACATCCCGAAATTTTATTGTTCTACTTTTGAATATTTAATTAATTATCTTTCAGAATGATTAATGTTGTTTAAAATTTATAAAGAGATTTTAAAATTTGATTAATTATCTTTTGAGATAATTAATGTCATTTTAAATCTATATAAGATTTTAAATTGGATTTAATTATCTTTTTGGGATAATTAATGTTGTTTGAATTTGTAAAGGTTATTTACCTTAAATATTTTGTAAATTCTTTTTAGATGGGTTTGCAAGGATTGTATAAGTATTTGAAAAGAATTGGAGGTTTAAATATATTCTTAATTATTATTTAACTATAATAAAGTTAATTAATAAATTTATTAATAATGTTTAATGTTAATTAACTGATTTAATAAAAGTGTTCAAAAGATTAATCAATTGATTTAATAAAAGTGATTAAAGTTAATTAACTAATTTAATAAAGGTGTTCAAAGTTAATTAATTATTTAATTAAAGGAGTTGTGAGTTTGATTAATTGTCTCTTGGAATAACTAATGTGATTTTAAATTTATAAATGAATTATATCAATTATCTTTTCGGATGATTAACATTGTTTTAATTTATAAAAGTATTTTAGTTGATTTATTATCTTCCAAGATAGTACATGTTGTTTGAAAATTTATAAATAATAATTTATAAATGAAAAAAATCTTTTAAAAGGAATTATTTTAAAAAATAAAGCTAAGTGTAAATTATTTTGGGTTTATAGTAAACAATGTGTTAATGACATTTGTTTTTTACCCTTCTTTTTAATACACTTGAAAGTATAATTTGCTCTTTAAAAAGAAAATTTTAAAGAGTGTTTTTTTAAGTGTTTTACAAAGATTTGTGATGTGAAAACCAATCACAAGTTCAGATTTTAAAAGTTTAAAAGTTTGATTCGTTTACGAAAAGGATAAGAAATTTAATTTCCGTAAATGATATCGCTTATATGGAAAGGATTTGTCATAAGCTTAGCACTAAACGTCGAGGTACAGAAACTTGTTTCTATCTCGAAGGTTAAAATTATTGTCAATGCAATGCCTAGAAGTAACACAGTCTTAACTTGCCCGACTTCATTTTTAACCGAGAAATAGTATAAGTTTGAAATCGACGACTAATGGTAAGGGTATGAGATTTAATTTCCATATACGATCATTTTGATTATTCCCAATAGTTGATTATTGACTATCGATTCAGCTTTCTTCTTCGTGTATCGTCAATTTAAGACGCTTTGTTGCTCAATTGAGCGTTGATATCCTTTGTCGAAAATGACTAAAACCAAAGCGCAAGTGGGGTCAATCTATGTGGGGTTGCTCCCATTAGGGTATTTTCACATCTACTCTAGATTGGTTTCGGTGGTATGCGCGTGGAGATGTGAAATACTCGGATGCTTGGTAAGGTTGGCAGGGTCCGGCTTGGAGTTCTCGAGAGAGTTCCAGAATATATGACTCTCTCAAGTAAATTTTATAGAGGTATAATTTCGATGAGGGGTGCACCCTCCTAGTCATTGTTGGAAAATTCCTTTCCTTATTTTTGGTTCAAATCTTTGAATTGTTTTCTTAATTGCATCGAGAAGTGACTGGAGCTCTTCTCGATGTTTAATTATTTGTGTGATTTCTTTAAGTTTGTATTTTGATCTTGTTTATGCCCATTCTTTCAAGTTTGTAATTTTTTCTAATTTGTTTTCCATTCTTTCATGTATGGATGTTGTTCCTGTGTGGTAAAAACCCGTTCTATGTTTAGCAGCATAGTCTCACAAACTTATTATATGCCCATCATATTACTTGAGTTTTCTCACGCTGGTTTTCCAGACTGATCCAGATGTTATTTTATTATAATGCTCGGGTCAGATCGAGTTTTTCCAGGTTGTCGTTGGTGGGACACGGAGCACATGTAGTAGAGCTGGAATTTACCAACCGTAGTATTTTTAGTTTCCACTATATTATTATATATATCCATTAACAGTTTTAAGGTCAAGAAGTTATGATTGTCCTGGCTAATGAGCTTTGTTTTTAACTCTGATATACCTTGTATCTTAGAGTGACAGTTTACTATCTTTATTGTATTATATGCTATCATTCTGCTGTGAGATTCTGTTTTCCTTGTTCTTTTACATTTTCTTTTTGCTCTAACAACCCGTCTTTCCGACGATTGGATGTTTGACATTTGAATATCGTAGATGTATTGAGTGTCGACTTTCGATGGTCGAAAAGGTGGGTTGTGACGACCCGCCCTTCTCGACCCTCGAAAATCGACACAAAATACCCCACAGCATAGTATGCTGACAATCGAATGCCGGAAAAGACAGATTGAAATTAAAGAAAGGAGGTAGACGAAGAAGAAACTAAACCAATATCAGAATCTAACCATCGCAGCGGAATAAACTATAATATATAAATACAGATCTTTACACAAAATGAAAACTATATCTGTTTATATACAATACATCACCATCAGAGTATATCATAATACAATCATCAATATCCAGTCAATCAGTCAATACAACAATCACTGCAACGGAATAATACAAGTACGAGAAATACGTCTCGGACTCCAGCTCCTCTCCTGAGCTCCATAGCAACCTATCCTGAAATATACTTGGTCTGACCCGAGCATTATAATAAAATAACACCCGAGTCAGTCTGGAAGCGTAAAAGAAATACATCCAAACTGATTATTAAAGTTTCAAAAATTCTTTGAAAACAAAAGCATCTCGTAAGACCACGCCACAAATAAACATGTCGGGTTTTTACCTTACGGTAGCTAAAACACTTTTTATAAAAATCCTCTGATATTATAATAGTGTCTATAGAAAGTAAAATAGAATCTAGCTGAAATGCTTGCATCTCACATTTCAACAATAGTTGGGCACAATCAAAACCGTACAGGCTCGTAGGGAGAATGGATTTCCAACGAATGACTAGGCACTGGGGTACCACCTGTCACAGTACATGGCCTAGATCAAAGTACCGAGGACCCACCCTAAGTCCCCTGCAACACAAGGCCGGAATCACCTATGGGAAACTCCGAATATAATCACCCCACGGTTGTGATCAGCAACCGCACCACTAAGCCGAAATAAAAGGGACATCTAAACAGGGATGACCATACTCTCCAGTGGGCGCTACCCACGAAGCCTTGCTGCATAACCCCTGATTTTCAGTCATTCCCGGTTGATGAGGCTTGAGGCTAAGCGTTACCTTTATAGAACATATCCCTTTGAATGCCCATCGCCCACCTGACGATGTCACGAAAGCATTCTTCCATACAAGTCCGTCCCGGGTCCGAACGGAACCGAAGGCACTATTCCTACTACATCCATTTTGGAAATATCCTCAGGATTAGTAGCGACTAGCCCTTGCTCTTCACTGCTCCATCTTCGACTCCGAACACGTTACACGAAACGTACAAATCGGATCGAAGTGGTTTTCGAGAAATAAATCTCGATCCCGGTCTCTTCGAAACGATCAACGCATTTGGCCAATATTGATAGTCGGTGATTTAACTATCAATTTGCATTCACAAGCATCTATAAGCATCCATCACACAATAAATAATATCACACATTATTTATTCTTTCCCTTTAATATCTTTAAAAGATATATACTCACATTTCAAAACTTATTTGAAACGAATTCCCAAATTTCTTCCCTTACATGGTAAATCCCTTTACCATTTATTCCCATTGGAAATAACCAAGTTCAAAACAATTTAGGTTCAAAACAGTTAAACATTTTATACTTAAAAATATACTTTAAAGGATATAAATTACTTCTATCTATTTACTCAAAATATAAATTTAGAATAGGTGAAGAAAAACTATTATTAACATATATTCTTTGATTTAAAATAAGGGTTTTGTTTAACTAAATTCAAAATAGCGTTATAAAAGAAAAATGCTAATCTCAATAACTTAAGTCAAAACCAACCTTTAAATAATCCATTTGTAAAAATAATTACTAATATATTCTCAAATCATTATGATTTCTAAATTATTAATCTGTTACTTTAAAAATAACAATTTCTTAAAAATACTCTTTAAACAACTTAAAACTTAACTTTTAATTAAATAAAATCTTTTAAAACACTAACTTGGTTTCCCAGGGAAGTACATTCCCTTTCAAACCTCCCAAAAACCCATCTCATAAATCCAGCCGATTTATTTCAATTCAATTTATGTTTATAACATAAATTCCCAATTCCGTACTTATCTATAACTTCCCCCGAAGTTCAAACACAATTTTCCCATATCCGGAAATTCATTTTTAACATATAGGTTTAAATCATTTTTTTTTATAAAACATTGGAGAATTTATTAATTGAAAATCCATATTTACAATTTACTCACATGAAATCCCAATGAAGAAACGGCTTTCCAAAATATTCTATTAACCCTTAAAATTGTAAATTTATATTCGGAAGCTTCATTTTAGCATATTTTAATTTTTCGGATAACACTATTCATTATTAAAATAAACCATCGTTATTTTAACAATTTCTAATTTCCATAGAACTCGTTCTAGAAATTTATATTTTCCATTTATCGATTGCTAAATTTTCCACTACATTTAAAATCCCTATTTGACCCATTTACATTTTCCATCCAAACCAGATTTCAAATTTTATTCTTTGAAATTCTTATTTTAACCATTCATTTTATTTCGTAAGAACCCCTTTTTAATCCATTCAAAATTAAGTTCAGGATTTATAATTTATACAACAATTTCACAGAACAATTTTAATTCCAGATTTTACCAATCACAACATATAAACAGGTATCACTATCAATTATAAAATAATTGCTACATTGTGAGGAATCCAGTTGGATCCCTCCAACCTATTTCTCCCTGCATCACAAATCTTAGCACATCACATATATAAATATCAATCCAGACTGAAAACAACAATATTATGCAACCAATCACACAGATATTTAAATATCAACTATTTTAACTGTCTAGCATCCAGATGTGAGTGAGAAAAACTCACCTTGAGTTTCGACGAGCGTTTGAAATTTAAATTAAACCGAACGACATTCGATTTAACCCAAATTTTTACTTGCCCGGAATGATTCCCGAACTGCACCATTTCGTAGTGTTCGTCCCTGCGATCCCGGCGTCGCAAATCTCGTTAAAATCTGATAACATACGAGCGAGATATTAAATTTTAAAGTTTGAATTAAATTTAAACAATTTCTTTTTATTATTACCCTAAACGAAATCGGGCCGCTCATCACGAAACAAAACCATTCCCAGTCTTCTTCTCGCGCGCGACACTCCAGGGTTTAAACGAAACCCATCACCACAAAACTAGGGCTTCGAACCGCATCGCCCTTGATCCCCACGTACTCGATCGATAACTACCACACGAACGCTCTAGTCTCCACGCACCCCCACCAGGAATCGCGGCAAACTCAGTCATCTCTGGGCGTGGCAAACCGTGACCGACCCAAGCACGAACGGAGCCAAATCCCATCGCCTCCGATGAACCGTAACCCCTTCCAACCGTTGGATCCCGAGATCTCGACGAGCCTCACGTTTTCCCAGTTGAAAGTTTCTGAAATTATTGAGTGGATTGATCGCGATTTGGAGGAGAAAATCGTTGATTTCCAGCCATTAAACGATAAAAGTGGCGGCTGTTTTTTCTGCTAGGGTTTGATAAATATAAACGTGTATATATAATATTATTTAATATTAATTTAATCTCGTTCTTCAAATTTTAACAACCTATGCAAACGAACTCCAATCCTCACGTTCCGACAGGCTATCCTGGGGTTTTTCCGCGTTTCAGACACAATGGAACGGGTTTCGTAAGCTAATTTGATCGTATGCACGAGATATGAAATTAAACGATCAATTTAAAATTAAATCGGTTATATCGATTTCTAAGCGTTTCGACCTGCCACGGTCAAACGAAAATTCCGATTGCTACGAAAATTGAAATCCGATAATAACTAACTATTACGGATCCAATGGAACTGGTTTCGTCGAATTCCGAGACTGTGCCCCGGAAGGCTATTTTAACTCGTCTATTAAATCGGGCGATTTTCGAAATTAACGAAAACGCATAAAATTTTCACTTTTAAAATTTTATAAAATCCCCAAATATTAATTTATTAACTTTAAAATTCATCTAAAATTCCCACCACACTATTTACACTCAAATAACTCAAACTAAATTTTTAAAACCATTTTTATCACTATTTACATCCAGATTTACCTTTATCTCAAATTCCGAATATTTTATTATTATTTTACATTATTCAAACTCAACTGGAATTACTAAAATTAAAAATTACAGCTTATTCTATTGATTGAACCCGAATCCATTCATTCCAAAATCAATTAAAGGTCCACATTGAACATTTAAAATGAATTAAATGTTCAAATTCAATGGCTTAAAAATACGGGATGTTACATTCCTTCCCCCTTATAAAAATTTCGTCCCCGAAATTTGCTAAGGTAGAAATATACTTACCAATCCATTTACTTACCCAATTGGCTTAGTTAAAAACTTATATTCATTTTCCAAAACCCTTCAGCCCAATTCCACATTCATTTGCTTCATTTACATTCAAAAGCTTTTTGTGGCAACATTGTTTCCAAATAACTTACTAGTTAATAAAAAAATTCCCAAAACCCCAAAAATTTCTAACTCCCAAAATTTCTGGAAAATTTTGGCGGAGTCTCCATTGTACGGAGGAGCTTCTGCGATATCGCAGGATACACAAATATATATACATCGGCTCACACGGCCAGAAACCAAAATATATCACAATATATATATATATATATATCAATTCCCAATTATATTTGCGTAGGCGTACCTTTTTAAGAAAATTTTAAATAGCGAGCGGCTAATATAACGCATATACGCGCTCCAACTCTCTCGAACGCCTTCCGTACCTGTACTAAACTCAAGCAAACTCATCAGTTTTCAAAGATATGAGCATTTTCATAACATTTCCAATATAAATGCAAGCCACACATATCCATTTCATAACCAAGCAAACTTCATCATTAACAATGTTAACCATATTTTATCAACAATTCCAAGATTTTAATCACCTTTCAAATTACTTATTCAAGTCCAACTTCATTTTATTTCACTTGAATGATTTACATTCAAGTTTACTATATACCATTCATATTTATTACAACCAATTCATTCCTATTTCAATATGATTAACATATGTCTTACTTACATTTCTTTATTTTAACTTTAAATTCCCAATTTGATTCACAATTAGATTTTATTTAAATTTGAAGCATTTGCATTTCTTTTATGATCTAATCTCATTCTTATGCAAACATTACTTATTAAAAGGTCAATTCATTCCAATTGATTCAAAATCAATTCCAATTGCTATTTAAATTCAATTGCTTATTCACACTTCAAGATCATCATTTAAGTTAAGTCTATATTAATATCATTCAATCCTGGGTTATGTACAACTCGTACATTCTTATTTTATCTCAATAATTAATTAATACAATTACACATGTATTTCTACTTTATTATTTAACAATTTGCATTCAAGATTACTTAATAAAGCCCATTCACAATCATTTTGTTTTTCCTCATTGCTTAAGTTCTTCTCACAATATTTTCATTATCTTCCTATATCAATTTTATTTGATTTCCATTTGATTCTCATCCAATCAAATTCCAATTCATTTACAAACTTTAACGTTCTTTGTTTATTTACTCAATCCATGTACAAATTTATTTTATTAACAAAGAGACCATTTAAATTATTTCTCTCATTTGAATTTTATTTACAATTCAAATCATTTCTATTATAATCTAATTCCATTATCCATTCATACTTCCAATATTTATTACCAAAATTAAATCCCATTCCAGAACTGGGTCTTTATTTTACTTTCCAAATTTTAACAACTATCAAAATTCACCCATGCCAATACAAATTCATTTAATTTAGCTTACAAAAAATTCATTTCCAACCAATCATCTTAGATTTAATTGAGTAAGCATTTACTACATTCAACATCATTTCAACTAAATTAAATTTCCTTTCAAATTTGATTCTTATCCAAATTTATTCCAAGTTTACTTGAAATTTTGTTTAGCCAAATTAAATTCATCCACTTCCTTTACTACTTCAATAAGAATTGAATTCCATACAATATTGTTTATAATGCAACTGAATTTTGAATTTCACTTCAATCCAATTTATTCCTTCATAAATAAGTTTAAAACTCATTTGCCATTTTAAGTTTATTCACATCTTTTATATCTCACTTTACCTTATCTTACTTTATATTTCATTTAAGAATTTAGTTTTGAATTCACCATACCATTCAACCATTTCCCATTTATGATTATAATTCCACTTACTTGTATTTACAACCAAATTTTCCATCTTTAGGTTCATCAACTTATTTATTTAAAAGTTTATATTGCTCATTTTAATCCATTTACATCTTATAATCACAATTCCAATTTCTATACGTATGTATCTCTAAATTCTTAAGGATAAATTTTTATTTCACCTTAATCCTTTGCAAATTTTAAATCCACAATTTCAGATTATAAGTATAACACTTAATAGTTTATGGGTAAAATTTGTTACATAATGCCCATAGTTACAAAGTCATTTTACTTTCAACTTAACCCAATCAAATTAATGTCATATTTAACTTATCCCAAGTTAAATTCAAATTTCTATTCACTTCAATATACTCAAATTAAATTTTAATTTCAGGATGAAAATTTCATTTTACTTTCTTACTTAAATCATCTTTCCTTTCTCACTTAAATCAACTTTACTTTCAAGATTATAGTTGATTTATTCCAAATTTTACCTTTTTATTTTAAACAGAATTCCCAGAATTCAATTTACTCGGATTTATTTCAAACCAGTTTGAAATAAAAATAACACATTTCCATTTGATATTCAAATCAAATCCTAAATTCCAAAACAATCTGCTTTTACCAAACAATTTTCCCCTTTTAAAATTGTTTAAAACAACTTGTATATAAACAAGTATAAACAAATATCTTAACCAATCACCACGGAAGCAATCCATCACTTTAGAAACTCGAAAATTAATTCTGATGATGTGGCCAGCATCATCAGGATTATTTTCCAGCGACTGTAGTGAGTTCAGTGCTTTCCACTTCCAAAATTCACCTCAAATCAATTTCCATTCGAAAATATTTTCCAAAATATACTCCATCATTAACTTCAAAACCTTTGGAAAACATTTCAACATTCCCAAGGTTTCTAAATTTTTCCAAACCTTTGTTTAAATTCATTTGAAATCCCTTTCAAAAATTTCCGAGCTAAAAATTCCGGTTTAAATCAAATTTCAATTTCACTTCTTCTTATTTAAACATATTCAATCAATTCCATTTGTTTATAAACCATTTTAATATTTTAAATTCTTATTTGCTTAGAAATCATTTCAAATTTTAGAACATACTTTAATTTCTTATTTGATTATAGAAGAAACAACCAACAAACATCCAATACATATATAATAATTTAGAAAATTATTTCTTTATATCAAAATATAATTTTGGGTAAAATTATTTCATTTACCCACTTTAAAAACAATACTATGTCGGTTTATCTTGTTTAAGAGTTTAGAAACCCCTATCGATACGGTTGTACTTCCCATACCGACCAGAATTCATAAACACTCAACTGATAGGTCAACACAGTATAAAAACAATTTTATATCCACTAACAAGTACGCTTTCATAACTATTATTACACTCAACTCATTATAGAGTACTCCTGACTCTATTATTATGAGTAATTTCCCACCAAAGCCTAGGTTGTCGCCAACCTAAGCTCTGATACCACGTGTGACGACCCGCCCTTCTCGACCCTCGAAAATCGACACAAAATACCCCACAGTATAGTATGCCGACAATCGAATGCCGGAAAAGACAGATTGAAATTAAAGAAAGGAGGTAGACGAAGAAGAAACTAAACCAATATTAGAATCTAACCATCGCAGCAGAATAAACTATAATATATAAATACAGATCTTTACACAAAATGAAAACTATATCTGTTTATATACAATACATCACCATCAGAGTATATCATAATACAATCATCAATATCCAGTCAATCAGTCAATACAACAATCACTGCAGCGGAATAATACAAGTACGAGAAATACGTCTCGGACTCCAGCTCCTCTCCTGAGCTCCATAGCAACCTATCCTGAAATATACTCGGTCTGACCCAAGCATTATAATAAAATAACACCCGAGTCAGTCTGGAATACCAGCGTAAAAGAAATACATCCAAACTGATTATTAAAGTTTCAAAAATTCTTTGAAAACAAAAGCATCTTGTAAGACCACGCCACAAATAAACATGTCGGGTTTTTACCTTACGATAGCTAAAACACTTTTTATAAAAATCCTCTGATATTATAATAGTGTCTATAGAAAGTAAAATAGAATCTAGCTGAAATGCTTGCATCTCACATTTCAACAATAGTTGGGCACAATCAAAACCGTACAGGCTCGTAGGGAGAATGGATTTCCAACGAATGACTAGGCACTGGGGTACCACCTGTCACAATACGTGGCCTAGATCACAGTACCGAGGACCCACCCTAAGTCCCCTACAACACAAGGCCGGAATCACCTATGGGAAACTCCGAATATAATCACCCCACGGTTGTGATCAGCAACCGCACCACTAAGCTGAAATAAAAGGGACATCTAGACAGGGATGACCATACTCTCCAGTGGGCGCTACCCACGAAGCCTTGCTGCATAACCCCTGATTTTCAGTCATTCCCGGTTGATGAGGCTTGAGGCTAAGCGTTACCTTTATAGAACATGTGACGCCCCACCTCTATGCTCATAATAACAAAGAGTATTAAAAGAAATACTGTCTATTATTACGAAGAATAAGGCTGGATAGGAGCGACCATCCCAATTGGCCTTACACTAATATTGGTTATCTCGATAGGAGTGGTATATACTTTTTATTTTTCATCTATTATTTATTTACTCCCATCGACATATTCAATTATCAGTATAAAACAAACTGCGATAGTTCATAATAGTTTAGGACATTAGATATAACAATAACACAGATAATATAAGTGCGGAACACAGATTAACAAAAATCTCATATATATATAACCGATGTCAGTTACAATATAGTTGACACGATACATATGATACAACTACAACTGTCGACTCTAGAAGTTATATATACAAGTACATTATCGACTAATATACATGAATACATATCGTTCTATACAATGACACGACTACTACAAAATGACACTGACAACTTCAAAAGATGTGAAAAGTCTTCAAATCCTGAACAGCAACTCAAAGAAGAAAATCTACAACCTGAAATAACTCGGGTCTGACCCGAGTATTACATTCAAAAGAAAATAATACACGGGTCAGTCTAATTCAAACTCAGTTATTAGTGCACAGAAGCAATTATAATCAAACATCAAATAAAAGACAGTCACAGAAATCTCGTATATCCAACTCCTCGATAAAAGAATCGGATAACGGTAGATATAACATTAAACAGTGTTAAACGACAAATCAGCAATCCAAATCAATTTAAACAATTGAAATGTCAATTTAAAAACAACAATGCTGATTGGCTGCAGTACACGCTAACGTGTACTGCCTCGCCAATACAGTCTATGAAATACTCAGAAGATCAATGAATCCAAAAGTCAACGGATCCAACTCAAATCAAAATGAACCATTTCAAAATACAACTTCAAAGTATTGAATTGAACCAACGAAATAATTTTACGATCGAAATATCAACTAAATCTGTCAATCCTGTTAGGGCTGCAGTACACGCACGCGTGTACTGCCTTGCCACTACAAAACAACTCAAAACAATACTAAACAAGATCAGAGGCAACAAGTGAAACAAGTTCAACATGTCGCAAAGCAAGGCACAGGGAAATAGAAAACTGAAGGCGAGAGCACCAAAGATATGGCACTACAACACTCAACAGAAAAGACCTGGATCAGCCTCATTAGAACATAAGGTCACCAGTGAAGCAAAATAACAAAATGCAAATGATACAAGACATCAATGCAATGTATCAGATTCGAGAAAAAGGCAGTGCGGCTGCGTAAAACTTCAACTAAGAGAATACGAAATGTGTACACAAGTGATAGTATATAACAAACTGCACATGGCAATTTAATCAGGGTACACGGTGAAACAGATCAAGTAACATCAAGTAAAGAACTCGACCAGTGAACAAAGTGATACGGGGAACTCAAAAGCAACTACTCAGTGACCAGTGATGAACAACTGGTCAAAATCAAAGCATGTACACAGCAACATTCAAGTGTACAAGACAAGTATGCAAAGAGCAACATGAAGACTGGAATGAAGGACCCAATTTGTTCGACTACACAGTTGCAATGTCAATAAAGTAAACAAGGAAGTCAAATATAAAACTGCAACTACAAAAGAATGCAACTACCAATGTAGACTAACATATATTATACCCTGTAACCAGAAGTATATATGAAGGCAAAACTCACTAAACAAGTGCAAACTATATGTATAAGAACAAGACCCCAATGGTAACAAGCTGCAGTCTCAACCAGATGATGAGCTCGAAGTCAAGGCATAAGCAAACGAGCAACCATCAAGATTCAAAATCAGTAATACTATGAAACCAAGATTTGACTGTCTAAACCAATCCAAAGAAATGAACTGGTAGGAGCAAAGACAGTACGCAAGTCAAGGACCAGAGACCAGTGCACCAGACAGTTGTGAATCAACCACTAACATGAAGTGTGGATACGAAATGATACAGGATGCAACTACACAAGGAAGATTGATAGAGTGCAGACGCAAGTGGTACAAGTCATGTTAACTGTCAACAATGTAATGACAGGAAGATAACTACAACGAACTCAAGTGAATGCACACATCAGCCGAGATCAATACAACATGGAACTACAGATTAACGTGTATCATAAACAATTCGAAAACAGTGAAGTCGAATTTCCATGGATACAAGAAAATAACCAAAAGCAATAGCAGCCTTGAACAAGGACAACTGCAGTTTGTACTCAAGTCAGGTTATGACAGTGACGAAGTCACAGAGGAAAAACAATAACCAAGTTCAAAATCAAAGTCGAAGCTATCAGACGTCAGGAAATCAGAGAACAAGGTTCAAAATCATCAAATACAGCAAAATCGAATAGCCGAGATAACCATTCGACTATTTCGAATGATCAAACCCGAAAGTCACGTAAGAGGTTCACATGGCGATATAAATTTCCAAACGAAATCGAACAGTACACAACAAACTCAGAAAACATATACGAACGAGAATCATCAATTTCGAACGCTAATAAGCTCAAGTTAGAATTAGATGTGAGTATAATATACTCACCTTTTCGACGCGACTCGAAGGAACTCGAACGAGCACGAATTTGAGGATCGAACAGCTTCGAGTAGAAGCTGTGGCTTCCCTATGTCGAACGAAGCCAAGCACGCGATGATCGAAGGAGCAAGCGACCTAAAATCATCACTCAAACGCTCTAACAAAAGTCGGAGCCCCTGATTTTCACGAGCCCTAATTTTGAAAAGAGGGACGAAGGCGAGCCACCATTTTTTTTCTTTGTTTGGTTAGGGTTATTGAACGAGAAAATGAATTGGTTCACCGGTTTAATTGAATCTCGGCATCAAAATAAAGCAAGGGATGGGCTCCATTTCAAAAGCCCATCAACACTAACCAATCTTTTATTAAAGAATTTTACAACTTAAAAAGAATTTCAATTCGATCAAAATTGCTGATAGAAATTTGTTATCAATTTCAATCGTCTAGTGACGATAACAAACTTTTACAAAAAGGATTCTGATTCGATTAAAATCTACATTAGCAATTAACAATGATTTAATCGTCATTTATAAACTGACGCGAAAAACCGGGTTGTTACAGACTCCCCTCCTTAAAGAAATTGCGTCCACGCAATCATAGGGAATAAATGGATAAAAGGTAACAACCAAAAGAGCATGGCAATGTCGAATGTATAAGCAAAGCAAGTGTCAGCGGGGAAGTGTTAGATAAGAAATCAAAAGGTTCGACTGCTTCAAATCAAAAGAATCAACATCGTGGGAATCATGGATCAAAATCAGACGACTAACAAAAGCAAGAACAATCGAGTTCCAGCAACTAAAAGAGAAGGAAAACAGAGCAGAAATCCCATACAGAGCACGAATTGAATGTGAGTAAATCAAATTACTCACCTGAATTGCCAGAGAAAAAGAGGAAGCTCAAATCTCAAAAATCGCAAATATTCAATCATCAAAAACGATAATCAAATTTCTCAAATCAACAAATATTCGATTATCACAAACGATAATCAAATTTAAAATTCAACAAATATTCGATTATCAAAAACGATAATCAAATTTCTCAAATCAACAAATATTTAATTATCAAAAGCGATAATTAAAGCTCAAATCAGCAAATATTTAATTATCAAAAGCGATAATTAAATCTCAAATCAACAAATATTTAATTATCAAAAGCGATAATTAAATCTCAAATCAACAAATATTTAATTATCAAAAGCGATAATTAAATCTCAAATCAACAAATATTTAATTATCAAAAGCGATAATTAAATCTCAAATCAACAAATATTTAATTATCAAAAGCGATAATTAAATCTCAAATCAACAAATATTTAATTATCAAAAGCGATAATTAAATCTCAAATCAGCAAATATTTAATTATCAAAAGCGATAATTAAATCTCAAATCAGCAAATATTTAATTATCAAAAGCGATAATTAAATCTCAAATCAACAAATATTTAATTATCAAAAGCGATAATTAAATCTCAAATCAACAAATATTTAATTATCAAAAGCGATAATTAAATCTCAAATCAACAAATATTTAATTATCAAAAGCGATAATTAAATCTCAAATCAGCAAATATTTAATTATCAAAAGCAATAATTAAATCTCAAATCAACAAATATTTAATTATCAAAAGCGATAATTAAATCTCAAATCAACAAATATCTAATTATCAAAAGTGATAATTAAATCTCAAATCAGCAAATATTTAATTATCAAAAGCGATAATTAAATCTCAAATCAGCAAATATTTAATTATCAAAAGCGATAATTAAATCTCAAATCAGCAAATATTTAATTATCAAAAGCGATAATTAAATCTCAAATCAGCAAATATTTAATTATCAAAAGCGATAATTAAATCTCAAATCAGCAAATATTTAATTATCAAAAGCGATAATTAAATCTCAAATCAGCAAATATTTAATTATCAAAAGCGATAATTAAATCTAAAATCAACAAATATCTAATTATCACAAGCGATAATTAGAAACAACAAATATCCGATTATCAAAAACGATAATCAGAACTCATATCAACAAATATCTAATTATCACAAGCGATAATTAGAAACAACAAATATCCGATTATCAAAAACGATAATCAGAACTCATATCAACAAATATCCAATTATCACAAGCGATAATTAGAAACAACAAATATCCGATTATCAAAAACGATAATCAGAACTCATATCAACAAATATCTAATTATCACAAGCGATAATTAGAAACAACAAATATCCGATTATCAAAAACGATAATCAGAACTCATATCAACAAATATCCAATTACCTGCAGATAATTGGAAACAACAAATATCTAGAAATAAATTAAGAAGACTAGAAAATCAACATAAAAGCTTGGATCGATCCCATCAGATGGCGAGTTTTTAATTCGCCGCATGTGCATCTCAGAGTGGCCGAAGCCTACCAAGTACTCAACATAATTTTGGCGCCCATCAGATTGACCCGAAGGTCCGCAGAGTGACCCGAAGGTCTAGTACTGGTATTTGACCCGAAGGTCCGCAGAGTGGCCCGAAAGCCCAACAAATGACCCGAAGGTCCAACAAATGACCCGAAGGTCCTCATAGTGGCTCGAAAGCACACAAAATCATCAAATATTTCAATTAACGAGTCTGGAATTAACCGAAATAGCAAACGCACATGTCCCATACCACGTGTTTTACTAAATCGTTTGATTCTCTTCATCGTTTCCTTGAAAGTGCAAAATTGTGTATTTTGTAAAAATACATTTCACATTCTCAAACGGACAAGTCCGGAATTAAGCGAATCAGTAAAAGAAAGGGGTCATAGTCCTCGATTTTGCTGAAACGTTTAAATCGCTTCCTCATTCTTTTGAAAGCGCAAATTGTTAAAATTTCTGAAAACAATTTTTTTTTTTGTAAAAATAACAATTCACATTCTCAACTGGACAAGTCCGGAGTTAAGCGAATCAGTAAAAGAAAGGGGTCATAGTCCTCGATTTTGCTGAAACGTTTAAATCGCTTCCTCATTCTTTTGAAAACGCAAACCGTTACAAATTTATAAAACAATTTTCATTTTTAAAACGAGTTTCCAATCACGTGATTAAAGCAGCAATATTAGTAACAATTTCGATAAGGAAATTGTACTTCTCAAAATACCGTAAAAACGGTCACAAATCAGTATTGCAGAATAACCGCTTGAAAATCCACTTTTAAAACTTGACGGTTACTAAAGCCAAGGTGACAGTAATTTTTAAACGTCAAAATCTCATCAAAATAATTTACATCAAAATGTAATATCAGTGAATTTTCATTCATCAAAACGCCACAAAACACCGTGCTTCAAAATATAGCATTGGTGTAAAATCCCGTTATAAAAATAACGGCAACAAAATACGTTTCATAACCAAGCATCGGTTCAACGTAAAATAAATGCAATAACGTGCAATTCAAATTTTTGCACGTACTACAAAATGAACAAAGAAATCATTCGAATGTATCTTCAATTAAGATAATTCAAAACAACAAAAATCTAATCAATAGATGATTAGTACAAAAGAAAGCCAGTGGAAATTTCAACAAAAATCACATAACTGTAATTTCTTCGAATCCTCAATTCGGATTCGAAATTCTCAAAGAAACAAAATAATTACAGCTATGTAAACAACAAATGAAATTCATATCAATTTCGTATTTTGATTTTTAAATCAAAAAGATTGTCAGTTGTACTCAGCGAAGACAGTTTCACTGTTTCCGCTGCGCACTCTGATAAACCGAACACAATTCAATCAAATCAACAAAACACAGTTTCACTTTTTATTTTTAAATAATGATATTTAAAAACTTGCATCAAAATTTCAAAACTTTAGTTTTGACTCAAATCACAGATAAAACATCGACTAATAGTTGTAACATATGTTCCATCCAAGTTATGTTTTATATTATGTCCATAAACCCCAAGCTCTGATACCAACTGTGACGCCCCACCTCTATGCTCATAATAACAAAGAGTATTAAAAGAAATACTGTCTATTATTACGAAGAATAAGGCTGAATAGGAGCGACCATCCCAATTGGCCTTACACTAATATTGGTTATCTCGATAGGAGTGGTATATACTTTTTATTTTTCATCTATTATTTATTTACTCCCATCGACATATTCAATTATCAGTATAAAACAAACTGCGATAGTTCATAATAGTTTAGGACATTAGATATAACAATAACACAGATAATATAAGTGCGGAACACAGATTAACAAAAATCTCATATATATATAACCGATGTCAGTTACAATATAGTTGACACGATACATATGATACAACTACAACTGTCGACTCTAGAAGTTATATATACAAGTACATTATCGACTAATATACATGAATACATATCGTTCTATACAATGACACGACTACTACAAAATGACACTGACAACTTCAAAAGATGTGAAAAGTCTTCAAATCCTGAACAGCAACTCAAAGAAGAAAATCTACAACCTGAAATAACTCGGGTCTGACCCGAGTATTACATTCAAAAGAAAATAATACATGGGTCAGTCTAATTCAAACTCAGTTATTAGTGCACAGAAGCAATTATAATCAAACATCAAATAGAAGACAATCACAGAAATCTCGTATATCCAACTCCTCGATAAAAGAATCGGATAACGGCAGATATAACACTAAACAGTGTTAAACGACAAATCAGCAATCCAAATCAATTTAAACAATTGAAATGTCAATTTAAAAACAACAATGCTGATTGGCTGCAGTACACGCTAACATGTACTGCCTCGCCAATACAGTCTATGAAATACTCAGAAGATCAATGAATCCAAAAGTCAACGGATCCAACTCAAATCAAAATGAACCATTTCAAAATACAACTTCAAAGTATTGAATTGAACCAACGAAATAATTTTACGATCGAAATATCAACTAAATCTGTCAATCCTGCTAGGGCTGCAGTACACGCACGCGTGTACTGCCTCGCCACTACAAAACAACTCAAAACAATACTAAACAAGATCAGAGGCAACAAGTGAAACAAGTTCAACATGTCGCAAAGCAAGGCACAGGGAAATAGCAAACTGAAGGCGAGAGCACCAAAGATATGGCACTACAACACTCAACAGAAAAGATGCGGATCAGCCTCATTAGAACATAAGGTCACCAGTGAAGCAAAATAACAAAATGAAAATGATACAAGACATCAATGCAATGTATCAGATTCGAGAAAAAGGCAGTGCGGCTGCGTAAAACTTCAACTAAGAGAATACGAAATGTGTACACAAGTGATAGTATATAACAAACTGCACATGGCAATTTAATCAGGGTACACGGTGAAACAGATCAAGTAACATCAAGTAAAGAACTCGACCAGTGAACAAAGTGATACGGGGAACTCAAAAGCAACTACTCAGTGACCAATGATGAACAACTGGTCAAAATCAAAGCATGTACACAGCAACATTCAAGTGTACAAGACAAGTATGCAAAGAGCAACATGAAGACTGGAATGAAGGACCCAATTTGTTCGACTACACAGTTGCAATGTCAATAAAGTAAACAAGGAAGTCAAATATAAAACTGCAACTACAAAAGAATGCAACTACCAATGTAGACTAACATATATTATACCCTGTAACCAGAAGTATATATGAAGGCAAAACTCACTAAACAAGTGCAAACTATATGTATAAGAACAAGACCCCAATGGTAACAAGCTGCAGTCTCAACCAGATGATGAGCTCGAAGTCAAGGCATAAGCAAACGAGCAACCATCAAGATTCAAAATCAGTAATACTATGAAACCAAGATTTGACTGTCTAAACCAATCCAAAGAAATGAACTGGTAGGAGCAAAGACAGTACGCAAGTCAAGGACCAGAGACCAGTGCACCAGACAGTTGTGAATCAACCACTAACATGAAGTGTGGATACGAAATGATACAGGATGCAACTACACAAGGCAGATTTATAGAGTGCAGACGCAAGTGGTACAAGTCATGTTAACTGTCAACAATGTAATGACAGGAAGATAACTACAACGAACTCAAGTGAATGCACACATCAGCCGAGATCAATACAACATGGAACTACAGATTAACGTGTATCATAAACAATTCGAAAACAGTGAAGTCAAAATTCCATGGATACAAGAAAATAACCAAAAGCAATAGCAGTCTTGAACAAGGACAACTGCAGTTTGTACTCAAGTCAGGTTATGACAGTGACGAAGTCACAGAGGAAAAACAATAACCAAGTTCAAAATCAAAGTCGAAGCTATCAGACGTCAGGAAATCAGAGAACAAGGTTCGAAATCATCAAATACAGCAAAATCGAATAGCCGAGATAACCATTCGACTATTTCGAATGATCAAACCCGAAAGTCACGTAAGAGGTTCACATGGCGATATAAATTTCCAAACGAAATCGAACAGTACACAACAAACTCAGAAAACATATACGAACGAGAATCATCAATTTCGAATGCTAATAAGCTCAAGTTAGAATTAGATGTGAGTATAATATACTCACCTTTTCGACGCGACTCGGAGGAACTCGAACGAGCACGAATTTGAGGATCGAACAGCTTCGAGTAGAAGCTGTGGCATCCCTATGTCGAACGAAGCCAAGCACACGATGATCGAAGGAGCAAGCGACCTAAAATCATCACTCAAACGCTCTAACAAAAGTCGGAGACCCTGATATTCACGAGCCCTAATTTTGAAAAGAGGGACGAAGGCGAGCCACCATTTTTTTTTCTTTGTTTGGTTAGGGTTATTGAACGAGAAAATGAATTGGGTCACCGGTTTAATTGAATCTCGGCATCAAAATAAAGCAAGGGATGGGCTCCATTTCAAAAGCCCATCAACACTAACCAATCTTTTATTAAAGAATTTTACAACTTAAAAATAATTTCAATTCGATCAAAATTGCTGATAGAAATTTGTTATCAATTTCAATCGTCTAGTGACGATAACAAACTTTTACAAAAAGGATTCCGATTCGATTAAAATCTACATTAGCAATTAACAATGATTTAATCGTCATTTATAAACTGACGCGAAAAACCGGGTTGTTACAGAACATATCCCTTTGAATGCCCATCGCCCACCTGACGATGTCACGAAAGCATTCTTCCATACAAGTCCGTCCCGGGTCCGAACGGAACCGAAGGCACTATTCCTACTACATCCATTTTGGAAATATCCTCAGGATTAGTAGCGACTAGCCCTTGCTCTTCACTGCTCCATCTTCGACTCCGAACACGTTACACGAAACGTACAAATCGGATCGAAGTGGTTTTCGAGAAATAAATCTCGATCCCAGTCTCTTCGAAACGATCAACGCATTTGGCCAATATTGATAGTCGGTGATTTAACTATCAATTTGCATTCACAAGCATCCATAAGCATCCATCACACAATAAATAATATCACACATTATTTATTCTTTCCCTTTAATATCTTTAAAAGATATATACTCACATTTCAAAACTTATTTAAAACGAATTCCCAAATTTCTTCCCTTACATGGTAAATCCCTTTACCATTTATTCCCATTGGAAATAACCAAGTTCAAAACAATTTAGGTTCAAAACAGTTAAACATTTTATACTTAAAAATATACTTTAAAGGATATAAATTACTTCTATCTATTTACTCAAAATATAAATTTAGAATAGGTGAAGAAAAACTATTATTAAGATATATTCTTTGATTTAAAATAAGGGTTTTGTTTAACTAAATTCAAAATAGCGTTATAAAAGAAAAATGCTAATCTCAATAACTTAAGTCAAAACCAACCTTTAAACAATCCATTTGTAAAAATAATTACTAATATATTCTCAAATCATTATGATTTCTAAATTATTAATCTGTTACTTTAAAAATAACAATTTATTAAAAATACTCTTTAAACAACTTAAAACTTAACTTTTAATTAAATAAAATCTTTTAAAACACTAACTTGGTTTCCCAGGGAAGTACATTCCCTTTCAAACCTCCCAAAAACCCGTCTCATAAATCCAGCCGATTTATTTCAATTCAATTTATGTTTATAACATAAATTCCCAATTCCGTACTTATCTATAACTTCCCCCGAAGTTCAAACACAATTTTCCCATATCCGGAAATTCATTTTTAACATATAGGTTTAAATCATTTTTTTTAATAAAACATTGGATAATTTATTAATTGAAAATCCATATTTACAATTTACTCACATGAAATCCCAATGAAGAAACGGCTTTCCAAAATATTCTATTAACCCTTAAAATTGTAAATTTATATTCGGAAGCTTCATTTTAGCATAATTTAATTTTTCGGATAACACTATTCATTATTAAAATAAACCATCGTTATTTTAACAATTTCTAATTTCCATAGAACTCGTTCTAGAAATTTATATTTTCCATTTATCGATTGCTAAATTTTCCACTAAATTTAAAATCCCCATTTGACCCATTTACATTTTCCATCCAAACCAGATTTCAAATTTTATTCTTTGAAATTCTTATTTTAACCATTCATTTTATTTCGTAAGAACCCCTTTTTAATCCATTCAAAATTAAGTTCAGGATTTATAATTTATACAACAATTTCACAGAACAATTTTAATTCCAGATTTTACCAATCACAACATATAAACAGGTATCACTATCAATTATAAAATAATTGCTACATTGTGAGGAATCCAGTTGGATCCCTCCAACCTGTTTCTCCCTGCATCACAAATATTAGCACATCACAT
Organism: Allium fistulosum; assembly: GCA_030737815.1. Lineage (NCBI taxonomy): Eukaryota > Viridiplantae > Streptophyta > Magnoliopsida > Asparagales > Amaryllidaceae > Allium > Allium fistulosum. The sequence continues at coordinate 995,768,675 of CM060907.1, forward strand.
ATATAAATATCAATCCAGACTGAAAACAACAATATTATGCAACCAATCACACAGATATTTAAATATCAACTATTTTAACTGTCTAGCATCCAGATGTGAGTGAGAAAAACTCACCTTGAGTTTCGACGAGCGTTTGAAATTTAAATTAAACCGAACGACGTTCGATTTAACCCAAATTTCTACTTGCCCGGAATGATTCCCGAACTGCACCATTTCGTAGTGTTCGTCCCTGCGATCCCGGCGTCGCAAATCTCGTTAAAATCTGATAACATACGAGCGAGATATTAAATTTTAAAGTTTGAATTAAATTTAAACAATTTCTTTTTATTATTACCCTAAACGAAATCGGGCCGCTCATCACGAAACAAAACCATTCCCAGTCTTCTTCTCGCGCGCGACACTCCAGGGTTTAAACGAAACCCATCACCACAAAACTAGGGCTTCGAACCGCATCGCCCTTGATCCCCACGTACTCGATCGATAACTACCACACGAACGCTCTAGTCTCCACGCACCACCACCAGGAATCGCGGCAAGCTCGGTCATCTCTGGGCGTGGCAAACCATGACCGACCCAAGCACGAACAGAGCCAAATCCCATCGCCTCCGATGAACCGTAACCCCTTCCAACCGTTGGATCCCGAGATCTCGACGAGCCTCACGTTTTCCCAGTTGAAAGTTTCTGAAATTATTGAGTTGATTGATCGCGATTTGGAGGAGAAAATCGTTGATTTCCAGCCATTAAACGATAAAAGTGGCGGCTGTTCTTTCTGCTAGGGTTTGATAAATATAAACGTGTATATATAATATTATTTAATATTAATTTAATCTCGTTCTTCAAATTTTAACAACCTATGCAAACGAACTCCAATCTTCACGTTCCGACAGGCTATCCTGGGGTTTTTCCGCGTTTCGGACACAATGGAACAGGTTTCGTAAGCTAATTTGATCGTATGCATGAGATATGAAATTAAACGATCAATTTAAAATTAAATCGGTTAATTCGATTTCTAAGCGTTTCGAGCTGCCACGGTCAAACGACAATTCTGATTGCTACGAAAATTGAAATCCGATAATAACTAACTATTACGGATCCAATGGAACTAGTTTCGTCGAATTCCGAGACTGTGCCCCGGAAGGCTATTTTAACTCGTCTATTAAATCGGGCGATTTTCGAAATTAACGAAAACGCATAAAATTTTCACTTTTAAAATTTTATAAAATCCCCAAATATTAATTTATTAACTTTAAAATTCATCTAAAATTCCCACCACACTATTTACACTCAAATAACTCAAAGTAAATTTTTAAAACCATTTTTATCACTATTTACATCCAGATTTACCTTTATCTCAAATTCCGAATATTTAATTATTATTTTACATTATTCAAACTCAACTGGAATTACTAAAATTAAAAATTACAACTTATTCTATTGATTGAACCCGAATCCATTCATTCCAAAATCAATTAAGGGTCCACATTGAACATTTAAAATGAATTAAATGTTCAAATTCAATGGCTTAAAAATACGGGATGTTACATGGGTTGTTACACTTTCAACGATCGACTAAGTATACTTCATTCATTGCAACCAAGAATGACTCTCTAATATCAATATCTTTTGTTTCAGAACTAAAAGCAAGATTTTCAGTAAGGTGAATTGCGCTTTAATAATCAAAATTCAGTGCCACACTCTCATGCATAGAACTTAATTCATACAACAAACACTTTTAATAAAGTATCTTCTTATCTACCTCAACAATAACTATCAACTCAACATTTGTAGTAGACTATGCAAATACTAATTGCAACATCGCTCTTTAGCTAATAGTTGTACCAACAAGAGTAAAAATATAACCAGAAATTGAATTCCTTCGATCTCTGTTCCAACTTAATCAAATTCGCAATAACCAACTAAACTGCAATCCTTTCTACTTCCACCAAAGTTAAGCCCATAATCTAAAGTTCCCTAAGATAACTCAATATGACTTTAACTACTTCCCAATATGACTTCCCAAGGTTAGCCATATAATGAATAACCACCCCAATAACGTGAGCAAATCAACCTTAGTACACACTATGGCATACATAAAATTACCATCTACACTTGCATATGGCACCTTTTCTATATTAAACTGACTAAGAACCTTTGAATATATTCTCTTTGAGTCAAGTAGGGGTCGATGAAAATTCCTTTCTTATTTCCATTCATTTCATATTAGGTATGCCTAACACTTCTTATGTTGAAATGAGCAAAGAAACCAAAGTAGCTTATTGGGGAAAGTCGTTGGATTTGATACATTAGCGTCAATGCATCCAATACCAACATTTGATTTTTTTTATACAATAAGAGTGCTACTTTATTCAAGTGGAGCACTCATTTTGATGTCTTAGTAGTTTAAACTCATGACCTTTAGAATCACATTCTAGAGTGCTATACACTTGCTAATTAAGCTAATGGTCCTTGACGTCAACGCTTAAATTTTTGAAAATTACCCTAATCCCCTATTAATTCCTCATGTACATGATTTTGATCATAAAACACTTCTTTCTTCTTCCTCTTATAATGGCCAATTCTTAGACATACTCAAAAGCCAATTATGTGAATGGTCCAGTTATTATATCAGCTTATTTACGTAGAAAGAAACAACTAATAAGGAGAACGCATACATCAACTTACAAGTGTATATGTTGAGTTAAAGGTATACTAAATAGCTATTATGAACGGTGCATAAGGAATTTTCGAATGAAAAGGCTTAGCTTCTACTCCTCATTCTATCATTTGCAAAACTATGGTCTGAACCAATGTATTCAATCGTTGTGAAGAAAATGATTGCAAATATTTTGGGCGTCATATATCATTCGTTTTTAACTTAAAAATTGGTGAAAGATTTCAATGATCTGTGATAATTTCAGTTTGATTTCATGTCGTTTTAGAAGTTGTATTGTTACATCAGAAAAACATAATAAAGCCTTAAGATCCCCAATTTAACATTATTGAGAATGTATTAGAAATTCAAATTATTATTACCTTTATTCTAAGAACTGCATTGGCATCGTAGTTAGTATATAAGAGAGTTAAAGGTTTACCCTAAGGGCAATTATGTAATTTGTCATGTACTTAACTCCGAAAGAATCTTGTTCAAAATAAAAGTATGTATTTTTTTTGTTTTCTAGTATGTGTGTTTGTTATATATGATATAAATAATAATTACAAACATTAAATATATATAAATAGAATATCCCTAAGTAGAGTATTATATCAGTTGAAGCAATTGTGAATCCGTTATAACCATGAGTACTGAATTCATCTAGCAATAATACCCAACTTTAAAGGTATTTAGTCTAGAGGCATCAAAAAAAGGGACATTGAAGCATCTGTTGAGACTAGTTTACAGAATGCTCTCTAAGTGTTGGATGATGAATTACTCATGACCATTGGGGTCACTAAGGGGTTACATACTAGTTTGGATCGGATATGGGTTACAATTTATAACCCATACCACATACGGGTCAGGTGCGATATTTTATTCAACCCAACCCAACATTAAAAAACTTAATTGGTATCATCCTATGTAAAATTAGAATAGTTAAAATCTATAATAAAGTATATGTATTCTAGAATAAATATACTTAAAAAATCATATTTGATGCCAGTCTAAGTAAAATTTGAGCAATTAAAACATATAGGATCGACTAAGAGATTTTAAGGAGTTTTCTGGGTGCATTTTTTATGTATTTTGGAATAAAATTCTTACCCTAATATGCAGTGAATCAATTCTATGTGATGTCTTTTATAATGAAATTCTAAACTCGAATGAAATGTGCATTGTAGTGTATCAGTTATATTTAATGCATTATGGTAGCTAATTCTGCTATTTTGAGTTGAACATTTTGATTTTTTTCCTTTCAAATTCTCATTTTCATATTATGTTTATGCAACCTAACCCAACCCTACTAAACCCGACCTAACCCATATCCAACCTCATATGGGGTCAGGTATGGGTTGAACTATCTTTAACCCATACCTATATGGGTTGGTGAAGTATTTGGTCTACTCTGATCAAGCCCATACTTTATGCAGCCCTAAATACTGGTGTGACGATGTGCAATAGTCTTTGGACTTGAGTGTACTATGTAGCTTATACAAGGAGGTTGTATTTTGAATTTAGTCAACTGATGTCATCATGGCCATGCTATGACTCTTTTGGGTTATATACCAAATCATTTAGAGTGAAACACTATTCAACCGAGCATTCATCTCCTTCGATGTAGGAGTCGCATCACTGTAATCGGAAGTCAACTAAAAGTCAAAAATCTATGACCGTACTACTTTCGCTTATTCAATAATTGTTATCATCTGAACTAAGGACTTTTAAGTTGGTCTTTGCATTTTGCTACGAATATATTAGATCTTTGTGATCATTGGCCAAACTATAGATATCTAAGTGATTTGGCGATGATGAAAATAAAATGTGAACTGACATTATCGCTTAAGCATGTATGCTTACTTAGATCAAAATAAGATTTTTATTTGAAGAAGAGGTTGATTTTGACCAAACTCTAGAAATTCCTTTTGAGCGTCCTTCTCTATAGTTGTACAAAATAGAAAAACAAGCATCCACAAAATGTGAAGTTTTAGTAACCTAGCATTCTTGGATGTCTTTTTTACTTGAAGAAAAGGATGATGTTGTAGTTATTGAATTGATGGAGGTGATTAAATTGAAAAAGAAAATTGATTATGTTTATATGAAAGATTAAAGGGTTATTTATGCTTAGAGATGTAAATTTAATGTACAATGTAAAACTTACATCCAAAAGTCTTCAATTTTAATGGTCAAACATTGGTTTGTTCAACAACTAACTTAGCATTTACGTCGGATCAGATGCAAGGATCCTATGACGACGTAAGAAATGTGTAACGAACTTGGATTTTCGACCTTCGAAAATCGACACTAATATGTTTGCTGTATTATGTGCTGAGAAATCAAATGCAGAAAAATCCATTTATTAGAGAAAAAGAAGAAGGAAGGAAGAAGAAAACTAAACAATAGAGAACCTCATGGCGGAGTGAATAATCTATAATATATAACAAATCTTTACTCAAAGCGAACTGTAATATATATATATAAAGAAGAAGTAAATCTCACCCGGTATTGCATACTGTCCAAGGGGGACTGCGATAAGCTGTACAAGCTTGCGGTTGCGGACTGGGTGGCCCATACCTTCCTAAGATGAGCGGTTTCCGTTAGTCTTCAGTGACCGTTCATTATATATATATATATATATATATAGAGACACCAATAAGAGTACACTAACCTATTTTAGCCCGGACAATTGTAATAGTCTGTCCTTACAATTAGCTGATACATACAACCAACAAACAACACAACAAAACACAAAAAATACGTAGATACGTCTTGGACCTCCAGCTCATCCCCTGAGCTCCGATGCATCCAAAGTAATCTGTAAATATGCTCGGTTTGACCCGAGCATTATAATAAAATAACACCCGAGTCCGCCTGGTAAACCAGTGTGAGAAAACACACCTAACTAAATTTTAAAGTTATAAAAACCTTTGAAATCAAAAGTATCTAATAAGACCACGCTGCACATAAACACAAACGGGTTTATACCTTACGATAACACATTTCATATGAAATTCTCTAATCTTATAATAGTGTCTAAGATACAAATACTTATTAATAGCTGAAATTGTTACATTAATTAAATTGCAGCATAATATGTGTACATTTAAAACTGTAAAGGCATGTATTGGAGAATGGATTTCATACAATGACTGGGCTACTAGGGTACCTCCTGTCACGGTGCATCTCTAGATAAAATACGAGAACCTCGCCAGGATCCCCGGCCAACACAGAACTGGCCTACCACTTGACTAGTATTACTGAATATGATTACTCCTCCGTTAATGGGCCCCGAAGCATGCAAATGAGAGATAATATCGACTCTAGATAGGGATGATCATACCCAACTTGGGAGTAGCCCACTTAGCCTTGCTGCATCTCCTCTGTTTTAGTCATTTATGGTTGATGATACTTGAGGCTACATTTTACCTGTATATAGCACTTCCCACTTGGAATGCTAATATTGCCCACCAGGCAACAATGCAAAGCCAGCATTCATCCATTCAAGTTTGTCCTGGGACTGAATGAAACCGAAGGCACTACTTCTACTACATCCATTTAGGATTCATCCTCAGGATTAGTAGCAAGCATCCCTTGTACTTCAAAGAGCTCTACCTTTAATTCCATCATCTTCAAGATGTCTTCACTTTGAAATGCTTGAGTTGGATCGAAGTGGTTTTCGAATAACATATCTGATCCCGGTCTCTTCGAAACAACTTTCAATAATTTTCGGTAAACTCAACCCCGGTTCTTTAAGAAATAAACAATCAAAGATAAGAACGGAGATCACCTCCTAACCGTTAGTGGACGGATTTCCTTATCATTTTTCCTAGGAGAACGAAACGAGATTTTTACGCACAGTACAGCATCATCGGAGATGAGTATGTCATATAACTCATGTGTTTCTCCTATATATTTCCAAAGTTACGCTTTGGGTTCAAATTCGATAGCCGATTATTTAACTATCGAATAAACAAACATTCAAATCAGGGATTTAATTCCATAGGGAAAACCAACATTGGTTAAATACATAAGCAACCAATAACCTCTTTAATTAATTTTTTCGTTAATTAAAATTACTTTGTAAATTACTTGTATGAAAATACATTTACAAAGATATATCCATAAATCCCTATATTTTTTATACTTGGAAAATATCCATATACTTATCTTAACGGTATAAGTATATTCTCAGAACGGAGGAAGAATTTTCTTTTTACGCAATTCTGAACCCTTTATAAACTCCTTTATAAATCCATAAACTGTTTATAAACTCCTTTTATAAATCTATAACCCATTTTAAATTTCGTTTATAAATATGTAAACCAATTAGAAAACTCTCTTTACCCTTTAACTAATCTTCTTTTTTGTTTCCAAGCCATGTTAGAAAACTCCTCTTATATAACCCAAATCTGTTTATAAAACTCTATTTATAAATCTCTAACATTTATAAATAAAGTCCAATCATTTACCTTAAAACACTATTATATAATGATAATTATTAACAATAATATAAATAAATAATTATTATTAACTTCAAATACCTTTAAAATAATATTTAATAATTTCAAAACATTATTAAATAAACAATAATAATTATTCTTTACCATTATTAGAAATACTAATAATTTATTTTCAAAACATTATTAATAAATCATTATTATTAATTTCAAGCCATATTAATTATTTGAATAATTAACTTTACAAAATATTAAAATATCGGTAAATAACTTTTAAACAACATTAAATATAAATAAAAAATTCTTTAAAATAATATTAATACAATAATCTTAAAACAACATTAAATATAACTAAATAACTTAGAAAAGGTAGATAAAAAGGTTGGAGTAAAATAGAAGTTAAATCCCATTAAAACAAAATATTTTTGAAACCCAATTCCAGATTTAAAATCGTTTCCTATCTCAAAACCAACTTCAACTCAAATGGTAATTTAGAGTATTTTTAAAATACTAATTTAAGGCCAATAGCTACCAAATGCTTAATCAATATCGATATTGATTTTTGTACCACTACGGAGTTTAAGTTAAACATATAAAAATGTCATAATCAATAGAGCCAACCATCAGGTTTAATTTTCAATAATTCATATGATAGGAATATTATTGAAATTAAAATCAACAATGGCAAGAAATCCTGTTGGATCCCTCCAACCCATCCCCCTACATTACAAAGAGCATATAATTATATAATATGGGTCATCCGCTACTAGGATGGTATATATAAAGGGTCATCCGCTCCAGGGGCGGGAATATATCCAAACCAACTAATAAAATAGTATATCAACCTAATATCCAATCAATAATTTTTATCAACTATATAATATTACTGGTTAACCAAAAAGATGAGTTTAACTCACAATTATTCCAGTCGTCGAGGCATTCCGGTTTGGATTAAAATCGAACATGCATTCAATTTCAACCCAAATTCCTACTAGCTCCCAATCCAACTCTATATCATAGTATTCTCTGATATGATCACAATGCAACTCGTTGTGTTCAATTTTGATCTCGTATGAAAAAGTTATTGCATTAATAAGATTCATAAATTAAATATAAATATATACACTAATTACATCATTAAACTAATTACCATTATTAACACACACACACACACACACACTATATATATATATATTAATCCATCTTCTCATCGTTCAAATCTCTGGTCATGCGCGCATTTAAAGTTGACCTCGTCGCCGCTGCCTCAACCCACCACCGCGCGCCGCTCGACCACCGAAGCTTCGTCTGTCTCTAACGAGCCTCCGGCCATCGCCGCCACCCTCCGAAATGCCACCATCAACGAAACATAACCAAAAAGCAATTTCCATTCAAGCATCAAATTAAGCCGCCATGCTTGACTAAACACCACCAAACTTCGCCAGAACTTTGCCCTTGACGTCCTCTACGTTTCTCCTTCAGGTCGCATCGCTTGAAAGCGAGCCAAATCGTCAAAATTGATGAAATTACGGCCGCCGTTCATTAATGAACTGTGGCCACCATGACTCGATCCAACCCAATCCAACAGTTGAATAAGTCAAGCTCGATGTCATGAGAAACTTTGTGGTTGAAGCCTTCGCTTGAAAACGTCGTTAATGGCTCCGATGATTGTGGGACGTTGGATAGAGATGATTTGAATTTGAAAATTTTCGTGAATTCGATTCTCTCTGGTTGTGACGCAATTTTATAAGATGAAAATGGTATGGCTGAACATGTGAGAGGTGTGGGTTGAGTGAGGGGAAGTAAGGTTAAGGTATGGTGAATGTATGTGTATGTGTGTGTGTATTCAAAATATCTAGCTCGATACACTCAAAAATCTCGAACCCCAAACCAGGTGTGCCGCCTAGCATTTACCCATATTTCAAACAAAATGAAACTAGTCTCGAGACCTAATTCGATCGTATACAAAAGATAGCTTTTCATACCCCATTATATTATATTAATTGTTGAACTAAATTTATATGCGTTTCAAACTCGTACGACCACACGATACATCTAATTGCCAAGAAATTCGATGACATAAAATAATTCACTATTACGGATCTAATGAAACTAGTTTTGTCGAAATCCAAGACAGTGCATTGAAAGGCTATTTCACATGTGAATTAAAACGATTATTATTTAAAACCATTTTAATCATCTTTAATTCTAATTTAAAATTTTACTACCAACATCCTTATCTAAACATAATTTTAAATATGATTTCCAAATTATTTTTATCCAAATAAAATTTAAATCAACTTCTAAAATCATTTTCATTCATATCAAATTGAAGATTCAATTATTTTAAATATTCCAATTATGTAAATTCACTATTCGAATATTCCAATTATGTAAATTCACTATTCGAATAAATCCCTATAATTGAAGTTTTAAGCTGTTTGTCTTATATAACTACCATTTCAATATATTTATAGTTAATTAAATATTCCAAAATCAAATGTTCAAATTTTTGGGTCGTTACAAAATGTAAATGTTGGAAAGTGACATGTACAAGAACGAACCTGATCTTTTCCAATACTTGATCATACAAAGTGTAATTCAATAATATTACAAAAGCAGCAAAAAAAAGTCTCTCCATTTTTTTAATGTTGCTAGAGCAACTCCAACCACTTGAATTTAGATCCTAAAATTCAATTTTTATCCCCCAATAGCAAGATTTAGCCCGAACATTTAGCTAAATGATCAAGTTCCAGTTCAGGAAACTAAACTGTAATTGTGCCCCCATTTAGTGGACATCTAAAGATGGGTGCCCATTAAATGGACGCCTGAGCTTAGGCGCTCGTTTAATGGGCGCTTAAGCTTAAGCATCCACTGAATGGGTGCCTAGCTCTTGGCGTCCATTAAATGGATGCCTAGGCCAACGGACACACCCCAAGGGCCATAAATGTCTATTTTCCAGACTTAAGTTCCAGTTCAATGGTAATAAATAGATCTACTTAAGGTTCCAGCTTCATTTCAACAGCCATAAATGGCTCTATTTCAGATTGAAAGCCATAATAAAACCATCTGTTTTTAACAATGACAAACACACAAATCTTCAAATTTTATACCATTTTCACAAATCGCAAATAAAAATAGTGTCTCGTCTGTTTCAATCATTTTGAAGCTTTAAATATGGTTAATTTTGATTTGATTCACAGCTCGATCAAAGTATTCCTCCTTTAAACTTCCACTCCATCACTACATGGAATAGTGAAGAAGACAAAGATCTTTGTATACTCAACTGCCATTATTCTAATGACCCAGTGAAGGGAACCGACTAAGGTGGAGAAGCATTTTGGGTGAAGGTAATGAATGCATACAACAACAAAAATATGTTGAGAATACGTGGTCAATGTCAGCGATAACCGGTCGTTTTGGGAAGATCAACCGACAAACTCAGTTTTAAGAGTCTCAAATTCACAAAATCAAACAAGCCAACCCTAGTGACATAGGAGGAGAAGCGTAGGTGCTAAGTTTCTTAAAAATATTTCATTCATAATTAATTTAGAATATGTATTTATTCTTTTTAATCATTGGATGTAGAAGAGAATGACGAATGATCAATTCTTGAAGTCATTCCAAAGGGAAAATGATCGCAAAAAATCTCACTGTTACCAATTTGCAAGGTGTTATGACTTGCTTACTAGTCATCAAAAATGGAGCTCCAATAACGCAAAGTCCTTGAGAGATGTCTGATCAAAACATAAGGGTAAGAAATAGGCAACGAAATCAGCTTATATTTCCAATTTGGGAAACTCTTTTGGTATGGACTTTAATTTAGGCCCCGAAATTGAAGTTGATGAACTAGAATCTGTAATGACCTAGAATTATAGTCAATTGATTTTGAAATATTTAATAATTTTAAATATTGAAATATTAGTTTTAAAAGTAAAACAACTTGAATTTCAAATAAAGTGGTTATTTGAACATTTGGAATTGTTTTAAATAATTAAATCTTGAATTCTATATGAATGAAAATGATTTGGAAATCTTATTTAAATTTATTTAAAATAATAGGAATAATAATACTAAACTTTTAATTTAGATATAAAAGTGACTGGATGTTTGGTTAACCAGTAATGTTATATATCTCATAAAAATCGTTGATTGGATGTTTGGATGATTTACTATTTTAACAGTTGGTTTGGTTTTATTTCCGCCCTTGGAGTGGATGACCTTTTATATATACCCACCTAGTAGTTGATGACCCATATTATATGATTATATACTGTTTGTGATGCAGGGAGACAGGTTGGAGGGTTCCAACAGGATTCCTCACCACTGTTGATTTTAATTACATGTATATGTACTAATATATATGAGCTGTGACGTAGGGGGGCAGGTTGGAGGGATACAACAGGATTCCTCGCCATTGTTGATTTTAATTTCATTAATAATCCTGTCCTATGAATTATTGGATATCAAACCTGATTGTTTGACACTATTGGTTATAATATTGTTATATCTTCAAAACTTAAACACTGTAATGATAGAAAATTAATATCGATATTGGTTAACCATTAGGTAGTTATTGGCCTCAAATTAGTATTTTAAGAATACTATAAATTTTCATTTGAGTTGGAGTTGGTTTTGAGACAGGAAATGATTTTAAATTTGAAATTGAGTTTAGGAAATATTTTGTTTTAAAAGATTATTTATTTATATTTAATATTGTTTTAAGGTTATTTATCAATATTTTATATTTTAAAAAGGTTAATTATTTAAATAATTTATATGTTTTGAAATTAATAATAATGATTTATTAATAATAATGTTTTGGAAATTAATTATTATATATAATAATGGTGAAGACTAATTATTATTCAATAATGTTTTAAAATTATTAATTATTATTATATAATACTGTTTTGAAGTAAATGATTATTATTTATGTATAAATGTTTTCAAGATTTATAAATAGATTTTTATAAATAGATTTAGGTTTTATAAGAGGAGTTTTATAAAATGTTTTGGAGACTTAAAGGAAACTTATTTATAATGTATAAAGAGAGCTTTGTAAATGGTTTTAGATATCTATAAAAAGAGTTTTATAAACAGTTGCATGGATTTATAAAAAGAGTTTTATAAACAGTTGCATGGATTTATAAAGGGTTTATAAATGACTTGAGAAATAATTTATAAATAGTTTATAAATGATTTTGGAGATTTATAAAGAAGTTTATAAATGATTTTAGAACTGTATAAAAGGAGAAATCCCACTTAATATTGTGAATATATTTGTACCGTTAAGATAAGTATATAGATATTTTCTGAATATTGAAAATATAAGGATTTGTGAATGAATCTTTGTAAACGTATTTTGACACAAGTAATTTACAAAGTGATTTTAATTAATGAAAATATTATTTAAAAAGGTTAGTGGTTGCTTAAGTGCTTAACTAGTGTTGATTTTTCCTGTGAAATTAAATCCCTGATTTGAATGTCTGTGTTTGATAGTTAAATATCTGACTATCAAATATGGACCCAAAACGTAACTTTGGAAATATCTATGAGAAACACGTGAGTTATATTGCACAGTCATCTCCAGTGATGTTTTACTATGCATATAAATCTCATTTCATTTTCCTAGGACAAATGATAAGGAATTCCATCAACTAATGGTTAGAAGGTGATCTCCGCCCTTGTCTTTGACTGTTTATTTCCTAAAGAACCGGCGTTGAGTTTACCGAAAACTATCGAATGTTGTTTTCGAAGAGACTGGGATTGGATATGTTATCTGAAAACCACTTCGATCCAACTCAAGCATTTCGAAGTGAAGAGATTTTGAAGATGATGAAATTGAAGACGGATGTAACATCCCCTATCTGGAGGTCCGAAGTTAAGCACTACAGATTGTACAGTCATCCATAGTATTAACTTCCGGTGATCAAATATGGTAATGTTAATGGTATCCATAATATTAGAAGCACTTGAATATGAAATAAAATCATTGCAGATTAAAACACTTTTCTAATTACATTTCAAAACAACATTTCATATCCAAGTTACATAATCCCAAACGTTTCCCAAGTTTAGATCAAATATAATTATTACATAAATACGCCAAGAGCGACATATGTAGATGCCCCCTTGGGTGACCAGAGTACTAAATAGTCATAATAGATTTAATACAACACAACGGAAATAAAACATAACAACTTCTAAATATAGCTATCCATCAACCTCATGCTCGTCTTCGGAAGCTTTATTCGTCGACCTACTAAAACCTGTTAATCCTCAACCCTTAGCCTACTCAAATCAATTTTGAGCATCCGAGAGTTTAAGGGGAAAACATAGACTTCGAGCCAGACATAAAGCCTGGCGTGAATAATACTATACATCTCAGTTATTTGATATTTAGTGAGACCATGCCGCTTAGCGGAATGGGTTTCCCCACACTAATATCTTTTTAAAACATATCTTTTGCAAATCTTAATCCTGCAACCAAAACTAATTAGAACAATAAAGCAATATCATGTATGCATACAAATCAGGTAACAAATGGACTATCTGTCCGAACACTATAGTTTTGTTTGGCTAACTACTAACCTTTGGTGACTCGAGCCTACTAGACAAAATAAATAAATAATCTAACTTCTATTCGATACTCCTCTTCTGAACTGTCTGTCCCTAACTTAGTTCTTCCAGGGTCAACTGATTCTAATGGTTTTGCGGGCTCACTAATGACCTATCTCTCCTCTATAGATTCCATTCTGTGTGTAACATTATTTTAGTCTTACCTATGACAAAGCCCTGCACACTAAAATTTTGGACTTATATTAGCTAGGGGCTACTAGCTAAAGTATAGGGTGCGACCCCATACCAGTCCCATCTGGTATTCTAATATCCGAGTCATTTTACTTAGAGTCACCTACCCATAAAATTTTCCTTGAAAACATTTTCTCTCAAATTGATTTAAACCTTTAAATCATACTTTAAACAAGGAAAATATACTCTATGCTTTACTCAAATCACATTGCCATGTTATATATGCTTTACAAAAAACTTTGGTGATAAAAATATTTAAACCTTTGAAAGTACCCTTTTCGAAACCAAGTAACTACTTTGCTTTATAACCTTAGGCCGAAAGGCCAAACGATACCTTTCAAAACCATTCTTAATAAACCTTTCAAAAACTTTGAAAAAACCTTTCTTTCGAAAGCTTTAAAACCTTAGACATCCTCTTATAAAAACACTAAAACATTGCCTTTCGAAAACATTGGAACCTTCCATTTAAAACCTTTCGAAACCATTAGGGAATCACCCCTTTGAAACCTTTGTCTTAAACCTTTTGAAAGCACTAAATCCTTTTCATAAAATCAAACCTTTCGAAAACATTTGGGTTCAAGTAAAACATGTGGAAAAACCTTTTGAAACCATTAGAAACTTTTCCTTTCAAAACCTTTTGGGTTTAACTTTCAATAGAACAAAAGAGTCATAAAACAACTAGGTCGAAAGCACTCTTCCGAAAGCTAGTTCCTAAGTAAAAAAGTGATGGTGTCGAAACCAACCCTTCAAAAGTGTTGGAGAAGTGGCTAAGTTTTAAAAACAAAGCAACCCTTTCGAAACCATTTGCTTCGAAAGGTGGAAAGCAGTAGCAATGGGTTTCGACCCCTTCAAAAGCATTTACTTAAAACAAAACGGAGCAACCTCTTTCGAAACCATTCCTTTAAAACAATTTGACCCAATCGAAAGCAAATCAGGCGCATTTTCATTCAGCTAACCTACCTTATTTGTTAAAACATGATTAGTTGCTAATTTCTTTTCTAAAAGTACTGCCGAAGTTTCTGAAATAAACAAATTAAATTATTTACAAAATGCCCCTTCTTCTTTTATAAATATATAGAACATGTAAGTCTCATACCTTAAATAATTTTATATACTTATTAAAAAAATTAGGAAAAATCTATAAAAATTCTCATAAATCATTTTTTATATGTTTTCTAACATATATTAATTTCTGACCCAAAACATACATATATTAGCCGTAATTAATTTTAAACCCAAATAACCATTTTTTGCTAAAAAATTATTGTTAAATCCACATTAATCCAGAAAATTATGAAAATTGAAATCTATCTCTAAAATATCATTTTTGACCTTATTCTAAAATCGCAAGGCATTTGGATGTCATTTAATAGGGTTTTCACATTAAAACATATCATAAAATTCATATAAATTAGCATAAACCATCAACAAGCATATATATCCAATTTAACAATAAAAAACATTGCAAAACCTTGCAAAATAGTTCGGATTGAATCTAAAACCGAAAATAATCAAAAACATGATATGTGATTATTTTTCACCTTAGCTTTGTGATTAAGGAGTTGAGATTTGAGAGTGGTTTTGAATTGATTAAGCATCCTTCCTTTGATTGCTTTATCTTTTTCTTGTTATTCCTTAATGGTGACCGATCTCTTATGTATAGTTGTTGCAAATGAACGTATAGAATGAATGGCCTAAGGGTTTAGGGTATAAGAATATACTTATTCCTATTTTACTCCTTATCTATTTGCCTTACCTATTTTATTTTAGTTCCCCTTTAGTCCATTTGTTATATGGCACGACTACCTTTCTATTAATGCAAATCTCAATCCCCTAATCATCACATCATTTTATTTTATTTAACTAATTAAATATCCTAAATAATGTTACTAAAAATTAGGGTCATTACAGACTCCCCTCCTTAAAGAATTTCGTCCTCGAAATTACGATAATGTACACAACAAATCAATCATAAAGGTAAAACATACCATGAAATAAATCAGGATAAACGTCTCTAATCCTGCTCTCGATTTCCCAAGTACAGTCTCTCTCATCACCGCCCTACTGAACTTTAACTCATCTCTCGTGACTATACGAATTGGCTTTCTAACAATAGTCAAATTTGGCTCTACTACTAAGTCCTCTAACACAATTGGTGCTATAGTAGTCTCCGGATCTTGAATAAACTTCCTTAGATGAGAAATATGAAAAACATCGTGGACTTCTGCCAAACTATTCGGTAACTCCACTCTATATGCGAGTTCCCCGATCCACTCTACAATAGGAAATGGTCCTAAAAATCTTGGTGATGATTTCCCTGATTCCCAAATCGAATTACACCTTTCATCGGTGATACCTTGACGAAGACATGATCTCCAAAAGAGAACTCTAAGTCTTTCCATCTTCTATCTGCATAACACTTCTACCTAGATTGGGTTTCTTTCATTCTAGCTTGAATCAACTCAATCTTCTCTGCATCTTCTCTAACTAAATCCAGACCAAGAATCAACCTATCCCCGTCTCTAACCAAAAAACAGGAGATTTGCATGGCCTTTCTTACAAAGCTTCAAACGATGCCATCCCTATACTAGCTTGGTAACTGTTGTTATACGAAAACTCGAGTAAGTGCAGATGGTCTTCCCATGATCCTCCGAAATCTAGCAGACAAGCTCTTGACAAATCTTCCAAGACTTTATTAACTCTTTCTGTTTGCCCATCGGTCTGTGGATGGTAAACGGTACTCATCTTGAGCTTGGTTCCTAAAATTTCCTATAGACTTCTCCAAAACTCACTAGTGAATAATGAATCTCTATCACTTACTATACTACTAGGAATCCCATGCAGTCTAACTACATTCTTCATGAATAACTTAGCCAAAACAGGTGCCGTCCTAGTTGACTTAACTGGAATGAAATGGGAACTCTTGGTTAACCTGTCCACCATGACACATATACTTTCATTTCCTCTATTAGATCTTGGCAACCCGTCTATAAAATCAATAGAAATAAAATCCCACTTCCTTACTGAAATATCTAATGGCTAAAGTAACCCACTTGGCTTCTGATATTCGACCTTTACCTGTTGTAGTTTAGACACTGCTTTACCCAAAAGCTTACATCCCTCTTTATTCTTTCCTAGAAGAAACTCCTCTTTATGTCTAATACATCTTAGTTCCTCTCGGATGAATAGTGAACTTCGAACGATGGCATTCCTCCAAAACTTCCTTCCTAATGTCTCACACATTCGGAACACCCAATCCTCCTTTCTTTCTCAACTACCCATTCTAGTAGAGACTAAAATCCTTCAGGTTATCACTCTTGGTTCCATCCTTTAACTTCCTGATCCGTTCAACTAATACTGGATCCTCCATCTGTTTAGAAGCAATCTTTGTGATCATCGTCGGTCGAACTTCTAAACATGATAACACTAAAGCTTTTTCACTAGATCCAGCTTCTGATCTCCGCTGTACCTTATATGTCATCAATGCTTCCAAATCTCTCCACTCGGCTATCCTTGCCAACACTGAATTCTGATGTTTTCTGCTAAGTGCATCTGCAACCTTGTTTCCTTTTCCTGGTGTGTACTCTATTCCAAAGTCATAAGTAGCTATAAACTCCAACCACTTATGTTGTCTCATATTCAACTACTTCTGAGAGAATAAATACTTCAATGACTTATGATCCATATATAACTCAAATATTTCTCTCAAAAGGTAATGCCCCCATACCTTTAACACAAAAATTACCGTAGCCAATCCAAATCATTCAACGGGTATCTCAGCTTATGCGGTCTAAGCTATCGAGAAGCATAGGCAACCACTTTACCTCTTTGCATTAACACAGCTCCTAACCCAGTTCCACAAGCATCTGTATATACTACTAAGTCCCGATTCCCTTCCGGAACAACCAACACAAGTGCATTAGTTAATAAGTGTTTCAGCTTATGGAATGCCTCCTCACACTTGTTGGTCCAAACAAACTTCACATCCTTTCGCGTTAGCTTGGTCGTGCTGCTATCCGGAAAAAAAACCTTTATGAGTCTTCGATAATATCCAGCTAATCTAACAAAACTCTTTATCTCAGTCACTGTCTCAGGTATCATCCAATTATTCACCGCTTCAATCTTAGTCGGATCTACAGACTACTCTTTCTCTGAGACTACATAACCAAGAAACTTCACTTCTTGCTTCCAGAAATGACACTTCGAAAACTTCGCCTTCATTCAATGTTGCCTCAATGTCTCAAGGACGAATCTAAGATGAACTTTATGCTCTCTTTAATCCTTAGAGTATATCAAAATATCATCTATGAATACCAGCACAAACCTATCCATGTGCTCTCGGAAAACTCGGTTCATCAAATCTACAAAGAATGCTGACGCATTAATTAGCCCGAATGGCATTACTAGCCATTCATACGATCCATATCCGATTCTAAACGTTGTCTAAGGAATACTATCCTCTACTACTTTAAGTTAATGGAAACCTATTGCTAAATCCAACTGAGAATATACCTTGGCTCCATTCAACTGGTCGAATTAATCGTCAATTCTAGGCAACAGATATCGATTCTTTATCGTCTTCTCATTCAACTTATGATAATCCATACACAACCTAACGATTCGTCCGGCTTCTTAGCAAATACTGCAGCTGCTTCCCAAGACGAATTTCTTGGTCTGATAAAATTCTTGCCTTCCAAATCCACCAACTATACTTTTAACTCCCTCATCTCGGTAGGCGTCATTGTGTTTGGTGGTCCACTTACTGGTTCTGCTCTTGGCACCAAATCTATCCGAAAATCAATGGCTCATTTCGGTGGCAATCCTTCTATGGGTTCAAAAACATCTGTGAATTCTCTAACAATGAAAACGCGATTCTACTCGTCTTCTACCTCCACAACACCCAATAAATCATTCACCTCACAGCTAGGGCTTTCTACGGTATATACAATCCAATCACTACAGTCAGGGTGTCTAATTGACATTTTCCTATCATGGCAAAATATTCAAGCATCGTACTTACTTAACCAATCCATACCCAAATAATTCCGAACCCTATGAAATCAAACACATACAAACTGCATACAAAGGTATGACCTAACAAATCAAACTCTAGGTGGTTACACCTTATCCCAAGTGTCGCATACCCTCTTATCGAATTTGCAACCCTTAAGGAAGTAACAAAGTATGAGGGTTTTAGGTTAAGCTTATCTACCAAACAATAAGATGTAAAAGAATGCGATGCACTAGTATCAAATAGAACGCTAACTAACATACCATGAATCATAAGCGTACCTCCCAACACAGCCTTTCCTTTTTCCTTTGATGTTGGCTTCAAGGTAGCTGGCTCTAATGCATATACTTTGCCATTCCCATCCTTAGCAGGCTCCTTGCATTGGTTCTTGTAATGTCCAATTTGATTGCAGTTGAAGCACCTGATATTCTTCTTCTCGATCACCTTCTTTCCCTCTTCGGAACGACATTCATTAGCATAATGCCCTTTCTTATCACACTTAAAGCAGACAACCTCCGACTTCCCCTTCTTTGCAGCTCCACCCTTCTGAGCTCCTTTCTTATGGAAGAACTTTCTTTTCTGACTCTGCCCTACCTGGACTTCCTTTGCCTTAATTCTCTCCAGAAAAGCAAGCATCTCCTCATGTCTTAAGGCCATCTATACTACAACATCACAAGGATCTCTGATATGAGGTAATGTAGCCCTGACCAATTTAGGTTTCAACCACCTAATGAACTTCTCATTCCTATTAATCACAGTATCAATAGTAGCATACCCATACCTCGCCGACTCTTCAAATCTTATAGCATATTCCAGCACAGTCATCTCCCCCGCTCCAACTCAGCAAACTTTTTGAGCAAAGTAGACTTCACAATCTCCGACATAAACCTCTCCTCAAAACCTTCTCTTAAACTTAGCCCATGTCATCGTCTCTTCATTTACTCTAATCGTCACACTATTCCATCAATACAATGATACTCCCTGAAGCTGTCTAGAAGCAAGCCTTCTCTTCTGCTCATCATTAAGCCCCAAATCTAAAAATATTCTCTCACAGTGCAGTAACCAGTTCTCTACTTCAATGGCGTCTTCCGTTCCGATGAATGGTTTTCCTCCTAACCGAGTGTAATCCCTACTCAAAATAGCATAATTGTTGACTACTAGATCTTCCTGAACTCCTCCTCCAGCATTTCCACCAACTACTCTAACAGCGACACCCGCCTGCATCATGTTGATAAAGAACCGATACATTGCTCCCATGTCAACTTGCGGGACTCCAGCACCCACATTTTTAGCTTGTGCCTGACCTAGGTTCCTCTTGGTATTTGGTCTAGCATTTTCATTTGTTGTGGTGCTTCCCCCACCAAAGTTAACTCTTCCATTCCTAGCATCCGTATCTGTATTCAAGCCTCGTAAGATACAGAAGAATAGCCTAAGAGAGATAGGAGGATAGAGATATAGTGTATACTTATATATAGCAAATACAAGTACGTTACTATAGCATTATCCCATACCCCAATCTTATCTCTAATTCCTTAGGATTATGTTTTCAAAAATCATTTTAGTTTAAAGTTTTTTATAAACCTATGCTCTGATACCAAGTTGTAACACTCCTTATCTGGAGGCCCAAAGCCAAGTGCTACAGATGCAGCAGGGTTAGGTGAGTCGCTCCCATTAGGGTATGATCATCCTTATCTAGATTCGATATTATCTCTCATTTGTATTCTTCATGGCACATTAATCAAGGGGTGATCATATTCGGCACTATCCAGTAAAAGGTAGGCCGGTTTTGTTTTGGCAAGGATCGATAGGTTCGACCTTGGTGTTATTTAATCTAGAGATGTGCGATGATGGGCAGTACCCATGTAGCCCAGTCATTGTATGGAATCCATTCCCCAATAAGCGTCGTATGGACTTAGTTGTGCCCAACTATGTTGAAATGTGAGATGCAAGCATTTCAACTATATTCATATTTTACTTTGATCTCTAAACACTATTATTATATCAACGGATTTTTTATAGAAAATATTTTAGTTATCATATGGTAAAAATCCTTTGTATTTATGTGTCGTGTGGTCTTACGGGATACCATTTGTTTTAAAAAGGGTTTTTCCTAAATATAGAAATAAGTTGATTTGATAAGAGTTTTCTCATGTTGGTTTACCAGCCTGACTCGGGTGTTATTTTATTTTAATGCTCGGGTCAGACCGAGCATATTTACAGATTGCTTTGGATGCAATAGAGCTCAAGAGATGAGTTAGATGTCTAAAACATATCTACATATTTCTTTGTGTTCCGTTGTGTTTTCTGTTGGCTGTATTTATCAGCCATTGTAAGGATAGACTGTTATAACTGTCTAGGCTGGAATAGGTTAGTATACCCTAATTGGTGTATGTATATTACATTTTTTCTTTGTGTAAAGATTTATTGTATATTATAGATTATTCGTTCCACTGTAAGATTCTATATTGTTTTAGTTTTCTTCTTATGTCTTCCTTCTTCTTTTCCTCTAAAAGTCGGGCTTTCCAGCATTTGATTACTCGGCATGCAATACAGTTAACGTATTAGTGCAAATTTTCGAGGGTTGAAAGTCCTGATTCGTTCTACTTGGTATTAGAGCTGAAGGTTAAGCGAAAACCTTGACTTTGGTGGGGTAACTCATTAAGAAATAAGGTAATGGAATGCCTTATTCTGAGTTTAAGTGTGTATATATATCTATATGAGCGCGTATTTGTTAGTGATATAAAAATGTTTTGTATTGTGGTTGATCTGTTGAGTGGCTTATGGATTCTGATCAATACGAGTAATTAACGTTATTGATAAGGGTCTCTAAACACTTGAACATAGCAATTCGACATAGCATTGTTTTGAAATCGGGTAGATGAAATAATTTTACCTTGATTATATTTTATATATAAAGGAATAATTTTTCAAAAATTATTATAGCATACACGGTGTGTTTGGGTGTTAGTGAATGATAATATTTGACTATTATCAATTGTTGTTTGCTATTAGTGTTCTAATAAAAGTGTTATTATTATAATGTAAAAAAGATAAACAATTAGGAAATGGTTTTATATAACCATAGTGAAATTATATATATCCTAAATTTATAAATATGATTTGTAAATAAAAAGGATTAAAAGCTGAGAATTTGAGAATTTAAATTATGTTGATTTTGAAAATTGTTTTTCAAAGATTTGGAAAATAATAATATTATTATTGGAAAATATTTTTGAATGGAAATATTTTAAAATGGAATTTGAAAGTGTTAAGAAAGCACTGAACTCACTTCGGTCATTGGAAAATAATTTTGATGATGACTGCAGCATCATCGATGTTCATTTTCGGGTTTCCAAGAAAGGAATTACTACCATAGGAGATTTGTTTGGTAAAAAAAGTTTTGATTTAAATCCCAAATATGATTTGTTATACAAAAATAAATAAATAAATAAATATATATATATATATATTATGTATTATTTCAAAATAGAGTTGAAATAAAACAGAGTGTTTAAATTCTAAAAAAATTTATCCAAGTATTTTGTTGAAATGATAAGAAATCAGTTTTTGTAAGATATAAATCGAGGAATAATAAGTAAGACAAAGTTTTAAACTATTGAATATGAATGTTAAATTGATTGTGATTTGAAATGAATTAATGAAATAAACTAATTAAATAAATCAGTGAACTGAATATGGTTTAGAATGTTGTTTGATAGAATTGAATAATGAAATTTAATAATGAAATGAGTTAAATGAAGTTGAATTTGATCGATAATGGATATGAACTTAAATTGTGAAGTGATAATAAAAATGGGTTGGGTTGTGTAAGATGTTTATAATAAACTTAAGTAAAATTTGATGGAATGGTTCTTAAGTGATATTAGTATTAAAAGAAATATACTAAATTGATTAAATAAAATGAAATGAAAATGAAATGAATGTAAATAAAAGAATCTGAATAATAAAAAACTAATTGAAATAAATATGTAAATTGTACATATGTTATTTTATTCGCATAATTGTTTGATCCCGATTCGAGTACATGATTTCGAGATGATTTTCATCGGTTCGAGTTAGAATGTTTCACTCGATTCTCGACGGTGAACACCGAATATGGAATTTTGATTGATTTTGAAGCTCTCTATCATATTATAAGGCTATGCAAGAAGAATGACAGTTTTTACTCAAGGAACCGGATCTGGGTCCGTACTAGAGAATCGGAAGTCAAATTGTGTAATCGAGCGATTGATCAGATTTGATATTGCATACAGATGTTATATGTACATTGTACGGGCTTTAATAAATTAAATGTTGATATTGGAAATGTTATCACGCCTTTTGGCAAGAACGTGACACCAAGGACTTGACTGGAAACCAAAGAATTCGACTCGAAGATCGGTCATACACAGGACTACTATGGACACGGGCAAATTTGGTCCGAGTTCGGATTGTGCTACAATTAACATGGTACGATAAGCAAAGCTACAAAAGCCAATATTCCAAATTTCAGGTCAATCGGAGTTTGTATGCTCAAGTTATGGATCGATCAAGTTTCATGAGGAACACGCTTAATTCGTATCCATCAAGGCCCTTCACTTCGTATCCATTGGGTTTGTATCCATCAACCCTTCCATTCACTTCATTCGATCCACTACATTCATGCATTTCTTATCGATCAGGCAACATATCGATACGAAACCAACACTTCCCATCGATACGAAGCAGCCCACAATCATCGATACGAAGCCAACACCAAATGATCGATACGAAGAAGGCATAGTCAAGAAACGGTCATTCAGCATGAAATGTGGATCTCCCCTGAACCATCGCTCCACGTCATTAAGGCACAGTTGATCGATACGCACATGACCGATACGAACATTGATCGATACGAAGGTTTCGATACGCATAATTCAGCCAGCCTACAAAGTGAATCTTGGATCGATCATAACTCAAAATCTACAAGTCCAATTGCTATGAAATTTTCACAGGAGCTTGCTTACCTCATCAAGAATGTCTCTGATCGATCTCAGCCCAAATAGACATCAATTTGATCGACATGAACAAGATAAGGATCGATCCCAATCAATCACAAATGACCCCTGATCGATCTAGCGGGCCCACCCACGTGTGAGAAGGAGCATTCCGAGTCCAAAGGCAGATATTTCAGACATACACCTATAAATAGCACCCCAATGCTAATAGAAAAAG
Organism: Allium fistulosum; assembly: GCA_030737815.1. Lineage (NCBI taxonomy): Eukaryota > Viridiplantae > Streptophyta > Magnoliopsida > Asparagales > Amaryllidaceae > Allium > Allium fistulosum. Next base: position 995,792,820 of record CM060907.1, read on the forward strand.
GACCTTTTTCACGCTGCTACGCTGTTACTCTGTCGCAACTCCATTGTAACTCGAGTTTTAGAGTATTTTACAGTTGTAATCAGTTGTCAATCAGCAATAAACAACAAATCATTCAAAGTGGATGTAGGCTACAACGCCGAACCACTATAAATTTCTATCCTTTTCTATTTCTGCTTGCTTTAATTGGCGTGTTTGTTAGATTAGCCTCTTTTTACATTTAAATTCTTCATTCTAATCTCTTCAAAATCGTCCGAAGAGTGTTGTGCCCAATTTTGGTACAAACACTTTGGTGCTTTCACTGGGAAAACTCCATTTTTCTTTGATTCATTGGATCTACTGCCATTGTTGGATTGCTAAAATCTAAGGAGGAGATCCAGATATATCGTCCAGTAGTTCCTTTCATTCTATTCAGATTACTCCAGATCTAGGAAAGAGCTACGTCAACCATGGTTAACACCGGAACTGCTTCGAATGCTGCTAATCCAAAAGGACGGGATAGGCAAAATCCCACACAGCTGACTGCCACAGGCCAAACATCAGCTAGAGCTTCGGATCCATAAGGTCCTATGACCAGAGAGGAGTTCCAGATTTTAATGCAAAAGCTAACTCAGAGCTATCAGCAGCTCACTCAGCAGATCTGTGCTAACATGGAGCTTGCAAACCAGCTGAACGAAGAAAGGCGAAGGAGATCTAGGAGGGATCATACTTCTTATTCCTCGACTGAAAGCTCGGCTTCATCTGACTTCAACCACAGATCTACACATTGTCGGCTGGATGGAAATTATGCAGAAACCTCCGGGCATCAACCTGCCATGATCGGACAAGCCGGGTTGGCCCTTTTATAGGGCACCAAGCTGGACCCTCCTCCCAAGGAGGGGCACTTCCTTATCACACCATTCATGACCATGCTACTTCTGCCGCTATAGATCTGGAAGCTAAGATCCAAACCCTACGATCCCGAAGACCGGGAGCCAAGGAGGCAAGGAACGGATCGTCGACAGCGCCCGAACCGTCCCCACAACATGGAACCCGACCATGCCTTGGCCCCGAATGTCCAGATGCCTGACCTTCCAACCATGATCCGCCAAATAGTCCGAGAAAGTCAAGGTCTTAATAATGACGATTGGGGAATCTCCCGAAGTCATACTCTATTTACTTACGGCATCCTTTATGCTGAGCCACCTCGTCGATTCAGGATGCCTACCCTGCCCGTGTATGAAGGGAGTTCAGATCCTAATCAGCACATCTTGAAGTATGAATGGCTCATGAATGCCGCTCGAGCTGACGACGCGGTTAAGTGCAAAAGCTTTACTATTTCCTTAGGGGGCATCGCAACCATGTGGTTCACTCGTCTACCATCCAAATCCATTTCATGCTTTGATCAGTTGGCTACAAAGTTCATTGAGCAATTTTGTATGCATGTCATGAGACCAAAGGAAGTCAACACCTCGTCCAGTGTTACCCAAGCTCTAGAAGAGACACTTAGACATTATCTGGAAAGGTTTCATGCTACCGGTGCTGAGGTCAGCAATCCCAATGACAATTCTATCTTAATGGCATTGAGTAAGGGAATCGATCCCGATTCTGAGTTTAGCAATTGGTTGGCTAAGAAACCCCCCATGTTGTTGGATCGTTTCTATGCTAAGGCGGCCCAAATTTTGAGGAGAGAAGACGCTAGATGATCTAGGAAGCAGGACGATGTGGGGCCCAGTGTCAAAGGAATTCAGAGTAATGTTGCTGTGAAACAGACCGGTGAGAGTTCCAGTAAGGTACAATTGAATATACAGAATAAGCAAGGTCAACCGAAAGGTAATGGAGGTCAGGGGAAGAAGAGGGACCCAAATCGCGGATCGAGACCCAGAGCTCCCATGTTCGACCGATATACCCCTTTAAACACGTCATTGGAAAATGTTTACCTTCAAACTTGTAATACCAAACAGTTTAAGAAGCCGGCTCCGAAACCGTCATTGGAGAAGCAAATTCAGACTGGAAAATTCTACAGATTCCACGATTACTACGGCCATAACATGAATGAGTGTCGTCATTTACAAGACATCATTGAGAAGTTGATTAGAGAGAGGAAGTTGAAACAGTTCATTCGGGCATCGCAAGATGGAGGTGCGGGCCCATCTAACCCGAATCAAGGTCAAGGCCAGGCTTGGCCCGAAGAACCCGCGCGTACTGGTGAGAGGTTGATGATAAATACAGTCAGTGGTGGTCCTCATCCAACTGATCGGAGCTGGAAGGAAATGGAGTCATATGCCAGCTCGATTAGGCATGCACACTTTGAGTGTTGTAGTAATGTTGATGATGGGGCCCCGTGAAACAACAGAAAACGATGACAGACGACATCGTTTTCAGGAACAGAGATGCTAACAGAGTTGAGGCTCCCACTATCGATCCGTTGGTTATATCAGCCCAGATAGATCCTGCTTGGATGAAGAGGATCTTGGTAGATAGCGGAAGCTCCGTGAACATTCTCTTTAAGCGAGCCTATGACCAAATGAAAATGGAAGCAAAAGATCTAAAACCGTGTCAGTCTCGCATACATGGTTCTAACGGAAGTGCAACTATACCCACTAGGATGGTGGAGTTGCCAGTTGAGTTAGGTATCGGAGATCGCCGGAGAGTACAGATGCTACAGTTCGTTGTGTTGGACATTAATTCCTCCTATAATGCTTTCTTGGGACGATCGGTCCTCGCTGAATTCAGGGCAGCAATTGCCCTGTGGTGTTTGACTCTAAAGTTCCCCAAAGATAATGGGGTTGGAGTGGTTCATGGAGATCAGGTGGCCGGACGCGCCCGTTACGTTGCTGAGCTGTGGGAGGCTCAGCGTAAGGAGAAGGGCAAGGACGTAGAGAAATCTCTCTACGTCTGTTTTTTTGAGAATTGACAACTAACGCCTAGGCCCAGGCCTGGGCACCATAACCAGTTCCAAAAGGATCTTAATCCCTAAAATAATAACAACGAGGAGGAAGCCAAAGACAATCAGGCCTCTCTGGTAGAGTTGACGATCGATGTTCTAATCCACGATGATGACGATTCTCCGGTCAAACCTCGATGTGTTTGCTTGGACTCACTCAGACATGTGTGGGATCTCGTCGGACATCACGAGCAATGCATTAAATATTGACCCATGGCATGTCCCTGTCAAACAAAGAAGGCGCGATATGGATCCAGAGAGATCTACCGCCCTTAAGGAAGAAGTAAATAAGCTCAAGTCGAATGGGTTTATTCATGATGCATTGTACCCGGAATGGGTATCAAATCCAGTGCTCGTCAGGAAATCGAACGAGAAATGGAGAACTTGTGTGGACTACTCAGATTTGAATAAAGCCTGCCCCAAAGACAGTTTTCCACTTCCTAGAATTGATCAACTTGTGGATTCAACAGCCGGACACGAGCTCTTATCTTTCATGGACGCGTACTCCGGCTACAATCAAATACCGATGCACCTACCTGATCAGGAACATACTAGCTTCGTCACTAATCTGGGACTTTATTGTTATAAAGTAATGTCGTTCTAACTTAAGAATGCTGGGGCAACTTATCAAAGACTCGTGAACCGAATGTTCACTAACCAGATCGAAAAAACCATGGAGGTGTACATGGACGATATGCTCGTAAAGTCGCGACTGTCCATTAATCATGTCAAAGATTTGGAAACAATGTTTAATATATTCCAACAATACAGAATGAAGCTCAATCCATTGAAGTGCCACTTCGGAGTTACATTGAGAAAGTTCCTTGGGTTCATCGTCAACGCTCGAGGAATTGAAGCCAATCCTGAGAAAATCTGGGCGATTCGAAATCTTGAAACTCCCAGAACCATAAAGGTATAAAACCTCAACGGGAAGGTGGCGGTCTTAAGCAGATTTATTTCCAGATCAACAGACAAGTGCATCCCTTTCTTTGATCTGACCAGAAAAGGAAAGCGGAACTTCTAATGGACAGAGGAGTGAGAAGGCGCATTCCAAGCACTAGTTCAACATTTGGCGACACCTCCCATTTTGTCGAAGCCGGTTGATCATGAGAGATTATACATCTATCTAGCGGTTTCAGCAAACGCGATCAGTGATGCGTTGATTCGGGAAGAGGATCAGACCCAACAATCGGTCTATTATATCAGCAAGCGATTAATTGGAGCAGAGAGAAACTACCCGAAGTTGGAAAAGCTGGCTTACTTCCTCGTCATAGCCTCAAGAAAGCTCCGTCCACATTTCTAGGCTCATCCGATCACGGTCTACACCAACCAGCCTTTACGACAGGTCCTTACACGACCTGAGACGTCTAGTAGATTGCTCAAGTGGAATATTGAGTTGAGTCAGTTTGACATCGCTTATACACCAAGGCGAACCATTCAAGGACAAGTTTTGGCGGACTTCATAGCTGAATTCACCACTCCAGAGGATGTGCCCGAAACTAGTGAATCTTCCAAACACGTATGGAAGCTATACACTGATAGTGCATCAAATGGTCGTTGCTCAGCCGCTGGAATAGTACTCGAAACCCCAGAAGGTCGATCCATATGCTATGCTCTAAAGTTTGACTTCCACGCAACTAACAACGAAGCTAAGTATAAAGCTCTACTCGTTGAACTCAGACTTGCCAAAGACTTGGGAATTATTGCTATAGAGATTTACTGTGATTCACAATTGGTCGTATGCCAAGTTCGAGGATAATATCAAGCCAGAGATCGAAGATTGGCCACTTACCTTACTTGGGTCCAAGAAGTGTTGAATCACTTCGACTACTATGCTATCTATTGTATACCCCGAGAGCAAAATCAGAAATCGCATTCTTTGGCGAAACTAGCTAGCATTGGCGAAGCACAACAAAAGGGACTCGTCCTCGTTGAGACACTTACTCCTCCGAGTATATCAATTAGTGATGGACTGGGTGCACGAGGCAACACCCGAGAAGGAGTCATGGATGACTCCATTCAGAAATTATCTTGAACATGGAACTTTACCCGAGCGCAGAAGTGAGAAAAGACAGGTTCTCCAAAAAGCTTCGCAATTTATTATCTAGAATGGAGTCCTATACAGGTGGGGATATTCCGTTCCTTTACTCTGGTGTATCGCCCATGATGAAATCAAACGAGTGTTACACGATGTACATGAGGGAGAATGTGGCAACCACACTGGGGGCAAGACCTTGCGAAAAAGATACTCAGATATGGATATTACTGGCCAACCGTGAATCGAGATGCATCGTCTTATGCCAAGAGATGTGATAGGTGCTAGAAGCATGTCAGGATTCCAAGAGAACCACCTACCAAAATCACTCAAATGGTCAGTCCATGACCGTTTTCCATATGGAGCATTGATACAATAGGGTCTTTACTTTTGGCCAAGGGTGGTGCGAAATACGCCATCGTTGCAGTTGACTACTTCACAAATGGGCAGAAGCTGAGCCACTTGCTACCATCATGACGAAGAAAGTAATCAACTTTGTTGCCTGCAACATCATCTGTCGTTTTGGCCTTCCACACACAATTATAACTGATAATGGGACCCAATTCGATAGTGTCGAGTTCAAAGATTTCTGTCAACGCTACCGCATCCAGGAGAAGTTCTCAACAGTAGCTCACCCTCAAGCTAATGGGCAAGTCGAAGCAGTCAACAAAGTCATCAAGTCCATTCTAAAGAAACGACTAGAGAAAGCCGGAGGCAAGTGGGTCGATGAACTTCCCATGGCCCTATGGGCATATCGAACTACCCACAAATCCACGACCAACCACACCCCGTTTGCACTTTCCTACAGCTCTGAAGCCATTATTCCAGTTGAATTAGAAGTACCTTCTCATCGTGTGACCTATTATGATCCAAAGACAAATGCCATACTACTTGCAAAATCTCTGGATTTACTAGATGAGAAGCATAAAGAATCTGATTTGAGGGCAGCCACACACCGTAGTCGAGTCGCCCGATTATACAATGCTAAGGTCCGACCCGGAACCTTCGAAGTTGGCGATCTTGTACTCAAACGAATTTATCCGGCCCCTTCGCACATGAAACCGACATGGGAAGGACCGTATGTCATCGAATGGAGATTTGGAGACGGCACATTCAAATTATCAACTTTTGACGGTCTCACTTTACCGAGAGCGTGGAACAACGACAGTCTTCGTCACTATTACACATAACAGGCTTTTATTCACTTAGTTTGCTTTTCCTTTGAAATTTATTTATGCATTTCTAAATTTGAACTTGTAATAAGGCAAATGAATTTGCCATACTTTCTTATTCCAGCAATAAAATGCAGACTCGGCAAGCCAGAGAGGTGATTATTGAAATGTGTCATGCGACCGTCATGATGCACGAAGAGCTAAGTTCCATCTCAAGGTGGGACTTATTCAAATAGGGAGTGACTGTGATTCGACCGGTCACTCACTAAGTGAAACCCTGAGCTCGGGGGAAAACAACGCTAAATAAAGGAGGGATTGAAACACGACAATCCTCTAATGAACTCCAGCTCCCAGAGTGCAAGCTGGAGTACAAACTCCAAATCCAAATTCGAAGAGGATGGATCCGCCCATCCGCGACTTCGCTTGCCAAATCAAGGTGGATGTGATCCGACCATCCGCAACCTTGATCAACTCCTTGTTCCTAGAGTGCGAACAAGATCCTAAAACCTATACAGATGTGATTGACCATCTATCGACTAACTCTAGATTTCCGGAGTGCGAACTGGAGTATAAACATAATCGGGTGTGACTGACCACCCACCAACTGACTCTGGTCCCGATAGTGCGTACTGGAGTATAAACACTAAATGGGTGTGACTGACCACCCATCAACTAACTCCAGATTCCCAAAGTGCGAAATGGAGTATAAACACCAACTAACTCCGATCCTAAGAGCATGGACCGGAGTATAAACATTAAATAGGTGTGACCGATCACCCGCAAAACAACTTATGTCCTCGGAGTGCGGATGCAATCCTAAATAGTAACTGGGCGTGACTGACCGCCCATCAACTGACTCTGGCCCCGAGAGCGTGGGCCAGAGTATAAGCATCAAATGGGTATGACCGACAGCCCATACATAAACTCATGTCCCCGGAGCGTGGATACGCTTCCAAGTATTAAACGGGTGTGACCGACTGTCCGTAAAATAACTTATGTCCCCAGAGTGTGGACATAATTCTAGACGCCGAACGGGTGTGACCGACCGCCCGTAAATTAATCTATGCCTCGGGAGTGTGGATATGGTTCTAAATAACAAGCAGGCACGATCGACCGCCAACATGTAAGTTCAATCCCAGAGTGTGGATGCAAGTACCAACCGATTAACGAGTGTGATTGACCACTCCAATTCATTTCACTTTAACTTCGTTCCAACTTAGTTAAATAAAAATGAGAAAAGGCAAAAAACAATTGCCGACCACCTACTTTAATTTATTCCCAAGACTTGGGGCATAACTCAAGTACCAACCACTGACCGAGACAGTGCAACACTGAGATTTGACTCGACGTTTGGTTATGACCTGAAGCCATGACTTTAGGACTTAACAACCGGACTCAAGTTCGACTCAGAGACTGAAGTATCACAAGTACATTGAATGGAAGTACGAATGCTGAAATACTTAAGTAAACAAACGCAAAGTTTTGCTGGAAAAAAAATGAAGTTTTATTTCCAATCTTCTTTGAAAAAAGATAAACACAAAAACTTATTCAAAGAATTCCTATAAGCAGGGGCCAAACCTGCATCTATACATGGCCTACAAAATGCAAAAGGAAGCCCTATTCTATCTATCTACCAAAAAGAAAAGGCGAAAGTGCGAGTCTACGCCTTTGATTTTTTATCCTTCTTGCTCTTCTTTGGCATAGACCCGCTTGCACTGTCGCTCGAATGTCTCTTCGAGCCTTTACCTCCCCGCCCCGCACCAACCGGTTTGTCTTCAGCTAGAGGAATTACAGTTGTCTCCTCCTCGGAACATAAAGGGATCGGAATACCCTCCGTGTGTGGAACTGGAGGAACAGTGGCACCCTCAACGCTAGAAGAATGAGGCATGCTGGTATCAATGATGGTGCCACCCGGAGAAACAATAAGCATAGGGATCGGGCCGGGACCCGCCATGCCACCTCCAACACTACTAGCTTGCTCTATCTTGGCTTTAATTTCCGCCATTATCTCCTCAGCCCGATTTGCTCAAATCCCCATAGGCATGCTACCAGTTGGGCCCGAGGAGCTCGTAATAACCACATCTTCATCAATGACGAATGGCATTTCGGTGATCAGGTCACTTTGATGGCCGAGGAGTGCTTCCATCAATTGTTTATCAAAGACAAAACTGCTTTCGTGCATCTCCCCAGCCGATGCGGCGACTGTTGTAGCTTCCGTCATTGGTGCCTCCTGCTCGCGATGCATTCCTTGAGTTCCAGGAGGATCAAGTGGTGCAAAATCTAAGGCTGAATAAAGATAGGAGAAAACATTAGTAATGTCTTCTGACAGCGTTCCTACATTTGGATGAATGGAAGAAGTGTTCAGAATAACTTCCTTAGTTTGGCTAGCATGTTAGGCTAATGCGCCTTCGGAGCTGCTCTCATGTACGGGAGATAGGTGCGGTTGGTCAGGATTATATCCCGAAATGGTTGGAGGATCAATAGAAGGAACAGGTTTAGATAGAGAGACTGGGAGTACTTCAGAACCTGCCTCGTGATGCTTAACCCCAGATCCTTCTCCAACGTCCAGGTATTTAGCTGCTAGTTTTTCCTTTCCGAGGGCGACAATGGTATCATAAAGAACCTTAGCCTCATCTCCAACTAATATCTGATTTTCCAGTTCGAATTAATCAATTGTTGAAGTGTTGCGGGCCACTTTCTCGTCTTCAACCAAGCAACTCCAAGACTTATATAGATGGAAGGGATAATCTTTGAGCCAGTTAAGATTGCGATTCCTTAAAACATTGGCATTATATAGGACCATAAGATCTTCGAATTCATCCTCCATCCCCGCCTCCGTCGCTTTAACTTCGCTCTCAATAATGGCTTTGGCTTCCATAGCCTTCAAGTTTGCCGCATTCCTTTCGTCTTGAAGGGCCACCGTCTGCTCGCATGCCTCCTGGGCAGCTTTGTTAGCATCATCTTTCTCCTTGACGACCTCGGCCAACTTCGCCTTTAACTCCTCAAGCTCCTTCAGCACGGTATCTCTTTCTACCACGATGATAGTATTTCGATGGCCCGTCTCCTCAACCAAGGCAAAATGCGTCTGTCGCATCCTTTCTATAGACTGACTTGCCTCATCGGCTTTCTTTTGGGCCTCCATTTCCGACTTCCTTAAAGATTCAGCCTCGTTGTTAAGTACTTCGATTATACGGTTCTTTTGAGCAAGATCAGACTCCAGTTTCCCGGTTGTTTTTGCCTGCTCGAAGGCCACCGTTGAAGCTTTCTCCGTATTTTTCACCCATTCTTGATACTGATTATAGACATCATGTACGTAATCATGTACCATTCTTTCTATATCATTGGGGATTCGCTTCAAGTTCGGAGGGAATATAAAGCCGTCAAAGTAGACATTTAGGAAATCTTTTTTCAACTTAGCAATTCTGATCGCTCCCTCCCCGGTGGGTTCTAAAGCGGCATGTTCTGTGATAATGGGAGTTTCGGCCTCAGTCCTTCGACATTGCTCATCGGATCTTGAAGTTTGAGGAGGCACTATTTGACGTGAAGTTTCTAAAGACTGCGTTCTGGAGCCAGAGGGTTTGGAGGAACCTTTGGGTGGTGGCGATCGCGACTAGGAGCGACGCCTACTTTAGTGTTGTCTCTTCCTCTCCCTTTCATAACGGTCGTGCTCTTAGCTGGAGTAACCGCGATCATAATCTCTATCAGTCTCACGTCTGTGAGACTCAGAATAAGAACTAGAAGAATGGCATTTTGAATGCAGACTGCTGAGCATCGATCCTTGCCTCACCATTGTGTTCAAAAAATGAAAAGAGAAGCCGAATTAGTTATCTCCAGAGATTGAGAAACATGTGATTAGAAGTTGTGTGGTGTCATGAAGTGTGTGCATGCATGTGCAAACTCCCCAACCAACTGGTTGTGGTAGCCTTGCTCATAGGAGTTAGCCCCCCTATATCTAAAGCACTTTGAAGCCCCTCTAATCCAAGGTCTTGATATAAAGGCAAGTCATCTGGAATGGGAATATCCGCTAATACTTTCAATGAACTCTCCATTCGTGGAGGAGAAGTCTCCTGACTTGTAGCGATTGCAGCGGGTAAAGATACTACAACAGTTTTACACCTCATGGATTTGTAGGCAATAGTCTTGCCTTTTCTTTTCAACTCTGAAGATCGAAGACTCTATGGAGGCATAGCTGTAGGCTCATCTCCAGTGGGCACACTCTCATCACCGTCATGTTCAACGATTACGATTCCAAGGGCTTTTCTTCCTACATGCCTCGCCGGAGCCATTTTGACAACACCTGCTAATCCAATGCTTTGGCCTCTTTCTATAAGCCCAACAGCAATCAAGTTTTCATCAGTGAGGACTCCATCAATTTCCCTGAACTCGGCTGACACCGCTTAGAGAACCCTTACAACTTCTTTAAATTGGGCTCCTTCGGGCCATGGAATTGAAGCTGCAAAAGTAACCAAGTATTAGATTCAGCATCGACTTGTATTATCTAGTTAATCGACGAAGAAGTTAAAACACTTACGTCTAGCTAGCCACCGTCTGGCAAATCTCGGTGGACAACGAACGAAGAACCATTCGGTTTTGAAGTAGCTTAGTTTACTCCAGGCTCATGCCACTACCTGGTAGTTTCTAACTGCTTCCATAAAGGTGAAAGAAGTATTGTCCCCACGACTCTTAATGTTGAATAGATATGTGATTTCTTCGACAGTCGGAGGTCGGAAGAGATGCTCCATGAAGATAATGAACAAGCTGTTGAGCAGAGCGTATCTATTCGGAGGTAATTGAGACGAAGTGATCCTTAAGAAAAGCAGCATTTCTCGAATAAATTGATTGAAAGGAGGCAGCGTTCCAGTAACGCACATGAGTCTATTGCAAGCAGTATACCCTTCTGGGGGATTATGGGCTCAATCTTCCGTGCCCGGTACCAAAACATATTCTAGAGATAGCCCATGCCTGAGACAGATTTTGCCGAGTATGTCTTCGGTGATTTTAGAATGGACAGAATCCTTCGGATTCATAATAAAAGCTGCACCCGGCATCTCGTCCGGAGTGGGACTTATTACTTCAGCTGCGATCTCTGGCATTTCTATAATTGGAAGTGGAGGACTTTGGATATCCTGCGGCTCAGAGCTTCCAGGATCCATAGCTATAGAACTCAGTAAAAACCATTGTTAGATGGAAAGAAACCCGTGTTCCCCCCGGGATTGTGAAGCGAGTGATCGTGTTGTGTAGTGCAGTGCTACATAATACTTTAAATTCCTTCAAGTCCAAAAAATGTTAAAATGACAAGACTTCAAGATTCAACCAGAGTGACCGTCATCGCCGACCGTCACAACCGTACCATTCTAACTTCGGAGAATGATCCATGCCGGAGTTCATAAAGTTTGTCAAATTACAGTTCCATCGACGAGCTTCAAAGAGTAGTCAAATATGCAGTTTAACAATTAAGTCCAGATATGCAAGGATGAAGCTCGTTGCAGTCAAATGTTCGAATATAGGAAGTCCGGTATCCATTAAAGTCTGAACTTGGATCATTCCACAAAAGTCCGGTTTGTTATCGATCAGGAAAAATTAGGTTTCGTATCGATCCAAGACCCTCAATTTCGTATCGATTGCCAGCCAAGAATTTCATATCGATAAACAAATCCTCGACTTCATATCGATCACATGGCCAAGGCTTTGTGTCGATCGCTCCAGATCGATACGAACTTCCACCATTCCAGACCGATACGAAGCTCCTTCCTCCATCCATCAGTTCTAGATCGATATGAGTTCCTCATTCCGGATCGATACAAAAGGTGCTTCTTCCATCCTTCATCGATATGAGATCGAAGCCAGGGATTCTTCCCATGACTACTTCGTATCCATCAACGGTTCTTCTTCCCCAAGCTACTGAAACTCCATTGCTCCTCTCTCGACATCACTCCGACCAACTTTCGGCATCAACAACGCCGGAATCGGAAACGACCACAGATGGAACAACGTTAAAACTCGAGTCTCATCATTTTAAAGTCGATTTAATTGGTCAATTACCTAATTTATGGGATCAGTTTGAGGGATTAATGAGTTAGTTTGATTTGGGGATGAAGACAGTTCCTCTTTCTCGAGTTTTCCATCGATACGAAGGCAGGAATAAAATGGCAGCAAGTGAGGAAATTTGGCTAAGTCCAGAAAGTATTTATATGGATTCGAAACCAAGTAAAAACGTTTCATCTCCCAGTGCAAAAAATCGGTAGAAGCGGTCACAAATGTCATCGATACGAGGAACCATCTTCGTATCCATCTGCCCAGATCGATCCAGAGTGTAACAGTTTGTATCCATCGGTGATCAGCCTTCAAGCCCATCAATACAATATACCACTGCAAGGTCATATTTAGACCGTTCTGTTCCATCGATACGAAACATCTACTTCGTATCCATCAGTTTGAAGACCATGAGGGCTCGTATCCATCGATACGAATCATCTCCAAAGACTATCTATTTCGTATCGATAGCCATCGATACGAAGCATGCATTCCAACTTCTTAGATCGATCCAGGAGAGGATCGATATAGAGGGATGCCTTAAAACGACCATCAAACGTTGTTACAACTCGAATTTCACATAGATCCAGGAGAGGATCGATGCGAAACTTGATCCAAACAAACACTAAAGAACTTGACAACGACCAGTGAACATACAAACGTGAATAGGAGTCAAGTTAACATACGTGCATGTATGACGAACCAACATTCAATTTTCAAAATTAACAGGAATTGAATGCTCACCTGATGACAATCAAAACAACGAACAACAAATTGCTAGCACTCGACCTTGAGTTACAACAAAGCACTGTATGATCATTGGCAGTCAACAGTTCAATATTAATAATGCTGGAATTTAATCAAAGGTTACATCTCTTGATGAAAAGGCAACGACTATTCAACGAATCAGATAGATCTTTTTCGGAATAGAGAATGTAATTTTTCAAAGCACATCATGTTCGCACAAGACGTACTTTTTGGGAGCAAATGTTATCCCTCCTTTTGGCAAGGTCGTGACACCAAGGACTTGACTGGAAACCAAAGACAATTCAACTCGAAGATCGGTCATACACAGGTTTACTATGGATACTGGCAAATTTGGTCTGAGTCCGGATCGAGCTGCAATTAACAAGGTATGACAAGCAAAGCTACGAAAGCCAACATTCCAAAATTTAGGTCAATCGGAGTTCATATGCTCAAGTTATGGATCGATCAAGTTTCATGAGGAACACGCTTAATTCGTATCCATCAATGCCCTTCACTTCGTATCTATCGGCTTCGTATCCATTAACCCTCCCATTCACTTCGTATTGATCCACTGCATTCATGCATTTCGTATCGATCAGCAAACAGATCGATACGAAACCAACACTTCCCATCGATACGAAGCAGCCCACAATCATTGATATGAAGCCAACACCAAATGATTGATACGAAGAAGGCATGGTCAAGTAAAGGAAATGGTCACTTGGCATGAAATGTGGATCTCCTCTGAACCATCGCTCCACGTCATCAAGGCACAGCTGATCGATACGCACAAGACCGATACGAACATCGATCGATACGAAAGTATCGATACACGTAGTTCAGCCAGCCTACAAAGTGAATATTGGATCGATCATAACTCAAAATCTACAAGTCCAATTGCTATGAAATTTTCATAGGAGCTTGCTTACCTCCTCAAGAATGTATCTGATCGATCTCAGCCCAAATGGACATCATTTTGATCGATACGAACAAGATGGGGATCGATCCCAATCGATCCCAAATGACCCTTGATCGATTTGGTAGGCCCACCCACGTGTGAGAAGGAGTATTCCGAGTTCAAAGGAAGATATTTCAGAACTACACCTATAAATAGCACCCCAATGCCCACATAAAAGGGACTTTTTTCACGCTGCTACGCTGTTACTCTGCCGCAACTCTGTTGTAACTCGAGTGTTAGAGTATTTTACTACTGTAATCAGTTGTCAATCAGCAATAAACAGCAAATCATTCAAAGTGGATGTAGGCTACAACGCCGAACACTATAAATCTCTGTCATTTTCTAATTCTGTTTACTTTAATTAGCGTGTTTGTTAGATTAGCCTCTTTTTACATTTAAATTCTTCATTCTAATCTCTTCAAATACGTCCGAAGAGTGTTGTGCCCAATTTTGATACAAACAGGAAAATGTAAATTGATATTGTTATAAATTAAATGGGATGGATATTATTTGTTTGATGGTTTCTCTCGTTACATTTGTTACATTTGCATATGGTTATTGTATTAGTACATGCTATATATTGATACTACTTTCCCTATACTTGTTCTCATTAGTTGTTGAGTGATTAGTAGGTGTGGATGGCATATGCTTCGCATTTGGAGCTCGCTTTCGTATTACATTGATTTTATATGCTTGCTAATGTTAATAAAAGGTACACATCTCGGATTACATATCGTGTTTTTATATTTTTCCCTACGAGATGCCTCATCCTTGAAGATGAGATGTATATTTGTGATTATGTATATATTGTAAATTTTTCCGATCGAACCGTGCAAAGGAGATGCTGGTGAAATTTTCCAAAAATTTAAGGCGTTAGAAATTTTTTGAGAATCTTGGGAAATTTTGTTAACTAAAATTTGATTTTTGGTGTTATAACTTGGAATGATATTAGTTTGTATCAGTGAATAAAGTTAAAGACATAAAAGATTTTGTAATCTATCTTCAGCTAATTGGTTTTGAAAAGTTAATGGTTTGAGGTATTTTTCTTGCTTGCTAATTTCGGGGACGAAGTGCTTTTAAGGTGGAAGAATGTAACGACCCAGAATTATAGTCAATTGATTTTGAAATATTTGATAAATTTTAAATATTGAAATATTAGTTTTGAAAGTAAAACAACTTGAATTTCAAATATAATGGTTATTTGAATATTTGTAATTATTTTAAATAATTAAATCTTGAATTCTATGTGAATGAAAATGATTTGGAAATCTTATTTAAATTTATTTAAAAAAATAGGAATAATAATACTAAACATTTAATTTAGATATAAAAGTGATTATTTTGTTTTATAATAATCGTATTAAATTAACAAGTGAAAATAGCCTTCCGGGGTACTATCTCGGATTTCGACGAAACCAGTTTCGTTCGAACCATAATAGTGATTTATTATGTGCCATCGAATTTCGTGGCGATTGGACGTATCATGTGGTCGTACGAAGTCGAAATGCGTAGAAATTAATTAAAGGAATTTAAATTAATATGATTCGGTTTAAACAGCTATCTTCTGTATATAATTGAATCGGGTCTCGAGATTGGTTCCATTGTGTTCATAATAGGGGTATTTAGTAAAGAACGCCAGGTGGCACGCCTTCATCAGAGTTCAAGATTTTAGGGTGTAGAACCGAATATTTCGAATATAATATATATATTAAGTACATACCCCATCACCATGCCTCACCGTTCATAGCCCATGCTTTTCCCCACATCTTCACCATACCCCTCCCACTATATTATCACGTTTATACCAGAGAAAAACGAGTTCACCAAAAATTTAACTCCTCTGATCCAATGGTCGTAGTTTGATGGGACCATTAGAGGCCATATCGAGGAAAGTTTCCAACTAGAGTTTTGTTCACGTCGAGGTGGTGAGTGCATTCAACAGTTGGATTAGGCTGATTCACGACAAGGTGGCAGCAGTTTTGAGATGAACATGGTTCGAGTCTTGGTCGATTCCGGTGATTTAGTGCACCTAGGGGTGATGGCTTATGAAGAAGAAAGGTAAAGGGGGTCTAAAGGAGGTCGTCGATGGTCGGGGTGAGCCCCCAGGTGGTTGGACGGTGGAGGTAGTTGAACGGAAAATGGGGCATTTTGGTTTTTGTGCTCGTTTGGGGGCCATGTGGCAGGGGAGGAGGTGAGGCCGGGGTCAGAGGTTGCGGCGCTTCGGCTTGCCGTTGGTAGCGGCGCGGCGGTGTCGGGGTGGCTGGAGGTGGAGCGGCGATGGGTTGAAGGTGACCGCTGTAACATGCGTGAGTGGAAATCGTGTTTTGAGATGGAAGAAGATTTAGTTTACCAAGTATGGTAATTAGTTTAAAATATATGTAATTATTATTTAATTATAAATTTAAAAATATCGATAATTTAAAATACGTGTAACTCTCCCATAAGAGGTCCAGTTGAGGCGTGGATTTTTGCGTTACGCTCGAGATCGCGAAAACTTCGCGATGAAACCGGTTTGAACGAATTTGGAGACCATTAAAATTTGGGATAAAATCGGACGTCGTTCGATTTTAGTTCCAAATCGGAATGCCTTGATGATAACTGAGATCAAGATGAGTTAAACTTACCTTTTTGGTTAACCAGTAGTGTTATATATCTGATAAAAATTGTTGATTGGATGTTTGCATGATTTACTATTTTATCAGTTAGTTTGGTTTTATTTCCGCCCTTGGAGCGGATGACCTTTTATATATACTCGTCTAGTAGCGGATGACCCATATTATATGATTATATATTGTTTGTGATTGCAAGAGGACATGTTGGAGGGATCTAACAAGATTTCTCACCATGATTGATTTTAATTATATATATATATATATATATGTGTGTGTGTGTGTGTGTGTGCGCTAATGTATGAGTTGTGATGTAGGGGGAAAGGTTGGAGGGATCCAACAGGATTCCTCGCCATTGTTGATTTTAATTACATTAATCTGTCATATGAATTATTGGATATCAAACCAGATTGTTTGACATTATTGGTTATGACATTGTTATATCTTCAAAATTAAAGCCTTGTAGTGATAGAAATTAATATCAATATTGGTTAATCGTTGGTTAGCTATTGGCCTCAAATTAGTATTTTAAAAATACTATAAATTGCCATTTGAGTTGGAGTTTGTTTTGAGACAGGAAATGATTTTAAATCTAAAATTGGGTTTCGGAAATATTTTGTTTTAAAAGATTATTTATTTATATTTAATATTGTTTTAAGGTTATTAATCAATATTTTAATATTTTAAAAATGTTAATTATTTAAATAATTTATATGTTTTGAAAATAATAATAATGATTTATTAATAATAATGTTTTGGAAATTAATTATTATTATTTATAATAATGGTGAAGATTAATTATTATATTTTATATATAATTTTTCAAAATTATTAATTATTATTGTACAATAGTATTTTAAAGTAAATGATTATTATTTATTATTATATAACAATGTTTTAAAGTAAATGATTATTATTTATTTATAAATGTTTTCGAGATTTATAAATAGAGTTTTATAAATAGACTTGCATTTTATAAGAGGAGTTTTATAAAATGTTTTTTGAGACTTAAAGGAAAATTATTTATAATGTATAAAGAGAGCTTTGTAAATGGTTTTAGATACTTATAAATGAATTTTATAAATGGGTTTATATATTTATAAAAAGAGTTTTATAAATAGTTGCATGGATTTATAAATGGTTTATAAATGACTTGAGAAATAATTTATAAATTGTTTACAAATGATTTTTGAGATTTATAAAGTAGTTTATAAATGATTTTAAAATTGTATAAAAAAGTAAATCCTTATCAGTATTGTGAATTTACTTATACAGTTAAGATAAGTATATAGATATTTTCCGAATATTGAAAATATAAGGGTTTGTGAATGAATCTTTATAAAAGTATTTTGACACAAGTAATTTACAAAGGGATTTTAATTAATGAAAATATTAAATAAAAAGATTAGTGGTTGCTTATGTGTTTAACTGATGTTGATTTTTCATGTGGAATTAAATCCGTGATTTGAATGTGCGTTTGTTTGATAGTTAAATAACCGGCTATCAAATATGGACCCAAAACATAACTTTGGAAGTATCTAGAAGAAACACGTGAGTTATATGGCACAGTCATCTCCGATGATGTTGTACTATGCGTATAAATCTAGTTTCGTTCTCCTAGGACAAATGATAAGAAAATCCATCCACTAACGGTTAGGAGATGATCTCTGACCTTATCTTTGACTGTTTATTTCCTACAGAACCGGGGTTGAGTTTACCAGAAACTATCGAATGTTGTTTTCAAAGAGACCGGAATCGAATATATTATCCGAAAACCACTTTGATCCAACTCAAGCATTTTGAAGTGAAGACATCTTGAAGATGATGGAACTGAAGACGAAGCTCTTTCAAGTGCAAGGGTTGCTTGCTACTAGTCCTGAGGGTGATTCCAAAATGGATGCAGTAGAAGTAGTGCCTTTGGTTTGTCCATCATCTAGACAACTTGTATGGATGAATGCTGGCATTGCATTGTTGCTTGGAGGCAGTGTTAGCATTCCAGGTGGGAAGTGCTATATGAAAGGTAAAACGTAGCCTCAAGCCTTATCAACCGGGAATGACTAAATGTAAAGGCCTGTATCATCATTCCCTTTGAGTAGACAATAAATCACACGTGTAAGTCAAATCTATACAATAAATGTATCATCAAATAAACAGTCCATGAAGCTGTTTCTATTATACATTTAATTATAATCTATACAACATTTCAGAGTTATACATATATAATAGAACAAAATATAATGAAGCAGAACAACATGATGCTAGAGTAATAATAGTAGTAATAGAATATCAAATCTTCGTCTTCGTCCTCCAAAATAGATCTTCAATAAACTGAAAAACTCAGGACTGACCCGAGCGTAAAGAAAAGACAAAACACTTGAGTCAGGACTAAAATATGATTATGTAAGTCAAATCGATATCGCATATAAGATGAGTGTCACGGCATCAGAGATGCTTACGGGTTTTCACATCTCCTATCTAGTGTATAACGTGCGTGCAATAACTCAAGAGATGTTACGGGATTTTCCATCTCTTAAGGATCGGTCAAAATATATATATATAGTAGAATACGTTATATATAATGTCAAGTCAGTAAAATAAATATTTTTCTTAGCGTTAAAGCTTTACATTGACCCCCCCAACGCGTTTTTAAGCATTGTTGTACAGTTTGCATTTGACACCACCAGTAGAACGTCGATAGTCAGGGATGCGCCGTGATACAACAACACTAAACCAAAATCGTATGGGTCTCGTATAGGGATATGTAACAACCCGGGATTTGCATTACCAATTAATAAATAAAAGTTAGGATTTTATTTATTTTATTGAAGCATAAAAGGATTTGGAATAACAAAATTTATTTGAAAAAGGCTATTTTAATTAAATGGGAAATATGGGATTTTAAAATGAGGATAAAATGTTATTTTTGGAAAGTTAAATATTTTAGGAGAGGATTTAAAATGGGTTTGAATAAGAAAAGTGAGTTTTATAAACATATATGAACACTTAGAAATTTTTTGAAAACATGGAAATAACTCTCTTCATATTGGGTTATTAAACCTTACCCAATAACCCACCCTAAACTTCCTCTATAAATTATCTCAAACTCTCCTAACCTCATTCATCAAAACCCTAATCAAAACCCTAATCAAAACCCTAACCATTTCCTAAAGCTTTCATAACAAAAATGGCCTCCATCTTCATCTCCTTCTAGTTTTAGCTTATACAAGTCATTCTATGAAAAGGTAATGCAAATACCCACCTCAAATCCATATTTTATATCTTCATAATTTCTGAAATTTGATTAGTAACACATGTTTTATGTGTTTTTTTGATCTTATAGCCTCCTAATCACCTTTTGCTAATTTGGGTTGATGCTATAATAGTATTTGTTGCTTTCAAGAGAGGTATATTGCTAAAAACCTCTTCTAGCATGTGTTTAATCATCTTTTGATTTCAATAATCATTTAGTAACACATGTTTTCTTATGTAACATGTGAATCATAGCTCTTTGATCATCTTTGCTTTCATTTTGGGGTTGCACATAAGGTGTTTGTGATATTGCTTCATTAAGGTAATTACTATCTATTAGTGATTATTGCTAGTTATATCTATTGGTGATTATTACTAGTTAATTTTGATGAAAATTTGATGCCAAAATTTGAAAAAAACACCCCTAAATCACTAAAAACATCAATATTTGCTGGTTGGAATTGCACAGTCTGAAAACGGACTGAAACATAAATCTGAGAGCCCAAAAGTAGGCCTGGGTTGCACCCAGGCTCCCATATACAACAGGCTAGCCCAGTTGGGCTAGCCAGAAGCAGGGCCAGCCCAGTTGGGCTGGCGCACACGCAACCCAGCCCACGTGGGCTGGGACATGATTTCCAGCCCAGGCGGGCTGGGACTAAACCGATCCCAGCCCGCGTGGGCTGGGACATTGTTCCCAGCCCAGGCGGGCTGGGACTAAACAGATCCCAGCCCGCGTGGGCTGGGACTTGGTTCCTAGCCTAGGCGGGCTGGGACTAAACTGATCCCAGCCCGCGTGGGCTGGGACTTTGTTCCCAGCCCAGGCGGGCTGGGACTAAACTGATCCCAGCCCGCGTGGGCTGGGACATGGTTCCCAGCCCAGGCGGGCTGGGACTAAACAGATCCCAGCCCGCGTGGGCTGGAACTTGGTTCCCAGCCCAGGCGGGCTGGGACTAAACTGATCCCAGCCCGCGTGGGCTGGGACATGGTTCCCAGCCCAGGCGGGCTGGGACTAAACTGATCCCAGCCCGTGTGGGCTGGGACTTGGTTCCCAGCCCGCGTGGGCTGGGACATTGTTCCCAGCCCAGGCGGGCTGGGACTAAACTGATCCCAGCCCGCCAGGCGGGCTGGGGCAGGCTGACGCGGGCCGGAGGCCCGCGTTCAAAAAAAAAAATTTACTGTGTAAACTCTGTTTTCAGATTTTTATCTTCACTTCGCGATGCCACCACG
Organism: Allium fistulosum; assembly: GCA_030737815.1. NCBI lineage: Eukaryota > Viridiplantae > Streptophyta > Magnoliopsida > Asparagales > Amaryllidaceae > Allium > Allium fistulosum. The sequence goes on from CM060907.1 coordinate 995,813,773, forward strand.
ATCGCATCCGAAGTCAGAATTCGACGTTTTTGGTCTCGTTGGGAAGGTTGAGTTTTGAACTACATCTCTGAAAATTTTGAGCAACATCAGAGTTCGTTTGGTACTTCGAATTTCGTGTCGAAGTTGAACTCTGGTCGCTGTTTGTAAACAGTGTAAATCTTGTTCTGGGTCCAACTTTGAGACGTTTCTGCCACTTCGTCTCAACTCGGAATCCAGAAATTCTTTTTGCATCTTAAAGTAGGGATGTTGGACTACATGCCTGCAAATTTTCATGACATTTGAACACCGTTTGCTGGTCCAAATAAATTGCCGAACTTGGGTTCGCAGCTGTTTTTGAATGTTTACAAACACTTAGAATATTTTTCAGTGATTTTCTGGTTTTATTGATTTCTTTGAGATTTGTCTCTAGATTTCGTGCACGGGTTTTATGAATCATTTTCAAAAGATTTTTCACTCCTAAATGGCTTTAGAAATTATTATATAATATTATTTTTAATTATTAAATTAATTACTCCATAATAGGAGAGTTTTCAAAAGCCGTTTTAAAATGGTTTCAAAATCAATTATAAATCCGTTTCGCACCATTATTTTCTATAATAAAAATCTCACACTCACTTTTTAGCACGTCGAGCGAAGTGGAAAGGTGCTTAAACGGTTAGGAAATCCCCGGCCTATGGAACCGTGTGTATTTCCTTTCCGGTTAATCCCCGACCTATTCGATTGATCGTTTTGACCTCTGGGTCTAGTTTACCGATGATACGAGGTGGACTTTTTATTGTTTGGAGTGTGAGCTTGCTATTGGTTAGGAAACCGTTTAGTGCGAACGTGGGTTATGGGACTCATTGTTAACACTTTACGGGTTCCTCTCCAAGAAGTTAGTGACACATTAGCCTTTGGGCGGCCAGTACTGGACCTCTGGGTCACCACGCCTCTGGGCAACCGTCTCTGGACACCTGCTCTATGGAGCAGTTTATTTTTGGCGTGCGCCTCTGGGCCTTTATCCTTCTGGGAAGGATCTCGCCGTCTCGCGCGTTCCGCATCTGTGCGAGTGATCGATCACAACTCTACAGTACTTGGCAACAACGACTCTGGTCGGTGCACGTGCAACATTTGTATTATCTGATGATTTTTATATCCATTCGAGTACCGCCATTCGGTGTTGGTTCTATGGAACCATACGATGTAAGTGCGATTACCTTGTGGATTCACAGTGTCTCTGGACACTGCTTTTCAGTGTTTGATTTCATTGACTTTTCAGTATATCCCCATTGCTCTTTGGAGCATCGATCTTTGCTTGGGCATTGATTACAGACTCTGGTCACTCTTGGGATTATTGCCTATGGGCATCTTTTTATAGCTTTGGCTACGCCGATGATATGAGGCGATTTTATTTATTCTACACTTTGGTGTTGATTTCTCTTTGGAGATTTTTATTGTTTATTGATGATTAGGGATCGTCATTATATTCATGTGGTTCATAATATACTTCTTTTTGGATAAGTACGGTTTTATTTATGTACCGCATTATGATATATCTCAGTTATTACTGATTGTTTAGCTAGCCTGACCCGAGTGCTTTCGCTCGGGTCAGACCAAGTTGTTTCAGGTTAGGTCTCTGGACTTAGCTTCTGTGCTTCCGCTTTGGACTTATCTGCTATGCTTTTGAGATAGCTTGTCTTAGTGTCCGCTTATGTTATTATTTAGACTTTGATATGTACATATTGTTGACTCACATTCATGAGCAGTGGCTTTGTACCCACTTATGATATTTGGATCTGTATTGACGATGTATTGTTTTGGGATTTTATATCTATTATGTGATTCTGTTCTGTGATGCTATTTCATTATGTTATTATGCTTTGTCCTGATAGATCTTTAGCCATTTGTAATTTCGTTATAAGTATTTACCGAATATGTCGAACCACCTGTTTGAAAAAAAAATAGATACCACCCTTTCGACGTATTCAGTAGATAGTTATAGCTTGATTACAAATGGTCGCTTCCACTATACTCTATTCTCCGCTTTAACAGACAGTATTACTCCCGTAATACTCTTTGTTATAGTGGGTCTCAGAGTGGGGCGTTACAGGATAAAAGTATGACAAGGCACGGGAGGCAATGCCCAAGGTAGGATACAATCGGTTTACCCTTCCCGGTTGGTGGTAACGCATCATAGCCATGATCGCCCACCGCGTCCAACACTCCCATAAAATCGGAGGGTGCGCACCAATCAATCACAATGTAAACGATGGTAATACGAAGAAGTGTGTCCGCTAGGGGTAGCTACCCACTTGGCCGGTACAACTCCTGTTTTAGTCATTTCAAACTGACACAAGTGCCAGGCTAATCCATCATCGTTCTCTTTCTTCAAATCCAACCACTTCATTCTGGATCATCACTCCACGTACACAGTTGTTAAAGTGGTTCTGGTATCGACAGAGAGTATGCCCATATCCGGCTCCGGTCTCTTTAACAACCAATCGTCGTTTTGCACACCGATTGGTACTTTTACATTTTGAAAACCGTTCATACTTGATATCAAAATATCATATTCGCTTTACAATCAAATCCATTTCGAAATCATCATATTTACTCAAAATATACTATTTCAGTTCAAAATCATTCTCGCCTCAATATTCCGATTTCGATTCCAAAATGGTTTCGAATTTCAATTTGGGTTATAACTTCTTTTAACCCAATTCGTATTAAAATCCATGGTTTAAAAATAACATTCCACTCTTGACCAGTTTGAATTTTTGAAAAATTGTTTGAATAGTTTAAAATAGTTAAAATAATTAAAAATAGTGTAAATGGTTAAAATAGTTAAAAAGTTTAAATGGTTCAAATAGTTTAAATGGTTAAAATGGTTAAAAATAGTTTAAATGGTTAAAAAAGTTTAAGTATTAAAATGGTCTATATAGCAAAATAATTTGGAAAATCAAAGTAATTTGTATATTTAAGAAGATAGCTTTTAAATAGTTTTATATTAAATAATTTATTTGAAAATAGTTTCAAAGTCAAAACCGATTCAATTCCAACTTCGCAATTTGAATCAATTCAAATTTCCATTCAAACGATTTCAATTCAAATCAATTTCAACTTCGATTTCAAATTAATTCAATTTCACTTTCAAGTCCAATTAATTCAATTTCAATTTCACTTTCAAGTCCAATTAATTCAATTTCAATTTATATCGATTTCGAGCTCGATCTTTAAAATATCGATTCAAAACATTTAAATCAAATTATCCTTCAATATTTAGTTTTAAATCCCAATCTTCAAATATAATTCAATACCGAGCTCAATTTCGAAATATCGTTTTTATATCACTTTTACTTAGTAATATTCAAGGTTTGAATAAAAGTTCAATCTTTTAAAACAAATCGATTTCCAAAATTTTAAATTATATTTTGATTATAACTTCAAAATCTCAACTTCGATTATTTAAACAATTTCGATTGCCAAATTTAAATTTCAACATTCAGGGCTCCAGTTCGAAAATAATTTGATTTCAATATATTTGGTTTTTATTTCTTTTAAATCACAATCATTTAAATAAATTTCAAATCAAAAATTTAAAGATCATTTAATTTAACCAATTCGGTGTCCGTATATAATTTTCTATCCTATGGCCAAGTGATCAGTTATTTCAATTTAATTTCAGGAATGGATATATATCATTTCAATCCAAATCACAATGTCATAGGTATATATCATTTCAACCTATTTCTTAATTTATTCGGAATAATTCAATTTACAGTTTATATACTGTAAATAATATACAGGGTAATACTAGGATATATATAAACAAATAAACATCCAAACATCCAAATATCAACCAATTTGCATCCATCACAATCAATCATACAAACAGACAATATAATTCACAATAGTTTCATAGTTATTAATATTGGGTAATTTACTGGAAATTCAATTTCAATTTCAAATTTAACCATCAATTTTAATTTACAACAGTTAATTCAAATGACAAACAAATTTATCAAACAATGATCAATAAATTCATATCACTTCATAAATTAAAATTTAACTAGCATAAAAATATATTTGTACATTGTGAGCGTTACAAAACACTCACCTTGAGTTTTCAATTTTAAATCAAATCGAACGATGTTCGATTTAACCTTAAAATTTAACTAGCTCCAAACATCTCCAAATCAATCCTAGAATGTAGTGCTCGTTGCCACGATTCCAACGCCACTTGTTTTTTCCAATCCGACCTCATATGACAAAGATATATCATTTATAAGATTTATAATTTATAATATATAAAAATTTCCATTTTCCTTTTATTTTTAATAACCTAAAACAGATCTGGCCGTAGATTTTGCTTCCAGGAAATCAGAGCCACACGATCTCTTTCTTCTTCCATGCGTTCGAACCCAGGTCATGAAACCCACTTTGTCGCCGATGTAAACTCGATCTACAATGCCTCCATGACCATCTCTACGTCGATTAGGGACTGCCATCATGAAGCCCTTCCCCCACTGCACTACCGCCCCATCCCTTGAAGCTCGGCGCCTTCATGGCCTCGCGATTTGAACCGAAACGAATGACATTTGAGAGAGATTTGCCATCGATCCATCGAGTTACAACCCATCACAGTCGTTGGATATGCTCGTCTCGATGAGCTCTTCGATTTCCTAGTTGGAAGATTTTGATATAAGTGGAAGGATCGAGTTGAAATTGAGGAGGAAGAGCGCCTCATTCAGCCATTGAAATAAAGAAACGGCGGCAGCTAATAGATTAGGGTTAGGTTACCGTGCGTGAATATATATAGAGGTGTATACGCATTATTTTAATATTATTTTCAAATTTTTTTCGGACGAACTCCAAACGAAGCATGCCGCCAAGCGTTTATAATGTTTTACTCCTATTTCGAACACAATGGAACATGTTTCGGGGCCTAATTCGATCGTACGTGGAAGATAGCTTTTTGAACCCAATTATTATATTGAATTTCCGATATTTAATCCAATGCATTTTTATCCCGTATGACCAAACGATAACTCCAAATGCTACGAAATTTGAAATCCGATAATAATACACTATTACGGATCCAATGGAACTAATTTCGTCGAAATCCAAGACTGTGCCCCGGATCGCTAATTTAACGTCTCAATTATAATATAAAATTTCCAATTTCTAATTATTCGCTTTTAAATCCAATTTTAAATGTTAACAATCTTCATTGTTGTTTAAATAAAATTTACATCAACTTTCGATGTCATTTTCAATCATATTTAAATTCAGAATTTAATTATTCAAATAATTTCCACTATTAAATTTAAACAAATTTATTGTTCAATATTCAACAAATTTCAATATTGGCTTTTAAATGAATTTTAGTTATCAATCAATTACTTTATTTACATCCAATGAATTCAACATTTATTATTTAATCCAACTATTAATTGTAAACACATTCAATACATAGCACTACCTTTTAATACTTGTTATTACTTAAATCTTCGAAATTAGTTTATTTCAAAAATTTATTCAAGTCCATATCCAATAACTTACATTCAAAATCATTAAACCTTTATTTTAACCTTTTTTATTCAATAATTACATTAAATTCAATAATTTAAAATAGTTAAAAATACGGGTCGTTACACTAAAATAGAGGAGATGCACCGTGACGGGCGGTACCCCAGTAGCCCAATCATTATGGAATCCATTCCCCAATAAGCGTCGTACGGACTTGCCCAACTATGTTGAAATTTGAGATGCAAGCATTTTAGCTATATTCATATTTTACTTTGACCTCTAGACACTATTATAATATCAATATATTTTCTATAGAAAATATTTTGATTATCGTAAGGTAAAAACCTGTCCATGTTTATATACGGTGTGGTCTTACGAGATACCTTTTGTTTTAAAAAGGGTTTTTCCTAAATATGGAAATCAGCTGATTTGATAAGGATTTTCTCACTCCAGTTTACCAGATTGACTCGAGTGTTATTTTATTGTAATGCTCGGGTCAGATTGAGTATATTTACCGATTGCTTTGGATGAATTAGAGCCGAGGAGATGAGCTGGAGGTCCAAGACATATCTACGTATTTCTTTGTGTTCCGTTGTGTTGTCCATTGGCTGTATATATCAGCAATTGTAAGGATAAACTGTTATAACTATCCAGGCTGAAATAGGTTAGTATACCCAGATTGGTAAATGTATATTACATTTTTTCTTTATGTAAAGATTTATTATATATTGTAGATTATTCGTTCTTCTGTGAGATTCTGTATTATTTTAGTATTCTTCTTATCTTCTTCCTTCTTCTTTCTTCCTAACAATCGTGCTTTCCGGCATTTGATTACTCAACACGCGATATAGTAGACATATTTGTGTCGACTTTCGAGGGTCGAAAGTCCTAATTCATTACTGAATCTGTGATGGATGAAGACGCTAAACCGATGCGTTAGCGTGCAACCAAGAAGAAAATTGTTGTTTAGTCATAAATTGATTCTTGTTTCAACCAAATGCATGAAAAAATGTGAAACAAAATGATGAATGTCTATAGGGTCATGAAGAGAAGCTACATGTGCTGAAGGAGCTGACCTTAATTAAAAAAGGAAGGTTTGAGATAGAGCATAAATGTCAAGAGACCTTTGTCATAGAAAAGGACTTAACGGAATTGGGTCCACTCTCATTGCAGTATTGATTGGAATATAAACAACATATTGTCGAGAGTAAGTCCGGAACAAGACATATGTAGTTAGATGGTGCATATCAAACTATACTTTTAATTGTTTTTTTTGTATTGTGTATTGTTATGTATGTTTGAAATTTTAATTGGCTTGTCATTTTGTTCAATGCATTTATAATATTGCAAAATACTTTTACTTAAACAAAATAAAGTACAATTACCAAAAGCAAAGTAATAACACATTACATTGCATTACACAAACACTAAGTGTGAAGGCATATAAATAAACTTGGTAATCTAAAAGTCAACTACTGATTTCCATAAGAATTCCAAATATGATCATTAGATTCTTTTGGAGCTTATTATGAAGTGCTTTCGATAAGCAAGCTGATGGTTTAAATGAACGTTGTAATCCAGTTTAGCTTGTAGGTTGTCTTATTGGAATATTTCAGGCATTTGGTTTACTCCCTCGTACTCATAAGTGGGATAGTCCACGACCCTTTCATCTTTAATGATCATGTTATGAAGAATTATACAAGTAAACATTATTCTAGATATTTTTGATCGCTTCCATAGTCTGCATGGATTACTAATCATCGAAAATCATGCTTGAACTACTGCAAAAGCTCTTTCGACATCTTTCCTTTATCCTTCTTGCATTGTAACCAACTTTATCTATTTTGGCGTTAATGGGATCAAAAATGTCTTACAATCGTGCTACATTTAGGATAAAATTTCATCTCCAAAAAAGTATCTATGCTCATATGTGTTTTGACCAAGTGGAAATAACATAGGAGTTGATTTACCAAGTGTCAGATCATTGAACAAATGTGACCGCCCAATGACATTTAAGTCATCATTAGAGCTAGTCATTTCGAAGAATATATGCAAAATCCACAAATCATATGATGCGGTCACTTCTAGAATGATAGTTGATTTTATTTCTTTACCATTGTATGCTCCATGATATGCTTTCAGACAGTTCTTCCACTCCCAATGTATACAATCCAAAGATCCGAACATTCTAGACCATACTCTGCTTTCACGCATTTCGCGCAATTTCGCTACATCTGCTTCATTAGGAGAACGGAGGTAATCGATCTCACAAATGTCTACAACGGCTTGGCAAAATTTTTCTAGAGTTTCCAATGTAGTTCCCTCTACAATACAATATGCATCGTCAAGGTTATCGGTAAGTGTACCGTAAGCTAACATCCTTAAAATTGTGGTCATCTTTTTATGTTCACTTTGACCCTGCGTTTTTGAAGAGTTTTGTTTATAAACAAAGCAATCGTTATTTTTTTTAATACTTTCCAAAGTCCTAAAAAATAATGCATGACTCATTCTAAATCTTCTTCGAAACATTTTAGGATCTTAAGTTGAATTATGATTAAAGTAATCTTACATCAAAGTTTTGTGGAATGTTGACTAGTTTCAGTTGATGATTTGCCGACCTAAGACTAAGTCACCATGTTTCCCAGAAGTTGAGTTGTATGCTTCACGGTAGATTTCCAATAGTTGATCTTCTTCTTGTTGACGTGCTAGTTCATAAGCTTCGTCGTCAGAGTCACTATCGCATAACATTATAGCCTTTAGTATATTTAAAGACATTGTCGGCATAGATAGTTGTTTGTTAATTGAATAATATGATAAGTTTCAGTTTTGTAAGATAAGCTTAATAATCATATGCTTATATAGGAGAATATATATGAATATTGTGTTGCATAAACTTTTCTTACTGGGAATAGTCAAATATATCAGATCACATCAACTTTGCTTAATGAGAACATAGAAGAATATTATTTCACATCACTTTACTTGGTGGTGCAGATAAGAATATTGCTTCACATCAACTTTGCCTATTTGGAATAGAGGAGAATATTATGTCCAATCTATTTTGCTTTTGGGAAACGTATAAGAATACTGTATCCCATCACTTTTCTCAATAGCAAAGAGAAGAATATTATTTTCCATCACTTTGCTTAAGTATAAAGAGAATAATATTGTTTCATATCAAATTCGCTTGTCAGAAACAGATGAGAATATTATGTCTAATCTTCTTTGCTTGTGGGGATAGAGAAGATTATTGTTTTCAATCAATTTCGCATTCTAACCCTTATAAACATACACGTACAATGCCCATACATAGAAATATACACGTACAATGCCTATACATTGAAACATACAATGTACAATGCCTATACAGGGAAACATACATGTACACTAGAACAACTAAAACTCATACTTAACATGTGTCAACATCGACCAATGTAAGAAAATATGTATAGTAATGTCAAAGATGCAGCATTATCATCATCATCGCCGTCATCATTGTCATCGTCGTCACCACTATCGTCCTCATCGTCATCGTCATCACTACCATCACCCCCAGCACCTCCTTCATCCGATGACCCATGAGGCTTGTATACAGCAAGTCTAGCAGTCAACCCACCTATCTTTGCCTCTAACACATGTGTATGCTACATGTACATCTTATTAGAACTGGGTCGGCGCGTAGCAGAGTAATTGGGTAAATTTCATTTTTTTTTCCATTATTGGATCTTTAATGGGCCTATGTACTCTAATTCATTTTGAACTTTTTTAAATTTTCTGTTAAATAAAATCAATATCTTATTTAAATTTATAAATAAAGTTTTATTTTATACACTTTGTATTATATTTTATATATATGTATAATATACACATATTTTTGCGCGTGCACATGCAACATGATAATGTGCACATGGTTTGACATGCCCGTGTGTAGATGTTGGGATTTACATTGGAATAGACATGTTAGCCCTCGTGTATACAAACAGATTGTCTAAATGTGTGTGTGTATGTTTATATATACATACATATATATATAAACAAATATAATTAATTATAAAATTATTTTAAATATTAGTTTGTAAAAATATTTATAATATTTATAATGTAAAATTTGAACTGAAATTTATTTTTAATATATATATATATATATGAAATTAAATCAAATACACATTACATATAAATATATAACTAGATATAATTATATATATAAATATAAATTTGCTGCTGCTTTTAGCCTGATAATTAAAAACATTAATTTAATTTTTGGTTTTTAACTAATTTATTAGTTAAAACTTATGGTTTATTAATAAACCATACAAAATTAATAAATTTTTATAAAGTGAGAAAATCATTTTCAAAACTATAATGTGTATTTATATTATATATTTTTTTCCAAAATTTCATATTATTTATAAATACATATACATTTTATCTATATAATCAATTTTGAATTAAATAATAGTATTTATATGTATAATAAATATCCAATTTTTTTATTATTGTCGAAAGCCATACTAACAAAATTAAATTTTATAAAGCTTTAAAATATGTACTGTATAATATAAAACTTTTTAATTAGATTTAATAGTTAAATTCATATAATATACTATTATTTTAAATTTTGAAAATAAAAGGTCATTTTTCAAGCCGAGAGCATGCATAATTTTTATTAAATATATGTATATACTTATATAAATACAATAATCAACATGTGACAATCCATATATATGTCAATTCACCAAAGCCCAAAACTCGCATGTTGAACTGAAGAAGTGAACTCCTTGAATCGAATTCAAATCCGGAAGTTGCTAGGTCCCAAATTGCCTACCACCGACGATTATGAGATTTTAATTTGTATTTAAATTGCTTGAATATTTGTGGAGAGAGAGGGGGTGTGTTTGGCCTGCAAAGGAGAAGATATAGACAACAAAAATATCCATTCTAAAGTGAGGGTTAAGATCTTTATATAAGGGAGAGGCTAGAGACTAAAAATAAAATCAAGATCCTTAATTTTCTCTTACCCATTCCTTTTCGTTTAAACATTCAAAATCCCTCTCTCCTAGCCATCACATGGCCAGCCTCTATGCCCTTACTATAGCCGAAATTAGCATGCCCCATATGGGCCTCAAATTCATTTCAAACTCAAACAACATTTACTGCATTTAAATCCAATTTGAATGCATATCGACATCAAATATCAACCAGTGTTTATATAACTATTATATCCACACTATTTAATATTGTCCACATAATAAATAAAATTTTATGATTAATATTTCATAAGTATTAATTAATTTATAATAATTACAAATTAATTAAATCGGATGGAAAAAAAGAGTATTCAATATTTCGGTTATGTAACTCTTTGGTATAAACATGGTTAGCGATTGATATCAAAAAATTCGAATATTAACATTCATACTTCACTTAGTAGGTGATGTGACATTATGGCAAAATTTATCAATTAGTTGGTTTTGGTAAAATCTAATTTTACTTTATTAAGCGTTACTCGGTAGTGATAATTATTTACACCAATTCTCTTTGTCAAAACTATATTACTTTGGACTTACGGAATTTGGTAACGGTTAAAATTCCAATATCGTCCATATTCAGGTCTATAGCCTATACATAAAGTCCTTGGTTTAATAACAATAATTATTATCAACCGAACTACTTTGGCCAGAGATTTTGACTTTGAGTTGACTTCAACTGACAATGATATTAACCTCGTATAACTACAGAGACGAATCCTCTCTTAACTAGTAATTCACTTCCAATACTTCCACTCGACCCAACTATAGTCGTTCAGTGGATGTCGTACCACGATTTTACTATAATCAAAGTAGAGTGTTCATATTGAAAATCAACAGTATTCTTAAGTCAAGAGAGCTATATAAATTAGTCACATTGATATTTTTTGTTTGACCTTTGTTATATTAACCAACATGAAACTATCGAGTGAGTCGTTCCATAGTTATCCAATAACCATCAACACATAATCAATTGGTGTCCTCAACAGTCATGAGTAATACACTACCTAATATTTGGAGAGTGTTACGTACTCTAGTATGAATGGACGCATCGATATCCAGCCTCAATGCATCATGACTAGGAGTATTTAAAATTTTATGTTTAATATATTGTGATATGATACTCATGATTACAACTATTTGTAACTACTATCACAAACACACAATTTATAGATTTTCTATTAGATATATTTTAATTAAACATTTAATTATTTATAACACGTTATAACAAATATATATAATAATAAAAACATCATTATTACGAACAAGAATTGATTACAGAGTTAATAATTTACAATAAATTATAGAACTTCCCCTGGGCTTCCCTAACTCTACCAATATCCCACTTAGACTTAGGGCCAATTATGGAATCTTAATCTCATCCCTTCGATCAGCGTCTTGAGAGTCAACCGAGCTAGCTCCATAGTGAATGAATCTACTATGTTGTCCTTCGTATCTACCATTTTTATCACAACCTCTTTCTTCTCAACAAACTATCTGATTAGGTGGAACTTCCGAAGAATATGCTGTGACATCTTGTGTGCTCTAGGCTCTTTTGCTATCTATATCAGTGCATTGTTGTCACAGAACAATGCCATCAGATTCTCAGTATCGGGAATCGCTTTAAGCTTACTTAAAAACTTGCACATCCAAACTACATTTTGCTGCTTCATTGAGAGCGATGTACTCGACCTCCATCGTCAAATCAGCTGCTGTTTCTTGTTTAAAACTTTTCTAACCGATGGCTCCGTCATTTAGCATAAAGACATAACCAAACACTGATTTTCTATCATCAGTGTCACTCCGATAGGCAGAGTCCGTATTGATAGAGTTAGAGGTATACCCTAAGATAATTATATAATTTGGTACTATATCTAACTATTATCACCATAATTGACTTCGAAGACACAAATAGAATACCACTCTTCAAGGTAGAAGTAGTGTAGTGCTTTATCCATCAAAGTCAATGTCGCTTGTGATTGGAGATGCACGATTGATGAAGCTGCTTTCTCTGAGGTCGACTCTTATCCAAATTACACCACATTGACACTACATGTCATCACCTATGCCTCTTATTATCGATGCCGCCAATAATCTACGACGACGTCGCCACTCAAGTAGTACCATATATCAACAAAGTTAAGTTTGATAATGGGCTTAATCAATGTTGCCACCTATCATTGTCAGTTATCGTCGATACAACATGCAGTCAATACCGATTAGTAATGGTAACATAGCTTATCAATGATGTCACCAACGATCAGCACCGCATCTCGTCTTTCATGTTACACATCTCATCGACATTCAAAAGGATGCTGAATGTTCATGCTCGGCTACTTCATTAAAAAGCCCTTGAGAAACTCTCGAAGAAGAAACATGTGCTTTTCTACCTAAAATATATAATCTATCTATGTCAGAATGGAATCCAAAAAGTTAAGGTTAACCAAATGAATAGAAAAACATAACGATAAAAGCTGTTTGAGAATAGGCCATCAGAATAAGCCAAAAGTTGCGATGATCCAAGAGAAGTGATGGAGGGAGATTGAATGGCCAACCAAACAAGTTCCTCAAAATTCATCATGGATGACTACATTGAGTCTTCGAAGGAAGAGAATTGGTTGGAGAAAGAAGAAAACCCAGATTAGCACATATACGACTGATAGATTTTAAGGAAGTAGGAAAAGTAATATTTAGGAGGTGTTTGGGAGTCTGATCCTCCTTGGTCTTTACCGAAGCTTTATCTAGATTTATTGCCTTGGGACTTGGATCGATATTTACATGCTCTTCCTCATCCATAAAAACGGGAGTGAACTCACACATAAGTTTAGACCTTTTACCTTGTGGGGAAGAAGGAGTATCATTAAGAGCATCATTAAACATTTTCTTCTTCATCTAACTCTTCAATGGCCTTGGCAATAGAATCTATAAAAGAAATAGTTTTGATTGACTAAGGCGGAGTCGAAGCTTCATCTTTACTCTTTTTACTGTTAGAAACGCTACTTTTGACCCTTGTTTTCTCCGGAGCAACGAGGAGGGTAGATGTGCCTAAAGCGAAAAGAAAATTCAATAAACAAATAACATTAGGAATTCCATTTCTAGCTGCATTAAAACTTACCAACAAAATCAGGCTAAACTTGGGAGTTAGAATTGAAGATCTCAGATTTGCCCATCACCAACGAGCTCTTTCCATGAGAATTGAATTTGGCCATTGGTGGTTCTCCCAAAATTTTGTGATGATCTAAGATGGTAGAATACAGGAGGAGCTTCGATGGATTTAGAAGTGTGAGCCTATTTCTTCTATGTTTAGCTATCAGGATTAGGAAGTCCATAATCTTCTGGTCGATAAGGTTTAGATTTTTGAAAGCAAGATCAAAAAGAGAACACCTATCAGAAAAGGGTAATAAACAAACAAAGGTAATCAAGGATAAGAAACTTATTAGCGGTAGAAAATATTCCTCTAATCTTGGAGTATCACTTAACGAAGAAGAATTGCATCTTCCATGTTCTCGTCTTATTAATAGTTTTAGAAATCATATTTTTTGGATGGGAATGAATTCGGTATAGATGATGAACTTGTTATTTACACATTTGGTAGGACTAGCTATCGATTGAAGGAATTCGGCACTAAGAGAAGGAAGTCCAGCTTCCCTCGCCAAGATTTTTAAGCAAGTCAGGTATGTAGAAGAATTTGGTGAGAACTAAATAGGAGCAATGTTCAGAAGTTCAAGACATCTCAGGAGAAAACTAAGAAAAGGAAGATATTCTGTGTGCCAAATGTGTATCGCGATAAAAGCAAATTCTCCTTCTGGCGGGTTGAAAATATTATCTATAGCACTAGCAGGAATGACTTTAGTCCTAGTGATTCCAAACTGTTCAAGAATGGAATTCACTTCTTCCTAGGTTGTTATATACGAAGAACTCAAAAGATTGTCTCTTTTTTTACTAGTTGAGGGAGAAGTTATAAGCCCCTTACCAGGCTTTTTGGTGGACTTCTTACTAGTTGTTGACCTTACATCTTCCTCCCAGGTGATGTTATTCCAAATTTAGAAAATAATAATGCTCGTATAATCTAAAGATCTATCACATGCCAAGTTAAAAGTTACTATCTAAATGATCCATTTCCCGTCTAAGTGCTCAAAGAATATGTTAGGCATACGGATGATAACTCTTAAAAGACGCATGTTGAGTTTGGTAAAATTATATGGACAAATTTACAAAGGAAATCCAAATTAAATTTGAATCTCAACTTTAACAAAGGAAATTCAAGGAAAGTTTTATGGAAATTAAGTAGTTTTTCAATAACAATAAACCTACATCAATAGCTATGCCAATATAAAGCATGGGTGAATACCGTGACTATGACTAATGTTAAAGTGATGAAGACTATCGATGACAATGAATAAAGATGACATGAGTTGATAATGTGTTTATTGATTATCATTGGAACATTTTGAGCAAAATTCCACCTCTGCTACTAGATAATAACTTAAGTAGTATATACAAAAAATAAATAAAATAATCAAGTCAATTGTGATAAAAGAGTTCCATCGAGAAACTATATGAAAATTAAATAAAAGAAGACATGCGACAACAATAAGGCAATGTCGATGACTATATTGATGTTAAATGTCACATAGTTTGTATGGTAAAGTGCTGGTCAACACCACAATTCTAACCGATGCTAAAGAAATAAGAATGTCAACATTAATGAATAACAGCGACATGAGTTGGTGATGTGCTAATTATTGAAACTATCATGAAATTAAATGACTTGTATTATGTTAATTTTACAGCATTATAAGAGACGACGTTAATACGTCGAGACTATCGATGTCAAGTTATAACATCGTAAAGTAACATCAAAAGTAAACGACAACGTCAGTGGTTAAGTGGTGGCGTGTCTAATTGATATAAACTTTCTCATAACCGTAAGGGGTTGTCGCACCTCATTTAAGTTACAAACAGCATAAAAGACTTTTAGTATCACATTGATATCGTAAAGCATTAATCATAATACAATAAAGGGTAAGCTATTCAATAATGATGATCAGAATCGAACTTGGTCGATGGCGACTTCAATTAAAATTGACACTGTGGGAGGTCGAAAGTCAACTCAAACTAGGTATCATATCTTAATACGTTAGCGACATAAGAGCCTTACACTAATGGTTTGGTACTTACTAAAGTAATCAGCTAGCACCGAATCTAGTAGACGTGTCGTGAACATCGATGCCAACATAGATCGAGATAAATATGGATCCAGGGTTGATAAGTAACCCACTTCGTTATGAAACTCAAAGCCTAGTCTTTCAAATTAACATCATTTAACTCAGAACCGATTCAAAAATTAATAAAGCCATATATAATTTAATGATAATAGACCTACGATCGTAACCATTATCACCTCAAAAATTCATTCAAAATCGAGAAAATCCCAAATCGAACCTAAATAACAATCTCAGCACCAAATTATTTGAATCAACCTGTTAATAAGATCGATAAAAAAATAAAAGTCATACCTCGATGATAAATTAATTGCTTGAGAATTAGAAAGGTTTAAATTTATTTGGGAATTTCCTATTTCTCGCCTGAGATTCTCGATTGCACGTGAAGAAAGAAAGGAGAAGGATACTGCTATTTATAGAAAGGAATGGATACACATGAACTAATGGAGTGGTTTTAAATGGACGATTATATTGATGAGAGAAAACCAATAGACGGGAAAAGGTGACATCCAGACTATTGACTTGAAAAGTCAATGATTCCTCTAATCCAGGGAGGCAAATGTTATCACCATAATTGACTTCGAAGACAAAAATAGAATGCCACTCTTCAAGGTAGAAGTAATGTCACGCTTTATCCATCTGAGTCAATGCCGCTTGTGGTCGAAGACACACGATTGATGAAGTCGCTTTCTCTGAGGTTGACTCTCATCCAAATTGCACCACCTCGACAACGCACATCATCGCATATGCCCTTTATTGTCGATGCTGCCAATAATCTATGATGATGTCATCGCTCAAGTATTACCAGATATCAACAAACCTTAGATCGATAATGGGCTTAATCAATGTCGCCACCTATCATCGTCAATTATCGTTGATACAACATACAGTCAATACCGATAAGTAATGGTCATATAGCATATCAAAGATGTCGCCAATGATTAGCACCGCATCTCATCTTTCATGTTACACATCTCATCGACATTTACAAGGATGTTGCCAGGTCATGCATGCAATGTTGATGACAAACATTGTCAACATTCACAAAGGCTATCAACATCGCCTATCATCAATAAAATACTTCATTAACGTTGAGCTTCTCTTATATGGCACTCAATTAAAGTCGCTTCTTCTCCAATGTCGACTTTATCCCAAGCTGCCGCCCTCCAATGGTGAGCCTCAGGTAATGCTGTATTAATTGGAGCTGCACTTTAATAATACTTGGGGGTATCGCTACATGATGATCGCCGAAGTCAAGCATGACGACACCAAGAGTGTCGAAGTTCAGAGCATTAAAGCCAGCTACCGGGCAACATTTCTACCATTATAGATATGAGTATATGGGCCTGTTAAAAGGGGTCAAACATTCTCATCTCTACTCTTTCATTTTACACTTTGTGAACATTTGTAACACTAAATCAATTTGGGGACTTAAAGTATATTATAGCACTCAAATCTTGTACACATATAAGAAATTTAATATTGAACAATTGCATAGCATGTCAACTTAATTTGAATTTGTGATTTGCATATCGAATTGACTTGAACATTGATGTGCATATTGACTTACATATTACCTTGCATATTGACTTTGACTATACATGACATTCAAAGCATATTTGACTACTTAACCTTGAATTGAGGTTTGCATATTACCTTGCATATTGACTTTGACTATACATGACATTCAAGGTGACTATAATGACTATGGAAAGACTTATTACGGACTTAGCACCATGCATGTTTCATCCTAATGAATTCGACTAGCTTCGACAAAGCCTCTACCTGATTGGCCCTATTTCCTACACACTTTTGGGGTTAACAGATTTATTCGTTAACGTTTTGGCACTAGAAGGAAGGCTTGAACCTTCAACTCCGTTAAAACCCTAAGCGGAACTACCCTAGCCTACATATTTAGGGCTTAAAGAACTAGGCTAGCCAAACATATCCCATTCCAAGCTACCCTACCTTAGGTCTTGGTATCATGTCAATTAACCGTGTTAAGATGTCTGAACAAGGACTTTTTGAGCCTCGAATAACTCGGTCCATTTACTCGATCACTAATGATCTCTAGCTTCATAAAGAACAACCGTTAAAAGTCAAAGCACTACGAATCATGGAAAATAAGAGAAGACAAGTAGCATTCTACAACCCAAACAAATGGAGCTTGAATCTATTCCATCTATGGTCATAATCGATTTTTGCCTTAGGAAAACAGTGAAAGAAAGATAATGTCTTCACAAAAATAAGAAAAGAGATTCAACTCAAAGTTAAGGGGACCATTTTCGTAAAAGAAATGACAAAGGATTTTGATCGATTCACTAGAAGGTGGGAAAGTATTCTTAATCACTCTCAAAGACTAAATGAAACTCGAGATTCTTTGAAAAGAAAGCTTGTTATGGAAGCAAACGAGCTTATTCTACATAAGAGAGCCAAAAGGAATTCTGAAGGATCAACTTCTAGAAGATCACAGCTTTTAAAGAACTACACTCTTACCACTTCCTATGAGAACATTTATCTCTTGACTAAAGATAAACTCAACTATTGGCCTTCACAAAAGAGGAGATCCAAGTTTGAACAGAATCGTGGAAGATTATATTATCATTATCGTCTTGCAAACGGCCATGACACCAACCAATGCAGGAGCTTGGAAGGGATGATCATTAATTTTTTGGGGTAAGGAAAAATTTAACGAATTTGTAAAAAGATGGGAAATAAGTTTACAATAATGGAAGGTTATCCAAATAACTGAATCTACATCATTAAGGAGTAAGATTTCCCTAAGACAAAAGACCCAACCATTAAAGGCCCTTGGCCATCAAAGTCCCATGGTCATCAAAGACCTTATAAAAGCCTTCAATTCCATCATCAAAGGCCTCATTGAAGCGCCTCCTAGAGGGTGAACAAAGTAAGCCTTTAGTGTCGTCATCAAAGGCCTTACTAAAGCACCGAACAAGCCTTCAGTGTCGTCATCAAAGGCCTCATTAAAGTGCCTCCTAGAGGGAGGATAGAGTAAGTCTTTAGTGTCATCATCAAAGGCCTCACTAAAGCACCGAACCAGCCTTCAATGCCATCATCAAAGGCCTCATTGAAGTGCCTCCTGAGGGAGGACAAATAAGCCTTTGGCCTGTCCAAAGTGCCGAACCAACCTTTAGTGCTGTCATCAAAGGTCTCACTAAAGCGCATCTAAGAGGGAGGTCAGGTAAGTCTTTGGTTCTGCTCAATATAGCTAACCAAATGCATCAGACAAAAGACCTAAATCATCACCTAAGATGGTAACAAAGGGCCTGGGCCAAATAGTGCTCCAAATCAATCAATCTTCTAAAGGATGATTTATCAAAATCCAAGACAAATAATGCTCCAAATCAATAATCTTCTATAGGAAGGTCCATCAAATACGAGCTATAATTGCTCCACAATAAACACAATTTCTGCTGCAAGATAAGAGATTCTAGTCTTTTTTTATTATCGCTGGATAAGGATTTCTGGTCTGCTTATGTTATTGCCAAATAAGGATTTCTGGTCTTCTGTTATTACCGCTAGATATAGATTTGTGGTCTTCTTCTATTATTACCAGATAAGGATTTCTGGTCTTCTACTATTATTTCCAGATAAGGATTTTTGGTCTTCTTCAATTGTTGCCAGATAAGGGTTTCTGGTCTTTTTCTATTATTGCTATATAAAGATTTCTGGTCTTCTATTATATTGCTAGGTAAAGATTTCTAGTCTTCTTCTGTTATTGCCAGATAAGGATTTTTGTCTTATATTATTATTGCTAGATATGGATTTCTGGTCTTCTTTCATTGTAAGAAAATGAATTTTTGGTCTTCTTTTATTATTGTCAGTTAAGGTTTTCTGGTCTTCATTTATTGCCAGACAGAAAGATTTTCTAGTAGTAGAGCATCGCTAAGTCAATCCTCGATTCAGATTTGAATCCATTTAATGGGAATCTCTGTTACTAAGCAAGCTGTTGAATATCTGCTAATGGAGACACATGTTTCTATATATCGAGTCATACATCAAAAGCTCAAAATGTAGAAAAAGCAAGATATTGATCATCAAGTGATTTTAAGTAAGAATCAGTATCCGATTCGAAACTACAACCGAGGTAATATTCATTTAAATACAAATTTATTTACAACCTAATATATCGTGTGCAAAGTTATAGGTACATAAATCAAGAAAAATAAAAATCTGTTTAAAGCAAGTCATTGCAAAAGCTCAAGGCTACGTGCTGTTTTCTCTAAATCCTCGGCAAGTAAAAGACCAGTAATATGATGAATGGTCACGTCCAGAAGTTCTTTAATTTTCTTTTCCTTTCTTTGAATAGTGTTTGCATCATCAACTGAATCAATTTGAATTCTCAAAGCACGCTGGAGAGTCTTGTTGGCTCCTCGTAAAGTTTGAACCGTACCTTTTAAGTCTTCAATCTTTTGTTTAAGAGTGTATTTCTCACGCTCAAGCTTTTAAACTCTACTTTCGTATTCGTTAAGGCATTGGGATACCTTTTCATTCCAATTCTAATTGAAGTATTGCATGCATTCCAATTTAACTCGGCTACTCCGGTTGGAGATCGTTTCGTTGCTCAAACCTAGATGTGGGTTTAATAAGTAAGAAATTCTTAGCTAGAAAGAGATTTAGATCTTGTCCTTTGTCTCGGAGTAGGAGTGGGAAGGCTAGAATCGCCTCCACTCAGAATAAGTTCCAAAGATTGACAATATACTTGACTTTTCATTAATTCCACTTCAGATCATTTCTTCATTGACGTAATTTGGCCATTTCAGCATCAATCTCAACCGAGGGTTTAGAAATTAAAACCACGTCTATCTTTTCTCTTAAACTTGAGATTCTTTGATCTTCTCGTCAATCCAATACTCTAAGCTCATGGTTACTTCCTTTTGCTTTCTGAATGTCGACCTTAACTGATAATATTTCTTATGCCACTCCTACACATCTAGGTCGTTCGGGAACCGCAAAGCTGAAGCATCTTGAAAAGACTTCCTCTTTTCAATGTCAACAACCAATCTATCTTTAATTCTAATTACTCGTGAAAGAACATCTGCAGGATCCGAAGCAAGTGCTAGTTAGTGTTCCTAATCAATGAAAATAAAAACCAACATATGGGAATAAGCTTTTTCATTTATCACAGCAAAGTTTACAAATGAAAAATAAAATCAAGTTACATCACAATCCATGTTTAAACGTTCTGCTAATATTCAAAGTTTTGAAACTACGATTTTAGCTCTTTAAAATGACCTAGCCGATAAGGTCAGGTTAGAATCAAAGGAACCTTAATTCCTTCCGAAGTATAAGCCAGAGAAAATCGATGAAAATCTCATTCCCCAATCTAAGAGCTATCATAATCACATATTACTTTGGCATGATAAGTTTGGATTTCTCTGAGTAGTCTGTCTTTCTCATCACCTAAGAAGTCAAAGCAAAAATAAGGGAATCGCATGTAGACTTCTTGAAGATCTCTAAGAAAATAGTGTTTTGCTAACTGAGATGTCCTAAGAATTGAAAATTTCTCCATAAAATCCTTCTTCAGCTTGATAAGCTTACTCAATTATTCCATAGAAACATGACTACTCAAATTTTTCCTAATTTGTGCAAAATATGAAAATTTGACTAAACAAAAGAAAAACAAAGGGAGAAAAATTTATAATCTACTTGAATAACATATAACAATTATACAATTATTCAAGTTCATACAAGATCGATTTCTTATACATTTCAAAAATAATTTTTTTTCCAATTATACTTAAGTTTAGCAGGGAAGAGAGCAAGAAGAAAGAGGAATGGAAGTGACTCTAGAAAGATTCCAACATACCCCGGGATGAGGATCAGACCTATGCTTATCTAGGTATCTATGATGGAAATATCTTAGCAAACCCCCATAGTTATCACTGAGGTAGGAGAAGTCAACAAATATACCCCTAGAGTAAGCCTTGTAGAGAAACTCCTCCAATGCACTCCTATTGTCAACCAACATCCAGACGAGGGTCATCGATTCTACATTTTTCGCTAAAAGTTTGTATCGGTAAAGGCATGCCCTCTTCATCTGAGGAGAAACTTTCCTTCCTTTAAAATATCATAGTTTTGATGCGTTGGTTGCGAGATTCTTATATTTTTTTGGACAACTAGTTATACTCTTTCAAGTGTCTATGTAATTCTCTGTTCAACTGATCTATTTCCAATCGCTTCTTTTCAAGCATAATGTCGTAATGATATTTCGATTTTCTCTTCAGCTAAAGTAATCAATGTATTAACTAAGAGTTACTTGATAACTTAAAGTGTTTGAATAAAAGGATAAATACCTACGAAAGTGGAATTGAAGACGAGGAAATCTTTTCTTTTTTGTGGATTTTGGCCTTGAGAAGCACTTCCTTTCTAGGAAGAATCATTCTTTGGAAGATCAGATATGTTGGCAGTTTCTATATCCTAGACATTTGTATCTAAGTTAACATCATTAGACCCTTCCTTATCATCTGATTGTCCAAAAGGACCTATTCCATAACCTCCACCATCGGCATCATTATCATTATCATGATCATCACCGCCATCGCGCTCATCATTATAGTCATCAGTATCATCGTTGTCGCCATTTTCTTCTCCTTTGGATTTTTTTCCTTCATTTATTGGAGCATCGTCAAAGGCTAGACATTTTTCAGCATCAACTTCCTCTTCAATGGAAAATTCTTATTTCGATGTCTTCCTATTCTTTTTCATCCTACGACTGAACTTCCTCTTGAACTTCTCATTTAGGGCTAGTAGAGATGGAAAGTCCAAATCTGGGCATTTTTGAATATTCTTTGCGTATGCCACGTACAAAGCATCCTTGTAACACTTTTTGGTGATTTTAGAAAGAGTGACATCAAGAAAGGAAGTGACTTTTTTCTTAGCATCAATGATAATATTATTCGAATAAGCTAAGATACCAGACTTCTTTTATAGCTGGTCTTTTAGCAACTTGCTTTTCTTAACTAGCTCAGACTTTTCCTCGATTACCTTCTTAAGATCTACTTTGAATTTATTAGCCAACTCAAAGTCAGCTTTCATGTTTTTCATTTCCTCTTCCAATGATTGCTTGGATTTCTTTTCCTCATCAAGAGAGGAAGTAATTTTGTATTTTTCAAGAATAGCATCATTTCGCCATAGCAATGTCAGTCATAATATTGTTAACCGAAGAGATCTTTTCTTCAAACTCGTGTGCTTCATTGGAAGGCCTTTGAGAAGCTTTCAAATATGAAACATGTGCTTTACTACCCAGAATATATAACCTATCTAGGTCAGAACGGAATCCATAAAGTTAAGGTTAAACAAATGAACAGAAAAACATACTGATAAAAGTTGTTTGAGAAAAAGGAAAAGGTGATCATCAGAATAAGCCAGAAGTTGTTATGATACAAGAGAAGTGATGAAGGAAGACTGAATAGCCAATCGATCGAGTTCCTTAAAATTCATCGCTAAGGGCTGAAATTGATTCTTCGAAGGAAGAGGATCAGTTGGAGAAAGAAGTAAACCCAGATCAGCACATATATGGCTGATGGATGTCGGGGAAGTAGGAAAAGTAATATTTAGAAGGGGATTGGGAGTTTGAGCCTCCTTAGCCTTCTCTGAAGCTTTATCTAAATTTATTACCTCGGGACTTGGATTGATATTTACATGCTCTTTCTCATCCACAAAAACGGGAGTGAACTCACCCAAAAGTTTGGACCTTTTACCTTGAGAGGGAAGAAGGAGTATTATTAAGAGCATCGTTACCCGTTTCTTCTTTATCTAACTCTACGATGAACTTGGCAATAGAGTCTTTAAAAGAAACAGGTTTATTGACTAAGGCAAAGCCGAAGCTTCATCTTTACTCTTCTCTTTTTAGAAACACTACTTTTGATCCTTATTTCCATGGGAGCAATGAGGAGGGCAGATGAGCCTAAAGCGAAAAGAAAAGTCACTAAACCAATAACATTAGGAATTCTATTTTTGGTTGTACTAAAACTTACCATCAGAATCAGGCTGAACTGAGGAGTTAGAAGTGAAGGACTCTGATTTTCCCATCACCAACAAGCTCTTTCCACGAGAATTGTATTTGACCATTGGTAGTTCTTCCAAAATTTACGATGATCTAAGATGATAGAATACTGGAGGAGATTTGATGGAGTTAGAAGTGTGAGGCTATTTCTTCTCTTCTTGGTTATCAGGATTAGGGAGTCCACAATCTTTTGGTTGTCGGGTTTAGATTTTTGGAAGCAAGATTAAAAAAGGAACACCAATCAATAAAGGATAATAAACAAACAAGGGTAATCAAGGATGACAAACTTACCGGCGGTAGAAAATATTCCTCTGATCTTGGAGTAGCACTTAACAGAGAAGAATTGTATATCTAACATCCTCTCGTCTTATTAACAATCTTAGAAATCATAATTTTTCGATAGAGATGAGTTTGGTACAAATGATGAACTTATTGTTCCGTAATTTGGCAGGACCAACCATTGAGTGAAGGATTTCGGCACCAAGAGAAGGAAGTCCATCTTCCTTGGCTAAAACTTCTAAGTAAGTCAGGTATGTATAAGAATTTGGTGAGAACTGAACAGGGGCAATGTCCAGATGTTCAAGATATCTTAGGAGAAAACTGAGAAAAGGAAGATATCCTGTATGCCAAATTTGTATCGTGGTAAAAGAAAAATATCCTTCTAGTGGGTTGAAAATATTATCTATAGAGCTAGCGGGAATGGCTTCGATCCCAATGATTCCAAACTATTCAAGAATGGAGTTCACTTCTTCCTAAGTTGTTATATACGAAGGATTCAAAAGATTATTTTCTTTTTTACTGGCCAAGGGAGAAGGTTTAAGCCCCTTACTAGACTTCTTGGTGGACTTCTTACTAGTCTGTTGACCTTCCATCTTTTTGTGAGGTGACGTTATTCCAAATTTAAGAAAATAACAATGCTCATATAATCTAAAAGATCTAACACATGCCTATTTAAAAATTGTTATCTAAATGATCCATTTCCTATCTAAGTGCTCAAATAATATGTTAGACACATGGATGATAACTCTTAAATGACGCGTGTCAAGTTTGGTAAAGTTATATGAAAAATTTACAAAGGAAAATCCAAGTCAAATTTGAATTTCAACTTTAACAAAGGAAATTCAAGGAAAAGATACATGGAAATCAAGTAATTGTTCGATGACAATAAACCTACATTAATAGCTATGCCAATATAAAGCATGGGTGAACACCGTAACTATGACTAATGTTGAAGTGATGAAGACTATCGACGACAATGAATAAAGACGGCGTGTGTTGATAATGTGTTTATTAATGATTATTGGAACATTTTGAGCAAAATTCCATCTTTGCTACTAGACAATAGCTAAAGTAGTATCTACAAAAAATAAAATAATTAAGTCAATTTTTATAGTGGAGTTCCATGGAGAAACTATATGAAAATTAAACAAAAGAAGATGCACGGTGACAATAAGGCAACGTTGACAACTATATCGATGTTAAATGTCACATAGTTTGTATGGTAAAGTGCTGGTCAACACCACAATTCTAACAGATGCTAAAGAAATAAGGATGTCAACATTAATTAATAACAGCGACATAGGTTGGTGATGTGCTAATTGTTGAAACTATCACGAAGTTAAATGAATTTTAATATGTTAATTTAATAGCATTATAAGCAACGATGTTAATACGTCGAGACTGTCGATGTTAAGTTATAACATTGTAAAGTAACAACAAAAGTAAACGGCAACGTCAATAATTAAGTGGTGCCATGTCTAATTGATATACACTTCCTCATAACCATAAGGAGTTGTTGCACCTCATTTAAGTTACAAACAGCATAAAAGACTTTTAGTATCATATTGATATTGTAAAGCATTAATCACGATATAATAAATGGTAAGCTATTCAATAATGATAATCAGAATCAATCTTGGTCGATGGCGACTTCATTTAATAATGACCTCATGGGAGGTTGAAAGTCAACTAAAAATAGTTATTATATCTTAATATATTGGCGACATGAGAGCCTTACACTAATGGTTTGGTAATTTTCAAATTAATCTACTAGCATCGAATCTAGTAGAAGTGTCATGAACGTCGATGCCAACATAGATTGAGATAAAAATGGATCCAGGGTTGATAAGTAACTTGCTTCATTGTGAAACTCGAAGCCTGGTCTTTTGGACTAACATCATTTAACTAAGAATCGATTCAAAAAATAATAAAACCATATACGATTTAATGATATTGGACCTATGATCGTAACCCTTATCACGTCAAAAATTCGTTCAAAATCGAGAATATCCCAAATAAAACCTAAACAACAATCTCGACACCAAATCATTTGAATTAACCTGTTATAAGATCGATGAAAGAATAAAAGTCATACTTGAACGATAAATTAATAGGTTGAGAATTAGAAAATTTTAAATTTATTTAGGAATTTCCGATTTCTTGCTTGAGATTCATGATTGCACGTAAGGGAAGAAAGGAGAAGGAGCCTTTTATTTATAGAAAGGAATGGATACGTGTGAACAATTAGATTGGTTTTAAATGGACGATTAGCTTGATGAGAGAATACCAATAGGCAGGAAAAGGCGACATCGAGACTGCTGACTTAGAAAGCCAATGATTCCTCTACTCTTGGGGAGCAAATGTCATCACCATAACTGACTTCGATGACAGAAATAGAATGCCACTTTTCAATGTAGAAGTAGTGTCGTGCTTTATCCATTTGATTCGGTACCACTTGTGATCGAAGATGCACGATTGATGAAGCCTCTTTCTGTGAGGTCGACTCTCATCCAAATTGCACCACCTTGATGCCGCACGTCATCTCTTATGCCTCCACATTGTCGATGCCACCAATAATCTACGACGACGTCGCCACTCAAGTAGTACCCCATATCAACAAAGTTAAGATTGATAATGGGCTTAATCAATGTCACCACCTATCAACATTGGTTATCGTTGATACAGCATGCAGTCCATACCAATAAGTAATGGTAACATAGCTTATCAATAATGTCGCCAACGATCAGCACCGTATCTCATCTTTCATGTTACACATCTCATCGACATTCAGAAGGATGCCGCCTGTTCATGCATGCAATGTGGATGACAAACGTCGTCGGCATCCATAGAGGCTATCAACATCCTTGATCATCAATAAAATACTTCATAAACGTCATGCTTCTCTTATATGGCACTCAATTGAAGTCGCTTTTTCTCTAATGTCAATTATATCCCAAATTGTCGCTCTCCAAAAATGAGTCTTAAGTAATGCTATATTAGTTAGAGCCGCACTTCAACAATACTTGAGGAGTATCACTATATGATAATCGCCAAAGTCAAGCATAATGACACCTAGAGTGCTAAAGCCTAGAGCGTCAAAACCACTACTAGGTAGCATTTTTACCCTTATAAATACGGGCATAGGGGCATGTTAAAAGGGGCAGAACATTCTCGTCTCTACTCTTTCATTTTACACTTTGTGACCATTTATAACCTTAAATTAATTTGGGGACTTAGAGCCTATTGTAGCACTCAAACCTTGTATACATAAGGAATTGAATATTGAACAATTGCATAGGATGTTGACTTGATTTGGACTTGTGATTTGCATATCAAATAGACTTGAAATTTTGACTTGAACATTGATGTGCATACTCACTTGCATATTACCTTGCATATTGATTTTGACTATACATGACATTCGAAGCATATTTGACTACTTGACTCTTGAATTAAGGCTTGCATATTACCTTGCATGCTGACTTTAACTATACATGACATTCGATGTGACTATAATGACTATGCAAAGACTTATTATGGACTTTGCACCATGCATGCTTCATCCTAATGACTTCGACTAGCTTCGACAAAGCATATACTTGATTGGCCCTATTTTCTACACACTTTTGGGGTTAACGAATTTAATTGCAAACAATAACCAATCTTGTTTAAAATAAAAGGTGTTTCCTTTCTGTTATATACTTGTCATAAAATGTTAGAAATAATTAATTAGTTAATTTAAGTATATACGCTAGAAAGTCAATAAATGATATGTTTGTGATAGCAGTTACAAATAGTTGTAACCTTGAGTATTATATCACAATATGATAAGCACATAATTTTAAATATTTCTAGTCAAGATGTATCGAGACTGGACATCAATGCATCCATTGAGATTATAGTACATAACACTCTCCAAATATTGGGTAGTGTATTACTCATTGTTGTTGGGATCCTTATTGATAATTATTGGATAACTATGGAATGACTCACTCTATAGTTTTCTGTTGGTTAATATAACTAAGATCAAACAGGAAATATCGAATGAATAATTTACATAGTTCTCTTAACTTGAGAATACTATTGATCTTCAATACGAAAGCTCCGCTTTGATTATAGTTAAGTCATGGCATAACGTCCATGAACAATTATAGTTGGGCCGAGTGGAAGTGTTGGAAGTGAAACACTATTCAAGAGAGGATTAGTCTCCTCGATTATATGGGGTTTGTATCACGATCAACAGAAGTCAACTCATAGTCAAAAATTTCAGTGAGAGTAGTTCGGTTAATAATAATTGTTATTATTGAACCAAAAACTTTGCGTTTGGACTATAAAGTTGAATTTGGACGATATTGGAATTTTGACCATTACTAAATTTCATAAGTCCAAAGTGATACAGTTTTGGCGAAGAGAATTGGTATAAATAAGTGTTACTATCAAGTACCGATTATAACAAGTAAAATTGGATTTTACCAAAAGACGTGTAAGCGATAAATTTAGCCAAAATGTCACACTACTAGCTAAGGTGACGTGTGAACGTTAATATTCAAAATGTTCGATATTAACCGCTGAATGAATTTACACCTTTGTGTCGCACAACTATACTGATGAAATCTCCAAAAAACCGCATGATTTAATTAATTTATAAAATATTGTAAATTAATTAATATTTAAGAAATATTGATTATTATTTAATCTAGTTGATGTTTGTGAGTTATTTGTAACTATTTGAATGCATGTATAGAAATTATATTTACACGCATTGATATACTATATCAATATATAATTTTAAACGAGTTTAAATAGAAGATAATGCATGAAGTGATTTATGGAAATTTTATGTCATTTGATGACATGTAATTTCAGCCATACCATATGAAGAGAGGAGTGGAGAGAGAAAGGTAATTAAAAGAATTAATTAGGTAAGTTTTAATTAAAGAATGAGAAATGTTTCATTCTTTCAATTAAAACATATCCACTAATTCATTCTCTACCAATACTTCATTCTTTCTCGTTTATTTTTTCTCTTCACTCCTCCTAACCTTCCATGGTAGAAAACAACAAAAATTTCAAAATCTTTCGACTCCAAACTAAAAAATACATCAAATAAAATAAAACATAAGTGGTTCATCCATCTCCTGCAAGGATTAGGTAAGGATATTAGAGTTTTAAGGAGATTTCTTCATTCAAGGTGCATTCCCCTAGCAACATCTCAAGGTAATCATTCTAATTTTATTTATTTGTCATTCCCTTTGTTCATATAATTTGTTTCCATCACATATTTCATATTCATCTGAATATTTGTTTGTTTGGTAACATAGATTGGTTACCCTTTTGTTGCATCTTAGTTAGCTATATATGTTTACCATGTTATTTTGATTTGGATTCGTTTGAAGATATACTTTGATTGCTTACCTATTTATCTTGTCATCATTAGATCTACATCGTATGATTTCATATTTAATTAATTGTTTATATTGTCTATATAGTTTAGATCTGAAACCTTTGCAACATATATATGTGCTTGATTGGTCCTATCTATTTTTGTTATTGTTTTAAATTTCCTATTTAAACAAAAAATTCTTTTGATTGAAATCAAAGTTTTTATTAATAATATAATTCTATTACTAATTCAAATTGAAAACACATGTAGTTTATTAATATTTGTATATATATATATATATGTGTTTTGTGTTAGTTATTTTGAATATAATATTTTGGTTATTGCATACTTCAGTTTGAAAGTTCAAGAAAAACCTTTATAAACATAACTGGACTTTTGTGCAAAATATCACAAATCCTTGGATTTTCTTTTAAATTAAAGTTAGACTTCAATTTGTTACTTTATTTTAAAGTATATACCGAATTATAAATTTTATCATACATATGTTGTTTTAATTTTAAAAAATTATTTACAATGATTTGCATGTGTGTGTGTAAATTTAACTTAAGATTTATAAAATAGACTTTTATGTAAAATCATAATTTTAATCTTAAACACTTCCTAACTTTGAAAATAGATTAAAATTATTTTTTTAATTTCAAACCTATAAAATAATGAAACTTAATTTTAACACATTTATATGTATGTATGTATATTTATATATAAGCTGTATTATATATGTATGTATATATTTTAAATAATACTATGGGCAACAAAGGCATATATAAAGGAAATATCATCCATGCACACTTCTTATATATTGTATTTATATAATATACATTGAAGTATATTTGGATATACTCATATTTCATGCCATGTTTAAATTGATCATCAATGACATTTAACAAATCATCAATCTAATCGGAGAGATAAATGAAAGGTTTCTCTCTTCAATTAATGTTATTTATTTCATTAATTGATTGCACAAGTATTAGAGAAGGAAACAAAAGGTTTCCTTCTCAAATTAGATTTTAACTAGTAACTGCCACACACATGGGTGTATTCGATACACATTCATTTAAATTTATATCAAGTTCAAACTCTTTCAAGCTAATCAAATAAAATAAAGGATTATTTATAAGTCCATTTAGATTAGATTCAAAATCTCTTTAGACATCATAGGCCCGATATATCCAAAGAGGATTTTTTTTGAAATTTATCCTTTCACTCTGCTACGGGCTGACCCGGTTCCAACAAAGGTATCGGAGCAAGGTCTGTTGAGGCATTACCTGGTACATTGGATGTCCCAACTTTGAACCTATAACTAGAATGATAGGGGATTCTCACATTATGATCCATGACGAAGCATTGCATCTACCTATACATGTCATGTGATGGTTGTGCTAGTCGAAAGGCCACATGTAAAACTCGCTTATGAGGTACCTAGTTGTGTCACCTCAAAGGAGTTTGGGTCCAAGCAAGAATAGTATTAGAGCCAATAGTCTATGCATTCTAAATTTGTCATGTTAGGGTTAACTAATTAAGCTTGCCCAATTAGTACGATGTCTAGAAAAGTAGTGTTTTGGCTTGGGTTTGGGTAATCAAGTACCCTACCCTTCTCGACTACCGGCATGGCCTGAAAGGTGAAGTGAGCCCAAAGGTTGCCCCTAATAGAAAAAAACCCAATTTGAATTGGGCCTTGGGCTAATTTTCAAATTTGTTTTGAAAATTAAGACAAGATTTTAAATTTATAAGTTAAATTTAAAATAAGAATATGTTTATTATAAAAGGTTATAATATAACATAAATTTTCAAAATGTTTGAAAAGATAATGAAAATTTCAAAATGTTTGAAAATATTTAATGTTAACTTCGAAATTTAAAATTTATTGATAAGATTAATAAAATTAATTAATTAAATAAGTTAATTAATTAATACCTATAAGCATCTATTATATATTTTGATATATGTTATGTTATTTTAAAGTGTTTAAGATAACATAAGTATACAAGCATGTATATAAAATAAAATTTTGAAATTAATATAATTTAATTAAAATTATTTAATTATATAAATTAACTAAAGGTTAATTAATTAAATAAATAAATTAAAGGTTAATTAATTAAATAAAAATACATAAATATATAAGATATATATGTTATGATATAAAGGTTATAGTGTGTGTGTGTGTATTCAATAGAAATGTTATATTAGAATAATATAAAATTAATTAAAGAGATAATTAACTAAAATTAATTAAATATAATTTAATTAATATAGTGTTTATATAAGATTATTATTTGAGCTAATTAAAATATAATGATTAGATAATAATGAAACTTATATAATATGAATGTATAAAATAAATGTGGAACTTTATAGAAACCCTAAATAGACTTAAGGAATAAATACATATGTAAATATACGTATATCGTGATTCCCAATGTGTCCGACACTTGAATCATAAGGGCATTTCATAAGAAATACTTTATTCCATAAGTCAATATCAATCAATATCATATATTAAAGATAATGAATCTTTAATATAAAGTTATCCTCTACCATTTATATATTGATATATTACTTGTATACTTCATAGTTGTTAAGCTTTCCTCAAGTTAGTGATGTTATACGTAGTATTATTAATATATTAAATAGACAAGGTAAGGTAATTGCATATATTTGTTCAGCTTTCTTCAAGGGATGTGCACTATACTTACATCGTCGTGAAATGGTGGGTATGAGTTTTCCTCAATGTAAAGATGAGATTAGGACAAGGAACCATGGTTAAGAGTTGTACATGATACAACCGTACTTATCCATCGTATATGGGCCTATGATTTAATGAGCTTTCCTCAAGGTCAAAATCCCAAGGTATACAAGTCCTAACATCCATTAGAGAAATCGAAAGATTTCTATATTTTCTCTTAGGGTTTTGAGAAACATAAAAATCTAGTGGGACCCTTATTAGAAAAATGTCATGATAACATCTAACCTTTCTAATATTGTAAGAACATTGCTATATAATATTATAATAATCTACATCGATTAATTTATGCATTTAATATGATCGATAAAAGTTTATCAATTAAAATATACAGATGAACTGAACTGAAGATTGACAAATAGAAATATAACATACACTTACTAATATATACTTCTTGCATGTTGATGTTTCAATACCCATGCAAGTGGCTAATTTTAAAACTACTAAATACGTTCGTGATTTGATCGCTTACTTGTTTATTTGGCTGATACTGTGTATTGCATACTATGAGTTTAGAACTCTTAAGCAATATAAGACTATGGATATTTGATCCATATACTGTCACATATAAGTGTTATATAGTAAGAGGTTACAGTTCATAATGTATGATACTACGATGAAATTAGTTGATTCAGAATAAGTAAATAAACCATATTATAAGATTGAGTGATCAATTACATTGATTACAACAAAGATCGTACTGCGTTAAATGTAACACTAGACCAACTACAAAAGGGATTTGAGAATTCGATCACTGAAATATCAGTTTCGATCAGTTTATGTAAAGTGCAACATAATTGATGTGCATAAATGTTATGGATGATCGAATGCACTTTTGTACAGAGTTAATTATGATATTGTTGTAAGGTTTTTCTTTTAAATCATTCGACCATTTAAAAAGGAAAATGAATGTATAAGAGTAGCCGTGATTTAAGGTATAATTGGGATAAAGAGAGTGAACCGTCACTTCTGTTTCATAAAGAAACATCAGAAAGAAAAATTGTAAATTAATAATTTATACTTACATTGGAATAAGAAATATGATTTCTATTCGAAATGTATTTTCATATATAAAATCATTTTCTATGAGCTTTATCTAATTAAGTTCAAGAATATTGACCAAAGAACTTTCCACTGTAACTAGTCACAATATATGAAAAAAATAGTCTATATTACGTGGATAATGGACCTCCGTATTTCATAAGCTAATATACTAATGGTGGAAATAGTGGAAGCATGTCATATAGCACTTATTGATTGCATCAAGTTAAGAAAATTGTTTTCGTAAAACATACCGCACATTATTTATTAAATAATATATGTTCTTCAGTGATGACCGAAGAAAAAACATATTTTTATTTCAATAAGAACATTATGAATATTCGTTATGAAATAAAACTATAACGTGGTATTTGTTTTCATAATAAAAGTGATGCATTGAAAAATATTGAAGTATTTATAATTATTTTGGAACTATAGACTAAGTAGTTATTTTGAGAAATAATTTTTATTATATGATTATGAATCATATGATACTGGTTAACTATATCTCAAACAATTAAGGGTAAAATACCTATTCAGTAGGAGCATCAAAATAATTGATGAACACTTCGAATTGATATTTATAGATGTATGCAATCACAAGTATGATAATACCAAAATGGTTCCACGCAGTTCGTTGTATTCACCAATGAATTACCACAAGCATGAATATGTGTATTTGATACATATGGAGCATGTCTACGATGAGTTCATAGAATATAAAATGGAAGTAAATAATTTAACATGCAACAAAATGATTCGATTTGATCGAATGGGTAAGCATATTGGAAAGAGTACCAACATACCTAAAATGAATATAGATTCGGCCTAAAGGGTCACTCCTACCTATAATACATAACAATGTATTGATATAAAGTAATTAAACATCGTTAGACAAGTCACAATTAATATTGAGTGAAGTTGAGTTAAATTCTTTCAATAAGGTGTGTATTTAAGAGCAGTATGCAAGGTTAAAATTACTATCATCCAAAAAATAGTTTACAAAACAATATAAGATAATAGTTTATAAGAAACCCCATCATGTCCTAGGCTAAGGAATTGACAGGATGTGTTAGTCGAAAGACTGCACATAATAATTGTACGTAAAGGGTCTTGGATGAATCACGTCAAAATAAGTTTGGGAACAATAGTCATTGGATGACTAATTTACATTGTGAACATAAATATCATGAATTAATATCAAATCAGTTTATATAAGGAAATTCATAAAATATTTATCAATGCCCATTTCATTGCACTGAGAAACAACTGTTATTCCAAGCAATACCAACTTCATAGTGAAGGAATTTCTTTGAGAAATTATTGGTAGTAAAATGGATATAGATATGATCCAAGGCTAAAATTAATTGTAAGGGATAAAATGAATTAACCAAACCTAAATGAATAATACACATTAAAATGTTTAATGAGTATTCTTGCATGTCAAAGAGAAACTATGAGTTTCCATTCAATGTCAAGAATAAGTAATCCAAGGTTGTTTAATTAAACCATTAAGAGTATTGACTTTATGATATGGTACAATGCATAAATCCGAAACAAATCCCATGTACATTATCAAAATATAATTTTGATAATTGTACTCGAAGAGGTATGATCCATCGGACAAAAAAT
The DNA here is from genome assembly GCA_030737815.1 of Allium fistulosum. NCBI lineage: Eukaryota > Viridiplantae > Streptophyta > Magnoliopsida > Asparagales > Amaryllidaceae > Allium > Allium fistulosum. Next base: position 995,848,664 of record CM060907.1, read on the forward strand.
GTATCTTTAAGAGAAAGACAAATGCAGTTGGAATATAGTAAGCAATACTAATAAGAATAACGTCGTGAATTTCAATTATTGAAATTAGCGTAATAGATTTGCCTTTCGATGTGCTCAAGTTGATTCGAATTTACTCATAAGATTATCACCTAGTATGACTTTGTATTTTGGCACGTATACTTTAAAATGGAAAATTTTAAGACTTGACTTTTTGCACATAACAACCAAAGTGTCTCGAAGTTAGTGGCAGCGATATTGTCACACCCCATTTTTTCGTACCGATTTAAACCGACTTTAAACCCCTCTTGTCAGTCAAATGGCATGGAAAGACAGGTAGAGAAAGAAAGAAAGAAGGTAGAAATAAAAAGAAGATAGAAGAAAAAGATCAAATCAGAATCTCACAGAGGAACGAATAAACTATAATATGAACAAATCTTTACATGAAGCCAAAACTGTTTCTTTATATAACATATACAGACTTTACATCAGAGTTACAACCATACAACTTGGATAGTTCTATCAATCCTGTCCTTACAACAATGATCACACAACAAATACAACTGTATATAAGCATCTACGCCAATACGTCTCCCGATTCCAGCTCCTCTCCTAAAGCTCTTAGTCTTCCAGCTAACCTGGAAATATATATGCTCGGTCTGACCCGAGCATATAGGAAAAACACCAAGCCTGGTCAGTCTGGTAAACCAGCGTGAGAAACCCATTCAAATTGATTTATTAAAGTTTTAAAATCCTTTGAAATCAAAAGCATCTCGTAAGACCCCGCCACAAATAAACATGTCGGGTTTTTACCTTACGATAGCTAAAACATTTTTATCAAAATCCTCTGATATTATAATAGTGTCTATATACAAATAGTTATTCAAAATAGCTGAAATTGTTATATGATTAAATTCCAGCATACTAGCCACAAAGTGGGTTCTACAATCAAAACCGTACAAGGCACGTAGGGAGAACGGGTTTCCAACTAATGACTAGGCACTAGGGTACCACCTATCACAGTACGTGGCCTAGATCACCGTACCGAGGATCACTCCCAATCCCCTGCAACACAAGACCGGGACTACCCCTTACTGGATAATCCCGAGTAAGATCACCCCGCAGGTTGGGATCAGCAACCGCCCACTAAGCCGAATAAAAAGGAACATCTAGACAGGGATGACCTCACCCTAATGGGTGCGACCCACTTAGCCTTGCTGCATAACCCCTGATTTTCAATCATTCCCGGTTGATGAGGCTCGAGGCTAAGCATTACCTTTTTAGAACATATCACTTGGAATGCTCATCGTCCACCTGACAATGTTCTGAAAGCATTTATCCATACAAGTCTGTTCTGGGTCCGAACGGAACCGAAGGAACTATTCTTACTACATCCATTTTGGAATCACCCTTAGGATTAGTAGCGACTAGCCCTTGCACTTCACTGCTCCATCTTCGACTCCAAGTTCTTGTCTTAACCACGAAAACATACTCGTTGGATCGAAGTGGTTTTCAGATTACAAATCCGATCCCAGTCTCTTCGAAACAATGTTCGCTATTTCCCGGTAAACTCAACCCCGGTTCTTTAGAAAATACACCGACGAAATATAACTTGGTCTCCTTATAATTCATCCTAGAGAATAAACGAGTTTATACGTACGGTATAGCACCTCGAACGGTAACCATACCATATAATTCTCGAGTCTCCTCTAGATATTTCCAAAGTTAGGTTTGTCCAAATTTGATAGTTGGTTATTTAACTATCAAAACAATCAATCAATACAACCAAGTTATTTCCCATTGCAACTCTTAAGCCTCGTTCACATTTAAAATCCAATGGATTCACATTTACTGAGAAAGCTTATTCCCTTTGAGTAATATCTACTTAAAACCATTTCTTCCCAATCATACTTATGCAATTTCCAAATATTATTTCCAAATCTATTAAATAAATACTCTTTATAAAAGTTACTATAATATATATTATTTAAATCATCATTTATTTTGAATAGGTTTATATTGAAGAAAATATACTTAAATACTAACTTATTAAAATTAATTTTCCCGGATCATTACAAAATAGTTTAATACTTGGAGTAGTTTAAATAATATCTACTTATAAAAAATTTACCTTTATAAAGATTTTTTTAAAAATAATAATAAATAACTACTTTTGATATTTCAAAATATTTATCAATCTTTAAAACATCTCTAAAAATAATATTTATTTTGAATCAAACTAGTTTCAAAATCATGCCAACAGAATAAGACTTATCAGTCTCAACGGTACTTATCAATTCACAATTCACCGATATTCAAATCAATCAGCTTCCATAGATCGATTCACATTACATTCTCAAATATAATTAACAAACAATATAACAGATATATGCATGAATAACAGATCGGAGATTATCATTGCTAGTAACAATTACACAGATAATATCAGATAGATGGCTTATACTATCCACAGAAGGTAAATTAACCATTTAGCGGAATGGTGTCTGTTTCCACTATCCAGATGTCAAACAGTTTGAATAATCTAAAATAAACACATCTATTCAGTTTGGGAACGTTTTAACAATAGGCCGCAAAATTTTACAACGGCATTCATTTCCAACTGGTATATTTAATCCTGTCTGTAAGTCTGATAAATTTCACTTATTTAATTTTACAATGGATCGCACAACGGCATAACATCCGTTGATGCGAACCATCTTTTCCATAACACTTTATTATCTGAAAATTTTAAATAATTATTATAAATATAAAATCACTTAAGAATTGATTCAAAAGTATAAACATTTTATTTTTCCTTAATTATCTGATTAACAATACTTAAATTTTCAGATAAACTCAAGAATTTATAAATGAATTATTTTAAAGAACTTGACAAATTTTTGGTAAAATAATTCATTTAAGTGACCATAATTTTAAAGAATTAAAGTAAACAAATTTACATATTTTAAAATCCCCTGTCTTCAAAACATTTTAATATCAAAGAGAATTGGTTTAAAATAGTTACTTAACCAACATGCTGGATTAATGCTATAAGAAACAAATGGTTATGGATTTATCTTATACAAATTTCTTTATTTATAAAACTTGTTTTAAAAATAAAACCCAGACCACACGGGCCGAAACCCAACCCAGAGACTAAAAAAAACAAATCAAAACCTAAATACTCCACAACACTAACGGGCCGAGGCCCAACTCGTTACTACCCAGCTCCAAATTCTTTCCCTCTTCTTCCCCTACCAGACAACAAACAACAACCCAAAACTACCTCAACCCAAAAATGAAATCCGACACCACGAACCAGAAAGCTCGACTCCGATCAACTCAAACATTACCAAGCGACCATCAACTAACAATCGAACACGACACACCCGAATCGAAACCATTCCTCATACTCGATTCACCAGCTCTGACAATCCTTCGTGCACACTGTGCACGTGCACGTCCTTACCTCTGATCGTCATACCCTTATGTCACCGCCACCCAGTCGCTCAACCACCCAGACCCAAAACACCACAACGTCGAAGTCAGCGGTCCTCTCAATCGAAAATCGATCAGTATCACAACCCCCAAAAAAACAGAAAACCCACCTTCCTCCACAGATTGATCCACCACAACCACGACCGGTCACAACCTCGCACGCCACCTACCCCAAATGAAAGCTCACCCATTGCTCTTCCTTCCTGCCCAAAATCGAAGAACTCGGTCACCACTCCTTCTCCCAATTCTGTTGCAATCACCGGCCTTCCATCGTCTACCCAAAACCCTAAAATCCACTTAACCATCCAATCCGTTCCCAAAAACCCAAATTCGCCCCGGTCGACACCTCCCTGATGTCCACCAGCCCCTCCCAGACCTGGCCGCTCCACCCCACGACGTGAGATCGCCTGAAATCTATTTTTGAACGTAAAACGTTCATCTACCAATTCCACAAGATATACAACACTAAAAATTATAACTTTATCACTAAAATTCACATTTCCACACAAGGATCAAGACTGCATGTTTAAATCCTAGAATTAAAAACATTTATTTTCACCAAAATTTGATTGTTCACTGTAAAATGGAACCCTATCGAACTACATAGCATAATTTGCTCACAAACTATTTTTAACATAAACTATACTCAAAATTTAACACTTTTCTAGTTTATAGCATCAACAAATACAAACTAGACATAGAGAAATAGATTTTTGAAATGGAAATGAACAATATACTTACTATCAACAGAGCAGAGATTAATTCATTTTCAAATTTAAAATAAATGTTTCTCACCTTCCACATCCTTGATTCCCGAACTTTTAAAATCTGAAGTTGAAGTCTTGATTGGAAAGTTGAAATCTTAAAAACTGAAATCCAAATTTGCTTCCAGGTAGCTTAATTCTTTTAAACAGAAGATGTTTTCTTTGAGCTTCCAACAGGTTACAGGTTACAGAGTACATGTTTTCTTCTTCTTTTAAAACTTTGATTTCCAGTTGCTTAAAAAAAAATTTGAACAGAGGCTTTTGTTTGCAAATTACAGGCTTTAAATTTTCAAAACAACTCAGATCTGAGGAGTTCAAATATATATACAATTGCAGTCAACAGAAAATGAACAGATTTGACAATTTGTTAGCTGGAATGATATTTTGGAGGCTGAAACGATGTTAGCTTTTTGTTGAAAAGAATTTGAATTAGTGTTTTGGTTTTTACCATATCTTGCCAGGCAAGCTGCTGCAACACACCTTTTTTTTTCCTTACCAGCTTTGCTTGATTAATATTTATATTTTACTTGTTTCTTTTGGCAAGCCTGCTTTGTCCTATCTATTTTTGTTATTGTTTTAAATTTCCTATTTAAATAAAAAACACTTGATTAAAATCTACGTTTTAATTAATAATATAACTCTATTACTAATTTAAATAGAAAACATTTGTAGTTTACTAATGTATACGTGTGTGTGTAAATGTGTATATGTTTTGTGTTTGTTATTTTGAATACAATTTTTTGGTTATTGCGTGCTTCTGTTTGAAAGTACAAAAAAAACCTTTATAAATACAACTGGACTTTTATGCAAAATATCACAAACCCTTGGATTTCCTTTTAAATTAAATTTAGACTTCAATTTGTTAATTTATTTAAAAGTATATGCTAAAGTATAAATTTTATCATACAAATGTTGTTTTAGGTTCAACGAATTATTTACAATGATTTGCATGTTTGTGTGTGTATTAATTTAACCTAAGATTTATAAAATGGACTGTTATGTAAAATCATAATTTTAATCAGAAACATTTCCTAACTTTGAACTAGATTCAAAATTGTTGTTTTTAATTTCAAACTTATAAAATAGTGAAACTTAATTTTAACGCATTTATGTTGTATATGTGTGTGTGTGTGTGTATACTTATATTTATATAAGCTATATTATATATATATATATATATATGTTTGTATGTATGTATGTATTTTAAACAATACCATGGACAACAAAGGCGCATATAAAGAAAACATCATCTATGCACACTTTTTATATATTGTACTTATACAATACACACACACACACATTGGAGTATATTTGGATATACTCACATTTCATGCCATGTTTAAATTGATCATCAATGACATTTTACAAATCATCAATCTAATCAGAGAGAGAAATGAAAGGTTTCTCTCTCCAATTAATGTTATTTATTCTCTTAATTGATTGCACAAGTATTAGAGAAAGAAATAGAAGATTTCATTCTCAAATTAGCTTTAATAAGTAACTGGTACACATATGGGTGTATTTGATACACTCATTCATTTAAAATTATATTGATTTCAAACTCTTTCAAAATAATAAAATAAAATAAAGGATTTTATTTAGAATACTATTTAGATTGGATTTAAAATCTCTTTAGACTTCATAGACCCAATAGATCTAAAGAGGATTTTTTTTGAAATTTACCCTTTAACTCCGTTGCGGGCTGGCCCAATCCCAACACACATAACCCTTCGTAAGGAGGTCTCTATTTCCATAAATGAAGAATAAGTCCCGAGTATTTCTTAAATACTTCAGTATACATTTTATAGTCATCTAATGCTCTTCTCCAGGATTAGACTAACATTGGCCTACACATCCTAATGCATATGCCACATCCGGTCTAGTACATATCATAGCATACATTAAGGATCTTATGGCTGAAGCATAAGGGATCCTCGTCGTATGCACTTTCCATGCTTGGAATTCTCCATACCGAACCTCTTCAGTACGGTATCTATGTTTAAGGATTGGGACAATCCTAATAGCCTCTTCGATCTATCTCTATAGATCTTTATACATAGTATATAGGGTACTTGTCCCAAAACCTTCATAGAGAAGTTCTTAGAAAGCCAAGCTTTCATTGATTGCAATAATGAAGTGTCATTGCCAATCAACAAAAGATCTCAACATATAGCATTAAGAATACGATAGCATTACCGTACTCATTTATGTATATGCATGCTTCCTCTGTGTTCTGATAAAAACCGAATTATTTAATTATCTTATCAAAACACTTGTTCCAAATTCTTGAAGCTTGTTTAACTCTATAAATGGACTTTAACAACTTGCAAGCCTTGCCCTCATTCCCACTTACTACAAACCCTTGGGCTGCGACATATTGACGCTTTCTTCTAAATCATCATTTAGAAATGTCATCTTTATATCCATTTTCTATATTTTATAGTCATAGAATGCAGCAAAGACCATCATAATACAAATAGCCTAGCCTTATAAGTCTCTACTTCTCCATCTTCGTTTCACTTTTTCTTAAAAATCCATTTGCAGCCAATGGATTTTATCCTTACAGGTACGTCCGACAAAGTCCATACTTTGTTTCCATACATGGTATCCATCTACGATTTAATTGCTCCAATCCAAAGTGTATAGTCTTTATGTTGTAGTGCTTGTTGGAAAGGCAGAGAGTGCCATCATCTAGGATACAATCCTTATTTCATCCATCCATGAGAGAACTATAGTATCTCTCTGGTGCGTGAGATCCCTACTAGACTTTCTAATAGGTTGCGTGTTTTCATATATGGATAAACTCGGTTCTCCCACTGGTTCAGCCTCTATGTTAACTTTTTAATCTTATCCAAGTCTACAACCTCTCTATTAATTTCTTTTGACCAAAATAACTTTTCTAAAAAGATAGAATGCCGAGAAACAATAACCTTTTGTTCTTCGGTATTATAGAGTGCATATCCCATTGAGTTTTTGGGATATCCTATAAATTTACATAGTACCGATCTTGCCTCTAGTTTATTTCGGACCAACGTTCTTAACGTAGGCCAGAAAAACCCATACCTTCAAATATTTGAGTTGGGATATCTTACCACACTACATATCGTATGGTGTTTTAGGCAGAGATTTGGTGGGTAACAAGTTCAATATATGCTCTGTGGTTTCCAGTGCATATCGCTAATAAGACAAAGGTAACTCAACTTTATTCATCATGGAATGAACCACATCTAATAGGGTTAGGTTCCTTTGCTCCGACACACTATTGTGTTATGGAGTATAGGGTGGAGTAACCTAAGAGATAATCCCATTATTTTTTAAGTACTATTGGAATTCTCATCCAACGTACTCACCTCCTCGATTAAATCAAAGAATCCTAACTTACCCACCTCCTCGATCAGATCGAAGAGTCTTAATCTTACGATTCATCTGGTTCTCTACGTCATTCTTATATTCAATAAATTTCTCATGGACATCGGATTTATTCTTCATAAGATACACATATCGTAATATCGAGAAATAATCAATAAAAGTTACAAAGTAAGAACTATTATCCTTAGTGATTATAGGCATCGGGTTACATAATCACTATGTGCAAGACCTAAGAGTTCATGAAATCTTTCATTACTCCCATTGAAAGGGTGCTTGATCATATTTCCTTTGAGACACGACTCATATGTGTCAAATGACTCATAATCAAGTGATGGGAGAAAACCTTCAGTTTTCAATTTATGTAGTCGTTTCTCACTTATATGACCTTGTCTACAATTCCAAAGATAATTATTATTTATATTGTTATTCAAAGAATTATTCACAGAATAGACATAATTTGTATTAATCACATAAATGCTATTTTCTAAAATACCATCACTGACTTTATTACCATTTAAATAATGTTCATAACATTATTAAAATAGTGAAAACATAACTAATCTCAGACAATCTAGACATAGAAACAATTCCATAAATAGATTCTTTAACAAAATATCAATTATTTAATATCAAAACAAATCCACTTAGCAAATTCAAATGAAAGTCTCCAACTGCCATTGCATCTACAATAGATCCAGAGCCTCATTTCTCCCTTTGCCACACGACGTCGGTTCCTAAGCCCTTGTAATGAATTACAAAATATGAGTTCCAGATCTAAAACCTAAGATAATATATTGATTGAAAAATAATTTTGAATCATAAATGTACCTGATGGAGCTGCAGAACTATTCTGCCTTTTTTCTTTAATAATCTTTATGTACTCCGGACAATTCCGTTTCCAGTGACCTTTCTTATGACAATGATGACACTCACGCTTGTCAGTAGTGGTCTTCTTACTTTTCTTGGTAACCCTCTTTCACTTCTTTGAACCTTTCGAAGATGATGCACTACCCTTTACTGCAAGAACATCGCCTTTATCCTTGGAAGTAGACTCAACCGACCTCAACATATTGAGTAGCTCCATGAGATTCACATTCAATCGGTTTATATTGTAATTCAATATGAACAATTCATACAGAGGTGTAAGAGAACCGAGGAACAAATCAACCTGTAACTCATTGCTTATCGCTAATCCAATTGTGAAAGCCTATCAATGAGCCATTTATCATCAGTACATAACCATCCACTTTTCGTCCTTTGGTCATATTGGTATTGAACGACTTCTTCATAAGCTCATACCTTACAGAACTGACTGTTCACCAAATAAGGCCATAAGACTATCAAATATCTCAAGAACATACATATTTTCATGCTGCCTCTGCAATCCCTTGTCTAACGTAGATAGTATGAAAAACTGGGCAATCTCCAGGTCTAAAACCCATTGCTCATAAGCAAGTCTAAGTTCAATCCGCATCATCAGCAGGTTGTGCTTTAGAATCGCAGGTAATAGGTGACCAAAGACGCTTGTAAGTCAACGCTATCTTAATCGCTCTTAGCCAATCGATATAGTTGGTTTCGGTAAGCTTGCCACTTTCAGAAAATAGTTTTGGAGTTGACATTTTCTGCAAGTTTTAATTGGTATATTGTTAGGACAATATCATAGTAAATGTTCTTATAATACTAGTAAAGTTAAACTTTATGTTTCATTTTACTAATAACCTCCCACTAGTTTTTTATGTTTCATCAAATCCTAAGTCGAAACATAAAAGTCTTTCGACTTCACTAGTAGGTGTTTAAACTCGCTTGTCTTAGAATTTTGACCTAGAGTTTTCTCAATAAGTCATAGCTACACAGATGATGCATAACTCCTTATTGGTTGTATCATATACAACTCCTAACCCATGGTACCTAGTCCTGATTTCACTTCGATTTTAAGTTTGCTTAACAAATCGAAACGAAATTATTCACTCGGACCTATCATATCATGGTGGCTTTAAGTTTGCTCAATAAATACATATAGTTATCATACCTTGTCTATTTAATATATTGATAATACTACACATAATATCTCTAGTTTGAGTTTGCTTAATAATTGAGGAGTATGCAAGTAATTTATTAATATATATATATATATATATATATATGATAGAGGACAACCTTATATTAAAGATTCACAATCTTTAGTATATTATATAGAGTGATATTGACTTATGAAATAATGTATTTCTAATGAAATACCCTCATGATTCAAGTGTTGGACACATCGACAATCGCAGTATACGTACATCTACGTATGTATTTATTCCTTAAGTCTATTTAGAGTTTCCATAAAGTTCCACCTTTATTTTATACATTTCTATAAAGTTCCACCTTTATTTTATACATTCGTATTATATGAGTTTAATTATTATATAACCATTATATTTAATTAGATAATAATCTTATGTACAACATTATATTAATTAAATCATATTCAATTAAATTTAATTAAATAATTATATATTATTCAATTTTAACATATTATATTAAATATTTATATATTATAACCTTTATACTAATACACATATATCACATATATGTATTTTAATTTATTAATTAACTTTTAATTTATTTATTTAATTGAACAAATTTAATTAAATTTCATTAATTTTGAAAATTATATTATATACGTATACTTATATTGTCTTAAATATTTCAAGACAACATAACATATATCACTATATATTATACATGTATAAATGTTTTAATACATAATCAACTTATCTAATTAATTAATTTCTTTTATTAATCTTATTAATAAAATTTAGTTTCAAAATTAATTTATATTTATATTTTCAAGCACTTTGAAAATTTTCATTATATTATAACTTTTATAATATATATTTCTTATTTGAAGTTTAACTTTTAAATTTAAAATCTATATTTTTTATTTTTATTTTAAAATTAGCCCAATGCCTAATTCGAATTGGGTCTTTTCTTTTGTGGACAATCTTTGTGCTCATATATTTGTTCGAACCGGGCTGGTAGCCAGGTAGGGCAGAGTACTTGATTATCAAAACCCAATCCTTTGGCACTACCTTTTTAGGCACCCTACAATATGAGTTGTGAGCTTAATTAATTAGCTCCAACATGATTAATTTAGACCGCATAGGCTATTAGGTTCCGATACCATTATTGAAATTGGGTAGGTCCACTGTGGAGTTATTGGGTAAATTTTAATTTTTTTCATTATTGGATCTTTAATAGGCTTATGTAGTATAATTCATTTAGAACTTATCCAAATTTTCTATTAAATAAAATCAAAATGTATTTAAATTTTTAAATAAAATTTTGTTTTATATAATTTGTTTTTTTATATATGTATATCATACACATATGTGTGAGTGCACGTGCAATGGTATAATATGTACATGGTTTGACATGCCCATATGTAGATGTTGAGATTTACACCGCAACATACATATTAGCCCCTCGTGTATACAAATGGATTGTCTATGTGTGTGTGTGTGTGTACGTGCGCACGCGCACGTGCATAGAATTGTTTATATGTATATATATATATGGTTGTATGTGTGTGTGTGTGTGTGTGTGTGAAAATAAAACTATAATAAACAATTAGCTGTAAATTATTTACATAAGACATTAATTAAAATACACATACATACATACAAATATGAATTAATATAATTAAATTATAAAAATATTTTAAACATTAGTTTGTAAAGTTATTTAGAATAATTATAATATAAAATTCAAACTGAAATTTATTTTTAATATACATACATACATATATATATATATAAATAAATATATATGTAATTTATAATAAAAAATATTATGCTGCTGCTTTTGGCCTGTTAACAAAAAATTAATTTAATTATTGATTTTTAGATAATTTGTTAGTTAAAAACTTATAATTAGTTAATAAACTATACAAAATTAATATTTTTTAAAAAAGGTTATTTTCAAAACCATAATGTATTTTTGAAATTTATACAAAACTTTCCAAAATTTTATATTATCTATAAATACATATATACATACATTTTATTTATATAATCAATTTTGAATTAAATAATAGTATATTTATATATATAATAAATATCTAAAAAATAATTTTTTTATTACTACCAAAAGCCATACTAAAAGAATTAATTTATGTAAATTTTTAGAATATATATTATTATATAGTGTTAAACTTTTAAATTAGATTTAATATTTAAATTTATATATTATTTTATTATTTTAAATTTCGAAAATAAAAAGTTTATTTTTTATTTTCAGGCCAAGAGCATGTATAAACAACCATGCATAATTCTTTTAATATATAAACACACACACACTTTTATATAAATACAACCATTAATATGTAACAATTCATTGACATACCAATTTGTGATAAATCTAACTAAATAATATATATAAAACAATGACCATATAAACATTAATATATATAGTAAACTAGAAGAGTACCTTTCACCAATGCTCAAAGCTCTCGTGTTGAAATGAGGAAATGAACTCCTTCAATCAAATTCCAACCCCGAAGTTGCTAGCTCCCGAATTGCCTTACCACCAACGATTATTTGATTTTAATTTTATTTAAATTGCTTGAATATTTGATGAGAGGGAGCGTGCTCGACCAATAGAGGAGAAGATGGAGGCAACAAAAAGATCCAATCTAAAGTGAGGGTTATAATGCTTGTATAAGGGAGAGGCTAGAGAGCAAAAGTAGGATCAAGATCCTTAATTTTCTCTTACCTATTCCCTTTTTTTTTACATTCAAAATCCCTCCCTCTTAGCCATCTCATGGCTGGCCTCTATGCCTCTATCATAGTTGAAATTAGCATGCCTCATATGGGCCTCAAATCCATTTCAATCCCAAACAATATTTATTGCATTTAACTCCAATTTAAATGCACATTGATATCAAATATCGATTGGTGTTTATCTAACTCTTATATGTACACTATTTAATATCGCTCAATACACATCAAATAAAATTATACAATTAATATTTCATATATATTAATTAATTTAATCAATTTATAATAATTAAAAATTAATTAAATCGGGTGGAAAAATAAGTATTCAACGTTTCGGTCGTGTGACTCTTCGATGTAAATTTAGTTAGTGATTAATATCGAACAATTTAAATATTAACATTTACACTTCACTTAGTAGACGGTGGTCTATTATGGCCAAATTTATCGCTTACTTGGTTTTGGTAAAATCAAATTTTACTTTATTAAGTATCACCCGGTAGTGACAATTATTTACACCAACTCTCTTCATCAAAACTATATCAGTTTGGACTTATGGAATTTGATAATGGTCAAAATTCCAATATTGTCCATATTCAACTCTATAGTCCAAACAAAAAGACCTTGGTTCAATAATAATAAATATTATTAACCGAACTATTCTGGCTAGAGATTTTGACTTTGATTTGACTTTAATTGACTGTGATACTAACTTTATACAACCGAGGAGACGACTCCTCGCTTGAATAGTGTTTCACTTTCAATACTTTCACTAGACTCAACTATAGTCATTCGATGGATGTCGTGCCACAATTTGTCTATAATCAAAATGGAGCTTTCATATTAAAGGTCACTAGTATTCTCAAGTCAAGATTACTATGTAAATTAGTCATGTCGATATTTTTTGTTTGACCTTAGTTATATTAACCAACAGAAAACTATCGACTAAATCATTCCATAGTTATCCAATAACTATCAGTACGTAACTCTTTAGTGCCCCCCAATAGTCATAAATAATACACTACCAAAATTTGGAGAGCGTTATGTACTCAAGTCTCAACGGATGCATTGATATCCAGTTTTGATGCATCTTGGCTAGGAATATTTAAAATGATGTGTTTATTATATTGTGATACAATACTCATTACTACAACTATTTGTAATTACTATCGCATACAAATCATTTATGGATTTTCTGTTAAATATATTTTAATTAAACATTTAATTATTTATAACACATTATAACAAATATATATAACAAAAGGTAACACCATTATTATGAAGAGAATTGGTTACAGCGTTAATAATTCATAATAAATTATAGAATTACCCTTAGAGCATGCCCTTAACTCTACCATATCTCATGCTGGGTATGAGTATGTGTGAGTGTCATATCTCATAGCACAACACATGAAAGTCTGGCCTGGTCCAATCTAGATGCATACTGAACTAACGAATAATATATGATGTAAGAAACTAAAAAAAATCAATAGAAGACATGATGTATATAACTTAAAATAAGTACCTCATATGGAGGTATAACCTAGATGAAAGCATACTAAGTGTGTCATGCTAATCCGGATAAACTACGGGCTGCTCAATCAATGTACCAGCATATGCCCTGAACGTATAATTGGGTTCCAACTACATAGGAACTTAGGAGAATTGTGAAGGTGTAGCATTGAATGAAAACTATGGTACCTAAACTCTCCCGGCTAAAATGTGAGGGCCTATATGATTAGAGTTGATTCCACATACATAATTTAGTAACATGAAATGATGTAACGCTACTCCAGACCAGTATGCATCATAATCTCCATCTAAGAAGTATGTGTTAATATCTATGCATTCAGCTTGTCGAAGAGCAAATAGATACTGGTCTCCAATAACCTTATGTCTACCAAACATGTCCTCGTAACGACCCAGAATTTCAAACACTTTTGTACTTAAATATTTAAATTATTTAAATATTTGAATCTTAGATTTAATACCCTTGTTAACCCCTTTTTAATTAATAACCAATGATGGTAAACTTGTTTTTGATAAATATTTACAAAAATAAATATTTCGAAGAAATATCGATAATACGGCTAAAATCGTTTTATCGATAAATGACTTTCTCAATGGCACATAGGGGGAGTATGGGCGTTGGCTGGCTACTAAAGGTGAGAAGGTCAATATGACCTCTTGCCAAACTTTATAAATACACCACTTTGGTTCCATAAAATGGTTGCTCATTTATTCACAAAAATCTTATTCTTAAGTCTCTTATCCTCTTCTAAACTTTCTAAAAACAAAGCAACTCAACCCCAAACCTTTTGAAACTCTAGTATATGGCTTATAACAACATTGCAACAAGTATTAGCAATTTTAATCTTGAAGGAGAGGAGCACACAATCCAAGAGGCCCAAGGCTGGGAGCATCTAAGGCATTCTTGCCTAAGGTTGTGAGCATTCAAGGGGTAAGAAGAGTTTTGGTGGCTATTTGGTTGAGGTAGGAAGTGGTTGCAAAGATTGAGGCATCAACTCAGTTTTGTACTTGTTGTTGGATGAGCTAACTCATCACTTAAATGAATATGAAGTGTATATATTGTTGTTTAAAGCTATAAGTATGTTTCTTGGTTTTATATTGCTTTATCTCTTATGATTGTTGCTTTGTAAAGCAAATGGCATATGTAAATGATGTGTTTGGACTTATATGACTTTCTATGATTTGTTGCATAGCCTTGAAACAAAGAAAATAGGGTTTGGTTGGACTTTTATTTGAATAGGACTTGATTTGGAAGTGGTTTTATAGCGACAGTTGCTGTAAACGCACTTTGGAAATGCCCTATGTTCGATATTTTATGTAGAAATTTATAGAGAGATCCTTAAGGGTTTCTTGCTATGGTTATGACGTATTATGTGTATGTTAGTTACTGTAAAAAAGATTGGATGCTAAAAAGTGCTAGCATATAGAAAATCGATCAAACCTTACTGATATTAAAACCGACCCAGGTCGCAGTCATCTGTAACAGTAACCCGTTGCACTTTTAAAACGCTGTCTCAGAACCACTTTTTACAGCATTCTGGAAATGCTAACTTTTCTGTTTGAGAGTTTAAATTTCTTTGAAATGACTTTAAACTTAGGTATTTCTCTTCAATCTTTTTAGAGATGTTTTCTAATTAGAATATTTTAGAAGTGATTTAAAATTTATATGAATTTTTAATTATGGATATTTAAAGTAAGAGGTTTATTTTAAATAACGGGAAACATGCTTTTTGAAGTTTCCAAATAAATTATAAAATAGATCTTTTGAGTAATATTTTAAATAAATTTTTACCCCATATTATAAGTATTCAAAGTATATTTAAGTATATATAGTTTTTAGAAAATTTATTAAAGTGATAAAAAACTTATGTAATATAATATCTTTTAAATTATTTTATTAAATATCTCGACTTTATAAATAAATTAGTTTACACATATACATATTATTTTTAAAGGTTTTTAGTTAAAATATAAGTTGGGAAAAGTAAGTTAAGTCTTTTACAAAAGAATAAAAGAGTAGTTTTGGATTATAACACTTAAGTTATCATAAATGGTTGTGTAAAGTTAATTGAAAGTATATTACCTTGTTTAATAAGTGTAGATATACTTAGATCTTTTAAATGAACGTTTTTAAAGATAATGACAAGTATGAATTGGTTTTGGGTTTGTTATGATAGCGTGTTAATAACATTTGTCTTTAACCCTTTTTGAGTATACTTAGTAGTATAATTAGATCTTTAAATTAATATTTTTAAAGGTAATCATAAGGAAAATGGTTTTGGATTTATAATAATAATGTTTTTAATAACATTCATTTTCAACCCATTTAACTATACATGTGAAAATGTGAAATCTTATTTAAGATTTGTGAATATTCTTATACCATTTGGAATAAGAATATATATACATTTCTATGTATTGAAAAGAGTATAAATGAATAGTGAAATAGTAGTATACATCTATATACCTTCTGTAAAGGTATTTTAATTATATATACAAGTATTTACAAAGAGTTTTTAATTAATAAATGGGTTATTTAAATAAAAAAGGATTAGGAGTTGCTTAATTAGCTTAATTGTGCTTTGTGTGACTTAATCGTGCTTTGTGTGTTTACTTATTTATGGAAAGCAATTAATTATACTTAACACTAAAAGACAACGAAGTAGGCTTGTTCTATCTGTGAGATTTAAAAATGATGTTTGAGTAGGGTTTAAAAGCAATAGTGCTCTAACCTACCGGCTTCACCTTAAATGAGGGATAGGGTAAGGCTAAAAGATCGGAAACATGTTAAAGATATAAAACTTGGTTTCCATAAACAATCGCTTTTAGAACTTAATAGTCGATTAGTCAACTATCGAACTTGACTAAATATTAACTTATGAAGTATCTAAAATCTTCACGGCTTCATATGATTTAAGATCCCTTGGAGAGGAGCATTGGTATGAAACATCCCTAGCTTTAAGAACTTATATATAGGAGATCCCCCAGGGAGAACTCCTCTTTATATAGTTCGCTTACTTCTAAAAAAACCAAAATTGAGTTAACGAAAATACATCGAATTGGTTTTGAAGATTCCGGGGTCGTTAAGTGTTTTACTTACCAAATATAACTTCAAAACTAGTATACGAGTCTATGTTTTGGGAACGGTTATGAAGTGGAATGTTATAGAGTTTAACTATTCATCCTAAGGTTAAGTCCAAAGGAGAGGTCAGGGTTAACATTTCAGACTAATGCTATAGAGTTGAACTGTCAATCTTAAGGTTAAGTCCAAGGAAGAGGTCAGCATTAACATTTATCGGTCGACTTGTGCTTGAGATCCATGAAGTGATTCATGTTCTGCTCAAGTGATGAAGACTCTTGTGAGAGATGCCGAACATGACCTCGACAATGGATATGGCTAAAAACAAAGTAGGACGCACAACTTGGGGTTTAGCTAACCCACGATGGCGCATATAAACTCTATATTAGAGATGCTTTATGTTGGTCGGCAGGAATTGACGATACTTGGTTCCAGGCCAGTTGTGTTTACCTTATGGTATATTTTATCTAGAGATATATGATGCTCGGAAGGTGGTTTCTAATCCTTGTGCATGGAGATCCGCTTTAGTTTACTGGAGGCGTCTCCATGAAAAATCCATATGCGTATGTACCTTAGCAGTTTTACTTGTACTTTAATATTATTGCAACGTGAGATGCAAGCGGCATACCTATTTTCTAATTCATATTAGACACTCTAGATATTACCTATTATATCACCTTATGTACTTATCAGATTGTTTGATTTCTTTCAAGGGGAAAACCATATGGTAATCCATACAATCTCTAAAGTTAGTGTTATATGTTGAACTCATATTTCTTGAGCTTTCATACCAGACTTATATCTGACTTATGATTTTATATTTCCATGGGTGTTCTTTCGAGTAGTCTGGGAAATGCAGGTTTTCGTTGATGTACTATGAAGCTTCTCGAGACGAGCTGGATGCTTACATTCACCTACAATAGTATTCATATTTCCGATGCATCATTACTACTATGCATATACCAGCATTTGTGAGGACGAGCTGTTATAACTATATAGGCTGATGATAGTACTTAGGATTGTAACTCCGAAATGCTATGTATCTTAGAGTGACAGTATGTGCTGTCTTTTGATATTGTATGTTATCATTCCGCTAGTGAAATTCTGATTTTTTGTTCTCTTCTTTATTCTATTTCCTTTTCTTTTCATTTTATTCTAACAATTTGTCTTTCCAGCACTTGAGTGCACGACACATGAATACTGTGGATATATTAGTATCAACATTTATGGGTTGAAAAAGTGAGTCGTTACAAGTCTGGACAATGAATACGCAGTCATCAAGGGATGGTCGTCCACCATAAGACCATCGTCTCAAGCTGTGTCCAATGGAAGGCCCATGGCGTTCGTATGAGGTTGCCACGACTACGCATATCGAGCTGCGACCTAGCCTCCATCAAGTCATGTCTAACTCCTAAAGGAGCATGCTACACATACTGAATTGTCTCCCATGGTCTCATCCTAAGATAGTACTGCTCGAAAGCCTCCTAACTAGCTATCCCCTGGATGCTGGGATGCATGTTCAAAGTGTACTCGTAGTACAATAATGACAATACATACCAAAAAACAAACATCTGTTTGACCTCGCCAAACACAAATGAATCCAAAGATGTATACAAAGTACTTAAAACGGCCATGCCTCAATCAATAATATGACGCTGATCTAGCTTGGCAAGCGCTGCTGGATAGTCTAGACTAACCGTACATTTTTGATTTGAGAAAAAAGTCGAACCAAACAAGTAAAAAAGAAATGCCTGAATGATCACATCCATCATATATGCTCTACCTCTGTAAATGGTCATGCAGTGCTGAAGGTAAGTTAATGACACCGCCATGAATGAAGCCGGGATCAAAGAGTGGTAGAAAAATGGTAAACAAATTGGGAGACTCGTATAACTCATCGAATTGGAAAGGTCTACGCACATGTCCTCTAATCTCAATACCCGTAAGCATATAGAAGTCGATGGGGATAATACCCAACTCAAAGTCAGAAAAATAGAATGTATGTGCCAAGGGCTGCCACATCTCTAATAAGACCTAAATGAGAGATCAATCGAATGACTTGAAATGCCTGATCATCAAATTCGGCAAAAGGATTTGTTTAGAGCCTATTTATAATAGGGTGGGGAGGGATGTCGTAAAAATGCATAATGTGCTTAGCCCAACGGCCACATCAATGAATGTAATGATCCTATATATAATTTAAATGTGCAAAATTAAGTATACTAGCATTTATTTAATATGAATTTAGGATACATATATACGAAATTATTATACTGAAATTACTAAATAAATATACCTACACTGTAGACAACGTGGTTTCGGACCTATGCCGATAACCAGGTGAAAGCTCATGAAGTATCCGTAAATCGTAACATGTAAGTCCGGAAGCTGGAGTAACGTTTACATAACCAACTTCTTCCTGTGGGTGTTTGCAAATGGTTCTTCTAACGATTTTGATGGGATGCGGCGATATTTCTTCGTATTATCTTTTAAAATAAAAAAATGAGAGAAAAAAATAAAAAATAAAGTGAAAAATGATGGAAACAGAAAAAAGTGATTAAATATAGAGTGACTGGATGATGTCCAATTTATGAGCGTCTGAAAACTATATAACTGGACGTCTAACGATAAGAGGTCCATTGGACGTCTATGTTAGGGCGACCACACTGAATTCAGGTCTGAATACCGAGGCATGTTGGAGTTGTCCTCTTGCACGGTACTGAATTTGAACCTTTCGGAATTTTTGTACAAATTTACTTTGAATACTTAATGGACTATCACGGTCGTTATGCACAAAAAATTGACATTTAACCTAAATTGAAGGCGGGCGGGAAGGCCATTAATTGAATCAAATTAAATTGAGTGGTTAAGGCTAATTCAGATCCGCTCCTGCCTGTTTATTATCATTTCCTTCTCCACTTCCTTTCCTCCTCCGATTTTGAATACAGGAATTACTTTAGCACTTCATCTATTTGCAGAAGGTTACACAGAAAACCTTTGATTTTTGATTAAAATGTCGTGGCAGAGTTACATTGACGATCATCTCATGGCCGAAATTGACAGCCAGCATCTGTCCTCGTCTGCTATCGTTGGACATGACGGCAGCGTGTGGGCCCAGAGCTCATCTTTCCCTAAGGTTTTTATTTGTCGTTTTTATTGTAATCGTAATGGATACAGAAGCGAGCGATCTGATTAAATAACGATTTGATTTATGTGTTTATAGTCGGAGCTTTGTTTTTGGTATTAGGATGGTGAATTTTGATAAGTTATTACCGATTATTATTCATTATTAAGTTGGATTTTAATGCAATTTTGGGTTGTCAAAATGTAATTTGTTGAACATTTAATTAAGTAGGAGCTATACTAACATACATCATTATTATTTTTTTCAAAATAATTTGTTACTAAAATACCCTTTTTCTAATCGCGTTATTTATTATTCTCTTGTAATCCATCAAATTAAAAACTTAAAATTAATGAAAATGAATTAAATCTATACATTTTGATGAATAAGTTAATGTATTTTATTATCATGAAACCTAAAATATCAATTATAAAAACTTTCACAACCAATTGTTGTAATTTACAAGTATTTAGATTTTTTTGAAATGAGAGTTAAATTTCGTTGAAATTGAGAAATTATTATTATTATTTTTAACGAAGTTACAAATTAGTAACAAAAATTAAAGTTCACTTTGTTGACTTTTAACTTGTTAGGAATTTATAGGTTTATGTAAATGAGTTTAAGTTTGAAAGAGAAAAGATAAAGAAGATGAAAACAATGGGTAATTTTGTAAAAAAAATGGTGTATGTAAAGTAGTTTTTGGTGTATGCTACTTTATTGTATTTTTTGGTGTATATAAAGTAATTGTTGGTGTATAAATAGAATTAGCCATACTATAATGATTGCCTGCAAACCATTTGAAACAATCACGATGAAGATATGGTTAGATTGGTTAGTCGTTTGTTTTTTCAAGTTTGAATAGAAATCATGCAGGTTAAGGTGCGTGAAAGTATATTCTGTTAAATGATATTTGATAGTTTTTGCAAAAGTTACAGTTATAACCAAAACCATTATTTGGACCCTAAACAATGAATCTAATGCATTCATATTTCTTTTGAACGACTCCTTGGTTCTTAACAATGTACGAACCATAGTTTTAAATCTTCTATATCTCGTTCGAGATCTTCTTTTCACACTTAGATGAAACGAGACATCAAATCTCCTTCATATCTCCATTGACACTCATCACGTCCGAAATATTCAAATGTCGTTCAAAATATGGGTCAAAATCTAAATCCTAGATCTTCTCGAAATTATACCATTTTCTTCTTTTACATTGTATTTTTTAATTTTCATATAGATTCAAAGGAACCTACTCAATCTAATTACTATTTACCAACTTCTTGAACGTATTTTTTACTGTTTTTTCTCGATGAGTCACAACAAAAGACTTCATTTCTTTTTTATGTTTAAATAAGAGAATACTGTTCGATCATTACCAAATAAAGTAAGCAAATCGAGCTACCACTCTTCAAAACGTTAATTTTATTTTTTTTAATGTAAATCAAGCATGTTACCATTTTTATTTTTACTTTGAAAATTATAGTTAAATAAATAATTTTAACATCAATTTTAGACACATAAGTTACTCCGAGATATTCCCGAGATGTACTTTAAGATCTGAGATGTACACACGAGATACACTCATCTCGCCTGAGATCTTCTCCTATACGAGATGGTTTGTGTGAAAATTCCAAGACGAAACTTAACCGAAATATGAGATTTTAAACCTTGGTAAGAACATCTTCAATAGATTCAGCCCCTAACATTCAAGGGACGAATATGTTAATGCACAACCGTATAACGGTGGAAAATCGAGCGTTTGATCAAATATTTTTTTTTTAAAATTAATGTGGTTTTTCATTAATTTTAGTTAAACATCGAATGATAATATATGTTGGAAAAAAATTAGAATTGAAAAAATTTAAGAAGACATTAGTGGAGATAACAAAGTAAATAACGTTGAAGAGATTTGACGTGACACGTTGAAGATACGTTCATCATTTTTTTTTGACTTTACGCAATTTGATTTTGCAAGCCTATAGTCGTCAAACCTCCTTAACGGTTGGCTTGAAGTTAAACATCAAATTATAATACACTAGAAAAAAATTAGAGTTGGAAAATTTACGGTTGGCTTGAAGTTAAACATCAAATTATAATACACTAGAAAAAAAAATAGAGTTGGAAAATTTTAAGGTTTTATTAGTAGAGAGAACAAAGTAAATAACATTGAAGGAATTTAATGGTACATGTTAAAGACACGTTTATTGTTTTTTTAGCTTCGCATAATTTGATTTTGTAAGCCTACAACAGACAAACCTCTCTAATGGTTAGTTCGATAAACGTCTGATTGCTAAAGCTTATTAAATAAACACCTAAATCTCATGTGCTTATTTAAGGGCAACAATATATACATAAATCAAAACTATCAGGAACGTTACTTAAAAAGCTTTTGAAATTAATTCACCAGAAACACTACAAAAATCCATCATGGATATTTTTGGAAATCTGAATGGAAAAATAACCACTAGACTAGGCATAGCAAAACGAAGCTTATTAAATAAATAAAACCCCAGCTGTCATACATAATTGTCTCTTTTCATATCATCTATTAATGACAGACGAAAATGCCATGAACAATGTATATACAACATATTTATTATTTTGAGATTAATGATTTATGATTTCAGAGATTTTTATTGATATTTAGATCAAGGTTTTAAATATCGGATTTCGGTCACGTTTCGTCTCGGAATTTTTACACAAGCTATCTCGTATTGGGAGAGATCTCGGACAAGGTGAGTACATATCGGGTGTACATCTCGGATTGACATCTCGGGTCTTATAACGCATCTCGGGAATATCTCAGATGTACTTATATGTCTAAAATTGATGTGTCAAAAATTTATTTAACGGTTATAACTTTCTTAGTAAAAATAAAAATGGTAACATACTTGATTTACATGGAAAAATGAATATTTTTAAAAGAGTAGTAGCTTGATTAGCTTAATTGATTTGGTAATGATTGAATAATATCCTTTTATTTGAACATAATAAAGAAGTGAAACCTTTCGCTATGACTCATTAAGATAAAAAGTAAAGAAAAAGTTCAAGAAGTTGATAAATTATAATTGGATTGAGTAGTTTCTTTTAAATCAATATGAAAATAAAAAATATTATGGAAAATAAGAAAAATGTATAATTTCGGGTGAGATCTTGGATTGAGATTTTGATCCATATTTCGGGTGAGATGAGAATATCTCAGACGAGATGAGTGTCGAGGGAGATATGGAGGAGATTTGATGTCTCGTCTCGTTTAAGTGTGCAAAGGAGATCTCGGAGGAGATCTCGGGCGATATATAGGAGATTTGAAACCGTGATTTAGATAATGCATGTTAATAATTGTTCTTGTAATCTTATTAATTTTAAGGAAAAATTCATATTAGTAATTAATAATGTTAGGCTTTACTTTGTTAATATTTTCGGGTGAAACAACAATAGAAGCATTAAATGATATGTTCATTTCAGACAATGCAATTAATGTATAGTCGGAACAGAATGGTTTCGTAAAGCTAAAATTTGTTCTAATCGATGTCCTTTGTAAAACTGTTTATTTGGTGTTTGCTATTATTTTTTTGTTTGTATTCTTTTAGCCTTTTAGCTTAATGAATCTACATACGTTGCGACGAGTTAGCCACTGTTTGCGAAGAATTTGGATGAAATCCGAACTCGAGATTAAGTTTTATGAGAAGAAAGAGAAATGATTTTTGAAGAAGAGAGAACAGCTTGAAGGCTTAGGAAGAAAAATCGGTTCGAAGAGTTTTTTACAAGAGAAGAAGCTTCGTTTAGCACACAATAAACAAAAGAAAAAAAATGAGTCTGAGTGGGTGAGTTAAGTGTCTGAATGAGTGAGAGGAGAGATGATTGAGAGGAGATGTTTGAGTGTGTACAAATAGTAGCACCCTTATTCAATAAGTGCCTTAACTTAGACACTTTGTATATAATAGGTGCCTTAACTTAGACACTTGTATATAATAGGTGTCTTAACTTAGACACTTATAAAATAGGTGCCTTAACTTAGACACTTATAAAATAGGTGCCTTAACTTAGACACTTATTTAGTAGGCATCAAGGTTTTAAAAGGCGAAAGTGTATGTGAGACGTTATCGGGTCCGTAAGACGGTGTAAGCCTCGAAACATAGAGACGTAAGTTTTTCGGATAAAAGAAAAACGCAAAACATATAATAAAATTTAAAATAAAATAACGTTAAATGTCAAATATTAAACAAGAAATATAAAGCATTCATAAAACATTCGAAGCAATTTAAACAAAATACAATCATCCATAAGCATTTAAAGTTAAATCAACACAAATTGCAATAGATCAAATGATATCTTCCTGCTCATCCATAAGCATGTTGCCATCCAAGCTATTGTCATCACTAGTATGAAAAAGATCTTCCGTGTGGTTCCAAAAAAGGGATCATAATCACCAAGTACAACATTATCGCTCTCAATTCTTACACCTTTTTCATTTGGATCATTGCCTGTAAAGTTTTTTAAATAATAATACTAGTTTAATTCTATACTTTAAATTAACAATTTATTTAATACTAATATTAATCTTTTATTTTACTTACTTGGACCACTAGTATAATGTCTTCTTTTGTATGGAATGATGGAGGGAGGAGAATGAATAAGCTCTCTTGAAGGAGGCGGAGTAGGATTTCTAGGAGGTGTAGGTTCGCGGTCTTAAATTGTTGGTTCTCTAATGCGTAAAGTATCTTCATATATTGGGACGCGCATATTTCTTATGGCATCAACATCAAGTTATTAATCATCTTCTTTTAGCCAACTTGGATCGGATGGAAGAACCGGATTTTCTAATTCGACAATCCACTAATCATCGGAGTCAACTTCTTCCACAACAATTGGATCCATCTTTCTTCTTCTCATAATTTCTCTGTCTCAAAGCGGTGTTATATTTAACACACACCAAAGAATGCAATCTTTTATGCTCAAGTCTATTTTTCTCTTTGAATGCACCTAAATTAAACAAGATAAATTGAACATTTCAATATGAAATCAAAATTACAAAGGTTTACTTGTTAAGTAAAACGTTCTTAAGTGACTTACCCATTGAAATGTTCCAATTTCTTTTATATCCGGATGCACTAACCAAACATCCGAATAGCAAAACTCATAAACTTGGGTGTATCAATCCCAAAGCGTTCCCATCAATACACTAATCAATTAATAATGTACGAATAAACATATATTTAATAATTCATACTTTATTATAAAATGAAATACTAACAATTGAATTACTAACCTGGACTTCTCATGTTTCTACTCTTAACTGCCATAGGATGTCCAAAGAGATCATTTTGGCGATCGTACATGTTCAATTGACAATTCGCTTTGAGACGTTCTTCACTATCGCCAAGCATTGTATCGATACAAGCAAACAAACATTTTCTTACTTCATCCATCTTAGAAAAGTATCTTCATAACGAAATTGTGGATTCAAGTAGTAAACCGTTGCATGTAATGGCTAGTGCAATTGCGTTTCCATTGCCTATCTGTACGATTCCAAATAGATTTGTATTTCCTCTCATTATTTCCAACATTTCTAGCAATTTTTTCCTTCGTCGCATCCATCAACTTATATATATATCATGGTGGGTCTATCTTCTCCATCAAGCTCTTTCAACACACAAACAAGAGGGATAACACTTTTCACACAATAAACAATATGTTGTAAAAAAATCCATCAAATAACATATCTTCTCCATCAAACAAGAGGGATAACACTTTTCACATAATAAGCAATAATATGTTGTCAAAAAAACTCATCAAATAACACATACTTTCTAGCTTGAATACCATCATCTTTTTAGCAAATGGACCTTCAATCCATTCTTTAGAGGAAAATAAAGCAATAATACCTTCTTTTTGCATGTATAAACTTTGAAGACTAAAAAAATAGGTGGCAAATCTAGTGACCGCGGGACTAATAAACTATCAATCTTTTGTAAACTTCCCCATCAAAGCGAGAACCCATGAATGACCATATATGAATTTCACCATAAATTTTGCTTTTTGAATAGTTTGGTTAAACACCGTCAATTTAGTAATATCTTCAAGGATCAAATCTATGCAATGAGTCACGCATGGTGTCCACCATAATTTCTTCCTTTCCTCCATTAGAAGATTGCCGGCTCTTTTGTAATTGGAAGCACTATCGGTTACAATTTGAATTACATCATCCTTTCCAATTTCATCTATGACATTATTGAAGTATGTAACTAGCAAATCCACATTCTTTATCGTATTTGATGTATTAATAGATTTCAAAATCATGTACCTTTCGGACTATTAATTAAAATGTTAATAAATACCATACTCTTTCCATCCGTCCAACCATTGGACATAACGGTGCATCTGTACTTCTCCCAATATTTTTTGTAAGCTCCAATCATGCTTTCAATGTCTTAACCACTTTCTTTAAGAATCCAAATCCTTAACTCATGGCTAGAAGGTGATTTAAATGCAGTACCATATTTTGCAATATTTTCCATTGCCACTTTATAATATGGAGTGTTTGCCACGTTGATTGGAACTGCACTAGTATAAAGCCATAATCCAATTTTTTTTGCAAACTTATTTTCTTTCTTCTTTTTTATAGCGATTATTCAAAGTACTTTGTTTTGCCTCTAAATTGGCAAACTTAACCATTGCTCCTCTAGGCCTAGGAACATTACCACTTCCACTTTCAAGTTCAAAACTATTATCATCATCCCTAACGTTTGTACTCCTACTAATCTCATGAAATATATCAAGTTTTGATTGCTTAAAACGTTTAATTTTGTTCAGAATTTCGATGCATTCGTTCTTCACATTTTGTGAAATTTTTGGACAAGAAATAATTTTAAGATGAGTGCATGCTAAATGTTGTTTAAAACGAGAAATTCCTCCGGTGCATTTATGATCACAAAATCTATAAAGAAAATATTTTGAATTGGTGGAATCCGTTAGATCTTTAACCCACTTCCACGCAATATCTTTTTTGCCCATCTTTCTCTTCAATTTACAGGATACACTGCTCTGCTGCTAAACGTTACACAATAAACACACGTTTTAGAAATCAATTTTTTTTTAAAATTGATTGATTCTGGAATCGAGTCAATTCCACTTGTCAGAATCAATTCGATTCCAGCAACTAGAATCGATGTCCAAGTTTTTTTTAAATTACTTTTTTTTGCTTGAAGAAGTGAAGTCGGGTTGAGTGAGTAGATAGAAAAAAAATAAGGGTAGAAAGATAAGTAAAGCAGTAGGCCAAAAACTTGTTTTTAGAGGCTTATGCCTCACCGTGCTTTTTAACCGAGGCGCATGCTTTTTGCGCCTCAACCATCTGACACGTACGCTATAGAGGGTAAACTATTTTCAATCTATGCATCGGTGCGTAATGGCTTGCGCCTCACGTGCGTTTTTTAAAACATCGATAGACATATGACAATTAATCTCCTATTTACCAATGTTTTAAAAAACATGCGCGAGACGCAAGCCATTACGCACCGAGACGCACATCGAAAAGCATCTATCCTCTAAAGAGTGTGCCTCGGATGGTTGATGCGCAAAAAGCGTGCGCCTTAGTTAAAAAGCACGGTGATGTGTAAGCCTTTGAAGACAAATTTTTTTGACCTACTACTTTACTTATTTTTCTACTTTTTTTTTCAATTTGCTCACTCAACTCGACTTCACTTTTTCAAGCAAAAAAAATATAATTTTGTTTGAAAAAACTTGGACATCGATTTCAGATGCTGGAATCGAGTCGATTCCAGGATCAATCAAATTTTTTTATTTTAAAAATTTGATTTCTGAAGCGTGTGTTTACTGTGTAATGTTTAGTAGTAGAGCAGTGCATACTGTGAATTGAAGAGAAAGATGCGCAAGAAAGATATTGCGTGAAAGTGGGTTAAAGATTTATTGGATTCTATCAATTCAAAATACTTTCTTCGTGGATTTTGTGATCATAGATGCACCGGAGGAATTGCTCGTTTTAAACAACATTTGGTATGCACTCATCTTAGAATTATTTCTTGTCCAAAAGTCCCACAAAATATGAAGAATGAATGCATTGAACTTCTAGACAAAATTGAATGTGGTTAAGCAATCAAAACTTTATATGTTTCGTGTGATTGGTAGAAGTAAAAGCATTGGAGACGATGATAATAGTTTTGAACTTTAAAGTAGAAATGGTAATGTTCTTAGGCCTAGAGGAGCAATGGATGAGATTATTAATTTAGAGGCAAAGCAGAGTATTTTGAATAATCACTATAAGAAGAAAGAAAAGAAGTTTGTAAAAAAATTTGATTATGATTTTATACTAGTGCAATTCCATTCAACGCGTCAAACACTCCACGTTATAAAGTGGCAATGGAAAATATTGCAAAATATGGTCCCAGATTTAACCCACCTTCTAGCCATGGGTTAAGGACTTGGACCCTTAAAGAAAGTGTTGAAGACATTGAAAGCATGATTGGAGCTTAAAAATAGTTGGGAGAAGTACGGATGCACTATTATGTCCGATGGTTGGACGGATGGGAAGAGTATGGTTTTTATAACTTTCTAATGAATAGTCCGAAAGATACATGGTTTTTGAAATTTATTGATACATCAAATACGATAAAGAATGCTTTGGGATTGATACACCCAAGTTTATGAAATATATGTTTATTCGTGATTATAAATTGATTAGTGTATTGGTGGGAATGCTTTGGGATTGATACACCCAAGTTTATGAATTTTTCTATTCGGATGCTTGGTTAGTGCATCCGGATGTGAGAGATTTTGAAGTACATTTCAATGAGTAAGTCACTTAAGAACGTTTATTTAACAAGTAAACCGTTGTAATTTTGGTTTTATATTAAAATGTTCGATTTATCTTGTTTAATTTAGGTGCATTCAAAGAGAAGAGATAGACTTGAGCATAAAAGATTGCATTCTTTGGTGTATATTAAATATAACACCGCTTTGAAACATAGAAATTATGAGAAGAAGAAAGATTGATCTAATTGTTGTGGAAGAAATTGATTCCGGTGATGAGTGTATTGCCAAATTAGAAAATCCGGTTCTTCCTTCCGATCCATGTTGGCTAGAAGAAGATGATCAATTTCTTGGTGTTGATGCCATAAAAAATATGCTCGCCTCAATATATGAATATACTTTACACATTAAAAAGCCAACAATTCAAACCGCAAACCTATACCTTCTAGAGATCCTACTCCACCATCTCCTCCTCCAAGAGTGCTTATTCATTCTCCTCCTTCCATCATTCCATACAAAAGAAGACGTTATACTAGCAGTCCAAGTAAGTAAAATAAAAGATTAATATTAGTATCAAATAAATTGTTAATTTAAAGTATAGAATTGAACTAACATTATCATTTTAAAAACTTTATATGCAATGATCTAAAAAGAAAGGATGTAATATTTGAGAATGATGATATTGGATTTGGTGCTTATGATCCTCTTTTGGAACCACACATGGAAGATCTTTTTCATGCTAGTGATGACGATAGTTTGGACGACAACATGCTTATGGATGAGGAGGAAGATATCATTTGATCTGTTGTAATTTATGCTGATTTAACTTTAAATGCTTATGGATGATTGTATTTTGTTTGAATTGCTTCGAATGCTTTATGTTTCTTGTTTAATATTTGACATTTAATGTTATTTTAATTTTTATTATATGTTTTGTGTTTTTCTTTTACCCGAAAATCTTACGTTTCAAGGTTTACATCACACCTCACAGATCCGAAAATGTCTCACGTACGCTTTCGCCTTTTAAAACATTGCTATGTAATAAACGATCGTTGAACATTTATTTAATCAACACCCATGTCAAGTGCCTATTAAATATACATTCATGTATTGTGTGCTTATTTAATAGACATATGACCTCAAACGTCTATCAAATATACATCCAGACCCAATTCAGAATTACTAAATTAAAAACTGAACATCACCTTGAATATTCAAGGTAATGTGCTCTGTTGGTGAGCAATGTCTACAAAATCTTGAATATTCATACATTTCTTCCATCCTATCCATATGATAGGCAACTACTATCCTGGAAAGTGCAATTTCTTTTCTCACCGTCTTGTGCATGGTAAATAAAACAATTATATGTGTGATATTTTTTGTACTTGCACGATGCCCAGTGTTTAAAAATTTAGGATATGCTTTTGTTATGCATAAAGATTATCACAATCTATATCCTATCGCAATCGAATTTATATATTTATATTAAGAAAGGTATATTAGATGTGGAGCCTTGACGCAACAGTTAGATCATCCGTATGGTGATCTGGGCGTCCATGTTCGAGTTTGGAAACAATCTCTTCGCAATGAGGCATTAAAGACTGCGTACATTATTGACCTCCCCAGAGCTCGTTATCGTGCGGGACCCTCGTGCACTGTCAGAAATTTAAAGATGGTTTGTTTTGGTTTTTTACCTATAATTTTTTCATAGTGGATTAAATATTTTCACAATTTTGGAGCATTAGAAGTTATATAACTTAAAGAACATCGGGCCACTAAGGAGTATAAATCCTCATATATGTAATGAGCTACCTATTCAATTGTAAAATTATGCTGCAATAAGATATTTTTGAGTAAAACTTATTTCGCAAGTTTGCTTGTTTAACTAATCAGTTCCAGTTCATTTAATGTTTTACTTTTTGGCATATTGGTGCTCACGTTTTTAATGTGCCGGTATGTTAGGTTTATATTCACGTTAACTCACGAACATACTAGTATTTATTATTTACTTATTTTTTATAAAAATGGTTTTGTTTTTTGTCATGTAATAAGAAGCCATGTTTTATGTAGTTGAAACCTGAAGAAGTTACCGGCATTATGAATGATTTCAATGAACCCGGCACTCTTGCACCAACTGGTTTGTTCCTCGATGGTACTAAGTATATGGTAATTCAAGGAGAACCAGGAGCAGTTATTCGTGGAAAGAAGGTATAGTTTTTACTTTTTTTCTTCTGTGTTAATTCTTATGATTATCTCTAGATCATAACGTTTCACCTTTATTTAGACAACGTCAATGTACATAATCCGTTCTATGTATGGAATCATCATCACTAGAATAAGATTTTATTTACAATTTTTAGAGTAAACATAGCACTTATATTTGATTGGTAAAATAGTTGTAATATCTATGGTCGCTACATGCTTTTCAATTTCTCCACCAATGAGAGGCAATGATTTATTCATAGGAAAAGTGTGAATAAAATTGTACACACAATAATATGCTCCATCACCATCTTAGCCTTAATCCTAATGAATTGAAACAATTGAAAAGCTGTAAGTACTTTGTTTTCTTTCTTCACTCTGGAACATATAACTGTAAAAGATCAGCGGTGTACATAAGAATATGCCTAAATGGAAATCATATGCTAGGTCTACTTCTGCAATTTGCTTACTATACATTGCTAATGGTATATCTCTTTTTAACCTTAGATACACCAACCTGTTCACATGGAAAATATTTTTTGTCTTTGATTTATGAGATGCCTTCATAGTTAAGATGTTTATAATTTACCCATTGTTATTGTATTACTGTCTCATTATTTTGGCAATATGATATATGCATTTGCACATTTGAGTTTAACTTTGCTAAAATTTGGAATATTCTGTGTTTTGCCAACGTCATGTCCATTTCTGAGACACGTATATGATTTGTACTGTGCAAATTTGTTTTCAATATCTGGAATTTTCTGTTTCTTTTTAACAATCATCCTTATGAAAAACTCACCATTTTTTCCCGAATCTTCCATCCTTCTAGTTTCTGCCAGTTACTGCACCTTTCGACATTACTTGTTAAAAGAAAATCAGAACTTTTGTTCCTGACATTCTTTCAGTTGTATATTTGGGTTTTTTTTAAACACTTTAAATCTCCTTAGGGACAACAAATTTCTTGAGTTTCGATCAATCAATCGGAAATGACATGAAACGAGCAGCCATCTTTCTCATATTGGTTAATATGACATGACTAAAAATGTATGCTGTTTCCGAAGTAAAATGGATGTCTTTTGTGCTGTATGCTATCATAATTTCAAAGGGGGATATAGGGCTAGTCATCATTAAAAATAATAACAATAAGGGTT
This sequence comes from Allium fistulosum, assembly GCA_030737815.1. Lineage (NCBI taxonomy): Eukaryota > Viridiplantae > Streptophyta > Magnoliopsida > Asparagales > Amaryllidaceae > Allium > Allium fistulosum. The sequence continues at coordinate 995,880,910 of CM060907.1, forward strand.
TTGAAAGGGATTCATTGCAAGGGTAAATTTCAAAAAATAAATAAGTAATAAGTTTGATAATTAGTCCGTGAAAAAGTTTGTTATTTTTACTGTGTTTTCATTGTTTTAAATTTTTTTTGCCTTTATCTAATTGTGTTTTATTTTGGAAAAATCTAACAAGGGATATCATAGCTTTATGGCTTATACAATATTTTCTTGATGACAATCGAAGATGTATTTGAGGAAACTGAATGAAAAAGAGGGGCTATGAGACATGAATGGATTATAACTGCTAGATAATCAATAAGAAAACTATGTGGTATAAATGATTAAAATAATGCTCTACAATGGATAGAGAAATGGTTGTATTCATTTATTAATGCTTTATGGAGGAAGTTGAAATGGTATATTCTAAGAATTCAGTAACAAATGAGACTTCTCTTATGTGGAAATTGGTTTAGTTTAAGACCAGAAGAGTTGGTCAGTTGGTAAGCATTTGAATGAACTTGATTTTGAATATTCTGATTAATGTAAAGTTAAAGTGGGAATGCTACGTGGGTTAAAAGAATTTCATCTGGCTAATAAAACACATTATGTAAGAAGGTAAGATTCAAGGCTAACTGCGGAAAACCATGAAAGAAAATCCAAATCTCCTCCATGGATATAGGGATGGTTTTCAAATTGAATGGTTATGATTTCAAATGCTATTATTCTCACATGAGAGGTGAAGCCTTGAAGCAACGGTTAGGTCACCCGCATGGTGATCTGGACTAGGCTGTCAATTTCCAGCACGACCCGGAACACGATCCGAAACTCGCATGGAAATTAGCGGGTTAACCCCGACACGTTTAAAAGGGCGGGTCATTTTTGGGTCAACCCGTTAGAACATGTTTAATAAACGGGTGGGTTTATGGTTGACTCGTGAACCCGAATTTGACCCGACTAACCCATTTATGGGCTCGGTATTGTTGTACAATTCTCATTTTAGCTTGCACAAGAATGATATTGTTGTTATTTACTTATTCCTACACATTCGCACTAAACAACTTCCTACGTTTTCATGCCTATTTCCACGTTTTCATGCCCATTCCCATGTAACAACTTCCCAAATTTTCATATCCATCTTAGCTTGCAATAAAAGAATGACAACAATGCCCTTCTTTTGCTTTGAAATTCTCATCTTAGCTTGCAAAAGAAGAGCATTGTTGTCATTCACTTATTCCTACACATTCGCATTTAACAACTTTCCACATTTTCATGCCCATTTCCACTTCTTTATACAAATATTTTTCCTAACGGGTTACACGAATCAACCAGAAACCCACCCGATATATAATCAGATCAACTTGAAACCCGTCCGTTTAATAAATGGGTTGACCCGACCCGTTTAAAAATCAACCCGCACCCGAGTTGACCCAACCGAACCCGACCCATTGACAGGCGCCCAGGTTTGAGTCCGGATGCCCAGAGCCGCTATCGTGTGGGAGCCTCGTGCATTGGGTTCCATCTTTATTATTCTCACATGACAGGGCACATTCGAAAGATTTGTGAGGATTTTAAGACGGATCAAAGGTTTGGGGGGGGGGGTTGGGTGTTGGGGTAGAGCCGTGTGAGTATTTTAAGGGCGCAAAAGCTATTGCTTTAAGGAAAGAGAACTATCAATAAGATAATAGCAATTAAGGGGCCAATGTGATAAATAAAATGAATGATCCATGTTATAGTCTATGTAAATGAAGATGAAGGATTTTTGACATATTTTGGGGCAGATCAGACAAAGGAATGGATGTTTAACTGTTGCTTACTTTCATGCTTGCTGGAAAACGCTAGGTCAGTTAACAGCCAAGCTAGGAAGATAATATGGTAGACTCAACCAAATTGAAAAGGTTCGATGCAAAATACATAAAGTATTGACTATTGTGAGTTGAATTCAGATAGCACGAGAAATCTTATTGCCATTGGGCAGTTAAGGAGATGAATGTTTTCAATTCAAAATAGAGCTGCGAAGTGTAAAAAAGATTAAGCCAAGGTTATGTGTTTAGTAGAAACTATGGTGGCAATTAGATGCGGACACAATCTGATGGGTCTCAAGTCTAGTTGACTTGGGTTTTACCAGGTTTGAGTCGTGTATTTCAAAACCCGACCGAAGGTTCGGACTGGGTATGGCGTGCAGGCGCCGTCGGACTAAGTTGACCTCCTTTCAGTCGCATCCTCCTGCTTCTTCCCTATAAGATAAGGCTTTCTGCCCTTCTGTTAGTTTCTCAGGCGAATGGAGAATTGACTATATAATCAGCGGCTTAAAACGATGATTTAAGGGCATTTCGAACGTTTGGAGACTTCGGCAACGGTCCAGAGAAATCGGATTCTAGTCCCCCTCGGCTCATCCTGTGCTTTTTGAAGACCAAGGATTGCCAAGCATTTGGCACTGACTTTACCCCTCCCTTTTTCCTATATTTCATTTTTTTTGTCGGTTCTTTCGCATTTGATTGGTTTAGGTTCGATTGGATCTTTATGACACTTTGGTCACCTGGACTTGACTCGGGAGCCATGAAATTCGGATTGGGTTTAGGTTGATTACTCGGTTTGAGTTTGCGGATCTTAGTTTTAATTGCTAGCCCAAACAGAGATGAGATAATATCTGTAAAGGAAATATCGTAGACTTAATGCGAATGAAAAGGGGATGATGTGAAATGCAGTAACTTTTCAAAATAAGGTGAAGAAGTCAATTAACTTTCATAAAGTAGAACGGCAAACATGAAGTGAAATTCGCAAAGACTATGTGGAGACATTTGGTTGGGGGTACAATGCCCATAGAGATGATGTGAATTGCTTGAAGTTGGGTGATCGATTGGTATTTAGGTCAAACAAAGGTTTGTGTTTTTTAATTCAAGTACGAGAAAAAGAAAATAGATGCACACTCGTACTTAGTTGGAGTTGTGGATACGCAAATTTAGCGGTGATATGGAGTTAGAAATTGGAACTGGACATTGCAATGAATTGGAGGAGAAATGGCTCTAAAAAAGTATAAAGTTGTTGAAGGTCCAAATATGCTTGTATATGAGAATAATTTTATCAACAAAATAAACTGTTGTAGGCTTGAAGTCTGTTTTTCAGGGTTAGCTTTTGTTTTATTTGAGTTATTTGACCACTTGTTATTAGGTAAAGGTTAATCTAGTGGCTAGGAACGGTGAGGATTGGGGAGATTTAGACATGAATATATCAAATGATTCATATTAATTAAGCAGCTAACATCAGAGAAATATTAGAGTTGGTCATTTATTAAGGAATTCAGGATTTTAGAGCATCCATAATGGATTAACCAAATTTCACTAGATTAATATTGCCCCTTAAAGCATAAAGTATTGACACTCATACGTTAAGTTTAGCTAGTATTTATGTATATGTGGAAATTGCTTATTTTATTAGTTGATTTATTATACATTTGGATTTTGGACCACAAATTGAAATAGAACAGAAGTAAAATTAATGAAAACATTGAACAAATAATTGGGTCTCATTTTCACCGGGTAAAATTCTAGCTAACAATGGAGTATGGCGCAAGGGTCATAGGTTAGGTAGAGTATAATTTAAATGCATATTGGATAAGTTAGGACAAATGTTAACTTTACTAGTTGGGGTCATGTGTTAAAATATTTGCTATGAGGCTGACTAGCAAAGTTTATACATATTGTTCGCTTGAAATCTTATCTTGTGTCATCTTTGATGTTATAATAATAATTAATAATATACAATATACTTATATTATTAGCTAAATGTAACGTGTGAGTGTGTAAGGCAATAACCACTTCATGGTTTACATGGCATCTCCAATGTTGGTGCTCATAGGATACATCTTATCATGTGAATCAAAATGTAGTTAACATTGGTATTAACTTCTTCAGTGTAGATGCAAATTTAAAATTAGCTGACTTATGACGCCAGTAGCTTTCCAAATATGAGCTCCTTTTTTATCGCACTAATTTACATTTAAGTATTTAAGAAAGAATGAATGAAAGAATTGTATTTAACTTTATTGTTTTGGTTTTCTCTTTTTTCTTTCTTTTTTTTTTCTTAAAAAAAAGAAAAGAAACCCTTACATATTAGCTAACATTGTTAATATTTCAGCAACTAAGTCATTTACTGGCCATATAAACGCATTATAGAACAGAAAATTTACTAAATATCATACAAAATATAAATGAGCAGGGATCAGGGGGCATAACAATCAAGAAAACAAACCAAGCTTTAATCTTTGGATTATATGATGAGCCAATGACTCCGGGGCAATGCAACATGATTGTGGAGAGGATGGGTGATTATCTCATCGACCAAGGCCTCTAGTTCATTACTCCTACCCCACCCATTATACACTCATCTCGGATGTAACCATACTATCATATCCTAGTCTTGAGCAGCAGCCATCTTTCTATTTTGTGGATTGGTAACATTTGGATTTTGCTCCAGTAACAAATTATATTTGTGATCATAAAGATGTTTTAGTTTTGGTTTCATTTTATTTTACTGTCACTCCTATTCTCTTCCTTCCAAATATATATCATCGAATACAAAGCGATATTACTAGTTATGGTTATATGATATATTTTGTTAATTTCATGATTTTTGCGATTGCTGGGAGCAGCAATAGTAAATGTTTCAGCCTGTTTGTGATTATTGGGAGCAGAAATGTAGAAGAAGAGATCTATCATGCAAAGAAATTTTATGATTTTCTTCGAATGACCTTTTTACTTCCATCTTCTTTTTTTCCTTCTTTACCTTCATGCAAAGATTTAACCACCATGTTTTAAAGTAAAAAATAAAAATATACAATGGTGAATTTCACTTTGGGAATAAATTATGAGCTGTTGCTGCCATCATTTACTCATTTATTATACTTGATAGGTGTATTGGTTCTGTTCTAACTAAAAGTTCTACATTGAGGCCCTTTAGATGAAGTTTAATACAGACACACATATTTGTCGTAAATTCAATTTTACTATTGAATTGTTGCTTATTATTTTTAGTAAATTCAACTTTACTGTTGAATTGTTGCTTAAGACAATTGCTTTTATAGCTAGCGAACTTGCACTTTGAAGTCAGAGATTAGAATGATCACTTTTATTATCTCTCTTTTATCCGGGGAAAAGGGTGTCTGTGTTAAAGTATGATATGTATTGTTTCGAAATCATGGCAAATGTGATATATATGGTAAGGATTGACTCTTTCTCACTTCTGCTACATCTCAAATTCCTTCATTTTTTAACCATATATGTTCCATTTAGTTTCTTTCACGAAGTGACAAAAAAGAGAAGAGAGAAACTATATTATTCAAATTGGAATATGTGGTTGAAATTAAAGTGGATTTGAGGTATAACAAAAGTGAGGGAGAATCGATCCCTACCTCTGTATATATATATATATATCATCCTTTATTTAGCATCATTTATAGCCCTCAATATCAACCATAAGTTTCTAATTACATATTTGTTTTTTCGCTCTTCTGTTACATGGATCAAACCTTCAAATACAAACTTGTGTTTGTCAGAGGGCTACAGATGGTGCTAAATAAAAGGTATTATTAATCCTAGTAACAACCCATCCTTCATAATACCATGAAATCAACGTCGAATATGACAATGTCTTAATTTCGAATATCACAAAAGACGGTTGGTCGGGGAAAAATTAAATCAAAACACTATAACCAAGGCAAATCGATGGAATCTCATGGTGGAATGATAACATATAATATACTAAATATACATGAACAAAAATTTATATATGTATGTATGTATGTATGTATGTATGTATGTATATGAATTAATTAATCTTGATATTGAATTATATATATGTACACACACATATATATATGAGGGACTGTACTAGCGGAAGTAACTGATTGGTAAATATCAATACAAAAAGTCAGAATAGAATATCTGATACAAGTCTCATATATAAATAACATGTCATTCATGTACCACTACTATATATATATATATCCAAGTATTGACATCATGCCTCCAACATGCTCCAATTGCGGCACTCTTATAGTGTATCCCCAAGAGCACTTGACTCTCAAACTACTCGGTGCGTTCAAAACTTATAACACTCCCACTTGGATAGACAACTTACTATGATTATCGCCTTGTTAAAATCTAGATTGATTGTTGTCTCGTTAAATCTAAATCAAGAAAACAAGTATAATATTTCAATCATTATTCCTATCCTTGATTAAACATTGGCGGGTACCGATGGTTAGCTATAGATTCTTTGTATGTCAATATCATAACAAGTTTCTTAATGATAGAGCAACAACACTTATGCAAATAAATTTGTTAAATTGTCATTTTAGCATATTTGTTTAATCTCAATCGCATCATCCTTCAACATTTCATGTATAAAAAATTCAGTGACATGTGCTTGGTTCTATAGCCTTAATATATTCTCTTTTTAGCTCAAGCGACATATGCAACATTATCTTCATGGATTATGGTTAAACTTGTATCAATATGAGATAATTCATAACTTCTTTTGATGTGGTCGATAATTGATCTCGAAGCGCTAATATCTCGGGATGGTTGGGTCATGTCAACACTAACATTTGCTTTCTTGGTGGTTTGTTTACGATTGAGCTTTATAAGGATCATAAAGATATTTAACATCTACATAACTCTTTGTTGCGATGATGACCATAAGCCAATGTTGGTTGTTCCATGACGACTACATGGAATATACTTTTTTGTTATGGTGTATTTTAGTTGGTTTCAAACTAAATCTGACTAATAGGTTAACTGAAAATGCTATATCAGACTTTGTACACTATTCCAAGTATAACGAAACACCAACAACGTTAAGATACATATTTCTAAACCAATTATCTTCTTATTGCCTTCTTTTGGACAAAATGAAACAATTTTCAGATCCAGTGGTCAAAAAATTATAGGACAGTTAAGTGGATGATAGTTATCCACATTAAAGCACTTTAGAACTTTTTTGTACAAGTTATGTGATGACCCATCTTTTTGACCCTTGGGAACGACACTTAATACATCCACGGTATTCGTGTACCGTTGTCCAAGCATCCGAAAAACAAGTTGTCATGGGATAAAATAAAAAAATAGAATAGTTTAGAATAGAAAAATCTCGCAACGGAACGGTTACATATAATACAAAATAATATAGTATAAAAGGTTACTCCTTACATGGAGTTATTAGAGTTACAAAAAAGTACTACAACTTTCAGACTAGGTAGTTATACACTCTGTCATTATACATGTTGATATAAAATACACACACATAATAGACATAACAGCAGGAATAGATAACTAGATAGATAAAGGAGCCTCATGCTCGTCCATTGTCTTCAAAAGAACCCAAAGAAAAACCTGCTATTTCCGGACACTCAAATATAATTGAGTACCCGAGAGTTTAGAGAAAATAAACAACTCGGATCAGACAATAAGTCTGGTATGAGTAAATCTCTAAACAAAAAAGGTAGAAATAAACACAATATGTGAGACCACGCCACCAACTGCGGAACGAGTTTTCCCTCATAATAACAGCATCCAATCACAACAATGGATATAGATAATTAAACATTGCGAAGTGCTCACAACACTTCCCGATGCAATTAAGAAAGAAGTAAATTTAGAATTTTGGAATCAAAGGAAAGGAAAGGGAAATTTTCCATCAAATGACTAGGAGGGTGTATCCCCTTACCGAAAGTATACTCTAAAATATACTTGAAAACTACGATGGCTCTCGAAAACCTCCAAGCCGGACCCCGCCAACCTTTATCGAGAATCAGAGTATTTCACATCTTATTGCGCATGTAACCGAAACAGACCTAGAGTAGAAGTGAAAATATCTTAATGGGAGCAACCCCACATAGCTTGGCCCCCACTCGCGCTTTGGTTTTAGTCATTTCCAACAGAGGATATCAACGCTCAAATGAGCAACAAATCGTCTTAGATTGACGATACACAATGAAGAAAGCTGAACCGATAGGTAATAAATTAACTATCGAGGATAATTAAAATTGATCGTATATGGAAATCAAATTTCATATTCTTACCACCACTCGTCAATTCCAAACAAGTGTTATCCTTCGATTGAAAATGAAGTCGAACAAGTTGAGGTAGTGTTACCTCTAGGCATTGCCTTGACAACATTTTTAACCTTCGAGATAGAAACGAGTCCATGCCTCGACATTTAGCATTAAAAGTATGACTAAGTCCTTTTCATATAAGCAATATCGTTTACTAAACTACTTTTCTATAACCGAATCGAACTTTTACTTTTAAGACCAAATTTGTGCTGGGGTTTTACATTTAAAAATATTAACTTTATACAACATTATCAAAATGAATTAATTTACTTTAAACACAAATTAATTACCTTTTTAAAACTAATAATTTCCTTTAATATCATTACTTAAAATGATAAATCAACTTTAATCAAGGATTAATTATTTTCAAAACATCTTTATTTAAAATAATCAATTAGCTTTAATCCTGATTAGTTGCTTCAAAACAACACTATTTAAAAAGATTACTTAATTTTAAAACATCCTTGTTTAAATGATTAATTATCTTTAAAACATCATTATTAAAACGATTAATCAATTTTAGAACACCATTACTAAAATAATTAGTTGATTTTAAATCCTTATTCTTAAATTAATCTATTAATTTTAAAACCTTATTATTGAAATAATGAATTTATTTTAAACCATATTTATTTAAATAATTAATTATCTTTATAAAACTCATGCACAAGATTTAACAAAATATTTCAAAGGGGATAACATTTCTATTCAAACATCACATAACACCAAGGTGAGCACAAATACAAAGGCAATTAACAACTATATATAATTAGAGAACACACAACACCAAACAAGGTATTTTGTAACGCTTTTTCTGGCATAATTACTCACGGTTATTACCGTGATAAATTCGTAACAAAAATAACCGTGGTAAACGAAAGTCACGTTTAAAACCGTGAGAAATTTTGGTTATTTTGTAAATAATTGGAACTACTAGGGATTTTTGCATAGTTAACTTTTTTTGGTTTACTCACTCCCTATTTTCTTTGTTTGCTATGCATTCCACTATTATCAAACTACTTCACCATATCACGATTTAGAGTTCGAATCCTCCTATAGTCAAAATTTCTTCCATAGTTCGCTCTAGGGATCTGGGTTCACGTCGAGATCAAGGGTTCCAGTCAGGATCCACTATTCACATCGAGATCTAGGGTTCGAATCGGGATCCACTATTCACGTCGAGATCTAGGTATATTCAAAATATATTGCTATTTGCTTTTGATGTGAATCTATGTATTGAACAGATTTCGATTTGAGTTAATTTCTTTTTATTTCGAATTTTAGTTTGACCCAAGACCTCAAAAGATTGTTTATTTATAGAATGCTAGATGCTAAATGAAAAATGCCCCAAAAACTCAAATGATAGCCTTGGTAGATCCGTAGTCTATAGTTAGCATTTGTACATTATAAGAGTACTAGTAAACCGTTTATAGATTTAAGTTTCGATTATTTCAATTGAGTGAAAGAACTCGATGAGGCACAAGAATGTTTCTAAGATGCCTATGGATTCAAAAATTTATCGAAAGGAAGAGAGGAATTGAATATAGATATAAGATATATAAGTTCTTAGAATAGTATTATTGACAGCCAAAAGAGGCTTGAGAAACTAAAGTTTATCTAATAGATTCGATAGAGTTTGAAACATAATATAAGGCGAGGCATTGAAACATATGCGTAGAAAATTGTTTAATGAGTAAATAAAGCCTAGATAATTATAAGCAATCGAAAGCATTAAATTTGCAATTATTAGATGTCGAAAGGACCAGAGCTCCTCTATATTATATGAAATGATAATTCAAGTAATTAACATGCAATATAAGCTATTGAAATAGTTGGAATAAGTATATATGAAAAGAATTACATTACATGAAAAATAGAAATGACTAAAAAATATCATGGATTATGAAATAGAGTTATTACATAAATTACTTTCCTCCAACCATTTAACTTTTTTTTACTTATACCTCATCCATCACAGAATAAAACCTATTTATGCATTGATCTTTACCTTTTTTTTCAAGCTAACATCATAAAGCGAATATAAGCAAAAGAGAATGAAAGGGATATTGTTGATATGAGTGGATAGTGTTAATCTTCACTGTGTAGATGAGAACGAAAAAAACTGGTATATGTGTTACTTAATAATTTCAATCATTTTTTCTATTTTAACATGGTCCTTTTTTAAAATTTGAAGAAAGTTGAAATTGAACCAAAGACAAATGGAGTGGAAGATGCAGTTTTGCCTAATCCAGAGTACAGTGCAGTAGAATACACAAGAATGGGAGTAATAGACCAATGGAGTATTGCTGGTGAAGATTGAATTGAAGCACTGATTCTGTCTCATGTAGCTGCTGGTGCTAACTAGGAGGTTGTTCCAGGTAGATTTTATACATGCACTCAATAAGTAGTTTTTGAATGTTAGAAGTAAATTGTAAAGATTAAGTATTCAAATCATATTTCTTATAAAATTTGATTATGTGGAGTCCATGATATAGCCTTCTTTTTTGAATAGAAAAGACCAATGATCACGATTTAGTTTTATTGAAAAATAATGATGATCAATGTTGGTTGCTTTGCTTCATACATAGATGTTTCGGTAGCTATGTAATTTAGAAGTTACATTTTTTCACTTTAGCAAAATACAAAGCTACCAAAGTTCATGGTATCTAACTGTTTATATTGGATACACCAATACTTTTTTATTGTACTTTTATTTAAACCAGATATGAACATGTGTTTTGCAAATGGGATAACTTGTTCAATGAATTACTTATAGAATAGTTAGTTACTCTGTTATAAAGGAACTTACAGCAACCTGAAGTACATATTGATGATAATTTAGTTTTATAAAAATTAACTAAGTTTACAACAACAACAACAACAACGATAATAAATTAAGTACTAGTTTTATAAAAGATAACTAACCTGTTAATAATGATGATGATGATGATAATAAATTTATTTTCACATAAATTAAACTTTTATTCATTGTGCATTCATGGCAAAGGTATTCCAATTTGAATGCATTATATTGTAAGTTTTGGCTACTTGTTCAATTTTATTTTTTTGGTTTGGGTGGGGGATTGGTGTTCCGTCTTTTGCTAGTATAGAATGCTTAAATTTAGTTAGGATTCCATTTAAGATATTTACTATATAGAATGCTTAAATTTAGTTAAGAAAGAAGATCAAATTACTAGTATACTTAGTCGCATGTCCCTGGTATTAATTTTTTCTATCCAGATCCCTCATTTACTTGATCTTGGTGTAAATGCTGTAGAATTATTGCCGATCTTTGAATTTGGTGAATCAGAATTACAAAGGCATCCAAATCCTAGAGATCATATGGTAAGCTTATAACCATTTCACTTATCATAACACATCCCTGCAATCTCAACGCTGTTAAATGCTGAGATCATATGGTAAGTTTTTAATTTGTTAAATGTTGTCGAATTATTTATTTGATAATGAAATGATGGTACCTTATATCTTTCTTAGCTATTGCTAGATATAAAACCAATAGCTTTCCTTATTAATGCCATGCATATTGTAACAATCAACTTGTATCTCGGATCACCTATACTTTTTGTTGACAGAGTTGCCCTCGAATATCAACTAATAATACTAATATATTAACTTGATTTATTGGGAAGCTGACTGTGCATAGTGGAAGAAATGCAGTGAGTGCTCTCTACATAACCAATGAGACGGTTGATATGTTGGAGAAAAAGGAAAATGTGCTCTTGAAGAAGACAACTATTGAAATTGAGAAGGCGATGGAGTTCGTAAGACCCAAAAACAAAAGGGGTATACTTATCTTTTTCTTTTGTAGATTCATTTACCTGTTGACTTGGCTTAAGTCATGCTTATTATTACATGGACCCACTCATTCATCCGTTTTAGCAATTCTTGCTTAGATTATTCTGGACTTCAACACTGTAGAATTGTCGAACTTACTATTCATGCTAGACAGTCAATTATATGTTATTTATTTGTAGCGTTGTATGTTTTAATCCAACCATGAATTAGAAAAATTATAATGTACCACATTTCCTGTTCGTTTCATCTTTGCATCAGATTCTACAACACTGTTTCATTGTTTCATCCTTGTTTGGTGATTATTAGGATCCATTGACAGTTTGCATTGGATAATTGATTGACAGTCTGCATTGGATAATTGACAGTCTACATAAGCGATCTTGTTGTAATCTGTTGCATTAGACCAATTACTAGTATTTACAATTGAGTGTGTTGCATAAAGTTTAGTTTGGATTTAAAACTATAACTTTTTCATTCGTTTTTTTTGTTTGGATTTAAAACTGTAACTTAGACCAAATATAATAGCTAAGTAAACCTGTAACAAAATTGTGTAATCATGATCTAAAACTTTTGTTTGGATTTTTTAAACCTATAACAAAATTGTTTTTTGGCCTTTCCATCGAATTGCATTTATCATCACTTGAACCTAATATGTATTTCAATATGTTCACAGTTTCTATATGTAGCTTTGGTATGTCTAGTTTAAATTAAGTTTCTAGTCCAAACTTTTTCATTCGTGGTTTCTCCTGCAGCTAAAAATGGATTTATATTATGGTGAAAATTATGTTCTTCTTTTACCTTATTGTTAGACACTATAAGAATAAGTGAATAATAAGGCAAATTTGATTTGTACACACGTCAAACAACTCTAAACTTGAATAATGCCATGACAGTGCTGCCATAATTTATATGGATGAGTAATCAATATAAGCTTATTCGCGCATGTATTCTGTTGTTTAACCATTAAACTTATTCGCTGCCTAACACAATATCTTGACCTGAAAAATAACAAAGGGTGATAAATATTCTGAATAGTACAGAAGCATATGCATCTAGCATAATTATTGTTTTATCATTCTGCATCCAACAAAAATAAATAAATGAGCTATATTTGAACTAAGGAGACACATAAGATCATTCATCTAAAAACATTGTCTCAAAGTATTAACTTAGCTTAATTTTAGTGAGGATAAGGTTGGATCTATTAGATGATTTCTGGTCATTTTGCATTACAAACATTGAAGCATGTTGGTTTCAGTATTTCATGAGAATCATTTGGCTGTGGTTTTATTTCGTTTTTATATTGCAGATTCCTGCTTGCCGACGCATATCATGGGCTAAAGCAAATCTTAATCATGTTGCACAAGCTCTTATTGTGTCAGCAGGTAATTTTTTTGGAATTTTTTCAAACATCCTTTTATAAGTTTCAAAATCCTTTTTTTCAAACATCCTTTTATATGTAGTTGATATTTGGAGCCATTCACTGTTATCGTTAAACGGAGATGTATAAGCCCATTTTGAAATATAAGCCATTCACTGTTATCGTTAAACGGAGATGTACCAGATAGCATTTGGTACAATGTGCATCCAAGCGCCCATAGATCATTTCTGCACGATAAAAGTTAATTTACATAAGTAGCTGTTCCTATAAAATTTGCATCCTTGTCATCTGCATTACCAAACATTAACACAGTTAGCTTTCAAAAACTAACTTGAATCAAGCTTTTGAAACTACCAGGACCGTCTGCCTTCTGATATACTACATACTGATTTTCAGTACAGGGTGGCATAGTCTGGCTTTGCTCACAGTTTTATTTTTTAATTCTATATTTTTAATTCTTTATATAATTATCAACTGATTCACAAGTTAACGTGTATATTGCAGAATGTCAACTAGTTGCAACAATGCATCACAGTTTCAAGAAAACACCGAAGAAGACGTTGCTCCTCCACCGAAGAAGGCTGTAACTCCTACCATTATGTCTAGGAGAACTGAAAATATTTATGGTCATGTTTTAATTAGTTCTTTTTAGCTGTTTTGTACGAGATTTATGTATTTACAAAAACTATCCATAGTAATGCACATGTCAATTGCTATATGAAGTTTATTTGTTTGCATGTGCAATATTGACGTCCATATTAATGCATGTGTTGGTAGGTATATATGCATATTATAAAACATAGTGTGCTGATACGTATTATCAACGATATGGATGGTAGGTAATGATTTGTGAATGTTTTGAATACTCACGCTTATAACCGTGGTGAAACCCCAGAAAACTCACGCTTATAACCGTTATACTTCAAATTACGATTAAATCCAGATTTAACACACTTATAAACGTGATAGATATGAAATTTCCCACGTTTATAACCGTGATTCATCATTCTCACGCTTATAACCGTGAGTAAACACCATAACTCTCACGCTTATAACCGTGAGCAATACCTAAAATTATCGCGGTTATAAGCGTTATTTTTTCTGTGATAATATTTGCCCACGCCACTTGGGACAACGCTTATAACCGTGGGGAATTTAATTTATCACGGTTATAAGTGTGATAAAATAGCCTTTTTGGTGTTGTGACACTTCGTATCTAATATGAATATACTAGCATACAATTTAATGTCCAAATCAATATAATAGCAGAATGATGATTTATTCTGCTAAATGAATGTCATCCATATTTAATCTAATTAAATGATAGCAGAACGGTATTTTATTCTGCTAAACAGATGTCTAAAATAATCTATTTAATTAAGTTATAGCAGAACGAGTATTCTGCTAAACAAATGCCCAAATTAATCTATTTAATTAAGTTATAGCAGAACGGAGATTTATTCTGCTAAACAGATATCATCAATAACCTATTCAGTTTGTTCAACTACTTAGTGTAAACACATAGAGAATCCCTTGTTTTAAACACATCCACTGATAAAGGAAAGCTGCTTTTTAAAACAAACCGATTTGTGAAAATAAAATAATTAAAGATAAACCCTTTAGTTGATAATAATTAAAACTTAATTAAAACCAAATTAAAACTTAACTAAAAACTTAATTAAAACTTAATTAATAATTAATTAATAGTTAAACCTTTCCTGATTCATAATCAATTAAACCTTAATTAATTAACAGTTAATTAATTATTAAACCTTAATTAAATGATAATTAATTAAATATAAACTTTTACTTAATACATAGTTAATTAATAGTTAACCTTCACTTAATTAATGATTAATTAAAAATAAAAATTTACTAATTAAATAATTAATTAAAAATAAATCTTTACTTAATAAATAATTAAGTACTAATTACGTTTACTTAGTTAATAAATTAAATTATCATTAACTTTACTTAAATAAATAAATAATAACCTTTTTGATACTTAAAGTATGTTTGAAAAACTTTTTCAAGACACTTAAAGAGAAAACACTTTCGTTTACAAAAATTGTTCGTTTACCGAACTGCATCCATATGTTGGATCATGGGTTTTGATTGCTGACAAGACACAACAATTCACGAATCTACGACTACGACAACATCCGGACTCAACGACTCAAAGTATGGTTCATATAGTTATATATTTTAACAAGAGTCATCAAATATGTATATAGAGTCTAGTTTAGTGCTTTGTTAAAATCTTTCCTCAAGAATCATCATTCACATTCAAATAAACTTGCATGCATATTTTAATCAAAATCAAGTTTTCAAAAATTGCATGGAGCGGGGTCGAACCCAGGTCACTAGCTTGAAAGGCAAGTACTCTAACCAAATGAGCTACTGTAGTTTTTGTTTAACAACAGAATTCAGTCGACTGAATACAGTCAGTCGGTCGACTGAATCTGTGCATTCTAACATACATGCACATCTGTACACGAATTTTTTACATGATTTTACTTTTCAGTCGACTGACCATTTTCGACCAGTCGACTGACCTGAACCCAACTGTCATATTTTGAATAGACATCTTCATTCTACGAAGAGTTGTGATCCTTCTCTGAACGAAAATAGATGCTTCTTTTGGTCAGAACTCTTCACCAATGGCAGTAACTCTCTGACTACTATAAATACATATCCCCAAACACTTCACATTTACCGAAAATCATTCTAACTTTCTTATATTCTTCTTGTGCTCTCATACTTACATTCAAACATCAAACAAGCTTTTTATTGCTTTGAATCTCCAAATTAACTTTCATAATCTTCGATTCTTAGCAACACCTTCCTTGCTTATCTTCACATACACATCATACACTTGAGGATTTGATTATAGGAAGTTTGTACTATCAGAGACAAATCAGTGTTTTCAAGAACACACAATGTCAGGTATTCTTTTGTATTAGCGAAGTCCTGTTCTGCTGCTCAGGCGTGTGAAGTCCTCTTCGGCTGCTGAGGCAAAAATCATGTTCTGCTGCTCAGGTCCCTGTTCGGCTGCTCAGGGGTTGTATAGACCCGTTCCTCCGGGTTAAGTGAGGGTATTGTTGTTAGTTAAATTCCAGAAGGGAGTCTGGGACTGGACGTAGGACGGTGCTCCGAACCAGTATAAAATATCTGGTGTCATTTTACTATACTGCTTTTATATTCCGCACTATTTACAGTATTACTATCATCACTATACTCTATATTATCACATATCCATATTACACGATCCATAGCAGACTTTCACCATAATGACTATCGCTATGGATACCATAACCTAAAAATTAGTATTACATCTCAAAAACCCTTCAAAAACTTTAACTTTGATTTACTTCTTTTTTTGAAACATAGTAGGAAGTTTGAAAACTAAAAATAAAGTTTTAAACTTTGAAAACTTTTCTAGTAATATCAAAAGAGTAAACATGATTTTCCAAACCAAGGGACCTCTAAGTCATTTATACAAGTACAAATGCTAACTTTCTTAGCAATATCCAACACATACATGAACAATATCATATATTTACATGCCACAACCACAAAACAAAAGCACGATCACATCTTTCAACCATTAAACAATCTTTAGACTTCAAATTCAAGTTTAATCCAACACCCTATACAACAACATAAATACCAAACTCAAACAACACTAAAATCCATCAAATCAAACATACTGCACAACAAAACAGACAACATAATAAAGGTTAAAACTTTCCCAAAAAAGATGTGAGTTTTTACTCACCAAAAGTTATAAAATGAAACCAATCTTTCACTAAAACTTGAAATAGGCCTAGATCTTTGAATTTTTCTTTAAAAGAAATGATTTTTGGCCTTGGATCTTGGAAAGTGGGTTCGGCCTAGGTAATGATAGGGCTCGGCCATGGGTGGTAGGAGGTGAGTATGGCTTGATTTTGAAAGTGAAAGGAGTGTAGAAGAAGAAATAAAGGTTTAGACTAGTTTTTAAAAGAATTTGAAGGAGAAGTTTTGATTTTAAAACTTGAAAATAAAAGTGGAAGCCATTAAAGAGAAGTGGAAGCCACTAAAGACACGTAAAGCTTTGTTAAAGGGATAACAAAAGTTTGGAATGAGAAATAAAACAAAAATGAGAATGGAAAATAAAAAGAAAAGCTTTTATATAAAATGAGATAAGAGAATTACTAAAATACCCTTAAGTACAAATGCCCTCCACTAATTTTTGAACACATCATCACCTTCCATCTCCATCCTCCCCTTACTTCCTCCACACGCTACCTACAAGGCACCTCCCTTTTATCCACTAAACAAAACTCTACCTTGTACTAAGATGCGATGATAATGACATATCATTCTTTTACATTTTATTTTAATTTTAATTTGAAAAAGTGCCACATCTCTTACTTTTTACTTAAGTAAATTAATATTCACCATTTACCATCCTTAACCCTGCTTATATTATTTGTAAATGTATATATGTTAACTATAATGTACACAACGTTCCGACAACTTTTAGACACCGAAAAGTCGAAAATTCGAAAAACGATTTTCGGTCACATTTTCTATTTTCCTTTGAACTAATTATTTTTGTAAACAAATTTTGAAAATCATTTCACCATCACTAGTTAATATTTAAAAGGGTTATCTTTGGTTATAAAATCCATCTATTAATTATTAAATAATACATTAAATATCCATATTTAAAGTGATTCAATTTCGAGTCATTACAAGTTGTCTGATGGACTTTGGGCTAGCAATTAAGTGGAGATTCACAAACCCAAACCGATTCGAGACCCGACCCGAACTGATGGTTTTCGGGTCAGGTCCGAGTGATGAAAAATACATTTAGACTCGATCAAACACGACTTGCACTAATCCGACCTGAAAGACCCAAATAAAACGTTAAAATATATATGCATTCTAAGTGTTATACCCAATCAAAATGTATAGTTTAAACCTAATAAAACTTGACTTGTCTAGAATTGAGACCCTCATGTTGAGTTTGGATCTAATCCAATGGGTGTAATTGCCACTTATATGTAGACAAGAGTTCTCTTGAACTATTGTTGATCTACAAGTGGAGACCATATTCTCTTTCGTCTAAAGTTCTCTTTTCTAAGAATGTGAGTGGTACTTTTTTAAGTATAGCACTCATTTTAATGTCTCGGTGGTTCGAACTCATGATCTCTAGAATCTCAGTATGGAACATCATACCACTTGCAACTTGAGTTAGTAGTTATTGAAAAATTCCCCTTTTAAATAGTCAACAACAATTTTCAACATTTTCGGAGTACCAATTAGATTACTATTAATATCATCAACGTATACTACAATGGTAACATATTTAAATTTCCTTCATGAACACTCATTGACATATGGGATCGGTGTTGTATCTTTCTTTATCGTATATTCACTTATTTTTTATACATAATCTTCTGGATTATTTTAGTTTGTAAATAGCTCACCTTATTTAATCAAGTAAAGTGTCATGATTTCGCTATAGGAAAATTAAGACCTTTAGAAATAACTGTATAATCGCCTCTATCTAATATAAATATGCAATTACCATGTGCACTAGAGGCATGTCAAGTCAATTTTAGGAACGTTGGAATCAAAATGTGATTGCATCCATTACTAATGTATATATTTCATCCAAATCTATCTTAGATCTCTATGAGAAACCTTATGCAACAAGTCGGGTGTTCACATCAGACAATCTCATCCTTTTTATTTATCTTTTGCATTCATTTATATTCCTATTAGTATAAGGTTCAAATTACTGGTCCAAAGACTACTTCTTTTATAAGAGAATCCGATTTAGATTTGACTACTTATTCATTTTTGGTCAGTGTATCTTTGTCGACATTTATATATGTATTGAGGTTCATATTATCATTTGCTATGATTTCAATAGCTATTAAATAACAAAACATATCATTAATGATTATTTGGTTTTGACTCCATAGTCCTTTTGTATATACATAATTTATAAAGATCTCTTTATTTCTAAGTACGTCTGCTACTTTTGGAGCAATATGTATCTCTGGCAGTTCAGGTGCAGCTATCATTAGGGATTGGTTTCTCTTCGATAGAAATTGTGGAATATTCCTCATTATTCTCTCAACAACAATATATTTACTAGAATACTCATTTCTTACGAGGAGCTGAATTATTTTACCTAATAGGTCATTTGCATTTCACGCCTTTTCATTAGCTGTAGTATCTTCCAGTTTTCCAAATGATAGGAGTAATTGCTGTTGGAATATGTGATTTGGTTACCATTGTTGTATAAACAAATGCATCATGCATTTGGTTGGCACTGATGGTACAAACATTGGATGATCTTCTTTTATTCTTTATTCTCTACTCTTAACGGGGGGAAGATAGTCTCATCAACATGCTAACAAATTATGTGCCTAAAATATTATCTGCTACTACTGGTTTCTTGTTTGACTTGTTGTACCTTTATTGCATGATCTCTAATCATGTTTATGTTAATCATTGTCGACTACAAATATTGATGGAGTTAAAGATATGTCCTAGAGGAAATTATGGAAATAGTTATGCGATTTAACTCTTGTAAAACAATCTTGTTTGAAATAAAGTATGCTTTTGGTTTTATTTTCTTTTATATGTGTTGTTATATAGAGATATAAGTAATGTTAATTAAAATATCAAAGATATATAAGTAGAAAATCCTTAGGGGAAGTATTTTATCGATTGTAGTTACGAATGTGTTCGTAACTATGAGTATTGAATCAATATTTAAATATTTACTACTTAATTAAACCTAGTCAAGATGTATCGAGAAAATGATATTGATACATTTGTTGAGACTAGTGCACGTAACGCTTCCATATTATGAATAATATATTATTCATGACCGTTGGGGACACCAAGAGGTAACATATTTGTAGTTATTTGGAACAATCACAGAACGATTCAGACAAGAGTTTTCTACAGGTTAATACAACTAAGTCAAGTAGAAGATCTCATAGTAATGACTACCAATAGTCTTCAGACTTGATGGTGCCGTCGATCTTAAGTAGCTAGGATATACTTTAATTAAGGTCAAGAACATGGCATATCAACCACGATATAGCCATAGTTGAGTACACATTGACTACTTGAAGTGAAACATTACTTAAGAGATGATCTGTCTCCTTCGTTGTACAAGGTTACCATCAATGTAATTCGTAGTCAACTTAAATTAAAATCTCTGACTAGAGTAAATTGGTTAATCGATAAATGTTATCGGATTGAACCAAGGAATTTAACGTAGTCTATGCAATTACCTACATATATTAATAGAGTTTTTGACCTTCAACCAAACTCTAGATTTCTTAGTGTTACAGCGATGAAGAAAATAATACGTGCATAAAATATCATTACTAGGTGCATCTTAATAAAGACTAGAAATTGGATTTCACCTAAATGATCTATAAGCAATTGAACTCGTGCCCGATAGTGTACTTCAGCAAAGTTTGTACATGCCTCGTTATTTAAATTGTTTAAATATTGACCGAGGATCGAGTTCACACTAGAGAGTTAACACAACCGTGTTATTAGTTAATTTCTGAGTTCAACCAATGTAAAATTAATTTTTAAATTAATAATAACATTAATACATATGTTGTATTAAATTTTTATGGCATTTTAATTATTTATTTAAATGATGTACATAAGTTATACGTTGATTTAATTAAAGAACAAGCTTAAATTAATTAATTAAATAATTTGATTTTTAATTCCATTAGACCCAAGTCTGAAAGACCAGAGGGGGAGGGGGCAAAGCAAGAAAAAGGAGGGTGGAGACTTAGTCTTCAAGGCTAGAGAGAAAGATGCTGGATATTTGCGATCTAGTTGGTTATAAATAGCCACCCCATTCGTTCTCTCTTGACACTAAAAGAAACCCTAATCCTAGCCTCCATTTTTGGACATGAGTGAAGCCTACTAGACAGAGTTGTTTACTGTGGTCAAGGAGAGATAACTTAAAGTTTGAAGAAGAAAACAACTAGTAACCATGGCGTTTGACGATCGATGCGATCACAATAAGGTAAAATTCTATTTTAACTAATTCATACACACACATACATACACACACACATATACATATGCATACATACATACATACATACATACATACATATACACACACACACACACATAAACACACATATAAGCTAGGATCGGCTACACCTCTATTCTTCCCTGATTTCAACCACACATTCTGTTTCAATATAATTATAGTTTCTCTTCGCTATCAATCTATCATTTATATAATTATTTAAATCAGAATGTGTGGTCGAAATTAGGGGGAATGGAGATGTAGAAGAAATGAGGTATAGCCGATCCTTACCTTATATATATATCCGTGTATGTGTGTATAATAAAAAGCATATGTGTTGACTAGGATAATAAAAGAGACATAGAGTGGTTGTGATTTAAAAGAATGAAAGACATCCAATGGTTGCTAACAAATCAGTTGTAAATAAAGCTAACTACATCAAGTGCTACTCTCTAATTAACAACCACACAACATTTATTCCACTAACCACTATTTTGACATTGTGTTGTGCCATTTTATTTTTCTCAGGTCAAATCCATATTCATTTTTCATACTACATTCCCATCTTTTTCCAAAATTGATCCCTAGCCCTAAATCATAAGAATTGATAGTGTACATCTTTATTTCATTTTTGATCTCACGACCCATGGAATCAGGATCTCTCAATGCTAAATCTGGATCGTGCCAGGTAATTTAGTTTGGAGTTTCTTGATCTATCAGTGGATTGTGGATTGGATCTAAATTTTACCCTAAATTATGCAATTCCTTTTCAGATCTTATTATTCTTTTGCTTCCTATTTCAAATCATGGAAGATAATTTACTTTCAGAAGTTATTCCAAAGATAACATCTTGGTTAAGTTGTAGAGTATCTAAATGTGGATGGTTGCATTGTAATATGCATTCATTTCTAATCCAATTTTTTTCTTCCTTCAAATCAATTTCAGATTTTTCCTAAATTTACATATTAAAATAAATTTATTTTGGTTTATGATAAATTAACATTTTACAAATCATATTCATTCATGTAATATTTGAGATAAAATTAAGTATACTTGTAATTTAATTCATTTGAGCTTTAAATATATATTGTTTTTGAAATTGTCAAACTGGCTCTAAATCTGAATATAAAATTTCCTTTTACTTAGTCAAATTAATTAAATGTTTTACAACAAAGTCAAATTTAAGTATATACATATTAGATATGTTCAAAGTTAGACAATATATATGTAATATCATAATTTATTTATATGTGGCAATACAATACGCACACACAAACACATATATAAGCAACAAATATAAAATCGATACATGTAAGTGTGTGCACGTATGTGTATAGACACACACACTATACATACACATTATACACATGTTATATTAGTTTTATATTATTTTGTCATGTTGTTTGTATGTATGTATGTGTGTGTGTATGTATATATCTCCCTTTGCGATATAACCCTATATGTCAGAGACTCTTCACGTACTGAAATAAAAAAAAACTCCTCATAATAAACACCATAAATGCTAATGTAAGTCCTTACATACCTAAAGTCATAAAACCTAAAACACCTAAACTATAAATATAAACATATTTAAATTTAAAATGAAATGTTAGTTAAAAAGTAGATTGGATCTAAATGGTAGCTAGTTGTTTATATACGTCGATTAAGATCCAATTAGGGATTTTTTTTGAAATTTCCCCATTTCATCCGCTGCCAAACAGATCAAACACAATAATGATATGAAAGCCCAATTAGTTTATATGAATCGATTAGTCAGCATTTAGGCTAAATATTGGGTTTACCATCTAACGAGTGTTTTGGATGGAGTGTCTAAGGCTTTGGGTTGGAGCAACTACCGCCTTTCCCTCACTGGCTTCAAACTTGGCCTAATGGATAGTGAAAGCTTTTATGATTGGCTCAAGTTTAAAGCCTAAAACCATTTTTGGGCCTTGGGCTAATTCAAATAAGCATATTGGAATACTATAAAATATATTGAATTTGAAAGTTAAATTTAAAATATGAAACATCCTAAATTTCAACGATTTAAAATTGAATTTCAAACATGTATGTTGTAAATGTTACAACACACACACATATAGTGTCTGTGTGTGTAATTCTTAAATTGTTTAAATTTTAAACATTTGTTTAATTGCTATTACATACAAATTTCCAAAATTATTTTAGGAATTTTGAATTTGATATGAATTTGTATTTGGATTTAAAATTTTGAAATTTTAAAATGAATTTAATTAAATTGGTTAATTAAAATAAATAAATAATTAAATTGTTAATTAATTAAACAAATATATACATATAGGTATAACTATAAATGATACAGTGGTATGATATTTCTTAAATGCTTTTAAGAAAATAATTTTAAATGTTCAAATTTAACTTGAATTCAAATAGTTTGTTAATTAAAATAATAATCAAAGATTAATTGAAATTGTTTTGATATAAGTTACATATATTATGTAAGTTAATCACATTATAAAAAGTTACCAATAAATTGACTTATATGAATATATGTAAAATAAAATCATAATTATTATGATTAAGCATATATATATATATATATAGATTATAAATTTATAATAGAAATATATGTAAATAATTATAAATGTTGTAATTGAACATATCAATTCAAAATTGCTTTGAATTAGTATTTAAAATTTTATGAAATCTTGAATTAATAGATTATTAAATTGTTTAAGTAACTAAAATACATAAAAAATCATGTATATAATATAAGTATTAACTGAAATTATAAAGGATATAAGTAAATTAATATTATATATATAAGTAATATGTATAATGGCCGAAACAAACTGTAACTTCCTCCATTCCGAGACTTGAAAATAGACGTCGATGATGCTATCGTCATTACCGAATTCATTTTCTAGCGATAGTGAATTCGGTATTTTTTCCATAATATAAGTAAACAGAGCGGCAAAATAACTTTTTCATTACAACAATTTGAATTACATAGTTTATTGCATCATTTTTAACCTATTTCCTTCCAACGCAGGGGTAAATACAATAGAAAATAAGAGTAGTATTGTGTCTGACATATGAAGATGCCAACACAATACAAAATCAGTTATAATTCCTGGTTTTACACAATGGAAATTTTAGATATTTTTATTCTATAGATAAGCCTCCTTCTTCATCTTCGAAATATTTATTCGTCCTTCCAATTGATACATGTCGATACCATAAACTCAGCCTACTCGAATGAGTACCCGTGAGTTTATGGGAATTAATAAAAACATGGGTCAGACATAAATTTTAGTATGCGTAATACTTTATCTTGAACAAACAATCATATAGTGAGACCACGCCACTGAAACACGGAACGGGTTCCCTTTGACTATTATCTTCATCATCTATTTACATCATATCGTGCCATGAACAAATATCAGTCAATGTTTCATCGTAAATGTGAGATTTCATTCACACTATTTTGACTAGTTTTTGTAGTCAATTTATTTTAAATTGCCACTCAGGCCTAACCCTTATCGGTTCAATAAATGCACCAGACACTTAAGATTTCCACTTAGGTGTTTTATCTCATTTTATCTTGAATTTATCATGAACATATAGTTAAGTTGCCACTAAGGTCTTATATCTTCATCCATCAAATATAGTGTTGTGAATAAACATCAATCTTGTACGTTGTCGTGAATAGACAATTCAGAAGCTATGAAAGCCTTACTCCATCAATCTCGAATATATGGTCGTGAATAGACCTATATTTGTCATTAAACATCTAGCAGCCACAAAGGCCTTCCATCAATGCTACTAAATATAATGTCGTGAATAAACATCTGGCAGCCACAAAGGCCTTCCATCAATGCTACCAAATATAATGTTATGAATAGACATTTGGTAGCCATAAAGGCCTTCCATCAAATTACAAAACATTATGTCGTGCTTAGACATATTATTACCACTGAGGTCTTATATTAACATTTCATCATTTCTTATAATTTAACTCATCATCACATAGTTTAATCAAGCTAGATCTCAATTCCATTCTTTAAATAAGTTATTCTTCATTAACTTATTATTTTCCTTAGGGCATTTCACTACAACAAAAGGACCCTTTAATAACGTTTAAAAAACGCTATAAAAGGCTTTTATGCATTTTTATAAACGCTGTAAATCTACAAGTTGTAATAAGTCAATGACCTATTATTGCAACAAAAGAAACACTATAAAAAACACATCTTTTATAGCATTTTTAAAATGCTATAAAAAGTCTTATTAATGGTATTCTTAAAATGCTATAAAAAAACCTTTTATTATAATGACACGTTGGTGTACAACGGTCATAAAATGCTATTATAAACTGTAATAGCGTTTAATAAAATGCTATAAAAAATCCTTTAACAGCGTTTTAAAACGCTATCAAATCCTCTAACAGTGTTTTAAAAATCATTTTTGCAGTACGTACATATCCATTATCACACTATAATCGACAAATTTACATAAACACAATGTATCATTTCACACAATCATATAGATCACAGTAAACGAAAAATAACTAACCATTCAACATTCATATAAAATAATGCACAATATGTCGTAATATTTAATGAACATTACATTTAAAGTTTAAATAATACAAGTGATAAAAGATCGTACTACACATGACAATTAAATGTGCAAACCCAAAAAGTTGTTACTTCAAAAGAACTTCAAATCGCTAATATAACGTAGCATGTTGCCATTGGTCTGCACCATAGATGGGTTATTACCTATGAAAAAGAAATTCAACAATTAGCAATTATAACTGTACATACATATGTGTGTGTGTGTGAAACTTAATTATATAAATTTAATTAATTTATATGGAACTTAATTAATTTATATGAAACTTGATTAACTTAGTTAATTTTTATAAAATTAAATTGATTTATATAAACTTTAGTTAATTTTATAAAATTTAGTTAATTTATATAATCATATGGAAACGATATCAATAACATATGGAATTTCCTGAAATGGATGTAAATTTTGTTTAAAATACTATATTCAACAATTGCATGTATATTGTTATAAACTAATTGATTTTTATTAAACTTAATCAAATTTTATAAACTTATTTAATTTAAAAAAAACAGTTGGCTTATTTAATTATTATAAAACTTAATTAACTTAGTTACTTATTTTAAACTTAGTTAATTTGTTGTTGTTATTATTATTATATTATTAATATTATTATTATTTTATTTTATTATTATTATTATTATTATATTATATTATTCTTCTAAATTTAGTTAATTTTTATAAACTTACTTAATTTTTATAAAGCTTAGTTAACTTAGTTATTTTATAAAAATTTATAAAACTTAGTCAATTTTTATAACAATTTAACAAAGATTTCAAAATAGAGAACATGATTTTTATAAACTTATTTAATTTAAAAAAACAGTTAGCTTATTTAATTATTATAAAACTTAATTAACTTATTTACTTATTTTAAACTTAGTTGATTTATTATTATTATTATTATTATTATATTTTATTACTACTACTATTATTATTACATTATATTATTATTATGCTTCTAAATTTAGTTAATTTTTATAAAACTTAATTAACTTAGTTAGTTTTTATCTAATTTTTATAAAACTTAGTCAATTTTTATAACAATTTAACAAAGATTTCAAAATAGAGAACATGATTTTTATAAAACCAATTTTTATAAAACTTGATTAAATCTTATAAACTTATTTAATTTTAAAAAACAGTTAGCTTATTTAATTATTATAAAAAGTTAATTAACTCAGTTACTTATTTTAAACTTAGTTAATTTATTATTATTATTATTATATTATTATTATAATATTATTTTATTACTACTACCATTATTATTATATTATATTATTATTCTTCTTTTAAATTTAGTTAATTTTTATAAAATTAATCAATTTTATAAAACTTAGTTAACTTAGTTAATTTTTATAAAAAATAGATAATTTTTATAAAACTTAGTCAATTTTTATAACAATTCAACAAAGATTTCAAAATAGAGAACATGATTTTTATAAAACTAAATTAATTTTCATAAACTTTAGTTAATTTAATTAAAAAAATTTAAATTTTGTTGATTTTTATAAAACTCAATTAACTTAGTTAATTTTTATATAACGTAGTTACTTTTTATATCCTTTAATTAATTTTTATAAAACTCACTTAATTATCTTAGTTGAATATTTATAAGACTTAGTGTATAACTTAGTTAAATAATTTTAGTTAATTTTTATGTAACTTAGTTAAATTTTATAAGAATTAGTTAATTTTTATAAACTTGTAATTAATCTAGTTAAATTTGTATAAAACTTGATAACGTAGTTAACTTTATAAAAATTAGTTAATTTTTATAAATTAAGTAATTTTTTTTAATTTTAATTATTTTTTATATAACTTAGTTATCTTTGTTAAATTTTTATACTTAGTTAATTTTCATAAATTTATTTAAATTTTATAAAATTTTATTAATATTTAGATATTAATTTAGTTTTATAAAACTTAGTTAATTTTTAGAAAATTATTTAATTTTTATAAAACTTTTTTAACTTAGTTAATTCTTATAAACTTTGTTGATTTTTATAAACTTATCGGATTTCATGAATTTTCGACAGCACTCCTTTGCGCAGTTAGTGCTTTCTCGCACACCCCAATTCGATATACATTTACACGATCAAAATAAGGTCGGATTTATATCATATATAACAAAATATACTTCATAATAGCGTACACATTCAAATGCATAAAAACATACCTTTTATTAGCAACTTTAGCTAGCAATCTTCCATATAGCAAATGAATGTTTTGCGTACCTATATAGCAAAGTAAAGGGAATAATTAGGGTGCAAATCTATAAAAGAGTTATGTAATTATGCAAATTATTAAAAAGAATAATTTGGGTAACTTATTATCCAGGAATAAAAAACCCTTCAACCTAATTTCCACTTCAATAAATTTGAGGTAGCCCAAAACAAATAATAGTTTTATTTAATATAAATTTCATCTCATTGGTGTTTGCAGACCTCATTAGTAGAAAACTTATGGTAACATTCAAGTTTGAAATGATGATAGAAATAAACTCAATTATAAAACAATCATTCTAATTTAAACCAACTCAGTGTTCGCATCAGCTTAATTCGTTATACCTAAATGCGGAACCCTACTTAGGTAATAGTGTAAAAAGTTGACAAACCTTGTACATTCAAAATGTATTATATTGCTTAACATTCATGCATCATCTCATGACTTAATGGACATTCCACTACGAGTTTATACAATAGTAACATAATTTTGGATATAATCTTATGCCAATTGGGACATACGATGGGAAACAATAAAAAAAGCTTAAGATGACAGTATAAGAAGCGGTTAAGGTGCATAAATTCTATATAAAAGATATAAGTACCATTATCTCCCAATCCAGTAATTCAAGTTTTTGAATTCTACGATGACGTGGAACTAAACCAAATGATATATGCAAAATCAGGAAATTCTACCGAAACTCTAGTCTTTTTAAGGTACCTATAGGCTAAAGTTCACATCCTATGAGAAACATTAAAGTTAAATAGTATACATGAGCGTATATAAGCCAAATAAAAATTAGTATGTGATATGTACTGTTAAAACTGATGCTCACCTGGACATAAACCAATTTAATGGCGCACTATTTCCAATTGGAAATAAAATGAGGACTCCAAGGCTTTACCAATAGACAAACCAAGATTGTCTATCTTTAAGAATGGAGATGAACTACGTCAAGATTATACAAACTGGGAATGAAAATTTATATTAGTTAATATCACAGTTTTACAATCTAAGTAATTCATGATATGTCCAAATTTTATTATTATTTATTAATATAGAAGAATTAGACTTTAGAGAGTGGATTTACATAATAAAATTGGAACATCTGCAACGTTTGTTTTTAAAATTATTATCCCCAAATATAGAATATCAGTTAAAAGTAAGGAAATAACATAATAATAATGGATAAATACATGTTTATTTTCAAGACTCTTATCCCTAAATATTAAAACATGTACAATAGTGAGGGTATATTCATTAAATTAAGGATCATGTGTTACATGTTTGACTACAACAACAATATCTACGAGAAAAGAAAAATTATTTCTTCTATGCATGTTAATTAGCATCAAGAAAGTAGACTTATAATATCATGCTACTTATATTTATACTTAAGTAGGATGGCATCATCTATAATAAGCATCTACTTCCTGTATTTGATTTCTTATGATTGTAATAGTTAGTTGTTTTGTATCTTCATGATTATAGATCTAAATTTCTAAGATGTATAAGGGTATTTGTATGTGTGTGCGTGCGCGCGCATGTATATATCTCTGTGTGTGTGTATGTGTGTCCAAACTTAGTCTACTTCGAAACTTATTATAAAAAAGCCCAGTTTAAACTAAAATTTTCATAATAAGTTTTTCAAAGAAACTCGAAATAAGTTTTTTGATAAGCCTAAAATTTTCTCAAAAACCTAGATCTATCCTATGAGTGATAAAAAGCAAGTGAAATTTTCAGTTCTAAGAGAATGTTGAGCAAGTACATATTCCCATGCCAGATCTCTGCATCTAGATTCTATATACACTAGAAAATTCCAACTCCTATCATTTTGCTGTAGCTCGAAATTTATGTCGATGAAACTTTTTAGTAACCAATATTTCAAGTAAGTCAAACAAAAATATGCAAACTGACAAAAAATACCTAGTACTATCAACTCTTCTCAGATTGCATGAACACGGAATATATATTCTGTGTTCATGAATATTGTTGACAAATACTTCTGTAGATTTCTACATCCTTATGCACTATAAAATCTCCACTATCGAAGGTTTTATTCCTTGAAGTATGAAAACAATTTTGATAGCAATTCAAATCATGAATTCAAAGGAATTGAACTATAACTATTTGGTCCATAACTCATCTAGAACTTAGATGATAGAAGTATTTAACACATTTTCTTGACTTCTACATGCTTGACAACAAAAGAACAAATCTATGTAACAGTGTAGGTATTGGCTACCAACCTACAATCCAATATAGTAGTCAATATAAAATAAAGTGAGTATAATTATGATTAGATTGATAATCCAACACAATATGCTAACTGGCTGTACACATGAATAATAAAAAGAAATGGGATAAAAACAACAATTGCATAGACTAACTGCGTTAAAAAAAACGAAAAATTAATGAAGAGCTGAGTCATGCTTATCTAAGAGGAAAATTAATGAAAAAAACTCTACAATACAAATCAAAGATATGTTTGTTGTTCTCTTGCAACCAATTGAATTAGATGTTACTTTTTGAATCCCACATTTACCATAATCAGATTTTTCTACTCTGTTATTGTTCCAGAAAAAAGACACACACAAGTCACGGTGATGAAATCTCTAATCGATGCATCACTCACTCTTGTTCATATATCATATAGAACATACATCCGGTACATGAATGACTCCATACCAAGTATATATACAGGTAAGGATACAAATGCACGATGGTTTGATACGGCCAAGCCAAAAAGATGCTAACAAGAGTTTTTATTTTTATTTTTTATAACATAAATAAATAACTAATCCAAAGATGACAAAATTTCTTTTTTTAGTGGTCCTCAGTGTGGGATTTTTCTAACACATTCATTGGTCAGTGCGACCTTTACGAGGATATGCAATGGAAATGAATTAACAAAGTACTCAATAACATAAATGCACATGAATAAGGGAAACCACAAGTTTTAATTAGTGTTGTAGTCATCATAATCCATGTACTTATGACAATCACTACAAATTCAAAATATTCATTGTGACAGGATATAATATCACATCATTAGAAAAAGATAGCTAGTATGAAGTGTGAACGCAGAAAAAAAAGTATGAAATCTTTCCAAAAGTTAGTAAATATTAAATTGGTGAGTATAAAGTTCAGAACTCTAAGAAATACCATATAAGGCAGAAGTAGTTAAATCTAGGACAATAAAATATCCGATAAGAATAATAATAAAGCAAGAAAGGTGATAACAAAATTAACTTTTATAAGTGTAACAACCCGTAAATTTTCGATAATAAAAATAGTTAATTTAATATGATTTCATGATTTAATGTTGGAAGAATTAAAAATTTGTGATTTATTTATGATAATAATAACTAGAATGAATTGCAACAATTTTTTTATCTAAGTTAATTATTAATGAATTGAATGAAATTCCAATCAATTGAAATTACTTAAATGTTATAACTTGGCTATGAAGGGAATCAAATTGGTATATAGGAAATTGTGACACTTGGTTGTAAATAATAAACTTATAAGTGTGATTAAAAGTTAATGGTGATAATTATTTTAAGTTACTTGTTTATTTAGGCAGTCGAATTGAATTTGGAAACCTATTGCAATTGGAATGAAATTATGTATATGAGCTGGGTTTATAATCGATAACTGAAGTTGAGTAATAATTGTGAATTACTTAGATAGAAATAATTTTTTTGAAATGAACTAATTTCGAAGATTTAAGTAATAACGAGTATTGAAAGATAATGCTACTTATTGAATGTCTTTACAATCAATAGCTGGATTAACTAATAATGCTGAATTTAATAGATGTAAATAAAATAATCGACTGATAACGAAAATTTATTTAAAATCCAATATTGAAATTTGTCAAATATTGAACAATTAAATTGTTTAAATTTAATATTTGAAATTAAGTGAATAATGGAATAACGGGAATTGAATAACGGTTTAATGGAAATGGTTGTTTTATAATTTGAATTTGTTTTAAAAGTTAAGTCTTATAAGTTCATTTTCAAATACTTCAAAAGATAGTGATTTATTATATAATCAAAATTGTTTAAAATTCGATGTTGCAAATATTTGAATAATTGAATTCTGAATATAATATGACTGAAAATGATATCGGAAGTTGATGTAAACTTTATTTAAACAACAATGAAGATTGTCGACAATCAAAATCGAACTTAAAAGTGAATAATTAGAAATTGGAAATTTTATATTATAATCGAGACGTTAAAATAGCGATTCGGGGCACAGTCTCGGATTTCGATGAATCTAGTTCCATTGGATCCGTAATAGTGTATTATTATCGGATTTCAAATTTCAGAGCGTTTGGAGTTATCGTTTGGTCGTACGGGTTAGAAACGCATTGAACTAAATATCGAAAATTTAATATTTTAATTCGATTCAAAAAACTATCTTCCACATACAATCAAATTAGCCTCCGAAACACGTTCCATTGCGTTCGGAATAGGGGTAAAACATTACAAATGCTAGGCGGTACGTTTCGTTTAGAGATCGTTTGAAAAAGCATGTAAATTTTGGAATTAATAATAAAATAATATATATATAAATCGTATATAAGCAACTGTATACAGTAAAACCCTAGTTTTAACGTGGCCGCCGTTTCTTGCTTCCAATGGCCGAAATTCTTCAATCCTTCCCCCTCAAATTTCTCCAAATCCATCGATCTATACGAGAAACCTCCAACATGTATATCGAAGAGCACGACGTAGGCTTCACATCCGTACGGTGGTTCGGCGCGAAACTCGACGAGATGGTCAAAAATAGGCCAGGAAGGTGGCCGTTTCGTTTGCCAAAGTAAAAGTATTTGGTGAAATCGAGGCGGCTTTGGGTTCGGCTATCAACTGGTAGACGCGTTCGAGAAGAAGAAGCCTGCGGCCTTGATTTCTGGAGCGCGGATCGAACAGCCAGATCTGCTTGCTTTTATTTAATTGTTTATTTAAAAAGGAATTTGTTTATTTAAATTGTATTAAAACTTTAACAACTCATATCTCATGCGTACGAGGTCGGAATCGGACGAAACTGGCAATGCCGGAATCGCAGAGGCGAGAGCTACGCTGCAGTGCAGACCTGTAAATGTTTGGAGCTCGTTAAAATTTTAGGTTAGATCGAACGTCGTTTGATTTGATTTAAAATTGAAAACTCAAGGTGAGTGTTTTATAACGCTCACAACGTACTAGAATATCTTGATGCTGGTTAAATTTGATATTATGAAGTGATATGATTTTATTGGTCGTTGTTTGATAAATTATATTGTCATCTAGATTGTCATTGAATTTAATGTTAGAAATTAAAATTGAAAGTCAAATTGAAATGAGAATTTAATCACAATTAAATTAGCGAACATTAATAACTATGAAATTTCCATGAATTATATTGTCTGTTTGGATGATTGGTTGGGATGGATGCTATTGATTGATATTTGAATATTTGGATGTTTATTTGTTTGTAAATATCATGTCATCATCTTATGTATTATTTACAGTTGTAAATTGAATTATTTTGAATAAATTGAGAAATAGGTTGAAATGATATATACCTATGACACTATGATTTGGATTAAATTGATACATATCTATCCCTGAAATTAGTTGAAATAACTGATCACTTGGCCATCAGATAGAAAATTATTTACGGACACCGGATTGGTTAAATTAAATGATTTAAAATTTCTAATTTGAAATTTATTTGAATGATTTTGATTTAAAGGAAATGAAAACCAAATTTATAAAAATAGAATTTCTTTTCGAACTTGAGCTCAGAATGTTGAAATTTAAGATGTGGTAAATGAAACGTTTAAATAATTGTGTTGGGATTTTTAAGTTATAATCGAATTATGATTTAAATGTCTGAAATTGATTTGATTAAAAGGATGAGACTTTTATTCAAACTTTGAACTTTACCAAAGTAAAAGTATTTGGAAATTTGGATTTCAAATTGGATATTGAAGGTTAACTTGATTTCAGTGTTTTGAGTCGATATTTGAAGATTGAACCAAAAATCGATATGAATTGAAATTGAATTAATTGGATTTGAAAATGGAATTGAATTAATCTGAAATCGAAGTCGAAATTGATTTGAATTGAAACCGAAATTGAATTGACTGAATGGAAATTGGAATTGATTTGGATTGGGAAGTTGGAATTGAAATGGTTTGACTTTGAAGCTATTTCATTTTGGTTTTCCTAAGTTATTCTGTTATATAAACCATTTTAAATACTGAAACTATTTTATGTTAAACTATTTTAACCTA
The DNA here is from genome assembly GCA_030737815.1 of Allium fistulosum. Classification (NCBI taxonomy): domain Eukaryota; kingdom Viridiplantae; phylum Streptophyta; class Magnoliopsida; order Asparagales; family Amaryllidaceae; genus Allium; species Allium fistulosum. The sequence goes on from CM060907.1 coordinate 995,915,387, forward strand.
TATTAACTATATTAAATTATTTCAACCTATCTTAAACCATGTTAACTTACTTTAAATCTATTTTAAATTTACTTAACCCAATTCAATTTATTTTAAACTAATTAACCTATTTTAATTTATTTTAATTATATTTAATCTATTTTAAAGCTATTTAACCTATTTAATTATATTTAATCTATTTTAAATCTATTTAACCATATTAAATCAATTTAAAACTATTTTGAAATCTATCTTTAATATTTTAGAGTATTTTAACTATTTTTAATTATTTAAACTATTTTTAAACTATTCAAACTATTTTCCAAAAATTCAAGCTGGTCAATAAGGTGAAATGCTTATATTTAAATCCTGGATTTAAATACGAATTGGGCTAAATGAAGTTACAACCTAAATTGAAATTTGAAATGATTTTTGAATTTGAGATGAGATATTGAGGCGAAAATGATTTTTGAACTGGAATAGTATATTTTGAGTAGATATGATGATTTTGGAATGGATTTGATTTTTGAAGCGAATATGATATTTTGATATCAATTATGAATTGATTCTTGAAAATGTAAAAGAGCCATCCAGTGTGTAATAAGCGATTAGTTGTTAAAGAGACCGGGATCGGATATGGGCATACTCTCTGTCGATACCGAAAACCACTTTAACAACTGTGTACGTGGTGGAGAACCCAGAAATGAAGTAGGATGGTTTGGCGACGATTCTATATGGTATGACGTGACCCTGACTCCCGTGAGTCAGCTTAGATGTGACTAAAATCAGGAGCTATACCGGGCCAAGTGAGGTCATTCCTCCTATCGGGCATGTTTCTTCGATACCATTCTATTGCTTTTGTGATTTGATTTGGTGGCCACCCCTCGATTTTGATATGGGAGTGTGTCCGAGGTGGGCGGTAGTAGCTGCTATGATTTACCACCAGTCCGGGAGTGCAATTGGTATATCTACCCTGGCATCTCCTCATGTACCGTGTTCACATGCCCTAGTGCGCCTTCTACGAGTTTGTTTTGTACCATACCTATGGAGTGCCCTCTGATAGCCCTCCAGTTTACGGAGGAATTGCGGTACTGTATAGACTATGCTAATATATAAAAATGTGTTAAGGGGGATATGGGTAACGCCTAAACGCTATTTTAATACTTTTACTTTACTGTAGACATATTATAATAGCGTATTCTACTACATAGTAGATAGTTTATGTGACGCCCCACCTCTATGCTCATGCTAGCCAAGGAAACTACCGGGTAATGCCGTCGACTAGCGTGAAGAATAAGGCTGTTGAGGAGCGACCATCTGTGTAATTGTTTTGTGCGAGTACCGATATGTCAGAAAATATAACTTACATTTCATTTCAAGAGAAAATCCTACATATCAAATACAAACTCAAAGCTACCACACAGTGGCTAAGTGGACCTCGGAAGAAAACATAGAAATAAACATAACACAAATCAGTCACATATATTCATATCACAAAGGCGGAAACAGATATGAATATAACACATAAAAGTGTACATCAAAATAGTGGTCAAAGAAGATCCACTACAACACAAAAGAATAGATACATGTGATAGACAAAAGAATAATTATATATCAAGGAGTCTATATCTCAAATGTATAAAAACTACTAATCTAAAGTAGTTAGCCAAAAATCAGATGATAATCCCTGATAGGAAGTCAAGCAGGAGCACCTGAAATATCTCGGTCTGACCCGAGTATTATTTAAGAAGAAAATAATAAATGGATCAGTCTAACTATAAATATCAGATAAAATAAGATAGGATAAGAGATATGACAAAAACGTGTGATAACAAAAATGTCATACTATAACAAGTATACATAAGGCAACAACAAAAATCATACAATATCTCAAATATTTTCAAATATTCAAAAAGAATGTCACATTCTTTAAATTGATCACCAAACATAAATATTGGCACACGGATCGATGCCAATCGCAAAATCGGTGAAATGTAAATACTAGAAATTATCAAATAGAAATCCAGAAATCACAAAAAAGGGGGAAGGCCTATCTCAAACGGGAGCATGAAAACTCACCAACACGTGTATCTCAAACGGGTTGTTAATCCCATGGTCGCTAACCATAGAGTCGGTGCCACGACGTAGTACAGCGAACGCCCGAGGAACCAAACTCAAACAATAAGGAACAACGACATAGTACAGCGTTACGCCCGATAAACCTGCACACAAATAGTACGGAACAACGACGTATTTCAACGAACGCCCGATGAACCGAACTCCAATAAACCGGAACAACGACGTAGTACAGCGTTACGCCCGATGGACCGAACTCCATAAAACTATAGGATGCAAGCCTATAAAAATGAGACGAAGCTCAACAAAACGGGGTATAGTCCCCCATGTGGACAAAGAGACATCGCACAATGCTAGTCTAAATCACAAAATGATCATCATCGATCATCAAGAAGTGTCGATTACACTAAGCTAGTAAAGATAAGAGTTTAGCTTCATGTCCCATAACCACTAGCTTAACTTAAATATTTACGAACAAATTGTAGATTCCCACTCGAAAATTGTCACAAGATTTTCAATCGAACAAGTCCATAAATTAACCGACGAAGTAAACGCAAGCGTTTCATACCACTTGTTTTGCTAAGCCGTTTAATTAGATTTTCTCATACGAATGAGGTAAAGGTTTGTATATACTAATAGATTAGAAAACGGTTTTATAAACAAGCTTTGTATTAAAAATAGAGTTGAAATCATCTTTGTAAAGAATTTGAATATTTACTATTAGTATAGAAACCTTTGTATTTTAAAGTGACAAAGCACAGAAATGATTGTAGAAACAATCAACCATCAAAAATTCACGTTCGAAGACGTGAATCAAAACCAGAGAAACCGATACCGAATTCATCAAAAATGGATAACCACAAAAATCCCGAAAAAGAAGTCATCAAAGTCAATAATAAATGATAACAACAAATCGGATAATCTCGAATCGATAAAAATTGGAATCCCACACAAAGTAGGCAAATTGGGCCGAGACAAGCAGATTCAAACGTTTGAATTGTACATTTCAGACGTTTGAAACTGGTGTTCAGACAATACTTTTCCTAGGCCAAAAATGGCCAAATCATATCGGAAGCAATCAGACGAGTGATGATAGCTAGGGGTTTACGCCAAAAGACTACCCAACCTTAGAGACTCATCAATACATTCCGACCATTATGTCCAAACAACCATATAAGAATTTCGATAGATTTCGACTTCAAAACACCAAAATTGGAATGTTCACCAAATCAATTCAAATGGAAAGCGATGAACATAAGTAAGTGTTAGGAATTCATACCTAACATCAAAGATAGATATAGACTTAGATGTGAGATAAAAATCTCACCTTTAAAACCCAAACACGAATGATAAGCTTTAGAACAAGCAATAGGTTAATCTCTCTTCAATAATACCTCAAGAACTTCAATCTATAATCAAAGATGAAGTTTCCTCAAAGTTTAGGGTTAAGAACATTTCTGAAATTGAAGAGGAAATGAGATGGAGAAGAAGAAGAGAAGGCTTACCTAAGCTTCACTTTGAATTTTGGAGCTTGAACTTGAATTTGTAAAGGAACTAGGGTTTAGGAATTCCTATTTCCAATCTTTTTCCCCCCATTTTCAATTGAGCTTGAAGTGTTAAGAAAAATGAAAGTGGAATGAAATGAAGTGGGGTGGAGTTGGGTTATTAGATAGGCTAATAGGCTGAAACCCAAACCCAAAGCCCTAGAAGAAAACAATCAAAATTCAACTCGCTCCAAACATATCGAAGCTTATACTCAAAAAAGTCGCAAACACCATTTTGGACTCAATGGAAGTGATCTCGAGTCCCAATTGTTGAATCTCAATTTCATCCTCATTCAGACGTCTGAAATATGCAAATCAGACGTCTGAATCTAGAAAAATAAGAATTTTCCATCTTCATTCAGACGTCTGAAATGCATGATTCAGACGTCTGAATCTGGAAAAATAAATGTTGTTCCAGAACAATATTCAGACGTCTGAATGGTATATTTCAGACGTCTAAAAATGGCTATTTTAGCCTATTTCCTCTCTGGTTTGATTCGAACCATTTCAGACGTCTGAATGAAGCATTTCAGACGTCTGAATTCCTGTGAGACCGTTTTTTCAAAAATAGACACCACAGAAACTCGATCCATAAAGACTTTTCACTAATTCGACTGTTCATTGACGAATAGTGACCTTTTCAGACTAAAATCCGACTAACGATACTATATTTAAATTAAACATTTAAATATACGAATCGTAGAATATGCGGGTTGTTACAGTTTAACGGATCCTTAAAGAGATGGAAAATCCTGTAACATCTCTTGAGTTATCGCATGCACGTTGACACTGGATAAGAGATGTCAAACCCCGTAAACATCTATGACGCCGTTACACTCATCTTTATTTACGATTGATTTAACTTACATAAGGATATTTTAGTCCTGACTCGAGTGTTTTGTTCTTTCATTACGCTCGGGTCAGTCCTGAGTTTTTTTCAGCTTATTGAAGATCTATTTTGGAGGACGAAGACGAAGATTTGGTATACTATTACTATTATTATCCTTGCATCATGCTGTCTGCTGCATTATTTTATTTGTTCTATTGTATATGTATAACTCTGATAAATGATGTATAAATGATAATCAAAAGTATATTAAACAACTTCATGAACTGTTTATTTGATTATTATATTTTATCTTTCCGCTGTAAGATTCTATGGTTGTTTCTTCTTCCTTTTCTCTTCTTTTCTTATTTACCCCATTAACAATCCTCCCTTTTGAATGGTTGGAGTTGACATGTGTGTTTGATTGTCAATTTAAACTGTCCAAAAAGGTGGGTCGTTACAGTTGGTATCAGAGCTTTAGTTTAGCGATAAACCTTGGCTTTGTGGGGTCTGACTCTTTATTAATAGGGTAGTTATACCCTATGATGAGTCGCTGAGTGTACATATATATTTGAGAGAGCGTATTTGTTAGTATTGGATAAAAAGTTTTATATTGTGTTATTTGAATTGTTAAGTTTGAATTTTGGGTTCAGATCGGTATGTGGGACGCCACTATATCGATTGGGATTCCAAAACACTTGAACAAATCGAACCAACACAATATTGTTTTTGAAGTTTGGTAAATGAAATGATTTTACCTAGAATTATATTTTATATATATAAGAATGGTTTTCTGAAATCTAGATAGTCAAATAAATTGGTTGCTAGGAATGATAATATTGACCATCATCGTTTATTTGCTGATTAGTCAATATTCCTAAACTATTACCTATTATATGAATGTAAGAAAATGAAATTGTATAAGTGTGATTTATGAAGTATAAATTGCAAGTAAAATGAATATAAAGTTGAGAATTTGAGAAATTTAAATTCCGGTGTTTCTGAAAAAGGTTTCAAGGTTTGGAAAATAATATTAGTATTGTTTAAAGGTATATACAACTGCAAAATGTTTTCAAATAAATTGGAAAATAATTTCGGTGATGACTGCGCAGCATCATCGACGTTCAGTTTCGAGTCTCAAAGTGGGGGAGACTTATGAGAAACTTTGCTTTGCTTCGATTCGAAACCGTTTTGATAAATGGATTTTGGGTTAAACTCAAAAGGTATGATTTGACATACATAAAAGATATAAGTGTATATATATATTTAAAACAATTTGAAAAGAACCCGGTATTTAAATTTTTAGGTTCTGTTAATTTATAATTTCAAATTATTTGAATGAAATGTGAATAACCAGAACTTATAAGATAAGATGATTAAGAATTCTAAGTTTAATGTTTTGAAAAAAACCTTGGAGTTGAAGTGTAACTCTTAAAATTGAAAAGTAAAGAAAATTTAAGCAAGTGAAATTGTGAACATTCTAATTAAGTAAAATGAATCCTATTAATTTGTATAATACCAAATTGCGTTCTAATAACATACAATATGACTTACCAAATGTAAAAAGTTAAAATGATGATTGATATATGTAATGGGATATTATACAAGTAAACAAAACCTAAAAGTAAGTGAAATATACAAGTAAGAAAAACCTAAAAGTAATTAAAATGTATATAAATGGAAATTAAGTTGTAATAATAAATGTATATATACTTAAGTATAATATGAAATGATGAATAGCTAAATGGAATAAGTAAGTGGAACTTAAGGAAGCAGACAAATGAATCAAATAATATCTTTGTAAATTTTTTATAGAAATAAATATAAATTGCAAAGAAATTGTGAAATTGGAATTTGTAGCTTTTGAGGTAATTGTAAACTTAGATAATGTCCAACTTCTTATATATGACTTTTATAGAATGATTATGAACTAAAGTGAGGATTAATAAAATGTTTCACAAATAAATCTGTTATTAATTGAAATTATGAAAATGAAGTAAATGTAAACAAAGGAATTTGGTACAACTAAGAATCATGGGCTGTACATAATTAATTGTAAATGAAATGAAGGTAAGTAAAATAATTTAATATAGATGAATTGTATAGAAATCTATTGAAAGTTAATACGTAAATTGTACGTATATTATTTTATTTGCATAATGATTTGAAATTCGAGCACAGACTTTCGAGATAATTTATATCGATCCAAGTTAGGATTTTTCACTCGATTCTTGACGGCGAACCCTAGATATGGATTTTTGATTTGATTCTGGAATTCTCTATCATAGTATATGGCTATGCAAGGAGAATGACGGTTTTCGATCAAGGAACCAAATCTGAGTCCGCACTAGAAAGTCATGTTAACGATACTAGTTTGGAAGTGAAATTTTGTGATCGAGTGAGCGATCGGATTTGATACTGCGCAGGGATGATATATATACATCGTACAGGCTTAAGAAGCTAATATTGAAAATTGAAAATGTGAAGTATAAAATGACTTTTAAATTATATGATTGGATATCATTGATAAATAAGATGCAGGTATTTAAATCAAGAAATTTGGATGGCCCGACAAAAAGGTACGTGTTTATTTGTCATTTGATTTGATGGTTTATGATGGAGCCACTTGGCTTTTGTTTTCTTTTGTTGGTTTGGGGCCCGTAGAGGTGTTTTGTAGCCGTACCGATCGAGCCGCACAAAGGAGACTCTGCCGAAATTTTTCGTAAATCCGAGTGTTAGGAAATTTTGTAGTTTTAAAATTTTTATAACTTGTGTTGATAACTAGCTTGTAAGTTTCATAAGAAAATCGGAGTAGCATAGTAGAAACATAGTAACGACTTTATAAATGAAATTTTCATTGTTTTATAAGTTGATAATTTTGAATAAAATATATCAAATATTGAATTCTTTACTTAGTTCATTTTCCCTTCTTTTTCCTTTTCGAGGATGAAAAGTTTTGAGTGGGGAAGAGTGTAACGACCCGTAAATTTTCGATAATTAAAATAGTTAATTTAATAAGATTTCGTGATTTAATGTTGGAAGAATTAATTTTTTTTATTTATTTATGATAATAATAACTAGAATGAATTGCAACAATTTTTTATCTAAGTTAATTATTAATGAATTGAATGAAATTCTAATCAATTGAAATTACTTAAATGTTATAACTTGGCTATGAAGGGAATCAAATTGGTATATAGGAAATTGTGACATTTGGTTGTAAATAATAAACTTATAAGTGTGATTAAAAGTAAATGGTGATAATTATTTTAAGTTACTTGTTTATTTAGTCAGTCGAATTGAATTTGGAAACCTATTGCAATTGGAATGAAATTATGTATATGAGCTGGGTTTATAATCGATAACTGAAGTTGAGTAATAATTGTGAATTACTTAGATAGAAATAATTTTTTTGAAATGAACTAATTTCGAAGATTTAAGTAATAACGAGTATTGAAAGATAATGCTACTTATTGAATGTCTTTACAATCAATAGCTGGATTAACTAATAATGCTGAATTTAATAGATGTAAATAAAATAATCGACTGATAACGAAAATTTATTTAAAATCCAATATTGAAATTTGTCAAATATTGAACAATTAAATTGTTTAAATTTAATATTTGAAATTAAGTGAATAATGGAATAACGGGAATTGAATAACGGTTTAATGGAAATGGTTGTTTTATAATTTGAATTTGTTTTAAAAGTTAAGTCTTATAAGTTCATTTTCAAATACTTCAAAAGATAGTGATTTATTATATAATCAAAATTGTTTAAAATTCGATATTGCAAATATTTGAATAATTGAATTCTGAATATAATATGACTGAAAATGATATCGGAAGTTGATGTAAACTTTATTTAAACAACAATGAAGATTGTCGACAATCAAAATCGAACTTAAAAGTGAATAATTAGAAATTGGAAATTTTATATTATAATCGAGACGTTAAAATAGCGATTCGGGGCACAGTCTCGGATTTCGATGAATCTAGTTCCATTGGATCCGTAATAGTGTATTATTATCGGATTTCAAATTTCAGAGCGTTTGGAGTTATCGTTTGGTCGTACGGGTTAGAAACGCGTTGAACTAAATATCGAAAATTTAATATTTTAATTCGATTCAAAAAACTATCTTCCACATACAATCAAATTAGCCTCCGAAACACGTTCCATTGCGTTCGGAATAGGGGTAAAACATTACAAATGCTAGGCGGTACGTTTCGTTTAGAGATCGTTTGAAAAAGCATGTAAATTTTGGAATTAATAATAAAATAATATATATATATAAATCGTATATAAGCAACCGTATACAGTAAAACCCTAGTTTTAACGTGGCCGCCGTTTCTTGCTTCCAATGGCCGAAATTCTTCAATCCTTCCCCCTCAAATTTCTCCAAATCCATCGATCTATACGAGAAACCTCCAACATGAATATCGAAGAGCACGTCGTAGGCTTCACATCCGTACGGTGGTTCGGCGCGAAACTCGACGAGATGGTCAGAAATCGGCCAGGAAGGTGGCCGTTTCGTTCACGATTTTCCAGGCAAAGCCAAGGTTGGGCACGACCGGTCGCTCGGGGATGATAGAGCTTGCTATGGGCTTTCACGTGGTTGCGTTGGATCGTCGTCAACTCGAGCGTGGAGGTCGTGAATTTGGTGAAATCGAGGCGACTTTGGGTTCGGCTATCAACTGGTAGAGGAGTTTGGGAAGAAGAAGCTTGCGGCCTTGATTTCTGGAGCGCGGATCGAACGGCTAGATCTGGTTGCTTTTATTTAATTGTTTATTTAAAAAGGAATTTGTTTACTTAAATTGTATTAAAACTTTAACAACTCATATCTCATGCGTACGAGGTCGGAATCGGACGAAACTGGCAACGCCGGAATCATAGAGGCGAGAGCTACGCTGCAGTGCAGACCTGTAAATGTTTGGAGCTCGTTAAAATTTTAGGTTAGATCGAACGTTGTTCGATTTGATTTAAAATTGAAAACTCAAGGTGAGTGTTTTATAACGCTCACAACGTACTATAATATCTTGATGCTGGTTAAATTTGATATTATGAAGTGATATGATTTTATTGATCGTTGTTTGATAAATTATATTGTCATCTAGATTGTTATTGAATTTAATGTTAAAAATTAAAATTAACAGTCAAATTGAAATGAGAATTTAATCACAATTAAATTAGCGAACATTAATAACTATGAAATTTCCATGAATTATATTGTCTGTTTGGATGATTGGTTGCGATGGATGCTATTGATTGATATTTGAATGTTTAGATGTTTATTTGTTTGTATATATCATGTCATCACCCTGTGTATTATTTACAGTTGTAAATTGAATTATTTTGAATAAATTGAGAAATAGGTTGAAATGATATATACCTATGACACTATGATTTGGATTGAATTGATATATATCTATCCCTGAAATTAGTTAAAATAACTGATCACTTGGCCATAGGATAGAAAATTATATATGGACACCGGATTGGTTAAATTAAATGATTTAAAATTTCTGATTTGAAATTTATTTGAATGATTTTGATTTAAAGGAAATGAAAACCAAATTTATAAAAATAGAATTTCTTTTTGAACTTGAGCTCAGAATGTTGAAATTTAAGATGTGGTAAATGAAACGTTTAAATAATTGTGTTGGGATTTTCAAGTTATAATCGAATTATGATTTAAATGTCTGAAATTGATTTGATTAAAAGGATGAGACTTTTATTCAAACTTTAAACTTTACCAAAGTAAAAGTATTTGGAAATTTGGATTTCAAATTGGATATTGAAGGTTAACTTGATTTCAGTGTTTTGAGTCGATTTTTTGAAGATTGAACCAGAAATCGATATGAATTGAAATTGAATTAATTGGATTTGAAAATGGAATTGAATTAATCTGAAATCGAAGTCAAAATTGATTTGAATTGAAACCGAAATTGAATTGACTGAATGGAAATTGGAATTGATTTGGATTGGGAAGTTGGAATTGAAATGGTTTGACTTTGAAGCTATTTCATTTTGGTTTTCCTAAGTTATTCTGTTATATAAACCATTTTAAATACTGAAACTATTTTATGTTAAACTATTTTAACCTATATTAACTATATTAAATTATTTCAAACTATCTTAAACCTTGTTAACTTACTTTAAATCTATTTTAAATCTACTTAACCCAATTCAATTTATTTTAAACTAATTAACCTATTTTAATTTATTTTAATTATATTTAATCTATTTTAAAGCTATTTAACCTATTTAATTATATTTAATCTATTTTAAATCTATTTAACCATATTAAATCAATTTAAACTATTTTGAAATCTATCTTTAATATTTTAGAGTATTTTAACTATTTTTAATTATTTAAACTATTTTTAAACTATTCAAACTATTTTCCAAAAATTCAAGCTGGTCAATAAGGTGAAATGCTTATATTTAAATCCTGGATTTAAATACGAATTGGGCTAAATGAAGTTACAACCTAAATTTAAATTTGAAATGATTTTTTAAATTGAGATGAGATATTGAGGCGAAAATGATTTTTGAACTGGAATAGTATATTTTGAGTAGATATGATGATTTTGGAATGGATTTGATTTTTGAAGCGAATATGATATTTTGATATCAATTATGAATTGATTCTTGAAAGTGTAAAAGAGCCATCCGGTGTGTAATAAGCGATTGGTTGTTAAAGAGACCGGGATCGGATATGGGCATACTCTCTGTCGATACCGAAAACCACTTTAACAACTGTGTACGTGTTGGAGATCCCAGAAATGAAGTAGGATGGTTTGGCGACGATTCTATATGGTATGACGTGACCCTGACTCCCGTGAGTCAGCTTAGATGTGACTAAAATCAAGAGCTATACCGGGCCAAGTGAGGTCATTCCTCATATCGGGCATATTTCTTCGATACCATTATATTGCTTTTGTGATTTGATTTGGTGGCCACCCCTCGATTTTGATATGGGAGTGTGTCCGAGGTAGGCGGTAGTAGCTGCTATGCGTTACCAGCAGTCCGGGAGTGCAATTGGTATATCTACCCTGGCATCTCCTCGTGTGTCGTGTTCACATGCCCTAGCGCGCCTTCTACGAGTTTGTTTTGTACCATACCTATGGAGTGCCCTCTGATAGCCCTCCAGTTTACGAAGGAATTACGGTACTGTATAGACTATGGGAATATATAAAAATGTGTTAAGGGGGATATGGGTAACGCCTTAACGCTATTTTAATACTTTTACTTTACTGTAGACATATTATAATAGCGTATTCTACTACCTAGTAGATAGTTTAACGGATCCTTAAAGAGATGGAAAATCCCGTAACATCTCTTGAGTTATCGCACGCACGTTGACACTGGGTAGGAGATGTCAAACCCCGTAAACATCTCTTACGCCGTTACACTCATCTTTATTTACGATTGATTTAACTTACATAAGGATATTTTAGTCCTGACTCGAGTGTTTTTTTTCATTCATTACGCTCGGGTCAGTCCTGAGTTTTTTTCAGCTTATTGAAGATCTATTTTGGAGGACGAAGACGAAGATTTGGTATACTATTACTATTATTATCCTTGCATCATGCTGTCTGCTGCATTATTTTATTTGTTCTGTTGTATATGTATGACTCTGATAAATGATGTATAAATGATAATCAAAAGTATATTAAATAGCTTCATGAACTATTTATTTGATTATTATATTTTATCTTTCCGCTGCAGGATTCTGTGGTTGTTTCTTCTTCCTTTTCTCTTCTTTTCTTATTTACCCCATTAACAATCCTCCCTTTTGAATGGTTGGAGTTGACATGTGTGTTTGATTGTCGATTTAAACTGTCCAAAAAGGTGGGTCGTTACAATAAGTATATTAACAGGAATATATTTTGCTTCGAGGAAGTTGTTTGCTGATTAATCAAAGCACTTAATCTTAATCACTATTTAATATAAGCAATTTTAGTTTGATAAACATGTTTACCTAGTGGTGTTCTAATCCTTATTTTACATTGATAACCCAGTTTAATTGGATATGGCAAAGATATGCAACAATACAATAAAAACACTTGAATCCTTATATTACCACATAATATAGGAAATAAATTGTTATTTCTTTATATTTTTTAATTCTTTAGATGAAACATCAAAATCCTGCTCCAACTTACCTTTTTTGTTTATAGAGGTCGAAAAGGAAAAAAAAGTGTATTTCTTCCAATATTATAACTACAAAAGATTGAAATATTTTGATATTCCCAACATCTTCATGGTCACACATGGAATTATTTGAATTAATTTTGGATATTTACCATATTACATATAGCACAAAACTCAAAATATTCAGTGGTCATTTTGGCACTTCAATGTAAGTAAAATTGGTTTCTATGCACTTCAATAGATCTTAATATTTTAGCAAAGTTGAAACTATAAGGTCAGGTACTAAAAGTAGTAATATGGTAACATGCAATTAACTAAATGAACATCATTAATTAAGCACAGTTGGTATTATATCGGTAAACAACATAACTTTAGGGGTGAAAGAAATCTTTTTATCAAAATCTATCTAGTGTTATCACAAACCAAGCTAAAAATTGTCAAAAAAACAAATGTAGGTCTCAAAAATTAAGAGAATTGGTAATAATATCTACTCTACATATTCTGTACATATGAAACACAGTACATAGTCAAAAGCATGATTCAAAACCAACAGACCATAAAATACACATATTATGTATATATTTAGAACAAAAATAATTATAACCGATTACCTGTGATATGGAATTAACTTCTAAGTTTCTTCCTCATGATGCCTCTCTGTCCAGGTTTGCACTATTGGGATGTTAATGTATATTTGGTTGGTCTGAAAAGAGAAAGTAGATTGAAACAAGGGTTATAACAAAGATAGAACAACTTAAAAGGAAACTGATTTCAAAATTGAATGGATCCAAGTATGGCATCAAGCAGAGGGAAACATTATACATGTAGAAAAAACGTGTAGCAAAATCATCCAACTCTATATTAGAGCCATTTGTTCTTATAAAATGGTTTCTATGGTTATCATATACAAAACATGTAGCAAAAAAACTCTTCAAATTTTTAATCAAAATTCGAATTCTACAATCAATTAGAATAAAAATGCAGATTATACCTGGGATTGGAAACATGTTATCCTATAATCAAACGCAGATCATCATATAATCAAGCACAGATTTTTAATCAAAATCCTAGTTAATAAAATCGATTAACAAAAGACCGTGGATGTTTAATGTAAAATTAACATCGGTTGAAATTAAACAAAACTATTATACCTGGAAGAGTGACAGAAATCGAAATGATACGGAGAGATGACTTTGGAGTGTAGGATTCTAAAGATGCGATAATATAGAAAAATTCGAACGCGTTAGGGTTTTGATGAGCGATGAAAATGGGGAGTTTTCCATGATTTAGAGTTTGGGACTTAGCAGTGAAAATGGAATTTCGTGGTAATGAAAATGGAAATGAGGGAAATAATACGGACCACCTATTTTTTCGTTTTGATGCAGGAAACTTTAACAGCATGGATAATGCGTTGTATTCGACTCTAAGCAACTAATAATTAAACAAAGACAACAATTTTTATTCCAATGCTATCCATTCTTGCAATAAATATACCATTTTCTTGTAGTGTTTTATACTTGGAACAACCATCACTTGCACAAAGCCTTTCTTTTTTAATTTAGTTCATTGTCCCTAACCAATGTATGAGGCCATCATAAATTAAGCCTCTTGAGGTCATCATGTGTTGATATTGCCCAATCCATCACATATTAATAGTTATCGGCTATCTTAGGTTAACTCTCTTTAGCTTTCATAGGTTGATAGCTTCCTCATGCCATTGTGTGTTAACTCCCTAAGAGCCATTGTATATGGTCTCGCTAAACTATCATATGCTAACTTCCCTATAGCTATCGCGTGCTGACTTTCATGTAGCTATCGCGTGCTAACTTTCATGTAGCTATCATGTGTTGACTCTATCATATGCCCTCGTATGTTGGGTTTCCCTCTAGCTTTCGTCGCATGTTGACTCTTTATGAACCATCGCGTACTAATTCCTCAAGTGTCATCACATGTTGACTCCATCTTACGTCATTGTGCATTAATTCCTAATAGCCATCGTGAGTAGATAGCTTCACCGAGACTTCGCATGGTGACTTCAATAGTCATCGTGGGTTAACTCTCCCAGGGCTATCGCATGTTAACTACATCAAGTGCTATCGTGAGTAGATAGCTTCCTTAAGCTATCGCCTACTTATAGCTTTCGAGGGTTAACCTCGAAGCCATCGCGTTATGACTTCCCCGAAGCCATCGTGAGTAGATAGCTACCCAAGCAATCATGGGTTGTTTCTATTAAAGCCTTCGTGTGTTGGTACTTCTAGCTTTCCAAAGTTGAAAACGACAATCTTGTAATTAAATTGAAAAATGTTGCCTTACCATGTTAAGGATTCTCTTTTCACCTAATCCTAATTGGTGTTGAAATCTTATTGGCTACTTTCTTACTTTATAGTTTTCTTTTCAGGAATTTTTTGTTACGCTTATAATTAATTAACTATACTTAATTAGTTTACTCCTTCATTCACTAATTAATTCACGTAAAATCAAATTTTTGTGGGAAAAATCCCCAAAATTCACTAAAAACCAAATTTACCATATTTTACCTTGTTCCAAAATTTCAGGTCAAAATAATTATTTTTATTAATTAATTTACTGAAACTAACCCTTTTCTCAACTTAGATAATTCATATAAAATCCAAATTAATTCAAAAAAATTATGAAACTAAAAACATATCTTTATTTAATCATTATGAACATCATATCTCATTTTTGAATCATTCAACATGATTTAAATCATGTTATACTCTAAACTATGAACAAATTTATTTCATTAAAATTTATAAACAAAACAAAACAATGTTAAATGATTCAATATGTTTTTCTTCATCAGAAACAACCATACATAATCAAATCCAAACCCAATTGGGTTAAGATAGGTTTTAGGGAATGCTTTTCTCACCTTGACTAAGGAAACTTGATTCAGTCTTCTTCTTCTTAAAGTTGAAAGCTTGAACTCTTATGATTTCCCTCTTTCTTCCCTTGGATGCAGCCGACCTTGATTTTTTTTATTCTCTTTCTTTTGTTTTGTGGAATAATGAGAGAATGAGTGAAAGTGGAGGTGTAACAACCCGAGGTTTTGCACCGATTAATTATCGTCATTAGACGATAAAATTTTGCTAGCTAATTGCTGTTGGGCGTTTTAATCGGCTAAAATTCTTTTAAAAAATTGTTAAATGTTATGTGGGCTTTAAATATTGATTATTGGCCCACGTTTCTTTTTGTTGTCGTGATAATTATCTAGACTCGTTCTTCCACCCCCATTCATTATCTCTTCGCAGGCCCTAACCAAAATAAATGAAACAATGGCTGCTAGGGTTTTTGACTCTGCTCGACTTCTTGAGGGCGACGGCTTCGTCTCTGATCTGTTCGATCTTTGGATGTGCTCTTCGATGATAAGGTGAGTGATTTTCACTCACGCTTCTAATTCCATCTTATGTTTATATAGGGTTCGTATCCCTATTTTCTCGTACGTATATATTTGTTTGAATATGTCAATAATTTATCTCGGCCGTTTGATGTTGCTTGAATGTTTGAGATGATTCCTGACTTTGTCAATTTCGTATATTTTGTTGTTCCATTACTTGATACTCACGGCTTGGGTTGATGTCATGATTGCCATGGCTTTGAATCTTGTTTGACAATGTTGTTTTTCTGTAGCATTGATTTCAAAAACCGTAGCTTTGATTTTGGACTGCATAATTCTTTTTGACTTTGGCTTTGAAACATTTTCAATGCTCGGCACTGGTTATTTGTGTTCATCCCTGACTTCGGCTTTGACCTGAATTTGCTGTTCGATTTTTGCCTTGCCTTTATTTGAATGGCTTCGACTTGATTGACTTTGTTCGAACTTGCCACCATGGTTATTATTTTCCCTCTGTGACTTCGACACTGTCACTGCTTCCATGTTGTATTCAGTTTGTATTAATCTGTCTGATGTGCATCTTGAAACTTGACTCGACATTGACTCTGTTCAAACACTCACTGCTTTGTACTGGTGCACTTGAACATGGTCATTTTAAACTTGGTTTCTTCTTTGTACTGTGCTCCCTGTGTACATCACTGTTTCACTTCTGTTTACTTGTGTAGTTGCCTTGTACATGCTGAGTTATTACTCTGGTCTGTTTCATGTTGCCTGTACTTTGATCTTATTTCAATGATGCATTATGTTGTTTCAGTTGTCTGCACTATGTACTCGAGTCTAATTCATGTAGTCTTGTATCTTGATTCATGTATATTATCACTGCACACCTGTCTGAAGCACTTTTGTACAGTCTGGTTGCTTCATAGTGCATTATTGATGTTCAGTCTGGACATTTGAACTGTGTTTGCATTGTTGCCATATCGACTTGTTCCTTGTCATCGTGATGCATTGGGTTTGATATTGAACTGCAGTTGTATTGCTTCATGCCTGAACTTGTATTTGGCTGCAGCCCTTTTTGTCACTGTTGCATACGTGTTGACTTCATATATTTGTCATTGAGTAGTTGAGGTTGCTTTAAGCTCTGGTCAACATGTATATATGCTGCACTGAGGTTTTTCTTCATGTACAGTGTGCTTTGTACCTGTAGTCTTCACTTTGGCCTGTTTCACTGTCATGTGTATATATGTGCACTTCATTCATTTGTCTACATGTATGTGATTTCATCTTGTACATCTCCATCTGGAGTAGTTCTGAACTGCTGTGGCTATACTTTTGTTGTCACTGCATGATTGAAACTGTTGTACCTGTTAGTGTTTCACTTGAAGTGATTTGGTCGAGTCTGGAGTTGCTCTAAGCACATTTCTGGTTTGCATTGAAATTAAGTCTTCATTTGATAGTTGTCAGTTGCATGCTGTTTCATTTGTTTTTGCTTGGTCGACACTTGCTCATCCAAGCTTGCACTTGAATGTGCAATCTGTAGTTGTGTTGTACTGATTTGATATTTGCTTCAATTTAGTTTGGTTCACCTTGAATTTGATCTCGAGTTGGTGCTATTTGCTTTTGATTCATTGAGCTTTTGTGTATTTCATCACTGTAGTGTTTGCAGTTGTGTTGAGTCATGATAGCTGTGACTTGACCTCTGCAGTTTCGACTTGCTGTTAGTATTTGGTGTTGTGATGATATCAGATGCTGTAGTGGCGAGGCAGTACACGCGAGCGTGTACTGCAGCCCTATCAGAATTGACGTTTTAATTGATATTTCAATTGCTTGAATTGTTTCGTGTGTTCAATTCAATATTTTGAAATTGTATTTTGATTTGATTTAATTTGCTCATATTGTTGCTATCTAATTATCTACTGGATAATTAGATTATGTGTTTTCTAATTATCGTATCGATAATTAGATATTGTTGTTTCTGTTGCTTTACTGGCTTGGGTTTTGCTTTGGCCACTTGCTGTTAATTGCTGTTTGGGCAATTCTGTTGTTTTCTAAATTATCTTCATTGATAATCTTTTTATTTATCTTTGTTGATGATTTGAATTTGCTGATTGGTTGTTTAACACTGTTTCGTGTTATATCTACCGTTCTCCGATTCTCTTATTGAAGGGTTGGATATACGAGATTTATTGTGACTGTCGTCTATTGATTATTTAATTATTATTGCTTCCGTGCATTAATAACTTAGTTTGAATTAGACTAACCCGCGTATTATTTTCTTTTGAATTTAATACTCGGGTCAGACCGAGTTATTTTAGGTTGTTGATATCTTGCTTTGGGTTGCTGCTTGAGCTATGAAGTCTCTTCATATCTTTTGGAGTAGTCGTTGTCATAGTATAGGATGATATGTATTCATGTATATTATTTACAATAATGTACTTGTATATGTAACTTCCAGTGTCGACAGTTGTAGTTGTATCATATGTATTGTATCGCATGTATTGTAACTGACTTCAGTTATATATATATATGATATTTTATATTATCTGTGTTCCGCATTTAGCTTATCTGTGTTATTATTATATATGTTATCCTAAACTATTATGAACCTGTAACGACCACGACTTTCTCTCCACAGAAAGTCGCATCGTTAATAAGAAAGAAAGAGGTAGAAAATAGAAAAGAAGAGAAGAAAGAAGAAACAACAACAACGATCTCACAGCGGAACGAATAAATTATATTAATAACATAAAGAAACTATTACATAGTATACAACACTTATCAGAGTTTACACAACTATACAACACATTCTAGACAGTTATAAACATCTGTCTAGATATTACAACTCAAATACAATACAAGACTCTAACACAGATATCAACACAGCGGAATACTATATCTACGAACACCGAAGCCTCCTGCTCCATTGCTCCTCCACAATTTCGTCAAAGCTAAACCTGAATCCCTTGGCTACTCGTAAAAATTTGAGTACCCAAGAGTTTATAAAACAGAAATAAACAACTTGGGTCAGACATGGGTCTGGTGTGAGTAACAGGTTAAGCTTGCTTAACTTCAAAACCTTTAGAAAGAAAAGGTATCACGTAAGACTCCCCACAAATAAACATGGGTAAGTTTTTACCTTACGCTAACCAAAACATTTGATAGGAAATCTGATTTTATTATAATAGGGTCTAGGGTTTTCAAGTAAAATATAGAAATAGCTGAAATGCTTACATCTCACATTCCAACATAGCTGGGCACAACTAATACGTACGACACTTATTGGAGTTTGGATTCCATACAATGGCAGGGCTACTGGGGTACCGCCCGTCACAGTACGTGGCCTAGATCACCGTACCGAGGAGTACGCCCGCTCCCCTGCAACACAAAGCCGGAACCATCCCTTACTGGATAATTCCGAACAAGACAATCCCGTAGTTGGCGCGACCAACCACACACTAAGCCGAATAAAAGAAAAGGGACCTCTAGACAGGGATCTATCTTGCTCTCAGTGGGTGCTACCCACGAAGCCTTGCTGCACCTCCCCTGTTTTAGCCATTCCCGGTTGATGAGGCTTGAGGTTACGATTACCTTTAATCAGAACATATCACTTAGAATGCTCATCGTCCGCCTGACGATGTGCTGAAAGCATTCAATCCATACAAGTTCGTTCCGGGTTCGAACGAAACCGAAGGCATTATCTCGTTACACTCGTTTTGGAATCACCCTCAGAGTTAACGACAATAATCCTTGCACTCTGAATCTTCATCTTCACTTGATTCACGACCTATCGTTAATTTGGATCGATGTGGTATTCGGGTCTCCAGACCTGGAAATCCGGTATACGGAAACCCGATCCCGGTCTCATCGAAATCCAAAACGTATCTTTTAAAGGCCAAGTTGTTTTAAGGTTAAAACAAATTCAATTCTTATCTATATACACAAAGATAGATAATTCACAATAGATAATCTACATTATCATTTCAATTCAACCAAACATCCATATCATAAATCAGCATATATCTCATCAGAGATATCAATCAATGCAAAGCATCATTCATCCATTCATAAGTAATGATTTATACCATTTTTAATTAATTTAAAATGAATTTAAATTAATTACTTCATTTTATAAATCCTGCTTACTTAACCATTAATTAATTAAAATCAATTAATTATTCTCTAATTACCCTTTAATTTCATTCATGTAATTTATCCTTTAATTAATTACTCAAATTAATTATCCTCAACCATTATAGTAATTAACCTTTAATTACTTCATTTAATTAATTAACTATAATTAATTAAATTAATCAACTATAATTAATTACATTAATCCTTAATTAATTACATTAATTAATCACTTCATTTATTAATTATTCCTTAATTAATCAATTCTTAATTACCTCATTAATTATATTAATTAATGATCCTTAATTACATTTTATCATTGATTAATTACATTAAGTAATTAATCTTTAATTAAACCATAATTTATTAATCACTATTGATTAATCACATTCAGTAATTAACTACTCTTAATTACTTCTTTAAATAAATTAATTATTCCTTAATTAATCTCTTAATTAATCCCTTGATTAATTCCATTAAGTAATTAACTTCCCTTAATTACTCTACTAATTACATCAGTAATTATCCATTAATTACTTTCCTAAGTAATTAATCTTCATTAAATTACATTAAGTAATTATACTTCACAAATCATTAAATGATTATTTTAAATTAATTAAACTTAATTAATTAACTTAAACTAATCAAATTAATCTGAATTAATTACAATGAGTAATTAATTTCTTAATTACTTCCCATTAATTAATGATATTAAACAATTTCACAAATGATTAATCTTAATTAATTAATCTATTTAATTATCACAATTAATCACATTAATTAATTACTTATTTAACCCAAGTTAATGATCTACATTAACTATTCTTTAATTATTTTTCTTAAATAATTAAACTTTAACGAACCATTATTAATTAAAATTAATTAATTCTAATTACCAATAAATTAATATCTAATTTCTTAATTAATTAAGCATCTAACAATAACTTAATTAATCTTTAATTACTTGACTAATTTATTTCTAACCATTAATTAATAATCTTAACTTATTCTAATTAATGATCCTTAATTCAAATTAATTAGCCTTTAATTAATTTGATTAAATCTTAATTATCTTTAAGATAACACTTTATTCCTATTAATGATTAAAATATCATTAATAAAGTATTTAAACCAATTTACCTTTAAATTTACATTTAAATTTCATTTTTTATTAAGATTTAAAATGAAGACAATTTAACTTTATTTAATTAAAAGAAATTTAAAACTAAATTCATTTTAAATTCAAATCAATTTAAAATACTCTTTAAATTGTTTAAAACACTTTTAAATTTAAAACTTCTTTTTATTTCAAAATTGAAATGCATATTAACTTTGATTCCAGATTAATCTCTAGATTTATAAACCTATCTTCAATTTAAAACTTTATTTTTTTAAAATTCAAATTACTTAACCCCTTATAAAGTAGTTAAATAAATTCAAATTTTAAAAAATATTATCTTATTTGAAAACTGAGATTTTTAGCTTAAATTTCAGAAAACAACTAGATTTAAACTTAATTTAAACTATACATTTTCATTTAAACTTAGCTTTTAAATTTTATTTTAAAATTTAAAAACTAGAAACAGGTCTCTGGTAAAACCTGTACAACATCTAACTCGAGACACCCCTTCAAAACCACGAGAGCTACTTCGAGTCTCCACCCAGAATTCACGAGTACCGCTTCGAGTCTCTTCTTCCCCAAAACACACAGATTACCCAACATATACGTGCACGTGCACAGTTCATCTGCGATGCTCCGACCATCGCTGCTGACGCCTACAAGTCGGCGACGATCTTCTCACTGGATTTCTACCACCCAGAGCCACGATCATGCTTGAATTCGAAAACGAGCTATTCAACTTGCCTGGAACAAAAGCCTTCGAACCACCCAAAGCCTGGAATCCCACATCGCTCTCGAGATTCCGGTTATCAGATCGCCTGAAAATCGATCAGCACCTTCACCCACGTCCACGCTTCCATCTCCCTAAGTCCTGTAGAACACGATCCAACATAGGAACCGTGACGATCAAATATACCTAATCTACCCAAACTAGGGCTACAGATTTCAATCTTCCACCACAACTACCATGATGATGAATTCGCCTTCCTGGTAATTTTTCTTGACTCTCCTATCACTTCCCTACTTCCAGGAACAAACCCGACCATTCCGTCCTCTTTAGATCATCTAAATCACTCAAAATACAAAATTGTTCAAATCTCAAACTGCTCCTTCATTCTCTTTCTAAAAATCATGACTTTAGTTTTAAAAATCAAGTCTTTGATTAAGGTTTCAGATCATATACCTGACTTAATAAATTAGGATGTTTGAATTTTTCTTTATTCTAAGTTAACTCTGTTCTTCTTAAGTTTCCAGAGACATTCAAGTTTTATTCTAACTTGATTAACATTTTAAACTCTACTTCATGATTTACCAAACAACTTTTGTTTGAAATCCTAATTCTAACAGAGATTAGTTGGAAGAATTGGAATTTAGATCTAAATTTTAAACTGAGAACTTTAAACAGAGATGATCAACTGATACAACCAAACATACACATAGTATCTTCATTCATACATACATGTAACTAGATCTAAAACAAACATGCATACATAATTTCAAACATGCACCACAATTTTATTTCAGATATTTTACCACACAAATCAAATTTATCTGTTTTTAAAAATCTAAGTTACTCACCTGTTTTGTTTTTGAAATAGCGTTTAAATCTTTAAAACTTGAGTGCCCCTGCTTTTGATTTGAAAACTTGAACTGTTTTAAAACTGGAAATTTGCATTGCCATTTGCTCTTGAACTTTAAACTTGAATTTACAGATGAATTTCTGCTTGCTTCTGTCTGCATTTCAGGTTGGAAAGAATTGCATGCAAGCTGAAATGATCCTACTTCTCTGTTTTGATTTAAATTTCATGCTTTTGATTTTTGTTTCCAGATTGAAGAAAAGAGTTCAGGCTTTTGATTTGAAGAGAACTTGCAGGCTTTTGATTCACATTTTTGTTTTGAGGAGTAACACTCACTGATTTTTGTTTTGAAGAGTTTCTTATTCTATTTGTTTTCAAGTTTTGTTGATCTGAGATTACTTCATTTGATTTTGGAAAATGCATTACAGATCTTTGCTTTTGATAAATTTTGGTTTGAGGAAGGTTGATTTACAGATTTGTTTTGAGGAAGATGATCATCAGATTCGTTTTAATTTTCAGCTGAAAGCTTCTTAGTTTAGATAAGAAAATATAAAAAGAAATATAGATGAGAACATATGTTTTATATAGAATAAAATGATTTAACAAATAAAAGAAAAACAAAATTACCTCATTTTGACATTTGTCATTATAGTGGTTAATTAGTTAACACTTGTTATAACAAAGCATTTGGAGAATTACACATGTCTTTTTATTTAATTTATATTTACTTTAAGTGTAAATAAATCTTTTTCTTTATTTTCTTAAACACTTATTACTTATCTATTTATATATATAAAGATAACTTTTTAAAGAACTAACCAATTATACTTATAAATAAAAGCTTATACATATATATTTAAAATCTAAAACTATTTAAATATTACCTCTTTTGAATTTCAAATTCAAATTCAAATTATATTCTTAAAATCCAATTTAAAGTAAATTTAAAACAACACATCCAATTTGAAAATAACAATCTTATTTTATTAAGGTCTTTTTATTATAAAAACAATACTTTATTAATATTGTTTGAAATTAACATATTTATCAATTTTAAAATAATTTATAAAGGAGATTATAAACTACTACTATTTATTAAATGAATTAACATCTCATATTTAAATTGTATTTTAAACTTTATATATATATATTCAAATCATATTTAAAAGCTATATTCAAAAATAAAATAAAACAATCTTTTTGCTAATTAATTTAAATTTAAACTTAAGCTAAAATCAATTTAAATCAATTAACAGTTACCTTGAGTATTTTAAAACTATATTGTTATTTATTTAAATAGCTTTTAAAAGCTTATATTGATTAATCCTAATTTCCAATTTATCAATATATATTAGAATTTAAAAACAAGATCTTATTTATTTTAAATTTTAAATCCAAGCTTATCTATTTACAATATATACAATTAAATATATATATTATAAATAGAAATCATTTTATTAGAAAAATTCACTAATTAAATATTTATTTAATTAGATTATTAATTCAATTTAAATTTTATTATCAAAAATTATCAATCAATTTAATTATTTAAACAGATTATTAAATTGATATTACCCTAAATTTCCGGGATATTACATTCCTTCCCCCTTAAAATAATTTCGTCCCCGAAATTTAAAACAAAGGTAATTTAATAATCTATTTAAATCACAAGCATATATTATTATCTATATGCTAACAACAATAGCAAACAATTCTCCCAATCAAACAATTCTAATTATCCAGATAAAATTCTGGATAAAATTTCCTCGAGTTTCCCCAGGTATATATATATCAGGATACTCGCTCTACAGAATCCAACAAACAATACTACTAAGCTATAGAGCTTCTACTCTTCTAGATCTACAGAACTAAACAAGATATCAGACTACAGACGAGTCTGACTTAACAACCAAATCTTCCAGAACTGCTGGTTCCAAAACCAGAGATAGATCAAACACGTACTCCCTCAGAGATACGTAAAACACAATGAATTCCAGTTATCCAAACTGACAATTCAATCCAGTAGATCAAAGCACTTATCCAAATTAGATCACAGAAAAGATCCAAAACAATTCGGAGCTGACTTTCCAGACTTACCAAATCTTATTGTTCCCTTTAACCAGAGAAAAACTTCACAACCACGAAGTCTCCAATTTCGAATTTCAAATTCTATCGTCTCTTATCCACAAAATCCTTCAGACGATCCTGAGCTGTCTACAGATCTTTCCTGATCAACTCAACCTTCGCTGATGCTTCTAGCAATAACTGGACCAGAAATAACCCAATCAACAATGATCCTCTCAAGATCTACCAATAATCCAAAACACAACTCTACTTCACCATATCAGTAGACTGAACTAACTTCTCCTATCTGGAAAAGATAAACAGGAGCACTTGCCAAACTGCTCCCGCTGCACCACTCTGATCTGGAGTAGAAATGAAAATGCTGATGATGAACACAAGCACAGACTGGACAACACATTCCAGAAAATATCGGATAACTCAAAAGAATACTCAAACTATCGCAAGTCACTTTTGCGATCCACCCAGCCAAATAAAACTGTTCTCTCTTTACCAATCAGAACAGTTCACACTTGACTATCCAATTCATCGAAGAAATAGATTCTCTCTGCTGCTTCTGAACTTCACCTTCAGAAAAACTTCTGCCGAAAACAGAACACTCCGAGCTGCACTACTGCCACAGATGCCACAGACTTCTCAATCCAAAGTTCTTCGAGAAATTCGGACTTCAAACAGAACAAAAACATCTTGCTGAACTCAGCCTCGACACCGAAGCAGACACACTTCATTAACTTGTTCCAAAGAAAACATCTTCGGGAACATCCATAGTCACTGCATCTCATCACGCAGCTACTTCTTCCAGAAGTATCAAGATACCATCACTCGCTTCTGTCCAACCGACAGCTCCAACTTTACTCATCCAAACTACAAAGATAAACTCCGAACCATAACAGTTTCCTTCGGAGATCGATGAAATTCTTTACCACAGTAAAGTTTACTCGAGACGGTATTAGGTTTACAGTCTCGACAAATATACTTCCAACCTCAACACTCAGACTCCTAATCTTAGATGATAAATTATTATCATCTCAACCAATCATTATAAATACCATATACTTTTAAAATGATACTTTTTATATATAGAAAATATATCTGGGTAAAATTATTTCACCTTCCCTTTTTAAAACAATATTGTGTCCGTTGGCCTGGTCCAAGTGTTTAGAGATCCCTATCAATAACGGTAGCTACTCATATTGACCAGAATCCATATACCACTTAACCGATCAATTAACACAATATAAAACCATTTTATATAACTAACAAATACGCGCTCCCGTATATATATATATACACTCGGACTCAAACAGGTTGCTACAGATCCTGTCTCTAATGAACAATCCTTCCGAACCTAGGTATTCACTCAACCTAGTGTTCTGATATTCACTTAACCAAAAGCTTAGGCATTCGCTCAACCTATGCTCCGATACCACTGTAACGACCACGACTTTCTCTCCACAGAAAGTCGCATCGTTAATAAGAAAGAAAGAGGTAGAAAATAGAAAAGAAGAGAAGAAAGAAGAAACAACAACAACGATCTCACAGCGGAACGAATAAATTATATTAATAACATAAAGAAACTATTACATAGTATACAACACTTATCAGAGTTTACACAACTATACAACACATTCTAGACAGTTATAAACATCTGTCTAGATATTACAACTCAAATACAATACAAGACTCTAACACAGATATCAACACAGCGGAATACTATATCTACGAACACCGAAGCCTCCTGCTCCATTGCTCCTCCACAATTTCGTCAAAGCTAAACCTGAATCCCTTGGCTACTCGTAAAAATTTGAGTACCCAAGAGTTTATAAAACAGAAATAAACAACTTGGGTCAGACATGGGTCTGGTGTGAGTAACAGGTTAAGCTTGCTTAACTTCAAAACCTTTAGAAAGAAAAGGTATCACGTAAGACTCCCCACAAATAAACATGGGTAAGTTTTTACCTTACGCTAACCAAAACATTTGATAGGAAATCTGATTTTATTATAATAGGGTCTAGGGTTTTCAAGTAAAATATAGAAATAGCTGAAATGCTTACATCTCACATTCCAACATAGCTGGGCACAACTAATACGTACGACACTTATTGGAGTTTGGATTCCATACAATGGCAGGGCTACTGGGGTACCGCCCGTCACAGTACGTGGCCTAGATCACCGTACCGAGGAGTACGCCCGCTCCCCTGCAACACAAAGCCGGAACCATCCCTTACTGGATAATTCCGAACAAGACAATCCCGTAGTTGGCGCGACCAACCACACACTAAGCCGAATAAAAGAAAAGGGACCTCTAGACAGGGATCTATCTTGCTCTCAGTGGGTGCTACCCACGAAGCCTTGCTGCACCTCCCCTGTTTTAGCCATTCCCGGTTGATGAGGCTTGAGGTTACGATTACCTTTAATCAGAACATATCACTTAGAATGCTCATCGTCCGCCTGACGATGTGCTGAAAGCATTCAATCCATACAAGTTCGTTCCGGGTTCGAACGAAACCGAAGGCATTATCTCGTTACACTCGTTTTGGAATCACCCTCAGAGTTAACGACAATAATCCTTGCACTCTGAATCTTCATCTTCACTTGATTCACGACCTATCGTTAATTTGGATCGATGTGGTATTCGGGTCTCCAGACCTGGAAATCCGGTATACGGAAACCCGATCCCGGTCTCATCGAAATCCAAAACGTATCTTTTAAAGGCCAAGTTGTTTTAAGGTTAAAACAAATTCAATTCTTATCTATATACACAAAGATAGATAATTCACAATAGATAATCTACATTATCATTTCAATTCAACCAAACATCCATATCATAAATCAGCATATATCTCATCAGAGATATCAATCAATGCAAAGCATCATTCATCCATTCATAAGTAATGATTTATACCATTTTTAATTAATTTAAAATGAATTTAAATTAATTACTTCATTTTATAAATCCTGCTTACTTAACCATTAATTAATTAAAATCAATTAATTATTCTCTAATTACCCTTTAATTTCATTCATGTAATTTATCCTTTAATTAATTACTCAAATTAATTATCCTCAACCATTATAGTAATTAACCTTTAATTACTTCATTTAATTAATTAACTATAATTAATTAAATTAATCAACTATAATTAATTACATTAATCCTTAATTAATTACATTAATTAATCACTTCATTTATTAATTATTCCTTAATTAATCAATTCTTAATTACCTCATTAATTATATTAATTAATGATCCTTAATTACATTTTATCATTGATTAATTACATTAAGTAATTAATCTTTAATTAAACCATAATTTATTAATCACTATTGATTAATCACATTCAGTAATTAACTACTCTTAATTACTTCTTTAAATAAATTAATTATTCCTTAATTAATCTCTTAATTAATCCCTTGATTAATTCCATTAAGTAATTAACTTCCCTTAATTACTCTACTAATTACATCAGTAATTATCCATTAATTACTTTCCTAAGTAATTAATCTTCATTAAATTACATTAAGTAATTATACTTCACAAATCATTAAATGATTATTTTAAATTAATTAAACTTAATTAATTAACTTAAACTAATCAAATTAATCTGAATTAATTACAATGAGTAATTAATTTCTTAATTACTTCCCATTAATTAATGATATTAAACAATTTCACAAATGATTAATCTTAATTAATTAATCTATTTAATTATCACAATTAATCACATTAATTAATTACTTATTTAACCCAAGTTAATGGTCTACATTAACTATTCTTTAATTATTTTTCTTAAATAATTAAACTTTAACGAACCATTATTAATTAAAATTAATTAATTCTAATTACCAATAAATTAATATCTAATTTCTTAATTAATTAAGCATCTAACAATAACTTAATTAATCTTTAATTACTTGACTAATTTATTTCTAACCATTAATTAATAATCTTAACTTATTCTAATTAATGATCCTTAATTCAAATTAATTAGCCTTTAATTAATTTGATTAAATCTTAATTATCTTTAAGATAACACTTTATTCCTATTAATGATTAAAATATCATTAATAAAGTATTTAAACCAATTTACCTTTAAATTTACATTTAAATTTCATTTTTTATTAAGATTTAAAATGAAGACAATTTAACTTTATTTAATTAAAAGAAATTTAAAACTAAATTCATTTTAAATTCAAATCAATTTAAAATACTCTTTAAATTGTTTAAAACACTTTTAAATTTAAAACTTCTTTTTATTTCAAAATTGAAATGCATATTAACTTTGATTCCAGATTAATCTCTAGATTTATAAACCTATCTTCAATTTAAAACTTTATTTTTTTAAAATTCAAATTACTTAACCCCTTATAAAGTAGTTAAATAAATTCAAATTTTAAAAAATATTATCTTATTTGAAAACTGAGATTTTTAGCTTAAATTTCAGAAAACAACTAGATTTAAACTTAATTTAAACTATACATTTTCATTTAAACTTAGCTTTTAAATTTTATTTTAAAATTTAAAAACTAGAAACAGGTCTCTGGTAAAACCTGTACAACATCTAACTCGAGACACCCCTTCAAAACCACGAGAGCTACTTCGAGTCTCCACCCAGAATTCACGAGTACCGCTTCGAGTCTCTTCTTCCCCAAAACACACAGATTACCCAACATATACGTGCACGTGCACAGTTCATCTGCGATGCTCCGACCATCGCTGCTGACGCCTACAAGTCGGCGACGATCTTCTCACTGGATTTCTACCACCCAGAGCCACGATCATGCTTGAATTCGAAAACGAGCTATTCAACTTGCCTGGAACAAAAGCCTTCGAACCACCCAAAGCCTGGAATCCCACATCGCTCTCGAGATTCCGGTTATCAGATCGCCTGAAAATCGATCAGCACCTTCACCCACGTCCACGCTTCCATCTCCCTAAGTCCTGTAGAACACGATCCAACATAGGAACCGTGACGATCAAATATACCTAATCTACCCAAACTAGGGCTACAGATTTCAATCTTCCATCACAACTACCATGATGATGAATTCGCCTTCCTGGTAATTTTTCTTGACTCTCCTATCACTTCCCTACTTCCAGGAACAAACCCGACCATTCCGTCCTCTTTAGATCATCTAAATCACTCAAAATACAAAATTGTTCAAATCTCAAACTGCTCCTTCATTCTCTTTCTAAAAATCATGACTTTAGTTTTAAAAATCAAGTCTTTGATTAAGGTTTCAGATCATATACCTGACTTAATAAATTAGGATGTTTGAATTTTTCTTTATTCTAAGTTAACTCTGTTCTTCTTAAGTTTCCAGAGACATTCAAGTTTTATTCTAACTTGATTAACATTTTAAACTCTACTTCATGATTTACCAAACAACTTTTGTTTGAAATCCTAATTCTAACAGAGATTAGTTGGAAGAATTGGAATTTAGATCTAAATTTTAAACTGAGAACTTTAAACAGAGATGATCAACTGATACAACCAAACATACACATAGTATCTTCATTCATACATACATGTAACTAGATCTAAAACAAACATGCATACATAATTTCAAACATGCACCACAATTTTATTTCAGATATTTTACCACACAAATCAAATTTATCTGTTTTTAAAAATCTAAGTTACTCACCTGTTTTGTTTTTGAAATAGCGTTTAAATCTTTAAAACTTGAGTGCCCCTGCTTTTGATTTGAAAACTTGAACTGTTTTAAAACTGGAAATTTGCATTGCCATTTGCTCTTGAACTTTAAACTTGAATTTACAGATGAATTTCTGCTTGCTTCTGTCTGCATTTCAGGTTGGAAAGAATTGCATGCAAGCTGAAATGATCCTACTTCTCTGTTTTGATTTAAATTTCATGCTTTTGATTTTTGTTTCCAGATTGAAGAAAAGAGTTCAGGCTTTTGATTTGAAGAGAACTTGCAGGCTTTTGATTCACATTTTTGTTTTGAGGAGTAACACTCACTGATTTTTGTTTTGAAGAGTTTCTTATTCTATTTGTTTTCAAGTTTTGTTGATCTGAGATTACTTCATTTGATTTTGGAAAATGCATTACAGATCTTTGCTTTTGATAAATTTTGGTTTGAGGAAGGTTGATTTACAGATTTGTTTTGAGGAAGATGATCATCAGATT
This sequence comes from Allium fistulosum, assembly GCA_030737815.1. Classification (NCBI taxonomy): domain Eukaryota; kingdom Viridiplantae; phylum Streptophyta; class Magnoliopsida; order Asparagales; family Amaryllidaceae; genus Allium; species Allium fistulosum. Next base: position 995,946,384 of record CM060907.1, read on the forward strand.
CGTTTTAATTTTCAGCTGAAAGCTTCTTAGTTTAGATAAGAAAATATAAAAAGAAATATAGATGAGAACATATGTTTTATATAGAATAAAATGATTTAACAAATAAAAGAAAAACAAAATTACCTCATTTTGACATTTGTCATTATAGTGGTTAATTAGTTAACACTTGTTATAACAAAGCATTTGGAGAATTACACATGTCTTTTTATTTAATTTATATTTACTTTAAGTGTAAATAAATCTTTTTCTTTATTTTCTTAAACACTTATTACTTATCTATTTATATATATAAAGATAACTTTTTAAAGAACTAACCAATTATACTTATAAATAAAAGCTTATACATATATATTTAAAATCTAAAACTATTTAAATATTACCTCTTTTGAATTTCAAATTCAAATTCAAATTATATTCTTAAAATCCAATTTAAAGTAAATTTAAAACAACACATCCAATTTGAAAATAACAATCTTATTTTATTAAGGTCTTTTTATTATAAAAACAATACTTTATTAATATTGTTTGAAATTAACATATTTATCAATTTTAAAATAATTTATAAAGGAGATTATAAACTACTACTATTTATTAAATGAATTAACATCTCATATTTAAATTGTATTTTAAACTTTATATATATATATTCAAATCATATTTAAAAGCTATATTCAAAAATAAAATAAAACAATCTTTTTGCTAATTAATTTAAATTTAAACTTAAGCTAAAATCAATTTAAATCAATTAACAGTTACCTTGAGTATTTTAAAACTATATTGTTATTTATTTAAATAGCTTTTAAAAGCTTATATTGATTAATCCTAATTTCCAATTTATCAATATATATTAGAATTTAAAAACAAGATCTTATTTATTTTAAATTTTAAATCCAAGCTTATCTATTTACAATATATACAATTAAATATATATATTATAAATAGAAATCATTTTATTAGAAAAATTCACTAATTAAATATTTATTTAATTAGATTATTAATTCAATTTAAATTTTATTATCAAAAATTATCAATCAATTTAATTATTTAAACAGATTATTAAATTGATATTACCCTAAATTTCCGGGATATTACAGAACCATCGTAGTTTGTTTTATACTAGAATTGAATATGTCGATGGGAGTAAATAAACAAAGATTGAAGAGAGAAAAGAATATATATACCACTCCTATCGAGATAACCAATACTTCTGTAAGGCCTAACTACGGATGGCCGCTCCTATCCAGTCTTATTCTTCTTAATAATAGACAGTATTTCTTTTAATACTCTTTGTTATTGTGAGTATAGAGGTGGGGCGTCACAGTTGGTATCAGAGCGAGGGGTTTATGGACATAATATAGAACATAACTTAGATGGAACATGTGTTACAACTAATTGTTGATGTTTTTATTTGTGCTTTGAGTCAAAACTAAAGTTTTGAAATTATGATGAAATTTTTAAATATCTTTATTTAAAAATAATAGTGAAATTGGGTTTTGATGATTGATTAATTTGTGTTCTGTTTATCAGAGTGCGCAGCGGAAACAGTAGGGCTGTCTTCACTGTGTACGGCTGATAACCGTTTTGATTTAGAAATCAAAATATGAAAATGAAATAAATTTCATTGTGTTGTTACATAGATGTATTTATTTTTGTTTTCTTTGAAAATTTCGAATCCAATTTGAGGATCCGAAGCGATTGCAGTTATGTGATTTTGTTGAGATTTTTGCTGTTTCAAATATATCTTCATTGAAGATATAATCGAGTGATTTCTTTGCTCATCTTTTGGTGTGCGTGCAAATATGAGTTGCACGTTACTGCATTGATTTTATGTTGAATCGATGTTTGGTTTTAAGACGTATTCTGTTGCCGTTATTTTATAACGGGATTTTTCACTGGTATTATTTTGATGAGATTCTGACACATAAAAATTACTGTCGCTTTGACTTCAGTAACCGTCAGATTTAAAGTGGATTTTCAAGCGGTTATTCCGCAATGCTGATTTGATATCCGTTTTTACGATGTTTTGTGAAGTGCGATTTCCTTATCGAAATTGCTACAGATGTTGCTGTTTTAATCACGTGTTTTGAAAATTATTTTTAAAATAAAATTGTTTTAAATTTTTTACAGTTTGCGCTTTCAAAAGAATGAGGAAGCGATTTAAACGCTTCAGCAAAATTGAGGACTATGAACCCTCACTTTTACTGATTTGCTTAATTCCGGACTTGTCCGTTTGAGAACGTAAAATGTTGTTTAGTTAAAATACATAATTTTGCACTTTCAAGGAAACGATGAAGAGAATTAAACGATTTAGTAAAACACGTGGTATGGGACATGTGCGTTTGCTACTTTGGTTAATTCCGGACTCGTTAATTGAAACATCTGCTGTTTGATGATTCTGATGATTTGTTGGGCTTTCGGGCCACTCTGCTGGACCTTCGGGTCATCTAATGGACCTTCGGGTCATCTGATGGACCTTCGGGTCATCTGATGGACCTTCGGGTCATCTGATGGACCTACGGGTCAAATACCAGTACCAGACCTTTGGGTCATATGTTGGACCTTCGAGTCATTTGTTGGGCGCCAAAATTATGATGACGGTACTTGGTACGCTTCGGCCATATGTTGTTGCATGTGCGGCGTAGCTAAAACTCGCCATCTGCTGGGATCGATCCACCTTTTATGTTCATTTTCTAGTCATCTTAATTGATTTCTAGATATTTGTGTTTCTAATTATCTGCAGGTAATTAGATATTTGTTGATTTGAGATTTCTAATTATCGTTTTTGATAATTAGATATTTGTTGATTTGAGTTCTAATTATCTTTGTTGATAATTAGATATTTGTGATTTCTAATTATCTTTGTTGATAATTAGATATTTGTTGTTTTCTGATTATCGTTTTTGATAATTAGATATTTGTTGATTTGAGATTTCTAATTATCGTTTTTGATAATTAGATATTTGTTGATTTGAGTTCTAATTATCTTTGTTGATAATTAGATATTTGTGATTTCTAATTATCTTTGTTGATAATTAGATATTTGTTGTTTTCTGATTATCGTTTTGGATAATTAGATATTTGTTGATTTGAGTTCTAACTATCTTTGTTGATAATTAGATATTTGTGATTTCTAATTATCTTTGTTGATAATTAGATATTTGTTGTTTTCTGATTATCGTTTTTGATAATTAGATATTTGTTGATTTGAGATTTCTAATTATCGTTTTTGATAATTAGATATTTGTTGATTTGAGTTCTAATTATCTTTGTTGATAATTAGATATTTGTGATTTCTAATTATCTTTGTTGATAATTAGATATTTGTGATTTCTAATTATCTTTGTTGATAATTAGATATTTGTTGTTTTATGATTATCGTTTTTGATAATTAGATATTTGTTGATTTGAGATTTCTAATTATCGTTTTTGATAATTAGATATTTGTTGATTTGAGTTCTAATAATCTTTGTTGATAATTAGATATTTGTGATTTCTAATTATCTTTGTTGATAATTAGATATTTGTGATTTCTGATTATCGTTTTTGATAATTAGATATTTGTGATGTCTGATTATTGTTTTTGATAATTAGATATTTGTGTTTCTGATTATCGTTTTGGATAATTAGATATTTGTGTTTTCTGATTATCATTTTTGATAATTAGATTTTGTTGAGAATTTGTGAATTTCTTTTATGAAATTAAAAGATTTCTTTAGCGTTTGTGTTCTTGACCTTTATTTTTCTAGCTTAACCAGTTTATGTTAGAAAAATAATTGTTATTAACGACTTTAATTATGAAAATTGCGGGGACGCAATTTTTATAAGGAGGGGAGTCTGTAACAACCCGAGGTTTTGCACCGATTAATTATCGTCATTAGACGATAAAATTTTGCTAGCTAATTGCTGTTGGGCGTTTTAATCGGTTAAAATTATTTTAAAAACTTTTTAAATGTTATGTGGGCTTTAAATATTGATTATTGGCCCACGTTTCTTTTTGTTGCCGTGATAATTATCTAGACCCGTTCCTCCACCCCCATTCATTATCTCTTCGCAGGCCCTAACCAAAATAAACGAAACAATGGCTGCTAGGGTTTTTGACTCCGCTCGATTTCTTAAGGGCCACTGCTTCGTCTCTGATCTGTTCGATCTTTGGATGTGCTCTTCGATGATAAGGTGAGTGATTTTCACTCATGCCTCTAATTCGGTCTTATGTTTATATAGGGTTCGTATCCCTATTTTCTCGTTCATATATATTTGTTTGAATATGTCAATAATTTATCTCGGCCGTTTGATGTTGCTTGAATGTTTGAGATGATTCCTGACTTTGTCAATTTCGTATATTTTGTTGTTCCATTACTTGATACTCACGGCTTGGGTTGATGTCGTGATTGCCACGGCTTTGAATCTTGTTTGACGATGTTGTTTTTCTGTAGCATTGATTTCAAAAACTGTTGCTTTGATTTTGGACTGCATATTTCGTTTGGACTTTGGCTTTGAAACATTTTCAATGCTCGACACTGGTTATTTTTGTTCATCCCTGACTTCGGCTTTGACCTGAATTTGCTGTTCGATTTTTGCCTTGCCTTTATTTGAATGGCTTCGACTTGATTGACTTTGTTCGAACTTGCCACCATGGTTATTGATTTTCCCTCTGTGACTTCGACACTGTCACTGCTTCCATGTTGTATTCAGTTTGTATTAATCTATCTGATGTGCATCTTGAAACTTGACTCGACATTGACTCTGTTCAAACACTCACTGCTTTGTACTGGTGCACTTGAACATGGTCATTTTAAACTTGGTTGCTTCTTTGTACTGTGCTCTGTTGGGTATTACTCATTAGAGATAGAGTCAGTAGTACTCTAGAATGAGTTGAGTGTAATAATAGATACGAGTGCGTATTTGTTAGTGAATATAAAATTGTTTTATATTGTGTTTGCTTATCCGTTGAGATGTTTATGAATTTTGGTCGGTATGTGGGACGCCATATTATCGATAGAGATTTCTAAATACTTAAACGAGGCAAGACGACATAGTATTGTTTTTAAATAGGGTGAATGAAATAATTTTATCCAAAACTATTTTTGGTATAGAAAAGAAATCATTTTCTATGAATTATCATAGTATATGGATGTTTGTTTGTTAGGAAAGTGATAATATTGAAATGTAATCATTATTATATGAAATTGAATAAGAAATTCAAATCGTAACTCCAAAGTTAAGAAATAAAATTTATATACAAATGAAATTTGAGAATATAAATTATAAATGTGATTTGTAATTTAAAACGGAATTCCAGAGAAGTATTTGGAAATGTTTTGAAAGGAGTTTGAAAATTTTGGTGATTTGGAAAGTTTAAATCATTTTTGAGTTGAAAATGAATTTCGAAGGATTTGAAAAGTATTTTGGAGAGATGAAAGCTCTAAACTCTTTTCGGTCGCTGGAAAATAATTCGGATGATGATCGCGACATCACCGGTGTTCATTTTCGGGTTTCCAAAAGAGGAATTGTTGCCAAATTGTTTTAAATGGAAGTTGTTTGGAAAATTTGGGTTTTTGTTTTGGAAATTCAAATGGAATTTGAATTGTTTTCAAAAAAAATGGTTTTGGAAAATGTTATTAAGACTCTAGAATGCTATATAAAAATATTTATGAGAATAATAAATGAGTTGATAACTTATACAATGTGTTGTGAATTTAGGTCGAATAAAATTTAACTTAAGGAATTATGAGTTAAATTAAAGTAAGTATAAGTGAATCAATAAAAATCAAAGTAGTAATTTTTGAATATAAGTTATATAACTTATAAAATGAGAAAAAAATAGAAGTGAAACGAATTGTTAAAAAGTGGTGTGTACATCACTGTTTCAGTTCTGTTTACTTGTGTAGTTGCCTTGTACATGTTGAGTTATTACTCTGGCCTGTTTCATGTTGCATGTACTTTGATCTTGTTTCAATGATGCATTATGTTGTTTCAGTTGTCTGCACTATGTACTCGAGTCTAATTCATGTAGTCTTGTATCTTGATTCATGTATATTGTGACTGCACACCTGTCTGAAGCACTTTTGTACAGTCTGGTTGCTTCACAGTGCATTATTGATGTTCAGTCTGGACATTTGAACTGTGTTTGCATTGTTGCCATATCGACTTATTCCTTGTCATCGTGATGCATTGGGTTTGATATTGAACTGCAGTTGTATTGCTTCATGCCTGAACTTGTATTTGGCTGTAGCCCTTTTTGTCACTGTTGCATACGTGTTGACTTCATATATTTGTCATTGAGTAGTTGAGGTTGCTTTAAGCTCTGGTCAACATGTATATATGCTGCACTGGGGTTTGTCTTCATGTACAGTGTGCTTTGTACCTGTAGTCTTCACTTTGGTCTGTTTCACTGTCATGTGTATATATGTGCACTTCATTCATTTGTCTACATGTATGTGATTTCATCTTGTACATCTCCGTCTGGAGTAGTTCTGAACTGCTGTGGCTATACTTTTGTTGTCACTGCATGATTGAAACTGTTGTACCTGTTAGTGTTTCACTTGAAGTGATTTGGTCGAGTCTGGAGTTGCTCTAAGCCCATTTTTGGTTTGCATTGAAATTAAGTCTTCATTTGATAGTTGTCAGTTGCATGCTGTTTCATTTGTTTTTGCTTGGTCGACACTTGCTCATCCAAGCTTTCACTTGAATGTGCAATCTGTAGTTGTGTTGTACTGATTTGATATTTGCTTCAATTTAGTTTGGTTCACCTTGAACTTGATCTCGAGTTGGTGCCATTTGCTTTTGATTCATTGAGCTTTTGTGTATTTCATCACTGTAGTGTTTGCAGTTGTGTTGAGTCATGATAGCCGTGACTTGACCCCTGCAGTTTCGACTTGCTGTTAGTATTTGGTGTTGTGATGATATCAGATGTTGTAGTGGCGAGGCAGTACACGCGAGCGTGTACTGCAGCCCTATCAGAATTGACGTTTTAATTGATATTTCAATTGCTTGAATTGTTTCGTGTGTTCAATTCAATATTTTTAAATTGTATTTTGATTTGATTTAATTTGCTCATATTGTTGCTATCTAATTATCTACTGGATAATTAGATTATGTGTTTTCTAATTATCGTATCGATAATTAGATATTGTTGTTTCTGTTGCTTTACTGGCTTGGGTTTTGCTTTGGCCACTTGCTGTTAATTGTTGTTTGGGCAATTCTGTTGTTTTCTAAATTATCTTCATTGATAATCTTTTCATTTATCTTTGTTGATGATTTGAATTTGCTGATTTGTTGTTTAACACTGTTTCGTGTTATATCTACCGTTATCCGATTCTCTTATTGAAGGGTTGGATATACGAGATTTATTGTGACTGTCGTCTATTGATTATTTAATTATTATTGCTTCCGTGCATTAATAACTGAGTTTGAATTAGACTGACCCGCGTATTATTTTCTTTTGAATTTAATACTCGGGTCAGACCGAGTTATTTTAGGTTGTTGATATCTTGCTTTGGGTTACTGCTTGAGCTATGAAGTCTCTTCATATCTTTTGGAGTAGTCGTTGTCATAGTATAGGATGATATGTATTCATGTATATTATTTACAATAATGTACTTGTATATGTAACTTCCAGTGTCGACAGTTGTAGTTGTATCATATGTATTGTATCACATGTATTGTAACTGACTTCAGTTATATATATATATATATATATATATATGAGATTTTATATTATCTGTGTTCCGCATTTAGCTTATCTGTGTTATTATTATATATGTTGTCCTAAACTATTATGAACCATCGTAGTTCGTTTTATACTAGAATTGAATATGTCGATGGGAGTAAATAAACAAAGATTGAAGAGAGAAAAGAATATATATACCACTCCTATCGAGATAACCAATACTAGTGTAAGGCCTAACTATGGATGGCCGCTCCTATCCAGCCCAATTCTTCGTAATAACATACAGTATTTCTTTTAATACTCTTTGTTATTGTGAGCATAGAGGTGGGGCGTCACAGTTGGTATCAGAGCGAGGGGTTTATGGACATAATATAGAACATAACTTAGATGGAACATGTGTTATAACTAATTGTTGATGTTTTTATTTGTGCTTTGAGTCAAAACTAAAGTTTTGAAATTATGATGAAATTTTTAATTATCTTTATTTAAAAATAATAGTGAAATTGGGTTTTGATGATTGATTAATTTGTGTTCTGTTTATCAGAGTGCGCAGCGGAAACAGTAGGGCTGTCTTCACTGTGTACGGCTGATAACCGTTTTGATTTAAAAATCAAAATATGAAAATGAAATAAATTTCATTATTCTGTTACATAGATGTATTTATTTTTGTTTTCTTTGAAAATTTCGAATCCAATTTGAGGATCCGAAGAGATTGCAGTTATGTGATTTTGTTAAGATTTTTGCTGTTTCAAATATATCTTCATTGAAGATATAATCGAGTGATTTCTTTGCTCATCTTTTGGTGTGCGTGCAAATATGAGTTGCACGTTACTGCATTGATTTTATGTTGAACCGATTTTTGGTTTTAAGACGTATTCTGTTGCCGTTATTTTATAACGGGATTTTTCACTGGTATTATTTTGATGAGATTCTGACGCATAAAAATTACTGTCGCTTTGACTTCAGTAACCGTCAGATTTAAAGTGGATTTTCAAGCGGTTATTTCGCAATGCTGATTTGATATCTGTTTTTACGATGTTTTGTGAAGTGCGATTTCCTTATTGAAATTGCTACAGATGTTGCAGTTTTAATCACGTGTTTTGAAAATTGTTTTTAAAATAAAATTGTTTTAAAAATTTTACAGTTTGCGCTTTCAAAAGAATGAGGAAGCGATTTAAACGCTTCAGCAAAATTGAGGACTATGAACCCTCACTTTTACTGATTCGCTTAATTCCGGACTTGTCCATTTGAGAACGTAAAATGTTGTTTATTTAAAATACACAATTTTGCACTTTCAAGGAAACGATGAAGAGAATTAAATGATTTAGTAAAACACGTTGTATGGGACATGTGTGTTTGCTATTTTGGTTAATTCTGGACTCGTTAATTGAAACATTTGCTGTTTGATGATTCTGATGATTTGTTGGGCTTTCGGGCCACTCTGTTGGACCTTCGGGTCAAATACCAGTACCAGACCTTCGGGTCATATATTGGACCTTCGAGTCATTTGTTGGGCGCCAAAATTATGATGATGGTACTTGGTAGGCTTCGGCCATATGTTGTTGCACGTGCGGCGTAGCTAAAACTCGCCATCTGCTGGGATCGATCCAACTTTTATGTTGATTTTCTAGTCATCTTAATTGATTTCTAGATATTTGTGTTTCTAATTATCTGTAGGTAATTAGATATTTGTTGATTTGAGATTTCTAATTATCGTTTTTGATACTTAGATATTTGTTGATTTGAGTTCTAATTATCTTTGTTGATAATTAGATATTTGTGATTTCTAATTATCTTTGTTGATAATTAGATATTTGTTGTTTTCTGATTATCGTTTTTGATAATTAGATATTTGTTGATTTGAGATTTCTAATTATCGTTTTTGATAATTAGATATTTGTTGATTTGAGTTCTAATTATCTTTGTTGATAATTAGATATTTGTGATTTCTAATTATCTTTGTTGATAATTAGATATTTTTTGTTTTCTGATTATCGTTTTGGATAATTAGATATTTGTTGATTTGAGTTCTAATTATCTTTGTTGATAATTAGATATTTGTTGATTTGAGATTTCTAATTATCGTTTTTGATAATTAGATAATTGTTGATTTGAGTTCTAATTATCTTTGTTGATAATTAGATATTTGTGATTTCTAATTATCTTTGTTGATAATTAGATATTTGCTGTTTTCTGATTATCGTTTTTGATAATTAGATATTTGTTGATTTGAGATTTCTAATTATCGTTTTTGATAATTAGATATTTGTTGATTTGAGTTCTAATTATCTTTGTTGATAATTAGACATTTGTGATTTCTAATTATCATTGTTGATAATTAGATATTTGTGATTTCTGATTATCGTTTTGATAATTAGATATTTGTGATTTCTGATTATTGTTTTTGATAATTAGATATTTGTGTTTCTGATTATCGTTTTGGATAATTAGATATTTGTGTTTTCTGATTATCGTTTTTGATAATTAGATTTTGTTGAGAATTTGTGAATTTCTTTTATGAAATTAAAAGATTTCTTTGGCATTTGTGTTCTTGACCTTTATTTTTCTACCTTAACTAGTTTATGTTAGAAAAATAATTGTTATTGACGACTTTAATTATGAAAATTGCGGGGACGCAATTTTTATAAGGAGGGGAGTCTGTAACAACCCGAGGTTTTGCACCGATTAATTATCGTCATTAGACGATAAAATTTTGCTAGCTAATTGTTGTTGGGCATTTTAATCGGTTAAAATTCTTTTAAAAACTTGTTAAATGTTATGTGGGCTTTAAATATTGATTATTGGCCCATGTTTCTTTTTGTTGCCGTGATAATTATCTAGACCCGTTCCTCCACCCCCATTCATTATCTCTTCGCAGGCCCTAACCAAAATAAATGAAACAATGGCTGCTAGGGTTTTTGACTCCGCTTGATTTCTTGAGGGCCATGGCTTCGTCTCTGATCTGTTCGATCTTTGGATGTGCTCTTCGATGATAAGGTGAGTGATTTTCACTCACGCCTCTAATTCGATCTTATGTTTATATAGGGTTCGTATCCCTATTTTCTCGTTCGTATATATTTGTTTGAATATGTCAATAATTTATCTCGGCCGTTTGATGTTGCTTGAATGTTTGAGATGATTCCTGACTTTGTCAATTTCGTATATTTTGTTGTTCCATTACTTGATACTCACGGCTTGGGTTGATGTCGTGATTGCCACGGCTTTGAATCTTGTTTGACGATGTTGTTTTTCTGTAGCATTGATTTCAAAAACTAAAGCTTTGATTTTGGACTGCATATTTCTTTTTGACTTTGGCTTTGAAACATTTTCAATGCTCAGCACTGGTTATTTGTGTTCATCCCTGACTTCGGCTTTGACCTGAATTTTCTGTTCGATTTTTGCCTTGCCTTTATTTGAATGGCTTTAACTTGATTGACTTTGTTCGAACTTGCCACCATGGTTATTGATTTTCCCTCTGTGACTTCGACACTGTCACCGCTTCCATGTTGTATTCTGTTTGCACAAAAAATGGACAAACACCTCAAAGTCGTTTGATTTAGTAGATCTTATGTTGTTCTTAGTGATTTGGGTGATTTATGCAAATATATGAAAAGCAGGGGCTAAACTGTAAAAAGACACGCAGATTTATAGTGGTTCAGCCAGAATGTGCCTACGTCCACTTTATATGTTATTTCTCTTCTCTTGTTTTGATTACAAGTACAAAGCTTTGATACAAGTAAAAGAAAGTTGTTTGAAAGTTCTGTTCGTGCTTGAGCTCTCAAAACTTGTCCCCATTGTTGTACCCCTGCCCCTCTATTTATAGAGTGAGGCTGAGGGCAGGGGTCTTGGATGTACATAGCTGCTGGTGGGCCTGGGATGATGTAATCTGGCCTGGTAGCGTTGGTTCGGAGATGTTTGGAGTGTAGAGTGGACCGGTTGTAGGTGATTCGGTGCTAGGTGGTAGTACCTTGGTCTGGTTTGGAGTTGGTCCGGCAGGAGCTTGAGAAGCTGGTTCGGTAGGAGCTTGAGAAGCTGGTTCGATAGGAGCTTGAGAAGCTGGTTCGGTAGTGGCTCTGAGAAGCTGGTTCGGTAGTAGCTTTGAGAAGCTGGTTCGGTAGGAGCTTGAGAAGCTTGTTCGATAGGAGCTTGAGAAGCTGGTTCGATAGTGGCTCTGAGAAGCTGGTTCGGTAGTAGCTCTGAGAAGCTGGTTCGGTAGGAGCTTGAGAAGCTGGTTCGGTAGTGGCTCTGAGAAGCTGGTTCGGTAGTAGCTCTGAGAAGCTGGTTCGGTAGTAGCTCTGAGAAGCTGGTTCGGTAGGAGCTTGAGAAGCTGGTTGGTTCGGCAGAGGTGATTTGGTTTGTCTAGCTTTGGACCGGTGGTGAGAATTTACCCAACATTTGCCCCCCAAAGTGGGGTATATGCTGGCGTATGGCCTACTTTGTTTCCTTTCATTCGATCGCTGAGTGCCGATCCAACTGGTCCGGCATCCTATAGTTGCCTATAAGTAGGGGATGTATACTTTCGTTATTCCCTTCCAATCCAAGATAGCCGAACCAAACATCCCTGCCGAATCAAGTTCTCTGCCGAATTGCTTCATAACACCGAATCAGGTACTGTCGAATGAATCTATGTATTCTGAGTGCCGAGTGAACTCGTCATTCTTGGATTACCGGGTGAGCACGGGGAATCTGAGCACCGAACGAACTTTTTCATTCGGAGGGCATGACCGCCGAATGAGATTGAGAGTTGGATAGCCGAACGAACGTGTACTCTGGGTGCCGAATGAACATTTACTCTGGGTGCCGAATGAACTTTATACACTTGATTTTTTCATTTTTCATATCACGAGTGAAATTCCGGACTACATGTACTTGTTTGTTTATTTCCTCTATTTTAACAACATGTTCTTCCGATGTTGTAGATAATGTCTCGTAAAGCAGAAACTCGATCAGATAAAAAGAAATCCCAGGACGAAGGAGAATCTTCCGCAGTGCCCCCTGCTCAGCCAGGACCGGAACGTCACGGTACTGCCCCGAGATCATTGGTGGACGGGTACGGACTCAGGAACTTCTGAACTCCCCACCCGATTGCTTTCCCAGCTCCCTTAAGGAAGAGCAGCTTGATGTCATCTCCCGTTCTTTCGGAATTGATAGGGCGCGCATGCTGTTGCCAGGGAGAGAAGTTATGCCATACGACCCTCCCGAAGGGTACTTTGCCTACAGCAGATACCACTGTATGTGTGGTGCCATCCCGCCTCTTAATGCTTGGGTACTCAGCTTTCTTACATATCTAAAGGTGGCCTCATTCCAGCTTCAACCCAACTCTTATACTATACTGGTGAGCCTCTTCGTCATCTTTCAGAGGAAGCATGGGCGTGCTCCTTCCAACCGGGAGATCCGGTACTTATATAATCTGAGGGGCTATAAGAAGGGGTCCCCATACATCAGCTTGGAGTCAGCTGTAACCTTCAAGCCGGTCTTGGATCTGTATTCTAAGTACAACATGTTCAAGAAGGAATGGTTCTTCGTCAGGGACGACTCTGTTTCTATTCGACGCTTCACCTATGGATGTAAGTCGATGCTTTATTTATAATTTCCATTCTGGTTGCGATGCTTCTTCTCATACGTTTTCATTTCTTGCTAGCGACAGGTGGCTTTGCGGTTGTGGAGACTGATCGCCTAGTTCAGATGGCGGCAGAGATAGAAGCTATCCTCGGGAGAGATAGATCGGCTGCTTACCTGATCAGAAATGCGACTCTTCTGGAGTATAATTTGATCCTTCCACAGCAGTCAGTAGTCAAGTAGAGGGAAACGGCGGAGGAGAGGGCGGCTGCTCAAGCTAAGGGAGGTGTCACAGTAGAGAGTGGCAAGAGGAAACCTTTCTCAAAATCTCCAATGGTCGGAGGTAAGAAGCTTAAGAAGTCGGATGGTCCTTCCCCCAGCACTTGTCCACTTACTCCGGGGAAGGAAGATGTGGAGGAGGAGAGAGGTGAGGGTGGAGATAACCGGGAAGGTGGTGATGGTGGCGATGGCATCGGGGCCTTGCTTCCTGGGCAAGAAGGCGAGATTCAGGAGTGGACGGATGATGCATTCCACCAAGCTTTCGAGGGGCTGGACGGAGAACCGGCTTTGGTAGAGAAATCCGGGAAAGCTGACAAGGCCGGGACCGGTGCAAGCGAGTTTTCTCAAACTATTCCAGCCAAGGCGGCTCCGACGACTCAAGGTGAACTTTTGACTCCTGCAGGCTCCATTTATGATAGGGACTTAGGAATATTTTATGATCCGCTCCCGTCCTGGAATGAAATCCAGGACTCATTGCAGTATCCTACTCCTCCCTAGGGTTTGTATAACTAATGTGTTTCCTTTTTCTTTTAACTTTTAATTTACCGCGTTTCTCGAATTATGGATCAATGTAAGCTTGTGACACTTGTTCTTCATATCAGGAGTAGGTAAAACGGCCAAGGCCTCAGATCTTCGGCACAGGCTTGAACAATACAAGCTCTCCAAAGCTTCCGCCAAGCCGAAGCCTTCGACCCACCGTTCCGAGGATGTAGTCGGCTACCGTCCTCTTCTCGGGGTTATTGAAGAGGGTATTCAAAAGAGAAAGAGGAGTCATCCCTTATCCGAACCTTCACTTGGTTTTCAGCCCCCAGTTCAGCCTCTTCATGATATCACGGAGGAGGATACTGAGTTCGCACTCTCTCCGCACCCGTCTGAAAATCCTACCGTTACTCAGATTGATCGTCCTGGCTTGGCTCGTAATCCATTTGCGGGTCATCCTGATCTGGATCCAAGTTCCCATGATATTACCTTTGACGAGGTTACCGGTGAGCACCTTCTTCCCCGCAATCCCATGGTACGGGTGCTTGATGAGGCCAAGTCCTTAGATCTCGATTTACTTACTACTCGGATAGTTACCATGGGAGACGAGGCCAAGGCTAATATTGATCGGGTGGCGGAGGAGACTTGGAAGCTGATGGGGCATCATGCCCGGCTGGTTAAGGCTGGAGAGGAGATTGGGAGTGCCAACATCCGACTACGATTGATGGTTTCGGACCAGGCCAAACAACTTGCTGATCAGGCCATTCAGATTTCTCAGCATGAGGCTGCCTCCGGGCGGTTGAGGAAGATTATGGAGGAGGCTAGTAAGGCGGAATTGCGGAAGATGGAGGCTGCCTTCAAGGAGCGGATAAATATGGCCATCTCGACAGTGGACGAGGTTCGGAGGGCGGATCTTGAGCAGGTAGAGGAGCTGTCGGGGAAGCTTGAAGCTGCAGAGCTTGCTCAGGTCAGGCTAAAGGAGGAGATGGAGGCGATGAGGAGGTCCGTTCAGGCTGACTGCTCGCGATACCGACTGGAGAGGGATGCTGCTATTGCAAGGCTATCGGTTTCTGAGGCTCGTATGAGGGAGTTTGAGGAAAATGAGGGGATGATGGATGATATGCTGCAGGATATGTACTTTCGCATTTGGAAGCAGGGCAGCTTATCTTGGATGGACGACTACCCCCGGGTTATGGCTAGGATTTACCTCAGGGCTTTAGAGGAGGCCAAGGCTGAGGCGGATAAGGAGGGTGGAGCGGCCTTTAGGATGGATGCGGTAACTGCTCAGTTCACCAAGGAGGAGAAGATAGCGGTGAAGGAGGGAATGCAGTTGTTTGCAGCTGAGGAGGCAGGCGTGGAAGTAGGGGATGACGACCAAGATGATCAAGGGGAAGTTGCTGGTAACCTTTTCTTCTTTAGTTTCTTCTTTTGTTAACTCTGTTTTCTTATCACTAATGATTCCATTCTCTGACCGAACAGGTGGGCAACATGATAAGGTCAATACTCCGACGCAGCCGGCTCCTTGATTGGACTTGGAAAATTATTTTTGTGGACTTGACATGGTTGTATATGTTAGTCTTAAAACAGTAGAGTAACTCTTAGGTTGTAATTTTTGCTACTTGTAATAAATAGCTCTATTCTTGATGTGTAATTCTTTAACTTAAGCTGATTTTTTCGTCTTTCGAATGTTTTTGCTATTTTTACATGTCGTATGAGAAATATAGCTATGCATATTCTTGTAATTAAATTGTGTTTGATGTCATAATTTCATGACTTGCAATGTTAGCGTGAGGTGTGAATAAATGTCATATATGAAAGAAGGAAATACCGCCCTTTATATTTTGCTTGTAGATGGCAGCTTTGACTATCCTGTGTGACCGAGTAAGGGACGGGGTCCAGTATCTTGCTGTGAGTATCTGCTTCTATTAGCGAGCGTCTCTTGTTCTGTGTCCTATACTTCAGGGATTGTTACAAAGGATAGGAGAAAAGTTTCTTAAGTAAAATTGAAATATGTGAAATAGTAAAACTTCCAATCACGGAAGGCCTTCGATGTGCTTAAGTTCGTGGCAAACGGGCTTTGTAGTCACTTTCCCTAGCTGTGGGTCTTGGAGACATTTGTCACCCGTCTTACGCCTCCACGGGGAGTTAATTCTTTTTTACCACAACCGCACTTAAGACACATCGGAGCCGAGATCGCGCACAGTAACTACCCGGGCCATTTTGGCCCGTAATCGTGGGTATTATTCGATTTACCGTGGCCGGCTAGCGTGGGTGCCGATCGTCAACCGTGAACTGCCCCTGGCTGGCCACACCTTATGTTGGGGCTTATAGTCAGTTCACGGTTGCCGGCGAGCCGAACGCCGTAATGAGCTGCCTCGGCTATAGTCGGCCTTCTCGGTGGCTTATAATCGGCTCATTACAGTTGGCTTTAAGGGCCGTCGCGATCAATGAGTTAACCCGCATCAGAGGGGTGCTGGAGCAAAAGTGTCTCATTGGCGAGGGCATAGATTCGCATAGTACCTGTCAGGTCTTGTCCAAGTGAAGTTGCG
The DNA here is from genome assembly GCA_030737815.1 of Allium fistulosum. Lineage (NCBI taxonomy): Eukaryota > Viridiplantae > Streptophyta > Magnoliopsida > Asparagales > Amaryllidaceae > Allium > Allium fistulosum. The sequence continues at coordinate 995,962,920 of CM060907.1, forward strand.
CTGTGGAGTGCTTTGAATTGAAACGCTGTATGCATAGGATTTTGTTCAACAGAAAAGGATAAAGTTAACAAGCAGCCAAGATATAAAGGAACAAGTTAAAAAAGAGACAAGGTTTTTTAAAGTGGTTCGGCACGAAAATGCCTATGTCCACTGACTCTCTTTGTTAATTCACTTCATATGGGCAATACAAGTTAAGAAAAGTATCGACGGAGGTGTTGGATGTTCCATGCCCTCTGGAACACCTCTCCGTCCACTGTTGACAAAATATAGGCTCCGTTGTGGAGATCTTTATGAATTACATATGGTCCATCCCAGATTGGGTCTAGCGCTCCGGGGCGAGGGAAGATTCGCTTGAGGACAAGATCCCCTTCTTGTAAGGTACGATGCTTGACTTTGGAGTTGTATTGTGCCGCCACTTTCTGTTTGTGGGCTGCTGCTTTAAGGACTGCATCATTTCTTCTCTCCTCAACTAGATCCAAAGACATGTGAAGGAGTTCTTCGTTCTCTTCTGGGCTATAGTGGATCCTACGGTGGGAAGGCACAATGGTTTCAACTGGGAGCATAGCCTCTGATCCGTATGCCAAAGAGAAAGGAGTGTGCCCCGTTGATGTTCTGAAAGATGTGCGATAGGCCCATAGTGCCGTAGGAAGTTCATCCACCCAAGCGCCCTTTGACTTTTCGAGCTTCTTTTTGATTAGAGTTTTCAGAATTTTGTTGACGGCTTCGACTTGTCTGTTTTCCTGGGGATACGCTACGGATGAGAAGCTTTTGTGAATTCCGTGCTCTTGGCACCAGTTGGCGAATTCCTCGCTGTCAAACTGAAGTCCATTGTCTGATATGATTTTGAGTGGGACTCCGTACCTGCACAGAACATTTTTGATCAAGAAGTTAATAACTTTTGCTGAAGATACTTTATTCAGAGGTTCCGCTTCCACCCATTTGGTGAAGTAGTCGACTACCACTATAGCGTATTTGGACCCGCCTCGTCCCATTGGTAGTTCGCCGATTAAGTCAATTCCCCATACTGCAAAGGGCCAAGGGCTAGTCATTTGAGTAATTTCAGTCGTTGGTAGCCACAGAATCTTAGCAAACTTCTGGCATCTGTCACATTTTTTGACGAAATCCAAGCCGTCCTTGCTTAAGGTGGGCCAGAAGTATCCATATCGGAGTGCCTTTTTTGCTAATGTTTGTCCTCCGGTGTGATCTCCGCAGCTTCCTTGATGAATGTTCGATAAGACTTCCCTGGCTTCCCTTCCAGCGACACACCTTAATAACGGATTAGAGAATCCGCGTCGATAGAGGATGTCTTCTTGTATTGTGTAGCGGGAAGCTTTTCTCAAGATTTTCTTGACTTCGTTACGCTCGTTGGGTAGTGTGCCGTTTTGTAAGTAGTCTCGGATGGGAGTCATCCAAGTTGCCTCTTTGGTTGCCGCTATCAGATTCACTTGCTCGAAACTTGGGGTCAGTTGCTTTGAGATGGTTACTGCCCCGAAGATGGCGCTGTCTCTCACACTTGCTTGCTTTGCCAATTCGTCAGCCTCTTGGTTCTCTTCCCGAGGAATGTGTTTGACTAAGTAGTGGTCCAATTGGCTGAGAAGTAACTTGGTCTTCTTTAAATATGCTATGAGTCGTTCTTCTCGAGCTTGGAATTCTCCTAGTATTTGATTAACAATAAGTTGAGAATCGCTGTGAAGACACAAAGAATTGGCTCCGATTTCTACGGCAAGTTCTAGTCCGGCTATCACTGCTTCATATTCTGCATCGTTGTTGGTGGCAGCGAACTCCAACCTTATAGCATAGTGCAGTTTGTTTCCCCTGGGAGTGATTATTACCATACCTGCCCCCGAGCCTTGTTCGTTCGATGCACCATCCACAAAGAGATTCCACTTGATGTCTTCTGCTATTTCCAATTGCTCATTATCTTCGTTGGTAGTGAATTCTGCAATGAAATCAGCCATGGCTTGTCCCTTGATTGTGGTGCGAGGGTGATAGGTGATATCATACTGACTTAGTTCGATGCACCATTTAAGTAGTCACCCAGAAGTGTCGGTACGGTGGAGTACCTGCCTTAGCGGCTGATCGATCAGAACTTTGATGGAATGGGACTGGAAGTAGTGACGCAGTTTCCGGGATGTGATTAGTAAACAGTATGCTAGCTTCTCAAGTTTAGGATATCTGACTTCTGCTCCCGTAAACCTCTTACTGACGAAGTAAACTGGCCGCTGCGTGCGGTTGTCTTCCCTTACCAAGGCAGCGCTTAGGGCGTGAGATGACACAGCAAGGTATAGGTATAATTCTTCGCCTTCGCTTGGAGTCGAGAGTACCGGTGGTTTCTGGAGGTGTTCGATTAAGTTAAGGAAAGCGGTCAGGCATTCGCCGGTCCATTCGAACTTTCCTTTGTCTTTCTTTAGAGCTTCGAAAAAGGGGACACACTTGTCCGTTGCTTTGGAGATGAATCTGCTTAGGGCGGCCACTTTTCCATTCAGGCTTTGCATTTCCTTCCGAGTGGAAGGTATCTTGATATCCCTTAGCGCTCGGACTTGTTCAGGGTTTGCTTCAATCCCTCTGGCATGGACGATGAATCCTAAGAACTTTCCTGATGACACTCCGAAGGAGCATTTTAGAGGATTCAACTTCATTCCATACTGTCGAAGTACTTGAAACATCTCGCCTAGGTGGCTTACGTGATTGTCGGCTTTCCTTGACTTTACCAGCATGTCATCCACGTATACTTCCATAGTTTGCCCTATTAGCCCCGCAAACATCTTGTTGACGAGGCGTTGGTAGGTGGCTCCTGCATTTTTAAGTCCGAAGGGCATTACCTTATAGCAGTATAAACCCCGGTCGGTGATGAAACTAGTGTGGTCTTGGTCGGGAGCATGCATAGGAATTTGGTTATACCCTGAGTATGCGTCCATAAAAGATAAGAGCTCGTGCCCGGCTGTGCTGTCTACAAGCTGGTCGATTCGGGGAAGTGGGAAGCAATCCTTTGGGCAGGCGTCGTTTAGGTTGGAAAAGTCAATGCATGTTCGCCACTTCCCATTAGCCTTCTTTACCAGTACTGGGTTAGCGATCCATTCCGGGTAGATGGCTTCTCGTATGAAGTCATTGGCGAGCAGATTCTTTACTTCTTCGTCGAGGGCTGCTGACCGTTCTGCCCCCATACTTCTCTTTTTTTGTTTTATGGGCGCCTTGGTAGGATCAATGTTTAATACGTGGCATGCTATGTCGGGGGAGATTCCGGTCATGTCAGCGTGTGACCATGCGAATACATCCAAGTTGTGGCGGAGAAAATCGATGAGTTGTTCCTTCAACTCTGCTTTTAGTTGGGACCCAATTTTCAATAGTCTACTTGAGTCGTGCTTGTCTACAGATACAAACTCCATAGCCTCTGCAGGCTCGGCGGTGGCCTCCTCCCCTTTGTCCCTAGGGTCTAATTCATTGAAAGGGTCGCTGGTATATCGAAGAGGAGGGGCTTTCTTTAGTTGCTACGCTTCTAGACTTTTCGTGCAGAGGGCAACCTCTACACCCTTCCCTTTATCCTTCCTGTGGTTGTTGCGTAGTTCAGTCACATAGCAGTCTCGAGCAACGTCCTGGTCTCCTTCTACTTCTCCTACTCCATTGTCCGTTGGAAATTTCATTTTTAGGCACCATAGGGCTAGGACAATTTGGAAGTCAGACAAGGCTGGCCTTCCTAAGAAGGCGTTATAGGCCGAATGGTTTTCTATTAGCACAAACGTCTGTTTTCGTACAACGGAGCGGGGATGGCTTCCAATCTCAACAAAGAGGTCTAGTTGCCCGAGGGGCATCTTCGCATCTCCAGTGAAACCGTGTAGTGGTTTATCGCAAGGAGATACATCCTTCATTGATAATTTCATTTTGTCGAATGCATGTTTGAACAGGATGTTCACTGAGCTTCCAGTGTCTACAAAGATTCGGTAAACTTCGACGGGACCGAGCTGGGCAGAGATAACCATGGGATCCATGTGAGGGTACTGCCTTCCTTCCAGGTCACGCTTACCGAATGTGATGTCATCACTTTCTTTCCGTTTCGGGTGGCGTTCTTCTATAACCGAATTGACATAGTCTTTACTGTCTCTAAGCGACTTTCCATATCTTTCCATCTCTTTCCAGCTCTTGTCTGCGATGTGCGGTCCTCCTGAGATGGTATGGACCACTATCTTCTCTTGACTAGAGCCGCTAGCGTTGCGGTTTCCTCTACCGGTCTCCGGTGAGGGTAGCCTTGGTTTTTCATTGGCAGGAGCTGGAGTCCTGTCCTGACTTTTTACATAGCGTTCCAGTTTCTTCCTTCTGATGTGTTCCTCAATTAGATCCCGGAGATGATGGCATTCATTGGTATCATGCCCGTGAGATTCGTGGAAGCGGCAGAACTTTCCAGACTTCTGCACGTTATCTGATTCCTTCTTATATGGTGGGCGTTTGTATCTAACTTCGCCTTGGGTGGCAAGGAAGATATTTTCGATGGTCTCGTTCAAAGGAGTGTAAGTGTCGAATCTCGGTCCAGGCCGATATAGGCGCTTTTCTCCCTTCTTGCCCCCAGCATTGTCTCTGGAATCATTTCTTCGAACGTCCCTTGCTACAGCAGGGGCGTTGCTGTGAGTTGCCTTATTCTGCTGTCCTGACTGCCCCTCAACGGCAGCATCCTCAAGCCTCATATATTTCCCGGCTTCATGGAAGAAATCGGGTAAAGTAGCTGGTTTTTCTTTCGTCAACCTTCTAGCAAATTTAGTGTCCGGATGCACACCACTACAGAGGTCCATTAGGATAAGCTTCTCATCGGCATCTTGGACCGCGGCTGCTGCGGCATTGAATCGGGTTAGGTATTGTTGCAGTTTCTCTCCAGGTTTCTGTTTGACGCTGGATAAGGAATAAGCGTCCTTAGGTTGTTCCACATGGATGCGAAACTGACTGATAAACTTTTCTTTCAACATTTCCCACGAGCTGATGGATCCCTGGGGCAGATGACGTAACCAGAAGGTAGCGAGATCTGCTAAGAAGAGCGGAAAGCATTTGCACAGTACTCCCTCTGTCGCTCCACTCATGAGCATATGTTGTGTGTACCTCTGTAAGTGTACAACGGGGTCGGAGGTTCCTTTGTAAGGTTTCATTGTTGGCATCTTCCATTCTCGGGGAGTGATAGCAATTTCGATATTGCGGGCGAAAGGGCTGGTTACCCTAGCGCCTATCCCTCGATCTCTTTGCTCCCGTTGGACGCACTCTCTGAATAAGCATGCCATCCTTTCATCAGAATTTGGAGCAGATAGAAATGAGTTTGGTTCTGTTCTGTGGGATTGATTCCGTCCAGATGACCTGTAGGGATGGTATCGTCTATCGTTCCTCATATTTTCCAGTGGCTGCCTTTGATCTTCTGGGAGCATGCTAGGGTTAGCTACAGTTGGCCCTTGCCTTGATCTTCCCCTGCTGGGTTCTGATCTAAGCACTTCCTCGGGTCCAACTTCGGGCTGGACTCTAGCTCGGCCCCGTTCACTGGCGTTTCCGTGGTTAGGCAATATGACTGGCTCAGCTACAGTTGACCTTCGTCCGGTACCTCCCCTGTTGGGTTCGGTACCAAACGTTTCCTCAGGCCTAACTTCGGGCTGTGCTCGATCTCGGCTCCTACCATGGCTACTTCTGGCGTTAGCTCCTTCGAAGAAGGAAGACCTTTGTTGTCTCTGAGATCCTCGAGACTGGGACTCGCTCCATGATTCAGTGTTGCGGTTGGACTCTTCAGCATCCCTTAAGCGTGACATGAGATGGTCCACCAAGGCTTCCTGCTGGGACGTGAAGCGGTTAGTTACTTCAACCACAACCCTGTCTAAATCTGCCCTAGTAATTGCTGCGGGCTGTTCTGTGGCAGGAGTGGTCGGATTAGCCAGTCCTTCATTTGGTACTGCTGCTGGAGGAGGACAATTTACTCGATTCGTGACAGTTGGACCTGGAAGACTGCTGGATGCGATGTTTTTTCCTTTGTTAACATCTTTTCTCTGTTTGGGAGGCATGTTTTCCAAGTGGCGAACGATGCTGTTAGGAAAAATGTTAAGTGGATGAAGCTAAAGCTTCGAGCTTCTAGTTCTCAGTGAAAGCACCAAAAATGTTTGCACAAAAAATGGACAAACACCTCAAAGTCGTATGATTTAGTAGATCTTATGTTGTTCTTAGTGATTTGGGTGATTTATGCAAATATATGAAAAGCAGGGGCTAAACTGTAAAAAGACACGCAGATTTATAGTGGTTCAGCCAGAATGTGCCTACGTCCACTTTATATGTTATTTCTCTTCTCTTATTTTGATTACAAGTACAAAGCTTTGATACAAGTAAAAGAAAGTTGTTTGAAAGTTCTGTCCGTGCTTGAGCTCTCAAAACTTGTCCCCATTGTTGTACCCCTGCCCCTCTATTTATAGAGTGAGGCTGAGGGCAGGGGTCTTGGATGTACATAGCTGCTGGTGGGCCTGGGATGATGTAATCTGGCCTGGTAGCGTTGGTTCGGCATTGCTTTGGCTCGGCAGTAGGTGGTAGACTCTTTGGTTCGGCATCGCTTGGTTCGGAGATGGTTGGAGTGTAGAGTGGACCGGTTGTAGGTGATTCGGTGCTAGGTGGTAGTACCTTGGTCTGGTTTGGAGTTGGTCCGACAGGAGCTTGAGAAGCTGGTTCGGTAGGAGCTTGAGAAGCTGGTTCGGTAGTGGCTCTGAGAAGCTGGTTCGGTAGTAGCTCTGAGAAGCTGGTTCGGTAGGAGCTTGAGAAGCTGGTTCGATAGGAGCTTGAGAAGCTGGTTCGGTAGTGGCTCTGAGAAGCTGGTTCGGTAGTAGCTCTGAGAAGCTGGTTCGGTAGGAGCTTGAGAAGCTGGTTCGGTAGTAGCTCTGAGAAGCTGGTTCGATAGGAGCTTGAGAAGCTGGTTCGGTAGTGGCTCTGAGAAGCTGGTTCGGTAGTAGCTCTGAGAAGCTGGTTCGGTAGTAGCTCTGAGAAGCTGGTTCGGTAGGAGCTTGAGAAGCTGGTTGGTTCGGCAGAGGTAGGAGATGAGTTGATTCGGCAGAGGTGATTTGGTTTGTCTAGCTTTGGACCGGTGGTGAGAATTTACCCAACATATTCAGTTTGTATTAATCTGTCTGATGTGCATCTTGAAACTTGACTCGACATAGACTATGTTCAAACACTCACTGCTTTGTACTGGTGCACTTGAACATGGTCATTTTAAACTTGGTTGCTTCTTTGTACTGTGTTCTTTGTGTACATCACTGTTTCACTTCTGTTTACTTGTGCAGTTGCCTTGTACATGCTGAGTTATTACTCTGGCTTGTTTCATATTGCCTGTACTTTGATCTTGTTTCAATGATGCATTATGTTGTTTCAGTTGTTTGCACTATGTACTCGAGTCTAATTCATGTAGTCTTGTATCTTGATTCATGTATATTGTCACTGCACACCTGTCTGAAGCACTTTTGTACAGTCTGGTTGCTTCACAGTGCATTATTGATGTTCAGTCTGGACATTTGAACTGTGTTTGCATTGTTGCCATATCGACTTGTTCCTTGTCATCGTGATGCATTGCATTTGATATTGAACTGCAGTTGTATTGCTTCATGCCTGAACTTGTATTTGGCTGCAGCCCTTTTTGTCACTGTTGCATACGTGTTGACTTTATATATTTGTCATTGAGTAGTTGAGGTTGCTTTAAGCTCTGGTCAACATGTATATATGCTGCACTGGGGTTTGTCTTCATGTACAGTGTGCTTTGCACCTGTAGTCTTCACTCTGGCCTGTTTCACTGTCATGTGTATATATGTGCACTTCATTCATTTGTGTATATGTATGTGATTTCATCTTGTACATCTCCGTCTGGAGTAGTTCTGAACTACTGTGGCTATACTTTTGTTGTCACTGCATGATTGAAACTGTTGTACCTGTTAGTGTTTCACTTGAAGTGATTTGGTCGAGTCTGGAGTTGCTTTAAGCCCATTTCTGGTTTGCATTGAAATTAAGTCTTCATTTGATAGTTGTCAGTTGCATGCTGTTTCATTTGTTTTTGCTTGGTCGAAACTTGCTCATCCAAGCTTGCACTTGAATGTGCAGTCTATAGTTGTGTTGTACTGATTTGATATTTTCTTCAATTTAGTTTGGTTCACCTTGAACTTGATCTCGAGTTGGTGCCATTTGCTTTTGATTCATTGAGCTTTTGTGTATTTCATCACTGTAGTGTTTGCAGTTGTGTTGAGTCATGATAGCCGTGACTTGACCTCTGCAGTTTCGACTTGCTGTTAGTATTTGGTGTTGTGATGATATCAGATGCTATAGTGGCGAGGCAGTACACGCGAGCGTGTACTGCGGCCCTATCAGAATTGACGTTTTAATTGATATTTCAATTGCTTGAATTGTTTCGTGTGTTCAATTCAATATGTTGAAATTGTATTTTGATTTGATTTAATTTGCTCAAATTGTTGCTATCTAATTATCTACTGGATAATTAGATTATGTGTTTTCTAATTATCGTATCGACCATTAGATATTGTTGTTTCTGTTGCTTTACTGGCTTGGGTTTTGCTTTGGCCACTTGCTGTTAATTGTTGTTTGGGCAATTCTGTTGTTTTCTAAATTATCTTCATTGATAATCTTTTTATTTATCTTTGTTGATGATTTGAATTTGCTGATTTGTTGTTTAACACTGTTTCGTGTTATATCTACCATTATCCGATTCTCTTATTGAAGGGTTGGATATACGAGATTTATTCTGACTGTCGTCTATTGATTATTTAATTATTATTGCTTCCGTGCATTAATAACTGAGTTTGAATTAGACTGACCCACGTATTATTTTCTTTTGAATTTAATACTCGGGTCAGACCGAGTTATTTCAGGTTGTTGATATCTTGCTTTGGGTTGCTACTTGAGCTATGAAGTCTCTTCATATCTTTTTGAGTAGTCGTTGTCATAGTATAGGATGATATGTATTCATGTATATTATTTATAATAATGTACTTATATATGTAACTTCCAGTGTCGACAGTTGTAGTTGTATCATATGTATTGTATCACATGTATTGTAACTGACTTTAGTTATATATATATGAGATTTTATATTATCTGTGTTCCGCATTTAGCTTAATTGTGTTATTATAATATATGTTGTCCTAAACTATTATGAACCATCGTAGTTCGTTTTATACTAGAATTGAATATGTCGATGGGAGTAAATAAACAAAGATTAAAGAGAGAAAAGAATATATATACCACTCCTATCGAGATAACCAATACTAGTGTAAGGCCTAACTACGGATGGCCGCTCCTATCCAGCCTTATTCTTCGTAATAACAGACAGTATTTCTTTTAATACACTTTGTTATTGTGAGCATAGAGGTGGGGTGTAAGAGTCCTGAAACTCGGCCTTCGAAAATCGGCACCCGTACTTCAATTGTACTCAAATGCCGTAGATTCAAACGCCGTATCTGGCTTCCCGGAGCTTATAACACCATTAAGTATAACAACACAGCGAAAGAAAGAAATGAATGATATCATATACAACTCCAATGAATACAATATCCAGAATGATATACAACAATGATATCAATAATACACAGTAATATCAGAGATATGATACAATGCTACAGCGGAAATAATAACAATAGAAGAGATCACTCCAAATGATCTACAAAAGAGAATGACTCCAACAACTCCAACATCAAGCTCGAACCACCATTAGGTTGCACCAAGATAAGCAAGTGCAGTCCATGAACTCCAAGCACTGAACTAGCTCTAGATAATCTACTAAACCTGAATATTTGAGAAACCCAACTCTAGACTGCCCGTGTGGAAAATTGTGGGCACCCAGAGTTTAGGAAGGGAACAATAAACTCCAGGTCAGTCGTGGGACTGGTGTGAGTAACAAAAACAGTTTATCTTTAAAACAAACACAAAGAATTTTAAACATTGAAATCCGCAATGCTTTTGGAAAATGAAACTACCATAAGACCTCTCGCCACACACAATGCAAATGCAGAATTGGAGGAGATTTCTTCTTATGATAGTCAAACATGCTTACTACGCAAAATCATTGGATTATTATTATTAGTGCATAGTGGAAAACATTTCGAAAATACAATATTAATCTTAGCCAACATACAACCATTATTGTATGCCTACTATAGCTACTATGTTCAATAGCAGGTTACCGTCACATTCCATAGCAGGTTATACAACTAAAACCGTACAAGGTTCGTATTGTTTCTTTGGATTTCCAACAAATGGTCAGGCTAAGGAACTTTCTATGCCACATGGGAACGCCTCTGGCGGGACGTCCCGAGAACTAACTAGCTCTCTACCAACACAAGGCCGGGTTACCTCTTACACTAGGTAACTACTACACGAATATGCCACCTCCCGGTCCTTTGGGACCTTTATCCGAGCGCTCGATAACCAACATCACACAGTAATAAATATAGTGTGTCCACATTAGTAAGTATCTGGGCTCCATACCATGATACCACCCTTTTCCAGAAGGAAATGACATACCCTAAAGGGAGCGACCCTCATAACCTTGCCGCATCATTCCTGTTTCGACCATTTCCGGTCTGTGAGGTTCGATGAGGTCTCGTCCACAAAGCTACACTTTTTCACAAAGCCATGTTTTGATCACAAATGATGAATAAATGATCATCAACACACAGCAACACTCAGCATGCCACACTAACAAATTGGGAGTATATCACTGATAACCTTCAACTACATAACCTCTGAGCTCGTACGTCTCAGAGAAGGGTGTTAAGCTAAGAGAATAAATTCTCCGCCACCAACAGAAATGTATTTGAAAGAAATCTGCTTTATATCTCAAAGTGTAATGTCAGACATGTAACCATACAAGTCTGTTCCGGGTTCAAACAGAACCGAAGGCACTTCCGAAGAAGCCCTTGCAATCCGAGTATTCACAATCTCGATCGGACTTCCCATCACTTAGGAAATCTCTATACCGGAGCAACTCAGTGCAGAGACAATCGATAGGTTATCCTATCGTTCTCGCAAATACCCGGTCTTCAACACCGGTCTTCAAATGCAATCCATATACGACGTATCATTATTCGGAATGGGTTATGTGACACAAAGGTCCTCTCCTGGCTAAACCGAATAATGAGCGCAATATTTAAAAACATATGGATATTGGGATTTCAATTAAGTCACAACTTATTACCCAAAACTTTTCTTTTAAATGGTTAAACAAATTACCATTTTAATCTTTTTAAACAAAAAGATTCAATTCACAAAGTTCACTCAGTTTCACAAAGATTCATTCACAGATTTTCCAAATCAATTTCCATTTCAATTGGATTAACTCGTTAAATCTTTAAAACAAAGATTTAACTCATAGCTTTCAAAACAATTCCATTTTGACCTTTTATACAAAAGATACACCTTCCCAATTTCAAAACAAAGTTTAACAACCTTTCACAAAGATTCATTCATAATTCGGAAAACCATTTCCAATTCAAACTTGAAATTCCTTCAATTAAATTGGAATTTCATTTCTTATGTGAAAGCTTTTATCATTTGAAAACAATAGTTTTCATTTCGGAAAATCTGATTCATTTATACAAGTTAAAGTTCTTGGGTTAAATTCAAATTCTCAAACAATACTTTCAAAATGGTTTAAACACATTTATAACATCTTAACCAAAATTTCCAATCATTGAATTCAATTCCAAATTTTGAATTCCAAATTCAAATTAAATTATTTAAATTAGAAAACTTACCAAGTTATTCAAAATAACTTTCATCTTAAAAACCCCATTTCAAAAGCTTTAACATTTAACCCAAATCCTTTTCCAAAATCAATTGAAATTAAAATTTTAATTTAAAAAATATTAAATTTTAAATCATCTGTGACTTAGCCGATTTCCACGTGAAATCCATATTTGTGTGTGTAAAGGTGTAGTCCAGGGGTTTCACACAGTAGTGCAACATCATTCAATCATCACAGATTCAAAATACAGAAATATAGTTGATAAGCGGTATAACTATAACGCTTATCTTTTATTCACAGATCACAGATATATAAATTACAGATAATATATTACATTCATCCCAGATAAATAACTACATTACAGCTCACACACAAATCAGAATATATCACAAAGCATCACACGGTAGGGAATATCAAACAATTCAATCATTCAGTCAGCTTGAGGATCTGGTAATAAAGATGTTGCAGGCAATAATATATTCACATATACACAAATTCATATATAATCAAAGGAATTACTAAACATATCTATATATTCACACAGACGCAAACCTACCAAAACTTAACATGCAACCAGAATCAATTTAAGGATTTTAAAGGTGTGATGTTACTCACCGTGAAAGATGATGAACAGAGAATGAAGCTTTGATCTTGTTTTCCAGAATGAACAGAGTTTTCTGATGAACAGGCTTGAAACTTTGCTTGCTTAATTTTCTATTTTCAGATATTTGTATTGATTTGTATTCTCATGGCTTTGAGATTTAAATTTGCTTTAATCAATACTTTGATGATTTGCTTTTGCTCTGGTCAAATTTTCCAGACTGAAGTTGCTTTGCTGGTTTGTTTGGAAAAACTTCACTTTGATTTTGTTTTGTTGTTAAAGTATGAAATTATATTCACTTCAGACATTACTCAGTTTTTTTAGAATGATCGAACTAAGATGACAAGCTGATGTATATAAATTAAATTAACAGGTGATGTTATATTTTTTTGGTACAAGTTGATATAATTTGGTTTGTACAACATGATATATTTTTCTTCTCTAGTACAATTATAAGCAGGGATATTTTCTTTTGCTTTGGGGCTGATGTATACTTGTTTTAATTAGGCTTGTACCATATACATTTTTTATTTATACGGCTGTACAATATGGAGATAGTTGTTGGCTTCTTTTACAAGCCTTTATATACATGTATTTTATTTTATTTTGTTTCCCTTTTAACTTGTCTTCATACATACATATTTTGTTCATATTTAAGTATATATATTTCTCTCTTTACTTTGTAATATTACTTTATAATATAAATAAATTTCTATTTTAATTTTGTTGTTAGATTTCAGTCAATTTGTTACTTCATTTTTATATGTGTGTATTTCTATTCTTATCTATTTATTTTCATAATTTATCTTTTATTCATTTCTATTTCTAGCTCAGATATTATTATTATTTTTATTTAATATTTATTGTCTTATATTTATTTTGTGAATTCAAATCATTATTAACCATCAATTATAAGTTTAAATCATTTATTTATTTCCTTGTGTCAAAAGTCTATATATTTTTATATTTAATCTTAAACCATTTATTTAAGATTTAGATTCAAATTCAATAAAATTTTATAATTTCAAATCTACTCATATAGGCATAACTATATACATTCACATATGTATACAATTCTTATATTTAAACGATTTAACATATTTTTATTTGGATTCGGGGAAACTCGCATCACTTTATCACTAAATTTTACAAATTTTATTCAAAAATTAATTTGATTATCAATTTAAATTTATAAGAAATCCAGGGTCGTTACATGGGGCGTCACAGGAGGGGTTAGGGGGTTGGTAATTTGGGCTTTAGCTAAAATTCCATCCTAGCATATTCTTGTTAATTTCTCTAACTTTTTGTATTAAATTCATTCTCTATTAATTTACTTGTCTTTATTTTTCACTTCACAGATTGATTTGATTATTTATTTAATTTTCCCTCCATATTTTGGCACTCCAAAATATTAGGTGTTATCTTCTCCCCTTTTTATAAGAATTTCTTCCTCAAAATTCAAACAAGGCAGGATAAAATCACAATCATCAAAACAATGTACACAGTATACACCAGCTCCCTACTAATGTAGATCATCAAACATAAAGTATAATGTATTAGTGCCTCTACCAACACATTTAAATATTATATCATAATATCATACTAGTCTCACTACTGGTCTATACATAAAAACAAACATGTCAAAACAAATCAAGATAGATGTTTCCAGTCTTATCATTTACCTCCCAGGTGCAATCATTAACATCGTCATTCCACTGGACACAGACAAGCTTGATAACTTTATTCCTTTACTCTTTCATATCATGACCTACTATCCCCTTCGGTCATCTAATATACAGATCTGGTTTTACAGATAAATCTTCAATTGCCCTCGGTTCCCCCACCGAATACATATTATGCACATATTTCCTCAAATGTGATATGTAAAACATTATGCATACCCGCTAAACTACTTGGTAACTTAACTCGACATGCAAGTTTACCAATCCTCTCAATCACCGAAAATGGTCCTACATATCTAGGAGCCAATTTTTTTGCCTTCCCAAAGTGCACAACGCTTGTGTTGGTGACACGTTCACGAATACATGTTCACCTACTGCGAACTTCGGTTCTCTTCTTTTCTTGTCGGCATAACTCTTTTGCCTTGATTGCACCGCTTTCATTCTAGCGCGAATCAGTTATACTTACTCAGTAGCTTCTCTTACCAAATCGGGTCCTAACACAAGTCTATCTCCCGTGTCCATCCAACATACCAACGACTTACATGGTCTGCCACAAAGTGCCTTAAACAGGGCCATCCCGAGATTCGACTGGTAACTGTTATTATATGCAAACTCTACCATATGTGAATGATCTTCCGAAGATCCGCCAAAGTCTAGTACACATGACCTCAGCAAATCCTCCAATACACAGTTCACCCTTTCTGTTTGACAATCAGTTTGTGGGTGGTAAGCCATACTCATCCTTAATTCTATACCCAATGCACTCTGCATACTCCTTCAGAGCTCACTAGTGAACAATAGATCTCTATCGTCGACGATACTACTCAATATCCTATATAGTCTCACCATATTTTTCATATATAGCTTCGCTAAGCTAGCTATTGTCCTTATCAAATTCACGGGGATAAAGTGGGAACTTTTAGTCAATCTATCGGCTATCACCAAAATTCCATCATTTCTTATCCTCGACATAGGCAACCCATCAGCAAAATCCATAAACACTAAACCCCACTTCCAAGTTGGTATTTCCAATGGTCAAAGTAAACCGTTTGACTTCTAATGCTCAACCTTCACCAGCCAACTGGTAAAACACTTCTTCACACATTCTCCTATATCTCTCTCATCCATTCCTAAAAGGAGATTCTCTTTCTGCCACGATTCATCTTCGTGCCTCGGGGATGAATAATAAATTTTTACGGATGGCTTTCCTTTAAGACTTCCTTCCGAAGGACTCTTGCATCTGGGACACACAGTCTTCCTTTCTTTCTAAGCCACCTCTTCGAGTTTATTTTGAATCCTTTCAGATCCTCAACATCGACATCTATAGTCGCCTAATCCTTTTGGTAATTAGTGGGTCCTCCTTCAGCCCTGCAACAATCCTATCCACAAGTGCTGAATGTACCTCCAAACTTACTAACATGCATAGATCTCTACCCAATCTAGTATTCTACCTACAATGCACTGTGCAAGAGGCTAATGTCTCTAAGGTCTTCCGTTCTTCAATCATGTCTAACACCCCATTCTTGTAACGACCCACTGTTTTGGACCATTCAAATTGACAATAATTCACACATGTCTGACTTGAATAATTCAAAATAACAGATTGTAATAAAATTTGGAGCAAATAAAATCAAATACAGAATCACAGACACAGAATATCAGAATAACTCGCAGCGGAAATAAAATACCATAGTAGTTTATGAAGCTACTATATACAAACTCTCAAAACATATACAAAATCTCATAGTCAAAATAGATACAATAGAAGTTAGGATACATAAATCAATAATACAGAGACGATACTGAATAGTAAATAACTGGATTAGAAGATAAGAAATAACAGATGGACAGATAAGCTCCAGCAAATCTCTAGCCCCAGAAGATAAATTCCAAGCTGTGATTCTCAGGCTGACCCGAGAAGTAAAACACAAAACACTCGAGTTAGGACATATATACTTATACAATGTAAACCAACTCAAGTGAACTGTAAGAGCAATGCATAATAACTTAGAGGATGCTTGGGATCGCCCATCCTTTAAGGATCCATAAAACCATCAATTAAACAGTAATATCAATATCACAGAAATGTCCATGTCGAAATAAACCATGCAACTAACAGTGTTAATGTGCATCACAGCCATCATCAGGAAATCAAATGACATACAGAGAAGTATACCCGTGGTTATAGTATTTCAAAATAATATTTTATATTTCAAAATTTTAATATCATTTCAAATCCAAATCTTTATCAAAATAAAGATTAAATCATTTACAAACCATTTCAATATATTACAATATCATATCCTTTCAAACTTCCTTTCAAATCATTATTTGAATTCAAATTCAATTATCAAATTTAATACCCTTTAAAATTCCAAAATATCATTCATTTATTTTCTTATCAAATCACCCTTTAAATAGTTTTTCACTTAAACCATTTAAAAGTGAAATTATTATTCTTTCAAGTCAAGTATTCAATTTCCAAAGTTTCAAATCATTCTGAGTTCATTTACTAGGTCAAAATCCATAAACATTGAAAATTTCAGCCTTTCACAGCATTTAGAAAAAGCTGTTATAAGTTATATTTGAAAACGTTTTATTTCAGTAAAGACAGCACTTTAAAACTGCTGTTATATCTCATTTTTGTTGAAATTTACTTTAAAACAGCAAAGACAGCATTTCCAGGAATGCTGTAATAGCTCAAGTTCAAAAACAAGGGTTTTACTTAATTTTAGCAAAGACAGCAGACAGCTACAGGAGTTTACAGAACTGCTGTAATAGCCCTTTACTAAGTTCTTTAGCCTTTACATTTACTACAGCAACTACGGCATTTCAGAAATGCTGTAATAGCCTCTTTTTACTAAGTTTTAGTTCAATTCTAAAATCATAGCATTTCTGAATGCTATTAAAAGTATTTTTCAGATTTTAGTGTATTTCCAGCCAATAATAAAATTCATTTTTAAACCCTTTTAATATTCTAAAATTCATGTTTTAACATTTAAAAATGTTTATATAATATATCATTTAACACATGATTTTTATTAAATAAATCTGTTATAATTAAATCAAATTTCAATGAATTATTAAACAAATTCAAGTGTAAATTTCTTTTCTTCACATTTTTAATAAATAAACTTAACACTTAAATTTTATTTCCATTCTCCAATAAATTTCAAATTTCCATTTTTATTTTCATTTTATTTATATGTATAACTTATTTTCTCATTTTAACCGAAATTCCAAAATTTTCTAACTTAAGTTATATTTTCAAAAATTCCATTTCTATTCATTTTCAACATTTTTAACTTATAGAAAATTCCTAATTTCACTATTTAAACTTATAAGAATTCAATTTAAATCAAACTTTCATATTTTTACACTTTTAAAA
Source organism: Allium fistulosum (assembly GCA_030737815.1). Taxonomy (NCBI): domain Eukaryota; kingdom Viridiplantae; phylum Streptophyta; class Magnoliopsida; order Asparagales; family Amaryllidaceae; genus Allium; species Allium fistulosum. Next base: position 995,980,334 of record CM060907.1, read on the forward strand.
ATTATTTAAACATTTGTCAAAACCTTAAAAATAACCACGGGCCTGTATATAGTTTTCTAGCCTAATTTAAGTGATACAGATAATATATCATTTCAATCCATAATATACAAAAAAATCTGGGTTTTATCATTTCAAACCCGCAATCCCAAGTAAAATAAATAATTTGAAAATCACCCAGGCTTATCATTTCAGCCCGTAATGATTTTCCCCTATTCTAAAACCAAGATCCAAGTTATAGATCTTGTGTTACAACCCAAAACAAAACCAAAATAATAGTTAAAAATCAATACGATTGAATTTGAATAACTTTGAAACAAAAAGCAGTTTGAATACGAAACTTTTTTGCCTTGCTTTCTCTACTTGTTTGCATGGCCTAGGGGATCAATTAGGTCAGGTTTGTACTTGGTTTGGATCAGGTATGGGTCTGGAAAAGGTAAGGCTACAAGGTAGAACATGATGGAGGAAGTTACAACATAGGGTAAGTGAACGGTTTGTAGGCAAATAAGTGGAAAATGGTCCAAACTAAGGCTCGGCCATGGGAAATTTGGTTCGGCCAAAGGGTGTACATCTCAGGTCAGTGGATGGAGTGATGAGGTAGGGTCTGGACAAGGTGGTGGTGGTGGCCAAAGGTGGTGGTGGTGGTGGAAAATGGAGTGGTGATCAAGGGGGTGCTCGGCTATGGTTGTTTTAAGGTGTTGTTTGCATTTTGGTGGAGTTTTGTCATCATGGAGGGTTCGGCCATGGATGGATCTAAAGTGGTAGGTGGTGATGATGCGAATGAGGAGTGGTAGGAGGTGGTGGCCGTGGATATGGGGAAGAGGCTGATCCAAATACATGAGGAAACAAGGCAAAAATACATAGAAAATTAGAAGAAAGAGAAGAAGAAAAATGTAGCCATTACCCAATGTTTTTGCTCTAGCCGTAAATAGAATGGAGATGAGAACTTTTTTTGTGTGAAAAATAATGAAAATACATGGCTACTCAAAAGATTACACGGCCAAAAGCATAAAGGAGGGGTTATGGCAAGTGAAAGGACATTGGAGATGAAAAGACTTAAGTTAATAAAGCTTTTAAAACCTTTCATATTTCCTTTCTTTAATTCAATTTAAAACAAAAATAAAATCAGTAATTTACTTTTGAAAACTGAAACAAAGTAATATAAAATAAAAATAAATAATAAATTTTAAAGAAAATGGAAAAAGAATTAAAGAAATTGCTTAAAATTCAAAACAGGGTTCAAAAATTACAATTAAATCATCATTGGCTTTGGAAAAAAATATCTACTTCATTTTAAAATATTCTAAAGCAAAACTTTGAAATAAATAATTCATTTATCATTTCTAAAGTGAAATAAATAATTAAATTTATAGAAAATAGAAAAAGAATAAAGAAATTGTAAAAAAAAATCAAAATAGGACTTAAAATTTCACATAGAATATCACTAGTTTTAGAAAAATTATAACTTTACTTCTAAACCAATAAAAGTCAAGTAAAATAAAATAAATGCTGAACAAAATGAAGTGTAAATGAAAATAAAATAAAGTCTTAAGAAAATAGAAAATAAACAAAGAATTTCTTTAATTAAATGAAACTGGAAATTAGAAATTATAAACAGAATACAACTAACATTGGAAAATGTCAATTACACTTTTAAAAATGTTTTTTTTAAAACCAAAATATATACATAACATGTTATTTTACCCAAATAAATATAGCTTAGAACATTACATGACCAAATAAAATATTATTTATACAATTTAAAATAAGCAATTTTGTTAAATACAGCAAATTACACACAATATTGAAAAAGGCATAACTTTCACATTATAAATCAGATTTTAATGAAACGAAAAGCATTATTCTTAAAATTTTATTTACTTTCATAATAAAAGATAAAATTCAAATTTTCAAACTTTCAAATTTTTAAATTTAAAAGTCAGAGTTTGACCATATCGACCAAAATTCACTTTTCTGGAAAAATATTCTATTTAGTCATGTTTGGAATTCTAATTCATATCAAAATCAAAATTTATATTTAAAATAACAAAAATTATCCATTTGAATAAATAAATAAAGTTTTCAAATCAGGAAATTCAATTTAAAATAATTAAAATATACAATTAAAATAATCACAAAATACAGGGTTGTTACAATTCTAATGCTTCCTACTCAAAGCATCAACAACCTTGTTCCCTTTTCCTAGCATATATTCTATCCTGAAATCATATGCCACCAAAAACTCCAATAGTTTCTATTGCATCATGTTCAACTCCTTATGAGAGAATAAGTACTTAAGGTACTTGTGGTCCGTATACAACTCCAACAAATAATGGCTCCAAATCTTCAGCGCGAACACCACCATTGCCAACTCCACGTCATAGGTTAGAATCTAACCTCATGTGTACTCAATTGCCTTGATGTATAAGCTATCACTCGCCCCCTTTGCATCAATATTGCTCCCAAGCCCATTCCACAAGCATCGATATACACTACCAACTCCCGATTCCCTTCAGGCACAATCAATATAGGAGCGTTCGTCAATAACTTCTTCACCTCCTGGAATTATCCCTCGCACTTTTCAGTCCATACAAACTTCTCGTTCTTTCTGGTTAACTTAGTCGAGGGTGCTGCTATACGTGAGAAATCATTGATGAATATACGGTAATAGCCAGCTAACCCTAAGAAACTTCTCATCACCGTGACAATCTCTGGCCTCTTCCAACCATTAATAGTCTCTATCTTCGACGGATCCACAACTAACCTATTTTTCGAAACCACATGCCCAACAAACTTAACCTCTCGTTTCCAAAAATGGCACTTTGAAAATTTGTCCGTCAAATTGTGTTTCCTCAATGTCTCCAACACTGATCTTAGATGGACTTCATGGTCTCTTTTATGCTTAGAGTATAACAAAATATCATCGATGAAGACCAACACAAATCTATTCAACTGATTGCGAAAGATTCGGTTCAAAGATCAACAAAGAACGCAGGGCGTTGGTCAATCCAAGTGGCATCACTAACCATTCATATGAACCGTACCTCGTCCGGGATGTGGTTAATGGAACACTATCTTATGATATTCTCATTTGATGGAAACCCGTTGCCAAGTCTAGCTGTGAGAACACCCGAGCTCTGCTCTACTGATCAAACAAGTTGTCTATCCTATTGCAAAGGATTACAATTCTTCATTGTCAACTCATTCAGCTTTCGGTAATCCATGCACATCCGTAAAGATTCATCCGACTTCTTTTTGAATACCGTGGATGCTTCCCACGTCAATCTACTCAGCCTAACGAAACATTTATCCTCAATTTCCACTAGCTGCTTCTTCAATTCCTTCATCTCTTTGGGCGGCATTCTGCTAGGTGGTCTACTAACAGGTTGCGCCCTCGGCTTCTAGTCCATTCGGAATTCGATCGGCCTCTTAGCAGTAACCCCATTACTGGTTCAAACACGTCTGCGAAATCTTGGACTGCTTGCCCTATACTAAACTCATCATCATCTTCCATAGCGCATACCTTTAAGTATGGCTTCTCCTTTATCACGTTAAAAGCTATCATGATTCTCTCTCCACCTCCGGGATTTCTTAAAACAATGATTCTATCCATGTAATAAATTCTAGCATCATTCCAGACCAATCAATCCATACCCAATATTACTGCATATCTCATGAAGTCAAACACATACAGGTTACAAAAAAACACGTGACCACACAAATCAAACACAAGGTCAGTGCACCTTAACCCGGGGATAACATACCCATCGATCAGATTAACCATACGCAAAGATGTAACCAAATAGGTAGTTTCTAATCCTAACCTATCAACCAAATCTTTCGAAATGAAAGACTGTGTTGCTCCGGTTTCAAACAAAAGTCTAACTAACATAATGGAAATCAAAATCATACCTCGAAGCACACTCTTTCCTTTCTCCTCAGTGGTCGGTCCGGATAAAGGTCCTTCCAGGGCAAAAACTTTCGGCCTCTTCAACTTAGGAAAATCTTTCTTCTTGTGTCTGGGCTTGTCATAGACAAAACACTTAACTTCATTGCTCCAACCGGCTCTGGATACTTATTTACATAGTACCCCTTCTACCTACAATTATAGTAGGTCACATCAGCAACATCCTTCCATTTTCCAATTCCCTGAGCCTTTGCCTTCGGCTGTTGAACATTTTTGCCTTTCTTATAAGGAGTGAACTTCATCTTCTTATCGGCTTGAGCCTTCCACCCTATACCTTATCTCTCGGTATACCTCAACTCATACCTCCTTGCCATATCCACCACTTCATTGAACGGAAATGCAAAATGAGCCATTGTTATGTTGCTTAGCCCTGGTCTCAATGATTAGATAAATTTCTCTACTTTCTTCCTAAGAGTCCTAATTAGATCAACCCATACTTGGACAGTGCGTTTAACTTCTGCACATACTTAGGCATGGTCAAACACACTTGTTGCAACTCTACAAATTCCTAAAACATTTCAGAGAACTCCAAGCCAGGCACACACTATTCCTCAAACTTCTCCTTAAACATTTCCCAAGTAATTTCTTCCTTAGGAAACTTAGCTCTTACAGTTCCCCACCAGACACTTGCCAGTCCGTTAAACTGCCTGGACACAAGCTTTACCTTTTAAGCATCCGTCAGTTCTAAGTCATCACAAATTCTGTCACACATCACTAGCCAATCACTTGCCTCCAATACCTGTTTCATTCCATCTAACATCTCTCCTCTCAAGCTCCAGAAATCCTTATTCATCTAGCAAAGTCCTCTATAACTGGCTGCATTTGGCCCCCTAGTACATTCTGGGCCTGTAGTGGCGCTTGCTACCGTGCCAAGTTTGCTAAGGACCGCTGAAAGAGTGCGTCTGTGTCCATATTCCCAACAACCAAGGTAGGCACTTGAGTTCCGACTTCAGTACGAATTTACAGGTTCGCCTCCCTTCATTTGTCATTGGTTGTGTACTGTCATCTCCTCTACTAGGATTCACTCTCGCACTTCCTGTGGTCAAACATTGGTTACGTAGATCCATTCTCACCTTTAGTATAAGCAAGGGTTCATAAGAAATGGAAGTAAGGAGAGTGGGATAAATCGTAGATGGATAGATATATTCTACTATATATCTATATAAAAATACAAGTACGTTATACGTATAGTTTACACCCTCCCTAAGCTGTTCATTTTCTACTAATAAGTTTCTACTTAACTATGTTTTACTTAAATGTTCCCCTAATCAAGCTCTGCTACCAAGTTGTGACATCCCCCACTCCGAGACTCAAAAATAGACGTCGATAATGCTGCAGTCCTCACTGAATTATTTTTCTAGCGACAAAGTGAGTTCAGTATTGTTTTGCACAACATAAGTGAACCAAGCATCTAAATAAATTTTTCATTGCATCAATTTGAAATACATAGTTCATCACATCATCTTTAACCCATTTCGTTCACTCTCATGGGCAAATACAATAGAAAATAAGAATAGTATTGTATTCGACATATGAAGATTCTGACACGGCATAGAACCAGTTATAAATCCTGGTTTTACACAGGGGAAATTACAAAAAAATCTCTAGATAAGCCTCCTTCTTCATCTTTTGAAATCTTTATTTGTCCTTTCAATGGATACCTGTCTATACCATAAAGTCAGCCTACTCATATGAGTACCCATGAGTTTATGGATATAACAAAAACACTGGTCAGACATAAAGTTTGGTATGAGTAATACTTTACCCTAAACAAACTATAGTGAGACTACGCCACTAGAACATGGAATGGGTTTTCCCCTCACCATTACCTTCACCATCCATTTACATCATATCATGACATGAACAAACATCAATCAAAATTTCATCATAAATGTGAGATTTCCTTCATGTGATTTCGACTAGTTTTTGTAGTCAATTTATTTTAAATTTCCACTCAGGCCTAACCCTTATTAGTTCAATAATTTCACTAGACATTTTAGATTTCCACTTGGGTGTTTTATCTCATTTTCTCTTAAATTTATTGTGAACATATATTTAAGTTGCAATAAGGCCTTATATCTTCATCGATCAAATATAGTGTCATGAATAGACATTAATCTCGTATGTTATCCTGAATAGACAATTTGGATGCTACAAAAGCCTTACTTCATCAATCTCAAATATATGGTCGTGAGTAGAAGTTTATTTTCCACTAAGGCTTTCCATCAACATTACTAAATATAATTTCATTAATAGACATTTGGTAGCCACAAAGGCCTTCCATCAATGTTACCAAATATAATATCGTAAATAGAGTTTTTGTAGCCACAAAGGCCTTCCATCAAATTACAAAACATAATGTCATGCTTAGATATATTATTGCCACTAAGGCCTCGTATTTACATTTCATCATTTCTTATGATTTAACTCATCATCGCATAGTTTAATCAAGCTAGATCTCAATTCCATTCTTTAAATAAGTTATTCCTCGTTAACTTATTATTTGCCTAAGTGCATTTTATACTTTGTAACAACTATCACTTGCACATAGCCTTCCTTTCTTAATTTAGTTCATTATCCCTAACCAACGTACGAGGCCATCTTATATTAAGCCTTTTAGGTTCATCGTTGGTTGATATTGCCCAATCCATCATGTATTGATAGTTATTAGCTATCTTAGGTTAACTCTCTTAAGCTTTTGCGGATTGATAGCTTACCCAAGCCATCACATGTTAACTCCCTAAGAGCCATCGCATGTTGTCTCACTAAGCTATCACATGCTAACTTCAATGCAACTATCACATGTGGACTTTCATGTAGCAATTGTGTGCTAACTTTTATATATCTATCATGTGTTGAGTTTCCTTCTAGCTTTCATACGTTAACTCCTACCAAGCCATTGCATTTTGACTCTTTATGAGCCATCATGTACTGATTCCTCAAGTGTCATTGCGGGTTGACTCCATCTTATGTCATCACTTATTTATTCCTAATAGCCATCGTGAGTAGATAGCTTCACTAAGACGTTGCATGTTGACTTCAATAGTCATCGTGGGTCAACCCTCTCATGGCTATTGTGTGTCAACTACATCAAGTACAATTGTGAGTAGACAGCTTCCTTAAGCTGTCATGTATTGATAAGTTTCGAAGGTTAAGCTTGAATCCATCACGTCATGACTTCCCCTAAGCCTTCGGAGTGTAACAACCCTCTATTTTGGACTATTCGCATCCGCACATGTCGGACTTGAATAATTCAAAATACCGAATTGTTAATTTAAATTTGGCAAAACTGAGCATATACAGTAAATAAATAATCACAGATCACAGACACAGAGTAATAAATGCAGCGGAAACAAAAGATAGTAGTTCATGAAGCTACTATATACATATCAGAGTTAAATAAGGTATAACAGATGTCTCGAATACAATAATCAAATACAATATCAGAATACATCACTGGAATCAACTGAATATCTGAAAGCTGGATAGATAGCTGGATCTCCAAGCGAAGCTCCAACTCCAAAGGTGAGTCTCAAATACTGGTATACTCAGTCTGACCCGAGCGTAAAGCAAAACACAAAACACTCGAGTCAGGATTAACATTCTTATATCAATAAATCCAACTCAAGTTAAATAGCAATTGAAATACAAGTAACTCAAAGGATGTTTGGAATAACCATCCTTTAAGGATCCGTTAAACTATCTACTATGTAGTAGTGTACGATAAGTAGATAATGCCTATCAGTAATATAAGATATCAAAATAGTGTTAAGGCATTACCATTATTCCCTTTAACACATTTTATATAAGCGCTATAGTCTATACAGCACTGTAAACTCCACCGTAAACTAGTGGGATATCAGGGAGTACTCCATAGGTATAACACAAAACAAATCATAGTGGTCGCGTATAAAGGGATACAAGTATGACAAGGCACATGAGGCAATACCCAAGGTAGTGAAACTACCGTTTGCCTGATCCGGACTGGTGAGAATGCATCGCCGCAGCGATCGCAACACCGCGAAACAACACTCCTAAAATTTCGAGGGTGCACCAATTGATAACAAGTAATGAGTAGTTTTCGAAGAAGTGTGTTCGCTCGAGGCAGCTAACCCCATTTGGCCCGGCACGGCTTCTGTTTTAGTCGTTTCCAATTTGACACAAGTGTCAAGGCTATCCATTATCGTTCTCTTTCTTCAGTCATCACATACATCATTCCAACCACTTCATTCTGGATCACACTCCGCGTGTAGTTATTAAAGTGGTTTTCGGTTTAGACATTGAGTATGTCCCTAACCGATTCCGGTCTCTTTAATAACTTTCGTAATTATTACACCGATTGGTCGTTTATATTATTTCAAAAGCAAACCAATTACAATTTCAATTAGAATTTGTAAACCAACATTGCATTTGTCTTCCTATATCAATTTCCATAGTTTTCGTTTCAAAACTTCCAAATTACCATTTCAAAATCTTATAATTATTTCAATTTTTATTTAACACTTCAAATATTGATTCAAGTCCGTATATAAGTTTCATTCCAAAATCATTTAAATTAATTTAATTTAACATTCAAATCAATTTAAATTCATTGATCGATTTCATTCAATATTCGTTAAGTTAATTTATCATTCAAAACAATTTCTATTAAATTTCCAATTCATTAAATCAATTCCTTAAGTTCAACTTCATTATATCAAAACTTCAAATTGAATTAAATTAGATTTGTCAAATCAATTCTTTAAATTACAAGTCTTACATTAATTTCAATAAATCACATTTTATTTCTTGTTAAAGAAATTCGATTTCACTTATTTATTTACTTAGTTACAAATGTCAAAACTTAATTATTTCATGACTCAACTTTACTTATTAAAGAAGTTCAATTTCACTTATTACGAAGTTCAATTTCACATATCAAGAATTCAATTTCATTTAATTATTAAATAATTCAATCTTATTTAATTATTAAATAATTTCAAAAACTTAATTATTAAATAATTTCAACTTAATAATTGAATTTTTAACAGCATTCTTTCATCAACTACTATGTTAATATTTTGTTTCGGATTATTACATATTAACATTTTCCTTTCATAAAAATTCAAATTCCAACTTCATTTTAAAACCTTATTATTTATTCAAATAAAATCTTCATTTTATTTTTAAATCAAATTATTGACCAATCGGGCTTTATTTAGTTCTCTATCCAAGGTCAAAGTTTAATTGGGTATTTATCATTTCAACCCCATTCCAATTCAATTCAAAATCAAAGCATAGCAAAGGGAACTTGCAGTGTGATAACTGGGATGGTGTCAAAGTAAATAAACAAGCAATAACAACAATCCAATAGTACATTCAAATAATCCCGAAATAATCGTATTAATTCACATGGTTGTTTGTGCAAATTAATATAATTATTTCTAGAATCTACACTATCATTTCATGTAGATTAAAGATTATTACACTAATATTTATACGGTTCTTTAATTGATATCTATTATCCAATTTCATACTACATCAATTTTACAACATACATTCAATGGTTCAAGGTGTACATAACCAAATTTCTACGTGTCAATTAATCTATCATTTAAATAAGGTCATATTATGCAAATGTCATCTAATCAAATTTAGCATATATCAAATCTAACTATCCTACGTCAATTTCAATTTCAAATTATTTATCACTTACACATTAACAATTTAACGTCCAATGTCAACGTCAAACAATCAATCATTATCAACCAAACTGAATTATCATTGTATAAATAACAGATAGTGGTGTCAGATGTCACAGGTGAACTGATACAGGTAATAACATATATATAACAATTTTAATAACTAACAACAGCATATTTCAGTTGTCGTTTCAATTGAAATCAAATTTAATAAATAAAAGAACATTAATCGTGAGTGATTGCTCACCTTTCGAGGCTAGAGAGATAGACGATGAGATTGAGTTATGAAATCCAGACACGATTCCCAAAGCAAAGCTGGATGGACACGAATTCGACGCATTAAGCTGATGTATAGGAATTGATGAGAAACAAATCAGAATCAATTTGATGGACAACAATATTATTATTATTATTATTATCATCATCCATGAAATTAATATTAATTTAAACACATATATTTTTAAAAATCAAATCTATATATACACATAAGATAAATTACAGAATTGCAAAACAAAATAATAGATATATATTTTACTGGCAAATTACAAAATCCGAATCTAATGCATAAATGCTTTCAATAGTAAATATACATTAACAAACATAGAACTGACATAGAAATATATACTGATAACAGAAGTGTATACAAACTTTATTACAAACATATATAATACTGTACAACATTACTTCACAACTTATACATTACATACTATAAGCCTCTAACTCTAATATAACAGTAACACATGTTTGAACGAAAGACGTTTACAACATATAAGATACACTGTAAAATATATAAGCAATTATATAATTTAATAAACTTATAATTTAATAACCCAAGTAGACTTCAAAACTGTAAATAACAAAATCAAAGTATATCACTACTTACGTGTAAATATAACTTCAAGTAATTATCAACAGTACATATATGTACACCTGTACAAACTGATAATATAAAACACTATTATAACTTAAAATAAAACTTATATGCTATATTCCGAAATCTATATATAAGTCAAAAATCAAAGTTTTAATATATATATATATAGTTTATAATACATATAAACTTCCCCAGCACAAAAGTTACAATAAGCACTGACGTATATTTTAAACAGCATATGCTTTCAAAAGCTATTCCAAACTATACATATATGCTACTATCGTGTAATATATAAGTTGATATAAAACAAAACACACACTTTATATACTCTGTAACTTACAACACTTATATACAACCGTACTATTCATACACTAAAAGAACGACAGACTATGCTTTTGAATGAAGTATCCATATATTACTTTTATAATATAGTACACTGTAAAACTATATACTTGCACTTAGCTGTTATATTCCATGCGCCCTCTATATACGAATATATATATATATATAAAATAGTAATATATACTTCCATTTAATTTGATCATCACTTCATATTAGAATATATATTCGAATCTAGACATATATAGGCTATATCACCATTACATATAAAGTAGTATTGAAATAGTTCCATTTTTTTGTACTAACAGAGAAGGAAATATCTTTCCAAAAATATTGAATACAAACTTATATATTACAGACATACAAACATTATATATAATTGAACAGATCTCTTAAAATCTCATATAAAATATTATACCTTCATTCAAAACCCAGGGAATATAAGCAGGTCGAGTAGAAGATAGGAGAGAGGAGTAACGCTCGGTCGAAGTGAGGTGACGTCGGCTACAGGTGAGGGGATAAAGGATGAAAACGAGACTGAGCTGTTCATGGTGGGGCTCGATCTCGGCTATCTCAGGTCGGAGGAAGAAAGCAGGTGGAGTTTGTTGTAGCGACACGTGGAAGCGGGTTTGCTGTCATGCTGGAGGATGGGGACGGCAAGGAGGAGGTAGTGGTAGAGATCAAGGAAAGAGGCGCGGCTAGGAGAAGCGAGGCCGGAGGTGCTGCTCGGCATTGGTGAGGGCCGGCGGAGGTTGCGGGTGCGTGCGAGTTTCGATGAGGTAAAATAGCGGTGCTCGCGTGATGGTGCTCAGGTTGAGGGGAAAGGAGAGTGAGAGGAGGGGAAGAATAATGGCGATTTGCATGGTTCAGGGAGTAGAGAATGATGGTGTAGATAAAAGATGATGGAGTAGCAAGTAAAATGAACGTACTCTTTGAATAAATGAATCAAAGTAAATGTACTAACCATCGTATAATAAATTGACATAGAGAATAGCAATAGCCAAAGTTGAAATCTAGGAATTATAAAGTTTACTGGTTTCAACGGATGGGTAGATGAATGGGCAAAAGAAGCCAAATGGTTTTAAAACCGATACCGGTACGAAATCGTTTTTCATAGATTCCACTGCGTACTGGATTTCAAAACATAGAATTGAATATACCATTGTGATTAGTACGACGAAACGATCAAAACGGTATACAGACATCAGTGGTAAGATTGAATTATAAAAATTCGAATTTTCTACTAGCGGAAAATGCAGGAAAAACGCAGAAAAATAAGATCGACGGAGCTAAAGAAGTCCGAATTTGGAAAAATGAAAATGACGTCTTGCTTAGAAGATGATTTAGAATTTTTCTATATAAAAATATTTAGGTTTTGAAAACATTTAATTTTCATCAATTCCTAACCGATTAAATTGAAATAAAATTACACACGAAATAAACTTTCATATTTTTGGATGAAAATTTACCAGTTGCTATGTTTAACTAGACGCGTTTCAAATATTTATTTTTATTTCAAAATTTTGTCGTTTAAAATTTCACAAAATTTCAACTAATTACGTTATTAAAACGGTTAAAATTTACGGGTCGTTACACGGAGTAGATAACTACCCAAGCTATCATGGGTTGTTTCTATTAAAGCCTTCGTGTGTTGATACTTCTAGCTTTTGAAAGTTAGAAATGGAAATCTTATAATTAAATTGAAAATTGTTTTTAGAAATTATTTTTTCAAAATTTACTCTTTTCTCAGTATAGAAAATTCATATCAAATCCAAATTAATTCCAAAAATTATGAAATTTAAAAGCATTCTTTATTTAATCATTATGAACATCATATCCCATTTTCAATTCATTAATCATAATTAAGTCATTTATACCCTAAACTATGAACAAATTTATTTCATTAAAATTTCTAAATGCAACCAAACAATATTTAATCATTCAACATGTTTTAATCTATACATAAACAAATCTGTGTCCAAATGTGTTAGGATAGTTTATAGGGAATGTTTTACTCACCTTAATTAAGGAAACTTGATTTAATCTTCTTCTTCTTAAAGTTGAAAGCTTGAATACTTACGATTTCCTCCTTTCTTCCCTTGGATATGACCAGCCTTGATTTTGTTTATTTTCTTTCTTTTGTTTTAAGGAATACCGAGAGAATGAATGAAAGTGGAGGGGTTAGGGTGTTAGTAATTTAGGATTTGGGCTAAAATCTCATTCTAGCGTATTTTATAATTCTCTCGACTCTCCATTTTAAATTTATTTTCTATTAATTTACTTGTCTTTCTTTTACTTTTTAAATTAATTTGATTAATCATTTATTTATTTAATTTCCTCCCATATTTTGGCACTCCAAAATATGGCGTGTTACACAAACCCAACTTAGATTTGACATGTATTAAAATTTGACTTAGTTAAAATGTTTAATGAATTTTATAATAGTGTCTTACAACTAAGAAGATTTAACTTTGCAAATGTAATTCTTCTACATAATAAAGTGGATGCAATAGAGCCTAAGAATTTTACTTCTATTTTGCTTATAAATTGTTCGCTTAAAATTATTTCTAATGTCTTAGCTAATAGGCTAAGCATTAAAATGAATAATCTAATTGATGTTTCACAATCTAATTTTATTAAGGGTAGAACATCATAGATGGGGTCGCAACAGTCCAAGAATTTATAAATTACTATTGTAAAAATAACATCACGCTCTTTTAAAACTTGATTTTGCAAAAGGCTTTTGACTCTATTGATTGTTTTTTTCTTAAATATTTATTATTGACTAGGGGTTTTAGTCATAGATAGATAGGTTGGATTATGACTTTTCTCAAAATCAAAAATTCGAATATAATGGTTTACGGGATTCTAGGAAATAAATTTCAGTCAAAATATGTAATTCAATAAGGTAATCCTTTGTCACCCTTACATTCAACTTAGCAGATGATGTTTCCACTAGGATCATTAAGCTATCTATCTCAAACGGGTTTCTCTATAATGTGGTTAATGATCTCATTAGCGATGGTCTCTCAGTGCTCCAATTTGCAGATGATGCAATTTTTTTCCTAACACTTACATTGCTACATTAAAACTCTTAAATTTATTTTATATAGTTTTGAAATTCTCTCGTGCCTTAAGATTAAGTTTGAATTGACTCTATTTTATTCTTGAATGGCAAAAATGTTGAAAATAATGTTGCTAATACATTTAGTTACAATATCATGAAGTTTCCTATACATTACTTAGGTTTCTTAGTTAGGCCAATAAAGCTTAAAAGGAAGATTGACAAAAATTAGTTGATAAAATTAATAGAAAATTATTGAATTAAAATCATAGTTTTTGTCAAGAGTAGGTAGAATCATTCTTATTAACTCTATTTTATCAGCTCTGCAAATTTATTGGATGTTTTTTTATCTTTCCCAAAAATGGATGGCTGAAAACATTGACATAATCAGAAGAAACATCCTCTAGAGTGAGAATAGTCTTGTAGTTGTTTATGTTGCCTTATAAACCGGGAAATGGTTCGCAAATTCAAAGAGGATGGAGGTTTAGGAATAGTAAATCTACAAAATCTCAATGTTTCTTTACTTGCAAAATGGATTTGGAAATTTAACAATAATAACGAAAAACTAATTTGGAAAGAAATGATTTCGAATATATTCTATGGTAGAACTTATAACCTACACCATATCAAAATCAATAATATTGTTCGTTCAGGTAATAACATGTCATTGTGGCATGATAGATAGATTTTATCCACACCCATTAAAGTTGACTAAAAAGATCCTTTTGACATATGTAATTTAAAAAATGTCTTAGTTTCAGAGGTTTCTTCCCCTTATAGCGCATTCCCATGGAACTTTTATTTCAACCGGCTCTTAAAGGCGCTACACTAATCTAATTTATATCACCTTTTTCTAAATTAGAATATCATAATATTGACAACAAGTGTTATATTTAAATTTAATGTTGGGAGAGTGGCAAATTTTACTTCCCAAACTCAACGTACAAGTTCTTGAATTTCTCATGGACTAAATCAATTCCTTTTAATTTTTTATGGAAAGTTAATGCCCCTTCAAAAAAAACTACATATTTAGCCAATCCTTCAGAGGAAACTAAATGCAATCGAACATTCTTAAGAAAAAGAATATAGTCATAGATAAAAATATGTGTTTTTTGCAACTTAGAATTAGAAAACGTATCACAACTATACTTCAAGTGTCCATTAACTAGCTTTATTCTCATAAGCACACTTAAATATTTTATTATAACATAACCAATTTAGACTTCAACTTTGACTTCTATTGGAATGACCTTAAATTTCAATGTGCCAAATATTATAAAATTTTACAAGATACTATTTTCACTATTACTTGCTGGTATTTATGGTTTGAAAGGACCCAAAGAATGTTTAATAATGTTAATATTTATTATCATAATCTAATTTATGCTATTCCACACTTTAGCTATAACTAGGTTGCATATCTAAGCTTTAAACTAGCCAAAATTGCCCACTTCAAACAATTTCTTAATAAGGTAAAAAGTCACACTAGTATGTTAAAGGTAAAATTGTTTTTAGCAATGGGAGATGCATTATGCTCTTGAGAAATAACCTATTAAATACCTTTAATACCTAAGAACATTATTCAATTAGATTACACATACACACACACACAGATATATATATATCTGTGTTTGTATTCTTCTTAAGTTTTCTTTAAGCTTTTCAGTTCTAGTGGTTGTTTGTGAATTGGAATGCTTGCGCTAGGGAGTTTATGTGGATAAATATTTGATGGTAGATTGTTGTAATTGACCTTTTATCGATGGCACACCTCGGACTCTAGAGTCGAAGTGCTTACATTGTGTTTTGCTTTGATTGTTCTGCTATGACTATTCTTTTCATGTGTTTGGAGGGTATAAATTACTCGATTTTTCATGTATTGTAGACTTCTCCTATTTTTGTAGCTCATTGGATGTTATAGCTTGCCCTACTTTCATCCTTGTCTTTTTGATCATTCTATTCTTTTCTATACTCTAGTCTTTAGGTTTGAGAAGGGAATTTTTTGTCTTTTTCTTAGTTTACAGGGGTTTTTGCTACTTGTTAGGGCTTGTTGGAAGCTCCTTTTCATAAGTGTAGACTAAAATTATACGAGTGTTCATGTTCTTTGGAAGATCATTTATTTTTCTCAAAAAAGAAGCACCTTTATGAATAACTTGTAAGGTACACTAAATTTAATATGTTTTTTACATATGTTAATTCTGTTAAATTTGGTTCTATATAATGCGCAAAACAAAATATCACAGCCTTCGAATTATTCCAAGCTAATGCTTTCTGCCTAGTGGTACATGTACAAAAGTAGGTCACTGTTCCAGTTACTCAACTCTAGTAGCATTTCCAATCTCAAAACCATTAGCTTAAGTACAAATTTTGTGAAAGTGAAAAAATGAGAATAGGCCATATAATTATATTTTCAAAAATGATGTTATGAATTTTGAAACATTCATTCTAATACCGATTTCCCAGATTTTAAACCTTCTGACTTCTTTGACTTAAATAGGTACACTTTGCTTCCAAAACAACTTCAAATAGGAAGTAGCTTTGACAATGTCACACTTCAGTACAAATGATTCTGTAATCTTCCAAATGATATTTGAGTGGACGTATAGGAGGCTAGATTGATATTTAAAGCAAATTCAAAGGACATGAAGTAAGAAATCATTGAATTTGAACTATTATAGTGACACGATACTAGAATTTAGAGATAACCAGTATGAAATAGGATAAATTATGCTTTAAGGATGATGAGGGTCTTATATAGGAGTGTAGGGGTTCCATTAGAGGAGTTATGTAACGACCCAGGGTTTGGTTGCTTTAACTAGGCATATATATATTATATAGTCAATAAATGAATTTTATTGATAAATGAACTCGTTTTAATTAATTAATAATGATGGAAAAATCGTTTTCAAAATATGTTTACCAAATTAAATAGTTCGTAGAAAAATGAAAAATGTGACCGAATAATGTTTTTCGAAATTTCGACTTTTCGACACTGGAAAGTTGTCGGGAACGTTGTTTGTCTATGAGCACTATATATACATATATAAGAGTTAATTAACCAAACAATAATAGTACACTAATAGTATATTATCTTATGTTAGTTATGTTTAGTAAGTGATGTGACAAGACATGGTTTTAAAATAATAACTTTATATATACTAAATCATATCATTATCTCTAGTCATTTCCTTAAGTACCATCATCATTACCCATCATGGCTTAGGGGATATGGCTAGAGAGGGGGAGATGTGACATATGAGGGGGAGGAAGGTCGTGATGTGACATGTCAAAATGATGACATGTTATGATATTTTAAACTAAGGATAAAATTGTAATTTCCCCACTTTTCTTCATCTACAAATACACACCTATACACACACATTTTTATTTACATTCTCTCCTTCATTTCCTAAAACTTCCTCTCTAAAATTTCCATGGCTTCCAAATCCTTTCTAAGTATTTAAAAATCCTAACTTTTCACTTTAAATCTCTTCCGAATCTAGTTTAAACTTTCCTATATTCATTTCTTCACTTTATTCTTCAAGAAACCAAGCCCACACCCACCCAAACCACTAGGCCGAGCCCCACACCATCAGCCCGAGCCATTTGAAGCTCAAAACTCCAAAAAAAATCTTCACTCTTTGAAGCTCGTGTGTTGTTTCGAAAGTCTAGTCGAAGTTTGCTTTGTATTTGCGGAGTTTCGGTGAGTAAACTACTTTATTTTGGAAAAGTTTTTTTGACTTTACTATATGGTGTTATTGTGATGATAATATGATGTGTAAATTGAATGGTTATTATGTTGGTTGATGTTGATTTGATGGGTGTTGGTGTTTGGTGTTGAATTTGAGATTTGAATCCGTTATTGTCAAGTTAGTAAGCTTGTAAACATATATTTTATATGTGTTTCATTGTGATGTTAAAATGTATAGTAGTATGGATGTATGGTTGTGATCCAAAAACCAAAGTATGTTGTGTTGAGTCAAAGTTGACAACTTTGTGTGTTGCGATGGACGTGAGATCCGATTCGAAATCAAAAACTATGTTTTCTTGTTTAAAAGTTTGGAAATTGTTTCAAAGTTTCTATCTTTGTTTCTCTGTTTCAAAAACTTTAAGAGTTATGTCTCAAAACATGAAATAGAAAAGAATCAAGCATGTTTTTTGCTTAAAGTATGTTTAAGTGAACTGCGCTCATAGCGATATTCGCTATGGACGTAGTTCGACAAAATTTCAGATTTTCGTTTTAAAACGTTTTCTTGTGAAATGGTTTTGCAAAAGTTTTTCAAACTTAATTAGTAATATAAAAAGAGATTAAGTTTAGTTAAATTAATATTTTATTATATAATAAATCAATTTAAAAATAATTAGTACTTAATTGATAATTAAGTAAGTGATTAAGGGTTAAGTAACACTTAAATAAGGTGAATGACTAATTAGTGATTAATAAAGTTTTAATTAGTGATTAATGAGGTTAAGAAGTAATTTAATAATTAATTATTATTTAATTAATTTAATTAGTTAGTAAATTATTATTTAATAAGTGATTATTTAATTGACTTTTAATTCATTAGGGTTTAACTAATAATGAACACTACAAGAAAATCTACTTTTAGTTGCAAATATTGGTAGCGTTTGTAAGCTAAATGCTACGGTAGGCTTGGAGGAAGCGCTAGGGTTAAATTTTGTAGACCCCGCTTAAAATTTTCATGAAAATTTCTCAAACTACCGGTTAATTTTCATTTCTTTTACTTCCACTTCACAACGCTCTCAGAAAACCATAAATCACCATCTCCTTAATCCACCTCCAAAAACCACTTCGTTGATCTACTCCTTATCAAATCATCATAAATCTCTAATGCACCAGAAACCCTAAATCGTCGATTTACCCAGGCACCCAAAAACTTCACTGTAATCAGTCGTTGTCGATCTACCTGGCTGTAATAGACCGACTCACCAGCATCGACAAGTGTCATCCCCTTCTTAGTCACAAACCCTAAATCGTCATCTCACTAGCGTCGAAAAGCTTCTCAATAGACCGACTCTGCCTAGGTATCAACTATAACTTTATTTCTTCTTCATGTTCTTCTATTCTCAGTAGATCTACTAATCGAGATGATTCGGATTATGAACCAGTAAAGGCTATATGTAAATATACATTATTTGTATTTTTATGAAGGAGCCTGTTTCTGGAAAAAAATGTACGTGTGCAAAGGCTCGTTGAGCCCATACAAAAACACATAGGTGCAAGTGCTAGTTTTGTGAGTGAATTGTCTTCCTTATTCGATAAGGATACTGCTTGAATCGATGATAAAAAATTGTGATGGATTTCAAGTGAAGCAGGAAGATTTTAGATTGGGAGAATACTACTCCAAAGCAAATTGAAATACAGTTCAAGCCTGCTTGAGTTTTGCTTTAGGTATGATAAGTTTTTAATTTCTATATTGTTGTAACGACCCGACTTTCCAGACCCGGAAAATCAGACCATTTTAGTTAAGAAGAAGAGGTAGAAGAAGAAAAATAGAAAACAACATCAGAATCTAACCATCGCAGCGGAATAAAATATAATATATATTAACAGATCTTTACACAAATCAAAACTATATCAGTTTTATATAATATAGCATCAGAGTATACACCAGAGAACACATAACATACAACTGGACAATAACCATATCATGTCCTCAATACAACAGAGTACAACAATCAACACAGCGGAATATATATATATATAAACAAGTACGGAAGATACGTCTCGCCATCCAGCTCATCTCCTGAGATCCACAGCATCATATCCTGTAACCTATAATACTCGGTCTGACCCGAGCATCATATAAAACAATACCCGAGTCAGTCTGGAATACCAGCGTGAGAAAATCACACTCAATTGATTATTAAAGTTTCAAAAATCCTTTTGAAAATAAAAGCATCTCGTAAGACCACGCCACAAATAAACATGTCGGGTTTTTACCTTACGATAGCTAAAACACTTTTTATAAAAATCCTCTGATATTATAATAGTGTCTATTCACAAATACTTATTAAAATAGCTGAAATTGTTACATGATTAAATTCCAGCATACTAGGTATACAAACAAATACCGTACAAGGCACGTAGGGAAAATGGATTTCCAACGAATGACTAGGCACTGGGGTACCACCTGTCACAGTACGTGGCCTAGATCACAGTACCGAGGAGTACGCCCGCTCCCCTGCAACACAAAGCCGGAATCATCCCTTACTGGATAATTCCAAATAAAATCACCCCACGGTTGGGATCAGCAACCGCACCACTAAGCCGAAATAAAAGGGACATCTAGACAGGGATGACCTTACTCTCAAGTGGGGGCTACCCACGAAGCCTTGCTGCATAACCCCTGATTTTCAGTCATTCCCGGTTGATGAGGTTCGAGGCTAAACGATACCTTTATAGCACGTATCCCTTAGAATGCCCATCGTCCACCTGACGATGTCACGAAAGCATTCGTCCATACAAGTCCGTCCCGGGTCCAAACGGAACCGAAGGCACTACTCCTACTACATCCATTTTGGAAATATCCTCAGGATTAGTAGCGACTAGCCCTTGCACTTCACAGCTCCATCTTCGACTCCGAACACGTTACACGAAACGTACAAACCGGATCGAAGTGGTATTCGAGTCTCCAGACCTAGAATCCCGGTATACGGAAACCCGATCCCGGTCTCTTCGAAACGATCAGCGCATTTGGCCAATATTGATAGTCGATTATTTAACTATCAATTAACATCCACAAACAACCATCACACAATAAATAATTTCCCACATTATTTATTTGCCCAAATATCTTTCCAAGATATATGTCCAAATTTTCAAAGCTCATTTGAAAACAATTTCAAAACAGTTTCCGCTTACGGAATACATTTCCCAAATAATTATTTCCACTGAATCACCAAGTACAAAATACTTTTAATTTTAAAATAATTTAAAAACACTTTATTTTAAATATATTTTATAACATTGAAATTTTAAAACTACTTTAATACTTTATCAAAATATATATTTTAAGAATATTTAAAATAAAACCACTTTATAAATATAAGCTGACTTCCTCTTTAAAACATAATACCAAATTACTTTTATATAATTACTACAATAATAGATTTTTGAAAATACTTACTTTGGAAATTAACCTTTAGAAATAATCAATTTCCTAAAACATGCATTTTTAAACAAATTAGAACTTTTAACTTATATTAAAAATTGCTTTGAAAACGTACTTGGCTATCCAGAGAAATACACTTCTCTTCACATCCTTTAAAAATAAATCAACACTTATTTTTAAACCAATTCATATCCCTTTATAAATTCCCACCTTGAATTTATATTCTCAAATATCCCCTGATATTTTATTTTACTTTATAAACCCAGTTTATAAATTTCAAAATCTCACTTCTCTTTTAAATTCCAAATCCCAAAGTATTTAAATCAAATTTATAATTGATTCCCCAATTTATTTTACTTTGAAATAAATTTCCTTACTTAATCCATTTATTTCCAAATTCATTAACTTCCAGATTTTATTTCTCATTATGATTTAAAATCTTTGAACTGAACACAGGTTTCAGATTTCCCAAATTCCTTCTTCCTTTTTAATTACATTTAAACATTGAATTAAAATAAATTATTTATTCTTTTAAATAATATCACATAAGTTTTCTTTAAATTCAATATTTCTCTGTTTATTCAAAATTCCTCTTTTCCATATTTATTAGAATTTTGGAAATCACTTTTATTCTTAATCAGATTTATTCTCAAATTTATTCCAAACTCTTTATAATTATTTTACTTAAGAATTTACTCTTTTATTTCTTTTCAAAAATTCCATTCTAGAGATTTTGATAATTCAGCACATCCAAATCGATCCAACCAAACCATAACATCCAATTATCCATATAATTCATCACAGGATATCAAAAATCATATCACAGAATATTTAACAAAATTAAATATTTTGAGGAATCCAGTTGGATCCCTCCAACCTGTTTCCCTGCATCCACACATGTTATCACAATACCGATTCCACTTCAAGGTGGAATATCGCGGTATATGGGTTTTATATATAATCATTCGCTATTATGCGGCGCATAGGGTCTCATCCGCTATATAAATGCGGGAATATCAACAACTCAAATATATACTACTATATACCATATCAATCAAATCAATCAATTCAATCATTCATCAATATTTAAATTTAACCAATTGAAATTTAAATATAACTGAGTGAGATCAACTCACCTTTGATTTTTAATATGAAATCCGATCCCATCTCGACTTGTTCACTTCAGATTTTGACCTTGAATAAACAATTCACAATTTATTATTATTTGGACTTACCAAACAATTCATTACCGCTTAATTATTTATTTAAATTTTCTTTAAATAAACATTCTTTAGTAACTAAAAATAAACATTTTTACGACTGATTTACTGATCATTCTCAAACACAATTGGAAATGTTTCTTCATATTTATATGTAAATGTAAAACTTGTTCCTTCCAATCAACATGATAGATAACAGTAACCAAATAATAACAACTCGGTTATTAACAGTACTCAGATTACAGGTCGAAGATTTACTCACAATCGATCGCGAGATACCAATCTGTCTCCTCCCATCACTGCTGAGCATCACCCAACCCCCATCGTTCGAACACTCCGGTCCCTCACCCTCCTTTTCGAACTCGATCGCGACCCCTTCCTTACAACCCAGTCGCGAAAAGCTTCAGGCACCACGAATGAACGAGCCGCCACTCCAGAAACCCTAGCTCGAACGCGAAACCCCACTCGATAACGGCCACGACATCTCGGTTCGCCATCTCCGCTCGCGAGATACCCCCTTCCGGCGCCCTCGAAAATCTTAGCTTCCAAGCTGATGGCTCTCGATTCTCGTTGAGGAGGAGCGATTGAACGAGACTGTAAGGAGGAAGTCTCGACTTCGAGTTTGAATAGGAAACGAAAAGAGGTGGGTTCGAGATTTTGTTAGTGATTCAGGTGATCGTGATTTTCTTCAAAAGAGGGTTTCAACTTTAGAACGAGAGGGATTTTATTTTTATTTTATTTTTAGAAAGAACGGGATTCATTTTCTTAAAGGAAGAGGATGATATTTCTTCGGCTGTGAAGATGAGATAGAGGAGGAATATTGTCTGCTTTGAAAAGGCAGGAGGCGTGTAAAGAAAGCTTTGCGTGGAAAACATCTAGCTATAGTAATTTGAAATGAAACGAAAAAGTATTGACGGGATGCAATTACGGCTGAAAGAAAATTTGAGTTGACCGATATTATTTTATTTAAATTCGATTTGTCTCTATATAAATTTCCAACACGTTTATATATCGTGTGCTCACATAACAACTCCAAATGGTACGAAAATTGAAACCCGATAATAATTCAATATTACGGATCCAATGGAACTAGTTTCGTCGAAATCCGAGAATGTGCCTCGGACGGCTATTTTTAAATTCAATTTAAACGATATATTTTTAAAACTGAACAAAACACTTTTAAATTCAATTTTAGAAGTTCTATTACCTTTAGTATTATTAATATGAATTTTTCAAGCCTTCAAAATATTTTTAATTAGCTTAGAATGCCAGATTTACTATTTTATCCAACTTCAAATAAATTTAATTTAATTATTAAATTACTCAATAAACAGCGATATTTGAAATTTAAGTTTATAATTAACCTCTGAATATTTAAAATTAATTTAATATTCCAATTTCAAATATACAAAAATTCCAGGTCATCACATTCCTCCCTCCTTAAAAGAATTTCGTCCCCGAAATTACTAGTTAGGAAGAATGATTCAATCCCGGTAACTATTTTCCAAATTCAAACCGTTTTAACAATACCCAAACAATCTTTTATTAATGATACACTAATCATCTTTTAACTTCCCAAACTTATTCATAAGTTCAACCCATACCACCTACTTATCCATTCAAATTTAAATATGAATTCAAATTTTGAATTATCAAAATTTTTCAAAATTTTTCTAACTCCCTAAATTTCCGAAAAATTTCGCCAGCGTCTTCTTTGCGCGGCTAGCTCGGTACTACTACAAAATGGCTCTACGGTCTCCCAATCTCAAAAAGAAAACAAAACGCCAAGTGGCTGGATCCAAAAATCCAATCAAATTTCATATAGAAATTCAAATACATACCTTTTTGTCGGGCCATCAAATTGATCTTCTAAAATCAAAAATCCCAATCTATCCATTGCTTTTATACACCTGTATATCCTACTAAGCAATAATATTCACTCACAATTCCAAAGTCATTTTATACTTTCCTTTACAAATTTCCAATATTTGTTTTACTTAAGCCCGTAACGATGCACATATATCATCCGTACGCAATATCACATTCGATCGCTCAATCGATCACACAATTTCACTTCCGAACTAATATCGTCCACCCGACTTCCTAGTGCGGACTCATATCTGGTTTCTTGATCAGAAACCGTCATTCTCCTTGCATAGTCATAACTATGATAGAGAATTTCCAGAATCAATCAACAATCCATATCCAGGCTCGCCGTCGAAAATCGAGTGAAAAATCCTAATTCGGATCGATAAAACTATCTCGAAATTCTGTGTTCGACATCTGGATCAAATAGCTATGCGAATAAAATAATATACGTACATCTTACGTATAAATTCCAATTGATTATCAGTTATATCAATTCTCTTTATTCACATTCCTTTTTTGATTGTTATCCCCTTATTCACAACTATCCCATTTCACAACTTCAGTTTTAGTCTTCATTCAACTATTCACTTAGTATATATTTTTTTCCCAAAATTACTAAGTAATATATTTTTTTCCCAAAATTACTAAGTATATTTCCAATACAAATTTTCTTAAGAATTTCATTCTTCAATTCTTAAGTCCAATATAATTTTTTTCTTATATTTTTTTACTACTTCACCACTGAAGTGTATATATTCAAATTGAACTCCCATTTCATATGAATCTCAACTTACTTCAATTTACTACTTCATTTCAAATTTTTTCCTTAAATTCAATTCATCTCCAACTTCCAAAAATTGAATTTTATTTAGCTCGAAAACAATCCAAGTTAATTCATTCAATAACTATTTCTCAACTTATTTAAACCACTCCTCTGTTTGAGTTCAGTTTCCATTCAACATTTACTTAAGTCAATAACTTAAGTTTATTTTCCATTTAACCAACCCTTTAAAGTTTTATTTCCATCTTTCATTTGATTCTTATTTAATCAAATTCCATCCATTTATTTATTTAATATAATTGGTTTATTCACTCAATCATTATGAATTTTAATTTCCATACTCAATTCATCTGGAATTATTTTATTAATAACCAGGCCATTTCCAATTTATTTTCACTTATTTGGATTTCATTCGCAATCCAAACCATCACTATGTTAATCCAATTTCATTAACTCACAATTCAATTTCATTAACTAATTTATTATCTAATTAGTTCCTCCGCTGGTTAAAATTAAATACTTGCTTTTTAATTCCAAATATCACTTCACTTAATTATCTTAAGTTCAATTTATTTTATAATTCAAGTTTGGATTTATTTAAAAATTAAGATTACTCATCTTAGTCGTTTCCATTTAATAATTACAAATTTCAAATTATAACTCTTAATGGTTCAAAGAAATGAATTCCCCTTTTTATGACTTACAATTTCATTTCTATTCATAAGTTTTAACTTACTTACTTAAGATCTGGGACTATTCATTTAAGTCCATTTTCATCTTTACAATCAAATTTCAAATTATTACACTTAAGAACTTAAGAATATGAATTTCTTTACACAATTATAAACATTTTACATTACCTTTATATCCAATTCAATTCGACTTCAACTTACTTACATTTAATTCAATTCCAAATCTCAATTTTATTTAACTTATCTTAAGTTAAATTCAAATATATTTTATTCACCTTCAAGTTCTCTAACTCTTTTATCTACCAACTTATATTACTCATTGAGTTATTTTCATCTCATAATTATAATCCCAGAATTAAACTTTCATTCCCTTCTTATTTCAATCAACTTCATTCTATACTTTATATTATTGATTCATTTAAATTTCCACATTTATATTTTAAATAGAATTCCCAGAATCCAATTGCCCGGTTTTATTTCAAAACCATTTTGAATCCATAAATAACTCATACACATCTGGTATATCACATCAAATCCCAATTTCCAAAATAATCTGCTTTTACCAAACAATTTTCCCTTTGAATTTCAAAACTACCCAGTTCACAATCATTTCCAATTTAAAACAGTTTGGTAGCAATTTCTCTTTGGAAACTCGAAAATAGACATCGATGATGCTGCAGTCATCACTGAAATTATTTTCCAGCGACCGTAAGAGAATTTAATGCTTTTATCCCTTTAAAACCTTTCAAATATTTTTAATTCCTAAATCCCAACAGATTTCAATTCAATTTCAAAAATATTCATGAAATAATACCACCATTATTTCCCAAAACCTTTAAAACAATTTTTAAATTCAAAGGAATTTAAACCTTTCCCAAAACTTCAAATTCAAAATCCATTCAATTTTATATCCAAACATTACTCTGGAATTCTATCACATTTTATTTCAAGTTATAAGTCACATTTACAATTTACATTTACAAATTTCATTTGTTTATGAATTTATCTCATTTGATTATAAATCACATTTGTAATTCACATTTGTATATAAAGTTTATCTCAATTTATAAATTTCATTTATAGTCTATATTTCAAATTCCATTTTGTTATATAAATTTATTCTTCAACTTAGGTTATAAGTTTTCAATTTCTACTCAATAATGAGACTAACTCATTATTGTCATCTTCTAACAACCAAGCATCCAAATATATAACCATAATAATTTTCGAATTTTTTTTTCTTTTATATACAAAATAATTTGGGCAAAATTATTTCATTCACCCTATTTAAAACAATATTGTGTCGAACTGTTCTATTCAAGTGTTTAGAAACCCCTTCGATACAGTTGTCCAGACTGTGCCGACGAAGGTTCATATGCCACTCAATAAACCAACCAACACAATATAAAACCATTTTATATTCACTAACAAATACGCGCTCATATCTATTAGTACTCTCAAAATTCCCAACAGAGCCAAGGTTGTCGCCAAACTAAGCTCTGATACCACTGTAACGACCCGACTTTCCAGACCCGGAAAATCGGACCATTTTAGTTAAGAAGAAGAGGTAGAAGAAGAAAAATAGAAAACAACATCAGAATCTAACCATCGCAGCGGAATAAAATATAATATATATTAACAGATCTTTACAAAAATCAAAACTATATCAGTTTTATATAATATAGCATCAGAGTATACACCAGAGAACACATAACATACAACTGGACAATAACCATATCATGTCCTCAATACAACAGAGTACAACAATCAACACAGCGGAATATATATATATAAACAAGTACGGAAGATACGTCTCGCCATCCAACTCATCTCCTGAGATCCACAGCATCATATCCTGTAACCTATAATACTCGGTCTGACCCGAGCATCATATAAAACAATACCCGAGTCAGTCTGGAATACCAGCGTGAGAAAATCACACTCAATTGATTATTAAAGTTTCAAAAATCCTTTTGAAAATAAAAGCATCTCGTAAGACCACGCCACAAATAAACATGTCGGGTTTTTACCTTACGATAGCTAAAACACTTTTTATAAAAATCCTCTGATATTATAATAGTGTCTATTCACAAATACTTATTAAAATAGCTGAAATTGTTACATGATTAAATTCCAGCATACTAGGTATACAAACAAATACCGTACAAGGCACGTAGGGAGAATGGATTTCCAACGAATGACTAGGCACTGGGGTACCACCTGTCACAGTACGTGGCCTAGATCACAGTACCGAGGAGTACGCCCGCTCCCCTGCAACACAAAGCCGGAATCATCCCTTACTGGATAATTCCAAATAAAATCACCCCACGGTTGGGATCAGCAACCGCACCACTAAGCCGAAATAAAAGGGACATCTAGACAGGGATGACCTTACTCTCAAGTGGGGGCTACCCACGAAGCCTTGCTGCATAACCCCTGATTTTCAGTCATTCCGGCTGATGAGGTTCGAGGCTAAACGATACCTTTATAGCACGTATCCCTTAGAATGCCCATCGTCCACCTGACGATGTCACGAAAGCATTCGTCCATACAAGTCCGTCCCGGGTCCGAACGGAACCGAAGGCACTACTCCTACTACATCCATTTTGGAAATATCCTCAGGATTAGTAGCGACTAACCCTTGCACTTCACAGCTCCATCTTCGATTCCGAACACGTTACACGAAACGTACAAATCAGATCGAAGCGGTATTCGAGTCTCCAGACCTAGAATCCCGGTATACGGAAACCCGATCCCGCTCTCTTCGAAACGATCAGCGCATTTGGCCAATATTGATAGTCGGTTATTTAACTATCAATTAACATCCATAAACAACCATCACACAATAAATAATTTCCCACATTATTTATTTGCCCAAATATCTTTCCAAGATATATGTCCAAATTTTCAAAGCACATTTGAAAACAATTTCAAAACAGTTTCCGCTTACGGAATACATTTCCCAAATAATTATTTCCACTGAATCACCAAGTACAAAATACTTTTAATTTTAAAATAATTTAAAAACACTTTATTTTAAATATATTTTATAACATTGAAATTTTAAAACTACTTTAATACTTTATCAAAATATATATTTTAAGAATATTTAAAATAAAACCACTTTATAAATATAAGTTGACTTCCTCTTTAAAACATAATACCAAATTACTTTTATATAATTACTACAATAATAGATTTTTGAAAATACTTACTTTGGAAATTAACCTTTAGAAATAATCAATTTCCTAAAACATGCATTTTTAAACAAATTAGAACTTTTAACTTATATTAAAAATTGCTTTGAAAACGTACTTGGCTATCCAGAGAAATACACTTCTCTTCACATCCTTTAAAAATAAATCAACACTTATTTTTAAACCAATTCATATCCCTTTATAAATTCCCACCTTGAATTTATATTCTCAAATATCCCCTGATATTTTATTTTACTTTATAAACCCAGTTTATAAATTTCAAAATCTCACTTCTCTTTTAAATTCCAAATCCCAAAGTATTTAAATCAAATTTATAATTGATTCCCCGATTTATTTTACTTTGAAATAAATTTCCTTACTTAATCCATTTATTTCCAAATTCATTAACTTCCAGATTTTATTTCTCATTATGATTTAAAATCTTTGAACTGAACACAAGTTTCAGATTTCCCAAATTCCTTCTTCCTTTTTAATTACATTTAAACATTGAATTAAAATAAATTATTTATTCTTTTAAATAATATCACATAAGTTTTCTTTAAATTCAATATTTCTCTGTTTATTCAAAATTCCTCTTTTCCATATTTATTAGAATTTTGGAAATCACTTTTATTCTTAATCAGATTTATTCTCAAATTTATTCCAAACTCTTTATAATTATTTTACTTAAGAATTTACTCTTTTATTTCTTTTCAAAAATTCCATTCTAGAGATTTTGATAATTCAGCACATCCAAATCGATCCAACCAAACCATAACATCCAATTATCCATATAATTCATCACAGGATATCAAAAATCATATCACAGAATATTTAACAAAATTAAATATTTTGAGGAATACAGTTGGATCCCTCCAACCTGTTTCCCTGCATCCACAGATGTTAGCACAATACTGATTCCACTTCAAGGTGGAATATCGCGGTATATGGGTTTTATATATAATCATTCGCTATTATGCGGCGCATAGGGTCTCATCCGCTATATAAATGCGGGAATATCAACAACTCAAATATATACTACTATATACCATATCAATCAAATCAATCAATTCAATCATTCATCAATATTTAAATTTAACCAATTGAAATTTAAATATAACTGAGTGAGATCAACTCACCTTTGATTTTTAATACGAAATCCGATCCCATCTCGACTTGTTCACTTCAGATTTTGACCTTGAATAAACAATTCACAATTTATTATTATTTGGACTTACCAAACAATTCATTACCGCTTAATTATTTATTTAAATTTTCTTTAAATAAATATTCTTTAGTAACTAAAAATAAACATTTTTACGACTGATTTACTGATCATTCTCAAACACAATTGGAAATGTTTCTTCATATTTATATGTAAACGTAAAACTTGTTCCTTCCAATCAACAGGATAGATAACAGTAACCAAATAATAACAACTCGGTTATTAACAGTACACAGATTACATGTCGAAGATTTACTCATAATCGATCGCGAGATACCAATCTGTCTCCTCCCATCACTGCTGAGCATCACCCAACCCCCATCGTTCGAACACTCCGGCCCCTCACCCTCCTTTTCGAACTCGATCGCGACCCCTTCCTTACAACCCAGTCGCGAAAAGCTTCAGGCACCATGAATGAACGAGCCGCCACTCCAGAAACCCTAGCTCGAACGCGAAACCCCACTCGATAACGGCCACGACATCTCAGTTCGCCATCTCCGCTCGCGAGATACCCCCTTCCGGCGCCCTCGAAAATCTTAGCTTCCAAGCTGATGGCTCTCGATTCTCGTTGAGGAGGAGCGATTGAACGAGACTGTAAGGAGGAAGTCTCGACTTCGAGTTTGAATAGGAAACGAAAAGAGGTGGGTTCGAGATTTTGTTAGTGATTCAGGTGATCATGATTTTCTTCAAAAGAGGGTTTCAACTTTAGAACGAGAGGGATTTTATTTTTATTTTATTTTTAGAAAGAACGGGATTCATTTTCTTAAAGGAAGAGGATGATATCATATTTCTTCGGCTGTGAAGATGAGATAGAGGAGGAATATTGTCTGCTTTGAAAAGGCAGGAGGCGTGTAAAGAAAGCTTTGCGTGGAAAACATCTAGCTATAGTAATTTGAAATGAAACGAAAAAGTATTGACGGGATGCAATTACGGCTGAAAGAAAATTTGAGTTGACCGATATTATTTTATTTAAATTCGATTTGTCTCTATATAAATTTCCAACACGTTTATATATCGTGTGCTCACATAACAACTCCAAATGCTACGAAAATTGAAACCCGACAATAATTCAATATTACGGATCCAATGGAACTGGTTTCGTCGAAATCCGAGACTGTGCCTCGGACGGCTATTTTTAAATTCAATTTAAACGATATATTTTTAAAACTGAACAAAACACTTTTAAATTCAATTTTAGAAGTTCTATTACCTTTAGTATTATTAATATGAATTTTTCAAGCCTTCAAAATATTTTTAATTAGCTTAGAATGCCAGATTTACTATTTTATCCAACTTCAAATAAATTTAATTTAATTATTAAATTACTCAATAAACAGCGATATTTGAAATTTAAGTTTATAATTAACCTCTGAATATTTAAAATTAATTTAATATTCCAATTTCAAATATACAAAAATTCCGGGTCGTCACAATTGTGGTTGCAAACTGTATGCTTCAATTCTTTGTAATTTAAGCTTGACAAAACAATTGATTTTGTATTCTATTTTTATGGTTGACGTACTTAGTTGATCTAAGTCTGCCTATGTGTAGTTCTACATGATTTCATTAGATTTGAATTGAACCATTATGACAAATTGATAAAGCAGCATACCTAGAATCGAAGACCAGAAGCTCCGACCTAACTCCCACCTCAACCGCGACCTACGACCTCAGCTACAGCCTCCGACCCAACTATGCCGACCTAAATCATCTCCGACCTACCCAAGACCGTAGACCTACCAATCCAATTACCGACCTAACACCTCTTCCCAAAGTCGCGACCGACCTAACCCCGCCTCATCGAATCGTGAACGACCTAAATCACTTCCGACCTAACTCCATCACTCTACGACCGACTTACGACTTAAAACCCCCACCTCAATACCACTCCGCGACCTAGTTCTTCTGCAAAACCACTCGCGACCTATTCCAATACCGTCCCCATAACCCATTGCCGAGTTTGCCCTAACTCGTGAAGCTCCATAAGTCGCGGCCATTTCATAAGTCGTCGCCGAGTTATCTGTAGATCGCGAAGCTCGTTGCCGAGTTATCTGTAGATCGCGAAGCTCGTTGCCGAGTTATCTTTAGATCGCGAAACTCGTTGCCGAGTTATCCATAAGTCGTCACCGAGTTAGCATTAAGTCGTGCATTTTTTTTCTTTAAGTCGTGTGACCATTGTACTTGTAATTTTTTTTAAGTTTTTCTGAAATGTTGTTAAGTCGGCTGCCGACTTAGGAGTTGTATGTTTTTTCTGGTTTGCGTGTTGTAGCCTATAAACAGGCGGGTCTCTCATTTGTAATAGGTTGTTGAATATTGAATAAAAATTCTCTTTGTTAGCTTGTTGCGTTCAATTTCAATTGGTAGTCGAGTGTATCTCCTATCTCCACTTACGTCATTCGAGTGCGCTCGGATCATCGTTTGTTGAAGCCGATTCACGGTATCTTGTGCGCAAGATCAACGTCGAAGAATCGCAGATCTCTTTCCCGGTATCTTCGGATCAACGAGTCAGAGATAGCTAGAGTTCGGTATCTTCGGATCAACGAATTCAGGCATTTCAGTATCCATCAATCCACAGATTGCTATTTACGTCGATTGAAGATTGTTTTGAATTATCCGCTGCGTCAGTTTTGGTATCAGAGCTTGTTTTAGCCAATCATAGCTAAATCGAGTCTTGGAGCCGAGAATTTGAAGTTGTGTTCATCGTGTTCATCATATTTTGCAACAAAGTTGGAGTTTCGATCCATTTCATTTTGGATCAAAGTTAGAAAGGTGTTTTGAATCGTGAAGTGTGAATTTGTTGAAGTGTTTGTGAAGAATTCAATCATGCCGCCAAGACGAGTTCAACGTCATCGCAATATTAATGCTTTATACGGAAGTGAAGAGGCCGATGAAATGGAGCAACGAATCAACGAGAATTTCAATGAGAAGCTTACTGAAGGAATTGGTCGATTAGAGAGAATGATGCTTGAAATGAGTCAAAATCAGAGAAGGGTTTCACCTGAATCGAGCCATGGAAGAAGTAGAGTTTCACCACATTCTAATCGGGAGAGAAGTGTTGATAGTGATCATAGAAGCGTGGATCGAGATTGTGATAGAAATGTTGATGATCGAAATCGTGATAGAAATGTGAATGATCGTGATCGAAGGAATGTAGATCGTAGGAATGTTGGTGGAAGGAATGGTGGTGGTAGAGATGTTGGTGGTCAGGATCGACATCGATATACATCGGATGGTGAAGAAGAGTATGATGGTGGTAGTGTTCATGGACGAGGACGTGGACGAGGAAGGAATCAGTCGGAATACGATCACAAGTGGGAATCTGGGATGAAGACAGAAATTCCAGAATTCAAAGGTGGTATGCAGGCTGAGGAGTTTTTGGATTGGATGGCTAATGTTGAAGAAATTTTTGATTTCAAAGAAGTTCCAGAACGTCGTAGAGTGAAGTTGGTTGCTACAAGGTTGAGGGGTAGAGCTTTGGCATGGTGGCAGCAAACTAAACTTACACGTGAACGAATGGGGAAGTCAAAAGTTGAATCTTGGGAGAAGATGAAGAAATTGATGAAAGCAACGTTCTTACCTTACAACTATCAATCTCTGATGTATCAACGTTTGCAGAACTTGAGGCAGGGCACAAAGACTGTTAATGATTACGCAGATGAGTTTTATCAGCTTATTGCAAGGAATGATATTATGGAAACGGAAGAGCAGCTGACATCTAGATTCATTGGGGGATTGAGAATGCAGATTCAGGATATGGTTAATATGTTCGATCCAAGATCTGTGGCGGAAGCACATCAGAAAGCGTTGGCTTGGGAGAAGCAGGGACGACGAGGAGGTGGTGTGTTTACGAATTCCAATAATCAAGTGAAGGGTGTTGGTGGAAGTTCTAATGTGTCTAAACCTATCAGTAAACCAGTGGTGAAGGAGGTTGAGAAGGCAAAGGTTAACAACGGGTTCAAATGTTACAACTGTCAGGAGTTGGGTCATAAAAGCAATGAGTGTCCAAAGCCAAAGAAGAGAGCAATGATTGCTGAGGTTGAGGATGAGGATGAAGAAGCTGAATGCTTTAATTCTTTACCAGTTGAGGAGGAAGACTTACTGTCGGGAGATGACGGGTATGCATTGATGATGAGGAGAAGTTGTTTAACACCGAAGCAAGAGGAGGAAAGTAGTTGTTTGAGGAACAATATCTTTCAATCTACATGCACTATTCTGGGAAGAGTTTGTAAATTTGTTATTGATGTTGGGAGTTGTGATAATATTATCTCTACAGAAGCGGTGAAGAAGTTGGAGTTGAAAACTGAGAAACATCCTAAACCGTACAAGTTAGCTTGGTTGAGGAAGGGTGGTGAAGTGAAAGTTGGACGTAGAGCTTGTGTGAAGTTTTCAATTGGGAAGAAGTACAAAGATGAAATCTGGTGTGATGTCGTAGATATGGACGTTTGTCATTTATTACTGGGAAGACCATGGCAGTATGATCGAGCTGTGCAGCATGACGGACGGACCAACATTTACAGTTTCATGTTCGAAGGTACAAAGATTACTCTGGTTCCGAAGAAACGCCAACAGGAAGAAAACAAAGTGGAGGAGATTGAAGAACTGAAGACGTTGTTATCTTTGAAGGAGTTTGTTAAGGAGGTTGAGGAAGAACCAGAAGTATTCTTGTTGATTGGACGAGAAAGCAGTGAAGAGGTTGAAATTCCAGAAGAAGTTAAACCAGTTTTGAAAGAATTTGACGATGTATTTCCAGAGGAGTTACCAATGGAGTTGCCGCCGTTGAGAGATATACAACATCAGATAGATCTTGTTCCCGGAGCAGTATTGCCACATAGACCGCATTATCGAATGAGTCCGAAGGA
The DNA here is from genome assembly GCA_030737815.1 of Allium fistulosum. Classification (NCBI taxonomy): domain Eukaryota; kingdom Viridiplantae; phylum Streptophyta; class Magnoliopsida; order Asparagales; family Amaryllidaceae; genus Allium; species Allium fistulosum. Next base: position 996,015,232 of record CM060907.1, read on the forward strand.
GCATGAAGAATTGAGGAGACAGGTAGAGGAATTACTTGAGCAGGGGCGTGTGCAGGAGAGTCTGAGTCCTTGTGCTGTACCAGCTTTATTGGTACCCAAGAAGGATGGGACGTGGAGGATGTGCACTGACAGCCGAGCATTGAACAAGATTACTGTGAGATATAGATTTCCGATGCCGAGGTTGGATGACTTGTTAGATCAAATAAGCGGAGCTACTATATTTTCGAAGATTGACTTGAAGAGTGGATATCATCAAATTCGTATCAGACCAGGGGATGAGTGGAAAACTGCTTTTAAAACCAGGGAGGGTCTATACGAGTGGTTGGTCATGCCGTTTGGTTTATCAAATGCACCAAGTACTTTTATGAGGGTGATGAATCAGATTTTTCGACCGTTCATTGGGAAATTTGTGGTGGTGTATTTCGATGATATTCTGATTTACAGTGGAAGTTCAGAGGAACATCTGAATCATCTTAGAGAAGTGCTGATGGTACTGAGACAAGAACAATTTTATGCTGCTACGAAGAAATGCGTGTTCATGACGCATAGTGTTTTATTTCTGGGGTATATTGTTTCAGAGAAAGGAATACAGGTTGACCAAAGTAAAGTCGAGGCGATCAGAAATTGGCCGCAGCCCAAGACGATAACGGAAGTTCGTAGTTTTCACGGGTTGGCTTCATTTTATCGAAGGTTTATTCCATACTTTAGTAGTGTGATGGCGCCTGTTACAGATTGCATGAAAGGTAAACAGTTTGCATGGACGGAGGAAGCCGAGGTTGCTTTTGAACGAATCAAAGATCTTTTGACCTCTGCACCAATTCTAGTGCTACCTGATTTTCAGTTGGTGTTTGAACTACATACTGATGCATCCAAGGTTGGGATTGGAGGGGTGTTGAGTCAGAAGGGGCGTCCTATTGCATATTTCAGTGAGAAGTTGTCTGGAGCAAAGATGCGTTACAGTACATATGATGTGGAATTCTATGCTGTTGTACAATCTATTAAACACTGGAGACATTATCTATTTCAGAAGGAGTTTGTTCTATATACTGATCATGAAGCATTGAAGCATTTGCAAGGGCAAGATAAGATTTCAGCGAGACATGCATCGTGGGTTGCATATCTGCAACAGTTTACTTTCGTTGTGAAACACAAGTCAGGGGTGACGAATCGAGTGGCTGATGCTTTAAGTAGAAGGAGTCATTTGTTGACTACACTAAAGGTTGAAGTGACGGGGTTTGAAATATTGCCAGAATTATTTACTGATGATCCTTACTTTGCAAAATTTGTTGATAAAGTCAAGGAAGGAGAGACGGATGATTTCGTGATGGTAGATGGTTTTCTTTTCAAAGGAAATCGATTGTGCATTCCGGAGGGTAGTCTGAGAATGAAGATTATCAAGGAGTTACATGAAGAAGGACATGTTGGAAGAGACCGTACCTTACAGTTGATTTCACAGTCCTACTTTTGGCCATCAATGAGGAAAGAGGTGGAAAGATTTGTTGAGAGATGCCATATCTGTCAAGTTTCGAAAGGAACTGCGACTAATGCGGGTTTATATATGCCGTTACCGGTACCCACTAAACCATGGGTGGATATCAGTATGGACTTTGTGTTGGGATTGCCAAGAACGCAGCGTGGTAATGATTCCATTTATGTGGTGGTTGACAGATTTTCAAAAATGGCACATTTTATTGCTTGTAAGAAAACGGCAGATGCGGTTCATGTTGCTCAGTTGTTTTTCAAAGAGATATATCGACTTCATGGGTTGCCCGAATCTATTGTGTCGGATAGAGATACTCGTTTTCTGAGTCATTTTTGGCTAAGTTTGTGGAAAATGGTGGGAACGAAGCTGAAGTTTAGTAGTGCTTATCACCCACAAACGGATGGACAGACTGAGGTGGTCAACAGATCATTGGGAAATTTGTTGAGATGTATTGTTCAAGATAATCTGAAGAGTTGGGATGTGAAGTTATGCCAAGCAGAATTTGCTCATAATCATGCTGTGAATCGAAGTACGGGGTTCAGTCCATTCCAGATTGTTTATTCGAGCTTACCGAAGGGACCGTTGGATTTAACGGTAATACCACAATCAAAGAAGACAGTTAAGAAAGCTGCCGATTTTGTTGAAGGGTTGACGGAGTGCCATAGAATCGTTCAGGAACGATTGGAAAAGGCAAATGAGAAGTACAAACAAATGGCGGATAAGAAACGAAGGAGTGTAGTCTTCAAAGAGGGTGATTTTGTTTACGCGGTATTGACGAAAGATCGTTTTCCAGTTGGGACTTACAACAAGTTGAAAGCTCGAAAGATTGGACCAGTAGAAATCTTGAAGAAAATCAATGACAATGCTTATCAGTTAAAGTTGCCAAATCACATTCACACTGCTGACGTTTTCAACGTTAAACATTTGATTCCGTACCATGGAGATGAGCTTGTTGAAAATAAGAGAAGTACAAATTCGAGGTCGAATTTTTGTCAACAAGGGGAGGATGATAAAGCAGCATACCTAGAATCGAAGACCAGAAGCTCCGACCTAACTCCCACCTCAACCGCGACCTACGACCTCCGCTACAGCCTCCGACCCAACTATGCCGACCTAAATCATCTCCGACCTACCCAAGACCGTAGACCTACCAATCCAATTACCGACCTAACACCTCTTCCCAAAGTCGCGACCGACCTAACCCCGCCTCATCGAATCGTGAACGACCTAAATCACTTCCGACCTAACTCCATCACTCTGCGACCGACTTACGACTTAAAACCCCCACCTCAATACCACTCCGCGACCTAGTTCTTCTGCAAAACCACTCGCGACCTATTCCAATACCGTCCCCATAACCCATTGCCGAGTTTGCCCTAACTCGTGAAGCTCCATAAGTCGCGGCCATTTCATAAGTCGTCGCCGAGTTATCTGTAGATCGCGAAGCTCGTTGCCGAGTTATCTGTAGATCGCGAAGCTCGTTGCCGAGTTATCTTTAGATCGCGAAACTCGTTGCCGAGTTATCCATAAGTCGTCACCGAGTTAGCATTAAGTCGTGCATTTTTTTTCTTTAAGTCGTGTGACCATTGTACTTGTAATTTTTTTTAAGTTTTTCTGAAATGTTGTTAAGTCGGCTGCCGACTTAGGAGTTGTATGTTTTTTCTGGTTTGCGTGTTGTAGCCTATAAATAGGCGGGTCTCTCATTTGTAATAGGTTGTTGAATATTGAATAAAAATTCTCTTTGTTAGCTTGTTGCGTTCAATTTCAATTGGTAGTCGAGTGTATCTCCTATCTCCACTTACGTCATTCGAGTGCGCTCGGATCATCGTTTGTTGAAGCCGATTCACGGTATCTTGTGCGCAAGATCAACGTCGAAGAATCGTAGATCTCTTTCCCGGTATCTTCGGATCAACGAGTCAGAGATAGCTAGAGTTCGGTATCTTCGGATCAACGAATTCAGGCATTTCAGTATCCATCAATCCACAGATTGCTATTTACGTCGATTGAAGATCGTTTTGAATTATCCGCTGCGTCACAAATGTTATGGAGAAGCAAAACACTATGTTTGTTGATACAATTAGATCGAAGGATATCTTTTGTCTAAACTTGTTAATTTATTGGAATCCATATTCAATATGGATGTATAGTAGTTAAATGTGCTTTGGTTTGACTTCAATCTGTTATTCCCTTGCAGTTAAGGTATGTTAATATTTCACTAGATGGATCGATCGGTGATTAAATCATTCTAATTCAATCTGTTAACAATTTGCAATAAGTTTTCAAGTGAAATCATAATATATTCTTTTGACATGTATTTGATCATTTTGAGTGTTATGTATGAATCAAGTCTTGAGTAATGTAGTTATATATTTTGAGTGATATTAGCAGTAATTTTTTCCATGAAAGGATTGCTAGATTTAGAGTGATATTAGTAGTGCCAAGTATAGATGTTTTTTCCTATTACACTGATACACTTTTTTATGTTCAAATTTCATCAGTCATAAAATAAAAGGAGAACCGAAAGAAATAGTGGGAAAGAATATTCCTTTTATTTTCAATTTTCCAAACAATTGAAGAAAGTTACTATAATAAACCTATAAAACAAATATAGCAAAAGGCAATCAGTGGCTATATTTGGATAATGGATTTGGTTACGTGTTATCTATACTATATTATTATTAGTGAGTTGAATTTCAAGCTCACACAGGCCCCCTTGAAATTTGACAACTGAACAGTCGCATTTTTAATTTCTTTATATTCCAAACTTTAAAATGTGATAACTTTTTCTACATTGATTGGATTTAAGAATCGTTTTCACTATTAAATCTCAAATTTAATTTGCTTTCCAATGATATCCATTGTTGATAGCTAAAAATAAATTTTTTAAAATCATAATTTTATATAGCAGCTTTAATTGCACAATTATTTTGTGTCACCGCTGTGTACCGCGTTTCTGTAACAGCATTATTACGATGATCATAAACATTACATAGTAGTTTTACCTAGATTATTATAATGTATTTATTATCTTTTAACATATTTGAAAGGAATATTTTTTTTGAATTATACAATTATGGTTGCCTTTGAATATTGTAACCACATTATGTAATAAAGTAATAATCTTGATTGTGTTTGATAGTATTCAAACTTAGTGCAGTTATAATTTAACCCCATCAAAAAATGGTGTAATAATTTATAGGCATTTTTTGAATTAATTTAACTACGTTAGCATTTTTTAATTGCATTTACTATTGATAATTTTGACTATATTTGATAATTTTATTCAATTTTAAAACAGTTATAAATTAATGAAATTAAGAAAATGCAATTATAATTTACCAGCAAGTTTTGGGTAAATTTAACTATATTTGAATATTTTTAACCACATTTATGTGATGAAGTAATAAATTTGGCTACATTTAAGGAAGTGGAAATTGGTACGAAGGGCCTAATTATATGGCCCATTTTTTTCCAGGACATGGGTTTGAAACTATTATTTTCGAGGACAATTATGTGCGGCGTGCGTCTTCATCTTCTCAAACATCTAAATATCTTCTGAAATCGATCGTGGAAATTAGGCGCGTTCGTCTTCATCTTCTCAAACAACTACGTATATTCTGAAATCTATCGATCTTGGAAATTGGGCGCGTGCGACTTCATCTTCTCAAACAAGTACGTATCTTCTGAAATCTACCGATCATCAAAATTAGGCGCGTGCGTCTTCATCTTCTCAAAGAACTACGTACCTTCTTGTGCAATCAAAGCGGTCGTTTCTTGTGCAATTGAAGCGGTCGTGAGGCGTTAGTTTCTTCTCAAATCAAAATCGACTTTAATTGTGGGAAATCGTGAGGCGAGTCAAAAAGTGATTAGACGTATCTTGTTCAATCAAAGCGGTCGTTTCTTGTGCAATTGAAGCGGTCGTGAGGCGTTAGTTTCTTCTCAAATCAAAATCGACTTTAATTGTGTGAAATCGTGAGGCGATTTTCTTCATTTGGTGAGTCTCTTTTTTATTTGCTGTTTTTCATTCTCAATTCTATTTTTTATGATGTTACTGTATGTTTCTTTTCACAGGAGGCTGTTTTCATCTATTGGAGGAAGGTTTTGTTTGATGTAGTTGGAATAATGGCTTCTGAATGGTATTGTTTTATTCTTATAATACAATCACTGTGTATTTAGCTTCGTTTGTTCTTTAGTTTGCAATTAAACTCTGATTGTTTAGATGTTTAAGAATGGTGTATCAAAATTCCATTCTGGCTCTAGTAATAATTTGGCAGCCATTGAATGTGATTATGTGTTTTAAAGACCATATTGATCTTAGTGTGTGTTTGTTATGATAATTTTTTAGCTCTTCTTTTTCACCATTAAGTATATTTTTGCAGATCATCTTTTTCACCTATGATTTTTCAACAATGTAAACTTGAATAGGTACAATCACAACGAATGTTTTTCTTCCACGTGTTCCACTGTTGTAATCAGGTTATCCCAAAGAGTGATAGTGATCTGTAAAAGATAAATTGTTTTATCTTTTTTCAAAAAGTGGTATATAAAATGATTTAAATGGTTTTATGCTATTAGTTTTTATTTAAGATCAGTTTTACATAGTTATATTTTCCACTGTTGTAATCAGGTTATCCCAAAGAGTGATAGTGATCTCTAAAAGATAAATTGTTTTATCTTTTTCAAAAAGTGGTATAAAAAATGATTTAAATAGTCTTATGCTATTAGTTTTTATTTAAGATCAGTTTCACATAGTTATATTTTTTTATATTTTTTTTACATTTTTTTTGCAGGTGTGATTCATCTGTTATAGTTGTGTTTGATTTCAATAACAATTGTTTTAGTGCTCGTTTTGGATTGGATGCTTCTATTTCTTATGTTAGGAATAGGATTTGGGAGCAGTGGAATAATTTTACTCCATTATGCTTTGATATTTTTTATATTCGAGAATCAAAGACTACCTTTATTGAAACGGATAGTGATCTTCAAGCTATATTGTGTTTGTCTTGGTTTAAAAAGGAAGAATTTTTGGTTTTTTTTCTACGGCTGAAGAATGATTCAATGGATAATTTTGTTGGTGAAAGTAGCAAGTCTGGTTCAGTTGTTGGTGTTGAGTCAAGTAATAATATGTTAGGTTATGATGATGATTTAGATTCTGGTTTTACTCAACAAAAGGATTTACATGAGTTGTTGAAGAAGAATTCAAATATGGAATTTTTTACTGGCGTTGGTCAACAGTTTGATTCTGCTATTGGATTCCGTAGAACAGTTAGTGCTTATTGTTTGAAGAATGGATTTAAAGTACAGTATATTAAGAATTGTAAAGAACGATTGACAGTTCGATGTGCTGTAGCTAGCTGTCCTTTTAGGATTCATGCTTCTTGCAAACTGAAGCAATTGGACCAACTATTTGTTAAAAACATTAACTTGATTCATACTTGTGGTGGTGGATTTCGTTCCCTTAGTAGTCCAACCATTAATAGTGGTCTTGTGAAAAGTTTAATCGTCAATCAAATTCGTGATGAGCCAAAAAGAAAAACCAAGGATATCATTAAAAGTTTTAGAAGAGATTATGATATGGAGCTAAGCTATTACTTTGCTTATAAGGGTAAGAAATTGGCTATGAATGATATTTTTGGTGATGAAAAGAAATCTTACAATGAATTAGTTTGGTATTTGAAGGCATTGGAAAGAAATAACCCAAATAGTTATTCAAGTATGGATGTGGATTCTGAAACAAATCAATTTGAGAGAGTTTTTGTATGTTATGAGGCATGTATATTTGGATTTAACTATTGTCGTCCTATGGTGTTTTTGGATGCTACCTTTTTGAAAGGGCGAAGTGGTATTTTGATGGCTGCCACTACGAAAAATGGGAATCAAGGTACTGAAATTTTTTTTGCTGTTGTATTTATGTTACATAGTATTGTTTCTTTAAGTTATTGTTCTACTGAATTTTATTGTGTACATATTGCATTTTGTTCAAGTGATTAGTCTATTGTTATATAGTACTGTTTCAAATATAGTGCATTTGGTTGTTTCAAAAATGAATTCAAACTGACAATTTAATTCAACTGAAAATTAATGATGATTAATGTTGGTTGTTTTTTTTATTTTTATTTTGATAGATACATAATCTAGATGTTTTATTTTTTTCAGTTTATCATGATACCTACTGCTTATGCTGGATTTACCAGAATCTGTCATATTTCAAACAATAAATGCATATATGTTTTTATCTCTAACATCTTCAATCTAGTTGCACTAGTTACAAAGTAGGTACAATTGTTCAATGGACAGTCATGCTCTTCTTATTGTAAATTTGATCCAAAACAAATACTGTAAAAGATATAATGTTCTTTAATTTGATATACAAAATGTTACTGTATACAGGAGTTAAAAAGGATAAATGCATTTATCTTTTAATATAAAGAATTAAATAACATATTAAGCCATCATTATATATCATAGATACTACTACATGTTGAACATATTTATCATTTTTCTCTTTATTTGAAGTTCTTACATAAGGTATACAAATGATTTAAACAGCATATAGAAAAGATAAAAGCATATATGTTTTAGATGTTTGAATATTATTCTTTGTATTGTATGCATGAATTATGTATCATATCTTTGCAATTTCTACCCTTTCTGCGTAGACTACACATGTGATTGTCTACTATTAGATAATACTGTTTCAAATATAATTTTTTTTTACACAAAAAGTGAATTAATTTTTTGTTGTTTCAAATGTAATACATAAACAGTGAATTATTTTTTTTTTGTTTTTTTTCCAGGTTTTTTCCCATTAGCAATGGCTCTTGTTCCCAAAGAAAATGAAGAGTGTTGGAGTTGGTTTTTAAAACACCTAAAGAATGCTCTCAGTTGTGATAGAATATTAACTTTTTTAAGTGATAGACACTGGGGTTTATTGTTAAGTATTCCAATTTTTTTTCCAAATAGTCATCATTCTTATTGTTTGCATCATATGCAAAATAATATTGCCAGCATTGTGAAAAGTGGAAGGGGTGTTTGGGTAGCTCATTTACTTGAGCGTTGTGCTATAGCTTCTAATCATCATGAGTTTGAAAAAGCCATGTCCAAGTACAAAGAAATTGGAGGTGCCAAAGCTATACAGTACTTGAATGATAAACCATATGATCATTGGGCTGATTTGTTTTTTCCGGGGAAGCGATATGGCGAAAATAAGTCCAATGTAGCTGAGAGTTTTAATTCTTGGATTTTGGATGAAAGAAGTTTGCCTGTTACTGCTTGTCTTGATGGAATTAGGGTAAAACTGATGATGCAAATGTCTAATCGTAGAGAAGAGGCATCAAAGTGGACTAGTGTGCTATGTCCAAAAATGGAAGCTCGTTTGTTGAAATTGAAGGAAGAAGGATTTGGGTGGAGTGTTTCTAAATCATCTAGGTATTTATTTCTATATTTTTACATGATGTTCATAGTTTCTGAAAAAAATGATAAATGCATTTATCTTTTTTCAACTTGCTATGTAGCCTGTGTTATGATTTCATTTTGTTGGTATTTATAAATTTTAAACCCTTTTGGATCTTTTGAATCTTGACAATAGCGGCATTGTAATTAACACTGTATGTAATTCTTAGCTCTTTCATTATTTTTGTCTGGATGAGTCTGTACATTTTACTTATGGTATATTAGTTCTTGACTTGGACAATCCTGTTGATATTTTTGGAAAAGTCAAATCTGGTGCATCAAGGGAATGTTTTTAGTCAATTCCACTTAATCAGTGGATGCCTTACCCATTGAAATTACTGTCAAGGTTTACTGGTTTTAATTCTTACTATAACCTTTATGCTTTCTTTTTTCTAGATTGGTTATCATTTTTTTTAAAAAGAAAGTCAAAATCAAAATTTACATAAGATATACTTTCTCTAAAGAATATGAACAGTATGCCTGTTGTTATTTGTTTTGGTTTATGAGTCTTATTTTTCACTATTAGTTCTATGCACATGAATTGGGTCTTATTTATTAGATAGATTAGAGAGAATATATATAGTGCTAATAATCATTTTTTGGAAATGCAATCTGTGTACATATTTTAACTATTTTTAATTTTACATTTTGTAGGTATATTTTTGAAGTTCATTCTCCAACATCTCAAAAGGTTGATCTTAAAAATCGCATTTGCAGTTGCAATCAATGGAAAGTGACAGGTTTTCCTTGTGCGCATGCTTTGAAGTGTATTTCTTTAACCAGAAATTCTGTTTATGAATATATTGAGAATTACTTTACTGCTGAGTATTATCGAGCTTCATATTCACATTTGATCAATCCTATTCCAACTTTTGATAAGGAAGCAATTGAAGCTGAAGAATCATCTATTGTTCTTCCTCCTAAGCCTGTTCGTGGAGCTGGTAGGCCTAGGATGAATAGGATTGAAGGGGCTGACTTTCATGCTAAGCAAAACAGATGTGGAAAGTGTAAAAAACAAGGACATAATAGAAGAGGATGTTCTTTGAATATTTGAGTTGATTGTTTTAGTCCAATGTATTTGATTGGTTGTTCTATAAATACTCTGACTTGAATAATTGAGTTGATTGTATTAGTCCAGTGTATTTGATTGATTGGTTGTTCTATGAATACTTTGACTTGAATAATTGAGTTGATTGTATTAGTGCAGTGTATTTGATTGATTGGTTGTTCTATGAATACTTTGACTTGAATATTTGGATTATTGCATATGTTGAATTGGATATAATCTGATTTTGATTACTTTTGGTTGTATGCAATTGTTTATGAGTTTCTGCTTTTCTGGTAGGCACTGTGATGGTTGTCGGTAGGTAGTCAGTGTGGAATTGGTAAGATGATGGTTAGTGAAGAAGAATTGTGGGTTGTGGCTTCTCTGACAGTGTTGAGTGTGGAATGTTGCTGCAGTTTGTATTGAATGAAACAGTGGTGTAGTAGTATTTGCTTGTATGGTCAGAGAACTGTGAAGTTTATAGGTTGTGAATGGTTTGGGATGGAAGTATGGTTAGTAAGTGAAGTATGACAGAGTGGTATTTGGACTTTTGTAAAGGAGGAGGTGTTGTAGTTAAGAAGTGAGGCAGTGGAGGTTGGCAGTGAAGTAAGTAGTAGTCAGAGGCACTTGAAGTTGTGAATGATGAAGGTGGTAGTTACTCTTCTAACAGGAAATGGAAAGTATGGAAGAACTATTGTTTGCAATTGTTCTGTTTAAAAAGATAAATTGATATATCATTGGCCTCAAACAAGCTTAGGACCAAGTATATTTTGCGGTTATTGATTTAAATTTTCTTTGTGCAGAAATATTTATTCAATTTTGTTTGTGCAGAAATATTTGTTCAATTTTGTTTGTGCAGAAATATTTGTTGATTTTTCATAACGGTGGAATACCTATCCATCTCCAATAGTTATTTATCTTTTTGTAATAACTTCTTTTTTCAAGAGAGCAGTATTCAACCAGCATTCCTTCTTCCCATTCTCACGCATCATCACTTTCATCATTCATTTCCACTAACATCTACCCTTGTGCCTACAACTGACCAACCTTGCACTTGCCACAACCTAAAATAGCTCACAGGACTTCCATCACCTCTCACTGCACTTCAACTCCAATCACTATCTTCAAACTTCTGTCATTTGACATAAAACATCCTCAACACCAACAGAAACGACCTTTATAACCTGAAATTCACAGCAACCATCAACACTAACTACATAGCACTTCCATCCACACTATCTTCACATTACACAACACACTCTGTATTATACGGCCCAATTTTTTTCTAGGACACAACATGAATGTATAGTCAGATTAAAAGGTGACAGTGCAAACAAGTGCACAGCATACACATAAACAAACTCAAGTCTACAACATCTGTAAGTAGGTTTTACAATTCAAATAATATGGCCTAAGTCAACCATTACAAATTCATCAGTCAAATAAAATTTTAACAAATGTATGATAAAAGGACTGTTAGACATCAAAGAATTTGTTGCTATCATTGTCAGTTCACATCTTTTGTTGCTGAAGCTGAACTGCAGAATTTTTCAATTGTCCAGTAGTATGGTTCATCAGAGAGAATTTGTGCAGTTATCTGTGCTCTAAATGCGTTTACTTGTTCTAGACTGATTTTTGATGTTGTGTCCATTCCTTGTGCTAACTTTTGGATAAACATCATTACGAAATTCCACAGTCGAACCTGCATTTTTTAAAATTTTAGTTATTGTGTAACATTCATCGTTGTATAAAAATCTCCAGTATCAGTAATTATGAAAATATAACTAAACATGTACTTATATCCATTACATCAAAAGATAAATGCTTCTATCTTTTTTAATAGTTGAATAAAGTAAGATCTGACACTTAATATTTTATGAAGAACTCTTTAATTAATTTCATTTAACAATAAACCAGCTCCAAAACAACAAACAACTTATATCATTTACATAAAAACATAAATGCTTTTATCTTTTCTATGTAATAACTAATATCATGAGAAAAACATCAAATACCTTGAATGCATTAGATAATGTACCATTTGTATCAGTGATTATGAAAATATAACTGAAAATGTACTTAAATCCTAGGTAAACATTTTTAATCAGTGATTATGAAAATTACCCGTTGCTTTGTTGAGCACAGTTAATATTTTTAATCAATGAAGACTTTCCCAGAATTGTTTTCTCGCCTGCGTCCTGTAAGTCTTTATTGATTTTGTTTACCGCTGCTTTCTGCCAAATATATATATATATATATGTATATATAATTTTTTTTAATAATAATGATAAATCTATTTATCTTTTTTACTTTCAGTGTATTTTACTTACCACATTAATAGCAAACCTTGAATGTCCACTTCTTAATGTCTTAGATCTTGTGGTCAAGTGTAGAGAATCATAATGGTTCCATGAACATGATTCCACTACTAGCTCTAGCAAGCTCCAATGTCCGTTGCCATGTATAGGAAATAATATATTGCAACATAATGGATTTAGAAGTGCTTGTTTAATAAAAGGATTAAACATATTTTTTTTTGATCTTTTCCAGGTTTCCATCTGTTGCGCTTTTCTGTTAAAAAATAATTTCAAAAAATTTATCTTAGAAACAAATTAAATTTTACATTATAGTACATTTACTGTCATTGTTGTGTTCACATATATAATGCTAGAACTTTGTTCTAAAAATTTTGTTTTTCTGAACCAAAACCAATCAATAACCTACATTTCCAAAAAAATATATGGATTAAGAATAGATTTGATAATGAAGCAAAGAATAGAATTTTTAATGACGCAAAGTATAGTTTTTTGTACTTACTTGACCAGAAATATATTCTCCATAGAGAAGTTCTTCTATCATACTTTTTGTGATGGTGATGAAGTTTTCATCGTCACAAGTAAATGCTTCATCACTAAAAAATTAAGATTAGTATGTTCTGTGTTGTAATGCACTTACAGTATAAAAGAAAATTAATTAAGATTGGTATACTGAAAAAGTAAGATTAGTATGTAATGAAATATTTTTTAACAAAAGAAAATAACAATAGTACATACTGTACAGGAATTTTATGAATTGTCATACTGTCATACTGTACAGGAATTTTATGAATTGTACATAAAACAGCTGACAGTACATTAAAAAGATATTTTGTTTTATCTTTTTTTAGTTGTCACTTGGATTATTAACTAAAATACAGTGCATTAAAAAAAGTAAGGTTGCAAATAAAAATACTTGGTGTTGACAATAATAGGTGCTTAAATAACTTTTTTTATCTTCATGAACATCAACCAGCAAACTATTCATCACCAAAAATTTCTTTTTTTTCTTCATATTTTAATAAATTTCAACAGCCTTGGATTGTCGATGATACAACCCAACTACTTGATAGAATGACTCAATTTGGCAATTTTTGAGTTAAACTGAGTCAATTCATCAAGTCGCTATGTAGTACACCAACAATACAAGGTTGTTTATTGAATGGCACAAGTGACAAATTGTTTATTAACTCTGATTAAACCATAACTTAAAAAGTTTACACATTATCGGATGTTTATTGAATGGCACTACCAAACATGACAATGTTAAAATGTTTGCATATTATGACATGGTTAAAATGGTTGACAAATTTGTGACTTGTACATTAAACATATGACAGTACATACAAAGATAATCAGTTTTATCTTTTTTTAATTGTCACCTTCAATATTAACTAAAGGATGGTACAGATCTACCATAAGTTAACCAAATATTAATAACAGGTTTAAGAAAAATATATTGTCATACTCTACAGGAATTTTATGAATTTTACATAAAATAGCTGACAGTGCATTAAAAAGATATTTTGTTTTATCTTTTTTTAGTTGTCACTTGGATTATTAACTAAAGTACAGTGCATTAAAAAAAGTAAGGTTGCAAATAAAAATACTTGGTGCTTACAATAATAGGTGCTTAAATAACTTTTTTTTATCTTCATGAACATCAACCAGCAAACTATTCATCACCAAAAATTTCTTTTTTTTCTTCAGATTTTAATAAATTTCAACAGCCTTGGATTGTCGATAATACAACCCAACTACTTGATAGAATGACTCAATTTGGCAATTTTTAAGTTAAACTGAGTCAATCCATCAAGTCGTTGTGTAGTACACCAACAATACAAGGTTGTTTATTGAATGGCACAAGTGACAAATTGTTTATTAACTCTGATTAAACCATAACTTAAAAAGTTTACACATTATCGGATGTTTATTGAATGGCACTACCAAACATGACAATGTTAAAATGTTTGCATATTATGACATGGTTAAAATGGTTGACAAATTTGTGACTTGTACATTAAACATATGACAGTACATACAAAAGATAATCAGTTTTATCTTTTTTTAATTGTCACCTTCAATATTAACTAAAGGATGGTACAGATCTACCATAAGTTAACCAAATATTAATAACAGGTTTAAGAAAAATATATTGTCATACTCTACAGGAATTTTATGAATTGTACAGAAAACAGCTGACAGTGCATTAAAAAGAAAAGAGAAATGCTAATGGCCCAGTTTTGTCCTTAAAAATAATTAGTTTCAACTTGAGTCCCAGGTTCCCCAATTGATTGCCCCGCAATAATACCTACATCTTCCCCCAATTCAACCAGATCGCCGTGAGTGGAACTTCTAAAATAACATAATTCAGTTGAGTCAAAAGTAGTTTAGTTACTTACTTGTTTCGTCCAAGAATTTTGAATTTTTTTTTGACAAATTCTTTTTTTTCTTCGGTAAGATATTCGAGCAGTGGACATTTGTCAACATTCTTTGGCTTCTTCTTCTTTTTTGGTTCTTTTAGGACAATATCTTCAACAACAATTGGATTTTCAGAAGCAATTTCTTGAGCAGGCTCTTTCAGACTGTCAGATTTTAAACTATCTTGTGTCTGCTTTTCTACTATGAAATCTTGAGTTTGCATAATATCAAAAGTTAGAAAATTAGCAGAACTGTTTATGTGAATCATACCAACAATTTTTTTTTATACCTTTTTGAGCTTTAGTTTTTTTGTTCAAATTATCTTTTTCCTCCACTTCATGCTTTTCTAAATTTTCCAATTTCTGAAGCTTCATTTCAAGAATTTGGATTCTATTTTCAGCTGCTTCTCTTAAACATCTTTCCTCCTTTAATTGTTCTTCAACCTTTTTCATCTCAGAGCACAAAAAATTGACTTTTGATTGTAGCTCCATTATGTTATCAGCAGATTCCTTTTCAGATTTTCTCAAGCTTGTGTCTTCCTGGTACTCATCTTTTATTTTTTTGGAAAGAAGTTCTTTCTCTTCTTTTGTTACATCTGCAAATTTTTTTATAATCTGCAATGAATAAATTTAAAGTTAAGCTTTCACATATATTGTCATTGAAGTACTAGACAAGTTAAGCTTGCACATACACTTTCTATACTCATTTGGTTTTCTGTAATAAATTTAAATATGAATAAATCAAGAAAAATGTTTAATATGTATAACTATATATCAAATATAAGTAATGCCTAAGTTGTTATAAAATCATTTACATTAACAGATAAATGTTTTTATCTTTTATAGCTTTTAAGCATGGTAAAATTAATGAAGAACTTTGGAGTTGGACAGAAACTGAATTGTACTTAAATCATTATGTACTTATGTATTTAAAAGTAGCATACCTTATCATTGTCTATTTCATCAAGGTCCAAATCTTTTAATTTTGACAAGTCCCATTTTCTCATCCTTGGGATTTTGCTTTCCAAATTTTCTTTTTCATCGATGATTTGCGTCTTTTCACAAAACCAATACTGTCAATAAGACCATGCAAATAAGCATTAACATTTAACATTTTTGTAAAAAGCATTGGTATAAATTTATTTATATTTAAATCATACCAGTAAGACCATAGTACATCCAGGTGTGCTTCTTGGATTAGCATAGTATTTTTGTACATTTTTCATGACATTTTCACATATTGCTCTCGGCCAAGAGATTGAGTTAAATTTTTTTAAGTTTAACAGCTTTGATAAGAAGCCCCACTGCATGTAGTTCTGATTGTTAGGAAAGAAAAAAGTAATAATCAACAATAACAACAACAATTTGACTAAATCTTCATTCCCGTTTTCTTCCTCTATCATTTTTTTCAACCTTCTTGTGACTGTCTTCTGGCTAATTATGTCATTTTCTTCGAAATTTGTAGTCAGAAACTCTGAAAAACTCTCCATTGCTGTGGCCTTATTTGAAGTTGGTATTGGAAACAAATCCTCTCCAGATAAATTCATTCCAAATATAAGGCTAACTTCTTCAGGTGTGATTTTCAGCAGTTTGTTTCCAATTTTGAAAGCTTTTTCTTTAATACTGAAAGAAGTAATTAGTTGGTCTAAATTTGAAGCACTTTTCCGTATGTTTTGCCGTTCTATGCCATTGGTCAGAAACATATTAAAAAAGTTTTTGAATGGCGTTTTGTTGATATAACTTTTTGCTTCTGAAGATAGAATGTTTTTTTCCTTTACCGTCATCATAACTTTGTACACAGCATCTAAATTACATCTGTATGTTCCACTGTACAGATGTTTTTTCTGTCTTTTCAGCCTATTTTGAATTTCATATTTGCCAACATCATCTGACTCATCTGTTTCAATATTTATTTCTTCAGAATCATAACTTGCTTCATTTAGTTTTTCTGAAATTGTTCCTTCGTCATCTGAGTTTGTTAGATGTTCTTTTTCAGTCATTTGTGAGATTTGCTGTGTTGGTGTAGCTTCATCCTACATTCATGAAAATAATATCATTAATTAGGATCCTAAATTTATTTCTGCATATTCATGAAGATAATATCATTTTGCTCAAGAATCATAATGCACATAAAGTATAATAAACCCTTTTGTTGAGCAACTATGTAGTACTAATGGCTATTTTTTCTTCCAAAGTATAGAAAGATAATCTGTTTTATCTTTTTTAGTTGTTTAAGTAATGGTCATTTAGAAATCTGAAAACTTAAAGAGAATGAAACACAAAATAGCCATCAGAATATTATTTATAAAAAAGATAAATTCTTTTATCTTTTTTAACAAAGCATTAGCAACAAATTATCCATTACAAATTAGTGATCAGTTATTAGAATTTCATCATCACAATAGCCTTGAAGTAATAACATGTACAACATGTATGAATGCAGTGCATAGTGCAGACTTATATGGTCAAAGAATCAAGCTACAACATTAACAAATAGTCAGATCCAAAAGTGAGAGTACAAAGAAGTGCACAGCATACACATAAGCAAATGCAACATGAAAACAAATCTAGATCAATGCAAATGAAGCAACCAAACCTGACTGAAGTGTTCAAATATTACATATATACATGTGTGTAACATCAAGTGAATATGCAACATCATACACATTGAAACCAGAGTCCAACGCAGACATGTCGACAAGATAAGAATGCAAGTGCAGACAAGCTACAATATGACAGACTGCATTTAAAGCAACAACTCAACTCAGTGCACATCAACCCAATACAAACTACATGAAGTATATGGAATCTAGATTCCAATTTAATATGTATATACAAATTGAAGAGTACAACTAAATATTATACATAACATAAGTAGGAAAACAGTTACCAATGGAGTTGAAGATAAAGGTGATCTCTGGTTGTGTTGATCGCAGAATGGGCTAGATAAAGGTCTAATATTTATGCATTGGGTTCCAGCTTCATTTATAAATATGCACGTTGTTTTCTGTATGAATAACTTTGATTTTGATGACCTAGTGTGCATTTTTACGCTGCATAAAAATTGTCATACATAATGAAATGTTAGAAAGAGTGAAGAATAATTTTTTTGTACTTGTAATTGTAATTATCAAACACAACTAGGGTTGTAATTCTAATAAGTAATTGTAATTATCAAACACAACTAGGGTTTAGCATGTAGTCTAAATTTTTTACATTAATAGATAGATACGTTTATCTTTTTTAACAGCTAAACAATAACTTGTTTAGTTTAACACCTAGGGTTTAGTATCATCTGCCATTGAATATTAAGGTATGCTTAATTAAACAAATGTCGATTATTTTAAATTATAACAAGAACTAAAATACCTTAAATCTGTTAATTAAATCGTTTTGTATAAAAACATAAATGCTTTTATCTTTTTTAAGTAGGGTGTAAATTTGCTGTATATCTTTTGTAATAACTTTTAAATCATGAAAAAATGGCAAACATGTATAACATATACTAGTCACTATTTAAGATAACTAAGGCTTAAGTTGATTTGAACCAATTATAGTAAAAGATAAATATGTTTATCTTTCGTAGCTGTTGAACATAGGAACATTACAACATAACTGTGTTTACACAATACATACAATTTTTGAAGTACTGAAGTTAAAATTATGTTAAAGCAACTCAAAGATAAACAAACATGTTAAATCCATTACATTCTTGTATTAAATCATTTAGATTAAAAGATAAACAGATTTATATTTTTAAGCTGTTGAATATGACCAGTTTTACATCACGTTAAATCATTACAAAAACAACAAACACCTTACATGCATTACAAAAACTGTTATATATAAACACAATAAATAGAACTTATTTGTTACTTGTCAAACACAAGCAAAAACAACCCATAAATAGCAAAGAAAATCAATCAGTGAATGACTACTTACTTCAGCTAACAAAAACAATCGATATATAGCAAAAAAAACAATCGATGAACAACAAACAGCAAAGGTAAACAAGTATTTACTTGTTCAGCAACAAGTGAATAGAAATCACGTCTTGCAACTAGTGAATAGAAATCGCGTCTTAGTTTCTTCAGCTGAAGAAAAGTGAATCAATCGATATATAGCAAACAGTAGAAATAAACAATTACTTACTTGTTCAGCTGAGAAAAGTTAGGCGGTACGATTTCTTCAGCCAATCGATAATCCAACTGAGGCGATTTTGTTTCTAAACCCTACTTTTGTTTTTCATTTGGAGGTTTGGCGGCAGATATGGATTAGCGAGAAGTAGAGGGTTTATTTTCGACCCGTGTCCTGGAAACTAATTTTTTTGAACACGTGTCCTAGAAAATAATTAGTTGATGGTAATAGGCCCTTATAGTGAAATTCCCCTTTAAGGAATTTATTCAATCTTAATACAATTAAAATTTAACTACATTAATAAAATGCAGTTATAATTTAATGACAATTTTGAATTATGCATGGTAGAAATTGAATATTTCAGCTATATTTATGTGATGTAGTAATAATTTTGGTTGTACACGATGATTTATTCGAGCTTACTGTAGTTAAAATTTAAATGCATTAAGCAAAAGCGGTTATTATTTTGCAGTATTTTTGGAATTAAGCAATTATTGTTTTTGAATATTTTAACTGCATTTGTGTGATGCAATACTAATTTAGCTGTAGTAATAATTTTGTTTGATGTTAACGATAGTTATTTGACCGCATTATGAAAATATAATTGAAAAATGAATTTTGATTTTTGATAGCTTGAGATGATTAAATAATGACTTCACATAATTAATGCTTGATTCAACCGTGCAGCTCAGCGTTTAATACATTGCTTCCAGGTTTGATGACATAATTTGGCTAAGTTTACTCAATTTCGTTTACAATTACGATGATCAATAATACAATAAGCATATAAGTTGTTGTATTCGGGCTTAAGGTAGATGCATAGTTTAAGTGCTGGGTCAAAACATGTATTGTAGTGAGAATAATGTTGATAACCACCTAAAAGAGTTTATTTTTTATTTTTTGCAGTAAATTCTAAAATCACTTGCACCACCACCGTCGGAAAACTTCTAGAAAACAATTGATGAATGTATCTTTGTATAGATGATTATGTAGTCATAGTTTGATTATTAGATATAGTTAATAGGTCAGACGAGCAGTGAGAGAATTTAGTAATAATACTGCATCAATGACACTTTTGCCTTTTTTGGCTGCAGGTACAAATACCTTCAATGGTTAAAATAACTGACTGATGTAATGCATCTATTAAGGCCAAAAAAACATCACCTATTTGTGCTCAAGCTAATATCATACATGCGTTGCTAGTAGTTATTTCTGAGGCTAAAAAATGAATGGACTTCTCACAATTGTTCTCTTCTGTATGTTTTGGATATTTTCAAATATTGGTTACTGCGACCAGCTGTATGCCATGTTTTGTACCCTGCATCGACATAGATCAGATTCGGTGAACAATAGTAATTTATATTGGAACCCATGTTATTTTCTTATTGCATCATCATTTCTATTTCAATTGAATCTTCTGTTTTACTACTTTTCCCCTGTACTACATCTGTTGCTTTTTTCTTTTTTCTTTTACTCCCTTTTTTCAGCTGTTGACAAATACTTTTCCTAACTGTTTACAAATTTCATCATATTACTATATTTCTCCCCATTGCAAAAAACTTTTGTTACTCTTATTTAATTGAATCGAACTGCACTGTGTCTTTGTGTCTGCAGTTCACGGTGAATACTTCAACTATATCTATGCACATTGAAGCAGCCGTGTAATTGCAAAAGCAACAACATTGGCGTTATATGCCACAGTGAATATATCTATGCATTAGCGGATAAATTTTTAACACATTATCCTCTAAATAGTCTATGAACTTTAACATATTCACTGTAATTGTTTTGTTCGATTTTAATTGTGATTATCATAACCAAATATATCTATGTATTCTTTATCCTACCAAATTGTTATTCATGATGTAACACTATCGTTCAACAATGTTTTTTCATTACCACCGTATTAAATTTCTTATACATTTGGATATGACCTATGCAACAACAATATTTTTTCAACATCCGTGTGCGAAGCACGGGTTCGCACTAGTCCATAGATATGGATGAAGATTCTTTTCAATTGAAAAAATACAGAGGTGGCCAATCTACTGTGAATTCAGTCTTGTCATATCTGGTATCATTCAAAGTACAAAAGGATTTTATTGTTCCTATGTTATGTTGAATAAGTTATCGGAATTCAGTAATGGTCATAAGCACAAATAAGTTTCCCTTATAAATTATATGCACATAATTAAAAACCATTAAAAAAGAGTGTTTTGGTTAATAGGATTTCATAGGAGTTGCAACGGTTGTTGATCTTGCTGTTATGTGAGATTCTGTGAACAATCTTGGTGGTGATTCAAATAAAATTAATCCATTGGTATGTTATTTAGAATCTGGGCTATAAATAAATGCATGAGTCACAAAAAGATGCAAGAATACCAACAATTTTTTTTTCCATGTACCTTAATATTTGACATGAATCCACATCAAATTCTTTCCGCTTTATATAAATATAAGTAATAGGATGTACAACAATAACAAAATCTTACGCTCTTATTCCTATTAGCTAGAATTTGACAAAAAATCCTCCCTAGGTTTTGGCTATCGATGTTTTCTATAATTTAATATTAACAAAAAGCTACTAATAGTTTATTAGCAACAAAATGTGTGGTGGATACACTGCATACTTTCCCAAATTTACAAGCAAACTCTTATTTCTTTGGACCTAAAAAAATATTGAAAATAATAATTACATATTCTGTTGTCACTTTTTTGCACCAACGATGTATTTCTCCAAAAGTAATGTATAAGTAACAATAGTTTTCTTCTAAATACTTCTAGAAGAAAATAAGGTCCTTTAGCTTGGGACGAATGTTATATTATATACTACAATGGAAATAAATGAAAAAAGCATTGTAGGTTCTTTTGGCTCTAGTTATCGACCACTCAGTTCAAGTGGATGTAGCAAGATCATAAAATACAATTCAAATTAACATGGAACTTGAATTCAAACGCAACACGGAGAGAGTTGGCTTTTTCAAATAAGGAGCCAGTGCATTTCGTAACATGCTTGCTGTTCCATCGAGATCTAGTATTGTCCACCTGGTAATTATTTCATTGTAGATTTTATTTTAAGCAAAATCACTTTAGTCAAAATTGAAATAACTATTTTACAGATGATTTGCAATGATAAAATAACAAGTTGTTTGTTGCAGGTTAATCTTGAATACCTGGGAAAGGTTGTTTTTAACAAGGAAGGGCTGCTTTGCCCTGACAGTGTGGTTGGTATAGACTCACACACAACTATGATTGATGGGTTAGACGTTGCTGGCTGGGGAGTGGGTGGAATTAAAGCAGAAGCTACAATGCTTGGTCAGGTATTTCTATTACTTTTCTCTGCACTTCTCTTATACTCTACGTGATACTATTCTTTCTTACTTGAATGTTGTAGTTTCCCCATAATGATAAACTCTGCTGTGCTTCTGGACTTTTTCACTTATTTATACCAATTTGGATAACTATTAGCAAAAATAAGTACTATTCAAACTATTTGCAAATATAGGAAAAGATAGTTTTTGATATCTCAGTCATTTGATTCTCCTTTTGGTTTTTGGAAGGAAGAAATGTATGTGTGCAAAGGCCTGTTGAGCCCATACAGAAACACACAGGTGCAAGTGCTAGTTGTGGCACCATAATTTATTTTCTTCTTATATTGGTTCAATTGATAATTAGCAATTTAGCATTCATACATTTCTTTGCTGAGCAATTTAAACTTGCCCGTTTATATACCTGAGAAAAAAAAGACAGCTGCAGGATCGAATTGTAAAAGACTAGCATAAAGTTCCAAACAGGTTTTAAAATGTGGTTGATTTTTGCTAACAGCTATAGAAATTGGTTTACGTAGAAACTTATGATCTATATATTAATTTTAATATTGAGTTTATAAGAATAAAGCTTTGAAACAGTCATATAAATAGTGAATTATCATTGCATTGGTCTTCAAAATCAAGTGTGAAATCAGAAAAAGATTTTGGACGTGTGTGTGTGAGAGAGTGTGTGTGATGTTGAAGTCATGTTTTCATCAATCTATATAACACAACTTTGGAAAGCATCTTTAACTTACATGGGATATGTTGCTTGCAAGGTATTAATCAACCAACTTTGTTGTTAAATTGAGCTAATGAGGAAAATATCGTGACAAGAGAGATTACGTTTCTTCAATTGTAGACTAGATTTTTATATGTTTGATTGCATCAATTCATATGGTCGTTCATTAAAAGTTATTTACGACATCACATCCATAAAAATACCTATGAACCAAATAGTGGTACCTATGATAAAACATAATAGTTTTTGAGAGTAATACTTTCCTAGTAACTCGTCGAGCAGTTAAGAATGTGTCGGTATTGTTCATTTCATAGTTGCTTGGCCTGTAATGGAAAACAGCCTCAGTCGCCGCCAGTTTTTGGAAAATTATTTCAATCTTTTCTACTCTATTATTCTACAAAAAAGATTATTTAAAATGTCGTTGATAATGTTTTTTTTTTGATGTTTTACAGAACTGGTTGGATACTAAATTGTAAATATCCTGCTTGTGATTAAGTTGACTAGTCAAATGCTGTTTTTTAATCGGCCATATAACCTCCAATCATATTACATCTTATGGTAATTTGCTATATTGTATGTTGAATGGTCTATATATATAGTATAGTTATTCAGTTAACTAAATGTTTTTGAATTACCATTTTATGTATATATATTAAGCATATCGTCTGCTACTTGGCCATTTAGTCCCTCAGCTTCTTTGTCAAAAACTACTATAGTTGTTGACGTAGTTGAGTACAGTATATCCACATTGACATGATATGTGCTATTTCATGTATACATAAACGAGGTTAGAAAGGCTTTTACTTATGTTACGTAGTTGCATACCAATTTACCAATTAATGGGATTTTCTTCCATTCGTAAAAAATACCTTATATCATCTAGTCATACTGAAGCCTTGTATACCGAGTAGGAAAGATAGCTCCATGTTGTTGTAGTTCTCAACTTCATAATGGTTGTTGGGATAACATACTTCTTAGCCTGAATATGATTAGCCAATACATATATTAACTTTATATATAAGAAGGCATATCTTAAATGTTAGATGGTTTAAATTTGGTAATACGTACAACTTGTGAGTTTCTAATAATATAAACCTAACCAACAGTTTGTATTTCTCAGCTCACTCATCAAATGCGTGAATGTCGAATCAACTGTTTCAGAAACTTGCCCAGTGGAATTATTCATCAGAGTAATCTTTTTACCATTGTTTTTTTTTCTGGTGAATGTTGGCTGTGAAGGTGATTGTAGTGTTTGGTAGTGAAAGGAATGGAATGAAAGGTGTGTTGTGTTGAAGATGGTCGAGGTAGTGGAAGGAGTTGTGATATGAGGGGAGGAATGGGAGAGGTCTGTTGGAGTTTGATAGAGTCTGGTGGATGACGAATAGAAGAAGTTTTGGATGGTAAGGGGGAATTGCTGTTGAAAGAATAGGGGAAGGTTGGTTTGTTGTGAAGCTTGGTGTTTTGTAGGCTGTTATGGAGTAGTTGTGGATTATAGAGGCTGAAGTCGGTGGTTTGAAATGAAAATGAAAGAGTGGTTGATGCAGGTTGATTGAATGAGGATAAACAGTTGGGGTAGTTAGTTGTTAATGGAGGCCGGAGTGGGTTCCGGTTGGAGAAGCGAAGACTGTCCACAACAAAGAACTATTGGTAATCAAGCAACGAACAAGAATTTAATTGTTATATATGTTGTCGTATTTTGTTAGTACCATTTGTGGAAACTTGTCTGTGAATGCTTGTAGTATGTGACTTATTTTGTTGAAAAACTACTATCGAATTGATTATGGATATTATATTTGATTGTGAGATTAGCATGTTTTTGCAATTATTTGAATATGATGATCATATGATTGATTGTTTGTATATGCTAATTATGTGATTTAATTGTTTGTTTGAATATATGAAAATTATGCGATTGATCATTCGTTTTAATATGAATAGTATATAAGCGATTGCTGGAAATGGTATAAACCAAAAAATGAAGACTTATGGTAGCGTTTTTTAACCCTACAGAAAAAACCTATAGCTGCATTTAAAAGTGACTTTTGGTAGCGTTTTTTAAATCCTACAGAAAATACCTATAGTTGCATTTAAAAGTGACTTTTGGTAGCGTTTACTACAACGCAACAAAAAGTTTTAGACTTTTAGTTGCATGTCGTATAGCAGCGTTCTCTAAAACGCTACCATAAGTTATGGTAGCGTTTTTTCAACGCTACCAAAAGTCTTTTCTGGTGTAGTGGAATTATTTAAACCTTAACTAAGATGCATTAAGAAGTTAATTAGGACTTAACTAAGTTCTTTAAGTTAATTAAGGTTTAATTATGAATTAATCTTGATTTAATTAATATATAATTAGGGTTTAAGCCAATTAAATATACTTTAATCTTTTCAAAACTATTTTTAAACTTAAATTGGTTATGTTTTAAATCAATCTTCTTTTCAAGTTAAGTGATTAAATCAAAGGATCTCGTTTGGACCATTAAGGAGCCAAATGAATTAAAGTAGTGATTATAAAACATTGACACGTTTTATAGAAAGTAATTTGACTTGTGTTTAGCACAAATGCTGAATATCAGTAATCTGATAACCACAAGGAGATTAATTTCGATAAGCGGGTCATGATAACTTAAGTATATGGAGTGTATGTCTATATGTAAATCTTGCACCCGATAGTGAAGTTGTTCACTATCAAATAACTTAACCATTTAAAATTATCGAATGTTGGTTTGAAGAGACCGGGATCGGATGATGAATAGTTATCCGAAAACCACTTCGATCCAATGTAAAGCTTTCGAATTAGATTTATCAAAGTCATGATCAAGATTCAAGACTTGAAGTGCAAGGGCTATCTTGCCATTAACCTTGAGGGTGATTCCAAAATAAGTGTAGTGGAATTAGTGCCTTCGGTTCGTTCATCTCCTGAACGACTTGTATGGATGAATGTTGACATTGTGTCAACATCGGGAAGGCAATGTTAGCATTCCAAGAGAGAAGTGCTATATGTGAAAGGTAATGACCTAGCCTCATGCCTCATTAACCGAAAATGACTAAAATAGGGGATATGCAGCTAGGCCATGTGGGTCGCACCCATTAGGGTACGATCATTTCCATCTAGAATGAGTCCATACTCAGATATACTATAGTTCCAAATGGTTGTTGATCCCAACCAAAGGGGTGATCATATTCGGTACTATCCAACAAGGGATAGGACAGTCCTGTATTGGCAGGGAACGTTTGGTACAATCTCAATATGCTAATCTAGAGGTGTACTATGGTGGGCGGTACCACAGAGCCTTGTCATTGTATGGAATCCAATCTCCAACACGTGCCTTTATGGTTTTAGTTGTATACCTAAATATGTTGGAATATGAGATGCAATCATTTAAGCTATGTCCCATATTTATTTTAAACCCTTAGGCATTATCATAATATCACTAGTTTTAAATTAAATAGAAAGTGTTTTTGGTTATCGTTAGGTAAAAACCTGTCCGTGTCTAGGTGCGACTTAGTCTTACGATACCTTTTGTTTTTCAAAGGAGTTTTCTAATAAAAATATTATTATTTGAGTTTACTCACACCAGACCTATGTTTGACCCAAAGTTTATTTTTATTTTCCCTAAACTCTTGGGTACTCAATTTTTATGAGTAGTCATGTGATCCAGGTTTCTGTCGAAAGCATGTTGGAGGAGCTGGACCAGGTGACTTCATGGATAGCTATTACTTGTATAAATTATTCCGCTGTGTATGTATGAATGGCCTTGTAAATTGTCCTAGTTTGGAACTTGTATTATTGAACTCTAATGTAATATTTGGCTAGCTATGACTATGTAATATACTACATTTTCTATTATATGTTGTTCCCTGCGTGGTAAGATTCGGTGTTTGATTAGTCTTCTTCTTATCTTTCCTATTTCTTCAACCTATAATGACTCGTCTTTCAAATGCAAGAAAGGCGGTTTGTTACAAGTTACAACCCTTTAAAAAGAACCAGCGAAGAGAAAATGAAAAAATATTCAAACTAGATGAACATTTGCAACTCACTGTACCAAATCATGTACAATTGGTCGATCGGTGGTTTTACGGGGCAACCGGCTAGTTTAGGGGGTCGGCCAGTGATACTTGATTTGTTGCTAATTTAAATTGTTCCGATGAAAAAAAGCTTGTTAAAAGATCCCAAATGTTATGAAAAGTACAAGATGATATTTTCTATTTTGTGAAGAAGTTTGTTGTGATTTGAAGATCAACTATGTGGTTTTAACAATTCTAAGACTCGATGACCCAACTTGGACTTAATAGTAAATGTACTTGACTTTTGTGCTCAATTGTCCATCTCTGATTGCATTTTTGGTACTCTTATGCTTCAATAGATTTATGAATTCCTTTTATTTACTTTGAAAGCTTATGTACTCCTTTGAAGTCATATTTGCTCAGTTTATTGACTTTCAAGCATGTACGTATCATCTCTGGGAACACTTATGCCATCTACATAGCTCTATAGCTCATATTTCATTGGTGTGATTCCATGGTTCTTAAATTTATTATGTAGAACCTGTTAAATACATTAGCAGCTTTTCCATATATGTGTAATCATCAAAACACTAAAATTGTGTCCTAACATTCTCTCCCTTTTGGATGATTTCAGCCACACAACTATATAAAAATAAATATGCTACTCCTTATAAATTTATAATTATACTAAAACTTAATTATTGCTACCTTAACATTATGAACTCCTTTTATCTATATTCCAAGAGTTTTCTCCCCTTTTATTCATCAATGAAAAGGGTGGAATAAGTAAAGTATAAGGGTAGTACAGAAGATAGCGAAGGACATAAAAATGGAATTTTTTTTAATTTCCTAAGCCTATTGATAACTTAAATTATTATTTGACTCTTGGGTATTGGATAAAGTTATAAACATAGTATTAGGTTTTGACCGAAACCCTGAGACTCCGACAATCGCAGTTTTGTGCCAGTCGGAGGCGAGATGGGATTCGGTTAAAATCCCATCTTGGTAACTTGCGGCAAAAAAATAATAAAATTTAGAAAAACTTAGATATACTTCAGTGAGTGCAAAGAATGGTAAAGTATAGTAAACACAAATGGAATCGAATCTAGTAGAAGAAAACCAAAACATAGTCTAGGCTAAATAATATATCAGTTTAATATACTATTGATGAATCAAAATGTAAATGTAAAGTAAAATCGAAAATTAGTTATAAACTCATGAATTTGAAAGCATAAATTACCAATGAAGTCAAGCAACATAAATTTGACTATCAAAGGAATTCGAGCATCAGGTTGCAGGAGGAGCAAAGCCATTCGAGCATCAAGAGGAGCCATTTGAGCGTCGTCATCGTTTTCTCAAGCATCAAAAGGTGTGGGTTTTTTTTTTCCTTTTCGTTTGTTAATGAACAGACGCGGTTAGAAACTAGGGTTAGGAATGATAAAAAGAAGCGGGTAGGCTTTGTATTTGAATTGGTCCATATAAAATAGGGGTTGGGCTGATTTAAACTATTTGGTTACTTTTATTACATTATTTAGCATATTAATTTAATTATGTTTAAATATAGATTGATTAAATTTATGTTAAAATGGACTAATTTAACTTACATTTAAATTTAGTATGGTATAATGTTTATATATAATCTCGTTATGAATACTTTTACTATATCATTAATAATTTCAGATATATTATGGCAAATCAAACTGAGATCGTTTGGAATCATGGTAGTGCAATCGATGGTAGTCTTTGGTAAACAAAATGTAACTTTGCAATAAACAATTAATTATAATGGTGGATACGTTTGAAAGAACATTTAGTGGGAGTGGACGATGACATGTCAGCATGTCCAATTGTCCCTAAAGAAGTTAAACAATTTGTATGATTGCATATCGTTCAAAAGAGAAATGAACAAAATAAAGGAAATCTAGATAAGCAACATTTACAAGAGGAATAAACGAGCAGATCAAAACAAGAACCAGATAATAAAGACAACGAAAATGAAGATAATGAAGAAGTTCGATTCATCAAGCAGGAGAGCAGAGAAACATTTAGAGATGAGGAGATGTATTGATCTCACCGACAATCGAGAGGGATCCAAGTCAAATAGAGCGCATCTTACATTGAAGATTTACAAGAATAGATGGCGATTTTGACACTCATGCCGCTGGACGAATTGACTTATATATTCAAAAACAAGGAGGTAGAACTCAACCATCTATTAAATCTGCAATGTAAGGTATTAAAGATACCAAAAAGCGTATGGGTTAAGCAATTTCGTAGTTTATTTTTTCAACCATATTCCACATAACGTTGCTAATAGTCCTTACTATGCAACTATGTTTGATGCGATGGCATAATGCGGTCATAGAATTGATCCATCTACATCATATAAAATATCACATTCATACCTTGAAATGGAAATAAAAGAAGTTGGAGAATATATTAAAACGTTACTTAATTTCTAGGATGAATATGGTTGCACACCAATGTGTATTGGTTGGAGTACACATAATCGACGAAAAAATATAAATTTTCTTATGTAATCCACCCATGGAACTATTACCAAATTAGTAGATGCCACAAATGAATTTTAGAGTAGAGAATATATTTGTGGATTAATGGATGAAGTCATAGAAAAAATTGGTGAAAATAGGGTAGTGCTAGCAGTTATTGATAATTGAGAAAAAATTGGAAGATATTTTAAAATAACCAGAGGTAACAACTGTTATTTAGAATTGTCAGTCAATAATGATGTTTATATACATCATGGTTGGTTACTTTCCATTATATGAAAAGAGACTAACAATAAATAATTAATTAGATCAGTAGTAACAAAATTTGTAACCCATTTATTTGCACTAGACTCTTTTCATAAACATAAAAATGGCCTGAGGAGAATGATTGCATCGAGAGAGTGGACATCGAGAGTTCCTAGACTCAATACTAAAGATACGACTACATCAAACATTGTCTCCACACTGATTTATGACAACGCTTTTTGGACTGGTGCTGCTTCCATCATCCTTGTTTTTGAGCCATTAGTGAAAGTTTTAAGAATGGTTGATAACAACAACAAAGAAGATATGTGATACCTTTAGGAGGTGATTGATTGAGTGAAAGAATCGAGTAGAAAAAACGTTGGTGGAAAGCAATGCCAAAAATGGTGGATATAATAGACAAAAGATGGGAAAGACAATTACACCAACCTCTTCATGCGGCAGGTAATTTATTTTATTTTATCGTCATGCAAATAGTCAAATATATAACATTTCAATAATATGTTATATTCTTTTTCACATAGGTTATTTTCTTAGTCCAATCATTCAATATGGGGATGCAGCAATTGATAGAGAATAACTAAATAGATTTAATAATGTCTGTGACGCCCCACCTCTATGCTCACAATAACAAAGGTTATTATAAAGTAATAACGTCTGCTATTGCGAAGAATAAGGCTTGTTAGAAGCGACCATTCGTACGTTATGCCTTAGACGAGCATTAATTACATCGATAGGAGTTGTATAACTTACTCCCAAAGATATAAATTCAATCCAAATCTAAAACGAAACAACGGTGGCTAAAGAAAAATCCAGAACAACTCATAATAACAACTACACTGATAGTATAATCACATCAGAACAGAAATATTAGATATATAGCGGAAGACAAGTCTGGATACATGCTACAACAATCGATGGTTCACATGAACCAAATGAACATATACATATACATCAACATACATGAGACGAAAGACAATACTCTGAAAGTGACACCTCGAAGCCTAAACAAAAGATGAGGTGAAATCCAAAAAGCTGAAGCAGCAACTGAATCAAAGATAGCGATTATCCTGAAATAACTCGGTCTGACCCGAGTATTATTTAAAAGAAAATAATAAACGGATCAGTCTAATTTAGACTTCAGAAATAAGTGTATGATAAACAACACTTAAGCAAATAATCATAATCTCGAATGAGATTATACGACATAAATAATCAACATAGTTCAAATAAAGAAATCTCAATTTAAACCCCATCAAAATCAGCTTTTACAATTGAATTCAAAACAGCAATACGCAAATTTATAATCTCGGATGAGACTATACCAAAAGTTATAATCTCGGATGAGACTATACACAAAATTATAATATCAAATGAGACTATACAACATAGTAATCAGCATAGTTTAAAGGAAGAAATCTCATTAAACATCATCAAAATCAACTTCCAAATTCACAATTGAATTCAAAACAGCAATACGCAGAATCTTGAAATCAAAATAAGATAACTAGAAAATCAACATAAAAGTGGATCGATCCCAGCAGATGGCGAGTTTTAGCTACGCCGCACGTGCATCTCATATGGCCGAAGCCTACCAAGTACTATACTTTTTGGCGCCCAACAAATGACCTGAAGGTCCAACATATGACCCGAAGGTCCAACAGATGACCCGAAGATCTAGTACTGGTAATTGACCCGAAGGTCCATCATATGACCCGAAAGTCCAGCATAGTGGCTCGAAAGCCCAACAAAATCATCAAACAGCAAATCTTCAGCAAATATTTCAATTAACGAGTCTGGAGTTAACCGAATTAGTAAAAGTGTGGTTCCATACTCCGCACTTTTGCTAAATCGTGTAAATCTCTTCATCGTTTACTTGAAAGTGCAAAATTGTGTATTTTATATAAATAACATTTTACGTTCTCAAATGGACAAGTCCGGAATTAACCGAATCAGTAAAAGTAAGGGTTCATAGTCCTTAGTTTTGCTGAAACGTTTAAATCGATTCCTCATTCTTTTGAAAGCGTAAACTGTGAAATTTTTGGAAACAATTTTTATTTTAAAACGATTTTAAGACACATGATTAAAATAGCAACATCTATAGCAATTTCGACAAGGAAATTGCACTTCACAAAACACCGTAAAAACGAATATCAAAATCAGCATTGCGGGATAGCCGCTTGAAAATTCACTTTAAATTGACAGTTACTGAAGTCAAAATAACAGTAATTTTTATTCATCAAAAATCTCATCAAAACAATACGCTTCACAAAAATAATACCGGCGTAAAAATTTCCGTTATAAAAATAACGGTGCAAATTACGTTTTAAAACGTAGCACCGGTTCAAAAATACATTAATGGAGTAAACTGCGCTACTGCATACTCACAAAATATTGCACTGTTTGTCAATATTCACGTGCACAACGATATCCATGTATGCACACTATAATATGGAGATTTAAAACACACGAAATGCACGCACGCACATATTACACGTACATAACAAAAGATATGGCCTTAGTGCCATTCACATTGCATAAAATGATATAAGAAAAATAAAAATGACCTGTTCAAATTGTTTTCACGCACACACTCAGCATCAGGCAAACACACCAATTATGCCCAGGTAACAAGTGATTGTGCAACTGACATTTACATTAGAATACTTGGACAACACAACACTCTACATGAATTACAACTTGTACACACGGGAGTGGATTAGAGGACTTGAACCAAAAATTTAGTGAATGCAACACAATGACCAGGACCATATTTACAAATACAATGACCTGGGTATATTTCCATGCACATAACAGTGGACAAGTTTACACACGAACTGGAAATGCAATACAACAATGATCTGGGTTCTGTTAAATTCAACATACATATACGTATGAAACGCTGTAGTCACGTTTTAATAATTGACCTGGGTTTTGATAACTTTGCTTGCATGAAGTAATAATGGTCTCGCATAAATTCTGTGCGCACACGTAATACATCACCAAGAATAAGTAACAGGCCGAGCTTTCGTGCATTCTACATGCACTTACATGAATTACTAAAACTTATGTAATTGGGCAACCCAACAATATGCATGCACACAATAAAGCACACTACCTGGACCATTTACATATATGCACGAAAAATGATGGTATGGCCTAATTTCAAATACACGCAGCTAATCTACATTTAAATATGAAGTTGAACCAAATTAAAACCCCTTGGCTACATGCGTGCAAAGAAAAATGCAAAAAGGGTATACAACATACTTGCAAACAGTGTACGCAAATAATGGAGTTTACAAATAGAATAAAATAACTAGCCTAGCATTTTTTTTTTGTACTGCAAACATATACACACGTAACACAACTTAAAGGCTCAGACTTCATTAGTGGACAATACATTTTGTACGCAATTAATGAAGTAATCAATAAATTAGAAATGTGAGTTTAAAACTCACCTCTACTCTGATTTGAAATTTAGTTAGCACCAAAAATCCCAAAAGAGAGCAAGAATTTATTGAGCTGCCATTAACCTGTTTGCTGAGCTACCGGAAGAAGAAATGAACCAAAGAAAAAATATGTAGCCTTTATTTTTTTCTTTTATTTTTATGTGCACAAGTCAAAGTGGGAAGTGTGATAGCATCTTCTATGGTACATCGGCATTTAATGAAGACGTGCTTAGGTGAAGAAAGTGTGTTCACCTTGCTTTAATAATATTGTGTGTGACAACAAATTCATCTTGCTTTACATAATATTGTGTGACAGCAATGCAAAAATGATGTTCCACTTTGTTTTACAAACTAATAATAAAATAAAAACACACGGCTTGTTACAAAGATGATGATAGTGAATAATGTGTTCACTTTTGCTTTAAAATCAAGTGATAACAAACTTTTGCTTTGCAAACATTATTGACAGCAAGATGTTCTCATATTTGTTTTATAAATATGGATCAATTTGTTTGCTTTTAAATGGACCATTTCTTGTTACACGTGAATGCATATTATCAATTTCAATTTAGCTTAGATATTTAACAACTGACTTTGCAACATTTTTTTTTCAAATTTTAATTTAAAAAAAAATTTATTTAAAATATTTATTACGACAGTAATTCAAAAATCACGGTCGTTACAATGTCATTAATTGATCTAGACTATATTTTCAAGGTGCCACAATACGGAAAATTAGTTGATCGGTCTTGATTATATATTCCTTGAAGAGGACCCACTAGCAGAGTGAACTACCGAAGTTGAATCACCCTTGTTAGACAATGAACCTTGGATAACTAATATATTCAATGATGTGGTTGCTTTGGTTGATAGTATACCTACACGAACAAGAAGAAGTCAAAGCAATGAAAATAGTAGTGGATTATTAAATGATGATCATGGTAATGCTGGTGGAAGTAGTGTGGGTTTGACAAGTAACTATGGCACTGGTTCTAGTGATGGTGGTCAATCGCGTGGCCAACTCAAACGTATTCAAGAAAAAGAGGTGCATGCGGCAATCCTAACAGAAGGGGCGGTAATTTAAATGTTAAATATGGACATCAGTATATTTACAAGCACCCCAATCCATATACTTCAAATGATCCACCAAATTGTAGGCGTTCTACTTCTAACTATATAGATGGTTATTCCTATTATGGAATAAAAGAAACGTACTGTGATATCTCAATTGATCAAAATAGTCAAGCAACGTATACAACACAAAATGACAAACTCTCACCATTTGATATTATGATCGCGACATTTATAGGTCTAGGGAAAATGCAATGTAGTTATTTATCATATCATACAACACAAGATGATGGAGAAAACTATGAAAATAATCCATATGTAGCTCCAAGAAATAGTTTTCGGATGTTATAGTGTTGTATGTTGTATTATTATCTCTTTATAGATTATATTTTGTATTTTATTTTTAATGTTTATTATTACATTTTCATTAAAATTATAGAAATATGATATCCAGTTCTAAACCGAAACAAAATTCAAAACTTCTAAAATTTCCAGAATTTGACAGAAACCAAGAAAATTCCAAATAACTAAAACCGAGACCAAAACTGAGTTCACTGACTCCTTAAAATTAGACCTACATTGTTTCTAAAACTAATATTGAAAACGAGTCCCTGAGACTTAGTTTCTAAAAATAATAGTGAAACTAAATCCAAGATCTTAAAATTACCATAAGATTTTTGTAATATTTACAACTCCGCTTTAAGAATCACTTGTTCTTCTTTTAACACAGAAATCTCTAGTTTAACTTTATTCTTTCTAGGAATAAGAGTGTCTTCATTTCGTGGAGAGCACTTAAAGGTTTATTTAATATGGTAAGTTTAAAAAATGTGGATTAACAAACACTGACCATACATTAATATCTTGATGGAACCATGCCGGGTCATAGCGGGTTATATGAGTGAATTAAAAAATAAAATCATTTTAGATCTTTAATGGGCTTATGTAGTCTAAATAGATTTTATATCCAATCAAAAATATTTTAAATAAAATCTTTATTTTATTTTATTTGTTTGAAAAAGTTTTTTCTTAGGTTTAAATTTATAACCGTACCAAATACATTTATTTGTGTATAACTCACATGCTATTGATAAGAAGTATGCATAGCTATTATGACCATATGTAAATGCTGAGATTTACACTATAAGGGTTTCATTTGTCCCCTTATACATTCCTTTGTTTTCCACAGTTAAGGGATGATTTAAAATTGAATTTTATAGTTGTACACAAAAGTAATTTTTGTAAGAGTTAAAATAATATGTACAAACATATGTCCACATATATAAATAATTGTAAACTATGTTTAATATTCAGAACAACATATGTATGTAAAGTTTGTAACCTAGGAAGGATCTAAATGGTTTGTGATTTTACACAAAATTCAACTTATAGATTTTCAAATTGAAATAACTTTTTCACTTATAAAAACAAAACCAAACAAATTATATTCAAAACAACAACCACGTAACACATGTATTTAATTTCAAAGATGAGTTTAAATAATCAAAATCGTTTTCAATCAAATTTGTTTACAATCAAAATTAATTAAAAGTTAATCATGATTATTTTCAATAAAAATTGTTTAAATAAACATGTATAATATATGTATACAGTTAATTAAAAAAATTCAATCAAAATTGGTTTTTATTTTTATTTTTTTATTGAATACAATTTACAAAACAACAACAAAATAAATCTGACAACTTCGGCACATATGTATTCATTGTAAAAGATTCACAACTAAATTATACAAGGCAATATGAACAAATAATCAAAAGAGAAGAAGGATCTAAAATATATTAACATAACGACCATATAATCAATTGAGGAATAGTGCAAAAGGGATCTAAATTAACTTAACATGATGAACAATTAATTAATTAAGGTGTGGAAAAAAGGGGATCTAAATTATACTACAAGATGAGTATACAAACATATGATATGTAGCATGTAATAGATTCAAGCCATATAAACATGATAAATATATGAATAAACAAAATTCGAAAGTTAGCTTAGGATGTAGCCAAAAAGTTGCACCTTGAATGATGAACAAAAATCCTAGATTCAACTTAATCAAATTCTGGACATTGCAGGAATCAAAAGACAATAACCACCTTTTTATTTTTGATTCTATTTGGATTTTGGTTTTGAACTTTTTAAGCCATGAAGGCCATGATATCCGGCTATGCTTGAATGGGGACAGAAAGTGAGTAAAAGACTGAATGAACAAAATCTTTTAAGAAGGCAATAAAAGATTAACTAAAGAATAGAGATGATTTATCTTCCTTTAATTATTCTTAGCCTTTTTGATTCGAAATTGAAGCATTTTCCTCTCCCCTTCTTGCACTGTAAAAACCTGTCCCTCGTAATATACCGAGTTAAGGTTAAATGAAAATGTTTGACTTCTGTATACCACAAAAGACAATTTGTCGGGGTAAATTTTGAAATAAAAGACCATACCAAGGCATCAATAGAATCTCACAGCGGAATGATAACATATACCATACTTAATATACATGAACATAATAGGATAAACAATATATAAAAGACTACACTAGCGGGAGTAACTAATAAAAAAATATCAATATAGAAGGTCAAAATACAATAACTCCAAACAAATGGAGTCCTGAATTGAATATCTGATACTACATATATCATATATAAATAATGTATCTGCCATGTACTACTACAATATCAAGTATATATCCAATGTATCGACACCACGCCTCTAAAGCTCCTGCTGTACCACTCTGATAGCATATCCCTAAAAGCATCTAACTCCCAAACTAGCAAATCGAGTATCCAAAAGTTGTCATGACATAAACAGACGAAGATAAAACGTGGGCCAGACTTAAAGCCGGGAGTGAGAGGAAATATCTAAAAATACTGTATATCAAACTATATAGAAATAAATAGGAAACTACTAAAGCATAGGCGGTCCTCTCTACAAACATGGCTAAAGGATAATCCGAACCACCCTTAAACAAGTAAAGTAAACTCATGTCTAAGATAGAGAATCATAACATAACATGCTGTAACATCCCGAAGATTTTCGACTTTCGAAAATTCGACATCGATACTCACTTTATCGACTGCCGAGCCATCGAATGCCGGAAACCCGAAAAGTTATGGTTTTAAGAAAAAGAAAAAGTAGAAGAAGAAGAAGATAAAAGAAAAAGAGAAGAAAGAAAGAAGAAGAACAACAGAAAACACATCAGAACAGAACACAATATCAGAATCTTACACATCGCAGCGGAACAATATATAATAGATAAACACTAGTCTTTTAAAACAAAGAACTATATCAGTTTATACATACATCAATCATCAGAGTCAATATACAACAATGGACAGTTATATAAACTCGTCCTCATACAGAATACACAGCGGAATAAAATAATATCAGATACAAATACTACGTCTCGAACTCCAGCTTATCTCCAAGCTCCAGAATATCCAGAATATTCTGATAATATAACTCTAGGCTGCCCGTGTGGAAATTGGTGGGCACCCAGAGTTTAGAAGGGAAACAATAAACTCCGAGTCAGTCATGGTGACTGGTGTGAGATCGTAAAACAGTCTATCTTTAACTTAAACAACAGAGATATTTTTAAAGTCAATTCGAAATGCTTTTGGAAAATGAAACTACCATAAGACCTCCCACCACACACACAATGCAAACGCAGAATTGGAGGAGATTTCTTCTTATGATAGTCAAAGATGCTTACTACGCAAAAATCAAATTCTTTTTGATATTATTATTAGTGCATAGTGGAAAACATTTCGAAAGTATAATATTAATCTTAGCCAACATACGACCAGTATCGTATGCCTACTATAGCTACTATGTTCAATAGCAGGTTACCGCCACATTCCATAGCAGGTAATACAACTAAAACCGTACACGTCACGTATTGTTTCTTTGGATTTCCAACAAATGGTCAGGCTAAGGAACTTCCTTTTCCACGATGGGTACGTCCCTGGAATAGACGACCCGAGAACCTAACCGGATCTCTGCCAACACAAGGCCGGGTTACCTCTGCAAAAATAGGTAACTACTGACACGCGTATGCCATCCCCCGATCGTCACCGATCTTCCCGAGGATCCCCGATTCGCAACAACCACATAGATAATAATAATGCAGTAACCACAGAGGTTAAGTATCTGGGCTCCATACCATGATACCACCTTTATCCAGAAGGAATGACATACACTAAGGGGCGCTACTCCCTAGAACCTTGCCGCATTCGTCCTGTTTCGACCATTTCCGGGGTGTGAGGCTCGACGAAGTCTCGTCCACAAAGCTACGCTTTCTCAAAAAGCCCTACTTCGGGTCAAACAAAATGATCAACCTATGATCACAAAGATATAAGATCAAACAAATGATCATATCGCAAATGATCAAACACTGATCATTTCACAACAACACTCAGTATGCCACATTACCAAATTGGGATATATCGCTGATAAATTTCAACTACATAACCTCTGAGCTCGTACGTCTCAGAGAAGGGTGTTAAGCTAAGAGAATAAATTCTCCGCCACCAACAGAAATGTATTTGAAAGAAATCAGCTTTATATCTCAAATTGTAACGTCAGACACACAATCCATACAAGTCTGTTCTGGGATCGAACAGAACCGAAGGCACTTCTCACGAAGCCCTTGCACATCCGGATAATTTTCAATCACGTCAGGACTTCCCGTCACTAAGGGTGATAAAACCTCTAAATCGAAGATCAGTCGATGTAGAGTAACTCGACGGTAATCCTTCCGTTTTCAAAAATATCCGGTCTTCAACACCGGTCTTCAAATGCGATTCATAACGACGTATCACATATTCGGAATGGGTTATACGACCCCATGGTCCTTTCCCGGTTAACCCGAATAGTGAGCGATTATTCAAAAATAAGTGTGGCATTCAATTTCATCCAATTCACAACAAATACCATTCTAAAGGTAATTATTGATAGTCGGTTATTTAACTATCAATAAAGATGCGCAACATCATCAGATTCCAAAAAATTTTCCAAATTATTTATCTTCAAAAATATCTTTACTAGATATAAAATTTCCACACTTCAAAAATAAATCAACATTTATTTTTCTAAACAGTTTCCCTTTTCTTTTATAAATTCCATAGTGAATTTATATTTTCAAATATCTACAGATATACGATTTTCAAATCGATTTCAATATTCAATTTCATTTTATCTTTAAGAAGATAAAATCTCAAAACGTTTCATTTTATTTTGGAAAACATTTCCATACTTATCTAATAATAAGTATTTCACAAATCTTTAATTTTCAACACTTGGAAAATATCTGATATACTTAAATCAAATTAAGTATATATTCATTCTTTAAGGAAATCATTTATTATAACAACATTTATTTGAGTCAAAACGAATGTTACGTAAAACATCGTTACGACGACTCAAAATCACTAGTATAGGGATTCGAAAATTAAGATAGATATATAAATCCCAATACTAGATAAAAACATTTCCTTTCGGAAATCATCTACTATAACAACAGTGTTATAGTCTACCATTTCCTTATATTTCTCGAAAACGTCTATTTCAACAAGAACTGTTGAAATCTATGCTTTTGATTCATAATACATTTTAAAACATCTTTAAAATGTTTAACTTCATTTTTATATCACTTCTTCAAAAATGAATCCATTTTACTTAACAATATATTCACTGTCCAAAATCATGAATAAAATTTACTTACCCCTATTTCAATCATTTCTACACATTTTTATTCAATAAAAATTCGCTATTCAAAATCGTGAATATATCTTCTTAAATAATCTTCTATATTAGATTTATCACATTCAATCTATTTCGAATTTATAAGCACGTTTATAAATTCTATTTCTCTTTTTAATAACAACTTCGGCTTATAAACCTTCTTTTATCAACTTCTATATTTAACTTATTAAAATAAGTGACTTTGGGTTTATAACAACTTTTATAAATTTCAATTCTATTTATAAAAACTTCATATCAAATCAATTTCAATATTGATTTCTAAATTTATTTTCAACTTTAAATAAAATTCCCATGCTGATTTCTCAAAGATTCATTTCCAGATATTAAATCAATTACAGATTGATTTCTAATTTTATTTATCACTACTAAAATAAATTCCTTATTTTCCTCAAATTATTCAATATCCTGTTTTTAAATGGATTCTTCAAATTGAAATCATTTTACATGGATTTCCCGAATCAGTTCAATTTACCGATTTAAATTTCTAATTTGATTTCCAACTTATCTCCTTTTAAATAAATTCCTTTTTAAGAAAATAAATTTCAATCGTTTCTTTCAATCTATTTAAAAATCCAAATTTAAATTAAATTCTTCAATTTATAATCACTATTTTACGAAATCCATTTATTTAACATTTTCACTTGATTCTGGAATTTATTCAATAAGATTATAAAAATTTACTTTTTATACTTTAAAAATTCCTTTCTACTTGAATTTCAAAAATTCAATTTCGTTTATCTTTGGAATCCAATGTTGCCAAACATCCATTCAGCTAAATTTTAGCTTTCAACCAATTTCCAGATATCAATATGATTAATAGCATCACTATAATCATTCACAGATTCATATCACAATAGAAATAAATTCAATCAATGTGAGGGGTCCAGTTGGATCCCTCCAACCTGTTTCCCTGCATCCAAAGATGTTAGCACAATACCAATTCCGCTCCAGTACGGAATTATCGCGGTATATAGGTTTTTATAAATCCGCTTACTAACGGCGCAATAGGGTCTCATCCGCTATACGAGGCGGGAAATCATCAATCCAATATATACATATGCCAATATGTATATACTGCTATATATATAGATATATCCTATCATATCTAATAGCACAATCAGCATAGCAATCATATCCAAAAATCAATAACTGTCAAACAAAATTTATTTGAGTGAGAAAATAATCTCACCTTAGCTTTTAATTTTGCAATCCAATCCAATTCGTCTTGTTCCCTTTACGATTTCAAACTGTATAAACATTTACACAATTTATTAATATTCAAATTTGTCAAACAAATAAATTTTCCTATTTGATAAATTAATTAACCAGTTTAAAATTTTAAACTAACTTTCTTTTAAATAAATTGTTCGGTAACTAAAGTGAATTAACACATTTATCCTTTGGATATAATTTTTTTCTCTAAAAGATTAATAGGCTAACACATTTATATTTATTTTCATATTTCTGTTTCAATCTTTTTAAATTATTTTACTGAATTTGTACTTAATTAAAATTCAGAAATTACTCACATTCAACTTTGCTAATATACACTTTACCAAAATTGGTATTTTTAAACTTTACTGTTTTAACTTAATATAAATTTTTTTCCTTTTCCTCTTCATTAAACATATTAAAACTAAATATGTATATATATATGTTAATTGTTTTACTGGAAAGAAAAACTACACATACATACTTCTCTGTATATATATATATACAGACACATGTATATATGTAAACTTAAATTGAAACCAAAATAAAAATTTAAATTTTTTTAAAACATAAATTATTAACCAAAAGATGATTAAATCGTATACCTTACAGCCGAACTCAAAGGAACAGACTCTAATGAAAACTCGACCCCCAACTGGCTCGACGTCTCCACGAACCACGGCCTCAACCTCGACCACGTTCCTGCTTCGCCATCATCGAACCACGAACTCCGAACGCGCAGCTTCGCGATAACCACCATGCCGCTGCCACCCAGTCGCGACTTCGAAGTCGCTTCCTCCGATCGCAAATCGCCGATCTCGCTCAACAGTCGCAGCCACGCGCCTCCGCTTCCACCAAACGCGTGCGCCCCTCCAGATCGAACTCGAACACTGATGCCACAAACTCCACCGCGAACGCCTCCTTCCTCACGCGGTTAATCGCGACGTGCCTCCTGCCTTGCTCGAGTTGAACTCGGCTCCGATTTGAATACGAAAAGGAAGAGGCAGACATTACTATCTCTATTAGAGCTTGAATGATTTATTTGAGAATAAAGAGGAAGTCACGGTTTCGTGGAATCTGAAAGGGAGGAGGTGGAGAGATAGTAGATTTTTGAATTTGGGGAGAAAGGTTTTTGCGGCCATCAATTTTAATTCGAACGAAATGATACCTTTAAATTTTTCTTCTGTGAAATTATTTAGATAGACAAAGGAAGATGATTATTTAAAATTGAAGAGGGATGGGTTTGCACGATAAACTTCGTGATCTTCAGCGTGATGTAAGGCGTGAGTTAAGGGAAAGAAAGTGACTGAGGTTGACCAATTTTAAATTTAAATTTAAATTGAACTCATTTTAATTTCTACGCGTTTAACTATCGTGTGCTCTCAAAACAACTCCAAACGCTACGAAATTTAAAATCCGGTAATAACAAACTATTACGGACCCAATGGAACTGGTTTCGTCGAATTCCGAGACTGTTTGAAAATTGACTATTTTTAAATATCGGTTCAAACAATTAAATTCAAAACTGAGCAAAACAGTTTGAAATACAATTCTGAAAATTCGATTATCTTCGGTATTATCATTACGAATATTAAAAGCTTTCGAATATTTTTCTTCAGCTTAAATTTGAAGATTCAAATTTAATTCAACTCACAATAGATTTAATTTTAAAGTTTAATCGTCAGTTTCACAGCTATATTCAGGATTCAAATTAAATCATCGTTCAAATATTTAAAATTAATTAAATATTTTCAATTTAATTTGTTCAAAATTCTGGGTCGTTACACATGCTCTCTCCTGTAATCAACGAGTTAACATAACTAATAAAATGTGACTGATATATAATGGTATATCATGATAAAGGTAAGTCAATATACAAACACAGGGGTAATACATAAATATCACAATATAAACCTATCTTAGAACACACAAAAATAATATCAGCCATCTAATATAACTTATGCACAAACATACGATAAACGCCAAAATAGAGAGTATCTATCATCACCCCATACTGAATGAAATATCAAAGAAGCAACTACACCTTATGTGATCTATGGACTTATATACATTCTTACCCTTTGGGAGTCCGCAAACGGAACTGAGCATTCTCATACAGCCTCTTTGCTGCACAGGTGCCCCGTATAGACCTAGACCACTCTCCTAGCACTAATGAAAAATCCTACCACTACAGTGCTCCCTAGCATTATATCTACGCTACCGCTACTAGATACAAGTACCCCTTAAGAAATGCTTCAGACCCTCCCGAAGGTTTGACTGACAACCATAAAACAAACATATAAGCAAACATCTATCACCGAAATCATGCAATGACCTTAATCTAATCGCGTACTCCATGACTCTCTTGTCGTGCACTTTCTTCGACCTGAATGGTTCTCTTAAGCACAACAGTGCTTCGAGCCATATAATCTATACCAACCGTCTATCTACACATCTGCCTGTGACAACCCGCAAATCCGTCCCGTCTAGGGCTGACAATAACCGCACATGTCCAGCCTTAAACCGAAGGGAAATATGAATAATCCTGAGAAAGAAAGAAGAAAGAAGAAGAGAAGAGAAGAAAAGAGGAGAGAAGAAGAATGAAGAAGAAGAAGAAAACGAAGACAAAGAAAAAGAAACTAAAACAATTACAGAATCTAACAATCGCAGCGAAAAAACATATAATATCATATCAATGATCTTTACAAAAAATAAATTATAATAATATATACATCCATCATAGTACAACAATCAATCACAATCAACAACCTGGACAGTTATAATAACATGTCCTTACAATTGTTGATAAATTTAAATAACAATCGAAAAAATAAACATATGCGTGGAATACGACTAGAAGACCTCCAACTCGCCTGCTGAAGCTCCAAAGCATCCATATCTACATATGTAAATATACTCGGTCTGACCCGAGCATTGAAAGGGAAGAACGCCCGGATCAGTCTGCTAAACCAGCGTGAGAAAACACATCTCAACTGAATTTATTTTAAAGTTATAAAAGCGTTCTTTTATCAAAACAAAGGTATGTCGTAAGACACATCCACACATAAACACGGACGGGTTTTTACCTTACAATAACCAAAATATTTCATATCAAATTGTAACGACCCCGAAATTTAAATTTTATTTAAATTGATAATTAAATGAATTCGAGTTTA
Organism: Allium fistulosum; assembly: GCA_030737815.1. Lineage (NCBI taxonomy): Eukaryota > Viridiplantae > Streptophyta > Magnoliopsida > Asparagales > Amaryllidaceae > Allium > Allium fistulosum. The sequence continues at coordinate 996,059,600 of CM060907.1, forward strand.
AATCTAAGTTTAAATGGTTATTTATCAACTTATCTTCTTTCATTCGTTACAAAAGACTTTGCAATCCCAGTTTCTAAAAGTCTTAAACAAATACAAACCTAAGAAAAGAAAATGAATAATATACATTCAAGTATTAAACAAAACAAGAAAACATAGCACTAAGGAATGAAGACTTTCCAGCCTAATACAAAGCTTGCATAGTATAACATTGATGGTTCGAGGGCGATATACATGCAGACTAAAAAGGCAACAAAGAAGAAAATCAAAGAAAAGTAAAATATAAATACATTTGTATCTAGTATTTGCTGGTAGCTTGTTATTGAAGCTAGGCAAGTGAAAATATGAGATAAGTATGAATAAACAAAATATCCTAAGTACACCAAAACAAAGATATTCAATTGTATAATGTAAATTTATGAAGCCACCAAACATCATCATCTTTGTACAGCCGAGACAAGTAAGAGGGAAGACATTGCATTTAATACCACCTTTCCGCAACACAAACATGTACAGCCGAAGGAAATAAAAAAATTGATATTGTACAAACTCATAAATGCAAGCCATCATGTTCAAGCATATCAGCCTCCAATTTGAGATAAAAATCTCTGGCCAAAGTATAAACAAAGGATTGCCAGTACATAACAAAAATATATCAACTTGTACTCATCTCCTACATATCAGTTCGTTCCATTCTAAACTGTAAAAAAAAAGAAGAAGAAGAAACTAAAGTATATCTTCTCCTCTAAAACAAAACATCAGATAAACCAAAACAAAACTCCAACAAAACAAGGACCTGATCAATTCTAAACAACAAAAACAAAGCAAGAAAGCTGCAGTTTTCAAACAACAATTGCTCTCTGTTCTTCTTCCTTCTGAAACAGGTGAGCAACTTTAATTTTTCTTTTAGACCTCTTTGTTCTTTTATCTGTGAGTAAACTTCTAAAACAAACTTTAAATAGCTTATGAAAGACTGTGTGTACGCGTGTATGTCTGTAGGTCTTGGAAATACATGTGTTTGCATATCTGTAGCTTTTTAACATTCCTGAGTTAAGTTCAACCCTCTGCTTATCACCTGTAACTATGAAGTGCTCTTAGTTTTGATTCATATGGCTTATGTATATGTAAACTTGTACTATATGTTTTAAAATAAGTGGATACAATGGTTTTTAGGACTCTAGAACTTGTGTGAATGTCTGGTGTTTTACAGAGATCACCTCTGTTTTTATTTACTGACAACTAAAAACAGGAACCAATATTCAAAGAAACTACTCATTCAAACTTTTTGGACTTAAGTATTTAGAACAAAAATGTTGATTTAAACCTAACTAAGTATTTAAAAATAGTTGTAAGGATTTATAAGTAGAAAAATATTGCCTGGAAAATATAAAACTCAGAGCAACATGAAAATGTCAAAAATAAAAATGTATAATTTGTTGGTATGATTATATAAGTAGAATGTATATAAAAAGTAGGATTTTTAAAATCAACATTACCATGTTTAATGTAAGATTGATTGAGAAAATTTGGTTTGTATGGAAGAATGGTTTCGAGCATTTTCTGGTGATCTCAAGGTCGAGGGTGGTCGGGGTTGCGTGAGTGGATGAAGAAGCCTATGGGGGTGATGGGAAAAATGGTCGTAGGTGACCACGGCATCGGTGGCGTCAGCGGTTGTGGTTTGAAATTTTTAACCCTAGAAAATAGAGCTAGGAAGAATCGAACGCCGTGATTTCTGTAGTGGATCGAGTTCGACGAGTTTCTGGGGATTGAAAGTGGACGCGTAAGGGAAGACGAGGCCGGAAGGGTTGACTGTCAGGTGGTCGGAGGTTGGCGAACGACGCGTTGCCAGGGTTGGTGTGTTCGAGCTGTAGTTATGTTCCAGGTTTAGTTCGAATACTCGATTTCGAATTCGAGGCTGGAGAGATGATCGGAGGCTAGGGATAGATGTGGGAGTGATCGCCGATATGTTGAGGTGGCCGTGGTCAACCGAAAATGGCGAATGGAGGCGTGCACGTGCACGGTGGAGCGTTTTTTTCTGGTGAAGCTGTTTTTTTGTGGTTTCGAACTGATGTTGGGAAACTTGAGATTTACTCGAGTAGATCTTTGATTGGCTCGAGTGAATCCCTGTTTTACTCGAAGTAAATAAGGGGTGAACTCGGGTAGTCTTCTTGTTCCAGACTTAAGCTTGTCCCCAGTTTTTAAGTGTTGGTTTAAAATTGAAACCAGGTTTAACTGAGTCCAAGGAAAAGTTTAATTCCAGATTTTTGAAGAAAGAAAGTTTATAATTTAAATAATTTAAATAAGTTTAAATATTTTGAATTAAAGGGAATTTGATTTAAATCCCTTCCTAGCAAAATATTGCTTTAAGTTATAATTTAAAGTTTTTTTTAAAGTTAGTTTATAAAGTGATTTAAAGTTAAATTGGCGATCGTTTAACTTTAAAAATTTAAAATGAACTTTTCAAGGAAAAATGAAATAATGTTCCAAACATATTTAAGTGAAATTTAAATAAATAAATGAGAAATGAGTTTTCTTTAAGTAATGAAGATTAATGATTTATAATTCATTAAGGAATGAATTCTTAATTTTTAGTTAATCTATGATCAATAATGATTAATATTAGTGAATTTCTTTAGAAGAGTAATTAGAGAAATTTAATAGTTGATGTAGGTCATTAACTAAGATTATCTAAATAATTAATCAATGTGATTTATTTTAACAATAAATTTAGATTAATTAATAATAATAATCAATTGGGGAAGTGTTAAGTAATTAAGGAATGAATTGTTCAGTGTAGTTAAGTAAGTTAATCGGATTAGTTTAAGTTAATTACTTAAGTTAATTAATCTAGAACAATCATTTAACAATTTGGAGAATATAATTACTTAGAAAAGTAATTAATAGATAATTACTGAATGTAATTTATTGAATAATGATTTGAAATTCTGAGTGAATTGATTTGTTAATAAATCAAAGGATTAATTAATAATGGTAATTAATTAAGATTAATTTAATAATTAAAGATTAATTGATTCATAAATTAAGAATGTTTTGTTAATAATTACAGGGTTAACTAATAAATTTGAAAGAAGATTTATTTCAAATAATTTGCAACTAAATTTTGATAATTAACCCGGATTAATAATTGATACATCCGATTTAAATTAATCAGTTGATTAATAAATTCACTTGTGAATGTTTGGATTTGATTGGATGATTGAATTGTTTGATATTTCCTGATTTATGATGCTTTGTGATACATCCTGATTTATGTTGTGATCTGTAATTTATTATCTGTGATATTTACATATCTGTGATCTGTGCATGAACGATAAGCGTTATAGTTATATCGCTTATCAACTATATTTCTGTATTCTGATATGTGATGATTCATTGTGTTGCACTATTGTGTGAAACCCCTGGACTACACCTTTTCACACACAAATATGGATTTCACGTGGAAATCGGTTAAGTCACAGATAACTTAAATCTGATGTTTTTTTGAAATTGAAATTTTAATTTCAATCGATTTTGAAATTGGAAATTCGGGTTTAAAGTGAAAAGCTTTTGAAATGGAATTTCAAAGATAAAAGTCATTTTGAATAACTTAACCGAGTTTTGAAAATTTAAATAATTAGATTTAAATTTGAATTCAAGTTTGAAATTAAATCTATGATTTGGAAACTAGGGATAAAAGATGATATAAATGTGTTTGGATGAGTTAAACCATTTTAAAGTATTAATTTAGGAATTTGAATTTAAACCAAGGATTTCAACTCGTATGAATGAATCAGATTTCCAAATTGAAAACTGTTGTTTTCAAATGATAAAAGCTTTTAGATAAGAAAAGAAATTCCAGTTTAAATTAAAGGAATTTCAAGTGAATTGAAAAATGGATTTTCCAAGTTATGAATGAATTCTTTTTGAAAGCTATGAATTAAATCTGTCTATTTTTAACAGATTTAAAATGATGATTTGTTTAACCCATTCGAAATGAAATTGTTTTGAAAACTATAAGTTAAATCTTTGATTTAAAGATTTAACGAATTAATTAAATTGAAATGGAAATCGATTTGGAAAATCTATGAATGAATCTTTGTGAAATTAAGTGAACTTTATGAATTGAATCTTTTTGTTTAAAGGATTAAAATGCTAATTTGTTAAACCATTTGAAAAGAAAGTTTGGGTATTAAGTTGTGACTTAATTGAAATCCCAATATCCGTATGTTTTTAAATATTTCGCTCACTATTCGGGTTAGCCGGGAAAGGACCTTTGGGTCGTATAACTCATTCCAAATAGTGGTACGTCGTATATGGATAGCATTTGAAGACCGGTGTTGAAGACCGGATATTTTTCGAAAATGAAAGGACAACCTGTCGAATGTCTCTGCACTGAGTCGCGCCGGTATAGAGATTTATATCGCTCTTTTGTGATGGGAAGTCCGGACGTGATTGAAAGTTATCCGGAATTGCAAGGGCTTCGTGAGAAGTGCCTTCGGTTCTGTTCGAACCCGGAACAGACTTGTATGGATACATGTCTGACATTACACTTTGAGATATAAAGCCGATTTCTTTCAAATACATTTCTGTTTGGTGTCGGAGAATTTATTCTCTTAGCTTAACACCCTTCTCTGAGACATATGAGCTCAGAGGTCATGTAGTTGAAATTTATCAGCGATATATCCCAATTTGGTAATGTGACATGCTGAGTGTTGCTGTGTGATGATCAGTGTTTGATCATTTGTGATATGATCATTTGTTTGATCTTATATCTTTGTGATCATAGGTTGATCATTTGTTTGACCCGAAGCATGGCTTTGTGACAAAGTGTAGCTTTGTGGACGAGACTTCGTCGAACCTCACACCCCGGAATGGTCAAAACAGGAGAGATGCAGCAAGGTTATAGGGAGTAGCGCCCCTTAGGGTATGTTCATTTCCTTCTGGATAGAAGTGGTATCATGGTATGGAGCCCAGATACTTACTTATGTGGATGTCGCAAGTATATATATATCTTACTTTGTGATTTGTTGCTCGGGGCCCCGGTTAAAGGTTGTTACAACCGGGAGATGGCATACTCGTGTCAGTAGTTACCTATTTTTGCAGAGGTAACCCGGCCTTGTGTTGGCAGAGATCCGGTTAGGTTCTCGGGACGTCCATCCAGAGGCGTTTCCATGTGGCAATGGGAAGTTCCTTGGCCTGATCATTGTTGGAAATCCAAAGAAACAATACGAGCCTTGTACGGTATTAGTTGTAGAATCTGCCATTTAATATGGTAGCTATAGCGGGCATACTATAATGGTACCTATGCTGGCTAAGATTTATATTCTACTTTCGAAATGATTTCTTCACTATGCACTAATAATAATAATCAAATGATTCTACGTAGTAAGCATCTTTGACTATCATAAGAAGAAATCTCCCCCAAGTCTGCGTTTGCATTGTGTGTGTGGCGGGAGGTCTTATGGTAGTTTCATTTTCCAAAAGCATTGCGAATTGATTTTAAATTCTTTTGTTGTTCGTTTTTAAAGATAAACTGTTTTTTTGTTGCTCACACCAGTCCCACGACTGACTCGGAGTTTATTGTTCCTTTCCTAAACTCTGGGTGCTCATAATTTTCTACACGAGCAGTCTAGAGTTGGGTTTTTCAGATATTCAGATTTAGTAGATTATCTGGAGCTAGTTCAGTCTTTGGATATGGGCTGCACTTGCTTATCTTTGTGCCTCGTTATTGGGAGTTCGAGCTACTGCGGGAGTTCCCTCTTGAAGACTATCTTAGAGTTATTTGTTCCGCTGCTGATGTTAGTTATCTATTTTCTTTTCCGCTGCTATTTGTTGTATCATACCTCTGATGTATATAGATATTCATCGTATCATCATTGTATCTGGATATTGTATCAGATGTTGTATATGTATTATTCTTTTATTCCGCTGTGTTATTTACTTAACTGTGTTATAAGCTCCGGCGACTTGGATTTGAACGGTCGAATCTACGGCATTCGAGTACGATGTAAAGTATGGATGTCGATTTTCGAGCGCGAAAATCCTAGACGTTACACAAATCCTGTTATATTATACTAGTGTCTAGTATACAAATAATATGAATCATAGTCGAAATTGTTACATTATTAAATTCCAGCATACCACCTTGTAATACAAGGCTTTCTACAAACAAAATGGCAAGCACGTAGCGTATAACGGATTTCCATACAAATGACCAGGTGAAGGGACTACCTTCCGACAGTATATCTCTAGGGGAATGTACCGAGGCCCAACAGATGGTCCTCTACCAACACAAGACCGGCCTACCTCTAACATAGATAGTACTGAATATGTCATCACCCTAGTCGTTACCGACCTATCCGAGTGCCCTCATAGCATACATTCACAATAATTACATCCCAAACATTATAGTGGAAAGAAATATATCTAGAAGGGGATGATCATACCCTAATGGTTGCGAACCACATAGCCTCGCTGCATCCACCCTTTTTCGGTCATTTCCGGGTGTGAGGCCAAAGGTCACGATTACCTTTCACATAGCACATCATCTTTGAATGCCATACTGCCATTCCATCAATCACTATTGACTTCCACAAACATACAGCCTTCAAGCTCATATGTCTCAGAGAAGGGTGTTAAGCTAAGAGAAGTTGCCTTCTACGCCACCAAACAGATGTACATTTATAAAAGTCAACGATGTAATCTCAAAAATGCAATGTCAGACATCCATCCATACAAGTTGTCCAGGAACAGGACAAACCGAAGGCACTCTCCTACCACATCCTATCAGGAATTACCCCTAAGATTAGTAGCGAATAGTCCTTGCATTGGATATTTCATAACGAAGAGACTACCGCTACTATATGTATATTGGGATTTTATCCCCAAACTATCAACAAGCAGTCCTTCATTACGAAAATCCCGAATATCAATATCTTCCAACACGTGCACATTCGAACGCATATACGTTGGTCCGAAGTGGTTCTTTGATAAATCCGACCCCGGTCTCTCCAAACCAAAAACGATAAAGAGGCCAATATGTTTGATAGTTGGTTATTTAACTATCAAAGCAAACATACAATATCTAGCACCATAAGCAATCACTAGGCCCATTTAATAAATCTTTCATTTATTAAATCAATTTCCAAATACACTTCAAATTATCTTTAAAAAGATATATTCACAAAACCATTTCAATCTTACTATATTGGAAAACATTTCCATATATTTATATCAACTGTATAAGCATATTCACAAATCACTTCACTTTCAACACTTAGAAAATATTTTCATATACTTATATCAGAGATATAATTATATTCAATAACACTACCATTTGGAGACATGCCAAATGGATTTCTATAACCGTACAACTCCAGAGTTCGTACGCCTTCGAATGGGTGTTAAGTATAGGAAGCAATGCTCCTACACCACCAAGCCATAAGTATGACCATAAGAATCGATTCGTGTATTTCACGATGGAAGGTCAAAACATAATTAATTGGATCAAAACGAATGTTGCGTAAAACATCGTTACGAAAACCCAAAACACTAGTACAGGGATTCGATAAATGATATATAGATAAAATCTCGTATACTATATAAAACATTTCCTTTCGGAAATCATTTACTATAACAAAAGTGTTATAGTCCATGCCTTCCTTATTTCTCGAAAACGTCTATTACAACAATAAATGTTGAAATCTATGTTTCCATTACTTAACTCATTTCAAAACCATTTAATTCCATTTAAAACCATTATTCCCGAAACCTTACTTCTAAAAGATAATTTACTTTTAAAACATTTAACTACATCAAAATATCACTTTCAAAACTCCTTTAAATACAAATCCATATTTACCTCCATTTTACAAATCTCTAATCAATTTTATAAAACTTCTATTTTATAAAATTCCTTTATTTACAAAATTCTATTTATAAATCCATTCTTTTATAAAACTAGTTCTGCCATCAAAATCCATTTACAAATACGTTTCTTTATGGAATTAATTTAAAGGACAAAAATTTGTATATTTTTAGCCTAAAGGACACGACCTCAATATTTTAATCACAAGGAAAAACATTCTCCGAAAAATTATTCATAAGGACAAACATTCTTCCAAAATTATTCATAAGGACAAACATTCTTCCAAAACTGCTATTGAACTAAAAACTGATACCTAAAAACTGCTACCGATAACTACAAACTGATACCTAAAAACTGCTATTAATAACTAAAAACCGATACCTAAATAAAGTCGTCCTTCAGGCTAAAATACTGAAGGTCTGTACTTGAGGCTAAAACACTGAGAAATTTTGACCTTGACAATAATTTCCTGAAAATCTATTTCATTTATAAAATCCATTTATTAAACAACTTCAAAGCCCGTTACTAAATATTTACAAATTCCATTACAAATAAACTTCATTACTTATAAAATATTACTTCTATAAATCCTTTTATACAAACTTATTCAAAAATCCATTTTCAAAGCATTTCATAAAACCGTACTTTTAAATCATCAAAAATCATAACTTTTATTTCTTTGAAAACCATTTCCTTTCTTTTAATAATTTAAAAATCACAAAAACATATATACACTTCCAAAATCACTTCGAAATCCTTTTCAAATCAAAATCATCATTTTAATATTTTCAAAATATCAAAAATAAGGCCCAGTGCTACCATAGCACTAAATAAGTCAAATCACATCAAAGACATCATCATGACATCCAAACATCATATATCGGCATATATATGAAAATAAAATCAACAGTGGTGAGGAATCCTATTGGATCCCTCCAACCTGTCCCCCTACATCACAAACAACATATAATCATATAATAAAAATCAACCGCTTTGAGGCGGGATTCCTATACAAAGGGTCATCCGCTCTTAGAAATCCCAAGCTTCCTTCAGGCGTGCATTCTTTTGTTTTTTTTCATCGCGCGTTCGCCAATCGAAGAAAATCGCGCCACCACCTCCGTACGTCACCTCCGCCGAACCCCCAACCGCTCGCTCCGCGACCACCAGCGCGCTCTAGCATCGCGCGCGCAAGAACGTGACCCCAAAAAAACCCATAAACGCCGTCACGAATGGAAGTGATTTTCGCCCGCCTCAACTTGCCGTCGACGATCCAACCATTGATCGAGTTCGTGTGGTCGTGCTCTACATTTGCCTAGTTGAAGTCGTTGGCTAATTTTTCTCCTAATTGCTCTGATCGACAATGACCATCGGATGAAGGTTTAGAAATGGGGGCTGAGAATTAGGGTTTGCAAATGAGAGAGAGTTGAGAGCTATTTATAGAAGATTTCGTGACACTATTCATCCGAGAAAATTCCGAACTCCAAATGTAGCATGCCGCCCAGCGTTCTATACGTTATACCCCTATTCTGAACACAGTGGAATATGTATCGGGAACTAATTCCATCATATACAGAAGATAGCTTTTCAAAATCGAATTATTTTAATTAAATTCCTTTAATTAATTTCAACGCTTATCGAACTCGCACGACCAAACGATAAGTCCAATTGCCACAAAATTCGACAACATACTATAATACATTATTACGGATCCAATGAAACTGGTTTCGTCGAAATCCGAGAAAATGTCAAAAATGACTATTTTTACACGTTAATCAAAATATAAAATTTCCAATTTCTGTTTAATCACTTTTAATTCACATTTGAAATTTTACTATCTCCATTCTAATTTAAATAGAATTTAAATCAACTTTATAAATCATTTTCATTCACATTAAATTCAATTATTTAATAGTTTCAAATATTAAATTAAACAATTTAATTATCAAATAAATCGCTATATTTTAAGTATAAGTTATTTAACTTATAAAATTAACTTTTGAATATTTAAAATCAATTCAATATTCAAAATTCGGATGACTAAAATTTTGGGTCGTTACACTGCCTGATCTTGTACCAATCACTGCCATCATGTGTTCACATATCTGCCTGAATCTGCTACCGATTCCTTGCTGTCATGTGCTCCTTCCAATCGTACACGCTCATCGTACATAATCGTACAACCAATCATCATGCTAATCTCGTGTCTGATTATTCCTCGATCCCTATCTTGATTTTCTATTATTTCTATGTAGGAATATTCCATGCCCTGCATCCCTCACCTCGATCACTTCCTCCACTGCATGTCCAAACGGGATCATTATCAATCACATATACATTACATTATTTCCACATCCGAATCCTATGCTTTGCCTTGCATTCCACTTTCCTCGGTAGCCTAAAACCTTCCCGAAGTCATGCCAAAGCCTCATGTCGAATCACATCCAGAGCTAGGGAAAACACCCCTCAACTTGCACTCTTCCCGGGCTTACTGCCTAGGCCTTCACCCCACCGGCGTGTCGGTGGTATAACCATCGATAGACCGATGATAGCCTGTCCCAACCAGTAAGCCTGGGCAGGTAGCTTCGTGGCACATCGACCATCGATTCGTAAGCCTTTTCCTCCGTCGCTTCACCCGATATCTATTTGTTGATGTTTTGGAAGTGGTTCCTTATGTATTCGAAAATCGATTTTAATACAAAATCCATTGTTTTATGCGTAAAGCTCTACGGGGAAATTCTTTCAACCCGACCACTTCTAACACGCCAAATCGTATTCAACCGGCCTTCTTGCCTCATGTGATATTTATGTATGTACCAATACACTCACTTGTGCACATTTATACCCACATGCATACACAAACACACTTTTATTTCACAAATCATGTTTCAAGCATTATCGAAGCGATTACCTGACCCGCTATTTTCTCACACAACTAGCATACACGATATCGCTCTAGCTATATGAGACCCTCGCAAACATGTTTATGCACAAATATAGATATTAATATACACATCCATATATTCATTCGCATAAATGTATTTATATATTCACACGCATATATACATACAAACATACACAATAATCCTAATTACAATGCATAAATTATTCTGATTGTTGTATATCTTTAAATACACGTATACATATTGTAACGTTTTGATCTTTCGACGCTCGAAAGTCGACATTAATACGTCCACTGTATCAAATGCCGCGCAATCGAATGCCGGAAAACCGAATCATTAGGGTTAAAAAGAAGAGGTAGAAGAAGACAGAAGAAAAAGAAACAGAAATAACAACAGAATCTCACATTCGCAGCGGAACAATATATAATAGATAAATGAATAATCTTTAAACAAAAGACTATATCAGTTTATACAATACATCATATCATCAGAGTTTACAACAACAACAACATCACTGGACAGTTATATAACTTGTCCACATATCATAATACACAACAGAATAATACTAGTATAAGTGATACGTCTCGCCATCCAGCTCGCCTCCAGATCTCTACAGCAACTTCTGAATTCCATAATGACCTGATAACCTGACTCTAGGCTGCCCGTGTGGAAAATTTTGGGCACCCAGAGTTTAGAAAGGGAACAATAAACTCCAGGTCAGTTGTGGGACTGGTGTGAGATCTTAAAAACAGTTATTTTCACAAAGAAAATAAAAGAAATTCCGCAATGCTTTTGGAAAATGAAACTACCATAAGACCTCCCACCACACACACAATGCAATCGCAGACTTCGAGGAGATTTCTTCTTATGATAGTCAAATATGCTTAATACGAGAAAACTCTTTTGATATTATTACTAGTGCATAGTGTGAAAATTCTTTCGAAAGTATAATATTAATCTTAGCCAGCATAGGTACCATTATATTATGCCTGCTATAGCTGCCACCTGAGGTGACAGGTTATACAAATTGCAATCGTAAAGGGCTCGTATTGTTTCTTTGGATTTCCAACAAATGGTCAGGCTAAGGAACTTCCCATGCCACATGGAAACGCCTCTGGAGGGACGTCTCGAGAACTTAACCAGCTCTCTGCCAACATAAGGCCGGGTTACCTCTGTAACTAGGTAACTACTACATGAGTATGCCACCCCCGGTCGTTTGCGACCTTTATTCGAGGCGCCTCGATCATAAAGCAACAATCATATAGTAAATAAGATTTATGCCACCACACAGGTAAAGCATCTGGGCTCCATACCATGATACCACCTTTTTCCAGAAGGAAATGACATACCCTAAAGGGAGCGACCCTCATAACCTTGCCGCATTTTCCTGTTTTGACCATTTCCGGGGTGTGAGGTCCGATGAGGTCTCGTCCACAAAGCTACGCTTTACACGAAAGCTATGCTTTGATCACAAATGATCAACAAATGATCATCAACACACAGCAACACTTAGCATGCCACACTACCAAATTGGGAGTATATCACTGATAACCTTCAACTACATAACCTCTGAGCTCGTACGTCTCAGAGAAGGGTGTTAAGCTAAGAGAATAAATTCTCCGCCACCAACAAATATGTATTTGAAAGGAATCAGCTTTATATCTCAAAGTGTAGTGTCAGACATACAACCATACAAGTCTGTTCCGGGTTCGAACAGAACCGAAAGCACTTCCAAAGAAGCCCTTATAAATCCGATCTTCAATTGCAAATCCATAACGTCGTATCATTATTCGGAATGGGTTATATGACACAAAGTCCTCTCCCGGCTAAACCGAATAACGAGCGCTTGTTTTTAAAAACAAATTCAAGTGCCATTCCAAAGGCAAATATTGATAGTCGGTTATGTAACTATCAACAACATTCACAACAATCAATCAATTTAAATAATTTTCCCAAATTATTTAATTTCAAAATATCTTTGCAAGATATATATTTTTCCACACTTCAACACTTTGAAAACAAATTTCAAATCACATTTTCCACACTTCATCACTTTGAAAACAAATTTCAAATCATATTTTCACTCGCGGAATAAAATTCTCGATATCATTATTTCCACTGTGAAATTAGATTTTCAAATATCCACTTATATACGAGTTTTCAAATATTCACTTTCAAACACCAAATCAACTACAGATTGATTTCTAAGTTTATTTCCAAATACCAAGTCATTTTATCAAACTGATTTCCAAATTTATTTCAACACAAAATCTATTTTCATACAAATTCATATCGATTTCCCAAAGATTTATTTTCAAATATCAAATCAATTATCAAATTGATTTCAACAAATTTATCACCTTTTAAATAAATTCCTTTATTCTTTCCAAATTATTCAAAATTCCATTTTCAATAAATTCTTCAACTTTTAAACAATATTATTCAAAACTCATTTATTAATATCCTTTCCCATATTTTGGAAATAATTCGATAAGATTTCAAAAATCAACTTTATGCTTTTAAATTCCTTCTTTTAAATTTCCCCAATTCTTTCAAAAAGAATTTACTTAAAATTTCCAACTTTAATTTCAAAAATCCAATTTTATTTCTTTCTGGTATCCAACGATACCAAAAATACATTCGGCTAATATTATAGCCTTCAACAAATTCAATCACCAATATAATCATTCACAGATTATTAATAATTCATTACACAACATATGAAACAAATTCATACAATTTGAGGAATCCAGTTAGATCCCTCCAACCTGTTTCCCTGCATCCACAGATGTTAGCACAACAATTAAATACCCATTCCACTTCGAGGTGGAATATCGCGGTATATGGGATTTATAAAATATCATCCGCTATTATGCGGCGCTAAGGTTCTCATCCGCTATATAATGCGGGAAAATCACCAACTCTAATATATATATATATACTACTATATATACTATCACATCCAAACAGTCAATCAATAACTGCAATTTCAATTTTAATTTGAGTGAGAAGATCTCACCTTTGCTTTTATTTTGCAGTCCATTTCCAATTCAACTTGTTTTCTCGATTTATAGACCTTGTAAAACAATTTATACAATTTATTAATATTTGAGATGATCGAATAATTCATTTCCATAAAAAAAATTATTAACTAATGATTCAATTTTAATCAAAGAATTAAATTTTAAACTAATTTCCTTTTAAATAATTTTCTTGGTAACTAAAATAATTTAGATAAGTTAATTAAACAATTTATCACCTTAATAAATTATTTTAACATAACTAAATGAATCAAAAGATATATGCATGCTTATTTACTTCCTTTTATTTTTGAAACTACATACACTCAAATAAAAATCAAATTTTTATATAACTTTAAGCATTAAAAATATAAATTTCCAAAAATCTTTCTGTATATATATTTTTATATAACTGCATTTAAATATTAATAACCAATACAGATTTTAAATCTATTTTTATAAAATTCTTCAACATTTTAAAATTCCAATATATATATATTTATATATTTTTATACAAGTTTATTTCTTTTAAAATTAGACTACAGATATAACTTAATGCTAAATTCAAATACTATTATATTTTTTTTTCTGTTTATATACATATCCGTTATATTTAAATTAAAATGGGACTTATACCTTTCTATCTTCCCAAGCAACACTGAAGAACCCAACACCAACATCGAGCACACGCGCATGCGTACAAAATTGCGACCCACAGTCGAGCTTCGATCACTACCAAACCCCATCGACTTGCGAACACCGCCGCTGCCTCGTGCCTTCCACACCATCGTTCAACTGGTGACCTCAAAAATCGATCACGTGTCACCAAGTCAGCCGTCCTGTCTTCATCGCCTGATGCTCGACCAACTCGCAAAACCCCCAAATCACTTCGACTCCGTCGTTCTCGAGCTCGAGATTCCCTATTGAAGACTTCGCCGCCTCTCACGACACCATGAGCTCGAACTTTGGCCGCGCTCGCCATTCGAGCATCCAGCCTCGACAAGATCGCTTTGCGATCCCACTCGTCGCCCCTGATTTAATCGAGATTTGAAGGAGCGGCCATTTTTTATTTCCTTTTTCATTTGAACGAGAGAATGGAGACTACAGGCGCTCGCCTTTTTCTAATTTCGATTTTTAAATTCTGAAGGAAAGAGGGATTTATTTGAAGTGTCGGCCATATTTTCCTTCGTTCGAACTAGAGATGAAAAGAAGATAGGCTCCAGATTTTTCTTTAGAACTGAAGTTCGTGGATAAGGATGAAATGGTTGTGTGCCAAAATGAACAAGCTACAGTATTTTGAAAGGAAAGGAAAAAGATGCGATGGAGAAAGAAAGTGGGCTGATGTAGAAATAGTTTGACCAGAATATAAATATATAATTTCAAATTCAAATTTAAATCGTCACGAATTTGCAACTCAAAATTTCGATATCCTATCGAAGCGTGCCGCTAGGCGTTCATAATGTTATACGCTTATTTCGAACACAATGGAAAAGGTTCTGAGTCCAAATTCGATCGTATGGAGAAAATAGCTTTTTGGACCCAGTTATTATATTGAATTTTCGATATATATTTTAGCGCGTTTATCTATCGTACGCTCACACAACAACTCCGAATGCTACTAAAATTGAAATCCGATAATAATACACTATTACGGATCCAATGGGACTGGTTCCGTCGAATTCTGAGACTATGCCTCGGAAGACTATTTTTAAATACCGATTTAAACGATATAAATTCAAAACTGAACAAAACAGTTTCAAATTCAATTCTGAAGCTTCCATTATCTTCAGTATCATAAATATGAATTTTCTATCCTTGAAAATATTTTTAATCAACTTAAAAATCAAGATTCAATATTTTTACCCAACTGCAATAAATTAAATTCAATAATTAAATTGCCAAATTCATTCTGATATTTGAATTTCAAATTAAACTAACTTCCAGATATTTAAAATCAATTAAATATTTTGATTTCCAATGTCAAAAATTCAGGGTCGTTACATTCTTCCCCCCTTAAAAGAATTTCGTCACGAAATTACAAGTTAAGAAGAATGATCCAATCCCCGTTAACTATTTTCTCAAATCCAAATAGTTTTATCAAATTCTCAAACCAATTGTAACAACCCGCACATTTATCGATTTTATATTTAAATATTTTATCGTTAGTCGGATGTTAGTCTGAAAAGCTACTTTTTGCATACGGTCAAATTAGGACTCGAGACCACCTCCATTGAGTTGAAAATGACGTTTGCGATCTTTTTGAGTGTAAACTTCGATATGTTTGGAGATAGTGGAATTTTCGCCACTTTTTCACTTTGGCTTTGGTTTGGGCTGAACTTACTAACTCAGCCCAACCCCTTCCTTCTCTTCATACTTCATTTCTATTTGCTTAGACATTCAAGCTTCTTCAAAAATGGTGGAGGGAATGGGAAATTAAAACTCCAAAGCTTTAATCTTCATTGCTAATCCAACATCTACTCCGAATTCAAGTGAAGACATTGATTCAAGCTTGTTGTTGTCATTGTTTTGCTTCAAGCTTCATCTTCATTGGTTTTTGGTGCAAAGGTGAGATTTTTATCTCACATCTTGCCTATAATCGTCTTTGGACTGTTGGGAATGATTCCCTATCACTTTAGCATGAACATTTGCATTTGGTTTGGATTGAATTGGTGAAAATCCCAAATTTTCGTGTGTTTTGACAAAAAAAACTGGGCTTAGGTCGTTCTGCCTATGCCATCAATTGTTCTACGTAGCTCTCGGCCACCATAGGTCGCATCGGCACTTAGATCGTAGATCGCATCGGCACTTTGGTCGCTAGGTCGCTCGGCCTTCCCACGATTAAGTCGCTCGCCCTGTACTTCATTAGGTCGTTCGAGTATGATGAGACCCGCCTGCATATAGCTCGTCCGGAGTTAGGTCGTTCGCCCTTTAGCTCGTACTTCCTATAGGTCGCTCAGCGATCTAAAACATCGCTAGGTCGTTTCCTAGCTCGCCATCAATAGGTCGTACCCCTTTTAGGTCGCGCACCTCTTAGGTCGCGCCACCATGGCTGTATGCTCATCACTGCTTAGGTCGTTGGACCTTATTCCTTTTAGGTCGCTCGACCCTTGTTCACCATTAGGTCGTTAGGTCGCAGGACCTCAATTCTGTTAGGTCGCCTGACCTTAATTGCTTTAGGTCGTTAGACCTTACTCCCTTAGGTCGTTCGACCTCACCACTTAGGGTCGCGAGTCTCTTTTCCTTAGGTCGTTAGGCCTTGCTTCACTTAGGTCATTGGACCTTATATCCCTTAGGTCGCTCGACCTCACAATCCGCTAGGTCGCGCCACAGTTAGGCTGTGCACTTATAGGTCGCTCGACCTGTTTTTCCCCTAGGTCGCACGGCATTCTACCCTTAGATCGCTCGACCTATTTTACTTTAAGCCGTTGCACTTTAATTCGACCACTTTCGGTCGCAAGTATATTTCCACTTTGATGGTTTTGGAACTGATTTCCTTGGGTTTTATTCACGTCTTCGAATGTGAAGTTTAGTGGATTGATTTGTTTCTACAATCAATTTTGTGACTTGTCACTTTAATAATATGAAGGTTTCAATACTAGTAGTAAATATCAAAACTCTTTTATCAACTCGATTTCAACACTATTTTACTACAAAGCTCTTTTCCTAAAACCGTTTTCCAATCTACTAGTATATACAAGCCTTTACTTCACTCGGATGAGAAATCTAATTAAACGGCTTAGTAAAACGAGTGGTATGAAACGCTTGCGTTCACTTCGTCGGTTAATTCCTGGACTTGTTCGATTGAACCTTTTGTGACAATTTTCTAGTGAAGATTCACAGCTTGTTCGTAAATATTTAAGTTAAGCAAGTGGTTATGGGACATGAAGCTAAACTCGTATATTTACTAGCTTGGTGTGATTGACACTTCTTGATGATCATGATGATCATTTTTGTGATTTAGACTAGCAATTGTGCGATGTCTCTTTGTCTACGAGGGAGACTAAACCCCGTTTGTGTGATGTTTCACCATCACATATGTGGGGTAGCGCCCCATGGTCTTCGGGCCGTTCGTGTGTCAAAATTTAATGGATAGCTTCCATGAGATAGCTTCTCCTTCTTGTGTTACACGTGTTGGTGAGTTTTCATGCTCCCGTTCTTGTGATAGGCCTCCCCCCTTTTTATGTGATTTCTGGATTTCGTGTGTTGATTTTTGTAATTCGTGTGTTAAATGATATGCATTCTATACTATCTGACATATCGGTGCTCGCACAAAGAAGTTACATGGATGGTCGCTCCTCAACAGCCTTATTTTCCACGCTAATTGACAACACTACACTGTAGTGTTCTTGGTTAGCGTGGGTATAGAGGTGGGGCGTCACACCAATCTTCTTATCATAACCACACTATCATCCTTATTAATTTTCCAACATTTTCATAGTTTCAAGCAACTTTATTTTACTTCACCATTCAAATTTAAATTCAAATTCAAATTCAAATTATCCAAAATTTCTCAAAAATTTTCTAACTCTCTAGATTTTCGAAAAATTCCGCTAGCGTCTCCTTTGCGCGGCTAGCTCGATACGACTACAAAATGTCCCTACGGACTGCCAAATTCCAATAGAAAACCAAATGCCAAGTGGCAAAACCAGAATCCCATCAAATTTCATACAGAAATTTTAAATATATACCTTTGCCGAGCAAATTCAAATTTATCTTCGAAATCAAAATCCAATTCCATTTTCCTATAGCCTTTATAATCCATGTATACTTTACTTAACAACAATGTCCAAATTTACTTAGTGGATTCCCAATACCCATTTACTTAAGAATTTTCTCTATTCATTTCTTAAGTTCAATATAGGCACTTTGTATACCTTTATATTATTACTTTCACTATACCACTTGGTTTAATTTACTTCTATCCAACTTGGATTCCAATTTCATATAAAATCAATTTGCTTCAATTTACTAATTCATTTCAAATATAAATACTTTTTCCCAATTTTCCATTCAGATTTTCATTTTCAATTTTACTTGAATTCCATTCATCTTTAACTTCGAAGATTGAATCTTATTTACCTTTATCTCAAATTCCAATTTTAAATCAGTTGTCGTTACTGAAAATTTTCAAAAATTCCAAATTTTTTCTAACTCCCAAAATTTTCAGAAAATTTTGGCGGAGTCTCCTTTGCACGGAGGAGCTTTTGCAATTTAACAAAAGATATAAATATATATACATCAACCCACACGGTCGGAAAAATAAAAACACAGTTCATATTTCCTATTTTTATTGCGTAGGTGTACCTTTATTTAGCATTTTAAGCAAAGCGGCTTATTATTAGCATTTTGCGCAACCCAACGCAGCCGAACGGCTTCCAAAAACCTGTACTTACTCAATTTAAACACGTAAGTGTCATATATAGGAAATCTATTAACATTTCACTTATTTTCAATAACAAACAAGTAGTTTTCATAAACAATACACTCAAAACAATTTCCATTAACAATTTATATGGTTTCAATACAAATTTAATCGCTTTCATCTAATTTACATTCAATTCAATGGTTTACAATGCAATTCCTTATATTCAATTCATTTTTAAATGAATCCAACTCATATCCCTTTCAATTGATTCCAAAATCAATTTCATTTGCTTTTATTAACTCGTAGATTTTGATACAATCTCGTTTGCGTCAAACGACAATCGTTTCTATGGAAATTTCGATGATATTCACTTAATAGAATATCTAATCTAGTTTATAACTAATTTAAATTGATACTAATTCAATTTATTTTAATTCCATTTCATTTCCAATTGATTCCATTCAATTCAATTTGCATTCCATTAATTAAACAAATTTCATTGAAAACCATCCATTAAAATGCGACAACAACCATTTCACAATTTCTTTTCTTAAGTCGAGCTTTTATCCAATATTGCTTAAGTTATTTCAACTCAAAACTCAAGTTATATTTTCCCTGTAACCAATTTCTAATTTAAATCTTTGATTTGATTTTTTCATTTAATCAAATCCATTTCATCTACTAATTTAATTCAATTAGTATATTCACTTATCCTTTTTAAATTTCAAATTTCCATATTCAATTCATCCTGAATTTACTTTATCAATAACAAGACAAATTTTCAATTTATTTTTTCTACTTACTTGAATTTATATGCAAATTCAAACCATTTTAAGTTTAGCTCACAACTCAACTTTAATTCAACTAATTCAACTTCCAATTCATTATTTCATGAATTAATAAATTATCAAGTTAGTTTACTTAAATTCAATCCATTTTATTTTATTTTTCCCAAGTTTGGATTTTTTTTATTCAAATCAAATCTCATTACATTACTCAATTCTAATTCATTTATTTACAAATGTAACCTTATTTGTTCATTCACAAATTCACATTACCAATTTCATTCCATTAATGAATTTTATTTTTTTCAAATATTTTTCTGGAATTCTATTTCAAATTATAAATCACATTTACAATTTACAATTTACAATTTACATTTACAAATCTCATTCATATATGAATTCATTTCCTTATACTTTCAATTCATATTTATAAATTTTATTTGTTAAATGAATTTATCTCCAAATCTTTGGTTATACCATTATTTCTTATTCCGTTTCCATATATCAATGATAATAATTCAATATTATCTCTTCCTAACAACCTAGCAACCATATACAATAATAATTCATAGAAAATCATTTCTTTTCTATACAAAAATAGTTTTGGGCAAAATTATTTCATTTACCCTATTTAAAACAATACTGTGTCGGTTTATCTTGTTTAAGAGTTTAGAAACCCCTATCGATTACAGTTGGCCAAACTGAACCGACCAGAATCTATAAACAATCAATCGATAAGTCAACACAATATAAAACAAAATTTTATATTCACTAACAAATACGCCCTCATACCTATTATTACACTCACACTCATTCTAGAGTACTACTGACTCTATCTCTAATGAGTAACACCCAACCGAGCCAGGGTTGTCGCTTAACCAATTGCTCTGATACCACATGCAACGTTTCGATCTTTCAATGCTCGAAAGTCGACATTAATACGTCCACTGTATCAAATGCCGCGCAATCGAACGCCGGAAAACCGAATCATTAGGGTTAAAAAGAAGAGGTAGAAGAAGACAGAAGAAAAAGAAACAGAAATAACAACAGAATCTCACATTCGCAGCGGAACAATATATAATAGATAAATGAATAATCTTTAAACCAAAGACTATATCAGTTTATACAATACATCATATCATCAGAGTTTACAACAACAACAACATCACTGGACAGTTATATAACTTGTCCACATATCATAATACACAGCAGAATAATACTAGTATAAGTGATACGTCTTGCCATCCAGCTCGCCTCCAGATCTCCACAGCAACTTCTGAATTCCAGAATGACCTGATAACCTGACTCTAGGCTGCCCGTGTGGAAAATTTTGGGCACCCAGAGTTTAGAAAGGGAACAATAAACTCCAGGTCAGTCGTGGGACTGGTGTGAGATCTTAAAAACAGTTATTTTCACAAAGAAAATAAAAGAAATTCCGCAATGCTTTTGGAAAATGAAACTACCATAAGACCTCCCACCACACACACAATGCAATCGCAGACTTCAAGGAGATTTCTTCTTATGATAGTCAAATATGCTTAATACAAGAAAACTCTTTTGATATTATTACTAGTGCATAGTGTGAAAATTCTTTCGAAAGTATAATATTAATCTTAGCCAGCATAGGTACCATTATATTATGCCTGTTATAGCTGCCACCTGAGGTGACAGGTTATACAAAATGCAATCGTAAAGGGCTCGTATTGTTTCTTTGGATTTCCAACAAATGGTCAGGCTAAGGAACTTCCCATGCCACATGGAAACGCCTCTGGAGGGACGTCCCGAGAACTTAACCAGCTCTCTGCCAACACAAGGCCGGGTTACCTCTGTAACTAGGTAACTACTACACGAGTATGCCACCCTCGGTCATTTGCGACCTTTATTCGAGGCGCCTCGATCACAAAGCAACAATCATACAGTAAATAAGATTGATGCCACCACATAGGTAAAGCATCTGGGCTCCATACCATGATACCACCTTTTTCCAGAAGGAAATGACGTACCCTAAAGGGAGCGACCCTCGTAACCTTGCCGCATTTTCCTGTTTTGACCATTTCCGGGGTGTAAGGTCCGATGAGGTCTCATCCACAAAGCTACGCTTTACACGAAAGCCATGCTATGATCACAAATGATCAACAAATGATCATCAACACACAGCAACACTTAGCATGCCACACTACCAAATTGGGAGTATATCACTGATAACCTTCAACTACATAACCTCTGAGCTCGTACGTCTCAAAGAAGGGTGTTAGTATAAGAGAATAAATTCTCCGCCACCAACAGATATGTATTTGAAAGGAATCAGCTTTATATCTCAAAGTGTAGTGTCAGACATACAACCATACAAGTCTGTTCCGGGTTCGAACAGAACCAAAAGCACTTCCAAAGAAGCCCTTACAAATCCGGTCTTCAATTGCAAATCCATAACGTCGTATCATTATTCGGAATGGGTTATATGACACAAAGTCCTCTCCCGGCTAAACCGAATAACGAACGCTTGTTTTTAAAAACAAATTCAAGTGTCATTCCAAAGGTAAATATTGATAGTCGGTTATGTAACTATCAACAACATTCACAACAATCAATCAATTTAAATAATTTTCCCAAATTATTAAATTTCAAAATATCTTTGCAAGATATATATTTTTCCACACTTCAACACTTTGAAAACAAATTTCAAATCACATTTTCCACACTTCATCACTTTGAAAACAAATTTCAAATCATATTTTCACTCGCGGAATAAAATTCTCGATATCATTTATTTCCACTGTGAAATTAGATTTTCAAATATCCACTTATATACGATTTTTCAAATATTCACTTTCAAACACCAAATCAATTACAGATTGATTTCTAAGTTTATTTCCAAATACCAAGTCATTTTATCAAATTGATTTCCAAATTTATTTCAACACAAAATCTATTTTCATACAAATTCATATCGATTTCCCAAAGATTTATTTTCAAATATCAAATCAATTATCAAATTGATTTCAACAAATTTATCACCTTTTAAATCAATTCCTTTATTCTTTCCAAATTATTCAAAATTCCATTTTCAATAAATTCTTCAACTGTTAAACAATATTATTCAAAACTCATTTATTAATATCCTTTCCCATATTTTGGAAATAATTCGATAAGATTTCAAAAATCAACTTTATGCTTTTAAATTCCTTCTTTTAAATTTCCCCAATTCTTTCAAAAAGAATTTACTTAAAATTTCCAACTTTAATTTCAAAAATACAATTTTATTTCTTTCTGGTATCCAACGATACCAAAAATACATTCGGCTAATATTATAGCCTTCAACAAATTCAATCACCAATATAATCATTCACAGATTATTAATAATTCATTACACAACATATGAAACAAATTCATCCAATATATGAAACAAATTCATACAATTTGAGGAATCCAGTTGGATCCCTCCAACCTGTTTCCCTGCATCCATAGATGTTAGCACAACAATTAAATACCCATTCCACTTCGAGGTGGAATATCGCGGTATATGGGATTTATAAAATATCATCCGCTATTATGCGGCGCATAAGGTCTCATCCGCTATATAATGCGGGAAAATCAACAACTCCAATATATATATATATATATATACTACTATATATACTATCACATCCAAATAGTCAATCAATAACTGAAATTTCAATTTTAATTTGAGTGAGAAGATCTCACCTTTGCTTTTATTTTGCAGTCCATTTCCAATTCAACTTGTTTTCTCGATTTATAGACCTTGTAAAACAATTTATACAATTTATTAATATTTGAGATGATCGAATAATTCATTTCCATAAAAAAAATTATTAACTAATGATTCAATTTTAATCAAAGAATTAAATTTTAAACTAATTTCCTTTTAGATAATTTTTTTGGTAACTAAAATAATTTAGATAAGTTAATTAAACAATTTATCACCTTGATAAATTATTTTAACATAACTAAATGAATCAAAAGATATATGCATGCTTATTTACTTCCTTTTATTTTTGAAACTACATACACTCAAATAAAAATCAAATTTTTATATAACTTTAAGCATTAAAAATATAAATTTCCAAAAATCTTTCTGTATATATATTTTTATATAACTGCATTTAAATATTAATAACCAATACAGATTTTAAATCTATTTTTATAAAATTCTTCAACATTTTAAAATTCCAATATATATATATATATATATATATATTTATATATTTTTATACAAGTTTATTTCTTTTAAAATTAGACTACAGATATAACTTAATGCTAAATTCAAATACTGTTATATTTTTTTTCTTCTGTTTATATACATATCCGATATATTTAAATTAAAATGGGACTTATACCTTTCTGTCTTCCCAAGCAACACTGAAGAACCCAACACCAACATCGAGCACACGCGCATGCGTACAAAATTACGACCTACAGTCGAGCTTCGATCACTACCAAACCCCATCGACTTGCGAACACCGCCGCTGCCTCGTGCCTTCCACACCATCGTTCAACTGATGACCTCAAAAATCGATCGCGTGTCACCAAGTCAGCCGTCCTGTCTTCATCGCCTGATGCTCGACCAACTCACAAAACCCCCAAATCACTTCGACTTCGTCGTTCTCGAGCTCGAGATTCCCTATTGAAGACTTCGCCGCCTCTCACGACACCATGAGCTCGAACTCTGGCCGCGCTCGCCATTCGAGCATCCAGCCTCGACAAGATCACTTTGCGATCCCACTCGTCGCCCCTGATTTAATCGAGATTTGAAGGAGCGGCCATTTTTTATTTCCTTTTTCATTTGAACGAGAGAATGGGGACTACAGGCGCTCGCCTTTTTCTAATTTCGACTTTTAAATTCTGAAGGAAAGAGGGATTTATTTGAAGTGTCGGCCATTTTTTCCTTTGTTCGAACTGGAGATGAAAAGAAGATAGGCTCCAGATTTTTCTTTAGAACTGAAGTTCGTGGATAAGGATGAAATGGTTGCATGCCAAAATGAACAAGCTACAGTATTTTGAAAGGAAAGGAAAAAGTTGCGATGGAGAAAGAAAGTGGGCTGATGTAGAAATAGTTTGACCAGAATATAAATATATAATTTCAAATTCAAATTTAAATCGTCACGAATTTGCAACTCAAAATTTCGATATCCTATTGAGGCATGCCGCTAGGCGTTCATAATGTTATACGCCTATTTCGAACACAATGAAAAAGGTTCTGAGTCCAAATTCGATCGTATGGAGAAAATAGCTTTTTGTACCCAGTTATTATATTGAATTTTCATATATATTTCAGCGCGTTTATCTATCGTACGCTCACACAACAACTCCGAACGCTACTAAAATTGAAATCCGATAATAATACACTATTACGGATCCAATGGGACTGGTTCCGTCGAATTCCGAGACTGTGCCCTGGAAGACTATTTTTAAATACCGATTTAAACGATATAAATTCAAAACTGAACAAAACAGTTTCAAATTCAATTCTGAAGCTTCCATTATCTTCAGTATCATAAATATGAATTTTCTAAGCCTTGAAAATATTTTTAATCAGCTTAAAAATCAAGATTCAATATTTTTACCCAACTGCAATAAATTAAATTCAATAATTAAATTGCCAAATTCATTCTGATATTTGAATTTCAAATTAAACTAACTTCCAGATATTTAAAATCAATTAAATATTCTGATTTCCAATGTCAAAAATTCAGGGTCGTTACATTCTTACCCCTTAAAAGAATTTCGTCCCGAAATTACAAGTTAAGAAGAATGATCCAATCCCCGTTAACTATTTTCTCAAATTCAAATAGTTTTATCAAATTCTCAAACCAATTGTAACAACCCGCACATTTGTCGACTTTATATTTAAATATTTTATCGTTAGTCGGATGTTAGTTCAAAAAGCTACTTTTAGCATACGGTCAAATTAGGACTCGATACCACCTCCATTGAGTTCAAAATGATGTTTGCGATCTTTTTGAGTGTAAACTTCGATATGTTTGGAGATAGTGGAATTTTCGCCACTTTTTCACTTTGGCTTTGGTTTGGGCTGAACTTACTAACTCAGCCCAACCCCTTCCTTCTCTTCATACTTCATTTCTATTTGCTTAGACATTCAAGCTTCTTTAAAAATGGTGGAGGGAATGGGAAATTAAAACTCCAAAGCTTTAATCTTCATTGCTAATCCAACATCTACTCTGAATTCAAGTGAAGACATTGATTCAAGCTTGTTGTTGTCATTGTTTTGCTTCAAGCTTCATCTTCATTGGTTTTTGGTGCAAAGGTGAGATTTTTATCTCACATCTTGCCTATAATCGTCTTTGGACTGTTGGGAATGATTCCCTATCACTTTAGCATGAACATTTGCATTTAGTTTGGATTGAATTGGTGAAAATCCCAAATTTTCGTGTGTTTTGACAAAAAAAAAACTGGGCTTAGGTAGTTCTGCCTATGCCATCAATTGTTCTGCGTAGCTCTCGTCCACCATAGGTCGCATCGGCACTTAGGTCGTAGGTCGCATCGGCACTTAGGTCGCTAGGTCGCTCGGCCTTCCCACGATTAAGTCGCTCGCCCTGTACTTCATTAGGTCATTGGAGTATGATGAGACCCGCCTGCATATAGCTCGTCCGGAGTTAGGTCGTTCGCCCCTTAGCTCGTACTTCCTTTAGGTCGCTCGGCGATCTAAAACATCGCTAGGTCGTTTCCTAGCTCGCCATCAATAGGTCGTACCCCTTTTAGGTCGCGCACCTCTTAGGTCGCGCCACCATGGCTGTATGCTCATCACTGCTTAGGTCATTGGACCTTATTCCTTTTAGGTCGCTCGACCCTTGTTCACCATTAGGTCGTTAGGTCGCAGGACCTCAATTCTGTTAGGTCGCCTGACCTTAATTGCTTTAGGTCGTTAGACCTTACTCCCTTAGGTTGTTCGACCTCACCACTTAGGGTCGCGAGTCTCTTTTCCTTAGGTCGTTAGGCCTTGCTTCACTTAAGTCGTTGGACCTTATATCCCTTAGGTCGCTCGACCTCACAATCCGCTAGGTCGCGCCACAGTTAGGCTGTGCACTTATAGGTCGCTCGACCTGTTTTTCCCCTAGGTCGCTCGACCTATTTTACTTTAAGCCATTGCACTTTAATTCGACCACTTTCGGTTGCAAGAATATTTCCACTTTGATGGTTTTGGAACTGATTTCCTTGGGTTTTATTCACGTCTTCGAATGTGAAGTTTAGTGGATTGATTTGTTTCTACAATCAATTTTGTGACTTGTCACTTTAATAATATGAAGGTTACAATACTAGTAGTAAATATCAAAACTCTTTTATCAACTCGATTGCAACACTATTTTACTACAAAGCTCTTTTCCTAAAACCGTTTTCCAATCTACAAGTATATACAAGCCTTTACTTCACTCGGATGAGAAATCTAATTAAACGGCTTAGTAAAACGAGTGGTATGAAACGCTTGCGTTCACTTCGTCGGTTAATTCCTGGACTTGTTCGATTGAACCTTTTGTGACATTTTTCTAGTGAAGATTCACAGCTTGTTCGTAAATATTTAAGTTAAGCAAGTGGTTATGGGACATGAAGCTAAACTCATATATTTACTAGCTTGGTGTGATTGACACTTCTTGATGATCATGATGATCATTTTTGTGATTTAGACTAGCAATTGTGCGATTTCTCTTTGTCTACGAGGGAGACTAAACCCCGTTTGTGTGATGTTTCACCATCACATATGTAGGGTAGCGCCCCATGGTCTTCGGGCCGTTCGTGTGTCAAAATTTAATGGATAGCTTCCATGAGATAGCTTCTCGTTCTTGTGTTACACGTGTTGGTGAGTTTTCATGCTCCCGTTCTTATGATAGGCCTCCCCCCTTTTTATGTGATTTCTGGATTTCGTGTGTTGATTTCTGGAATTTGTGCTTCACCAATTTTCGTGGTTTTCATTGATAAGCTTTATCAATTTTTGTGCATTGGTGAATTTGTGTGTCATTGACTTGTTATGAATACAAGTTTAGGGTATGATACCCTATTTTATCTTTGAGAAGATTCTTGTGATATTGATTAATCTCTTGTTGATTTTCAATTACATACTTATAGTAGTATGACACTATGGTTATTACATGTTCATGCCATGTCTTTTATTTTATACCATATCATCTGATATTTATAGCTAGACTGATCCGTTTATTATTTTCTTATAAATAATACTCGGGTCAGACCGAGATGTTACAGGTGCTTCTGCTTGACTTCTCTCCAGGGATCTATTACTCTGACTTTTGGCTAACTACTTAGATTAGTGGTTTTTGTTGTACACATTTGAGATATCGACTCATTGATGTATTCTTTTGTATAGCACATGTTGCTATTCTTTTGTATTATCGTGGATCTTTCTGACCACTTCTCTGATGTACACTTTCATGTGTTATTTATATATTCATATCTTTTTCCGCCTTTGTGATATGGATGTCTGTGACTGATTTATGTTATGTTTACTTCTATGTTTGTTTCCGAAGATTATTTATAGCCACTGTGTGATAGCTTTGAGTTTTTATCGGTATGTCGGATTTCCTCCTTAAATGATATGCATTATATACTATCTGACATATCGGTGCTCGCACAAAGAAGTTACATGGATAGTCGCTCCTCAACAGCCTTATTCTCCGTGCTAATTGACAACACTACACTGTAGTGTTCTTGGTTAGCGTGGGTATAGAGGTGGGGCTTCACAGCTTGGTATCGGAGCAAAACTTCGGAATAATGTAGAATAACTTAACAAGGATCATCGTCCTAAGTCCAACTTAGGAGTCGTGCCTTAGGATTTCAGTCGAGTCTTCGAACTGACTCATCCTATTTCCCTTTATGTATCCTTGTTTTATCTATCAAGATTTGCTTGATATTTAATTGGAGAATAACTTTTCTTCTTTTCTCTTCCTTAAAGAAGATAATGTCTAGACCAGGTCGTCCCAGAGCTGGACCATCTACTGTTACTCCCCAGGATGGAGTTTTCATGACTGCTCAGCAGCTTCTTAATTTAGTAAAGAATGCTCAAGCAACTGGTCCTTATCAGGAACCTACTCATCCTGAGTCTGGATTTGCACGTTTGTGCAACGATTATGCCAAATTGGGTGGGAAACCATTCAAAGGTTCCGAAACTATTATTAAGGTCCAGGCTTGGTTAAGATCATGCGATCGAATCTTTTCTCGCATGAATCTTATCGATCTTCACCGTGTTCAGGTGGCTTCCAGTATGCTCCAAGAAAGAGCACTGGATTGGTACGAACTTCTTATTTCTGAAATTAATGAAGCAGATCTCACCTGGGAGAAATTCCGGGAACGCTTCGAATTAAAATTCATACTAGAAGTAGAGAAAGTGACTTTGGCTCGACGTTTCATAGACCTTGTTCAAGGCGAATCCTCTGTGACAGATTATGTCGCATCCTTCGAGTCACTGTCTAAATATGGGGTTGAATACATCAACACCCCATTGAAGAAGAACCAAAGATTCGTCTATGGCTTAAATAAGAATCTCAAGAAGCCATTACTTCTAAAATTAGAAGTTTCTTTCGATCAACTGATTGATATCACTCTTCGTCTTGAAGAGGCTGATAAGCACAGTGATGTTGAAGTGGTGGCTGCCAAACCAAACTTCAACAACAAGAAAAGGCTTAATAAGTTCAAGGGTCCTTATCCCAACAAAAAGGGTAAGCAAGCAACTCCGGCTGCAAAGACACTTTCCCCTATTGATGGGAAATGCTTCAACTGTGGTGCTAAGGGCCATTTTGCGAACAAGTGTTCAAAGCCCCGCTCTTGTCGCTATTGTAAAAGTACAGATCATTTTATGCATCTATGCCCTAAGCTTCAAAGCAAGGAGGGAAAGTTAAATGTTGCTCAAGCCCCTGGCAACACATCTTGCGGTCAAGGTATGCCTCATTCTGTCCTTGATGGCATTATTATATTTCATGATCAACCTATTAGAGTTCTCTTTGATACGGGTGCATCCCATTCTTTTATATCAAAGGAACTTGTCGATACCTTTTCTTTAAGTGTTGTTGCTTTAATGACTTCTTTAAGAATTGCGAATCTGGTTGGTGGATCCGCAACTCTTAGTTTACTTTGTAAAGACGTAGAGATTATTTTGTGTGATTTTTCTTTCCTAGCCGATTTGCATGTCATGCGTTACTTAGGCTTTGGAATGATTTTGGGTATGGATTGGCTTAACCGTTATGAAGCTCATATCCTATGTCCTGAGCGGACTATTTATCTCCGACATCCGCAATCTGTTAATCAGATTTCTATTATTCTTAAAGATTCGAATTCCGCTTTGGTTGCATCTTTATATTCTTTAAATCCTCGTGATGATGACAATGATGATGAGGAGGATGTCATTTCTCTTATTCGCGTCGTTCGTGAATTTTCCGACATATTCGAGCCCGTCTTAGGATTACCACCTAAGCGAGCAATTGAGTTCAAAATTAATCTTATACCTAGAGCTCAACCTATTACCCGTCCTCCTTATCGCATGTCCAATAAAGAGAATGAAGAGATGCGCAAACAATTATCCGAATTGGAGACGAAGCAACTTATTCGCTCTAGTTCCTCGCCTTGGGGAGCTTCAGCTATTTTCATAAATAAGTCCGATGGTACACTTAGGCTTTGCGTCGACTACCGCAAGCTTAATGATCTTACAATTAAGAATAAATATCCTTTACCTCGGATTGATGATCTGTTTGATTAACTTAGTGGTGCTAGAGTCTTTTCATAATTGGACTTGGCTACCGGTTTTCATCAGCTTCGTATTGCAGAGGATAGTATTCCTTTAACTTCATTCCGTACTCGTTATGGATCTTATGAATGGCTAGTTATGCCATTCGGTTTAACGAATGCTCCGGCTTATTTCGTTGACCTCATGAATCGAGTTTTCAAAGATTTCCTCGATCGGTTTGTTCTCATCTTTATTGATGATATTCTTGTGTATTCTAAAACCGAGGAGGAGCATGAAAAGCATCTTCGGATTGTATTGGAAACTCTTAGGAGCAATCAATTAAAAGCAAAATTTTCTAAATTCCACTTTTGGCAATCTAATGTGAAGTTTCTCGGTCATATTATTTCCGAATCCGGAATATCAGTGGATCCTTCAAAGATTGAAGCGATTCAAAATTGGAAGAAACCAGAGAGCGTGACTGAAATCCGTAGCTTCCTTGGATTGGTGGGTTATTACCGTCGTTTCATTAAGGACTTTTCTAAAATTGTCGTTCCTCTTACTGGCTTAACAAAGAAAGGTGTTAAATACATTTGGTTGGACAAATGTGAGACTTCTTTTCAGAAATTAAAAGAACTCCTTTCTGATGCTCCTATCCTTGTTATTCCCGAAGGGAATCAAGATTTTGTCGTTTATACCAATGCTAATAGCATTGGTTTGGGTGCCGTTCTTATGCAAAAAGAACGTGTTATTGCTTATGCTTCTAGGTAATTGAAGCCGGCTGAGACTAGATATGCCACACATGATTTAGAGCTCGCGGCTATCGTTTTTGCCCTTTGAATTTGGCGACATTATCTTTTGGGGGAGAAATTTATACTTTATACCGATCATAAGTCTTTGAAATATTTATTCTCTCAAAAGGAACTTAATTTGCGTCAACAGCATTGGCTCGAATTCCTTGCCTCTTACGGTCTTGAAATTCTTTATACTCCCGGAAAGGGAAATCGAGTTGCCGATGCACTTAGTCGCAAGCAACAAGCGGTTGTTTCCATGATGATATCTGAATGGAACGATCTCGAAGTTTTATCCACTTGTGAAATTCGAGATCGTGTTTCCGATTTATGTTCATCTCTTGTTTTATGTAGCCTTGAGGCTCATCCTTCTCTTTTGGACCGCATTCTTGAAGCTCAAAGGCTAGATCCCGAATTGGCTCTTCTTGGCCAAAATATTAAGGATAAAACCGATATTGAAGGTTTGAAAGACTTTGATATTGATTCTCGTGGTGGCATTCGAAAGTTTGGTAGACTTATCGTACCAAATATTAGTGATCTTCGTAAAGATATTCTTGAAGATTCACATCGATCCATATATTCCATTCATCCCGGTAGTAGTAAAATGTACGCGGATATGAAACGACTTTATTACTGGGAGGGAATGAAATCTGATGTTGCTAACTTTGTTAAGTGTTGCATGACTTGCCAACTTGTCAAGGCTGAACATCAAAGGCCCGGTGGGTTATTGCAACCTTTGAAAATTCCAGTTTCGAAATGGGATCAAATTTCCATGGATTTTATTGATGGCCTTCCCCGTTCTCGTTCGGGTCATGATAGCTTATGGGTGATCGTTGATAGACTTACTAAATCCGCCCATTTTATTCCCGTTCGGTCGAACCGAACCGTTCCTCTTCTGGCCAGACTCTTTATCAAAGAAATTGTTAAATTACATGGAGTTCCTACTTCCATTGTTAGTGATCGTGATCCATTGTTTACTAGTGGATTCTGGAAGAGTCTTCAAAAAGCTTTGGGAACGAAGCTTAATTTTAGCACCGCTTATCACCCCCAGTCCGATGGACAAACTGAGCATGTGAATCAAACTCTTGAAGATCTTCTTCGTTCTTGTGTGCTTGATTTTGGTGGAAGTTGGGAAGATCATATTTCACTTGTTGAATTTTCCTATAATAACAGCTTCCAATCTAGTATTGGTATGGCTCCTTTCGAGGCACTCTATGGAAGGCCATGCCGATCTCCTTCTTGTTGGCTTGAGACCGGTGAGAAGCTGGTTTTAGGTCCAGATTTTATTCAGGATTCCACAGAGAAGATTGACCTTATTCTACATAGGATGAAAGAAGCCCAAAGTAGACAAAAATCCTATGTCGATAACCGAAGAAGAAAGTTAGAATTTTCTGTGGGAGATCTTGTATTTATTTATGTTTCACCTATGAAGGGTGTTGTACGTTTCAGTCGATCGGGAAAGTTAGCGCCTCAATATATTGGGCCATTTCCTATCACCGAACATATTGGTTCCATGGCTTATCGCCTTTCATTACCGGCTCAGTTTTCTGCCATGCATGACGTGTTTCACGTTTCTCAATTACGGATGTGCCTTCGGGATTCTGATTCTATTCTTGAGCCCGGTGTTATAGAAGAGATTGAAGTTACACCTAATTTAACTTATGAGCAGCATCCTATTCGAATTATTGCTTCGGAGGTCAAACGACTTTGAAATAAAGATGTCCCGCTTGTTAAAGTTCAATGGTCCTCTAATCCTAAGGATTGCTCTTGGGAAACTAGAGAATTCATCGAGCGAACACATCCGGACTTACTTTCTCATGCTCTTTGAGGTAAACTTCTTATTTCAAATTTCTTTTGTGTTAATATGCTTTTATGGTTGTTACTTTTTATTTCCATCTTATATATTGCGAGGACGCAATTTCTTTAAGGAGGGGAGTCTGTAACAACCTGCACATTTGTCGATTTTATATTTAAATATTTTATCGTTAGTCGGATGTTAGTCCAAAAAGCTACTTTTTGCATACGGTCAAATTAGGACTCGAGACCACCTCCATTGAGTTCAAAATGACGTTTGCGATCATTTTGAGTGTAAACTTTGATATGTTTGGAGATAGTGGAATTTTCGCCACTTTTTCACTTTGGCTTTAGTTTGGGTTGAACTTACTAACTCAGCCCAACCCCTTCCTTCTCTTCATACTTCATTTCTATTTGCTTAGACATTCAAGATTCTTCAAAAATGGTGGAGGGAATGGGAAATTAAAACTCCAAAGCTTTAATCTTCATTGCTAATCCAACATCTACTCCGAATTCAAGTGAAGACATTGATTCAAGCTTGTTGTTGTCATTGTTTTGCTTCAAGCTTCATCTTCATTGGTTTTTGGTGCAAAGGTGAGATTTTTATCTCACATCTTGCCTATAATCGTCTTTGGACTGTTGGGAATGATTCCCTATCACTTTAGCATGAACATTTGCATTCGGTTTGTATTGAATTGGTGAAAATCTCAAATTTTCGTGTGTTTTGACAAAAAAAACTGGGCTTAGGTCGTTCTGCCTATGCCATTAATTGTTCTGCGTAACTCTCGGCCACCATAGGTCGCATCGGCACTTAGGTCGTAGGTCGCATCGGCACTTAGGTCGCTAGGTCGCTCGGCCTTCCCACGATTAAGTCGCTCGCCCTGTACTTCATTAGGTCGTTCGAGTATGATGAGACCCGCCTGCATATAGCTCGTCCGGAGTTAGGTCGTTCGCCCCTTAGCTCGTACTTCCTTTAGGTCGCTCGGCGATCTAAAACATCGCTAGGTCGTTTCCTAGCTCGCCATCAATAGGTCGTACCCCTTTTAGGTCGCGCACCTCTTAGGTCGCGCCAGCATGGTTGTATGCTCATCACTGCTTAGGTCGTTGGACCTTATTCCTTTTAGGTCGCTCGACCCTTGTTCACCATTAGGTCGTTAGGTCGCAGGACCTCAATTCTGTTAGGTCGCCTGACCTTAATTGCTTTAGGTCGTTAGACCTTACTCCCTTAGGTCGTTCGACCTCACCACTTAGGGTCGCGGGTCTCTTTTCCTTTGGTCGTTAGGCCTTGCTTCACTTAGGTCGTTGCACCTTATATCCCTTAGGTCGCTCGACCTCACAATTCGCTAGGTCGCGCCACAGTTAGGCTGTGCACTTATAGGTCGCTCGACCTGTTTTTCCCCTAGGTCGCACGACATTCTACCCTTAGGTCGCTCGACCTATTTTACTTTAAGCCGTTGCACTTTAATTCGACCACTTTCGGTCGCAAGTATATTTCCACTTTGATGGTTTTGGAACTGATTTCCTTGGGTTTTATTCACGTCTTCGAATGTGAAGTTTAGTGGATTGATTTGTTTCTACAATCAATTTTGTGACTTGTCACTTTAATAATATGAAGGTATCAATACTAGTAGTAAATATCAAAACTCTTTTATCAACTCGATTGCAACACTATTTTACTACAAAGCTCTTTTCCTAAAACCGTTTTCCAATCTACAAGTATATACAAGCCTTTACTTCACTCGGATGAGAAATCTAATTAAACGGCTTAGTAAAACGAGTGGTATGAAACGCTTGCGTTCACTTCGTCGGTTAATTCCTGGACTTGTTCGATTGAACCTTTTGTGACATTTTTCTAGTGAAGATTCACAGCTTGTTCGTAAATATTTAAGTTAAGCAAGTAGTTATGGGACATGAAGCTAAACTCATATATTTACTAGCTTGGTGTGATTGACACTTCTTGATGATCATGATGATCATTTTTGTGATTTAGACTAGCAATTGTGCGATGTCTCTTTGTCTACGAGGGAGACTAAACCCCATTTGTGTGATGTTTCACCATCACATATGTGGGGTAGCGCCCCATGGTCTTCGGGCCGTTCGTGTGTCAAAATTTAATGGATAGCTTCCATGAGATAGCTTCTCGTTCTTGTGTTACACGTGTTGGTGAGTTTTCATGCTCCCGTTCTTGTGATAGGCCTCCCCCCCTTTTTATGTGATTTCTGGATTTCGTGTGTTGATTTCTGGAATTTGTGCTTCACCAATTTTCGTGGTTTTCATTGATAAGCTTTATCAATTTTTGGGCATTGGTGAATTTGTGTGTCATTGACTTGTTATGAATACAAGTTTAGGGTATGATACCCTATTTTATCTTTGAGAAGATTCTTGTGATATTGATTAATCTCTTGTTGATTTTCAATTACATACTTATAGTAGTATGCCACTATGGTTATTACATGTTCATGCCATGTCTTTTATTTTATACCATATCATCTGATATTTTAGCTAGACTGATCCGTTTATTATTTTCTTATAAATAATACTCGGGTCAGACCGAGATGTTACAGGTACTTCTGCTTGACTTCTCTCCAGGGATCTATTACTCTGACTTTTGGCTAACTACTTAGATTAGTAGTTTTTGTTGTACACATTTGAGATATCGACTCATTGATGTATTCTTTTGTATAGCACATGTTGCTATTCTTTTGTATTATCGTGGATCTTTCTGACCACTTCTCTGATGTACACTTTCATGTGTTATTTGTATATTCGTATCTTTTTCCGCCTTTGTGATATGGATGTCTGTGACTGATTTATGTTATGTTTACTTCTATGTTTGTTTTCGAAGATTATTTATAGCCATTGTGTGATAGATTTGAGTTTTTATCGGTATGTCGGATTTCCTCCTTAAATGATATGCATTCTATATTATCTGACATATCGGTGCTCGCACAAAGAAGTTACATGGATGGTCGCTCCTCAACAGCCTTATTCTCCGCGCTAATTGACAACACTACACTGTAGTGTTCTTCGTTAGCGTGGGTATAGAGGTGGGGCGTCACACCAATCTTCTTATCATAACCACACTATCATCCTTATTAATTTTCCAACATTTTCATAGTTTCAAGCAACTTTATTTTACTTCACCATTCAAATTTAAATTTAAATTCAAATTCAAATTCAAATTATCCAAAATTTCTCAAAAATTTTCTAACTCTCTAGATTTTCGAAAAATTCCGCTAGCGTCTCCTTTGCGCGGCTAGCTCGGTACGACTACAAAATGTCCTTACGGACTGCCAAATTCCAATAGAAAACCAAATGCCAAGTGGCAAAACAAGAATCCCATCAAATTTCATACAGAAATTTTAAATATATACCTTTGCCGAGCAAATTCCAATTTATCTTCGAAATCAAAATCCAATTCCATTTTCCTATAGCCTTTATAATCCATGTATACTTTACTTAACAACAATGTCCAAATTTACTTAGTGGATTCCCAATACCCATTTACTTAAGAATTTTCTCTATTCATTTCTTAAGTTCAATATAGGCACTTTGTATACCTTTATATTATTACTTTCACTATACCACTTGGTTTAATTTACTTCTATCCAACTTGGATTCCAATTTCATATAAAATCAATTTGCTTCAATTTACTAATTCATTTCAAATATAAATACTTTTTCCCAATTTTCCATTCAGATTTTCATTTTCAATTTTACTTGAATTCCATTCATCTTTAACTTCGAAGATTGAATCTTATCTACCTTTATCTCAAATTCCAATTTTAAATCAGTTGTCGTTACTGAAAATTTTCAAAAATTCCAAAATTTTTCTAACTCCCAAAATTTTTAGAAAATTTTGGTGGAGTCTCCTTTGTACGGAGGAGCTTTAGCAATTTAACAAAAGATATAAATATATATACATCGACCCACACGGTCGGAAAAATAAAAACAGTTCATATTTCCTATTTTTATTGCGTAGGCGTACCTTTATTTCGCATTTTAAGCAAAACGGCTTATTATTAGCATTTTGCGCAACCCAACGCAGCCAAACGGCTTCCAAAAACCTGTACTTACTCTATTTAAACACGTAAGTGTCATATATAGGAAATCTATTAACATTTCACTTATTTTCAATAACAAACAAGTAGTTTTCGTAAACAATACACTCAAAACAATTTCCATTAACAATTTATATGGTTTCAATACAAATTTAATCGCTTTCATCTAATTTACATTCAATTCAATGGTTTACAATGCAATTCCTTATATTCAATTCATTTTTAAATGAATCCAACTCATATCCCTTTCAATTGATTCCAAAATCAATTTCATTTGCTTTTATTAACTCATAGATTTTGATACAATCTCGTTTGCGTCAAACGACAATCGTTTCTATGGAAATTTCGATGATATTCACTTAATAGAATATCTAATCTAGTTTATAACTAATTTAAATTGATACCAATTCAATTTATTTTAATTCCATTTCATTTCCAATTGATTCCATTCAATTCAATTTGCATTCCATTAATTAAACAAATTTCATTGAAAACCATCCAATAAAATGCGACAACAACCATTTCACAATTTCTTTTCTTAAGTCGAGCTTTTATCCAATATTGCTTAGGTTATTTCAACTCAAAACTCAAGTTATATTTTCCCTGTAACCAATTTCTAATTTAAATCTTTGATTTGATTTTTTCATTTAATCAAATCCATTTCATCTACTAATTTAATTCAATTAGTATATTCACTTATCCTTTTTAAATTTCAAATTTCCATATTCAATTCATCCTGAATTTACTTTATCAATAACAAGACAAATTTTCAATTTTTTTTTCTACTTACTTGAATTTATATGCAAATTCAAACCATTTTAAATTTAGCTCACAACTCAACTTTAATTCAACTAATTCAACTTCCAATTCATTATTTCATGAATTAATAAATTATCAAGTTAGTTTACTTAAATTCAATCCATTTTATTTTATTTTTCCCAAGTTTGGATTTTTTTATTCAACTTGATTCAAATAAAATCTCATTACATTACTCAATTCCAATTCATTTATTTACAAATGTAACCTTATTTGTTCATTCACAAATTCACATTACCAATTTCATTCCATTAATGAATTTTATTTTTTTCAAATATTTTTCTGGAATTCTATTTCAAATTATAAATCACATTTACAATTTACAATTTACATTAACAAATCTCATTCATATATGAATTCATTTCCTTATACTTTCAATTCATATTTATAAATTTCATTTGTTAAATGAATTTATCTCCAAATCTTTGGTTATACCATTATTTCTTATTCCGTTTCCATATATCAATGATAATAATTCAATATTATCTCTTCCTAACAACCTAGCAACCATATACAATAATAATTCATAGAAAATCATTTCTTTTCTATACAAAAATAGTTTTGGGCAAAATTATTTCATTTACCCTATTTAAAACAATACTGTGTCGGTTTATCTTGTTTAAGAGTTTAGAAACCCCTATCGATTACAGTTGGCCAAACTGAACCGACCAGAATCAATAAACAATCAACCGATAAGTCAACACAATATAAAACAAATTTTTATATTCACTAACAAATACGCCCTCATACCTATTATTACACTCACACTCATTCTAGAGTACTACTGACTCTATCTCTAATGAGTAACACCCAACCGAGCCAGGGTTGTCGCTTAACCAATTGCTCTGATACTACATGTAATGTTTCGATCTTTCGATGCTCGAAAGTCGACATTAATACGTCCACTGTATCAAATGCCGCGCAATCGAATGCCGGAAAACCGAATCATTAGGGTTAAAAAGAAGAGGTAGAAGAAGACAAAAGAAAAAGAAACAGAAATAACAATAGAATCTCACATTCGCAGCGCAACAATATATAATAGATAAATGAATAATCTTTAAACAAATGACTATATCAGTTTATACAATACATCATATCATCAGAGTTTACAACAACAACAACATCACTGGACAGTTATATAACTTGTCCACATATCATAATACACAACAGAATAATACTAGTATAAGTGATACGTCTCGCCATCCAGCTCGCCTCCAGATCTCCACAGCAACTTCTGAATTCCAGAATGACCTGATAACCTGACTTTAGGCTGCCCGTGTGGAAACTTTTGGGCACCCAGAGTTTATTAAGGGAACAATAAACTCCAGGTCAGTCGTGGGACTGGTGTGAGTTCTTAAAAACAGTTATTTTCACAAAGAAAATAAAAGAAATTCCGCAATGCTTTTGGAAAATGAAACTACCATAAGACCTCCCACCACACACACAATGCAATCGCAGACTTGGAGGAGATTTCTTCTTATGATAGTCAAATATGCTTAATACGAGAAAACTCTTTTGATATTATTACTAGTGCATAGTGTGAAAATTCTTTCGAAAGTAATATTAATCTTAGCCAGCATAGGTACCATTATATTATGCCTGCTATAGCTGCCACCTGAGGTGACAGGTTATACAAATTGCAATCGTAAAGGGCTCGTATTGTTTCTTTGGATTTCCAACAAATGGTCAGGCTAAGGAACTTCCCATGCTACATGGAAACGCCTCTGGAGGGACGTCCCAAGAACTTAACCAGCTCTCTGCCAACACAAGGCCGGGTTACCTCTGTAACTAGGTAACTACTACAGGAGTATGCCACCCCCCGGTCGTTTGCGAACTTTATCCGAGGCGCCTCGATCACAAAGCAACAATCATACAGTAAATAAGATTGATGCCACCACACAGGTAAAGCATCTGGGCTCCATACCATGATACCACCTTTTTCCAGAAGGAAATGACATACCCTAAAGGGAGCGACCCTCATAACCTTGCCGCATTTTCCTGTTTTGACCATTTCCGGGGTGTGAGGTCCGATGAGGTCTCGTCCACAAAGCTACGCTTTACACGAAAGCCATGCTTTGATCACAAATGATCAACAAATGATCATCAACACACAACAACACTTAGCATGCCACACTACCAAATTGGGAGTATATCACTAATAACCTTCAACTACATAACCTCTGAGCTCGTACGTCTAAGAGAAGGGTGTTAAGCTAAGAGAATAAATTCTCTACTACCAATAGATATGTATTTGAAAGGAATCAGCTTTATATCTCAAAGTGTAGTGTCAGACATACAACCATACAAGTCTGTTCCGGGTTCGAACAGAACCGAAAGCACTTCCAAAGAAGCCCTTACAAATCCGGTCTTCAATTGCAAATCCATAACGTCGTATCATTATTCGGAATGGGTTATATGACACAAAGTCCTCTCCCGGCTAAACCGAATAACGAATGCTTGTTTTTAAAAACAAATTCAAGTGCCATTCCAAAGGCAAATATTGATAGTCGGTTATGTAACTATCAACAACATTCACTACAATCAATCAATTTAAATAATTTTCCCAAATTATTAAATTTCAAAATATCTTTGCAAGATATATATTTTTCCACACTTCAACACTTTGAAAACAAATTTCAAATCACATTTTCCACACTTCATCACTTTGAAAACAAATTTCAAATCATATTTTCACTCGTGGAATAAAAT
Source organism: Allium fistulosum (assembly GCA_030737815.1). Lineage (NCBI taxonomy): Eukaryota > Viridiplantae > Streptophyta > Magnoliopsida > Asparagales > Amaryllidaceae > Allium > Allium fistulosum. The sequence goes on from CM060907.1 coordinate 996,100,404, forward strand.
TCCCGATATCATTTATTTCCACTGTGAAATTAGATTTTCAAATATCCACTTATATATGATTTTTCAAATATTCACTTTCAAACACCAAATCAATTACATATTGATTTCTAAGTTTATTTCCAAATACCAAGTCATTTTATCAAATTGATTTCCAAATTATTTCAACACAAAATCTATTTTCATACAAATTCATATCGATTTCCCAAAGATTTATTTTCAAATATCAAATCAATTATCAAATTGATTTCAACAAATTTATCACCTTTTAAATAAATTCCTTTATTCTTTCCAAATTATTCAAAATTCCATTTTCAATAAATTCTTCAACTTTTAAACAATATTATTCAAAACTCAGTTATTAATATCCTTTCCCATATTTTGGAAATAATTCGATAAGATTTCAAAAATCAACTTTATGCTTTTAAATTCCTTCTTTTAAATTTCCCTAATTCTTTCAAAAAGAATTTACTTAAAATTTCCAACTTTAATTTCAATAATCCAATTTTATTTCTTTCTAGTATCCAACGATACCAAAAATACATTTGGCTAAATTATAGCCTTCAACAAATTCAATCACCAATATAATCATTCACAGATTATCAATAATTCATCACACAACATATGAAACAAATTCATACAATATATGAAACAAATTCATACAATTTGAGGAATCCAGTTGGATCCCTCCAACCTGTTTCCCTGCATCCAAAGATGTTAGCACAACTATTAAATACCCATTCCACTTCGAGGTGGAATATCGCGGTATATGGGATTTATAAAGTATCATCCGCTATTATGTGGGGCATAGGGTCTCATTCGATATATAATGCGGGAAAATCAACAACTCCAATATATATATATATATATACTACTATATATACTATCACATCCAAACAGTCAATCAATAACTGAAATTTCAATTTTAATTTGAGTGAGAAGATCTCACCTTTGCTTTTATTTTGCAGTCCATTTCCAATTCAACTTGTTTTCTCGATTTATAGACCTTGTAAAACAATTTATTAATATTCGAGATGATCGAATAATTCATTTCCATAAAAAAATTATTAACTAATGATTCAATTTTAATCAAAGAATTAAATTTTAAACTAATTTCCTTTTAAATAATTTTCTTGGTAACTAAAATAATTTAGATAAGTTAATTAAACAATTTATCACCTTAATAAATTATTTTAACACAACTAAATGAATCAAAAGATATATGCATGCTTATTTACTTCCTTTTATTTTTGAAACTACATACACTAAAAAAAATCAAATTTTTATATAACTTTAAGCATTAAAAATATAAATTTCCAAAAATCTTTCTGTATATATATATTTTTATATAACTATATTTAAATATTAATAACCAATATAGATTTTAAATCTATTTTTATAAAATTCTTCAACATTTTAAAATTCCAATATATATATATATATATATATATTTATAAAAGTTTATTTCTTTTAAAATTAGACTACAGATATAACTAAATGCTAAAATCAAATATTGTTATATATATATTTTTTCTGTTTATATACATATCCGTTATATTTAAATTAAAATGGGACTTATACCTTTCTGTCTTCCCAAGCAACACTGGAGAACCCAACACCAACATCGAGCACACGCGCATGCGTACAAAATTGCGACCCACAGTCGAGCTTCGATCACTACCAAACCCCATCGACTTGCAAACACCGCCGCTGCCTCGCGCCTTCCACACCATCATTCAACTAGTGACCTCAAAAATCGATCGCGTGTCACCAAGTCAACCGTCCTGTCTTCATCGCCTAATGCTCGACCAACTCGCAAAACCCCCAAATCACTTCGACTCCGTCGTTCTCGAGCTCGAGATTCCCTATTGAAGACTTCGCCGCCTCTCACGATACCGTGAGCTCGAACTCTGGCCGTGCTCGCCATTCGAGCATCCAGCCTCGATAAGATCGCTTTGCGATCCCACTCGTTTCCCCTGATTTAATCGAGATTTGAAGGAGCGGCCATTTTTTATTTCCTTTTTCATTTGAACGAGAGAATGGGGACTACAGGCATTCGCCTTTTTCTAATTTCGATTTTTAAATTCTGAAAAGAGGGATTTATTTGAAGTGTCGGCCATTTTTTCCTTCGTTCGAACTGGAGATGAAAAGAAGATAGGCTCCAGATTTTTCTTTAGAACTAAAGTTCGTGGATAAGGATGAAATGGTTGTGTGCCAAAATGAACAAGCTACAGTATTTTGAAAGGAAAGGAAAAAGCTGCGATGGTGAAAGAAAGTGGGCTGATGTAGAAATAGTTTGACCAGAATATAAATATATAATTTCAAATTCAAATTTAAATCATCACGAATTTGCAACTCAAAATTTCGATATCCTATCGAGGCGTGCCGCTAGGCGTTCATAATGTTATACGCCTATTTCGAACACAATGGAAAAGGTTCTGAGTCCAAATTCGATCGTATGGAGAAAATAGCTTTTTGGACCCAGTTATTATATTGAATTTTTGATATATATTTCAGCGCGTTTATCTATCGTACGCTCACACAACAACTCCGAACGCTAACTAAATTGAAATCCGATAATAATACACTATTATGGATCCAATGGGACTGGTTTCGTCGAATTCCGAGACTGTGCCCCGGAAGACTATTTTTAAATACCGATTTAAACGATATAAATTCAAAACTGAACAAAACAGTTTCAAATTCAATTCTGAAGCTTCCATTATCTTCAGTATCATAAATATGAATTTTCTAAGCCTTGAAAATATTTTTAATCAGCTTAAAAATCAAGATTCAATATTTTTACCCAACTGCAATAAATTAAATTCAATAATTAAATTGCCAAATTCATTCTGATATTTGAATTTCAAATTAAACTAACTTCCAGATATTTAAAATCAATTTAATATTCTGATTTCCAATGTCAAAAATTCAGGGTCGTTACACATATACCTACCCATGTACGTATACATATACATATATTTAAATAAGTATTTCAATTACTGCTTAATTAAATCTTACTTTTATTTTCTAAATCTTTCCAATAAACATCTAATATCTTTTTCTACTATTTTATAAAATCATTCCATTATTTTATAAAATACAATACTAGTGTATTAACCATTTTAAGCCTTTATATTATTTTATAAAATCTCGTTCTATTTTATAAATATATCTTTTGTATAATTTTTTTTTAAATTCTCATTCTTTTATAATATATCGCATTTATACTATTTTATAAAATATCATACTATTTTACAAAGTATCCTTTTTAAAATATTTTATAAAATATTATACTATTTTATAAAATATCCCATTTATACTATTTTATAAAATACATACTATTTTATAAAATATCACTTTCGTTTGTAAAATTATTTATTTACTTAAATAATAAATATAAGCCCTATTTAAGCTTCATTAAGCCTCAAACCACTTTAATAATAAGTGTAAAGCCTAAGACTTACTTAATTAGCTCACTATCTTCATTTTATAAAATATTTAATTTGCTTATAAAACTATTTCTTCTCTTATTTATAAAGTCTAATTAAGCTTCGTTAATTATCTAATCACTTTAATGATGAGTGTAGAGTCCAAAACTCAATTAATTAGATTACTAACTTTTCTATAACTCATTCAAATAGTTTAATTAATACTAACTAATAATATGCATATGATCATATCACTTAGTTAACCTCAAATCAATCATAACATCACACAACATTATTTAATTAAACCTTAATCCATTTCTAGACTAACTTTTTCAAAAATAGTGATTAAGGTTTCTAATAACTAGTGGAATGATATAATTATGTTTACTACATGAACATAAGCCTAAATCAGAATATTCTCTAAATCACTTCATACAACTTCTTAATCACCAATGAATAAATTAATGAAGTATAACAAGTTAATATTGTTAGAGAATCATCCCACTCACCTTCTGTTTCACCGAATCAAGCTCTAATCACAAAAACGCATTCCTTACCTCTCTTGAAATTTGAGATTAAGCTCTAAACTCCACTTCAAGCTAATCCAATGATGAGTTTTGTAAGGAATGAGGAGAGAAGAGTTGTAATGGTTTTATCTAGATTTTAGAAACTTATTTAAGCATATTTAGTGGATCTAGGTTTAGGTTTAAGGATAGATTAGGAAAAGATTATGAAAAATATTAAGAGAGAATGAAGAAAAGCAACGTGGAATGGGAAATAAATGAAGAGTAAGCTAACTTATAAGCTAGCTTATGGGTCTTAGCCCTAAATTCATTTCATTCTCATGAAATCACTATTCATTTCAAAAACTTATCCACTCCAAACATAGCCAAGTTTATACTCATTCTTCTTGCGATGAAATTGTGGTCTCAATGGCAGGTGCCTCGAGTTCCAATTCATCCGTCTTCAAAAGTTGAGTACAATGGGTGTTCTACTAATTAACGATTAATTATTTAAATATCTAATCATTAAAATTATGGGTTGTGACATTTGCAAACCATAGAACAAGGCAAGATGGGGCTTAAAATTTTTCAAACCTATTTAGTACTTATTCTAATTAAATCCAATTATATATTCTATCGATATTGTATATCGATATGCGTATACATATCTTTTATAAATATGCATTTCATTAAATACTAAAGTTGTTCAAACATCAAACAAAATTTAATATAATTAATTTACAACGATTATAAATTAATTAAATCGTGTTATTTATTTTGAGCATTCATCATTACGATTGTGTGACTTAAAGGTGTAAATTCTATCAGCGATTAATATCGAACAATTCAAATGCTAACGTTCACACGTCACATTAGCCAGTGGTGTGACATTTTGGCTGAAATATCACTTACAAGGCTTTTTGGTAAAATTTAGTTTTACTTATTATAAGCACTACCAGTAGTAACAATTTACACCAATTTTCTTCGTCAGCACTCACTTTAGGACTTATGGAATTTGGTTTTGTCAAAATTCCAATGCAGTCCACATTCAGCTTCATTAGTCCAAACACAAAGTCGTTGGTTCAGTAATAACAATTATTATTAACCATACTGCTTAGGCTAGAAACTTTACTTTGAGTTGACTATAGTTGACCATGATATTAACCTCATATAAGTGAGGATATGAATCTGATAGAGTTAGAAGTATGCCTTAGGGGAAATTATGCAATTTGTTACATATATCAAACTCGATTACCAATCTTGTTTGAATTAAAAGATGCTTTCATTCCATTATATATACTTGTTATAATATGTTATAAACAATTGATTGTTCGATTTAAGTATATTTAACAGAAAATTCAAAAGTGGTGTACTTTATTATAGCAATTACAAGGTGTTGTAATCATAAGAAATTTATCACAATATAATAAATATACTGGTTTAAATATTCCTAGTCAAGATGTATCGAAACTAGATATCGATGCATCTGTTGAGACTAGAGTACGTAACTGTCTCCAAATGTTGGATAGTGCATTACTGATGTAGTTGGAGGCACCAAGGTGTTATGTACTTATAGTTATTAGATAACTATGGAATGACTCACTCGATAGTTTTCTATTAGTTAATATAACTAAGGTCCAAGAGGGAATATCGAAGTGACAATATTACATAATTCCCTCGACTGGAGTATATTAGCGAGCTTCAGTGTGGAAACTCTGCTTTGATCATAGTTAAATTGTGGCACAACATCCATCGAACAACTACAGTTGGGTCAAGTGGAAGCATTAAAATTGAAACACTATTCAATAGAGAATTCGTCTCCTTGGTCATATGGGGTTAGTATCACGGTCAACTATAGTCAACTACAAGTCAAAATCTTTAGCCAGAGTAATACGATTAATAATAAATATTATTATTGAACCAAGACTTTGTTAGATGTAACGATCCGCCCTCTCGACCCCCAAAATGTGAACACTAATACATTCATGGTATTCACGTGTCGAGCACCCAAGTGTCGAAAAGACGAATTGTTAGGGTAAAATAAAAAGAAAAAGAACAAGGAAGAAGGAACACAATATTAGAATCTCACAATGGAACGATCATATATAATATCAAAAGACAATATAAATTGTCATCCTAAGATACAAAGTTTTTTCAGAGTTACAGTAATCAGCTCTGACACTTATAACAACTAATCCTAACAAATGTTAATGATACACACAAAGAAATGCAACAGAAATAAATACTATGATAGGCAGAACTCCAACTCTTCTCCAAAATCTCTAAAGTGTCAAAAGATAAATCTGGGAATATACACGGGGCTGGCCCGAGCATTAAGAAAATAACACCCAGATCAGTCTAGTAAACCAACATGAGAAATTTAAATCATACATAATTATTATATCTTAAAACCCTTTAAAATAAAGGTATCTCGTAAGGCCATGCCGCCAATAAACACAGACGGGTTTTTACCTTATGGTTACCAAACCATTTATAGAGAATCCAGTGATATTATAATAATGTCTAAGGTTCAAAATAAATATCAATCATAGCTGGAATGGTTACATTGGTTACATTCAACATCATATTAGAGGGTACAATCAAAATCGATAAGGAACGTAAGCATAATGGATTTTTCCATGGAGATCTCTTCGGGGAAGCCGAATCTGAACTCCATGCACTAGGATCAGAAAATACCTTCTGAGCGTCGTATATCTCTAGATAAAATATACCATAAGGTAAACATAAAGGCCCACGCCCGAACATAAACATGAACAACGTGAACCAAATACCATCAACTCTCGCGCGCAACATTGATAAGCATACTCTAGATCTGAAGTTGACAATATCCTATCGTGGGACTGCAAAACCCCAGATTATGCATCCTACTCTGTCTTAGCCATTTCCGATGTCGAGGTTAGTTCGGCATCTTTCACACAAGTCTTCATCACTTGAACAGAACATGAATCCAAAATTGGATCCTCACAGCTTGAATAGATCTCGAAACCACACATGGATTCCCATATCTCAACGGATCTTGAAATCAAACATGGATTCCCATATACTGAATAGATCACGAACAACTATATATGTTCGACAATCTTAAACAGATCTTGAATCTCCACATAGATTCCTTTTCTTCAACGCTTCCAAAATATAGATTGCGTATATGGTTTTGGAGTGGTATTCGATAAGTAGAACACTCACTGATCCCGGTCTCTTCAAAACCAACCGATGAATTTTCCGGTTAACTCAATCTCGGTTCTCTCCGAAGTAAGCGAAAGCTAGAGACTTTTCACACCAATGCTCCTCCCTAAGGGTTCTCATTGATATGAAATCGTGAAGCATTTCAATAACTTCCTAAGTCAATGTTAGGTCAAGTTCGATAGTCGACTAATCGACTATTCAGTATAAGATAGATGTTTGTAAATGGAAACCAAGTCTAGGTCACTTTCCATAACATAAACACACAAAACACTATCATCATCCAAAACACAATCAAGCCACACAAATTATGATTAAATTACTTAAGAAACTCTTAATCCCTTCCATTTAATTAATCCTTTTATCAAATAAAACTCCTTTATTAGTAAATTTCATTTACCTAATAAACTTCTACCTTTTCTATCTTTATCCAAAAGATTCCATTACTTATTATTTCCTTCAAAATATCCATTTTACGGACCTAAGTACTTTCACAAATCCATTCAAAAGGTTTAAGACTATTGTTATTTAAACATTGTCACTAGAAACCCAAGACCATTTTGCTTATGCTTATCTTTAAATTATTTTTTTGAAAATCTATTTACATCCCTAAATGTAATTAAAAGGGATTAAAGACGAATGTGATTAACACATTGTCACAACTAACCCAATACCATTTTCCTACTATTACTATCTTTACAAACCATTGTTTTTAAAGATCTAAGTATTTTCCAAATTTATTTAACCATATTTTAGCACTTTAAAATATTATCCAAGGGTTTGAAAACAAATGTTACTAAAACATTGTTTACGACAAACCCATAATCACTTTACTATCCCGTTATCTTTAAAACTCCATTTTAAAGATCCAAATACTTTTCAAAAGTATAGTTAAATGGTTAAAACAAATGTTGCACAAACACTATTACTATAAACCCAAAATCACTTTTATACTTGTCATTTACTTTAAAACGTCCCTTTAAAGTTCTAAGTTCATATTCAGTCAAGTTTAGTATAGTCTAGTTAACTATCAAGTTCTAAAATGATTGCTTATGCAAATCATGATTCGTACACTTAACTCATTTCCGACATTCTCAACTTAACTATTCCTCGTCCAAGAGCGAAGCCAAGTAAGTTTGGGCACTGGTTGCTCTAAGCCTTGCCTAGACACTTCATTCTTGAATCTCACAAATAGATAAGTCTACATCGTTGGCTTTTAGTGTTAAGTATAGTATTAATGATTTCCATAAGCAATAAGGAATCAACCTGATTAACATGTTTCTGACATTTTCCACTTACTTATTCCTTGGTTAAGAGGGAAGCTCGGTAGGTTAGAGCTCTATTGCTCCGTCCCTACTCGACATCAATCTTAACTCTCACAAATAGATAAGATTACTTCATCGGCTTATTAGTGTTAAGCATAGTTAATTACTTCTCAAATAAGTATTTAAAAAATTATCTATTTAGCCATTAAACAATTACTAACCCCTTTCTAAACCTTTTTGTTTATAATATAAAACAAGATATTTATATAAGATATTTCCAAGATATTTATATAAGATATTTCCAAGATATTTATATAAGATATTTTCACTTCAAAATATTTATAATAGGTTTTCAAACATTTATACAAAATACTACTTAAAAATAATCATTTTGTAATTTGAAAACATAGAAAATCGTGTTTTTCATAAAACATAAAACCCTCTTCTTATATAAATTCATAACTAATTCCAAAAATCTCAAATCACTTTTAAAGTACTTTAATATATGTTAGAAAAGACTACCTAAAAGGTCGAAGTGAAACAGTTGACTTTAAAGTCATTTTTAACCATTTTAAAACCTCAAACAGAAAAGACAACATTTACCTAATGCTATAGAAAAGTGCAGCGATGGTTTTAAAACAATTCTGGGTGAAAACAGTTTCTACAGCAGCCCGGAAGTGCTATAAAAATTTCTGTAAACTTAGAAGTCATTTCAGGGTAAATGTAGATTTTAGTTCAAAACAGAAGCTACAGCAGTTTAGAAATGCTATAAAAACAGGCTCAGGCTTACTACAGCGTTTTTACTGCTATGGAAAGTTCTGTGATGTGAATAATGAATTTCCAGGTTTTTATACTTAAATGTTTGATCCATTTTGAAGGTGTCAACAAACTTTTTAGCACCCAATTATTTTACACAAACTAGTATACATATAATACATCATATCCAAGGTAAGCAACCCTTAAGGATCTCTCTATAAAAATCTACAAAAATCCTACAAGTTAGCTATTTCAAAATGCTTTTATAGCGACCTTTTCGCTATAAAACCACTTCTTTTTCACTCTATTCGAGTCTGTTTCCTACTAAACCTTATGTGCTTTGTTTCCAAGGTCTAGTCATATGTCATACAAGTCCATTCCAAGTTTTTTTAGGTCCATGTACATGGATCACATATGTCACTTACTTTTAAAGTAAGAAGTTACAACCATTGTGTTAACATAAATTAACGGCAATTCAAACCACATTATCACAATCAAACACAACATATATGTGTTATATTTTACTCCAAAGTGAGATGTTGACTCACCTTTAATCCAACCAAAACGCAGGTCGAAGAACCAAAGTCAAGCCACATCCTTGCAACCACCTTCTCCTTCCTCCTTCCTCCTTCCTTGCTTCCACCTTGCTCCATTGCCTTCCTCCATCATAAATTGCTCACGGCCTATGCTTGGGTGGAGACATGTGCTTCACTTCTTCATGTTTTGGCATGGTGGAAGGGTTTCTAATATTATACTAAGCCTTGTGGCAAAGATTTAAGTGGTTTGGAGTTGATTTGCAACTCTTTCTTTTTAGAACATAAGAGAGGAAGAAGATGAAGATGCCATTAGAAAAGCTTGCATTTGCTTAGGAATTTTGTGAATGTTAACTAAGGGTGTGCCATCTCTTATATAGACTTGGGAAAGGGGTCATTACCACCTTCTACCTCTCATGGAAGGTCACAAAGGAGCCTCCTCTCACATGATAACTTTATGTCACAATTGCTTAAGTGTTAAGGAGTTTCCATTTATGCTCATTTTCTACTTTATGCCATATCTCCTTTATGGCTAATTACTCTTATACCTATTTCCTTATCCTATAGGAAACTTCTAGAACCTTCCAAGCGTCTATGAAGAGGAGAGTGTTTAATTAGTTGCTAATGTGTTCATTTGATCATTAGCTTAAGATAAACATTTCCATTTTTGCTCATTTTCCTATTTAGTTAACCATAAACATGAAAATATTTTTAGTTGCTAATTATCTCCATAATGATTACTTAGACATGTGTAAAAAGTTTGAATAGCTTTCATTAAGAAAAAAGCGGTTTATCGATAAAACAATTTTCGGTCATATTATCGATATTTTTTCAAAGAATATATTTTTGTAAACATTTTTCCAAAACAAGTTTACCATCATTAGTTATGATCAAAAAGGGGGTTAAAAGGCTTATTAAATCATTTTAATAACATTTAATCAAAGGTCCAAATATTTAAATAATTCAGATATTTAAATAAGAAGTGTCTGAAATTCCGGGTCGTTACATTGGATTTACAAAGTTGAATGTAGATGATGTTGGAATTTTGATCGAAACCAAATTCCATAAGTCCTAATGTGGTAAATTTTTTGATAAAGTGAATTATTATAAATAATCGTTACTACTAGGGATCGCTTATACGAAGTAAAATTAGAGATGTCTAAGTAATACATTCAGCCAAAATGTCACCCCATAGCAAAGATGACATATGAACGTTAATGTTTGAATTATTCAAAATTAATGCTAACTGAATTTAGACTTTTGAGCCACACAACTGAAATGATGAATATTTCGAATGAACCATACGATTTAATTAATTTTAGTCATTGAAAATTAATTAATATTTATGAAATATTAGTTATTAAATTATATTTAATTTATTTGATTGTTGTTAGTATTTAAACTGGTGTGTATATAAAAGTTATAAACAATGTATCGATATACGATATCGATAGAATATTTAAATTTGACTTAAATAAGAATAAATACTAAAAAGTACTTTAAATAAATTAATATTTATGAATATCGATAATTCGAATTTTATATAATTTGTTTGAATACCATTAGTATTTAATAAAGTGCATATACTAAAGTTATAAACGCGTGCATTCGTATCTGATTTCGATAGAAAATTTAAATTGGATTTAAATGGGAATAATACTAACTAGTTTTTTGGAATTATTTAGGGCCCAAATAGCCAATGATATGGTCGGCTATGCTTTATGGAATTAGAGGAGTCATCTATTTTAAAATAAAGAAGCAAATCTTAGTTAAAAGGAAAGCGAGTCATTATATCTTTAATAAGATATTTATTTTCCTCCTTTGACTTATTTGCCTCTATCATTTTGTAATTCATTCTAACTATAACAAGGGCCAAAAATTTCATAGAGGCAAGGGTTTCAAAATTCCTAAACTGAATTCAAATAAAATTAAATTAAAGAGGTGGTTATCTCTCGATTGTTGCAAAATCTAGAGAGCGATTAATTGGATCTAAGAATTAATTCTTCATTCAAGGTGTTTCTCTTGGCTACAACAGAAATGTAATTTTCTATTCTATTTATATATAAAAATTATCATGTATATACTTTTAATCCTCTACCTCTTTCATCTCTTTTACCTATATAAATTTTGGATTATGATTTGGATATCAAATTTATTTTTTAAATGAGTTTATTGTCATCATGTTGATATGTTTTAACATCCCTTTTTTCTATCTATTATTCTTGAGTTATCAATGATAATAATTATGGATTCATTATAGCTCTTGTATGTTTGTTCATATTGTGTATATATTTCAGATCTGAATCTCATTATCACGAATTAATATATGCCTAAGTCGTCTAACTTTTTTCTTCAGAAATAATTATTTGTATAAAATTTTGAAACATTTTTATTAATGGATTTATTTTCATGTTTTAAGGTTAAGAATTGAATACATTTGTTGTAAGTTGTTTTGAAACAGTTTTGATTTTATTTTATTTTTTGATATCATGGGGAACCTTAAGATCATGGTATTCATTGATACTCACTTTAAGTAAACCCCACGCCGTGTGTCTACCCCGCTTTTATTTAGTCGTCGCACACGGATGCTTAACGTTGAAACTCCCACTGATGGTTTGGCACTGGGATTCGAAATTGCCCGAACACAGTCCTTTGGTTCCCAGCTCCCAAACCAACCGAGCTACGAACGGCGGGTAACATAGATATATACATAATTGGCAAACTTAAAATTCATATGATGTTTTCAAAAAAAATTGGCAAACTTTAAATCTTTTATTGTGTTTTTAAAATTAGCAATTGTATCTATGTTAGATTATTTTGTTTAAAAATATGACTTTTAAATTACAAGTTAACTAAACATAATTTTAATATTGTTTTATTTACAAAGCATTTATTTAATTTATTTATGTCTCTGTGTGTGTGTGTGTTTGTGTGTGTGTATGTATGAATACACATACGTGTACATAGATATATACATACATATATATATACATATACATATACATATACATATATATATATATATATCTGTGTGTGTGTGTTTATGATCTAAATCTAGATTAATAAAAGTGGACTTTATATAAAGTATTTTAATAAGTTTTAAACTATCTTTAATCAAAACCAATTTTAAATCACCTACTTTAACCCATGTTATTCAAAAATAATTTATTCAATGTAAACAATTGTGCATATATATCTATGTATGTGTGCATATCTTATTAAAAAACAAAAAATTATTTTGGACGAAAAAGGCATATATAAAAGGGAAATATGTCTGTTGTAGTGTAAATCCTAGGACCTAACAATATTTACAGTAACCGTTGATGCCAAAAATGGCACCGGCACCCAAATATTAGATGAAGTATTGAGATCTAGTAGAGAATAACAGAAAATAGCAGAAAAGTAAAGAACACACAAGAATTTTTATAGTGGTTCGGCAATCTCTAGCCTACGTCCAATTTAATCTTTGTTGTTAGTCATTGTCTCTCTGGATTACAACTAATTTTATCAGATCTGACCACAATCTAGTATATCTCAGATTTATAATAGAGTTTCTAGAGTATATTTGGAGGAGGAGATGAGAGTGAAGAAGATATCGAGTGTCAATCCTTTCTTCAGTTGCTATATGGCTGGTATTTATATGGAAACTCGCAAGTAGACTTAGATGTCCACGTAGAATAAAGCCCAGATGCAAGTCCAAGTGTACAGAAGATGACACGCCGACCCATTCTCCGATAAAAACCTCTTGGTATTGAGAGTTTCCTCTCCGTACTGAGTGGTTTCTCCTCGTTGAAAACTCATATCTTTCACTTACTTTGTTCTTCTATTTCTGACTTGATGTATTCCAACTCTTTTTCATAAAGATCAAGCTCTTTCTAATGATTTCGTTGATATCGCTTTTCTTTTCCTACTTTCTTCTCATAAATCCTCAAGGTTGCTTATCTATTCTTTGAGAAAAGTACTTGATGATAATAGGGTGAAGTTATACTTGAAGCGTGTAGGGTTTAGGAGGATGCCAAGCGGGAGAAAAACCTCTCGGTACCGAGTGATCTGTTTAGCTTTGATTTCCATCAAACTTCCTAAGTTCAATTTCTTAGCCTTTCTAAGCATGTTTCCAAGTTTGTTAATTGATTCATCGTTCATTCTGGCCTTCTAAGTCCAATTGAAATCTGCTTGGTCAAAAAGTGGGTTAACAATAACTTTATACACTTTCCATATATTGCACTTACACTTTTGCACATGGCTACATTTGATGCGATCATTTATTAAACATGCAAATCTAAGTTAAATTTAGATTAATTTAAATAAAAAGAAATGAAACGAATATTTTGTTCAAAATTTTAGATTAGATATAAAGGCAATTTAAGCTTCATAGGCTCAACTATAATAAAAATGGATAATAAAAAATTGAAATTCACCCATTTGACCCACTTGCGACTGGCCCAGTTCTAAAAGAATCCTCTATTAAATAGTTTTTTAATTCTAATGCTTCAACTTAGATCTAACTATGTTCGGTGGATGCCATGCCATAGTTTAACTATAACCAAAGTGGAGCGCTTACATTGAAATTCAATAGTATTCTCAAGTCGAGAGAAATGTGTAGTATCGTCATTTCGAGATTCTCTTTTTGACCTTAGTTATATTAACTAACATAAAACTGTTGAGTAGGTCATCCCATAGTTATCTAATAACTATTAGTACACAATCTCTTGATGGCCCCAGCAGCCATGAGAAATACACTGTCCAACATTTGAAGAGCGTTACGTACTCTAGTCTCAACGGATTTATCGATATCCTTTCTTAAAACATCTTGACTAGGAATGTTTAAAAAATATGTTATCTTAATATCGTAAATTTATTATGATTACAATACATTGTAACTACTATCATATTACATATTGTTTAAGAATTTTCTATTTAATATACTTAAATTCAATAATTAATTAACATATCATAATATGACAAATATATAATAGAAAGACAAATACCTATTATTTGGAAAAAGATTTTATTACAAAGTTAATAATCTAAAATAAATTATAGAATTGCTTCTAGAGTCAATAATTAATTAACATGTCAGTAAACAACCCCTAACTCTATCATACGTAAAAGTAATAAAACTAACCAAAAGCTAGTAACTAACTATAGGAATGGTAAAAAGCCAAAGACCAGCTAAAGTATTATATAACGGTAATCAATGTGTAATATGATGTAATTAGGCACTCTCAAGCAATCTAATCTGCCAAACAAGACTGAAATTGTTGACAGTAATGTTTGATGAAATGAAATGGTAGCTAGTCGATGAACTATTAAGATGTAGTACAAAACTGAGGCTGGACTAGTGAATATGGTTGAAAGCATTACAATGGGCACTAAACAATGGGTAGAAATACTTAAAACACAGAGTTAAAGCCAGTGATCTAAAGGGAAAAAAACATGGGAAGTAGACTTAAATAGTAAGCAAAGCATGCATGCTTGCATTAGTCGATCTGCCAATCTAATGCAAACTGATGTGAACTAGACTGGTCAAGCCACATCTAACGTGCTCTAGAGTGATGCTTGAAACTGCAGTAATATATGAAGCAATTGATGTGCTGTAATAAAATATGGTGTGCAGTAAATGTAGAGTTTATGCAAGCTTCAATTAATGTAAACAAATCTGATGCCAAAAAATAAACTAAACTAAACTACCATGGCAACTAATGTATTACAAACAAAACTAATGTGCGACAAATGTAGAGTTTGTGCAAGCTGAAATATGCGATATTAACAAATTTCTTTGTTAACCCAAAATATGTAGGATCTAGATTAACCCTAGGGGGGGTGAATAGGGTTATCGCAAATTTTCTCAAATTAAATGCAGAAGCAAACAGCAAATAAATAAATATGCAGTAAAGTAAATCACACACAAAATTTACCCAGCTTCGGCAACCCCTGCCTACTGCTGCATTCCCAGATTTCTATTAGAATTAAACAGTCTCCCGCTTACAAACACTCTGACAGACTCGCAGACACTCGCTCCCGCTCATAAACACTCCTACAGACTCGCACACCCTGCTCCGCCTATAGAGTTTCGTTTACTCGCAAACTCTGCTCCCGCCTATAGAGCTTTGCAAACTCGCAGCCTTCCTGCTCACTGAACTAATTCTAACTAGACAATCTGACAACACCGAAACCCTAGGTGGTGATTGACTCTAACTGGACTTTGAAAATACAAACTGAAAAACGAAATACCATTTAAACTCGGAGCAAAATAGAAATTTTAAACTCGATAACTAATTTTGCTCTAGAAAGATAATCCCGGCCCAAAACAAAATAATTAAAACCCTAATTAAATAGACCGGCCCACTATTATTTTGAATAAAAATTGTCGGCCTGATTCTTTGAGAAATGGCGATCGATTCTCTGGCGATTCAACTCCTCGATTCTCTGTTGATCTTGAAGCTATGATCGAGGCGTTGATATTCGATGCTTCTTTGCTTCGATTCTGGATCTAGGGTTTTTCCCTTGTTTGTTTTGTTGGCGATTTGAAGCTTCTGCTTCGTCGATTCTTTGTAGCTCTGGCTTCGCTGTTCCTTATTTGCTCACAATCTAGACTGTTGGCTTTGGTATGTATTTTCTGTTGTTCTCTCGATTTGAACTTGAATACTTTTGCTTTATTGTCGGTGATGATTGGGTTTTCTCTGATTTTCACCACACCTTGTCAATGATGATTTTGGTCCTTTATATAGACGTCTGATTTGATATGCGTGCTCTTCACGTTGTTGAGACTTTCCTGTTTTAATCTTTGTATTTTTGGGAATTCCTTCTGTTTTACGGCTTTATTTTTGTGACGTTCGATCTTTGATTTTACTTGAATCTCACGGTATTAAAACTTTCCTGATTTTTGATTTCTGACTTTTTCAAAAATACAGACTTGAATTGACTCGAACTTGATTTTCTCCTTCTTGTTAAAACTGCATTTTGGCATTCGATTTCTTGAACATGATTTTTAACACTTGACTGCTTATCTTCTGGCCCCTGTGAGCTTCGTCTCTGGCCATCTGATTTCCTGGATGCATTGATGTTCACTGATCATTCATATGTGTTGATTTTTTGTCTCATGTGAGCTTTGTCTCTGGCCATCTTCTCTGTTGCACTTGTTCATATGATTTGGTCGATGTTGATTTCTTTTGTATGATCACGGCTTGACTTGGTGAATTTTTCTGATGTACTTCGACTTTGCTTCGTCACAAATACTTTACATTGCATGCCTGACGTATTGCATTTCTGTTGCATTTCATTCCACTGTTTCATTGTAGTGTACACTGTCCTGTTGCACTTGTAGTATCACTTTGACCAGCCTGTTTGTTTATCACATCTGCTTCATTACTTGAGCCTGTTTCACTTACTTCACCATTACTTGGTGTTGTCTGCATATGAGTTCATCATGTAGCCTGATGAACTTGTGAACTGGTCAAGTCCATTTGTGGTGCTTTGCATGCTTTGACAGTTCAGTGGTGTTCTCTGGTCATACTACATTGTTGCTTGTTTCCATGCTATGTACTCGAGCTTGCACGCTTCATGTTGCCTTCATTCATGTTGTACTTGCACAGTTTCCAGATGTGGTCTTTGTGGTTGCTGTCCAGTTTGTACTTGACATATTGAACTGTTATATTTGAACTGTGAATTGTTGCCTTGATTTTCCAGTAGCCACCGTGTACATTCTTGTACATTTGTCCGTAACTTGCTTTCACTTACTTGGTGACATTTGTGTTGGTTCACTTGGTAGCTTTTGTTGTTGTCCAGTTTGTACTTGTCTTGTTGAACTTGTACATGCATTTGCCTTGTTGCAGTTACACTTTGAATTTTGATCGAGTCTATTGGCACTTTGTGTTGAATCTGATATAGATTTGACCTTGTGCACTCGAGTTGGCGAGGCAGTGCACACGTGCATACGTGTGTACTGCAGCCACTCGTAAATACCTGTCCCTGATATAAATACTGATATGCACAGATACTACACAATCAAAGATGATGACGTTTAACCCATATATCTGAGACAGCTTTAAAACAAATTTTATATTTTTGCAAATTAAATTCGTTTCTGTTCAGATTACTGCTGTAGATTGTCAATTATACAGGTATACAGGAAACAAGACAGATACTGGAACTGGACAGTGCAAATGCAGACAACCAACTGAGTGTATGAGTGATGTAGTGAGGACTGTGACTGTAAAATCAAATTGTGATGTATACAGAAATTGTACAGTTATAGTGAGTCAGAATTTGTACCATTCAAAATTTGTAATAAAAGATTGTTTGAATAAAATTTCAGTTTGAATTCAAATTCTGTGTTGATAAAATTTCTGTATATGCATAATCTGTAAATGTAAAATAAAATCTGCAAACACATCTATAATTCAATATATATATTTTGTTATCATCAAACACTAAACACACATCAAACAAAATATGCAAGGCAAATAAGTCCTAGCCAGTAAAAGACTTGGATGGCCTTATGTTATCCCACAAGAAGTATGCGAGTCAAAAATGAAGTATGCATATTCATAATTTCAGTTCTTTAGAAGCGAAGCCACATGCATGTCAAAAATACAAGTACACAAAAGTCACATGCAAGTCATAAGTCTCATCATAGTCAAATATCTTTATTCATTTGGACTATACTATGCAAAGTTTATCATTCAAGTCCTTAAATGCAAAAGTCACCATTTTACAATAGGCTCTACAAATCCCCAATTCTTTTTAGGCTTTACAACTTTGAAATTGTAAGAAATGAGATAAGAAAAATTCCTCCTCCAAGTAGCCATGAGGTCTGTATTTATAGTGATAATCGGCATGTGGGTTGGAGGCCACATGTCCATTCGACATGCAGTTTGTTTTCTTGCTTGAATCGCTGATACTCAATGCCTTCATCATTGGTATCATTCAGTGAGACTCGATATCTTTTAACTCTACCAAAGTTCGACATCCTTATCAAGGAAACCCAACATCTCTTCAGTATCGATGTAATTTGATACCATTTGCCTTCATGATTTCGGTAATGTAACTTTCTTTTGGAAGCTACTCGGTATTTAACTGTGATAAGCTTTTGGTAATAAGATTAGGGTCTCGGTTCGATAGTGGTTGTAAATTAATCATCTCTTAGAAGCATGAAATCATTATTCTCTGGCTAGATGCGGCATTTTCTTGCCTTGAAATATTTCAAGTTGTAGTGGTTCGGTAAATCCTCTTAATTGTCTTCAAGTTTGATAGCCTTTGTATCATAGAAACTCGATATCTGTTGGTGTTTGATACTACTTCAGTTTATTACATGCTTGATATCTTTAAAGGTTGTTTGGGACATGATACCTCTTTCAATTTATATGCTCAACAATCCTTGTAGTTGTTGAGGCTCGACACTAACTTCTTTTTGTATTTAAGTTCGATAACTCTTATATTTGCCAAACCGCTTATAGTTCAATATCTTAAGAGGTCTAGCACCTCTTCTATGCCTGTTAACTGCTTGAGTATTCATCATCTTTTTATTGTAGAGGGTCAGGGTTCAATAATCTATGTGTTGTAGAAGCTCGGCATCCTAGGTTTCTCCAAGCTTGTTGTAGTTCGATACCTTCAAACACTTATTGATTCAACGCCTTCTTTTGGGATATGTTCGACAATTCTTTTAGTTGTTGAGACTCAATACTTCCTTACTATGTCCTCATTCGATATCCTTTGTGTTCGCTAATTTCTTGGAATTCGACACCTTTAAAGACTCATCATTCCTTCTCTAAGCACTCGACAACTTTGATTGTATATGTTCGATACCTTCTTGAGGTCGGTTGAAGTTTACTACCCTTTTATTGAATGCTTATTTGCTCTTCCTTCCTTACCTTTGACATCCTCTGTTTTTCTAGAATTTTGACATATCCCCCTAGGTGTTCGATATCTTCATTTATGGTAACATGTATCCCTCCTATGTTGAAGAGTAATATACTTTAGTATAATGTTAACTTTTCAGGACACCGCCTTGATATTAGCATTTACCACCTCGATATCCATATCGCCTATTGGTATTCTATTTGATCTCATCTATCCATTTAAACTAAAATCAATGCTTCACATTGCTATCGTTTTTCCTTATAAATACATATCTCCTTCTTCCTCTTCAACTTTTTACCTACGGTTTAAACTTGAGAAAATCAATTTAAATTTCCTAACTTCAATAACAAATTTTTTCGATCTCTTTATCGTTCAAGCTCGATCTTAAGGTATAATCTCTATTTTACCTAGTTTAAACAAAACAAGCAACAAAGGGAAATTTTAATTTACAAAATTAGGGCTTTAATCGATTGAGCATTTTTATGTATTTTACGAGATTGGATTGCAAATCGAACCATTATACTCATTATAATTTTGTGAAGTCTAATGTTTGAATTCGAATGTAAATTGTGGAATACTTCTTTGTTGATTGACTGAAGTTATAGTAAATTCGAAAGCTTTCCAAAATTTCAATAACTTTCTGGGATTCTACTAATGATAGAATCAATACCCTTTTAAGATCTCGACACACAATTAGGAATTTGACTACTAGTTAAAAACTCGATATCTTCTTTAAAATTCAATAACCTTTTACTGGTTAACTCTGGTTCATGAATTATTTAGTCTTTTGAGATTCGACCTCTAATTTGAAATTTGGTATTTTTTTAATGTTTCGCTTATCGGTTACAAACCTGATAATTAGTTAGAGGTTCGATAACTATCTAGAAATTTGATAACCATTTATTAATCTGACAATGGTTTGAAAGATTGTTGTTTCAGTTATAAACTCTATAACGTTATAGTGTTCCGCTATCCCGTTATAAATTCAAAATCTAATTAAAGAGTTGTTATATGGGTAACAAACGTAATATCTTGTTTAAGTCTGATACCCTACTATGGTTTCAGAAAGTAGTTATAGTATTGTTGACTCATAAACTATTTATGCAATTGACAGCATGCAAACTCGATAACCAATTGAAGCATTTATTAACAATTTTAAACTCACTTTATTATTTATGAACTCGATACTTTATTATGGGTTCGACATTGGGTTACCGGTTTGACACTTTATTATAGTCCGAGTAAGGTGCTATAAGCACGGTATCTTGATCGGACTCTAATGACTAGTCATGGTTTCGTCATCTAGTCATAAATCCAATAATTATTAATGAGTTTTCAATTCGTTACAAATACTTTAAATATCTATAAACCCGATATCTTGTTATTGGTCCGATACCTATAAATGGACTTCTTAGTGAATTATTGAATTGTTACAAGTTCTATTGTTAGTCTTGGTTTTGGCATGAACTAAATAGTTAGTTTTTTTATAAAATATGATCTTGGACAACCATTTGACAGATAAATGGCTGGCAAAAAAATCTGGTAAGGGCCCCAAACCTTCTCCTACTTCTAATAAAGGAGACTATAGACTCGTTCCATCTCTTATTACCTCTCAGGTCAACACCATCCTTCATCAATTTGGCATTATTGATGTTGAGGCAAGAATAGTAGGCCCATCCGGAAGGATAAACAATGCTCTAAAAGGTATCTTTGCCTTTACTCCAATTCACATTTGGCATTTTGGTTATCTCCCTCTTTCCGACTTCTTCGTTTGATACTTGGACCATTTAGGCATCGCTTCGATACAATTGCTGCATAATTTCTACAACTAAATTTAAGCTGGCTTGAAATTCTAGCTAGGGAAGCTAACCTTTCGTCTCTTGATGTAGATACCCTTTGCTTGTTAGTACTCCCGTCAAAGTGGCAAACTAGCTAGAGGGTGACTTATTTCGCCTTCTCCCTCACAAAAGTATGATTAGTAACTTGATAAACAAATCTAGAAACTGGGAGAATCGGTTCTTCTATGTTAAGAGCCACATCACCAAAATGGGAGGGTCTTTCTCTGCTCTTAGTAAGCTTTATCGCTTTTCCTTTATCATTTATACTACCTTCTGTTGTTGCCTTGCAATTATTATTCTCTTTTAGAACTAGTCCCCAAGGGAACTGATTCTTTCATAGCTAAAACGGTTGGAGAATTGAACTCAGCTTCACAAACTTTAGAAGGCAGATATAGAATTCTACTGAGGCCAATCTCAAAAAATACTCGCTGATTCTGGAGTGCCACAAAGTGCTTAGGGAACCTCCCATGGTAAAGAAGGATGCTTATAAGAAATAATTTCTGGTGATTGGCAACCAAAATGCCTTTTCTAACTCTTCCCATATTCAACATAATTCTTCTGGTGAGTTTCCACTATAATTCAAATAAAGTTTCTTGAGTCGATGTTTTACGAATTTTCCTTTGATTTAGGACCGTCTTCTGTTGTCATAGCTTCCAAGCCTAAAAAGGCTAAAGCTCATGATTCTTCTTCAACTGAATCAACTAAGGCTGCCCCTATTGGGTGTTTTATTGCTAAAGCTATCGTTGCTACAAAAAGGAAGGTAGTCTCTAGATCCTCAACTGATGTTTCAATCTCTCCCCCAAGTTAAAAGGCTAAGCTCAAGGAGGTCCAGACTTCCATCGTTGTTGCTGAAGAATTGAATATGGATGATGCTTTGACCACTCAAGATACTAAAGTGATTGGTTCAAGTTCTCTGGACCAGAATGCTCAAAAACACTTAGATGATGTCCATACCCCGAATCCTTTATTAAACATCTTGCTTCCCACTTCTGCTTCTGGATTTCAACGCTTATTTAAGGAGTTAGGTCTAACTCCCTTTCACACCTAATCTCTTCCTTCAAAAGCCCAGGCTCAAACTATCCTCATGGGAATTGATAATCTTATTTGTTTACTTGTTCAATCTCCAATTGTGGCTTCTCTTATGCCACTGCAGCCTTCAACTTTCCGAACGGATCATCTTTATGTTCTTTATCAGTGGCTTTTGCTGGTATGTATCCTATCATGTTTGGCTAATCTAAACTTTAATTTGGTACATCCTTACTTAGCTTATGTCTATTGTATGTTTCAAGGGGACAAGCATATGTTTTTTCTTCAACCGGCCTTTCAAGGTTCTATTAGTCATGTTGTGGAGCTTAAGGAGCAAGTCTCCTCACTAAATACTGAGGTCGGGCTTTTACAGAGTCAAATGATTGAAGTTGCAGCGCAAAAGAATGAGGCTATTCTTGAGAAGGGAAAACTTGGCTCCTCCCTTGATGAGTAGAAAAAAGCCAAATTGTTACTTGAAGGGAGTATGAATACTTTAGGGACAGAGCTTGATTAAGCTAATAAATAGAAGGCCGAAATGGCCAATACGATGAGGCCTCCAGAAAGCCAGTTGGAAACTAAAGATGTCACCTTAGTTTATGCCAATAATATCATAAAAACTACCAAAAGGAAGTTTCCTACTTCCTAGATCAGGCCCTTACCAAGATCGTAGAGAAATGCTACAAAGATGCTCTTTTTGTAGCATATAATAACAATATGGGAAAATGCCCTGATTTGGACTTTCCTTCCCTCCAAGAATTAAATAACAAATTCAAGTGGAAGTTCGATCTTATGCTAGGAAGAGTTTAGGGATCACTTCAAGATGAATTTCCTAAAGAAGAAGCTGTCAATCCAATAGAGCCGTTATCTTTTGATGACCTCCTGCTTATAGAAGATGAAGGTTTTGATGAAGGGGAGGATGATGATGAAGACAACGACGATGATCAAGGTGATGATGATGGAAAAAAGGGTCTAGAAGGACCAAGAGATGGAGGTAACAGATCAACCGGTCACGGTTTAGACTCGTTTGCCCATGACACAAACTTTCCTGATATACCAGTCCCTCATGACGTTTCATAGGAAGATATCCCTCCAAAAGAAACTCCTTCTCCTGGTCAACAAATGAAGGAAAAGGCTTAAGCTCCAACTTCTCAAGCTCCCGTTATATAGGTATGAAATTTATTTTAAATGTCCAAATTTACCTGCTAGCTTTTAGTTAATAGGTTCACTACTTTAGTTAAATATTATTTTGAGACTCTATATGAGAAGAGCGAGAGGGAGGTGCATTAATTGAATATAAAACTTGAAAAGTTAATCGAGTAGTACAACAAATTATCTGACAAGTATAGGCGTCTTTTCCTTCATGCCAAATGGTTAAAAGACTTTAAGGAAAAACTAAAAAGATCTCATCTTCATAGAGAAAAAGTTTTAAAAGAAAATGAAAAGTTAACCACACTCGTCTAGATGCTTATCAAAGATAGATATGCTTTAGTAGAGTTTCTTTACAAAATTTATTCTTGGAAAAGTTTCATTGATTTTTCTTTCTTAGGGAAGGAATGCGGGGGTTTACTTAGACGTCTCCATAGTAGATACTTGGAAGACCATGGGTCTGATCCCCATCCTGGGGAGTGCTGGAACCTTTCTATGGTGGCCACCATTCCTCTTTCACTTAACACTCTTCCCCCAAAGAATGTTAAGTTCAACAAGGAGAGGTTTATTTCTGAATTCTGCAAAGGATCAATATTGTATGAACCAAAGTAGTTCCATTATTATAGCATGTAATTCAGATGATTTCTTGAATAGCAATGTTTTTATTTCCTTGTGACTCGGTTTATTATTACAATTATTATTTTACATACATAGGTTTAGGAGCCATCGGGTATTCCTATTTCAAAAAAACTCTTAAGTAAATTTGTCAAGCTACAAAGGTATTTTAAGAAGAAATTGTTTACTCTTAAAACTTCTCGGTTAGCAAAGTACTACTTTCTTAGGGACCTTGAGGAAGTTTACGCACAACTTCCTCACTTATACTTTTGGTTTCATAAGCGATGAAAAAGATGATTTACTTAAGAAAGTATGATCTAATTATGCTAAATTGTTATGGGGAGAAGCTAGTCCCCCTACCGGGAAATGGGATTATCACCGATTCCTTATAGTTAGTACTCTTCAAAGATTTCATATCTCCTTCGATTCTACTATTTCTATGTCCGTGGGTTCGCTCAAAGAGGCTCAAATTGATGTTTTTACACTTTAAAAACTGAATATATAAAACTTGTATTATCAGTGTCGTTCGAACTTGTTTGCACTTGTAAACCTTCTTATTGTTAATAACAAACACATTTTCTTGCATATTAATTTCTTTTCCATTATCTATTTTTGATAAGAAAGTCTATGGACACTTATGTCATGTGATCCAAATCTCCTTTCCCGCCTAGACAATGTTAGAACTAGATTGATGTTTGACATTGAAAAGAAAAGTTCTTCTCAAGATGCTTCAGTCCTGCCATTTCCGGATAACCCAAAAGCTCAGAAATGGTACACTAAGTATTATAAACCGAGATCAACATTAAGTAGCATGAAATAAATTACCTTGGGTGTAAAGAGAAAATTAGAAAGACAGATAAAGGGATTCTGGAGATGAAAGAGCGCATAAATGCAATTAGCCAATATGATGCTTCAAACCAAATAGCTGAGGCTGATGCAGAATCATAGGATAGAGGATCTTGAAGTGGACTTGTTAAAAAGTCAAATATCTTATCAACCTTTGAAACTCATCACAAGTGGACGTGAATTTGGCCTTCTCACTCCTATTCCTACGGCAATGACAAAGTCTCAATCTTTAGCTGTCAAAGAGAAATTCCCCTCCCTGTTAAACGCACCTCCGAGTTTGGATCATGGAGAAATCTCCAGATGGTGTCAAGTGTACAAATATGAATGTACCCAATTTCTAAAAGGAAAATCGGATGAAATTTTTTGGAGCACCTTAATAAGTGCTAAAGCCAAATCGAGGAGATGGGGCAAGAGAAGCATGCTCTTTAGCAAAAGCTTAAAGGGTCACAGAGAAGAGTTAAAACCCTTAAAGGAACCAACAAAATGCCCATTCACACATTAAAAGTTCAAATTAGCTCTATCAATGATACAGATATTATCCGAAAGAAGGAGAAGAAACATAAAGAATTACTGGATGTGGCGACTCATCGTATTACTGACCCTTCTTCGACCATTGAAGTTTTGATGAAAAAGTACAAGACCTTGAATCCTAACTAAAGATAACCAAAGTAAAATCACTGGAGAATTTTCAACTGGATTCACTTGTAGATTATTTACTTGAAGTAATAGTTGTTTTTGGCCTAGAAATAGATTACTCCTTCCTAGGTCCAGATATGAATTCGAGGTTGAGCAGAGCAGTTGAAGCTGGGTTTAAACGCTATCGGAATTTCTTTCTATATGGGTGTTCTGATTGCCTCAAAGATATTTGGGTTCCTCCCTTTTTGCTTAGAGATGGGCCTTCCTCAAGTGGAAGCCACCCTTGTCTTCTCGAGGTTAAGGGAAAGAGGAAAGAAAATGTATATCAACATCACCCACTCCCTTATCCTCCACTCCTTCTTAGGAAGAGTTAGCTTTCTTTGATATCTGTAATTTTATCATGTAATAATAAATAAATTTTGTACTTAGTAGTTGATACCCTAAATGAATATTGTATTTTTCTTCTTTATTTTTGTCTTGTATTTGAACTTGCTGAATTGTTTGAGATTTGTAACTTACTCCAGTGCTTTAGTCCAATTTCATATGACATGTGGTCTTTGATTAAGTGTAGATTTTCTTGCTCTTTATTTCCTTGCAGAATGCTTTTAGACCGGCCTTTTTCGCTTTACACTTTTTATGAGACTCTTTCTTTTCTTTAGGAAAAACATAGAATAAATAATGATGATAATTTTCATAATTTCAAGAAATTATTCCTTTTTCAAATTAATCGTTTTGCTTTGTAGTTGCTAAAGATTATTTGTGAAACAATTGTCTTGTTGATCTTTGAAATTCCCAAAGTTTGGTTTTGAAATTCATTGTTCAGAATGATTATAAGCAAAACTTTAAATAATTTGGATCAATTTGGTTTTCCATCTTTCTTTTATAGGTAATCATTGTTGCTTTAAATATCATAAATTCATCTGGTAAGAAGACCATAAACCATAAATCTATCTAACAATAGGACCATAGTTCCATCTAGTAGGAAAATTAGAAATCCACTTGATAATAAGACCAGAACTCCATCGGGTAGAAAAATCAAAAATCTATTTGATAATAAGGCCAGAGTCCTATCTGGTAAGAGGATAAATTTGACTATTAATGGAGATTCCCATTATTTGATAATTAGAATTTTGATCATGGATTGAAAGATATTTCAATATTTTGAAGAATAAAGCCCCAAGCTCGAGTAATAAGTCATAATTTCTCAGATGTTAATATTTGACATTAAAATTCTCGATAGATGGCTTTTGACCCTTCCTTCGAAGGTTGCTTTAACTTTGCCTTAATGTAGAACTACATGTGTTTGATTGTTCTTCCTTTATAGGATTGCTTTGACCTCTCCTTAGGGTAGATTTACACTTGCTTAATTGATTTCTTTTACCCCTTATTACCATCTTAGATAATGATTTATACTTTGATTGAACCCCTTTTTACCATCTCTAGGTAATAATTTAGGTTTTGACTGGACCCCTTATCAGCATCTTAAGTGATGATTTAGGTTTTGACTGAACCCCTTATCACTATCTTAGGTGGTGATTTAGGTTTTGATTGAACCCTTTAGCACCATCTTAGGTGATGATTTAGGTTTTGGTCGGTGCGTGTGGTTAGCTATCTTAAGTAGAACCAAATAGATACACGTCCTCCCTGCAGGAGGTGCTCCGGTCAGGCCTTATAGCTGGAATCGAAGCCTGGTTCGGTGCATTGGCCAGACCATCTTAGGTGGGACTAAAAGCTTACTCCATCCTCCCTCTAGGAGGTGCTTCAGCCAAGCCACGTAGGCGGGATTGAAGGCTTGCAATGCTTTAGCTAGGCTACCTTAGGAGGGACCAAAGGCTTACTCTGACCTCCCTCTAGGAGGTGCTTTGACCAGGCCTTTGTGGCGGGATCAAAGGCTTTTCTTTCGCCCCTTATTACCTTATAGGTAATGATTTAGGCTTTTCCTTTATTTTATGAATCCTTTCTATCAAGAGTTTCACTTTATTATGGATTTTCTTAAACTTGGCTCTCAAACTCATTAAGCTTTCCCTTTCCCAAGAAGCTTTCAATCATTCCTTTTAAGGTCCAACTGGTTAGTATCATGTCCATTTGTTCGATGATATTGGCAATAAGCACCTCCAAGATTCCGTTCATTTTTTAATTATCTCTTCTAAAAAGGCCAATAGTTTAGCTTCTCCTTAGTTAGGAAGTAGATATTCTTCTAAGAAGTGATAAGGGAGCAAACCTTAGAAGTTCGAGAATTTCTAGCGCATTGTGCTTTTTGTTCCCATTTAACTTTCTTGTTGCACTAGATTGGCTCGTTAGCATCATCTGCAAGTTTTATTTTTAAAGATTCTCGAGTTTTGATTGGTGAGGGAGGATGATTAATTATTTCTTTCCATAAAAGTTGTCCAAATCTCTTGTTATTTCTTTTTCAAAAATAGTCCCTTTGTATTGGAATTGCATGGCCCTCCTCATTTTTAAGAACAAGCTATCCCTCTTTAGGCTTTCCTTTCCCGAGATAGGACAATAACTGTTAATCGTGGTAAAGCCTGTATGGAATGGATTTATGCTCCACTTATCAGGATTATAAGAAACCACTTCTCTTTTCTTCTATAATTTTCAGAGCTAACAACCTTAACACTTGCACCTTATGAAATCAAGGGTTATGAGTGATTTGATAAATTGACCTAGTTGCTTGAGGCTCAGAAAATCCTTCTTCAGAGACAATTATTGTGCTGTTTAATATGGGTTATGCAAGATTTGGAAAGTCCTTTAAGAAAATATGCAAGCTGGGAAAATCATTTATATCCTTTATATGCTGGCTAAGGAAAGTTCTTTATCGGAATATGCAAGGAATCGACGGAGGCTCGAGCCCTTCTTCTAGCACCAAAATGTTAACAAATTTCTTTGTTAACCCAAAATATGCAAGGCTAATACGTCCTGGCCAGTAAAAGACTTGTATAGCCTTATGTTATCCTATAAGAAGTATACAAGTCAAAATTGAAGTATGCATGTTCATGATTTAAGTTCTTTAGAAGAGAAGTCACGTGCATGTCAAAAATACAAGTACACAAACGTCATATGCAAGTCATATGTCTCATCATAGTCAAATATTTTTATTCATTTGAAATATGCTATGCAAAGTTTATTATTCAAGTCCTTATATGCAAAAGTTACCAATTTATAATAGGCTCTACAAATCCCAAATTTGATTTAAGGTTTACAACTTTGAAGTTGTAAGAAATGAGATGAGAAAAATTCCTCCTCCAAGTGGCCATGGGGTCCGTATTTATAGTGATAATCGGCAGGCGCGTTGGCTACCACGTGTCCATTCGACATGCGGTATGTCTTCTTTCTTGAATCGCTGATACTCGATTCCTTCATCATCGGTATCCTTTAATGGGACTCGATATCTTTTAACTCTGCCGAAGTTCAACATCCTTATTAAGGAAACTCGACATCTTTTTTGTATCGATGTAATTCGATACCATTTGCCTTCATGATTTTGGTAATGTAACTTTCTTTTGGTAGCTACCCAATATCTTTCACTATGATAAGCTTTTGGCAAAAGGATTAGGGTATTGGTTCAATAGTAGCTATAAATTAATCATCTCTTAGAAGCTCGATATCCTCATTCTCTGGCTAGAAGCAGCATCTTCCTGCCTTGTAATATTTCAAGTTGTAGTGGTTCGGTAAATCCCCTTAACTATCTTCAAGTTTGATAGCCTTTGTATCATAGAAACTCGATACATGTTGGTGTTCGCTACTACTTCAGTTTGTTGCAGCTTGATATCTTCAAAGGTTATTTGGGACACGATACCTACTCTGCTTTATATGCTCAGGAAAGCTTATAGTTGTTGAGGCTCGACAACACCTTCTTTCTCTATTCAAGTTCGACAACGCTTATATTTGCTAACTACTTGTAGTTAAATATCTTTAAGGGTTCGACACCTCTTCTATGCATGTTAACTACTTGACTATTCATTATCTTTTTATTATAAAGGGTTAGCATTACTTTTATTTCACTTAGGTTCGATAACCTCTGTGGTGTAGAAGCTCGGCATCCTAGGTTCCTCCAGGCTTGTTGTAGTTTGATACCTCCATACACTTATTGATTCGACACCTTCTTCTAGGATATGTTCGACAATGCTTTTAGTTATTGAGACTCAATACTTTCTTACTATGTCTTCATTAGATATTTTTTGTGTTTGCTAATTGCTTGGAATTTGACACCTTTAGAGACTCATCATTGCTTCTCTAAAGCACTCGACACCTTTGATTATATAGGTTCGATACCTTCTCGAGGTTTCTTGAAGTTCGCTACCCATTTATTGAATGCTTAATTACTCTTCCTTATTTACCTTCGACGTCCTTGTTTTTCTTGAATTTCGACATGTCTCCCTAGGCATTCGATATCTTCATTTATGTTAACAAGTGAGTTGCACAGCTGAATGAGCCATGAACGTAGAGGTGCCAATGTTTAATGCAAGTACCCAATGATCCTAGAAGTGAAATATGAGCTCTAGCCATAGGCAAAGCAATGACACGTTATTCATGGTGTTTGATGGGCTATTACAAGCATGATGGTTCTGTAGTGACCAAGAGCATGGCTAGAATGGTAGGAAGATCTAATATAAAAATGAAAGATCGTGACTGGTAGAGTTATGATGCATTTTCATGCAAGTTATAAGTAAGTCAGAGATCAAGCAGAAGAGGTAATTTTGGAGATAATTCCAAGCAAGGCTGATCCCAAATTGAGTACTATTTGTGCAGCAACTGAGCGTTATGCAACCTCCAGTTGGGGTACCTTATGCGTGATCTTATCCAAAATGGAATGTTGGCATGAAAAACATGGAATTATCATCTCTATATATGCATGATCTTATCCAAAATGTTGAGTTGCCCTCTATTATTTTTAAAAAGTTAAACGGGCTAACATGCCTTCCGATGAAATAACCACGCAGTGCTGCGTGGTTTAGATACCTACTATGCACTCGCCCTACGTGGTTAAAAGCATTGCCTTATAGGTGCCTTACGAGGTTAATAGCACTACCTCATAGGCGCTCTACGTGGTGGTGGATATTTTGCTCTAACTAAATTTTAATAAATGTAAGGGGCCAACTCGGCAATTTGGTAGGTTTAAATAGCCCCAACCAAACTTTCATTGTTAATACTATTTCCAATTTTGGCTTTTAGTAGTTCAGCCATATTTAATTTATTGTAAATCATAACATGTGAACTTTAGCTTTAGGAGGTGCTTGAACTTTCCATAAGCACTTAAGGTGATATAGTTCAATTCCGTAGAAGTTGAGGAAGTTTTATATTGATTTCGACGTGTACCTTTTCTTATTATTCCATTCCCACAACCACATTGTTTTGTTCGTTCAAATTTGTACATTCTACTTTGAAATAAACAATGGGGAATGTCAAATTGAATTTCCTACAAGGTCGTCAATAAAAGTTAGATTTCACTTGAATTCCCCAGATGTGACGAAGTTACCCACTTGTTTGACTATATTTGATTTTCCTGTTATATCCTTTTGAACATTTTTGGTAAATATATATTTATTGGCTAACTCGTTGCATAGTTCCATTAATCATTCGTAAGATAATTCCATATCAGAGTGTACCTCATCTTGTGTTGTCATATAACGCAACTTAGTCATTTCATTACCATTATCGCCATCTGAAGAAGATGAATCCTTCTATGTAATTTGCAAAGCTTTCTTCTCCTTATCGACTTTGAATTATAGGTATCATTTTCTTCTTTGTCATCTCATAGCAATCTCGCTTAAGATGCCCATTTTAACTGCACGCTAAGCACCTAAGAGTGAAGCCATTTTTATTTGGGTTTCTAGATTTTTTGGGAACTTTCGTAAAGATACCCTCCTAAGGTTTCATTATACAAGACCTCCCATTCCAAAAACAAGTTATAAAAATCCATATTTTTAAGTTCCGGGATATTTGTAGAGAACTTTGCAAATATTTACGGAGAAACCTGCAAAATTTAAAAATTTCTGGACTGTAAATGTTTGTAGAGAAATCTGCAAATTTCTAAAAATTTTGGACTATATTGCAGAGCACTCTACAATTTTCATTTTGTCAAAAAATTTCAAAAAGGTTTGTTTTGATTGTAGAGAAATGAAATTAATGCTCGGTTTTAATTTTCAAAAACATGAATTTTCACTTTTTTCATCGAAATTGAAAATAGAGGTGTAATTTAAAATATGTTTTAGGGAAGGTTTTCACGTACCAAATCTCAAAATAAGGGGTGGCACCAAATTTTCGCTTTCTTCTTTTTGTTTATCATATTCTTCTTTTGGTACTTTATAAATTTTAGAAACTTCTTGTGATTTTTCATCAAAAATGCAATTTCTTTTTCATATTATTCGATTAATCGTCCATCTTGACTAAAATGCTAACGTTTTCTTTTCCTGCTCATTTTCTTTTTTAATATGCAACTGTACTTCATAAGACATCATATCTCCTATTAAATCCTATTCTTTGAGTTTCGAAAGGTCGTTAACCTCTTTGATAGCCAAAGCTAACCTTTCCTACTCGTTAGTCACAATGTTTAATATTTTTTATATTATATCAAAATTGGATAAAGTAACTCTTATTGACATGAATGCATGTCTTATATCTTGCAAATAAGAGTGCATATCACTAATAGTTTCATATTATTTTATTTTTGAAATGTTCTAATTGATTTTTTAGTATTGAATTTAAGTTATCTTCACTTTGGAAGTACCTTCACGTGTTATTCTTAAGATGTGCCAAATTTCATATGTTGTTTTGCCTTTGTTAACTCTGCTAAATAGTTTCTATCCATTGTACAATAAAAATATTCATAACCTTCAAATTATCGATAGCTAATACTTTTCGGTCATTGGTCCATGTGCTAAAGTTGATCGTGGTTTCCACCTATTTAGTTTGAGTAGCATTCTAAATCTCAAAAACATTAGCTTGCATATAGAGTCTCATTCAATTTGACCAACATACATAATTATTATCAACGAGTAGGGAAGTTTGTGAAGTCGATTGACCATTTATGAAAGTTGCAAAACTAGAATTGGCCATGATATTATAATTCCAAAATTGGTATTATGATTTTTGAAAGACCCACTCTAGTAGCAATTGAAAATTTTGTTCTTATAAAGCTCCAATACTAAATGAATGTTTGAGTGGATCACATAATATAACAATGTACCAAGGAGTGTGGTAATAGAATAAAGCAACTAAGTATTATTAGTAAAGCAGAGTAGTGGAAGACTTAGTAATATGCAATAGAGAATAAGTAAAATATAATAAAGTAAGCACAATAGGATTTTTATGCTGGCTCATACCTCATTCTGCATCTAGTCCTACAATCTCCTATAGATTTCACTATCACCCCACTTAGCTTAGAGGAATATGCATATAAAATAGGCGATCTTTGGCTCAACCGACTTCTTGGATTTACAACTTGCTGACTTCTTGGACTTTACCAGAGACACTTTACCTTAAAAACAACTTCAAACATAAAGTAGCTTTAATAATACTAGTGTCTTCAACATGATTACGTCAGATAGCCCACACAAAAGATATTTGAGGGTATTCGTAAAGGCTAGGTTAACATTCATATTAGATTCAAAGGATGTGAAGTGAGATAACTCTAACCTTGAATGATTACAATGAACCAAGTATTGAGTCTCAAACACTATAACAGATAAGACTTTTCACAACTTTTGAAAAAATTTGTAAAATCATTTTATGGCGTTTCGAAGAGCGCTATCTAACAACAAGCTGTAATAGGGCCAGAACATATAACACACATTATAAAACGCTACAAAAAGTAACCATATTACAACATTTTATCAATGTCATGTTAGTATTTTTGCATAGTTTTATATTTCGTTATGTTAAATTATTTACAGCGTTTAATTTCTAGTTTGTAATACTTTCTACAAATCTTCTTTGTTGATTCTTAACATCTATATATTTATTACAACTTTTTAAATATTTATCGTAGCATTTTTACCGTTGTTATGTTAATATTTTTGAAGAGTTTTATATTTCCTTTTGCATATTATTATTTGTAGCGTTTACTATCTGTTTTGTCTTACTTTCTACAGCGTTTCAAGCTCTTTCTGATTTTTAACATAATTTTGGAACGGTTGTTGTATACTTGTTAGAACCTTATAAATGATTATAACAACGTTTCGTCGATGTCATTTTAGTGTTTTCAGAACATTTCCAAAACGCTATTTACTCTGCATAAATTTGTTAATCAATATACATTTATAATAGCTATAAAAATTGAATTCAAAGCAATTTTACTCAATTTAAACAAAACTGGTATATATATAATCTAATAATTTAAACATGTTATATATATTTAAAATAATAAATGTTACACCAATTTCATGTACCGAACAGTCAATAGTCATATATAAGATAATCAGTTATAGTAGCAACATAATGTTTTACAAAAAAACTTTGAAAGGGAAAAATATGAATCATGAAAAATCCAAGCTCGCTTTCTTCAAAAGTCTAATATCCAATAAGAAAAAACAATTAGAATGGTAAGAAATCACTAGTGTTACACAATCAGTTATTTAAACTCAAAACAGGATAGATAATACTTTAGGGGATGATGTGGGGTCTTATATAGGAGCGTAAGGATTCCATTAGAGGAGTTACAATCTTCAAAAAAAAGCATCAAAGAGAAAATGCCAAAGTGATTCAAAATTGGATGAACAACCACGAGCTATTGTAACTGTTGCTCGATTTTCTCGAGAAAAATATAAATGGGTCTATCAGTTTAAAGCCCAACAGAGTAGGCTTGCACAATATAACTCGACTAGCGTACTTTCCAGCCTAGTAGCACATTCGCCTTCAACATCCTAACTCGCAAATACCTGGTCGCCCCATTCCCTTAAACCTAGTACCTCGCCCGCCATATCCACTTGAACAGCAAAGTGCTTTGAGCCTCGCGGATAACATCTCACTGCCCCACCATTTAGAAACCAAGTCACCGCAACATCACTTCTTGAGCCCCTTTATCGCTCATAGGTTTCATTTGTGCCCTTTTTTGGTCGCCACTTCCCTAAGGTGACCGACTTCCTTGTTTGCTCTATTTTGTCATGGCTCGCTAGCCTTTTGCCAAAAGTATCTGATCAATCCTACAAAAAGAGGCAGTGATTCCTTCTTCGAAAAAACCAGCATAAAATAACATTGTTCATCTGAAAAAAGTGTCAATGTGTAGCAACCACCTTTTGTACTTCGCTACCCACCTGGCAAAAGAACCATTGTACATCAACCACTCCCTACTCCATGTTGTCCCTGTAACACAAGCATGTCATGGTACGACATGCCAGTTGGCACCCATCTAAATCATTCTCTCCACGAGGCATCCGAGCTAGCTACCATATTAACAATAGATCACGATCAATAGTAATGACAAAATTTCGCATTCAAGGCATTAATCTAAGTCCTCCAAACAATGTCTCTACAACTATAAATAAAGATCCTCTTGCACTTGTACAACAATCTTATTTCTT
Source organism: Allium fistulosum (assembly GCA_030737815.1). Taxonomy (NCBI): domain Eukaryota; kingdom Viridiplantae; phylum Streptophyta; class Magnoliopsida; order Asparagales; family Amaryllidaceae; genus Allium; species Allium fistulosum. The sequence continues at coordinate 996,135,582 of CM060907.1, forward strand.
ACCTTCATAAGATATATTTACAAGCTCTTGTATAGACATTACAACTCTCCTGTAACCCAAATACAAAGTAATAATATCATTAACCGTAGTGGACGTTGATTATTGCAAATATTGAACCGTTATATATCGTGTGTTATTTACTTTACTTGCATAACACATAAGTCTCTTAATTGTTCCTCATTTTACATTTTTTAACCAAGATTTTCAAAAGTAACATTTTCTAAAATCCTTCTCTCATAATAATTTCAAAATTGGCTAGGGATCTAGTTAATTGAACCGAATTATGTTTAATTAGTTGACCATAGGTTCGATGGGCGGTCAGCTAATGGTACCTAATTTAGTGTATTGGTTTGCCCTATTCTATAAATAGAAAGACCTTTAGAAAATCTTTAAAAAAGTTTGGAAAAATTACAAAAAATACTAAATGATATTTTAGTTGTTGTGTAAAAGTTTAGAGTGACTTTGAGATCATGTGTGTGGATTTAACAAATCCAAGGCTCAATAACTCGATAGTAAACATACTTGATTGTTATTCTCATTCATTCTTCCCCGACTGCTTCGATATTAATGTGCTTCAATAGGGTTATAAAGTCATTCTATTAACTTTTAAAGCTTGTTACTCCTTCATCATTTTGTTGTTTTTGACTATCGTGCATGCATGTATCATCTTTGTGCATTTATATACATGTTATCAACATAGCTCTATAGCTTATACCTTCATGTTGTAACTCCGTAAAGCTTACTATTGATCTATAAAACTTATTTAATTATTTAATTGTTTTTTGTATAGTTGTTATCATCAAAACATGTTTCTAACGCTATGATTATTGTTCCAACCTAGTAAGAAATTTTGAATTATCTTAACTCTGTCGATCCTTTTAGTACTCTGTTTAAACACTTAGGGCGATGAGAAATATATTTCAATGGTTAATTCTTTTGGACTATTATCTCATTCACTTGAAAACCCAATCTAAGCTTTCTCACTGCAATGAGTAAGATAGGAAAATTTATTGTTCTAATGTTATTGGATTGAATTGACTAAGCATTTGTAAGTATAATAGGCACAATGATGTTTCCAAGCTTCTTACTATTGGATCAGAGATGCTGACAGCGGGGTAAAAGGAGGGAATTTAAAAAAATTCCCTTTATTAATCTGCACATAATCGTATTTTGTATTTATATGAATAATAATTTTGTACTAAATCATATTAAGTATTACTTAAGAAATAATTTGATTTTAATAGATTTATGTATTTAATCTTTTATGTCTACTTATTATGATTTAATTATAATATTTTATTTTAAATTAACTTTACTTCAATTTTATAATATGTTCGTATTCATAATACAAGTATTATAAATACATTAAGTATATTGATCTTACCTAGGGTATATATGCTAAACATATATCACATGTATATAATTAAGCATTTGGATTCATGATTAATAAATAAGTTTCAATGTCATAGGTCAACAATGATGTCGCATTCATGAACACATATTAATATATATCTACTTTAATATAAACAAATAATATATTTTTTATTTTAGCCGTTAATTTTAATTATTTGTAGGCAAGACATAATACTATTATTTTGCATAGGCAAGCCGGATTATAGTGGCCGTACCACTTTACAACAGTTATTACAGGAGTGAGACACATAGCACTTTTTATAGTGGCCCGACCACTTTTAACTTACACATAAACATCACACTTACACCTATACACTAGCACCATGCAGGGTGCAAACAAATGGCAATCAAGTTGCAAAAGGCAATGCCTTAAACATTCACCATACACTCATAATTACTTTGAAACAATCTAGATTACAGAACGAAAAATGATAACAAGTAGCTCCTGAAGGACATTCCAATAATTCCAAAGCAGCACCATAGCAAAATGAGATAAGCTATTTCATCAAACACTATAGCAAAAAGAGTCATCAATAGCGGCATATAACCGCTATAAAATAAAACTATAGCGGTTCGATAAACGCTATATATGATAGTGGTATATTTATAACACAAAAAATGATGCTATAGAATAGTAAGCTTTCATAGCGAATATAGGCCGCTATAAATTTTAATTAGGCATAATGAATTTTTTTTCTATAAATAACATTTGTCGGTTATATAAAAGCTATATATCGACTTGTTATGGTATATTCTACTGGTTTACAATGTGTGTATGCTGATATAAATTGTGTAGATACAATAGTGTTTTTAATCCGTTATCCTTCAAAAGTAACGACTTGCATTACATTACCTTTTTATAGGGCTTATATTATATAACTATAATGCTTTTTAAGCACCATAGTATATTTTTCTATGTGTTAGACGCATCCAGCTATATATTACAGTTTAGTAATAGCATATCAAAAATGAATCTTCTTTAAATACATAATAATATGAACAACGTAAGAGTCCAAGAATATAATAATCAGAAAATGTAACGCATTATATTAAACATACCAAATATCCACAGACATCATATTAAACATGATCAAACATACACATAATATCCATTACATATGTTTTCAACACATACCAAAAAGTAGTGGCAAATGCTTTAAGTACAACCCAGAAAGTTGTCTATGTTTAGCTGAGAATAAGTACATATCACAAACCAAAAACCAGTCTATTGTACCCCAAAAAGTAGTCAATATTCGGATCCTGCTTTTTTCGCATCTACACCAATATATATGAGAACTTGAGACAGTGTATATGGCAATAGTTGGGATGACTCATTAAAGCTATCAGGTACATGTTGCATTAGCAACTTAACGTGAACAGTAGGGGCCAATTTGAATTCTTAATTAACTAAGAATTATGTGGTTAAGCAATTTTTTGTACCATGCAGGTGCCCAGGGAGTTAAAAGATCAAGAAATGGATATGTCCACCTGGAGAAATAATTAGCACACTGATTCAAATTAAACTAGTACATCGCAGCAATTAACTTTAAAATGGATTACCAAGTCCAAGTATCATCACAACAAAAATTCAAATATTATGTTTGTAATCGCATGCTTACCATGTAAATCTACATGCATGTAAAATCCATTGAAATGTAACATGTATACGGCTCCAAAGCATAAAATAAGCCATTTGAAACTAGGGAAATGGCTGAAATATAAAAACAAAATAGAAATAAGATGGTAACCGACATTAAAAAATTTGAATGTCTTGTTACATGATGCGATGTACTCACCAGCCTATTGAAAAAAGTATCAAGGAAAAGAAAGACGAGGTTGAGACCATGCATGCACGTTGTTATCTACCACACAATGTTAACAGCAAAAATGCATTAAAGGTTCAATTATGCTAATAAAAAATTATATATAATAATGTATCTCTAAACTCCTTTTTCCATTTCAATACCAATAGGGTTGTCTAATGGTAAGACGTGAAGTTGGATGGCATAAGTTCAGAGGTTCTAGCGTATTGAGACAAACATAACACTTTTGTGATTTACTTAGAGCATGTTTTGTGATCTTTGTCATATGTACCCATTATCCTCTTTAAATTCCAAATAATCCTATCAAAAAACGATGTTATGGGAAAATACATAGTTTTTTTCCAAATATTCCTTAGAGAGGACACAAGACATGAGCATATGTTTTGGTCCTTCATGCAAAGCATCAAAAAATTGCCCAAAGAAAAGCGTTTATTTTCTTTCAAGCTCAGCTAATTAACTATAACATTGGATAATCAGTTATTCAGAACTTATTGAAATTGGGATGAACTAACTACAGCTATGCAACAAAGTAACAAACACTAAGGCATCAAGTACACTCTAATCTCAATATAGCAGTAACAACATATCAGATCCACAACCAACGCAGGCTTCATCATCACCAAACCATGCCGAGGTACTAAATCTATGCCATGAAATGTGAATAATATTGCAGAAAGAAGATTTGATATTGTATTATTTGAACTGTGTTTTGTACAACACTTTACATAGTATATATAGGCACCGTTTGCACTCAACTATTATATGGGCCGAGTATAATACCCAATACAATATTATAACCGCTTCAGATCATGAGATATTTGATTCAACATATTTGGTTCGTTCATTATCTGATATTCATTTTATCTCTAACACCCCTCCTCAAACCCAACTATTGTTAGGGTTTGCGGCGATTTTCCTCAAATGTGCTGTCGGCACTTTAATTCTTCAAATTTCTCCTTCAATCTTCAAAATTCTACTCTAAGCATGATTTTGTAGGTTGTCACGAGCAGTAATTGAGAGATTCAGCTTGTTTCATGAAGAGTGCAGTGTTGAGATGTAGCATCAACACTACAAAATCTAGTTCTAATCAGATTTTGTAGTTACAATTGCTCTCTGATGTTGTTCTGAAGGTCGGATCTGAGCTTGCATCTTCAATTTTCGAATCTAACTTTAATCGAAGAAAATTCTTCGTTCTATAATGTAGATCTGAAGTTCAGATCTAAGATCTTTTGGTTGATTGGAGAGTTGTTCCTTGGGTCTTCAACTTTCAGATCTTGCTTTAGTCGAAGAAAATTCTTCTTTGATAAAGGCTTTGTAAGTACATCAGCCCTATGGTAAGTTGCTGGTAAGTGATTTACATTAAGATTACCTTTTATAACTTGCTCTCTGACGAAGTATAGATCCAACTCCATATGTTTCGTTCTCGAGTGTAAAACTGGATTGGCAGTAAGTGCAATAGTACTCATATTATCACACCAGATTGTAGATTTACTATGTGTTTTGGCTTTTAACTCATGCAATAATGGTTCAATCCATATGATTTTAGCAGTAGCACTAGCTACACTCATATACTCTGCTTCAGTACTAGATCTAGAAATTGTTGCTTATTTTTTGAACACCACGACACTAGATTTTCACCTAAGAATATGCAGTAACCTGTAGTAGATCTTCTATCATCCATGTCTGTTGCCCAGTCTGCATCAGCATATGCTATGATATTGATTGATTTGCTTGATTGTAGAGCTAAACCATGATCCAATGTTCCATTTAGATATCTCAAAATTCTTTTAACAACTTTTCAATGTTCATCTAATGGATTTTGCTTGAATTGACTTGCCTTGTTTACACTGTATGAAATTTCTGGTCTAGTAATGGTAGCATATTGTAGAGCTCCCACTACACTTCCGTATTGCTTGACATTTTATATTGGTTCCCTCTATTTTTTGATAAATGTACATTACTCATCATAGGAGTGGGTAGTGCCCTTGCAATTTCCATTTTGGCCTTCATAAGAATTTCAGTGATGCACTTCTTTTGACTCTGTTGAATTTTTATGGTCGATATTCTGTTTACTTCAATTCCTAGGAAATAATTCAGATTGCCAAGATCTTTAATAGAGAATTCTTTGTTCAATTGCCTTGTGATGATGTTGATTTCCAGTTCACTGCTTCCTGTAATTAAAAAATCATCAATATATATTAGAATATATGTGATTTCATTATTATTAAATTTAGTAAATAAAGAATTGTTAGATTTGGTTGAAGTGTAGCCCAGTTTGACCAAGGTTGATTTTAGTTTGTCAAACCAAACCCTTGGAGCTTGCTTCAGTCCATATTGCTTTATTTAGCTTGCACACAATTTTTTCTGTGCCATCCTTTTTGAACCCAATTGGTTGATCCATGTATACTTCCTCCTGCAAGTCACCATTCAAAAAAGCATTATTTACATCAAGTTGTTTTATGATCCAATTTCTATGCAAGGCAATTGTAAGAATTATTCTAATTGATGTAGGTTTCACAACAGGTGAGAATGTTTCGTTAAAGTCAAACCTATTTTGTTGTGAATACTCTTTTGCCACCAATCTTGCCTTGTACTTAGAAATTGAACCATCGAGATTTTTCTTTAATCTATAGGTCCATTTGCATCCTATAATATTTTTATCATTTGGTAAAGGAACAAGACTCCATGTTTTGTTTCTTAGCAATGCCTCATACTCTTCATTCATGGCAGCTTTCCATTTTTCACTTTGAATTGCCTGATGATAGGTGCTTGGCTCTTCATTTTCCACAGTTGTGTTGTATATTTTTGACTTGAATATTCCCCTCTTTGCTCTTGTAATCATGCGATGACTAGTATTTTCAGGAATGATCTGTTGAATAGTTTCTGGAATGTTTTGTTGACCAGTATTGCTGTTTGAGATTTCCCGTTGATCAATAGGTAATTCTGAATTACCTATTGGTTGACAGTGATCAGATTTCCTGCTGCCATGTTGAGTGGTTTGATGTGAACTTTCAGAGCTGTTCCTTTGATCAACATCTGCTCTTGAATTGGATGTGACTTGTTGAGGGTATGGCACATTTTGATTATTTTCAGTAGCTACTTGCTCCATCAAGTCAGGTAATGATGGTATAGAAAACTTGGTATTATATATCTTTTGAGAAGTTTTTATGTTTGTTATACTGAATGGAAATATTTTCTCATTAACACTACATGTCTTGACACAAAAAATTTCCATTACTATCTATACATTTGTAACCCTTCTTATTTGTTGCATAACCTAAAAAAGTACATGGTGAAAACCTAAAATTTAACTTATGAGCATTGTATGGTCTTAGGCAAGGAAAACATAGACATCCAAAGACTTTTAGGTCATGATAATTTGGCTTAACACCAGATAAGACTTCCATAGGACTTTTATACTGCAGAACTTTTGTTGGCAATCCGTTTATTAACTATACACTAGTAGCAAATGCATCAGGCCAAAATTTTTGTGGTAAAGAAGCTTGAGCAAGTAATGTTAAACCACTTTCAACAATATGTCTGTGTTTTCTTTCTATTAAACCATTTTGTTCAAAAGTGTAAGGACAAGTAGTTCTGTGAATAATTCCTTTCTTCTAAAAATATCCCTTCAACGGATAAAATTTAGGTCCACCATCAGTTTGAAAAACTTTAACATGACAGTTAGTTTGTTTTTCTGCTCAGTTGATAAATTGAATCACAACATTATAAGTTTCAGACTATGACTTCAAAAGATATATCCACACATATATAGAAAATATATTTATAAATGAAATGTAATATTTAAAACCATAGTCAGTGTTGATTGGTGTAGGACCCCATAAATCAGTGGCAATCAACTCTAGTGGTTTAGTGTAAACAGTTTTAGAGTTTGAAAAAGCAAGTTTGTGATTCTTACCCATTTGATAGTATGTGCATACATATGGCATGGAAATATTTGTAAAAGAAATACTATTATTATTCTACACTTGTTTTACAATGTTTGCATTACCATGCCCTAATCTGCAATGCCACCTATCAAAGGTCTTACAGTTACTTGCTTGAGTTATTTCAGAGTTGTTACACCATTTATCTCTACAATCTTGATTCCTTGCATTATCAACACTAAATGTACAGTCCTCTACAATCTTTACCCAGCAAAAGAATTTCATTAGTCTGAATGTCTTTAACTAGACATTAATTAGGGTAAAATTCAAAATATACTTGATTGTCTTTAGCAAATTGTGAAACACTAAGCAAGTTCTTTGTAATTAAAGGTACTCTCAAAAGATTATTGAGATAAAGTTTTCTTGCACCTTCAATACATGCACTGCCAGTATGTGTAATATTAATAGACTTACCATTTCCCATGTGAATGAATTGCTTACCTTTGTACTCTTGATTGCCAAGATTCAGATTTCCAAGATTATTTGTTACATGATTAGTTGCTCCTGAATCTGGAAACAGACAGTCTTTTCTTTTTGGCCATTTGCATCATGTTGAATATTGACCATATTTGCACTCTGATAGTTTCTTTGATTGTTACTTCCTTTTTGGGCTGGTATATAATTTGCATCAAATCCGAAATAACATTTGTTTGCACTATGACCAAACATTTCACAAATTTGGCATCTCAATCTATTATTGTTATTATTATACCATCTACCACCCCTGCCTCTAGTTCTGTTTGATGGTTCACCTCTGTTGGATGGTCCACCTCTTTGATTCTTGTTGTTGTATCCTTTTTCTTAATACCTTGATGGATATTTGGCTAATAATTCTTGAATAACTGATTTCTTTTATTCTATTCTTCCTTCATGAGAGAGAAGAATAGAATGAACATATTCATAAATGGTGTTTTTTCTTGAGATGATATTGCTGCCACAACTGCTTCATATTCATCACCTAGACCACTTAAAATGGACAATACTTGCTCTGCATCAGACATTTTGTGGCCTGCTGTAGCCAGTTGATCACATAGTGTCTTGATCTTGGTTAGATATTCTCTCATATTCATGCCATATTCTTAAGTTTTGCAGTTGTCTTTTGTAATGTAGTATCCTTACAGCAAATTGAGTATTGAATGTATGCCCTATTGAATGCCAGATTTCATGAGATGACTTACACCGTATGAGTTGTGGTAAAATGGTAGCACTAATAGAAGATAATAACCAAGAACTAATAAGACTGTCTTGTTTTTGATAATTTGTATAATCTTTATTGATTACCAATTTTCCTTCACTGGCAGTGACATATTTGGCTGGTGTAATCAGTGTTCCAAGAACATACTCTTCAATATCATATCCTCTAATGGCTATTTCTACTTAAAATTTCCATAGAAGATAATTTGATTCATCTAATTGAATGGTAACTAACTGGCTGTGTGGTTTGATTATTGCTTTTAGCAGATCTTGACTGGCAGATTATTGAGAGGTTGCAGTTCTTGAGTTGTTAAGAGAATCTTATGCATCATTGACATTGTTTCCAGCCATGTTGATGAGGAAATGTGGGACAGAGATCAGATGAAGAACTTTAAGTTCTGAGATCAAGAAGAAAGTGGTGCAGCCGGATGTTTCTGATGATGAAACTTTCTCTGATGGAGACCTCTAGGCGAGGCACTGCTCGGAGAAATTGAATAGATTCAAGAATATCAAGAGAATTTGTAGTTCTTTATCAAGAACTGCAAATTCAGTGAGTATGGGGATTTGGGATGATGGTTTGAGGGAAGAAAAGAAACTTCCTTGATGATGATAATGTTCTGAGAGGAGCAATGGTGCAGCCACCTTCAGGTGATGACACTTTTCTGATGATGGTCAGACAAGGCACTCTTCCGAGGATAACCGTTAGGTCGATATTTGCTCTGATACCATGTGAATAATATTGCAGAAAGAAGATTTGATATTGTATTATTTGAACTGTGTTTTGTACAATACTTTACATAGTATATATAGGCACCGTTTGTATTCAACTATTATATGGGCCGAGTATAATACCCAATACAATATTATAACCGCTTCAGATGATGAGATATTTGATTCAGCATATTTGGTTCGGTCATTATTTGATATTCTTTTATCTCTAACATGAAACAACACAACAACATTCATCGTATCATCCAATATAATTTTTATACTTTAGACATCATCACACTGTATAACATAGTTCAACACACAATTGGTTCAAAGATCTATCTGTAGCATCACAACCTCAGTCGTGCATAAAATTGTTACAACAAAGCATCATCAGAAGTTTGAAGTAACTTAGCATCATCTCCACATTCCCTTTTTATCATTGGCAGGTTGAAGAAATGAGGGGCAAAGGAGTTGGGTCACCGTGGCTCAAACTTTGGCACAAGCATCAAGATGCGCATTTTTTAGATCTACAAACGCGTCCCTCCAACTTTCGGCAACACTTCAGGCAAAGCATTCCAGCCCCCTTCAAAGGAAGCTTCACCATGAGGCAAAGCATCTACAACCTCCACGTAAGATCCACAGTTTTTGAATACAAAACGACATATTAATGGTTATCGGTAGTGTGGATTGATAGCAGTAGCGAGAACATTTCTAAAGTGGTAGCTCTGAATCAAATAAAATGCATTAGAGAAGAAGTTGGATTGCAAATAAGTCAGTTTTATGTTTGCCAATATAATACATAGCCAGGTATCAATTTTGAATAGAGCATATGTTTACAATTTATTTTTGGGTTGCAAAAAATGACACACAATAGCATGGCACGATAATAGTTCAGTATGATGAGCAGACAAGCAGCAGTTGTCTCTAAGCTATCATGTCTATGTGTATGTTCAACATGTACTACACTGAATCTGTGCAATTAAAGCGTTTAGTAGTTCTATAGCGGTGGAGGTGCAAAATGTTATAGCGTAGGTAAAGCAGGGACATAGCAGAAAACAACGAAGGTGCAAAAAACTTCTTTAGATACAAAACCAAATTCTTAAAGTTAATTTATTCTCATTTTCACATTATTTGTATAGGAAAAAGAAATATCGTTTGATCTTATATAATAAAACTAAAGAATATTATGATTTATACAGTTTATATTTGGTGATTATAATAGATTTCTAACTTATATTGAGCACTTGTACCTTAAAATTAGGTCATTACCCTAACTTTGTTGATTTTCTTTAAAAGAACTAGTCAAATGAACCTTTTTATATTAATGTTGCTAAAGCGGGTGCTAAAATACTGATTTGACCGTTTTGTAAGGAAATTAATACGAAAACATTAATTGTTTTCCTTCCTTATTTTGTAAGGAAATTTGATCGTTTCCTTCCTCAAACGTTTCCTTCCTCATTTTGTGGTCAATAGAATCTAAAGGGTTTTCCTATTAATATGCTAATTAATTAAACGGTTATAATCTAGAGCGTTAATTTCCCTCATCTTGATCTTGATGGACGATCAAGACTAAGTCTACAAATCTGGAAATTTGGTCCTCTCTCTACCTATAAATATTAACCTTTGCCCATCACAAAGGATATAGACAAACACATAAAGAAAGATATAGGAAAAGAGAGAGAAACCATTTCCTTTCTCCATTGAAATAACTTTCGACAACAACCATTGCTGATTCATATACAAGATGTCTGGAGGTATGTTTTATTGATTCATTACATATGTGATAATCATGTAATTCTAGATCTTAGGGTTTATGTTATTTGCAAGATAAAGATTACATGTGGTATCAGAGCAAGGTTTTAGAATTCATGATTATCCATCAATATATACAAAACGAAACTAGCATGGATCTATGATATGATGTTTGTAATTTTACTATAATAATGATGATGATTATTAGTGTTAATGTGATTCAAGTTTAATATTCATATTATTTAAGTTGCTATAGTAATCATGATCATCAATATTATTCTATTTACTGTATGCTTAGACCTGGATCTGGAAAGTTTATATTTCCGCAAAAGTTAATTTTTCTACCTTAATGTTTGACCTACTGTATAATGTGGAACAACTTATTGTATGCGAATACTTTTCAGAAAGTATACATATTGAAAATAATTGTTTCCTAGTTTGACATTAAATTCATGATCTGGAACTTGCAAAATAATTGTTTATATATTAAATTCATGTATGAAATTTACTTGGAGTTACTAGACATTTATTATCCTTGCTGTGGATTACTTGAAAGAATGGCAAATGTTTATGCGGGGGAAAAAAACTTCCATGCTTAATTTCCTTGTTTCCTCTGGTCTGATGCATGCAGCCCCGTCCACAGGCGGCTGCTGCTTGCACACTAACGCATGAAACATTAACGTTTATCATTCTTCCATGAGTATGGTTCTACTGCCTACCCACAGGAGGCGCTGAACCTAACCTCTTATTATGACATGTGTTTTATTCTAATAAAGAAGCCTACATTTCTTTTATATCTGTAGTTGCAATACCCTCAAACCTTAATTCGCACGCTACGTCTATCATCAGACTCAATGGAACCAACTACTCAGAATGGAGAGAGCAAGTTGAGTTTTCTTTGGGCGTACTTGAACTGGACATGGCTCTCCTTAAGGAAAAGCCAGCCCCACTTACTGACACAAGTACGCCTGAGGAAAACAAACTCCATGATGATTGGGAACGATCTAACAGGCTCAGCATGATGTTTATGTGAATGGTGATTGATACCAACATCAAAACCTCCCTACCCAAAACCGAAAGCGCAAAAGAATATTTGCAATCCATTGAAAATCGGTTCAAGACTGTAGACAAATCCCTTGCTGGGAAACTTATGGCAGACCTTGTAACCATGAAGTTTGATGGTTCTCGCTCAATGAGCGCTCATGTCATTGAAATGATTAACCTTGTTGCCAAACTTAAGAACTTGGGATTGGTTATGGACGATGCTTTTCTCGTCCAATTCATTCTCACTAGCTTACCTCCTCAGTATGAACCATTCAAAATTCATTACAACACTATTATGGAAAAGTGGAGTCTAAATGAATTGACCAACAAACTGGTTCAAGAGGAGTCTAGGCAGGGCTCGCAAGGCATTAAAGTTGCTTATTTCACTCAAGGGGTTGGAAAACAAGCTGGTAAAAGGAACAACTCACAGCATAAAAGAGCACCACCCAAATCTGATGACGCCACTCAACCATCCAAGAAGAAAAAGAAGGATGATGTCTGCAAATTCTACAAAAAACCTGGACACTTCCAGGCAGATTGCATTAAGCGCAAAGCATGGTTCGAAAAGAAAGGTAACCCAATGGGTTTCGTAAGTCATTTCGAATCAAATCTTACTAATGTACCTTATTCTACTTGGTGGATTGATACTGCTGCTAATGTTCATGTTTCGAATTCTATGCAGGGATTCATTACGATCCAAACCACAAACCCAAGTGAGAATTTCATTTTCATGGGGAATAAAGATAAAGCTCCAGTTGAAGCTATTGGAACTTTTTGTCTCATTTTAGATAGCGGTTATCAGTTGGATTTATGTCAAACTCTTTATGTTCTGTCTGTTTCCCGTAATTTGATTTCTGTAAGTGTACTTGATAAATTTGGATATTCTTTTGAAGTTGGAAATGGAAATTTTAGTTTATTTAAAAATTCTTGTCTTATTGGTTCTGGAATATTAATTGATGGACTTTATAAACTTCATCTTAAACAAAATGCTGAAATACAACTCACCCTGCATGGAAAAGAAACTGAAGGAAAGTCATCCAAGAATGATTCTTACTTCTTGTGGCATAAAAAACTGGGTCATATATCCAGTGAAAGAATCAAGAGGTTAGTGAAAAATGGTGTCCTACCGGACCTAGACTTCACTAACATTACAGCATGTGTTGATTGTATTAAAGGAAAAACAGCAAAAAACACAAAGAAAGGAGCCACAAGAAGTACACAACTTCTTGAAATAATACATACAGATTTTTGTGGACCTTTTGATGTTCCAACTTTTGGAGGAGAGAAATATTTCATCACTTTTATCGATGATTTTTCACGTTACTACTATCTTTATCTGTTGCATGAAAAATCTCAGTCAATGGATGCTGTACAAGTGTTCATTACTGAAGTCGAAAGGCAATTAGAAAGAAAAGTGAAAATCATTAGGTCAGATAGGGGTGGTGAATTCTATGGAAGGTATGATGAAACGGGACAACATCCTGGACCTTTTACTAGACTTCTTCAAAAACTTGGAATTGTTTCACAATACACAACGCCTAGATCTCCATGGCAGAATGGTGTAGCTGAAAGGCGAAATCGTACATACATGGAAATGGTTAGATCCATGATGAGTCATGCAAATTTACCTATATCATTATGGATGGATGCATTACGAACAGCTGTCTACATCTTAAATAGAGTCCCAAGTAAGGCCATTCCAAAGACTCCTTTTGAACTTTGGAAAGGATGGAAACCTAGTTTAAGACATCTCAAAATTTGGGGTTGCCCAGCTGAAGCTAGACTGTGCAATCCAAATGAAAAGAAATTGAATTTTAAGACAGTCAGTGGTTACTTTATAGGTTACCCAGAAAAATCTAAAGGATATAGATTTTATTGTCCTAACCATAGTACAAGAATTGTTGAAACCGGCAATGCCAAATTCTATGAAAATGGTGAAATCAGTGGGAGACAAAACAACAAGAAGTGGTCATTCATGAAATAAGGGTACCCATTATCTTACCCTCTATTTCGAAAGATATTGGGAATCATCCCATTGTTGAACCTGTTCACAATGAGGGAAACGCAATAAATGATCAACAACTCCATAATGAAATTATCACCAATCATAATGTTGATGAAGTACCACAGGAACTAGTATTAAGAAGATCTCAAAGACAAAGAAGATCAGCTATTCCTGATGATTATATGCTTTATCTAATAGAATCTGAAGGAACTGCGTACCCAATTTCTTATTCACAAGCCATTAAGGATGTTAACTCTCTTAAATGGATTGATGCCATGAAAGATGAACTAAAATCTATGGATAATAATCAAGTTTAGGAAATTGTTCAATTGCCGCAAGGACATAAAGCAGTCGGTTTTAAGTGGGTCTTCAAGACCAAACGTGACTGCAATGGTAAATTGAACGATATAAAGCCAGACTTGTTTTCAAAGGTTTTAATCATAAAGAAGGCATTGACTATAATGAAACTTTTGCTCATGTTTCCAGGAAATATTCTCTTAGAATTATCATGGCATTAGTAGCTCATTATGATCTCGAGTTACATCAAATGGATGTGAAAACAACCTTTCTAAATGGAGACTCGGAAGAAGAAGTCTACATGCGTCAACCTGAAGGCTTCATAATTGAAGGATAGGAAGACATTGTCTGCAAACTTAAGGAATCAATATATGGACTGAAACAAGCTTCTAGACAATGGTATCTAAAGTTTCATGAAATCATTACAACTTTCAATTTCACAGAAAACATAGTTGACCCTTGTATATACCTCAAGTTCAGTGGGAGCAAGTTCATATTTTTTATTCTGTATGTTGATGACATATTATTAGCTAGCAGCGACCTTGGTTTATTACGTGAAACTAAGGATTATCTCTCAACGAATTTTGAAATGAAAGATATGGGTGAGGCTTCCTATGTGATAGGAATAGAAATATTCCGTGATAGATCATAAGGAATTCTAGGATTGTCTCAAAAAGCATATATTGACAAAATTCTTGAGAGATTGGGTATGACGAATTGTTCCTCTAGTCCTGTCCCACTGCAGAAAGGAGACAAACTTGTTCTTGAGCAGTGCCCAAAGACTCCTATGGAACGAGAAGAAATAACCAAATATCTTATGCATCTCTTGTAGGGAGTTTGATGTATTCACAGGTCTGTACAAGACCTGATATCAGTCATGCAGTTGGTATGCTGGGTAGATTTCAAAGTAACCTAGGAATCTCTCATTGGAAAGCTGCAAAGAAGGTACTGAGATACCTAAAGGGAACAAGGAATTACATGCTCACCTATAGAAAATCAAGTTACCTACAGGTAACTGGTTATTCTGATTCAGACTTTGCTGGATGTCCTGACACTAGGATCTGCACTCTTGGCTATGTGTACCTCTTATATGGAGGTGCAATATCATGGAGAAGCCAGAAATCTGAGATGCTTTTCGGATCCACCATGATGGCTGAATACGTAGCATGTTATGAGGCTTCAATTCAGGGAACATGGCTGCGTAATTTTGTCTCACAATTTGGCACTTTAAGTTTTATCTCTAAGCCACTAACTGTCTACTGCGACAATGAAGTTACAACCTTTTTCTCCAAGCATGATAGGATAACCAAATGTTCCAAACACATGGACCTGAAATACCTACTACTGAAGCAAGATGTTAAACTAAAGAAAATTGTTGTTGAATCGATAAGTACAGACTTACAAGTGGCAGACATATTCACGAAAGGACTACCTCCAAAGACCTTTCAGAGACATACTGATAGCATGGGTCTTGCAGATAGTTCCTAATTATCTCCTTATTATGCCATTTATTTTGTACTTAGCCAGACATAATAATTATCGAACTCTTAATAATTTGGACATCTTTTATTTCTGTTTTATAATGTGTACACATTTATATTTAGATAAATGATAACAGAAACAGTCTTTTGCTTCAAGACATTATGTGACCATTAAGTTATGCTCATCTACGGTCTAGTTATGAAAGTTGTCAATGTCATAGTACATGGAAGTAAGCATGTTCCAAAATAACATGTACACGTCATGACTTCCATTGACCACTGGATTAGCCAAGACACTTATGATAACTGATTAAAGAAAAGTTTAGCATATCATGCGCGCCTTATGACCTTTATACGAAAACATTAATGGATTTTACTATTGACCAAGTGGGAGACTGTAAGGAAATTTGACCGTTTTGTAAGGAAATTAATACGAAAACATTAATGGTTTTCCTTCCTTATTTTGTAAGGAAATTTGACCGTTTCCTTCCTCAAACGTTTCCTTCCTCATTTTGTGGTCAATAGAATCTAAAGGGTTTTCCTATTAATATGCTAATCAATAAAACGGTTATAATCTAGAGCGTTAATTTCCCTCATCTTGATCTTGATGGACGATCAAGACCAAGTCTACAAATCTGGAAATTTGGTCCTCTCTCTACCTATAAATATTAACCTTTGCCCATCACAAAGGATATAGAAAAACACATAAAGAAAGATATAGGAAAAGAGAGAGAAACCATTTCCTTTCTCCATTGAAATAACTTTCGACAACAACCATTGCTGATTCATATACAAGATGTCTGGAGGTATGTTTTATTGATTCATTACATATGTGATAATCATGTAATTCTAGATCCTAGGCTTTATGTTATTTGCAAGATAAAGATTACAAATTAATAACTACAACCATCTACGTATCCATTATCCACTGACAATCATTGTTCCTCATAAATTTCTGATGCAATATGTACATGCAATCGTGGAACGCACTGGTAAAAAGATTAGTTTGGCTGGGTTAGGTGCCAATACAGTTGATTGATCGCCTGTGATCAGCGAACGTGTCATCAGTGGGAAAGACGTAACCAGCCATCAGGCTGCTGGCCATGGTCCAGTTAACTAAGTTGCCTACTTTTATACAACTTTAGTTTGTGCTTTTCATTTTTCTTTTCTACTGCGTCCTGGCAAAATAACATAAGGGCCCCGTTGTTTTTTGTTTTCCATTCCAGTTGCTTAGCTAAATAATGTGTAATTTATGTGCTAATTTCGCCTTTAAACTATGATGAATAAAGTGCTTTCTTCTATTTTTCCATTGTTCCAAGATAATATTTGTTACAGTCTTATAGTTGACAGTGAGCTTTTTCTTTTCGCCATCTTCACATTACAGGGAACTAAATCGACTGATCTAAATTTACATAGAAGTACTATTAAAGAAAGCTTGTAATATAAGAGCCGTAAGCTTGTAATATATGCAGAAGCATAGAGAAATCAGATTTGGTAGGGATTTGGAAGTCGCAACTGGTGGAGTAGGTGGTGAAGGCATCTGGTCACGTTGGAAAATTGATGTTGCAGGGTAGTTCTGCTGTAGACAAGATTGAGATGGATCTGTAGGTTTGAATTCAAAATTAATCAACATATTAGTGATGTTGGACAGTTGATGTGTTTTGAAGTTTGGATTTCTTCTAGATGTTATGTAATCCTTGTTATACGAAATGAATATGACTACTGGCCTTTGTTGGACTATTCCACGATCGCCTTGTCGAGTACACGCGGCAAGCATTGAGACTTTCGCGTTTTGATCAATTGACCATCGGGTCGAAAATTTGGATTTTTTTTTTGCAATTCAACCGCGATTAATTTTTCAAACAACACATATATGACAATATATATCGCAACATAAATTCACACGTATAAACATATATATTAAAGCCCAAATCATACATATCAGTATATGACATATACCATAAAATATATCACATCAATAATAAAAATATGCATCAATATATACAATAAGCATAAGTTCAATCTCAAAAGTCCATCACAAAGTAAACATCCGTCAACATCTTAAATTGTATTATACATCACACCAAACGAACCTCATCCATCTCAAAATATATATAACTCTTATATCACCTCACAACATCAAAGTGCATACATAAAATATCTCAACATAAATAAAAAAATCATACCGACTCCTCATCGCTTCTAGATCCCTATGATGAAGAAAATATACTGTGTTGTTGCATATACGCAGCAATACACTCATGTAGCATCTGGTACATCTCTTTGGTCTGGCACCTGTCTCGATCCTCGAGGTCAGCAATCCAAGCTCTCAAGTCTGCAATCTCCCGATCATCCAGAGCTCTTTTACAACTCGCTTGCCTTCGTCTAACCTGTAACATTTTTTAACCAAAATATACGAGTTTCATATAGCGTGCTTGATAAAATCAATGTGCTATACGTTTTTCATAAATATTTATATATAAACCTACCTCTTGATTTCAGAAACCATAGTGCATATTCGGCGTTGGTGGTTCCATGATAACATTGAAAATCGTATCCACCTCATCGGTGATCAGCTCATCTTGACATGTTCCCTTGAGCAGTCAATCTCGTTATTTAAAGAATTTATCCTACGATTAAAAATAGAATTACAATTAAAATTCATAATACATTATTTTAATTATTTAGCTTATAATTTAACGTGATTTTTAATAAATTATAATTTAAAATTTTCTTACCATGAACTCTTGTGGTTCCGTGTCATGCAATGGGTATGTTTTTGAGTCATCTTCATTGACATGCTCGATGGCGTGAGTACAAATAAAAAATTCCAAGCAATAGACTGGACGACCACGCCCTCTTTCTTGAAATAATTATTATGTATTATTATTATTATACAATATTATAGTATTATTATCGCTTTTTATAGATTTCCAAATTCTTGATGGAATGAACGACTTTGAACCCCCGCGATGTGTGATAGTATTTGCATTCCTATTTGCAGAATTCTGTTCAGATTCTGCCTAATTTAACATAAACATTGTATTTCACATTTGTAAATTGATGTAATTATTATACTAACTTCTACTAAATTTTTAATAAATATACGAGATTAGTAAACTTACAATCGCTTCTGAACTTTTCCAATAAGCATTATAAGCTTCCCATATGGTTGCACTCATCCAGTCAGGCATTTTTTTCCTTTTTTAATGTTTGACATTGTATTATGGTAATTTTTCCGCATTTTTTGGGTCCAATAATTTCTGCAAAGGGACAAGTATGTTTCATGTAAATCTACTGCCCCCGCATATTGAAATTGAAATGAATTATACATTAATACATAATCAACAAATTGCACAGTGGCTGTACATAAAATGAAATACACATTTATACTTACGTAAAAATCCTGCCTAATATACTCTACAACATGGACTAGGATATTCTCCCACTTAGGCCAGCAACCAGTCATTCTGCCCTTGTAGGCAGTCTTAGAAATATCAAGCATAATATCTATGGGCTCCAATTTAAAACTCCTATATTAATTATGATATAAATATTTAATGAATAATGAATAATATATCATATACACAAAATATTCATGATGTTGCAATAAATTTGATACTTATCCACTCGATTTACTTGCTAATCTAACTATAGGACGAACTACATGTTATGGGCAGCCGCTATCGCCTCCCGCGGTAGTGTAACACGCCGCGAAATTAACCGGAAGTATAATAAAAGAAATTTAATTAATAATAAATAGAGTAAAATTAGAATTTTGGTAGATGTCTAAATTTGGCTATGGAACTTGCACATGTCTGTGGCGATTTTCTGGAAAATTTTAAAATATAATGTTTTGAAATCAGAGCTAATGTGAAAAAATTATAAAAGTTTAAAGTTTGAAGGTAATAAATAAAATTAGTTAAGAAATAGAACGTTAAAAACTAATTAACATTGATTAAATGTCGGTCGACACCCTGGTGTGGCCAGTCGACATGTAGTGGGCGACCGCACAATAACCAACGGTCGACCGGTGGGCGTTCTACGGTTAGGGTTTCCCTAGACCGAACGATCCAAATTTGATCGTATCATTTTAGATAGACATATTGAATCATGTGCCTATAAATAAGACGGTAAATCTAACCCTAATTCATTAGTAATAAATAACATCCAAACTCTATCAAAATCTATTTTCTCCTCGGACCAAAATTTCTCCTATACCAAGTTAAAAATTAAATTCAAGAGGTTGGAAAAATAGAAATTAAATCAAATCAAGAGGAAGTTCTACACCAAGCGGAGGCAGATTCCAAACGTTAAGAAATGGATAGCTTTTTGGAGGTGAGTGAGTTCATGATTGTAAGTTGATTATATGTAATTAATTTTATTGTACCATACTTTGATCTAGAAATGTTATAAATCGAATTGGAACCATTTTTTAATTGGATTAGGAATTTAAAAGTGATTATATGGATATGATTCCCTTCTTCTAATCTAGGTCCGACTAATGAAAATATGTATTATGTGGATTTGATTGCATACAGTTTTGAGACTGCGTTATTTTTCTGGATATTTTCTAAGATCACTATTTTCCATACTTATATTTTTCTGCCTTCCGGTGTGAGATCTAAAAGTATAGAATGTCTTAGATTTTATCCTTATATTTTTAGTCTTTGAAATGTTTAATTACCCGATAGCTCGTACTTCTTAGCACTGACGCGAGTTCGAAAGTCATCTTAGGCTTTGGATCGAATGTGTTGGGAAGTGCAGGTTGTCACAAGCAGTCTCTCTCAAACTAGAAGTGGCGGAATTTGATGAACGGGAAGATCGTCGATGTGGAAACATAATATATGTCGCAGACATATCATTTTATTATAAGTGAACATATCCATTTATTATGGAAAAACATATCATTTTTTTATGAGAAAACATGTAACATTAATAATCATATAAATTACCTTCTATCAAAACATACATTAACAATCAACCTTCGTCGTTTTCTGATTTAAACTCGGTCTCACACTTAATATCATTTTCCTCTTTAGTCTCAAATGCTTCTACTAAAACATTTGATTCATCATTCGGTGGCCCAAAATCAGTATGATCATCTCTTGTTATTATTTCATTATTTTGCTGAAGATCTGCCACATAAGCTTTTTCACTTATAATGATTTTCGCACATTAGATTATTGGGTGGCATATGTCATTTAGCAGCTTGTACAACTACTGTAAACCCGGATTCTGTGAAGTTGAATTTAGATTTCATAGTAACGTATTCGGCAGTTACCGATAATTAAGTTCCACTTTTACAACCATCATAAAGGGGTTTCTTTGCAGAATCCAATAAATCGTAGATTTCTTTGCTCCAATATTTATTTCTTCTTCGACATTTACATCTTCATTTTCAACTTAAACCATAGGGAACATTGACCATACTGTATCTTCAATCATATCTTCTATAGGATTTGTAACATCCCACTATTTTGGACCATTCAAATCGACAATAAATCCACACATGTCAGACTTGAATACTTCAAAACAGTGGATTGTTAAGAAAATTTGGAGCAAATAAAATCAGACACAGAATCACAGACACAGAATAACTCGCAACAGAAAATAAAATACCATAGTAGTTCATGAAGCTACTACATACATACTCTCAAAACATATACAAAATACCATAGTCTGAAAAACAGATAAACCAGATACAACAGAAGTCTGAATACATAAGTCACTAATACATAAGCAAAGGCTGAATAGGAAATAACTGAAATGGAAATAGATGACAGATAGATAAATAAGCTCCAACAAATCTCTAGCTCCAGAAGATGAATCCAAAGCTGTGATACTCAGGCTGACCCGAGCGTAAAGCAAAACACAAAACACTCGAGTCAGGACATACATACTTATACAATGTAAACCAACTCAAGTGAACTGTAATAGAAATGCATAAGTAACTTTAAGGATGCTTGGGCTCGCCCATCCTTTAAGGATCCGTTAAACTATCTACTATGTAGTAATATACGCTATTATAATAATGTTTAAAGTAAAGTAAACTATGTAAAGTAATAGTGTTAAGGTGGCAGGGGTAACGAAAAGCTGCACAAACGCCCACCTCTAGCCACACTCCCAAATCGAAGGTGCGCATCAAATCAATCACAAAGTAATAAAATGGCATACCAAGAAATGTGTCCGATCGGAGGAGCTGCATCGCTTAGCCGGGTCCACGTTTATACCTCAAAACAGAACGTCATTATAACATCCAGCTGTTATTATAACCCGTGGTTATAAATTTCAAAAATGGTTTATATTTCAAATCAAAATAATTCATTTAAACCATTTAAAAGTGAAGTCGTTATCCTCTCAAATCAATTATTCAATTTCCAAAATTGTAGCATTTTCTAAGTCCATTCGTTGAATTATAACATTTCAAAACATTATATTTTCAGCATTCGCAGCACTTAGAAAATGTGATAATATATATAATAACATTCGGAAATGTTGCCTTATTCAAAACAGCAGCACTCAGCAAATGCTGAAGTAAATATAGTGGTAATTTGGAAAACAGTACACTTTCAGAAACAGTAGCACGTACAGAACGTTACTGTAAGTATAGTGGTAATTTGAAAAACAATATATTTCAGAAGCCACTATATATCCACTGAGCACCTTTTCTTTGATTGCCCCAAACTGTATGAATTTGTTGAAAGGATTGCGTGTAGAATTCAAAGCTCTGTTGCCAATGCTTTTTCAGTTATCAACTGGAACTTAATTTTAAAGGCAACTAGGTGGAAGTCCAACAAATACAGAGTTTTGGTTATTTTCATTAAAATTTATATTGATGTGATATGGAAAGAGAGAAATTCAATAGTCTTTGATAATAAGAGAAAGAGCATTGGCACACTATGGTCTAAAGTGAGGAACAGAATATACATGCAACTAAGAAGGAGAGAGTGCCTTTTCCCTAACATTATGATCAGCAGTTGGTGTTGATGTTTTTTTTGTTCTATGTTTTCTTTTTCGTCTTCTTTGTTTTCCCTGTTCCTTTTTGATTCAAAGTTTGTTTTGAATCATTTTATTGTGTTGCAATAAACTGGTAGGGGACCAGTTAACCCCGCTGGCTTTGCCAAAAAAAAAATTTAGAAGCAGTAGCACTTACAGAACGTTACTGTAAGTATAGTGGTAATTTGAAAAACAATATATTTCAGAAGCAGTAGCACTTACAGAACGTTACTGTAAAATCACAGCATTTCAGATTTGCTACCAATAATATTATAAGTTTAATATAACATTTTAAAATAATATATCTTCAACTTTTATCATTTTTAACTTATCAAACTTATTTCCATTTTCAAAATTATTTATTTAGATATTATTTAACTTATAATTTTAATAAAATAACATTTTATTAATAAATATCCAATTAATCAAAAATTCATTTATTTAGTCAAAATACATTATAAATTGCTTAACTTTTCATTTTCACAAATAACTTGATATTTTCTTTAAAATATCCAATTCATAAATAAAATATTTTTAATTACTAAGTTAAGCTTAAAAATTCCATTTTAACTCAATTTCAATTACTAAGTTAAATAAAAATTTACATTACAATTTAAACCATTTATTAACTTATGAAATTTTTAACTCTTATAAAATCACTATTAAAATCATTTAAATCAAATTTAAGTTAAAAATTCCATATTTTTTAATTTAAAATACTTAATTATTATTTTTTAGAAAAATCATTTTAAAATTTACCACGGATCTGTATAATATTTTCTAATCTAGGTCAACTGATACGGATAATATATCGTTTCAATCCGTAATGAGTCAAAATCCCAGGTTTTATCATTTCAAACCCGTAATTCCAAGTCAAATAAAAATTGCTCGAGCCTATCATTTCAGCTCGTAACGATTTTTCCCTATTCTAAAGTCCGTTCGGGTATGTATCATTTCAACCCATAGTGAGGGAACTTGCAGTGTGAGAAACAGAAAATACAATAAACAGTAAAACATATCAAACGATGTCCGGTAATGTAACAGGTATATTGTCAGGTAATATCATCATATCATGTCATGTAACAAGCAGATGTAAGCATATAACATAGCATATCAACTACTACAATCCAAGTGACATTGTTTCACATTTATATAAGTACAATTTGTCGAGAGTGATAAACTCACCTCTAAAGCTAGAGATCAAATTCAAAACACAAATCCAAACTCCGCAAAGCACGAAAAAGCACGACTAGATTCGAGGAGAAGATGATGAGCCAATACTCAGATCTTGCAACAAATAAAATAAAACAAATATAAGAATATATTCAATCACATAAGAAATATATGAATTAAATAAAGCAAAATAGAAAGAACAAAGTGGAAAACAAAAGACTTGACCAATAAAGTGGCTCGGCCACATCACAAATGGCTTGACCACTATCAACATGGTTCGGCCATGATCAGATCTGAAGCAAATAGGTTCGGCCATGGTCACAAAAGCACGGCTAGGCAATGGTATGTGAAGGGATGGCAAGGTAAAACTCATGTAGAAGGCAAAAGGTCAAAGGAGATGGAAGGTCAAGTGGGTCAAGTGGTTCGGCCATGTACTAAAGTGACTTGGTCTGGTTGCTAGCATGGTTCAGGTCAGGTCTGGTGATCAGGGTGGTGCGGCCAGTGGTCATGTTAGTTACGGCAAGGGGCTAGAGGAGGAGTAGGTGGTGGAGGCCGAGGCAAACAAGGTGGAGATGGTGAATATATGAGTTCGGCTAGGGTTTTGTCATGGGGTGGTGCTGTTTTGGTCCAGGCAGGTCACAACATGGGTTAGGTCAGATCATGGTGAGGCCATATAGGTGGTGGTGGAGGAGGTGATGGTGGATAAATCGGCTAAAGGGATGGAGGCCGAACATAGCATGCAAATAAAAGAGGAAGAAAAGGAGAAAAGAGAGAGAAGGAGATGGAAAAAGCAAGAACTTACTGCAATTTTTTTCAGAAGAAATAAAATGAGGACGTGAGGATGAGAAGAGATGTTTGTACGTGAAAAAAAGAAATGTGAGAACATGAGGAAGTGAATTGCTTTGTACGGCTAGGAAGTGGAAAAGCTAGGAAAATGTAAAGGCACCAATTGAAACAAGTAACTTAAGTCTTTTGGAATTTCCAAGCCTAATATCAAGCCCACTTCAAAACAAATTCAACACACAAGTAAAATTCAAAGCCCAAACAAATAAAAGATGGAAAATAAAATAGAAAAATGAACCATGAAAATACAGAGAAAAATTACGTGTAAAACACTGCATTTTATCAATTTTAAAAAGTATAAAACAGAATTTGACGAAATGAAAAGCAGAATGAATATCAGAAACAAATACAGTTTCAAAGAAAAAGATTAGAAATTTAAAAATTCAAATTTAAAAATTTCAACTGAAAGTCAAAGTTTGACCAAAGTTGGCCAAAATATAAAATTTCCACAAAATCATTATTTTATTATATTTGGAAAAAAATAGAAACAAAATCCAAAATTGCATTGGAAAATCCCAAAATTCAATTTAAAATGATTTAAAAATCAAAGTTTCAAATAACAATTTATGGGTTGTTACACTCTCCCCCACCCAAAACTTTTCGTCCTCGAAAAGGAAGAAGGTTAGAGAATAGAAAAAGCTAGAAAGAAAAATAGGTTGAAAGATATGGATAAACAATTAATTTAAAACTATATAAATTTCAATTAGAATTATTTTATATTTAATAATTTGGTTAAACCCATTTTATTATATCCATAAATAGTCATTCGATTAAAATTTGTTAGTTCAAAAAGTAAAAAATATTTAAACATTTTAAATTATTTAGAAAGGAAAAATAAAGGATCAAAATATCCTTTATATAATACTTTATCAAAATACTTTTATAACTCGATGTCTTAACAAGTTTATCCTCGTTCCTGCAGACTCTGGCCATGCGTTGATCAGGCGCAAAGCTAGAATTCTCCAAGTACTTAGTAGACTTGTTTCAACACCCGGTGAAAATACTGGAGAAACCTTCAAAACCGATATGGAAAGTACAATCCAAACAAATCAACCAAATCGAATCATGGATCGCAGATACACAATGGTTACGCCTGGGTCCCCCAGGAAACATCTGTACCCGTAGGCCGTCACGGCCCTGCGAATTTCGCCATGATAACCAAAACCTGTAGACCGCGGATACACAATGGTTACGCCTGGATCCCCCCAGGAAACATCCGTACCCGTAAGCCATCACGGCTCTGCGAATTACGCTATGCAGTCGAGTTCGTAAGACCATGGGTAACGCCATGGAATTCGAAGGACACTCGAGTATCATATCCAGAAAACCTAAATCAGAGAGAATAATATCAATAGAATGAATCCTAAATGTGGCCACAAATAGGATATCAAGCAGAAGGCACTTTCCATATCTTTACTTCGAAAATATGTATCATATAGTACCTTTTCAAATCAATTTCAAAAATCATACTTATATAAATTCCATTATATATAACGTTTCATTTTCAAATCGAATACTTCCCAAAACTAATAGTATATCAAACCACACTTATATAGACTTCGATTATATAAGATTTCGCTTTTCAAATTGAGTACCTTTCCAAATCAATAGTTTTCGAATCAACTCCATACTTATACAAATCAATTTTATATAAGTTCGATAACTCCCAAATCAAGTATTTAGTAAAATAAGGTTCTCAATTTCAATTCGTTTCAATATCAGTTCAGTTTCAAAAATCATATACGATTTCACCAAATTATTTCCTCCAAACTAAATATCTTCAGTTTCAAAGTTTCAAAATAATAGGTTTAGAGAATAATCCAAGTTTCTAAATCAATATAATTTAAGTCAAACAATTCATTTCCAAAATCATCATGTAAATACTGGGTTAAAATTCCAATATATTTTTGAAACCAAATATTTTTCTCAAAATCAATTATACCCAAAAATGATTTCCCAGTATATAACCATCCCTTTAAATCATTTAAACTATTTATTTTTATTTGAAAGATCCACTTTACCTTTTGAAAATTATATATATATATATAGTTTTATAAAAGATGTTACTAAGTTAAAACATTTAAAACTAAATTTTATTCAAAATATTTTAAAACTAAATTTCATATTAGTATAATTCAAAATAGTCTTATTCATTTACCTAACAAAATAGTTTCAAACTTATTTAAATCTTATTACTTCATACTTTAAACATACAAAACTAAACTTATATACTTTATCAAATAATTTATACTTTTCGAAATTACTTGGCTTTGAAAATTAAACCTCGATTTGGAAGTGTTCAAACATTCAAAATAGTCGGAGAAATCAAATTTCCAATCCAAGAGTTGGAAATCAGCAACAAATCAGTAAATCAATTTCAAAAGATAGGGTTATACCAAATCAAATCTGAAACTCGAGGATTGAACACCGGCTCACTTCAAATTGTTTCAAATATATATACATATATCTTTCGAATATCAAATCAGACTTCGGAATTTGAAATCAAA
The DNA here is from genome assembly GCA_030737815.1 of Allium fistulosum. Classification (NCBI taxonomy): domain Eukaryota; kingdom Viridiplantae; phylum Streptophyta; class Magnoliopsida; order Asparagales; family Amaryllidaceae; genus Allium; species Allium fistulosum. Next base: position 996,162,768 of record CM060907.1, read on the forward strand.
ATTGGTTTCACAAATCAATCGCATAGCAAAGCTACTAAAGTGGCCTATCCCCCACTCTGAAACTCGAAAATCAATGTCGATGATGCATGCACTCATCACCGAAATTATTCTCCAGCGACATAAGTGAGTTATGGACTTCTATTTCCTTGAAAACTTCTTTGAAATTTCTTTGAAATCATTGGAACTCATTTGAAGTCATTTGAAACATTTCTTATTCGGATAATACTTTCAAATCGTATTATTATATATTTTCAAAATCTTAAAACCAATTTCAAAATACCGGAATTCAGTTTCTCAAGTGTCCAATTTAAAACCCTTCAGTTATAAATCATTTTTATATAAATCAATTTCTTATATAATTTTCAAAATTTCAAATCCTTTCGAAACTTCAAATTCTCGTTTTTAAAAGGTATATAATCCTTATCTGAAACATTTCACTTTTATATATAGAATATAATCTTTCTTATCAAAATAATAATTTCGATATATAAACAATTTCTAAAATACAAACAAACACAAATTTTTTCCAAGGGATGATTCAAGAATGGATTTCAAAACAAAGATAGAGATTCAAATTAGAGGAACTCTAATCAAATAGAATTCTGATTCGAAGATAGGCTCGAACGAAGGTGAGATAATTAATTACAAAATAGTAGATGGACATACTTATATAGATCGCAGGCGACCTTAACCGGGTCAACCGTGACTTCAAGAATATGATCGATGCAGAATTCTAAGGCAAATCAACATTCGATCACCAGAGATAGAGTTCGGCATAGCAAAAGATAGAAGCATCTAAACCGAGGGTATAGAAATCTCTGGTGAATCAATGCCAATTGTAAGGGAGTTTCACCCCTTTACAAATCATTCAAAGATTGGCGGGATCGCCGATTTTTATAGAGTTCATTCGAAGTGGAGTTATGGAATGCTCCAAAATCAAAAGAGTACAAATAGGGGAAGACAAGAATGGATTTCAGAGCAAGTGGGAGCGTTCCAAAATTCAAAGGAATCCTAATCGATGAGAATCCTAACCAAGATTTCGAGGTATATTAACCTATATCAATTCAAAAGAATTACCATTCATTATTGGAAAATCTCAAATTCTTGAGCATAAATATCTTTAGTTCGACAACTTTTGCTAAGCAAAAGATACAATAGAGTTCACTTAATACAACCTAACATACTACCGATAACACACAGATCCACTGATTAATACTTCTACATGAACAATGCATCGGTATTAATTCTATCAGGTGGTGCTTCAACGGGTCCAGAACACTCCACATCAATGTGCCCCCAACTATTACATTTCCCACATAAGTACACTACTCTCCCATCTTCCCTAAAGAACTTTGGAAAGGTAGCGGCTCGGTCAGGATACAACACAGCTTGCCTTCTGTGTTGTCTCTCAGAACAATCTCTGGCTATATGCCCAGTCTGCCTATAGTGGTAGCAAATAGTTGATTGGTCGATTGATGTAGTGAGTGCAGATTTCACTTTCTTCACCTTTAGGCAGCGACTTGGAAAGTGTCCCTTCCCACGGCATTTAAAATAGAAAATCTTGGATCGAAAGCGTTTGCCTTCCATCTTCATTCCTTTATCTCTCTTTCCGCACATGGCTGCATAATGTCCCTTTTCCTGACACTGATAACAAATGACATGGTCATAAGGACCAGGTTCTGCCCTATCCCTCCACAGCCTCCGATGCTCCTCGATTGCTTCCTCCCGTTCCTTACGGGCCAGTGCTCTTCGTGCTCGACAGGCTGCTTTCTGCTCTTCCGATTTTGCCATTTACAAAATAGCCTCCTATCATCAATGAATCCAGATCAAACAAGATAGAAGTTCAAAATTTAAGGGAATCCTAATCAAAGAAATTACTAACAAGGTGGATAAGGACAGGAATGAGGTTTAGAAAATTTTTGCTTTCAAACAAGAAAATTTATATCAAAATAATATTTGAAAATCCTTTGAAAATCATTTAAAAATCATTTTATACTTTGAAAATATGTTCTCTCACAAAGAAATGGTTCTGAGATTGATTTCACTCATTCTAGGGTATTTCAACCCTATCTCTAATGAGTTTTTGCTCCGCAGGCTAAGGTTTGCCTAAAACCTGGCTCTGATACCAAATGTAACATCCCACTATTTTGGACCATTCAAATCGACAATAAATCTACACATGTCATACTTGAATACTTCAAAACAGTGGATTGTTAAGAAAATTTGGAGCAAATAAAATCAAACACAGAATCATAGACACAGAATAACTCGCAGCGAAAAATAAAATACCATAGTAGTTCATGAAGCTACTACATACATACTCTCAAAACAGATACAAAATACCATAGTCTTAAAAACAGATAAACCAGATACAACAGAAGCCTGAATACATAAATCACTAATACACAAGCAAAGGCTGAATAGGAAATAACTGAAATGGAAATAGATGACAGATAGATAAATAAGCTCCAAAAAATCTCTAGCTCCAGAAGATGAATCCAAAGCTGTGATACTCAGGCTAACCCGAGCATAAAGCAAAACACAAAACACTCGAGTCAGGACATACATACTTATACAATGTAAACCAACTCAAGTGAACTGTAATAGAAATGCACAAGTAACTTTAAGGATGCTTGGGCTCGCCCATCCTTTAAGGATCCGTTAAACTATCTACTATGTAGTAATATACGCTATTATAATAATGTTTAAAGTAAAGTAAACTATGTAAAGTAATAGTGTTAAGGTGGCAGGGATAACGAAAAGCTGCAGCAATCGCCCACCTCTAGCCACGCTCCCAAATCGAAGGTGCGCATCAAATCAATCACAAAGTAATAAAATGGCATACCAAGAAATGTGTCCGATCGGAGGAGCTGCATCGCTTAGCCGGGTCCACGTTTATACCTCAAAACAGAACGTCATTATAACATCCAGCTGTTATTATAACCCGTGGTTATAAATTTCAAAAATGGTTTATATTTCAAATCAAAATAATTCATTTAAACCATTTAAAAGTGAAGTCGTTATCCTCTCAAATCAATTATTCAATTTCCAAAATTGTAGCATTTTCTAAGTTCATTCGTTGAATTATAACATTTCAAAACATTGTATTTTCAGCATTCGCAGCACTTAGAAAATGTGATAATATATATATAACATTCGGAAATGTTGCCTTATTCAAAACAGCAGCACTCAGCAAATGCTGTTGTAAATATAGTGGTAATTTGGAAAACAGTACACTTTCAGAAACAGTAGCACTTACCAAACGTTATTGTAAGTATAGTGGTAATTTGAAAAACAATATATTTCAGAAGCAGTAGCACTTACAGAACGTTACTGTAAGTATAGTGGTAATTTGAAAAACAATATATTTCAGAAGCAATAGCACTTACAGAACGTTACTGTAAAACCATAACATTTCAGATTTGCTACCAGTAATATTATAAGTTTACTATAACATTTTAAAACAATATATCTTTAAATTTTATCATTTTTAACTTATCAAACTTATTTCCATTTTCAAAATTATTTATTTGGATATTATTTAACTTATAATTTTAATAAAATAACATTTTATTAATAAATATCCAATTAATCTAAAATTCATTTATTTAGTCAAAATACATTATAAATTGCTTAACTTTTCATTTTCACAAATAACTTGATATTTTCTTTAAAATATCCAATTCATAAATAAAATATTTTTAATTACTAAGTTAAGCTTAAAAATTCCATTTTAACTCAATTTCAATTATTAAGTTAAGTAAAAATTTACATTACAATTTAAACCATTTATTAACTTATGAAATTTTTAACTCTTATAAAATCACTATTAAAATCATTTAAATCACATTTAAGTTAAAATTTCCATATTTTTAAATTTAAAATACTTAATTTTTTTCTTAGAAAAATCATTTTAAAATTTACCACGGAACTGTATAATATTTTCTAATCTAGGTCAAGTGATACGGATAATATATCGTTTCAATCCGTAATGAGTCAAAATCCCAGGTTTTATCATTTCACACCCGCAATTCCAAGTCAAATAAAAATCGCTCGAGCCTATCATTTCAGCTCGTAATGATTTTTCCCTATTCTAAAGTCCGTTCGGGTATGTATAATTTCAACCCATAGTGAGGGAACTTGTAGTGTGAGAAACAGAAAATACAATAAACAGTAAAACATGTCAAACGATGTCCGGTAATGTAACAGGTATATTGTCAGGTAATATCATCATATCATGTCATGTAACAAGCAGATGTGATCATATAACATAGCATATCAACTACTACAATCCAAGTGACATTGTTTCACATTTATATAAGTACGATTTGTCGAGAGTGATAAACTCACCTCTAAAGCTAGAGATCAAATTCAAAACACAAATCCAAACTCCGCAAAGCACGAAAAAGCACGACTAGATTCGAGGAGAAGATGACGAGCCAATACTCAGATCTTGCAACAAATAAAATAAAACATATATACGAATATATTCAATCACATAAGAAATATATGAATTAAATAAAGCAAAATAGAAAGAACAGAGTGGAAAACAAAAGACTTGACCAATAAAGTGGCTCGGCCACATCACAAATGGCTTGACCACTATCAACATGGTTCGGCCATGATCAGATCTGAAGCAAATAGGTTCGGCCATGGTCACAAAAGCACGGCTAGGCAATGGTATGTGAAGGGATGGCAAGGTAAAACTCATGTAGAAGGCAAAAGGTCAAAGGAGATGGAAGGTCAAGTGGGTCAAGTGGTTCGGCCCTATGCTAAAGTGGCTCGGTCTGGTTGCTAGCATGGTTCAAGTCAGGTCTGGTGATCAGGGTGGTGCAGCCAGTGGTCATGTCAGTCACGCAAGGGGCTGGAGGAGGAGTAGGTGGTGGTGGCTGAGGCAAACAAGGTGGAGATGGTGAATATATGAGTTCGACTAGGGTTTTGTCATGGGGTGGTGCTGTTTTGGTCCAGGCAGGTCACGGCATGGGTTAGGTCAGATCATGGTGAGGCCGTACAGGTGGTGGTGGAGGAGGTGATGGTAGAGAAATCGGCTAAAGGGATGGAGGCCGAACATAGCATGCAAATAAAAGAGGAAGAAAAAGAGAAAAGAGAGAGAAGGAGGAGGAAAAAGCAAGAACTTACTGCAATTTTTTTCATAAGAAATAAAATGAGGACGTGAGGATGAGAAGAGATGTTTGTACGTGAAAAAAAGAAATGTGAGAACATGAGGAAGTGAATTGCTTTGTACGGCTAGGAAGTCGAAAAGCTAGGAAAATGTAAAGGCACCAATTGAAACAAGTAACTTAAGTCTTTTGGAATTTCCAAGCCTAATATCAAGCCCACTTCAAAACAAATTCAACACACAAGTAAAATTCAAAGCCCAAACAAATAAAAGATGGAAAATAAAATAGAAAAATGAACAATGAAAATACAGAGAAAAATTGCGTGTAAAACGCTGAATTTTATCAATTTTAAAAAGTATAAAACAGAATTTGACGAAACGAAAAGCAGAACGGATATCAGAAACAAATACAGTTTTAAAGAAAAAGATTAGAAATTTAAAAATTCAAATTTAAAAATTTCAACTGAAAGTCAAAGTTTGATCAAAGTTGACCAAAATATAAAATTTCCAAAAAATCATTATTTTATTATATTTGGAAAAAAATATAAACAAAATCCAAAATTGCATTGGAAAATCCCAAAATTCAATTTAAAATGATTTAAAAATCAAAGTTTCAAATAACTTAAATTTAAAATATTTGTTAGAATTTATGGGTTGTTATAGGATTTGTCGTAACATTGTTATTATTCATCTACTCATTTAACACTATAGGATTAGGTGCAACAAGTTCTCCATGACAATCCCAAACATAATAATCCGGCACAAAACTTTATGACACAAATGCACTATAACCATATCTGGTTTTCAATACTTTAAATGTTTACAGTTACTAAAAGGGCAACGAACTTATTCATCATTTCCTTTGTTGAGCCTTTCATTCCCTTTCGTACATACATCCACCTCCTCCGATTGACAAAATAATTAACTAATTTTCATATTTCAAAAAATATAATGGAAATTTAAAAAATTACAGTAAGATTTGAAAAGTTATGGTTTTTTTGGATTGACATTTTATTTTTCAATTCATTTATACATTTTAATGTTTTATTATTTATACCATATGTTATTCTTTGTACTTTTTTATAAAATCTTTATTTCAATTTTAACATATCAAAATTATTATATTATATTTTCACATTATTATTTTTTACTTTTGATGGTCGGTCATCCTACTTCCCATTACAATATAATTATAATTCGCAAATCATTTCATCTTAAATGATTCAACAAAATTTTAGCAGCACTTCCTCTTTGTTCCTTATATCGTACAGAAATGCGCATAAATAGAGAAAAAAAGGAAGTGCTGTCGAAATTTGTGAATTGTTTCACATGAAATGATTTACCAAATGTTATTATTGTTGTAACTTGTCCAATACAGAGACAAATTTGATAAATACTGTATCAGATGAATATTGTGTCACTTTTGTAGCAAAAACAAATATCTATATAACAATCATATACAATACTTGTTAGACGGGTTCATAAAATCTAAGGAATTAAAAAATAAAGTACATTGTACAATAGTTTAAGTATATTAACATTATACACTAATTCATTATTTGAATTCGTTAACAATTAAAAACTGATAAAAAATTGTTTTTTCAACATTTTAGCTAACACTAATTTGAATTTATATACACTAATAAAAATTAACATTATACACTAATTTGTTTATATTAACACATATACATAAACTAAATTTATATATAATTAATGTCGTACACTAATAAAGTGATTATGTAAATATATTGTTTTTTTGACATTTTAGCTAACACATACACTAATTAACACTAAATTATGTTACACAAATAACTGCATCCACTAATCAACCCAAATTAGCCCTAATTATACATTAATTTTTGGATTTAACATTGATCCTACATTATAATTCTAATTTAAACACAAATAACCCTATTAACATTTCCAAATCAACCAATAATCAATTATATCCAGTCCATAAGTTATTATTAATAAATTTAAGCACAAATTAACACTAATTTTATCAAGATTCAAAATAATTAGTTTATGGGAAGAATATACCTAATTTTTGATGGATTGAAGGTATATAAGCTTGGAGAATCCAATTTGATGAAGATTGCGATAGATTTTGGCGGATTGGGGCGGCTCGAGACAATTTGGAATGGAATTGAGGGTTAAGAAATAGGGTTTTAAGTTTTAGAAAATATGGTAAATGAGGAAGAAACATGTTCGGCTGCAACCATATTCACTATTTTTCAACGGCTCCCGATGGCTTTCAATGAGTAAAATCCGACTGCTTTCAACGGCCGTAAATAGAGAATATTTTCCCTTTTTTAAATTAAATTTAGTTTGTTATAAAAAAATTAAAAAAGTTTACAATAACCCATTTTTGTTTCTAAATATTAAAAATGTTATTTTTATTCATTATACAATACTTTTTTAATGATTTGATAATTAATTATGAATTTTAAATATATTTAAGATAATAAATTCATATGAAATAAAGTATTTGGTAAAAAATTAAATATGTTGAATCTTATGTTGATCCAAGATATTTTGGACATATGGTAAAATATGAAAAGAAATTAAAAAGGTTTAATTTCAATTTTGATTTCCAAATTTATAGCCATTTGTCGACTTTCAGACTTAAACCTTTCGTTTAAAGGTCAAACGATCTTCAAACGAAACGAAATTCGAACCATATATATTATATTACGTATTTATCCAATCCTTAAGGTTGGATTTAAAAAGGACGAAAAAAATTTAGACTTAAAACATGTCATTTTCATATAAGTTGTCCTAATAATATATACCAAGTGTTATACCGATAGAGATAGGGGTATGCCCTAGGGGTAATTATGTAATTTGTTACATATATCTAACTCGTTGACCAATCTTGTTCGAAATAAAAGGTATTTTCTTCCTATTATATACTTGATATAATGTGATTATATTAATTAATTAACTTAATTAAAAGTATATTTAATAGAAAAATCCATAAATGGTATAATTTGTGATAGTAGTTACAAAGTGTTGTAACCTTGAGTAATTTATCACAACGAAACAAATATACCATTTTAAATGTTCCTAGTCAAGATGCATCGAGACTGGATATCGATGTATCCGTTGAGACTGGAGTACGTAACGCTCTCCAAATGTCGGGAAGTATATTACTCATGACTACCGGGGCACCTAGGGGTTACGTATTAATAGTTATTGGATAACTATTGAACGACCCACTCGATAGTTTTCTGTTGGTTAATATAACTAAGGTCAAACAGAAAATATCGATGTGACTGATTTACACAGTTCTCTCGACTTAAGAATATTGTGGATCTTCAATATGAAAGCTCTGCTTTGATTATAGCCAAATCATGGCATGACGTCCATCGATTGACTATAGTTGGGTCGAGTGGAAGTATTGGAAGTGAAGCACTATTCAAGAGAGGATTGGTCTCCTTAGTTATATGCGGTTAGTATCACAGTCAACTCAAGTCAACTCAAAGTCAAAGTCTCTGGCCAGAGCATTTCGGTTAATAATAATTATTATTATTGAACCAAGGACTTTGTATTTGGACTATAAAGTTGAATGTGGATGAAGTTGGAATTTTAATCATTACCAAATTCCATAAGTCCAAAGTGATATAGTTTTGATGAAGAAAATTGGTGTAAGCAAATGTCACAACCGGGTAACGCTTGTTAAACTAAAATTGGATTTTACCGAAAATGAGTAAGCGATAAATTTGGCCATAATGTCACACCACCTGCTAAGTGATGTGTGAATGTTAACATTAGAATAGTTCGATGTTAATCGCTGACCAAATTTACACCCAAGAGTTACACAGCCAAAATAATGAATTCTCTTAAGACCGAACGATTTAATTAGTTTATAATTGTTATAAATTAATTAATATTTATGAAATACTAATTATAAAATTTGAATATGATTTGAGAAATAAATAATGTTTTATATATTTATAATAGTTATAAATATATCGATCGATATACAATATCGATAAGCGATTAAATTAGATTTAACTGCATAGTATTTTGGCTTGGGCTTAGATGGGTTTAAGGCCCATCATTAGGGCTGCATAATTTTGGTTTTGGGAAGGTCAAGGGGTGGCTAAAACATAGGGAATTGGCTTGGAGATAATGGGTTGAGATCAAGTGAGAATGGGTAAAAAGATTTTCCTCGTTTCTCTCTAATAAAACCCTCTATATATATATATATGTATGTATGTATGTATGTATGTATATATGTATGTATGTATATATGTATATATGTATGTATGTATATATATGTATGTATGTATCTCTACAATAACGACTAACCTTTTTTGGCCGCCATTACCTTCTACATTACTGGTTAAAACATAGCTCTCAATCCACTCCAAAATTCTCATATATATTACAAATTAAAATAATACTATTCGATAGTTAGAGGTCGGTGATTCCGGACTTGCAATTTGACGAATCAAGAAAAGTAAAAGGAAGGGAAGTCATTGCTTCAACGTGGATTCAAAGGTATCATTAAATTGGTAATTCTAATTCATATTGTAGTAATTAAATTATATTCTATGATCCTATAATGAGCAATTTCATATCTGTTTAAATATATTGCTACTATATGTTTAGTTAGGTGAGATTTTGTAAGTAGATGTGGTTGTCACGAATCAGTTTGGTTATGTGCATAATTTTTTTATTATACTATTTGATTTATGTATAGACAAATGTTGTTTACTGTACAAAATTAATTTTTGTCATTAATAATTGTTTTATATATATTATTAATAAATTCATATATATAAATATATTAGTGTATATTTCTCTCTCATAATAGCATATATAAGATATATATATATATATATGATTTAAAAAATTTAGTACACTTATTTATATATAATATGAATTTACAAATTTGAAAATTAATTATCAAACATATATTTATATTTTTAAATTAACATTTATTGAATTTTGAATTGTCTATTATATATAAAATAATTATTACACTAAAAATTCAATTTTATATTTTTTTAAAATATTATATCATTCCAGAAACGTATAGAAAAAATTTATGATTTTTTCAATAAAGTTTATTATTTTTAACAATTAATATTATTTTGGAAAAACTGTTTATGATTTATTAAAATTAATAATTTAATTAAAAAATTCTTCAAAATTTTTTATAACCTTTCATTCATGATCCTAGAATTTCTGAAATTTTAAAATTTGAATTTTTAATGATATATTATTTTATATTAAATAATTATTGCCGAAATCAATGTATTTGTTTTTAAAAATAATATTTCAACTTTGAAAAAACTCCGCCTGTGTAGTTTTTTTATGCAGCCTGTCCCAAGCCAGGATAAAGGAGGAGGGTTGTGATAGGCTTGGCGAGCCAACGTAAAAACCACAGCCTCTCTTATGGAAATGGAACCTAATTTTATTTCGTTGGGGCGTAACCCTCTTAGCGACGCGCCATATCGAGGCTCGGGTATGGTGAAAAGTGAGCAAGGGCTAGGTCGCCACTCCCTTAGTGGCGTGCCATATCGAGGCTCAGGTATGGTGATAAATATGCAAGGGCTGGGTCATCACTCCCTTAGTGGCGCGCTGCATCGACGCTCCGATGTAGTAATAAATGAGCAAGGGTCTTCGTACTTTACTCGGTGGGTGCGAGAGGCAAGGAAGCTAGTCGATGATAGTTGGATTCGGTTAGGTAGTTAGAATGTAGGTTCATTAACAGGAAAGCTAGGAGAGATAGTTGATACTATGACTAGGAGACATGTAAATATCTTATGTGTTCAGAAGACCAAATGGACGGGCCAAAAGGCGAAGGAGGTGGAGAACACAGGCTTCAAGTTATGGTACACGGGAAAAGAACATAACAAGAATGGGGTAGGCATCTTAATTGACAAGAACCTTAGAAACAGAGTTGTCGACGTTAGGAGACAAGGGTACAGGATCATCCTAGTCAAGCTCGTAGTGGGCGATATGATTATGAACGTCAGTAGTGCATATGCCCCACAAGTAGGTCTAAGTGAAGCCGTCAAGAGGAATTTCTGGGAAGAGCTAGATATTATGGTTAGAGATGTGCCTAGTAGCAAAAAACTTTTCATAGGAGGAGATTTCAACGGGCATGTTGGTACAGCTAGTGGTAGGTTTGAGAGAGTGCATGGTGGTTTTGGATATGGCGATAGGAACCAAGAAGGGGAAGAAATACTGAATTTTGCGATTGCTTATGACCTCATGAAATCTCATACTTTCTTTAGAAAGAGATAGTCACACTTAGTTACTTTTAGTAGTGGTCAACACTTTAGCCAGATTGACTTTGTCCTTACTATAAGAGATGACAAACGAGCTTGTGTAGATTGCAAAGTCATACTTGGAGAATGCGTCGTCTCACAACATCAGCTTCTGATATCCGAGTTTCGTCTTCGAATACGTGTCCGACAGGATAAAGGAGCCAAGATTAGGCGGACGAAATGGTGGAAGCTCAAAGGAGACGCTTCATAGGTGTTTAAGGATAGGGTGATGGGAGAAGGGGCATGGAATTTGGAAGGAGAAGCAAATCACATGTGGGATGAGATGGCTACGTGCATTCGGAAAGTGGCTACTAAAGTGTTTGGGGTAACGAAAGGAAATAAACGCGAACCTAAAGATTCGTGGTGGTGGAACAGTGATGTGCAAAAGGCTATCAAAGAGAAGAAGGAATGCTATAAGTTCTTGCATCATCAAAGGAGCAAGGACAACATGCAAAGGTACAAAGTGGTAAAGAATAACGCAAAGAGAGCGGTGAGTGAAGCAAGGGGTTGGGCGTATGAAGACCTGTATTATAAGCTAGGTATGAAGGAGGGTGAAAAAGACGTCTATAGGATAGCTAAGCTCCGTGAGAGGAAGACAAGAGACTTCAACCAAGTTAAATGCATCAAAGATGACAATAATTGACTTTTGGTGAAGGACGATGAGATAAAAAATAGATGGAGAGATTACTTCGACAAGCTATTTAATGAAGAAGGTGATAGCACTATGATCGAGATAGACGACTCTTTTGATGACACTAGTAGGCATTTTGTTCAGAGAATTCAAGAACCCGAGGTAAAGGAGGCGCTAAAATGGATGAAAGCACGCAAGGCATTAAGGCCTGATGGCATCCCCATTGAGGTGTGGAGATGTCTTGGAGATGCAGGGATAACCTGGCTAACTAAGTTGTTCAATAATATTTTCAAATCAAGCAAGATGCCAGATGAGTGGAGGAGAAGCATATTAGTTTCAATTTTGAAGAATAAAGCAGATATCCAAAGTTGCACAAACTACAGAGGAATTAAGCTTATGAGTCATACGATGAAGCTTTGGGAGAGAGTCATTGAAAATCGATTAAGAAGAATGACAAGCGTTTCAAAAAACCAATTTGGCTTCATGCCTGGGAGGTCGACCATAGAGGCGATTTTCTTGATAAGACAACTTATGAAGAGGTTTAAGGAGCAAGAGAAGGATCTACACATGGTATTTATCGATTTGGAGAAAGCTTATGACAAAGTACCGCGAAAGGTGATGTGGTGGGCTCTGGAAAAGAAGAGAGTCCCAACAAAGTATATTACCCTTTTCAAGAATATGTATGATGACGTTCTGACTAGTGTCAGAGCATGCGATGGTGTAACCAGTGAATTTCTCATTAACATAGGATTACATCAAGGGTCAGCTTTAAGCCCCTACATTTTTGCCCTAGTGATGGATGAGGTTACAAAGGGTATACAAAAGGAGATTCCTTGGTGCAAGCTATTTGCTGATGATGTTGTGCTAATTGATGAAAGTATGATTGGGGTTGATTGACAACTTGAGCTGTGGAGACTTTAGAATCAAAGAGATTTTGGCTTAGCAGAACTAAAACAGAGTATATGAAGTGCGAGTTCAGCGGTGTCAGGTCAGAGGATGGAGAAGTCACTCTGGCCGGACAAATAATTCCTAAGAAGGAATCCTTTCGATATTTAGGATCAATGTTATAGTGTAATGGTGAGATTGATGAAGATGTTACTTTTAGACTTCGAGCGGGTTGGGTGAAATGGCGACAAGCATCTGGCATTCTCTGTGACAGGAAAGTCCCACAGAAGCTTAAAGGAAAGTTCTACATAACGGCAATCAGGCCTGCGATGTTGTATGGTGCAGAATGTTGGGCCACTAAAAACCAACACGTCCAGAAGATAAGCGTAGCAGAGATGTGTATGCTGTGATGGAGTTGCGGTCATACAAGAAGAGACCGAAATAGAAATGATGATATACGTGAAAAACTTGGAGTAGCACCAATTGAGGAGAATCTAATTCAACATCGCTTAAGATGGTTTGGACATCTCCAACGAAGGCCGCTCGAAGCCCCTATGCGCGTTGGAATTATAGGTCGCGTCGTATGCTCAAAGAGAGTTAGAGGTCGACCAAGGTTGACATGGGAGGAAGTAGTAAAAAGGGAATTGAAGGATTGGAATATATCCGAAGAGCTGGTAACGGATAAGAGTGCGTGGAAGTTAGCGATTCACGTACCAGAACCATGAGCTATGAGTTTTATAAGTTTTAGATTATAGGACTAGGAAAAAGGAGACTAGGCCATAGTGTTTGATCTTTGATCAATATTACTATCAGCACCATTATTACTATTTATACTATTATCATCATTTATTTGTTTTTTTTTATACATATATATGGATTTTTTTTCTTTATTTTTACTTTACTTAGTTACTATTATTAATTTACTTATTTGACTTTATTTTATTATTGCTATTGTTATTGTTATAACCTTTAAATTAGCTTTGTCAGTTAGTATTGGGTTCCATCTCTAGCCGACCCCAACTTGTTTGGGAATAATGGCTTTGTTGTTGTTGTATTTCAACTTTAAAAATCTCCAAAAATTATCTAAGCTCTATTTTATGATCCTAGATTTTCGAAAATTGTAAAATATGAATTTTCATCGATAGATTATTTTATGTTAATTATTTATCGATGAAAACATTATTTTATTCATAATATATACAAATTAAAATACTAAAATTATTATGTTTGCAAAACTAAGTTAATTTTGAATCATAAATAATTATTTATAACTATTCTCTCTCTTTCTATATATATATATATATTTTATCTATATATAAATGTTTTATGTTCATATATTATATATAATATATTTATACATACATATGTGTGTGTGTGTATTGTAACACATATACATGCACATCCTTGGACAACATACAGTACATACAAAATAAGCTAATATGTTTGTTGCAATGTAAATCCCAACATCTACATATGGGCATATTATACCTTTCACGGATTATTATGTAACACATGCGCTCACACATGTATGTATATGATACATTTATGTATAAAGTAAATCAAATAAAATTAATTTCATATCTTAATATATTTGAATTTAAATAAAATAAATGATTTTATTTAAATGAAATTTAGAAATGTTCTAATTCAGTTAGACTTCAAAGGCCCAATAAAGATCCAATAGGGTAAAAAATTTGAAATTCATTCATAACTTTCGCCGCGGGCTGGTCCAGTTCCAACAATGGTATCATAACCTAATAGCCTCTGCGGTCTAAATTAGTCATATTAGGGCTAACTAATTAAGCTTGCCCACTTAGTATGGTGTCTAGAAAGGTAATGTCTAGGATTGGAATTGGGTAATCAAGTACCTTGTCCTACTTGGTTACCGTCCTGGCCCGAAAAGTGAAGTGAGCACAAAGGTTGCCCCTAATAGAAAAGGCCCAACTTAATTTGGGCCTTGGGCTAATTTTCAAAATCGTTTTGAAAATTAATGTTAAAGATTTTAAATTTAATAGTTAAATTTAAAATAAAACATATTTATTATAAAAATTATAATACTACATAAGTTTTCAAAATGTTTGAAAGGATAATGATATTTTCAAAATGTTTTAAAATATTTATATAATAATTTCAAATTTTAAATTTATTAATAAGATTAATAAAATAAATTAATTAAATATGTTAATTAATTAATGCATATATGCATGTATTATATATATTGATATATGTTATGTTATTTTAAAATGTTTAAGATAACATAAGTATACATGTATGTATACAAAATAAATTTTGAAATTAATAAATTTTGATGGAAATTGTTTAATTGAATAAATTAATTAAAGTTTAATTAATTAAATAAAATACACATATAAATGATATATGTGTGTTACACTATAAAGGTTATAGTATACACTATAAATGTTATAGTAGATATGTCCAATATAAAAGTTATATTGGAATACTAATTTAAAATTAATTAGAGAGTTAATAGATTAAAATAATTTTAGATAAGATTTAGTTAATGATATATTATACGTAAGACTATCATATAAGTAATATGAAATATAAAAGTTATATAACAATAAAACTTATATGATATGTGTATAAACTAAATGTGGAACATTAAAGAAACCCAAATAGACTTAAGAAATAAATACATATGTAAATGTATATATACCGTGATTTCTGATGTGTCTGACGCTTGAATCGCTGGGGTATTTCATGTAAGAGTTGGAGGTATGCCCTAGGGGCAATTATGTAATTTGTTACATATATCTAACTCGTTGACCAATCCTGTTCGAAATAAAAGGTATTTTCTTTCTATTGTATACTTGATATAATGTGATTATATTAATTAATTAACTTAATTAAAAGTATATTTAATAGAAAAATCTATAAATGGTATATTTTGTGATAGTAGTTACAAAGTGTTGTAACCATGAGTAATTTATCACAACGAAACAGATATACCATTTTAAATGTTCCTAGTCAAGATGCATCGAGACTGGATATCGATGTATCCATTGAGACTGGAGTACGTAACGCTCTCCAAATGTTGGGCAGTGTATTACTCATGACTACCGGGGCACCTAGAGGTTACGTGTTAATAGTTATTGGATAACTATGGAACGACTCAGTCGATAGTTTTCTGTTGGTTAATATAACTAAGGTCAAACAGAAAATATCGATGTGCTGATTTACACAGTTCTCTCGACTTGAGAATACTGTGGATCTTCAATATGAAAGCTCCGCTTTTATTATAGCCAAATCATGGCATGACGTCCATCGATTGACTATAGTTGGGTTGAGTGGAAGTATTGGAAGTGAAGCATTATTCAAGAGAGGATTCGTTTCCTCGGTTATATGCGGTTAGTATCACAGTCAACTCAAAGTCAAAGTCACTGGCCAGAGCATTTCAGTTAATAATAATTGTTATTATCGAACCAATGACTTTGTATTTAGACTATAAAGTTGAATGTGGATGAGGTTGGAATTTTGACCATTACTAAATTCCATAAGTCCAAAGTGATATAGTTTTGACGAAGATAATTGGTGGAAACAAATGTCACAACCGGGTAACGCTTATTAAACTAAAATTGGATTTTATCGAAAATGAGTAAGCGATAAATTTGGCCATAATGTCACACAACCTGTTAAGTGACGTGTGAACGTTTACATTAGAATAGTTCAATGTTAATCGCTGACCAAATTTACACCCAAGTGTTATACAGCCGAAATGATGAATTCCCTTAAGACCGAACGATTTAATTAGTTTATAATTGTTATAAATTAATTAAATTAATTAATATTTATGAGATATTAATTATAAAATTTGAATATGATTTGAGAAATGAATAATGTTATATATATTTATAGCAGTTATAAATATATCGATCGATATACAATATCGACAATCGATTAAATTAGATTTAATTGCATAGTATTTTGGCTTGGGCTTAGATGGGTTTAAGGCCCATCATTAGGGCTATAAAATTTTGGTTTTGGGAAGGTCTAAGGGTGGCTAAAACATAGGGAATTGGCTTGGAGATAATGGGTTGAGATCAAGTGAGAATGGGTAAAAAGGTTTTCCTTGTTTCTCTCTAATACAACCCTATATATATGTATATGTATGTATGTATCTCTAAAATAATGAAAAAAAAAAACTTTTTTTTTGGCCGCCATTACCTTCTACATTGTTGGTTAAAACATAGCTCTCGATCCACTTTAAAATTCTCAAATATATTTCAAATTAAAATAATACTATTCGATAGTTAGAGGTCGGTGATTTCGGACTAGCAATCTGACGAATAAAGAATAGTAAAAGGAAGGGAAGTCACTGCTACAACGTAGATTCAAAGGCATCATTAAATTGGTAATTTTAATTCATATTACATTAATTAAATTATATTCTATGATCCTATAATGAGCAATTTCATATCTGTTTAAATATATTTCTACTATATCTTTAGTTAGGTGAGATTTTGTAAGTAGATGTGGTTGTCACAAATCAGTTTGGTTATGTATATAATTTGTTTAATATTCTATTTGATTTATGTATGGACAAATGTTGTTTACTATACAAAATCAATTTTTATCATTAATAATTGTTTTATATATATTTATTGATAAATTCATATATATATATATATATATATATATTAATGTATATTTCGCTCTCATAATAGCATATATGCATATATAAGATATATATACGATTTAAAAAATTTAGTACACTTAATATGAATTTAAAAATTCAAAAATTAATTATCATACAAATATTCATATTTTTAAATTAACCTTTATTGAATTTTTGAATTGTTTATTATATATAAAATAATTATTACATTAAAAATTAAATTATATATTTTTTTAAAATATTATATCATTTCTGAAATATAAAAAAAATTAGGAATTTTTCAACAGAGTTTATTATTTTTAATAATTAATATTATTTCAGAAAAACTGTTTATGATTTATTAAAAATAATAATTTAATTTAAAAATTCTTCAAAATTTTTGCAAATTTTCATTCACGATTATATAATTTCAAAAAATTTAAAATTTGAATTTTTAATAATATATTATTTTATATTAAATATTTATTGCCAAAATCAATGTATTTGTTTTTAAAAATAATATTTCAACTTTAAAAAATCTCTAGATTTTTCCTAAGCTCTATTTTATGATCCTAGATTTTTGAAAATTGTAAATTTTGAATTTTCATCAATATATTATTTTATGTTAATTATTTATGGATGAAAACATTATTTTATTCATAATATATACAAATTAAAATACTAAAATTATTATGTTTACAAAACTGAGTTAATTTTGAATTATAAATAATTTTTAATAATTGTTCTCTCTCTTTCTATATATATATATATGTTTTATGTTCATATATTATATATAATATATTTATACATACATGTGTGTGTGTGTATTGTAACACATATACATGCACATATTTGGACAACACACATGACATAAAAAATAAGCTAATATGTCTATCGCGATGTAAATCCCAACATCTACATAAGGGCATATTATACCTATCACGGATTATTATGTTACACATGCAATCACACATATATGTATATGATACATTTATGTATAAATTAAATCAAATAAAATTAATTTCATATCTTAATATATTTTAATTTAAATAAAATAAATGATTTTATTTAAATGAAATTTAGAAATGTTCTAATTCTGTTAGACTTCTCAGGCCCAATAAAAGGTCCAATAGGGTAAATTTTTTGAAATTCACCCATAACTTCCGCTGCGGGCTCGTCCAGTTCCAACAATGGTATCAGAGCCCAATAGCCTATGCGGTCTAAGTTAGTCATACTAGGGCTAACTAATTAAGCTTGCCCACTTAGTCCGGTGTCTAGAAAGGTAATGTCTAGGATTGGAATTGAGTAATTAAGTACCTAGTCCTACCTAGTTACCGGCCTGGCCCGAAAGGTGAAGTGAGCCCAAAGGTTGCTCCTAAAAGCCCAACTTAATTTGAGCCTTGCGCTAATTTTCAAAATCATTTTGAAAATTAATGTTAAAGATTTTAAATTTAATAGTTAAATTTAAAATAAAACATGTTTATTATAAAAATTATAATACTACATAAGTTTTCAAAATGTTTGAAAGGATAATGATATTTTCAAAACGTTTGAAAATATTCATATAATAATTTCAAATTTTAAATTTATTAATAAGGTTAATAAAATTAATTAATTAAATATGTTATTTAATTAATGCATATATGCATGTACTACATATGTTGATATATATTATGTTATTTTAAAATGTATAAGATAACATATGTATACATGTATGTATACAAGATAAATTTTGAAATTAATAAATTTTAATAAAAATTGTTTAATTGAATAAATTAATTAAAGGTTAATTAATTAAATAAAATACACATATAAATGATATATGTGTGTTACACTATAAAGGTTATAGTATACACTACCAATTTTATTGTATATGTCCAATATAAAAGTTATATTGGAATACTAATTTAAAATTAATTAAAGAGTTAATTGATTAAAATTAATTAGATAAGATTTAATTAATGATATATTTTTTTTTGCAAATTAAGCGGGGTTAAACTAGGCCCCTACCAGGTTTATTAATGAAAGATGAAAAAAACAAGCAAGAGACAACACACTACGGAAAAAAAAAAGAGGAAAAAACAAAGACCACCCAAGAGACACAAACATACAAAACAAAAAGGGATAAGCCAAAAAAAGGAATAAACTATGGAATCCATGGTTTAAACTGAATATCGAGAAACCTGTGCTTACTGACCCTCATCCCCTTCAAAATTTCTTGCCTTAAAACTGTCCAAACCATTTCCTTGCTTCTGCATATTCCATCAAAAACTCTATTATTTCTTTCCTTCCATATGACCATTAACAGCTTTTTCAAAATGAAGAAGAAATAAAGCTTTATTTCATCCTTCCACCCAGCAGCATTCTCAATAAGGATCCATTGATTACTTGTGATGGGAGTAGGGACCATCCTTTGTATACTACCTAACATATTGGTCCAGATATAAAGAACAAAAGGACATTCAAAGTATAAGTGAACAACACTCTCACAATGATGATCACACAACTCACAAGAGGGAAGCACAGGCACACCATATCGTATTAATTTATCTCTTGTCATAAGAGCATTGTTTATAACCTTCCAGAAAATTAGATTGTCACTGCCACAAGAGACAGCAGTCCAAGTAACCTGATTCCACTTACAATCAGGCATAGACACCAGACCATGCAAGGCCTTATACACACCAGAAATGGTATGAACCTGGTCATTCCACAGCACAGAGTCATGTTCATAAGGGACAAAAGTACATGTCTCATAATGTCTCCAAAAGGCTCTGACAATCTGATTACTTGAAAATGGCAGCACTAACTTTCCATTAACAATGTGGTCAATTGCCAGAATATTGCTACTAATGCTAGATTGTTGCTTCTGCTGGAATGAAAAAAGATGGTCAAGAATGATTCCCTTGCCGAGCCATGGATCAGACCAAAACTTACACAAGCTTGCTTCAGACAGTTTAATTTGTACAAAGGGCTTGAAAGTGTGTCTTAACTTTGAAATACTTCTCCAAATCCAACTACCGATTGTGGAACCTCCATTAGCCAGAAATTATTAGCCCCAATGTTGTACCTGATAGTCCATCTTACCTACAATGTATCCTGCTTTTGTAACAAAGCATTGAAATGTTGACTGTATGCAGCCTTGTTCCAAACCTCCATACTATGCAATCCCAACCCTCCTTTGCATTTAGGCTTCTCAAAGGAAGAGTATGAACATGGAAGAACTTTTCTCGAGTGTATAGATCCAAACCAAAAGAATCTCATCATTGCTCTTCTAACCATTTTCAAAAGCTTAATAGGAAGAATGAAGGCCCTAGCCCAATAAACCATTAGTGAGAAGCTCACAGATTGAACAAGAACCAGTCTACCAGCTTGAGTCAAGAAACTATTAGCCCAACAATCCATGACAGCAGTTATTTTTTCGTACAAAGGCAAACAGTTGGCATGAGTAACTCTAGAGGTGCATAGAGGTAGCCCAAGATAGTTCATGTCAGAAGCCATGGACTGCATACCAGCATAAGAGGAGAGATACATTTCCTGTAAGCTAGAAATCCTAGAGAACAAAATGCTAGATTTATTGTAATTAATCTTTAGGCCAGTCATCAAGTAGAATTTATGAAGCGCACTTTTAATACAGTCAATTGATTGCAGATTGGGCTTAGAGAAAATCATGATATCATCAGCAAAGAGGAGCGAAGTTATCTGAAGATCTTTGCATTTGGGGTGGAAATGAATTTTCTTATGTTGAAACAGAGGTCTTAACATACAAGTGAACGCTTCCATGACCAAGATGAAAATATAGGAGGATAGGGGATCCCCCTGCCTTATACCCTGCTTGGATACAAAATTGCCAGTGCTAGCACCATTGATTATCAGTGAGAAGGTGGGAGTTGAAATACACTCATAAATCCAAGCAACAAAAACTTTAGGAAAGCCCATCAGCGACATAATCCTAACTATAGACTTCCACTGAATAGAATCATAAGTCTTCATCAAATCAAGCTTTAACATAGCACGCGGCGAAACATTAACACAGCTGTATCCTTTTAAGAGTTCATGAGCTAGCATAATGTTGTCAAGTATGTTTCTATTAGGCAGGAAAGCTACTTGATTGTTGGAAATGATTCTTTGCAAAACTGAAACAAGCCTCGAAGCAATAATCTTAGAAATGCACTTATAAACCACATTGCAGCAAGAAATTGGCCTGAAGGAGGAAACAGAAGAAGCAGGTTTGGACTTTGGGATGAGCACCAAATTGGTAGCATTCACATATTTCAGTAACTTGAACTTGTCAAAAAAGTTGTGCACAGCCTTGATAAAATGCCCACCGACAATGTCCCAGCTAGAAGTAAAAAAAACAACATTGTATCCATCAGGACCACCAGAGGAGCATTTATTCATGGCAAAAAGGGTATTCTTAATTTCATCATTTGTAACTTTTGCAACCAGAAAATTAGCTTCATCTAGATTAATTTTGGGAAGAGAAATGGTGGACAGAAGATCCAGCTCCGGTTCAAAGTTGTTAATATTTCCAAAGAGGCTAGAATAATATAAGAGAAAGGCTTTTTCAACAGTTTCAGGGGTTGAGTTCAGATTACCTGCTTCATCTAAAATGGTAGAGATGTTATTTGTAGAGTGTTTAACCTTCAGGGAGGCATGAAAAAATTTTGTATTCCTATCGCCATTAGCTGCCCATTTGATTCTTAATTGTTGCTTCTTCATCTCACATTCATTAGCAAGAGCATGATTGAGGTCATTGAAAAGGACAGCCTCCTTTTCAGCCATCTCAGCATCATCAGGATGAGCCATCATAATATCCTGAGCCTCCTTTAGCTGTTCCATAAGATAGGTTGAAAGAAGATTGCCATTACCAAACTTTGCTTTTGCCCAAGCCCTTAAGGTTTCCTTTGTTGCTCTGAGCTTTCTGCAAAAAATAAACATAGGATTTCCAAAGTACTTATTAGACAAGCATTTTTAATAATATTATTATACTCAGGATCATTGACCCAAGCATTATAGAATTTAATAATATTATAATTAATGATATATTATACGTAAGAATATCATAAAAGTAATATGAAATATAAAAGTTATATAACAATAAAACTTATATGATATATGTATAAACTAAATGTGGAACATTAAAGAAACCCAAATAGACTTGAGAAATAAATACATATATAAATGTACATATACCGTGATTTCTGATGTGTCTGACACTTGAATCGCCGGGGTATTTCATAAGGAATATATTATTCTATAAGTTGATATCACTCAATATATATATATATATATATATATATATTGAAGATTATGAATCTTCAATATAATGTTGTCCTCTACAATACATATATTAATAAATTACAGACATACTCCTTAGTTGTTGAGAAAACTCAAGCTAGGGATGTTATGCGTAGTATTATTAATATATTGAACAGACGAGGTAAGGTACCTATATGTATTGTTGAGAAAACTCAAGGTACATATACTATACTTAGGCCATCACGATATGGTAGTTATGAGTGAACAATCTCTTTCGATTTGTTGAGCAAACTCAAGGTCGAAATCAGATTAGAACAAGGAAAAATAGGTTAGGAGTTGTATATGATACAATCGATAAGGAGTTATCCATCGTTTGTGGGGCTATGATTTGTTGAGCAAACTCAAGGTCAGAATACCAAAACAAATGAGTCCTAACACCCACTAGTGAAGTTGTAAGACTTCTACGTTTCATCTTAGGGCTTGGAGAAATATAAAAGACTAGTGGGAGCCTTATTAGAAAAATGAAATGGTAACATTTAACCTTTGTAATATTGTAAGAATATATGCTATGTAATGTTATAATTATCTACAATGATAAATTTGTGCATTTAATATGATTGATAAAATGTTTGTCAATTAACATATATAAACAAACTAAATTGAAAGTTGACAAATAGAAATATAATATATACTTACTAATAATTCTAATTGCATGTTATATAATGTTTCTATACCCATGCAAGTGCCCAATTTCAACTACTTAATACATTCGTAAGTTGGTCACTTATATGTTTATTTGGTTTAGACTGTGTATTGCATTTTATGAGTTTTTGAACTCTAAATGAAATTCAAGACTATGGATATTTGATCCATGTACTTTCACATATAAATGTTATATGGTGAACAATCATAGTTTGTGGGGTACGATATTTCGATGAGGTTGGTTCATTCGAAGTAAGCCAATAAACAGTATTTTAATATCATGTATTCAACTTGAATGATTTCAAAAGAATCATATTGTGTTAATGTAACACAAGACCATAAACTACGAGATACATCTACGAACTCGATCGTTGAAATGTCATCTTGATCAATTTACACACAGTGCAACATATTTGATGTCTTAAATGTTAAGAATAATCGAATGCGCTTTTGTAAAAGGTTTGTAATGATATTGTAGTAAGGTTCTCTTTTGAATAGTTTGACCATTTGAAAGAAAAAAGAATGTATAAGAATAAACGTAATTTAAGGTAAAGTTGGAATGAAGAGAATGAATAGTCACTTCTACTTCATAGAGAAACATTGGAAACAAAAATTGTAATAATAACTGATACTTAATATCGGAATATGAAATATGATTTTTATTATGAAATGTATTTTCATATATAAAATTGTTTTCTATAACATTTATTTCTTTGAGTTCAAGATATTTGATCAAAGAACTCTCCACTGTATACTAGCTGCAACATATGAAATAAGTAAACAATATTAACAATATTAAGTGAATGGTGGACCTCTAAATTTGGTATGTTATTATAGTAATGGCGGAAATAGTGGGAGCATGCCATATAGCATCTAATGATTGCATCAAATTACGAAAATTATTTTCGTAAAATGTACCGAACATTATTTGTGAAATAATGTTTATTTTTTGGTATTGACTAAAAATAGATGTAACTATATTTCAATATGAGTATTATGAATATTCATTATGAAATAGAACTATATTATGGAATTTGTTTTCATAGTAAAAGTGATGCAACAAAAATACATATGTATCTTATATTATTTATAGTTATTTTGTAATTATCGACTAAGCTGTAGTTTTGAGAAATAATTTTACTATATAATTATGAATCATATGATACAGGTTAATTATATCTCAAACAATTATTGGCTATGAACCCATTCAGTGGGAGCATCATAAGAGTTGATGAACTCTTTGAATTAATACATATTGATGCATGCAATCATAAGTCTATTAATACCAAAAGGGTTCCACATACTTTGTTATATTCATCGATGATTTATTACTAACATGTACATATGTATTGGATACACGTGTAGTAAGTTTATGATAAAATCATAGAATATAAAATAAAAGTAAATAAAATAACATGCAATAAAATAAATTGATTTGATTTGGTCGAATAAGTGAGTATATTGGAAAGAGTTCCAAACGTACCTAAAAATGAATATAGATTCAATCTCTAAAGTCACTCCTCCATGTGATATATAATGATGCATCGATAAGGAGTAATCTGACATTGTTGGACAATTTACGATTAATTGTGAGTAAAGTTGAGTTAGTTTCTTTCTATAAGGTCATGTACTTAAGAGTAGTACACAAGGTTGATATTATTTCGTCTAAACAACAGTTTACAAAATCATAAAAGATAAGGGTTTGTAAGAAATCCCAACATATCCTATGCCAAGAAGTTGGCAGGTTGTGCGAGTCGAATGATTGCACGTAATAATTGTCCATGAGGGATCTTGTATGAATCTCCAAAAAGTATTTTAGAAAGGTCTGTCATCAAATGACATATTTATGTTTTGAACATAGTTTTTGTAAACTAAAATCAGTTTTATAAATAAAAAGGTTCATAAAGCATTTATGAATCCCTATTCTATTTGCACTAAGAAACAATTATTGTTTCAAGATATATCAACTTCATTGTGAAGGAATTTCTTTGAGAAATTTTTGGTAGTTAAATGGAATTGGATCTGATCCATAGATAGAACTGATTATATGAGATGAAGTGAAATTAACTAACCTAAATGAACACATAGCATTAGAATGTCTAATAAGTATTCTCGTACATCGAAGAGAAACTATGATTTTCTTATTAATGTTGAAAATATACATTACCCTCGGTTGTTTAATTAAACCATTAAGATTGTTGACTCTATATGGTATGATGCGCAAATCTGAAAGAATTCCAAGTACGCTATCAAAATATGATTTTGGTGGTCGTAACCAAAGAGATGTGATCCATCGGCCGAGATTGTGTCTTTATTGGAAAGACTAATATGGTTGGAATTAAATGAGCAATGTTGATAAGAATAATATCGCAAATTTCAATTATTGAAATTAGCATAACAGATTCGGTATTCAACATGCTTAAGTTAATTCAGACTTACTCACAAAATTATCGCTCGATAAGACTTAGTGTTTCGTACTTATGTATTGAAACAGAAAATTCTAAATAATGATTTAGAGTAAGCTATTTACACATATTAACCAAAAATGCCTCAAAGTTAGTGGGAGCGATATTGGGTTTGATGGTCTTTGGATATGATCCAAGAAATGATACGAATGTATCATTTTATAAGCATCAAGATTGAATAAGCATTTTGACAATATGCCTGTATTAAAATCAACTTTAGTTGTTTTAATAATCAATTTTGGATTGTAAATGATGTCTTTTATGATGAGTATAAAAGATATAGGGATTGTCCCAAAACGATATACAAGAGCACCCTATTAAAAAGAGAACATATAAGTTGGATTCCTTATGTATTAGCAATAGGAATTATCATACAGGTTATGTTGTGTTTGATATTGTGTTTTGTTTATGTATTTGATACATGGAGCAAATACAAAATCCAAATTGATATCACTAAATGGTTGTTTGAGGTGTTCTCGCGTATTTATGCAATACTAGAGAATTGTTTATAGAAACAACGAACTCATTATGATGGAACGTTTGGACACAAACTTTTATAAGTGATATTGAGTATAACATGTCAATGATAAAATTCAGGTTAAAATCTTTAATTTGAAAATGTTTGAAAATAAAGGTGATTGTGGTCGATTCAACGAAATGTTGAGAACGTTAACTTGAATAGCACTATAATAAACCAATGTATATAAATATAAATGCACAAATATATAATTGAGCCAAAGGTGATTCCAAATGTTGAGAATCCCATAATATTGTTATAAGATAACAATGTCATGAAATTGGTCATGATAGAACTTAGGGCTCACCAGAAGTCAAAAGACTTACATCAAATTGTTCCACATGATAAAGACAGTTTATAAGTGTCAGAGAGAGTTAATCGACAAAGTAGATAATTAAAATATAATAGCATACCCATTCACTAAGGGACTGACCTAATTGGTTTTGAGAAAACTGATTGGAGAAGTTAGAATTAGATTCCATAATTGACCCAAAGTGCAAGTGGGAGATTGATAGAGTTAGGGGTATACCCTAAGGGCAATTATGTAATTTGTTACATATATCTAACTCGTTAACCAATCTTGTTCGAAATAAAAGGTATTTTCTTCCTATTATATACTTGATATAATGTGATTATATTAATTAATTTACTTAATTAAAAGTCTATTTAATAGAAAAATCCATAAATGGTATATTTTGTGATAGTAGTTACAAAGTGTTGTAACCGTGAGTAATTTATCGCAACGAAACAAATATACCATTTTAAATGTTCCTAGTCAAGATGTATCGAGACTGGATATCGATGTATCTGTTGAGACTGGAGTACGTAACGCTCTCCAAACGTTGGGCAGTGTATTACTCATAACTGCTGGTGGCACCTAGGGGTTACGTACTAATAGTTATTAGATAACTATGGAACGACTCACTCGATAGTTTTTTGTTGGTTAATATAACTAAGGTCAAACAGAAAATATCGATGTGACTGATTTACACAGTTCTCTCGACTTGAGAATACTATGGGTCTTCAATATAAAAGCTCCGCTTTGATTACAGCCAAATCATGGCATGGCGTCCATCGAGTGACTATAGTTGAGTCGAGTGGAAGTATTGGAAGTGAAGCACTATTCAAGAGAGGATTCGTCTCCTTAGTTATATGCGGTTAGTATCACAGTCAACTAAAGTCAACTCAAAGTCATAGTCTCTGGCCCGAGGATTTCGGTTAATAATAATTGTTATTATTGAACCAAGGACTTTGTATTTATACTATAAGTTGAATGTGATGAGGTAGGAATTTTAACCATTACCAAATTCCATAAGTCCAAAGTGATATAGTTTTGACGAAGAGAATTGGTGTAAACAAATGTCATAAACGGGTAACGCTTATTAAACTAAAATTGGATTTTACCGAAAATTAGTAAGCGATAAATTTGGCCATAATGTCACACCACGTGCTAAGTGACGTGTGAATGTTAACATTAGAATAGTTCAATGTTAATCGCTGACCAAATTTACACCCAAGTGTTACACAGCCGAAATGATGAATTCCCTTAAGACCGAACGATTTAATTAGTTTATAATTGTTATAAATTAATTAATATTTATGAAATATTAATTATAAAATTTGAATATGATTTGAGAAATAAATAATGTTATATATATTTATAACAGTTATAAATATATCGATCGATATACAATATCGACAAGCGATTAAATTAGATTTAATTGCATAGTATTTTAGATTGAGCATAGATGGATTTAAGGTCGATCATTAGGGCTGCAAAATTTCGGTTTTGGGATGGTTTAGGGGTGGCTAAAACATAGTGAATTGGCTTGGAGATAATGGGTTGAGATCAGGTGAGAATGGGTAAAAAAGTTTTCCTCGTTTCTCTCTAATACAACCTTATATATATATATATATATAAATTAATGAAAAAAAACTTTTTATTTGGCCGCCATTACCTTCTACATTGCTGGTTAAAATATAGCTCTCAATCCACTTCAAAATTCTCAAATATATTTCAAATTAAAATAATATTATTCGATAGTTAGAGGTCGGTGATTCCGGACTAGCAATCTGACGAATCAAGAACAGTAAAAGGAATGAAAGACATTGCTTCAACGTGGATTCAAATGCATAATTAAATTGCTAATTTTAATTCATATTACAGTAAATAAATTATATTCTATGATCCTATAATGAACAATTTCATATATGTTTAAATATATTGCTACTATATGTTTAGTTAGGTGAGATTTTGTAAGTAGATGTGGTTGTCACAAATCACTTTGGTTATGTGCATAATTTGTTTATTATACTATTTGATTTCTGTATAGACAAATGTTGTTTATTGTACAAAATCAATTTTTATCATTAATAATTGTTTTATATATATTTATTAATAAATTCACATATATATATATATATATATTAGTGTATATTTCTCTTTCATAATAGCATATATGTGTATATAAGATATATATATGATTTAAAAAAATTAGTAAACTTATTTATATATAATATGAATTTAAAATTTTGAAAATTAATTATCATTAATATATTCATATTTTTAAATTAACATTTATTGGATTTTGATTTGTTTATTATATATAAAATATTTATTACATTAAAAATTCAATTTTATATTTTTATTAAATATTATATCATTCCAGAAACGTATAGAAAAAATTAAGGATTTTTTCAATAAAGTTTATTATTTTTAATAATTAATATTATGTTAGAAAAACTATTTATGATTTATTAAAAATAATAATTTAATTGAAAATTTCTTTAAAAAAATTTTGTAACCTTTCATTCATGATCCTAGAATTTATAAAATTTTAAAATTTGAATTTTTATTAATATATTATTGTATATTAAATAATTATTACCGAAATCAATGTATTTGTTTTTAGAAATAATATTTCAACTTTAAAAAATCTCCAGATTTTTTTCTAAGCTCTATTTTATGATCCTGGATTTTTGAAAATTGTAAATTTTGAATTTTCATCAAAAGATTATTTTATTTTAATTATTTATGGATGAAAACATTATTTTATTCATAATATATACAAATTAAAATACTAAAATTATTATGTTTGCAAAACTAAGTTAATTTGAATTATAAATAATTATTAATAATTGTTCTCTCTCTTTCTGTATATATATATATATAAATGTTTTATGTTCATATATTATATATAATATATTATACATACATGTGTGTGTGTGTTGTAACACATATACATGCACATATTTGGACAGCATACATGACATACAAAATAAGCTAATATGTCTATTGCGATGTAAATCTCAACATCTACATATGGGCATATTGTACCTTTCACGGATTATTATGTTACACATGCACTCACACATATATGTATATGGTACATTTATGTATAAACTAAATCAAATAAAATTAATTTCATATCTTAATATATTTTAATTTAAATAAAATAAATGATTTTATTTAAATGAAATTTAGAAATGTTCTAATTCAGTTATACTTCATAGGCCCAATAAAGATCCAATAGGGTAAAACTTTGAAATTTACCCATAACTTCCGCTGCGGGCTGGTCTAGTTCCAACATATACAACTCCTTGGAAAATGATATATTTCGAGTCTAATTTTTTTCCTTTCGTTTATTTTTTCAATTCTAGCCACGAAAATTGGATAAACACATTATAAATTATGTGTGGGATGAATTTTGTCTCATTTTAAGATCATTTGACCTTCAAACGAAAGATTTTAAGTCCAAATGTCGATGAATGACTATAAATTTGAGAATCAAGATTGACACCATAAATTTATTTACTTTTTAATTATGTTTTGGAAATAGGTTCAAAATATTTTGGATTGACATATGATTCGAAAAAATTATTTTTCTACCAAATATTTTATGTTATATGAATTTATAATGTTAAATACATTTAAAAATGCATAATTAATTACACAATGGTTAAAAAATATATTTAAATTCATAAAACCGCTACACATCATAAATTTCAGTATATGGATGGACAAGAAGTTGCATAGATTGGTTATTTGAGTTTGATTTTAAATATAGTTAAATATTAAATTACATAACAAAAGATTATCAAAAATATTAATTTAATGAATCACAAATCGTCATAAAATTGAACAATTGAATAAAAATACCTTCTTTAATTTTTAAGAATTCAATTGGTATTTTTTTAAAATTTCAAACTTCTATAATAAATAAGTGATAATATATATAAATTAAATTATTTAAAATAGTTTGTCGTCGAAAATGTCTTGACGGAGCCGTCGGAACTTTCCGTTGCTATTTAGCTCATTTATAATAGTGTTAGTTGTGGTGATCTTCGTGGTTGCTACCAACTGATTTTTCTTCCTTCTGTTTATTATTTTGAATTGATTTTTTGTTTTAAAATTAGCAAGCACTTTGGCGTTTAAGAATTTATACTTTGGTTATTTGTCATTTGTCACATTGAAGAATCATTCTTACTAATGTGTGAAATTAATCAACTTGCAAATGAATTATAAACATCCATGTGTTTTTATCTTCTCTCATGTTCTTTATTACAAGCTTTGGAAATGGATTTTGACATTAGTGTGTCACCATGAGGAAAAATTTTAGGGATCCCATTGCGTTAGAAAATTGACATCATAATAGTATCGCTAAAATTTAACGACGACATTGCGATAATGTTTTGCATCAGAAAAGATGCAATGTGTGACGTCACTAACGTCGTGCGATGCCAGTTTTCTTACGCTTTAGCGATGCCAAACTGATATTGACGCTCATTTATTGAAACTGGGCCCGCCCGCAGCGGAAATTATGGGTGAATTTCCAAACCTTTACCATATTGAATATATATTAGGTCTATGAAGTCTAATTTATTTTGAACATTCTTAAATTTCATTTAAATATAATCTTTTATTTTACTTAAATTTATAAAATGATATTGTATTATTTAATTTTATGTTATATTAAATATATGTGTGTATCACACACACTCACATATAGATATGTGCATGTGTAATATATCAATTCGTACAAGGTATAACATGCCCATATATAGATGTTAAGATTTACATCGCAACAAATACGGTAGCTCATCTAATATGCATATGTTGTTTAAATGTATATATATATTTTTTTTCTTTTATAATAAAATATTTGAATAATTATTTATATATAAATTAAATTTTTATTTATATATAATTTTGTATAAATATATGTATATGAACATAAATATATAATACTAACAAAATGTATTTATTGACTAACACATAAATAAATTTATATACTTAAAATATAATAAATAATTTTTTACTGTAATGTCGAAAAAAATACTTTTTAATTACATAAATTATTTTATTTAATATATATATATATATGTATAAATGTGTGTGTGTGTATGTAAAATCCTTATATTTATATGTATAATAAAATATGTATATTAATAAAATTATAAAGTAATATATATATATATATTGATCTGGTCATGCACATGGCTCATGATTTTTTCTAATTTTTAATTAATAAAAAATATATATGAATAAAACTGTTTAAAATTATTTAAAAATTAATAAGAATATTTTATTCGATACTAAAACAAAATTTTAAACTTCCATCAAAATTTAGATGAAAGTTTTGTAATTTTATAATTTATTATCCAATTTTATAATTTAAAAAAATTAAAAAAAATCCAATTTTAAATTTTTGATTTTAATTAATTAAATATTTAGAAATAAAATTAAAAATACTGTTTTTCATTTTCTATCGTGAGTTTAATATATATCAATATAACTTTATAAAATATAAAATAAATTTATGATAAATTTATCAATTTATATAATTATTTATATGATAAGATTTTTTGAAAATCACTTAAAATAATATATAAAAAATAATAAAAAATTCTTTTTGCCAAAAATAATATACTTGTTAAAAATTATATATAAAATAGTATTTTCATATTTTACATAACTATAATATAGTATTTAAATTATAAACTATGTAAATATATGTATATATTATATAAAATGTTTATTTAATTCTGAGCCATGCTATAAAGTGATGAATTTTCATAAAAATAATTTCGTTTTAAACATATATACATATACATACAACCAATCAAAATTGCGACAATATATCTTCATATTGGAATCATCGCCCAACTAACAATATTATATATATATAAATATAATATACATTATATGTATAAATTATGTTGATAATTAAATTAGAAATATACCCTGCAGCCAAAGCCCTTATAAGCACACCTTGAAATGATGATGTAAGCTCCTATAAATAATTTTCGATCCAATAGGGTGCTATTCCTTGAACCGTTGACCACTAGCTATCGAATAGCAACCGATTTGATTTGATTTGCACTTGAGAAATTAGGGAGATGGAAAGGAAAAATCGACCAGCAATAGATTAGGTTAGAGGCTCCAAAAGATTTCTAGCAAATGAGGGTAGAGATGCATAAATAGAGGAAAGGAATGAGAGAATTTGGGATCTCGTCTTTTACTCAATCTCCTTCCATCTAGGCCGTCCATTATCAAGCCTCTCTAACCCTAACTGTAGCTGCCTACAGCCCTTTATTTCAGCCGAAATAATTAGCCCCTATCATGGGTCTTAAACCCATTTAAAGCCTGATAAATATTTTGCATTTAAATCCAATTTAAACCCGTATAAATATTGTATATCAACTAATATATTTATAACTATTATAAATAAAATAATAATATTATTCAACAAATCAAAATCAAATTTTATAATTAATATTTCATAAATATTAATTAATTTAATTAATTAATAACAACTACAAATTAATTGAATCGATTAATCAAAGAAGAATTCATCATTTCGGTTGTGTGACTCATTAGGTTTAAATTTGGTCAGCGATTATCGAACCATTCAAATATTAACGTTCACTCGTCACTAAGTAGGCGATGTGACATTTTGGCCGAATATATCGCTTACCTGGTTTCAATAAAATCCAATTTTACTTTGTTAAGCATTAATCGGTTGTCACTATTATTTATACCAATTCACTTCGTCGAAACTATATCACTTTGGACTTATGGAATTTGGTAATGGTAAAATTCCAATATTGTCACTATCCAACATTATAATCCAAACACAAAGTCCTTGGTTTAATAATAACAATTATCATTAACTAAAATGCTCTCGCTAGAGACTTTGATTTTGAGTTGACTTCAGTTGACTATGATACTAACCTCGTATAACTGAGAAGACAAATCCTCTCTTGAATAGTGCTTCACTTCTAGTACTTCCACTTAACCCAACTATGGTCACTCTATGGACGTTGTGCCATAATTTGACTATAATCAAAGTAGAGCTTTCATATTGAAGATCAATAGTATTCTCAAATCGAGAGAACTGTGTAAATCAGTCACATCGGTATTTTTTTGTTTGACCATGGTTATATAACTGATAGAAAACTATCAAGTGACTCATTCCATAGTTATCCAATAACTATCAGTACGTAAACCTTTGCTGCCCTCAGTAGTCATGTGTAATACACTGCCCAACATTTGAAGAGCGATACATACTCCAGTCTCAACGAATGTACTGATATCCAGTCTTGATACATCTTGACTAGGAATATTTAAATGGTATATTTATTTTCATTGTGATAATGATTACAACACCTTGTAACTACTATCACAAAACATATCATTTATGGATTTTTTATTAAATATACTTTTAATTAAATTAATTAATTTATATAACATATTATATCAAGTATATAATAGAAAGAAAACCCTTTTATTTTGAACAAAATTAGTTATCGAGTTAGATATATGTAACAATTACATAATTGCCCCCAAAGGGCATACCTCTAACTTTATCAATTTTCTTGTCCAAGCTTTTAACATCATTAAAAAATTTAGTGATGCTATCACGTTACTAAAAGCGCATCAAAAAACCACAGATTTGTAATGATGATGTTTTATATCGAACTAGATTATTTATATAGCTAAGTTATATAACTATTTACATAATTACCCTTATGACATATCCTTAACTCTATCCATCTCCCACTTGCACTCGAGGCCAATTATGGAGCATCATGTCCATTCCTTTGATCAATCTAACTAAATTAGACTAAGAAGTGCCTTAGTGGATGGATCCATGATGTTATCTTTAGTATCTACTCTCTCGTTTATGTTCTCTCCATCACTAATAAACCGCCTTATCATATGAAGCTTTTGGAGGATGTCTCTTGATTTCTTGTAAGCTCATGGCTCTTTGGCAATCTATATAATCACATTATTGTCACAATGCAATAGAATTAGACCTTCAATGCTTAGGACCACTCTCAGCTCATTAATGAATTTGTGCATATTGTAAGGCAGCATACTTAGCCTCCATGGTTGAATCGGCCACAACTTCTTAATTGAAACTTTTTCAACTAACAACCCCTCTATTGAGGGTAAGCACTAAACATGAGATTAATTTATTATCGTCAATATCACTCTAAAAGCTTGAGTCTCGATACCCTTTCACAAGGAGTTCATTGTTTCTGTATATTAGAAACAAATCCTTGGTATTTCTTAAATACCTAAAGACAACCTTAAACTATCGTCCAATGATTTTCTTTCGGATTTAATTGATATCGACCAACGGCACGTAGTGCAAAAGCGATGTTTGATCTAGTATACGGCATGACGTACATAATGGATCCTATTTCCAAATCATAAGGAATCTAACTCATGTGCTATCTTTCTGCATCCGTAGATGAGGAGTCCTTAGAAAGGACAATTCCATGCTTTACATAAACATTTCACACTTGAAATTTTCCGTAGTAAATCGTCTTAGTGCAGTATCTATGTACATCGATAACCTTCTCAGTCTATCTCTATAGATCTTAATACCCGGTATGAAGGATGCCTCTCCTAAGTCCTTCATCGAGAAATTATTGCATAGCCAAGCCTTTACTTATTGTAACATGGGTGCATCATTACCAATCAGCAATAAATCATTAACATATAAAACTAAGAACATTGTATCACCATTCTATTTTTCCCACATACGTATGCTTCCTCAATGTGATGCCCTATTATTCTTAATATCTAAAATCAATGATAACCGTCATTGAAATATGCTTTCACACTAACCTCAGATATAACAAACAGTAGGTCATTGGTTGTACCATTCAAATCTAAAAAATAAACAAAAAGGAAAAACCTTGCAGCAGAATCACACAATAATATATACATACACACACACACACACACACACACACATATATATATAATTTTAGCAGATGAATACGATCCAAGACCCAATTCATCAAATAAACATCCACATTTTCATATACATCAATTATTATCAAATTTATAAATAATGCAACTCTAACACCTAGGAAATATACAGGTAAACAACCTATAGATGCTTCAGACATCCAAACCTCTTTTCCCACCTTTGCTTCTGCTTACGAACTTTACAAATATGTGGATATATAAAGTAAAAAGGAAAAGTGATCAACTATGTCTGGACTGCACCTAACCCCATACACCTCATCCTTAAGGGATCCATGAGCTATTCCATAGGAAAAGACTACCTACATACCCTTTTGGAATCAAGCCTATATAGTTATCTTTCTTGCTCTTCTCTTATATTGAATACTTGTTAACATATAACATTGCACAAGAATAGCAACCAAGCAACCAGTATAAGCAGAAAACATCATATTCTACCATGCCACCACAACCACTCATCATAGATATGGGGAAATAATAATAATAGCAACACACAACCATTAAACATCTCATAAAATTTAATAATACTCAATGTCAACCCTAAACATCAAACAAATCAACAGTAAAAAATATCATTGGATACTAATCTCCCATCGCTAGTAACACAACTTCAGTAACACGAATGCAAGTATAAACCGACCAAATACGTACTAACCACTCCATATTAGTAACACAACCATCAAACTCATCAAATGTGTACTAAGTACTCTATTTAGTAATACAAACATCTATGCCTCAACAAAACCAAAGTTAACTACACAACATCTGTGTGGTAATGGTGGTAAAATATCACATAACTCATCCTAATGCGATTTCATCTCCACATAACAAACATATATGATAATTTTAAATAATGATGAACCATATATGTCATAAAAATACAAAGTAATGTATTTACATCTTTTGTTTCTACTTAAGTATTAAATCATCTTACTATTATTATAAAAAAATACATTTATTTTATCTCAAAGCAATAATAATTTCCTAAAACGGTAATATACTTCAAAAATCCTTCATTATACTTTTATTACTTCAGATATCTCAAAACATCGTTATTTAATCAATAATAGTAATTTACATATTCAAAAACAGGAATATTAATAATTTACATTAAAATAATAATATATACTCAAATCTTTTTGTTATCTTTCACAACTAGTTTTTTTACTATTTTATTAAAAAATAATAATATTTTGCTTTAAATCTCAAAAATCCTTTTATTACTATTTATCACCAAAATAGAAACAACCTAACCAAAAATACCTTTTTTATTATTATTATTACTATTGCTATTATAGTAAAAATATCTCTTATTTCTATTACTCAAATAGCAATTATAATAATAATAATAATTTTCCATAAACTTCATAAAAGTAGTCGTATTATTATTTACTCAAAAAATAAGATAGTTTTTCAAAAAGATTGTATTATTATTTATTAAATTATACATCAATAAGTAATAATAAATTGTCCTAATTTACTTTAAAATAGATTTTTCATTGTTATTTATGAATTTACCTAAAAATTCATAAATGCTAACTTAACTTTTCACATAAATTTCAGTACAAATTGTTAAATCATAATTACCCACAAATATCACTCAAAGTTTATAAATAATCTTATTTTCCCAAAATCATACATTTTTATTTATTTTAAAGTAGTTACTAACTTTCATCAAATCTATGAATAATTACAAACATTCATACCCAATAATGCAACAACTAACAAATAACAACCATAACAGATCACACATCATATAAATAACATCATAATAGTCGAACAATCATAAAATGGGCATATCATGTATCATAAATGTACATCAATATCGATGATTAAAATATAAATACTTACAACCATTGAATTCTACCAACGCGCTTTCTCAGCTTCAAAATCTAGTAAACTATATGTCAAATTATTCAAAAATTTTCCATGACTCCCATGGAACAAACCGCACATGAAATGAAGGTCATATGCAAAAGATATGTTGATTAGAATTTCAAAGGGTTAATTTGCAATTAATAAAATCATGAAAGGTTTAGTGGTATACCCTATGGGCAATTACGCAATTTGTTACATATATATAACTCTGTAGTCAATCTTGTTCATAGAAAATGTGTTTGTTTTCATTTATATACTTTCTTATATTGTGATATAATTAGTAACTAATTTAAAGTATATTAGTAAGAAATCCTTAAATAAAATGTTATATGATTGTAGTTGTAAATAGTTGCAATCTTGAGTAATTAATCACCAAATGAATAACATTCTTTTTTAAATATTTTTGGTCAAGATGTTTCGAGAAAGGATATCGATACATCCATTAAGACCAGAGCGTGTAACGCTCTCCAAATATTAGGTAGTATATTACTCGCGGTTGCTAGAAATACCAAGGGATAACGTATTCGTAGTTATTGGATAACTATAGAATGACTCGTCCAAGGTCTTATTGTTGGTTGTAACAACTAGGTCAAACATGAAATCTCAGTGTGACAATGTTACACGGTATCCTTGACTTGAGAATATTGTGGAACTTCAATGTGAACACTTCATTTTGATTAAAATGTGGTTCTAGTACAAAGTATTCACCTTTTATTGTCTTACAATGAGCTGTTTGGGGGTTTACAGTTTCATGTTCTATTTCACTTCCCAATTAGGTTGGGGAGGAAACAAAGAAAAAAGCACGAACATATGATTCTTGGGTTGCAAGCAAAGCGAGATTCGCCACTAAAGTAAATAGAAAAGCGGAATAAGAATGAAATAGAAGAGAGGCATGATGTCTTATCTCTTTATTGGGTTTACATGTTGGTTCATGTCCAACTACCCATGAGACAACTTCCGAACTCGTTAAATCATGGCATGGCAATCCTTCGAGCGACTACTGTTGGGTCTGAGTTGAATCATTGGAAGTGAAGCCAATTCAATAGAGAATTCATCTCCTCAGTTGTACGAGGTTAGTATTATGGTCAACTGTAGTCAACCTAAAGTCAAAATCTCTAGCCAAAGTAGTACGGTAATAATAAATGTTATTTTCGAACCAAGGACTGTGTTTTCGGAAAAATCAAGTTGATTGTGGATTATATTGGACCTTTTACCAACACCCAATTCCATATATCCTAAAGTGATGTAGTTTTGATGAAGAGAACGTGTGTACATTATCGTGACTAAAGGTATCGCTTAAGAAAATATGAAACTAAATTACACTGA
The DNA here is from genome assembly GCA_030737815.1 of Allium fistulosum. NCBI lineage: Eukaryota > Viridiplantae > Streptophyta > Magnoliopsida > Asparagales > Amaryllidaceae > Allium > Allium fistulosum. Next base: position 996,201,735 of record CM060907.1, read on the forward strand.
AAGGGTTTGTAAGCGATGAATTCAGTCAAACTGTCCTACCACTACTTACGGTGATGTATGAACATTAGAATTTGAATTGTTTAAATCCAATCATTGACTGAATTCACACCTCTGAGTCTCACAACCGTATTTAATTAGTTTATAAAATATTATAAATTAATTAACATCTAGGAAATATTAATTATTATTAGTTTATTTTATGTTTTGGGTGTTGTTATTAAATGCATATATATAAAATTCATATTTGCACGTAACGATATATGATACCGTTATACTTTTAAATGGGATTTAAATAAGAGATAATTACTTGAAGAGTTTCCTTGGAATTCAGCACCATAAATGGCAAAATATGGCCAACCACTCGAAGGGAGAGATATTAGTGGATTGGCTGAAAATTAAGGAGAAATTAATTAGGGAATTTTTGATAAAGAGAATTGGAAAGGTTCCATTCTCTCCATTAAAACAAATCTTCTGATTTTATTTCCTACCATTGTTTTTCTTTCTCCTCTATTTCATCCATTCATGGCCGCAAGTTCATGATCCAGTTCTAAAAAAGACAACTTTGAAACAAATCAAAACATTAAAAGAAAATTAGTAGCTATGTGGTTTTTCCATCTCTTGTAAAGATTAAGTGTTGATTCAAGATCTAGGAGAGATTTCCAAGTCAAAGTGTCATTCTTGGCCAGATTTGTAAGGTATGATCTAAATTTTATTTAATTTTTTAGATGTAGTACACTTACCAAAATTTTATATGTACATATTATCATCTTATCTTGATTTAGAATTAGTAATATAATTTAAACAACCTGTTAAATTATACGATCTGTTTTACCTTAACGAACTAAAATCAAAATTTACATATGCATAAAACTATTTTTTAGGTTAGGATTTTTTTAAATATTACCTATAGTAATATCCTAAACATTTTATACATAATGATTTAAATGTTTCTACTTGATTTTAACCAATCCTAAAACATAGAGTTTGTTGATATGTATTCGATTTGATCCATGCAATTTTGGTTTATAGTATCTTTGATTTTTTAAGAAAAAGAACAAATTATTATTATTTAGGATGAGATTTTACTTATATACAGATATATATTTATATGTATATATTTGCAAGTACATTAGAAAAGTTTAATGCGATATGGATGTATCTTTTGAATCAATTAGAAATTGTTTTGGCTTAATCATAATAATTGTCTATATATGTGCGTGTGTGTGTATTTATATTTTATATTGTTAAGGTATGTATTTTTACAAAAAAATTTATCTATAAATATTTTTGCATTGAACAATTTAAAATTAAGGCAATAATATATACGCACACATATATATGTATATGTATGTATGTATGTAGATATAGCAAATATATACATGGTAGATATAAATCTCAATATCTACACATGCATATATTAATCATGTTACGTTTGTTGTTTTTGTTGTATAAACATATTATTATTACATGTCATTTTGTATAAAAGTTAAATGTAATATCAATTGAATGTTTTAAAAGAAGGTGAAATCAATTAATGATGCCGCCTTTGTCATTTTCTTTTGAGATCTTGATATAATTATATCTAGATCTAATTTCATGCTTGTTACCCTCTTTAAATACCAGGAAATTATATTCACTATATGTTTCACATGTATGTTACACCATTTAGAAATATGAATATATTTGATATATTCGTATTTATTCAAATAACATTCTTAATTAACCTAGATTCAATTATTTAACAATAGTAATAAATTGTGATTTTATCAAAACCAACTAGATAGATCTAGGATTAAACATTAGATTTAATAGGCCAATTAAGATCCAATTACCGGGAATTGGAATCTATCCTTTCATCCCTAGCGAAACGGATTAGATCCTTCAAATCATACAGGATAAATAAAAAATTACCATCTCCCCGATTGATTTGAACCCATTCATCCTCCTATGAATGGATTTTGATCATCACCTAAGTCCATGCCATGCCACTAGAAGCCCCGCCAACACCACCATCGCCTCGCCCACGCCAGTCGCCGCCACCATCATGAAATCAGGGTTTTTCGACCCCAATTCACCAATTGCCAATGATTTCGACCACCATCGGCACAATTTTGACCACCATTCGACTCCTTACATCAAAGATCACCAACTCATGTCCCCAATTTGGCCAATCATCGCATTAATTGAAAACACCCAAATTCGCCTAAGCTTTACCATTGTTGATGTTTGACCATGATTCCCAGCCGAACAATACCTCTTTTCCTTAAACAAACTCTTGACGTCTCTTCGTCTTGTCAATACAATCAACTTGATATATGATTCAATGGTAATTGGACATTTTTTATTTTTGAATAATATTCAGTTAGAGAAAACTGCCTGCCACTAAAATAGGATTAAGAAAAATGTTGGGTTAGAGAACAGAGAGTGGTTTGGCGGCGGTTGTGGTTAAGGAAGACTCTTATTTATAGCAAAATTTTGGGCATTTTGGGTCTCAAGCAATTCTAGGCCCAAAAATACCCATTTCTTCGGTGTGTCCAAACCATAACTTATTATATATCAAAGTTCGTTTCTCAGTTATTCAAATGCAATGGAATTATCAAAATCCCAAAAAAGACAACTCTTCTCAAAATTTCCTTTCATCGTCAATTAATTTGAATGGTTATTAATAATTAATGTGTTAAATTTGCGAGTCGTACACTTTATCTTTTTACTAAAACCAAACTATTTGATTACCTTGTCAAAAAAATTATTCCAATTACTATATACTTGCTTAAGGCCATAGATTGACCTTAAGGGTCTACATGCCCTATCATTACTTCCACTAAGCTCAAAACTCTCTAGCTGTGACATTGAAACAGTCTTTTCTAAATCACTGTTTAGAAATGATATTTTAATGTCCATCACCCATATTTGATAGTCATAATAAGTAGTGATTACAAGTAAAATCCAAATTGATTTAAGCACGACGATTGGTGAAAAGTTTCATCATAATCAATATCTTTAATGCGATAGATACCTTTTATTAAAGACCTTGCTTTATAGGTCTCTACATTTCCATCGTTGCTAATCTTTTTCTTAAAGTTACAGTTACAGTCAATGGGTTTCACCTCTTTTGGTACATTCTCCAAACTCTAAACTTTGTTTTTATACATGGGATCCATTCCAGATTTCATCACATCAACCTATAAGGCAGAGTCTTTACTCTCTAATGATTATTGGTATGTAAGGGCATCATTGTCATGAATGATGCTATCCACATTCTCGTCATCGATGAGAAACTTGTAGTATCTTTATAGCGCACGAGATTACCTGCTAGACCTTTTAATAGGTTATGTATCTTTTATAGTTGTTGAATTACTATATATTCAGTTTATATGAAAGTTTCTTAAATGTCATCCAAGTCTATCTTATGGCCATTAATCTCTCTCGAGAGAGAAATTTCTTTTCCAAAAAAGTGGCATGTCTCAAAACAAACACCTTTTGTCCTTGGTATGATAGAATATTTTCCATTAGAATTTCACCCTATAAACCTACATAAATCCGATCTTACCTCAAGTTAACTAAGCCAGACAATCCCATATTTTAAGGTAATTAAGGTGGGGTTTCTTACCGGTTCATAACTCGTACAAGGTCTTAGGTATAGATTTAGATGGTATGTTATTCAGCTAATATGCCGCGATTTTTAGTGCATATCCCCAAAAGGAAAGAGGAAACTCAGTGTCACTCATCATCAACAAAACCATGCCCAACAAAGTTCAATTCCTCCATTTTGAAACATTGTTGTATTGAGGAGTATAGTGAGGAGAGAATTGGAAGAGAATCACATTCTTTTTTAGGTATTCTTCGAGTTCAATTCTAATGTACTTACCATCTCGATCATATAAAAGTGTTTTAATTTTCTTATTCATTAGGTTTTCTACTTCGTTCTCATATTATATGAATTTACCATAGACACATGAATTGTGTTTCATAAGATACACATATTCATATCTAGATAAATCATTAGTGGATGTAATGAAGTAAGAGGTTCCACTTTTAGTAGTTGTAGACATAGAACCATATACATCAGTATGTACTAGTCCTAAGAGTTTATCAACTCTTTTCATTGCTCCCATTAAATATGTACTTGGCCATTTACCTTTAAGAAACAAAGTACAAGTATCATATAATTTAGAACCAAATGATGGTAGAAATCATTGGTTTCTTAAGTCATTCAACCTTTCCTACTTATATGCCTTAGTCTGCAATACCAAACATAGTTGTTAATTATTTTAGGTGCATCCTTATTTGCGACAGCAAATACGTGATTATGATTAAGTATATAAATGAGAATACTTAAAGAACCAAAACAAATAGTTTTATTTCCCGTTGATAAGATTTTTTGTCTTACAACACTCATGTTGATGATGAAGTAATTATCGTACTAGTTACCTCAATGGTTTTGAATTAGAAAAATTAAGTGGTTTTGCCGTTAAGTAGTAATTATGTCACCGTATGCTTACACAATTAGGTAGTTGTACTTTAGCTATTTGTTAAAATGTCAAATCCCACTAATATTTAATTTTGATACAAACAAGGTGAGATTTGGTACTAAAACTAGGAAAGTAAATAACAAAATGCAGAAAATAGTAAAGAACACAAGGAATTTACATGGTTCAGATGTTAAGGAATCTTACATCCACGGGGAAATATCTCTTTCTTCCTTTATATTTTCTAGTATAGATTTTAATGGCAGAGAGTACAATAATTTCTTCTTTTTAAACCTTAAAAGTATCAAAAAGTGGAAAAGGGACCTTTCCTACTACGGTGATTTTTCTATTTATAGTATAGAGATGCACATGGTTGCCACTATCCTTCTCTTGCTATTGTGTTCCATTCATTGGATCATGCTAGGTATAATCTATCTGCATTGTCTGTCTGATGCACCCGTATTGTTGATGTGTCTTTGGCGAGAAGTTCAAGATAAAGGTGGGAGCCCTTGAATGCCTCTTTTTTTCCATGACGTACCGTTTTGTCTTCAACATTCTGTTTTGATGAAGTAACGAGTTGTGCCTTTGTTCTGTTTTGAGCACCTTTGGGATTTATGAGGTAGGCCCATGTTGTATGGAGTGTTTCACTTGTATGATACTGCGCTGAGATGGTTGTAGCTGAACTGCCTTCCCTAATTTGCTACGTTGATTTTGAGATTTGTGCTGGGGATGAGTAGCCTGGTTTGAGCTGCAATGCTGGTTTAACGTTGCTTGCACCTGCTCTGGCTTGCTCTTGGCATTAGGGTGTGCAAGTTATGGTGATTGGACGCATGCTTCTTTTCTTTTCTCTAACTAGTGTAGATCTACGGTGGAGTGAAGTTTAGGTAACCTTCTGTGGAGCTCTTGGAATGCTTTTGGTTCCTCGTAGTACTGCTCAAGAAGTCCTCCATAATTGTAGGGCGGATCTGTACTTAAAAGAGTTAGCATGCATAAGTTTTTAAGATTAGTAATCGGACCTAGCGAATCCTTTAGATGTAAAAAAGTTTTTCTCTGTTGCTATTCTATTTTTCCTCCTGCGTTTGTTACATTCTGAGGGTGGCGCATCCTTCACCACTTCATTCTGACAGCAGCGCATTACGTCGGTGCAAACCTGATAATTCCTCGGCCTGATTTATGAGCATAGTACTTCATCTCGTTGTGACTTCATGCTCTTTAGTTGTAGTTCTTTTAGTTGAAACAAAGATTACAGCTGCAGGCTAGTTCTCATGTTCTGTGACCGTTCTTATAGCTTTGCGCCTCATTCGGTTTGGTTTTAACACGGCTTTAAAAATATGGGTGTAACACTTGCCCCCCAAGTCTGCAGCGATTGCATGTCTATGTAGACTCGTTTTTATTTATTCTTGATCTTTGTATCCTATGAGTTGTTTTCTGGACGTTGCCTTTTATGTAAGCTTTGTCGTGCGCTTAGCATGGTCCGCCCTATTGTTTGCAGATAGGTCGTTCCCCTTTTTTGGTACTCCAACCTGCCTTTGCTCTTTTCACATTTTTTGATCACAGTTTTCTTGGAGTAACACACACTCCTTCATTCTTGTTTAGATGGAAACGCTTGCTCTTCAGCTTCACATCCATTTAATTTTTGTTTAGCATTACCGTTCTCATTGCCATTGTTGCTTATGTGTTGTATGGTCATTAAAACTATCGAACGATGGCGATGAGCTGTGAAAATTCATTTGTTTTTAGCTTAGCATCACCGTTCTTATTTCTGAGATTACTGTTGTTATTCATGTGTTGTGTTGCTAGTACAACTATTGAACGACGATGATGAGCTCTGGGAAGTCGTTTTTTTAGCTTAGCATCACCATTCTCATTTATGAGATTGTCGTTGTCGTTCATGTGTTGCATTGTCGATACAACTATCGAATGATGGTGGTGAGCTGTGAAAAGTTGTTTGTTCCTGCACTTGGACGGTCTTCCCCGCTATTTCGGGGAGGACTGAGGTTTGACTGTGAAGTCAGGTAAAGTATTTACTACCTTTTAAATCATGCGTATGGTTTTTTATACTGGTTCCAACTGTCTAGTATCCATATGTCCAATATGCTATGTTAGAAAAACTAACATTGAGGATTTTTATACTGGTTCAAGCCGTCAAATATTCCAATGTCCAGTTAGTTAGCTGAGGAAGCTGAGTTGCATTGTAAGCAGCTTTGTTTTGATAATTGGTTCGGGTAGTCTAATATCCCTACGTCTAGAATGATTAATTATCTATGTCAGATAATATCAATACAGAGAAATTTTTATATTGGTTTGGGTAGTCTGACATCCCTACATCTAGTTCATTGCATTATTACTTTATAATAATAATTACAATGTACATTACATAAGCAATGTAGATCATACAAAGTAAGGTATGAGGTGCTCTGAGTTCCAAGTCCTTAGAACTAGATTGTCATCAGGTCTTAATAGTGATATGCCCCGTTCGCTAAAGCTTCTGCTACGACTAATGGACCTTCCTAATTCAGACCCAATGCTCCATCTGTCGGATCCTTTGCGTTGGCCACTACCCTTCACAGTACCATATCCCATTTGCAGAAGTTTCTTTCCTTAAGCCTGGTGTTATAACTTGTTTCCATCCTTTGTCGACAGCCGATAATACATCTGCCTCATTCCTTCTTTCCTGAATGAGATCTAAGGCAGTTTCCTTCAGTTTCTTATTCTTTTTTGTTGTATATGATATTCTTCTGTATGATAGGACCTCTACTTCGATAGAAAGCATGGCCTCATATCCGTAGGTTAGTGAAAAAGAAGCATAGCCTATTGGAGATCTGGTTGAAATTCGATAAGCCCATAGTACTAAAGATAGTTCTTCTGCCCACTTTTCTTTAGTTTCTACAGCCTTTTCCTAAGCAAATTCTTGATGGTTTTGTTTGTATCTTCAACCTACCCATTGCTTGTGGGTGAGCAATTGAAGAGAAACGTTTTGTTGTGTTGTTCTTCTCACAAAGCTCTATGAACTCTTTACTTTCAAACTGGGTGCTATTGTCAAAAATGATCTTTTGGGGGATCTCGTATCTAGTGATTATGTTTCTCACTATGAAAGTGACTATCTTCTTTACAGTGATCGTGGCTAGGGGTTCTGCCTTTACCTATTTGGTGAAGTAGTCTATCGTCACTATGGCATAATTGGCTCCTCCCTTTGATATAAGAAGTGGTCCTATCATATCTATTCCTCATATATCGAATGGCCACGGGCTTGCAAGTGGGATGAGCTCATGGGATGGATGTTTGGGAATACTTGCAAATCGTTGACATCTATCACACTTCCTTACAAATTCCTTTGTGTCCTGAAATGCCAAAGGCCAATAGTAACTATGCCTTGGTACTTTTTTCACTAACTTGTTTTCCTTTGAGTGATCTCCTCATTGACCCTCATGTACTTCCTTTATAACATGTACTCCTTCTTCTTTGAAAATGCGCCTAAGATAAACGGTTGAATACCATCTCTTGTATAATGTGCCATCAAAGAAGGAGTAGTACGAAGCCTGGTATCTTAATTTTTGGACTTCATTCCTATTCGGTGGTAGGGTTCCATTTAGCAAGAATTGCTTGATGGAAGTCATCTGATTATTCTCCTCAGTTTGCTAAGGCGCGGGTTTAACCGAGGGCTATCCTCGAATTTTAGTTGTTTCCTGATCCTGTGTTTCTTGAATAGTGGCCCCCTGGGCTTGAGTCTGGACCAGTATCTGATTTGTTTTTGTTATGATTAGCTCTTCTTGATACCCAATTAATGCTCCCTTCATTTCATTAGCCACCTTGGAACTCGTAAGTTTTGCTAAGGAGTTGTTGTATGAGTTGTTTTCACATGGAATTTGTTCTATCCCAAACTATTCGAACTGCTCAAGTAACTACTTAGACAGTTCCACATATTTGGCTAAGGTTGGTTCCTTTGCTTGGTAACAGCCCTGCACTTGGTTCACAACTAATTGGGAATCACTGTGATTTCTAATGTGGGTTACCTTCATTACCTGGGCCATTCTTAAGCCTGCGAGGAGAGCCTCATATTCTGTCATATTGTTGGTTGCTTTGAAACCGATTTACATTGATCCATACAGTTTCTGCCAATTTGGAGTGATCAGTACATACCCAATCCCTGCCCTCTATTCATTTGATGCTCTATCTATGAATAGTTGCCAAAATGTGGGGTGACTAAAATTCAGCTGTTAGGGTGCACTATGCGATGAAATCTACAAGCGACTAGCCTTTAATTGCCTTTCTGAGACAATAGGTGATGCCATACTGACTAAGCTCCATCGCTCATTTTAATAAGCGACCTGATGACTTTGACTTTTGTAGTATCTACCTGAGGGGTTTTCCTGTGAGGACTTTAATGGGATGTGCTTGGAAATAGGACCGTAGCTTCCTTGTTGTAAGGAGCAAGTTGTAGGCCAGATTTTTAATGATTGAGTAGTTTAGTTCTACTCCTGACATTCGCTTTATTTTAAAGTAAATGGGTCTTTGGTCCCTTCGTCTTCTCATATTACTGCAGGCTGCAGCACTAACAACTTTATCAATTACTACTAAATAAATGTACAAGTTCTCACCTGTCACCGGTTTTGATAATATAGGAGTATTGACCAGATGATTCTTTAGGTTTTGAAATGCATCTTTGCATTCCTAAGTCCATTTGAAGTTTTGCTCTTTCTTTACTTGGTCGAAGAACGGGATGTACTTATCCATTGCTTTAGATATAGTCTTCCCAGTGCCGCTACCATGCCATTTAGACTCATCGGTTCCTTTGGCTTCTCTGTGATTCCCATTCCTCTTATGGCCTCAATCTTTTCAGGATTTGCTTCAATGCCACGTGCACTTACTATATACCCTAGGAACCGATAGAGTTAGGGATATGCCCTAGGGGAAATTATGTAATTTGTTACACATATCTAACTCGTTGACCAATATTGTTCGAAATAAAAGGTATTTTCTTCCTATTATATACTTGATATAATCTAATTATATTAATTAATTAACTTAATTAAAAGTATATTTAATAGAAAAATCCATATATGGTATATTTTGTGATAGTAGTTACAAAATGTTGTAACCGTGAGTAATTTATCACAACGAAACAAATATACCATTTTAAATGTTCCTAGTCAAGATGCATCGAGACTGGATATCGATGTATCCGTTGAGACTGAAGTACGTAACGCTCTCCAAATGTTAGGTAGTGTATTACTCATGATTGTTGGGGGCAATTAGGGGTTACGTACTAATAGTTATTGGATAACTATGGAACGACTCACTCGATAGTCTTCTGTTGGTTAATATAACTAAGGTCAAACAGAAAATATCGATATGATTGATTTACAAAGTTCTCTTGACTTGAGAATACTATGGATCTTCAATATGAAAGCTCCGCTTTGATTATAGCCAAATCATGGCATGGCGTCCATCGAGTGACTATAGTTGGGTCGAGTGGAAGTATTGGAAGTGAAGCACTATTCAAGAGAGGATTCGTCTCCTTAGTTATATGCGGTTAGTATCACAGTCAACTCAAGTCAACTCAAAGTCAAAGTCTCTGGCTAGAGCATTTCGGTTAATAATAATTGTTATTATCGAACCAAGGACATTGTATTTGGACTATAAAGTTGAATGTGGATGAGGTTGGAATTTTTACCATTACCAAATTCCATAAGTCCAAAGTGATATAGTTTTGACGAAGAGAATTGGTGTAAACAAATGTCATAAACGGGTAACGCTTATTAAACTAAAATTGGATTTTACCGAAAATTAGTAAGCGATAAATTTGGCCATAATGTCACACCACGTGCTAAGTGACGTGTGAACGTTAACATTAGACTAGTTCGATGTTAATCGCTGACCAAATTTATACCCAAGAGTTACATGGCCGAAATGATGAATTCCCTTAAGATCGAACAATTTAATTAGTTTATAATTGTTATAAATTAATTAATATTTATGAAATAAATTATAAAATTTGAATATGATTTGAGAAATAAATAATGTTATATATATTTATAACAGTTATAAATATATCGATCGATATACAATATCGACAAGCGATTAAATTAGATTTAATTGCATAGTATTTTGGCTTGGGCTTAGATGGGTTTAAGGCCCATCATTAGGGCTGCAAAATTTCGGTTTTGGGAAGGTCTAGGGGTGGCTAAAACATAGGGAATTGGCTTGGAGATAATGGTTTGAGATCAAGTGAGAATGGGTAAAAAGGTTTTCATCGTTTCTCTCTAATATAACCATATATATATATAATAATGATTAACCTCTTTTGGTCGCTATTACCTTCTACATTGCTGGTTAAAAAATAGCTCTCAATCCACTTCAAAATTCTCAAATATATTTCAAATTAAAATAATACTATTCGATAGTTAGAGGTTCGGTGATTCCGGACTTGCAATCTGACGAATCAAAAAAGAAGGGAAGTCATTGCTTCAACATGGATTCAAAGGCATCATTAAATTGGTAATTTTAATTCATATTACAGTAATTAAATTATATTCTATGATCCTATAATGAGCAATTTAATATCTGTTTGAATATATTGCTACTATATGTTTAGTTAGGTGAGATTTTGTAAGTAGATGTAGTTGTCACAAATTAGTTTGGTTATGTGCATAATTTGTTTATTATACTATTTGGTTTATGTATAAACAAATGTTGTTTACTATACAAAATCAATTTTTGTCATTAATAATTGTTATATATATATTTATTAATAAATTCATATAATATATATATATATATTAGTGTATATTTCTCTCTCATAATAACATATATGCGTATAAGATATATATATATATATGATTTAAAAAAATTAGTACACTTATTTATATATATTATGAATTTACTAATTCGAAAATTAATTAACATATATATATTCATATTTTTAAATTAACATTTATTGAATTTTGAATTGTTTATTATATATAAAATAATTATTACATTAAAAATTCAATTTTATATTTAAAAAAATATTATATCATTCTTGAAACATATAAGAAAATTTAGGATTTTTTCAATAAAGTTTATTATTTTTAATAATTAATATTATTTTAGAAAAACTTTTTATGATTTATTAAATATATTAATTTAATTGAAAAAAATTTCAGAATTTTCTGTAACCTTTCATTTATGACCCTAGAATTTTTATATTTTTAAAATTTGAATTTTTATTAATATATTATTTTATATTAAATAATTATTGCCAAAATCAATGTATTTATTTTTAGAAATAATATTTCAATTTTTAAAAATCTGCAGAATTTTTTTAAGCTCTATTTTATGATCCTAGATTTTCGAAAATTGTAAAATTTGAATTTTCATCAATTGATTAATTTATATTAATTATTTATGGATGAAAACATTATTTTATTCATAATATATACAAATTAAAATACTAAAATTATTATGTTTGCAAAAAATAAGTTAATTTTGAATAATAAATAATTATTATTCTCTCTCTTTATATATATATTTATCAATATATAAATGTTTTATGTTCATATATTATATATAATATATTTATACATACATGTGTGTGTGTGTGTTTTGTAACACATTTACATGCACATATTTGGACAACATATATGACATACAAAATAAGCTAATATGTCTGTTGCGATGTAAATCCCAACATCTACATATGGGCATATTGTACCTTTCACGGATTATTATGTTACACATGCACTCACACATATATGTATATGATACATTTATGTATAAACTAAATCAAATAAAATTAATTTCATATCTTAATATATTTGAATTTAAATAAAATAAATGATTTTATTTAAATGAAATTTAGAAATGTTCTAATTCAGTTAGACTTCATGGGCCCAATAGGGTAAAATTTTTGAAATCACCCATAACTTCCGCTGCGGGCTGGTCCAGTTCCAACAATGGTATTGAAGCCCAATAGCATATGCGGTCTAAATTAGTCGTATTAGGGCTATCTAATTAAGCTTGCCCACTTGGTACGGTGTTTGGAAAGGTAATGTCTAGGATTGGAATTGGGTAATCTAGTACCATGTCCTACCTGGTTACCGGCCTGACCCGAAAGGTAAAGTGAGCCAAAAGTTGCTCCTAATAGAGAAGGCCCAACTTAATTTAGGCCTTGGGCTAATTTTCAAAATCGTTTTGAAAATTAATGTTAAAGATTTTAAATTTAATAGTTAAATTTAAAATAAAACATGTTTATTATAAAATTATAATACTACATAAGTTTTCAAAATGATTGAAAATATTTATATAATAATTTCAAATTTTAAATTTATTAATAAGATTAATAAAATTAATTAATTAAATATGTTAATTAATTAATGCATATATGCATGTATTACAAATGTCGATTATGTTATGTTATTTTGAAATGTTTAAGATAACATAAGTATACATGTGTGTATACAAGATAAATTTTGAAATTAATAAATTTTAATAAAAATTGTTTAATTGAATAAATTAATTAAAGGTTAATTAATTAAATAAAATACGCTTATATATGTGTTACACTATAAAGGTTATAGTATACACTATAAATGTTATAGTAGATATGTCCAATATAAAAGTTATATTGGAATACTAATTTAAAATTAATTAAAGAGTTAATTGATTAAAATTAATTAGATAAGATTTAATTAATGATATATTATACGTAAGACTATCATATAAGTAATATGAAATATAAAAGTTATATAACAATAAATCTTATATGATATGTGTATAAACTAAATGTGGAACATTAAATAAACCAAAATAGACTTGAGAAATAAATACATATGTAAATGTACATATACCGTGATTTCTAATGTGTCTGACACTTGAATTGCTGGGGTATTTCATAAGAAATATATTATTCTAATCACTCAATATATATATTGAAGAATATGAATCTTCAATATAATGTTGTCCTCTACCATATATATATATATATATATATATATTAATAAATTACTTACATACTCCTTAGTTGTTGAGCAATACCAAGTTAGGGATGTTATGCGTAGTATTATTAATATATTGAACAGAGGAGGTAAGATAACTATATGTATTTGTTGAGCAAACTCAAGGTACATATACTATACTTAGGCCATCACGATATGGTAGGTATGAGTGAATAATCTCTTTCGATTTGTTGAGCAAACTCAAGGTCGAAATGAGATTAGAATAATGAAAAATGGGTTAGGAGTTGTATATGATACAACCAATAAGGAGTTATCCATCATTTGTGGGGTAATGATTTGTTGAGCAAACTCAAGGTTAGAATACCAAAACAAACGAGTCCTAACACCCACGAGTGAAGTTGTAAGACTTCTATGTTTCATCTTAGGGTTTGGCATAATATAAAAGATTAGTGGGAGCCTTATTAGAAAAATGAAATGGTAACATTTAACCTTTCTAATATTGTAAGAACATATGCTATATAATGTTATAATTATCTACAATGACAAATTTGTGCATTTAATATGATTGATAAAACGTTTGTTAATTAACATATATAAACAAACTGAAATGAAAGTTTAGAAATAGAAATATAATATATACTTACTAATAATTCTAATTGCATGTTATATAATTTTCTATACCCATGCAAGTGCCCAATTTAAACTATTTAATACATTCGTAAGTTGGTCACTTATATGTTTATTTGGTTTAGACCGTGTATTGCATTTTATGAGTTTTTGAACTCTAGATGCAATTCAAGACTATGGATATTTGATCCATGTACTTTCACATATAAATGTTATATGGTGAATAGTCATAGTTTGTGGGGTACAATATTTTGATGAAGTTGGTTCATTCGAAGTAAGCCAATAAACAGTATTTTAAGATCATGTATTCAACTTGAATGATTTCAAAAGGATCATATTGTGTTAACGTAAAACAAGACCATAAACTACGAGATACATCTAAGAACTCGATCGTTGAAATGTCATCTTGATCGGTTTACATAAAGTCCAACATATTTGATGTCTTAAATGTTAAGAATAATCGAATGCGCTTTTGTAAAAGGTTTGTTATGATATTGTAGTAAGGTTTTCTTTTGAATAGTTTGACCATTTGAAAGAAAAACGAATGTATAAGAATAGATGTAATTTAAGGTAAAGTTGGAATGAAGAGAATGAATAGTCACTTCTGCTTCATAGAGAAACATTGGAAACAAGAATTGTAATAATAATCGATACTTAATATTGGAATATGAAATATGATTTTTATTCCAAAATGTACTTTCATATAGAAAATTGTTTTCTATAACTTTTATTTCTTTGAATTCAAGATATTTGATCAAAGAACTCTCCTCTCTAACTAGCTGCAGCATATGAAATAAGTAAACAATATTAACAATATTAAGTGAATGGTGGACCTCTAAATTTAGTACGCTATTATAGTAATGGAAGAAATAGTGGAAACATGCCATATAGCACTTAATGATTGCATCAAATTACGAAAATTGTTTTCGTAAAATGTACCGAACATTATTTGTGAAATAATGTTTATTTTTTGTATTGACTGAAAAATAGATATAACTATATTTCAATATGAGTATTATGAATATTCATTATGAAATAGAACTATATTACGGAATTTGTTTTCATAGTAAAAGTGATGCAACAAAAAATACATATGTGTCTAATATTATTTACAGTTGTTTTGGAATTATAGACTAAGCTGTAGTTTTGAGAAATAATTTTACTATATGATTATAAATCATATGATACAGGTTAATTATATCTCAAACAATTATTGGCTATGAACCCATTCAGTGGGAGCATCATAAGAGTTGATGGACTCTTTGAATTAATACATATTGATGTATGAAATCACAAGTCTATTAATACCAAAAGGTTTCCACATACTTTGTTATATTCATCGATGATTTATTACCAACATGTACAAATGTATTGGATACATGTGTAGTAAGTTTATGATAAAATCATAGAATATAAAAGAAAAGTAAATAAAATAACATGCAATAGAATAAAATGAATTGATTTGGTTGAATAAGTGAGTATATTGGAAAGAATTCCAAACGTACCTAAAAATGAATATAGATTCAATCTCAAAAGTCACTCCTCCATGTGATATATAATGATGCATCGATAAGGAGTAATCTGACATTGTTGGACAATTTACGAATAATTGTGAGTGAAGTTGAGTTAGTTTCTTTCTATAAGGTCATGTACTTAAGAGTAGTACACAAGGTTGATATTATTTCGTCTAAACAACAGTTTACAATATCATACAAGATAAGGGTTTGTAAGAAATTCCAACATATCCTAGGTCAAGGAGTTGGTAGGATGTGCGAGTCGAATGATTGCACGTAATAATTGTCCATGAGGGATCTTGTATGAATCTCCAAAAAGTATTTTAGTAAGGTCTGTCATCAAATGACATATTTATGTTTTGAACATAATTTTTATAAACTAAAATTAGTTTTATAAATAAAAAGGTTCATAAAGCATTTATGAATCCCTATTCTATTTGCACTAAGAAACAATTGTTGTTTCAAGATGTATCAACTTCATTATGAAGGAATTTCTTTGAGAAATTTTTGGTAGTTAAATGGTATTGGATCCAATCCATAGATAGAACTGATTATATGAGATGAAGTGGAATTAACTAACCTAAATGAACACATAGCATTAGAATGTCTAATAAGTATTCTCGTACATCGAAGAGAAACTATGAGTTTCTTATTAATGTCGAAAATATACATTACCCTCGGTTGTTTAATTAAACCATTAAGATTGTTGACTCTATATGGTATGATGCGCAAATCTGAAAGAATTCCAAGTACGCTATCAAAATATGATTTTGGTGGTCGTAACCAAAGAGATGTGATCCATCGGCCGAGATTGTGTCTTTATTGGAAAGACTAATATGGTTGGAATTAAATGAGCAATGTTGATAAGAATAATATCGCAAATTTCAATTATTGAAATTAGCATAACAGATTCGGTATTCAACATGCTCAAGTTAATTCTGATTTACTCACAAAATTATCGCTCGATAAGACTTAGTGTTTCGTACTTATGTATTGAAACGTAAAATTCTAAATAATTATTTAGAGTAAGTCGTTTACACATATTAACAAAAAATGCCTCAAAGTCAGTGGGAGCGATATTGGGTTTGTGAGTCTTTGGATATGATCCAAGAAATGATACGAATGTATCATTTTATATGCATTAAGATTGAATAAGCATTTTAACAGAAATATCAAATAGTTTGATTTTCAATCAAAGTGCAAAGGAAGCGTGTGTTCATAAGAAAGAATGTTAAAAGGTACATTGATATTTCTAAACTATAAGTAAACAACTCGTGGTTGATTTTAACAATATGCTTGTAATAAAATCAACTTTAGTTGTTTTAATACTCAATTTTGGATTGTAAATGATGTCTTTTATGGTGAGTATAAAAGATATAGGGATTGTCCTAAAACGATATACAAGAGCACCCTATTAAAAAGAGAACATGTAAGTTGGATTCCTTATGCATTAGCAATAGGAATTAGCATACACGTTATGTTGTGTATGATATTGTGTTTTGTTTATGTATTTGATACATGGAGAAAATATAAAATCCAAATTGATATCACTAAATGGTTGTTTGAGATGTTCTCGCGTATTTATGAAATACTAGAGAATTATTTATAGAAACAACGAACTCGTTATGATGGAACGTTTGGACACAAACTTTTATAAGTGATATTGAGTATAACATGTCAATGATAAAATTCAGTTTAAAATCTTTAATTTGAAAATGTTTCAAAATAAAAGTGATTGTGGTCGATTCAATGAAATGTTGCAAACATTGACTTGAATAGCGCTACAATAAACCAATGTATATAGATATTAATGCACAAATTTATAATCGAGCCAAAGGTGATTCCAAATGTTGAGAATCACATAATATTTTTATAAGATAACAATGTCATGAAATTGGTCATGATAGAACTTAAAGCTCACTAGAAGTCGGAAGACATACTTCGAATCGTTCCACATGAGGCAGTTTATCAGTGTTAGAGAGAGTTAATCCACAAAGTAGATAATTAAACCATAATAGCATACCCATTCACTAAGGGACTGACCTAATTGGTTTTGAGAAAACTGATTGGAGAAGTTGGAATTAGATTCCATAATTGACCCCAAGTGCAAGTGGGAGATTGATAGAGTTAGGGGTATACCCTAGGGGTAATTATGTAATTTGTTACATATATCTAACTCGTTGACCAATCTTGTTCGAAATAAAAGGTATTTTCTTCCTATTATATACTTGATATAATGTGATTTATTAATTAACTTAATTAAAAGTATTTTAATAGAAAAATCCATAAATGGTATATTTTGTGATAGTAGTTACAAAGTGTTGTAACCGTGAGTAATTTACCACAACGAAACAAATATACCATTTTAAATGTTCCTAGTCAAGATGCATCAAGACTGGATATCGATGTATCCGTTGAGACTGGAGTACGTAACGCTCTCCAAATGTTGGGTAGTGTATTACTCATGACTGTTGGGGGCACCTAGGGGTTACGTACTAATAATTATTGGATAACTATGGAACGACTCACTCGATAGTTTTCTGTTGGTTAATATAACTAAGGTCAAACAGAAAATATCGATGTGACCGATTTACACGGTTCTCTCGACTTGAGAATACTGTGGATCTTCAATATGAAAGCTCCGCTTTGATTATTGCCAAATCATGGCATGGCATCCATCGAATGACTATAGTTGGGTCGAGTGGAAGTTTGAAAGTGAAGCACTATTCAAGAGAGGACTCGTCTCCTCAGTTATATGCGGTTAGTATCACAATCAACTCAAGTCAACTCAAAGTCAAAGTCTCTGGCCAGAGCATTTCGGTTAATAATAATTGTTATTATCGAACGAAGGACTTTGTATTTGGACTATAAAGTTGAATGTGGATGAGGTTGGAATTTTGACCGTTACCCATTTCCATAAGTCCAAAGTGATACGGTTTTGACGAAGTGAATTGGTGTAAACAAATGTCACAACCGGGTAATGCTTATTAAACTAAAATTGGATTTTACCAAAAATGAGTAAGCAGTAAATTTGGCCATAATGTCACACCACCTGCTAAGTGACGTGTGAATGTTAACATTAGAATAGTTCGATGTTAATCGCTGGCCAAATTTACACCCAAGAGTTACACAACCGAAATGATGAATTCCCTTCAGACCGAACGATTTATTTAGTTTATAACTGTTATAAATTAATTAAATTAATTAATATTTATAAAATATAAATTATAAATTTTGAATATGATTTGAGAAATAAATAATGTCATATATATTTATAACAGTTATAAATATATTGATCGATATATAATATCAACAAGCGATTAAATTATATTTAATTGCATAGTGTTTTGGCTTGGGCTTAAATGGGTTTAAAGCCCATCATTGGGGCTGCAAAATTTTGGTTTTGGAAAGGTCTAGGGGTGTCTAAAACATAGGGAATTGGCTTGGAGATAATGGGTTGAGATCAAGTGAGAACGGGTAAAAAGGTTTTCCTCATTTCTCTCTAATACAACCCTATATATATATATATATATATATATAATAACGACTAACATTTTTTGGCCGCCATTACCTTTTGCATTGCTGGTTATAACATAGCTCTCAATCCACTCCAAAATTCTCAATTTTTTTCCAAATTAAAATAATACTATTCGATAGTTAGAGGTCGGTGATTCCGGACTTGCAATCTGACGAATCAAGAACAGTAAAAGGAAGGGAAGTCATTACTTCAACATGGATTCAAAGGCATCATTAAATTGGTAATTTTAATTCATATTATAGAAATTAAATTATATTATATGATCCTATAATGAACAATTTCATATCTATTAAATATATTATTACTATATGTTTAGTTAGGTGAGATTTTGTAAGTAGATGTAGTTGTCACAAATTAGTTTGGTTATGTGCATAATTTGTTTATTATACTATTTGATTTATGTATAGACAAATATTGTTTACTGTACAAAATCAATTTTTGTCAGTAATAATTGTTTTATATATATTTATTAATAAATTCATATATATATATATATTAGTGTATATTTCTCTCTCATAATAGCATATGTGCATATATAAGATATATATATATATGATTTAAAAAATTTAGTACACTTATTTATATATAATATGAATTTACAAATTTGAATATTAATTATCATACATATATTCATATTTTTAAATTAACATTTATTGAATTTTGAATTGTTTATTATATATAAAATAATTATTACATTAAAAATTCAATTTTATATTTTTTTAAAATATTATATCATTCCAGAAACGTATAGAAAAAATTTAGAATTTTTTCAATAAATTTTATCATTTTTAATAATTAATATTATTTCGGAAAAACTGTTTATGATTTATTAAAATAATAATTTAATTGAAAAATTCTTCAAAAATTTTCTTAACCTTTCATTCATGATCCTAGAATTTCTGAAAGTTTAAATTTTAAATTTTTAATAATATATTATTTTATATTAAATAATTATTGCCGAAATCAATGTATTTGTTTTTAAAAATAATATTTCAACTTTGAAAAATCTCTAGATTTTTTCTAAGCTCTGTTTTTTTATCTTAGATTTTCTAAAAATGTAAAATTTGAATTTTCATTAATAGATTATTTTATGTTAATTATTTATGGATGAAAACAATATTTTATTTATAATATATACAAATTAAAATACTAAAATTATTATTTTTGCAAAACTAAGTTAATTTTGAATTATAAATAATTATTCATAATTTTTATCTCTCTTTCTATATATATATTTATCTATATATAAATGTTTTATGGTCATATATTATTTATAATATATTTATACATACATATGTGTGTGTGTCTATATTTTGAAACACATATACATGCACATATTTAGACAACATACATGATATACAAAATAAGCTAATATGTCTGTTGCGATGTAAATCTCAACATATACATATGGGCATATTATACCTTTCACAGATTATTATGTTACACATGCACTCACACATATATGTATATGATACATTTATGTATAAACTAAGTCAAATAAAATTAATTTTATATCTTGATATATTTGAATTTAAATAAAATAAATGATTTTATTTAAATGAAATTTAGAAATGTTCTAATTCAGTTAGACTTCATAGGCCCAATAAAGATCCAATAGGGTAAAAAATTTGAAATTCACCCATAACTTCCGCCGTGGGCTGGTCCAGTTCCAACAGGAACTTGCCTGACTGGATGGTAAAGGTGCATTTCAAAGGGTTCAACTTCATATTGTATTTCCTTAGGACTTCAAATGTTTGCTCTAAGTCTTGGATGTGGCTTAATGCTACCTTGGACTTAACCAATATGTCATCTACATATACCTCAGTGTTCTTTCCATTTTGTTTTACAAACATCATATTAACTAGCCTCTGGTAGGTTGCCCCCATGTTCTTGAGCCCGAATGGCATGACCTTGTAGCCGTATAATCCTTTATCTGTTACAAAACTAGTATACTCTTGGTCTAGCTCAAACATAGCTATCTGATTGTATCTTGAGTATGCATCCAAGAACGAGAGCAGTTCATGTCCACTGGTTGCAGCCACTAATCGATCAATTCTGGGTAAAGGGAAGCTATCCTTCAGGCAGGCCTTGTTAAGGTTGGTATAATCAATGTAGGTTCTCCATTTTCCATTGCGTTTCTTTAGCAGCACTGGGTTAGCGATCCATTTTGAATAATATACCTCTCTGATGAATCCATTTTTTTCAACTTTTTGACTTCTTTATGCAGGGCTTATATCCTTCTTGATCTAAGGTTCTACTTTTTTGTTCGACTAGATGGACTCTAGATCGATGTTCAGCACATGACAGATGATGGTTGGGTCTATCCCTACCATGTCTGAATGAGTCTAGGCAAATACATCTACCGATCTCTTCAGGAAGTCTATCAGCTCATCTCGGGCATCTGCACCAAGGTTCTTCCTATCTTCGATACCTTTGTGGGGTCACTTGGATTTATTTGTACGTCATCGAGATCATCTATTGGCTCTAGTTATTTGATGCCCCTAATCTTGGATCTATTTCACTTTCTGTTTCCTCTTTTGGTGGTGAGTTCACTGAGGATGCTTGTTTCTGGGCTTCTTCGAAGAAGTGTTACGCATAGACTAAATTATACTCATCAGTGCCGATCATGTGCATATATTTCTTTTTTCCTTCTTCATAGAATTCTAGGGAGCAGGATTACTTGCCTCGGCGTTAGTTTGGGTATCTAGTACCAGTGCGGTTTTATGAGCTAGCTTGACTTCCTTTTTGTTATTATCATTACAAATAATTTTATTGCTAGAGTTAAGAGTTACATTGTATAGGTCCCTAGCTAGAAATTGTTCCCCTCTCACTGATCTTATCCCAGCAGGAGTATTGAATTTCATAAGTAGGTCTTATTGAGAGATGATTGCCCCTAAGTCGATCGGAGCGGATCTTCCTAAGAAAGCATTTTATTGTGATGGCTAATCAATGATTAGGAAGATTGCGTAAAATGACTTATGTAGAGGGGTGGTACCAGCTCTAACAAGAAAACTGTTAACCCTATTGGGACAGTGGCAGTATTATTGAAACCATAGATCGGTTCAGGGTTGGGTTTCAGGATCTTTGATGGTAGTTTCATTTGATCATATGCAGACTTGAAGATAATGATGAACGAACTTCCAGAATCAACGAAAACTTTCTTCATAGTGCAATTTGACATCTACATTATAATAATGAGTGGGTCTTGGTGAGGGAAGACAACTCCCACCGCTTCAGCTGCCATGAATTTTATCTCTAGAGCAGGCTTTTGTTTGACATGGAAAATTGACTTCTGTTGGACTTTCGCCTCCTGCACATACCTTTTTTTCCTTTCTACTCACAGCCGCAGGGTGTGGCCCCTCATGGATTGATGCTATTACATTAGAGGGTTTCCCAACTTGGTTCTCATTTGGGTTAGGAGTCAGATGTCATGTTCTGCCTTGGCCATTATTCTTCTGAAAGCTGCCTTGGTATCCTTTCTGAATCAACCTCTCTATTTCATTCTTCATATGTCGGTAGTGGTCGGTATGATGGCAATTGGCTCGGTGGAAGCGACAGTATGCCCCTCCTCGGTTCTACTTTGGTTTCTTCCCTTTGTTAGGCACGTTGCAAGCAAGTTCTGTCTTGGTCATCTCGTATATCTAACCAGTAGTGCAACTAAGGGGCGTTTCTGCTGTGAAGCTAAGTTCCTTTTGTCTCTTTGTTGATGGGTGATATCCTTCTGCCCCCTTTACTTATCATAGCTGGGGGCAGAAGATTTCTGAATCTATGAGGTGGAACTAGCTTCTTCCATTCTAATATAGCCGCTGGCTCTTTCATGGAAAGCTTTCATGCTGTGACATGGCTTTTTGATGTCCTTTTTCCATATTAATGTCCCCATTCTGACCCCTGCATCGGCCGCCATCGGTAATGCTCCTTCATCGCTTGCTCTAATCCTGAGAGCCTCAGACTTGAAATGCTTAATAAAATCGCGCAGACTCTCGTTCTCGCTTTGTTTAATGTAGGACTTTGTGTTTACATTAAAGGAGTCTTCTCTCCCTGAATTGAATTGTCTTTGAAAATTAATAGATGGCTATCACCAAGAGTGGACCTCCCCTGACCCAAATCTCCTAAACTATCTAGCTACAGCTCCAATTAAGTAAACCAGGAAAAGTTTACATCTAGCCATCATTCCTACTTTCAGAATGTCTATGTGGTATTCAAATATACAAAGGTGATTGTCTAGATTTGTAGTCTCATCGAATTTGTCAATCAACGGGGCCTTGAAGTTGTCAGGGAAATCTGTTTCGATGATAGTCTCATTCAATGGGGAAGATCCTTCCTCCCTAATCTTCTCCCCGGTTCTCTATTAGCAAAGTTTAGCCAACTGCTCTACATGGGCCTTTAGTTGGCAAAATTTTTCTTCTCTGGGGTCTGACTGTGACGATTCATCCTTGAATGGTGAGATGGCATCATACTCTTCCAAAGTAGATTCAGTTTGTTTCCTAAGTAGTAGAGGGTTAATATTAGCGGGTTTTGTCTTGATTTGTGGATTGGTTTGGATCTTGCCTTTCAGCTTCATATCGGTTTTAAGCCAGTGTCACCGTTCCCATCTTTGGAAGTACCATTACCATTCCCTTGTTGAATAGTCAGCGCAGTAGGTGAACGGAGGCGATGAGCTATGCACCGAGGTAGATAGGATGGTCTTAGGACAGTATGTTGGTCCACGATTTTCTCTAGCCTTTCCATACATTGGTTAATCTGGCTTGTAAAAGTATGAAGTGTGGCAAGGATTGGATCCTGTATAATTTCAGTTGAAGTTTGCTCCTCAACTAGGTATTTTGAAATCATGGAAGTTTTTTGAGGTCTTTGAAGCTATATGCAGTAGTTCTTGAGTAGGAAGATTGGATGAATCGATGGAGTTCATGGTGTATAAAGAAGTTCAAGTTTGCTGGAAATCAAAAATGGGGAATGGAGGTTCAACCCCTCCTTCTAGCACCAAAGATGTTGATAAGATTTTTTTTGTCTTACCACACTCAAACCGATGATGAAGTAATTATCGTACTAATTACCTCAATGGTTTGAATTTGAAAAATTAAGTGGTATTAAATTTGTCGTTAAGTAGTAATTTTGTCGCTGGATGCTTATATAATTAGGTAGTTGCACTTTAACTTTTTGTTAAAATGTCAATCCCACTGATATTTATTTCTGATACAAATAAAGTAAGATTTGGTACTAAAAACTAGGCAAATAAATAATAAAACGTAGGAAATAGTAAAGAACATAAGGAATTTACGTGGTTAGAATGTTAAGGAATCCTACAACCATGCGGAAAATTCTCTTTCTTCCTTTATATTTTCTGGTACAGGTTTCAATGGTAGAGAGTACAATAATTTCTTCTTTTTAAACCTTAAAAATATCAAAGAGTGGAAAAAGGTCCCTTTCCTACTATAGTGCTTTTTCTATTTATAGTATAGAGATGCACACGGATTGCCAGTATCCTTCTCTTATTGTTGTATTTTAGCCCTTGGATCCTGCCAGGTGTCATCTATCTGCATTGTTAGTTTGATGCACCAGGAATACTGACATGTTTTTGCTGCTTAGTTTGAGATGAAGGCGGGAACTCCTAAAATTGAAGCGGGAATATTTGAAATTGGAGGGGGAATATTTGAAATCAAGGCGAGAGACTTCAAATTGAATTAGCTTTGCATATGAGTCCTTGTGAGGGGAACTATCTGCACTACCACTTTCTTTCCAAGGTGAGTCGTTTTGCCTTTATCGTTTTGTTTTGATGAAGTAATGATCCGTGCCTCTATTTTGCTTTGAGCGCTATTGGGATTTATGAAGTTGGTCCAAGCTGTCTAGAGTGTTTCACTTGTATGGTGTTGCATTGAGATGGTTATAGTTGAACTGCCTTCCCCTAATTTGTTGTGTTGATTTTTGTATTTGTGTTGGGGATGAGTCGCCTAGTTTGAGCTGAGTTCTAGTTTAATTTTAGCCTGCTCCTGCTCCTGCTCTGGCTTGCTCTGGCCTGCTCTTGGCATGAGGGTGTGCAAGCTATGGTGATCAGATGCCCACTTCTTTGATTTTCTCTAACTAGCGTAGATCTGCAGTGGAGTGAAGTTTGGGTAACCTTGTATGAAGCACTTGGAATGCTTTTGGTTCCTTGTGGTACTGCTCAAGGAGTCCTCCATAACTGGAGGGCAGATCCATATTTGAAAGAGTCGGCAATGCATAAGTTCTTAAGATTAGTAATTGGACCTAGTGGGTCCTTTAGATGTAGGGTAGTTTTCCTCTGTTGCTATTCTCTTTTTACTCCCGCATTTGTTGCATTCTTGGGGCGGCGTATCCTTCACCACTTCATTCTGATGGCAGTGTGTTACATTGGCATAGACCTGATATTTCCTCGACCTAATTTATGAGTGTAGTACTTCATTTCATTGTGACTTCATGCTCTTTAAATGTAGTTCTTTTAGTTGAAACAAAGATTGCGGCTGCAGGTTAGCTCTCATATTTTGTGGCAGTTCTTACGGCTTTGCGCCTCATTCGGTCTAGTTTTAACACAGCTTTAAAAATATGGGTGCAACATTACCGTAATAAATATTCATAATATCATCATTACAAAACAAAACTATATCTTTTTACTGTCAAATGGGGAACATAAAATATTCCACTAATAAATTTTGGTACATGAAAACAATTGTATAAAATAAAATCATATCCACTAAAAAGCTTCATATGGTAATCTCCTACCATGACGGTAGTTGCAACATCTTCATTTGTAACTTGGCATTCCCTGGTCCTCTTGCTATAGGCTTCTTACACCTAAATCCCCGTAATGAAGTACTGATATGAGTTTCGGATCCAGTAATTAAAACCCAACTAGAAGCACTTACAAAAGAATAATTTTCTATAAGAAAAATATCTTTAGGAGAGGAAGTTGATTCCTTCCCTTTATATGTCTTTAGAAAATTTGGATAGTTCCTCTTTATGCGTTATTTCTTCGATCAAAAGTGACTTTCATCTTTCTCTTGATTGGCGTTAAATTTAGCATTGCCACCCTTTGACCTACGCTTTCTCTTCTTCAAACTATTCGAGGAAGAGCCACCCTTGACAGCAAGCACTGCATTAGGTTCATTCATTAACATACTTTTAATCGTCCTTAACATATTAATGAGGTTCACGATAGTGCACTTCAACAGATTCATATTGAAGTCCAATATAAATAGATGAAACTGCAAAGTTAATGATCGTGGAACCAAATCAATCTGTACCTGGTTGCCATGGGTCATTTCTGAAGGAATCGGGCTAGTCGGAAGCAGATAAAATAGGTAGATTTTAAAAAACTCCTATCTGAATCGTATTGAGCCAATAAAGTCCAAAGGTATATAAGATCCAATCTAATAAAAATTTAAATAAAATCTTGTTTTGTTTAAATTGTTAAAAATGAGATATAAATTTGATTTAAAGTTGTATGTATTATAATGAATATATGGAATACATTCAAATTTAAATGTGAAGTGTGAGTGCAGTGTATAAGTAATGTATATATGTGTAAATCAAACATGTACAAATGAATTTAGAAAAGAAAACCTTTTGTTTCCTTCTCTGAACCTATACAATTAATTAAAGGAAGATATGACAATATATTTAAAGAGAGAAACCTTTTATTTCTCTCTCCTTAATTGTAATAATTGATATATTAAATGACATTTATAACTTATTAACTAAATTTACACATGTCTTTGATGTGCAAGTTTTTGACTAATTAAATATATATGTATATCTATAATAATTATATATGTATGTATGTATATTGAAAACATATAGGCTATTTTAAATAACTTGAAATCCAAAATTAACATTAACGAAAATGTTTCCAATTAAAGAAAGGTTTGACAACAAAAGATTATATTATTGCACAAAATCCTCTTACAAATTTGAATTAAACTACACATGTATATTCCCATATACATGATTGTTACAATATAATAATTTAGATCTAAAACAACATACATTTGCAAATATTGTAGCATATGATATATGTATATATACATACATATATATATAAATAAGTTTTATTTTAAGGTCAACAATTTTGATTAAACTTTTATTTTAGGAATGAAAGTAGATTTTAGGATTTTACATGAGACTTTAAATGTAGAAAACCACAAAGCATTAGAATTTACACTAAAGTTCATTAATTAATTTTAAATCATGTTTTTTTATAAACAATGATTGAAATATTTATACTCAAGTATTTACCATATAAATTAAAGATTAATTTCAAAGAAAATAATAATAATTTAACTTATACAATTCATTTGCATTTGTATAGGTAAATGTTGTATAATTGTATAAAACATCTCGTTCAAAATTATTTTTCAATTTCACAAAATTTCCAAAACAAAATAAAATAAACTTGACAGAGTAGGCATGCGTAAATTTGTGATAGGAACTTACAGATCTAAAAAATTTAGAAAATAATAACAAAATATCAAAAGTAACATGGGATCCAAAACATGTCAATTTATCGTGAACATATATTAAAGGGAGATGATGAACAAACATAAATCTAAACCAAAATAATACAATGAACATATTTTAATCAAAATAGACACAAGGGCGGTTTAAATTACATTTTGGAAAGATGAATAATTAAAACATGAGGTGAATCATACAAAGTCTAATTATATCAATGATATATATACATAGGCGAATTTAAATCAGAGAAGTACCTTTGGATTTGGCCAATAAATCACACCTTGAATGTATGAAGACTCCTAAATCCAATTGAATCATCTCCAGAAATTGCAACGATTGGAAGAACCACCTTTATATTTATTTTATTTGATGCTTGAATTTTTAGCGAATTTTTTTCATTCATGAAGACATGAAGTTTCAGCCATTAGCGGAGATGAGTAGAGCAAGAGAAAAAGGAAATGGATTTTTTTAGAAAGAACGAATCTCTCAAGGAAATTAATTAGTGGACATGTTTTAATTGAAAGAATGAAGCTTTTCTTATTCTTTTAATTAAAACTTTCCTAATTTGTAACGACTTGAAATTTTATAGTTTGATTTTAAATATTTAATATTAAAATAATTTGGTTTTTAAGTTAAAAAACTTGAATTCAAATATAGAGATTATTTAAATATTTGAATAGTGAAGTAAACATCTGGATTTCGAATTGAATATTAATTAAATGGAGTTAATGGTTTTATTTAACTCCTTTTAATTTATAATAATAATGATGAATTCATTTTGTAAATTATTTGCAATAGTAAATGTTTTGAATAAATAATAAGGAAATTTATTTTTATTTTAACGACTCAATTTTGATTGACGTAGAATTAATTTAATTTATTTGATTTTTCAATAATTTTAAAATTGGAAAATATTTAAATTATCATTTGACGATTTTTCGACAAAAAGACAGTGTTTTCATGATTTTATAGAATTGAATAACCAGTGTATATTATTTTTGTTTTGAGGCCGCATCGTTATTCTGAGCGTGGTCATATTTTTGTCTTATCGTTCGGAGTTCATATACGAACAAAAATCTGTGCGGCGAAATGCTGGAAATTTCAAAATTAATATAACCCAACACTTAACTTCTCCAACACAAAATTCATCATATCCACTCTTTCTCATTTCAAAATCAATGCCTTGTAAACCAAAAATCAAAACAAGAAAATTATCTAAACTTTAAAAATCAAAATCTCAAAATCTACTCAATGAAAAATTCTTAAACAAATTTTTACGCGCTCATCTTGCCTAGTTCTTCGATTCCATACCCATATTAATGGTTGCGAGTGTGTTTTGCGAAGTGCAACAATTTACAGTAAGTGATGGCTAAATTAGGGTTTTAAATTTTTGGCTTTGGAAGTGGATTAAAACAAAACGAAGCTTGGATAAGGGTTCGTGTGGTGGAGGTAGAGGATGGTGAGGCGCAGCAGCGTTTCGGGTTTCTAACCTAGTGAGGTCATGGCAGAAATGGTGTAACGACCCGGAAATTTCGAACCCGAAAATTCCAGATAGTTAGAAGAAAAAGAAAAGAGATAGAAGAAAGAAACAGAACAAGACACAGATTCTCACATTCGCAGCGGATCAAATTACAATAGTAAATAATAATATCAGTTATACAAAGAAAAACTGTATTAGTTAATTACATTTTTATATATCAGAGTTACAACATTTCTTAATCACTGGACAAGTAAAATAACTCGTCCCAATAAATAACAATATATCACACTCCATACGTTCCTGCCATCCAGCTCGCCTCCTGAGCTCCAGAACGTCCTTACCTGGAAATCTGTAATACTCGGTCTGACCCGAGCATTACATCAAAGTAACACCCGGGTCAGGCTGGAAACCAGCGTGAGTAAAACCATAATATGAAATACCCAGCTATATAACTTAAGTGAATTACCAGAGTAACTCGTACTTTTCTACGAGTTCTAATCTTATTTAAGTCAATTCATTTATCTTAAATCAATATCCAAGAATCGTTATCAGTTTTAAATACCCATGATACATAGCTTATTTTATTCCAGCCTGTTTACTACCAAATTCACATTTATAAAGAATCGAAGTGGTTTCGGGTATTTACTGATACCCGGCCCCGGTCTCTTTGAATTCAATGTCATATCTAAATCAAGTTATTCAAATGAAATACAATTCAACATTAAATAGGATATCACTTATACACAGCAATTTATCATTGATAAATAACTACATTATCATTGTCCACCTATATCATATCACAAACATTGCATATCAGACATATCATCCAATTCAAAGCATTTACATCATTCAATCATTCATAAGCAAGATTTATCGCTTCCAAAATTAATTTAATTCATCCCTAATTAAATTAATTACTAATCTTTAATCACTTAGGTTACCTTTACTTAACAATTATTAATTACAACCCGATTAATTAATCTTCCTTTAATTTTATCTTAATTAATCCCCTTTGATTAATTATCCTTTAATTATATTAAGTAATTAACTCTTAATTACCCCATAGATAAAATAGCCTTAACCATTCATATTGACTTTTAATTAATTTCCTTAATTAATTAATTAATTTATCACATTAATTAATGCTTCTCTAATTACTTAATTAAAGTAATTACTTAAGAATTAATCACTTGACCCTCCTAATCAATCATTAATTAACTACAAATCATTTAATTAATAAATCGTTCCTTGATTGCCTTACAAATCAATTGATTAATCTTTAATTACTTAATTAATTACCCCTTGATTATTTATTAATTAATCGTTAATCACTTTCATTAAGTAATTATCTATCAATCATTAATTAACCCTTAATAAATTCTTAAATTAATCACCCTCAAATTAATTACTAAATTAATTAATCACATAATTAATTATCCTTTAATTAATCATCCTTTAACCCCTTTCATTAACCAACTTTTAATTATTAATTTAATCACAATATTAAGTTTATTTAAAAATAAACTTTTCAACATTCCAACTTAATTATATATTCTTTACATAAAAGAATTTAGTAAGAAATCGTTTAACTTTTAAAACTTGTTTAATTTAACATTTTAAAACTGCAATAGTATTAAACCCGAGATAACTTCGAGTAAAAACCCAAAATACCCGAGCCTTACTTCAAGTTGCCCAAATTTCCCTTTGCTTCGAGTCGAACTAACCTTTTCTCGAGCTTGAACCCGAGTACTCCTCATCTTCCCCAGATTCACCACAAACCCAGATATGCCGAGATACGCGTGCACGTTCACATCACGTTGGAGCATCTCCGATCAACGTTGACGCCTCCGATCGATCACCGATGACACTCTCGATCGTCCCGATCCCCCAGAACCACGATCGAACCCCTACTTCGAAAACAAACATGAAGAGCACGAGCAGGAACGAAACTCGATCGCCAAAATCGCCTCGCACCTCCTAATTCCGACCACCAGAGGCCACGTCCTCATGCCCAAACCTTCGCCACACATCCACCACCTTAATCCCCCTACACCGGTCCAACTCGATGCGATGATGAAGTCGCAATCGCCACGACTTCGACCCCAACCACAACATGCCCTAAAACCCTATAATGCCTTCGCCGCACTACTACGGCGATCTAAAAATCGAGCTTCTATTTTCTCATGATCTCTGACCAACGAACTACCTCCAACATCAACCCCGACTACCACTGATTTTCGATCGCCGAGAAATCACCCAAAACCCGGTTTCTGTTCATCTTGCAATTCCTCACAAATTACTAACCCTAAAATCAAGAATCTACCACCAAAAATCATAGTTTCCAAAAACGAATTTGATTATGTAAGAGAAACAAAAAAAATTAGATAATCGATTTTTATGGTATGGTTTGTTTCTTACTGTAAAATTCATTTTTCCAAAGAAATACTTAATAAATTTACTTGAATTTATTTTTAAAAATAGGATTTCATCAATACAAACAAATCTTCTTTAGACATCATAACCTATAATTGCTTAGATGAAGAGAATTAGATTTTTGAATGCTATTTGGGTCTATTAAACAAAAACAGAGGTCAGAGCTTATATACACAGACATGCACACAATAATTTCATATTTTTATACTTCCAAACATATTAATTCATCCATGCAAAACATTCCTATAACATTATTTCAATTACTTATCACATGCCTCAGATGATTTAGTTTATAAGGTTCAAGTTTACTCACAGTTTGAAAAAGGCAGAGACTTGAAAATTGAAGCTTTCAAAACTGGGACTTTGAATTGCTTTGATTCCTTTTGGAACTGAAAGCTTTGTAAAATGAAATGGAATACTTAGTTGATTCAGATTGAAGCTTGTTTGCTGACCTTTTGTTACAGGCTTTTACTTGAGAAGATTTAAATTTAAACAGAGATGAATTTTGGCTTACAGATTTCTGAAAATGGTTTACAGGGTTTTGAATTTTGGTTTGAGGAATGTTATGATCTTCTTGTGGATTGAAAAATGGTTTACAGATTTTAGTTCGATCTGTTTTTGAGAATATTTACAGATTTAGGTTTCTTTGAAAGTGAGAAGATGAGAGAAAGAAAAAATAATGGAGAGGAGATGTGAGTTTATATAATGTAAATGGTGATTTATTAAAGTTTATAAAGAAAATAAAAATAAAAGATGACACTTGTCATCTACCATACTTAATTACCTTACACATGTTATTAAGAAGATTTATAAGTTAACACATGTAATTTTTATATTTTTTATTATTTATTTTTAAAGGATTTAAAAGCTTTTATATTTAATTTCCCTAATTAATAAATACCTTTCTAAATTAATAAATGCTTTTCTTACTTATATATAAATGAAACTTTTTAAAGAAAATAAAATAAAAATCCAATTTAAAATCAACTCAGAAATATATATAAAATTAAATAAACACATTATTACTTTGAAAATAATAATTCTATTTTAAAACCCACTTATATTTATATTTATAAACATCTCTTTACTATTCTTTATTATTGTTTGAAAATACAAACCTTACCAATATTCATTAATTAATTTAAAAGATTATTCCTTAAAGTTCCGGGATATCACATTCCTCCCCCCTTAGAATCTTTTCGTCCCCGAAAAGGAAAGTAACCAGAATTTTAATTACAACAGCTTATTACCAGTTAAATTATTCTTTGAGTATTTTCATCTATAAACTCTTTAATTAAGAAATTTTAAAATACTTCAAAAATCAATATAATATCACCAAAATAGTTTTATAAAAATACTTTTTATAACTCGATGTCTCAACTAGTCCATCCTCATTCTCATAGAAATTCGGTCATACGTTGATCAGGCGTAAGACTGAAAATCTATAAGTACTTAGCAGACCCGGTTTCAACACCCAGTGAAAATATTTGGAAAATAATTTATTGAAAATATAGAAAACAGTTTTGAAAATAGAGAAAATATCTTTGGTGAGAATGCTCTGGAAATCATCACCCCCATCCATGGTCGCAGTTAACCCGATGGTTACGTTGCCGTCCCGGCAAAATCCACAGATAACTGTAGGTCTCCGCGCTCCTCGATTACGCCATGGAACCCGCTACAGATCGCAGTTATACCCGGGCCTTACGTTGCTATCACAGCACAAACCCATATAAATGTAGGCATCAGCGCCACCGAATTTCGCTGCCAAATAATGAAACTTCTCCCACATAGGTCGCAGTCTACCGATATAAAATCAAACGCAGACTGTTGGCTCTCAGTGGCACAAACGACTTTCGCTATGTTACCATAGTGTCACAGTCTACCGATATAAAATCAAACGTAGACAGTTGGCTCTCAGCGGCACACATGACTTTCGCTATGGTCTGCAGTAGATCGCAGTGACATCGAGTTAAACTGTCGTCACAGCATAACCCAAATGCCTCTGTGGGCACCAGCCCCTCGACTTTCGCTACACAAATAATCCTCAGGAACTAGTTTGTCCGGACTCCTCACAGGATCAACTTTAGAATCCCCCCTTGGGGTTCAAGGCAGTACCACCCAGTGGTACTCCTGAGAAGTTCATTTCAAGGAAGCGCCTTTTTCCCCAGAGCTATTCTCAAAACACTTTATACTATATACTTATAGTATCTCAAATCATACCCTTTATGATTTATATCAAAATATCCTTTACACAAAATCGATTACCAAAATCGATAATTCTCAAACTAGGCTTTCCAAATTCTCAAAATTGATTTTTCCAAAAATCAAAAAGCCTTTTTAGAAATCCATAGGTTCCCAAAACCTTTTCCAAAATCATTCCCATAAAATCCTTTATATATATATAATATATATAACTTTTAAAAATCTTTGGATCATTTCAAACTTGTATAAAACTTCTTTTATACTTCAAATATTTCAAAACTCTTTTCTTCTGGCAATGGATTCAACAAGGGAATATTTATCTTATATAACAAAGATATATAACTTTGTTTATTCCAAATCAAATATTCAAATTTTGATTATTCTTTTATAAAGTTATTTACCATATTACTTTTTATTTCCAAAAACCATTTTACAGTTCTTATCCACAAAATTTCAATATCAATTTCCTTCAAACCTGTATGACGTACATATATCATCCGTACGCAATATCAATCTGATCGCTCTTTGATCACACAATTTCTTTTCCGAACTAGTATCGTCTACCCGACTCTCTAGTGCGGACTCAGATCTGGTTTCTTGATCAAAAACCGTCATTCTCCTTGCATAGTCATAGCTATGATAGAGAATATCCAGAACCAATCAAAAATCCATATCCAGGTTCGCCGTCGAAAATCGAGCGAAAAATCCCAACTCGGATCGATAATACTATCTCGAAATTCTGTGTTCGAATCTGGATCAAATCACTATGCGAATAGAATAATATACGTATATCCTACGTATTTATCTTTATTGGTTATTAGCCAAATCAATTTACTTTTCTATTCACATTTCCTTTAATTCCATTCACTTATTCTCAATTTCTTCCATTTCCAATTGAGTTATTACTTCAATTACAAACAGTTTGAACTCTGACCTATTTAATTTTTAAAAATAGTTTGAAAAAGTTTTAAAATAGATAAGTAGTTGAAAAATAGTTATTAGTTGTAAAATAGCTGTAAAATAGTTAAGTAGGTATAAAATAGTTAGATAATTGCAAAATAGTTTTTTTAAAATAGCGATTAGATATAAGTAACTGAAAAATAGTAATTAGTTTATAAGACAGTTTCAAAATAGTTAAATAGTTCCAAAATAATTGTAAAATAAGTATAGGATAGTTTGGGGTTTAAGAAGAAAGATTGTATAGTAAATGGTTTGGAAAAATATATTTGTATTAAAAACAATTTATTTTGAAAATAATCCAGAGCCAAACTGTCAATTCTTATCAATTCAATTCAAATTTCCACCTCCATTTAAATTAACTCAATTGCAATTTAAATAACTTCAATTTCCATTGAAATTGATTTAACCTCAATTCAAGTTGAATTAATCCTCAATTTCTTTCCTAATTCAAATCAAATTCAATTTGAACTACTTCTATTCAAATTTCAACTTAAAACCATCTCGAATTATATAAATTCGAGTTAAATATTTTAAATGTTGATTTAATCCTTTAAATTAAATTAACCTTTACTTTTTAAATCAAATCAACCTTAATTTTTTTTTAACAACTTAAATCTTTAAACTATTTAATTCTGAACCCAAATTCCAAAATTTTATTTTAAAATTATCTTTACTTAACTTATTACAAAGTTCAAATAAGAATTCAAAACAATTTATTCTTCAGATTCCAATTTATTATCCATTTTCAATTTTCAAAACCAATTCTCAATTTCATTGATTATTTATAACAATAGAATAATATCAGGATAAATAAACATCCAAATTTATCCTAACACCAATTTACAGTATCCATTTTAAATTTCCAGATCTCAACCCCATTTTGAGATTACTCATAACTCCCATTTAAATTAACCATTTAACTACCCAAGTTAAATTTAAATTTCATCTTGAAATTTCCAATTCAAGTTATTCATTCAAACTTATTTAACTTCCTCCAAGTTAAATTAAATTTACTTAATCCGGTCAACTTTTCACAATTTGAATTCCCATTCAAAATTTAAACTTCAGATTAATAATCTTTCCCCTTTTAAGTTTTAAAACCTACTTTACTTTGGGTTTCACATCACATTCCAATTTAAAACTCAACACTAAGTGTTTATTTCAAATCATCATTGGTATTATGTATATTCCTCATATATACATTTTCTTTACACACCAAGTTATACTTTAAATTTTTAAACCACCTTTGGTTTTAATTCAAAACAAACTTCTTTAAAACAATTTCAAGTTTTCTGGAATTAGATTTAAAATTTCACAATTTAAAATTATCTTCAATTCCAATTTATAAGTTATACTCACTTAAATGTTTACTTCCCTAAACATTTCATTTTGCTAAATCATTAACAACATTCATTATTAAACACAATTACCATTTATGATAATAACCAAGATTATCATATCTGGAAACCAATTCATTGTTATCTTTATTCTTGATAACATTTCTACAAATTCAAGATTTTAATTTCAGTTTGGATTCATTTCAAACTTATCTTCATTCAATTTCAAATTTGGTTGTATTACCACTTAATTCTTATTATTTTATTTAATTCCAATGATTTAACAACCAATTTCATTAATATATTTAATAATTAGAAAATTATTTCTATATATATATATATCAAAAGATAAACTTATATAAAAATTATTTATTTTTAAAACCATTTTAAAACCTTTATATAAGAAAATAACAAATACGTTCTCATATATATATATATACACTCAACTCATTCTAGGGTACTATTGACCCTATCCTTAATGAGTAATCCCGATAGAGCCAAGGTTCTCACTTAACCTTCAGCTCTAATACCAAGTGTAACGACCCGGAAATTTCGAACCCGAAAATTCCAGATAGTTAGAAGAAAAAGAAAAGAGATAGAAGAAAGAAACAGAACAAGACACAGATTCTCACATTCGCAGCGGATCAAATTACAATAGTAAATAATAATATCAGTTTTACAAAGAAAAACTGTATCAGTTAATTACATTTTTATATATCAGAGTTACAACATTTCTTAATCACTGGACAGTTAAAATAACTCGTCCCAATAAATAACAATATATCACACTCCATACGTTCCTGCCATCCAGCTCGCCTCCTGAGCTCCAGAACGTCCTTACCTGGAAATCTGTAATACTCGGTCTGACCCGAACATTACATCAAAGTAACACCCGGGTCAGGCTGGAAACCAGCGTGAGTAAAACCATAATATGAAATACCCAGCTATATAACTTAAGTGAATTACCAGAGTTACTCGTACTTTTCTACGAGTTCTAATCTTATTTAAGTCAATTCATTTATCTTAAATCAATATCCAAGAATCGTTATCAGTTTTAAATACCCATGATACATAGCTTATTTTATTCCAGCCTGTTTACTTCCAAATTCACATTTATAAAGAATCGAAGTGGTTTCGGGTATTTACTGATACCCGGCCCCGGTCTCTTTGAATTCAATGTCATATCTAAATCAAGTTATTCAAATGAAATACAATTCAACATTAAATAGGATATCACTTATACACAGCAATTTATCATTGATAAATAACTACATTATCATTGTCCACCTATATCATATCACAAACATTGCATATCAGACATATCATCCAATTCAAAGCATTTACATCATTCAATCATTCATAAGCAAGATTTATCGCTTCCAAAATTAATTTAATTCATCCCTAATTAAATTAATTACTAATCTTTAATCACTTAGGTTACCTTTACTTAACAATTATTAATTACAACCCGATTAATTAATCTTCCTTTAATTTTATCTTAATTAATCCCCTTTGATTAATTATCCTTTAATTATATTAAGTAATTAACTCCTAATTACCCCATAGATAAAATAGCCTTAACCATTCATATTGACTTTTAATTAATTTCCTTAATTAATTAATTAATTAATTAATTTATCACATTAATTAATGCTTCTCTAATTACTTAATTAAAGTAATTACTTAAGAATTAATCACTTGACCCTCCTAATCAATCATTAATTAACTACAAATCATTTAATTAATAAATCGTTCCTTGATTACCTTACAAATCAATTGATTAATCTTTAATTACTTAATTAATTACCCCTTGATTATTTATTAATTAATCGTTAATCACTTTCATTAAGTAATTATCTATCAATCATTAATTAACCCTTAATAAATTCTTAAATTAATCACCCTCAAATTAATTACTAAATTAATTAATCACATAATTAATTATCCTTTAATTAATCATCCTTTAACCCCTTTCATTAACCAACTTTTAATTATTAATTTAATCACAATATTAAGTTTATTTAAAAATAAACTTTTCAACATTCCAACTTAATTATATATTCTTTACATAAAAGAATTTAGTAAGAAATCGTTTAACTTTTAAAACTTGTTTAATTTAACATTTTAAAACTGCAATAGTATTAAACCCGAGATAACTTCTAGTAAAAACCCAAAATACCCGAGCCTTACTTCGAGTTGCCCAAATTTCCCTTTGCTTCGAGTCGAACTAACCTTTTCTCGAGCTTGAACCCGAGTACTCCTCATCTTCCCCAGATTCACCACAAACCCAGATATGCCGAGATACGCGTGCACGTGCACATCACGTTGGAGCATCTCCGATCAACGTTGACGCCTCCGATCGATCACCGATGACACTCTCGATCGTCCCGATCCCCCAGAACCACGATCGAACCCCTACTTCGAAAACAAACATGAAGAGCACGAGCAGGAACGAAACTCGATCGCCAAAATCGCCTCGCACCTCCTAATTCCGACCACCAGAGGCCTCATCCTCATGCCCAAACCTTCGCCACACATCCACCACCTTAATCCCCCTACACCGGTCCAACTCGATGCGATGATGAAGTCGCAATCGCCACGACTTCGACCCCAACCACAACATGCCCTAAAACCCTATAATGCCTTCGCCGCACTACTACGGCGATCTAAAAATCAAGCTTCTATTTTCTCATGATCTCTGACCAACGAACTACCTCCAACATCAACCCCGACTACCACCGATCTTCGATCGCCGAGAAATCACCCAAAACCCGGTTTCTGTTCATCTTGCAATTCCTCACAAATTACTAACCCTAAAATCAAGAATCTACCACCAAAAATCATAGTTTCCAAAAACGAATTTGATTATGTAAGAGAAACAAAAAAAATTAGATAATCGATTTTTATGGTATGGTTTGTTTCTTACTGTAAAATTCATTTTTCCAGAGAAATACTTAATAAATTTACTTGAATTTATTTTTAAAAATAGGATTTCATCAATACAAACAAATCTTCTTTAGACATCATAACCTATAATTGCTTAGATGAAGAGAATTGGATTTTTGAATGCTATTTGGGTCTATTAAACAAAAACAGAGGTCAGAGCTTATATACACAGA
Organism: Allium fistulosum; assembly: GCA_030737815.1. Taxonomy (NCBI): domain Eukaryota; kingdom Viridiplantae; phylum Streptophyta; class Magnoliopsida; order Asparagales; family Amaryllidaceae; genus Allium; species Allium fistulosum. The sequence continues at coordinate 996,240,813 of CM060907.1, forward strand.
CATGCACACAATAATTTCATATTTTTATACTTGCAAACATATTAATTCATCCATGCAAAACATTCCTATAACATTATTTCAATTACTTATCACATGCCTCAGATGATTTAGTTTATAAGGTTCAAGTTTACTCACAGTTTGAAAAAGGCAGAGACTTGAAAACTGAAGCTTTCAAAACTGGGACTTTGAATTGCTTTGATTCCTTTTGGAACTGAAAGCTTTGTAAAATGAACTGGAATACTTAGTTGATTCAGATTGAAGCTTGTTTGCTGACCTTTTGTTACAGGCTTTTACTTGAGAAGATTTAAATTTAAACAGAGATGAATTTTGGCTTACAGATTTCTGAAAATGGTTTACAGGGTTTTGAATTTTGGTTTGAGGAATGTTCTGATTTTCTTGTGGATTGAAAAATGGTTTACAGATTTTAGTTCGATCTGTTTTTGAGAATATTTACAGATTTAGGTTTCTTTGAAAGTGAGAAGATGAGAGAAAGAAAAAATAATGGAGAGGAGATGTGAGTTTATATAATGTAAATGGTGATTTATTAAAGTTTATAAAGAAAATAAAAATAAAAGATGACACTTGTCATCTACCATACTTAATTACCTTACACATGTTATTAAGAAGTTTTATAAGTTAACACATGTAATTTTTATATTTTTTATTATTTATTTTTAAAGGATTTAAAAGCTTTTATATTTAATTTCCCTAATTAATAAATACCTTTCTAAATTAATAAATGCTTTTCTTACTTATATATAAATGAAACTTTTTAAAGAAAATAAAATAAAAATCCAATTTAAAATCAACTCAGAAATATATATAAAATTAAATAAACACATTATTACTTTGAAAATAATAATTCTATTTTAAAACCCACTTATATTTATATTTATAAACATCTCTTTACTATTCTTTATTATTGTTTGAAAATACAAACCTTACCAATATTCATTAATTAATTTAAAAGATTATTCCTTAAAGTTCCGGGATATCACAAATGGGCTCCAGGTCGCGATCGGCTCCTTGGAATCAAATTGCGTGTGGTGATGACAGGAGGATTGAGTTTTGGTCGTAGGACGCGATGGCGAAGTCGGTTTGGGTTTTCGTGCACCATAGAGAGAGAGATGGTAGGAAGAAGGTGCGGCCATGGAAAGAGGAAATATAGGAAGAAGCGGGAAAGGAAATAGAGGAAGAAAGGGGTTTAAAAAGTTAATAGGGTAATTAGTTTGAAATAAATGTGATTGGTGGAATTTAATTATTTTAAATTATTCGACAACATATAAAATTCATAACTTGCTCATATGAGGTTCAATCGAGACGAAATTTTTTACGTTGCGCTCATAATAGCGATAACTATGATTAGGAAGTGGATTGGTTAAGATTGAAACTAATGGAATTTTGCACTAAAATCGAGACCAACTAGAACGTTTCGCCACCAATTGGAATTTCGGTGAGTTAAACTCACCTTTTTGGTTTATCAGTCTGATATATAGATAAATTTTACTGTTTGTGTTTGACTGAAATTATTGATTAATTTGGTTAGATATTCATTTTGAAAAGCGATTGGCGTTTAAAATGGAATACAGTAAAATTTGTTGAGAAATTCGGATTTCTCACCGTAGTGATTTTCCAGTTATTTACCTGTGGATTTAGTTTAGTTGTATTCCTGTTAGTTATACTGTTAAATGATGGAATATGATTGTTTTCCTATATTTGTTGTGACACCTACATATGTGGAAGTAAAACCTTTTTAGTGATAAAGGTAATAAAACACCGATTAAGTGTTATAGTAACTATTGGCCTCGATATAGTATTTGAAATACAATTAATTGTTGATTTGGTTTCGAAATGATTTTGATTTGGAAAATAATTTAAAATCTAACTGTTTTGGAATTTCAATGATATTTTAAACTAAATGAGTTTTTAAAACTTTTCTACTTTATTTCAACTTCTTATTTATACTTTTCTAATATATATAAGTAAATGTTTAAAATAATTATTTAGAAGTATTGGCCTTTATAAAAAATTACAATAATAAATGTTTATTTTCAAAAGATAAATAAAATGGGTTATCTTTTATTTTAAAACGGGAATTTTCATTTTAAAGAAGATAGAAATATTCGAACTAAATATTTGAGGATCGTTGCATAGATTGTTGTATAAAGGGGACAGATTTATAAATATTTATTTTATAAGTGGAGAATACATTTATAAAAAATGTTTTAAACAAAAGAATTGTTTTATAAGTAATATCCTACAAAAAAGAAATCAATACCATTTTGATAAATTGGAGAAATAAATTCCATTAGGGGATTTATTGAAATATATGAAATGATCGTGTTATGGAAAGTATATGAGTTTATAATGATGTTTTGGAATTCGTCAACATTTGGAGTTTGGTGTTATATTTGGATTTTTGTTTTAAAAAGGAATTTTGGTGATTTTTATTTAGAAAATTTATAAAAAGGGATTGTATAAATGAATTTGGAATTTTATAAAAGAGTTGCAAATAAATCAGGGATTTATAAAATGAGTTTATAAATGATATTTTATAAAAAAGAAGTTTATAAAGGATTTTATAATAATATAAAAGATGTTTATAAAAAGTGATATTAATTAAATTTGGGAATTTATAAAGGAGGCTATAATTATGTTATATATATTTATAAAGTGACTTATAAATAATATTTTCTGAAAGGAATTCTAAAATGAAATTAGAGCTTATAATTAAAAAAGGGATTTTTATAAAAGAGTTACTTTATAAAAGAAATTTGGTTTCCCGAAATGACCTTCTTAATTATGGTGGTACGGAATTTTTTTTTCATACTTAACACCAAAGGAATAGTGTTTGGATTATTATTTTCTCTGTTTATAATGACACTGTTATAACCCAAATTTAAATGTGGTTCGAAATGAAATCTTCCTTAAGATTTGTAAATATACTTATACCATTGAGATATGTATATGAGTACATTTTCTAAGTATTGAAAATGCAATGATTTGCAAACATACTTATACTGTTAATATAAGTATATAGGAAAGTTTTTATAAGATTTAAAATGAAATGGTTTGTAAATATACTTATATAGTTGAGGTAAGTATATGAATTTTCAAAGTCTAGAAAAAAGAAGGGTTTGTGAAATATATCTTTGTAAAAGTATTTCAATACAAGTATTTACAAAGTAGTCTTCAAGTAATGGAAAGATTAATTTAAGAGGCTTAGGTTTGCTTTGTGCTTAACCAGTGTTATTTTCCTTATGGAGTAAAATCTCTGGTTGAATTGTTTGATCATTTGATAGTTAAATAACCGACTATAAAATCTTGGCCAGTTTTTAAAACCATCGTTGTTGGTTCAAAGAGATCGGGATTGGATATCCAAAACCACTTCGAACTGGCATAAGAACGAATTGGAGATATCTTGAATATGCTCGAAGACGGAGTTATTTGAAGGCAAGGGCTACTTGCTATTAACCCTAAGCGTGATTCCAAAATGGATATAGTAGAAGTAGTGCCTTTGGTTTCGTTTAGACCAAGAGCGAACATGTATGGACGAGTGCTAGCATTGCATTTCTGCCTGGAGGGCAGTTTTAGCATTCCAAGTAGGATTGCTATTCAAAAGGTAAAACATAGCCTCTAACCGTAACAACCGAGAATGACTAAAACCGAGGATATGTTTCAGGGCTAAGTGGGTTGCACCCATTAGGGTATTGTCATCACCCTTTCTATTTATATGTATGTATGTATGTATGTATGTATGTATGTATGTATGTATGTATGTATATGTATATATATATACACATATATATATATATATATATATGGATTTGGTTGTGCACGAGAGCTCTCGGAAAAGGTTGCAAAAGCAACCATGGTTTTGAAATATTCGGAACTATACAGTAACTGGTAGGGCCGGTCCTGATTCGTAGGGGGTCCATGTGAAGCCCCTGATACAATTTCTAAAGTTGTACTATGACAGACGGTACCCCAATGCCTTGTAATTATATGGAAATTCATTCTCCAATAAGTTCCTTCGGACTTAGTTGTATATATATTATGTTGGAATTTAATTAATGTAACAATTTTGGCTATGATTTAATATTTACTTTAAACCTTAGACACTATGATAATATCAGAAGATTTCATATGAAACGTTTTGATTATCGTAAGGTAAAAACATGTCCATGTTTATGTGCAGCGTGGTCTTACGAGATACCTTTATTTTGAAAGGTTTTATAACATTAAAATCCATTTGAGGTGTGTTTCTTACGCTGGTTTACCAGACTGATTTGGGCGTTATTTTCTTACAATGCTCGGGTCAGACCGAGCATATTTACAAATCAAGTTTGGATGCTTTGGAGCTTTAGGAGATGAGCTGGATGCCTCCAAGACGTATTCACGTATATTTTTATTTTCCACTGCATTTGTTAGTTGTACTTACCAAAATTGTGTGGACATGTTGTTATAACTGTCCAGGCTGATGTTTGTTTAGTTTACTCTGATTGATGTACGTATATCATGGTTTTTATTTTGAAACGTTCTGTTGTATATTATATATCACTCGTCATGATGTGAGATTCTGTTCTGTCTTTTCTTTCTTTTTCCCTAATAATATGTCTTTTCGACACTTGGATGTTCAGTATGTGAATACCGTAGATGTATTAGTGTCGACTTTTGAGGGTCGAAAGTGTCAAGACCCGCAAATCCGTACCCTTGATTAAACACTAATCTCCATTGATTAACTCAAGAGGCATGGAAATACGAACCCTGAGGGGTTTTAAGAACAAGAAAAAGTAGAAGAAGAAGAAGATAGAAGAAAAAGAAAGAAGAACAAAAGAAGAAGCAACATCAGAAGCAGAAACAATATCAGAATCTCACATATCGCAGCGGAACAATATATAATAAATAAACACTAGTCTTTTAAAACAAAGAGCTATATCAGTTTATACATACATCAATCATCAGAGTCAATATACAACAATGGACATTTATATAACTTGTCCTCATACAGAATACACAGCGGAATAAATACTATCAGATACAAATACTACGTCTCGTCATCCAGCTTGTCTCCAAAGCTCCAGAATATCCTGATAACATAACTCTAGGCTGCCCGTGTGGAAATTGGTGGGCACCCAGAGTTTAGAATGGAACAATAAACTCCGAGTCAGTCATGGTGACTGGTGTGAGATCGTAAAACAGTTTATCTTTAAAATAAACAAAGGAATATTTTAAAGTAAATTCGCAATGCTTTTGGAAAATGAAACTACCATAAGACCTCCCACCACACACACAATGCAAACGCAGAATTGGAGGAGATTTCTTCTTATGATAGTCAAAGATGCTTACTACGCAAAATCAGATCATTTTTGATATTATTATTAGTGCATAGTGTAGAAAACATTTCAAAAGTATAATATTAATCTTAGCCAACATACGACCAGTATCGTATGCCTACTATAGCTACTATGTTCAATAGCAGGTTACGGCCACATTCCATAGCAGGTAATACAACTAAAACCGTACAAGTCACGTATTGTTTCTTTGGATTTCCAACAAATGGTCAGGCTAAGGAACTTCCTTTTCCACGATGGGTACGTCCCTGGAATAGACGACCCGAGAACCTAACGTTACGGTTAGATCTCTGCCAACACAAGGCCGGGTTACCTCTGCAAAAATAGGTAACTACTGACATGCGTATGCCATCCCCCGATCGTAACCGATCTTCCCGAGGATCCCCGATTTCCAACAAACCACATAGATAATAATGCAGCAACCACATAGGTTAAGTATCTGGGCTCCATACCATGATACCACCTCTATCCAGAAGGAATGACATACACTAAGGGGTGCTACTCCCTAGAACCTTGCCGCATTCTTCCTGTTTCGACCATTTCCAGGGTGTGAGGCTCGACGAAGTCTCGTCCACAAAGCTACGCTTTCTCAAAAAGCCCTGCTTCGGGTCAAACAAAATGATCAACCTATGATCACAAAGATATAAGATCAAACAAATGATCATATCACAAATGATCAAACACTGATCATTTCACAGCAACACTCAGTATGCCACGTTACCAAATTGGGATATATCGCTGATAAATTTCAACTACATAACCTCTGAGCTCGTACGTCTCAGAGAAGGGTGTTAAGCTAAGAGAATAAATTCTCCGCCACCAACAGAAATGTATTTGAAAGAAATCAGCTTTATATCTCAAATTGTAACGTCAGACACACAATCCATACAAGTCTGTTTCGGGATCGAACAGAACCGAAGGCACTTCTCACGAAGCCCTTGCACATCCGGATAATTTTCTAATCACGTCCGGACTTCCCGTCACTAAGAGTGATAAAACCTCTAAATCGGAGATCAGCCGATGTAGAGTAACTCGACGGTAATCCTTCCGTTTTCAAAAATATCCGGTCTTCAACACCGGTCTTCGAATGCAATTCATAACGACGTATCACATATTCGGAATGGGTTATACGACCCCATGGTCCTTTCCCGGCTAACCCGAATAGTGAGCGATTATTCAAAAATAAGTGTGGCATTCAAATTCATCCAATTCACAACAAATACCTATCTAAAGGTAATTATTGATAGTCGGTTATTTAACTATCAATAAAGATGCGCAACATCATCAGATTCCAAATAATTTTCCAAATTATTTATTTTCCAAAAATATCTTGATAAGATATATTATTTCCACACTTAACCATTTGAAAACAATTTCAAATCAATTTCCACATTTCAATTTATCTTTGAAGATAAAATCTCAAAACAGTTCATTTCATATTGGAAAAGCATTTCCACACTTATTTAATAATAAGTATTTCACAAAACATTTATTTTCAACACTTAGAAAATATTCGATATACTTAAATCAAAATTGTATATATTTCATTCTTTAAGGAAATCATTCTCTTTAAACACATTTATTTGAGTCAAAACGAATGTTACGTAAAACATCGTTACGACGACTCAAAATCACTAGTATAGGGATTCGAAATTAAGATAGGTATATAAATCCCAATACTACATAAAAACATTTCCTTTCGGAAATCATTTACTATAACAACAGTGTTATAGTCCACCATTTCCTTATTTTTCCGAAAACGTCTATTTCAACAATAAATGTTGAAATCTATGATTTCGATATTCCACCTGTTTTAAAACATCTTTCAAAACAATTTCTTCATTTCAATTATCACTTTTCCAAAACCATATCCATTTTACTTAACAATATATTCACTGTCCAAAATCGTGAATATACTTCACTAATTACATTTCACTATTTTCTACACGTTTTATTTCAATAATAATTCGCTATCCAAAATCGCGAATATATCTCCTTTAACAACCTTCTATATTTAATTTATCAAATTCAATTGATCTCGAATTTATAAAACAACGTTTATAAATTCTATTTCTATTTTCTAACAACTTCAATTTAATAAAATTCTCCTTTTATTAACTTCTAAAATTACTTATCAAAATAAGTGATTTTGGGTTTATAAACAACGTTTATAAATCATATTTATACTTCATAACAATTTCACTTATAAAATCATTTTATTAGCAAATTCTGTTCAAATCTCATCTAAGTGCAAAAATCTAATTTATAAGCAAATTACTTATAAATCTTCTATTCTACCACTTCTATACAATTTATACTTCGCAATTTATAAATCTATAAATCTCGTTCACATATGATTTTTTTATTATCACTTCATTTTTTTAACACTTATAAAAACTCGTTTTATAATTCCAATATCTCAATTTATAAAATGTCAATTTTATAAACCTTTTAAGTAAACCGTTTATAATACTTTAAAAATCTCAATTTAAACCATTTTATAAATCAATCAACTATTTATTCCAAAAATCACTTTTCGGTTATATTTCACAAAGATCTTAACTTTTATAACTTTAACATTTGAACGTTTATTTATTTAAAATAAATCACTTCAAAAATTTAATAAAACGTATAATTTCAAAGATCACTTTAAAAATCCTTTTAAAATAAAAGTCGTTATTTTTAAAACTTCAAAACTTGAATCCAATGATGCAACGCATCAATTAGTCCATCACAACATCAGACATCATATATCAATATGATAACAGAATCTACATCAATATATCTGTAAATAAATAAATACTGGTGAGGAATCCAGTTGGATCCCTCCAACCTGTTTCCCTGCATCCAAAGATGTTAGCACAATACCAATTCCGCTCCAGTACGGAATTATCGCGGTATATGGGTTTTATAAAAAAAATCCGCTTACTAACGGCGCAATAGGGTCTCATCCGCTATACGAGGCGGGAATCAATCAATCCAATATATACATATGCCAATATCTATATATTGCTATATATATAGATATATCCTACTATATCTAATATCACATCCAAACAGTCAATCAATCAAATCAATAACTGAAAAAACCAATTTCATTTGAGTGAGAAAAATTCTCACCGTGATTTTAATTCTGATTTCAGCGTTTATTTCGAATAAAATTAAACGGACGTTTAATTTTACCCGAAATTTTCACTGACTCCAATTGACTCCAATCCAGTTGCACTGCGTAGAGCTCGTCAATACGGTTCCAACGCAACTGGTTTCGTGCGTTTTCGACCTCGTAGCAAAAAGTTATACATTTTTAAAGATTATACAAATTATAAATATAAACATTTACAATTTTATTTTGTTTTAAACCCCTACAATTTTTCTGGGCCGTTCGATTCCTTTTGATCAACATCAGGCCGTGCCTTTCTTCTTCCCCTCACTCACGCAATACCTCTCCAGGTCGTTCACGTTCAAAGATAACCCAACATATCAAACTAGGGTTAAATTATGCATCGCCTACATTGACTTCTAGCTCGATCAAGGAGTGCCATATGAACGGCCACCCCCTCCTCTACCTTCGGCCAAGAACAAGTGGAGCTCGGCATCATCATTGCCTTGAAAAACGTGAATGGCTGTGATGCCTTCATGACGAGATTCCCGTCCATCCGCTTCATCGTTTCCAATCATGACCGTTGGATAGGTAGTTCGCAACGTGCTCTACAAGTTTGCTTTAGAAAGTTTTTCGAATTGAAGTGTGGATTAGAAGAAAATAGAGGAAGAACGAAGTTGAATTTCAGCCATTGAAAACCATAACTGGCGGCTGGCTTCAGAAACCCTAGGGTTAATATTTCTTTGCAAAATGAAGAGAAGAGGGGCTTTTATAGAAAATTTAACGAACACTATTCATCCCGGAATTTCCGAACTCCAAATCGAGCATGCCGGCTGACGTTTCTAAGGTTTACCCCGCGTTCCGAATACAATGGAACGTGTTTCGGGAGCTAATTCGGACATCTGTGCGAGATACGGAGAAAAACGATAAATTCAAATTAAACTGATTTAAATCGATTTCGAGGCGTTTTGGCTTGCCCCTGACAAACGGTAAATCCAAAAATTACGAAATTTGAAATCTTAAAATAATATCACATTACGGATCTGATGAAACTAGTTTCGTCGAAATCCGAGATCTTTTGAAAAATGACTATTTTTAACTCGACGATTTAAAATTAAAACGATATCGATGCGTTTCGAGCTGCCACGGTCAAACGACAACTCCGATGGATACGAAAATTGAAATCTGATAATACCTAACTATTACGGATCCAATGGAACTGGTTTCGTTCAATTCTGAGACTGTCCAAAAATTGGCTATTTTTACAGTCGATAATTAAATATTAAAATATTCAATTTTCACAGATTTACTCCAAATTCAGTTTTAAGAGTTCTAAAATATTTCTATAACTCCAGTATGATTAAATAAAATTTTACAAATCATTTTCAATCATATTAAACTCGATTTTCAATTATTCTGGGATTTCACTATTTAATTTATCGATTTAATTATCAAATAAAATCCAATATTCGAAAAATAAATCATTCGACTTCTAAATTCCATTTATTAATATTTAAAATTAATTAAATATTCGAATTTTAATTATCAAAAATTCTGGGTCGTTACAAACTTCCCCCCTTAAAAGAATTTCGTCCTCGAAATTACAAGGTAAGAAAAATGGTCCTTAACTCGTCTACTATTTTTCACAATCTAATAGTTTTATCAATTTATCAAAACAAATCTTTCTATTAAAGATTCGTTATCATTCAACTCGTTTTCCAACTTCAATTATAAGTTTCAAACAACATTGTTTAACTTCTCAATTCAAATTCGAGTTTAAATTCAAATTTTTAAACTTTCAAAATTTCTCAAAAATTTTCTAACACTCGAAATTTTCGAAAAATTTCGCCAGCGTCTCCTTTGCGCGGCTAATACGGTACGACTACAAAACGTCCCTACGGACCCTCAGATTTCAAAAAGAAAAAGAAAAAGCCAAGCGGCTAGACGAGAAAATCATCAAATCTCATATCGAAATTTAAATACATACCTTTTTCGAGCAATTCAAATTATCTTCGAAATCAAAATTCCAATTCCTTTTATAACACCTGTATCTTACTAGCCATATATCTAGTTACAGCATTCAACCTATTTTGCACATTCAATTACAAAATTTCCAATATAAACTACTTATACATTTTTACTTCACTGTTGAAGTTACACCTATTCATTTTCCTTCAATTTTACATTTCAAATCTATTTGAATTCAATTTTATCTTCTATTCTGAATATTGAATTTTTATCGGCTTTCTTTTATAACTGCTCTATTTTAAATTAGTTCCAAATACTAATTCAATTTCCATTTCTAATTATTCAATTCAAATTCGTTTTCAACATTCAGTTTTAATTCCAGTTTTATCTTCATTCAATCATTAACTTAGAATAATTTCAATATCAAATTTTCACTTAAGAATTTCACTCTTCATTTCTTAGGTTCAATATAAATATTCCATATACACATTATATTTATTTTCAATTTACCACTTCGGTTAAATCTACTTACATTCAAACTGGAGTTCCAATTCCATATGAATTTTAATTCATCTTTCATTTATAATTATTCAATTCGATTCTATTGCTTACAACTTCAAAATGAATCTCAACTTTCATTTTCATATTCATTTATTCAAATTTATTCACTTATACTTTCTTTAATTTAACTCCATTCGTTAAGTTAAATTTATTCTATCAAAATTCGAATGGTATAAGTTATCAACTTAATAATATCCATAAATATTTTTAATAGGATTCCAGAGTCTTACCAACATTTCAAAACCATTTTGAAAACAATTCAAATTATCCTTTGAATTTTCTAAAACAAAATCCAAATTTTCCAAACAACTTCCATTTAAACAATTTGGCAGCAATTCCTCTTTTGGAAACCCGAAAATGAACACCAATGATGCCGCGGTCATCATCGAAGTTATTTTCCAGCGACCGAAAAGAGTTTAGAGCTTTTCATCTCTTCAAAACATTTTTCAAACCTTTGAAATTCATTTTCAACTCCAAAAAGATTTAAACCTTCCAAATCTCCAAAATTTTCAAATTCTTTTCAAAACCTTTCCAAAAACTTCTCTGGAATTTCGTTTTAAATTACAAATTACATTTATAATTTACATTCTTAAATTCATTGGTATATGAATTTATTTCTTAACTTTGGAGTTATGTTTTCAATTTCTCATTCAATTTTAGTGATGATAATTCACTATTATTACTTCTAACAACCATGCAACCATATACTATAGTACTTTATAGAAAAACATTTCTTTTCTATACAAAAATAGTTTTGGGCAAAATTATCTCATTTACCCTATTTAAAACAATATTGTGCCGAATTGTTCTATACAAGTGTTTAGAGATCCCTATCGATAGAGTTGTACGGACAATACCGACCAGAATCCATATACCACTCAACAAACCAATCATCACAATATAAAACAATTTTATATTCACTAACAAATACGCGCTCGTATCTATTATTACACTCAACTCATTCTAGAGTACTACTGACTCTATCTCTAATGAGTAACACCCAACAGAGCAGGGTTGTCGCTTAACCATATGCTCCGATACCACGCTGTCAAGACCCGCAAATCCGTACCCTTGATTAAACACTAATCTCCATTGATTAACTCAAGAGGCATGGAAATACGAACCCTGAGGGGTTTTAAGAACAAGAAAAAGTAGAAGAAGTAGAAGATAGAAGAAAAAGAAAGAAGAACAAAAGAAGAAGCAACATCAGAAGCAGAAACAATATCAGAATCTCACATATCGCAGCGGAACAATATATAATTAATAAACACTAGTCTTTTAAAACAAAGAGCTATATCAGTTTATACATACATCAATCATCAGAGTCAATATACAACAATGGACATTTATATAACTTGTCCTCATACAGAATACACAGCGGAATAAATACTATCAGATACAAATACTACGTCTCGTCATCCAGCTTGTCTCCAAAGCTCCAGAATATCCTGATAACATAACTCTAGGCTGCCCGTGTGGAAATTGGTGGGCACCCAGAGTTTAGAATGGAACAATAAACTCCGAGTCAGTCATGGTGACTGGTGTGAGATCGTAAAACAGTTTATCTTTAAAATAAACAAAGGAATATTTTAAAGTAAATTCGCAATGCTTTTGGAAAATGAAACTACCATAAGACCTCCCACCACACACACAATGCAAACGCAGAATTGGAGGAGATTTCTTCTTATGATAGTCAAAGATGCTTACTACGCAAAATCAGATCATTTTTTATATTATTATTAGTGCATAGTGTAGAAAACATTTCAAAAGTATAATATTAATCTTAGCCAACATACGACCAGTATCGTATGCCTACTATAGCTACTATGTTCAATAGCAGGTTACCGCCACATTCCATAGCAGGTAATACAACTAAAACCGTACAAGTCACGTATTGTTTCTTTGGATTTCCAACAAATGGTCAGGCTAAGGAACTTCCTTTTCCACGATGGGTACGTCCCTGGAATAGACGACCTGAGAACCTAACGTTACGGTTAGATCTCTGCCAACACAAGGCCGGGTTACCTCTGCAAAAATAGGTAACTACTGACACGCGTATGCCATCCCCCGATCGTAACCGATCTTCCCGAGGATCCCCGATTTCCAACAAACCACATAGATAATAATGCAGCAACCACATAGGTTAAGTATCTGGGCTCCATACCATGATACCACCTCTATCCAGAAGGAATGACATACACTAAGGGGCGCTACTCCCTAGAACCTTGCCGCATTCTTCCTGTTTCGACCATTTCCGGGGTGTGAGGCTCGACGAAGTCTCGTCCACAAAGCTACGCTTTCTCAAAAAGCCCTGCTTCGGGTCAAACAAAATGATCAACCTATGATCACAAAGATATAAGATCAAACAAATGATCATATCACAAATGATCAAACACTGATCATTTCACAGCAACACTCAGTATGCCACGTTACCAAATTGGGATATATCGCTGATAAATTTCAACTACATAACCTCTGAGCTCGTACGTCTCAGAGAAGGGTGTTAAGCTAAGAGAATAAATTCTCCGCCACCAACAGAAATGTATTTGAAAGAAATCAGCTTTATATCTCAAATTGTAACGTCAGACACACAATCCATACAAGTCTGTTCCGGGATCGAACAGAACCGAAGGCACTTCTCACGAAGCCCTTGCACATCCGGATAATTTTCTAATCACGTCCGGACTTCCCGTCACTAAGGGTGATAAAACCTCTAAATCGGAGATCAGCCGATGTAGAGTAACTCGACGGTAATCCTTCCGTTTTCAAAAATATCCGGTCTTCAACACCGGTCTTCGAATGCAATTCATAACGACGTATCACATATTCGGAATGGGTTATACGACCCCATGGTCCTTTCCCGGCTAACCCGAATAGTGAGCGATTATTCAAAAATAAGTGTGGCATTCAAATTCATCCAATTCACAACAAATACCTATCTAAAGGTAATTATTGATAGTCGGTTATTTAACTATCAATAAAGATGCGCAACATCATCAGATTCCAAATAATTTTCCAAATTATTTATTTTCCAAAAATATCTTGATAAGATATATTATTTCCACACTTAACCATTTGAAAACAATTTCAAATCAATTTCCACATTTCAATTTATCTTTGAAGATAAAATCTCAAAACAGTTCATTTCATATTGGAAAAGCATTTCCACACTTATTTAATAATAAGTATTTCACAAAACATTTATTTTCAACACTTAGAAAATATTCGATATACTTAAATCAAAATTGTATATATTTCATTCTTTAAGGAAATCATTCTCTTTAAACACATTTATTTGAGTCAAAACGAATGTTACGTAAAACATCGTTACGACGACTCAAAATCACTAGTATAGGGATTCGAAATTAAGATAGGTATATAAATCCCAATACTACATAAAAACATTTCCTTTCGGAAATCATTTACTATAACAACAGTGTTATAGTCCACCATTTCCTTATTTTTCCGAAAACGTCTATTTCAACAATAAATGTTGAAATCTATGATTTCGATATTCCACCTGTTTTAAAACATCTTTCAAAACAATTTCTTCATTTCAATTATCACTTTTCCAAAACCATATCCATTTTACTTAACAATATATTCACTGTCCAAAATCGTGAATATACTTCACTAATTACATTTCACTATTTTCTACACGTTTTATTTCAATAATAATTCGCTATCCAAAATCGCGAATATATCTCCTTTAACAACCTTCTATATTTAATTTATCAAATTCAATTGATCTCGAATTTATAAAACAACGTTTATAAATTCTATTTCTATTTTCTAACAGCTTCAATTTAATAAAATTCTCCTTTTATTAACTTCTAAAATTACTTATCAAAATAAGTGATTTTGGGTTTATAAACAACGTTTATAAATCATATTTATACTTCATAACAATTTCACTTATAAAATCATTTTATTAGCAAATTCTGTTCAAATCTCATCTAAGTGCAAAAATCTAATTTATAAGCAAATTACTTATAAATCTTCTATTCTACCACTTCTATACAATTTATACTTCGCAATTTATAAATCTATAAATCTCGTTCACATATGATTTTTTTATTATCACTTCATTTTTTTAACACTTATAAAAACTCGTTTTATAATTCCAATATCTCAATTTATAAAATGTCAATTTTATAAACCTTTTAAGTAAACCGTTTATAATACTTTAAAAATCTCAATTTAAACCATTTTATAAATCAATCAACTATTTATTCCAAAAATCACTTTTCGGTTATATTTCACAAAGATCTTAACTTTTATAACTTTAACATTTGAACGTTTATTTATTTAAAATAAATCACTTCAAAAATTTAATAAAACGTATAATTTCAAAGATCACTTTAAAAATCCTTTTAAAATAAAAGTCGTTATTTTTAAAACTTCAAAACTTGAATCCAATGATGCAACGCATCAATTAGTCCATCACAACATCAGACATCATATATCAATATGATAACAGAATCTACATCAATATATCTGTAAATAAATAAATACTGGTGAGGAATCCAGTTGGATCCCTCCAACATGTTTCCCTGCATCCAAAGATGTTAGCACAATACCAATTCCGCTCCAGTACGGAATTATCGCGGTATATGGGTTTTATAAAAAAAATCCGCTTACTAACGGCGCAATAGGGTCTCATCCGCTATACGAGGCGGGAATCAATCAATCCAATATATACATATGCCAATATGTATATATTGCTATATATATAGATATATCCTACTATATCTAATATCACATCCAAATAGTCAATCAATCAAATCAATAACTGAAAAAACCAATTTCATTTGAGTGAGAAAAATCTCACCGTGATTTTAATTCTGATTTCAGCGTTTATTTCGAATAAAATTAAACGGACGTTTAATTTTACCCGAAATTTTCACTGAATCCAATTGACTCCAATCTAGTTGCACTGCGTAGAGCTCGTCAATACGGTTCCAACGCAACTGGTTTCGTGCGTTTTCGACCTCGTAGCAAAAAGTTATACATTTTTAAAGATTATACAAATTATAAATATAAACATTTACAATTTTATTTTGTTTTAAACCCCTACAATTTTTCTGGGCCGTTCGATTCCTTTTGATCAACATCAGGCCGTGCCTTTCTTCTTCCCCTCACTCACGCAATACCTCTCCAGGTCGTTCACGTTCAAAGATAACCCAACATATCAAACTAGGGTTAAATTATGCATCGCCTACATTGACTTCTAGCTCGATCAAGGAGTGCCATATGAACGGCCACCCCCTCCTCTACCTTCGGCCAAGAACAAGTGGAGCTCGGCATCATCATTGCCTTGAAAAACGTGAATGGCTGTGATGCCTTCATGACGAGATTCCCGTCCATCCGCTTCATCGTTTCCAATCATGACCGTTGGATAGGTAGTTCGCAACGTGCTCTACAAGTTTGCTTTAGAAAGTTTTTCGAATTGAAGTGTGGATTAGAAGAAAATAGAGGAAGAACGAAGTTGAATTTCAGCCATTGAAAACCATAACTGGCGGCTGGCTTCAGAAACCCTAGGGTTAATATTTCTTTGCAAAATGAAGAGAAGAGGGGCTTTTATAGAAAATTTAACGAACACTATTCATCCCGGAATTTCCGAACTCCAAATCGAGCATGCCGGCTGACGTTTCTAAGGTTTACCCCGCGTTCCGAATACAATGGAACGTGTTTCGGGAGCTAATTCGGACATCTGTGCGAGATACGGAGAAAAACGATAAATTCAAATTAAACTGATTTAAATCGATTTCGAGGCGTTTTGGCTTGCCCCTGACAAACGGTAAATCCAAAAATTACGAAATTTGAAATCTTAAAATAATATCACATTACGGATCTGATGAAACTAGTTTCGTCGAAATCCGAGATCTTTTGAAAAATGACTATTTTTAACTCGACGATTTAAAATTAAAACGATATCGATGCGTTTCGAGCTGCCACGGTCAAACGACAACTCCGATGGATACGAAAATTGAAATCTGATAATACCTAACTATTACGGATCCAATGGAACTGGTTTCGTTCAATTCTGAGACTGTCCAAAAATTGGCTATTTTTACAGTCGATAATTAAATATTAAAATATTCAATTTTCACAGATTTACTCCAAATTCAGTTTTAAGAGTTCTAAAATATTTCTATAACTCCAGTATGATTAAATAAAATTTTACAAATCATTTTCAATCATATTAAACTCGATTTTCAATTATTCTGGGATTTCACTATTTAATTTATCGATTTAATTATCAAATAAAATCCAATATTCGAAAAATAAATCATTCGACTTCTAAATTCCATTTATTAATATTTAAAATTAATTAAATATTCGAATTTTAATTATCAAAAATTCTGGGTCGTTACAAACTTCCCCCCTTAAAAGAATTTCGTCCTCGAAATTACAAGGTAAGAAAAATGGTCCTTAACTCGTCTACTATTTTTCACAATCTAATAGTTTTATCAATTTATCAAAACAAATCTTTCTATTAAAGATTCGTTATCATTCAACTCGTTTTCCAACTTCAATTATAAGTTTCAAACAACATTGTTTAACTTCTCAATTCAAA
Organism: Allium fistulosum; assembly: GCA_030737815.1. Lineage (NCBI taxonomy): Eukaryota > Viridiplantae > Streptophyta > Magnoliopsida > Asparagales > Amaryllidaceae > Allium > Allium fistulosum. Next base: position 996,258,376 of record CM060907.1, read on the forward strand.
TTCGAGTTTAAATTCAAATTTTTAAACTTTCAAAATTTCTCAAAAATTTTCTAACACTCGAAATTTTCGAAAAATTTCGCCAGCGTCTCCTTTGCGCGGCTAATACGGTACGACTACAAAACGTCCCTACGGACCCTCAGATTTCAAAAAGAAAAAGAAAAAGCCAAGCGGCTAGACGAGAAAATCATCAAATCTCATATCGAAATTTAAATACATACCTTTTTCGAGCAATTCAAATTATCTTCGAAATCAAAATTCCAATTCCTTTTATAACACCTGTATCTTACTAGCCATATATCTAGTTACAGCATTCAACCTATTTTGCACATTCAATTACAAAATTTCCAATATAAACTACTTATACATTTTTACTTCACTGTTGAAGTTACACCTATTCATTTTCCTTCAATTTTACATTTCAAATCTATTTGAATTCAATTTTATCTTCTATTCTGAATATTGAATTTTTATCGGCTTTCTTTTATAACTGCTCTATTTTAAATTAGTTCCAAATACTAATTCAATTTCCATTTCTAATTATTCAATTCAAATTCGTTTTCAACATTCAGTTTTAATTCCAGTTTTATCTTCATTCAATCATTAACTTAGAATAATTTCAATATCAAATTTTCACTTAAGAATTTCACTCTTCATTTCTTAGGTTCAATATAAATATTCCATATACACATTATATTTATTTTCAATTTACCACTTCGGTTAAATCTACTTACATTCAAACTGGAGTTCCAATTCCATATGAATTTTAATTCATCTTTCATTTATAATTATTCAATTCGATTCTATTGCTTACAACTTCAAAATGAATCTCAACTTTCATTTTCATATTCATTTATTCAAATTTATTCACTTATACTTTCTTTAATTTAACTCCATTCGTTAAGTTAAATTTATTCTATCAAAATTCGAATGGTATAAGTTATCAACTTAATAATATCCATAAATATTTTTAATAGGATTCCAGAGTCTTACCAACATTTCAAAACCATTTTGAAAACAATTCAAATTATCCTTTGAATTTTCTAAAACAAAATCCAAATTTTCCAAACAACTTCCATTTAAACAATTTGGCAGCAATTCCTCTTTTGGAAACCCGAAAATGAACACCAATGATGCCGCGGTCATCATCGAAGTTATTTTCCAGCGACCGAAAAGAGTTTAGAGCTTTTCATCTCTTCAAAACATTTTTCAAACCTTTGAAATTCATTTTCAACTCCAAAAAGATTTAAACCTTCCAAATCTCCAAAATTTTCAAATTCTTTTCAAAACCTTTCCAAAAACTTCTCTGGAATTTCGTTTTAAATTACAAATTACATTTATAATTTACATTCTTAAATTCATTGGTATATGAATTTATTTCTTAACTTTGGAGTTATGTTTTCAATTTCTCATTCAATTTTAGTGATGATAATTCACTATTATTACTTCTAACAACCATGCAACCATATACTATAGTACTTTATAGAAAAACATTTCTTTTCTATACAAAAATAGTTTTGGGCAAAATTATCTCATTTACCCTATTTAAAACAATATTGTGCCGAATTGTTCTATACAAGTGTTTAGAGATCCCTATCGATAGAGTTGTACGGACAATACCGACCAGAATCCATATACCACTCAACAAACCAATCATCACAATATAAAACAATTTTATATTCACTAACAAATACGCGCTCGTATCTATTATTACACTCAACTCATTCTAGAGTACTACTGACTCTATCTCTAATGAGTAACACCCAACAGAGCAGGGTTGTCGCTTAACCATATGCTCCGATACCACGCTGTCAAGACCCGCAAATCCGTACCCTTGATTAAACACTAATCTCCATTGATTAACTCAAGAGGCATGGAAATACGAACCCTGAGGGGTTTTAAGAACAAGAAAAAGTAGAAGAAGTAGAAGATAGAAGAAAAAGAAAGAAGAACAAAAGAAGAAGCAACATCAGAAGCAGAAACAATATCAGAATCTCACATATCGCAGCGGAACAATATATAATTAATAAACACTAGTCTTTTAAAACAAAGAGCTATATCAGTTTATACATACATCAATCATCAGAGTCAATATACAACAATGGACATTTATATAACTTGTCCTCATACAGAATACACAGCGGAATAAATACTATCAGATACAAATACTACGTCTCGTCATCCAGCTTGTCTCCAAAGCTCCAGAATATCCTGATAACATAACTCTAGGCTGCCCGTGTGGAAATTGGTGGGCACCCAGAGTTTAGAATGGAACAATAAACTCCGAGTCAGTCATGGTGACTGGTGTGAGATCGTAAAACAGTTTATCTTTAAAATAAACAAAGGAATATTTTAAAGTAAATTCGCAATGCTTTTGGAAAATGAAACTACCATAAGACCTCCCACCACACACACAATGCAAACGCAGAATTGGAGGAGATTTCTTCTTATGATAGTCAAAGATGCTTACTACGCAAAATCAGATCATTTTTTATATTATTATTAGTGCATAGTGTAGAAAACATTTCAAAAGTATAATATTAATCTTAGCCAACATACGACCAGTATCGTATGCCTACTATAGCTACTATGTTCAATAGCAGGTTACCGCCACATTCCATAGCAGGTAATACAACTAAAACCGTACAAGTCACGTATTGTTTCTTTGGATTTCCAACAAATGGTCAGGCTAAGGAACTTCCTTTTCCACGATGGGTACGTCCCTGGAATAGACGACCCGAGAACCTAACGTTACGGTTAGATCTCTGCCAACACAAGGCCGGGTTACCTCTGCAAAAATAGGTAACTACTGACACGCGTATGCCATCCCCCGATCGTAACCGATCTTCCCGAGGATCCCCGATTTCCAACAAACCACATAGATAATAATGCAGCAACCACATAGGTTAAGTATCTGGGCTCCATACCATGATACCACCTCTATCCAGAAGGAATGACATACACTAAGGGGCGCTACTCCCTAGAACCTTGCCGCATTCTTCCTGTTTCGACCATTTCCGGGGTGTGAGGCTCGACGAAGTCTCGTCCACAAAGCTACGCTTTCTCAAAAAGCCCTGCTTCGGGTCAAACAAAATGATCAACCTATGATCACAAAGATATAAGATCAAACAAATGATCATATCACAAATGATCAAACACTGATCATTTCACAGCAACACTCAGTATGCCACGTTACCAAATTGGGATATATCGCTGATAAATTTCAACTACATAACCTCTGAGCTCGTACGTCTCAGAGAAGGGTGTTAAGCTAAGAGAATAAATTCTCCGCCACCAACAGAAATGTATTTGAAAGAAATCAGCTTTATATCTCAAATTGTAACGTCAGACACACAATCCATACAAGTCTGTTCCGGGATCGAACAGAACCGAAGGCACTTCTCACGAAGCCCTTGCACATCCGGATAATTTTCTAATCACGTCCGGACTTCCCGTCACTAAGGGTGATAAAACCTCTAAATCGGAGATCAGCCGATGTAGAGTAACTCGACGGTAATCCTTCCGTTTTCAAAAATATCCGGTCTTCAACACCGGTCTTCGAATGCAATTCATAACGACGTATCACATATTCGGAATGGGTTATACGACCCCATGGTCCTTTCCCGGCTAACCCGAATAGTGAGCGATTATTCAAAAATAAGTGTGGCATTCAAATTCATCCAATTCACAACAAATACCTATCTAAAGGTAATTATTGATAGTCGGTTATTTAACTATCAATAAAGATGCGCAACATCATCAGATTCCAAATAATTTTCCAAATTATTTATTTTCCAAAAATATCTTGATAAGATATATTATTTCCACACTTAACCATTTGAAAACAATTTCAAATCAATTTCCACATTTCAATTTATCTTTGAAGATAAAATCTCAAAACAGTTCATTTCATATTGGAAAAGCATTTCCACACTTATTTAATAATAAGTATTTCACAAAACATTTATTTTCAACACTTAGAAAATATTCGATATACTTAAATCAAAATTGTATATATTTCATTCTTTAAGGAAATCATTCTCTTTAAACACATTTATTTGAGTCAAAACGAATGTTACGTAAAACATCGTTACGACGACTCAAAATCACTAGTATAGGGATTCGAAATTAAGATAGGTATATAAATCCCAATACTACATAAAAACATTTCCTTTCGGAAATCATTTACTATAACAACAGTGTTATAGTCCACCATTTCCTTATTTTTCCGAAAACGTCTATTTCAACAATAAATGTTGAAATCTATGATTTCGATATTCCACCTGTTTTAAAACATCTTTCAAAACAATTTCTTCATTTCAATTATCACTTTTCCAAAACCATATCCATTTTACTTAACAATATATTCACTGTCCAAAATCGTGAATATACTTCACTAATTACATTTCACTATTTTCTACACGTTTTATTTCAATAATAATTCGCTATCCAAAATCGCGAATATATCTCCTTTAACAACCTTCTATATTTAATTTATCAAATTCAATTGATCTCGAATTTATAAAACAACGTTTATAAATTCTATTTCTATTTTCTAACAGCTTCAATTTAATAAAATTCTCCTTTTATTAACTTCTAAAATTACTTATCAAAATAAGTGATTTTGGGTTTATAAACAACGTTTATAAATCATATTTATACTTCATAACAATTTCACTTATAAAATCATTTTATTAGCAAATTCTGTTCAAATCTCATCTAAGTGCAAAAATCTAATTTATAAGCAAATTACTTATAAATCTTCTATTCTACCACTTCTATACAATTTATACTTCGCAATTTATAAATCTATAAATCTCGTTCACATATGATTTTTTTATTATCACTTCATTTTTTTAACACTTATAAAAACTCGTTTTATAATTCCAATATCTCAATTTATAAAATGTCAATTTTATAAACCTTTTAAGTAAACCGTTTATAATACTTTAAAAATCTCAATTTAAACCATTTTATAAATCAATCAACTATTTATTCCAAAAATCACTTTTCGGTTATATTTCACAAAGATCTTAACTTTTATAACTTTAACATTTGAACGTTTATTTATTTAAAATAAATCACTTCAAAAATTTAATAAAACGTATAATTTCAAAGATCACTTTAAAAATCCTTTTAAAATAAAATTCGTTATTTTTAAAACTTCAAAACTTGAATCCAATGATGCAACGCATCAATTAGTCCATCACAACATCAGACATCATATATCAATATGATAACAGAATCTACATCAATATATCTGTAAATAAATAAATACTGGTGAGGAATCCAGTTGGATCCCTCCAACATGTTTCCCTGCATCCAAAGATGTTAGCACAATACCAATTCCGCTCCAGTACGGAATTATCGCGGTATATGGGTTTTATAAAAAAAATCCGCTTACTAACGGCGCAATAGGGTCTCATCCGCTATACGAGGCGGGAATCAATCAATCCAATATATACATATGCCAATATGTATATATTGCTATATATATAGATATATCCTACTATATCTAATATCACATCCAAACAGTCAATCAATCAAATCAATAACTAAAAAAACCAATTTCATTTGAGTGAGAAAAATCTCACCGTGATTTTAATTCTGATTTCAGCGTTTATTTCGAATAAAATTAAACGGACGTTTAATTTTACCCGAAATTTTCACTGACTCCAATTGACTCCAATCCAGTTGCACTGCGTAGAGCTCGTCAATACGGTTCCAACGCAACTGGTTTTGTGCGTTTTCGACCTCGTAGCAAAAAGTTATACATTTTTAAAGATTATACAAATTATAAATATAAACATTTACAATTTTATTTTGTTTTAAACCCCTACAATTTTTCTGGGCCGTTCGATTCCTTTTGATCAACATCAGGCCGTGCCTTTCTTCTTCCCCTCACTCACGCAATACCTCTCCAGGTCGTTCACGTTCAAAGATAACCCAACATATCAAACTAGGGTTAAATTATGCATCGCCTACATTGACTTCTAGCTCGATCAAGGAGTGCCATATGAACGGCCACCCCCTCCTCTACCTTCGGCCAAGAACAAGTGGAGCTCGGCATCATCATTGCCTTGAAAAACGTGAATGGCTGTGATGCCTTCATGACGAGATTCCCGTCCATCCGCTTCATCGTTTCCAATCATGACCGTTGGATAGGTAGTTCGCAACGTGCTCTACAAGTTTGCTTTAGAAAGTTTTTCGAATTGAAGTGTGGATTAGAAGAAAATAGAGGAAGAACGAAGTTGAATTTCAGCCATTGAAAACCATAACTGGCGGCTGGCTTCAGAAACCCTAGGGTTAATATTTCTTTGCAAAATGAAGAGAAGAGGGGCTTTTATAGAAAATTTAACGAACACTATTCATCCCGGAATTTCCGAACTCCAAATCGAGCATGTCGGCTGACGTTTCTAAGGTTTACCCCGCATTCCGAACACAATGGAATGTGTTTCGGGAGCTAATTCGGACATCTGTGCGAGATACGGAGAAAAACGATAAATTCAAATTAAACCGATTTAAATCGATTTCGAGGCGTTTTGGCTTGCCCCTGACAAACGGTAAATCCAAAAATTACGAAATTTGAAATCTTACAATAATATCACATTACGGATCCGATGAAACTAGTTTCGTCGAAATCCGAGATCTTTTGAAAAATGACTATTTTTAACTCGACGATTTAAAATTAAAACGATATCGATGCGTTTCGAGCTGCCACGGTCAAACGACAACTCCGATGGATACGAAAATTGAAATCCGATAATAACTAACTATTACGGATCCAATGGAACTGGTTTCGTTCAATTCTGAGACTGTCCAAAAATTGGCTATTTTTACAGTCGATAATTAAATATTAAAATATTCAATTTTCACAGATTTACTCCAAATTCAGTTTTAAGAGTTCTAAAATATTTCTATAACTCTAGTATGATTAAATAAAATTTTACAAATCATTTTCAATCATATTAAACTCGATTTTCAATTATTCTGGGATTTCACTATTTAATTTATCGATTTAATTATCAAATAAAATCCAATATTCGAAAAATAAATCATTCGACTTCTAAATTCCATTTATTAATATTTAAAATTAATTAAATATTCGAATTTTAATTATCAAAAATTCTGGGTCGTTACAGAAAGGGTGGGTCATTACAACATGGTATCAGAGCTTAGGTTGAGCGAGCACCTAGGCTTTGGTGGGGTTAACTCATTTAAGATAGGGTACTTGAGAACCTAGGATGAGTTTGAATGTATTATATATATGAGCACGTATTTGTTAGTGATATAAAAATGTTTATATTGTGTTGATTTATCAGTTGAGTGGTTTGTGAATTCTGATCGATACAGAAGGAACAACTGTATAGATAGGGGTTTCTAAACTCTTGAACGAGGTAGAACGACACTGTATTGTTTTGAAATTGGGTAAAATAATTTTACCTAGATCATATTTATATATAAAGGAATAAAATTTTAGAAATTGATATAGTTATATATAGTGTGTTTGGATGTTAGAGAATGATAATATTCGATTATTATCATTTATTGTTTATTGTTTGTGCTTAGGTAGTTTAAGAGCATTTATTGCTTTGCTAAATTAAATACAAACACCTTGTGAATTCAGTTTCGCAATTTTAACTATAAGGTGTTCGATGATAATGTTAGGTTAAAATTAAAATATAACCTTAATTAAAGTTGTTTATTATAATTCAAACAAAGATATATAATTGTGAAGTGAATTTATATAAGGAAGTGAGATTATATAAATATACTTTATAAAAAGTTTTTTTAACTGAGAATTTGAGAATTTAAATCCCGGTGCTTTGGAAATTGTTTTTCAAAGTTTTGGAAGAAGTAATAATAGTATTATTTTGGAAGTATTTTTGATTAGAAGTATTCTAAAAGGATTTTAAAAGGAGATAAAAAGCACTTATCTCACTTCAGTCACTGGAAAATAATCCCAGTGATGACTGCAGCATCGTCGGTGTTCGTTTTTTGGTTTCTAAGTGACGGATTGCTACCATGGTAGTTTTGTTTCAGAATTGTATTAGTAAAACAATTTTTGTTTTAAATCCCCAAAGGTATGATTTGGTGTACAAAGGAGATGCATATGTATTATTATTATTTCAAAAATGAATTGAAATAAAACCGAGTGTTTAATTCTTAAGTTTTCAGTTAAGAGATATTATAAAACTCATGCATTTTATCCATTTGGATAGATTGGTTTGTTCTTCTCGTTTTGAGATGTTGTTTGGTAGTTTTTATTTATTAAAATGAAATGGGATTTCGATGATTTTGGACAGTTGAAAACTCTCGAGTTAATTGGAAAATTAAGCTAAGTGTTTTATGAAAACATAAGAGAATAAGTTTTTATAGCTTATAAATAAAAACTTAGTAAGTTAAACAAAGTGTAAAATTTATTGGACATCTTAGCTAAGTAAAGCAAAATCTGAATTTGTGTATATATACATACACACACACACTGTTCTAGATGTAGAGGGTATTATATGAATATGAACTTGAGCTATAAAATTAAATTTGACTTAAGTAAAGTTTAAATGAAATGATTTATGAAATGGTTCATAAATAATTTTAATAGTTTAATAAAATACTATTGGGAATTTAATTGTGATTTAAAATTCAATGTGAATAAAAATAATTGGTAAAGTTAAGAAAAACCAATTGAATAAATATATAAGTTGTACGTAAACAATTCTATTTGCATAACTGTTTGATCCAGATTCGAGTACATGATTTCGAGGTGATTTACACCGTTTCGAACAAGAATTTTTCACTCGATTCTTCATGGTGAACACTTGATATGGATTTTTGATTGACTCTGAAGTTTTCTATCATAGTTTATGGCTATGTAAGGAGAACAGAGGTTTTTAATCAAGGAACCTGATTGGAGTCCGCACTAGAGTGGTCAAGTGAGCAAACTAGTTTGAAAGTGAAATTTATGTGATTGAGCGAGCGATCGGATTAGATATTACATACAGATGGAATATGTACATTGTACAGGCTTTATTGAAATTAAATGATTTTGACATTTATAAATGCAGGTATATAGTTGGATATTATTTGTAAGTAAGATGCAGGTTCATGGAAGCAAAGGCTAGTTTGATGCTTTTGGTTTCATGAGTACAGCTTGGTTGCCCGACTAATAGGTATATGTTTATATCTTTTTTTCGTTAATGGTTTTATGCCCCATATATAGGAGGTCAATTGGCTTTTGTTTTCTTTATTGATTTGGGCTTGTAGTGGCGATTTATAGTTTTTTCGATTGAGCCGCACAAAGGAGACGCTGTCAAAATTTTCCATAACTTTAAGGGACTTAGAAAATTTGATAACAAGTTTCAACTAATTAATTTTGGAAAGTTAATAGGTTTGGAGGCATTTTTCTTACTCTTTTAAGGGGGGGGAAGAATGTAACTACTCGAAATTTTGTACTTTGATTTTAAATATTTAATTAATATTAAATATTGAAATAATTTGGTTTTTAAGTTAAATAAATTGAATTCAAATATAGAGGTTATTTAAATATTTGAATTGTGAACTTAATATTTGAATAATGAAGCAAAAATCTGGATTTTGAATTGAATATTAATTAAATGGATTTAATAGTTTTATTTAACTCCTTTTAATTTATAAATAATAACATTGATTAATTTTGTAAATTATCTACATCCGTAAATGGTTCGAATAAATAATAAGAAAATTTATTATTATTTTAATGACTTGATTTTTATTAACGTATTTTTAATTTAATTTATTTGATTTTTCCATAATTTTTAATTTGGAAAATATTTAAATTGTCGCTTGAGGATTTTTCGACAAAACAACAATGTTTTGTGATTTAATAGAATTGAATAACTAGTGTATATTATTTTCTTTTGAGGTCGCGTCGCTGTTTTGAGCGCGGCTGTATTTTTGTTTTTTATCGTTAAGAGTTCATACGCGAACAAAAATTTGTGTGGTGAAATGCCGAAAATTTCAAAATTAATATAAACCAACCCTTAACTTCTCCAACACACAATTCATCAAATCCACTCTTTCTCATTTCAAAGTCAGTTTCTTGTAAAACAAAAATCAAAATAGGAAATTGATCTAAACTTTAAAAATCAAAATCTCAAATTCTACTCAATTGAAAAATTCTTAAACAAATTTCTTTGAGCTCATCTTGCCTAGATCTTCGATTCTATACCCATTTTGATAGTTACGAGTGTGTTTGGCGAAGTGCGATAGTTTATAGTAAATGATGGCTAAATTAGGGTTTTGATTTTTGGGCTTTGGAAGTGGATTTAAACAAAATGAAGCTTGGATAGAGGTTCGTGTGGTGGAGCAGCGTCGGCGGCCAGAAGATGGTGAGGCACGGTGGCGTTTTGGAGGGTCTGACCTGGTGAGGTCGCAGCAGAAATAGGCTCCAGGTTGTGATCGGCTCCTTGGTATCAAGTTGCGTGTGGTGGTGATAGGAGATGGAGTTTTGGTCGTAGGACGCGATGGCGAAGTTTGTTTGGGTTTTCGTGCACCAGAGATATGGATTTGTTGAGAATACAGGAAAATTCGTTGAGAAATCTAGATTTCTCGCTGTAGTGATTTTAAATTTCCAGTTATTTACCTGTTGATTTATTTTAGTTATATTCCTGTTAGTTAGAGTGTTAAATGCTAGAATTTGATTGTTTGGCCATATTGGATGTGGCACCTACATATGTGGAAAGTAAAACCTTTTTAGTGAAAAAGGTAATAATAACACTGGTTAAGTGCTATAGTAACTATTGGCCTCGATATAGTACTTGAAATACTATCTATCAATTGTTGATTTGGTTGGAAATGATTTTGATTTGGAAAACAATTTAAAATCTAACTATTTTGGAATTTCGGTGATATTTTAATTTAAATGAGTTTTTAAAACTTTTCTACTTTATTTCAACATCTTATTTATTCTTTTTTAATATATAAATATATACGTAAATGTTTAAAATAATTATTCTAGAAGTATAGGTCTTTTTAAGAAAAATATAATAATAAATGTTTGTTTTCAAAAGGTGAATAAAAAGGGTTATCTTTTATTTTTAAAAGGGATTTTCCATTTTAAAGAAGAAAGAAATATTCGGAATAAATATTTGAGGATCGTTGTATAAAGGGGATAGATTTATATATATTTATTTTATAAGTGGAGAATAGATTTATAAAAAGTGTTTTATAAATAAAAGAATGGTTTTATAAGTAATATCCTATGAAGAGGAAATAAATAGCATTTTGATAAATTGGAGAAATAAATTCCATTTGGCGATTTATTGAAATATATGAAATGATCGTGTTATGGAAATGAGATTTATAATGATATTTTGGAATTCCTCTATATTTGGAGTTTGGAATTGTATTTGAAGTTTTGTTTTAAAATGGAGTTTTGGTAATTTTTATTTATAAATTTACAAAAGGGGATTTTAAAAATGAATTTGGAGTTTTAAAAAGAGTTGCAAATAAGTCACGGATTTATAAAATGAGTTTATAAATTATATTTTATAAAAAAAGAAGTTTATAAAGGATTTTATAAATAATATAAGGGATGTTTATAAAAAGAGGTATTAATTAAATTTGGGAATTTATAAAGGAGGCTGCAATTATGTTATATATATTTATAAAGGGATTTATAAATAATATTTTCCAGAAAGGAATTCTAAAATGAAATTAGAGCTTATACTTAAAAAGGGATTTTTATAAAAGAGTTATTTTATAAAAGAGATTTGATTTCCCAAAATGACCTTCTTAATTATGGTGGTACGAAATATTCTTTTTCATACTTAACATCAAAGAAATATTGTTTGGGTTATTATTATCTCTATTTAAAGACGTTGTTATAACCCAAATTTAAGTGTAGTTCGAAATGAAATCTTTCTTAAGATATGTAAATATACTTATACCGTTGAGATAAGTATATGAGTACATTTTCCAAGTATTGAAATGCAGGGATTTGCGAACATACTTATACTACTAATATATATAAGTATATGGGAAGGTTTTTCTAATTTTTTAAAATGAATTGGTTTGTGAATATACTTATGTAGTCGAGGTAAGTATATGAATATTTTCAAAGTCTGGAAAAGTGTAGAGAAGGGTTTGTGAAATATGTCTTTGTAAAAGTATTTTAATACAGGTATTTACAAAGTAGTTTTAAATTAATGAAAAGATTAATTTAAGAGGCTTAGGGTTGCTTTGTGCTTAACTAGTGTTATTTTGATCATTTGATAGTTAAATAACGTGCTATCAAACCTTAGTCAGTTTTTAAAACCATCGTTGTTGGTTCGAAGAGACCGGGATCAGATATATTATCTGAAAACCATTTCGAACCGGCATAAGCATTCAAATTGGAGATATCTTGAATATGCTTGATGATGGAGTTCTTTGATGTGCAAGGGCTACTTGCTACTAATCCTAAGGATGATTCCAAAATGGATGTAGTAGAAGTGTGCCTTTGGTTTCGTTCAAACCCAGGGAAAACTTGTATGGATGAATGCTGGCATTGCATTTCTGCTTAGAGGGTAGTGTTAGCATTCCAAGTGGGATTGCTATTCAAAAGGTAAAACGTAGCCTCTAGCCTCAACAACCGGGAATGACTAAAACAGAGGATACGCTTCAGGGCTAAGTGGGTTGCACCGATCAAGGTATTATCTTTCTATATATATATATGTGTGTGTGTGTGTGTGTGTGTGGATTTGGTTGTGCATGAGAGCTCTCGGAAAAGGTTGCAAAAGCAACCGCGGTGATGAAATATTAAGGGGTAGGGTCGGTCCCGGTTCACAGTGGGTCCATATAAGGCCCTTGGTACATTTTCTAAAGGTGTATTGTGGCAGGTGGTACCCTAATCCCCTGTCATTCTATGGTAATACATTCTCCAATAAGTTCCTTCAGACTTAGTTGTATCCCTATTATGCTGGAATTTAATTAATGTAACAATTTCGGCTATGATTCAATATTTACTTTAAACTCTAGACACTATGATAATATCAGAAGATTTCCTATGAAATGTATTAGTTATCGTAAGGTAAAAACCCATCCGTGTTTATGTATGGCATGGTATTATGACATACTTTTATTTTGAAGTTTTTATAACATTAAAATCCATTTAAGGTGTGTTTCTCACGCTGGTTTAATAGACTGATCCGGGCATTGTTTTCTTATAATTCTCAGGTCAAACCGAGCATATTTATAAATCTAGTTTGGATGCTTTGGAGCTCCAGGAGGCGAGCTGGATGCCTCCGAGACGTATTCATGTATATTTTTATTTTCCACTACATCTGTTAGTTGTATTTATCAGAAATTGTAAGGACAGGTTGTTATAACTGTCCAAGCTGATGTTTTTTTAGTGTACTCTGATTGATGTATATATTACAGTTTTTCTTCTGAAAAGATTTGTTGTATATTGTATATTACTCATCGCGATGTGAGATTCTGTTATGTTTTTCTTTCTTTTTCCCCAACAATCTGTCTTTCTGGACCTTGGATATTCAGCACATGAAAACCGTGGATGTATTAGTGCCAACTTTTGAGGGTCCAAAGGCGGGTTGTTACATAATTAATTTCTATAATTTTCTCTCTCTTCATTCCTCCCTCTTTATATGGTAAGGCCAACATTACTGCCATCAAATGGCATAAGATTTCTATAAATCCTTTCATGCAACTTTCATTTATTTAAACCTATTTTAAAAATACATTGATATTGTATATCAGTGCACACAAATATAACTTTTATATATGCATTCAAATAATTATAGACAACTCCCAAACATCAAATAAATCAAATAATAATTGATATTTCTCAAATATTATTTAATTTATAACATTTTATAAACTAATTAAATCATGTGATTTTTCGGAGAATCATTATTAGGGTTATGCGACTCAAAGATGTAAATTCAGTCAGCAATTAATATCGAATAATTCGAATATTAACATTTACACGTCACCTTAGCTAGCGGTGTGACATTTTGGCTAAATTTATCCTACACATCTTTTTGGTAAAATCCAATTTTACTATTATAGGTGATACCTGGTAGTAACAATTATTTACACCAGTTCTCTTCGTTAGAACTATATCACATTAGGACATAGAATTTTGTCTTGCTTAAAACTCCAACATCGTCCACATTCAACTTTGTAATTCTAAACATAAAATTCTTGGTTCAATAATAACAATTATTATTAATCATTATACCATACTGCTCGGGACAAAGACTTTGATTTTGAGTTGAGTATAGTTGACCATGATACTAACCACATATAACCGAGGAGATGAATTCTCTATTGAATAGCGTTTCACTTTCAATGCTTCAACTCAAACTTTACTATAGTCGTTCAATGGGCGCCATATTACAGTATAACTATAATCAAAGTGGAGTGCCCATATTGAAGTTTCATAATATTCTCAAGTCGAGGGAATTGTGTACATCGTCACTTTGAGATTGTCCTTTTGACCTTAGTTATGTTAACCAACAAAGAACTCTGAGTCACTCTTGGTTATCCTATAACTATCAGTATGTAACCAATGGTGCCCCCATTAGTTTTGAGAAATACATTGCCCAACATTTTAAGAGCGTTGCGTACTATAGTCTCAATGGATGAATCGATATCCTTTCTCAAAATATTTTGACTAGGAATAATTAAAACAATATGTTATTTTCATTGTGATAAAATTCTCATGATTACAAAACTTTGTAATTACTACCACATAACATATCATTTAAGGATTTTCCATCTATATACTTTAAATTAAGTACTTAATTGTTTATATTTATATATAACAAGTACATGAGTACATGATAAAAAGTAAAACACCCTTTATTTTGAACAAGATTGGTCACAAAGTTAGATATATGTAACAAATTACATAATTGCCCCTAGGGCATACCCCTAACTCTATCAATCTCCCGCTTGCACTTGGGGTTAATTATGGAATCTTATTCCAACTTTATCGATTGGTTTTCTTGAAAACTAATCAGTTCAGTCCCTTAATGAACCGGCATGCCCTTTTGTTTTAATAATGTACTCTGTCAATCAACTCTCTCCAATGTTGATAAACTGCTTTTATCATGTGGAACTGTTAGGAGTATGTCTCTCGACTTCTAGTGAGCTTTAGGTTCCTTTACGAACTGCATCGCGACATTGTTACCATATAACAATGTCATGGATTCTCAACATTTGGAATCAACCTCGGCTTGGTTATAAATTCATGCATTTATTTATACTTGTTACATTGTAATAGCCTTTGGTTGAATTGTCCACTACTTATTATTTGGAACAATTCCAACATGATGTTCTTGACTAAAGTGTGAATATGAATTTAGGATTGGCATATTATACGCGATATCACTAATGAAGTTTGAGTTCGTGCACTCCCTCATAAGGATTCATTGTTTCTATAAAAAATTCTAGAGTATTTCTTAAATACTTGAGAACACCCTAAACTATCATTAAGTTATATTACTTTGGATTTGTTATTTGCTTTATGTATCAAATACATGAGCAAAGTGTGACATTGTAGATAATATGGCATGTACGAATATTCCAATTTCCAATGCATATGGAATCCATCTTATATACTTGATATTAAACAATTTAAGATAGTGCATGTTTATTCGTTTTGGGATAACCCGACATCCTTTTATATTGATTGTAAAGATGTCCTTTTCAAATCCAATGTCAAGTATTAAACAACCAAACCTAAATGATTTTAACATGAATACACCCTTAACAACCACATGTTTGTTGTATACTTAGAATTTTTGAAATATATTTTAGTACATACTTATTTTCTTTCTTATAGGCATATGCTTCCTCTGCATTTTGACTAAAATTCAAATGATTGATTTCTCTATCAAAATACTTACTTAACTCTGATGCTTATCGAATAACGCTTTCATATCATTTCTTGGATTGTATCCAATACTCATAAACTCAGTTATTGCTCTCATTTACTTCGAAACATTTTGGTTGTTATGTGCAATAGTCTATTATAAATTATGATTAAAATTTTTTTTTTGCTTCAACGTATATTCACCAAAACTCAAAGTCATATCGAGCGATAAATTTTGTGAGTAAAATCCGAATTAGCTATAATACGTTGAATGACGAATCTGTTACGTTAGTTTCAATAATTGAAACTTACGATGTTATTCTTATCAACATGGCTTATATTCCAACTACATTGATCTTCTTCTTGAAGACACTTTTGTGGCCGATGGATCATATCCTTTCGGGTACCAATGTCAAAATCATATTTTCATAATGTACTTGGAATCCATTCCAAATTTGCACATCATGCCACATCGTAAAGTCAATACTCTTAAAAGCCTTCCTAAGAGTGAGGAAGTTCTTTTCTCGACACTGATAAAATTACTAATTTCTCTTGATGTACAAGATATACCATTAGACATTTTATTGTGTTGTGTCTATTTAGTTCGGTCAATTTTATTCCACCCTTTGTAATCAGTTTTATCTTTGGATCGTATCCAAGTCCATTTTATTACCAATAATTTCTGGAAGAAATTCCTTCGCTACAAATGTGGTACTTCTTGAAACAACAATTACTTCTCAGTGTAATCGAATAGGTATTACACAAAATTGACTTGGTTTTAGTTTACGATAATTATGTTCGAAACATGAATTGGTTATACAATGACGACCATTCTCAAACTCTTTTGAAGGGATTCATACAAGAAACCTCACATGTAATTATTACGTGTAGTCTTTCAACTCACATAACCTACAACCTCCTTGGCCTAGGATACATCGGGGTTTCACATTAACCCTTATCTTGTATGATTTTGCAAATAATTCTTTAGATGAAGTTAATTTTAATCTTATGAACTACCATTAAGTACATGACTTTACAGAAATAAGTTAGCTCAACTTCACTCATCATCAATCGTACTTTGTCCAACAAAGTTCGATTACTCCTTATGGAAACATTATTATGTATCATGGGGAGAAGTTACTTTTGAGATTGAATCTTTATTCGATTCTTTTAGGTACGTTTGGAACTCTTTCCTATGTACTCACTTATTCAATCAGATCAAATCATTTCTATTGCATGTAATTCATTTACTTCCATTTTATATTATAAGAACTTATCATATAGATACTACACATGTATCATAGCTCTTGTTTATGTTTGATGTAACTTATCAGTGAATACAACGAAGTGCATGGAACTATTTTAGTATTAATAGAATTTAGACTGCATACATCTATATGTATTAACCTGAAGGGTTCATCAACTCTTACGATACTCCCATTGAGTGGGTGTTTCGCCCTTAATTGTCTGAGATATAATTCACTAGTACCGTATGATTCATAATCATATAATCAAAGAATTATTTCTCTAAACAATGGCTTAGTTTAGAATTCCAAAACTACTGCAAATAATTTAAGATACTTATGTATTTTCAAATGCATCGCTTTTGTTATGAAAACAAATACCACTATTATAGTTTTATTTTATAATGAATATTCGTAATATTCATATTGAAATAAAACTTCATCTATTTTACAATCAACAATGAAAACAGTTATTATTTAATAAATAATGGTTGGTATGACTTACGAAAACAATTTTCGTAACTTGATGCGGTCAATAAGTGCTATATGGCATTCTCCCACTATTTCTGTCATTACTATAATAGCATACAAAATATGGAGGTCCATTCAACTACTGAATGTAGGCTATTTATTCCATCAACTATAACCATTTTACAATCGAGAGTTTTTAGGTCAAATATCTTGAATTTAAAAGAATAAATTTTATAGAAAACAATTTTCTATATAAAAAAATATAACTTGGAATAGAAATCATATTTTTCATTCCTATGTTAAGTATTAATTATTATTTTACAATTCACGTTTTCGATGTTTCCTTATGAAGAAGAAATGACCATTCGCTATCTTCATCCCAACTGTACCTTAAGTTACATCTACCTTCATACATTCGCTATCCTTTCCAAAATAGGCAAACTATTCAAAGGAAATCCTTACTATAATCAATTATATACACGATCTTGGATAATGATTTATTTGCTTATTTCAAATGAACTAATTTCATCGAAGTTTCGTACATTAGGAATAATGACTTTTCACTATACAACCTTTGTATGCGATTGAATATGGATCAAATATCCATTTACTTGTATTGCTTTTGAGTTCAAAACTCAAAAGATAATACATAGTCTTAGGGAAATAAACATGTAAGTGACCAATTATGAATGTATTTAGTAGTTATAAAATTAGGCGCTTGCATGGACATTGAAACAATAACATGTAGAGAATATTTATTAATAAGTATATGTTATATTTCTTTTGTCAATCTTTAATTCAGTTCATCTGTATCTTAATTGATAAACATTTTATCAACTATATTAATAGCACAAATTTATCAATGCAGATAATTATAATTTGACATAGCAAATGTTTTTACAATATTAGAAAGGTTAAATGTTACTATTTCATTTTTATAATTATGTTCTCACTGATCTTTTATATTTCTCCAAACCCTAAGATGAATCATAAAAGTCTTTTGACTTCACAAATGGACGTTAGGACTCATTTGTCTTGGTTCTAACATTGAGTTTGCTCAACAAGTCATAGCCCCACAGATGATGGATAACTCCTTATCGGTTGTATCATATATAATTCTGAACCCGTAGTTTCTTGTCCTAATATCATTTCAACCTTGAGTTTTCTCAACAAATTAAAAGAGATTATTCACTCATACCTACCATTTCACGACGGCTTAAGTATAGTATTTGTACCTTAAGTTTTCTTAACAAATACATATAGCTATCTTACCTCATTTATTCTATATATTGATAATACTACACATAACATCCCTAGCTTGAGTTTGCTCAACAACTAGATAGTATGCAAGTAATTTATCAATATATAAATGATAGAGGACAACACTTATATTAAAGATTCATAACCTTTAATATATGTAATTGAGTGATATCAACTTATAGAATAATATATTTCTTATGAAATACCCTCATGATTCAAGTGTCAGACACATTAAAAATCTCGGTATACATACTAAACATATGTATTTATTCCTTAAGTTTATTTTGGATTTCTTACCGTTCCACTTTTGTTTTGTACATTCGTATATTATGTAGTTTAATTATTATATAACTTTTATAATTTAATTAACTTATATAGTAGTCTTATGTACATTACATTAATGAAATCTTATTTAATTAATTTAATTAGTTTATGTTATTTAATAAAATATATTTTTTGGTAATAAGAGTGATACCTTATTCAAGCAAAGCGCTTATTATGATGTCTTAAAAGTTTAAACCCATGACCATTAGAACCATTGTCTAAAGCATCATACATCTAGCCACTTCAGCTAGAGGTCCTTGACGTTATTCGATTAAACATTTTAATTGAATATGTGTACCATAACATTTATGGTTATACACATATATCTATATGTATATGTATTTTGTTATTTGTTAATTAACTTTTAATTAACTTATTTAATTCAATAATTCAATCAAATATTAATTTCAAAATTTTATTATGTATATACATATATACTTACATCATCTTAAACAATTCAAGATAATGTAACTTATATCTATATATATTGTACATGTATTTACTTTGATTAATTAACTATTTAATTAATTTATTTAATTTATTGATCTTATTAATAAATATTAAAAAATTTAAGATTTGTTTACGATATTTTCAAAGCACTTATGAAAACTATATTATAACATTTATAACGTACATTGTTTTCAAAGCCAAATTTGAAAATCATGTTATAACGTTTGTAACGTAATTCTTACTTTAATTTAACTTTTGAATTTAAAATCTTATTTTAATTTCAAAAAAAAATCACATTATAACACTTATAAAGTATTTCTTATTTTAAATTTAACTTTTAAATTTAAATTTTCATTTTTAATTTCAAAACAATTTTGAAAATCAGCCCAAAACCCAATTGAAATTGGGTCATTTCTATTAGGGGCAACCTTTGGGCTCACTTCAGTTTTTGGGCTAGGCAAGTAGATAAGGAAAGCAGGGTACTTGATTACCCGAAGTCAAGCCTAGACATTACTTTTCTAGGCACCCTACTAAATTGGTAAGCTTAATTGGTTAGCGCTAACATGACTAATAAAGACCGCTTAGACTATTTGGCTCTGATAACATTGAAGCTTCGGCCTAAACTCCTTTGGGGAGAGACAACTAGGTACCTCCCGAGCGAGTTTTACATGCAGCCTTTTGACTAGCATAACCATCATAGGACATGTAGGGGTAAGAGACAATGCTTCGTCACAGATCATGATGTGAAAACCCATATCATGCTAGTTGTAGGGATCGAACCTGGGACATCCAATGTATCAGGTGAACACCCCAACCAATCTCGCTCTGATATAATTGAAGGAACCGAGCTAGTCGGAAGTAAATGAAATAAGTAGATTTCAAAAAATATTCCAATATAGATAATGTTGGGCCTATGAGGTCTAAGGGTATATTATATCTAATTAAATAAAAATTTTAACAAAAACTTATTTGTTTAAATTGTTAAAATGGAGATTTAAATTTGATTTGATTTATATGTATTATAATGAATGTATCAAATACATTCATTTATGTGAATTATAAGTGCAGTGTATTAGTGGTGTATATATGTGTAAATGAAACTAGTATAAATGAATTAAGAGAAGGAAACCTTTTTTTCATCTCTTAACCTATATAGTTAATTAAGGGAAGACATAATAATATATGTAGAAATAGAAACCTTTTATTTCTTTCTCTCTCTCTTTGATTATAATAATTGATATATTAAATGACATTTATAACTTATTAACTAAATTTACACATTGCCTTTGATGTCCAAGTTTTTGACTAATTAAATATATATGTACATCTATAATAATTATAGATACATATATACAAATATACATACATACAAACCAACAAACATATACATATATATATATATATATGTCTATGGGTGTGTTTGTATTTATGTATAAATATGTGTGTGTGTGTGTGTGTATTGAAAACCTATCAGTTGTTTTAAATAATTTGTAATCCAAAATTAACATTAAGGAAACTGATTTCAATTAAAGAAAAGTTTGACAACGAAAGGTTACATTATCGCATAAAATCCTCATACAAATTTAAATTAAACTACATACGTATATTTCTATATACATAATTGTTACAATTTAATAATTTAGATCTAAAACAATATATATTTTCAAACATTATAGCAAACGATATATGTATATATACATATATACAAATAAGTTTGATTTTAAGGTTAACAGTTTTGATTAACTATTAATTTAGGAATGAAACTAGAGTTTAGGAATTTATACAAGACTTTAAATTTAGAAAACCACAGAGAATTAGAATTTGCACTAAATTTCATTAATAAATTTTAAAGCAAGTTTTTTTTATAAACAATGATTGAAAAATTTATATCCAATTACTTACCATATAAAATTAAAGATTAATTTTAAAGAACAATAAGTAATTTAATTAATAAGCATTTATGAAGGTAAATGTTATATAATTGTAAAAAAAATCTTCAAAATTATTTTTTAGTTTCATACAATTTCCAAAACAAAATTAAAAATAATTTGACAAAGTAGGTATGTGTAAATTTGTGATAAGAACTTACAGATCTAAACGGTATAGTGAATAATAATAAGTTATCAAAAGTAACATGGGATCCAAAACATATCAATTTATAGTGAACATATATTAAAGGGAGATGATGAACAAACATAGGTCTGAACCAAAACAATATAGTAAACATATTTTAATCAAAATAGTCATAAGGGCAGTTTAAATTAAAGTGGGCAAGATGAATAATTAAAGTATAAAGTGAATCTTAAAAGGTCTAATATATCAATGATATAAACACATGGTGAATTTAAATCGGAGAATTACCTTTAGATGTGGTCAATAAATCACACTTTGAATGTATGAAGACTCCTAGATCTGATTGAATCATCTCCAGAAATAACAACGATCTGAAGGACTGCCTTTGTATTTATTTTATTTGATGCTTGAATTGTTTGGCGAGCTTTTTTTTCATTCATGAAAAAATTGATTTTCAACCATTAGAGGAGATGAGGAGAGCAAGGGAAAAAGGAAATGGATTTTTTTCAGCTCAAGGAAATGAATTAGTGGACATGTTTTGACTGAAAGAAGGAAACTTTTTCCATTCTTTTAATTAAAACTTCCCTGATTAATTCTCCTAATTCCCTCTCTCTCTCCAATCCTCTCTCTTTACATGGTAAGGCCAAATTACTTGCCATCAAATGTCATAAGATTTTTATAAATCCTTTCATGCAACTATCTTTAATTTCAACTCGTTTTAAAAATACGTCAATATCGTATATCACCACACACAACTATAACTTTTATATATGCATTCAAATAATTAATGACAACTCCCAAACTTCAAATAATTCAAACAATAATTAATATTTCTTAAATATTAATTTATTAAATTAATTTACAATATTTGTAAATTAATTAAATTATGTGGTTTTTCGAAGAATTCATCATTATGGTTGTGCGACTCAAAGGTGTAAATTGAGTTAGAAATTAATATCAAACAATTCGAATGTTAACATTCACACGTCACCTTAGCTAGTGGTGTGACATTTGGCTGAATTTACCGCTTACACATCTTTTTGGTAAAGTCCAATTTTACTATTATAAGCGGTACCTGGTAGTAATGATTATTTACACCAATTCTTTTCATCAGAACTATATCACATCAGGACTTATGGAATTTAGTTTTTGTCAAAATTCCAACATCGTCCACATTCAACTTTGTAATTTCGAACACAAAATTCTTGGTTTAATAATAAAAATTATTATTAACCTTATTGCTCTAGCCAGAGGCTTTGATTTTGGGTTGACTACAGTTGACCGTGATACCAACCTTATATAACCGAGGAGACGAATTCTCTATTGAATAGTGTTTCACTTCAAATGCTTCAACTCAGACCAAACTATAGTCGTTCGATGGATGCCATGCCACGATAGAACTATAATCAAAGTGAAGTGTCCAAACTGAAGTTCCATAGTATTCACAAGTCGAGGGAATTGTGTAACATCATCAATTCGAGATTGTTTTATTTGACCTTAGTTATATTAACCAACATAGAACTTTCGAGTGAGTCATTCCATAATTATCCAATTAGTATCAGTACATAACCCCTTGGTCCTCCCA
Source organism: Allium fistulosum (assembly GCA_030737815.1). Taxonomy (NCBI): domain Eukaryota; kingdom Viridiplantae; phylum Streptophyta; class Magnoliopsida; order Asparagales; family Amaryllidaceae; genus Allium; species Allium fistulosum. The sequence continues at coordinate 996,281,636 of CM060907.1, forward strand.
ACAATCATGAGGTATGTACTGCCCAACATTTGGAGAGCGTTATGTACTTTAGTCTCAATGAATGAATCAATATCCTTTCCGAAACATTTTGGCTAGGAATATTTAAAAAAATATGTTATTTTCATTGTGATAAAATTCTTATGATTACAACACTTTATTATTATTGTCATATAAGATATCATTTAAGGATTTTCCATCTATATACTTTAAATTAATTACTTAATTATTTATATCACTGTATAACAATTATATAATAAAAAGAAAAACATCTTTTATTTTGAACAAGATTGGTCAGAGAGTTAAATATATGTAACAAATTACATAATTGCCCCTACGGCATACCCCTGACTCTACAGTTTCCAACTCTGCCAATCTCTTAGTGTACTCATTCATATTGAGCAAAGATCTTGAACGGAAGTACCCTTGCTCACGTTTTCATGGAAAAGTTTCCATCAAATCTCGTACCTTACGTTACGAGACTGTTCACCATATAACTTTTTTAGGTATTTGAATATGGTTTGAACATCCATATTCTCGTGTTGCCAGCTGGATGTTTATAGTCGACGGCACATAGCACTGAGCAAGTTCACGGTCTACTGATAATGATTCTTTGGCCATAATCTTTTCGGGCATGGAATTCTTATCGGGTTTAACCATAGGCTCGTTCGCAACCATATGCTAGAGTTTCTCATGGGTGAGAGAAATTTTAACATTTTTTAATCGGTCTTTATAGTTCATGTCAGTTACTGTGTTTTTATCTAGAAATAACTTTATAGTTTCTATTTGATCTATCAAATTCATTAGAGTAAATCAGATAAAATTACATATGTTCTTATACTTATTAGATTGGTTTTTTATATTTATCTAATAAGGTTCCTACTAAACTCTCCATCTCTTAAAATCCTAAAAGAGATACGAGAATTTCATAAATTCCTTCAGCCGGTGTTAAGACACATATGTCATGTTACTGCAACCTTGGTGGTCCTCAATAAATTTCCATCCTCATAAATGGTAGGTAACTATTTACTAATCATATATCGTAGATAATTCCCAACCTTACTGTTATTTGCTCTTAATCATCTTTATGACCTTAAAGGTGCTCAACACATCATACAATATGTTAGATACCCTAGACCCATCATTTCTTGAATGTCTAAAGGTAATTATATAACCCTTGAGGGTGCTCAACAAGTTACATAATATTCTTAGATACCCACTGACAATATAAACATCACTATAAATATTTTATGGCTTCAAGTGCTCAACAACCATATATATGTATTTTACCATATGTACATTATAAATAATGAGAGCAATTTTATTTTAAATTCATATTTAAAATAATATTTATTGAGTATTATTGACTTTATAAGGGAGATGAATACATGATCATGACATTATATATCTCTACATTCAGTGTATACTCCCTTAAGTCTATATCAGTTTTAATTCATTTAAACCTCTCATTTTCCTTATATATATATATATAATTATAACATTTATAATTCATTAAGTTACATATGTATGTATTCATGCATATCTTTTTATTAATTAAATATTTTAATTAAGTGTAACTATAACATTTATATTTATATAAATTTAAATAATTTTAAATTTGCATTTTATAATTCTTTATAAAAAATTAATATTTTATTTAAATTTAAAACAATTCTAATTTAATTATAAATTTCAAATATGCTTATTTGATTCAACCAAATGATCAAAATAGTTTTGAGCCTTCCACTAAGGCATACCCTAGAAACAGACTGCTTCGACGAGCTAGGCAAAGGCCTAGAGATCGAGAGGTTGTTCGTTCATAAGAGCGTTCCTTAGTTACATTAACCTTCTCCTTAGTTAAAGCACTTTTTGCTTAGACACCTATCTAATTGGCTTTTCAAAGCGATTGCCATACGTGTTGGTTAATTATTCATGTGAACATAATGCGGGCACTGATACCATTATTGACTCAGGTGCATTGACATGGAGGAATAAAGGGGAATTTAAAAAATCCTTTTATTTGTTTGCACAAAATTGCATTTTATGTCTACATGAATAATAATTTTGTATTAAATCATATTTGATATTGATTAATAATAGAGTTTGAGGTTTTAATTATATTATGTATTAAATATTTTATGTCTATTTATTACGATTATAATAAATTAATTTAATTTTTTTAGTGAGTATTCATAATACAAACATTGGAACTATGTTAGATATAGTGATCCAATACATAGTAAACATGATGAATATATGTCATAGGTATATAATCAACCATTAGGATTTATACTTAATGTCATTAGTTAATAATGATGTCACATTCATGTATATCACACACATGTGTGTGTTTACATCAATATAAATAACTAATTTTTTTAATTTGGTAACTAATTTTTTTTATTAATGTTTATATATTTATACATAACATAATATTATTTAAATTCATATATATATTATATAATTTTTGGCATATATATAAATATACTTAAAATATATTATTTAGACCTATTATAATCCATATATATGAATTATATATATTTGATAATTATATATAAATTTTAAATTTTAAATTAGTTTGAATTTTTAATAGTGTAAAACCGTTTTCAAAATTTTTCAGAATGCCATGATCTAGAAAGTATTTTGCAATAATTTTTTATCTATGTGTGTGCGTGCGTGTATGTTTAACAAAATCCAAAATAAAACTTTTAATTTTTTATATTATTTTTGAAACCAAGAATAAAAACGCTTTTTAATTTTAAATCCATATAAAAATAATTTTGAAACTTTTTAAATTTAAAAAATATAAACATACATACATATATATATAGAACCGCGTGGAATAAATTTTTTATAAAAAAAAGCCAAATTGAATTTATATTTATGTATAATATAGTATAATGTTTTTTCATATTATTTAATTGTTAAAAAATTAATTTTTTAATTTTTTAATTTATGACTAAATAAAATTTAGAGGACTTGCATGTGTATTCATATGATTTAGTTATTAAAAATGGAATTTACCTTATCAAGATCTTGGCAATTGCTGATACCTAGGTTGCTAGTGGTTTCAATCTTTTAATTTCTTGTCCTTTCTCCTTGACCATGGAAAGCAACTCTGCCTACAAAGCATCGCTAATTTCAAATAGCATAGGCTAGGTTTTTTGTAAAGAGATTATGAATGGTTGTCTATTTACAACCATCTAGATTATAAATATCCAGCACCCCTCTCCCTAGATTTGAAGACAATGTTTCCACCCTCCTCTTCTAGGCTATGGCCGACACCCTTGGTCTGGACTTCTAAACTTTTTGCGTATTTGATTTAACAATTAATCTGTTGTTTAGTTAATTTATTTAAGCCTACTCCTTAATAAAATTAATATTTAAATTTTATAAATCCTTTTTGTTAATTTTTTTAGGCTTCAAATGAATAACTAAGATACCATAAAAATTGAAAACAACATTTGTATTAATTTTCTAATTAACCTATAACGTTTATAAATTAATTTTAAATTGGTCAAACATGCAAATAAACTGACAACACGATTGTGTTGAATCTTCGGTGTGAACTCGGTCCTTAGTCACTATTTAAATAATTTGAACATTGAAGTCTATATAGACTTTGCTGAAGTGTAGTATCAAACACAAGTTCAATCAGTAAATCATTTAGGCAAACCAATTTCTAATCTTTATTAAGTGCCTTATAATGATAGTTTGTGTATGTTTTCTTCCTATCGTCACTGTATCACTAATATATCTAGAGTTTGATCTAAGGTCAAAAACTCTATTAATATCCATAATTAACTGTATACACTACATTAATGTCCTTGGTTCAATCCGAAACATTTATCGATTAACTAATTTACTCTGGACAGAGATTTGAATTTAAGTTAAAAACCAATTACAGTGATACTAACCTTCTATAACGAAGGAAACAAATCTTCTCACATGCATTGTTTCACTTAAAGTAGTTCAAAGTGTACCCAACTATGTTCGTAACATGGTCTCTATGCCATGTGCTTGATCATGATCAAAGAATAGCCTGGCTACTTAAGATCGACAATCAAGTTTGAAGACTACTGCACATCATTATAATGAGATCTTCAATTTTGACTTAGTTGTATAAACCTAAAGAAGACTTCTGTGATTGTTCCAAATAACCACAAGCCCCTTAGTTCCCCCAAAGGTTGTGAGTAATACACAATGGATATATCAATGGATGTATCAATATCTTTTTCTCGATACATCTTAACTAGGAACATTTAAGGAGTAAATATTTGAATGTTGATTCAATACTCATGGTTACGAACGCATTAAAAGCAAATAAAACTAGAAATATACTTTATTCCGAGTAAGATTATCTACAAGGTTAAGTTATGTAACTATTAACATAATTGCTCCTAGGGGACACCCTTTACTCTGCCACTTACCACACTACCATTGCACTAACGACATTGTTAGGCATGACTAGATATATGTAGAGTTCTTCACCATAATCGATTTCGAAATTGAGTTAGAAAATTGCATAGTTGTTTGAAATCTTCTTTACATTCATTTATCCATAGAAAATTAGCTTTCCTTTTTAGCAAGTTGAAATATGGTACACATTTATCAGACATTTCTAAAGTAAATTAGCTTAATGTCGCCACTCTACCAATAAGACCATTACATCTTTAGTAATTTTTGCTCCTTAGTGCACTCAATTGGTTTAGTTTTCTAAGGATTGGTATCGATCGCTTAAGCAATGGTGATGTACCCCAAGAATTTTCTTGATCTTACTCCAAACAAATACTATCTTGATTTTTATGGATATAAAGCGGACTTTCTGGTGGAGAGGTATAAAAGGGATGTTTCGATATTTATGAGTAGGTGTTATAATTGCCAATAAGTCAAAGGCAACTATTAGAAGACAGTTGAACTGCTTCAACCACTTGAGATTTTTAAGTGGAAGTAGGAGCCAATATCGACTTTATAGATGGGCTACCTAGGTCGAGGAAAGGTAATGAAGGCATTTGGGTTATAGTTGACCAACTAAATAAGAGTTCATACTTCTTAATGATGAAGGCAACAAGGACAACTTCAAGTTTAGTAAAGTTGTATATCAAGGAGATTGTCGGACTTTATGGAGTTCCTTGTGATATTATGAGTGATAGAGATCCGATATTCACTAGTTATTTCTTGAAAGGGTTGCACGATGCCTTTGGTACGGAGCTAAGTTTGAGTACATCTTACCATTTGCAGACTGATGGGAAGACAAAGAGAGTTAATCGTGTGTAGGAGGATTTGCTTCAAGTTTGTATCTTAGACTTTGGTGGTTCTTGGAAAGAGCACTTACCCCTTGTCGAGTTTTCATATAATAACAGTTACCACGCTAGCATAAGGACGACACCTTTTGAGGCATTATATGGCAGACCTTGTAAATCTCCATCGTGTTGGGTAGATCTTGGAGATCGATTAGTACTTGGGCCATATATGATTCAAGAGGCGACTGATAAGGTAATGGAGATTCAGAGACATATAAAGAAAGCGTATAATAGGTAGAAGAGTTATGCTAATAAGAGGCATAGGGATTTGGAGTTCTCGGTTGGAGAGTTTGTGTTTATAAAGGTTTCTCCAATAAGGAATGTCATTCGGTTTGAGAAGACAAGGAAGTTGGCTCCTTGTAATGTAGGACCATTTTTGATACTCAGGAGGATTGGTATGCTTGCTTATAGAGCTGAGTTACTGACTAGCTATTTGGTGTGCATTATGTGTTTCACATATCCCATTTACATAAGTATGAGCATGATCCTTCTTTGCTAGTGGAGTCATCGTAGCAAGAAGACTTAGAGATAGAGCCTAACTTAACTATATTGTAGCAACCTATTCGCATTGTTGACCGTGATACAAAGCAACTGAAGAAGAAGGTTGTAAAGTTGGTTAAAGTGCAGTGGAGTGATGATGCTAGTGATTGTTCTTATGAAATAGAGAATACAGTGAGAAAGTCTTATCCTAAGTTTCTATTTGATTAGCGGTTTCTTATTATATGATAGCTTTATAGTGTACTCACCACCTGAGGTGGAGTCATTTTGTATGCATTTTCAGCAGTATTCTATATGTACTTGATTCTTCTATTTTAGTGTGTTGTTGTTCTTGTTTGAATTTCAAGGATGTAATGTCTTAAGTGAGGGAGAATATAGCGATCTGTAATTTTAAACACTTCGTCTTTGAATACATGAGCATTTGGAATATGGTTTAAGTGTTACAAAATTGATTTAATAACCTTGTTAAACTCCTTTTAATTAATATAACAAGATGGGAAACTTCCTTTTGAAATTAGTTTACAAAAGTAAATGCTTCGAAGAAATATCGATAATGTAACCAAAAGTCGTTTTATCGATAAACGACTTTTTACTCGATATAAGTTGTTTGAACTTTTTGGGCTTGCTTAGAATATTACTTTGTAATTAATAAGCAACTAAATATAGTTTAATGGATTATGACTAATTAACCACTTTGATGATGTCATGGTTGATGTAAGGTGGAGATATTTTGAAAGAGATATTTGTTCGAAGATATTTTATGAAGGCATGACGTGTAAAGAAAGGCACATAAGGAGGAGGGTGCTTGGTGACCTTCCATAGAGCGTAGAAGGTGGATGGTAACCCTTGGAAGAGTCTATTTAAACTCCTTAAGTGTTTAAGAAATAGGTTTGCAAATTTATTAGCATGGAAAACTATACTCTTCATCTTCTTCTCTCTTCACATAAACAATATAAAATAACAAAGGAATTTCACCAAACTCAAGCTATGGCCTAACACAACATAGCAACAAGAAACAAAAACTCATATCTTGAAGAATTGGAGCACACACCACAAATACCCCTAGGCTGTAAGCTATTTTGGGCATTTCAAGCCTAGACCGCGAGCAACAAGGAGCTAGTGTGGGATTTTGGACCTTGTTTTGGTTGAGGTAGGAAATGGTAGTGAGGTAGAGGCTTATTCTTGGTTGTAAGCTTGGAAAAGAGCGAGTAAAGTCATAATTTGATAGTATATAAGTAAACTATAGTAAAGACATTAAATAATTAAAGTTATATATTTGGATGATACTTTCTTTTGAAAGCAAATGACAACTCTATATTGCATATCATCATTTTTATTTTTATGACCTTCTATAACATGTGATGTGGCCTTAACACATTGTGTATATATGTTTAGTTGGACTATGTTTGGTTTGGAATTGAATGTGGAATGGTATGTATAGCGAAAGATCGATGTAGAAGCACTTTGAAATCCCTTGTTTTGGTGAATTTTTATAATATTTGGTGAAGACACTCTTAGAGGTTTCTTGGCATGGTGTAGATGTATTATAAGTATATTAACTACTGTAAAAAATGGACTTTAATTCGATTAGTAGCTAGTTGAAAACTGGCCAAACTTGAAGGTATTCAAAACTGGTTTTGTGGCAAAAACATGAAACTCCAACATTGTTACACCCATATTCCTCAAACCTTGTTAAAGGCACGTCGAAGGAGGCATAAAGCCCAGAGCCTTACAAATAAAGTCAATATAAAGAGAGAAGAAGTTGAAACGATTTCGATTGACACTGCACAAAAAAGAAGTCAGAAATTGCAACTAACCACAAGATACTACGTTAAGTTATTTGATCGAAGTCTTAGTACTGCTGCCAAGAATGGCTACAAATTGTGAGAGCCAACCTACAACCACAATGTTTGATCCAGCTAACAGAACTGCAGCAAAAAAGCCAACATGATGCGCCACCCCAAACCGATAAAGGAATGCACGGCCATTAGAACAGGTTGATAAATAAATGCGCCGCCATCAAGATAAAACAAACGTGGTGGGAAAAACAGGAAAAGGACAATAGAAGGAAACTACTCTACAACCAAAGGATCCAATAAGCCCAATTATCAATCTTAAAAGCTTATGCATTGCTCACTCTTTCAAGTACAGATCTACCTTACTATCGCTAAAAAGTACCACGAGGAATCCAGGGCATTCCTAGGGCTGCGCACAGGGTACCCAAACATCACTCCACCATAGATCTGTACTTGTTAAACAAACATAAAGAGATAAGCATCCAATCCTATTAGCTTGTGAATCCTCACACCAAGAGCAGTATAAGGCAAGTGCAGACCTAAAGTCATCGTAGGTCAATCTAAGCAACTAAAACAACTCAACCTTAGCACAAAGCCAAGCAAATGTTATGAATCAAGTAAGGCAGCGTGATTTTAATCGTCTCAGCATAGAACCATGCAGGCAAGGCACACTGGACAACATAGGTCCGCCTCACAAGTATCAACAGCGCTTAAGGCAAAGAGGATGCACAGCTCTCAACACCATTATAACAAAAATGATAGAGACAACATAGCTTATCCTATAGAAAAAAGTGGAGTGCGGAACAAATATGAATCCCACTCGAATTTGAAGTCTCCCACCATAATTTCAAATGTTCCCGCTTCAATTTCAAGCTTTCCTCCAAAACCCAGAATTTAACCTCTTAAATCAGAGTTTCCCGCCAAAGACATGCCATCAATCCACATGCATCAAATAGACAATGCAGATGGATGACACATGGCATGATCCAAAGGTGGAAACAAAATAGCAAAAGAAGAATTGTGGCAATCCACGTGCATCTCTATACCGTAGATAGAAAAAGCACCGAAGCAAGATGGGGATCTTTTTCCCAATTTGTTACTTTTAAGATTTAAAAAGTAAAATCATTGTACGCTCTACCCTGAAAATCTATACTAAGAAATAGAAAGAAGAAAGTGACATTGCCTCATGGACTTATGATTCCTTGACATTTGAACCACATAAATTCTTTGTCTTTCACTTTTTTGCACTTTTATTTATTTTCACCTAGATTTCAGTGTTAGATTTTGTTTAGTTTTACTTGAATTAAATACCAGTTCGATTTGACATATAATAAACAGTTAAAGTGCAACTTCATAATTGTATAAGCTTATAGTGGCACAATTACTACCTAAAGGAAAATTTAATATCACTTAAAGTTTTTAGTTCTAAATCATCGAAGTAATTAACAGTAAGATACTTCATGTTCATTTTGGTGTTATGAGATAAAAAATCTCATTGGCATTTTGGCGCTAGCTAGAAGAAGGGCTTGAATCTCTGTTTCCCTTTTCTAAATCTCCAATAAGTCTACCTAACCTCCGTTTTCTATTTCCAATAAACTTTAATATATTTTCATTCGTATACCATAAATCCCATTGATTCCACTACTTCTCCTCCTCAAGAATACTTACACTTGGCTCCAAAGACTGTAAAAAATCCACTCATAATGTTAATACCTCAAATTGAAGTGGAAGCTTCAGTTGAAGCCCTATGGACCTAATCCTGGCTATAATCCGTTCCTTTACAAATAATATAAACTAACGAATAGAGAGACTAGAAAAGACGATAGCCCAACATACTGCTCTCAAACCAGCATCCACTTCATAGTCCATATCTCACCACCATCGTTCACCTACTATGTTGGTTATTTAGCGAGGGAATGATAACAGCACTCCCAGAGACGGAATGGTGACGGTGGTCCAAAACCGATACCAAACCAAAAGACAAGATCTAGGCCAATCCACAAATCAAATCTAAATCAGCCAATATCAACCCTTTGCCACTGAAGAAACAAACTCAATCTACTCTTAAAGATGATGATGTCAACTCGTTATATAAGGATGACTCATCCCAGTTAGACCCCAAGGAAGATGAAATTCTTCAGCTAAAAGCATGAGTGAAGCGATTGGCTAAACTCTGCCAATAGGGTGCGAAGGAGAAAGTTAGGGAAGAAGGATCTTCCCCATTTAGTGCTACTATCATTAAAGTGGACTTCCCTAACAACTTCAAAGCCCCATCAATTGACAGGTTTATGGGACCACAAATCTTGATGATCATATTTGCATATTTGAATATTATGTTGACATCTAAGAGTAGAAAGGGTGACTAGGTGTAAACTCTTCCTAGCTTATCTAGCCAATGCTGCCTTCAAGTGGTTTAGGAGGTTCAGACCAAGGGAGGTTCGATCTTGGCGACAACTATCTGCCGATTTTCTAAGGCAATTCAATTTAGGGAGGGAAGCCTCCTCGGACGTGAACATGATATCGTGTGTTAAGCAGGGCGAGAATGAGAGCCTATGCAACTTTATAAAACATTTTAAGTCTAAGGCTCTAAGGATAGGAGTAAGCGATGAAGGAGCATTACTGATGGTGGCCCATACCGGAATTAGGAGGGGAACATCGATGTGGGACAAGAACAGCAGAAAGCTATGCCACAATATGAAGGCTTTCTACGAAAGAGCCAGTGGCTACCTTAGGATAGAAGAGGTTAGTTTCATAACACATACTTAGAGAACTTCTACCCCTAGCTATGACAAGAAAAGGAGGGCGGAAGGATATCACCAACCGAAGAAGAGACAGAAGGAGCTCAGCTTCACTACAACAACTCCCTAACCGACAGTCAACGTGCCCAACAAGGGGAAGAAAGCAGAACAAAACCGAGGTGGGACATACTGTCATTTTCACTGAGCTAATGGTCATCATACCGACAATTGCCGACATCTAAAGAATAAGATAGAGAGGCTAATCCTAAAAGGTTACCCAGGAAGCTTTCAAAAGGAAAACGGTGAAGACGGGACAGGAAACCTAACCCCATACCCGAATGAGAATCAAGCAGGGAACCCCTCTAACCTTATAGCCATAATTCATAGAGGACCACATCTTGCGCAAGCAAAAAAGCATAGGAGAGATATATGCAAGAAGCCATAGTCCAACAAAAGTCAGTTTTCCATGACAAGCAAAATCCTACACTAGAGATAGCATTCATAACAGCTAATGCGGCAGAAGTCGTGTTCCCATTGTTTGATGTGTGATTAGTGTTTGATGATAACAAAATATATATCGAATTATAGATGTGTTTGCAGATTATACACATACAGGAATAAATATTCATTTTGAGTAATAATACTATTGCATAGAATTTAACGAATTCAATCAGTATTTTATTCAATAGAATATTTTATTCAGTACAATATTTTCAGTTCATACACCAATTTTTACATTTCATAATTTCATACATTACACTGATTTCATTGTTACATTTATGTCCTTACTACATCACTCATACACTCAGTCTTCTGCATCTGCATTGTCCAGCTCCAGTATTTGTCTTGTCTCCTGTGTACCTGTATAATTAAAAATCTACAGCGGTAATCTGAAAAGAAACAAATTTAATTTGCAAAAATATAAAATTTGTTTTTAAAGCTGTCTCGGATATATGGGTTATCGTCATCATCTTTGATTGTGTAATATATGTGCATATCAGTATTCATATTAGGGACAGGTAATTACGAGTGGCTGCAGTACACACGTATACACGTGTGCACTGCCTCGCCAACTCGAGTGCACAAGGTCAAATCAAAATTAGATTCAACACAAGTGCAAATGGCCTCGACCAAAATACAATGATCACTGCAACAATGAAATATGCATGTACACAGCAACATAGTCAAGTGCACCAGTCCAAAAATGAACAAGAGATTCAAGTGCAGCTACAACAGTCATACAAAACTGGACTTCAACAAGACCACTGACTCAAGTTCAAGTGGATCAAGTAAACAACTCAAGTGCAGCTATAGTGAACAAGTACAAGACCATGTTCAAGTGCAGACATCAATGACAGTACTACAATGGCAACAACATGCAACTATAACAGATCAGATCAATGTACATATATGAAGACTGGAATGAAGGACTCAAATGACCAAAACAACAAAAGTCTGGATGCAATGATCAGATGTACAAATGCACAGCTACAGTTCATCAAGACTACAACATCAAGTTTCAAGAGCAACAGAGCTACAAAGTAAAGAGCAATGACAACATACATGATAACCAGACAGACTAAATACAAATGCCAAAGCTCAGTGCAACTAAATTACAACACATGTGAAGTTATAAGCAAGTATATATGAAGACTTCAAGCAATACAACTAAAGTATGTCAAGTCAATGGTTCAGAAACTAAACTATGATCAGGGAAAGGCTATGGAGACCAGAGCATAGGAGTATGCAGACATAAGAAATTGTTCAAGTGACAAACACTATCAAGTCGAATGAAACAGAGATATGAATCAAGTTCTAAAATTGTCAAAAAGTTACAAAGCAAATGCATGTCGAGTATGCTACAGAAAGACGAACTAGTGAACAAGGAATGGGCAAAAAACCAGTCAAAGATCATCAGTAAACAAAATGTCAAGGCAGTGGTCGAAGTCAGATGATCAGAGACGTGAAGGCCGTGAACAAAAGTTATGGTGAAAGAAAACGATTTCGAAAGTCAAAAATATCACAAATACAAAACTGTGTAATTCAGTTAAAAAAAAGAGGGAAGAAAATCAAAGCCGTATGTTTGAAAAAGTCAGATTTATAATAGGAAAGGTTCAACTGCCTCAAATAAAAAAAAGATCGAACGTTCAATAATCGAAGCCGTGTATACAAAGATATTTCCAAAAATATGAAAGTGTAAAAACAGAAAGAATCAACAACGTGGGGATGAAGGAAATCAAATCAGACGCCTATATAAACCACCCAAAGTCATCATCGACCGGTGTGGTGATTCAGAGCAACGAAACAAAAACCCCAAATCATCACTGACACTCAAGCAACCAAGTTCAAGTATAATCAGAAAAGGATCGATAAGATATCACATACCAATTCCAGAGAGAACCAACGGTCGATAGATTAGGTAATCGCAAGCCAGAGCAACAGAGATCCGAAGCTCATAATTCCAGAGTCGCCACAAACGAAGCCGAAGCTCCAATTCGCCAGCAAAACGAACAAGGGCAAAGCCCTAATTCCAGACTCGAGAGAAGAGCCAAAGCCTCGATTCTAGATTCGAGAATCAACAGAGATTCAAGAAGGCGAAGCTAAGAATTCCAGAATCGATATAAGATCGAAGCAGGCCGACAATTTAGATTGAAAGAAGATAAAGATAGCAGGCCGGGCTTTAAATTGGTCTAGGGTTTTAGTTTTCAAAATTCCTCTTTTTGGGCTGGGTTTAATGTCTTCGTTTGGGCCTAGTTTATTTAGGGCAAAATCGATTTAAATTTTCAATTTAAATTTTACCCTGGTTTTAAAACTGTGTTTTTGTTTTTCAGTTTGTAATTTTCGAGTCAAGACAGGGTAAATCACCACTTAGGGTTTAGGTAGTGTCAGATTGTCTAGTTAGGGTTAGTTCAGTGAGCAGGGTGTGCGAGTTTACGAAACTCTATAGGCGGAGCAGGGTGTGCAAGTCTGTAGGAGTGTTTGTAAGCGGGATACTGTTTAATCCTAATAGAAATCTGGGAATGCAGCAGTAGGCAGGGGTTGCCGAAGCTGGGTAAATTTTGTGTGTGATTTACTTTTTTGCATATTTATTTATCTGCAGTTTGATTTCGCGTTTAATTCGAGAAAACTTGCGATAACCCTATTAACCCCCCCTCTAGGGTTAATCTAGATCCTACAAGTGGTATCAGAGCGAGGTAATTCTTTTTAACTCTAGAGTCATGAATCCATCAAATAATGCTTTTTCTGAGGGGCAATATATTGCTAGGCCACCAATGTTTAATGGGAATGATTATGCTTACTGGAAGGTTAGGATGAGTATTTATCTTAGTTCTGTTGATTATGATGTTTGGGATATTATTGAAACTGGCTATACACCTCCCACTATAACTATTGGTGATATTGAGATTCCTAAACCTAAGGAGAGGTGGGATGCTAACGATAAGAAATTAAAAACTACAAATGCTAAAGCTATGAATGCTTTGATCTGTGCTCTTGATAAGACTGAATTTAATAGAATTTCTCATTGTAAAACAGCACAGGAAATTTGGCATACTTTGGAGGTGACACACGAAGGAACTTCTCAAGTCAAGGAGTCTCGTCTAGCCCTATTCAGCAATGAGTACGAGAACTTCGTGATGGACAAAGGCGAGAGCATAAATGATATGTTTGGACGCTTCTCAACCTTGGTGTACAATGCTAGAGCGCTTGGGAAAGTATTCACTGAGGTAGAGCTGGTGAGGAAGATACTACGGGTCTTACCGATGAACTTTGAGGCAAAAGTCATGGCAATACAAGAATCGAAAGATCTGAGTAAACTCAGCATGGAGGATTTGATCGGTAACTTGATGACATATGAGCTTGAGCTAAAAGCAAAGGAGGAACGCAACAACTCCGAATCAAAGAAGAAGACGATTGCCTTAAAGAGCAAAGAAGAGAGCGATGATGAAGTAGAAGATCCAATTGAAGAACCTGCAATGGCTGTCAATAATCTTAGAAAATTGTCGAGATTCAGGCCACGCAAGAAGAAAACGAATGGTTATAGGTCAAAAGATTCTGACAATTCAGAAAATGAATTAACCTGCTATAACTGCAACAAGCCTGGTCACTTCAAACAAAGTTGCCCACTTCTCAAAAACAACAAGGGAAAGAAAAAGAAGAAAAAGGCCTTCGCAGCAACTTGGAATGACGAGGAAGAAGAGGTAGTTTCAACTGATAGCTCAGAGGAGGCTAACTTGTGTCTTACGGCAAGATCAGATTCAGAAGCAAGCTCAGTGGAATCAAGATCAGATTCAGAAGCAAGCTCAGTGGAATCAAGATCAGATTCAGAAGCAAGCTCAGAGGAATCTAGTGAGGTAAAGAACTATTCTTATAAAGAACTTGTCTATACGTGCCTTGATCTTACTAAAACAGTTGATGCTCTAGATTCTAAAATTGAAAAACTGAAATCTGATAGGAGAGAACTTGCCCGTGAAAATTTTAGGTTAGAAACTGAACTTGAAAATATTCAAAACCTAGACTGTAAAAACTGTAAAACTTTAGATTCAGAATTGTCAAAACTAAAGAATAGCTTTGAGAATCTTGAAAAAGAAAACTTGAATCTAAAGGAAACCATTGAAACTAGGAAAAAGGATTTTATAAATAGATGCACCTCACTGTGACTGAAAACACAATACTGAAAACCAAAGTCCAAGATCTTGAGAAATCACTGAATAACTTTTCTAGAGGAGAAACATCATTCAACATGTTGTTAGGAAATCAACTGTTTGCTAACAACTGAAAAGAACTAGGTTTTGGAAAATCACAAGTTGACGAAAGTGCAAAAGGTAAGGGTATCTTCATTGAATGTGAAATAATTGGACATCATGTTGAAAATTGTAGTCATAGGAACAAGAACACAAAATTTATACAAGTTTGGGTTCCTAAAAATTCTACAAATAAATTTCATGTCTATTGGAACAAGAATGAAAGGACAAAACAAATTTGGGTGCCAAAGGGATTGTTTATTCACAATTATTCTGCCACTAACAACCATGGACCTATAAAAACAAATAGGTCACATAAATCTTTAACCGTGTAGGTGTGGTGGCAGGCTAAGGAACAACATTAGTGTTATCTGGATTCTGGCTGTTCCAGATACACAACGGGTGACAAATCAACGTTCCTTAGCCTAGTATAAAGGTGACAGATTCACTATGGTCAAACAACGAAAGACTATCGTACAGGTAAAACAGGTAATCGTATTTATTTTCAAACGATAGATAACTGGTAAGAATCTGCACCATAATTAAATCAACCAGTTATGATTGACAGTGGTAATTCTGATTTTTTATTAACCAATCATCTTTAAATAGAATTACTTGAACTAATGATGATGTTTGACAAATTCTAACTTGCTTGATATGATCTTATATGACTTGACTTTGATCTGTGCTTAAAAATTGATCAACCATTTTTCTTGAACTTAATCTGTTTGGTCAAATTATGATGTTGATTGATTATTGAGTACTCATGCTAAAAAAGTGTTTTTAGAAACTGTTGAAACTAATGAAACTTCACTGGTGAAAACTTCAAATTGCTTTGAGATAATCATGATATTTTAACTGTGATCCTACGGAAGGTATACACAATCGCTCTTCATTTGATAAAAGTTTGTATGCGTTTCGTTATCACAGTGGTTTATTTCTGAAAGTGAATCTGATTCTGTTGAAATGATTCTTAATAATGAAAGTTGGATTTGAGAGATGCAAAGTTGAACTTAATCAATTTGAAAGAAGAAGTTTTGTTTGAACAACCCCCCCTGGATTTGAAAATAACGATTTTCCAAATCATGTGTATAAGCTAGAAAAAGCATTATATGGTCTTAAGCAAGTTCCTAGAGCTTGGTATGACTATCTATGTACATATCTTTTGGAAAGACAGTTTTAAAAAGGGAAGTGCTGACACAACACTGTTTCTATTACATAAAGAAAGTGATTTATTGATTGTTCAAATTTATGTGGATGATATCATTTATGATGCTACTAATGAACTCTTGTGTAAGAAATTTGAACAAGTCATGCAGGCTAAATTCGAGATGAGCTTGGTTGGAGAATTAAAATATTTTCTTGGATTTCAAATCAAGCAAAGTAGTGATGGTATCTTCATTTCACAATCAAAGTATGTGTTGGAACTGTTGAAGAAATTTGGAGTTGAGAACTCCAAACCAATGAAAACTCCTATGAGCCCATCAACAAAATTGGATAAGGACGAGAAAGGAGTTGCTGTTAATCAGAAGAAATATCGAGGGATAATCGGTTCACTTCTCTATCTTACTGCTTCTAGACCTGATATTATGTTTTCTGTGTGTTTGTGTGCACGTTTTCAATCTAACCTTAAAGAATCACATTTGAAAGCTACTAAACGAATTTTAAGATATCTTTCACATACACACAAATTTGGACTATGGTATCCTTCTTGTGAAAACTTTAATTTAGTTGGTTTTTCTGATGCTGATTATGCGGGTTCATTGGTTGACAGGAGAAGCACTAGTGGGACATGTTTCATGCTAGGACATTCATTAGTCTCATGGTCAAGTCGAAAACAAAATTGTGTTGCATTATCCACCACTGAAGCAGAATATATTGCATTAGGAAGTTGTTGTGCTCAAATTTTATGGATGATGCAAACTCTTTCTGATTTTGGCTTAGTTTTTAAACTAGTTCCATTAAAATGTGATAGTAAAAGTGCAATAGACTTGTCTAATAATCCTGTTCATCATTCACGCACGAAACACATTGATGTGAGACACCACTTTCTTAGAGATCACATTGCTAAGGAAGACATTTGCATTGAATTCATTTCAACTGAGAATCAACTTGCTAATATTTTCACAAAACCCCTCCCTGAAGACAGATTTTCCAGATTACGTTTGGATTTGGGGATTATGGAAATTGACTAATCATTTTTCAATTTTTGGTTGAAATATTCTTGGATATTTATTTTCAACTTCAATTTCTAGGATTCAAACCTGTTTTGGATATCATTCAAAGATTGATTCGAATATGGTATTCAGTAGTGGAAATACGTTTGGTTTAAGAAATTTCATAATATGATTAATTTGGTAACTTATTCCACGACCATTTCTATTTCTACCATCTTTCTATCATTCATAATGGTTTTGAAAAATGAGAAGAGTGAATAACTTTTTAAATTAAAAAGGAAAATAAAGAAAAAATTTTAAAAAAAATTCTCATGCATCCATTCTCATTTAAAAGTCCTTATGGTTATGCATGGATGGATCATGAGAAGTTATCATCACTCCATTCTCATTTAAAAGTCCTTATGGTTATGCATGGATGGAGCGTGATAGCTAATAAGTAACTGCTAATCCCATTTAAAAGTCCTTATGGTTATGCGTGGTTAGTAAGTGCTTATTTTATTTTTGTGCTTAATGTCAAATTTTGTTAAATTATAATAAATAAAACATCCCTCTTCTCATTATATAAAAACTAAATCATCAATCCATTCTCTAAAATGTGGAAATTGTTATCTTGTTATGATATATTATGGTTTTTCCTTGTTTTTATCATTTGTTTTCCCCTACTATTCCATTATTTTTTGTCAGTCTTTTGATGATAACAAAAGGGGGAGAAGAAAGAGATTTTGATAAGAAAATAAGTATTTTTGGAATACTACACCAAATTTGTTAAATGCTGTTAGTTATTTTTCTATATTTCTTTTGTTCTTCTGTAATTTCCTAAATCTTCTAAATAGGAGTGGTCTCAGTTGAAGGGGGAGCATACATATAGGGGGAGCTAAATATTTCATGATTAAACACATTTACTAGAATTTCAAAATCTTTAACATATATGTTTGTCATCATCAAAAGGGGGAGATTGTTTGATGTGTGTTTAGTGTTTGATGATAACAAAATATATATCGAATTATAGATGTGTTTGCAGATTATACACATACAGGAATAAATATTCATTTTGAGTAATAATACTATTGCACAGAATTTAACGAATTCAATCAGTATTTTATTCAATAGAATATTTTATTCAGTACAATGTTTTCAGTTCATACACTGATTTTTACATTTCATAATTTCATACATTACACTGATTTCATTGTTACATTTCTGTCCTCACTACATCACTCATACACTCAGTCTTCTGAATCTGCATTGTCCAGCTCCAGTATTTGTCTTGTCTCCTGTGTACCTGTATAATTAAAAATCTACAGCAGTAATCTGAAAAGAAACAAATTTAATTTGCAAAAATATAAAATTTGTTTTTAAAGCTGTCTCGGATATATGGGTTATCGTCATCATCTTTGATTGTGTAATATATGTGCATATCAGTATTCTTATCAGGGACAGGTAATTACGAGTGGCTGCAGTACACACGTATACACGTGTGCACTGCCTCGCCAACTCGAGTGCACAAGGTCAAATCAAAATTAGATTCAACACAAGTGCAAATGGCCTCGACCAAAATACAATGATCACTGCAACAATGAAATATGCATGTACACAGCAACATGGTCAAGTGCACCAGTTCAAAAATGAACAAGAGATTCAAGTGCAGCTACAACAGTCATACAAAACTGGACTTCAACAAGACCACTGACTCAAGTTCAAGTGGATCAAGTAAACAACTCAAGTGCACCTATAGTGAACAAGTACAAGACCATGTTCAAGTGCAGACATCAATGACAGTACAACTACAATGGCAACAACATGCAACTATAACAGATCAGATCAATGTACATATATGAAGACTGGAATGAAGGACTCAAATGACCAAAACAACAAAAGTCTGGATGCAATGATCAGATGTACGAATGCACAGCTACAGTTCATCAAGACTACAACATCAAGTTTCAAGAGCAACAGAGCTACAAAGTAAAGAGCAATGACAACATACATGATAACCAGACAGACTAAATACAAATGCCAGAGCTCAGTGCAACTAAATTACAACACATGTGAAGTTATAAGCAAGTATATATGAAGACTTCAAGCAATACAACTAAAGTATGTCAAGTCAATGGTTCAGAAACTAAACTATGATCAGGCAAAGGCTATGGAGACCAGAGCATAGGAGTATGCAGACATAAGAAATTGTTCAAGTGACAAACACTATCAAGTCGAATGAAACAGAGATATGAATCAAGTTCTAAAATTGTCAAAAAGTTACAAAGCAAATGCATGTCGAGTATGCTACAGAAAGACGAAGTAGTGAACAAGGAATGGGCAGAAAACCAGTCAAAGATCACCAGTAAACAAAATGTCAAGGCAGTGGTCGAAGTCAGATGATCGGAGACGTGAAGGCCGTGAACAAAAGTTATGGTGAAAGAAAACGATTTCGAAAGTCAAAAATATCACAAATACAAAACCGTGTAATTCAGTTAAAAAAAAGAGGGAAGAAAATCAAATCCGTATGTTTGAAAAAGTCAGATTTATAATAAGAAAGGTTCAACTGCCTCAAATAAAAAAAAGATCGAACGTTCAATAATCGAAGCCGTGTATACAAAGATATTTCCAAAAATATGAAAGTGTAAAAATAGAAAGAATCAACAACGTGGGGATGAAGGAAATCAAATCAGACGCCTATATAAACCACCCAAAGTCATCATCGACCGGTGTGGTGATTCAGAGCAACGAAACAGAAACCCCAAATCATCATTGACACTCAAGCAACCAAGTTCAAGTATAATCAGAAAAGGATCGAGAAGATATCACATACCAATTCCAGAGAGAACCAACAGTCGATAGATTAGGTAATCGCAAGCCAGAGCAACAGAGATCCGAAGCTCATAATTCCAGAGTCGCCACAAACGAAGCCGAAGCTCCAATTCGCCAGCAAAACGAACAAGGGCAAAGCCCTAATTCCAGACTCGAGAGAAGAGCCAAAGCCTCGATTCTAGATTCGAGAATCAACAGAGATTCAAGAAGGCGAAGCTAAGAATTCCAGAATCGATATAATATCGAAGCAGGCCAACAATTTAGATTGAAAGAAGATAAAGATAGCGGGCCGGGCTTTAAATTGGTCTAGGGTTTTAGTTTTCAAAATTCCTCTTTTTGGGCTGGGTTTAATGTCTTTGTTTGGGCCTAGTTTATTTAGGGCAAAATCGATTTAAATTTTCAATTTAAATTTTGCCCTGGTTTTAAAACTGTGTTTTTGTTTTTCAGTTTGTAATTTTCGAGTCAAGACAGGGTAAATCACCACCTAGGGTTTAGGTAGTGTCAGATTGTCTAGTTATGGTTAGTTCAGTGAGCAGGGTGTGCGAGTTTACGAAACTCTATAGGCGGAGCAGGGTGTGCGAGTCTGTAGGAGTGTTTGTAAGCGGGATACTTTTTAATCCTAATAGAAATCTGGGAATGCAGCAGTAGGCAGGGGTTGCCGAAGCTGGGTAAATTTTGTGTGTGATTTACTTTTCTGCATATTTATTTATCTGCAGTTTGATTTCGCGTTTAATTCGAGAAAACTTGCGATAACCCTATTCACACCCCCCCCCTCTAGGGTTAATCTAGATCTTACACCCATACCAAGATCCACTTATTATCACGGTGCAAATATCAAACTGCACTATGAAGGAAGTCTTTGTTGATTATGGAAGCTTAGCCAACTTCATTTTTAGGTCTACATATGGTTAAATGAAGGTACCATTGGAAATCCTAAAGCCTAGTCTTGAACCGATCTATGGCTTCAAAAATACTACCACCATCCTAGTGGGATCAGCATGCTTGCTTGTTACATTCAGAAATTTCCTACTACACAATTCATTTTATGCAAGTTTCTTAATCATTGATCAACCCTCACCATACAATGCTTTCTTGGAAGACCTGCGCTGATAGACTTTGGGGTAATCATTTCCCAGAAAGACCTGCTTATGAAATTCAATACTCCTGCAGGAATATGATCGATAAGAGGAGAACAGTTTTTAGATAAGGAGTTTTACAATGTAAACCTTACTTCTAGAAATAATTTTTTTCGAAATTTTACTGGTTTCTCTTCTAATGTTTTAATAATAATAACCAAAAAGAAACCAAGCCAGTTTAAAGAACTGCACCAGTACCATGTACCCCAGCCAGTGTCGAAGTAGCTGATCCTGCACCCCCAAAATCCGTAAAGAAAGAAAAGAGAAAATACATGCACATGATCGACACTGATTGATATAATTCGGTTTATGCCCAGTACTTCTCCAAGGAAGCTTAGAAATAGGCTCCCTTAGTAACCTCAAAACTAGATGAGGAAGAAAGTAAAATAGACCCGAGATTAGGGGAAATAAAAAGGGAGTTAAAGCGATTGGATGACCTAGAAGATGTACATATAAACCCGAAGGACCCCACAAAGGTTCCCAAGATTGGAAAAAATCTCAGTGCAGAAGCTTGTGCTAAACCGATAGACTTCTTGAAGACATCAGCAGATGTATTCGCTTGGACACACTCAGATACGGTAGGGATAGATCTAGCAATTATCTGTCATGCACTCAATATTGATCCTGATGCTCATCCAGTCAGGCAAAATCGCAAGATCCTAGACCAAGAAAGGTATAATGCTCTTCATGAGGAAGTTGAAAAGTCAAAAGAGAATGGATTCATTAGGGAAGTGTACCAACCGAAGTGAATCGTCAACACAGTACTCGTAAAGAAACCTAACGGGAAGTGGAGAACCTGCATAGATTACACCAACCCCAACAAGGGTTGCCCGAAGGACTGTTACCCCTTACCCAAATTTGATCAGTTAGTGGATTGCAACCAGTTAACATGAACTACTATCTTTCATGGATGCGTATTCAGGATACAATCAGATAGCTATGTTTGAGCCAGACCAAGAGCATACCAGTTTCGTAATAGAAAACAGAAAAAGGATTGTACTGTTATGAAGTCATGCCGTTTGGACTTAAAAACGCTGGAGCAACTTATCAAAGGCTGGTCAATATGATGTTCTCAGATCAGATCGGAAAGAATGTTAAGGTATATGTGAATGATATGTTGGTCGAGTCAAAGGCAACATAAAACCACGTTCGAGACTTAGAGCAAACATTTGGAGTCCTAAGGCTGTATAATATGAAGTTGAATCCTCTAAAATGTACCTTCGCTATCTTATCAAGGAAGTTCCTAGGGTACATAGTGAGTGCATATAGCATAAAAGTGAACCCCGAGAAGATCGAAGCCATAAGGAAAATAAGGATCCCAGCGACGAGTCTGAATGGCAAAGTAGCAGCACTAAGTGGATTCATATCAAAAATAACATACAAATGCATTCTGTTCTTCAACCAGGTAAAGAAGGGGAAAACTTCAAATGGACCGAGGAATGCAAAGCTGCATTCCAAAACTTAAAGGACAATCTGGTCAACACTCCCATACTACTTGTAACAGGTGGGGACTTGTATGTTTATTTAGTTGTAACTAATAAAGGTGTTAGTGCTGTAGTAATACAAGAAGATGAAAGGACCTAAAGGCCTATCTACTTCACAAGCAAGCGACTATAAAGGGCAGAGCTGAACTACTCAGTCATCGAAAAGTTGGCACAATCTACTCCTTATAGTAAAGAAGCTGCGGCCTTATTTCTGAGCACGTCCCATCAATCCTCATAGACAACCCCCTTAGGAAGATACTGTATAAGCCAGAAATATCAGACCATTTATTGAAATGGGCAATGGAGCTTAGCCAATATGACATTACTTATTATCCTCGAAAGGCAATCAAAGGCAAGCACTGGCCAACTTCATTGCAGAATGCATGTTGCCATCCGAACCTCAACCAGAGGAAGAAACCTATACCCCTCAGTTCTAGAATCTATTCGTAGATGGAGCATCAACTGAATAGGAAGCAGGAATTGGGTATGTATCGATCACTCCAAATGATTAGAAGCTGTATGGAGCAGTGCAGCTTGGTTTCAAAGTAATCAACAACGTTGCAGAGTACGAAGCTCTCCTGGCAGACTTAAGAATTGCTCAAGTAATGAAGGTAAGCGATATTAAAATTCACAGCGATTCTCAATTAGTTGTGAACCAAGTGCAGGGTAATTACCAAGCGAAGGAACCAACCTTGCCAAATATGTGGAACTTTATAAGAATTACTAAAGCTATTCGAAAAGTTTAGTATAGAACAAATTCCATATGAAAAAAACTCATCTGCTTACTCATTAACCAAACTTGCAAGCACCAAATGTAGCAAATGAAATGAAGGCAGTATCAATAGGGCATCAGGTAGAGCCAAGAATAATAGAATCAAATCAAATATCGGTCCTAACCCGAGCCATAGGTAGTAATTAAAGGGCACAAGATTAGGACATGGTGGAAAATCGTGAATAGTCCCCAATTGAACCTATGTATTAACAAACTGAGGAGAACAACCGGATGACTCCATCAAACAATTCCTGCTAAACGGACCCTACCCCAAAATAGGAATAAAGATCAAACAATAAGATATCAGGCTCTGTACTACTCCTTCTTTGATGACACATTATACAAGAGAGGGTACTCAACCCTTTATCTTAGTTGTTCCCAAAGAAGAGGGGGTAGGTGATGAGGGAAATGCATGAGGGCCAATGCGAGGATCATTTGGGAGGGACCAAGTTAGCGAAGAAAGTATTGTGGCACAATTATTACTGGCCCACGGTGCTTCAGGATGCAAGGGAATTCGTAAGAAGATGTAATAGATATCTACGATTCGCATGTATCCCCATATAGCCATCCCACAATCTTATCCCACTTACTAACCCATGGTCGTTCAGCATATGGGGCATATATCTGATAGGTCCACTTCCTATGTCAAGGAGAGGGGCGAAGTATGACAGCCATAGTAACAAAGACTACTTCACCAAGTGGGTAGAGGTGGAACCCTTAGCCACGATCATTGCAATGAAGATAGTCACTTTTGTGGTAAGAAATATAATCACCATATTTGGAATCCTCCACAAGATAATTTCTGACAATGGTACCCAATTTGAAAGTAAAGAGTTAATAGAGCTTTGTAAGAAGAATGACATAATTAAGAGTTTTTCCACTATTGCACACCTACAAGCGAATGGGTAGGTTGAAGCTGCAAATAAAACCATTAAGAAGCTACTTAAGAAAAGACTGTAGAAAGCTAAGGAAAGTTGGTGAAAGAGCTATCTTTGGTATTATGGGCCTACCGAACCTCGACTAAATCTCAACAGGCCATACTCCTTTTTCACTAACCTATGGATATGAAGCCATGCTCCCTATCGAAGTAGAGGTCCCATTACATAGACGAATATCGTACATGACGGAAAAGAACAAAAGGCCAAAGGAAGCTTCCCTCAATCTCATTCAGGAAAGAAGGGATGAGCCAGCAGTAGTATCTGCTGCATATTGGCAAAGGATGGCAAAGAACTACAACTCCAGGCTCAAGGAACGGAACTTCTGCAAGGGGGATCTTGTACTATGAAGGGTGACGGCTAACAAAAAAACTAGTAGATGGAGCTCTGGGCCCAAATTGGGATGGTCCATTAGTCGCGGCCAAAGTATTAGCTAATGGGTATACCGGTTATCTAGATCTGATGGCAACTTAGTTCCAAGAACGTGGAATTCAGAGCACCTCAGGCCCTATTTTGTATGACTTGTAGTACTTACGTAGCAGACATTATAATTCTTATTGTGAAAGAAGTAATAATACAATGAATTGGACGTAAGGATATTAGACGGTCTGAACTAGAATAAAAACTCTTTGTGTTGATCTCTTCGATATTACACAATAATTAGACAGGACGTAGGGATATTAGACTGCCTGAACCAGTTATCGAAACAAAACTCATAAAATGTAGCTCAACTTTCTCAGCCAAATAACTGAACTAGATGTATGGATAGTGGAAGACCCGAACCAGTATAAAAACCCATCTATGTTAACTATGTTAACATAGCCACACTGGACATAAAGATACAGCCTAAACTGGTACAAAAACCATGCGCATAATTTGAAAAGGTTGTAAATACACGACCTAACTCCACAGTCAAAACCAATAGTCTGCCCCCCAAATAGCGAGGCAAACCATGCCAAGTGCATGACAAGATTACAAACGCCAAAAGCGACGTTCAAGAAGCATGAATTAAGCAGACAACAAATTCAAAACAGCAAAAAGAAAGCAAACCATGGGATGCATAACAACTATCAAAACAGATGAAATCCCATATGAGTGACTGGCGGGAATACGTCCATAGATGACGCGAGGGTCATAGTTGGCACCAGCCCAATGGTCACCATAGTCCTACAGATTAAATTTAGAGTTTGCATGATTGTATAAGAAGGTCAGATCAAGCCCTGGCCAGAAGCGAGTAAAAACATCAATTGCACGCTTCACACTAATCTCTGCGTTAACCTTTCCTACCTTCATATCATAAAGTTTCTCCAACAAGGAAGCCCTATCCATCCCAACTCGAGCAACAACTTCAGAATTCAAGCGAGCTTCACACTCCAAGGTGAATATTTTATTCTCAAGGGCGTCCACACATTCCATAGCCACCCTCCTAGTTTGTTTAATCTCACCCAAAAGCTGATAACTTATCCTCTCAATGTATCTAGCAAAGGGACCAAAGAACTCATGTGCAATAGAAATGTAAGGTGAAGTACGGACTTTAGAAGTTCCTGATTCCTTCTTATAATGATCCTCTAACTTATTAAACTTAGCATCATAGTACTATTTTAAATAATTCTTCTATCTAAGAACATCATCTGGATTTTCCCCAAGTGGACATGCGGGGGCGACACTTGGTCTATAAATAGCACCTAGGGTCAAGGCTATAGAAGGTGCATCTTCGACACTAATCCGCTTTGCAATCTGCCTATCTAATTCCTCCACTTTACATTTCAAAGCTTTAAATTCATCCTTGTAAATGATCTCGTATACGCTTTCAACATCTTTCAATAAACCCTCCGATTCTACAACTCTAGCCAAAGCATAATTAAGTCTCGTTTTCAAAAATGGCCACCTCTAGGTCTTGATCAAAAGAAACAGGCTGAAAGTCAAATGAGCCCATACAAAGCAAAATTAAAGAGAAGGACAACTAAGTAAAGTAAGTACAAGAAACTCACAAACTTCGCAAAGAAAACTTAATTCACATAACATATATACTACACTAAAGATAATGTCCAACAATAAACCTACAAAATTATTTTTTAATGCGAGTTCCAACAATACTACCCTAAGACACCTAAAACATAGTAGCTAAAGGTAGGGCTGAACTAACAGGGAAAAGTCCTTCGAGGGTCATAGCAAGCTCTAGCCCAATGGTGGATTGGTCCTTCTGTAGTTACCAAAAAACCCACAATATTGCATAAGAAATTCTGATCAAATAAAGGATAGAAATATTCAAAGACATCCCTAGAGCACTGTAAGAAAACCTACCACTTCTTACTCTCAATTTTCTCCTACCTAAATTTTTCTGAGAAGGAGACAATCTTACCCCGAGCATCAGGCAAGAAATCCTCAAGTTCATAAATCTTTCGTACGGCTTTCTCTCTCATGTTTTCCAAAGTATTGATAGAAAGTCTACGGGGTGGATCGTGTAGTGTATATGCAAGTATGTGTGACAAAATATAAGATGCAACTAAGATAATATTAAACTAAGTAAATATAGAATAAGCACACCAAAATTTTCACTGGTTCGGACCTCCCGTCCTACGTCCAGTCCCGAAGCTCCCCTTCGGAATTCGACTATCAATAACCCTCGCTTCGCCCGGAGGAATAGGCTTGATTACAATGAGTTGTTCTTGTCAAATGTGTGTTCTAATATAACACGAATGTTGACTAATTAGTACAATCGCTTCCAATATATTTCTAAGGAATATTGTCCATGAAGAACTGAGTATATGGAAGAGTGAATACAAGTAAAGATTGCTAGAGTGCAGAGATTAAGAATAGAGTATAGAATTAGAAAGTGTAAGTAAGTGAAGTAAGTACTGTTCTCTTGATTCTTGATGCTATATATAGTTGTAGATAGGTATCTTGAGTAGTTAGATCCATTAATGAATCCTCTAAGGTTGCTTCTGTTGATAGTGAAGAGTTGCGGCAAAGAGAAGTGGAGATGTCCATTCACATGTGGCAGTTGTAGTTTATATATGAAGTTCGAGTTTGAATTCAGACGTCTGGTATTTATTTCAGACATCTGATAATATATATATTTTTGAATATAGTAGAGGAAAAGACGTCTGAGTGCTATTACCAGACGTCTGGTTTAGGCTGTTGGTTGTTTCCAGAGAACTATTTTAGACGTCTGGCTTGTGCACCTAGACGTCTGATATGGTGCATGTCTGTTTTTGTGCTTCCTTTCTTTTACTTCCTTATACCTATCGACTTGTAGTCTCTTGTAGTGTCCTTTAAGCGTCGTTCTTGTCTTTCTAGTGTTTGTTGTTCTAGCAAGTACTTGTATATAAATATTTATGTATATTCGATTTCCATTGTATAGTTGTTGTCATCGAAACCATAGATTGGATTTCTTAACATTCTCCCCCTTTTTGATGATGACAACTATACAATGTACTTAGATATAATTTTAAAAATCTCCCCCTGAATATGTTCTTACCATTATTTCTCCCCCTTTGGCATTATCAAAAAGTATTAATACAGGAACATGTATGATATAATCAATAATCATATTATCATGAATAGACGAGAGATAAATAATTATGCATAAGTAACAAGCCAAAAAAGGCATTTTATAAACATTAAACATAGTGAGTGATTACATGCATATTTCATTATAATACAAAAGATGAAACCTATTAAAAATCTAAGGATTTTTGGGGGAAGTTTTGGCTTGATCATCTCCTTTATCTTCATTTTTGGAAGAAGTAGCTTGTTTTGTAGTATATTTTGGGGTATGTTCTAGAGGTTCCAAACTTTTTGAAGGAGGAGGAGAAGGTGTTGGAGTTGGCCAATCTTCCGAAGGTGGTGTAGGGCCACGAACTCGTTGGAGAACCTCTTTTAGAACAGATAATGTTGTTAAAAGCGATGTTTCAACTGTTGCTAGGCGAGTAGCAAATGTTGTTTCGAAGCTATTGATTCACTTAGCCAATAACTTTTGATTTCTTGATAATATAAGTTGATTTTGGAGTGTTAAATCTCGAATGCTTTCATTTGGATTAGTTTCAGTGCGAGTCTCCAAAATGTCGTCTTGGCCTGGGTAGTCAAAAGGTACAAGAGGAGGAGGAGTGTGTTCGTGATGTTGTTCTTCCTCTTATGATGGTTGTGTTGGTTGTTGAGGCGTAGCTTGTCTAGCTTGTTGATGACGTTGCGTCCATTCCTCAAATGAAATAAAATCCGGAGGATTTTCTGGTAAGTGCATAAGAGAGAAGAATTTTGTGGAGGCGTACTTGGGGGAAATCTCCTCAAAAGTTGATAAATATGATGGAATGATGTGGGTTTGTAAAAGGCGCATGATGTAGGTAGGGTAAATGATTGATGGACGTGATCAGGTCCAATAATGTTTAAGCTCGTCAAATATGAATTTCGCCCAATTTACCCTTGTACCACTAAAGATAGCATATAGAGCTTTGTGCTTTAATTCTGTTATTTGCTCATGGCTGCCAAGTCGAGGAATGATTGTGTTGATTATCATCCTAGTGAGTAGTCTTGCCTTAGGTCGTAAGTATTTTGAAGCAAATCGTGGCATTTCATCTTCCCAAATTTGATAGGTAATGTTATCTCTTGGTTTGAGGCGCATATCTGGGATGTTATACAAATCTTCAGACGTCTGGTTATATTTATAAGACGTCTGATATATGCTCAGTATTAAAAAAAATTTGTGTGAAACAAGTGTGTCAGACGTCTAATGACATTGATCAGATGTCTGAAATCTGCATTATGTCTAAAAATAGTCTTATTTTGGAAGGTTTTGCTTGATTTTCGAGGGATCGATTTTATTGAAACATAATATTATTATTTTTTGAAAAATAAATGCAAATATAAGTAGATGAAAATACAATGAAAATATACAAATTTATTTAGATGAAGATGGAGCATTGTGATCTTCAGATTTGCTATCCTTCCACGGCTTGAGTGGAGACCAAATATTTCCACGTTCGTTGGTTCTTGGGGAACCAGAGAATTGCTTAGGTGGAGGATCCCAAGGTGTTCGATAAGAGGCAGAAGGATCTAGAGGATTGCAAGGAATCTAAAGTGGTTCATGTACATCCTTTTTTCGTGAATTGCAAAATTTGATTGCTACTTGCTCTAGAAAACTCAGTCGTCTTGCAGTGACTTTTTGTTTGAAGTATAATTCTCGTTGTAAATCCATTTGTTGCTTTTGATAATGATGTATATCATCGATTTTCTCCTTGGTGGTAGGAGATCCAAATAGTGATCGTTTGGACCATTTTTTGTCGGGGTGAATCCCGTGTGGTAGGAGGACCACTTATAGGTCGGCTCTTGACCTTATGTAGGAGTAGGAAGTCGATGAGGGGTATCCGTGGAACTATCCGAGGTTGGTGTTGAAAAAGAGAGGTGAGAGTTGTCGAAAGACATGTTTTTGTTTTGCTTTTGTTTGTTTTTAAAAGGAACCAATATAAAATATGTATTTTATTTGTAACAGTATGAGCTATTTATTCATGTTGTAAAAAGTTATAAACAGTTATTTTCAGTAAACAAACATTCTAAAAATTGTTGGCTAGTGGTACAAGATTTTGTTTGTGGGTTAAAAATTTTTAACCAAAAATAGAATGAATGAAACTTAAAATTAGCCGATAAGATCATTAAGAGAACATATTCCTAAATCGCGTCGTAGTTTAACAAACGTTTGTTCATTTAGTGGTTTTGTGAAAATATCTTCTATTTGATTCTCAGTGTTTACGTATTCTAATGTAATAATTCCTTTTTCTACATTGTCGCGTAAAAAGTGATGTCGTATATCTATGTGTTTAGTACATGAGTGATTTATAGGGTTTTTCGATAAATTTATTGCACTTGTATTATCGCAATATATTGGTGATTTATCGATAACTTTTCTAAAATCTTTAAGCGTTTGTTGCATGTATATCACTTGTGCACATGCTAATGCCGCTGAAATATATTCGGCTTCACAAGTGGATAAAGAGACACAGTTTTGCTTTTTGCTAAACCATGAAACCAACGATTGTCCGATAAAATGACACGTTCCGCTAGTACTCTTACAATCTGTTTTACATCCACCGAAATCCGCGTCAATATATAAAACAAGTTCAAATGGTGATCCCTTAGGATAAACAAACCGTAATCTCTAGTACTAGATAAATATCGTAAGATACGTTTAACAGCTCTTTGATGAGACTCTTTTGGTTTTGCTTGAAATCGGGCACAAAGACATACGCTCATCATAATGTCGGGTTGACTAGCCGTCAAATATAGTAAGGAGCCAATCATACTACGATATAATTTTTCATCAAAATCTATTCCATTATCATCTTTTTCTAAGTGAACACTAGTACTCATTGGTGTTGGTTTTCTCGAAGTTTTATCCATTCCAAAACGACGTAATAAATCGTTACAATATTTTTCTTGATGAATAAAAATACCATTTTCAAGTTATTTTATTTGTAAACCTAGAAAGAATAATTCACCCATGTGAGACATTTCAAATTCACTTTTCATAATATTTGAAAATTGAGTACAAAGATTTTCGTTAGTTGAACCAAAAATAATATCGTCTACGTAAATTTGTATAACTAAGATGTCATTATTTTCTCGTTTGATAAATAAAGTCGTATCTATTTTACCTATTTGAAAACCAGATGTAATTAAATGATTCTTAAGACGTTCGTACCAGGCACGGGGGGCTTGCTTTAAACCATATAAGGCTTTGTGCAATTTAAAAACATGATCGGGATATTTTTCGTGAACAAATAATGGAGGTTGTTCAACATATACGTTTTCTTTAATAAAACCATTTAAAAAAGCACTTTTGACGTCCATTTGAAATAATTTAAAATTGTGATGACTTGTAAAAGCAAGTAATGTACGTATGGCTTCGAGTCTTTCTACTGGAGCAAAAGTTTCGTCATAGTCGATACCTTCTTCTTGATTATAACCCTGAGCGACTAAACATGCTTTATTCCTAACTATATTTCCGTTTTCATCTGATTTGTTTTTAAATACCCATTTTGTTCCAATAACTGATTGATTTTCTGGTCTTGGTACTAATTCCTAAACATTATTACGTTCAAATTGATTTAATTCTTATTGCATGGCTATTATCCAAAAATCATCGTTTGAAACTTCATTATAATTCTTTGGTTCAAAATTTGACACAAATGCAATATGACTTATTTGGTTAAGTTGAGTTCTAGTTACTCTGGAATTAAGATCCCCAATAATATTATCTTTTGGATGATCTTTTAGAATTCTATGGGGTGATACTAGAGTATTATTTTGTGCATTTGTCTCGTTATTAGATGAGTTTGTTGTATTTGTTATAGGAATAATTTCTTCATCGTCATTAGTATGATTGTTAAGGAAATTTTTATTAAATGAAACATGTAAACTTTCTTCAATTATGTTAGTACGTTTATTAAAAATTCTATATGCCTTGCTACGATCCGAATATCCAACAAAGATTCCTTCATCGGCCTTCGGGTCGAATTTTCCTAAATTATCTTTTGTATTTAATATAAAACATTTTGATCCAAAAGTTTTAAAGTATGGTACTTTAGGTTTTCTTCCAAAAAACATTTCGAAGCAAGAATGTTTAGTCATAGGTCGTATGGTTACTCGATTCAAAACATAACAAGCCGTAGCAATAGCTTCAGCCCAAAAATGTTTTGGTAAACCACTACTATTTAATAGTGTTCGTGCACATTCTTGTAATGTACGATTTTTTCTTTCTGCTACACCATTTTGTTGTGGTGTGCGGGGAAAAGAGAAATTATGACTTATGCCCTTTTTATTACAAAAATTAGTAAAAAGATCATTCTCGAATTCTCCACCGTGATCACTTCGAATATTCTTAATTTTCAAATCCATTTGAGTTTTAATTTTTTAGCAAAAATTTTAAACATACCAAAAGTGTCACTTTTATGTTTTAAAAATAAGGTCCATGTATATCTTGAAAAATCATCAACTATTACGAAAACATATTTGTTGTGATTTATAGATCGAACTTGAGTTGGACTAAATAAATCTAAATGTAATAATTCTAACGGTTGTTTTGTAGAAATATTACTTTTAGATTTAAAAGAGCTTTTCTTTAGTTTACCAATTTGACAAGCGTCAAATAAATTTTCTACTTTATAATTTATTTTAGGTAAACCTCTAACTAGCTCATATTTTGCTAATTTATTAATATATTTAAAATTAATATGACAGAATCGTTTATGCCACAACCATGGATCGTCATGTTTGGCGGTTAAGCATAAGTTTGAATTTCGATTTATATTCATATTTAAGACATAAATATTTTTGTTTCTAAAACCCTCAAAGATAAGTTGTTTGTTATTGTCGAAAATATTACATTTATCTTTTTTGAAATTAATTTGAAAACCTTTATCGCATAATTGACTAATGCTTTGTGTTTTAAATTTTCTACTAACAAAACATTTGTAATAATAGGAGAGTTAGAAATATCAGAGTTGATGACTTCTTCGATGCCAATGACGTATCCTTTTGAGTTATCTCCAAAAGTTACCGTTCCACCATCGATATATGTTATATTTGATAGCATTTTTGCATTTCCGGTCATATGCTTGGAGCATCCACTATCAAGTATCCATTTCTCCTTATTTTTTATTTTGGGTACCTGCAAGGTAAAAATGATTTAATTGGTACCTATATACTTTGTTAGGGTCCTAGATGTTAGGAGGAGTAGGTAGCCACACCCAAGAAGGTTTGGTACCTTTATGAACATAATTTTTATTATATACTACATTATCTAGAAAATTATTAATATGTTTTTGTCTAATCAAATTATTATTTGACTTAGGAATCCAAATTTTTATGTTTTTGGTATTCGTATTAGACTTAGGTGATCTTTTAGTCTTTTGATAAATAATACTATGCTTCCTAATATTATTCCCTTTTTGTTTAGGGATATTTCTAAATCCTATTCCATTTCTATTACCTGAAGGTTTTGAAGTTTTGATAAGATTTTCCAAATCTTGTTTTCCTTTATTAAATTTTGAAACATTGTTTGTAATTTTATCTAATTTTTCTTTTAATTCAAAATTTTCAATTTTCAATGTTTCTATATTACTTTTCAAGTTGATACTTTCTTTTAACAAATTATCCTTTTCTAGTTTAACTTTTCCAAAGTCAATAGATATAGTCTCATATTCAACTAAACTACTTTTATTTTTTTCTTGAGATAATTCTAGTTCCTCCTCTAAAATAATTTTTTCATCTTTTAACATTCCTATTTCAAGTTATAATCAATTTACTTTGGCTATATGTTATGTATTCAATTTTTTAATTTGTCTAAATTTATCATCTAATTCCATGCTAAGCTCTAATAATTCATCATAGCTAAGTTCGGGACATACCTCATAAGTTTGTTCCATAAAACATACATTAGCTTATTCTCTGTCACTATCTGATGATGATGAAGAATCCGAGTCATCCCATGTTACTTTGAAAGCTTTCTTCTTTTTGAATTTTTTCAAATTTGTTCTTCTTTTTATCATTGTTGAGCTTGAGACAATCTTTCTTCATATGTCCAAATTGATCGCATTCATAACATTTGATTGACGTTAGATTTGTTGAGCTTGATTTTCCTCCTTTCTGAAATCTGGTCATTTTCCTAAACTTCTTGAATTTGTTGTAGTTTTTGGCAATGAATACGATTTCTTCTTCGTCTAAGTCGGAGTCTTCATTTGTTGCTGGAAATGCTATGTTTTTCTTCTTCGAATTTTGTTCTTTTCTTGCCTGCGGATTAGCTTCATAGGACATTAAATTTTCTATCAATTCTTCAACTAAGAGTGTTGAGAGGTCATTAGCTTCTTCGATAGCTAATACTTTTCTTTCCCACTCTGGAGTTAAAGAATTGAGTATTCTAGATACTAAATCAAAATTTGTGAATTTAACTCCTAGTGCCATTTAATTGTGTTGAATAGTTTGGAATCTATTGTACATGTCCACTATAGATTCATTTTGTTTCATTTTGAATGATGAGAATTAATTTTGCAAAATTGAAATTTTAGTTTGCTTAACTTTATTCATGCCTTCGTGTGTAACTTGTAAGGGACGCTAAATATCATATGCAGTGTTACATAACATGACACGTGAAAATTCATTCTTATCTAATGAACAAAATAAAACATTCATAGCTTTGGCATTATTAGAAGCTGCGGTTTTTTGTGCATCATTCCATGTGTTCATAGCAGTGTTAGGTGCTTCATATTTATTTTGAGTGGCTGACCAAATTTCTAATCCATTAGCTTCCATAAAAATTCTCATACGTGTTGACCAATATGCATAATTAGAACCATTAAAAAGTAGGGGACGTGCTGTGGATTGGCCTTCTTGAAAAATACTTGCTATATTAAAGTGATTCAAATACGTGTTACTGTACTTTGATCAAACCTTGCTCCGATACCAATTGAAAGTCTACGGGGTGGATCGTGTAGTGTATATGCAAGTATGTGTGACAAAATATAAGATGCAACTAAGATAATATTAAACTAAGTAAATATAGAATAAGCACACCTGAATTTTATACTGGTTCGGACCTCCCATCCTACGTCCAGTCCTAAAGCTCCCCTTCGGAATTCGACTATCAATAACCCTCGCTTCGCCCAGAGGAATACGCTTGATTACAATGAGTTGTTCTTGTCAAATGTGTGTTCTAATATAACACGAATGTTGACTAATTAGTACAATTGCTTCCAATATATTTCTAAGGAATATTCTCTATGAAGAACTGAGTATATGGAAGAGTGAATACAAGTAAAGATTGCTAGAGTGCAGAGATAAAGAATAGAGTATAGAATTAGAAAGTGTAAGTAAGTGAAGTAAGTATTGTTCTCTTGATTCTTGATGTTATATATAGTTGTAGATAGGTATCTTGAGTAGTTACATCCATTAATGAATCCTCTAAGGTTGATTCTGTTGATAGTGAAGAGTTGCGGCAAAGAGAAGCGGAGATGTCCATTCACATGTGGCAGTTGTAGTTTATATATGAAGTTCGAGTTTGAATTCAGACGTCTGGTATTTGTTTCAGACGACTGATAGTATATATATTTTTGAATATAGTAGAGGATCAGACGTCTGAGTGCTATTACCAGACGTCTGGTTTAGGCTGTTGGTTGTTTCCAGAGAACTATTTCAGACGTCTGGCTTGTGCACCCAGACGTCTGATATGGTGCATGTCTGTTTTTGTGCTTCCTTTCTTTTACTTCCTTGTACCTATCGACTTGTAGTCTCTCGTAGTGCCCTTTGAGCGTCGTTCTTGTCTTTCTAGTGTTTGTTGTTCTAGCAAGTGCCTGTATATAAATATTTATGTATATTCGATTTCCATTATATAGTTGTTGTAATCGAAACCATAGATTGGATTTCCTAACATTGATTAGCTCTGCTTTAGTCATCTTAGTATTCCTCAAAAAGCCCTCAAAGAGTCTATGGGCATCAATCTTCCATCCTTCCTTTCCTATTTGAGAAAGCCTCTTCGCCTCTCTGCTTTTAATAGCTTCCTTCTCTACATTTCAATGAACGATCTGCTCAGACATACCCTTTATAGTCTTCTTCAGCTGAGCTGTTTCATCCTCATAAATGACGCCATAAAGTTTCTTTCCATCCTTCAAAGGCTGTCGTATTCCTTCCAACTTTAACTTAGCAACCTTAACCCTTGTACGCAACTTAGTGTTACGTTCATGTTGACATTTTAGTGCACCTTTTGCTTGTATAAGCTCCTCATGGGAAACTTTCAAATCCTTTTCAAGCCTCTCATTAGCCAGTGTTAAACTAATGTTTTCCCCCTCTAAAGACATGGTAGGGGTTAGGGCTGCAACCATAAATTCAGCCACGCACGTATCATCACGACCATGAATAATGGAGGGAGAAGGCGTGTTAGGTTCAAAGGCTTGATTAAATGTAGATACAGGCTCATGGGGGCCAACCTAATCTGTAATATGTAAAGTTTAACTCAAAGAGAATCAAAGTGCACCAGATAAAAATTAGATAGAAACGTCTATTATTAACCACATCGATTTAACAACCCCATGTACAAAAAGAAAAGGATATAATAACAAAGATAGGCAGAATTCAATCCTTATGTAAGCTCCTGAGCCTACCCTAAACAACTCAAGATGAGGGCTATTAGGTGTGAAAGAGCCACCTTCTAGGGTGTATTACCATTGATATAGTATAAAGTCACCGAGGGCTTCCTTCTCTTTAACTAGTTTATCAATCCTGGAAAGCAACCTTAAGGTCACATCCCTAAGTGTTGTAAAAGATTCATTTAATTCTTTCTCGCACCGAATGATAGCCGCAACACTAAGGCCAAGATGATCTAGGGTTTGAGTTTTGAGCCTGACCTCGCTTTCCTTCAAAAGTTTAGTAAACAAAACTTCTTTAGAAGACTAAAACAAACAAACAAAGTGATAATGACGACGTGATTGTTTATAAGAGAACAACGAAATAAAAGGGCTATGAAGAAAATTAACATGACAAAAGCAAAATCAACCTTCATTACACATTAAAATAAAAGTCCTAAAGTTCACATATAAAAATTAAACATCTACATAAGGATTTGAAGTAAACTCGATTTTTTTCAGACCCGTCAGCATTCTTAAACACCTCACCTTCCTGCGTCCCCTCATCCACACTTTGTCGCTCAAAAGCAGAAAGAGAGGCTTTCTCTGCAGTGATTTCTTCTTCCCACTGGACCCGGCAGTAGGCGTAAACTTTTCTAACCACGGCTGGGTCCCCCAAGAAGTCAAGCATGACCTTATCCTTAAACTGACGTCGAGCTGAGGCATACAGTTTATAGGATACGATAGAAGTGCTCTCCTTAAGCTATTCCTATGCCTTCGCTAGCTCCTTCAACTCGCAGACTTTCGAGGCCAAGGCATACGCCATAGATTTGGCCTCCCTTTCAAACTTTTCCCGATACAACTTGAAAACTTCCTTGAACTTGGACCTTTTAGAAATAATATTGGCCTTTTCGGATTCAATATTGGCCTTCTCAGAAGCAGCTGAAGTAAACTTGCTTCAAGTGCAGCAACATGAGAAAGTGTATTGACTTACTCACCTTCCCACTTCTTCTGAGCCTCAACTGTCAAGGTTCCAAGCTAAAAAAATAAAGAAGAGAAAGTAACGACGGGTAAAAGATGGTTAAATAACCCACAAAAAAATGCTTACGTAGACCAAGATCTTTCTAACTCAGACATGAGCTGAGAAGAAGAAAGCTCGGGAAAAGGGAGAGGAAGAAAAGAAGGGGAGATGTGGAAATACTGGACAAACTATCCAGTGCAGTTCTTCCTACCCTCTCAGCAAGTTCAGATGTGGCGCCCTTGGGCAAAGGTAAGTATCGAGTGCAGGGATCAGGAAGATGCAGCAGAAGGGGAATAAGAAGAGCTACTGATATAGAAATAGGGAGAGACGTTGAAGGAGGAGGGGGAGTGGAAGTAACTAACTTCTTGGAACTCTGGTCAAAATCTTTATCAACGTCATGCTTTCTCTTATGGATATGCTTCTTCTCTGGTTTGCTAAAAAGCACTTTCAAGGCTCCATCATCCACTTCACCTGTATACAAAAGGGATTTCAATATCATAATAAGTTCCCGTGAAGGTTATAAACATGAAAATGACAAATATAATATCTATTGCTAGCAAATTGTATCTGTAGGCTTAGTCAAAGTTTGAAGCTTAAAACTAACACGAGAGAATTTGTGATTTAGGCTAAGAAAGCCATGCTTTACCAGCATCTCTTTATTAAAAAACAATTGTAATTTTGTCTCCACCACAACTTAGTCTAAAATATAATTCCTACGCGACTCATATGACTTGGTATCATCCTCAGAAAAAACGAGCAGAGTAGGGTGTTAACGAAAAGAAGATAAATTATAAGTGTTTGAAATAAAGAAATATAAGTTGACCCTAGGCCTGTCAATGGATACCCGAAAAATACGAAATCTGTCCGGATCCGTATTCGAAAAAACGAATATTATCCGATATTCGAAAAGCGGATGCGGATATCCGATATCCGAAAAGAAAATCGGATGCGGATATGGGCATATCCGTATCCGAAAAACATCTGTCCGATCCGAAATTTTATGTGTGTTTCCATTTGGTCATTATGTATGTTGCTATTTTATCATTTGAATTGATGTAATATCGTGTAAACTTGTTTGATATTATGTGTGTTACCATTTTGTCATTTGAAAAACTGATTGGTATTGTAGTGTGTGTATTGTCATTTGAGAAAGTGATTGTTTTAGTTCAAAAATATTAGTATAATAAAAATCTTATTCAATTTTGGATGCACATATTTCAGATATTTTTGAATATCCGGAAATATCCGCTTTTTATTTTCGGATGCGGATATTTTCGGATATCCGAAAAATATCCGCGGATGTGGATACGGTAATTCATTCTTAGATTCCACGGATATCGGATGCGGATTTAAATTTTCGGATGCGGATGCGGATACAGCCATATCTACATCTGTTTGCATCCGTTGACAGCCCTAGTTGACCCATCTCTAAGACTTTCAGGGAACTGCCGTCAGAACCGCCTTTTTAGCATGGGGGTAAAAAACCAACATCACCCCTAAAAGGACTTTTATTAATATCAAATACAAACTGTAACTCGTTGCAGGGAAGAGTATAACCATTCTCCGCATAAAGAGTGAAGGTGGCGATCACAAGTGAGTATGAAAGAGGGGCGAGCTGAACTAGGACAAGATAAATGGCGGTTAGTCATTAAAGAAGGATTTGATTTGGAGGAAGATAGATCCTGTATCGTATATGTTCAGGATTGAGAGAGGTAAATCCATTTAGGGAATTGTCAATATTGCTATGAGGTTCATGAACCCTAACCTCATAACCTATGAACCCAAATTGATTTAAAATACCCTCAACATCTTCCAAGCGGGTAATTTTAGAGGGAAAAAATAAAGGGGAAGAAGAAGAGACCATATCAAAGATCATAAGGATAGTTACAAAAACAAGAAGCGTTAAAATAAAGAGATCTAACAAAAAAAGATCCTTACTTTGATTAAAAAAGAAAATCTGAACTCAGGAACGAAATTGAGTTAGCGGATAGCAATTTTCTCGCCCTTCCGTTCTTTTTCATTATTGAATAAAAGTGTAAAAAAGAATAATAAGAAGAACTGAAATATATATACATGGCTTAATTTGAATACTAGTCACGAAATAAGAATGAT
The DNA here is from genome assembly GCA_030737815.1 of Allium fistulosum. NCBI lineage: Eukaryota > Viridiplantae > Streptophyta > Magnoliopsida > Asparagales > Amaryllidaceae > Allium > Allium fistulosum. Next base: position 996,321,262 of record CM060907.1, read on the forward strand.
AAGGAAATTCACGAAACGTCAATCAATTAATATAAAATATAATGAGTACAAAGATCGAGACAGGTTCGCTTAGAAAACAAAGAAGGTGGTTTGACAACGATTCAGAGACTTGGCCATTGAGAGAATGGCATGTGCCAAGAGAATTAAATGTGAAATGACTACAAAGACTTTTCTCCATTTTTGAAAAGACGGTAGAAAAAGAAGAGAGAAGTGATGGGCTGCGGAGAAAAAATGAGAATGAATAACAAGTCCACAATGATCTACAATCGCTGCAGACTTGGGAGGCAAGTGTTATACCCATATTCCTCAAACCTTGTTAAAGGTAAGTCGAAGGAGGCACAAAACCCAGAGAGCTGCCATCGTAAATAAAGCCTAGATAAAGAGAGAAGTATTTGAAATGATTCGATTGACACTGCACAAGAAAGAAGTCATATTGCAACTACCTATAAGAAACTGGGCTCAGTTATTCGATTGAATTCTTAGTACTGCCACTAAGAATGGTTACAAAGTATGAGAGCCAACCTGCAGCCACGGTGTTTGATCCAGCTAGCAGAACTGCAGCCAAAAAGCCAACATGATGCGCCACCCTAAACTGATAAAGGAATGCACCGCCATTAGGACGAGCTGATGAAGAATGCGCTGCCATCAAAACATGTTGATAAATAAATGCACCGCCATCAGGACATAACAAATGTAGAGGCAAAAAAAGAAAAGGACAATAGAAGGAAACTGCTTTGCAACTAAATATCCAATAAGCCCAATTATCATTCTTAAAAACTTATGCACTGCTAACTCTTTCTAGTCCAGATCTACCCTACGATCACCGAACAATACCATGAGAAATCCAAAGCATTCTTAGGGCTACGCATAGGGTTACCCAAACATCACTCCACCGCAGATCTACACTTGTTAAACAAACATCAAAGAGATAAGCATACAATCCTAGTAGCTTGCACATCCTCACACCAAGTGCAGTTTAGGGCAAGTGCAGACCCATCCTAAGGCACTGCAGGTTAATCTAGGCAACTCAAACGACTCCACCCCAGTACAAGCCAAGCAAATGTTATGCATCAAGAAAGACAGCATGAATTCAATCATCCCAGCGTAGAACCATGTAGGCGAGGCACACCAGACAACATAGGTCTGCCTCACAAGTATCAATAACGCCTAAGGCAAAACGGAGGCACAAATCTCAACACCATTACAACAAAAATGATAGAGGCGGCATAGATCATCCCGTAGAAAAGGGAGGAGTGCATATCAGATATGAAACCCATTCGAATTTGAAGTCTCCTACCATAATTTAAATTGTTCCCACTTCAATTTCAAGCTTCCCTCCAAAACCCATAATTTAATCGCTTAAATCAGAGTTTCCCGCCAAACATGTCGGCAGTCCATATGCATCAAATAGACAATGTGGATGGATGACACATGGCATGATCCAAAGGTGGAAAAAAATGGTGGAAGAAGGAATGTGACGATCCACGTGCATCTCTATACCATAGATAGAAAATGCATTGTAGCAAGAAGGGGTCCTTTTTCCCAATTTGTTATTTTTAAGGTTTAAAATGTAAAATCATTGTAATCTCTACCCAAAAAATATGTACCAAGAAATAGAAAGAAGAAAGTGACATTTTTCCGTTGACGTAGGATTGCTTAATATCTGAACCACGTAAATTCATCATGTCTTTTACTTTTTTGCATTTTCTTTATTTTCACCTAGATTTTAGCGTTAGATTTTGTTTAGTTTTTACTTAAATTAAATACAATTTCGATTTGACATTTTAATAAATAGTTAAATTGCAACTTCATAATTGTGTAAGCTTATAGTGACACAATTACTACATAAAGGCAAATTCAATGTCATTTAAATTTGTTAGTTCTAAATCACTGAAGTAAATAACACTAAAGTTACTTCACGTTCATTTTGGGTGTTGTGAGACGAAAAATCTTATCAACAAACATTTTCTATCTACGACACTTTTTGGGCGTTTCTAAACTTTCGACAGCACTTCTCTTATATGTTTTTTAAAAAAAATTAGGTACTTAGATGGTAGTACATATTAGCTCTACAAGCCTTAGGTAGTATACAATATACTACATGTCAATATATGTTTGAATCACGCTACACGAGTTTCGAACCTACGACCTCTTACACCCAGTGGTGGTGGTCACTTCTGCTATATGTTGTTACGCTGTTTGAGACTTAAAAAGATTTAAAAATGATATTTAAATAGAGTATTTGATGTGCACGTAAATGTGCATATATATATATCCATGTTTTATCTCTTTTTATTTAAATAAATATCATATTTGGGCATTTTAACATGTTTAAAACTAAAATTCAATTATTTTCAAATCATCATATATTCATCTTCATTCAGGGGTAAAATGGTCATTTTTGTGCATGTATCAATTTGAGAATTTTCACTTGGAAATTTTTATGATTTTTATGGGAAATTTTGATTGCATATGGAAGAGGGCTTCATGAATATATGTGCATGCACAAGGGAATATAAAGGAATGAATAGGAAATAATTCAAGTTCAGGATCATGGAGGACCCCAGTACAATTAGGAGCTAATGGACAACTAAGTGGAGGTTAAAGCTTCATGCACATTAAATGATGGATTAATTAGTGGTTAATGATTACTTGGTGGCCACACTTCCTAAAGGGCATTTTGGGAAGCACCATAAAAATGGAATTAGGGTTTTATGCATGTATAAATAACCCTCTTATGTACATGAACATATCTTCTACTCTTTCACATTAGTTAGGAAATTAAAAGAGCAAGTTGTAATGGCAAAACTTCATGAAATAAAAATGACTTCCAAGCCTCTTTCTTCTTTCTTTTCTACATGCTTTTCTTTGCTTCTTTGTTAATGTTTATTTCTATGCTCTCTTTCTTTTAATGTTCATAGCTTAGATTTACATTTATGCAAGTAGTGTAGCTTTAATTTTTATGCAAATAATTAGTAGCTAATCTCTCTTTCTTCCTTGCTTAGTTTTAATTTCTTTGCTTTTTAATGTTGAAATTTACAAGTGTTGATTTGATAACACAAATGAGTAGCTAAACCCCTTCAATTTAGGGGTAATGAAGCTCTCTAACTTTATGTAATTTCAACATTTTATGATTTATGATCTCTTTGTTTATGCTTCATGAAAGTGAATTTTGATGTAAGTTTATACAAGTGGGTTTGATAGCTTATGCAAATGAGCTATTCTTATAAAACATAAACACAATTTACATCATCATTTGCTAATTAATTTTTGAAAATGAAAGTAAAAATGAAATTTGATGATCTATATTACTAGTTACAATAGTAAATAGATCATACTTAAAATAGCTATTGCTTTGGCTTCATTTTCATGAGAATTTCTAAGTGGATTAATTGTTGTATTATAGTTTGATGGTTTGAGTTATGTTAATTAATAACATAAACAAATAATACTTATGATAAATACAACAATTATTTCACTTAACATCAAAGCTAGAGATCATAAATTATTGTTTGTTGATTTACAAAAATATGAGAGTGGAATTATCCCTAAATTGTTCTCTAGTCCAATAGTTTTTAAATCACATTTTAATTCTAGCTTTAGCTTCTTTTTTGTAGTTAACAATTTCCTCTCACTTTGGTCTAATTTGATTGAATTGAAAATTTTAAAATCTTAAAAAATTCTCTACGGATCGACCCGTATTCGCCACGTACTAAAATTGTACGCCGTGCGCTTGCGGTTAAAATTTAAATTGAAATTTCTTGGCAAATTTCTAATCCGATAGAAATTTTGTCGTCGAACAAGTTTTTGGCGTCGTTGCCGGGGAATAGTTTTGATTTTGATTTTCTATTCTTCGAATTATTTGTTGTTTAATTTTTGTGTGTTTTTATTTTGTGTGTTTGTTTGCAATTAAAAAAAAGTTGTGTTGTGTGTTTGTCGTTTTCATTTTTGTTTGTGTGGTTGTTGTTTTCTATTTGTTTTGCATTTACATTGCTATATATAAAAAAACAAACACAATTAAAAAAACGTTTTATTACTCTTTTTTTCTCATTTACAATTTTCTTTTTTTTCTCTTTTTGGTGTACATTTACAATCTTTTGCACATTTTTCCATGCCTAATACCACTGTGCACCATTGTGCACAAGCATATAAAAACCACAGCCTCTGTTGCAACACCACTTTGACTACAATTTCTACCACATTGCTTCCTCAATTCAACCTGAAAACTCCTCCAGGAATCAAACAATTGCTCACTGTCATCACAATTTCCTCCACTATTCACAGCCACCCACCTACAAAACAGCAGTTGCCATTCCCTGCTCTGATCAAAACTGTTCCAATAACAGCCATCTTCATTACCCCTTTGATTAAAAACTTCATCGTCATACTCGACATTCTTCACAAGCATCATCCACTGCACCCACGAACCATCCACACATCAGACTTCCTTATCGTCAAACCACTGCCTGACATACTTCTAACCTTACTCACTGCCTCTACCACATTCTAACCAAACAGCCACCTCAAAGCTGCTGCATCAACCAACCAACTTCCTTATCACAACACAACATCATCAAACAACTTGCTACCCAATCCACTGCTTTCAGTCTCTCCATCATCCACCTCACTACCCACTCAACATCATTGTGATACAACAGCAGTTCACAGTACTTCCTTCTGCATCATTTGCAACTAACATGTATCATACATATAACCACCATTTGCTACGACCAAACAAAATCCAAGCTGCTGCACATCACCATTCACCATTACAAACCAAATCACCTACTACTGTTCCTCCATCTACAACATACAAACTTTTGTTCACTGCTGTGTCTTTTACATCACTTATCAAGCTACAACAACCAACCATCCCACTTCTCAACTTACATTAACTTCTAGTTATCTTCCATACTTCATATCATCCATCCACCATTCACACTTCCCTGACTTCTGCCGAGACCACCTTCCTCCTCTGCCTTGAACAACAAGCCATCACCACACCACAGAACTACCCTCAGCAAACACCACTCACATACCACCACTGTCACATATCACAACTTCACTTCTTTCACTGCCAAGCAACTCTACTTCAACATCCCCAAACACTGCTAACTGCTGCTAACCTCCTCCAACTTTTGCAGCTTCACCTGACTTCAATTCAACCTGATACCACATCCCATCAGTTCAACTTCCGAGCCACACTTCCACTACTTCTGCCTAACCACAACCATATACATCACCTTCATTCACCTCTACAACTCAACACCTTCCCCAATACACGTCTTCCCTACCATCATACATACCCACAAATTGCCACTGCACTTCAACCATCCTATAGCTTCACCATCAAATACCATTTCTGCCATTAAATTGTTCTTGGCCTTCTATCACAAACAACCCTCATTTCCTCCTACACTTCAAATTAAACGACACATCACTTACCTTTCGGCCTCTCAACAGCCACAGCACCAAATATCTCCACCCTGCTCATCAACTGCCATTGATACAACTCTCCCAATCCCATTGACAACCATCACAGAACAGTTCAATTCTCTGCAACTTACTGCCATACACATACTCCTCTTCAAACAACATAACTTCTGCTTCAACCACAGTCCACTGACAGCCACCTGACTGTGACATTCACCCAAACCCAAATAGTCATCAACTTCCTCTTCATACACCATTACTCCTACAGTCAGTCACTTACAACTTCCATATACTTACATACTTCACCACATCGCTACTGCACCAGACTTAAACATCACCAGACTCATTGTTGCACCAGCCTTCACCACATCGTCAACAACCAGTCACTGCAAACTACATCCTTCCTTGGCGCCATTCCCAGTGCTATCCACTGCCAACATACCCACTGCCATCAAACAGCACATTCTCAATCATCTCCTCCATTCATCAACCACCACATACAATTGCCTTCCAGTACATCACCATATTCCTCCATTTACCACTGTCACCAGTCACTTCCTCCACCCTAAAACTGTCTTCAAACATCAACTTGCATTCTACTGCACTTATCATTGCTGGACATCACAAAACTGTGTATTACACATCTCCCTTGCCTCTTCAAACTACAGCATCCTCTACCACTTCATCCCACAACAATGTTGCACTGAACCACTTCACCAGACACTGCAACAACCAGAACATTGTATTTCTCAAAACCAAACCATCTACCACTCTACAGTTTTCTGCTTGTAATCAATAAAATTCCACTGTCATCACCAATCGAATCCAATCGCCCCCCCCCCCCCCCCAGACCATCACTCGCGAAACAAGAAGTCTAACCACCCCACAGCCTCCAGCACCTCACATCTCCACAAATCCCTTCATCCTCCTCAATCACTTACGAACTCCTTCATGCCTCACTCAATAGAACTCATCAACCCGAAATCTAAATTCCCCACCAATCTCGATTTCGAACTCAATTGAACTTATCAATCACTTACAAATACCTCGTCTTCGACGCCAACATCGCCACCGCTTTAGACCAGAAACGACAATCGAAATCACTCTGCGGTTTCATTCTTCGAATTCGATTTTAATTTGGAAGTTTAATTTTAATCTTGATTTAAAAATTTACGAGGAAGAGGAAATGAATAGCATTTGGGATGAGTAGAGTAATTTGCTTTTGGGTTTGATAAACATTGTTTAGCAAATATTAGCTTGTTTGTTGGGCCAAATACAATTCAGTTTTGTAAAGTCTAGAGCGGGTTTTGTTTAACTCTACTTTAGTATATTTTAATAAAGTTTGCTTCTTATTCGGCCAAAGTGAATTTTTCTTTCTTTTCTTTTCTTTTCTTTTTTTTAAAAAAAAACTTTGTTTTCTTTTTGTTTGTAAAGTTTAGTTTGATCAAATAACTTTGAAAAAAAAGTGGGTTTACTTAATTTGTTAATCTTTCTTTGATTTTAGTTTTGTTTTATCCTTTTTCTTAGAATATATATATATATATATATATATTGTATATATCTTGTGTGTAATTTCAGGTTGCAAAAGCAGAAAAGGAAGGGATTAGCTTGCTGAAAACTGCCACTTTGCTTGCTAAATAAATTGCCACTTTAAAAAAAATATTGCTAATAATTCTGCACGCTCTGGTATCGTGTTTTCATTCCTTGTTTTTATTTGAATTGCATTGTTGGTTGCTTGCATTTGAATTTATATATATATATATATATATATATATATATATATATATATATATAAAATTCAAAATCCAAAAACAAAAACAAATTTCATTTTAGTTGCATTGTAAATTCACGTTTAATTTTTATTGCTTTGCATTCATATCATCTTATTTTCTTTTCTAAGGGCAATACCCCAATTCACATAAGGTGAGAGATTTCATCATCCTTTCCTTAGCCCACAAACGCATTTCATCGTAGAATTTGACTAATAATAAAGGTTAGAAATTCGACTTAAGGGTGTCGCGAGCTCATCTAGGACTTAATTATATCTTCACAATTGTTTTCTTTGAACAAATTTATTTCTTGGTGTCTAGGCTACGGCAGAGTAATAATCATTTATAAATATTACGGTGATTCGTAAATATTATAGTGGTTGTTCCACTGAATGTACTTAAACCTTCGGCTGCATTGCTACGGTGATTCGTGGTGCACCGATAACCCCTGCTCGTTACCTGGCTGAGAAATATTTTTGTTGATTTAAGACAAAGTGTGATTATACTATTTTGGGTTAGGAGCTACTAAGGAAAGAAAACTGTAATTAAGTCCTTTGCATTCATTTAGTTGCGTTAGTTCATGCATATATAAAAAAAAAATCAAAAATCCAAAAATAATTGTAAATTTTAATTTAGTTTTTAATCCAAAAAAAATCCTTTTAAACCCTTTCCTTTGAAAATTTTCAATCAAAAACAAAAAAAACAGAAAATCTTTTCAAAAACCAAAAAAAATAAAAAATCCAAAAACAGAAGAAAAAAAATCTTTGAAAATTCAGAAACAAAAATCAAATTTCCATTTTCTAAAAAAAAATCCTTTTGGTAAATATTTGAAAATTTGAAAAATTCAAAAACAAAAAAACATTACAAAAAAAAAACATATAAAAATTTGAAAAGCCAAAAACAAAACAAAAATCAAACTTCTCTTTTGAAAATAAATTTCACTTGGTAAATATTTTTTTTCCTTAAAAAAAAACAAAAACAATTTTTCACTTCGTTTTTCAAATCTTCTTTCATTCTCTAAACTCGATTCTAACTTCTTTCTCTTCTCGAATTTCACTTGTGCATGAGTAATTGGACTCGTGACACAACAACAAATCGTTGGACTCGCGACTCAACCACTAATCATTTAACCCGAACAAACGATCCTCCCGAAATGGCGAACAAGTTTGCGCAACCATTAAACTCCAACAACTTTCCGATGAAGGAATCAAACTTCGATTAATCCCATTTTCTCTTACGGATTACGCTGAAAAATGGTTGTACAGCTTACCATCGAACTCGATTAAAACTTGGGAAGAATTCGTAAAAGCTTTCTTAAAAAAGTTCTACCCCTTGGAAAAAACGAGTAGAATCCGAAACGAAATTGTAAATTTTCATCAATTCAAGGGAGAACCATTTGGAAAATATTTTGAAAGATTCAAAGAGCTTTTGATAAAATGTCCACACCATAACTTCGAAAAATGGACGATTTGCCAAATCTTATACGATGGACTTGAAAATAGCTCACGAACCATGCTCGAATCAATGTGCCAAGGAAACTTTCTTGCCCAACATCACGACGATGCTTGGCAATTTCTTGAAAACCTCGCTGAAAAATCATCCCAATGGGAACGTTCGAACGAAAAATCAATTTACTCACGATCGAGCGCACACTCGATAGGATCTTCTTTTGCTTTGGAAGCTAAGATCGACGCAATGATTAAAAAATTCGATAACGTTTTCTCATCGAATCAAATGAACCAAGCTTCCCAACCGATGTGTTATAAATGCAACGATCCTAATCATATAGCCGATCAGTGTTCCAATTCTATCGAACAAATCAATGCTTTCAATAAAGCCAAAAATGACCCGTTTTCTCCAACGTACAACCCTGGTTGGAGAAATCATCTGAATTTTGCGTGGAACCAAAACAATCCCAACACGAATACGATTCATCCCAATTTTCAAGAATTTCTGAATAATGCTTCGAATCCTCCCTTTCAGCCCAACAATTTTCAACCAAACTTTGCGGGTCCGTCCCATAATCAACCGCAACAATCAAATTTTCAATCAAATTCCGCTCATCCTCCCAAGATGATAAACGTTTAACTTCACTTGAGAAAACTCTTGAAACATTGGCTAAAGAAACTACTCAAAGCCTTCAATCAAACAACAATTTGCAAAATTTATTGACTTCATATATGCAAAACACAAACCAATCAATTGCAAAACTCGAAATGCAAATGAGTCAATTTGCCACGTCTGTAAGTGAACGCGAACGAGGAACATTCCCAAGCCAGTCCCTTCCAAATCCCAGAAATCAAAACGCAAATTCAAATCAAGCCCATGTTGTTTAAGATAGCAATGTCACCCAATTGAATGCTATCACAACTCTACGTTCCGGTAAACAAATCGATAATCAAGTCGTTAATCCAAACGATTTACCGGAAACCTCTCTTGACACTTCTAAAACAACGAACGAATCTGAACAAAACGTGGAGCAAAACGTCGAACCGAATGCCAATCAAAATTCTTCTTCTTCTACTCGAGTAGACCCGCCTACCAAGTATCGTGTTCCATTTCGATATCGTCTCTGACCAAAGAAACACTCGGACCAAATGGAAAAGATGTTGGAAATTTTTAAACAAGTGAAAGTGAACATCCCGCTTCTTGATATCGTTCAACAAGTCCCCACTTACGCAAAATTTCTTAAGGACTTGTGCACCCAAAAGAGACACACTCAAGTACCCAAAAAAGTCTTCTTAGCCGCCAGTTTGAGTGAAGTCTTGTCCCAATCCAAGCCCGTCAAATACAAAGATCCTGGCTGCCCTATGATTTCGTGTACAATTGGAGACAAGACGATTAACAAATGTTTGATAGACTTAGGCGCGAGTGTCAACTTGATTCCATACTCTGTGTACGAACAATTAGGCTTAGGTGAGCTCAAACCCACAAAAGTCACGCTTCAATTTGCCGATCGCTCGATAAAGAAGCCCGTGGGAGAAATCGAGGACGTGCTCATTCGAGTAGGGCAATTCATATTCCCCATTGATTTTATCGTTCTCGAAACACAACCCGTGTTAATTCCCACGAGTCAAATTCCACTGATTTTAGGTTAGCATCCTCAAATTCCTTAATCAATTGTCGTAACGGTTCAATGAAAATCTCTTTTGGAAACATGACTTTGGATCTTAACATTTTCAATCTTGAAAGCAAATCGAATGAACCTCGTGACCAAACGTTGGAAGTTAGTGCCATTCACGAAAACTTTGAAAATGAAACACTTGATCTTAACGATGAATGCGAGGCCGAGTATGAAAAATTGTTTCACGAAATTCCCAACGAAATTGAATACACTCTTCCTTTTGAATCACTTCCAGTTGAGTCCGAATCTCAATCCAAATCTTTGATCGAAAAACTTCCAAAGTTGGACCTCAAACCACTTCCCGATCACCTTAAGTACGCATACTTAGGTGATAATGAAACATTGCCTGTCATAATTTCTACGACTCTCTCTCTTGATCAAGAAACCTCTTTAATTTCAATCATGTCAAAAAACAAGGAATAAATTGGATGGTCGATCTCCGATATTAAGGGAATTAGCCCTACTATTGTTCAACATCGCATCCATTTGATCGACGATGCCAAGCCTGTTCGTGACGCGCAACGAAGGCTTAATCCAAAAATGCAAGATGCGATGCATGATGAAATTCTTAAACTTCTCGACAACGGAATCATTTACCCAATCTCTGATAGTTCATGGGTTAGCCCAATTCACGTTGTACCGAAAAAGTCTGGGCTAACCGTTGTCAAGAATGATTCAAATGAACTTATTCCAACTCGTACTCAAACGGGTTGGTGTGTTTGCATTGACTATCGAAAACTAAATGCCGCAACACATAAAGATCACTTCCCTCTTCCTTTCATTGATCAAATGCTCGAACGTTTAGCCGGCCACGAATTCTACTGCTTCCTTGACGGTTATTCTGGCTATAACCAAATTCCAATTGCTCCTAAAGATCAAGAGAAAATGACTTTCACGTGTCCATTCAGCACCTTTGCTTATCGACGTATGCCATTCGGACTTTGTAACGCTCCTACGACTTTCCAACGATGCATGGTTGGAATATTTTCCGACATGATTGAACGCTTTCTAGAAGTTTTTATAGACGATTTCTCAATCTTTGGTGATTCCTTTTCCCAATGTTTACATCATCTCGAATTGGTTCTAAATCAATGTAAAGAAAAACATTTGACTTTGAATTGGGAAAAATGCCACTTTATGGTCAAACAAGGCATAGTCCTTGGACATATCATCTCAAATAAAGGCATTGAGGTAGATAAAGCAAAAATTGACGTAATTGCAAACCTACCCATTCCCAAATCTGTTAAGGACATTTGATCATTTCTAGGACACGCTGGCTTTTACCGACATTTTGTGAAAGACTTTAGCAAAATCGCTCGTCCTTTGACAACTCTTCTTAGGAAAAGATGTTCCTTTCGATTTTAACTCGGATTGTATCTCTTCTTTTGAACGTCTTAAGAATGAACTCATTTCTGCTCCAATCATTTGCGCTCCTAATTGGAATCTTCCTTTCGAAATCATGTGTGATGCTTCGAACTTTGCGGTTGGTGCTGTCTTAGTACAACGCATCAACAAAATCCTTCATGTCATTTACTACGCAAGTATGACTTTGAACGATGCTCAACTCAATTACACAACAACCGAAAAGAGCTTCTAGCTGTCGTTTTTGCGCTTGAAAAGTTTCGACCTTACTTGATAGGTTCACACATTACTATGTATACGGACCACTCTGCGCTTCGTTATCTCTTCGCTAAAAAGGATGCTAGATCCCGTTTGATTCGTCGGATCCTTTTACTTCAAGAATTTGACCTTACAATTAAAGACAAAAAAGGATCTGATAACGTCATAGCCGATCACTTGTCTCGTTTACTGAACGCACCATCTTCTTTGCTAATCAATGAAAACTTCCCCGATAAACAACTTCTTTCAATTTCTATCGATCCATGGTACACTGATATAGTGAACTACTTAGTCACTAAAGAAACTCCCTCATCTTGGTCCAAACAGGACAAATGCAAATTCATGTCCCAAGTGAAATATTTCTATTGGGACGATCCATACTTGTTCAAATATTATCCCGACCAAATCATCCGACGTTGCATTCCGGGTAATGAGATCAGGAGTGTTCTTTCGTTTTGTCACGATCAAGCGTGCGGTGGACATTTCGGTCCTCGAAAAACTGCGGAAAAAATGCTTCAGTGTGGTTTCTATTGGCCTTCTCTATTCAAAGACTCGTTTAAATTCTATAAAACTTGCGATCGATGTCAAATGCTTGGATGAATCTCTCGATGAAATATGATGCCTCTAAACCCCATTCTTACGATCGAAATCTTTGATGTTTGGGGTATCGACTTTATGGGACCTTTTCCCAATTCTTTTGGAAACTTTTATATCCTTCTCGCTGTCGATTATGTTTCAAAATGGGTCGAAGCCATTCCTTGCAAAACCAATGACCATAGAATTGTTGTGAAATTTCTCAAAGAAAACATCTTTTCGAGGTTCGGCATACCTCGCACAATAATCAGTGATAACGGAACCCATTTTTGCAACCATTCTTTCGAAACTTTAATAAAAAAAATACTAGATAACCCACAAGTTATCCACTCCGTATCATCCTCAGACTTGTGGCCAAGTTGAAGTTTCAAATCGACAAATAAAACAAATCTTGGAGAAAACTGTCAATAAAAATCGAAAAGATTGGTCTCAGAAATTGACCGACACGCTTTGGGCTTACCGTACCGCCTTTAAGACTAACCTTAGGATGTCCCCATTTCGTTTAGTTTATGGTAAAGCTTGCCCTTTACCCGTTGAAATCGAACATAAAGCGTTGTGGGCAATAAAAAACTTAAACTTTGATCTTGAAAAAGCTGGTGAAACTACAACTTAACGAACTAGAAGAACTTAGGAACGACGCGTATGAAAACGAGAAAATTTACAAAGAAAAAACAAAAGTTTTTCATGACAAGTCAATCCTAAGGAAAACGTTTTCGCCTAACCAAAAAGTTCTTTTATATGACTCAAGACTTCATTTATTCCCTGGGAAACTCAAATCAAGATGGACCAGACCATTTGTAGTACGAACCGTTTTTCCACATGGTGCCGTAGAAATAGAAAACCCCAGGGATGGATCGATTTTCAAAGTCAACGGTCATCGTTTAAAACCTTTCTTGGAATTGCCCGGTAACCAAGAGGAGGAGCTCATGATTCTTCATGAGCCAAGCTACGTCTAGTAAGAATGTTAACCCTCTTTTGTAAATATGTACATACTTTTCCCCGTTACACTCATTATATCATGCATTGACTGCGAGGACACAGTCAAAAATTAAGTGTGGGGGGAGTCTCATTTCCATTTTTTTAAGTTTCATGGCATTTGTGAATTTTCATTTTCTTTTAACTTAAAAAAATCTCAAAATTTCTAAATCTCAAAAACATTTTCTTTTTAGCATTTTGATTTATTTTTGAAGATACACTATGGGATAAGTATAAGTTTTGGTTAATAAATTGAAATTTTTGAAAATTTATTTGTCTTAACAAAAATAAAAATGAAGTTTGATTACAAATAACAAGGTTTTAACTAGTATATAGGAAGGTTCATATGTGTTAATTATGAAGTATGTTCTAATTGAAAATCTTTGTTTAAAAAAGTGGTAAATTTAAAGTAAAGGGTATAACAATTTTATCTTCTAAGTTAAATGGTGCTAAGATGATTTTGCAAAACTCTCTCTTTCTTAAATATATATATATAAGTAAAAAAAGGAAAAAAAAAACTTTTGTATATATGTATATATTTTTAACACCTAGAGTCAGGTGTTCACACTCGTGTGTTCACTCGCCATGCTCTGTACCCTTCTCATGTAAGCCCGAAAGGCAGTGCACGATCGGTATATCTGGCCTCGGTTTATCTGAGTTAGGTGTATGTATATAAAAATTCTTTTTAATAACGCCTACAGTCGATAAGTGTTCACACTTGTGTGTTCACTCGCCACGCTTTGTATTCCCCTCACATCAGTCCGCAAGGCAGTGCACGGGTAATATATCTGGCATCAGTTTACCTGAGTTAGGCATATGTAAATATTGTTAATATCAATAAAATTTTCAAATAAGAGGGAGTAAGCAATTGAAATCTAAGCATTATTTTTACTTGTGTGATTTAACTTGTTATTGAAAAGAAATGAGAATACCACTGACAAACTTTGATAATCAACTAAGGATCCATTTCATAATTACACTGTGTTATCAACCGAAATAACGAGTTAAACTATTGTCTATTTGTTATGATAACTTGATTTTGTTAGAAATTTTGACGAGTAAATGACTTAAATTTTCAAGATAATGACCGAAACTTATATTTAACTTATTTATGTCGATTTAAAAGTAAATCCTCCATTTGTAAATATTTTCAAAAACTCGTATTCATCTCTTTGTAAATAAATCTTGCATTTTGTAAATATTTTCATCATGCATTTGGATTTTGTGGGTAGTATCCGCTAAAAACCCTCACGAGACAACACTCGTCCTACTGGGGACACCCAGAGGTTTAACGGCTTGTTGCATACGCTCAATGCAATCGTGCTCCCTACAAAAATGGTTTATCTTAGTTTTCCTTTATTCGAGGACGAATAAAAAGATAAGTGTGGGGGTATTTGATGTGCATGTAAATGTGCATATATATACATCCATATTTTATCTCTTTTTATTTAAATAAATATCATATTTGGGCATTTTAACATTTCTAAAACCAAAATTCAATTATTTTCAAATCATCATATATTCATCTTCATTCAGGGGTAAAATGGTCATTTTTGTGCATGTATCAATTTGAGAATTTTCACTTGGAAATTTTTATGATTTTTATAGGAAATTTTGATTGCATATGGAAGAGGGCTTCATGAATATATGTGGATGCACAAGGGAATACAAAGGAATGAAGAGGAAATAATTCAAGTTCAAGATTATGGAGGACCCCACCCACTTACCTAAATGTACAATTAGGAGCTCATGGACAACTAAGTGGAGGTTAAAGCTTCATGCACATTAAATGATGAATTAATTAGTGGCTAATGGTTACTTGGTGGCCACACTTCCTAAAGGACATTTTGGGAAGCACCATAAAAATGGAATTAGGGTTTTATGCATGTATAAATAACCCTCTTATGTACATGAACATATCTTCTACTCTATCACATTAGTTAGGAAATTAAAAGAGAAAGTTGTAATGGCAAAACTTCATGAAATAAAAATGGCTTCCATGCCTCTTTCTTCTTTCTTTTCTACATGCTTTTCTTTGCTTCTTTGTTAATGTTTATTTATATGCTCTCTTTCTTTTAATGTTCATAGCTTAGATTTACATTTATGCAAGTAGTGTAGCTTTAATTTTTATGCAAATAATTAGTAGCTAATCTCTCTTTCTTCCTTTGCTTAGTTTTCATTTCTTTGCTTTTTAATGTTGAAATTTACAAGTGTTGA
The DNA here is from genome assembly GCA_030737815.1 of Allium fistulosum. NCBI lineage: Eukaryota > Viridiplantae > Streptophyta > Magnoliopsida > Asparagales > Amaryllidaceae > Allium > Allium fistulosum. The sequence goes on from CM060907.1 coordinate 996,336,994, forward strand.
TTTGATAACACAAATGAGTAGCTAAACTCCTTCAATTTAGGGGTAATAAAGCTCTCTAACTTTATGTAATTTCAACATTTTATGATTTATGATCTCTTTGTTTATGCTTCATGAAAGTGAATTTTGATGTAAGTTTATACAAGTGGGTTTGATAGCTTATATTGCTTATGAAAATGAGATATTCTTATTCAACATAAACACAATTTACATCATCATTTGCTAATTAATTTTTGATTTTGAAATGAAAGTAAAAATGAAATTTGATGATCTATATTACTAGTTACAATAGTAAATAGATCATACTTAAAATAGCTTTTGCTTTGGCTTCATTTTCATGAGAATTTCTAAGTGGATTAATTGTTGTATTATAGTTTGATGATTTGAGTTGTGTTAATTAATAACGTAAACAAACAATACTTATGATAAATACAACAATTATTTCACTTAACATAAAAGCTAGAGATCATAAATTATTGTTTGTTGATTTACAAAAATATGAGAGTGGAATTATCCCTAAATTTTTCTATAGTCCAATAGTTTTTAAATCACATTTTAATTCTAGCTTTAGCTTCTTTTTTGCAGTTAACAATTTCCTCTCACTTTGGTCTAATTTGATTGAATTGAAAATTTTAAAATCTTAAAAAATTCCCTACGGATTGACCTGTACTCGCCACGTACTAAAATTATACGCCGTGCGCTTGCGGTTAAAATTTAAATTGAAATTTCTCGGTAAATTTCTAATCCGATAGAAATTTTGTCGTTGAACAGTATTCTTCTGTAATCTTTTTAGAGATGTTTAATAACATGTAGTAGAGGATTTTAAAAGTGGTTTGATGTTTAAACATGTTTTTACTAATCATTTATGAATTATTAAAGTAAAAGGTTTATTATATGTCAAAACATGCTTTTTAAAAAGTTTTCAATGAATTTTAAATTAGTTATTTTTATGTAATATTTTGTATGGATATTTAAAACATATTTATAAGTAGTTTAAAGGTATTTTTATGTACACATATAATTTTAGAATGTTAGTTAAATATTTGATTAAAGTATAAAAAGGTTTATGCAACATTTTTGTACTTTAAATTGTTTTAAATTTTTATTAAGTATATCAGTTTTATAAATAAATTAGTGTGTGTGTATCATTTTAGTGGCTTTTAAATTATATACAAGTATTTGAGAAGTATTTTTATTTGAAAAATGGGATTATAAGTTGCTTTTGTGGTTCGATCTTGTTTGTATGCTTATTGTCTATAGATAGTATTTACTCATATACTTAGTACTAAAAGTTGACAAAGCAAACTTGTTCTATGTGTGAGAGTTAAGAATGAGATGTCTAGGTGGGGCTTGGATGCAACCAGTGCTTTAATCTACTTAGCTTCACTCTTGACCGAGGGATAGCGTAAGTTGGGAAGGTCGGAAATTATGATAAGTATATGAGACTTGATTTCCTATGCGATCGTTTTTTGTGCTAGATAGTTAATTAGCCGACTATCGAACTTGACTAAAATAAGTTAAGAAGTATATAAAAGCTTCACAACTTCATATAGCTTGATCTTCCTTAAGGAGGACTCATTGGTATGAAACGTCTCCTAATTTAAGAACATATATATACAGGGTCCCCCAAGGAGGACTCTTTATATCGTTCGCTTACTTCTAAAAGAACCGGGATTGAGTTAACCAGAAATTCACCGATTTATTTTTGAAGAATCCGGGATCAGATAAATATACTTAGGTATTACTTACCAAATACCACTTTAAAACTGAAAGCGATTATGGAGCGAAATGTTATAGAGTTGAACTGTCTATCCTAGGGTAAGTCCAAGGGAGAGGTCAGCGTTAACATTTCGAACAAATGCTATAGAGTTGGACTGGCTATCCTAGGTTAAGTCCAAGGGAGAGGTCGATATTAGCATTCGTCAGACGACTTATGCTGAAATCCATAGAGAGATTCATGATCAGTTCGAGTGACGAAGACTCGTGTGTGAGATGTTGAACGTGACTTCACCGTCGAAAATGATAGAAAAAAGATTAGGATACATAACTAGTGGGTTTAGTTGACCCAAGGATATATCAACTCCATATCTAGATATGCTTATCAATGTTGCTAGCGAGAGTTGATGATATTCGATATCACGTGTTCAGACATGGACTAGTTATGTTTACCTTTGTAGTATATTTTATTTAGAGATATAGGTCGCTTCGGAAGGTACTTTTTGACCCTTGTCAAGAGGCCTGCCTTGGTTTACTAAGGCCACCTCCAATAGAAATCCATATGTGAACTAACCTTAGCGGTTTTAGTTGTACTTCTAACATTGTTGTGTTGTGAGATGCAAGCATCACAACTATTTTCTGATTTATTTCTACATCCTAGACACTATCTATTATATCGCTATATTTACTTATAAGACGGTTTGTTCTTTTGAGAGGAATACTGTTACGGTTATTTGAACAATCTAAAAGGTTACTATTATATGGATGTCTGTTTCTTGCGTTTATCATACCAAACTTATGTCTGACTCATGATTTTTTTCTTCCTTAATTTATCGGGTGCTCTTTCGAGTAGGCTGAGTAAAGCATGATTGGCTATGGACGCTTCAAAGCTTCATAGGAGTTGGTGGCATCCATTTATCTACCTATTTTATTTCCATTGCACTATTATTATATATATGTATTAACATTGTGAGGGTAGGCTATTATAACTATTCAGGCGGATGGTAGTATTTAGGTTTTATAACTCCTAAATTACTCTATATCTTGGTGTAACCCTTTGTACTATCTTTTTGGATATTATATATTATCATTCTGCTTGTGAGATTCTAATGTTGAGTTATTTATTTCTTGTTATGATTTTTTTATTTTTACTTTTACCATAACAAAATATCTTTTTGGCACTTGGATGCTCAGCACGTTAATACCGTTGATGTATTAGTGTCGACTTTGACGATCGAAAAGGCAGGTCGTTATAATAACGCCCCCCCAAACCATTTGGATTTCACCATGTCACTAACATACACCTCCTTATTGCACTTAACTTTCTCATAAGACATATAAATGATGAGTTATTGCTAGGTAGCTCATGCACTCTTAAGACCAAATGGTATTATACTTTAGCCCTTGGTCGGTAATAAAGCTTGTATACCCTTCGTCTAGCTCATGCATAACTGTCTGACTATATCCAAAATAAGTTTCCAAAACAGGTAGAATCTCATGTCCCACCATGGAATTTACCAATTGATGTATCCTTAAGAGTGGAAAGCTACCTTTTGGGTAAGTTTTGTTCAAATTTAAGAAGTCTAAAGACATTCGCCATTCACCTTTTGGTTTCCATACCATCACAGGATTAAAGATCCAGTTAGGATAGTTGACCTCCTTTATTAATCTATTATCTAAAAGCTTTCGAACTTTTTCAATAAGTGTGACAGAGAATTCAATATCCAGTGGCCTTCGCTTCGGTTGTACGGGTAGTGCTAGTAATCAGAATCGAAACTACAAACCAAAATCGACCTAATCAGATTCAAACCCAACCCGAACATGATGGGTCTAAAGTCGAGTCTCAATGATGAAAAATACCATGAAATCCAGATAAACTAGACCTAAACTGACTTAGCTTGAAAGAGCCGACCAAACTGTTATTACCCAAACATACCCAAACCAACCCAACTCGACCCGACCTATCACACATGCCCCTATACCCATTCTAATGAAGAGTATAAACTGTCCAAAAGCATGGAGCATGAACGATTAGGAATTGTCTAATGTATATATTCCCTTGGACTAACATTGAACATGATAAATAAAATGTAACTTACCAAATTCGTAATTGACGTTAGCACAATGAAAGAGTACATGGATTTTTCCAAAAATTCAACGATACACTAAAAGTAAATACAAGAGATAAATTCCATGTGACGGTAGAAAATATAATACATCTTATATCACAATACAGGTCTGTAATACAAAATATAACATCATGCATGGACTTATACATATAGTGTAACAACCCGCATATTTATCGATTTTATATTTAAATATTTTATCGTTAATCGGATTTTGGTCCGAAAAGCTACTTTTTGCAAACAATCAAATTAGGACTCGAGACCACTTCCATTGAGTTCGAAACGCCATTTACAACTTTTTTAAGTATAAACATTGATATGTTTGGAGTTAGTGGAATTTCACTACTTTCACTTGAGACTTTGGTTTGGGCTTTTAGCCTATTAAACCCAACCTTCACCCCTTCTCTTCATAACTTCATTTCTATTTTCTTAAACCTTCAAGCTTCATCAAAAATGGGGAAGGGAATGGGAAATTAAAACTCCAAAGCTCTTGTTCATTTGCAAATCCAACAACTAACTCCAAATTCAAAGTGAAGACATTGGATTCAAGCTTCTTCCATTGCTTTTAAGCTTCTCCATCATCAATTTCGTGAAAAGGTGAGATTTTTATCTCACATTCTTGTCTATAACTATCTTGGATTGTTGGGAATGAATTCCTATCACTTTAGCATGTACATTTGCATTTGGTTTGGATTGGATTGGCGAAAAACTCCAATTTTTAGTGTTTTTGGTGAATTCCTGGACTTAGGTCGTTCTGCCTCGGAATTAGCTCGACCTTGTTTGAGGCGTTAGGTCGTTCGGCCACTAGGTTGCTCAGCCTTCACCTTAGGTCGTGGGCCTCTAGGTCGTAGGTCGCTAGGCCTTAGGTTGCTCGGCCTGTTCTTTGTTAAGTTGCTCGGCCTGTTCTTTGTTAGGTCGCTCGGCCTTACTTGAGACGTTAGGTCGCTCGTCCTCTTTTTAAGTCGTTTGTGTTTAGGTCGCTGGGCCTCATTTCATTAGGTCGCACGGCCTTATCTACATGTTAGGTCGCACCCCCTTACCTCGTTAGGTCGCACGGCCTTGGCTAAACCGTTGGGTCGCACCCTCCTTACCACTTAGGTCGTTTCGTCCCTAAGTCGTACAACAATAGCTAGGTCGCGTGCTTAGGTCGCTCGACCTTGTTTAAGGCCTAAAGCCGCTACCCCTTAGCTCGTTGCACCTCCTCTAGGTCGTTAGCCCCTAGGTCGCTCGGCCTTTATTTCGTTTGGTCGTTCTCCCTTAGGTCGCTCGGCCTATATAAGTCGCACCATGCTACTGCTCTTAGCTCGCATCCCGTTAGGTCATTTGACCCATTCCCACCTAGGACGCGTGCTTGGGTCGCTCCATCCATAGGTCGCATGCTTAGGTCGTTAACCCCTTAGGTCGCTAGACCTTAATTCGTTCGACCTATTTTACTTTAGGTCGTTCCATTGCACTTTAGCTCGGCCTTGTTAGGTCGCATGGGTATTTCTACTTTGATGGATTTGGAAATAATTTCCTTGGATTTTATTCACGTCTTCGAATGTGAATTTTAGTGGATTGATTTGTTTCTTCAATCAATTTTGTGAATTTGTCACTTTAAAAATATAAAGGTTTCAATACTAGTGGTAAATATCAAAACTCTTTCATCAAAACGATTTCAACTCTATTTTACTACAAAGCTCTTTCCATAAACCGTTTTCCAATCTATTAGTATATACCAGCCTTTACTTCACTCGGATGAGAAATCTAATTAAACGGCTTAGTAAAACAAGTGGTATGAAACGCTTGCGTTTGCTTCGTCGGTTAATACTTGGACTTGTTCGATTGAACCACTTGTGACAATTTCCTAGTGAAGATCTACAGTTTGTTCATAAATATTTAAGTTAAGCTAGTGGTTATGGGACATGAAGCTAAACTCATATATTTACTAGCTTAGTGTAATTGACACTTCTTGATGATCATGACGATCATTTTTGTGATTTAGACTAGCGATTGAGCGATGTCTCTTTGTCTGCGAGGGAGACTAGACCCCGTTTGTGTGATGTTTCTACTCACATATGTGGGGTAGCGCCCCATGGTCTTCGGACCATTTTAGTGGAGTTTTGACTCATGGTCTTCGGGCCGTTTAGTGAAAATGGTTAGCAACCATGGAATAGCTTTCCGTCTAGTGATACACGTGTTGGTGAGCTTTCATGCTCCTGTTCTAGTGATAGGCCTCTTTCCCTTTTTCTTGATTTCTGGATTTCTTGTGATGATTTCTGGAATTTGTGCTTCACCAATTTTAGTGATTTTCATTGATATGATTTATAAATTTATGTGCAGTGGTGAATTCGTGTGTCATTACTTTTTTGTGGATTTGGATCTTTGAGAAGATTCTTGTGATATTGATTGATCTTTTGTTGATGTTCATTTACATACTTATCATAGTATGCCATTATGGTTGTTACACGTTTATACCATGTTTCTTATTCTACATCATATTACCTGATATTTATAGCTAGACTGATCCGTTTATTATTTTCTTATAAATAATACTCGGGTCAGACCGAGATGTTACAGGTGCTTCTACTTGACTTCTCCCAGGGATTTACTACTCTGACTTTTGGCTAACTACTTAGATTAGTAGTTTTTGGATGTATACATTTGAGATATAGACTCTACGATGTATACTTATTCCTTTGTATAGCACGTGTTGCTATTCTTTTGGTTATTGTGGATCTTTCAGACCACTACTCTAATGTACACTTTCATGTGTTATATATATATATATTCATATCTTTTTCCGCCTTTGTGATATGGATGTCTGTGACTGATTTGTGTTATGTTTATTTCTATATTTGTTTCTGAAGATTATATATAGCCACTGTGTGATAGCTTTGAGTTTGTATCGGTATGTCGGGCTTCCTCCTTAAATGAAATGCATGCTATACTATCTGACATATCGGTGCTCGCACCAAGAAATTACACGGATGGTCGCTCCTCAACAGCCTTATTCTCCGTGCTAGTTGACAACATTACTTCGTAGTGTTCTTGGCTAGTGTGGGTATAGAGGTGGGGCGTCACAACTTGGTATCAGAGCCAAACTTCGGAACAATGTAGAATAACTTAACAAGGATCATCGTCCTAAGTCCACCTTAGGAGTCGTGCTTCAGGATTTAGTTCGAGTCTTCAAACCGATTCATCCTGTTTTCTTTATGATTCCTTGTTTTATCTATCAAGATTGCTTGATAGTCATTATGAGAATAACCTTTTTCTTCTTCCTCCTTCCTTAAAGAAGAAGAGATGGTTAGTTCTGGCAGTCCTAGCGCTGGTCAATCCAGTAGTCCTTCTCTGGATGGCGTATTCATGTCTGCCCAACAACTTTTGGATCTTGCTAAGAATCAAAGGTTTATCTGTGCTTTGAGTAAGAACCCCGAAATGGTTTTACCTCTGAAACTTGAAGTTCCTTTCAATCAGCTTGTGGATATCACTCTTCGATATGAAGATGCTGATAAAGGAATTGATAGTGATATTGGGATTTCCAAGAAGAGGCATATTAAGTTCAAAAGCCCTTATCCCGATAAGAAGGGGAAGCAAGAAACCTCGGTAGCAAAGACTCCAATCCCTAATTGTGGAGAATGCTACAATTGTGATTCTAAGGACCACTATATAAATAAGTGTCCTAGACCTATCTCTTGCCGCTATTGTAAAGGTGCGGACCATTATATGTCTTCCTATTCCAAACTTAAAAGAAAGAAGAAAGGGGAACAAGAAACTCTGGTAGTTGAGACTCCTACCGCTAGTCGTAAACAATGCTTCAATTGTGGTTCCACAGACCATTATGTAATTAAGTGCCCGAAACCCCTTTATTGCCGCTATTGCAAAGGCTCGGGTCATTACTTATCTACATGTCCCAAGCTTCCAAGCAAGAGAGGAGGAAAGCTGCAAGCCCCTAGCAACTCTTCTCTTGGTCAAGGTATTTCTTATTCAATCCTTGATTACACTTGTTTTGTGATTATCCTATTCGAGTTCTTTTTGATAAGGGTTCATCTTATCATTTTTATATCAAAAGAACTTGTTGATTCTTTTTCTTTAAAACATTTTGGGCTTGATGACTTCTTTGAGAATTGCGAATCCGGTTGGTGGATCCGCAACACTCAATTTGCTTTTTATTGATGTCGAAATTATTTCATGTGATTTTTCTTTCCGAACCGATTTGCATATTATGCGTTGTTTAGGCTTCAGAATTGATTTGCGTGAAAGGATTGGCTTAATCATTATGAGGCCCATATCCTATTTTTCCGAATGGACTATTCATTTTCGACATTTTTAATCTGTTAACCAGATTTATATTTTTTCCTTTGTGATTTCGATTCCAAATTAATGGCATCATTTTATTCTTTAAGCTCACATGTTGAGTAAAGAATTATTTCTCTCAATTGGGTAGTTGTGAATTTTCCGGAATCTTTGAGCTTGTCTTAGGATCATCGCCTAAGCAATCTTTTAAGAGGTGTTAAGGTCTTTCCAGTTTGACCTTGCCACCGGTTTTCATTAGCTAGGAGTTGCGGTAGTTAGCATTCCACTTACCACATTCTGCACTCATTATGATTCTTATGAATGACTTATTATGTCATTCGGTTTATCCAACTTATTTCATCCATTTTATAAATCGAGTATTCTATGAATATCTCAATAATTCCATTCTTGTATTTATTAATTTTGGATGAAAATAGAAATTTAAAATTTTGCAAATCTTTTTTCATAAGATTTATTTATAAGTACAATTTGATTTTTAATCTTAAACAAGCAAAGAATATTCTCAAAACTTTTAAGAGATATTTTTGTCATATAGAAGATGATTTTGTGTTGTATTGCCCATTTAGTGTTTTAAGAATTCTGGTCGATGCGCTTGATCAACGCTATCGATAGGGATTTCCTAAACGCTTGATGAGACAGTCAGGCACAATAAATTGACTTGTAAAATGTAAATTTTTCTATAAAGGTAATTGTGATTTTGAAAGTTTTAGCTTTTCGGGAAAGAAGATTAAATTCTTTCTTTTCGATACTCTTATTCTTGTGATTCCCGAAGGGAACCAAGACTTTATCTTTTGTACCAATGTTAATCGTATTGGTTTGGATGTCGTTCTCTTGCAAACGAGAGCATGCAATCATTTGTGCTTCTAAATTTTAAAAGCCGATCGAGACTAGGTATGCCACTTATGATCTGGTGTTCGCGGCTATTGTTTTTGCTTTCAGTGTTTGGCATCATCATCTTTGGGGGGAGAAATTTGTTCTCTACCACGATTGTAAATCATTGGGATATCTATTTTCTCATAAGAAACTTAATTTGTGTCAACCACGTTGGCTTGAATTTCTTGCATCTTATGATCTTTATATTCTTTATACTCCCGGAAAGGGGAAATCGTGTTGCCAATGCACTTAGTCGTAAGCAACAAGCAGTTGTTTCTATAATGATATCCAAATGGAATGATCTCGAGACTCTATCCACTTGTGAGATTCGAGATCGCGAAATCCAATTTATGTGCATCTCTTGTTTTATGTAGCCTTGAGGCTCATCCTTCTCTTTTAGACTGCATTCTTGAAGCTCAAAGGGCTAGATCCCGAATTGGCTCTTCTTAGCCAAAGTTGTAGGGATAAAATTAATATTGAAAGTTTAAAAGACTTCGATATTGATTCTAGTGGCGGCATTCGAAAATTTGGTAGACTTATGTACCAAATATTAGTGATCTTCGTAAAGATACTTTAGAAGATTCTCATCATTCTAAATTTACCATTCATCCCAGTAGTAGTAAAATGTACGCAGATGTGAAGCGAATTTATTATTGGGAGTGAATGAAATCTGATATTGCTAACTTTGTTAAGTGTTGCATGACTTGCCAACTTGTTAAGGCCGAACAACAAAGACCTGGTGGGTTATTGCAACCTTTAGAAATTCCAATTTGGAAGTGGGACCAAATTTCCATGGATTTTAGTGATGGCCTTTCCCGTTCTTGTTCGGGTCATGATAGCTTATGGGTGATAGTTGATAGACTTGCTATATCCGCCCATTTTATTCCCGTTCGGTCTAACCGAACCGTTCCTCTTTTGGCCAAACTCTTTATCAAGGAAATTGTTAAATTGCATGGTGTCCCTACTTCTATTGTTAGCGATCGCGATCCATTGTTTAATAGTGGATTTTGGAAAAGTCTTCGAGATTTTAGCACCGCTTATCACCCCAGTCCGATGGATAAACCGAGCGTGTGAATCAAACTCTTGAAGATCTTCTTCTTGCATGTGTGCTTGATTTCGATGGAAGTTGGGAAGATCATATTTCTCTCGTTGAGTTTTCCTATAATAATAGCTTCCAATCTTGTATTGGTATGGCACCTTTCGAGGCACTCTATGGAAGGCCATGCCGATCTCCTTCTTGTTGGCTTGAGGCCGGTGAGAAGCTGGTTTTAGGTCCAGATTTTATTCGTGTTTCACCTATTAAGGGTGTTTTACGTTTCAGTCGATCGGGAAAAATTAGCGCCTCAATATATTGGGCCATTTCTATCACCGAACGTATGGATTCCATGGCTTATCACCTTTTATTACCGGCTCAATTTTCTGCTATTCATGGCGTGTTTCACGTTTCTCAATTACGGAACTGCTTTCGAGATTCTGATTTTATTCTTGAGTCCGGTGTTGTGGAAGAAATTGAAGTTTCGCCTAATTTAACTTTTGAGCAGCATCCTATTCGTATTATCGCTTCGGAAGTCAAACGACTTCGAAATAAAGATGTTCCGCTTGTGAAAGTTCAATGGTCCTCAAATCCTAAGGATTGTTCTTGGGAATCTAGAGAATTCATCGAGCAAACACATCCGGACTTACCCTCTCATGCTCTTTTGAGGTGAACTTCTTATTTCAAATTTCTTTTGGTGTTAATATGCTTTTATGGTTGTTACTTTTTATTTCCACCTTATATATTGCGAGGACGTAATTTCTTTAAGGAGGGGAGTCTGTAACAACCCGCATATTTATCAATTTTATATTTAAATATTTTATCGTTAATCGGATTTTGGTCCGAAAAGCTACTTTTTGCAAACGGTCAAATTAGGACTCGAGACCACTTCCATTGAGTTCGAAACGCCGTTTACAACTTTTTTAAGTATAAACATTGATATGTTTGGAGTTAGTGGAATTTCACTACTTTTTCACTTGAGACTTTGGTTTGGGCTTTTAGCCTATTAAACCCAACCTTCACCCCTTCTCTTCATAACTTCATTTCTATTTTCTTAAACCTTCAAGCTTCATTAAAAATGGGGAAGGGAATGGGAAATTAAAACTCCAAAGCTCTTGTTCATTTGCAAATCCAACAACTAACTCCAAATTCAAATTGAAGACATTGGATTCAAGCTTCTTCCATTGCTTTTAAGCTTCTCCATCATCAATTTCATGAAAAGGTGAGATTTTTATCTCACATTCTTGTCTATAACTATCTTGGATTGTTGGGAATGAATTCCTATCACTTTAGCATGTACATTTTCATTTGGTATGGATTGGATTGGCGAAAAACTCCAATTTTTAGTGTTTTTGGTAAATTCCTGGGCTTAGGTCGTTCTGCCTCGGAATTAGCTCGACCTTGTTTGAGGCGTTAGGTCGTTCGGCCACTAGGTTGCTCAGCCTTCACCTTAGGTCGTGGGCCTCTAGGTCGTAGGTCGCTAGGCCTTAGGTTGCTCGGCCTATTCTTTGTTAGGTCGCTCGGCCTTACTTGAGACGTTAGGTCGCTCGTCCTGTTTTTAAGTCGTTTGTGTTTAGGTCGCTGGGCCTCATTTCATTAGGTCGCATGGCCTTATCTACATGTTAGGTCGCACCCCCTTACCTCGTTAGGTCGCACGGCCTTGGCTAAACCGTTGGGTCGCACCCTCCTTACCACTTAGGTCATTTCGTCCCTAAGTCGTTCAACAATAGCTAGGTCGCGTGCTTAGGTCGCTCGGCCTTGTTTAAGGCCTAAAGCCGCTACCCCTTAGCTCGTTGCACCTCCTCTAGGTCGTTAGCCCCTAGGTCGCTCGACCTTTATTTCGTTTGGTCGTTCTCCCTTAGGTCGCTCGGCCTATATAAGTCGCACCATGCTACTGCTCTTAGCTCGCATCCCGTTAGGTCGTTTGACCCCATTCCCACCTAGGACGCGTGCTTGGGTCGCTCCATCCATAGGTCGCATGCTTAGGTCGTTAACCCCTTAGGTCGCTAGACCTTAATTCGTTCGACCTATTTTACTTTAGGTCGTTCCATTGCACTTTAGCTCGGCCTTGTTAGGTCGCATGGGTATTTCTACTTTGATGGATTTGGAAATAATTTCCTTGGATTTTATTCACGTCTTCGAATGTGAATTTTAGTGGATTGATTTGTTTCTTCAATCAATTTTGTGAATTTGTCACTTTAAAAATATAAAGGTTTCAATACTAGTAGTAAATATCAAAACTCTTTCATCAAAACGATTTCAACTCTATTTTACTACAAAGCTCTTTCCATAAACCGTTTTCCAATCTATTAGTATATACCAGCCTTTACTTCACTCGAATGAGAAATCTAATTAAACGGCTTAGTAAAACAAGTGGTATGAAACGCTTGCGTTTGCTTCGTCGGTTAATTCTTGGACTTGTTCGATTGAACCACTTGTGACAATTTCCTAGTGAAGATCTACAGTTTGTTCGTAAATATTTAAGTTAAGCTAGTAGTTATGGGACATGAAGCTAAACTCATATATTTACTAGCTTAGTGTAATTGACACTTCTTGATGATCATGACGATCATTTTTGTGATTTAGACTAGCGATTGAGCGATGTCTCTTTGTCTGCGAGGGAGACTAGACCCCGTTTGTGTGATGTTTCTACTCACATATGTGGGGTAGCGCCCCATGGTCTTCGGACCATTTTAGTGGAGTTTTGACTCATGGTCTTCGGGCCGTTTAGTGAAAATGGTTAGCAACCATGGAATAGCTTTCCGTCTATTGATACACTTGTTGGTGAGCTTTCATGCTCCCGTTCTAGTGATAGGCCTCTTTCCCTTTTTCGTGATTTCTGGATTTCTTGTGATGATTTCTGGAATTTGTGCTTCACCAATTTTAGTGATTTTCATTGATATGATTTATAAATTTATGTGCAGTGGTGAATTCGTGTGTCATTACCTTTTTGTGGATTTGGATCTTTGAGAAGATTCTTGTGATATTGATTGATCTTTTGTTGATGTTCATTTACATACTTATCATAGTATGCCATTATGGTTGTTACACGTTTATACCATGTTTCTTATTCTACATCATATTACCTGATATTTATAGCTAGACTGATCCGTTTATTATTTTCTTATAAATAATACTCGGGTCAGACCGAGATGTTACAGGTGCTTCTGCTTGACTTCTCCCAGGGATTTACTACTCTGACTTTTGGCTAACTACTTAGTTTAGTAGTTTTTGGATGTATACATTTGAGATATAGACTCTATGATGTATACTTATTCCTTTGTATAGCACGTGTTGCTATTCTTTCGGTTATTGTGGATCTTTCAGACCACTACTCTGATGTACACTTTCATGTGTTATATATATATATTCATATCTTTTTCTGCCTCTGTGATATGGATGTCTGTGACTGATTTGTGTTATGTTTATTTCTATATTTGTTTCCGAAGATTATATATAGCCATTGTGTGATAGCTTTGAGTTTGTATCGGTATGTCGGGCTTCCTTCTTAAATGAAATGCATGTTATACTATCTGACATATCGGTGCTCGCACCAAGAAATTACACGGATGGTCGCTCCTCAACAGCCTTATTCTCCGTGCTAGTTGACAACATTACTCCGTAGTGTTCTTGGCTAGCGTGGGTATAGAGGTGGGGCGTCACATATAGGATATACATCAACCCTAAAAATATACAAGTCCGGGTATATGATACACCATTGAGTGGACCTGACTGAAAAATATGACAAAAAGTATATTAAGATATCTTGGAATAAGCACCCTAAATTTTAGCAAAAGACGATATCCTATTTGTCAAAGTTCCCAGACATACTTGAGTATTATAAATAAATATAAAACAAGGTAAGACAAGGAAGTCTGGTGTCATATTTATTAAATAAGTTTTATTTTATAATATAAGTCTGAAACTTTCTAATGTCTGCAACCTTCCTATAGCTCGATGATCTTTATCTCATTTCTCCCTACTCCTTGCTCTTATTCCTTCGACGTCTGCGTTCTCCATCCTCATCCTCTCCATGCCGAGCTCGTCTCCTCTGCCTCGTTCGCCTGATGAGTGTGTCAAGCCAATTGGCGATTGCCTGCAGTCCCCCATTCCTCTAGTGTTATCTTATAATCCTTTTGCTATGCTTAATTCAAGCCTAGTCAACATGGATTCGTCTGCTGCTTCGATATCTGGCGTGCTCGACGCTATAATTATAAGAACCACCTCCCCTCTTACGTCATTGCTGGCTGCTTCTGTGGATGGATAGTGGATTTTAACTAGAATTGTGATGTTTTGAGTAAGAAGTATGTGCGGGATGGTGGGTGTGTGGAAAGGGGACAAGTTGATGTGGGTTGTGTTGCCTGTACACTACCTGTTTGTAAAAATGTGCAGCCGGGTTTTGCTACTGCTACTCTCTCTGTTGTATTGCCAACTGCCGATTCAGTTCATCCATATGCATCTAATAAGCCTATAAATAAGTGGTCTTCACTTTTTATAGCGTTGCCTAGGAATTAGGATGAGTACCTTCCCCGTTCTTTTAATATTGTAGAGATTGATGCAGTTATCATTCCTCCAGTAGAAGTGATGGAAACGAGGGCTGTTTTTTGGTCTGAATGGTTGGTGAGGTTTTTCCTTGATTTTCTCCCCCTATCATGTTGTTCGTGCACCATCATCAATGATGGAATATAAAGGAAAGGCTTCAAGTTCAGTTTGATAATGCTATGTTCTTTTCAATTTCTCTCGTAAAGAGGAACGTTTTCGTATTCTTGAGGCGGCTCTTTCCATTATTTCAGGTAAACCTTTTACTATCACCCCTTGTAGTTTGACGATTGATAAAGCTGTGGAACAAATACTTTCCATTCCTATTTGAGCTCATTTCACACACATCCCTTTTGTGTTGCAACCCTTAATTGGTCTAAATTGGTTAGCAAGAGTTATTGGTAAACTTAAATGTTTTGATGTTAATACTCTTACTCGTAATAAACTTATGTATGCAAAGGCCCTTATTGAGGTTTCTCCTATCAAGCCTCTTCCATCAAAAATAACCATGCGCCTACCTGAAGGTCACGAAACGGTGGTTGATGTCTACTATAATTGGAAATCAAATATTTGCATGACTTTCCACTCTTTTGGTCACCATATGGAAGCCTGTAAACTACATTCTGATGTTACTCCTATTCCTTTATCTGCTAGGACCCCACTCCCTCGACCTTCGATCATGAAGTGGATACCTAAGGTGCACCATCATCTCCTCTTGTGATTGCTCCTTCCATTTCCATTGATTCACATATTGATGGTACTGTCGACATTCTGATTGTTATTGACCTTGTCTCGGATCCCTCTTCTTTGGATTCGCCTCCTTTCATCCCAACTGTGCCCAGTGCTGCGGGTGTCACAGTTCTAGCCCTCATGTTAACCGTGTTATTGTCTGGAATCGTGGTGAGTGTGCTTGGGTTCATGCTCCTTCAGAAATGAGATTCAACCTGAAGACCGGCAACTACCATATGTATGTAGGAGGTGAAGGTGAAGAGCGTTTCTTGATATATTGTGTTGAGGAGGATGGATTACTATTATCTACGGATGGTGATGATGGGGAATGTAACAAGGTTACCTTGGAGGATGAATCATGGGATTGGAAATCTGTACGTTCTCCTATTTTTGGGAACTATGTGCCTGATCTGGCTCGATCTTTTCTAGGTATTCTCAAGTTATACGACCTGATGATGATAGCAGCAGTGAAGATGAGGACTGGTGTTCTTAGTCTATTAGTAGCTTAGGTGCTTTTGCATGTCTCCTGTATTTTTCTTTTCTAAATTGTTATAGCGTTTTTGCCGAACACCTATTATTAATATTTATCAATAAAAGTGGACGACCCACTTAAAAGCCGGCTAGCTTGCTAAAAAAATAAAATAATGAAAATTGAAAGTCTAGCGTGAGCGAACCATAATAGTATAATGATAAGAGTGCATGTATGAGATATACATATGTCTCATAGGCGATGAAAAAAATGAAGCAAATAAAAATATAATTCGCATAAGTCAAAATAAATATTAATGTTCGCTTATCTTAAGTACAAAAGTGGTACAATTAAACGAGTTGTTATACTCTATTAATCCATGTGCACGAGTGGATATTATATATATATATATATTAACAATTCTGTTCGTATACAAATTAGTATAATATATAAATAATTACTATGATCAGGGTAAAGAACTGAATTCGGTGGCCAAACACGTGGATAACCAAAGAAAGCTAATTAATATCTTATGATATTAATATTCAATGTATATTCAATATTAATACTACAAGTTCATTCATAACTCTCCAGATGTGGACGTCTCCCCGTGACCCATGTGCTACAACTCTAGAAGCATATGTCCCAAATATTCATCAAGAGATGTAAAAACATCCCTGGTCATAAAAGGACGTATGCCCCAACCATGCTTTCCAAATAGGTACTTGCATGGATCAAAAGTGATGTTAGAAAACATCATCAGCCTGGATAGCGGGTCATTGATCTTTGACGACGGGGGCTATATCTTCAAAACTATTTTAATTTGAAATTGACCATTGATTGTGTTTATAAAGAACCATAAATCACCATCTCTATTCTTCTATATGATTGCGCCACTGGTTTTCTTGCGGCAAGTATTGTTATATGTTAATTTGTTTTGATACCATTGTCTCTGTTTTCAATTATTTGCACACTTTAATGTTATCACCTCCAAGTGTTGCCAATACTTCTAACCCTGATTCATGCAATAAGATAGAGCTTTATAGGTAAGCGTCTTACCATATTAATAGGCTTTTCATCCACAATTCTTCTTACAGTTAATAGTAAGCATTTATGTCTTAATTCAACCATAAATTATAAAGTACTTAAGAAGTCGGCGTCAACATAATTTTCCACCAACATTTACCGCCAACATATTTTTATTGCATTGATTTACCATGTAATCCTTGTTTACTGAGCGGTTTCTAAACAACTTTAAGTGTGATCTTTGATCCATTTATGAAATGTTTCTGAACTCCATACACCCTTCAGAATTCTTAGACCAAATGGTTGACCGTTGTATTTTTGCTCTTTTGATTTTCCAAATGAAATTAGAGCCTAGATGAATAATTTAGTTAATGGTAGCTTTGGCAATTTGAAAGTATGAGTCCAATAGTAAATAAGAGGTTACATGTAAGTTTAAATTATTTATAACTTTCCTTCAAGTGAGGGAAAGTTATATTCCAACCCCTTCATTCTTTTACTCATCTTATACAGCAAACCACCACACATATCGTCTTTAGTATATTGAACAGATAATAATATACCAAGATAATAAATAGCTAGATGGTTTTCCCTCATTTAAAGGCAAATATTTAAAATTTCATCTTTAATCTTGCAATTTTTAATATTATTGGACATTTCATTATTTGAGATAAATATAATATATCCTACATAATTACTCACATGAGGTGAAATTAAACAAAACAGGTTTAAAATGGGAAATGTTTATTATGAAAAAAAATGATTGTTCAAAAACTTTCTAATCTATAATATAATATATAAACTTGAACAGTGTCCACCAACACTGCTCCAGCGGTTAGATGTTTAACTTTAGTATGTAAGGTTGAATCACTGGACATATGTTGACTTGTATTATATTACGTGACACCCAACACTTGTAATGCAACTATGTATTTCCCACCTAAGTACTTAATTTCAATTAAAATAATAAAAAAACGTAAATATAATAAACTATATGTTAATTGTGCGAAATTGACTACGATTATGTCAAAAGTATAAATAATAATAATATTTAAATACACCACCACTAACTAGAGAATATATGTTATAACAAACATGAAAACTAACCATGGAATTATCAGTTATCACATAAAACATTAAAATTTAAGCATCTAATGTCAAATAAGGACCGCTCAACGATATTAAAAGGTCCATAATTTTAATTCATCGAATATTATCCTTATTATGTTTAACAATAAATTGTGTTTAACAAAGATAAGATTATGTTCGTCTCGACAACAAAGTTGTAACGTTTTAGTATTGTTGATTTAATTGTAAATATAACAGCACATCCTCTCAAACTTAAGCTTATATTTATGGTTGTTATGGTAATGATTACCATATGATACCAAGCTATTGGTCCAATATCGAACTACATCGATATGCCAGTTTTATTAATATGAAAACGATAAATTTAACATTGTTAACGTTAAACGTAATGGTAAAGAAACGTCAAAATCAATAGTAATAATAAATTTACCAGTCATTTTAATTATGTTTTTCACTATTTTAATTAATTCCAACCACACACTTTTGAAATTATATTGATTTTTAAGAAGATGTTTATAGTATTATTTATGATGATGTTAATATTCAATATATATATATATATATATGATATTTATTTTTTATTAGGTTAAACGTCTAAACTTAGCAAAACTATTATTTCAAATTATCATAAATAATTTATGGTGAATCAAGAAAATTCTCCATGTTAACTAAAATAAGTCAAAATATTGATATAAATACTAGTGGTGTTAGTCGGTAAAAAATATTTTTTCTTTTATCATTATCAAAATTTTATTCATGTGATGGTCAAATTTACCATTAATAACCAACAAGGTTTACCACACGATCATTTCAGCGGTAGTCAGGGCCGGCCCAAGGGTAAGGCGAGCAAGACGGCCGCCTAGGGCAACCGATCCGGCAGGGGCAACAATTCCGGCGGTGGCAATGGTTATATATATTATGAGTACTAAAATATGATTGTATGTAAACTTTTACAATTCAAGTAGTAGCTTTATGGTTGTGTCTGTTCTAATTGTTAGGGGCAACCCAAGTTCGAGCCTGGCAAGACACTTTTATTTTTGTCTGGGGCAACCGTTGTGTTTGGGCCGGCACTGGCGGTAGTAACGGTAAAATATGGATAATTTTTGATTTACTAATAATATCGATGCAATAACCGATTTTTCATATCGTTAACCATTACCATTGTTGTAAAACCCTAGTTATATTTGATGTAAAACACGTGGAGCATGAAAATACGATGTAATCAAAATGTGCATGATGTTGTGACCAAATGATATGTATATCACAAATCATATTAAATTTAACACATGCACAAGGTTCATTTGTGGAAATCAAAGTCAAACCTCAAAGTTTAGAAGGGAGCACCAGAATTAAGTACCAATTAATCACCATTAATTCTCCTCGGGCCCCGCTGGAGCGACTTATGAGCAGCACCACACAAATGTCCCAATATACCCCTCACCGACTCTCTTTTTCATAACTTTAACCACGACCCTATTTTCGTCATTTGCACCACCGCCACCTCCGGTTAAGTTAACCCTCCCTAAGAGCGTCGGTTGACTTAACCGCGGTTAAACCCTGGTTTCAAGAGCTGTATATAACGAGCTGGAGGAGAGAGAAAGAGCTTAGAAAAAAAGCTTTAGTTGTTTTATTTTAGTTTCCAGAGAAAAAGCGGGTTTTCGGGTCCGGTGAACATGGGAGAATCGGGTAGCTCCGTCTCCGTCGACGTGGATCAAATCTCTTTTGGTGGAAAGGTTAGGGTTTGATTAATTTTGTTGAATGATGATTAAGCATTTACATTGCATTTTATTTATTTGGATTCGGTTGTTTCGTTGCAATTGATATTTTCTCCCCATTCGTTGTGAATAAAAGCGCTTTTGTTTAGATGGATGTTGCAAATGCACTAATAATGGCTAATGTCTGGAAATATGATTTCATACTATGCTTTATAAATTGAATTTGTGAGTGTTAAAATGGCAGTGTTAATTCTTGGAAGTTAAATTACTAGACAATCTTTTAGAACATAGCTTATTTTGTAAAGTATGACGCAAAATGTGAATACTTGTCGGTGAATGTTTTTTAATGACTTTGAATCGTTCGTATGTCACATTCCTTAGCCCTATAGTAGATTAGGTAACATATGCATTTCAAGGAATGTTTGTTTTCATACCAAATATGTATGATATAATGGCTTTGTAGTGTTTTCTTATACATTATCATTTTCTAATAGGTAAAAGTCACCATCCTAACATTTTGAAGTGGCCAAGTTAACTAACTACAAATAAGACAATTTTGATTTTTGTTGTATATATTTCAAAATATCTATTGCACTTTGTTTAATGCTTTAACTTCATTTCTTTAAGAAAACAATCATGAATATTCTAATTCGTGTAGACAGGAATGAATTTGGATAAGCAAAATCATATATTAAGCTATCTAATACCTGATTTACTTGCATATTTAGCTAGTAAGTTGGTAGTTAATTTGTGACAACACGTAAAAAAACAACAACCATATAATCCAAATCGGTGAATATGAAAGAAACAGAAGCAAGCGGTGGGTGGTACATTACCTGTGTGAATGAGCATGTGTTACACTTGAATGCAGTAGTGTTTGATCTCCTTATTGCAGTTCAAAAAGAAGATATCTGAACTAATTAATGCTTCTTGCCAGTGAACTTTGCTAGCGATAATATGTCTCTAGCAAGGAGCTCATATGATAAAATTTACGTTGAACTGACACAATGGATTATTCAAATCTTTAGTTCCTAGTGTGGTTTATCCACAGAAACGAGTTAAAGTCATAGGTTAAAGTGTTCTTTGCATGTCCATGAGATCTCTGCAGTGAGAGTGCACAAGTGGAGTTAGATTATCCCATAAATCACATCAATTACAGTCAAATATGTGTATAAGGCACATGGTTACATGTGTATCTAGTTTATGACAAGTGGTTTTCCCTGGTTGTGATGCTAGGGTATCCTATATCTGTGTTTTCTGGATTGCATTTAATAATTGTTTTTTATTTGAAGCTTACTTTATTGAGAAACTTTTATTTTTGAGTTGTTGAATAAGTCAAAGCCTTGATCGACAAGAAAATCAGGTTTAATTCTATTTTTACGAGGAGTGAGGTGGATAGATTGAAGAAGAAGCTCGCTTGATTTTTTTTTATATTCATTGTGTTATTGAAGATGTGGGGTTCTCTGTTTTTAGTTGAGTATATTTGACATATGAAGGAGATGGTATCTAGAAATCATAGTTTATGGACAGCAAAGTTACTTACATTATTACCAACAAATTTAACAAAAATTTTTAAACGAGACCCAAAATTAATTGTATAATTGGCTGCATGGACATAATTACTATCATATATTCGATGAAGTTTGGTATGAAGGTTAAATAATGTATTATCTGTTTGAAAATTTTGTCCCTTGATATTGGAAATGTGAAGTCAATAGTAACTGTAGAGGGATGCTTTCCAAGTATGGTGAAATTTCCAACTGCGTATAATAACTGTTTATTATGGTTGAAAAATCTCTGAAAGACCAAAAGGAAGACAATACAAGTTACTTGTAGTTATAATAGTGAATTATTGATAATGTGGAGTGTTAAAAAAACATCTATCTTTTCCTTTTTAGTGATTTATTTAGTGTACATGATTTTATTTTCTACTGCTGCCTTCAGGAACATCTTGTGCACACAAATCATGGCTTAGTGTCAGTTTCTGTGTATGGAGATCAAGAGAAACCTGCTCTGATTACATATCCAGATTTAGCTCTAAACCGTAAGTTGCATATTTATCTGTACATCAAATTTACATGCTATGGCTATGATTTTGCTTTTACCTTCCTTTACATATTCACATCAGTTCATTTTATTTCATCACATTAAGGCTCGTTTTTTTATATGGGTATAGATACGTCATGCTTCCAAGGATTATTTTTTTGGCCTGAAGCTGCTTCATTGTTGCTTCACAACTTTTGCATATATCATATTAGTCCTCCTGGCCATGAGGTCGGTTTCTAAGTTGATGCGTTGATGCATTATTGATATTTAATAAACTCAGTATAATTTTCATGCAAAATCTCTTATTAATTGCGTTACTGTCTTGCTTAAGTGTTGCTGCAGTTAGGAGCTGCTCCAGTTCCTTCCGATATTCCTATACTTTCCGTTGATGACTTGGCAGATCAAATAGCTGATGTTCTGGACTTTTTTGGGTAATAATCCGGCTGATTGTATAATAAATGATAAAAAGCTTACACAAAAATTAACTTCTTTGGTTATTTAATGTTCTAGGTTAGGTTCTGTGATGTGCATGGGAGTCACAGCGGGAGCTTATATACTTACCCTTTTTTCCGTATGTATTTTGAATAATAAGAGCTGTATACCTCATTGAAAACCTTTTCGAGTAACTGATTGCAAAAGTATATTTGTTTCAGATAAAATACAGAGAAAGAGTCCATGGTCTGATTCTTGTCTCCCCGTTGTGTAAAGCGCCTTCTTGGAAGGAGTGGTTGTTCAACAAAGTACTGCTTTTTTTGAATGTATTTTTCGTGAAACATTTAATTGATGCTTTACTTATTTAGAAATTGATCTGCAGGTCATGTCTAATTTGCTCTATTACTATGGCATGTGTGGTTTAATAAAAGATTGTCTACTTCAGCGGTATTTTAGCAAGGTAAATAGATATGATAGTTCTCACTTACATATGATATCTGGGAACATTAGTATTTATTTTGGCATCTCTGAAGTCTATGAATGCTTTTCTTGTACTAGGAAGTTCGGGGAATTGGTCAATACTGTGAATCTGATTTTGTCCAAGCCTACAGAAGTGTTAGTTCTTCCTCTCTAATTACTAATTTTGAGTTCAACATTTGAAAGTCTTTGATATCCCTTCAACTAATAAGTTGGTTGTGACATGACATGTAATAAAACTAAAATGTGTTGTGCAGTTTCTAGATGAGAGACAAAGTTCAAATATTTGGAGATTCCTTCAATCCATCAATGGGTATGTATCACTCCATCATTGAACAAATAATGGACATACTCTACCAGTTCTTCACTCATATCACTCTGCATGCAGGAGATTTGATCTAACTGAAGGATTGAAGTATTTACAATGTCGTACACTGATTTTTGTTGGGGAATATTCTCCTTTTCATTCAGATGCTATCCACATGACTTCAAAATTAGATAGAAGATACAGTGCCTTGGTTGAGGTAAATTGCTCAACATAAATTCTAAGCATATCTGTCTTTTGACACTATTTCTACGTTAGAGATTATTAGACCATTACAAACAAAAAGGAGAGGATCCACAAAATACATCATACAAACACACACAAATAAAATCCCAGCAAAGGGAAGAAACATCAGATTTTACTAGGTTTTCTTAAAATGGAGCAAGTGCTCACATCATTTTTGGTGCACAGACCTCCCATCGGGTGTTTGTGCTAGAGAGAGTAGATCCCCTATTGAGAATGCTCTTAATTGATTTCACAATCCTTTCTTCCCATCACATCTATCTTATTTTCGAAATTTGGCAAACAGTGTTATGTACTTGATTATGGCTGTAGTGCAGTCTTAGAAGCCAAATGATAAAATTGTGCATGTGAACTTTCTACCTTAGCCATATTGGTGTTTTGTTGCTTTTTGTCCTTTTCGACTTTTTCTTACCTTAGCCATAATATGTCCTGGGATTGAATTAGAAAGTTCGGACCACACAATCAAATGTGTTATCATTGGTACCTGCGTGATCATTAGCCTTTTTTTGTCCTTTAACTTCCATTTCAAAAAATAAAACAAAATAAGACTCTACTATTAACAAGTAGAACGTGCAATTTCTACCGTGGCTCCATGAAATGACATCAAAATATTTCTAGCTATTTCTAATCTGTATCTCAATAATGTTAAGAGAATTGAATGTATTTGTTTCATCATTGTTTGTCAACCATTGTTGTAATTCAAATTACACAAATACCTTTTCAGTTTTTCATATTGGTCGCTTATCTACATTGGGCATGCATATGCACATTGTAGGTGTATTACACTAGTTATAATCACTAGTAATCTCACTTTCGCTCATCCTATTACACTACTAATAATCATTCTTGTATTTTGCTATAACAATGAACTTATGCTATAATTTCATCTTAAGAAAAAGAAACCATCTTGTTTATTAACTTGTAATAAATGGGAAAATAATATCAATTCAGGTACAAGCATGTGGATCTATGGTAACGGAAGAGCAACCGTACGCCATGTTGATCCCGATGGAGTATTTCTTTTTAGGATATGGGCTCTATCGACCCCAGCAATTCAGCACAAGCCCTAGAAGCCCACTGAGCCCATCATGCATTTCACCAGAGCTACTCTCACCCGAAAGCATGGGCGTAAAGTTAAAACCAATCAAAACTAGAGCTTCACTGCATGTATAAATCACACATATATTAACATATATGTCGATATGAGTTGACTATTCCATGCGTGCAATGCAAATGCTATAGTCGATACAAAAGTAGTAAATGTAGAGCCCTACAATGCCATTTGTTCCTTTCTCATGGTGTTGGTTCCCCAGCTGTAAAAGAGTACAGTAATGGAATTTTTGGAAATAGATTTAGAGTTGTGTATTAACTTCAGATAAGGAAGTGCCTGGGTGTGTGTATATAAAGGGCAGTATTCCATTCATTTGTAGTCGCAATGTTTTGCCTGTATATTATCATTGTATATGGCAGAGTCAGTAATAAACCATACGAAGTTGATGCACTTGTTCATTCATATTTTTGTCCTTTGATCATTTACGTGTACACAAATGTAGTTATTAGACTTTCAATGTTGAGATTATTATCATTGTTAAATATGTAATTTATGCTTTGGATTCACATTATGCTGCTTGACTTGGAAAGTGCTCGTAATTGTATTTGAGATGGAAAGTAGAGTTTGCCAAGGGTGTGATGGTGGCAATCACATGGAATATGCTTTAAAAACAATGCATCATGTGTATATCTTGTAAGCCATTTATTATCGAGTGAGGAGTTATGTTTTTGATTAACAATTTAATGCAGATACCCAATCGGCGCGTGTTCCATTTTGTAGTATGTGTATGATTAAACTAAGGGTTGTATCAAATGATAGTCTTCTTATCAAAAAGCAGTAAATATACTGATTTTGTCAAGTACACACGTTAGAAGTTGAAGGTTTTTAGATTAGCATTTTGATACAATCGTCTCGTATCAAATTATTCTGGTAAGTGTACAAGTACAACTCATAACATAGAGGTCCATAATTTTTTTTCTTCTGGTAGAGGTAAGCCGGTTTTTTAAACGGACCGTCTACTTTTTATTAATAACTGAAGGAGTTTGACAAGCTGCCTAAGCACCAACATTCACTCTGACAGAAAAGGCATATAGCAACCAACAGAGAACATTCACGCTCAAAACCATACACTAACAGGAAAGATAATAACCACTGGCACAAAGAGATGAACCAGAAGATTGAAGATAGATTGCCAGCTGGCTCACGAGATCCATAATTGAATAAAAGAATATATATAAATGATTAATAAAATAAAAAACGTTATGTTTTTAACGTCATTTAAAACATATTTATCTTCGTTAAATTAAGATTTGTCACAAATATGAATCTTTACATTCAGGGAATTGCTCATGTTGTCATACACATGTAGACATTTCGTGCTCCATATGCACTTTCAATCGAGGCAGGTGGGTCTCAATCCCCATTCCAACAACTATTCTCCAAATAGTCATTGGCTTTATCTCTTCTCTTCTCTCTGCCTTCTCCTTCTTTCTTCCACCCCACCCTAAAATCAAAAAACCAACCCCACTGGCTTCATCCAAATGCTTTAACTTCTGGGTGTTTGTGCCAATTTTGATTCAAACATTTTAGTGCTTTCACTGAGAACGATAATCTCATGTTGCTTGGATCCATTATTTGTTATTGGATTTCCTATGTCCAAGAGATAGGTTCAATTTCTCTAGCTTCCAATTCTACAACTCAGATTTTCCAAAATCTACTAGAAACTATTTGCAATGGCCCCATCAAGGAAATAACAACGTACTATAACTATCGGAGCTGCCAATGACGTAGAGAATCAGGATGCTCGACATGTGGATGAAGTTGTGCAACCAGGACAAATGGAGATTTTAAACTCCAACTGACAACATGACCAGAATGGAAATGGATAAAATGATGAAGCAGATGGAAGGTAGATTCCAGGCTAGTCAGAATGAGATGAATAAAACAATGCAGAAAGCTTGAGACTGTTGAATGAGCTAACTCAAAATAATCGTAGAAGGAGTAAAAGGGATTCGGGTTCTTCATTTGAAAGTTCCTCAACATTCGAGAAGAGACAGGAAGCAAAAGAGGACTCAAAATGCTCTCAAACATCGTACAAGGGAGGAAGACGTGCTCCAGGCTGAAGTTTGTGGATCCGTACCGACCGAAGAGCATGGGTCAGTATCGAATCAACCAATGGGGAGTCCAGAGCCCGCCATTTGGAAGGCGACTTGGATTTGGCTCCCGTACATGCTGTTGATGGTCGGAATCTGGAAAATCATGTTGTTGCTGATGATACTGCGCACAAGAATCAAACAGGGCAGACTATTGGACGAATGGCTCTCCCGGAGGCTGGAGAACCTAGGTATCGAGAGCTAAACCGAGAGCGTTCGTCGGACCGAACAATCGGGGCAGAACCTGATTGCCGTTGTTCAGTCAAACCTGTAAACCCGGATTGCTTGGAGGATATGGTCAGGAGGCTTGTTAGTGAAAATCATTTCAGAAGCAACGATGAATGGGGTACCTCTCCTAGTAAGACTCCGTTTATAAGAACATCCTACGCGAGAGATATCCCCAGAGATTTGCAATGTCGACGATGCCATTGTACGGGGGAATAACGAATCCTAGGCAACACTTGACGAGATATGAGTGGCATATGGAGTTAGTTAGGGCTTTTGATGCCGTGAAATGTCGTTGTTTCTTGATTTTCTTAGAATGAGTAGCTACGATGTGGTTCACTCGACTCCCGCTAAGGTCTATATCGACTTTTGCTGAATTGTCTCGAAAGTTTCTGGATTAGTTCCGCTTACACACTTCACGTCCAAAACATGTGATGTCACTATCTAACATTTTCCAAGCTGATGGAGAGTCGCTAAAGGACTTCTTGAATCGGTTCCACACGGCCGTAATAGAAGTTACAGATCCTAAAGAAGACATAGTGTTGATGGCGCTGATTAGGGGAATTCATCCTGACTCGGATTTCGAGGATTGGTTAGAAAGGAAACCCTCATCGACGATGGACGCTTTGTATAAAAAGGTTAATGAATACTTAAGCTTGAAGGAAGCGAAGAAACGTCCATGGTGGACTGGTGTTTGGAATTCAATTGAAGTGATACAAAGCAGCATTGCTGTAAAGCAACCTGGAGGGAATTCCGAAAATGCAAATGTGTTAATAATGATCTGAAATGGAGTGATGACGGGGCTAAGAAGTGAAAGCCAGATAACAGGAATCGTGTTAGAACTCCTAAGTTCGACAACTACATTGAACTAAACAACTCGATAGGGAATATCTATCTGGCAACGCAGGGTACTGAGCAGTACAGAAAACCCGCTCCAAGAGAATCAATCGAGAAGGAGAGGAAGTCAGGCAAGTTATGCAGATTCTATGAAACTCACGATCACAATACTAATGAGTGCAAACACTTACGGAATATAATTGAGGAGTTGATTCGAAAGAAAGCGTTATAGCAATATGTGAAAGCCCCGTAGGATGGTGGGCAAGGAAACTCAAACGCACCTGAGTCATCTTCCCAACGGGGGCAAGCTGAGCCTGGTGCTAACGCACCTAGATGGCCAGAAAGATGTTTAGTGATTGTACCATCATTGGTGGGCCTCACCCTACTGATAAGAGTCTAATGGAAATGGACAGATATGTTGGTGCTATAAAACATGCAGAGAATGAAAGTTGATTCGCTGTTGAGGATGGAACTCTAGCAAAATAATATAAAACAATGAGTGATAATAACATTTTCTAGAATAGAGATGCTGACGGAGTGAAAGCTTCAATGATTGAAAACCAGTGATCACAACCACGATTGGTCCTGCTATTGTTCGGATGGTGCTAGTTGACTGCGGGAGTTCAATCAATATTTATTTCAAAAAAGCTTATGATCAAAAGATGCTAGAGGAGAAGGATTTGAAACCTTGTAAATCTCGAATACATGGGTTTAATGGGATATCTACTGAAGCCTTATGATATGTTGAATTACCGGTAGTGCTTGGTGAGGGCGACCGCGGGTAAGTGCAGGTCGTGCCTTTTTTTGTAACGACCCAGAATTTCACTGCTCTGATTAGTGAATATTTAATTAATTTTAAATATTCAATATATAGGTTTTATAATGAAAATAAACTTATTTTAATTAATTAATAATGATGGTAAAATCGTTTTCAAAATTTATTTACCAAATTAAAAGTTCGTAGGAAAACAGAAAATGTGACAGAAGAACGTTTTCCGAAATTTCGACCTTTTGACACCAAAAAGTTGTCAGGAACGTTGTTCGTCTTTGTGCACCATATATACACATATATAAGAGTTAATTAGCTAAATAATAATATACCTAAGGATAGATTATCTTATGCTAATTTTGTTTAGCGAGTGATGTGACGATTCATAAATTTAAAAATAATAATCTTATATATATAAATAAATATATATATTCCTCTCTTATCACATCTTAGATTGTAATCATTAACCATCATTATCTCCTGTCGTGTCTTAGCTTTAATTAACAATTATATATACATATACATATACATATACATACATACATACATACATACATACATATATATATATATAAGAAAATGATGTGACTAAACATCACTATTATATATATAAAGAAAGTGATGTGACTAAACATAATAATTATATATATATATATAAGAAAGTGATGTGACTAAACATAATAATTATATATATATATAAGAAAGTGATGTGACTAAACATAATTATATATATAAGAGTGATGTGATTAAACATAATAATTATATATATATATATATATATAAAAGAGAGTGATGTGACTTGACAAAATGATGAGGTGTGAAATTCTTGCTTATACATATGTTTCTCCATTTTTCCTCCTCTTTCCACCAACATTTTCTTCCTCATTTCAAACTCAAATGGAGTTTTTCTTTTTCTGAACCTTGTGCAATTTTAATGGCTACAACATTCTAGTTAACCACTTTTTCAAATTTCTACCATAGCTATGTGATGTGCACGTAAACGTGCATATTTTTACCACCATATTTAATCTATTTAAATTAAATAAATGATCATATCGGGTATTTTAACTTGTTTAAACCAAAATTCAAATTATTTTCAAATTGTCACATATTCATCTTCATATAGGGGTGAAATGGTTATTTTTATGCATTTATTAAATTGTGAAAATTTACTTGGAATTTTCTATGTTGTTTTGTAGGAAAATTGGTGAATTTTACAAGTGACTTCATGATAATATATGCATGCACAAGAGTGAAGAGAACAAATGAAGATGGAAATAATTCAAAGTGGTGATCATGGAGGACCCCACCCACTTACCTTGATTTTCAATTAGGAGCTAAGCACATGATAAAAGGACATTAAAGCTTCATGTACATTTAAGTGGGGGATTAGGGGATGTTAATGATTACTTGGCCACCACACTACCTCAAGGGCAATTTGGGCATTCCTCAAAAATATGAATTAGGGTTTAACACATGTATAAGTACCCCTTATGTTTCATGTAACCCTCCTCCTCCCCCCTAGTCTCTCTTTAGTTAGTTTTTAGCTTAGAAAATAAATCAAAGCTCTATTTCTTTTCATGGCTACTTAGCCATTTCTTCTCTTATGTAATTCTTTTTTTATGCAATGTAGTTAGTGTTTCCTTTTAATTACATGTTCATTTCCTTTCATGCTAGTAGTGTAGATTTTCTTTTATGCAATTAGTTTTTTTCTCTTTCATTTAGCTCTCTTTTCCTCTTTGTTTTGTTCTATGTTGCAAGCTATATTTGTTGATATGATAACAAATATGAGAAGCTAAACCCCTTTCAGTTTAGGGGTAATGAAGCTCTCTAATTATATAGCTTCAACATTTTGATATATGCTCTCTTTTTGTGCTTCATAGAAAATGATGTTTATGTAATTTTGTGCTTATTATTGAGTTTGATAGCTTATGTTGTTCAAAACAAATAGGCTATGCTTAGTCATATGAATCACAAATTACCTCTTCATCTATATATGATTATGGAAAAGAAGTGAATGTTTAAATCAAAATTTGATGGCCTATATTTCTAAACAATAGTTAATAGGCCATACTTAAAATAGATTTTCATTTTCAACTTTGTTGTCATTTTTATGAGAATTAAAAGTGATTTAAAAGTTGTTTTATAGTTTGATGACTTATGTTGAGCTAATTAATAGCACAGATGAGCCATACTTATGATAAACACATCATTTAAATTCACTAATGACCAAAAAAGAGAGATCATAACTTCATTTTGTTGATTTATGTGATCTAAAGAGTGGAAATTGCCTCTAAATTGCCTTCACACTCATATTTTTATCAATTTTCTTTTGCTAGTTTTCTACATTTTTAGCTAATCACATTTTCGACTTTGGTTTAATTTGATTGAATAGATTTTTAAAATCATCAATTCCCTACGGATCGATCCGTACTCGCCACGTACTAACTATTGTACCCCGTGCACTTGCGGTAAATTTTAATTTGAAATTTTTCCGATGGTTTTCTAATCCGATAGAAATTCCGTCGATAAACACTATGTCAAAACACCAATTCTTTACAAGGCAATTTTTTACCCAGAATTTCAAGTTCGAAAATTAGCCTTCTTCTTTTGATCATAACTTCTTCAAAAAAAATCGAAAATGAGTGATTCATTTATTGAAATGATAAAGGAAAAAAATTCCTACAACTTTCCTTCTGACTACATTTTCAAATTCCATGAGTTGGTGGCTCAAAAACCGGTGGGAAAATGACCTAATTTTGGGTTCATTTGCGACAAATCGATGATAACCCGAAGCTCTTCTACCTTCAAGCTACTAACCCACATCCACTCCCATACCTCTGGCCAAGCCTGCATACACCTGTGCCAAGTCCATTTTGAGAGTTGCTAGCACCTAAAGCCTTCATCCTTCAAAGCTAGGGAGTCGTTGGCAAGTTTAGCTTAAGTTCGGGTAGCTTTTGCGGAAGTTAATTTGGTGAGTAAACTACTCGTTTTTAATGAAAATGGTAACTTTATTTATGTCACTATACATGGTGATTATATAGTGTAGAAGTTGAATGATAATCATGTGGTTTGACTATGATTTTGATGGTTGATTTTAGTTTGATTTGGTTATGGAAATTGATGTTGTATTATAAAGTTAGTAAGTATGTATATGTGGATGTATACTTGCAATCTACGATGAGGATGGTTGGTGTTAGTAATATGTTGATTGCAAAACATGAGCTATGGCATGAGGTTGGTAAAAAAAGTTAACTACTTTGTGTAATTGCAACGGTTATGAGATCCGGTTGGAATCGAAGTTTGTTTTCGAAGTTTAAAGTTTTGAAATGGATTAAAGTTTGTAACTTTAGTTTAAAGTTTTTTAAAAAAAAAACTTTCTAAAGTATGTTTCAAATCATGAAAAAAGTAAGGGTTTGTGAAGTGGTTCGCTAAGAATATGTTAGAGCGAACTGCGCCCATAGCGATAGTCGCTATGGATGCAGTTCGGCAAAGGTTTGAATTTTTATTTCAAATTTGCTTTATTTTGAAATTAGTTTACTAAGGTTTTTAAAATTAATTAGTAATATTAAAAAGTAATTAAGTTGTAATATAATTAATTAGTTAGTTAATTAAAAGGTAATTAACACCTAATTGGTAATTAAGAAGGTGATTAGAGTTTAATTATGATTTAATCTTGATTTAATTTGGATTAATTAAGATTTAGCTAGGGTTTAAGCTAATAAATATACTTTTAACTTTTCAAAGGTGATTTTAAACTAAACAAAATGTGTTTTAATCAATTTCCTTTTTCAAAGTAACTCGATTCCATATCAAATGATCTCTTGTCCAGACCCTTAAGTAACCCATATGATTAGGAGACTTAAATGGAATGTGTTAGCAGAACAAAACATCATTCTGCTATAGTGTAAGTAATTTGATTGTGTGGACATGTGTTAAGCAGAATAAATCTGTGTTCTGCTATAAATTGGTTGAATTGTTTAGATATCTATTTAGCAAGATAAATCACCATCCTGTTGTTACGTTATTTGGACTTGTATATGCCAACTGGTTATATTGACGTGTTACTCCCTGATTGGATATGAATTGTATTTACATATATGGTAGCTTATGTAAATAATTGTTAAGTGACTTGGGAATCGAATTGAAATTGAATGGTAACTTAAACTAGTACCATTGGGATTGCTAAGTCTCCTTTTGAATTTGTAAAGTGTGTTTTGAATTAACTTAAACTCTTTAATCAATTTAGAGTATAAAGTTTATAAATGATTTCCAAGTTATGCTATTATGTTGTAAAGTTATTCATAAGTAATAACTTGTTTATAAAAGGGGTTTTTACTGAAGGGTTACTTTAAGTGTTTTACAACCGATATTTATAAAGGAGTATAGAAAGGTTTATATAAAGAGTTTTAAAAATAGGAAAAAGGTTTATAAATCATTTCAGAGATTTGGAAAGAGGTTTATAAATTAACTTAAAGGTTTATAAAAGTGGGTTATAACTTTATTTTGAAAGTTATAAGTTAATTAAAATATGAATTGAGCTTTTAAAAAGGGAATTTTTGATAAAGGATAAGCAGAATGTTTTATTTGGAAAAAAATGTTTGGTTATTTAATATGGGACTTGAAAAGAAGAAAAGTTTGAAAAGTTTGTAAATATACTTATACTAATAAGATAAGTATATGATTTATTTCAAGGCATGAAAATTAAAATGTTTTGGTAATATACTTATAACATTGAGATAAGTATCACTACAAGAATATATGGTTTTAATAGCAATAATGCTTAGCGTTTCCGCTCTTCCAGGTTTCAAACGCTATTTGAGAAATGAATACCGCGTCCTCATCAACGCTATACAAGGTTTCACGGCGGGAAACAAAATTATTTGTGCGCGAAACAAAAATAAGAGCATGTTTCCTTTCCTTCAGAAATAGCCCTCTTTCACTTCATCGCCTTAGACAACAAGAACCCTAGATCGCAAAATCCATAAACCGAAAAAATCATGAATCGCCAAATAACCCTGATAATCAATGGTTGATCCTGAATCTCCAATTTGAATCAACAGGTACTACAATCTTTACTATTTTATGGCATTTAGTGTTGGGTGGGATCGGTGTCATTATTTCATTTGAGTAAATAACCAGTGGGATCGGTAGTCCCATCGTGTGGCTCCATCAACAACATTTCGAGTTTGGTAGAAGTTCGAGCTTCTAGTATGTATGGTACTATCAGAATTTTGAGCTCCTTATTTTAGTTTGAACAATCATCTTATCTCCTTTCAGTACATGGTCGATCTAAATGTCTTAAATTTTCTTATCATTCCTCAAATATGTCTCTAGATCATCTTTGGTTGTGGTATTTGGGAGTCCTTTTAATAAATATATCAGTCGCTCTCTTCAGAGCTTCTTCAGCTTCGAGGGGAGTGATTTCAAGCTTTGATTGGATCGTTTTGACCAATAAGGGTTCTAAATTCATATGGTTGAAACGGGTTATTTGTATTAGCTTCATTGGTTGCTGCATCTTGGTATGGGGATTAGACTAGATCAGAATATCGACCAATGGGGTCTGAGTTTGAATTAAGGTGAAGAGAAAATGAGTTAGTTCAATCATATAAGGTATCATTTTAATCATCATGAGGTTGTGTTTGATCACTTAAATCATAATAACAACTCAGCCATATAATCAAATAACAAAGCCAAGGAAAAAACACACAAGTAGACTTTCTCAAAATGAGCATGTATCAGCTGCAAAAAGAAATTCAAAAACCACTTTAGACAATTACATAACATGCATACTTTTAGTGTCTCTTTGAATACATATAACTTTTTAAGTTGATGATAGTGACATCAAGATATAATGATTTCAGCATCTTTTTGACAATGGTTGATCTTATTTAGTGGACGAGCGCATCCATAAATTCAATGAAATCATCAATTTAGCAGGCAAGAAACCTTAAAGTGCAAGTGAATTGTGATCGATGCCATGAATTTTTGTTTATTTCAGGGGAATGCATATTGTATTTTCCCATCAAAGTTTATTTTCTTAAATTCTCTTCGTTTGAGTCGGTCAATGTCAAAAATAAGAGAGAAACCTTTGAGTCATATATAATTTCCAGAAACATACAGACGCTCGCGGCACGGGCACACATATCGGGTTCTTGGGCTTTTTGTGGGCCCGTAAGTGGTGGCAGCCTAGCCCACGAGCTCGGTAATACGAAGGATGTAAATCATGAAAGGGGACTGACTGAGTGTTGGGATAGGCAGCTCCCAGAAGGTCCACTATGGATTGGGCTCCATGTGCTCTTCTGTGTGTACACTTTGATGTTATAAAATTAGAGAAGCTAAATGTTATTTAGAATATAAAATTTTATTCACTTGCATTTAGATCAGTCTCTCTTCAAAGTTATTTAGAATATAAAAAGAATGAAGAGAGACTAAATGTTATTTAGTTATTTAGAATAACTAAATGTTATTTAGAATATAAAATTCTATTCACTTGCATTTAGTTGTGTCTGTTCACTTTCATTTAGATCTGTGTCCATGCATTCTTTGTGACTTGTAGATAGTAAAATCTCAAATTTTAATAACCATATTTGCTTCTTTAATTTCTTGTTTGCTTCCACATTTATGCGTGTACTTATTTGTTAATTCTTTTCTCCACCTACAGTTATTGTTCATCCATTTTTTGGTAATTCAGTATTCTCACAACCTGACAGCAAGCATTATAATATGACAAAGGGAAGTAAGCATTATTCAGAATTGGAACCTGGGAGAGAGAATAAGGAATTGATGGGGTGTTATTTCAAATGATTGACATTAGTACCAACAGTTGAAAATCAAACAATAAATGTCAACTTTTGAACTCGAACCCGTGATCGTTTGGCTCGCTATAGAAAATCATTAAGCGACTGACTAGGCCACGTTGGCTTTGTTTTCCCCTTGAAAATTGATAGGAAGGATTGTCCAGTTACACGCATATGTTTAAATGACGTTACTCTAAAACATTAGGTTAAGGATAACACGCATATGTAGCTTTTTCGAATAGCCATATGTATATGTGCTAGGTTCATGTGTATATATTTGTCAATATAGAGATTAAAATTTGTTTATGAACTTTTAATACAGTTGATCATCAAGATTTGGTGACTTGCTTTCATCAAATTTGGTTTAGAATCAGTGTCAAGAGTGTTTACTGTTCGTAAATCTGATACTTTTTTCCCTTTGAAAAGACAAGAAATGATGGATAAAGACTGGGTACGTCTAAATAGGTAATTATATGGTACTTAAGTATAATATTGAATTTAAAACATATTTTAATATCTAAGGTTATTATTTGTTTTTTATTATTATTGTAGAACCACTAAAGAATACGAGCAAGCAACTTGGAATTTTGTAAACGGTGCAAAGCTAAAGCTGCAAAATGTGGAAAAAAATTATGTCCTTGTGTAGATTGTAGAAATCTTACCCATCTTCATGGAGAAGTTATTGTCGAGCATTTGATTATAAGAGGAATGGATCCTAAGTACATGGACGGTGAGTGGTACAATCACGGCGAGTGAATAAATAAAAGCAAAAATACAAAGCCGGGTGATGCGTATGATTTGCTTAAAGCCATTATCTATGAAGACGAAGATTTTATTAATCATACTTTCTTTGATGATGATAAAGGCGAAGATGATGCACAGAGACGAGAGGATGAATTACACAAAAATTTGGAAGATGCAGAGACCCCATTGTATCCTGGTTGCAAGGATCAAACAAAGTTATCTGCTATCTTTGCCTTGTATAATCTTAAATGTGAGACTGGATTGTCTGATAATGGTTTCGATAAGCTTCTAAATGTGCAGCATTTGTTGTTGCCAAAAAATAACGTACTTCCCAAGTCGTTATATGAATTAAAGAAATTCCTTAAAATATTTGACATGGGTTTCGAGAAGATTCATGCATGTGAGAATGACTGTTGTCTTTTTAGGAATGAATATAAAGATTTGAATAATTGTCCAAAATGTGGATTTTCGAGGTGGAAAGTAAATCAACGGACAAAGGAGATTATGCATGGCATTCCAGTTAAAGTGTTGTGTTATCTTCCAATAATTCCGAGGTTTAGGAGAATGTTTAGACCCAAAAGGATGGTGGAAGATTTACGGTGGCATTTCAATAACAAAAACACCGATGGAAAAATGCGACATCCAGTAAATTCTATAACATGGAATGTGGTGGATGAGAAATTCAAATCATTTTCAGCAGATCCACGCAATCTTAGGCTTGGCCTTGCAACAGATGGCTTCAATCCATTTTCTATGTTAAGTTCCAAATATAGTTGTTGGCCTGTAATGCTCGTGACATATAATCTTTCGCCTATGTTGTGCATGAAGAAAGATAATATTATGTTAACATTGTTAATTCCTGGTCCGAAGCAACTAGGAAATGACATTGATGTATTTTTAGCGCCATTGGTAGAAGATTTATGTCATTTATGGAATACCGGAGTTGAGGTTTATGATGCATATAGTCAATCAATCTTTAATATGAAAGCAATTTTGCTTTGGATAATAAATGACTTTCCGACATATGGTAATCTTGCTGGATGCTGTGTAAAAGGTAAAAAGGCTTGTCCATTATGCGGTGTCAACACTCATCATCGATGGCTAAACCACAGTAGAAAGACCGTCTATATGGGCCATAGATGATTTCTATCTCCTTCAAACCCTTTGAGAAAACAGAAGGCCTTGTTTGATAACACTGTGGAGGAAGGGTGTAGACCTAGGATTCTAACTGGGAGAAAAATTTCTATCATTTTAAAAGATTTTCCGAATAATTTTGGAAATGCAAAGAAGAACCAAAAAAATAATAACAGAAAAGGTAAAAAATTGAATGAGCAAAATAAAATAGGAAATAAAAGAAGAATTGAGCATAGCAAGAAAAATGAAGATGATGAGGATAAAGATCCCGTGAGAATGGAGCTATTAAGGTGGAAAAAAAGTCCATCTTTTTTCAGTTGCCATATTGGGAGGTTAGTGCATACGTTTTATTTTATTCTATTAGGCTAACATTATGGAATCATACAATTAAATTGTTCCATTATTGATTTTTATAGGAACTTACAATACGTCATAATGTAGATGTAATGCATGTCGAGAAAAATGTTGGAGAAAGTCTACTAGGCACAATGTTGCATGACAAGAAATCAAAAGATGAAGTTAACTCTAGAAAGGATTTGGAGGATTGGGGAATTCGACATAGTCTTCATACACAACCCCACGGGAACAAGACATATCTTCCGCCAGCTCCGTATACATTATCAAAAGGAGAGAAAAAAACATTTTACAAAAGGTTGTATGATTTTAGAGGACCTGATGGTTATTGTTCAAATTTTAAAGGTTGCGTATCATTGGAGGACTACAAAATTAGTGGCTTGAAGTCTCATGATTATCATGTTTTAATGCAACAATTATTACCCGTTTTAATTAGAGGATTGCTTCCAAAGAAGCCAAGGAAAACAATAACTCGTTTCTGTTCATCGTTTAATAAATTATGTCAACGTGTTATCGATAGAGAGAAATTAAATCAACTTGACGACGAGATTATTGTAACTTTGTGTGAGCTTGAAAAATACTTTCCGCCTTCTTTTTTTGACATAATGATACACTTGACAATTCATCTTGCAAGAGAAGCACGATTGTGTGGGCCGGTCCATTTTCGTTGGATGTACCCCTTTGAAAGATACATGAAGACACTAAAGGATTATGTAAGAAATCATGCTCGTCCTGAGGGGTGTATTGCAGAATCTTATCTTGCAGACGAATGCATGAGATTCTTTGGTGAATTTTTAACAAAATCACAGGAGAAAGAAGTTAGAAATGAAGATTACCAAAGTAATGTAATACTTGAAGGACGTCCAATATCAACACATAAGACAATCACATTGTCTTCAAATGAGAAAGAATCTGCTCATTTGGCTGTGCTAATGAATATGACCGTGGTAGAGCCATTTTTAGAGTAAGTGCATATTCTCTATTTTTCATTGTTTGGTTGTTTGTAATTTTAAATATAACATAACATCTCTTGTTATACGCTAGTTTGCATTTGGAGGAGTTACAAAATTCAGACAAGCGCATGGAAAGAAATGCAACGTTACTTTGGAAAAATCATATAGCTACGTTCTCTAATTGGATTAAAATAAGGTTAATTGAATTCTTAAATGTTACTAATTAACTTAAAACCGTATAACGAATATTTTAATTAAATGAAATTAATTTTTATAGGTATCTGTTAGCTCCAAAGATCACGACGACATGTTAAAATGGATTGCTTATGGTCCAAAGAACGATGCTTTGTCCTACACAGGATACATCATTAATGGACAATGTTTTCACACAAAAGATGTTGGGAGAGAAACCCAAAATAGTGGAGTGACTTATGATGCAACAACCATGTGTATGGCAAGCGCAAAAGATGTTTCTCAAGTGGTCGATGTTGTCACTTATTATGGGATACTTACCGATATAATTTTGTTGGACTATAACATTTTTTATGTTCCGATCTTTAAGTGTGATTGGGCAAACATAAGAAATGGTGTGAAGGTTGAGGATGGATTTACGCTTGTCAATTTACATCAAAGTCAAGCTTCATTTTCAAAAGATCCATATATACTTGCATCTCAAGCAAAGCAAATTTTTTATTCAAGAGAAAATGATTCTTCTAATTGGTATGTGGTAATGAAAGCACCTTCGAGAGTTTTTGACGATTTAGAGATCCACGACTCCTTTGAGGAAGTAAGCCATGTTGGGGAAGATTGCCAAGAAATCAATATGGATGTTGATGATTATGTTGAGGATGTTTCTTTTGTTAGAGAAGATTGTGAAGTCATACTTGAGTAGTCTTGAAATGTGCCTTATATTTTCCTTATAAATCTTCCTTTTTTTTGTTGAGGAAGATTGCCAAGAAATGTGTCCTTATATTTTCCTTATAAATCTTCCTTTTTTTGTTGTTTTGTCCAACACTTGTTTAAGAACTTGCTTGTTTAAAGCTTAACTCGCACATCACAAGAATGCATATTCTTGTATTTTGTTGCATGAATGTTTTACTGCCTAATTGAATCATATATATTCATATCGATTTATATACATAGGGAAGGCATTACAAATGATATTCTTTCTTCTGCTGTTATGCTTTGCTTGAGATATATTCTGAGTGCATCTTCATTTGGAAATTTGTGATGCATAATACTTTCAGTCAAAATTCCAGTTAATTTCTTTTTTTGCTCTTGGTTTGTCATTAATAACTCGTGCTGTTTTTTCATTTTAGTTAATTTCTTGAAAAAGTGCACACAACCAAATAGTTTTTATTTCAATCCCAATGTACTTTTGCATCAAAACTCAACATAAAAGAAATGAATGCACTCAAGAAGAAGAAGAAACCTATCAAAACTTCAGTTTGATTCCAATACTAAAGAAATCATTCCAAAACAAGTTGCGTAAAAATAAAAACACCTAAAAGGCAACAAACTAAATCTCTACTCATGCTTCTGGCTACTAGAACTTAACACTTCATTTAATCATGCTCTCTGTTAATATTTTTCATTTCCTTCTCTTTTTTGTGCAGGCCTATACTTTTGCATTATCTCATAATTACTTTTACCCAGTTAGAAAACGATACTAGTATTTAAGTTACATACCTTCATATTTCGTTACAAAATAGTTTATAATTTATTTTTATTTATTTTATCGTTTTGCATTTTGCAGGCTAGATTTAAACTGGATGAGGAGTGGTAGAAAGAGCCTATTTTTCAGCAAATGGGATGCATATGGAGGGCTTCAAAAAGCAGATTCGTTAGGCAAATACTGGAAGCGAAGAACATGGAGGAAAGGATTAAGCTCAAACCTGGTAATGTCGAAAATATGAAGGACTGGAGGGATTTTCTAAAAAAGAAAACAGACTCAAGTTTTAAGGTAAATAAATACCAAATTCAATTGTATTACGTAATAATTATAATTATTCAGTGTATTATATCTTTTCATCTTAGGCACAAAGTGATCAATTCAAAGCTATTAGAAGTTTTCAAGTGCCACATACAGTAAGTCGCAAAGGAATGGCTCGATTAGCGGAAGATATGGTGAGAAAGAACAACTAGTTTAATTTGTGTAACATATTATGATTATGTATTTAATATAACCACATTCACTTTATCTATCATTCTTAACATAGAAACAGGAGAGTGGTGGCCACATCTCCATTCCTAGAAGTCAAATTTAGATTAAATCCCACACTCGAAAGAATGGCGAAGCAGTTAATACATATGTTCTAGAGACTATTGTAAGACACCGCAATATTGATAAAAATTGTATAGTATTGTCTTTCTATCCGTTATTGGCATTCTATCTATTACTTATATGTGAATAACGTTAACTTTTGTAGGAAAAGGTTAAAAAAATTGAAAGTGAATCAAACTCAACCAACAGTTCTTTGAGAGAAGATGCTCTCTCCCAAGTGTTGGGTCAGGATAAACCTGGATGACTACGAGCAATGGGAAGAGGTGCAAACTATACCAAGTTCTTGCTCTCACGAGCTAAAGATGATAGAATTTCACAATTGGAAGAGGAGGTTCGCATGCTAAAGAAAAATCTGGTATATAGCATATCAATCTTTACTTGTTATTCTACTTGTGTGGTAATATTAGAGATATTGTTTGATTTTTTTTTCATATGGTTTTTTAATCCATCGTCCACACTTGATTTTTTAGGTTAATGCATGTCAAAGAGAAGAATCAATGCCTCGGGTAAACATCGAATATTAGCATATGCATAATTTTATGTTTGCATATGTGTGCATATGATACTTTGCTATTAAACATCAAATACATTATCATTGTGATATTATCTAAAAATTAATTTTAATATAGTATTTAACTTAAGTCGCTTCTAATTAATTGCAGAGTAATGGAAATACATTTGATAAATGTGATTTATTGGATTGGAGCGGAACTGATGAAATAGTTGCTGAAGGAAGAGTCATGTCAAGTGATTCAAATGAGCTTGTACATAAAATTCCTCTAGGACCAAATGCAAAGATAGTTTTGATTGAGTTTCTAAGGAAATTGGATGCTTTTTTATGGAGAGCCGTGTTTCATACGATACATATTGGAGAGGCTGCCGGTATGTTAGTAGCATGGCATGCCGATAAAGTTATTTTGCATAAGCTTGATCAAATCGACAACACGGTAAATTAAATATCACTTTATTTATAATTTTTATTTTAAAATAAAACTATTAATTTCATAAATACATATTCTTTTTGAATAGACTAAAAGTAGCAGCACAGAGCCTTCATGCAAGCTATATGATTGGGTTGGAGGTGAAGAAGTAGTTGCTGAAGGACGGTTGTACTCTAGCGATCCAAACCAGCTTGTGAATGGCGTTCCTATTGGACCATCAGCTATGGTAGTTTCTATTGATAATCCAAACAACCCCAAGGCCTTTTTATAGAAACCAACAAATAATATGATATATGTTGGAGATGCCATTGGTAATAAAGTTGCTTGGCCAAAATCAAAAGTAGTTGTCGAGAAAGCTAAAGCACCATCATTTGTTTCTAATCATGGCAACGTAACATCTCATACGGTAATATGTTTAAACATAATTATAGCAACTTGTTATCAAATTTATTAATATATATATATATATTTATTAAAACCATCACTTTTCTTTTTCTTGTTTGATAGAGTGGAAGGCCAGCCCCCAAAAGCAAATGCAGGCTAATTGATGTTGGTGGAACAGGAACAATAGTTGCCGAAGGGGTTGTGGCTTCAACCGATCCAAATGAAATGGTCCATTTTGTTCAACTTGGAAGAGACGTCGTTAAAGTTTGGGTAGTGAATGCTACAGTTCCCGATGCAGTTCTGTGGAGACCATCTTCTGATCTTGTCTGCATTGAAGATGCTGTAGGCTCTACAGTGGCATGGCCAACCTCAAAAGTTGTGATAGAATCAAGTTCTAGTAAGTATATTTTTTTTATACATATATACAAAATTTCAAAATGTATTCATATTTGATTGTATGATTTAATTCTTAACATTATACCATTTTCTTTTATATAGGTAACCATTGTTAAAGTTTGTTGACTGATCAGAAGAAAAGAAAGCTTCACAACTACACTCTAGGTAAATATATGAATAATACATCATGCATAAAAGTCATTTTATGTTTTTCGTTTGATATGCATATTTTGGTTCTTATCAAAGTTAAATTCTTAATTTAGTGTGGTCAAACAACTATAATACCAAAGTCAGTTTCTTGTCCATAAATACAAAAGATAAATGTATGGGTATTTTTCGCTTATGTATTTTGAGAAAAATTATTCTTCTTTAAAAGCAACCTACAATTCTTATTTCCTTCATTTTTGCAAATTTCACTAATATATTGGTGAAAAAACTGCAATTAAAATTGTTCTATTTGTTTATTCATGCAACTTATGACAGTTTTTGAAACTAAGAAAATAAATTTTGAACCTTATGGACGAACAAAAGTTACTCATAAAGATAGAGTATATTCATACTCGTTTTGGGTTAGGAAATAATATCACAAATAATAATGAGTCTTTTAGGTAGAATCTATCTTCTACATTTCTTGGCTTTGAAAATAAAACTACTATAGAAGACGTTAGCTTGTTCATGATATGGAAGTCTCAGTTAAGGGATGAGTTTTCATGATGTGGTGTAGGATGAAGTGAAGAGTTGCCACGTGATTTGGGTTCGTTGGTGGTGATTTTGGTCTGCAGTGGTTTTGGTAGTGTTTGGAGGAGTATGGTAGCTTGGTTGGATGGTGATCTTGGTTTGCAGTGATTTTGGTTTGCAGTTGCCACGTGAAGTGTTGTAGTTATTGGGTGGATGTTTGTTATGGCAATGGAGAGGGAAAATTTGTTGTTTTTCAGGTTGCAGGTTGGATGAACTTGTTCTTGGAATTTAGGCGATTTGTGAAATGCCTGAAGCAGGCAGAGGTTGTGGGATATATGGTGATAGGCTGGTCGCTATGTTAAGGAGGTTTTGTGATATGGAAGTGTGGACAAGGCTGGTTTGTTGGTGAAGAGGAAATAATAATGATGATAACACAACATATGAACGTAACAATAATTAACTTTTTATTATTACAATAACCCAAGACACCACATCAATTTTATAATGAATTAATTATCTCGCTGCTTGTGATATGTATAACATTCTTGCTATTACCATTTACCACTAGTTGAGTCTTTTATTTTTATTTTTATTTTCAGTATCAATGTCTTTATCCATGCAAATCTTTTGTGAATAAATTTATAACTTCTTCTCTTTATATAAAGTTAAATTGTTGAGAAGAAATATAACATTTTATTAGCTCACTGAATCATAAAGTAAGATCGTTTGAATCACACGTTTTTAGCTGATGCAAAATAATAAACTTGCATGAATTCATAACATTAATGTAAATGATTGAATTTTATTATTGAATGATTCAAAAACTGGCAATGAATCCATGTAGATCCTAAACAGAACCATTTTTTTCTGTTTCTTACTTTGAATGATGTCTGGGGGAAGAAGAAACAATACAAGTCATATGAATTTGATTACAATATTACAAGCCTATGCTCTTTTCAATCATA
The DNA here is from genome assembly GCA_030737815.1 of Allium fistulosum. Classification (NCBI taxonomy): domain Eukaryota; kingdom Viridiplantae; phylum Streptophyta; class Magnoliopsida; order Asparagales; family Amaryllidaceae; genus Allium; species Allium fistulosum. Next base: position 996,380,790 of record CM060907.1, read on the forward strand.
TATTCATCAATGGTTTGTTTATTTACCACATATTTTCTTATGAAATAAATAGATTTGCAGTTGGTATATGTTTGGTTTTATACTTATTTTTACTTTCTTTAAAAAAAGAAAAAAAAGAAAAGAAAAGAAGATCAGACAGTAGACATAGATCAAAAGCATCAGGTAGATGCTAAAACATAAATATTCAAAAAAGCAAAGCAAAACAAAACAAAAGAAACACACAAATTTTCCCTTTCATAATAAAAACAATTAAAATACATACACAATAAATAATCCAATCAATAAACGAAGAAGAAAAAACAAAGGAAGCATAAACAACAATAAAAACCATACATGATATGCATGGATGGTATGCAGCAAGCTAAATATGATACGGCTTTACATGGTATTAATTAAACAATAATTGACATACATATTAATTGTATATAATATCAAGCCTTAGTAGCCTCCTCCGCTGCCTCTGTTGTAGCAACTACAGCAGTCGGGGCTGGAGTTTCATCAGCTGCAGCAGCAGTCGTAGCTGCCTCTTCGACTTTCTCGACCTCCTTTGCTTATCCTGCTTCTACAACCACGTCTTTTGTTGCCGTTTCCTCTACCTACATATAACATATTTTTAGAATATATCCTATATTTGTAGCTTATATATGTAAAGAAGAATAAATATATACCTTAGGCTCTTCAGGCTTCTTTGGACCGAAGACCTTCTTGATCTTGGGAAGAACTTTTGATTTCCAGTAACCAATGACTTATTTTGCAAGTTGAAAAAATGATATAGAAGTAGGAATGAAAAGGTTTAAACTCTTTAGGACTATTATAGTAGAAAACTGAAACTTATAAGGAAGAAGCAGTGATTAAATTAAGAAAGGAGCAGAAGTAGCAGTGATAAGATAAAAATTAGGTCGCTATCTGAATAAAAATCAAGGCAACATGGTGGCTCTCTAAATACATATGGATGATGCAAATAAAGTTAGACAATAATAATGATAGATTTTCATATTAGGCCTCCAAGTCATTTACTTCATTGCCTACAAGTCATTGTCTACTTTGTCATTTATTGTCTACAAATTTAGTATATTCAACCTGGAACTGTCATTGTCTACTTTGTCATTTAATGCAGGAACTTGGTTAACACTGAAGCAACCTGGAGCAATGTTTAAATCCTTGCAAGAATCTTCTGTAGCAGCCATTTCTGTATCATCGTCTCCATAACTGAGTATTTGTGTCCATTTGTTAGACTATTTTGAGCTATTATCATGTGACCATGTTTTGTAGTATTTGTGTTCATTTGTTAGACTATTTTGAACTATTATCATGCGACCATGTCTTGTAGTATTTGAAATATTAGCAGAATTATTTGAAACTTTTCCACTAGTTTGATTGTGTGTTTCCAAATTAGAATTCACTGCAACGTTATCATTGTTACATATAGTTGTTGTCATCTTCTCGATTTGTTATCATTGTATACATATATCTATCCGTGTGCGTATATATATATAATATAATATAATAAAAAGAAAATTGAAACAAATGCTGAAAATTAATATTATATAGAATAGCGTTTGAAAAACGCTATTGATTCATTAAATGCTATCGCAACTCTATATGAGATGTAAGATTTATGCATCAAAAACGCTATAATAGAATCAAAAATGCTATAGTAGAAAATAAAAACGCTATACAAGCATGACAAGAAATGCTACGAAAAACATTGTAACGCTATAACATGGTTTGATGAAACGCTATAAAATGTGCTCGAAAACGCTATAGAAGTTAAATGAAGGATTATATTCCCTATAGCGTTTAAGTTTAATAACAGAGAAAAAACGCTATGGTAGGTTGCAAACGCTATGCCCTTTTGTAAACACTATTAGCTATTATAGCGTTTTCCTTCCTTCTATGTAATGATGCCAGCCTACCATAGCTTGTGGTTCCACGGCGTTCTCTGAAACGCTATGGTAGCATGTTATAGTGTTTTTCAAACGCTATGAAACCCATAAACTGTTGTAGTGTATATAAATGTTTCCCAAGTATAAAAGGAAATGTAAGGGGTTTGGAAATAGTGTTTTGAAAAGATCTTTTGATCAAGTTTTATAAAGTGGTTTTATTAATTAAAGAGAATTAATAAAGGCTTAGTGGATCCCATATGGAAATTAAACCATGATTGATGTTTGTTTATTTAATAATTAAATAACCAACTATCAAATCTGGACAAAACGTAACTTTGGAAATATCTAGGAGAAACACGAGAATTATATGGTACAGTTACCTTCGAAAGCGCTATCCTGTACGTATAAACTCGTTTCGTTCTTCTAGGACGAATGATAAGGAAATCCGTCCACAAACAGTTAGGAGGTGAACTCCGCTCTTGTCATTTGTCTATTTATTTCCTAAAGAACCGGGGTTGAGCTTACCGGAAATATCGAAAGTTGTTTCGAAGAGATCGAGATCGGATATGCTATTTGAAAACCACTTTGATCCAACTCAAGCATTTCGGTATGAAGACATCTTGAAGCATGGGATCAAAGATGGAGCAATTGAAGTACAACTGTACAAGGGCTGCTTGCTACTAATCCTGAGGGTGGTTCCAAAATGGATGTAGTAGAAGTAGTGCCTTCGGTTTGTCTTTATCCTGAACAACTTGTATGGATGAATGCTGGCACTGCATTACTGCCTAAAGGGCAGTGTTAGCATTCCAAGATGGATTTATATTCAAAAAGATAAAGCGTAGCCTCAAGCCTCACAACTGGGAGGAATGGCAAAAGCAGACCATGCAACAGAGCTATGTGGTTAGCTACCATTAGGAGTGGTCACCCTATTCTAAATGTCCCTTTCAGAGTTGGTTTGCACGCAAACACCATGGTAGTATAAGGCCTCGGTTTCAAAGGGGTGAGGTAATCCGGTTTGCTATGTTAAAGGGGAAGTCGGCTCTGTGTTAGCATTAGTGCATTTTCTAGAGGTGTATCATCGGAAGGTAGTCCCTTACCTTTCCATTGTTGGAATCCAATCTCCAATACGTGCCTTACGTTTTTGATTATAGAGCCTGGTATGTTGGAATGTGAGATGCAAGCATTTCAGCTATTTTATCTATTTACTTTAAACCTAGACACTATGATTATATCACTGGATTTTGATATAAAATGTTATGGTTATCGTAAGGTAAAAATCCATCCGTTTTTATGTGCGGTGTGGTCTTACGAGATACCCTTTGTTTGAAAGGTTTTCAATTGTGGAAATCAGTTTGGTTGTTACTTGTTATCGAGTTTACTCATGCTGGTTTACCAGACTGACCCGGGCGTTATTCCATATAATGCTCGGGTCAGACCGAGTATGTTTTCCCAGGTTTAGCTGGATACTTTGGAGTTGGAGAGGAGCTGGATGGTCAAGACGTATTCACGTATATTTTTCTTCTGCTATATTATAGAGTATATATGTTTGTCGATGTAAGGACAGGTTTCTATAACTGTCCAAATTTAGGATAAGTCTTGTGTACTATGATGTTATATGAATAAAGATGTTTCCTTTTTGTAAAGATCATTATTGTATTATATATTATTCGCTGCGTTGTGAGATTCTATGTTGTTTAGTTTTCTTCTATCTTCTACCTTCTTCTTTCACCCTAACAAATTGGTATTTCCTGCACTTGAATGTTCGACATGTGATACAGTGGACATATTAGTGTCGATTTTCGATGGTAAAAAATTTGGTTCGTTACATTTCTGGTGTTGGACATCTACTCATCCTATAATGCATTTTTGGGCTAACCAGTCTTGTCTGAGTTCAGAGCGGCTATAGCTCGAAGGTGTATGATTATGAAGTTCCCTATAGAGAATGGCATGGGGATTGTCCAGGGAGATCAGGTGGCTGGCCGTGAATGTTACGTTGTCGAGCTAAAGGAGGCAAGGTGACGAGAGAAAGAAAAGAACATGGAAGGGGCCCTCTACATTAAAGCTTTGGATGCATAGCAACTAAGGCCTGAACCTCGACTTAGGCAGCCCAATCGGTTCCATGATGATATGGACCGACGAAAAGAGCCAAAAGGTGTATGAGCAGCTCCGGCTGAGTTGACGGTCACTGTTCCAGTTATCCAAGACGATCCAAATCGGGTCCAGAAGGTCGGATCACAGCTTGGTGTAAGATGATGAAGGAGATGATTGGTTTTCTCCGGAGAAACCTGGATGTGTTTATTTGGACATACTTGGAAATGTATGGGATCTCGGGATAACGAGCCATGCATTAAACATAAATCCAAAATATGTTCCTATGAAACAGAAACGCCGCAGTTGGGTCCAGAGAGATATGCTATGCTCAAAGAAGAGGTGGATAAGTTGAAAGACAATGGCTTCATTCACGATGCCTTGTACCCGAAGTGGGTATCTAATCTTGTTTTGGTGAGGAAAGAGAATGGGAAGTGGAGAACATGCATCGATTATTCTGACCTGAATAAGGCATGCCCGAAGGATAGCTTCCCACTTTCGAGGATCGATCGGTTGGTGGATTCGACGCCTGGACATGAGCTACTATCATTCATGGTTGAGTGCTCTGGATACAACCAAATCCCGATGCATGTCTCGGGTTAGGAACACACCAACTTCATAACCGACCTCGGACTGTATTGCATTTGGTCATGCCCTTTGGATTAAAGAATGCAAGAGAAATTTACCAGATGCTCATGAACAGATGTTTGAAGACCAGATTGGACGCTCAATGGAAGTCTATATGGATGACATGCTCGTGAAGTCACGACGTTCAGTAAACCACATCGATGATCTGGCAGAGATGTTCGATGTCCTTTGGAAATGCGGGATGAAGCTCAATCCCTTGAAACGCTCTTCTAGCATTTTGTCAGGGAAATTCTTGGGCTTCATTGTTAACTCCCATGGAATTGAAGCCAACCCTAAAAAGATCGAGGCATTGAGAAAGATCAAAGCTTCGAAGACGATCAAGGAGATCCAAAGCTTGAATGGGAAGGTCATCGCCCTGAGTCGATTCATCTCCAAAGCCATAGACAAATGCAATGCTTTCTTCGATGACATTAAGAAAGGAAAAGGGAAATTTGAATGGAATCACGAGTGTAAAGACGCATTCCAATCTCTGGTGGATCACTTGGAGAGACCCCTCATCATCTCGAAACTATTGGATGACGAGGACCAGTTTATATACCTGGTAGTGTCGGTGCATGCTTTAAGTGCCGCACTCGTACGAGAAGAGTCCCGCATCAAGCGACTGGTCTATTATATCAGTAAGTGTTTGACGGTAGCAAAAAGAAATTACCCGAGGCTATAAAAGCTTGCATACTGCCTGTTGATCGCTTCGAGAAAGCTCTGCCCCACTTTCAAGCTCATTCTATCAAAGTTGTTACCGACCAGCCTTTGCAACAAGTCTTGCAACGACCTGAGACTTATAGAAGGCTATTGAAATGGAACATTGAATTGAGCGAATACGACATAACCTATCACCCTCGTAGAGCTATCTAGGGTCAAGCTTTGGCGGATTTCATAGCTGAATTCACTGCACAATATGATCCTTCGGAGAGCAGTGGTGAGAAAGATACTGGATGAAAGATGTACACAGATGGTACATCTAATGAATGATGCTCCGGTGCTATAGTTGTACTTGTCACTGCCAAAGAACATCTGATCTGTTACGCCTTGAAACTCGACTTTCCTACAACTAAAAATGAAGCTGAACATGAGGCTTTGATTACAGGACTCAATATTACCAAAGAACTGGGGATAAAGACCTTACACATTTTCTATTGACTCCCAGCTAATGGTTTGTCAAGTTCGAAAAGAGTTTCAAACAAAAGGAGCGAGACTAGCTCCCTATCTAAACAAGTATTTGAGCTACTCATTGACATTAAATATTACATGAACACTCGTATTCCTAAAAGGGATAATGAGGAGGCCGACTCACTTGCTAAATTGGCTAGTTTCGGAGATGCGCAGCTCATGGGCTTGGTTCCGGTGGAAATACTTTCAGCTTCGAGCATTGACCAAATGGATGTCGATTGGATCTTGGAGACTGAACCTAAAAGGGAGTCATGGATGTCTCTAATTCGGAAGTATGTGCAAAGAGGAATTGTTTCGGAGAGAAGGAATGAGTGACGAAAGCTTCTTCGATAAGCATCGAGATATATCTTGCAGGAAGGTGTACTTACATGAAGGGTTTCTCTATCCCCATGCTTCAGAGTGTCGTTCACGACGAGGCCAAGCAAGTCCTAAGAGAAGTTCACGAAGAGGCCTGTGGCGACTATACGGGGACAAACCCTGGCGAAGAAGATCCTCCGTTATGGGTACTACTAGCCAAATGTTAACCGAGACAAAGCTGATTACACTCGAAGATGTGACAAGTGCCGAAGTTTTGCTAAGATTCAAAGAGCCCCGCCAATGAAGATTACTAAAATGGTCAGTCCTTGGGTCACTGTTTGCAGTTTGGGGGATTGACATCATCGGCATGTTGTAAAGGTGGCGCGAAGTATGCCATTGTCGCAGTTGATTATTTCACTAATAGACCGAGGCCGAGCCGTTAGCCGTGATTACCATAAAGAAAGTAATCAATTTCGTAGTTCGGAATATCATCTGTCATTTTGGAGTTCCACAAGCAATTGTAACAATAACGAAACCCAATTCAATGGTACTGAATTTAAGGATTTCTACCACCGACATCGCATTGAGAAGAGATTTGCTGCGGTGGCACACCCTTAGGCAAATGGACAAGTAGAAGCCGTGAACAAGATTATCAAGTCCATTATTAAGAAACGATTGAAAAAGGCCAAGGGGAAGTAGGTCAACGAACTTCCATTAGTCCTTTGGGCTTATCGGACGACCCATAAGTCAACGATTGGTCATTCCCCATTCGCCCTAACCCATCGATCAATAGCTATGATTCCAGTTGAACTGGAGGTACCTTCTCATCAAGTGACTCGCTATAACCCATAGAAAAATGACCAACTTCTTTTGGAGTCCTTTGGTATGATGATGAGAAGCATGATGAAGCTGAGATAAGAGCAGCTGTGCACTGACACCAAATCACCCGATATTACAACGCTAAGGTCAGGAATCAGACTTTTCAAATCGGCGACTTGGTTCTCAAACAAATCTTCCTAAGCCCTCGGAACTTGGGCCCAAGTTGGGAAGGTCGGTACGTGATAGAGCAAAAGCTTGGAGATGACACTGTCAATCTGACAACGATAGAAGGGGTCTCACTACCGAGGGCATGGAATAACAAGCATTTACGACGCTATTTCACTTAGAAATAAATATGTAAATAATTGGCTAGAGCCATGTAATAAGACAGATTCTATCATTTCAGGCGTAGCTATCGCACCGGATCATCTAGATGATAATGAGATTGAACCAGAGGCTTTGAGACCTCGTAGGTCTATTTGTATCGTCAGACATGATACGAAGCAGCTTAGAAGGAAGACGGCGAAGTTAGTGAAGGTTCAATAGAGTGATAATGAAGGCGATTGCACTTGAGAGACCGAGGAGAGCATAAGGACAGCATACTCAGAGCTCTTTACTTGGTAAGATTTTCATATTTATCGCTTTTACTTTCACTTATGATATCATAAATTATACCATGGCATAATATCCTGCATGCTTAGATAGGCTTAGATACTTTCTTTTTCCTTTGTTACTATGTATGCATGTTTGATGTGTGATGGTTGCTTGTGCTTGTGTATGACTATTAGGCATGCGGGATGACCCTATTGACTTAATTATGGAATTTCGAGGGTGAAATTCCTAAAGAAGGGAGAATGTAAGGACCCATATTTTAATTATCGAAGGACAGTAGAATATTTATATTATTTTTATACGAGGTTGTATGATTCAATAATTTTGGGAAATGACCACTAGGGTCATTTCTTTTCCTTAGAATTTTTGTCGAATTTTTCTGTGACCATTTTAACCTTGCAAAATCTTGTATGGACTATAACGTTTGAGAGAAGCTAAGTTAGGGTCTGAAACTACTTCCACTGGATTCAAATGATGGTTTCCCTTTCCATAGAGTGGTCATATTAAAAAAATAGACTTACCATTTTCAAGTTATGGCTGTTTGAAGTTTCCTATGATTTTGAGCAGCATAAGTGGGTAATTATGATCATTAGTAACATTCCCCACGACCCATTTTGGGTTTAGAGCATATGGATGCTGATGGGACATCATCCCTATCATTTCACTATTCTAAAAATAGCTAGAAACCTCCATTAACTTCCATTAGCCAAAAAAATAACCCTAAAACACACTTTAATTAGTCAAATTTCGTCAATAAGAGGAGATTAGCGAGATTTTCGCTCGGGATTAGAGATTTGCTATTGAGAGAGCCTTGAAATCCATGCTTTTACTATTTACTTGGAGATTTGGATTTGGATTAAGGTGAGTGATTAGATCTCTTACTTACTAATTAGGCTATTTAGCACCCTAAATGATGTTTTAAAAACCATAAAAATGTTTTTAGACCATAATAAACTATATATGTGAATTTTGGATGATTTGGACTTAATTTGCAAAAACGTGTTTTATGGGTCCCTAATCATGTTCTTATGGATCCTAACTTTCACTTTAGATTTAGATCTCTTTAAAACGGTATATTTGGATGTTTGCCTATTACCATTGCTTATCTATGATGAATGTATGTTTACTCAATGTTTGCATGTTTGAAAACGCTGATCAAATGATGAATTAGATAAGTAGGAGTTTATGGTCAGTGATGACCCATAAAATATATCCCAAATTGGGCACGATCGATCTAAGGTAATAAGGAAGCCTCAAAAGGTCACACACCAAGTTTCAAGTCAATTGGACTTCATATGATCGAGTTATGGGTCTCCAAAGTATGGATCAGTGCAACTTCTATGGGTCGGTGCAACTTCCAAGGCTAAAGGTTGGTGTAACTTCCAAATTAGGTTCGGTACCTATCCGCAATTTTTGTCCCAAACTGGGTAAGACCGATATGGGGTGATAAGAAAGACCCTATAAGGCTACGTTTCAAATTTCAAGTAGATTGAAGTCTGTATGCTCAAGATATTGATGGATCGGTGATGACTATGGTAGAACGGGTCGGTGGTGGATTGGTTTGGGTTTGACTTCGGGTCACTTGGCCAAAACATGGGTCTGACTTGGGGAAATTTCAGGGGAAGGAAAATAGGCTAAGTCAAGGGTCGGTACCCTTGAGTTTTCTTGAAGAAAATCTTGGTTTTACTTGTGTTTAACTTCGGGCTAGAATTTCCAGAGTCTGATTTGAGTCAAATGGGTGATTACTTCAGGTCTAACTTCAAATCAACCCTAAAGTGGGTTTTTTGATGACCGTTTCGACGATTTTCAACGATGTTCGATGAGGACCACTCGTGAGTCGATGATGGGGGTTCCGTGATGGGAAGTGATGGCTTTGATGATGGATAGCTATACTATGAGAGGATGAGTAGGCAACGATGAGTCGAATTGAGGGCATTGTTGGAGGCAGGTTACGAGATGCACGATGACACTCTATGACTTACGATGGTTGTCTGGAGTAGTTCCCCACCGCGATGACTTCAGACGGAAGTTGAAAGAACAGTTCCGAGATGAGATCTACTATGGACGATGTATGCAAATGGATCGTTGATATTCATAGGTTTCGATATGTACTTGTAAAGTAGGGGTATGTGAGGACGCTCAATTGGGCTACGGGGTGTACTCTAGATCACACGATGTTTTGATCCAAGTACCCTGGGCTGCTACGGGGAGTGCAGTCTAGTCCTGGCATACCGAGTGGCATGGATTCGAGTGCCGAGAGACCGAGACATTGAGTAGTCCTTGGCTCTATGGGGGTGGTTATACGAGTATCATATATCCAATGCACTGAGTGAGTGAATGTGAGGATGGATGCTATGTTTGCTTTGATTGTTTTTATCACCTTAGGGATGTCACATGATGATATTACTGATGTAGATATCTAGACACCATTAGTACCTTGACATATAGTACATCCATGATGACTATCATAGAATAGCATATATCCTTTATATATGCTAACTCTATAGATGCAGGGACAGGTCAGGTATGATTTTCCATACCATTTGTCCTAGTTTATTGCCTTTATAGTATTTGAGATTTCTATCGCTCACACCAGACTATTGTCTGACCTGGAGTTTTATGCTTTGCTTTCGATTACTCTGGGTACTCTTAAATGAGTAAATTAGGGATATTAGGTCTAGTGAGCATGTGGAGTTGGACAGGTGGCAAGCATAAGAAATTCTCGTATTACTATATGTACTCATTTGCTATTCTGCTGCACGATACTATGGAGCTTGCTAGTGCTTTACTATTTATAGATAGTTTTATGGGTTATTATGTGATGTATAACTCTATTACCTATGTTGTTTACTGTATGGATCTATATACTATGATGTTGTGATTCATTCAGTCATTACTGTCTTGCCTTTTTTATATCTAAGATATTTATTATATTTTATTTGATGTGATGTGATATATACGACATTTTTTGTGTTGGTTATTTTCTTTACAACTTATAGATGATCGCCCCACATTGGACAAACACCGTTGTAGCACGCTATACATGTATATTGGGTGTCGACGGTGTAGAGCGGTCATCTCAGGAGTCATGGACGACTCCAATTCAGAATCATTTGCAAAGAGGAATCCTTCTAAAAAGAAGGAAAGAACGATGAAAGCTCCTTCGAAACGCTTCGAGATATATCATGCAGGAAGGAGTAGTATAAAGGAAGGATTTTTCTGTCCTCGTGCTTCGGTATGTCACTTACGACGATGGAAAGCGAGTCCTAAGGGAAGTTCATGAAGGGGCCTGTGGCGACTACATTAGAGGGCAAACCCTAGCGAAGAAGATCCTCCATTATGGGTACTACTGGCCGACTGTTAACCGAGACGTAGTTGATTGCACTCAAAGATGTGACAAGTGCCAGAGGTTTGCTAAGATTCCAAGAGCCACCCAACAGAGATTACTCAAATGGTCGGTCCTTGGCCGTTTCTAGTTTGGAGGATTGACATCATCGGCATGTTGCCGATATCTAAAGGTGGCGCAAAGTAAACCATCGTCGCAGTTGATTATTTCACTAAATGGGCTGAGGCAAAGTCATTAGCCACGATCACCATGAAGAAAGTAACCAATTTCGTAGTTTGGAATATCATTTGTCGTTTTGGATTTCCATGGGCAATCGTAACTGATAACAGAACCCAATTTGATATACTGAATTTAAGGATTCTGCCGCCGACGTCACATGGAGAAGAGATTAGTTACAATGGCATACCCTTAGGTGAATAGACAGGTAGAAGCTGTGAACAAGATTATCAAGTCCATTCTTAAGAAGCAATTGGAAAAGGCCAAGGACAAGTGGGTCGATGAACTTCCATTAGTACTTAGCGACTGGCCATTCCCCATTCGCCCTAGACCATGGATCAGAGGCTATGATTTCAGTTGTACTGGAGGTACCTTCTCATTGAGTGATTCACTACAACCCATGGATAAATGAGCAAATCCTTTTCGAGTCCCTTGATATGATCGATGAGAAGCAAGATGCAACTGAGATGAGAACAGCTGCGCACTAACACCAAGTCACACGAGATTACAACGCTAAGGTCGAGAATCAGATCTTTGAAATTGGCGACCTGGTTCTCAAACGAATGTTCCCAAGCCCTTGGAACTTGGGCCCAAGTTAGGAAGGTTCGTACGCGATAGAGCAAAAGCTTGGAAATGGCACTTTCAAGCTAGCAACAACATAAGGGATCTCACTCACGAGGGCATGGAAATAGCAAACACTTACGATGCTATTTCACTTAAAAAATAGTAAATAATCAGCTAGAGTCGTGTAATAAGATAGATTCTATCATTTCCCATCTTTTATGAAACAAAACGGCTTTTCCAGCCAAAGCCTCTGTCTTTCCAGTGTTTAAGAGTTGTGACTTGGCCGACTCGAATGAATCTGCATGTGAATAATGCAGTTGTGCAGGTACCCGGAGATAGGTGCTAACCAAATTTCTATGGTTCATGATCGGACTTTTGAAGTTCTTCTCGGTATTCGGAGATTGATACCAGCCAACTCTTGTCCTCAAATTGGGACAGAAGTACAAACTAAACGGACGTGACCCGACCACCCATCAACCAACTCTTACCCTCGGATTGGGGGCAAGAGTATAAAATCTAACCAGACGTGACATGGTCGTCCGTACGCTAACCCTTACCCTCAGATTGGGGGTAGGAGTATAAATCAAAGCTAACATGATACGACCGTTCACTCACTCAACTCTTGTCCTCTGATTGGGGGCAAGAATATAAACAAAAGTGGACGTGACAAGACCATCCAATCCTTAACATCTTGCTCGGAGTAGACAAAATGAAAGATCCATGCCCAGCATAAGGCAGGATCTAACTTAAGATCCTTCGATCGATGCCCGAAGTTAGGCGCGATTGAATATAAAACATCCTAGACGAGGATATACAAACTATAATTCTAAGTAGTTAACATAAACTAGTGCCCAGAGTTTGGCACGATCAAAAATTATTATCCTAGAAAAGGATACTTAAGTTGCTAATCCAAAGCGATTAATCTCAACAAACGCCCAGTGTTTAGCACTTCAACAATAACCTTATATTCTCCAGAGCAATAAAAGGCCGGTAAACTATATAATGAGCTAAGGACTTAGTCCAAAAATGATCATTAAAAGAAATAGATCGCAAATACACTGAATGGAAAACGTATTTCTTAAGTACTTAGAAAAATCCATACAAAGAGTTAACGAAATAACGACCTTTGTTATTCAGATGAAATTTGGAAAGCTAAGTACAAATTAACACTAGAGACAAAAAGCAAAAGCGGGGGCTGAACCCGCACAAATCCGATCGAAAACCAAAATAGACTATCATCATTGCAAATAAACCAAAAAGAGTCTGTATACACAAAATAAACCGACACTCACTTCTTCGGCTTCATTTTCCTTTGCTTCTTCTTGGCGCCAGGAGACACTTCACCTGAGCTTTCAACTTTCCTCTTCCCTCCTTTTCCTTCACCTCCTTTGCCCTTCGAATGTGATGTAAGTAGAGGGATGGTAGATTTACCCTGGGTGCTCCCACGTAGAGGGAGAGACGTTGGAGTGCTTTGTGAGGATCCCACAAGAGTACTTTGAGCACTCCTAGGGGGAGGAATATAGATTGGAGTGAAAATGGTATGACCTGGCAAAGCTATGGATAAAGGAATGGGGAAGTACTAGACCTTCTCCAGCTTGACCTCCATATTTGAAAGACGTTTGCGCTCAATATTGCTCAAGGTGTGACCCGGCAGGGGCTTAGAGACTTTGGTAATAACAACATCCTCATATATCTGAGTATCCTGGGTTCCACTAGTCCCTTCATCAAGAAAAGTGCCAATCATTTGCTCACCAAGACTGGGAGTCTCTTCAGCCAGAACGATAGGGATTGTGGTTGAGGCCGTAACGGTTACTGACTCCGTTGTAGACACTTGTTGCCTCGGCTGAGAGTCCTTAGCAGGAAACAGGACGATTGGAGGCTAACCTAAAACTTGAGAGACTGGCGACATTGATCGGCGACACGTTAACTCTTTGAAATACAGGAGAAGTCAACAAGACAACTTCTTCAATCAGGGGTTCCGTGTGCCTTGGAGTGCCGCCGGAGTTTCCCTCGGGAATGGGAAATAGAATATCAGGCCTATGAATCTGGGGCCTCTCTAGATCGCATCCAGGATCAAAGGTGGAATCGGGAGTAGCCTAGGATCCAAGTGTTTGGCTAGCAACTGCATCATAGGCCGTCGACCCGGAGCCTTCGCCCAAATCCTTCTGCATTATTGTGACTAGCTCCAGGTGAACGATAAGCCGACCATTTTTCAAATTCTGGGCTCGTCTCCTACCAAGACCTCTTTCTCCAGCTGCTCTAGAACCACTTCATTGCCCTTGAGAAAAGGCTTTTCTTCTTCAACTATCTACTCCCAAGCAAGGGCGAGGATTCTAGGATAATCGTCTTTGAACCACTCCGAGTTTTGGAATTTGATCACATTAGTGTTGTACTTGTTGAGTGGCGGTTCAAACTTTTCCATCATATGCTCTTCTACCTGCTTCTCTGCGGTCTCAACTTCCCTCTTGACCAGGGCATCCACATCTTTAACATGCTCGAGCTCTTTGTATCTCCCATCCTTAGCATTAAGCAGCTCGTCATAATAGTCCTGAGCTTATTGGAGGGCGTCATCAATTTCTTTTGTTTCACGCTCAAGTTTGGTTGTAAGCTCAGTCGCTTTCCTATTAGCAGCATCTCTCTCTAACACCAGGATATGGTTCTAATGATGCTCCCCTTAGATTTCATCAAGATGTTTGGTCTTATCAGCCTCGACTGCTTTGATGGCATCCTCGGCCTTCTTCTCAACATCAGCTTGAGATTTCCTTAGATTATCGACCTCCACATCGAGATTAGCCATGATTCTTTTGTTTTCAGCCTCGATGAGTTTTTGGCTTTCAATCTCTAACTGCCTTTCCCTTAAGACTTTGGAAAAAATTTCAGCTACCTTCGTCCATTCATTATACTGATTGTGAATGTCGATCACGCAATCGACAGTCATCTTTTGGATGTTGGCCGGGATTCTTTTTACGTTTGGCATGAACATAAGACCGTCGAAGCAAATGTTTGAAAATTCTTCCTTCAGTTTGTCCATTCAGGCGTTGGCCATAAGTTGTTGCTCTACTGTGATGTCTGGAGCTTCAGCGATCTGCTTATCGGGCCTACGGTGTGAAGCCCCAGAGCGACTCTTATAGTGTCGATGGTCGGATGATCGACTAGTATGAGATGGCGTCAAATGTTGTACAGGAATATAAGTCAGAGGTGGAGCATGAGAAGCACCACCCAGTGGATATCATCGTGACGATTGGGTTACCTGTTTGGACCTATAGGAGTGCATGATGTAGACCTAAAACAATGCTTAGAGGCGGAGTCATGTGAGGAGCGATCTCTGCCACAGCTGCTCCTATGTCGATTATCCGTACCATGGCTAGACCAATAGCCTGACCCAAAATCTTGACTACTCCCCTGATGGGAGGAGCTCAGACGATGCCTTTGTGATTGGGATGCGTATTTCTCCAAAGATTGGTATATATATTTCATCTTCTCCATGGATCCTGCAAAGAAAACGAGAACAAGTCAGGTTCGATGAGCAAGGACGCAAGACAAGTGCAATATAGTGCCGTGAAGTGCAGTGTGTAAGAGTGTCCTAGTGCCCCACCCCCGATGGACCGTGAGCAGGAGCTTTGCTTATGGGAGTGATCTCTTCTACACTGGTAGGGATGGCATCCTTATTGAAGTTAATAGGGGAACCGATGCCCTTGATGCTAATATTAACAACATGGAAAGAGCCAAATTCTATAGGGATCGGCCCTAGCTTAGAGAATGTATCTGTAGAAGGAAGGGATGGAGTTTTCTTCACATCTATACCAATGGAGGCTGAGTAGAACTCTGCGCCTTAGAAATCTTCACGATTAAGCTTTTCTATAGAGCGGGTTGTTGATCATCTATTGGGTTACTCAGTTGAAGGTTCGTGGCCCACCTCAATGTTACTTTGGCCAGCCTTGCCACTTTCACCAATAATTTCTCCTTCCTCGGTGTGTTCTTGTACTTGTTCAACATTCTCTTCAACTCCAATCCCAAGACTTAGGACTGGGGTCATGTCTGAATTAACCTCGCCTCCTCCGAGCAAGTTATCACCATTGTCATCATTGTCATCGTCGTCATCACTGGCGACCACTTGGACTATACCAGTACCGCGGTCCGCTTTTAACAAACTATGGGCAAGAAGATTATCATCTAACAAAAGTGTTCTAATTTCTCGATCTTCTGCCAGAATAGCCATAAGAGTGTTAACTGCATATGAAAGTGACGAGTTACTAGATCTTGCTGGAACATCTGGATAGTAAAACAAGGATATGAGTTAAGTCTGCATACCATAAGACAAATTCATACAATGTAAATGAAATGGCGCTTATGTCGGATAACCATCTACGAGCAAACCTTGGCAAACAGTGGATATAGAACCACTCGCTCTTGAAGTAGCTCAACTTGTTCCAGGTGTCGGAGACTACTCTATAACCCCTGATCGGTTCCAGGTAGGTTAAAGTTGGATTTTCATTTCGACTCTTGAAACTATAAATGTGTCAAATGTCCCTGTCATTGGGCGCTCGGTGTAAGTGTTCGGTGAAAACATGTATGTGCCGAGGAGGAAAGTGTAACTGTTCAGATGAAGTTTCATCGGAGCCAATCGCATGAAATTCAGAACTCGACGGATAAACTAATTGAACGATAGGACGCGGCCCACCAAGCACATGCATATATTATAGGCTATATAATCCTCCGAGGGATTGTGAACACTTTGATCGTGATGCGGACTAGGATGTCATCAAATAGGCAATATAATTCTTCGTCAATCTTGGAGGCCACAGAACCAACAAGATCATCTATGATTGTGGCATCTTCGAGGGTGTCAGGTGCGGGACCTGCTTCTGACCCACCTACTGGTTCAACTGGATTCTTTGGAATTTGCTGTTCTACTTGTGGAATTTTTTGTTGTTGTACATTCTTTACCGGAGTTTGCTGTGCATGTGGAGTCATAGTTGAACTCGACTCGGCATCGGATTTAACATATCTTGAAGTGGATGAACCTGTGGCTTGAGCAACAAGACGTTTGGAACATCTCTGATCCAATTCTATAAAATACTCGATAGATGATCAACATTAGATTAATTACAAGCTATGCGCCCCATGCTAAAGTGGATCCTCGTGCAATGTCGTGCAGTTTAGATTTCCAATATTATTTAGTTGGTCGCTTTAATCTTTGGATATCATCCGAAGTTTTGTTGACCGTCTCATCGGATTACATGTTAACGACTACACATTGGATAAGCGTTGGAATTCGAGAAGCAACGCTTGGCTTGTGAAATTTCTTGTCAACAAGGCCTAAATGCAAGAAAATTTGGAAGCTGAAAAGCCACTAAGGGTTAGAGTTGTACCGACCCAAACCCTTAGTGGATCTCCTCTCCAGATCCCAAGCGTCACTTTCCCGCTCCTATGTCGCCACCCACGTGAAGGCTGTTAATGTCAATCCCTTCAACACCCAAGTCCGATACCACTCGTGCATCTTTCCAGGCCATAAATTACCAAGGATTCAAGGCTTGGCTTTTAGGATCGGGTATGGATACGAAATGGAGTTGTGGGTTCAAGTCAATGCTTTGGGTTCGGTCGAAGTGCGATAAGCAGTGTCAATGGCAAGCGGTGATAGGCGTTGAGGGTCCTAGGTTCGGGTGGAGACGCAAGTTTGACTTGAAGGTTGAAAACTTGTTACTGGTGGGAGCTCAAGCTCTAGATCGGCTGAGTAAAGCAAGTGAAGAAGATAAATGAAAGGGGATTGGGTTTTATAACCCTTGGACCCGTATGTTTCGACCATGAAACTTGGAAAATCGCCTAAGTCTGGAGTCGGTACCGACCCTAGAGCTATGGGTCGGTACCGAATCTTAAAAATAATAATAATAAGATATATATACACTTATATATATATATATGTCTATGTAAACACTCCTTCCCACTCAAGAACGTGCACATGAGTACGTGATTGTGTGCATATCCAGAGAACCCTTAACGACTAGAGTCGAAGGATATCGAAATTAAACTTGAATAATCCATGGAACGGATCAGTTTAAAACTATCATGTTCGGAATGGAAGATTATGAGATCATACTCCAAATTTATAACCCTGGATACTGTTGAAGCATCACGACAAATAGCTATGGGTATAACTTTTCACACAAATGATTCGCAATAAGGGTAACGACCATTCGAAATAGAGTGGAGTCCTTCGCAGCAATCCCAACTTGTCTCGATTCAAAGCACATCACATTTGAAATGAGATGTACTTTGGGGGGCAAGTGTTATCCAGCATTTTGACCAGGCAATATTCGGAGAGATTGGATGAGTCGAACTTGGAGCTATCAAGGTAGGAAGCCCAGAGAGATAGCCTCAAAGTTCCAAAACCAAACACAAAAAGTCATAAGGACAAAGCCAAACCAACCCAAGCTAAAAGGAAGATGGAACCACCTAAGTTAGGGGTCGGTACCGACCTCACCCTACGGTTCAGCACCGACCCATATTTCCTTCCTCAATGGTGCTCAATTTCTGCTTGCATGTATAACTTGATGCCAAAAGCCTATCCCAAATGTTGTTTTGATTTTTCAATGTAATTCTCCGTCAATCTCCACGAACACTTGAAGTTGCAACTCTATTCTTCCACAACTCCGTTATTTGGACTCGGAAACAAGCTGATATTGGTGCAAACAACTATGGAATCATGAATCTAAACACAAGATAAGCCAAGATGAAGAGTTGAAGGCAGCCAATTTGGAAATATTATAGGTCTTAATCATGTACCGACCCATAGTTGAAGTCTGTTCCGACCCCTACCTTTGGAGTTGTACCGACCCATCCAACCTAATGATGTGGCATCCATATTTCATGGAGAATTGGTCTTAATCATGGATAATGGTCATTAGATATTTTGTACGAGATTTTAGGTCTCTACCTCTATAAATAGGAAGCTAGGGCTCATTTTTAGGATATTTTGGCTCTAGTTTTACTCTGTATTCTTATAATTCTGAAATTCTAAGTATCAGAGTTGTACCGACCTCTAAAAACTTCCGCCTCTAAGTCAGAATATAAGCAATAAAATTATAAAGTGTACGTGGGCTTTGATTTGCCGCACCACTATAAATTGTTGTGTTCACTACTAGAAAAGGCTAATATTCCGACAGAGCCTAGCGACGGCTTCCGACGGTATCCGATGGGCCGTCGGCGGCCGTCAGAAGCCGTCGGAAATTCACGAATATTATTTCAGGCCGAAGCCTTTCTTCCTCATTTCCTACTCGATTTTCTTCCTCCATTAATCCCCAAATCTCCCCTCCAAGCTTCCAATCAGCAATTTCGAGCTTTCGGATCCTCCCCGGCTGCGTAACCAACGTCTATTGCTCTCTAAATAAGGTATAATCTCATATTTTCGCCAAAAAAACTAATTTTTGCCCTAAATCTAGATTATCATAAGTTGATAAATTATGGCTAATTAGTGATTGCAATTGTTTCCACTAGCGTAATAATGGTTTATAACATCTCATGGTATACCCATTTCATATGTTATCGTGAAATTGTAAATAGTATGTATAATTTATGATTGTGTGTGTATATGTAAACCATTGTATATGCGTTGTTTCTACCATTGTATTGTGTTAATTGGAACAAGACATGAGTCGTATAACATCTTGACTTGTGCAATAATAATGAATGCACGAGTCTAAAAGAAATTTGACTGTATTGGAAAATGGCAACAATACTAAAGCAGCCTTATTCGATGAAATATGCGGAACAAATGTAGTAAATTAATAATTTTTTGAAATGTATAAAATTAGTAAATATATATTCTTTTTTATAAAATACTTTTTTTTACGTCCCTTAGAGAGTTTTAGGCCCCGTCCGACGGGTGTTGTACATGATCGTTATATAAATAGTCGTTTTTGTCACAAAACGACCATTTATATTAATCGGGTACAATGCTTGTTGGATTTGTCCCTATATCGGACAAGTTATAAACACAGTAAACAATTACATTTCGTACATTATTTCATTTCAAACAATTCATAAAATTTCGCCGTCACTTTTCTTTTTTATTTCCTGCGTACACGCATTTGTGTACAATATAGGAAACAAAAGGGAAGTGCTGCCGAAATTTTGTTGAATCGTTTAAAACGAAATAATGTACGAAATGTAAGTGTTTACTGTGTTTGTAATGGGAAGTAGGATGACTGACCAGGAAAAAAAGATAACCATAAATCAACACTTCTATATTGTATTCTTAAGTGGGGTAAAATTGACGCGTATAAGTTTTTGTATCGATACATTCGAAAATAAAATGTGAATTTGTAATATGACCAAAATTTATTTTTGAATTTGTGACATATTTTTTCAAATAGGAAAAATGACCGATTATTTTGTTGATCGGAGGAGATGGAAGTATCAAAGAAGGGGGTTGAGAGGCTCAATAAAAGATGATTTTTATAATGGTATAAACGTATTTGTTGAATTTGCTTTAAGTAAAAACGGAAACGATGTAGAAATTCGTTGTCCGTGTAGTAGGTGTAGACATTTGAAGTATTTGTTACCCGATATTGTGAAAGTCCATTTGCGCAAAAACGGTTTCGTGCCGGAGTATTATGTTTGGGATCATCATGGGGAAGTTGTAGCAAATACTTCTATAGAGTCAGAATTAGGCATTGCTGGTAATGAAATTGTTATGATGAACCGTATAGAAAATATGGTCGAAGATGCAGCACGATCAATGTTCCCTACGGTTGAAGTTGACGATGATGATGAAAATGTTGAAGAACCAAATATTAAAGCAATTTTCTTTATGATTTACTGGATGCTACTAAGAAACATCTTTGGGATGGTTGTAAAAGCGACACCTAGCTATCTGTAACCGCAGAATACATTGCAATGAAGTCAAAATACAACATCACCAAAGCCGGATTTACAGCCGTTGTACAAGCTGCAAAAAAACATATGCCACTTGATAATCTAATGTGTGAAAATCACTATGAAGTTAAAAAACTTATGTCGGCTTTTGGTTTACCTTATCAAAAAATAGATACATGTTTAAATGGCTGCATGTTGTTTTGGAAAGAAGACAAATCTTAGGAATTGTAAAATATATAATCAGGAAAGATACAAACCAAGAAAAAAGAAGGGAAATGAAGTTTCGTACAAGCGTATGCATTACTTACCCATCACTCCTAGGTTTCAAAGATTATACACATCTTCTGTAACTACATCTCATATGAGATGACATAGTGTGAGAACGGAGGAAGAGGGTGCGTTGACACATCCAGCCGATGGAGAAGCATGGAAGCATTTCGATAAAACTTATCTCAATTTTGCAGCGGAGAGTCGTAATGTTAGATTTGAAATATGTACGGATGGTGTTTCACCATTTTCTCAATTTGGTGCTAAATATTCATCTTGGCCCATTATCATCACACCTTATAATTTACCTCCGGGGATGCGTATGAAAACACAATATAAGTTTCTTACTGTTGTCGTTCCTGGCCCCGATGATCCGACACAAGAAATCGATGTTTATTTACAACCGTTGATTGAGGAGTTAAAAACACCGTGGAATGAAGGAGTAGAAACAAAGGAAGTTTCAAAGAAAAAAAATTCGTATGTTTGCTTCTTTGTTATGGACTATAAGTGATTTTTCTGTCTATGCAATGATTTTAGGATGGAGTACATCTAGTCGTCTAGCATGTCCATATTGCATGGAAGAAACACGGGCGTTTTCTTTACCAAATGGTAAGAAAATTTAATGGTTTGACTGTCATCGATGTTTTCTCCATGTCAATCATCCCTTCAGAGGAGACAAGAAATGTTTTTTTAGCAAATAGAGTAGAAACCAGACAACCACCTACAATATGGTCAAGTGAAGACATATACGAACTTGTAAGGGACTATCCAAAGATATATGAAACTGGAGTGCAAACAGAAATTGAAGGCAAATCGACTATTCATAATTGATGCAAACAGAGTATATTTTGGGAGTTGCCGTATTGGAAACATCTTCTGCTTCGTCATAATATTGATGTGACGTACAATGAGAAAAATGTCTTTGATAATGTTTTTAACACAATTTTAAATGTCAAGGGGAAGACTAAGGACGATTTGAAATCAAGACGCGATATACAAGAATTACGCAAACGTCCTGAGCTTCATATGAAACCAAACGACAGTAGAAAACCCAAAGCATGTTATGAGTTAGATAATAATCAAGTTAAAGTTGTGTTAAAATGGGTGGAAGGGTTAAGATTTCCTGATGGGATTTCATCAAATCTTCGTAGATGTGTTGACTTTAAAAACGGTAGATTGAGCGGAATGAAAAGCCACGTCTATCACATAATGATGAAAAATTTATTACCCGTTCTATTCAAAGAACCATTGCCGTTAAAAGTTTGGAAGGTAGTAACGGAGCTTAATCTGTTTTACAAAGAGCTTTGTTCGACTACTTTAAAAGTGCAACGTTTAGTAAACTTGAAGTAGATATTCCTATATTGCTCTGCAAATTGGAGAAAATATTTCCGTCAGGTTTTTTTAATGTAATGAAACATTTACCTGTTCATCTCTCATCTGAAGTATGACTTCGAGGTCCTGTGCAATATGAATGGATGTATCCATTTGAGAGGTATGTAATATGTTACCTATTAATTTAATTACATTCGGAAGTTAAAGTTAATGTAAATTAATTTTGCATAAATACTTGAATCATCTGAAGAAAAAAGTAAGGCAAAAAACACGAGTTGAAGGTTCGATATGTAAATCTTACATCGAAGAAGAAGCTTCGTTCTTTTTCTCTCACTATTTCAGTGATCATGTGAACATATCATTTGAAAGTGTTTCTCGTAATGACGAAGGCGATGAACAAGAGTCCTTTGAAACAATGTTATTTATTTTTAGACAACATGGTCGACCTTTTGGGAAATGTATAGAAGTATGGTTAGACGATAGTGATTTTCATGTAGCACACACTTATATTCTTCTAAATTGTGCTGAGGTTGCACCATTTGTTAGGTAACCTGAAATAATAATTTATGATTTATTCATTTCCATAATGCATGCGCGTGTAGAATTTAATGAAATATTTTATTCATATATGCAGTATTTATGAAAGTGAACATCTGCACGGAGATCTTAGTAAAGAATTTTCTGATTGGTTTTCAAAGTACGTTTATGAACCGACAAATTGTGTGGTTGACGAAGGTTTGAAACATCTTGCGTTGGGACCAAAAAGAAATGTCAAGACATATCCAATATATTTCGTCAATGGATATAAATTTAACATCAAAGAATATGGTGCAGAAAAATTAACTAATAATACAGGTGTATTTGTTAAAGGTAGTGATGATCTAGAAAATCACATAAATGATTTTTATGGCGTTTTAACACAAATTTTGCAACTGACATATTTCTCACGACCCGCGGAGGAGGTGTTTCTGTTTAGATGCAATTGGTTTAGCAATGTTCCAGGTTTTGGAATTAATGTGCACAAGGATTATAATCTTATCGAAATAAAGCACACATCGCATTATTACAAGTACAATCCTTTTGTACTAGACAAACAAGCATTGCAAATTTATTACGCTCCCTATCCGTCTCTAAAAAGGGATAAAGCAGATTGGTCGACAGTTTTTAAAACAAAGGCCAGATTTACGTTTGATGGGAAGAATATTCCAAACGAACAAGCTTACCAGGCAGATCTTGAGAAAAGCAACGAAATAATAATTACAGACGATCGTATGGCTTTTGGACCTCTGGACGATGAATCAAACATTTTGGTAGAAGCGTTCGAGGGTATGGAGGAAAATAACGTAGAATATGAGACCGAATCTAAATCAGAAGACGATGATGATTGATGTAAATGATGAGCTTTATTTTGGTAGTTATGCAATTATGCAATTGGTGTAATTGATGAGATTATGCAGTTGATGTAATTATGCAGTTGATGTAACTATGTTGAATTCTTGGTGTATTACGAAATTGATGTAATTGATGAGATTTATTTTGCTAGTTATGTAATTTATGTCATTTATGAAACCGAATATGTTTATCGTTATTTACATTTTTTATGGCATTTCCATTTCCGTCATTTATTTAGCAATTTATGTTAAAAATGCAACGTATTTTGCTTATCGTCGGAATATGAGACCCAATCTGAATCAGGTATACTTTGCACTTTATGTACTTTATATCATTTATTTCATTTAACTATAAAATATATTTCATTATCATGTTATTGTTCTCTTTTAAAATGATGTGTTTGTGACAAGTATATATCATGTCATCCAGAAGGAGGAGTTCTTCCCACTCTTCAGAAGGCGATGGCAGCGGTCCATCGCAACCGCCACAGCGACCTGTCATGACTCTAGTACCTAGAGCCGAGGGGTAAGTATTAAAATTTTTTCAGCATTTTAAATATTTTATGTACGATATACTAATCTGTATCATATTTAACACAGGGGGTTTGAGCTACAACCATCAGCTGTAGTTCTATCGGTTTCGAGGGAGGCGTACAAGAGTAGGATGTCGGCTTGTTGGCCAAAGTGGGATAACATCCCTCCCTACATCCTCGAGTGTATTTGGCAGGATTTCATTGTAAGCATAATCTTCTGTTTTCCATTCTTAATTTGTATTTGTTGCTTATTTATTGTTCACCTTTTATTGTTTAATTTTTGGTTGCTTGTTTATCATGAAACACAGACCGCCATGGACATACAGTCAGATGACCTGCAGCTAGTACGACATTACTGGATGCAGAAGATGGGGAAGAACTATAGGGATTCCATGTCGACAGTAAAGCATAAAGGGCAGAAGCCAAACTGGATGGGGATGAGTGTAAGGGAAGGGTGGCTGAAACACTGGGATAGTGACGAGGCGAAGGTAATTGTATTAAAAATTTATTAATTATTTGATTGATACATAAATACCAAAAAATATTTGATCGGTAAATAATATATTAAATTTAAATGTACAGGCAAAGTCGGAAAGAAACTCTGCAAATAGGAACAAAAATCCCGTCACTCATCGATGAGGGTCGAAGTCGTTTCAGCAGTATCGCCAGGAGTTGGTAAATTTAATAAATGCGAATTGTAAATAGTTATTGTGCTATATAATTTTGAATATACAATAACAGTATATAATAATCAATTTCAGGAAGTTGAGGCGCAGGGTCCTGTGTCATATATGGATGTGTTTACCCGTACGCATGCCGTCGAGCATGTAAATCCGGACGGGACAGTTTCATATACATGACACGACGATAAATATAGAAAGAGCCATGTAAGCATATTTTAGTTTATGTACTATTAGTAATTGTTTTAATTGTTAAATTATAATGAAATAAGATATCGTGATATTAATTTTAACTGCATTTTTATTTGTTCATGCAGGTAAGGTTTATGGAACAACGCCAGAAACTCCTGGAGGATACCAGTCGAGAGCAGCTCACGACGGATGAGGAGGACATTATTTTTGAGGCAGTCATGGATCCACCGTCACAGAACAGGCGCTAGGGCTTTGGCAATTAAGTGGTAATGAATAATATATTAAGATATAACAATTTAATAATCTTTTAATTTTTGGTGCATCGCTTTAGTTTCAGTCGTAAGTTTATAGATATAACAATTAACACATTATGTTGTAATTTTGATAGTAAGATTATAGACAAAACTAAATAACTATTGCAGGCTAGCAGGCAGAGGCGAGCTAGCCAACCGACCAGAGCTGATATCGATCTAGCAGAGATCGAAGAGTTGAGAGCTAGGGTAGCGCAATTGGAAGATCAGAACCGTCGCCAGACCATCGAGATGACACGGCTGCTGGATCAGCTATTGTTGAGTACATGCAGCAATATGGTGGCCGCTTTCCATCTTCTGCTGGTTCGGGAGGTTCTAGAGCTGATTGACTGGATTGATAGGTATGTTTTTTTTTGTTTTGTAAGTTTGGATGATACATTGAGTTGGTGGATTTGGATTTGAACTGTTATGTATATTGTTTGATGATACACTTGGTGGTAATGATTCTGACATTTGGGAGTTGATTGTGAGGGGTTGGTGAAGCACTGATGTATATATTGTACGATTAGATGTATGAGAATTATGGTAGTGAAGTTTGGTTTGATTTTATATGAATTGGGTTGGATTTTATATGAATTGGTTTTGATTTATGTTTTTTATATATTTGATTATCTTTTTATGGTTTGATTTCATGTTGGATATCTGAGTTGGGTGAAAGATATTTTATTTATGAATTATGGATGGAAGGCCAAATCGTAGTTGAAATGCAGAATTTTTTTTGCAGGTTTTCCGACAGCTTCCGATAGCCTGTATGTCAAATTTTACCGACACGTTCCGACGGCTATAGACGGTGAAATTCCGATTGCTTTCGACGGCTTTCGGTAACAAACGTAACCGTCTACGTGTCTTCCGACGGCCGTCGAAAGCTGTGGGTAGCCGTTGGAAATATAGTCGACGGCCGCTGTCGGGAGCCGTCGGAAAATCTGTTTACCGACGACTAATTTGCGGCGGCATTTTCCGACGGCTCTCGACGGCTTTCAATGGCCGCCGACGGTCCGGAGCCGTCGGAAAATGCTTTGTTTCTTGTAGTGGTTCTCTTTTCTTCTCATTTTTCATTGAATATTCCTCGTTTTTATTCTCTATACATATTTCTGGGCATTTGTCCCATTTTTGGTTCAAACAATATTATGGTTGTTTTTCTCTCCTATGAGGAGAGAAATAGGCGATTCGACTCAAATCTCATGGGATCCCGTATACCCTCTAACGTATGCCTGAAACCGTGCTCATGTTATCAAATTCTCTGTCAATCCAATACAACCATACCGGGATTCAGAAATTTAGGGATGCAGATGAAATCGTGTCTCAACTTTTCATTCTTCTATGTCAATTCCTTACCATTTCGACATTGATTAGGGGATACAGTAACTTACGAAGCTGATTTTCAAAGTGTATTAGTGGCGTTCTGATCTTACCTACATATCATATGCCGATTTGCAGTTCTAATACATGATTTTGGGTAAGTTTCCTCAATTAACTATGGATTTTGGGATTTGGCGCTTGTAGGATCTATCAATTTAAGCCCATAGAGATCCAAAGGTACGTATTCAGGCGTAGTTTTTTTATGATAGGCACAAAACTACCAATCTATAGTGCTTTATGATTTAAATTATTGTTATGGCATCTAGAATTCATAGTTTAAATCTGTGATATATGAGATGATGTTCAGATTCAACACATGGGATCTGCTATTTATATTTAGTTTCTTTCATATCCCTATGTCTATTTGGAATCAAAATAGAAAATTGTGTGTTTTGGAAATTGCTCCATCTTCAGATTGATGGGTATTCGCTCTCGAGCTTAAATCCCAAAATCAGCATGATTATATCAAGACTAATTTCATAAAATCGCAGGGAAGCCAGAGTTATGTGTGGTGGTGAGATTGTATGTGCAGTTCTGCAAAGTGCAATTCTTGATGATGATATTAGTTCTGTATTTGGCTTTGACATTACCAACGATTAATACTCAAATAGGGTATGATTGGGGTTTGCGTACCCATTTTGTAAATTTCGATCACAACCCAGTTCATGGAGGAGTAGTCAAGCATATGGGGGTTGTCGGATCTGCTATAGTGATAGGCGGTTATGAAGACTTACAGACGTAAAAAGCACATGAGGCAGTTCACTTTTTTTTCAATTATAGTTTGCTTTCTGAAATTTGAAGGAGAATGTAATCAGAAGGCCCGCATACTGTCACTACTGGGTCGAGGTTACAAGGAATTGTTTTGGGATAGCATGTGCAGTAAAAAGAAAAGTATAATTGGATATAAGGAGGTTATATTTGATGAAATTAGAAGTATAAATATTTTGTTCTTAAGTAGATTTGTAGCCTTGTTTGCTTTGGCTACTGTGTGTTTTACTTCGTAATCTAGTTATGTTAAAGCAATAAAAGGAACCCATTTTCAAATTATATATATATATATATATATATATATATATATATAATATAATATAATGGATATACATGTGTGTTTCTAAATATATAACTCTTACTATTACTAATATATAATATAATAGACAAAATTCAAACAAAAACCATAAACGTGGGCTTTTATTTCATGGATTCGAATGCATACAATTGTTATTCAAATATAAGAATCCACATCTTTCCCATTATAACATTATCCACTAAGAAATGTCAGCATCAAATCCCTTCTATCTGTATAAAGTAATTATAAACACTTATTGGATTTCATAGCAAAATTAGTTGTTTAAAATTACTTTAGTGAGGAATTTGTTTACATGAGGTTTCAGGTTTTTATTTCGATTCAAATTCTACAGCTACCAATATATGATACGCAGTAAGCTCCTGATTAAATTCGACTCGAATCTTACGAATAATAAGGTCTTTCACTATTAACTTAAAATGAGATTTTTGATATTGTTCCTTATGTTTCTGGAAGTTGGACTGGAAACCACCACACATAACAATAATGACTTCGTCTTAAATGTTTTTGACATGGTCTTGTTTTTTGTTTAACCTTTAAAATAATAGCTTTATATGTTGATTTATAGGACAAGATTAATGTGAATCTGTGCTACACACTAGGGTTATAGCTATAAGTTGTTTTTTGCAACTATCGTTAAAAGTTCATATTTTCTTTTGGAGTACTATGATGTATTCGAACCTATTTTTTTTATATGGTTTATAGTCAACGACGGTGCATAGAGTTTAAAAGATCAGTTAAAACAAAGTATAACTATGCACCAGAAGTATACATTCCAATGTAAAAATATACATAGTGAAACGGTTCATCTAAAGTTTTGGGGATTGTGTGAGTCCTACATTTAACAAACACATTTGCAGCAATGACATTAAATTCTATAACATTCCCCAATTCGAGGACCAAAACTAAACGCTACAGATGCTGCAGTCATCTATAATATTAATTTGTGATAAAATGTGGTCATGTTAATAGTATCAATAACACAGGAGCACATGAATATGAAAATTTTCAAACATGATTATAAGATATAATTTTCCATTACATTAGATAATTTTCATATTCATTACATTATCCCAAACGTTGCCCAAGTTTAGATAAAATATAATTATTATAAAATACTTCAAAAGCGATGTATGAAGATGACCCCTTAGTTGATCAGAGTAATTACTAGACATATAATATAACATTACATAAATTCCAACAAAATAAAACTTTAATACAGTGGATATTAAATAGATAAACATCTACATAGCTATCTTTGCCTCCTGTACGTCTCCGGAAGCTTTATTCACCACAACCTAAAGACTTGAAAACCTTACTCTCAAACTACTCAAATGAGCACACGAGAGTTAAAAGGAGAAAATAGAAATTCGGGTTAGACAATTAGTCTGGTGTGAATAATAACATGCCATCTCGGTTAATAGATATATAGTGAGACCATGCCACTGAGCGGAATGTGTTTTCCCTTACTAGTATCCTCTAAATATATCTTTTATAAATCATGCATCTGCAATCGTAATGGTCAAACTAAACAATATAAACAATCATATGCATGCTGCTACATAGGTAATCGTAACCAATATGTCTAAATTAATGGACTATCTGTCCCAACATCGTATTTTTATTAAGGTGACTACTATTAACAAGGAAACTTGTCAACACCCCAAAACAGAGTCTAAAGTGTAGATGTCTCTTTAGAAACCCCTTTTTGATCAGATAAAGTTAGTTAAAACCTTATTATTCCCTTGAAACCACCTTTCGAAATAGGTTGATTCGGTTGAAACTTCTTCATGTTTAACCTTTCGACTCAGTCAAAAGGCTTGATTCCCTTGGTTATACTTTTTCAATTGATTAAGTCAAAATTCCTCCTTATTCGACCTTTCGAAATGGTCGAAACACCTGTATCCCTTCCTATCAATCTTTCCAAACTAATTGAAATGGTTTAATTATCCCCTTTCGAAATCTCCTTTCGAAGTAGTTGGGAAAACTCAAGGGTTGGACCTAGGATATGAAGTGGATGGAAAGGTTCCGACTTCGTCGAAAGCTTGCCTTTTGATGGCTTGGGTTAGGACCTATAGATCTATGGATTTTAGCTTAGCTAAAGGTTTCGACTCATGCAAAAGGTGACCTTTTGACCAAATCAACGTAAACAGATCATGAATTGAATCCAATAGTATGTAAAACAAGCTTCATATCCAAAAATTCCAATATCTTTCTTTGATTAAACTCAAGTAGTACAAATTATTAAATCCCCAATCTAATTTTTAGAATTAGGGTTTACAATTTTAAGAAAGTACGAGAATGAAGTGAATGAATTCAGATCCCCTAAACTAGACCCCTAGGGTCTTATTTATAGGTGTGGGTTGGCATCTTTCAAATCAATCCTTTCGACTAGGTCGAAAGGCGGCCTTGGAGACCTTTCTTTGCCGTTCACATTAAGGCATCCTTCCGCATTCCTTCCAATAGACTTGAATGCTTTCGACTTCATCGAAAGGGGTAGGTATGCTTCTCTACCTTGTATTGCTATGTTGTTGCAGGTAAGAAGAGGCATGAGCTTTCGACTTTGTTAATAGGTAGATCTTTGGGGTTTCGAAGGTGTTGAAATGCTGAGGGTTTTAAAGCGGAAGGTACCTTTTGAAGACATACTGGCTGATTGATGCAGATCCCCTTCTTCTGGTATAGGATATTGTCATATTGAACTTTAGCAAGCATTTCTTTCTTAGTTGTGTAAGGTTTCGACCGGTTCGAAAGGCTTAGTAATGCTTTGGAAGGGGTTGCTCTAACAAAATATTTTTCTATGGAATGTGAATAAAGGCAAAACCTTTAGTTTCGAAGGGTTTGGCGTGCATGTGGGTGTTTGTAATTTGCTTCCTTCGAATGGCGTCCTCAACTTATTCGAAACGTCTTCATGCAAGCGGAAGCATCTGTTTCGAAAGGGTTCTTTCATCCTCTTTCGACCCCTTCGAAGGCTTATAGCACACTTAATCTTTGTTGTGGCATCCCTTCGACTCCTTCGAAAGGCATTGTTGATGTTATCATCTTTTTTAAATTCTTCTCTTCTACTCTCCTTGGTTTCGACAAGGTTGAAGTGAGAATTGGCGGTAACACTTGCTCCCCCGCGAAGGGATGCTCTTGACTTTCCAAGTTAACCATTTCAAAACCCACAAAGTTTCCCGCCTTTTGATATTCCCAGATTGATCTTGATTGTTCTTTTAAATATGATCAGAGGTCCTTCTTTGCACATGTTGCTTTTATAAATCGCGCCTTTTTCTTCTCCTTTTCATTTACCTGCTGTTGAAAGCTCACAGCAAAAATAAAAAATTACAAACTCCTTTTAAATCCTTATTTTTGTTCAACACAATTTCAGATCTAAGGTATGCGCTTGTTTTTTCACCCCCCAAAATTAATTTATCGCATTCGACTTCAATTTCAAATTTTTTAGGTTTTAACCTGTATTTCTGTTTTGAGCTCAAATAGGCGATTTGAGTTTTCATTTGTATGAAATTATTCTTGGATTCGAATTATGATGTTAATTTTTGAGTTAGAATTCAAATTCAATTTGATTTGGGGACTGTTCGTTATTACCGCATATGAACCCATGCTTAAACTTCGTTGCGCTTAATTCAATTTTTTTTAAAAGCTTGAATTTGGGGTTTTATTGTTGTTGGGCGTAAATTCGCGCTCGAATCAATTGAATTGTTAATATTTTGGAGTATCGGATTAAAATTGAATTGGGGAAGAAGACACTGTTTCAGTGGCTTCAAAGAGAAGGCTAAGTTTAAGTTGACTTTTCAACCCTTTTGAAATGGGATTGAGGCGGTCAATTTCCTTTTACTATTTTGACCTCTTTCGAAGGGGTCGAAAGGAGTTCATGTGTTCACCTTTAACTGAACTTCTTCGAAGGAGTTGATGTAACCGATAAAGAGCGTACTTCTTCTAAAGTAAGAGTATGTTTTGACACTCTTCTGATACCCTTTGCGGAAGTCGCCTTAAGGTGTCACATAGTACATACTTTCGAAAATCCAACTTCCATTTTAAAGGATTCGAAACTTAATGTATATAAAAGTGAATTTAATTTGCCATTTAAATCAATTCTAATTTTAATTTACTTTAGAAAATGTTGAGAGTTAACAATTCACTCTTCCCACCATGAATTGGATTGAAGAAAACATACTTTATTTAAGTTGGAAATCGAACCAAACCTTTCGACTTGATCGAAACCTACTATATCGAATAAAGTTTGGTTTGGAATGCTTTCAAAACCATACAACCCTTTTCAACTTACTCGAAACCCATTGTATTTAACTGATATCGATCGTCATCTTATACAAACACCATCGAAACGTCCCAAAGCCATTTTATTTATATTGATTTTACTTAAACCCAAGTCTTTCGACTTAATTGGTATATGGGGTTTCGACAGCATTCATTATCTTTGAGGAAAAACAAAGTTAATGAGTTTCGACGTTGTCAAAAGGTTTATTTGTCCTGTTTGTGGAATGTTATTAGCGTATACTTATATTTAAATTAGTTGTGTTGGCTTTAGCTATTCCTTTTAATAGTAAATATTCCTTGGGCTTTCGACATTGTCGAAGGGTGTTTGTAGGTGTTCCCATTCCATCTACCCCTTAGACACTATTGAAGCTCAACGAATTTCATTTCTTAAATTGACTTCAACATTCTTTCAAGGATATGAAATCACAAATTTTGGTTGATAATTGAATGATTGTAATTGATTTTTGACATCCTTGAAAAATGTTGATTAATGGAACAAATTACAACTTTTTACTGGAATGATTTCATTTGACAGGATCATGGATGCGAAAAAGGTCTCCCAGAAACCTGAAAAAGATACAGTACTAGTGGGAGAATCTTCTCCAAAGAAGGTTAAACTTGTTTCAAAACATTCCCTAATTTCTTCTCTGGATGAGGCTGATGCCATTCTAAATGATTTTGGCATTACTGGGGTAGAAGCCATCCCCCCTAGCAATCATTTCTTCCTACCGGTCAAAGAGTCCTTGGTCAACCTCCCTTGGTTCAACATACTTCTCGGAGCAAATGCTCCTTGCCTTTGTGTGATCCTAAGAACTTCTTCCCTATGTCTTCAATTTGCCCAGATCACTCTAGTAAACTTAGACATAGTACTTGTAGTTTGTTGTTGTGTTACTTCTTAAATTTCTTCACTGACTTGTAATTATTATTATTTTTTTGAATTTTCAGCAACTGCTCCTCAGGTTGAATCAATCACAAGCGATCTAATTCTTCCAACTTCCACATCTGGTGCATCATCCTTAACTCAGGCCATCGCTAGGTTGAAGATGATTGCTAAAAGAAAATTGAGCAAGGTGGCTGTAGCGGGACCATCTCTTGAGAATGCCAATATTGTTGAAGTTCCAGATTCTTCGCCACCAGAAGAGGGTGAGACTGCTGATGTGGGAAAAACTTTAGAGAGTCCTATTGTTGAAGCTTCTCTCGATCGATCCAAAACAACTCCCTCAAAGGACGATCCCCTATCTTGCATCATCGTTTCCTGCTCTCCTCATGTTATTGAGCAGATGCAAAAAAATTTAGGAACTTCAACTCCCTCTCAGAAGTTTACCCTTCTAGACCTACGTCACCAGTGCCTTCAAGTAATTTTGAGAAAATAGTTCAATCTATCCTGAACTCTTCATCCTTTACTTCTATTCACCTTCCTTCCTCTGTTCCTGACCCGGTTGGTCACTATCGATCTCTAATAGAACAACAACTTCTGGTACGTTTCATATTATTTAACCTTATTATTATCATTCCTTTCTGAATGCTAACTTATGTCATATTTTTCCTTTCAGATTTCCAAAAGCTGGTTATCTCTTCAAGAAAACGCGTCAAAATCTTCTACAAAGACATCCAGGCTTCAAGATGAAATCTCTACCTTGAACAGCCAGATCATCTCCTTGTCTGCTGACAAAAATAATGCTATGAAGGAACAGAAAAGATTGGGAGCCTCTCTCGCTGAAGCAGATTCTATTATTTCTGAAGAGAGGAAAGCAAAACAACTTCTAGCTGATGAAAATTTGGCTCTAAAAGAGCCTGAAGATGAAAAAGCTCGAATAGTGTCCAAACAATCCTCTCCCAGGAAGAAACTCGAGAAAAAGAAAAGTTTCTTAAAGTTGTCTGTCAACACTATCTCTAATGCTAAGCAAAGAGTGTCACAATTTCTGAATATTTCTTTCGACAACATCATTGTAAACTCTTATGAGGATGCCCTTATGCTTGCCTATGCCAACAACATTGAGAAATGCCCAAATTTGAGATTTTCTTCAGTCGATCCTGCTTTTGTCAATAGATTTATGGACAAAGTTAAAGAAATGGAGCAGGGAGTTGAAGTCCCTAAGGGACAGGAAATTGACGCTTCCAAAATCTTATCTTTTGAAGTCCCTTCTATCAAAGCGGACTTCGATTCTGATGAAGAAAGTGATGAAGATGAGCCACTGCCAAAGAAGGCGGCAATGATGACGATGACGACAATGGCAATGATAGTGATGACGATAATGAAGATAGAGGCTAGGGTTCAGGTGGCAATGGGGGTGGTCACGTTGACGTTCATGAAAAAGATGGTGATGACATCACTGGGACTTCAAAAAAGGTCAATCTCGATCCAAATATCCGTGAAGCAAGCCCACCTGAACCCCCCGAGCCTTCTGACCTTCAAGAAAGGACTGCTAACATCAACGTTGAAGAACAAAGAGAGAGAAAAACAGGCCTCTTAAACTTTAGTTCCCGTCTCTCAGGTATGGGATTCCTTGTTTAAACGGCTTTCAATTCCAAGATAATAATAGTTGATATCTTTTATTTTAGATAAGGAGAAAATCCACCCAACTTTATAAATCAAAGCTTGAAAGAAAACAAGCAGAAATAAATAGGTTGTATAAAGAGTTAGATAAGCAATTAAAAGAACATAATACCCTCTCTGACAAGTATCATAGGCTTAATAAGAGTGTAGTAGTGTTAGCGACTTTTAAATATCAAGAAGCTGCTCCCGTCTAAAGAGGGCACGTATTCGATATGATAGACTTTTGAAAGAGAATCGGGAATTAATTACACTCTTTTGGATGTTGGTTGAAGGGAGAAACATCCTTGTAGACTTCCTATACAAAGCCTATTGCAGGCATCCGACTGTAGATTTTTCATACTTAGGTGACTTTAGTGGGGGTCTACTTAGGCGTTTACATAGGAGATATTTGGATGAATTCGGATTAGATCCACACCCAGGGGCTTGCTGGAATTTACCATGAGTCAAATCGATTCCTCATGAGTTGCCTCCTGAAAAACTTAAGTATTATAAGGACAAATTTGTTTCAGTGTTATTCAAAAAGTCAATTTTGTATGAACCATATGAACACTTATAATTTTGTAATAATATTGATTTATAAATTTCGCCTTCCAGCTTCCTTTTATACTTAATTGTATTCTATCATGTTATCACATAATGAATGTCTCTCAGGCAGCCTTGTTTTTAAAGATTATTTAAGCAAATATGTTAGACTAAGAAGAGATTATCTAGGAAAGGCTTCGCTTTTGAAATCTTCAAAATTAGCTAAATACTGTGCTCTTAGAGACTTGTAGAGACTTTACATGGAACATCCCTGCCTCCGTTTTGATTTTCTTGGTGAAGAAAAAGGAAAGCTTCTCTAGGAAATCCGAACATATCATACCAAATTAATATGTAGTCGTGATAGTCCCACTCTCCTGCCGGAGAGTGGGACTATAGCAAATTCCCTCCAGTGATTACCCCAGAAGGATTTACTTCTCTTTTTGATTCAAAAGTTACTTTTTCAGTTAACACCTTGAACAAAGTCAAAATGCGGTTTCTCAACTTTAAGTGTAAAATAGGCGTCTCATGAAACTGTACTTTTTGCTTCATTTCTACTTAAGTTGTAATCTTTTATTGTTATAATAAAAAAGGTTGATTATTTAGGTCTTGACTTTATTTTCTTTTTGTTTGTTTAAATAGGAGTTACAGTTATCTACAACGCCCCTCTCGTTAGATTCAACATCTCGTTTTATCAGCATCAAAGATAGGTTGTTAGCAGATACTAAAAATTGGAGGCTCCTTAATGATTCTTTTTATGCTCGCCTTCAAGGCAACACCGAAGCGTTAGAATGGCGTAGGAAATTTCTGCTTCATAAAATGATTGTTAGAGAACTTAACAATCAGATTACAAGTCTCGAAGCGGACATTAAGAACAAAGACGAATTAAGTTCTCAAAGCGTCAAGTAAAATCAAACCCTTCGATTGACTTCGATCAAGATATGTCCAAGCTCCTTCAACAGATAAGTGATTTATAGATAAAACTAAAAGACAGTCAAGCCCAGCATAAATCCCTGGAGTTTATCATGGGGGACAACATTCAAAATATCAATTTGTCCATTTCTCCAACCGCTTCGTCTACTGTGAAATCGACAAGGTCGTCATCTTTAGCTATTCAAAAATTTCCAGCCATGACTAACCCTCCGCTTGGCTTGGATGAGAGTGTATTAGAAGAATGGTGTAGAAAGGTCAAATTCGAAATGGTGAGATATTTTATCGACCAACTGAAAGTGAGGTACTCACAGCGCATAAATGAGTATGCGGCTAGGATTCAGAAACTTGAACATGATAAATATCTTCTTCGAAAGCACATTGCAGATTTAGAAAGGCAAAACAAAACCCTCAAAGGCGGTAATAAAGCTTTGAACCGTGCCTTAAAGGCTCACATTGATTCCATCGATGATGTAGATGAAATAAGAAAAAAAGAAAAGAAGCTTAAAGAGATTCTTTGTATAGCAATTCAGCATATTGTCGATCCTTTGATTGCTGAAAATCTAAATAAAACTATTTAGGACTTGTAAAATATACACTTGTGTTGTATACTTGTAAATAATTTTGTAAATTATGTAAATATCACCTAGTTTGTAGTCCTCTCTTATAGTGTTGTTTCTGAATATGCTTTTTGATAATTTGGACTATGGTTTTTGTATTTGCCGGTCTATCCAGTCTTCCTTTTTGATCTTATTTCTCTGAATAGTATAAAGTAAACAGTATTCTCTATCGTTAACTTGAAATCTATATAAAAGTTTATCTACATTATTAGCGTTATGTAAACATATGATAATAAGGGACAAGTAATTATATAATTGAATACGGATGAATGTCTTGAAACCCATCTTTGGTAACAATGAGAGAGAGTCAGGGATTCAACTTCAACTATATTGATAGAATACCAGAAATCCAATGATCGGGAACCAGAAATTCAATTCTGGATTCAATTATAGTTGTTTAGAAATTCATCTTCTAGAGATAGCACAACAAACAGACCTTTTTATAGCGTTTAAAAACCGCTTTAAAACTTTCTATAGCGTTTCTATAAACGCCATAGATCAACATGTTGTAATAAGTCTGATATATACTATAGCGTTTCAAATTTGCAATGGAAAACAGACTTTTTACAGCGTTTATGTTGCCATCTTAAACAAGCCGTATTGGTGCAACCATTTTTCTCTATCTCTAGCATTTTGAAACTTGCTATAGAACTGTTTATGACGTCATTTAATTGCTATAATATGTTAACATGCCATATTATTATAGCATCTGAAAACGTTATGGAATTATCATGTCAATCTTTTATACGCACTGAAACGCTGTCGAAAATTCATTTCTATCTATTATAACATTATCTTTTGCTATGAAAACTATTTTATCCTTGCAAAATATTTTGTATAGCACTAGCATAATGCTATAGTATAACAAAGCTTTAACAATTTTTCTTTTCATAGCATAGTTAAAACGCTATAAAAAAATTTCTATTGCATTTTTTTACTGTCATATACATTCAAGCTTACAATTTTCAATTCTACTAATATATTATAACAATTTAAAAAACTACATTTATCACATTGTAATGTACGTAAACAAATGGAGTCATAAGCCAAACCACAAAATATATATATATCCATAATATTTCATACAGGGAGAGTTAACATATAAATATTTGTGACAAAAATTAAAGATACATACAACTGTAGCTAACCAAAATGATACATACTAAAAATAAAGACATATGAACGTTGATAGATAATACATTAATGCAAGCATGACCGATTTAAAGGAGAAAGAGTGCGACATCATGTAGCAACCTCCAAAGCATCATACAACACCTGTCAAAAAGAAGCATAAACGTAAGTATGTTAGTCAGCATATACAAGTATGTATAAGTACTGTCAGCATTTATAAGTACTCTCAGCATATATAGGTATGTTCACATACAAGTCTAAACAGTAAAAGACTATGATTCTAAACAGTATGATTTGCAAAAAATAGTGCTAAGCCTGAACATACGATTTGCAAAGCCTGAACAGTCCTACGCTGTGTACGAATAAATAAGACAGTATGATTTGCAAAGCCTGAACATATCACTGTTCAGGCATAGGACTGTTCAGGCATAGCCTGAACATATGACTGTTCAGGCATTGTACGAATAAACCATATGTTCAGTATGATTAGCAAAAAATAGTGCTAAGCCAGAACATATGATTTGCAAATTTGCTAAGCCTGAACAGAGGAATGCCACCATGAAAATGACTGACAGTGCTAAGCCTGAACATATGATTTGCAAAAAATAGGAAAATACATCTTGGTGGGAAACAGAGGAAAATATATGATTTGCTAAGCCTGAACATTAGGTTATATCAGTAAATGTACAAACGCTAATCTGGAACTTTCATTTGTAAGAGTCCATATAATGAAGAAAAATCCTATCAGTAAATGTACAAACGCTAATCTGAAACTTGCATTTAGCAATGTACAAACGCTATCAGTAAAAGCCTGAACATAAAATAAAGTAAGAGTAGAAAAGTTTTCAAGGAAAAAAGAGAAAAAAATTGAAAGAAGAGAGAAAGATGGGAAACAGAGGAAAAAATACAAACGCTAATCTAGAACTGCATATTATAAAAATACCATGAACTGCAAGCTCTTGGTGTTCTCAGATTTACTGATATAACCTAATGGAACAGAGCTGCAAGCTCTAAAATCCTGAATCAAATTATTTTGGACCAAGATACTTGTGAAATCCTTTCAAGGCATTTTATATTTTAACAGTTATTTGGTTGAAATTGAACTAGAAAACAAACATTTCAACCATTACAATTTCGTGCTACCTACCAGAAAACAAATATCAAAATCCCCTTCTTTAAACCATATGACCAGACTTCATTTTATGATTCTGACACTCTGTTTTTTACTATAAATGCAGTGTAAATTCAGTTAGACTAAATTGTAATTAGCTAGAACCATAAAACATTTGCAAATGCAGACTTCTTTAAACCATATGACCAGACTTCATTTTAGACTAAATTCAGTTAGACTAAATTGTAAATACAGTATAATTTGCAAGTCCCATTTTTCTGGTTTAAATTAATTAGTACTATAATTTTAGTTTTAGGGTATAAATACTTATGGTTTAGAATTAAAAGTGTGGGTAGATTAGATAGAATGAATTGTATGCACAACAATGCACATGGAATAGTACTAGTTTCCTCATAAAACATTTAAACATTAACCAGTAGGTGTTTAGATATGCATGATTCTTGATGCAGTATTACTAACCATAATGTTAGAACACTAATCAGTATTAATTCAAGTTTGAAAACTCGTTATGCTTTATGAAGCTACATGTTCAGATTTCCAAATTCATTTGCATACAAATTGCTGTTAAGGAAGTGTATTGCTACTTTTCCTCTCCATTTTAATTTTAACTTTAAATGCTTGAAATTATCAGGCTATAGGGGAAGTAAACCCATCATCGTTTTGTGTTCCAGTGTACTCCATTAAATATCAATGATCAAGTATGGCAATTATATTAAAAACAGAGTGACCATATTACTAAAAAAGTTAATATTAAATGAGACTTAATAGGCGCAAGAGTAGGCATAAATTAAAGACTCAATTGGGACAAGAGTACGCATAGATTAAAGGATAGCACAAGAGTTCTAACATTGCGGATTTGTTGACCATACACATCATTTAGAATTTAAACATTAACCAGTAGTTTCAAATATACACCCATATTACTAACCAGTAGTTCCAAATTCATTGGGACAACGAGATGATATATATGTAAGAAGCAATGATTATTTTCGATAATTTTTGTTTTTTGAAAAAAATCAAACTGCACTTAATTGAGGATAATAACATAGATAGTATTCAACCAAATCAAAAAAGTCTCATATCTAAACAAAGTTTGAATTATACTTACTAGAAGTTGATTCCATTATAACGTTCACAATAGGCCAAGCTATCGTAGTACCAAGAGCATCTTCAATGACTTCTAAATCGGACGTTGTTCTCCATAGATGTGCTTTTGGAATTTTTACAATATCTACCCGAACTTTAACTGCATTTTTCCCCAAAGAGCACAATGAACCATTGAAGTTGGATTGGTTGACACGTGACCTAACGCAACTATTTCTCTTTTTCCCGACCAATCGATCAGCTTGCATTTACTTTTTTCCATAGAATTTGTACTCTATCAATTAAACAAAGAGGTTATTTTAGTATGTGCTTCAATAATTTGTATGATGAAAAAATAATTGAATCACGTATAAATAAGTTTGGTACCTACCTTCTCGACAACTCCGACATTACTCGTATGATTATTTGATGATGCAGTGTTTACTTGTTTTGATAACTACTTTCGATTCAGGCCATGCAACTTTACTACCAATGGCTTCTCCAACTCGCGTCAATCCTTTAGTAGGCCTCCAAAGAAAAGCATCTTCGATTTTTGGATTAATTATCCAAACTGCAATGGCAGCCACACCAAAAGGGAGATCATTCACATGTTCTTTTGGATCACTCGAATGCAATCACCCTTCTACGACTAATTCTTCACTCCCACTCCAATCGATTAATTTGCATTTATGATCTACGCCGTTACTTTTACTCTAATAAAAAAGAACATATTATTATTTTTGTACATTAGAAATAAAAAATTAATTAGTATAAAATGAAAGATTATCCCATTATCTTCTTTTTCAAAGTTATCGAAGTTGCGCAAAACAACTCTAGTAACTGGCCACGCTACTATCTCACCTTCAACGTCTCCAATGCGTGTCGAATAAAGTGACGGTCTCCACAAGAAAGCATCTGGTTTCCTCATAGTGTCTATTATAATCTTCTTGGCATCAAACCCTAAAGGGATTTGTTGGACAAGCTCCTTTGGATCACTTGGCACAACTCTTCCTTCCGCAACAATCCTGTGCATTATCAATTTTCAGATACAAGTGATTTTCATTATTTTTTAGTAATGAAAAATATTTGGAATATTTTGTAGTATAGCAACAATAGTTACATTGGAACAAAATGACGTTGTACACTCGAGTCATCATGTATTATCTCAATACAGTACAAGTGTTTTGGTCTCTGATCTCAATTCTCTAATCTCGCGGCATTTCATCAGAAGGACAAACTTTGCAGTCCAATTAGTTTCTAGAACACACATTCAAAGAAATTACTTTCAAGACCAAAATCAGTAGAATAATTACTTTCAAGGACAAAGTCAGCAGTCCAATTACTTTCAAGGACATAATTTCATAGATTTTTAGGCCCTAGAAACTAATTATTTTACGTTTTGTCCTTGAAAGTAATTATTTCAGTTGTGTGTCCTAGAAACTAATTCCACTTGTTAAAGAGGCCCTTGTGGCTAATTTCCACTTTAAAAAATTACTACAGTTTCAGTAATTACGGATTAGTTTAATAATCAAAATAACCGTTATATATCATAAATATATCAACATTATCTATAAAAATCACGAAATGCTTAAGTTTAATAAATTTTTTACCGACACCCAGTTCGAGAAGTTGAAATACTGAGAACCGCTTGAGGAACACAAAGTTGAAATACTGCTTCAACTGCCTTGAAGAACCGCTTGAGAAATCACTTGAGGAATCGAGCCAAGAAGACGCGCTTCAGCTGCCTAGAAGGATTCCAGTGAATCACTTGAGTAATCGAGCTTTGAGGGTTGCGGAGGCTTGAGGAATCGAGCGGAATCACTTAGAATCGATGCGGAGCTCTGAGATTAAGGAAGAATTGAAGTGACGAGGAGAATCTGAAAAGGAAGTGAATATGAAAAAGGAAAAGACGCGCTTCAGCTGCCTAGAAGGATTCCAGTGAATCACTTGAGGAATCGAGCTTTGAGGGTTGCAGAGCTTTGAGGGTTGCGGAGGCTTGAGGAATCAAGCGGAATCACTTGGAATCGATGCGGAGCTCTGAGATTAAGGAAGAATTGCAGTGATGAGGAGAATCTGAAAAGGAAGTGAATGTGAATAGGAAAAGGGGATTTGGTCGGCATAGAAAAATGGAGCGGGGAAATAAAATTTTAGACCGTAAAATTTTCTTAATCGTTATTATCATTGGCGTTAAATTATTATTGATGGCGTCAAACCATTAACTGGAATCTCAAACAAATCACCATCTCAAAATATGCCATAAGCCAGTTAAATATAAATCTTCAACATATGAGAATATAATCTGAAATAATACACCAAAAACAAAATAATACCCGGGTCTAAAATCTTCTCTGGGTTCAACTTTCGGACATGAAACAGGCGGTCAGACGACCTCTGATTGAACTAAAAATTGATGTGCACATAGTAGAAAACTTCAGATTTCAAACAAAAAAAGAATCGATGAATTCCGACTGTATATGAAAAAGTTACGCTGTCTCAAACATGGACTCGTGTCATGTTTGCAACAGTTCAAAAACAAAAATGTGCCCAGGCCTGAAAACCATCTTGGGTTTTTGTTGATTTTGCAGCAAAGTTTTAAGCCCTCAAATGACAATATTTTTCAATCAAATTTTGCAGAGACAAAGTTCAACATATAAACTACCATCTAGAAGAAATCCGGCAGCATTTCGTTGTCGGAATCAAAATTTATAAGCTTTCAAAGAAGCAATAGAAAATAGTTTACATGCTGAGATAAAATAACTATAAAGCGCAAATTA
Organism: Allium fistulosum; assembly: GCA_030737815.1. Lineage (NCBI taxonomy): Eukaryota > Viridiplantae > Streptophyta > Magnoliopsida > Asparagales > Amaryllidaceae > Allium > Allium fistulosum. The sequence goes on from CM060907.1 coordinate 996,423,477, forward strand.
TTCACTGTTTTTGACAATTTGAGCTTTAACTATAGCAAGCAACCTTCCGTGCAATTCCCCCTTGCTATCAATATAACATTTTCTTGTAGTGTAGCTAATAGAAAGTCAATAATAATCCTATAATAGAAGTCCATAAATCATTGTCTGAAAGTGTGCAGTAGAAATCCAGTGACCATGATTTGGGCATTAGTAAAGTAGATCTCAAGCTTAATTGAAGATTAGTAATTCATAGAAATCTCGATATCATTTGCTCCGAAACCTAGATTTGGGCATTAAGGGATGAAATTTAAATGTTAAAAGATCTGAAACCCAGATTCGGATCAGTGGATGATAATCAGAAATCCATAATAACAATCTCCATAATAGACACTTAGAGCCTAGATTCGGGCATTAATTAGCAAAGTCCACTAATAGCCCTGAAACCTTGATTCAAGAATGACGAAGACTATAGATTATTAGTAAAGACTTGAAACCCTGATTTGGGTATTGATAAGTGAAGTTCCGAACTTAATAACGAAAGACCCGAAACCCAAATTCGGGTATTAATAAGTGAAGTTTAGAAATTCTTCTTTAATAATTAGTTAGAGGCTGTAGATTCTAATTTAAGCCTTCTGTTCTGTACCGCTCCTTGGGTTTTGACTCTCTTGATATGTGTTTCCCTTTAGGCCTTGTATATTGTCGTCATTTGATTTGCCGCTTCCCGGGCTCGAACATCTTAGTTCATTGTTTGATATGCCGCTTCTCGGGCTCGGACATCTTAGTCCATTGTTTGATATGCCGCTTCTCGGGCTCGGATGTCTTAGTCCGTTGTTTGATATGCTACTTCTCGGGCTCGGGCTTGGACGTCTTAGTCTGTCGTTTGATATGCCGCTTCTCGGGCTCAGACGTCTTAGTTCGTTATTGTTTGGTGCGCTTTGTTAGCTTATCCACAAGCAGGATCCAAGGACTTACCCAATCACCCTCCAGGAGTCGCTCCAGCCAAGCCTTATAGGCGGGACTGAAGCCTTATAAGCAGGACCAAGGGCTTATTCCGTCCTCCCTCTAGGAGGCGCCTTGACCTGGCCGTAGCTTGGCACGATCAAGGGCTTGTCGATACTTTAACCTGGCCATAACATGGCTTACTATAACCTCCCTCCAAGAGGCGCTTTGACTTGGCCAACTCGGCTCGGACAAAATCTTTGATTGTTTAAGGTAATGTCCAAGTGCAAAGAAAATTCTACTCCTAACCATGTAGATTTTTCTTAGTAAAGTGGTTCTTTATTGAATCCAATTAGAATCTCTTTACAAACTCATTAATTTTGCCTTGTCTGAAGAAACTGATCACCATTCCTTCCAGTGCCCTACACTGATTTGTATCATGTCCATTTATCGTGTGGTAGTGACAATAGGATCCTTCCCGAATTCTTTCATATTTAGGTTTTTTTTCTGTGATGGCCAATAGTTGAGCTTGTCCTTGGTTAACAAATAAACATTCTCGATTGATGTTGTCAAATTGCATTCCTTAGGGAGTCTCGACTTGAAGTTTGTCTTCTGAGGATAGTTTCTAGATCTTTTATTAATTGGTTCTGAAGCTTCATCCTTAATGGATAGTTTTCTTTTCAAATAAGTTCATCTGTAGACAATGCCCCACTTATTGCTTGATGCCATTTATGTGCAAAGGCGTTGTAATCGGCCATCATTCCCTCTTCAAAGATTGTGCCTTTGGTGTAGAGTTGAATTGTTTTCCTCATTTGGTCAAACAAGTTATCACTTTCATTGTTTGTTCATCCTAAAGCAAAGATAAGTGTTGGGCCAATGTGAAAAGGATTTAAACTCCATCTATCTGGATCATAAGATTCAACTTTCTTTTTCTTTATGATCCTTAAAGCTGCCAATTCAACATTTGTTCTTCATGTAGTTTAGAAACATTAACTGTACTATGGGAGAATCCAATTGGATGTGGCTCTGAGGATCCTTATTCGGACCTTTTGATTTTGCTAAATTCCATCTACCTATTAACAGAGTCGAAAGCTCATGCCTCTTCTTAGCTGCAACAACATAGCAACACAAGGTGGAGAAGCATACCTACCCCTTTCGATAAATTCGAAAGCATTCAAGTCCATTGGAAAGAAATGCGGAAGGATGCCTTAATGTGAGCGACAACGAACGGTCTCCAAGGCCGCCTTTCGACCAAGTCGAAAGGACTGATTCGAAAGATGTCAACCCGCATCTATAAATAAGACCCTAGGGGTCTAGTTTAGGGGATCTGAATTCATTCACTTCATTCTTGTACTTTCCTAATTTTGTAAACCCTAATTCTAAAAATTAGATTGGGGATCTAATTCAATTTGTACTACTTGAGTTTAATCAAAGAAATATATTGGAAGTTTTGGATATGAAGCTTGTTTTGCATACTGTTGGATTCAATTCATGATCTGTTTACGTTGATTTGGTCGAAAGGTCACCTTTTGTGTGAGTCGAAACCTTTAGCTTAGCTAAAATCCATAGATCTATAGGTCCTAATCCAAGCCATCAAAAGGCAAGCTTTCGACGAAGTCAGAACCTTTCCATCTAATTCATATCCTAAGGTCCAACCCTTGAGTTTTCCCAACTGCTTCGAAAGGAAATTTCGAAAGGAGATAATTAAACCATTTCAACTAGTTTGGAAAGATTGATAGGAAGGGATACAAGTGTTTCGACTATATCGAAATGTCGAATAAAGGAATTTTGACTTAATCAGTTGAACAAGTATAACCAAGGGAATCAAGCCTTTTGACCGAGTTGAAAGGTTAAACAAGAAGAAGTTCAACCGAATCAACCTGTTTCGAAAGGTGGTTTTAAGGGAATAATAAGGTTTTGACTAACTCTATCTGATCAAAAAGGGGTTTCGAAAAAGACATTTACATTTTAGACTCTGTTTTGGGGCGTTGACAAGTTTTCTTGTTAACAACTACAAACTTATATATTGACTCGGGCCTACCAGATATATCAAATTTTCTAACTTACTATTAGAAGGAAACTGAGTGATCTGTTTGAAACTTACTATTCCTAAGGTCACTCTGATCATGATGGTTTTGCAAGCCAGCCAATAACCTACCTCATATTTGTGTACTCCGTTCTGTGCGTAAACCTATTTTTAGTTTTACCCGCGACCGGGCCCTATACATCAGAATTTTGGACTAATATCGGCTAGGCGCTAACAACTGACGTATAGGGCGTGACCCTACACTAGTCCCGTATGGTTTTATAATATCTGAATCAATTCATTCTTTCATCCTATCACAATTCGTCTAAAGTTGATAAGAATTATAATCTCTTTAGTAAATTTATGGGCTAAGTACCCTTTTTATTTCCTTGAAAGCGGAATTCTTTATAAATGATTTAACCCTTGAAATCACACTTTAAAACAAGGAAAATGCAGTTCTTCAAATTACTTATGCCAAGATATACGCTTTTATGAAATTTTATTGGTGAAACTCGAAAACACTTAGCGGTTGTCGCACCTTAAAACCATATGCTATAAGCATATGTAATAAAACCTTTATACTGATTGAATGTGGCATCAATAGCGTCACAAAGGGTTATCGCATCCCTCACATTAAATCCTTTGATTTATAAAGTATAATCTCTTTAGTAAACGTGGCATCAATAGAACCACAAAGAGATTATTTCTTTTTTTATTGAAATAGACAGTGTAAATCACGGAAAAGAATATCCATATCTTACACATCTCTTTCCATTTTTGATATATCTTTTATTAATTTAAATGATACATTTTTATACATATTTTGGGATTGGATAATTCATGGAAATTACACGGAACAAGCTCCAAATAAATTAAAACACAAATATTCACAATCCAACTTCTTTCAAAGTTTCGCAAGTTGGAACATCAAAATGGCATGCATATAAATCCTAATATCGATTAGTTTCTACTAGAATAAATTTCCTTGCTTCAATCCAATCATTATTCAATTCATCCAGTTGCTCTGCCACACAATGAAACCCACAATTACCATCACATGCTACATCTTGAACAGTAACTATGCATTTGCGCATAAAGTCAGGTACGGAAGCTAACAAATAACAATCACCATTCATTGACTGGCGCTTTTGCATCAAATTCTACCCGACTTAGGATTCCCACATTCGAGGGTCAATTTCTCACTAACACTAGATTAAGGAAGTTTTCTTCCCTAATTGTTGCAATTCATAAGACAACGGTTCTCGTTTTATTGATCGATGTTGTTTTTTGGGTTTGGTATCTTTTTTTTACTACTAGACGGTCTTTGTAACAATCCGACTTTCAGTGTCTTTATAATAAATATAATTTTATCGAAGTAAACTATTCGAGTTTTATTCTTGATAATTTTCATCTTAAAATATTTTTTGTTGTATTGAAAATTATTTAACGAAGGAACTTTGATTTTATAAATCGAGTTAATTAATTAATTCCTTTAACAAAATATATAGAGCTCGAACAATATATTTACAATGAATATAAAATACATATATTTTGTAGATAATTTTTGTACGATCCAAATTGATGAAATGAACTTGCAATGAATTAAAATGATAATTTTAGTTATTAAATACATTTTATAATAAACTCAATGAAAGATTGTTCAATAAAAATAAATAGGTATGAAACAAAGTTGATTAGTTATTGAATCAAACTATATTTCTGCAAAAGATGCAATAGTTTAATTTAAATTGAAAATGTACTTACAAATGAACGGTGGAGTTATTCATCTGTAAGGAATTTTAACCTGAAATTAAAAGGGATAAAACGGAAATTGTAATTACATAAGGGTTCAAGTGCAAATTATCAAAATAAAACAGGATTTTTTTTCACTTTAGCCCACTTTTCCAAACTTATTACGCAAATAGCCTCATTTCAAAACTAATTTCACTCATAGTCTTGTTTTGACTAGTTCAGCGTTGAGTTGGTCAGAGTATATTGGCGATTTTTTAAAAGTTGTCCGTTTATTTAAACGTAAACCCCATTACGTTCAAAAAGAAAAATATATTTGCGTCGGTATACCTTGGGCAACTCAACGATAAACTGGCTAAAGCTGGACTACTAATGAAATTAGTTTTGAAATGAAATTATTTGCGTGCGAAGGATTAAAAAACAGGCTAAAGTGGAAAAAAATGCAATAAATAAGTACAACTCATCTCTTGTTTATTCCGATCTTTTTTGTTTCTCCTTTTCTGTCCAAGCCTCCTAGCCCTAATCGCACGTAAAACAAAGCGAATAGAAAAAAAAGAAGCCAATTGACGCCGTCGTCCGTAAAATGAGGCACCTGAGGCGGAGCAACCTCGGGCACATGACGCAGGCGCAGACGTGCGCGATGTCAGCAACGGGGGGCGGCAATGTTGGGCGCGCAGACTGGAGGACGCCGTTCGCCGAAGCTGGTGGAAGGCGTGCTAGCTGGAGCGACGTGGCAGTGGCTGACGTCGGTATCTAGGCAGGTGGCAGCAAATGGCGGTGAAGAGGATAAGGATCAAGGGCTGAAGCTGCTAGGTGTAAACTGGAATTGCCTTGTTTTAGTGAGTTAAATCTTCTCTTTTTTTGATTTAATTCACACACACCCTTTGTTGGATTAATTCCTCATTGAAACTATATGATTTAGGCGAGTTAAAACATTCCTTCTCAACTTAATTCACTTAATGAGTTATGTCATCCACATTTTGATTTAGTTCACATCTACAACTAGTTGAATCATTTGCATGCTTAGTTTATAAGATTTGCGTGAATTAAACAAAATTTAATTGGGTTTAATTCACTAAATAATCAGTAGAAAAGATTATTGATGAATAGTGTTTGAATTGCATGCTAGAAAAGATAATTATTGATTATTATTTGAATTGGATGAAAGAAGAATATGGATGATATTTATGTCTACATGGATTCCTGCATGTTTGGATGACAAATTTGGATGTATTTATTTGTGTCGAATTGTTTTTTGAAAGCGCTTTATCCACTCAATTTTTTTTAGTGAAACTGCTATGTTTGAAATAAAATATTTTTGTATGTATGTCTGTCTGTGTGTGTATATATATGTTTGTATGTATATGTACGTGTGTAAGTTTTAATAGATAATTGAAGACAAATAGATTTGTCGAATATGGAAAGTTTTAACAAGTATTCAAAAATCATTTCTTTATTATTCATACATACACACATACACCCATATATGTATATATAACTTTATTTTGAATTACAAAAATGATGTTTAGTCACAAATCTATTTTTATAGTTATAATTCAAATTAATTGTTCGCTCTTAATTTAATATGAAATAAAAATATATTTCTTCCATTACGAAATAATATATTTTCTTAAGTACAATTTCATACAAATTATACTTTGTTTAGGGGACATTTGCTATAAGTTTATTAGAATTTATGATCGACAAATCATCGGTTTTCATTCCTCTCTATTGCCCTACTTCATTGAATATATTAAGTATTTTTTAAGATTTTGAATAATTATTCTATGCGCGTGTGTATATGTATGCATATAAAATCTAGACTTGCCATATATATATATATGCATATATTATTAACATTTAACATACGTTAATACCGCCATGTTATTTTCTTATGTTGTTGTTGATATTTTTGCTCAGGTTATTCCTGTTAAGATTTAGCTCACACTAGATTATCAAGTCTGACCCTTGTATTATTTTCATATAATACAGGTCGGTCCTCAATTTATTTGGTAGGTTAGGTTTATTTCATCAGCTGGACTTGAACAGAAGATTTGTCATCCTATTATTATTTTCATCATTGTGTATTCATGTATTGTATTATTCGAGACTTCAAATGTATTTGTGGTCGCTTATCAGATTGATGTATTATTATGGAGACATGTGTTTGTATTAATTTGAGTACTCTGTTATGATTTTATTTCTATTTGTGTTCTTGCTTTCTGTTCCGGGGAACTAAACCGTGTTTTGTGCCGAGACCGAATACACAATTTTTGGCTAGTGAAGTTGATATATGTCGTTTCAATCGTCCATTCTCCGAGTTTACAGACAATATGTAATATTCTTCGTTAACTTGGGTATATAGGCAGGTGTTACAGTCATTCTTTGTGTTGAGTGGTTTTAGGTTCTAACGTAAAAGTTGATGATAAAGTTATTTTTTGTTTTTGGGGGTAACTAACTATTTTCTTATAAAAACTATTGGAAAATAGGCACAATGACAAACTTTTAAAAAAAATTAGGCTGGAGGACAACAAGTTTTTTTTTGGGTTGAAGGACAATGCTTATTCTAACTAACATTCTGTATGGTGTAAGCTGAATATTACGTTAGTTATACCATCATTCTATATAGTGTAAAAATTGAATACAATGCTAGTTATAACTAGCATTCCGTCATTCAGTTTAAAAATAAAACTCCATGACCTTTAGCCTAATTATTGATAGACAGAAAAATCATGGTATGCATTTTCGTGTACTAGCTAAAGCATTACGTATGTCTGGTGGAGATCATATTCACTCTGGTACAATAGTAGGAAGGGGAACGTGAGATGACTTATGTTTTGTTGATTTATTACGTGATGATTTTATTGAAAAAGACCCGGCATGAGTAGCTGCCCAACGACGTCCCACTTGGAAAGGGCTCATAGCTTATTTCGTAGATAAATGCAATGCCCTGATTCGACAAGCCGTAGAGAATGCATACGCGGTGGGGTAGAGGCTGGCAATTAATATACTGGGGACAAACTCCTATTTCCTATGAAATGCAATGAATCTTTGATCTTGATGGAATGCATGCTGATAGGATGAGATGGGATGGTCTCGTGGATCACACGTGGAGAGGAGAGCCTCACCTTTTCGTAAGCCGCGCACCCAGGCCGGTCGTCCCGGTTTTCCCCACAATTAATATACTGGCGCCTCCCCTTATTGAGATTGAGTCCCACTCAATCTTTTATACCAATGTTTCGTACTCTCTCGACCAGGTCATCAAAACACTGAAAAATCTTTCTGAAGACCCCAGGTATGAAAGATACTCTTGAAAGCTATCGAAGTGGACAATAGAGTGCTGCTTCTTATGAAAAAGCCCTCGATGCTGTGTGAAAGAGCCAAAATGATTTAGCGTTTTAGCGTGGAGAGAGGACTTACTTTCGGGTGAACAAACGATTTCAGATGCTGCTACCAGGGCCTGATTTTACGTAGTTCCGTATATGGATTCTGACAAGTGAATTTCATCCATCTGCTGATAGATAAAGGATAGGAACCTACCTATTAGAAGAGTTACAGTTGTTTGTTCATCAATCTCCAATCAAGACAAACCGGGCACTACGGTGAGACGTGAAAAGACCCGATCCCATTCCGACCTCGATATGTGGAATCGTCTCACGCCATATGAGTCATCGTTCCTATCGCCGTTGGTAGCCGCGCCTAGGATTCCCAATCAGTTCTCTTGTTCCATGACTGGTTTGTTTCACAGAAGTCATCGAATCGAAGAAGGGTATAGCATTCTCAAAGTTTGTCCTTCCTGATTCCTGCTGAAAAATAACAGTTAGGGTTAAAATGAAATAAAACAGTTTAGGATCCGTTTGGATCAACTTAAAGTCGTTTTTTTGGTTTTTTGAAAGTCAAAATGAATTAATCCTTACCAATGATTCATAGATCCTTCCAGATCTACACTTCTTTTTAATCATTCTAGCCGACAGAATATAGGTGGTTGATTCTTCTCTCGTCTTCCTCGCAGTTCCTATTAAGAAATTGTACCTAACATGTTTTTTCAAAGTCGTTGGATTAATCCACTTAACGTTTCAAGTACATACTTAACATGGCTTGGCTTGTTTTTGATAAGAATTGACGTATAATAATTCTATATATAAGAATTGATCTGTTAGTGTATATTGATGTATAATAATTCTATGTATAAGTATTGATCTGTTAGTATACACTTCTATGTATTGTGTCAACTGTTCAACTTTTGCTTTTGATTATACATCCAGGAGAAAAGTATCAAGCATTGAGTAAATATGGGAATGACCTAAATGAGCTTGCCAGGCGTGGGAAACTGGATACGATTATTGGTTGTGATGTCGAAATATATCAGTGCACCCAGATATTTTCTAGAAGGACAAAGAACAATCCTGTTATTATCGGTGGGCCTGGATTAGGAAAAACAGCTATTGTTGAAGGGTAATTGTTTTAATTTCTTCATTTTCGGTGGAATGTTAAAACTTGTGGTTCTTCATCTGTTTACACCATCTGCAACTTGGCTTACAATATGTTAGTAGCTTAAGAAAAAAGACTGCTCATCTATTTGTAGATCATAATGATGCTCAACTACTTTGATTTTGCAGATAGCTTAGCGCATTGTTCGAGGCAAAGTTCCTGATACTTTCTCAACTAGGAAGGTATAATTTGTTCTAAGAATTTCGCTCCCTTCAATTGAACTAACATATCTCTATTGTAATACACACTATCACTACATATCTCTATTGTAATACATACTATCACTACATATCTCTATTGTAATACATACTATCACTACATATCTCTATTGAAATTATATCTGTTGAAATTATTGAATAAAACAAAACAAAATGGAAAAGAAGATGACGACTGTATGAGAAATAGAACAAGTGACCAATAAAGGCTATATCTTTATTAATAACTAAATTGATAATACATAATTTATATCTATATCTAGACTACTTAAAGCCTAAGTAATTATATAAAATCTAACATTTTAAAGGGTGAAACACTAATATTGAAATATTCTCATTATATCTCTTTACAAATATGATATTTTCTTAACAATCTCATGGTTTTCTCATCCATTACCGAATGATAATTAATAGCTCTTTTGGTAGTTTACCATTTTTCTAAAGCTTATTTCCTGCTCCATAGTATATGTGCCAGTTAATTATAATCTCAGTTAAGTTTGAGTACGATGTTTGCTTCAGCTGGTCTTCCTGAAATTTTGCTTCTGTTTTTCATATCTTTTTTATGCACTTGAATACATTAATTTAGATTATTTTCTTATGTCATTTTATGAACCAATTCCTTAATACTAGCTTTCATACATTAATTGTGTACTAAACAATTTTTAATAATTACCATTCTATGAACCAATTCCTTGGCCATGGTAAAATCCAGTATAAATTAAAAATGGTAATTACTTGAAAAATTCATTGAACCTCTTTTGGAACTAATTATGTATAATGAAACAAATTTGCCCCATTTACTCCCTTAAATAAGTGTCCATGTTAATTAGAAGGTAAAAGAATTTTCATGTAACATTCAATATCCATGTTATACTATTAATACTGAGTAGAGCTTCCTTAGCTCTAAAACCCCGTCCAAATTTTCAATGAAATTTATTTTGGTGTTGACATGTGTATTCCTAAATTGAAAGGTCCCTCTATTCATGCAACTTCGTTTTGTCTCCTCCTACCCCATGTAATTTCTTTGTACTTCAGTTCGCGCTTGAGATTTTTCACAATTTTTGGGAAGCTACTGTCCTCATTCCTTATTCTTTAGCCCTAAAAAAGTCCCCCCCTCCCCTCTTTTGGCGATTATTCTCCCCTTTAAGTCAAAACCTTATTTCCTCCGCTCTTTCAAGCACTGCATAATAAAATCCGCCTTAGGTCTACTTTTCTTCCTCAGCACAAACATCCTTGGTACTATATCACCTCATTCGAGGCATACAAAGTTCCTTTTACCGAACAACTTAAATCGCCGCTGAACGGCTGTATTGGGGTAACATTTTAGCTTTACAAACTTTATTCTTATGCAATCATCTTCCATGCTATTATTCTATTACTAGATTGTACTTTTGTGGTTGATAACACTTTCGGTTTGTGGTGATCCTCTTCTGATTTGAAATTCAAATTTTCAGTTGTTAAAGTCGAATGTTTAATCTAATTTAGTATTAACAAAAAAAAAGAGTTATGCTATGCCCATTTCAACCAAATAAGGAATAGAGCCTACAACTACAATTCATCATTAAAATTTCTCTTCTTTGTCACGTTGCTTTTGTTTTGGACTCTTCAAATTCCAATTGAAAGCATAGATTTTGTTGCAGGTATTACGGATTTTAAACTTAAATAAATTCCATATTTAAAACATGGATTGTTGGTTTTTTCTCTCTTGGATATTACAAATTTTGAATTATAAATTTATTTTATAGATATCTTAAATGCTAAATTTATGTTGAACTGGCATTTATGATACCTTAGATTCTATTTTCCCGTATCTTTTGCTACAGATGTTTTTTTATTTCCACTATTCACTCATGGTTGTTAGTTCAAGCATCATCTTATGTAAATTTTACTCATCTAAAGGGCATGATATAATTTTATTGCAAGTGGATATAACAAACACTGCTCTATGATAAGTGGCACAGAAATGTTTATTTCTTCTTATGAATTTTCAAAGGTTATAGGAATATTTTGATTTGGTTTATATTGGTATTTTGATTATCCATTTTGAATGAATGTTAATGATTTATTCCAGTTTGTCATCTTGTAATAGTTTATAATGCATTATGCCTTGAATCAAATAGAATTTTATTAAGATATACACTGATATGTTTATGACCCATTTACTTGAATGACCTTTAAATCTGTGCATATATTTTGACTGGACAATTGGTAAGCAGATGCACATATTTTACAGGAATTGAATGCATATAGTTTGATCGATGGCTATTGCTATTCGAGTTCAATTGTGTTGATTACTTTAAAATATGCCACGAGAGAAAGATGATTGAATAGCATGCAAAGCATTGAACATTAGATAGATGCAGATATACTTTGCTACAAATCCTACCTTTGGCTGAATAAGATTAGAATGAAGGAAAGATTTCATGAGTTTAATAATCTCTGTTACACGTGATTTTATAGTATGAAGGAAAGAATAACATACTAATAACGTATTACTTTTGCGGTAGTATAGCTAAGAAAGAATTCCATGATGTTGGAAAATCTCAAAAATTGAATCTTTGTGGTTTAAGGTTGAAAAATTATTTGGTTGAAGTCGGCTAATTGTAGCAAAATTGGGGCACTTCATAGCCATTTCCAGTATGAATACAAGAAGATAAATGGATAGTGATTAAAGAAAGTGGAGAAAGAAAGAAAGTGGAAATTAGCCAAAAGGGCCTCTTTAACAAGTGGAATTAGTTTCTAGAACACACAACTGAAATAATTACTTTTAAGGACAAAACGTAAAATAATTAGTTTCTAGGGCCTAAAAACCTATGAAATTATGTCCTTGAAAGTAATTGGACTGCTGACTTTGTCCTTGAAAGTAATTATTATGCTGATTTTGGCCTTAAAAGTAATTTCTTTGAATGTGTGTCCTAGAAACTAATTAGACTGCAAAGTTTGTTCTTCTGGTGAAATGCCCCGAAAAGAAAGTAGGATGAAAGAGCTTGGTTAAGAAATATCACGATCAAACGTGATACTAATGCGTTATATTCCAACCGACGTGTACCGTGTAGATAACTGTTTAGTTTGGTTTGTTTTAGTTTAGTTAGTGTGATGCTAAAATAGATTCAAGTTTATTAGCTACTAAGTTAAATTATCTATATTTTATAGATGATAGTTTTTCATAGAATATTCACAACATCCCATGTTTCAGTTGGAATATGTTCTGTTGCTCCTTAAAATGGCTAACTGTAACTCAGAATTTTGAACTACACGTTGATAATCAGAAAAAGTAACTACTTATATTGACCCTGAAGAAACGAATAAAATGATTAATGGCTTAGAAATGTTACATCTTCTTTGTGGAGGTGTATTTTGAAAATTCAATTTCACATATGCTCACTGTTAAGATTAAAATAGGTCGCTCAACCAACTTTGGGTGGTAGACTAATGAGTTCATACTAATCTACTCACAGTTAATGAGATTTAAAATTATTTTAACAAACATGTAAGTTTACAAACATGTAAGTTTAGGTTATCTCGAGGAAAAATTATGTTTTGTACACATTAAAAAAGAGTTATACTTCACATTTATGTTGTAGTATGATGGGAATTTGTATATAGCCTTATCCAAATATTTGCCAAGGTTCACATAAAGAAACTTAGTTTTGGAAAATATAAGGTAGTGTTTGGTTTGTTGTTTTTAGTTTTGAGTTTTCGTCCATACAAAAATGCACATGACGCATGTATATTGCCGAAAACGATCAATTTAGAAAATGAAGTTAACATACAAAATAGAAAACAACTTTTTTTTTGTTTTTCATGTTTTGGGAAATAGTACAAGCACGTAAAACAATCATTCTTCCGTCGTTCCTCTATCCCCTTTGTCCTCTCATCCGTCTTTCTTTCATCCCCTCCACTGTCCCTCTATTCTTCTCTTATTTGACATACATATTGAAAATTGAAAACACAAAATTCATTTTTAAACCAAACACCACCTAAGCCTTTTCGGATTTTCATATTCATATATTTGCTTGATTGAAGAATGCCTTTTTTATATGATAATACATATACATTTAAGTCAAGAATGGTTTTAGCCACGGGAATTAAAACCAGAATTAGAATCATGACCCAACATTTTCTATGTGATTTAATTATTGCCTGACATTTAAATTATCACCAAACAGGAAAAAATTGGAGTTTGGTACTTTTACTGACTTTGTGTGACATTGTTGACTTAAATTATCAAGAAACATACATGGACTACTACGAACCCATGCTACGTACACGGTTATGGTATAACATCTCCACACAATACTTGAAACAATATTTGTAAATTTGTTAGTGAAACGAAATACATATTTTTCTTAAATACGTAACATTATATACTATTTCTACTATTTCTTTTGAATATGCAACAATTATCTGAAAGATAATAGATATGCCATACTTTATGAATATTACCCCGATTGAAGGTATTGAACACTGTACTTGTAGAGCCGTTAAATGTAAATAATAATATCAAAAACATGACACGATAAATCAGTTACCGGATCTTTTTTGAACAAAGCAACATAGCCCACATTCGGTCAACAACATTAACCTTTCAAAATGTCAAAATATTTTTCTTGTATATAGAACATCAAGAAAAAATAAATATAAACTGATTAGTGGTTCTACCAAAACCGATGCTTGATATGTGAAAACAAACGAAATGGTATAATAAGAAAAACAAAAATATAAAGATTTTTTTTATCGGAACTATACACAATGTTTAACAAATTGAAATATTCTACTAATTCTTACATATTAGATAGGCAGTTAATAACTGTCAAAAGTAATTACTTCATGGATATCAATTATACAAATTAACAAATTAAAATACTATAATTCATGCAAATATATTTGTTACTAATCGATACCTATAAAAATTACTCCAGGGGAAGAACATTGGCATCAATAATAGGGGTCATAGTAGACATCTGTTACGATATGAAATTTAACAACATATAGTTATGGAAACAGTAATAGTCTACATGAAAAGTCAAGGATAATCCTTCAAAGATTCCGAAGAGCGTAGTTTGTTTGTCATATCCAAATATTTTGGTGGTGATGATTGTCCGCCTTTTATTTTGACTATATTTTACCAGATGCATCGATAGGTTTTTATTGAGAAGTTGATTGTACTAATTGAAAATTATGGCAATCTGATTAAAGCTCTACTATTTTTGCAAAAACTTTATGGTTTTTATCACAACTTAAATATCAATACTAAAGGCAAATATTATTAAGATAGAAACTGCTCCTTGATAATAAGAAATGACTAAAATTTAACTTGAAATCTTACTAAATTCAAGTTCCTTATTTTTTTTCTTTCATGCAACATCATTCCTAAATACTATTTTTAGAAATGATGAACGTCATTCCTAAATACTATTTTTAGAAATGATGAACATCATGCTAGCAGTTCATCTTTAGTAAGCACACCCACGTTCATCGATATGTAAATTAAGATTTCATTAAAGCTACTACACATACATAAAGATTCATATAAAAAGTTTATTTATTAATCATATAGTATTTAATTTAATTACTTTACCGTAATGTTTAGCTTTTTGTGTAACTTTTCTTCCATAAATAATAATAAAGGAAAAAAGAAGAATAAAAAATGAAAATAAAGTAAATCAACTAAAAGTAAAATGTATATCCAACTATTCGATTGGAATCAACAAAGACCTTGAAAGAGATAAAATAATTGTTGATATGCCTTAGACACGTATTTGAAATATGAGTCCAAATTTCATATATAATTGTCATGTACCAATATCTTTTTGTACTAAAGCTAAGGACTTCCGATGTAGAAACAACTAACTAACTTTGTCCCTCTTCACTCTCATGCATATAGGAGTCAATGATCTGACAAAAGTAGCTTATCACATTAGCTAATATATGATAACATGAGATTAGTGATAAAAATATGAAAATACCTCATCACATGACAAGTAGAAGAAAAAAAGAGAATAATGTAGGGTAAATTAAGATAAGGTTTGCTAATTTATAAACTAAATTCGACACTGATAATAAATGAGCAATCTTCATATCCAACAACCATTAATGATATCCATTAATCTTTAAACAGAAATTTTGAAAGTCAACTTGCAAAAAGGGATCGAACGTAAAATTGTTCATGAAAAGGATAAGAGACCTTCATATGGAGTCAAAGTGATTGTCGAAATTGGGGATGAAAAGTCAACTTTTCTCTTTTACACATGATGATAGAATAAATATGTGAAATATGTCAGGTAGAAGAGAAGAGACATCATCGAATATCAAGCGACTAATTATATAAGAAGTGGATTAACTAAAGAGAACAATGAAGGGTGATTTGAGAATAAATTTGTTAATTTCTAAACTAAATGAACTAATAATACATATAGGTGACTATTCATATTTAACATCCGTTAGTGGTATTCCTTAATCGTTGAACAAATAATGAAGGGTGAATTGAGATTAAATTTGCTAACTTTTAAACTAAACGAACTAATAAATAATGGGCGACCATTCATATCCAATAGCCATCAATAGTATTCCTCAATCTCTGAACTAAAACATTTAAAAGCTAACTCATTCAAAGACGATGAGGTATGATACATTACACAAATATATTCAAAGTTTATTAGTAAGAAATTTCAATAACTCGATCGCCGACACAACAATTGAAGATAAGTATGAATATATGGCCGTAACTCTTCTAAAGACGATAAGGTATAGTAATCAAATTGGTAAATGAACAAATAATAGATTACCTGATTATTGAAAAGCACTTACTTTGAAAAGAGATAATCACACTTTGACCTTGCTTAGTAATCAAGATATCCCATTTTGGAAAGCAATTTAATTAGAACCCATGAAGCATTAGACAATTGTTCGTGTATTAAAAGAAACCAAAAGAAAAATACAAAATATAAGGCCCCGTTTGGCTTGTCGTTTTTAGTTTTGTATTTTCGTCTATACAAAAACGCGTCCGTTGTATGGATAGTTGAAAAACAAACAATTTTGAAAAATGAAATTAACATATAAAATAGAAAACAAGTTTATTTTATTTTTCGTGTTTCGAGAGATAACAAAAGCACAGAGAACAATCAAACTCTTTCTTGTCCGTTGGTCGTCCCAACGACTAAGAATTATAAATCTTATTCTCTTGCTATTTCTTAGTACAAATTGAAAACACAAAACTCAAAATACAAAATGAAACCAAACGGACCCTAAATTTTTGTCAAATAAAATTAACAACTAAACATTGAACCACAAAATTATAATTTGGAGACATAAAGAAAAAAATTGTAAACTCCGACTGGTAAAAGAAGAGAAGAGAACATGAGGGGTCGATTGAGATGAGATTTATTAATTACCAAACTAAATGCAAAATTATAATAAATGGGCGATCCTTTATATCTAGCTATCATCCTTAGTTTTTGAGCTGAAACATCAAAACACATTTAAAGATGAAAGATATAATACAATACATAAATATATCCAGAGTTCATAACATAGTACGAAATTTCAATACCATGATCTTTGGCACATTAATTGGTAATAAATATGAATAGAGGACCATAACCCTTCTAAAAATGGTAGGATACAACAATAAAATTAGGTGAATGATCAAATAAAAAATTACTCTGAAAAGAGCTAATCATATTATTAACTTTTGCTTAGTAATCAAACGGTTCCATTTTTGAAAGTAACTCAGGTTAAACCAATCGAGCATTAAATGATTGCCCTCCTATTACAAGGAAACAAAAGAAAGATACACAATATTAATTTTACCAAACAAAAGTTAGAATGTAACAACGAAGCACAAAATTTGTAATTTTTAAAAATAGACAAAATGATTTATGAATTACGACAGGTAGAAGAAGAGAAGAGAATAATGTGGGGTCAATTAAGGTGAGATTTGCTAAACAAAAATCAAAACAGATAATAAATGAGAGATCCTTATATCCAACAACTTTGAATGGTACTCATTCTAAACTGGAACTTTGAAAGTAAATTGAAAAACGGGGTTCAATGTAAAATTGTTTGTGAAAAGGATAATATACCACCATTTGGAGTGAGAGTTATTGCATGACTACGGGACCATAACTCTTCTAAATGTGATGAGATATATCAATCAAAATAGGTAAATGAAGAAATAAAAAATTACTTGATTTCGAAAGGAGATTATCATATTATTTATTACCTTCTGCTTAGTAATCAAACAGTATTGTTTTCCAAAGTAATTCGCGTTGAACCCATAAAGCATTAGATAATCGTGTGCCATTTAAAAGAAACCTAAAGAACCATATGGAATATCAACTTTTAGCAAAAAAAAATGAATTTAACAATGAAGCACTAAGTTGTAATTTGTTGAAATAGGGAAAAATTATTTTGTGAATTACGACAGGTTGAAGAACATAAGAGAATAATATGGAGTCAATTAAGATGAGATCCGAGTAATTCGGGTTAAATCGATAGATCGTTAGACAATTGTCCACCGTTAAAAGAAACCAAAAGAATCATACCAAATATTAATTTTAGGAAAAAAATAGAATTTAGCAAAGAAGCACAGAATTGTAATCTGTGGAAATAGAGAAAAATTATTTTGTGAACTACGACAGGTTGAAGAACAGAAGAGAATAATATGGAGTCAAATAGGATTTAACAATGAAGCACAAAATTGTAATTTTTAGAAACAGAGAAAATATTTTGTGGACTACGACAGGTAGAAGAACAGAAGAGAATAATATGGAGTCAATTAAGATGGGATCTGCTAGTTTCTAAGTTTAATTCAAAACTGATAATAAACGAGCAGTCCTTCATATCTAAAAACCAGCACCGGTAGTCATTAATTTCTAAACTGAAACTTTGAAAGTAAAATTGTAAAACCGGGTTAAAGGTAAAATTGTTCGTGAAAAGGCTGAGAGACCTCCATATGGAGTGAGAGCGATTGTGGAGATAGGAGATGAAAAGTCAAATATTCTCTTTTATATATAGATAGAATAGACATGTTTAACCATACAATAATTTTATTAGGCAAATTCAATACTTTGATGACACAAATGACTTTATTGTTATAAGTTTCTAAGTTAATGAAATTGTGAATCCACATCAAACTCCAGTCGAGTGGTGCATAGCTTCAAATGGTACTTATAGCGCTGGGTTCTTCCATAAACCTAGAATTCTCTTGAATGATGGTTATCTTTAAAGGGACAATAGCTGTCTACTGAATCCAAGCTCGATAATTTTCAATAAATTAACCGTTATTGCTGCAAATCATTTTGCAGCACACCGTGGTCATGGTAGACTGAATTAGACTATGGTTTGCATGAAAATGTTTGGGTGTATTTCTTAGCATCAATGTCCATGTACTACTCACTACAAGCTAGAGAATTAAATGTCTTCCTTTTGTTTTCTTCTTTCCTAAAACCAACTGTTTGACTATGTGTGGATCAATGGAGAATTTGAAGAATAAAGACTTCTCCCAAGAGTTTTAAGGGGAACCTCAGCATCTACAGGAAGCTTTTGTTCCTCAAGGATGGTTTCTTTCAAGGATTATATTAATGGGAACTTTTGTAGAACACTTTATTTAATTTTTAAAATACACAGGCGCCCTTCTTCAAAAACAGGTTTTATAAAAATATATTTTTAAGATTTAGCACATTTGTAAAAAAACCTACAAATATTCTTATAGAAGTCGGCAAATATTTGAACTTTTTGGATTGCAAATATTTACAGAGAAATCTGCAAGTATTTGCAGAAAAATATGCTAATATTCGTATTTTCTCAAAAAAAATATTTTTGTTATTATAGAAAGATGCGATTAAATTTCGAATGTAATTTCAAAAAAAGCCTATTTTTTTATCGAAATTAAAAATAGGGATATGATTTAAAACACGTTTTTAAAAATGGGTTTTCAATATGAAATTTGAAAATAAAGGGTGGATCATAATTTCCTCTTTATTAAATGCTTTATGAAATTATCCATGGTATCTTCACCAATGCTCTCAAACTTATATAAGTTACCGACTCGTTGCTACTTTATTTGGTAACTTAATCAAATTTGCTTTTCATTTTGTTAGTATTTTTTGTTTTATTATACTTATAAAGGAATAGAAGGGAAATATATGAAAAGATGTTACTTAAAATTTCTCTCTTTCTTAACAACAAACTAATAAAATATTCAAATAACAAATTTGAATGTGGAAGATTCAAAGATGCAGCCGTAAACATGCAGTAAAGAAATAATCAGAGCAACATTCTCTAAATAATCAGAACAATATTCTCTAAATTTATATACTGTTATCCAGCCTCGTGATTAAGCCATATTTGGACGAGTTAGGACAATCGAACAGAAAAACTACCAAGCGGGAATCCAGAGCGATAACTTACAAACTCAGATATCGAATAGGACCAATGGATGAAGCCATAAAAATGTCAAAAGCTCCTAAAATAACCAACATGTCAAGCAAATCTAAATTCAAGATCCATAGTCCAAGTATATCGGTCATGGATCGGTATCGATCCATGGAAATTGCATGAAACAACTTCGACTTCATGACATGATGCTAAGGCCTTCTTTGACTCAAACATGTGAGTGGAGGTGGTCCGCTAACGCTTATGACTCAAACATCGTCTTAACTCCATAGCATCCTTTCACTTCTCACCGAACCAAGAAGCCCACTCTAAACTAAGGCTATCCCAAGGATTTGGAACCACACAAGGGTAAACACAAACCAACTAAGCAACTTCTAAGGATCAAAGAAGGCTTATGTCTAGCTTATGGATCGATACCGATCCATAGTGCATGGATCGAATGGTAGCGATCCCTGAACATGCTTAGTTGACCACGATCTTTGGGTACAACAACTCCTGGACGTGGGGAACTTGGGCAAGGATGTGGATGAGAGATTTCCATCGACCTGCAACTATAAATAGAGGAAGAGGGGGTAGTGTTCAAATGACTTTTTGCTTGCTTAACTAATTTTTGTACTTTCTTTGTAATTCCACGGATCATCACCGATCCCTGATTACCGATCCATAAGATCATCCTTGTAAAACTCAGAAGAAACATCAACAAAGTTCAATTGGATGTAGACTTTGATTAACCGAACCACTATAATTGCTGTGTTTTTTGTTTTCTCATTTTTAATTTACTTTCTTTGTTTTAATCTCTACTATAAATCTTTGGTGTTTGTGTGAACTTTTGGCGTAAACATTTTAGTGCTTTCACTGAGAATTAAACTCAGGATTTAACAACTTAAAACTCAGGAAGAGGGGGTAGTGTTCAAATGACTTTTTGCTTGCTTAACTAATTTTTGTACTTTCTTTGTAATTCCACGGATCATCACCGATCCTTGATTACCGATCCATAAGATCATCCTTGTAAAACTCAGAAGAAACATCAACAAAGTTCAATTGGATGTAGACTTTGATTAACCGAACCACTATAATTGCTGTGTTTTTTGTTTTCTCATTTTTAATTTACTTTCTTTGTTTTAATCTCTACTATAAATCTTTGGTGTTTGTGTGAACTTTTGGCGTAAACATTTTAGTGCTTTCACTGAGAATTAAACTCAGGATTTAACAACTTAAAGCGTGGAATTGAAGAAGAGGACGAGACCATCAACAAGAAGAACTGTCGGTGAAGGAAGCCAACAAGGGCATGCGGCAGCCAAGAGGGTTTCTCGGGATCTAACCCCATTCCATCTACATAAGCAGAGATGAGGTGGAGACGATTGTGATAGAAATGCAGAACGGAATGATAACCCGCTAGGAAGAGACGATGGAAGGGTTCTTTAGAAGGATGGAACAATTGGGAACAACCGGAGTTGCTACAGACCAGAACCAGATGCCAAAAGCCAGAACAAACTCACTTAGGAATAGAATTGAGCAAAATGGAGCAACCTCCGAAGAGATGCCATAAATCGGTACCGATCCCCGAGCACAGATCAGTACCAATCTCGGAGGACTTAGGGGCGTGACAAATTTGGATTTGGGTAGAAATGGAACATGCCCGAGCAACGATGTTGAGTACCAGAACGTGAATCAGAATGCAAACATGCTACCAGATAGATACGTGCCGTAATTTCCCCGTAGGAACGGGGGGCATAATGAAAATGTGGAATGGAGACTTCCGTTAGACGAT
Organism: Allium fistulosum; assembly: GCA_030737815.1. Lineage (NCBI taxonomy): Eukaryota > Viridiplantae > Streptophyta > Magnoliopsida > Asparagales > Amaryllidaceae > Allium > Allium fistulosum. Next base: position 996,445,045 of record CM060907.1, read on the forward strand.
AATGGCAGAATTGTTGAAATAGTTAGACAAAGGATGAGAGGTGGATCGCCAGACCAAAATTTGGAGGATGTAAACAGAAATCTATTCACTCTTAACATTCGGTATGCTAGGAATCCACCTGATTTCAAGCTGCGACGTTGGAAATGTGCGATGGAAAGACTAATCGAACGATCCATTTAATGAGATTAATCAGACATTTGAAGGTGTTAGATGCGTCTGAGGAGGTAATGGGACGATGTTCCCCTTATATTTGACAGACTTAGCGGCGATGTGGTTCAAACAACTAGAAAACGGATCCATCAGCACATGGGCCGAATTGGTGGATGGATTTATGAGACAGTTGAGAGTTCATATTTTACGATCAAAGAATGTAACGACGTTATCGAGTGTGAAGCAAAAAGCCGGAGAGATCGTAAGGAGTTATTTAACTAGGTTTAAAGCGACAGACGCTGCAGTACATAAGTCGAATTCATCGGTGGTTCTGATGGTGGCAGTTTCAGAAGTTGCTAGTAAAACGGATTTTAAGGTTTCTTTAGAAATGGATTCACCAGCGGATCTCGTAGAATTTTACCATGAGGCAGAGAGATGCGTCAGGAAAACGCTAAAGCTGGCTGAAAAGGCAGAGGTTAATGCTGTGGTTGGAGGAGGACAATCTAGAGCAGGACTTGGTGAAGATAAAGGGAAACGAATGAAGAGAGAACTCATGAATCGAGAAAAAAGTTCGGAAAAGTATTTTGCCTATTCCACGAGCTGGATGTGCATGGAATCAATGATTGTAGGCACCTTCTTAATCTGATTGAGGAGCAGGTTATGAACAACCAACTACAGCAGTATGTGAGGAACCAAGCTGCAGTAGTGCAACAAGAGCTGCCATCATCTGCAGTAAATGGAAGCGACTTTGGATCTAGGTGGAGGATGGTTATGGTTATCTCATAATCGGAACGCCAACGAGTCGGGTTCGATTCTCCAACTTGCCTTTGTATTCAATAAATGATATAACATTACAGTCAAACCACTTACTCATGTATGAGATCTTGATCAGACTCAGGCACGCTCTAAGTTGAATGTTTGGCTGCGGTGTTTAATGTGACGAATGTTGTGACTTTTGTTGGATGTTTGAATATGAATTCTGCAAATGAATGCTTGATATTAAAAATCACTTGGACATGATAACTAATATTAATTTCGAAACACGAACGAAGATTGGTTACCCCTTGATATTGATTTATGAAATGATTGATCACGGTCACGTCGATCGAAAAAAGAGGCAACAGACCATAAAGTGCAAGTCCCCTTGTTGGAGAGCAAGCGGATTTGACTTGTACGTGATAGTGAGTTCCCTCATCGGAAAATTAGCGGCTGGACTCACTCGTTCATTGGGTCCCCTTGCTGGAGAGCGAGTGGATTAGACTCAACAGGAACTAACGTTCCGGAGAGATCGAGGATTAAAATAACGATTCGGAGAGATCAATGATTAAACTAACGATTCAGAGGGATTGGGAATTGGATCGGTCGTTGATTACACTACCCGAAGAGATCGAAAACTAACTTGGATATTGGTAATACGACCCGGAGAGATCGAAGGCTAGACTTTGGATTTGAATGCCATTTGATTGTGAAACAACTTGGCAAGCGATAATTGGATTAAGCCACTGCTTCGATTCGACTGGGCGTTATTATAAAGGGATTTTAGGCGACGGTAGACGATTTGTAAATAACATTCCAATCAGTCGCAATCAGCTTCCATGATTACTGACCTTTGATTTCCCGACGTATGATTTCTATGTCATAACTTAAATTCCAGGTGAACATGGGATAATATTAGTTTTGATATGTAATTGTTAACTTTCAGACGAACATTGGACGATTCTGATTTATGTAACATACGATATGATAATTCTAGAAGAACACGGAATGATGATTTGTGGCTAACACTCAAGCAAGGACTCGAGTCCTTAGCTTTGGCGGTATGGAATGACCTTTGGTTTACAGGTAAATCCGAAAGAACCGGACGATTCGTTTCAATTTGATCAGTTAACCGCTAGAAAATTCAACCACTAGCGATTCATCGATTTCGATTTTTTTTTGAAATGGTACTTTATATACAATATGTCACTGGGACAACATATCACATGTCGATAAACGTTCGAATCACGCTACGCAAGTTTCAAACTTGTGACCTCTCGCACCAAAGCCGAATCACTTAACCACTTAGACAATGTTGCTTGTCTTTCGATTTCGATTTTTGTTCTTGAGAAAAACACAACTTCTATTCACAAGGCGTGCTTCGGGGAAGCAAATGTTATCCAACCTTGTGACTAAGTCATATTTGGACGAGTTAGGACAATCGAATAGAAAAACTACCAAGCAGGAATCCAGAGCGATGGCTATCAAACTCAAATACCGAGTGGGACCAATGGATGAAGCCATAAACATGTCAAAAGCTCCCGAAACAGCAAACATGTCAAGCAAATCCAAATTCAAGATCCAAAGCCCAAGTATCAATCGAAGTCATTCATCGGTGTACCGATCAATGACCATTGATCGATGGAAATTGCACGAAACAACTTCGACTTCATGATGTGATGCTAAGGCCTTCTTCGACCCAAACGTACGAGTGGAGGTGGTCCGCTAATTGCTTATGACTCAAACATCATCCTAACCCCATAGCATCCTTCCACTTCTCAGCGTACCAAGAAGTCCACTCCAAACAAAGCCTATCCCAAGATGTTGGAACTACACAAGGATGAGCACACGTCAACTAAGCAACTTCCAAGGATCAAAGAAGGCCTTATGGCCTATCTTGTGGAATGGTACCGTAGGGCATGAATCAGTACCTATCCTTGAACATGCTTAGCTGATCACGAACTTTTCGAAACAACTCCTCCTGGACGTGAGGAACGTGGGCAAGAACATGTGAGAGATTTCCATCAACCTGTAGTTATAAATAAAGATAGATGAGCGTTGTTCAAAGGACTTTTTCTCTCACTTAACTAATTTATGTACTTTCTTTGTAATACCACGGATCATCACCGATTCTTGACTAACGATCCATAAGTTCTTGTAAAACTCAGAAGAAACATCAACAAAGTTCAAATAGACGTAGGTCTTGATTAGTCCGACCACTATAATTGCTGTGTGTCTTTGTTTCTTCGTTTTTGATTTACTTTCTTCATTTTAATCTCCACTGTTAATATATGGGTATTTGTGCCAACTTTCGGTGTAAACATATACATTTGTTTCTAAATAGTTATTGATTGCATCATTATGAATCCAAATCTTTAGTACACACTCTTCTTTGCAACCCTACCTTTAATGGTGATGAAATTCATATACTTTTAACTGTATTCATCCATACCATATTTTTGCTAGGCCATGAAGTGCTTATAACTTGTATACAATTCTTAAATGGAAGGATTATAAGATTTATACTGCCAATTCAAATAGCAGATGGCATTATGGCTGTTTTACATGCTGATAAACTAATGGTGAAAATTAACAACGTATGCGTATGATTTTTAAATATTTAGTTTATGTTGAACTGCATATTAAATCTATGGTACGAATGTCAGAAGTGCATGCAAGAATTCATTAAGGAATTATGTGATGTTGACATAGCAATTGGAGTTCCGTTAGATTTGTTCAGCTCTCTACCTAGAAACTGCGTTGTAAAAGCATTGCAAAAGGCAGAAGCATTTTTAGTTTTCTTGATAAAGTCTACATTGCAACAAAGCAATAGGTTTCCTATTATTCAATCGGAGTTCTGTTAGATTTGTTCAGCTCTCTACCTAGAAACTGCATCGCAAAAGCATTGCAATAGGTAGAAGCATTTTTAGTTTTCTTGATAAAATCTACATTGCAACAAAGCTATAGGTTTCCTATTATTCAAAAAGTTTATTGCCAGTTGAAAATTATTAGTCATAATGCTTACAAGTTAACATCTTATCTACTTGACATTTGAAATATGACGATATTCAAATATAATCAATATTTCAATGCAGAGTTTCAAGAAATACATAACATATAAGAAAGATTTCAACGAGCTGCTCCTGCATCTATTGTGTGTTCTGATGAAGGAGGCCATACATCTTGAAGAAATGTTGCCAGGGACCAGATAATTCACTCATATTGATGTCAAAGTTGAAGATCTTAAGACCTAGGTGGGTCAAATATCAATGTTAATCATAACTAAAATTTGAATGAAGTTCTTTGTTCAATTACCTAATTTAATTATTTGTTTACTTTCCACGCTCATGAGTATGAAGTATATGATCTCAATCCGTTCTTCTCTAGCTCTCACTTCAGAGACAACAACTTCATTCTTGATGAACATGCTAGTGTCATTCGAAATCCACTAGCTTATTGAAAGGATACAAGTGGATTTGAAATATTTTAGGTTTTCATGTGCAATTTAAACATCTTCCTTGGAATTTGCGAGTTGCGGCCAAGATTTATATTTCGTCTTTTATGTTTTAAACTTAAATTCTTTTAATACTTGTTTTATGTATTGTTAATTTAGTGACGCATACTATTACCACCCTATGGTGTTAAAATTTACACGATGCCTTTAGCACCACCATTGCATATTGTGCTAAGGTCACCATAGAACAATTTCTTTCATTGTGATTCAAAATTTAGACAGCTTTAAGTGTTGTATGCTCTTGAAGTTTGCTGTTTTATCTTTTTTTTTGAATAGTTTAAATATCATCATCTTAGAAGAATTCAAATATCACATGATAGTTTAGATTATGTTTTATTCAGGCATTATTTTGTTAGAGAAAAATATTACAAATTATTATCTTCCACAACTCAAATTTGCTAGATAATTTTATTAGTTGTTATATTACATCATTCAAATTTGGCTTTGTCCAAACAAAGGATGAACAATAAAAAACCTAACATATTAAAATCATATTTAACCATGGCAGCTTATCTTACATGTTCGAACCTGAAGTATATTTATAAATCTTACTTTCTCATACTCCTAAAGTTATTAGTTTAATAATTAATTTGGTTTGCGTCGAAGGTTTTAAATCTTGGATATCGGACACGTTTCGTCTCAGCGATTTTAGTGACTCGATATCGTATCGAGGGAGATCTCGGACGAGATGAGTGCATCTCGGACTTCAATATCGGATTTACATTTCGGACCTAAAGTTCATCTCGGGACCATATCGGAGTATAATACATCACATAATTTATAGCAAAAAATGCATGGTACCGGTTTAAACATTTACTGAATTACTGCAACTAATCTCCACTATTCTAACTAAAAAAATAATGCAATTATACTTCAACTATATGAAATTGTTCAACAAAAGCTACAAAACATCATCAGTTTTAGCAATTACATATAAGTAGATGAAAGGTGACAAATTAATTGAAAAAGCGGGTTCTATACAATTACATATACGCAGTAAGAATAACATAATAACAGTATCAGGAACTGATGCAAATAAAAGCAAATGCATATAAGAGATATCAGGAATCGAAGGGTTTCAGACAATGCAAATCTACTTGCAGAAGGTTATGCAGTAAGAATAACAAACTAAATCTACTTGCAAATTTACTCTAAATTATATTGTATATTCAATTTTTTGAAAAATTGAATTTCATCAAAATAGAAACAACCCTAATTTACATACATGTAGAGAGTAGAGAGATTGGTCGAAAACGAAGCTGCATAATGTCAAAAGCGAGATCGAGTAGTCAAAAATTGGAAGCAACCGCGAGCTGTCGGATGTTAGAAGGGGAAGTTTGATTTTTTTTCTTTAGAGAAGAGAGAATTCGATATTTTGACGAAGAACATGATCTTTTGAGAAGTTGAATCAGAAAGAAAAGGACTTTGTTCATTTTTTTATGATAGACTGAGATGAGCCTATTTTTTTCTGAAAAAAAACAATATATCGAGGATATCTCGGAATATCGTTTCGCTTCAAATATCGGCCGATATATGTAAATTTCAGCCGATATAATCAAAACGAGATATCAACCGATATCTCATGTTTCGTTTCGCCCAAGCTTTCAACCGAGATCTCGACCGAGATATCGGCCGAGATAGCCGAGATTTAAAACAGTGTTTGCGTCAGATACTATCGTATATGTTATTAATTATCTTACACACGCACATATGTATATATATCGGTTACTAAAGTTTCAAAACCTTTTGTTCCATAGTAAAAAATATATTGTTCAATTCGTAGTCCATTTACCTCTATCTTTAAATCAATTCAAAATTTATATATGAAACATACGATAAAACCTTTTGGACCTATGATTCGTTTATTCATAAATTAATAAGCATGTTTAGTATATAATTATTATAAGTTAGGAATATTGATAGTTGACGTTGGCCTTTTTATTGTATATAGCTATTATGCTTTGGAAAAATAGTTATACTTTGTGTGATTCATGAATAGTTAAACAAGTATATCAACAAATGTTTGTCTATAGTATTCAAGAAAAGACTTTTAAAACAAATTACTTTTCTCTTCACATGCATTGCTAAATAAATTATGTTATATGTCTCATGTACGTAGCACGGGTTCGCGCTAGTAAGCTGTAAATAGTTGATCTGGATTTGGCCACGTCACATGTCATATGGCATCCAAATCATCTTAAGAATATATGAAAAATTATATAGCTATACCAAGTTCCCTTATATTCTGCAAGGTATATATAACAGCATTTAATTAATGGCTTTTTGAATTATAGGGAGTACACACAGACAATTGAAAGTAAGTTATTTTTCGAAAATTGACATTTAATTCAAATTTATTGTCTCAAGGTGGTTGAAAAACACGTTTATCGTCAGCATACTTAAGAGCGTGTGTGTATTAGTTGACATTTTCAAAGGACAGGTGCATTAGATTGTCAACAAAGAACTATGTAGTTCAATAATATTAACATGACATTTCTCATTTTAATATAAGAAATAACATAATTAACTTGTAAAGTAGTAAATTGGACAAGGGAGAATTTGGATTTTTACTCAAAAACATACCCAAAAAACCTTTATTTTTTTCGTATGTAGAGGCAAGTTAACCTGACCAACATAGAATAAATTTGTTTTGGTAAACAAAGAATATGATACTTAGAAAGGTGAAGACATGCATACAATATTATATACTGGTTTGGACACTACCTACAAAAGTAGCAATTAAGTAGTATCTTACTTAGAATTCTTGTCAACTCTAGCAGTTTGGTATTGATTACAAATCAGCAGACCCATATCTATTAGTTTTTTTAATCTTATTTTGTAGCACATTCCATTGCATGCTTGCACATTACTAAATAAATCATCTATACAACAAAACATTGCATTATACACACCAAAATTTTTGCTAGAATCATATACCGTTTTTACACCATACATCATAGTTTTGATGATCGAACCATGGGTCGAACCGTGAAGATGCAGGGTTCAAGGTTCCAACAGTTCGAGGGGTCGAATTGTAAAAGCCGTGCATAATTTTTTTTGTTATTTTATAAATTTCGAAAGAAAACTACAACAGTATGAGAAAAGTGCATATTATAATACCATGTATAATGATATAATCTGATATAATTAAACAAAAATCCTTTATATAGTAGTTTTAACTGCAGTTATTATCTTTAACCAAATTGAAATGAATTTGTTTTTGAATAATGTAGTTATGGTTATGTAGAATGATAAATGGGTACATATATCAACGATATAGTTTATATGGTACTAGTATAAATTGCACGTACGTGCATCTAATAGCTTCGGTGGTCACAACATTTTTATTTAAAAAGTTTTGTTGGTGGTGTCGGTTGTAAATTTATAGTGAAATTTCGTTGATGGGAGGTCAGGAAGAGGATGGTGGTGGAGTTTGCAAATCAACGTTTGCAAATTTATAGTGAAATTTCGTTGATGGGAGGTCAGGAAGAGGATGGTGGTGGAGTTTGCAAACCAACGTTAAAATTTCGTTGGCGGGTGTAGGTTATTTTTAGAATTTTAAAAAGGACACGGTTGAAACCGTGTTCAACGAATTTTCAATATTAACAGTAGAGATATACTACTTAAGATAATGGTCTTCAAATATTTTTTTTTAGTTAACGCTCTTTGTCGCTAACTAGCTTTCAAATGGAAGGAAGAGTGGATGTGTTTTCCATCGAGTTATGCCGGATCGGTTCTAAATTTGGCTCATGTAGGGACTCCCTTGTTGAGATCCTTTAGTTCGTAGGTCATGCAATATCTTGTATTTTTAAAATAAGTAACATAAATTTGGGCCCCCTATCTTAATGGGCGCTAGACGGACGTCCCAACAACCTTTGTCCACGACCATCCTTGTTACGAGTTTATTCCTTTCCCAAAGGTACTTGTTCTTCTAAGTAATTATTGAATTCTTTTAAGGGTATGATTAAACTATTGCAATAGTGGTCCGTACGTAATATTATCTAAAACTTGTTTAGGATTACAGATTCGTCTTATTTTAAATCATAGGAAGTTATTAAAATAGTTAGATCGGTATCTCTATCACAATGGATGGTTTTAGATAAGATTATTAGTTGAGAAATTTATTTTAAAGATAATGATGAATCATTAACTTAGATTAACCACGGTTTGTTATTCAATCTTTTCCTATTAGACCGGTATCTCTGGATAAATGCAAAACTGCATTTATCACAATGGATGATTTTAGATAAGATTATTAGTTGATAAATTTATTTTGAAGATAATGATGAATCATTAACTTAGATTAACCACGGGTTGTTATTCAATCTTTTCCTATAAATCACCATATAAGGCTATTATTTTAAAAGTTAAATAAGAAACAAGACGCTGTCAAAAACAATTAAGGTGATGTCATTATTGCTATTGGTGGTGGTCTGCACTCCAACTTTCAAAAAAAATAAGGAACAATATAAAAGAAAAGTCTCATTTATAGTTAACAATGAAAGATCTTACTATTTGTTAGATTAGAATCAAATTTACTCTTGGGCTTGTTGCATATCATATTTTTGGAGCTGTAGAATTTGAATCGAAAAAAACTTGAAGTTTTAGGTAAATTTTTTTCTCACAAAACATATTTTAATCAACTAATTTTGTTATGAAAGCCAACAAATTTTTATATTTACTTTGTACAAATAGTGGCGATTCTTACGATGACATTTCATAATGGATAATACTATATTGGGAAAGGTGTGGATTCTTATATTTGAATACTAATCGTATGCTTTCGATTCCGTGGAATATAGTCCACAATTATGGTTTTTTTGTTTGAATTTTGTTTATTATATTACTATACATTAGCAATGGTAAGATTTATATCTTTAGACACACACATATATATATATATGTTTGTGTGTATATATATATATTTATGTGTGTGTGTATATATATATATATATATGAGTTAGGATCCGCAGCCCCCTCTATTTAACCTCAAACTGAGCCTCCTGATTTCAGCCACTCATCCCGATTTAAATAATAATACATTCTCTCTCTTATCACAACATATTATTATTTAAATCGAAATGAGTTGCTGAAATCAGGAGCTTAGTTGGAGGCTAAATAGAGGAGGCTATGGATCCTAGCCCTACATATATTATATTATATTAGTATATATATGATGATATGAAAGCTCAGCTTTGATTCTGAGACTCTTCGTTACACACATATATCTTTTCCCTCCTTGCTATATATACAGTGGCGCTAAAGTAAAGAGGGGCAAATAGTTTCTTTTCTAGGGTTCGAAGTTGATGCAGACAGCATGGTATTCTTTTCTAAGGTTTAAGCAGATTTGGGTTTGTAACGAAGAGTCGCAGAATGAAACTGAGATTTCATATCGTATATTATATATATATATATATATATATATAATAGGTATACCTGTGTGTTTCTAAAGACAACTCTTATAATTACTAAAATAATATAATAAACAAAACTCAAACAGAAAAACCATAATTGTGGACGTTGATTCATGGGATAGAAAGCATACAATTGGTATTCAAATATAAGAATCCACATCTTTCCCATTATAGCATTATCCACTAAGAAATGTCATAATCAGAATCGCTGCTGTCCGTATAAAGTAAATATAAATATTTGTTGAATTTCTTAGCAAAATTAGTTAATTAAAATTACTTTGGTGAGAAATTTGTTTATTTGAGGTTTCAAGTTTTTATTTCGATCCAAATTCTACGGCTTCCAAAATACGATATGCAGTAAGCTCGCAAGTAAATTCGACTCTAATCCTACGAATAGTATGGCCTTTCACTATTAACTTGAAATGAGAATTCTTTTTTATATTGTTCCTTATGTTTTTGGAAGTTGGACTGCAAACCACCACCAATGACAATAATTATTTCATCCTAATTTTTTTGACGTGGTCTTGTTTCTTGTTTAACTTTTAAAATAATAGCCTTATATGTTCATATATAGGAAAAGACTAGTGTAAATCTGTGTTTCGCACATGCTATTTTTAACTATGACAGGTCAATGTCAGTTAATATAGCTTACATAATATAAATTTTGTCATCAATGTTAAAACATAATATTCTAATTTTATTTAAATACAACTATTTGAAAAGTAAAAAAATACTTAAGAGTGTAACTGTAGCCGCCGTAAAGGTAAACGAATAATATTACGTTCTTGGACCAAACCATACAATTATCACCATGTTTTAGTACTCCTATTGAGCAAGAGAAAATAAAAAGAATAAATCAAATTGAATTTTTATAGCATGTAAAACGGTAGGAATCTTGAAAATTGTCTTAATAAAGCTATGTTATTGGTCATTGTAAATCTTTAATACCGACAGAAGTAAAATATAAATTGTTTCAAGGTTGGTAAACATAACCTTATTTTATCTCATGTCGTGGTAAGTGTTTAAACCAACAAATTTAGAGCCACAAATAAAATTTTCTTCGACCACATTTTATAAGCATACATTCTCATGGTAATCCAAAAAACCAATATAATAAATGGACAGGTAAATGACTACATGTAGATAATTGAGCTCTTTCTTCTGTTTAACCTTTTTTTTCATTATTTGTTTGTTATCTTAGGCAATCCCAACTATAGTCCTATGAGTAAATGAATACACCAATTTTAAGATCATGGTTTATGCCTAGTTGCAATAGAAGTTAAGTTCTCCTCTTATTAAGCACAGTGTAGTTAATCATAAAAAATGAATCATACTGTATTTTTGTTATTATTCAATCTAACATGCTACAGGTTCCTCAAATATAAAGATAAGGTAAATTATGATATTTAAGTGCCAATAAAAGGTCTTTAGAATGAAAATATTGCATCTTTTCACCCCTTTTGTTACTAATACGTAGTATTCCTCTCCAATCGACAGATCATCTTCATAGAAGTGCCAACTATTGAATTAATATTATGCTTTAGGTAACTAAGTAGCAGATACGTTTTGATTCATTTACCAAAAATGACAAAAATAAATATCGAATGGTAAAATCCCTTATTTAGAATCCAATTATATGTAAGGCAGGTAGCCAGGGATACAAAGAAAACAAGGTAATAAACTTGCGTTTCTTTTCCATATTCTACTTGACCAAAAATATCATTTGTCAATGTTGATAGTGGCCACAGAAACAATGCACAGAAACATTTATGATTGTATTTTTGTGTGTACAAATACATTCATATACATATATGTATGTGTATTGTGGCCACATAAACTACACAAAACAATGCACATCCTCTAAAGTAGGAAAATGTTGATGTGTTTTACTGGAATGAGCTAAGCTTCCTAAATATCTACTTATTTTATGGTTTTCTTTTTCCCATCATTGGATTATAGCAGAATCTTTGAATTTAAGAACATGATTCTAACCGGCACATTTTAAAAAAATGATAGTATTCTCATGGCTAAGACAAAAGTTAAGCTGATCTACAAATGTTGCACTAACAATCACATGTTCATCCTATCTTATCTGATCCTAACAAGGAGAATTAATATAAAGATTCATTATTGTTTTGGAACCGAATAACAAAAAAACTGATGATTTGTATAATAGCCAAGTCCACCAATACTATTATAGGTGCCAATAACTCGATACCAACCTAAGCCATATATTTCATTCATTATCTTTCAATCAAATCAAAAGTAAGCAAGCAATCAAGCATTCTGCAGTAAAATCACCGGGTATAATTGCCTCCAATTCTTGCTAAACTGTCTAATTTATAGTTCACTACATATTAGGAACTCATAACGAAACTCGCTTAAGGACTAAAAAGGACTAATTGAATCATTCGTCGAAAGTGAATCTTTTTGATGAAATGGTTTTGAGAAACCCATTAGAGTGTTTTGTTTTGATTCTTCCAAAAGTAGGGAAAATCTGAATGTAGTACAAAAATAAAAGTAGAACTGTACCTCAGTTTTGAAATTTTAAAAATACATGCATTCCAAATGGATAAAATTTTGTACCATATGTTCTTGTGACAATATCTTTAGTAGTTTGCTTGCAGCAATTTTACATAGAATACACATCAGTCATATTGGAACAACCTTTGATTTGCACTAAATTGAAATCATATATTTTCCTAGTTACGGAAAAGTTGCAAAATAAAAATAAAAAATAAACATTGAATTTGCATCACATCTTTCCTTAATTGTGAAAATTTGCAAAAAATTGAAGCAAATGAAGATTATAATGTGCATGTGAAACTATTTTTGAATCAAGTTGAGCAGAAGAAATGGAAAAGAATTGTGATCGAACAAAAAAAGAAACTCTATACTCAGATTCCTAAAAATAACTCATGTTTGGTCATCACTAATTTCAACCGTACCTATTAATACATTGTTACTAAGAATATGCATAAATATCTTTAGGGACCACTACCGTAATAGTTTAATCATACATCCTTAAAAGAATTCAATAATTACTTGGAAGAAGAAGTAACCTTGGGAAAGGAATAAACTTGTAATAGGGTGACCATGGGCAAGGGTTGTTTTGGCATCGCCCCAGTGCCCACTAAGGTATATGGGCCCAAATTTTTGTTACTTTTTTTTAAGAAATAAAATTACATTACTACTCAAGAATGAGCTTTCCATGCTAGGGAAGTAGTACAATAGAAAATAAAACGTAAAACAAGGGATAGGTCAAAGAAAGCAAAATACAAGATATTGCATGACCTACGAACAAGGGATTTCAACAAGAGAGAGTTCCTACATGAGCCGAATTTGGAACCGATCTAGCAGAACTCGATGGAAAACACATCCACTCTCTCTTTTATTTGAAAACTAGTTAGCGATAAATAACATTTAACTAAAACCAAATTTGCATACGGTAGGTATGATAGCGATAGGGAGCTTCTACTATTTTTTTTACCGAATAATAGCTGTGTTATTTTCTTATGTCATTGTTTTTTTTTTGAAAATGTTTCATTAATGTCAACAAGTGTCGATCTCAAGGATCAAACTCGTGACAATCTCTTAGTCTGTACTACCAACCAACTGAAAAATAACAGTTAGGATTAAAATAAAATAGTTTAGGGTTAGCGATTTTGGTTTTTTGAAAGTGAAAATCAATTAACCTCTACCAATACATATCCTCTACCAATACATATCCTTCCAGATCCGCACTTTTTTTTATCGTTCTAGCCAGAGGAATACAGGAGGCTGTTTCTTCTCTCGTCGTCTTCTTCGTCGTTCCTCCTAAGAAATTATGCCTAATATATTTTCCAAATTCATCGGATTAATCCTCTTAGCATTTCTAGTACGTACTTAACATGGCTTGGCTTGTTTTTTTTTTATAAGAATTGAAGTATAATAATTCTATGTATAAGAATTGATCTGTTAGTATGTACTTCTATGTAGTGTGTCAACCATTCAACTTTTGCTTTTGATTGTAGAACCAGAAGAAAAGTATCAAGCATTGGGTAAATATGGGAACGACCTAATTGAGCTTGCAAAGCGAGGGAAACTGGATCCAGTTATTGGTCGTGATGATGAAATATGTCAGTGCACCCAAATATTGTCTAGAGGGACAGAACAATCCTGTTATTATTGGTGAGCATGAAGCAGGAAAAACCACTATCGCTGAAGAGTAATTGTTTTAATTTCTTCATTTTCTGTGAAATATAACCAATAAAGGGTACATCTTTATTGATAATACATAATTTATATTTATATCTAGATTACTTTAAGCCTAAATAATTGTATTAAAGGTAATATCTTAAAAGGGGAAACACTAATATTAAAATATTCTCATTATATCCCTTTACAAATATGACACTCTCTTAACGATCTCATGGTCTTCTCAAACGTTACCAAATGATAATTAATATCTCTTATGGTAATTTACCATTTTCTAGAGCTTCTTTCCAGCTCCATACTATATGTGCCAGTTACTTATAATCTCAGTTAAGTTTTAGTACGATGTCTGCTTGAGCTTTATCTGATCTTCCTGAAATTTTGTTTCTACCGTTTTTTGGTATCTTTTTTGTGCATATGAATACATTAATTCTTTTGCAGTTGATTTCGCTTGACATGGGTTCACTTCTCGTCGGAGCAAGGTATCATGGTGATTTTGAGGAGAGACTTAAATCACTGCTGAAAGAAGTTGCTGCCTCTAATGGTGAAATAATTTTATTCATATTCATTGATGAAATTCACACTGTAGTCGATGCAGGTTAGTGCTTGTTTGAGGATTTTTTTCTTCTTTTCGTTCTTTTGGAATCCTTGTAATTCGACGCTTGCTTATTCAGACTTTTGCTTTAAATTCAAATATTCGCTTGAGTGGTGATTGGTGTTCTGTGTTACTCTTTCAAATTACCCTTTTATTCATGGTTTTTTTTTCAACACTTGTATACAACAAATGATAGGAAAAGATGTTGGAAACCATTTTTTGTTTATGATTGATGACATTCTTTGTGATGAGATTGAACCTGCAACAGAAGTGTTAGAATTTGACATAGTTGAGAAATTAATTATAAGTATCATGCAGTTATCGTCATAGTATCTGGTTATCTTATGCATTGCCATTCTAGCAATCTATCTTGATCACTTCATTTATGCCTTTTTGTGTTGTGTGTCAGCGTAGGATTGCTTAAAACTAGCGTACCCTATTTATAAGCATGAGTACATGCAAAAGAAAGTGATTGTTCTGTTTATAATAATGAAATGACAAGCGGTTGTCTCTTCATCCCCCTTTTCCCCTCATATATGATGTATTCTAGAATTGCAATTTTCAGCAAATGAAAGCAGTAAGTTTTTTTGGTGCTCCTTTATGTATGGGGTGCGTATGAATCAGGAGTCAAATGATCATCTTTTGTTCTATTTTGCAATGTGAAATTTTTTAGGAACTTCTGGAGGAGCAATGGATGCTGAAAATTTGCTGAAATCGATGTTGGGTAGAGAGGAGCTTTGCTGTATTGGCGCAGCAACATTAATTGAATACAGAAAAAAACATTGAGTAAAACCCTGCACTTGAGTGTATATTCAGCAAGTTTTTTGCGGTCAACCTTCAGTCAAAGACACTATTTCCATACTGCATGGACTGCGCGAGCGTTATGAGCTGCATCATGGTGTGAAAATCTCAGATTCGGCCTTGTTTCATCCGCAATCTTATCAGACCGGCATATCACTGAAAGCTTGTTGCCCAACAAAGGTATATTCATACATACCTGCCTATAAGATAGCATGTGCACGTGCATCAAGTGTGTGCATATGTTATCACTTTAATATAATGTGAATTTGGTTGAAATTTTCTTTCTTGTTTACACATGTCTTCTGTTTCGCTAAGCATCTCCTCACAACTGAAAATTTTCTTTGTTGTAGCTATTGATCTTGTCGATCAGGCAGCAGCAAAAGTCAGCATGGAAATGAAATCCAAGCCTACAAAATTAGATGAAATAGACAGTATTGAGCGGAAACTGGAAAGGGAAAGCCATCAGTAAAAATAAGTTAGAAACCCTTTTTGAAATGATACATACATATATATATATATACATATATATATATATATATATATATATACATATATATACATATATATACATACATACATATACATACATATATATATGTATGTATAATATTTTCATTTAACAAGATGATAGACTCTTTAGTAAAAGATAAAAATAGTTTTTATAACCTTATATATGAATAAAATAACATTAAAAATACTTATAAATAATTTTATAAATAGTTATAGAAAATATTACTTTTAAGAAGGAATATTTGCTAACGTAGGCTCGTTTTTGTAAACAATAGCAGAAATAACCCACTTTTGAAAATAATAACAAACGTAGATCTGTTTTTGTCAACGTCTACCTGGCTAAAACAGGTCTACGTTTGTAATTATTTTCAAAAGTGGGTTAATTCTGTTATTGTTTACAAAAACGAGCCTACGTTAGCAAATATTCCCTTTTAAAAATAGTCACTTAATATTGATTTCGAAATTTTTACCAATTTAACAAAATAAACAAGTTTTGTGTATATAAAATAAGAAAACCTTTGCTTTATAAATCCAAATAAATTCTTTTAAAATATATTTAAACATCAACTTCTTTCAAAGTACTTTTATATCCTTTATGAAACTCCTTTGAAAAGATTTCATAATAATGTCCAAAGTAATAACACTGTAAACTTCACAATAACTTGTTTTTTCAAGGTGCATCCATAACGACTATCACTATATGGATCATAATTTTACCAACTTTGTTTTATAAACAAAATAGTTTTTAAACTTCATTTCTTACTATCTTTTATACTACTATAAGTATAGAAAACATTTCATTCAAAAATAAAAATAAAATATAGGGTTTAAAAAGTGAGATAGAAGGGGAGGATTCAAAGTGCATTTATAGTGACTACCGCTATATAGACAATTCCATATTCAATTCGATATTCAACATCATTTAGTCATATAAACATATATAATTCTCTAATCCATATTACATCACAAAGAGGCATGGTATAACATATGTATAAAATATATAAGCATGAAATATATGTGAAAAGAAAGTAAACGCAATAACAACAAAAGTGCTTCTATAGCGACTATCGGTATAAATGCAATACCCTTAATTCATATTCAATATCTAAGTCTAAAGCTATCCAATTTGCCATTACATTCGCCAAATATTACAAATCCAAGCCTATGTCCAAAATCCATTTCATATGCAAAATTAACAAATCCAAATCCAACGTCTAAACTGTCAATTACATATGTTTATCCAAACAACATCAACAAAGGCCTTGCAAGGCACAAAAATTACACAAATAATATGCTATTCAAAGCAATAAATATGGGCTATTACTTTACTTAGTTAGGGTCTATTACTATTATTTAATAGTAAGCAAAATCGAAAAGTATTAAGAAATAAATTGACAAGTTTATGGTTTCATTCAAGGAGTTAGACTACTCGCTTTTGCTTCAAATCCAAGCTAGCTCTTTCCTACCATAGCCTAGCAAAACCCCACTACATCCTACCCTCAACCAAACAAGCACACGAACCAAAGGAGAATGGCCTAGAAGAGCACGACCGAGGGGAGTTTAGAGCTTGAAATGGGCATGGCCTAGGCAATTGATTGCCTAATTGGGTACGTCCCTAAGGTGGTTCAAGGGGAAGTGCTCCAAATTCTTTAATTTTGAGGTGATTGAATGATGTTATATGCTATATTAGGATGACATCATGAGTTTGGACGAGTTCGAGCTAGCTTAGTGTTGTTTTTATGTATGAAGTACTGAAGAGAAAAAAGAGTAAATATTGCAAATTTTGTTTTTGTGAACTTGTAAACAAATGAAGGAAGCCTTGCATATATATTTATAGGCTTGTAAAATGAAGCCGAATGACCATAAAGCCCCCCTAACTAAGCAAAAGAAGGAAGCCTTACATACATATTTATAGGCTTGTAAAATGAAGCCAAATGACCAAAAAGCCCCCTATATGGCTCTAAAAGGACTTCACCATGCCAAGATCATACCTCCACTCACATCACACCTTACCTTGGAAAAGACTTCCTTAGCTTCCACCTTTAAGTACTCCTTATAGAAGCTTTTTTTAATTAATTTCTCTTAGGATAATAGAAGTTTTAAGGAATTGTTAATGTGTTGTTATATTTGTTACACAAGTCCAAAGTGATAGCAGTTACAAAGTGTTATGATCGTGAGTAATTTATCACAATGAAAACCAATATACCGTTATAAATATTCTTAGTCAAGATGTATCGGGACTGGATATCGATACATCTGTTGAGACTAGAGCATGTAACGCTCTCTAAATATTGGGTAGTTTATTACTCATGTCTGCTAGGTGCACCAAGCAGTTACGTACTGATAGTTATTGGATAACTATGAAATGACTCATTCGATAGTTTTCTTTTAGTTAATATAACTAAGGTCAAACAAAAAATATCGATGTAACTAATTTATACATTTATCTCGACTTGAGAATACGGTGGATCTTCAATGTGGAAGTTCCACTTTGATTATAGTTAAATCGTGGTATGACATCCATCGAACGACTATAGTTGGGTCGAGTGAAAGCATTGAAAGTGAAACACTTTTCAAAATAGGATTCGTCTCCTCAATTATATGAGGTTAGTATCACGGTCAATTGATGTCAACTCAAAGTCAAAGTCTCTGACCATAGCAGTTCAGTCAATGATAATCGTTATTATTAAACTAAGGACTATGTTTGGACTATAAAGTTGAATATGGACAATGTTGGAATTTTGACCATTACCAAAATCCACAAGTCCTAACGTGATATAGTTTTGACGAAAAGAATTGGTGTAAATAATTGTCACTATTCAGTACCGCTTATAATAAATAAAACTGAATTTTACCAAAAGACGTGTAAGTGATAAATTCAGTCAAAATGTCACACCCTTAGCTAAGTGATGTGTGAACGTTAATATTTAAATAGTTCGATATTAATCGCTGACTGAATTTATACTTTGAGTCGCACAATCAGGTGGATTCTTTAAAAAACCACATGATTTAATTAATTTATGAAATGTTGTAAATTGATTAAATTGATTGATATTTGAGAAATATTAATTATTATTTAATTGATGTTTGGAAATTGTTTGTAATTATTTTAATGCATTTATAAAAGTTATATTTGCGCGTATTGATATACGATATCGATGTAATTTAAATAAAAGATAATTATATGAAATAATTTTTTGAACTTTTATGTCATTTGATGGCATTATAGATGGAAATTTTATATCATTTGATGACTCATCATGCGAAAAGAAAGGATTGTAGAGAGAGACAATCAAGAGAATTAATTAAGAAGGTTTTAATTAAAGAATGTAATATGTTTCATTCTTTCAAATAAAACGTATTTTCTAATTTTTTATGTACGTACAAACTCATTCTTTCTAATTCATTACTGAGTATGAGGTTGCATTGGGGAAATTTTCGTCTAGTAAACAAGAAGATTCACAAAAATCCATTGGGGAAAAAGTATGATTTCAAACCATATCAACATATTTGAGAATTGTATTTTAGTGAATAGAGAATGCTTTTTTTGCACGAATGAGGTATTCAACTAGTATATTTGAAAGAATAGAAATTTATTTCAAATTTTAATTATGTTTTTATTGATGTACAAATTTTGTTAATTGAAAATAAATGTGAAATTTATCTTAAAGTACTAAAAAATCGAAGTACGTTAAATTATAAAAACATGCATAAAAATACAACGTTGCCACTTATGCCGCTCGCGATGCAAATTCTCCTATAAAACCCATAAACTCCTTGTTCAATCTACCTACAAAATCAAAATTTGATGCATTGTTGTGGAAAATAACCATAATTTTCCATTGTTGCCATTCGTAGGATGCTCATACTAGATCCATACCTCCACACGGTTTAATTGGCTCTCCTCTGTCTACCCTGCAATACTTATTTAATTTAGTAAAAGTTCAATTACTATATCTTACTATCAAAGCTACATCATAATATGTTAATTGTTATATCTATAAACTTATTATTGAAACTAAAGCGATGTGAAGTTCTTTAGAACTGAAAGATTACTAAATTGTTATATCTTAATATATTATTCATTACCACTTGATTGCCAAAGCCGTAACGCCTGTTCCGTGAAGGTGGATCCATGACTGACTCAAAAATGACATCCTCCGCGTCCGTAGTCAGCTGCTCTCGACTAGTTTCCTCCAGGAGTTTCTACTGTTGTTCCATAAACCTTGTCTGCATGAACAAACAAAAATACAGTTCAAATTAATAGCATGATAGCTTAATTCATTATACTTTAATAATTACAACAAATACTAGTGATATATAAACTAAAATATGCTTACATGGCTCTTCATCGATTTATCGTCATGTCATGTATATGAAACTGTCCGGTCTGGATTTACATGCTCGACGACATGAGTACGAACAAATACATCCATATACGATACGGGACCATGCGCCTCAGCTTTCTGAAATTGATTATTATGTACTATTAATGTATATTCAAAATTATACAGCACAATAACTATTGACAATTGACATTTAATAAATTTACCAACTCCTGACGATATTGTTGGAACGACTTGGACCCTCCTCGACGAGTGACATGATTTTTGTTCCTATTTGTCGTGTTTCTTTGCGATTATGTCTGTACATTTAAATAAATAATACATTATTTACTTATCAAATATTTTTTGATATTTACGTATCCATCAATTAATTAATAAAAGTTCAGTACACTTACCTTCGCTTCGTCTCTATCCCATTGCGCCGGCCACCCTTCCCACACACTCGCTCCCATCCAGTTCGGTTTCTTCCCTTTTTGCTTCACAACCGATATAGAATCTCGGTAATTCTTTCTCATATTCTGCATCCAGTAGTGTCGTACCAGCTGCAGGTCATCTGATTGTACGTCGATTGCGGCCTGCGTTTCATGATAAACAAGCGACACATAATTAAATAATAAAAGGTGAACAATAAATAAACGACAAAAAAAATTAAGAATGGAAAATAGAAAATTATACTTACAATGAAATCCTACCATATACACTCCATGATGTGGGAAGGTATATTATCCCACTTGGGCCATCAAGCCGTCATCCTACTCTTGTACGAATCTCTCGAGACTGATAGAACTACAACTGACCGCTATAGGTCAAACCCCCTGTGTTAAATATGATACAGATTATTATATCGTACACAAAATATTTAAGACGCTAAAAAAATTTAATACTTACCCCTCCGGTGTAGGTACCAGATACACAGCGGGACGCTGTGGCGACTGCGATGGGTCGCTACCATCGCCTCCTGATGAATGGAAAGAACTCCTTCTGGACGACGTGCCTGTCACAGACGCATCATTTTAAAAAAGAATAATAGCATAATAATGAAGTATATTTTATAGTTAAATGACATAAAGTACATAAAGTGCAAAATATACCTGATTCAGAATGAGTCTCATATTCCGACAATAAGCAGAATACATTGCATTTTTAACATAAATTGCTAAATAAATGACAGAAATGGTAATGACATAAATTTCTTACAAACACAGTAAACACTCACATTTCGTACAATATTTCATTTTAAACGATTCAACAAAATTTCGGCAGCACTTCCCCTTTGTTTTCTGCATTGTACACAAATGCATGTACACAGGAAACAAAAAAGAAAAGTGACGACGAAATTTTGTGAACCGTTTAAAACGAAAAAATGTACGAAATGTAATTATTTACTGTGTTTATAACTTGTCCAATACAAGGACAAATCCAACAAGTATTGTACCAGATGAATATAAATGTTCGTTTTGCGACAAACAACGAATATTAATATAACGATCATGTACAACAATTGTCGGACGGGACCAAAAACTCTCCAAGGGACGTAATAAAAAAGTAGTTTATACAAAAATGGAAGTTTTATAGTTTGTCTTCTTATTTATTATGTAATATATTATTGCTTGTAAACGGTTGAAAATTTACTAATTTTATATATTTCAAAAAAATATTAATTTACCACATTATTTCGCGTATTTTATCGAATAAGATTGCTTCAATATTGTTGCCATTTTCCAATGCAGTCAATTTCTTTTTGAGACTCATGCATTCATTTTTATACAAGTCAAGATGTTTAAAACCAATGGACATGGATGGTTCTAACTCCGACTGAAGTAGAATGTATCTTCTGTTTTTCGATAAATAACTTGTTTTCAAGTTCTATTGCTTATTCCAATTAATACAAGACAATGGTAGAAACAACACATATATAATGATTCACGTACGCAAAATCTCAAATTATACCTACTCCTTACAATTTCACACAAACAAATGAAATAGGTATACCATGAAATACTATAAACATTATTAGGCTATTAAAAACAATTAGAATCACTAATTAGCCCTAATTTATCAACTTATGCAAATCTGGATTTAGAGTAAAAATTAGATTTTTCGTGAAAATAAGAGATTATACATGAGATTGAAAATGAGATTGAAAGCAATAGAGTGTAATTAGGCAGCCGTGGAGAATCTGGAAACTTGAATTTGGAGATTGGAAGCAAGAAATTGGGTTTTAGGGTTTTTTTTTTCCGTATTGAGCAATAAAGAAGAAATGTCTCGACTGAGGCCTGAAATTCGCAAATTTCGGACGGCTTCCGACCCGTTGAAAGCGGTCGGAAGCCGTCGGAAATTGACCGTCGGAAGCCATCGCCAGCTACTGTCGGTATTTCAGCCTTTTCTAGCCGTACAGATTTAATACTTTGAATAACATTTTTGATATATCCAACAGCTGATGGTTTTAGAATGCTATTAACGTGACATGATATGTACCAAGGGCACCATAAGTACCAAGGGGGCAAAAACCATATATGGATCTTGTTGAACAAAATTTTAAAATGCTATCAAACTCAATCAAAAATAGACGTATTTAAAGAACATAATAAAAAATGAAGAAAAAAATGTAAATGATATGTACTTTTAATTCCAATTTTATAAGCTTATAACAATCTAATAATTTTGAATCCAAATATTTCTACTAGAAAAATTTAACAGTATCAGACAATTTTAATACTTCAGATCTGATTTGAATCTTAATATGGATAACTAAAGGTTTTCTATGTTTCATTTGAAGTTATATAAATCTAAAGTAAATATTTGACTTTCCGCATTTTTAATATTTGTCTATTGCTATCTTCTTATAGCATATTTGTCAATGCTCTCCAGAGGTTGAAGCGAGCAATCTATTCGCATCATATTTGTGAACGATTTTTAAATGTTGAAGCGAGAAGAAGTAGAACTTAATGGATTTCAAAACTAACTATTCTAAAAGAAGATCACTGAAGGGAAAATAAACGATGGTTCCTAAAAATAAAGTACATACTTATTACAGCATCCACTTATTAATTTTAACAGGAAATTTTCCTCAAGGACAATTTTTAGGGCTTTTTTTACCGTAAGGACAGCCCGCTAATTATTTTCTCACAAGGACACACGCACGCATTTTCCTTCCAGCTCACTTTCACGCGCTTCTTCCTCTTTTTCTTCTTCATTTCGATCAAAATTTTCTGTCGCGATCCAATTTACTCTCGCAATCAAAATATCGATCAACCTTGTTTGGTCATTTCAATTTCGTTCTTCTAAAAATTATAGTTCATCTATTATATTTTTCTTATGCGCGTTTGTCGACCTCTTGCTTTTCATATTTCTACCGTGATCTCGTTTTTTTTTAAAGTTTTGATACAAAGTTATTTGGGTTGTATATAAAGTTGTGATAGAGTGGAAAAATATCATATTTTATGTTCAGTTTTTTGGTTTCATTTTTCTTTTTTTTCTTTTTATCATTTTGTTTATTATCAGTAACTAGGTATCAGTTTTGTATACGATAGGTATCCGTTTTGTGAAATTGAATAATTAATGTTCTACATTGAACATATTTTTACTAATGTTTATTTTTTATTTTTTATTTTCAGTGGGGATAACAGTCTTCTTTGTCTGGTTGTGTTGAATAATAACACTTTTAGCACTGGATGTTTATTGATTGCTCTTTGTATGATTTGAAGAATGAGATATAAGCTTGTGATGATTGGAAAAGTATCATTGATTGGGTTGTATTTAAGCTTGTGATAGAGTGGAAAAGTATCATATCTTAGGATCAGTTTTCTGGTATCATTTTTATTTTTTCTTAGTATAAATTTTTTTGATTATCAGTAACTAGATATCAGTTTTGTATACGGTAGGTATCAGTTTTGTGAAATTGAATAATTAATGTTCTACATTGAACATATTTTTACTAATGTTTATTTTTTATTTTTTATTTTCAGTGGGAATAACAGTCTTCTTTGTCTGTTTGTGTTGAATAATAACACTTTTAGCATTGGATGTCTATTGATTGCTCTTTGTATGATTTGAAGAATGAGATATAAGCTTGTGATGATTGGAAAAGTATCATTGATTGGGTTGTATATAAGCTTGTGATAAAGTGGAAAAGTATCATATCTTAGGATCAGTTTTCTGGTATCATTTTATTTTTTCTTAGTATAAATTTTTTTGATTATCAGTAACTAGGTATTAGTTTTGTATATTTGGGTATAATTTTTCTGAAATGGAAAAACTAATGTTCTAAACTGAACATGTTTTTACTAATGTTTTTTTTTTGCATTGGTGATAATGTGGCGCAGGTAGACCATCAGCTAAGTCTAAAGGAGGATTTTCATATTTTCAGAACAAGCATAATAGATGTGGTGAGTGCAAAGCAGCTTGGTTATAATAAATGGAATTGTCAAGCTTCGAAGAGGATATGATTTGATTTTTCATTTTGAATTTGTTCAGATTAATAAGTGGATGTGTGACTTGTTTTGGTGGTTTATTGTAATTGGACCTTTTGTTATTAATTTGTATTCAGTATAGCATGGAATTTGTTATAAATGGAATTTGTTATTAATTTGTGTTCAGTTTATTGTAAGTGGATGTATTCAGTTTTAGTATCAGTTAAAAGTTTTTACAGTATTAGTTCTGGTGTATGTTTTTACAAGTAAGAGCAGTTTTGTTTTAAGAACATAACATCATTACTTCATAAGTATCAAATTGTAACACAACATCATTACTTCACAAGTACAAATTTCAACAGAATTACATTACTTTACAACCATCAAATTTAATTGTGAAACATCAAATTTAATGGTACAAGCATATAGTATGTTTTGAATTAAAATATTTAACAGTTTTACTACCACACTTAGTATCGATTTGTGTATGAATTTTTGCGTTTGCAGCTATTACTTTAAGATATATTTGCTAAATATTTTGTTTTATTTTTTATTATGTAGTTATCTTTTTTGTTTTCGTAGGTGTCAGTTTTGTTTCTGTAGGTATCAGTTTTGTTTTTGTAGGTATCAGTTTCTCTTATGTGGGTATCAGTTTTGTTTCTGTAGGTATCAGTTTCTTTTATGTAGGTGCCAATTTTCTTCCTGTAGTAACTGTTTATTTCTGAACTAACTGTTTTTGAAATTGAGAGATAGTATTTTTTAATATTTTGTTATGAATCATTTTTTTCAAGTAGGTTGCTCAACCTTTCTGCATATACAACAAATTGCTTCTCTGGCTTCACTGTCCAAAAACCCAACTCATCTGCCATGGCCTAACTCCAATCCACCTTCCTCGACCAACACAATCATCGCCAACAACTCGCGACCTCAACCTCGATCAAACCGCGACCTAATCAAAATTTTCTCCTCACCGCCTCCTGCAAAACACCAACCACAACCGCGACATCAAACACAGACTCAAAGAAATTGGAAATTGTAATTTTGGTTTTGGGAAAGTGATTTTGGTTTTGGGGAGACTGTGGAAATTGATTTTGCTTCTGAGCAATTGAACGAGAAATCGATTTGTTTTGATTTAATTTTATTTTTAAAACAAAGTTCGTCAATTTCTGTGAAAGCGAGAAGGAGGAGACGAGCAGAATTCTTTGTTTTGTTTTAATTTGTATCTGGGCTTTGGGCTTTGTCCTTACGGTAAAAGTTTTTTGCGCGTGTCCTTCTGAGCAATTATTTACTTTACTTTGTCCTTTAAAATTATTTCCCCTAATTTTAACTACCTCAATAAATAATGGTGTCGTAGCACCATAATAATTTTTTATCTACTTTTCCACATCAATCAACTTGCAGAAACAACCCAACCTTGCATGTTATATGGCTAGTGCACAAGTGGTATATTTGAAAGAATATAATTATGTTTGAAATTTATTTCAAGTGGTATATTTGAAAGAATAGAAATTCGTTTCAAATTTTAATTATGTTTTTATTAATTTATAAATTTTATTAATTGAAAATAAATGTGAAATTCATCATAAAGTACTAAAAGTCAAAGTACATTGAATTACAAAAACATGCATAAAAACTAAAAAATACAACGCTAGTAATTATGCCGCTCACGAGGCAAATCTATTACTTAAATATAAAAGCACAAAATAAAATATGCTTAGCTGGCATCATTATTCTGTCCTCAATTCAAAATACTAAGCCACCGTTCAATCTTCTCTATTTTCTAAAGTAGGAAAAGCTACTTTACCCTATTTTTCTCCAATCCCATATCTAAACGACCAACCCACGTTTTTTTCCATATTCCCTATTACCCCGCATCGTGCAGTGCTGCTTTAAAGAATCATTATTCCGGTTGCAACCAATTCCTTCGCGATTAATTCAGAAAAAAATCAGTAGAACAAACTCCGACTAATTTTAGGTTGATAGTTCGACTGATTTTCAGAAATTGCTCCTCTGGTATTTATTACTTCTATCTTCTGATTTTTGTTTTTGATCTTTTACTACCCTTGAAGTCGAAACAAAAGTAAATTTAATCGTTCATTGTCTGAAATCAAAATCAACCACTGATGTTTAGCCAGTCCCTATTCTAATGTTTATTTTTATGAACATATATTGCGGTTGCTTTGAAAATGATATGACAGTTGAAAGTGATTTTCCTCTGCAGCTGTGAAGCTAGGCTTTGATGAATTGAAGTTCTTACCATGGTTAGTTTGTTTTTCTCATAGAATGGTTATCTTTTTAAATCCTTTCAGCATTTACTGATTCAATTTTTAAGTGGCTTATGGTTCGCTGGTTTAATGGATTTATCCATCCAATTGAGTTGTTTGTTTAAATTAATGAGTGGACTTGACTGTTATACTTTTTGTCATAGAGAAGTGAGTGATTTGAGCAAGATCAAGTGGTGAACTTACCACAAATACCCATAACAGTACTCATAGTTAACAAGTGATATTGCCTATTTGATCGAGCCATCTATGTATTCCCAGTCTATATTACATATTTCTTTTCACTGTATTCATAGTTGATTCTATATGTAAAAGTTATATACATAATACTTTGTAGACAAAAACTGCTTACTACAATTTCTACTTCTGTTCATGTCTGCTAAAATAATGATATAATGTTCTTTTGACGAACTTGCTGTTGTAACTATAATATAATTATAAATAAAAATACCGAAGTTGACTAACCACTTCAACCAAGTAGTAAAGAAGTTGTAACTATGACAATAGTTCCAAATCAACCCGTGTGCGACGCTCCCATATTCACAAAGATTGGATTTCTTGAGAATATTGTATTTATCTTTTCATGTGCTAAATTTTCAAAGAATTTCCTTTAACAAATATTAATATACTCGAGTACATTGAAATTTACAGTTTTGTCTACATGTCAATGTTTAGATTGAATGACAAACATATGATTGTATAATTAAGATAATAATTAAATGGTATCCATATTGACAGCATATTGTCATAAGTTGTAGCACATTCAGCACAGACTATGATGTAGCATATTAATATCCTAAGTTAACTTTTGGTCTGGTATTTAACAAATAGTAGGAGTAACTGATAAAATTTAGACTAGGATATAGATTTATATATGAATATCTATTTGTTAATGATTTAATCAGGCTAATGGAATGAGGTGTTTAACTACAAAAAATTCAGTTGTATTTTTGATGCAACTTGGGTCATGGTGGTGATGTATTTAGGATGGGCATACATTGGGAACTGATAGCTGAGTCTAACTATTGAATGTGCATTCTTCCTACTTATTATTGAGGGATAATTTGGTGTTTGGAATTTTTTATTTTTTATTATATTGCAGATGACCAAACTGGATGGTATGTTGGAGAAGTTTCCCACTTCTTAAATGTAGAATTAACATTTTACGTCTACTAAAGTTGTAAGAAGAATTAACATGCCTACATCCCATCAAGTTTTGGTATGTTGCTATTTATACTGATTAGTTAATTGGAAAAATAAAAGTAGTTAATTGGCCTCTCCTCAACTGTCTAACTCTGCGTTAATTGTCCTCACGTAATAGGTAACGTTTCCTCTCATTAATTTGCGATACATAAGTATACCACTGTCGGCTTGACAAACAATCAAGTTACCTGACACTCAGATTCATTGTATATACATTGAAATACTAACTTTTTGCTTATATTTTTATTTTATTGACCAATTGAGTTATTCATGTAAAAATATTGTGTTGATATAAGCGTGATTTTTGTTACATTATGAGTTTATTGCAGACAATTTTGCTGAGCGAATCGAGCTTTCATTTAAACAAATTAAAGGAACGGATTAAATAAACTGAAGGATTAGATTTCATTTTGAACAATTTTCTAACGGTTGCATAAATGCAAATATCTGATGCATTGGTGAGTAATTTTTTTTCATTTACTGATTGATGGCTCATGAGCTAGACACCCTTGGATAGTTACATGCTATTTTGATAATATAACTTGCTGCTTATTTATTTGAATTTGGAAATCGCTTATCCATAGCCTTCTTAGAACCTGCATCCACTCTTTTTTATCCTTTTCTTAGATTGTACACTTTTTTGCAGTAGATATAAATTTTGGATATCATGTACGCATGCTTGCAAGTATCATAACTCAATAACTCTACAACATAATAGATAATTTATGGATGTTCTATGCATATACGAACCTTTATGAACCCCATAATTTTTGTTGTTTTTGGACGGTTCCACATGGATATGTCCTTCCTATAAGGTATTCCAAAATGCTTAATGGTTGAATCCTTTTCTACAACAAAGTTTCTAATACTCCTTTGTCAAAAAAAGTTTAATAATAATAATGTACTTTATAGCTCAATATTAAGTACAACACACATCTTCCTACTATATGCTCTGTTGAAACCTCTTTCATCACTTTGACATGAACTGCACTTTTTTGTAGGAGATGTATCTGGGATAATCTTCATGACCACCGAAGATCCTTTAATTTCAAAAGAACATGTGGGTTAGGGTTAAAATATAAACAATAACTAAAGCTTCTATTTTTGTATGCATATTATTATATTTTTGATTTATTTATTACCACGATGTAATGGATGTTGATAAAATATACTTAAAGGTGCCTAACAAAAATGGTTGCTAAGATAAGTACTTTTATAATGTATCACACTCACTGAAAACTATATGATATTTTCTTCATAAACGTGTATAGGTAAAATAAACAATAATCCACAAACTCACTATATCCTAACATGTACTTAGACATCACTATGATCATAATTGTGAAACAAGTTCACAGAATCATAAATAAATATTTTCAAGAAAATAGGGTAGCAAAGGTTCAAATTATTTTAAAAAAAAATTGTGGGGGTTTACGTGGCTTTGAGTTTATAATGATTAAGTATGAAATGAAGATTATTGGCAAGCTCCTCCTTACGAGAAGTATCTCCCAAAAACTTGGCGATACACAATCAACTACTATCTTCTCCGAGGTAACAAAAATGTGTCTGAACCATCTATTACACAATTATTGCTATAAATTTGGTGTAAAGTAAATTTTTTTTCACCCTGTAATGTGTAATGTTAAATTATTGTCCACCTCACCATGCACATAGTACAACTACTTAGAATGCCACAGCTGCGGCACCTCAAACTAGCTTAACTAATGCAGCTTCAAAGAAAAAAATTGTAACCTTTGAGGTAATAACTTGCACAACAAAGAAATATGAATTTTTATAAAATATACTATATCAGGCAATAAAATTATTTTTTGGTCTGGATAAGGACCACCATTGTTTGAATATAACAAAAATTTGACCCTGTACTCTACAAGCGTGAACTGGTAAGGGAGGCAAAATAGGAACTATGATATACATAAGTATCTATTTGTTCCACCCTACGAACATATTGTTACATAAAACTATGTAAAGAAATTCTTGGCCACATCAAAACTGCAATGAATGAGTGTAATATTTCACTAACTTCTTTGGAAATATGCATGTAACATGAAGAATTTAAAGTACTTCATGCTGCACCAAAAATCTTCTCTCTGTACACATGCGCTTCCTCTCAGGATGTCGAGGAAGTAGCAACCAACTCTACCAACTGAAACATGAAGAATCAAAGTAAAGTTGCAAGAAGAAAGATTATAATTTTTACAGTTCGGTTCTCATAAATCGGCCACCATACATATCTTTATTTGATTTCTCTTTAGTTTTTCTCATTCGTATGTACCTTTGTTTATAACTTTAACATTACAGTACTCAATCTAAGTAATATGTTCAAGTTTGATGGATCCTACATAAACTCCTGATTCTTCTATTCCTAAAAAGGCGCATTTATGTATAGTATCACTTTGTACCCTAACTGACTATTTCGTATTTCATTTGCTAAATACATGTAATCTCAAACATAAGAAATGCTGCTTTATAAATATTGTCCAATAATCAACAGACCTATTACAATTTCAATAGCTGCCAGTGTGCAAAGCATGGGTTCCAATCTGTAGTATGCTGATTTAAGGGGATCACGGTAAAAGATAGAAGGAAAAGATTGTTATGTGAGCTACAATACTAATAATACTGTTTCGCCTCAGCATATCCGTAGTATGTTTGTTTATAACACTGTCTTGACTCATTTTTTCTTTGTAACACTATTTTAGCCCTTTTTTCCTTATATCTTGTTTGTTATACTTTTATATTCCAGCTAAGTAGTAATGCATGCAACAAAATGAACAAATAAAGGAAACACAGCTCTCTTGCTAAATCACTCCATAAGTCAAATATGCATGTCACATGATTTCTTTACTGTCTTTAATTATCCACCACATAACTAAGTGCAACTTTCATTTTCCAGTTATTAAACTCATATTAGTGATGTATGTACTGTAAGTTCAACCATTATGCAAGGTTATTGAGTGTGGGAGGACCGGAGGAGAGGATAATCGAATTGTCATTGTTGCTAAGGCTAATATCCCTGGTGGGACTATGCTTGCATATGCTTATTTGCTTGAGCTAGATGAAAATGACGGGAGGATTTCTTGCTTATGCAAAAGTTTTAACTGCCAGAATTATATAAATCAACTGTATAAAATAGTTGGACTAAAAAATTGATTACTGACACATGGTGATTTTTTTACCATCTCATCAACCGATACTTCACTGGTTCATCCAAGTTGATTAAAACCCAGTATCTGTACAGGTGTCGCATGTTGGATGCATTAATTATTGGAACCACAGTGTTCAAGTTTTGTTCATCATATATGTTTTCCATACAAGAAAAATGTAAAGCTGATTAACTGAAAAATGTACATCAACGGTTTAATATTGTTTTATTTCAATGGATGATGTACCATGTATGTTGCATAATAAAATCAAAATTTTCTTTTATTGAAAACCTCGATTTTTCATTTATGTATCTTTAATCACGCACAACCTGCACCAGACTATTTACGAGAATGTGATGTCCAAGCTTTTTTTTGTAATATCGGACAACACGCTTGAAATACAATTTTGTGTCAAAGAAAGAGAGTTTTAATAATCAATCCAACCAACGTATACTTCAATAGAATCTGCATGACTCATGCCACACAACTAAGTTAAACGTATACTATGAAATTGGTACAACGATCGCTGATGTGCTAGCATTAGCCTTCATTAAAGAAAATGGATAAACATAATTGGACCATAAATGGACATTTATGACACTGATGCATTAGAAAAATAATAATATGACAACATGGTGCAAACCTTCACAATTCATATGCCTAACTATTTCCAAAGCCATTTTATACATTCATAATTATTAACTCATTACACCCATCACTCTCCCAATAGTACATTTTCCCAAGTTGCCCGTGTGCGAAGCACGGGTTCCAACCTAGTTCTTTTATAAAACCAATAAACTCCGCATCATTCAATCTGTCTACAAAATCCAAATTCGATGCATTTTTGTGGAAAATAACCATAATTTTCCATTGTTGCCATCCGTAGGATGCTCATACTAGACCCATATACTAGATCCAAATTCGATGCACTGAAGTGTAAACAATTTAAACTCATGTTATGGTATTAAATATATCATCATTCAAAAAGAGAGAAAACAAAATAAAAGACCATCAATAAGCAACTTTTTGGAATGATAGTTTCCATATGGCAATGTAGTTATAATGGCACGTAACTTTTTTTATTAACCGTGGTCTTCAATTTGATTTATGGGCCTTGAAACATTCTATTTATTTTTATGAAAAGGGCCTGTACACCCCTAATTGTAAATATATCAACTGTTAGATTCAGGAACAGTAACAAGAAGCACTTGAAACTATAAAGTAAAATCAAATACTTCATACTAATTTCTATTGCTTAGTATATCATATAAAAAATTAGCAGATATTTTCTAGCTAGTTCAAAGATAGATATATTATATTCACCATACTCGCACTCATGCCAAAATGACTCAACATAAACATGTTAGCAATACGTTCACTATACGTCCAATATGGAGCTTGAGATAAGAGAATAGGAATGAGCTCAAAAGCCATACAGCAAAGTTATTAGTATAGTCCAACATGTTCACCATAGTTCCTTTATCTGTCCCCGCCACTAGTGTGTGTCACCTAACACCAAAAACTAATAGATACAAGGGTAAAAAATATATTACCAAAATCCATACAGCAAAGTTCTTGGTGTAGTTCATTTGTGATGGGGAACAATGAGACAAACATAATGAAGCGTTATAACATCCAGCAAGGTCTCTTCCTATGAAAATATATACATAATCTCCAGCAAAGTCGTAGATGTGAGATGCGATAGAGAGAGGGGACGGAGCAAGAAGAGGGGGCATAGCGATTAAGAGAGGGGGAGGAATTAGGGCGGGCTAAATTTGTAATTTTATGGAACGGGCGCGTAGTTTTGATTAGGGTAATATATTGAACGGGTGTGACATATTTGAGAGCACCGCGTATTAAAAAACACTGGTACTTTGCCATGGTTCGGAGCTGTTGCAAAATTTCTATAGGCTTGAAGTGTTGTCGTATACTTTGGAATGGTTAAAAGCCGTGGCAAAATTGCCATGGCATAAAACCATAGCAAATTTTCCGCATTGGGGTAGAGCAAAATGGGTAGTACGGTGTAGTGAATAGTTTCTTTTCTAGGGTTTGAAGTGGATTCATGTTGCATTATATTCTTTTCTACGGTTTAAGCAAATATGTGTTTATAACGAAGAGTCACAGAATATAAACTGAGCTTTTGTATCATCATATATATATATATAACAATATAATTGTTTTTCAGCCTTTTGACCATACAATATTCGAATAGATTGAGCGAGTCAAATTGGAGTTATCAAGGTAGGAAGACCAAAGAGATAGCCCCGAAGTCCAAAAACCAAACACAAACAGAGTCACAAGGCCAGAGCCAAACCAACCCAAGCCAAAAGGAAGGAAGATGGAACCATCCAAGTTAGGGGTCGGTACCGACCCCACCCTATGGTTTGGCACCGACCCATATTTCCATTCTCAATGGTGCTCAACTTCTGCCCGCATGTCCAACTTGGTGCCAAAAGCCTATTCCCAACGACGTTTTATTATTTCAATGCAATTCTCTGTCAATCTCCATGAACACTTGAAGCTGCAACTCTATTCTTCCATAACTCCATTATTTGGACTCGAAAACAAGCTATTATTGGTGCAAATAACTATGAAATCACGAAGCTAACCACAAGACAAGCCAAGATGAAGAGTTGAATGCAACCAATTTGGCAATATTATGGGTCGGTACAGACCCCTACCTTTGGAGTTGTATTGACCCATCCAACCTGATGATGTGGCACCCATATTTCATGGAGAATTGGTCTAAATCGTGGATAACGGTCTGGAGATATTTTATACGAGACTTTAGTCCCCTACCTCTATAAATAGAAAGGTAGGGCTCATTTTTTAAGATCTTTTGGCTCTAATTCTACTCTACTTTATATTCTTGTAATTCGTAAAATCTAAGTGTCGGAGTTGTACTGACCCCTAAGAACTTCTACCCCCGAGTCAGATATAGACAATAAAACTATAAAGTGGACGTGGGCCTTGATTTACGGAACTACTAAATTGTTGTGTTATCTTTTCTTCTCGTTTTTCGTTCGAAAGGTGCTAGTTGACTGCGGGAGTTCAGTCATTATCTTGTTCAAAAAAGCTTACGATCAAATGATGCTGGAGAAGAAGGATTTGAAATCTTGTAAAGCTCGAATACAGGGGTTCAATGGGATGGCTACCGAAGCCATATGATATGTTGAATTACCAGTGGAGCTTGGTGAGGGTGACCACAAGCGTGTGTGGGTCGTGCCTTTTTTTGGTTATCTACTCAACCTACAATGCCTTTCTAGGCCGACCGACCTTGGCTGAGTTGAGAGCGGCTGTAGCTCTGTAGTGTTTGAATATGAAGTTCCCTACAAAGAATGGCATAGGGATTGTCCAAAGAGATCAGGTGGCTGACCACGAATGTTACATCACTGAGCTAAAGGAGGCAATGTGAAGAGAGAAAGTAAAGAATGTGGAGGGGTCCCTCTGCATTAAAGCTTTGGATGTATATCAACTACAGCCTGAGCCCTGGCTCGGGCAGCCTAGTTGGTTCCACGACGATAAGGACCGATGAAAAGAGCCAGAAGGTGGACGAGCAACTTCAAATCAAGTCCTGAAGGTTGGATAATAGCTCGGCGCAAGAGTGATGAAGGAACTAATTGGTTTTCTTCGGGCAAGCCTGGATGTGTTTGCCTGGACACACTCGGACATGTGTGAGATCTCGCCTTAGATAGCGAGTCATGCATTAAACATAAATCCAAAATGCGTTCCTGTGAAACAGAAAAGCCGCATCCTGGGTTCGGAGAGATCCACTGCACTCAAATAAGAGGTGGATAAACTGAAAGACAATGACTTCATCTACGATGCCTTGTACCCGAAGTGGTATCTAATCCTGTTTTGGTGAGGAAAGCGAACGGGAAGTGGAGGACATGCATCGACTATTCTGATCTGAATAAGGCATGCACGAAGGACAACTTCCCGCTTCCAAGGATCAATCAGTTAGTGGATTCTATGGTTGGGCATGAGCTACTATCATTCATGGAAGCGGACTCTGGATATAACCAAATCCCAATGCATGTCCTGGATCAGGAATACACCAGCTTCATAACCGACCTTGGACTATATTGTTATCTGGTTATACCCTTTGGATTAAAGAATGTAGAAGCAACTTTCCAAAGGCTCGCGAACCAGATGTTTAAAAACCAGATTGGATGCTCGATGGAAATCTACATGGATCACATGCTTGTGAAGTCACGGCGTTCAGTAAACAACGTCGATGATCTGGCAGAGAGGTTCGGCGTCCTCTAGAAATGCGGGTTGAAGCTTAATCTCTTGAAATGCTCTTTTGGCTTTACGTCATGTAAACTCTTGGGCTACATTGTCAACTCCCATGGAATTAAAGCCAATCTAGAAAAGACTGAGGCATTGAGAATGATCGAAGCCCAAAGACGATTAAGGAGATCCAAAGCTTGAATAGGAATTTCACCGTCCTGAGTCGATTCATCCTCAAAGCCACAAACAAATGCATTCCTTTCTTTGACGTCATTAAGGAAGAAAAAAAGAATTTTAAATGGAATCGTGAGTGCATAGACGCATTCCAAGCTTTGGTGGATCACTTGGAAGGACCCTCCATCCTCTCAAAACCATTAGATGACAAGGACATGTTTACATACCCAGCAGTGTCAGTGCATGCTTTGAGTGCCGCAATCGTACGAGAGGAGTTTTGCATCCGATGACCGGTCTAATATATCAGTAACCGATTAACAATAGTAGAAAGAAATTACCCGAGGCTAGAAAAGCTAGCATACTGCCTATTGATTGCTTCGAAAAAGGTCCGTCCTTACTTTCAGGCTCATCCGATCAAAGTTGTTACCAACCAGCATTTGTGACAAGACTTACAATGACCTGAGACTTCTGAAGGGCTGTTGAAATGGAACATTGAATTGAGCCAATATGACATGATCTATCACCCTCGAAGTGCTATCCAGGGTCAAGTTTTGGTGGGTTTCATAGTTGAATTCACTACACGAGATGATCCTCCGAAGAGCGGTAGTGAGAAAGAAACTGGATGGAAGATGTACACAGATGGTGCATCTAATGAACGATAAACTGGCACTGGAGTTGTACTTGTCACTCTCGATGAACACCTGATCTATTATGCTTTGGAACTCGACTTTCCTATGACGAACAATGAAGCTGAATATGAGGCCTTGATCGTAGGACTCACGATTGCCAAAAAAATGGGGATAAAGACTTTTGCGCATTTTCTATGACTCCCAGCTGTTGGTTTGTCAAGTAAGTTTCAAGCAAAAGGAGCGAGACTAGCTCCTTATCCAAACCAAGTTCTTAAGCTGCTCACTAACATTGAATATTCCACGATTACTCACTGGTAGTTCCAGAGATGCGCAAATCATGGACTTGGTTTCGATGGAAGTACTTTCAGCTTGGAGCATCGACCAGATGAATGTTAATTGGATCATGGGGTCGAAACCTAAAAGGGAGTTGTATCGACCCGTATTCTATGTATTGAAGGATCGTAGAATATTTATATTATTTTTATATGAGGTTGTATGATTCTATAATTTCATAAAATGCCTACGAGGGTCATTTCTTTTCCTTAGAATTTTTTTTGAATTTTTCCACGACCATTTTGACCCGACAGAATCTTGTATGGACTATAACTTTTGAAAGAAGCCGAGTTAGCGTCTGAAACCACTTCCATTGGATCCAGATGATAGTTTCCCATTCCGTGGATTAGTCATATTAAGAAAAAGGACTTACCATTTTCAAGTTATGGCTTTTTGAATTTTTTTATGATTTTGAGCAGTTTAAGTGGGTAATTAGGGTCATCAGTAACATGGCCCATGACCTGTTTCGGGTTTAGAGCATATAGAGGCTGATAGGACCTCATCTCCATCATTTCACTATTCTCAAAATAGTTAAAAACCTCCATTAACTTCCATTAGCCAAAAAGCAAACCTAAAACACACTTTAATTAGCCAAACTACATCATTAAGAGGAGATTAGTGAGATTTTCACTTGGGATTAGAGATTTGCTGTTGAGAGAGCCTTCGAACCTGTGCTTTTACTGTTCATTTGGAGATTTATGCTTGAATTTGGATTAAGGTGAGTGATTAGATCTCCCACTTATTAATTAGACTATTTAGCACCCTAAATGATGTTTTAAAAATTCTTTAAAAGTCCTATAAAAATGTTTTTAGACAATAATAAACCATATATGTGAATTTTGGATGATTTGGACTTAATTTGCAAAAACGTGTTTTATGGGTCCTAAATCATGTTCTTATGGATCTTAACTTTCACCTTTAGATCTCTTTAAAATGGTATATTTGGATGTTTGGCTATTACTATTGCTTATCTATGATGAATGTGTGTTCGCTTAATGTTTGCATGTTTGAAAACGCCGATCGAATGGCGAATTAGATAACTGGGAGTTAGGGGTCGGTGATGACCCATAAAATATACCCAAAATTGGGCACAATTGATCTGAAGCAACGAGGAAGGCCTCAAAAGGTTGCGCACCAAGTTTCAAGCCAATTGGACTTCATATAATTGAGTTATGTGTCTTAAAAGTATGGGTCGGTTGAGTCCTATGGGTCAGTGCAACTTCCATGCCCTATGGGTCGGTGTAACTTCCAAGGCTATGGGTCGGTGTAACTTCCACATTAGGGGTCGGTACCTACCTCCAATTTTTGTCCCAAACTGGGTGAGATCGATTTAGGGTGATAAGGGGGACCCGATAAGGCTACATTTCAAATTTAAAGTCGATTGGTCTCCCTATGCTCAAGGTATTGATGGATCGGTGATGACCTTCGGAGTATTGGTCAGTAGTGGATTGCTTCGGGTTTGACATTCGGTCACTCGGCTAAAAACATGGGTCTGACTTAGGGAAATTTTAGGGGAAGGAAAATATGCTAAATCATAGGTCGGTACCCACCCTTGAGTTTGCTTGGAGAAACTCTGCATTTTACCTGAGTCTGACTTCGGACCAGAATTTCCAAAGTCTGCATCTAGTCAAATGGGTGATTACTTCGGGTCAACTCCACAGTGAGTGTTTCAACGACGACCATTCATGACTATACGATGGTGTAACGAGTCGGATTTTGCCCGCTCGAAAATTGACATCCATACTTTACATCGTACTCGAATGCCGTAGATTCGACCGTTCAAATCCGAGTCGCCGGAGCTTATAACACAATTAAGTAAATAACACAGCGGAAGAAAAAGAATAATACATTGATATACAATATCTGATACAACAGAGTGATACAATGAATATCAATATACATCAGAGATATGATACAACAAATAGCAGCGGAAAAGAAAACGATAATATCAGCAGCGGATAATCTCCATCTCCAAAGCACTAATCCAGAAATAGCTCGAACTCCCAATAACGAGGCACAAAGATAAGCAAGTGCAGCCCGATCCAAAGACTGAACTAGCTCCAGAAAATCTACTAATCTGACTATCTGAAAAACCCAACTCTAGACTGCTCGTGTAGAAAAATTTTGAGCATCCAGAGTTTAGGAAAGAAACAATAAACTCCGAATCAGTCATGGGACTGGTGTGAGCAACAAAAACAGTTTATCTTTGAAACAAATAGCAGAGAATTTTAAAGTCAATTCGCAATGCTTTTGGAAAATGAAACTACCATAAGGCCTCCCGCCACACACACAATGCAAACGCAGAATTGGAGAAGATTTCTCCTTATGATAGTCAAAGATGCTTACTACGCAAATCAAATCATTTGATATTATTACTAGTGCATAGTGCAGAAAACATTTCGAAAGTATAATATTAATCTTAGCCAGCATAGACATTTCGCACTTATGCCTACTATAGCTACCATGTTCAATAGCAGGTTACCGCCACATTCCATGGCAGGTAATACAACTAATACCGTACAGGGCTTGTATTGTTTTGTTTGGATTTCCAACAAATGGTCAGGCCAAGGAACTTCCTATTCCACGAAAGAACGCCTCTGGCGGGACGCTCCGAGAGACAAACTGCTCTCTGCCAAACAAGGCCGGCTACCCCCCTTCCCGGGGAATATACAAAACCTCAGATATGCCACCCCCGGTCCTTTGGGACCTTTAACCGAGGCGCCTCGAAACCAACATCACACATAATGAATAAAGTGTGTCCACATGAGTAAGTATCTGGGCTCCATACCATGATACTACCCTTTTCCAAAAGGAATGGTCATACCCTAGGGAAGCTACCCCTGAAACCTTGCCGCACAATTCCTGTTTCGACCATTACCGGGTTGTGAGGTTTGACGAAGTCTCGTCCACAAAGCTACGCTTTGTCACAAAGCCATGCTTCGGGTCAAACAAATGATCAAAGTAATGATCACAAAGATAAATGATCAAACAAATGATCATATCACAAATGATCATCACACAGCAACACTCAGCATGTCACATTACCAAATTGGGAATATATCGCTGATAAATTTCAACTACATAACCTCTGAGCTCGTACGTCTCAAAGAAGGGTGTTAAGCTAAGAGAATAAATTATCCGCCACCAACAGAAATGTATTTGAAAGAAATCGGCTTTATATATCAAAGTATAATGTCAGACATGTAACCATACAAGTCTGTTCTGGGTTCGAACAGAACCGAAGGCACTTCTTACGAAGCCCTTGCAAATCCAGATAATTTTCTAATCACGTCCGGACTTCCCATCACAAAGGGTGCTAAAATCTCTATATCGGGGCCAGACGATGTAGAGACATTCGACGAGTTGTCCTTTCGTTTTCGAAAATATCCGGTCTTTACCACCGGTCTTCAAATGCTATCCATATACGACGTATCACTATTCGGAATGGGTTATATGACACAAATGTCTTTTCCCGGCAAACCCGAATAGTGAGCATAATATTCAAAACGAATGGATAATGGGATTTCAATTAAGTCACAACTTAATAATTCAACTTCCTTTTTAAATGGTTCCAATCGATTACCATTTCAAATCTTTTAAACAAAAAGATTTATTTCACAAAGTTCACCCAGTTTCATAAAAATCAATTCACAGATTTCAAAACAATTTCCGTTTCAATTGGATTAACTCGTTAAATCTTTAAAAACAAAGATTCAACTTATAGCTTTCAAAACAATTCCATTTCAATTGGATTAAACAAATGATCATTTTAAATCTGTTAAAAATAACAGATTCAATTCATAGCTTTCAAAAAGAATTCATTCATAACTTTCAAAACATTTCAATTTCATTTTAAATTTGAAACCTTTCAACATAAATTGGAAGTTCACTTCTCATATGAAAGCTGTTATTATTTGAAAACAAATAATTTTCGTTTAAGAAAAATCCAATTATATTTGCACGAGTTAAAGCCCTTGAATTAAAAATTCAAATTCCCAAATCAATACTTTTAAAATGGTTTAATCCTTATATAACGGGTATAACATCTTTAATCCCTAGTTTTCAAATTATAGAATTCAATTTCAAATCTTGAATTTAAGTTTAAATCAAATGATTTAAATTTCAAAACCTTATCAAATTATTCAAAAATAAGTCTTATCTTTGAAATTACATTTCAAAAGCTTTTCACATTTAAACCCAAATTTCTAATTTCAATTTCAAAAACATAAATTTTAAATTATCTGTGACTTAACTGATTTCCACGTGAAATCCATATTTGTGTGTGTATGGTGTGGTCCAAGGGTTTCACACACAATAGTGCAACATCAATCATCACAGATATATCGATAAGCGGTAAAATCGATAACGCTTATCTTCATTCACAGATTCATAGATAAAATAAATTTATCGGTAACAAAGTTTAACTATTACAATTCGATGTGGGTTTCGGATAACCAACTGGAATCCGACTCCCTGTCGCATCGAAATTCAAGTGCCGTTTTACGGGCCAAGGGTTTGCATATTCATATAACAATATATACATCACAGAAAATAGAAATCACAGCTTAGCACAAAGTAGTTCATATCACATAGCATCACAATTCAGAGATGTCAAACAATTCAATCATTTAGTCAAATCCAATCATCCATAAGTAAGGTCGATTTATTTACCTGATTAAATTAAATTAGATTAGACACTAATCCTGGTTTAATTAACATTAATAAATTACAACCCATTTTAATTTACTATCCTTTAGTCATTAATTTATCAACCCTAATAAATAAATCAATCAACCTTTAATCATTAAATAACTACCCTTTAATTATTTAACCCACCATTAAATCAATTATCTTCAATTAATTCCTTTAATTAATTATTCCTCAATTTATTATCCTTCCTTAATCACCTTCATTAATTAATTAACCTTTAATTAATTTCTAAATTGGTTATCTCTAATTACAAGTTAATTACATTGAGCAATTATACTTTAATCATTAAATTAATAAATTTTAATCATTTATTTAATTACTTTCAATTAAGTAATTTTCTTTTAAGTTACATTATTTATCTAATATAAATAACCTTATAAAAATATTGTATCAAAACTAAATAAACTAAAATTTAATTTCTTTGAAAACATCTTATTAACTTAAAATTCCAAATCAAATCATTGTTTGAACATAGTTTAAAAATGTCTTAAAAGTTTGAAATTTTTTAAAGTAAAAACTGTTTTATACCTTAGTCTCGAGACCTGCTTCGAGTCAGCTCCGAGAATTTTGTTTGTTTACTTCGAGTTTTGTCGAAAATTTACCCGAGTGCCCAAATTTCAATTTAAATTTTTTTTCCAAGTATTTTAACCTGGCGCACCAAAATTTTACTCGAGTAAATACTCGATCCACCACACGTTTTTTCCCAGGCTTGATTCGAGTCGGACCCTGCTTCTCCCTTTCACCAACCACTGACACACCATCAATCCTTTGTGCACGTGCACACGAGACCTGACCACTTCCGGCCATCATTCCGATCACCAACATCTCAACGTCGATCTCGCCGATGTACTCGAACTCACAGACCATCGCCACATATATAAAATTAAAATCGAGCAAGTTGAACTAGCCTGGAACCTTCATCGACCTGGAAAAAACTGATCCTCCTCGTCGCCTCCGACGAACAGAGGCTACACAACTCCGGCCACCAACCCCTCGTCACTTCCTCTTCCATCACCCAGAACCGCTTCGCACTCGGTCAACCATAGGCGGCGTACGAATCGAAACACTTGACCTCACTAAAACTAGGTTTACAGATAAGAATACGTCGCCGTCGCCACCACATCCAACTGCACCGCCTTCCACCATTTTTCCCCGAACCATCGTTCGTCCCTCCATCACCAGCGAAGACCCCGACCACCCTAGTGCCTCCAATCGCCGGAATTTACCAAGAAACCAAATTTCGTTCATTTCCAAACTGCTCCTAACCCCCATCTCTAAAATTCTGAATCTTGCTCTAAAAATCATATTAAGGTATAATAATCCCATTTATACACCTGAATTCATAAATTTTGAAGTTCGAATTTCTTGCTTATTTGCAGTTAGCTCTGTTGTCTTGCCTTCCAGAGAAAGTTAAACATTGTTTTTAACTTATACATATTTTTAATCTCAAGTTTATCCTATAACAACCCGTTTTCATTTTGATCCTAAGTCCACACTATGAATAGATTGAGAGAAAAAGAATTTTGAATCAAAATGTTTGTTTACGAACTTAAAACAGAGATACATTTAAATATCAATCTGCACACAACTCCATCACAAAGGGTTCACATATAGATATAGATGCACTTATGTATTCACAGGCATATAGGTGCAACAGAATTTATACTTTTCAATTCAAATTGTTTTGAAGTAAGGTTACTCACAGGCATCAAAATATTAAAACATGTTATGGGTTTAAAAGAAAAGTTAATCACAGTGTTATCTGAAAAAAAAGAACAGAGCACTTTTGTTTTCAAACAGCTCTTAAACTTGCTTGCTGAAATCTCTTCTTTGATCTCTGGTTGCCTTGATTCATTTGTGTTGTTGTTTAAGGTTGAGATGATATTACTTCTTTCATTTTTCTCTCTCTTTCAGTTATGATAGTGCTCGAACTAATATGAGGGGAGAAGGCTGATATAAAAGAAAGCTTATAGGAAATAGATTTGTACTGGGTGATGTACTAATTTTGTACAGGTGATATATTTTATTCAACAAGATCATTACATTATCTTGTACAATATACCAGAGATGTCCTTGCTTATGGAGGCTGAAAGCACATTTGTATATTTTCGAATGACCAAAGTATGGCTAGTATTTAATGCCAAGGTATATGTCTCCATTATTACCTTACTTGCCTGGCAGCTTTGTTTAGTATATTTTGTTATGTTTTTGTATGTATTTTATTTTGTCTTTGTCTTGTTTTATTTCGGCTGAGATGAGGGTAGTTGGTACATTTGTTTCTTATTTTGTTTACAGCAAATCTACTTGCTTTGTACTTCTTT
The DNA here is from genome assembly GCA_030737815.1 of Allium fistulosum. Taxonomy (NCBI): domain Eukaryota; kingdom Viridiplantae; phylum Streptophyta; class Magnoliopsida; order Asparagales; family Amaryllidaceae; genus Allium; species Allium fistulosum. Next base: position 996,488,786 of record CM060907.1, read on the forward strand.
CTAAGTGTTCATATGTGAATGTATTTTATTCACTTTGTTTAATTTGGCAAACTTGTAGATATTTTATTTTAAGTGTATATTTTCTTTTGTTTTTTTAGCACTTTCATTTTTTTATTTCTATTTTAAATGTTTATTTTTACTTCAATACTTATTATCTTGTATCTCTTTTATTTTTAAAACTTAAACTATTTATTTTACTTTTGTTCAATTTATACTTCATATCTTTGTGACTTGATTTGCTTTACATATTTATATTTTTGTTTACACTCTATTATTTTACTTTTAATACTAATTAGATTGTATTTCTCTATATATTTATTTTAAAATTCATTTACTTGAAATTTAAATTCGAATCAATATATACTTATATATAAAATTTCAAATTTACTCGTATATCATATTTAAATTTAAATGATTTAATATATTGGAATTTGGATTCGGGGAAACTCGAATCAATTTATCAATTGATTTTACAATTTTTTATTCAAAAATTAATCTAATTATCAATTTAAATTAAATTAAAATCTGGGATCGTTACAAACTTCCCCCCTTAAAAGAATTTCGTCCTCGAAATTCGCAGGCACGAAAACAACACAGAGATAAACAGATTCGATCTCCTATAATTCCTCAAACACTAGATATGAATTCCAAACTCAAGCTGGAATATCTCAAAATACATACCAATTTGTCCCTCTTCGGACTTTGGTATTCAAAAGAAATTTCAATAGAATTTCAAATTTGGTTTTAAACAATATCGTTTTATTGATTTGATTCAAATTTATCCTCATATTCTATTAATCAATTTTAACTCAATTTAAAATTTCCAATTTATTTAAAATTTCCAATTCAAATTTCCAATTCCAAATTCATTAAATTTTAAAAACGAAAAGCTGATAAGAAACCGATGAAATATGAAGTAAGGATTTTCTACAACGATTCGTAGGCCATCATCGCACCGAAACTTCTTCTTGTAGCTGGTACGAAGAAATCAAAAGAATTTGGAAACGAATCAAAGGAAATTGATAGAGAAAGATTGTTTCCACTTTTGTAGGGTAGCCCGGCAAATAGACATCCACGGGAATTAACTTATCGACTCTGACATTCAGAAAAAGTATCTAATGAATTATGAGTTCAATAGATTCTGTTTAGCAGAAAGACAGATATCTCTAGGTGCGAAGCGTAGGGGAGGGACGGGAAAGAAAGCAGGGTAGGCCCACCACCTCCCTCGCCTGGGCCGAGTCAGTGAGGGGACCCTGTCGGGCTCTTCTTGCACTCATACTCACTATCAATTAATAGCAAGAAAATTTACTGAGACGTTCAGATGGATATCTTAGAGATACACTCATTCTAGAGTTTACTTCACTCTATCTCTAATGAGCTACTTAACGTGTTATACTCCTGAGCTAAAGTTCAACCTTAGCTCTGATACCAAATGTAACGAGTCGGATTTTGCCCGCTCGAAAATTGACATCCATACTTTACATCGTACTCGAATGCCGTAGATTCGACCGTTCAAATCCGAGTCACCGGAGCTTATAACACAATTAAGTAAATAACACAGCGGAAGAAAAAGAATAATACATTGATATACAATATCTGATATAACAGAGTGATACAATGAATATCAATATACATCAGAGATATGATACAACAAATAGCAGCGGAAAAGAAAACGATAATATCAGCAGCGGATAATCTCCATCTCCAAAGCACTAATCTAGAAATAGCTCGAACTCCCAATAACGAGGCACAAAGATAAGCAAGTGCAGCCCGATCCAAAGACTGAACTAGCTCCAGAAAATCTACTAATCTGACTATCTGAAAAACCCAACTCTAGACTGCTCGTGTAGAAAAATTTTGAGCATCCAGAGTTTAGGAAAGAAACAATAAACTCCGGATCAGTCATGGGACTGGTGTGAGCAACAAAAACAGTTTATCTTTGAAACAAATAGCAGAGAATTTTAAAGTCAATTCGCAATGCTTTTGGAAAATGAAACTACCATAAGGCCTCCCGCCACACACACAATGCAAACGCAGAATTGGAGAAGATTTCTCCTTATGATAGTCAAAGATGCTTACTACGCAAATCAAATCATTTGATATTATTACTAGTGCATAGTGCAGAAAACATTTCGAAAGTATAATATTAATCTTAGCCAGCATAGACATTTCGCACTTATGCCTACTATAGCTACCATGTTCAATAGCAGGTTACCGCCACATTCCATGGCAGGTAATACAACTAATACCGTACAGGGCTCGTATTGTTTTGTTTGGATTTCCAACAAATGGTCAGGCCAAGGAACTTCCTATTCCACGAAAGAACGCCTCTGGTGGGACGCTCCGAGAGACAAACTGCTCTCTGCCAAACAAGGCCGGCTACCCCCCTTCCCGGGGAATATACAAAACCTCAGATATGCCACCCCCGGTACTTTGGGACCTTTAACCGAAGCGCCTCGAAACCAACATCACACATAATGAATAAAGTGCATCCACATGAGTAAGTATCTGGGCTCCATACCATGATACTACCCTTTTCCAGAAGGAATGGTCATACCCTAGGGAAGCTACCCCTAAAACCTTGCCGCACAATTCCTGTTTCGACCATTACCGGGTTGTGAGGTTCGACGAATTCTCGTCCACAAAGCTACGCTTTGTCACAAAGCCATGCTTCGGGTCAAACAAATGATCAAAGTAATGATCACAAAGATAAATAATCAAACAAATGATCATATCACAAATGATCATCACACAGCAACACTCAGCATGTCACATTACCAAATTGGGAATATATCGCTGATAAATTTCAACTACATAACCTCTGAGCTCGTACGTCTCAGAGAAGGGTGTTAAGCTAATAGAATAAATTCTCCGCCACCAACAGAAATGTATTTGAAAGAAATCGGCTTTATATCTCAAAGTGTAATGTCAGACATGTAACCATACAAGTCTGTTCCGGGTTTGAACAGAACCGAAGGCACTTCTTACGAAGTCCTTGCAAATCCAGATAATTTTCTAATCACGTCCGGACTTCCCATCACAAAGGGTGCTAAAATCTATATATCGGGGCCAGACGATGCAGAGATATTCGACGAGTTGTCCTTTCGTTTTCGAAAATATCCGGTCTTTACCACCGGTCTTCAAATGCTATCCATATACGACGTATCACTATTCGGAATGGGTTATATGACACAAATGTCATATCCCGGCTAACCCGAATAGTGAGCGTAATATTCAAAACGAATGGATAATAGGATTTCAATTAAGTCACAACTTAATAATTCAACTTCCTTTTTAAACGGTCCCAATCGATTACCATTTCAAATCTTTTAAACAAAAAGATTTATTTCACAAAGTTCACCCAGTTTCATAAAAATCAATTCACAGATTTCAAAACAATTTCTGTTTCAATTGGATTAACTCGTTAAATCTTTAAAAACAAAGATTCAACTTATAGCTTTCAAAACAATTCCATTTCAATTGGATTAAACAAATGATCATTTTAAATCTGTTAAAAATAACAGATTCAATTCATAGCTTTCAAAAAGAATTCATTCATAGCCTTTCAAAATATTTCAATTTCATTTTGATTTTGAAACCTTTCAACATAAATTGGAAGTTCACTTCTCATATGAAAGCTGTTATTATTTGAAAACAAATAATTTTCGTTTAAGAAAAATCCAATTATATTTGCACGAGTTAAAGCCCTTGAATTAAAAATTCAAATTCCCAAATCAATACTTTTAAAATGGTTTAATCCTTATATAACGGGTATAACATCTTTAATCCCTAGTTTTCAAATTATAGAATTCAATTTCAAATCTTGAATTTAAGTTTAAATCAAATTATTTAAACTTCAAAACCTTATCAAATTATTCAAAAATAAGTCTTATCTTTGAAATTACATTTCAAAAGCTTTTCACATTTAAACCCAAATTTCTAATTTCAAAATCAATTGAAATTAAAATTTCAATTTCAAAAACATAAATTTTAAATTATCTGTGACTTAACTGATTTCCACGTGAAATCCATATTTGTGTGTGTATGGTGTGGTCCAGGGGTTTCACACACAATAGTGCAACATCAATCATCACAGATATATCGATAAGCGGTAAAATCGATAACGCTTATCTTCATTCACAGATTCATAGATAAAATAAATTTATCAGTCACAAAGATTAACTATTACAATTCGATGTGGGTTTCGGATAACCAACTGGAATCCGACTCCCTGTCGCATCGAAATTCAAGTGCCGTTTTACGGGCCAAGGTTTTGCATATTCATGTAACAATATATACATCACAGAAAATAGAAATCACAGCTTAGCACAAAGTAGTTCATATCACATAGCATCACAATTCAGAGATGTCAAACAATTCAATCATTTAGTCAAATCCAATCATCCATAAGTAAGGTCGATTTATTTACCTGATTAAATTAAATTAGATTAGACACTGATCCTGGTTTAATTAACATTAATAAATTACAACCCATTTTAATTTATTATCCTTTAGTCATTAATTTATCAACCTTAATAAATCAATCAATCAACCTTTAATCATTAAATAACCACCCTTTAATTATTTAACCCACCATTAAATCAATTATCTTCAATTAATTCCTTTAATTAATTATTCCTCAATTTATTATCCTTCCTTAATCACCTTCATTAATTAATTAACCTTTAATTAATTTCTAAATTGGTTATCTCTAATTACAAGTTAATTACATCGAGCAATTATACTTTAATCATTAAATTAATAAATTTTAATCATTTGTTTAATTACTTTCAATTAAGTAATTTTCTTTTAAGTTACATTATTTATCTAATATAAATAACCTTATAAAAATATTGTATCAAAACTAAATAAACTAAAATTTAATTTCTTTGAAAACATCTTATTAACTTAAAATTCCAAATCAAATCATTGTTTGAACATAGTTTAAAAATGTCTTAAAAGTTTGAAATTTTTTAAAGTAAAAACTTTTTTGTACCTTAGTCTCGAGACCTGCTTCGAGTCAGCTCCGAGAATTTTGTTTGTTTACTTCGAGTTTTGTCGAAAATTTACCCGAGTGCCCAAATTTCAATTTAAAAATTTTTTCTACGTATTTTAACCTGGCGCACCAAAATTTTACTCGAGTAAATACTCGAGCCATGTGACGACCGCCCATGACCCCTGCACCGAATCTAGAGAAAGTGCGCTGTAAAGTGTGCCAGGCGACCATGGACGATTGTCAAGGTAAATTAAAACAACAGAATCTATCGTATTACTCACAGCGCATGGACAAAATACAATAGAACATATGTATAGTGAAGCTTTACAGAACAAAATGACATCATATAAAACTTCATAATAGTTGAATACAAGCATCCAAATAGTCAATACATCAAGCCTCACTACATATCACTCAGAGATTATACAAACAGCGGAACATCCAGTACATATAAAAGATAATATGCAACCCTCTAGCTCGTCTTCGATATCAGCATCGTGAGAAGAGAACAACACCTGTCACCTGCTACCTAGTCTGCCCGTCCCAAAATGGACGAACAGCCCAAGGCAATAAGAATTAAAACATAAAGCCTTGAGTCAGACAACAGTCTTAGTGAGCAGTAAATTAACTAACAACATACCAAAAGAGCATAAAGGAAAAGGAATAGGAATACAACCCTCCCACTCCAACCTCATTCTACAGTGATAGCCCCAGACACACACTAAGCAGAAGCAAACATAACAGAGCATACAATTTAAAGTAAAGTAATTATCACTCGAGTCAAGGGCGATGTTTTCCAAGTACAAACCCCCAAGGCCTAAACCAAGATCAGATAAGCACCCAGAAAACACTGCTCTTGAGACCGAATGACGGTACAACCAAACATCCATGACTCTGGCTATCACTGTTATCATTACTTCGATATCACCGTTAATTGAATGACCGGCACATTCTTTCAGCCGTCCGTCAAGGGCTAATGGAAACCCCGGTTCTAGACATAACTCCCGCACGTCGTCGCAGCCCGTGCTTATTACTATCGAATCTGCCCAGAGTACTCGACCATCAACAGTTAGTCGTTGGGACTATCGAATCTGCCCAAACGTACTCTTGCTTAGAGCATGCTATAACCTTCAACAACGATGCTATCCAAGCCTCCTAGTCATCCTCATCGACGACTATTTCCATACTAGCTCAAGCGCCTCTCAAGCATCCATTACCCTTAACTCGAATCATATCACCGAGTTACCAACGTGCTTGGAATGATCCCGTCTGGATTAGACCAAGACTTTCTCATATCATACTTCGCTTCATCACATCCTCGCAAAGTCTCATCTCAACATCATCATCATCGAATCTATGCATAAGAGCTTCATCATCCCGCTACATATGCCACGAGCAGCTTTCCCAATTCAAGAGCCTTTCCCTTAGCTTTGAATTGTCTTCGGTCTAAATCAAATCATCAATCATCTAACTCATAGCAATCAATCAAATCAAACATTAATCCAAGCAATCAAACATTCAAATATGATCTATGTAGACAATTATCACTATAATGGCAATTTCGTAATTAAAGAGTTGAAAGTCTAACAAGCATGAAATCATGAGAAATATCTCTACAATCTTGATGAATGAACTTGCATAGGTTAACACTTAGTAAAATGGTTGTCAAATCATCATGAATAATGGATCTACATGGATCTATACTTAGATTTACAAAAATGCATAGAAATCACTATTTTAACACCAAATCAAGCCAACAATCCGATCTACTCCTTTGGATCCGTGTGAGAGATAATCACCACTCACCAAATCACCTAAACAACCCCAAATCAACATGCTTCAGATCTGGACAGCGAAGGATCAAGCTTGATCTATCACGAATCCGTTTCAAACGAAGAAATCTCACTTCAATGGATGAAGATTTTCAACTTTAGCTCTTGGATCTTCGATCTTGATCTTCGATTTGGATGAAAGGAAGCACTAGATTAGAGTGGAGAAAAGAAGTGAAGAAGTGTAGAAGTCGAGCTCTCAAAATGGCAGCACTTCGTCACTTCGAAATCCGGATCCCAAAAAGTGAGAAAAACCCTTCCTATTTATAGCAGAAATATTCACTAAGTCGTAACTCGAAGTTAGGTCGTCTCCGACCTACGACCTAAGACCCCTCCGACCTAGCCTCTTCCGACCTATCAACCTCCGACTTAACAAACCCCAGACTCTACGACCTAACCAAAATGCGCATCCGCGACCTAACGACATAACGCCTCAACAACCCAGCGACCTAACAGTGTAATAGCCTAGCGACCTAAAAATGTTACGACCTAACACTTAGACCCACGCGACTTAACACTAAACCACTAGGTCGCTCACTGTTACCTAGCTTCTCTAGGTCGTTGCCGACCTAACTATACTAACAAGATAACCACTAAGTCGTAAGCCCTCTTAACTCGCTAACATCCCATAAGTCGTCAACGCTTAGATCGCTCGACCTACCATACGACCTAACCACTTACTATCTAAAATACTTAGGTCGCTAACATTCTATAGGTCGTTCCAACCGACCTAGTACTTAACCAATCCACTGCCTTAGGTCATCTAGACGATCTAACAACACAACTCCCAAACTTAGGTCGCTCACACACTAGGTTGTAAACTACTGGGTTTAACTCGCTACCCCTATAGGTAGCTCCAAACTGTCCACGACCTAAACCACCATGCGACTTATTATCTGAACGACCTAATACTTAGGTACGACTCAAGACAGTGCGACCTACCACTTAATCCTGGTTATGACCTAACTCTTAACTCGCCTATCCCCTTAGGTCGTAGACTTTCTTTAAGTCGCTCACGACTTATCACCTAAGTCGCCAACAACCCATGACTCAACTCTTAGGTCGCGTACGACCTAGGACTTAGGCAAATTCCATCCAAAATCTGAAACAACTTAAAAATGCTGAAAATTCCAGATTTTGACAAACTTTTCGATCCGTAGAAATACGGGTCGTTATAAGCCACCACACGTTTTTTCCCAGGCTTGCTTCGAGTCGGACCCTGCTTCTCCCTTTCACCAACCACTGACACACCATCAATCCTCTGTGCACGTGCACACGAGAGCTGACCACTTCCGGCCATCATTCCAATCACCAACATCTCAACGTCGATCTCGCCGACGTACTCGAACTCACAGATCATCGCCACATATATAAAATTAAAATGGAGCAAGTTGAACTAGCCTGGAACCATCATCGACCTGGAAAAAACTGCTCCTCCTCGTCGCCTCCGACAACCAGAGGCTACACAACTCCGGCCACCAACCCCTCGACGCTTCCTCTTCCATCACCCAGAACCGCTTCGCACTCGGTCAATCATAGGCGGCGTACGAATCGAAACACTTGACCTCACTAAAACTAGGTTTACAGATAAGAATACGTCGCCGTCGCCACCACATCCAACTGCACTTTCCACCATTTTTCCTCGAACCATCATTCGTCCCTCCATCACCAGCGAAGACCCCGACCACCCTAGTGCCTCCAATCGCCGAAATTTTCCCAGAAACCAAATTTCGTTCATTTCCAAACTGCTCCTAACCCCCATCTCTAAAAATTATGAATCTTGCTCTAAAAATCATATTAAGGTATAATAATCCCATTTATACACCTGAATTCATAAATTTTGAAGTTCGAATTTCTTGCTTATTTGCAGTTAGCTCTGTTGTCTTGCCTTCCAGAGAAAGTTAAACATTGTTTTTAACTTATACATATTTTTAATCTCAAGTTTATCCTATAACAACCCGTTTTCATTTTGATCCTAAGTCCACACTATGAATAGATTGAGAGAAAAAGAATTTTGAATCGAAATGTTTGTTTATGAACTTAAAACATAGATACATTTAAATATTAATCTGCACACAACTCCATCACAAAGGGTTCACATATAGATATAGATGCACTTATGTATTCACAGGCATATAGGTGCAACAGAATTTATACTTTTCAATTCAAATTGTTTTGAAGTAAGGTTACTCACAGGCATCAAAATATTAAAACATGTTATGGGTTTAAAAGAAAAGTTACTCACAGTGTTATCTGAAGAAAAAAAAGAACAGAGCACTTTTGATTTCAAACAGCTCTTAAACTTGCTTGCTGAAATCTCTTCTTTGATCTCTGGTTGCCTTGATTCATTTGTGTTGTTGTTTAAGGTTGAGATGATATTACTTCTTTCATTTTTTTTCTCTTTCAGTTATGATGGTGCTCAAACTAAAATGAGGGGAGAAGGCTGATATAAAAGAAAGCTTATAGGAAATAGATTTGTACTGGGTGATGTACTAATTTTGTACAGGTGATATATTTTATTCAACAAGATCATAACATTATCTTGTACAATATACCAGAGATGTCCTTGCTTATGAAGGCTGAAAGCACATTTGTATATTTTCGAATGACCAAAGTATGGCTAGTATTTAATGCCAAGGTATATGTCTCCATTATTACCTTACTTGCCTGGCAGCTTTGTTTAGTATATTTTGTTATGTTTTTGTATGTATTTTATTTTGTCTTTGTCTTGTTTTATTTCGGCTGAGATGAGGGTAGTTGGTACATTTGTTTCTTATTTTGTTTACAGCAAATCTACTTGCTTTGTACTTCTTTCTAAGTGTTCATATGTGAATGTATTTTATTCACTTTGTTTAATTTGGCAAACTTGTAGATATTTTATTTTAAGTGTATATTTTCTTTTATTTTTTTAGCACTTTCATTTTTTTATTTCTACTTTAAATGTTTATTTTTACTTCAATACTTATTATCTTGTATCTCTTTTATTTTTAAAACTTAAACTATTTATTTTACTTTTGTTCAATTTATACTTCATATCTTTGTGACTTGATTTGCTTTACATATTTATATTTTTGTTTACACTCTATTATTTTACTTCTAATACTAATTAGATTTTATTTCTCTATATATTTATTTTAAAATTCATTTACTTGAAATTTAAATTCGAATCAATATATACTTATATATAAAATTTCAAATTTACTCGTATATCATATTTAAATTTAAATGATTTAATATATTGGAATTTGGATTCGGGGAAACTCGAATCAATTTATCAATTGATTTTACAATTTTTTATTCAAAAATTAATCTAATTATCAATTTAAATTAAATTAAACTCTGGGGTCGTTACAGATGGGGTTTCCATGATGGGAAGTAATGGCTTCGATGATGGGTAGCTATACTCCGAGAGGCAGAGTAGGCAATGATGAGTTGGATCGAGGAGACTGTTTGAAGTGGGTTACGGGGCGCACGATGACACTCTATGACTTAGATGGTTGTCTGAAGTAGTTCCCTATCGCGATGACTTCAGACGGGAGTTGAAAAAATAGTTCTGAGATGAGCTCTGGTATGGACGACGTGTGCAAAGAGATCATTGATATTTGTAGGTTTTGATGTGTACTCGTAAAGCAATGGTATGTGAGGACGCTTACTTGGGCTACGGAGTGTGCCTCGAATCACATGAAGTTTTGATCCGAGTACCCTGGGCTGCTATGGGGCGTGCAGTCTAGTTCATGGCCTATTAAGTGGCATGGATTCGAGTACCAAAAAACCGGGACGTTGAGTAGTCCTTGGCTCTATAGGGGTGGTCATACGAGTATCATATATCCAACGCACCGAGTGAGTGAATGTGAGAATGGATGATGGATGTTATATTTGCTTTGATTGTTTTTATCACCTTAGGGATGTCACATGATGTAGATATTACCAATGCAAATATCTAGACACCTTTACTTCCTTGACTTATAGTACACCATATAGTAGCATATAACCTTTATATATGCTAACTCTATGGATACATAGACAGGCCAGGTATTATTTTCCATACCTATCCAAGGTTATTGCCTTCACAGTATTTGAGGTTTCTATCGCTCACACCAGACTATTGTCTCACCTGGAGTTTTGTGCTTTGCTTCCTATTACTCCGGGTACTCTTAATGAGTAAATTAGGGATATCGGGTCTGGTGAGCACGTGGAGCTGGACAGTGGCGAGCAGAGAACTATTCTCGTATTACTATATGTACTCATTTGCTATTCCTCTGCACAGTACTATGGAGCTTGCTAGTGTTTTACTATTTAGAGACATTTTTATGAGTTATTATGTGATGTATAACTCTATTATCTATGTTGTTTACTATATGGATCTATATACTATGATGCTGTTATTAATTAAGTCATTTACTATCTCACCTGTTTCATATCTGAATGTTTAATATTATATTTTATTCAATGCGCCGCGAGATATACGACAGGTTCTGTGTTGCTTATTTACTTTACAACTTATAGATGATCGCCCCACATCAGCCGAGCACCACAACAGCGCACTTTAAAGGTATATTAGGTGTTGGCGGTGTAGGGAGGTCATCTCATTTGGTATCAAAGCTTGGATTGTGTTGTTTATCCTAAGGGATACCTTGATTCAGTAGAGATCGGGAATGAGTTCTCACTCTAGACTGAATCGAGAGTGAGTGAGTGTGTGTGTGTGTTTGTACGAGAGTAGGTACTTGTTATATATTTTGGTTTTCAAAACTATATAGTAGTATATATAGTATATAAGTCGCACTACACACATGAGTTCTACTTAAGCAGGATTCCTTATAGAGAGACTAGTTATCCTTACTATAGATTGAACAATGAGTCACCAAACAAGGAAGACTATTAGGAACTCCATCTCCGGAGTCGAGGAAGGAGTTGGCTCGAGAGCTGCTATTCTCGATCTGCAGACCATGTTTCATACTATGATGAGGAACATGCTGCAAAATGCTCAAGTGGCCACTCCAAATGTTGTTGTTAATGTTGGTGCTCTAGTGTAGGCACCCAGAGCCGATTTTGCCAAGTTGAGCAAGGACTTTACAAGTCTTGGCGGCAAACCGTTCTAAGGGACAGAGTCAGCGATGGAAGTGCAGGATTGGCCTGATACACTCAAAAAGATTTTTGAGGACTTAGAGTTGGATGATGAAAAGGTGATTGGCTTCCCGACCGCTTCAAGGGCGAGCCATGAATTGGTGGAATGCAGTAAGGGATGCTACTAATGAGGATCGGTTCACTAGGGACCAGTTCAAAGCTTGATTTGAGGAGAAATTTATTCTTACGGCTCAGAGATCTGTTATGTGTCGTAAGTTTGCGGATCTGAAGTAAGGAGATATGATTGTCTTCGAATATGTTGCTGAGTTCGATGCTCTATCGAAATATAGGATGTCCTTTATCGACACTCCATTAAAGAAGAATGAAAAGTTTATCATTAGCTTGGACGACTACTTAGGGGAGCGACTCGTGAGCCACATTGATGAGACTTTTGAGATGATAGCCGAGAAGGCTCCGAGGCATAAGTTTATATCCAAAACTGAAAGTTATCGTTCCTAAAGAAGAGCCAAAGCAGCAATCAAGCTAGGGAGGCAAGAAGAAAGGGAACAACAAGAGGAAGTAGTTTCAGAACAAAGATGGCCAAAAGAAGGTCAACCCGGAACCGACTTGCTACTACTATGGAGAGAAGGGTCATTATAGTAGAGACTGGAAAGCAAAGAGGAAAAGCTACAAATGTAATAAGTTTGGGCATCTTAAGAAAGATTGTCCAGAGCTGCTTAAGCAGAAGCAGATGGTGAAAGCATATGCCATCAATGCCATCCCAACTTCTCAAATGCTCAATCGGCAAAAGAGAAGGGGAAGGGCATCATTATTCAAGGTATGCTTTCCATTTATGATGTTCTTATACGAGTTTTATTTGATACTAAGGCTTCACATTCCTTTATATCTAGTGACTTAGTAGATAGATTAGGACCGAGACCCAAAATAGTTGATCGACCTTTGATTGTGATGCCTGTTGGAGGCTCCACTAGCATGTGTATAGTATGGTCTTATAGAGTCATGGATGCTCTTTTGGTTGTGATTGTTTTTTAGGTTTTGTAGGGTTTGGTATCATTCTAGGAATGGAATGGCTACATAGATACGGAGTAGTGGTAGATTGTGAGAGGTCGTTGTTGACGATAGGGATGGATGATGAACGAATGGTAGTGTTGGGCTGTCTACCGAATGATGAGGTTATGGTTAGCTTTTTATATTTTCTCGATATCCCTCAAGATGAGTTGTCGACGTTACCTATTGCTATTGAGTATCTGGACATATTTGAGGAGGTGACCGAACTTCCGCCACATAGAGAGATCAAGCTTTGTATTGATTTAGTTAAAGATGCTAGACCGATAATGATGCCGTTATGGAGGATGCCACCTAGAGAGCAGGGAGAGCTTGAGGTGAAAGTGAATGACCTTTTGCAAAAAGGATTCATTCGCAGGAGTATTTCTGAGTAAGGAGCACTCGTAGTATTTGTCACGAAGGCAGACAGCTTCCTTAGATTATGTGTTGATTACCCTGAGCTGAATAAGGTGACGAAGAAGAACAAGTAACCACTCCTACGTATTGATGACTTGTTCGACCAGCTTTATAGTGCTAGAGTATTTTCTCAGTTCGATCACGCGAAGGGATTTCACCAACTGAGAGTAGCGAAGCAAAGTGTGCTGATTATCACATTTCGTACGCCGTCTGGATTCTATGAGTGGTAGGTTTTCCATTCGGACTAATCAACATGCTAGCATACTTTGTTAATCTCATGAACCGTGTCTTTGCTTATGTTTGTCAACAATATTCTTGTCTATTCACGGATAGAGGAAGAACACAAGACAAACTTGAGGATTGTACTTGAGGTATTGAGAAAGCACTAGCTAAATGCAAAGTTTTCTAAATGTCACTTTTGCAAGAAGTAAGTGAGTTTTCGGGGTCATGTTGTTTCTGAGCAGGGCATTGCTGTTGATCCTACAAAAGTTGCAGCAGTCAAAGATTAGATTAGACCCAAAAACGCTATGGATGTGAGGAGTTTCTTGGGGTTAGTTGGATATATAGATGATTCATTTAGGACTTCTCTAAGGTAGCAGCACCATTGACTCACTTGACGAAAAAGAATTAGACTTTTACTTGGGATGCGAGATGTGAACAGGAATTTGTGAGTCTGAACGAAAAGTTGATGAGTGCTCCAGTATTAACTATTCCGAGCTGGAACAAGGAGATAACGGTGTACACTGATGCATGTGGTACCAGATTGGACGTAGTATTGATGCAGAGGGGTAAGGTTGTTGCATATGCTAGTCGACAGTTGAAGCCATATGAGAAGAAATACACGACCTATGATTTAGAGTTAGCAATGATTGTGTTTGCGCTGAGGATTTGGAGGCACTATCTTTTAGGAGAGAGGTTCGAGCTGTTCACCGACTATAAATCACTTAAGTACCTCTTTTCGCATAAGGATTTTAACCTTCATCAGCGATGATTGGAGTTCCTGGCCTCCTATGACTATACACCAAGTAAAGGTAATGCAGTTACTGATGCCTTGAGTAGGAGACATGCCAGCTTGGGTGCTATGTGATAGTGTTAGGGGTATGCTCTAGGGGCAATTCCATAATTTATTAACTCCGAAATAAATTCTTGTTCGAAATAAAAGTGTTTCTTCTTTCTGTTATATATTTGTTATAATGTGTTATAAATAATTAAATGTTTAATTAAAAATATATTTAACAGAAAATCCATAAATGACGTGTTTGTGATAGTAATTACAATTAGTTGTAATCATGAGTATTGGATCACATTGTTACAAAACACATCATTTTAAATGTTCCTAGTCAAGAAACATCGACACTGGATATTGATGTATCCATTGAAACTAGAGTACGTAATGCTCTTCAAATGTTGGACAGCTATTGAACAACTCACTCGGTAGTTTTTTGTTGGTTAATATAACTAAGGTCAAACAGAAATTATCGATGTGAGTAATTTACACAATTATTTCGACTTGAGAATATTGTCAACCTTCAATATGAAAAACTCTGCTTTGATTATAGTCAAATCATGGAACAACATCCATCAACTGATTATAGTTGGGTCGAGTGGAAGTATTGGAAGGAAGACACTATTCAAGAGAGGATTCGTCACTTCGGTTATATGAGGTTGGTATCATGGTCAACTCAACTCAATCCAAAGTCAAAATCTCTGGCCAAAGTAGTACGGTTAATAATAACTGTTATTGTTGAACCAAGGAGTTTGTGTTTGGACTATAGAGTTGAATATGGACAATATTGGAATTTTTACCATTACCAAATTTCATAAATCCAAAATGATACAATTTTGACGAAGAGAATTGGTGTATATAAATGTCACTAACGGGTAACACTTATTAAATTAAATAATATTTTACTGAAAATGAATAAGCGATAAATTTGTCCATAATGTCACACCACTTGCTGAGTGACGTGTGAGCATTAACATTCGAATAGTTCGGTGTTAATTGCTGACTAAATTTACATCCAAGAGTTACACAACTGAAATGATGAATTCCCTTAAGACCGAATGATTTAATTAGTTTATAATTGTTATAAATAAATAAAATTAATTAATATTTATGAAATATTAATTATAAAATTTGATTATGTTTTGAGAAATTAAAATTGTTATATATTTATAATAGTTATAAATGTACCAATCGATATACGAAATCGATAAGCGATTAAATTAGATTTAATTGCATAGCATTTTGGGTTGGGCTTAAATGGGTTTAAAGCCCATCATTAGGGCTGCAAATTTTGGTTTTGACAAGTTATTGGAGGCGGCTAAAACATAGGATTAGATCTACAGATGGATGGCTAAGATTAAGAGAGAATAGGTAATGAGATTGTCCTAATATCTCTCTTGTACAAGGCTATATATATGGATCTCTAAACCCTTAATCAAAAACAACTTTTGGCTGTGTTATTATCAAGTTTGCTAGCTGAAATTAATCCTCGTATCAGTTCTAAGAATCTCAAATCAATTCAAGTTAAGTAAAAGCACTATTTGATAGAAAAGATCGGCGATTCCAAACATGCAATCTGACGGATTGAGCATAACCAGATAAGGAAATTCATTGATTCAAGTAGACTCAAAGACCTCATCAATTGGTATTTTATTTATACATTACAGTAATCATATCATATTTTATGATTTAATATTGATTAATCCCAAATCTGTATATATATTAATGTTGTAAATCTAGTTAGGTGAGATTTTCGTAGGTATATGTAGTTGTCACAAATTGTTTGGTTATGTGCATGGTTATATTATTATGTGTTATAATTTATGTATAAACAAATCTAATTTGCTGTAAAAAATTAAAATTTGTCATTATTAATTATTTTATGTATATTTATATATTAATTTAAAAAAAGACTAATGTATATTTTAAACATATAATTACATATATGTATATTTATAATGTATAAACAGCTTAGAATTATTCCTTACACCTATATATACATAATATGAATTATCAAATTCGAAAATAATTTTTTTTATATATAAATAATTTTAAGTTATCTTTTATTGATTATTTGAATTGTTTATTATATCTAAAAAAATCATTGCACTGAAAATTCAATTTTATATTTTTTTAAAATTACTACATCTATGTAGTAACCCACGGAAAAATTTTCAGAATTTTTGTTAATATTTTATATTTTTAATAATTAAATTACTTTGGTTGAACAATTCTTTTATTTATTAAAAAGAATATTTTACTTTAAAAAATCGTTAATTTTTTTTGAACCTGTATTTTATAATCCTAAATTTTTTAAATTTTTTAAATTTGGTTTTTTAATAATTATTACTAATATTTTTAATTATTATGATCAAAACTATTTATTATATATATATATAATAATAAAGTTATGAAATTATTATTTATGTTTGTTATGCTAATTTAGATCTGGAAATAATTTTAAAATATATATATTTATATTTTAAGTATTTTAATGTAATTAATTATTCATATATATACATTTTATTTAACCTTATATATATATATATAATTTTTATAATTATATATATATATATATATATGTATGTATGTATGTATAATTTTATATGTTTAAGTATGTATATATATTTATACAAATGTTTTAAATTATATGTATATATATATATTTATTTAATTTTTGAGACTTTTATTTATAAAATATATTTTAAATATATGTATACATATTTATATAAATATACTTTGTATTATAGATTTATGCACATATTTAGACAACATACAATACATACGAAATGAGCTAATGTGTCTATTACGTTGTACATCCCAACATCTATATACGGGCATGTTATACCCTTCAAGGATTATTATGTTACACATGCACACACATATGTATATTTATATGATACATGTATATATATAAATTAAATCATTCAAATTAACTTTACATTACAAAATACTTAAATTTAAACAAAATACATGATTTTATTTAAAAAAAATTTAGAATTATTCTAAATGAATCAGACTTCATAGGCCCAATAAAGATCAAATAGGATAAAAAAAATTTGAAATACACCCACCACTACCGCTGTGGGCTGGCCCAGTTCCAACAATGGTATCGGAGCCGAATAGCCTATGCGATCTAAATTAGTCAAGTTAGGGCTAACTTATTAAGCTTGCCTGTAACGACCCCGAATTTTATATATATTTAAATTAATAATTAATTAATTTTTGAATAAAATTTGTGAAATAAAACGATAAATGGATTGCGAGTTTCCCCGATATCCAAATATATTTTGTATAAATCATTTAAATTTAAGAATATTATATATATGTGAATATATATGTATTTGAGCAAATTTGATATAATATATACGTATATATTTGATTTGAATTTAAATTGTGAATAAATGGGTTAAAGATAAATTATAACAATAATAATTTAAATTAGAAATAAAAACATAAAGTAAACAATTTGCTAAAATTTAACAACAGATTTAAAATATAGAAATTCATTTATATTACAAATTAGTAAGTATAAAAAGATGTATTTATAAAATAAGAAAAATGTAATATCAAATTTATTTACGTAAAAGTCTTTAACATAAAAATGCTAATTTTAATCAATGTAAGATTAATGAAGCATGACACTAACAAAAGTATGCAAGATAACAAAACAATAAAAACCTAAGTGCATACAAGAATGAGATATTAACAAGTGTAGGCTGAGAAAGGAAAATACAAGACAATTTGTATGCAAGACAAAATAAATATTTTTAAAGTTAGAAATAATTTGACAAATTCCAACAGCATATTGACTAGAGAATCTCATTCAGATATACAAGCAAGAAGTCAAGGAAAATATGAAAACAAGTGAACAAATGAAAACAAAAATACATATACATTCAAAGGAAATACAAATATATAAAGTATACATCAGCTGATTCAAGCAAGTAAAGGCAAGAAGAATTGAAAAAGTAAAATATCTATGAACATAAAAAAATAAAAGAGGACAAGTATAGAGACATAAAGGACTCATGCATTAAATGTTAGCAAAATTTTAGTCAATTCGAATTTGTATAAAATGTTTTCAGCCGCCAAAGAGCTAAGAAAATCTGCACAAATTATGAAACAAGGAAAATATCCCCGTCCTGTTTTGTACAACCATCTCAGCTTAAACAAAATAATACATCAACCTGTAAGCTTCTTTCCATATATCAACTTCTTTATTTTTCTTGGTTCGTCCATCACAACTAAGTAACTTCTGAAGTAAGGTTCAAACATAAACAAACAAATTCAATTTAAAACAACAATACCATCAACTAAAACCAGAGATCAAAGGAAAAGGAAGCTTCAGCTAAAAGTTCAAACCTGTTTCAAAATAAAAGAGCTCTGTTCTTCTTCCTAAAATCAATGTGAGTAACATTTACTTTTCAAATTTTAAAAGTATAATCTGATTGCAAAAACATATGTGAATAAGTATGTTTGAAGATATATATGCACTTATCTGTGTATGTTTGAGATGTGTGTGTGCAGACTGTTGTTATGCATGTTTCCTGTTCTCAAATTTTGAATACAGGATTTTGCTTCAAACAAAATCATTCTCTTTCGATCTACTTGATTTTTTGGATTCAGTATTAAAAACAAGAGTTGATTGTTATAACATATTAAAGATTAACATTTATTTCAGTTAAACAATTTAGTAATATCTTTGGAAAACCAGGAAATTGAGCAAGACTTGAAATAAGTTAATATTCAAACATTTTGATTTACGAATTCAAGTATATAAACTGAATTCTCATACTTTAACATGAATTTTAAAGCAAAAATCATGGTTTTTAGATGCGTGGATTGAGAGCAGTTCTGTGACGATCGAAAATTGCGTTTCGACCAAATTCTGATGATCGGAGAATTATTGGAGCTCGGGGTTTCACGTGGAAGTAGAGGAGCTTACGATGGTGATAGGAAAAATGGCCGGAGGCGGTCTCGACCATTGTGGCGACAGCGGCGAGCAATTTCCTTTTGTAAACCTAGTTTTAACGTGGTTTCGTTTTTGGTCTCGTTCGTCATCTAAGGGTGATCGAGTGTGACGAGGATCTGGAAGATGGTAGAGGAGATGTCGACGAATGTTTGGCCGGAGTTTTGGAGATGCCGGTGATCGGAAGCGCCTGGACGAGGGAAGTTTAGGTGATGGGTTTGGGTTCTGGTAGGAGCTGGATTGCTCGATTTAGTTACTTCACGAATTCATGGGTGTTGGATCGGTGAGAGCGATCGTTGGGTGATCGTCGACATGTTGATGACCTTGGCCGATGACCAGAGGTGGTCTGGTGATCGAGCACGTGCACGTTGGTGGTCTGGGTTGTATTGTTAGTCGGGGAAGAAGAAGCAGTTGAAAAGAGGAACTCGGGAAATTTGGTGGGAAACTCGGGTATCTCTCGAAGTAAAGAGGTAGGCAACTCGAAGTAGTGTACTGTCTCGAGTTTGTTTGTTCTAGGCATTTTAAAAACAGAAGCATGTTCTTCTATTTAAATTCAAGTCTGTGTTTGTTAAATTAAGTAATATTTAAACTTAAATTTAAATCAAGATTTTAAAACCTGGACCAAAAGTGAAATTCAAATACAATTTGAAAAAAAATCAGGTTTAAAATCTGAAGGTGTTTTAAAACAAGTTTAAATTTAATTTAAATTTGGTTAAGGTTTTTAAAGGGTAAATCATTTTGAATCTTATATTCAAAGTGTGATTTAAATTTAATTCAAAAGTGTAATGTTCTACACATTAATATTAATTAAATCATTAATAAAGGAATAGATTATCTTAGAGATAACTAAGGTAATTAAGTGATTTAACTAATATGATAATTAGGAAAGTAATTAAAGAAATGTTATTAGTTAGTGAAGTTAATTAACTAAGGATTATTAAGCATTGATTAAGGTGATTAATTTTAATAATTAAATTGGATTAATTAATTTAGATAATCATTTATAAATTGTTTAAATGAAATGACTAAATGAAAGTAATTAAGGATTAATCACTTATAGTAATTAATTTTGGATATTTTGATTATTTAAAGTTAATTAATTATGTAATTGGTTTAAAAGGTTGATATAATTAATATGATTAATTAAGAATAATTTAATTTATTAAAGTGTTTGATAAATAGATTTAAATCAAATGATTTGAAATTAATTAATCAGAATATGATAATCAATTCATAAGTTATAAATATAATTTGAAATAAATTGAATTAATTAGGATTAAACTATTAATTAAATCCAGCTTATAAATGTTTATTGAATGCTTGTTATGAATGATCGTATTATAGGTGATGCCCTGAATTGATTGTTCTATCTGATCTATAATATTTTGTTCTGTGGATTGAGTTGTGTGAAATTTATTCATTTATTTGTGATACATTTGTATACTTTCTGTGAATCTGTGAATGAAAGATAAGCGTTATAGTTTATATCGCATATCAACTATATTTGTCTATTTTAATCTGTGATGATTGAATGATGTTGCACTACTGTGTAAAACCCCTGGACTACTCCTCTACACACACAAATATGGATTTCACGTGGAAATCGGTTAAGTCACAGATAATTTAAATTTAATGTTTTTGAAATTGAAATTTTAATTTCAATTGATTTTGGAAATGAATTTGGGTAAAATGTTAAAGCTTTTGAAATGGAGTTTTTAAGGTAAAAGTTATTTTAAATAATTTAATTAAATTTCCAATTTAAATAATTTAATTTGAATTTAAATTCAAAATAATTTGGAAATTGAATTCCATGTTTGGAAATTACGGTTAAAAATGTTAAAAATGTGTTTATATGAAGTTAAACCATTTTAAAAGTATAATTTTACAGTTTGCACATTTTTTAAAGAATTTGAACTTTAGAACCATTTTGAGTATGTGAAAACTACTTGAGGATAGATTTTAACAATTATGAACCATATCTAAGACTAAAACTATATTAAATAAACATACTATACTTAGATTTGTAGTCTCATCTCATTTGTAGTTTAATTGCTTGCATATCTCATTCTCTTTTTGTCGCTTGATCGTATAGTCTCGTCCTTGATCGTTTAAGCTTTTTGTCATAAATCAAAACTCATGATTCAACATTCTCCTCCTTTTTGATTGACGACAACCTATTTTTGATGATGCTATATATTAAGAATTATATACCGGAAGATATATATTTCTCCCCCTGAATATGTGGCGACATATCTAATCCTGTAAAAGTTGGTAAGTCATACAAATTTCTTCCCCTTTGTCATCGACAAAAAGGAAATAAACAACCATATAATATGTTATCACATAAGCATTGTGAACTAACAACATATTAAATAACAGTCACAAAAAAATATGTTTTTGCAAATTCTGCCAGGCTATTTATACAAGCCCATCAACATCAAAGAAATTAAATGATACTAGAATGTTTTAACCTAAAAAAAATTAACTTACTACCGCCATCATGAATTACCGTCATCACTCATCAGAGTCTGAATCTGTTTCTTCTTCCTCTTCCTCTTCCTCTTGCCTTGGTTCTTTGCCTCATGAAGAGCTTTCCATATATTGTCTGCCACCCCCATTTCCACTAGTGTCAGAACTTGTATGTTCTTCGGATGTAGACCAAGTGAAATGAGGTGCCGGGCGCTTTCCTGGATCGCGATGTGAAGGTTCTGCAGTGGTAGAAGAGGAAGAACAAGAAATTGCATCCCATAGAATCCCGAAGAAGCTTTTGATCTTGTTAAACTTCCTGTCAATCTTCTTGTCGAGATTCTTAATGCGAGAATCCAAAAGTACTTGATTACATGCAATTAGACCAATGGACTCTCGAGTGCTTTGGGATGAGGTTGTGGTACGAATTTCATCTCTTCGTTGTTGTGGAGTAGCAGCTTGTTGGCGAGGCCTTAATTGCCATTCTTGGAATGACATGATAGTGGGCGATCTTGGAGGCAATTTTATTAAACTAATTGTGTGGCTATTTAGAGTCTTAATTATGGAAGTGTCGGATTCTGGAACTGGAACTTGTAGATTCATTAGGAGCCGCATAATATATTCGCCATAGTAAATGATGTTCATCCATCCTTGGTTGATGGCTAGGAATTCATCAAGTATAAGCTTAGGCCAATTAATTTGAACATTACCCCAAATTGCATATAAAGCTCTATAATTCTCTTGGTATACAAGCTCATAAGACCCGGTACGAGGAAGAATTGTGCGCATTAAGGCTCGATGCATAATTCGAGCTGTAGGGCGTAAGGCGGTAGATTTTAATTCTATCATGTCGTCCTCCAAAAATCTATAACTTACTTCATCTCGTTTGCCTAAAGCAACATTCGAATCTTCTAGTGGAATACCATTTGTTGGTGTTTGAAGAATGTGTCCAATTCTATCTAATGACAAGAAGACTTGTTGACCACAAACTAAACTCCATACGCAGTTGTCACGGTTTCTTGGATTTTGATGACCCAAATTCAAGTTAGCGTAAAAGAGTTTTACCATTGTATGATTTATCTTGAGATTATTCCGGTTGTAGTCAAGGAGAGATTCTAGACGACTTCTTCTAGCAAGATCTTGAACTCTATATGCAGCGAAGTCAGGAAATACAACAAATGATCCTTCTAGAAAGCGAGCTTCCTTCATCTTGTTCCATCTTTGGATAGCGGTGGCATCATAAAGCCATTGAGCTATTTGGGTGTCAATAGGTTCAAAGGCTGAGGATGATGCTTGTCTAGAGCGTTTTGGTTGTCTTGGAGCCATTTGAATGAATAATTAAGTAAAGGAATTTGAAAATTTGGAGGGCTAAGGTTTTGAAATTTTGATGGTAGAAAGTAAAACCGAGGAGTAAAAGTGAATAAGATGGGTTATATGGGTAAAAAGTAGGCGAAACAGAAGTTAATAGGTTCAGATAAGCATTCAGTCGACTGGTCGTATATGGTTAGTCGACCGATCAATCTCCGAAACTTTCTGTTTCCAGATTCAGTCGACTGACCTAATTCGTTCAGTCGACTGAATGCTCTTTTGCAGCATTATCAGTCTTTTTTTTGTTTTTTTTATTAAAAATATATATGTAATATATTAAACATAGAATGTATGCAGAGTAGATTGAACTAAAACAAATAAAAAAATGCAAAAAATTATTTGGATGAAGAAGAAGTAGATGAATGCGGAGTCTTGCAATCTTCCGGTTCAACTTTAGTCTTCTCTTTGCATGGTTTCAATGGAGACCACTGATTTCGATGCTCCCATGAATTTGGAAACACAGGAGGAGGTAGTGGTGACTGATCCCATGGATTCGGATAGGAAGACGTTGTGGGTTGATGAACGTCGGATGTAGATGTCCCGCAGAATTTCCAGCCAAGTTGCTCCAGAAAGCTAAGTCGTTTTGAATTAAGTTTTTGTTCATAGTACATTTCTCGTTGTATTTCTATTGATTCCCTTTGATAATGATGTATATCATCAATCTTTTGTTTTGTTAACGGAGAACCAAAGAATAAGAAACGACGTGCCTTCTTCTTTTCTGGAGTATAACCAATATGATAGATGGATGGTCTGGCAGGTTCGTAACATGGAGTAGATGTAGGTAACCTAGAAGAATCAGAGGATGGTGTGGAAAAATCTAAAGAAGAGCAAGTAGAGTCATTTTGGGAGTTGTTTTGGGAAGACATTGTTGCAAGGAATAAGAAATATTTGACTCAAACAATCAAGGTGGAGAGAAAATAAGCAAATAACCCTTAAATTTATATAAAATAGGTATTCTAAAAATAGAGTAAATGATTGGTTAAACAAGGAATAACCAGTAAATAATGAAAGGAGTAGAATAAACAGACTTTTGCATAATTTAAAAAAATTATAATTCTTTAATAGAAATTATACCTAGTTCTCTTCTTAATTTTACAAAAACATTTTCATTGAGAAGTTTAGTGAAAATATCAGCTAATTGATTTTCAAAATTTACAAATTCTAAATTTACTATATCCTTTTCAATATTATCACGAAGAAAATGATGACGAATGTCAATATGTTTAGTTCGTGAGTGATTGATAGGATTTTTAGATAAATTAATTACACTTGTGTTATCACAGTATATTATAGATTTATTTAATTTTATATCAAAATCTTGTAATGTTTGTTGCATGTAGATGACTTGAGCACATGCTAAAGCTGCAGATATATATTCTGCTTTACATGTCGATAGTGAAACACAGTTTTGTTTGTTGCTAAACCAAGATGCTAAGGACCGTCCGATGAAATGACAAGTTCCACTTGTACTTTTTCTATCCGTCTGACTTCCTCCAAAATCGGCATCACTATAGGATACTAATTTGAAAAGACATTCTTTCGAATAAAATAGTCTGAAATCCTTGGTCTTGCTAAGATAACAAATTATACGTTTTACTGTTGCATATGTGATTCTTTAGAATTTGCTTGAAATCGAGCACATAAAAAAACACTCATCATTATATCAAGTCAACTAGCAGTTAAGTAAAGTAATGATCCAATCATACTACGATATAGTTTCTGGTCGACACTCTTATCATCTTCATCTCTATCAAGATGTATAGTTGTACTCATAGGAGTTGGTTTGGCAGAAGTGTTTTACATACCAAATCGTTTAATTAGATTATTACAATATTTTTCTTGATTAATAAAAATACCATTTTGTAATTGTTTAATTTGTAATCCATGAAAATATGATAGTTCTCCCATATGAGACATTTCAAATTCATTTGTCATGATAGTCGAAAATTCCTGACATAATTTTTCATTAGTTGAACAAAATATAATATCATCAACATATATTTGTATAATTAAAATATCTTGTTTAGATTTCTTAATAAATAAAGTTTGATCAACCTTCCCAATTTCAAAGCCAGAGTCTATTAGATAGCTCTTCAGTCGGTCGTACCAAGCACGGGGTGCCTGTTTCAAACCGTATAAGGCTTTATTAAGTTTATAAACATGGTCTGGAAATTTTTCATAAGCGAAAAGAGGAGGTTGTTCAACATAAACATTTTCTTTTATATATCCATTTGAAAAAGTACTTTTAACATCCATTTGATATAATTTAAAGTTACGAAAACATGCAAAGGCCAGTAGAATACGTATAGCTTCTAATCTTGCGACGGGAGCAAACGTTTCTTCATAGTCTATTCCCTCTTCTTGATTATATCCTTGTGCTACTAATCTAGCTTTATTTCTAGTTATATTACCTAGTTCATCAGCTTTGTTTTTGAAAACCCATTTTGTACCAATGACCGATTGATCACTTGGTCTAGGAACTAATTCCCAAACTTTATTTCTTTCAAATTGGTTTAGCTCTTCTTGCATAGCTATAATCCAAAAGTCATCAGTGGAGGCTTCCTTAATATTTTTAGGTTCTATATTAGAGAGAAAAGCTACATGGCACATTTGATTTAGTTGATGTCTTGTTCTTACATTTGAATTTACTTCTCCAATTATATTTTGAACAGGGTGAGCTCTAAGAATTCTTAGAGGAGATCTTTCAATATATTCATTTTGAACAATGTTTTCATCTTCTCTAGTATAATGTTATTATCTTGAAAAATAATATCATCATCTTCTGAAATATTTGTTATTATTTTATTAGAATTATCTTTAAAGTTTGTAATATTAGAAGAAATTTTGAAATTTTCATCGAATGAAACATGAAGAGTTTCTTCAATTACTTTAGTTCTTTTATTAAAAACTCGATAAGCTTTGCTTCTCTCCGAATATCCTATGAATATTCTTTCATCAGATTTTGGATCAAATTTGCCAAGCTGACCTTTAGTATTAAGTATAAAACATTTTGAACCAAATACTTTGAAATAAGATATATTTGGTTTTCTACCATTTAAAAGTTCATATAGGGTGTGTTTTGTTAATGGTCGAATAGAAACACGATTCAAAACATAACAAGCAGTTACAACAGCTTCTGCCCAGAAATGTTTTGGTAGAGTGCTTCCATTTAATAAAGTTCTTGCACATTCTTGTAATGTTCTATTTTTCCTTTCTACAACTCCGTTTTGTTGTGGTGTTCGAGGAAAAGAAAATTTATGATTAATTCCTTTCTTGTTACAAAAATGTTCAAAAACTTCATTTTCAAATTCACCTCCATGATCACTTCTAATATTTTTAACTTTTAAACTCTTTATATTTTGAGTTCTTTGAACAAAAATTTTAAAATTTTCAAAAGTATCACTTTTATGTTTCATGAAAATAGTCCATGTATATCTTGAAAAATCATCTACAATAACAAACACATATCTATTGTGATTAATAGATTGAACTTGAGTAGGTCCAAAAATGTCCATATGTAGTAGTTCAAGTGGTTTTGTTGTAGATATGATTTTCTTAGATTTAAAAGAAGATTTTGTTAATTTTCCTAACGGACATGCATCACAAATATTATCAACTTTGAATTTCGTATCAGGTAGTTCTTTAACAAGTTTATTTTTAGCTATTTTATTAATAGTACTAATATTTATATGACAAAATCTTTTGTGCCATAGCCAAGAATCATTTTCTGTAGCTACTAAACACATGTTTGTGTTATGATTTACATTCATATTCAAAATATAAATATTGCTGTCTCTCATACCTTCAAAAATTAAAATTTGATTTTTATCAGAAATATTGGATTTATTTTCTGAAAACGATATATTAAAATCTTTATCACATAATTGACTTATGCTCAATAAATTATGTTTTAAGTTTTTAACTAATAAAACATCAGAAATGAGAGTTAAGTTAGAGATATTGTTATTGCTCACATCGCCTTTGCTGATGATATATAAACGATATATATACCGTTATTACACTTAGGATCGTGTAATATGGAATATTATAATAGTGCTGAAATATAAACTAGATAATAGATAATAGTAATAAAGTAAATGAAATAAGCACACCAGGACTTTTTATACTGGTTCGAACTTCCCGTTCTACGTCCAGTCCCAGACTACACTCTGGATTTAAACTCTATAAACCCCTCTCTTAACCCGGAGGAATAGGTATACAACACCTGAGCAGCCGAACATGATTTTTCCACCTCAAACAGCCGAAGAGGACTTTCATTACCTGAACAACCGAACATGACTTCTACTGGTACAAGTAAATAGCTGACAATTGTGTTCTGAATAACACGGATATGTCTTTAATAGTACACCCTTCCTATAATCAAATCCTCAAGTATATATTGTGTGTGTGATATATTCTTTTTGGGTAATATTCCAGGTTTCAAAACCATTAGCTTGCATATGTATTCTCATTCTAGTAGACCAGTAATTATAATTAAGACCATTAAATAGTGGTGGTCGTGCAGTCGACTGTCCTTCAATGAAACTAGTGTTAATGTTGGTGTTATTTTCCATATTACTAAATATATCAAATAATTGTGTTACGGTTATAGAATGTCCGTGCTCTGATACCAAATGAAAGTGTGTAAACTGTGTGACTAGTTAACACTTAGGATCATGTAATATGGAATATTATAATAGTGCGGAAATATAAACTAGATAATAGATGATAGTAATAAAGTAAATGAAATAAGCACACCAGGACTTTTTATACTGGTCCGAACTTCCTGTTCTACGTCCAGTCCCAAGCTACACTATGGATTTAAACTATATAAACCCCTCTCTTAATCCGGAGGAATAGGTATACAACACTTGAGCAGCTGAACATGATTTTTCCGCCTCAAACAACCAAAGAGGACTTTTACCGCCTAAACAACTGAACATGACTTCTACTGGTACAAGTAAATAGTTGACAATTGTGTTCTGAATAACACAGATATGTCTTTAATAGTACACCCTTCCTATAATCAAATCCTCAAGTATATATTGTGTGTGTGAAGAGATGAAAGGAAGATACTGCTTAGAATCGAAGAATATATTAATTAATTTAGAGATTCAAGCAATATATAGATTGTGATTGCTTTTAGATTGTAGAGATAGATAGTAGAGAATATAGCAAGAAATCAAAATATAATTTGGTGATTTAAGAAGTGATTCTAATGTGTTTATATAGAAGACAAATAGTTACAACTATTCACAAAGAGTTTTAACCAAAAGGTACAGCCATATCTCTTCAATTTGGATCGTAACTCTTCGCAAATAGAAGTGTCTCTTCAGGAAAAAATAGCCATTAGAGCCAGTCAGTCCACTGAGCAAAATCGACCAGTCAACTGAATATTTAAAGATAGTGTAAAACGGTGCATATTTGGGCACTGAACAGGTTCAGTCAACTGATCGTTTTCGGTCAGTCGACTGACCTGGTTGTCAGTGCACAGTTTGCACATTTTTTAAAGAATTTGAACTTTAGAACCATTTTGAGTATGTGCAAACTACTTGAGGATAGATTTTAACAATTATGAACCATATCTAAGACTAAAACTACAGTAAATAAACATACTATACTTAGATTTGTAGTCTCATCTCATTTGTAGTTTAATAGCTTGCATATCTCATTCTCTTTTTGTCGCTTGATCGTATAGTCTCATCACTGATCGTTTAAGCTTTTTGTCAAGAATCAAAACTCATGATTCAACATATAGTACATAATAAATATAAATGTTATATCAATATAAAATTAATTAAAATGTTAATTAATTGAAATTAATAAAATATGATTAAATTAATATAATATTATACACAAGACTATTATATAGGTAATGTGAAATATAAGAACTATATAAATAAAACTTATATAATATGAATGTATAAAACCCATAATAGACTTAAGAAATAAACACATACGTAATCGTACGTATATCGTGATTTCTGATGTGTTCGAAACTTGAATCACGAGGGTAACCCCTTAATATACCCAAAGAGGGCACACCAAAGGATGTGGTGCGTTATAGTTATAGCTAAAGCATCATATAGACTAAGATTCACAAGGAAAATAAGTAAAAACAGTGGAAACATTTAAATAATAACTTATCATTCAAAATCAAACTTCATTTCAAAATAAGTCACAAAAACATAACATGTCTCAAAAACTCAAAATATCTCAAATTCATGTCTCATGAAAAATACACCTCAGTCTCACATAATCAGAGTGCAAAAGTAACAATAATAATGATCCCTCTCACAAGTGCCAATCCATAAATGAAAAAGATGGAAAGTAGAAGAATACATCTAAAACGAGAGAACTCTAGGAATGGATCTCCAAGCAACCTGAATCAACTCAACTCTGCTGGCCTATTTGGCGGGAATGGGGAAATAGAGGAGTGGGTCAGACAATAAGTCTGGTGAGTGAAAGTTATTACTACCATTTCTAAGCAAGATAAAGATAATAGACTAAGCAATAGTTCTAGCTTGAAACGAAATATAGAAAAGATAAAACTGGCATAAAATATTGTTTCCGATTCTGTTTGACTGATTGTTTTGATTGTTTGATCGTGATTGTTTGCACTTGTCTTAAATTGCTCTGATTAGGTTGAAACCCTAATCCTATCTCAACTGCTAACTTGATTAGGCTGAAATCCTAATTCTACCCTTTGATCGGCCTTTCCTATTTCTGTTGTGCCACTGTGAACCAATCCTTTTGGTCACAGCAAAAGACACCTCTTTAGCGCGTAGGACGCAGTTGCGAATTATTTACCCTAATCATTGCCACACACTTGGTCATCGTCGGTACACACTAACTTCCACCCCTATTTTACCCTTTATTTACCCTAATCAGCATAAGCGTGCCTAGCCTCACCTAACTGTTGTGAGACCATCAGTCCTACACCTGAAAGGGAATGCTGCCCCGCCTCACCTAACTGTTGTGAGACCATCAGTCCTAGACCTGAAAGGGAATGCTGCCGGTACGGGCCCTACTTCTATATTTGCTTATTAACTTAATCTAAGTTTTAAAATAAGCCTCTTCTATTATTTCTGCTACATTTGCTTATTAACTTAATCCAAGATCTAAGTTTTAAAATAAGCCTCTCCTATTATTTCTTTTTAGTTATAACCACTTATTATAATCATGCTTGCAAATATCATAAATTTTCCTATTTCAGTCTATCTTTATTTTATTACCGTTTTTCTCATTTTACATCCGATTTCTGTAAATTTAGTGTTTTTCTATTTTAATCCATATTAGCGAATTCTTCTCTTTTTAATATTCTATTCGCGTAAAAAGGGATTAAATCTCTATAAAAAGAAAGTAACATTTACAGGCTAAATTCTAACTTAAAACAGATGTAAATAACTGCAAATAACTGTAAATAATTGTAAATAACTGAATAAAATAGACTGAAAAGAACTTCTGAAATTTACTTAAAAATACATTGTAAGTAAACTTACATAAAAACTATCTTAAAATTGTACAAAAACTACAACTATTGAGAACCCTATTATTTTAAATTACTTAAAAATCTAAAATAATTACAAAACACTCACCTATGGTCCTTAGCTCTAATCCTGGGCCTTCCTAGATCTGCTACTAGGGTGTAGAATATTTTTATTAAAAATATCTTCTCCCCATAAAAATTTTCTATTTAGGGTTCAGCCTTAGACAATGAACCCAATTGGGAGAAAATATGAATGAGAAAAATAGCTAAGTCTAGAGTCTTATTTATAGTGTGATTTAGGGATCTCAGGCCGTTGGATTTGAAGATTAAATATGGTGCAACCACGTCATAGGCTCACAAGGAATCGTCGGATGCAGCTAAGAACGCACGAGATTTTGACAAAAATTGCAAAATAGGTTGTTCGGCTCGTACCTGGACGAAATAACGTCCAGGTGTTTTGGCAGATCGACCAAGCTTCATTGGGGGTCGACCTATAAGTCGACCCGACCAAAGCATGGGTCGACCCCTATGGGACCTTGTATATTTTATTTCGTTTTATTTTGATTTTGTATTTCTCTCATAACTTGTTCATACTGACTCGGATTTCGACAAGTTATATATGGAAATTGATCAGAAAATCGCCACGGACCCAATGGTGCAACTCCCGTAGCTCGATTCTGACAATTTCACAAACTTATTTTATTGTCTAATTAATTCATTAATTAATTATTATAGCTCAAATTTTGGGTTGTTATATTCTCCCCTCCTTAAAGGATTTTGTCCTCGAAATCTCCAAGGACAGAAGAACAACATATTCAGTCATCATCCATTACATCCATTGCACTTAAGATTTCTAATGCAATTTATGTCATATGCAATAGTGTAGTGTCAATGTCCCTAACTAATGCAAAAGATTAGGAGGTCTACTGATTCGGTCGACCTCCTTTTTATGCAATCATGTCCGTGCCATGTATCCAAATGAATGCAAGTTTTCTAATGATAACTGATAGTCCTATATGCATGCTACAATCATCATCCAAATGCAACAATCATATGATAATCACCCATTCATAGCAACCATGAAATGAAAATGCAAGTGCGCACACATCCATATGCATATGCTTTAGTGACCTAGTTAGGCCGATCCCTAAGAGATAATAGTGCCTAGTGTGTGTACATGCGTCCATTAGCATCCACTAGCAACCACTTGCAACAACGAGCGTCCATCATACATAACATGTTCTAGTAACCTGTTTACATTCAATCCTACCATCCATAGGTTAAATCCTAAGATCTACCCTCCCAAAGGATACTAAAGGAAAGAACCTATTCAAACCTAAAGATGAAAATAAGAAATTCAATACGTACCATCGAAAAGATGTGGATAAGAGGTACGTAATTTCTCCTCAGCCTCCCATGTAGCATCCTCAATACTATCTCCTCACTGCACCTTAACCAATGAGACTTTCTTATTCCTAAGCTTCTTGATATCATGTCCAATGAGCTTGGTAGGAATGCAACGAACCGATGCTTCTCTCTCCACTTCAACTTCCTCATGTAGGCTAGGTTCCACTACCTCTGCTGAATCATGTAAGCACTTCCTCAAGTGCGAAACATGAAAAACATCATGAAGTCCCATGAGCCTCTGTAGTAGCTTTATCTGATACGCCATCTTCCCTACCATTTCCACAATGGAGAACGGTCCTACAAATCTTAGAGCAAGTTTCCCACTTGATCCAAACCTCACTACTTCCTTAGCGGAGACACCTTAATGAAAACCAAATCTCCTACCTCAAACTCAATATCCTTTCTCCGCTTATCTACATAGGATTTCTGTCTATCTTGGGCCGTCTTCATTCTTCTTCTAATCAAATCAATCTTTTTCAAAGTCTCTCTAACCATGTCGGGACTAAGTAGCAACTTTTCTATAGACTCCAACCAACACGAAGGCGACTTGCAAGGTCTTCCATAAAGAGCTTCAAAAGGTGCCATTCTAATGCTAGCCTGAAAACTATTATTATATGCGAATTCCACTAAAGGAAGGTGCTCCTCCCAAGTTCCTCCAAAATCAAGAATGCACATCCTCAACAAATCCTCAAGAACTCTATTAACTCTCTCTGTTTGGCCATCCGTTTGAGGGTGATAGGCCGTACTCAATCTAAGTTGTGTCCCTAACGCCTCTCGCAAGCTTCTCCAAAACTCGCTAGTAAAGATAGGGTCTCTGTCGCTCACTATGATAGAGGGAACTCCATGAAGTCGGACTATCTCACGAACGTATAAGGATGCCAAATAAGGTGCTGTCCTCTTACTCTTGACCGGAATGAAGTGGGCGCTCTTAGTCAAACGATCTAAAATCACCCAAAAACTTGTATTCCCCTTCCTAGATCGGGGTAAACCATCTATGAAGTCCATCGAAACACTATCCCACTTCCATTCGGATACATCCAGTGGTTGAAGCAACCCATCAGGCCTCTGCTGCTCCGCCTTAACTCTTTGGCACACAAGACACTTGGCCACAAACTTTGCTACATCCTTCTTCATGCCACTCTAATAAAACACCCTCTTTATGTCCCTATACATCTTATCACCACCCGGATGAATAGTCATTCGAGAATGGCGTGCTTCTGCTAGAACTACGCTTATCAAATCGCCAGTGCGGGGACACAAAGTCTTCCATCTCTCCTTAGCCACCCTTTACTATCTATGGAATAACGTTTGAGATGTCTAGAGACTTCTCTTCTGCTAATCCTATCCAGAATATCCATAAGCTCTGAATCCTCTCGCTGCCTTGAGCCAATCTGATCTATGAGGGTAGGCTTAACCTCAAGTGCTGCCAACAATCCAGGAGTAATGTCCATAGAGGGCTTAAAATCAAAGGTGGAAATAAACTCTAGGCTCTTCCACTCCACGAACATTGGACTAAGAGTTGCTCTCTTCCTACTTAATGCATCCGCAACCACGCTTCCTTTACCAGGGGTGTAAGCTATCTCAAAGTAATACAATGTTAGAAAATCCATCCAACGCTGCTACCTCAAGTTTAAATCCTTTTGCGAGAACAGGTACTTCAATGATTTACGGTTAGTGAAAAGCTCGAACCTCTCACCTAGTAAGTAATGTCTCCAAGAGAGCGCGAACATAATAGCAGCCGGCTCCAAATCATGGATGGGGTAGTGCTTCTCATGCGTTCTTAACTGTCTACTCCCATAGCATACTATCCTCCCCTCTCGCATCAATACTGCCCTAAGGCCAGTCCCACATGCATAAGTGTATACTGTAAAAGGCTTAGCTCCATCGGGTAAAACTAACACTGGTGCACTAGCAAGGGCCATCTTTAGCATCATGAAGGAATCCTCACAATCTACGTCCCATATGAATGTCGCATTCTTCTTAGTGAGGCGAGTAAGTGGTGCTGAAATCTTACCAAAATCTCTAATAAATTTCCTATAATAACCAGCCAAATCTAGCAAGCTTCTAACTTTGGTAGTGTTCTTGGGGGCTTCCAATCCTGTACTGCTACTATCTTAGCGGGATCCATAGCTAAACCCTCTCTTGAGACTACATGTCCTAAGAAACGCACCTCCTTACACCAAAAGTGACAATTCGAGAACTTTGCTTTCAACTGATGAACATGAAGTGTACGAAGAACCTCCTCAAGATGAATAACATGCTCTTCCATACTCTTGGAAAACATCAGAATGTCATCCACAAATACTACAATGAACTTATTTAGGACATCTCGAAAAACATGACCCATCAAATCTACAAAATAGGCTAGGACGTTGGTCAGCCCAAACGGCATAACCGACCACTTAAATAGTCTATCGGGTGTCCTAAATGTTGTCTTATCGATGCTATCATTAGCGACCCTATACTGATGAAATCCAGTTGCTAAGTCAAGTTGAGAAAATACTGAAGAGCCAACTAACTGATCGAAAAGATCGTCTATCCTAGTAAGTGGGTAACGGTTCTTCTTCGTGAGCTAATTCAACTCTCTATAGTCTACGCAAAGTCGAAGGAAACCATCCGCCTTTGTAGCGAAGACGACTGGCGCTTCCCACTCAAATATGCTCTGTTTGATAAAGCCTTTCCTTAATAGCTCGCCTATCTACTTACTTAACTCCTTCCTCTCCCTAGGAGCCATATGTCTCACGAGCAATGCCTTTGGCTTAGAATTGTCATTTAGATAGATCCTAAAGTCGATCTCTCTCTTAGGGGGTATATTACCCTAACCTCTTCAAAAATGTCTGGTAAATCTCTAATAACTGGAACTGAATCTAACTCTCCTAGTGATGAATCAAGGGAATAAAGGAAGCTCAACATGACTGACCCCTGTGGGTCGTAAGAAACCTCGAGAGTCCGTCTGCTACATGTCTTTAGTCTAACGACTCTCCTCTCGTAGTCCAATATCACACCATAAGTGGATAACCGGTCCATCCCCAAAATCATCCCATATCTCGAAAATCCCAGTATATAGGTGTCACAATCAAGCTTTATGCCTAGTATAAAAATTTCAAACCCCTACAAATCATGGATAAATGTGACGATCCTTCTACGGGGTTTGAAACAACTATAGGGTCTACAACTATAGAAATATCTAAGTGCAAACAATCAGCCAAGGAACTAGAAATGAAAGAATGCGACGCTTCGGAGTCAAAAAGAGTATGTATAGGAAAATCCGAAATAGAGATCAAACCTTCTACAGAGACTTTCCTACCTCGATTCGGTCCACCACTAGAAGGTGCTGCATCCAAAGCCTATACTTGCACCGTATGTGCGCCTGCTCTCTGCCCCGTCCTTTGAGGACAAGCTCTACTAAGGTGTCCAAGCTGGCCACAGTTGTAACACCTCCCCTTCATTGTGTCCTTCTTACAGTCCTTTGTGAAATGCCCAACCAATCTACAACTATGACATTTCTCGCCTTTCTTGATCCGTCCCTTTTGAGGTCCCCTCCTTTCTTCTTGTCCTTATCCTTCTTATTCTTCCACCACTGCATCTTAGAGTTTTCTGATTTAAGAACCTCCTTAACCTCTTCTTTCTTAGCTACATCTGACATGAGAGCCATCTCCACAAGTGATTCATACGTCGCTCCCATAGGTACATGTGTCAATGCTAACCCTTGGAGGGGCTGGTTCAAACCCTTAGCAAACGTGGTGGCTTTCTTATGCGGTGTATTAACAAGCTCCATTCCGAACCACGATAACTCAATAAACTGATTTATATACTCTTTCACCGAAAGACTCCCTTGCTTCAGACTAATGAACTTCTCCAACTGCATGCTTTCCTCAGCTTGCGACAAGAATTTCTCTCAAACCTTTCCCGAAATCCAAACCAGCCAATGTGTCTAACCTCCATCTCTAAAATCTCCCACCAGTAAGAAGCCTCTCCCTTCAGATGCCAAGATGCAATCTGAAATCTCTGCCGGTATTCCAATCCTAACAGCCCAAATATCCGCTCCGTATTCCCCAACCAAGTTCGTGCCTCTACAAAATCCTCCATGTCAGAAAACGCCATGCCTCCTAGATTAGCGAAGTCCTTGCATAGCTTAGAAAAATTGGCTGCTGTAAGTGGATTAACGGGATCTCCAACTATCTGTGCTGCATTGGGCGCTTGCCCTTGCACGTCTGTTGCCATAGCTTGGAGGTATCTACGGAACCAGCCAGGGACTTGGACACCCTCTGGAAGATTTGGGGCGTCCACCATTCTATGCAAAGAAAAGAAAATTTAGGCTCGAAATAATCGAAAGAAGGTTGAACTTGACTTTGAGCGGATTTTTATAAAAACTCTTTTATACTTGAAAACTATTTCTATAATAAGAGTTTCTTTCTGAAAAATAGTTTTAGTTTGAAGATATGTTATCTTTGAAAAATACTTTACTTTTAAAACAAGTCTTTAGGAATCCTGTAATCTTAGGCTCTGATACCAAATGAAACATCCCAACCCCTTAATATACCCAAAGAGGCACACCAAAGGATATGGTGCGTTATAGGTATAGCTAAAGCATCACAGAGACTAAGATTCACAAGATAAATGAGTAAAAACAGCTGAAACATTTAAATAATAACTTATCATTCAAAACCAAACTTCATTTCAAAATAAGTCATAAAAACATAACATGTCACAAAAACTCTCAAATTCATGTCTCATGAAAAATACCTCACACAATCAACATGCAAAAGTAACAATAATATTGATCCCTCTCACAAGTGCCAATCCATAATTGAAAAAGATGAAAAATAGAAGAATATATCTGAAATGAGAGAACTCCGGGAATGGATCTCCAAGCAACCTGAATCAACTCAACTCTGCTGGCTTATTGGGGGGAAGGAGGAAATAGAGGAGTGGGTCAGATAATAAGTCTGGTGAGTGAAAGTAATTACTAGCATTTCTAAGCAAGATAAAAATAATAGACTAAGCAATAGTTCTAGCTTGAAAGGAAATACAGATAAGATAAAACTGGCACAAAATACTGTTTCTGATTCTGTTTGACTGATTGTTTTGATTATTTGATTGTGAATGTTTACACTTGTCTTAAATTGTTGTGATTAGGTTGAAACCCTAATCCTATCTCAACTGCTAACTTGATTAGGCTGAAATCCTAATTCTACCCTTTGATCGGCCTTTCCTATCTCTGTTGTGCCACTATGAACCAGTCATGTTGGTCATTAAAAATGACACCTCTTTAGCGCGTAAGACGTAGTAGCGAATTATTTACCCTAATCGATGCCGCATGCTCGGTCATCGCCGGTACACACTAACTGTCGCCCTCTATTTGACCCTTTATTTACCTTAATCAGCATAAGCGTGCCCAGCCTCACCTAACTGTTGTGCGACCATCAGTCCTAGACCTGAAAGGGAATGCTGCCTAGTCTCACCTAACTATTATGAGACCATCAGTCCTAGACCTGAAAGGGAATGCTGCCGGTACGGGTCCTACTTTTATATTTGCTTATTAACTTAATCTAAGTTTTAAAATAAGCCTTTTCTGTTATTTCTGCTATATTTGCTTATTAACTTAATCCAAGATCTAAGTTTTAAAATAAGCCTCTCCTATTATTTCTTTTTAGTTATAACCACTTGTTATAATCATGCTTGCAAATATCTTAAATTTTCCTATTTCAGTCTATCTCTATTTTATTACAGTTTTTCTCATTTTACATCTGATTTCTGTAAATTTAGCATTTTCTATTTTAATTCATATTAGCGAATTCTTCTCTTTTTAATATTCTATTCGTGTAAAAATGGATTAAATCTCTATAAAAAGAAACTAACATTTACAGGCTAAATACTAACTTAAAACAGATGTAAATAACTGCAAATAACTGTAAATAATTGTAAATAACTGAATAAAATAGGCTGAAAAGAACTTCTGAAATTTACTTAAAAATAGACTGTAAGTAAACTTACATAAAAACTATCTTAAAATTGTAGAAAAACTACAACTATTGAGAACCCTATTATTTTAAATTACTTAAAAATATAAAATAATTACAAAACACTCACCTGTGGTCCTTAGCTCTAATCTTGGGCCTTCCTGGATCCGCTACTGGGGTGTAGAATATTTTTATTAAAATGATCTTCTCCCTAGAATTTTTTTCTACTTAGGGTTCAGCCTCAGGCAATGAACCCAATTGGGAGAAAATCTGAATGAGAAAAATAGCTAGGTCTAGGGTCTTATTTATAGTGTGACATAGGGATATCATGTCATCGGATTTGAAGATTAAATCTTGTGCAACCACGTCATAGGCTCACTAGGAACCGTCAGATGCAGCTAAGAACACACGAGATTTGACAAAAATTGCAAAATAGGTTGTTCGACTCGTACCTGGACGAAATAATGTCCAGGTGTTTTGGCTGGTCGACCTGACCAGAGCATGGGTCAACCTCTATGGGGTCTTGTATATATTTTGTTTCTTTTCATTTTATTCCGATTTCGTATTTCTCTAGTAACTTTTCCATATTGACTCGGATTTCGACAAGTTATATATAGAAATTGATCAGAAAATCGCTACGGACCCAATGGTGCAACTCCCGTAGCTCGATTCTGACAATTTCACAAACTTATTTTATTGTCTAATTAATTCGTTAATTAATTATTATAGCTCAAACTTTGGGTTTTATAGTAGTTCATAGGAATTACATTATTTCATAAGTCGATATCACTCAATTTAATGTTGTCCTATACCATATATATGTTAATAAATTACTTGCATACTCCTTAGTTGTTGAGCAAACTCAAGCTAAGGATGTTATGTGTAGTATTATTAATTTATTGAATAGATGAGGTAAGATAACTATATGTATTTGTTGAGAAAACTCAAGGTACATATACTATACTTAGGCCATCACGATATGGTAGGTACGAGTGAATAATTTCATTTCAATTTGTTGAGCAAACTCAAGGTCAATATGAAATTAAGACAAGGTTCCAAGGGTTAGGAGTTGTATGTGATACAACCGATAAAAGGTTATCCATTGTTCGTGGAGCTATGACTTGTTGAGCAAACTCAAGGTCAGAATTCCAAGATGGACAAGTCCTAACACCTACTAGTGAAGTCATAAGACTTCTATGTTTTTACTTAGGGTTTGGCGAAACATAAAAGAATAGTGGGAGCATATTAGTAAAATGAAACATAATGTTTAACCTTACTAATATTATAAGAACATCCATTATGTTTTGTCCTAGTAATCTACCATTTAAATTTGCAGAAAATGTCAACTCCAAAACTATTTTCTGAAAGTGACAAACTCACCGGACCTAACTATACCGACTGGCTAGGAGCAATTAAAATAGCATTGACTTACGAGCGTCTTTGGACTTCTGTTACATGCGGACCCAAAACAGAACCCGCTGATGGCGCAAACCCTGATGAATGACTTGCTTATTTAAAGTGGCAATCTGACTTAAAGATCGCCCAAGTTTTCGTGTTGTCTACCTTAGACAAACCGTTGCAAAGGCAACACGAGAACTTGTCTGTCCATGAGATTTTTAATAGTCTCAAAGCTATTTTTGGTGAACAGTCCCATCCCACAAGGTACGAGCTTTCGAAAAAACTGTTTAACACCAAAATGACCAAGGGAGGGAAAGTGGACGGTTATATTCTAATGATGAAAGGCTATATTGATAGACTTGCACAATTAGACATAGAGATAAGCAAAGTAATGCAAGTAGACTTCGTCCTTGGTTCTCTCACTCCTCAGTATGAACTATTCATACTAAATTACAACATGAACCAATTAAATGTGGATCTCGTAGAGCTCCTTAATATGTTGAGGTCAGCCGAGTCAACATCTAAAGATCAAGGTGTCGTACTTGCTGTGAAGGGAAATGCATCATCTTTGAAAGGTTCAAAGAAGCGGAAAAGAGATAGTAAGAAAAAGAAAAGTAAGAAGACCGATGACAAGGGTGAATGTCACCATTGCCACAAGAAAGGTCACTGGAAGAGAAACTGTCCTGACTACTTGAAGATTGTCAAGGAAAGGAAGCAGAATGGTTCTACAGCTCCATCATGTACATTTATAATTCAAAAATGTTTTGTAATCAATAAAATGTCATGGGTTTTAGGTACTGGATCTGGTACTCATATATGTAATTCGTTATAGGGCTTAGGAACTGGCATCACATGGAAAAAGGAGAAATTAAGCTCCAAGTTGTTGATGGATCTATAGTAGATGCAACGACAGTAGGAGACTATCATTTAGATTTGCCAAGTGGATTAGTATTAGTATTAAATAATTGCTATTATGTAAAAAACTTTATTTGTGGAATTATCTCTATTTCTAGATTGTCTAAGACTGGGTATATTTTTCATTGTGCAAATAATGTTATGAACATTAGTTTGGATGAAAATAAAGTCTGCAAAGGTGTCCTTGAAAATGGCATTTATGTGATTAATACTAATTATGTCTTTTCTGTGAATGAAGTTTCTAATAAATTAAACGACAATTATCTTTCTCATTGTAAGCTTGATCATATTAGTGAGAAACGACTACACAAATTGAAAATCAATGGTTTTCTACCATCAATTGATTCCGAATCATTTGAAATTTATGAGGCGTGTCTTAAAGGTAAAATGACCAAACACCCCTTTAGTAGGAGCAATGAAAGAGTTAATGAACTCTTAGGGTTAGTACATAGTGATGTATGTGGCCCAATGCCTATATTAACCAAAGATAATAGTTCTTACTTTGTTACTTTCACTGATGATTTCTCAAGACTAGGATATGTATATCTCATGAAGAACAAATCTGATGGTTATGAAAAATTTGTTGAGTATAAAAAGGTAGTAGAAAATAAAATGGGCCGTAAAATTAAAATTCTTCGATCAGATCGAGGAGGTGAGTATGTTGGACAAGATTTCCAACAATACTTAAAAGATAATGGGATTATATCTGAAGTTACTCCACCCTATACTCCGCAACACAATGGTGTGTCAGAGCGAAGGAATCGAACCCTAGTAGATATGGTTCATTCCATGATGAGTAAGGCTGAGTTATCTCTGTCCTATTGGGGATATGCGCTAGAAACTGTAGCACATATGTTAAACTTATTACCCACTAAATCTGTGCCCAAAACACCATATGAGATGTGGTGTGGTAAGAAACCCCAACTCAAATATTTGAAAGTATGGGGTTGTCCGGCATACGTTAAGAACGTTGGTCCAAATAAACTAGAGGCAAGATCGGTACTATGTAAGTTTATAGGATATCCCAAAAACTCGATGGGATATATATTCTACAATACCGAGGAACAAAAGGTCACTGTTTCTCGACACGCTATCTTTTTAGAAAAGGAATTTCTGTTAAAAGAAATTAATACCGAAGTTGTAGACTTGGATGAGATCCGAGAAACTACCACTGAAGCCGAAATAGTGGGAGAAACAAGGTCACCCGTATACGAAAACACGCAACCTATTAGAAGGTCTAGTGGGGAATTCTGCGCACCAGAGAGATACTATGGCTTTCTCATGGATGGAGAAAAGGAGGACTGTGTCTTAGATGGCGACACTCCTCTGTCTTTCCAGCAAGCACTGCAAAGTAAAGACTCTGCACTCTGGCTTGAAGCTATGAAATCCGAGATGGACTCCATGTACGAAAACAAAGTTTGGACTTTATCGGACGCACCCGAAGGGATAAAACCCATCTGCTGCAAATGGATTTTTAAGAAAAAGCTAAATGCGGAGGGAGAAGTGGAGACTTATAAGGCAAGGCTAGTTCCAAAAGGATTTCATCAAATTCAAGGTGTTGATTATGACGAGACCTTTTCGCCCGCAGCCATGCTTAAATCTATTCGGATTATGCTAGCCATTGCCGCATTCTATGACTACAAAATATGGAAAATGGATGTAAAGATGGATTTTTTAAATGGTGGTTTAGAAGAAATCGTTTATATGTCACATCCAGAGGGTTTTGTAGTTAGTGGGAGTGAAGGCAGAGCTTGCAAGTTGTTAAATCCATTTATTGACTTAAACAAGCTTCAAAGAGTTGGAACAAGTGTTTTGATAAAGTAATCAAACAGTTTGGTTTTTATCAGAATATAGAGGAAGCGTGCATATACAGAAAGGAACAGGGAAATGCTATCGTATTCTTAGTACTCTATGTTGATGATCTATTATTGATTGGCAACGACACTTCATTATTGCAATCAATGAAAGCTTGGCTTTTTAAAAACTTCTCCACAAAGGATTTGGGAGAAGCAGCCTATATACTTGGTATAAAGATCTATAGAGATAGGTCTAAGAGGCTGTTGGGATTGTCCTAATCCCTATACATAGACACTATACTAAAACGGTTTAGTATGGAGAATTCCAAGCGTGGAAGTGTTCCAACGCAATCTGGAATTGTCCTTTCTAAAAAGGACACTCCTCATACTGATGATGAAAAAGAGCGTATGAAGAGGATTCCCTATGCTTCAGCCATAGGATCCATAATGTATGCTATGTTATGTATAGACCGGATGTAGCTTACGCAGGATGTGTAAGCCGATACCAGTTTAATCCCGGAGAAAAACATTGGACGGCTGTAA
Organism: Allium fistulosum; assembly: GCA_030737815.1. NCBI lineage: Eukaryota > Viridiplantae > Streptophyta > Magnoliopsida > Asparagales > Amaryllidaceae > Allium > Allium fistulosum. The sequence goes on from CM060907.1 coordinate 996,531,480, forward strand.
AATGTATACTTAAGTATTTGAGAAATACTAAGGACCTATTCCTAGTTTTTGGGAATGGACACCTCCTTATGAAGGGGTATACGGATTTGAGCTTTCAAAGTGATATAGATGATAGTAAATCAGTGTCTAGCTATGTCTTTACACGAAATGGTGGAGCTGTTAGTTGGAAAAGTTCCAAGCAAGAAGCAGTTGCTGATTCCACGATGGAGGTCGAGTATATCGCCCTCAATGAAGCAGCAAAAGAGGCAGTATGGATGTGCAAGTTTTTGAGTGAGCTCGGAGTGATTCCTGATACTGAGAATCCAATGACATTTTTTGTGACAACAATGCAGTGATACAGATTGCAAAGGAACCAAGAGCACATAAGAAGTCACGACACATTCTTCGAAAGTTCCACCTGATTAGAAAATTCGTTGAGAAGAAATAAGTTGTGCTTAGTAATTGGCCCCAAGTGCAAGTGGGAGATTGATGGTGTTAGGGGTATGCCTTAGGGGCAATTCTGTAATTTATTAACTCCGAAATCAATTCTTGTTCGAAATAAAGGTGTTTCTTCTTTCTGTTATATATTTGTTATAATGTGATATAAATAATTAAATGTTTAATTAAAAATATATTTAACAGAAAATCCATAAATGATGTGTTTGTGATAGTAATTACAATTAGTTGTAATCATGAGTATTGGATCACATTGTTACAAAACACATCATTTTAAATGTTCCTAGTTAAGAAGCATCAATACTGGATATTGATGTATCCGTTGAGACTAAAGTACGTAATGCTCTCCAAATATTGGGCAGTGTATTACTAATAACTGCTGGGGGCACTTAGAGGTTATGTACTGATAGTTATTGGATAGCTATAGAATAACTCACTCGATAGTTTTCTGTTGGTTAATATAACTAAGGTCAAACAGAAAATATCGATGTGACTAATTTACACAATTCTTTCGACTTGAGAATACTGTCAACCTTCAATATGAAAAACTCTACTTTGATTATTGTTAAATCATGGAACGACATCCATCAAGTGATTATAGTTGGGTCGAGTGGAAGTATTGGAAGGAAGACACTATTCAAGAGAGGATTCGCCACTTCAGTTATATGAGGTTAGTATCATGGTCAACTCAAGTCAATCCAAAGTCAAAATCTATGGCCAGAGTAGTACGGTTAATAATAATTGTTATTATTGAACCAAGGATTTTTTGTTTGGACTATAGATTTGAATATGGACAATATTGGAATTTTGACCATTACCGAATTCCATAAATCCAAAGTGATACAGTTTTGACGAAGAGAATTAGTGTATATAAATGTCACTAACGGGTAACGCTTATTAAATTAAATAAGATTTTACTGAAAATGAATAAGCGATGAATTTGGCCATAATGTCACACCACTTGCTAAGTGACGTGTAAACATTAACATTCGAATAGTTCGGTGTTAATTGTCGACCAAATTTACATCCAAGAGTTACACAACTAAAATGATGAATTCCCTTAAGACCAAATGATTTAACTAGTTTATAATTGTTATAAATAAACTAAATTAATTAATATTTATGAAATATTAATTATAAAATTTGAATATGGATTGAGAAATAAAAATTGTTATATATTTATAATATTTATAAATGTACTAATCGATATACGATATCGATAAGCGATTAAATTAGAATTAATTGCATAAAATTTTGGCTTGGGCTTAAATGAGTTAAAAGCCCATCATTAGGGCTGAAAATTTTGGTTTTGAAAAGTTATTGGAGGCAGCTAATGTAACGACCCCAAATTTTCTATATATTTAAATTAATAATTAATTGTATTTTTGAATAAAGTTTATGAAATTAATTGATGAAGTGAAGCGAGTTTCCCCGAATCGTAATAAATTTGATATACATCATTTAAATTTAATAATATTTTATATATGAATGTATATGGAATAGATATGAGTAAATTGGTATATGTATATATATACATTTAATTTAAAAATCTTAAAATATAAATGGTTTGAAAATATATATTTTCAAGTATATACATTGACACAAGTATAAAATAAATAATAAGAATCTTGTAGGTGAAGTATGGAGAGGCAAGAAGCAAGTCTAAAACAAAGTAAAATAAATATACGTGTTATAGCAGAATTTAGATGGGCAGGTTAGGGAAGTAAAATACATATAAGATTATAAAGTAAAGTAAAGAAATATTTGTACTTTAGCATCCAGTTTTGCAGGCAAGAAAAGAGGCAAAATAACATATAGGTACATGCGAATAGGAATAAGGAAGATATGTATGACATTGCTAATAAATGACTTGTACCCAATGTCTCCATTTCAGCTGCATACCCAGAAAGAAAAAAAAAATCTCTGATCTAAATATATTAATGCTTGTACCAACTGAGATTATTTCTTTTGTACAAATATAACTTAGCCTCTACATTGTTTCCTTTATATCAAATTCCCTCTTCATTTCGATTCCTTTAAACAATACAAAGTAAAATCTTTTTCAAAAGCCTGGAATCAAGTGCCAGTTTTTAAAGCTTCCAGTTTTAAGACTTAAGCAAGACATTTGATCTCTGGACTCAAAACATCAGAAGTATTCAAGTTTTCAAATTTCAGTTTGCAAGACTTTCCAATTTTCAAAAAGCAAGCCCTCTGTTTTTCAATGTCAGGTGAGCAAACATTTGAACTCATTTGTTCATCTTTTTGGTTGGCATCTGATAATCTATGAATGAATGACATAAAAGATGCTTGCATGAATATGAACTTTTGTATAGAGGAGTATGCTTGTGCCTGTCTGTGATACATGTCTCTGGTTCTAGAGTATTACTGAGTTCAATCCTGTTTAAAAATCGAGAACTTCCCCTCAAATCAACTGTTGATCTTGATGTTCAAAAGAAACTTGTTAGAATTGCCAGGAACTCTCCCCTAAAAATATTTGGAGGCACTGAAAATAGATAAGTTTTCTAGAAATATCAAACACAGTGGAATCCCTTGTTTTTATGAAAATGTAATTGATTAAATTTTAAGTTTCAAATGTATGATCTTATTTACCTTTACGAATCATGATTTTTAAAACAAAAATCCAGATTTTTAGTGCGATTTTTAGTGAGAAATCGCAAGTTGAACGGATTCGACTATTTGGGCAAACTACGGTGGTCGGCGACATCGTTCGCCTCGTGATTGGATCTGTAGCTAGCTGAGAGGTTGTAGAGTCTAGGAAAAATGCTCGCTAAATTTTTAGATCACCGTAGTGGGTGATCGAGGTGGAACTAGGGTTTAAGCCTAGTTCTGGGTGGCGACTGATTTTGAGAAGAATGCGGCCTCACCAGAGCATCGAGTCGAACTGGACCGGGGGCAATCAGACGATGGGAGGCAGGCGAAGCTTTGACCAAGATCGCGACATTGTTGGAGGCTTGAGGCGGTCAGACGAGGTAGTTTTCTGATGATCGAGTGTGGTCCAGTTTGAGTTAAATAGCAAAATCTCGAGTTCGACGTTATTACGAATTTCTGAGGTGATTGGAGGCTTGTATAGACGATCGTCGACATGCTCGGAGTCGCGGCGATGACTGGAGCTGGCCATCTCGTTTGTGCACGTGCACGAGCACGTTGGGTTGGGGTCTGGAATATGGGTTTTGGTTGCAGTGGGTTGGGAAGAGGAAGCTGGAGGGAAAACTCAAAGTGGGACTCGTGTCTTTGGGGTTTTGAACTCGAAGCTGGATTTCAGTGGTTCAGGTGGGAGTTTTCCAGGCTTCACCTGTTCCTTAATTCAAATATAAATTTCAAAGTATAAAGTAAGGTTCAAAACTAAGCTATAGATCAAGGTTAATCAAGATTTAAACTTATATTTGAATTCCAGATTTTGAAATTTAAATGAAGATTTATAAATTTAAATGTTTAAATAAGTTTTAAAAGATAAGGTATATTTTTAAATATGAGAATTTAGAAGTGGATTGAATATAAATGTTTTAACATATTTTTGAGTGATAATAAAATCACTAATATGAATGAGATTTATCTTAAGTAAATAAAGATATAATGAGGGTTTGAAATTCATTAATTATTAAGTAAATTAAATGGATAATTTATTTATTTAATTAACTAATGATTTGGATAAATTAAATAAGTAATTAAAGGTTTAAACTACTTAATAAAGGTTTTAATTTATTAACTAAGGAATAAATATTAATATAAATGATTTAAAATTTGATTAATCAAGGGATTAAGAAAAATTTATTAAAGATAATTAATAAAATGTTAATCAATCAAGGGTTAAATTATCAATTAAAGTTAATAAATTAAATGGTGAGTTAAATAATTAAAGATTAATTATTTAATAATTAAAGGGGGATGAATTATAATTAAAGGTGGATGAATCATAATTAAAGGTTAATCAATTTATTATAAATGATAAATTAATAAATGATTAAAGAATAATTAATCAAAATGATTTGTAATTAACCAGGATTAGTAAATCATAAGAAATAAATCTGATTTGAATTTATCAGTCAATAAATCGACCTTACCTATGGATATTTGAATTCTATTGAATGATTTGATTGTTTGATATTCCCTGATATATGATGCTTTGTGATATACCCTGATTTATGTTGTGATCCATAATTTACTTATCTGTGACCTTTATATATCTATGATCTGTGAATGAACGATAAGCGTTGTTCTTATACCGCTTATCAAATTATATTTCTGTATTCTGATATGTGATGATTCATTATGTTGCACTATTGTGTTAAACCCCTGGACTACACCTTTACACACACAAATATGGATTTCACGTGGAAATCGGTTAAGTCACAGATAATTTAAATTTGATGTTTTTGAAATTGAAATTTTAATTTCAATTGATTTTGAAATTTGAAATTTGGGTTTAAGGTGAAAAGCTTTTGAAATAGAATTTCAAAGATAAAAGTTATTTTGAATAACTTAATCGAGTTTTGAAAATTTAAATAATTTGATTTAAATTTGAATTCAAGTTTGAAGTTGAATCCTATGATTTGAAACTAGAGATTGAAAATGTTATAAATGTGTTTATCTGAATCTAAACCATTTAAAATGTAATTTTGAGAATTTGGATTTAACCCAAGGATTTCCACTCGTATGAATGAATCAGATTTTCTGAAATGAAACTGTTTGTTTTAAAAGAATAAAAGCTTTCATATAAGAAATGAAATTCCAATTTAATTAAAGGAATTTCAATATTGAATTGAAAATGGTTTTCCAAGTTATGAATGAATTGTTTTGAAAAGCTATGATTTGAATCTGTTATCTTTAACAGATTTAAAATAATGATTGGTTTAAATCATTCGAAATGAAATTGTTTTGAAAGCTATAAGTTAAATCTTGATTTAAAGATTTAACGAGTTAATCAAATTGAAATGGGAATTAATTTGGAAAATCTGTGAATGAATCTTTTGTTTAAAAGATTAAAGTGTGAAAATTGTTTAAACCGTTGAGGGTTGTTAAAATGAATCTTCTTGTTTAAAGATTTGAAATGGTAATTTGTTTAACCATTTAAAAGAAAAGTTCTGGGTTTAAGTTGTGACTTAATTGAAATCCCATATCCATATGTTTTTAAATATTTCGCTCACTATTCGGTTTAGCCGGGAGAGGACCTTTGGGTCGTATAACCCATTCCGAATATGTGATACGTCGTATATGGATAGCATTTGAAGACCGGTGTTGAAGACCGGATATTTTTGAAAACGGAAGGATTACCGTCGAGTTACTCTGCATCGGCTGATCCCCGATATAGAGGTTTTATCATCCTTAGTGACGGGAAGTCCGGACGTGATTGGAAATTATCCGGATTTGCAAGGGCTTCGTGAGAAGTGCCTTCGGTTCTGTTCGAACCCGGAACAGACTTGTATGGATACATGTCTGACATTACACTTTGAGATATAAAGCCGATTTCTTTCAAATACATTTCTGTTGGTGGCGGAGAATTTATTCTCTTAGCTTAACACCCTTCTCTGAGACGTACGAGCTCAGAGGTTATGTAGTTGAAGTTATCAGCGATATATTCCCAATTTGGTAATGTGGCATGCTGAGTGTTGCTGTGTGATGATCAGTGTTTGATCATTTGTGATATGATCATTTGTTTGATCATTTATCTTTGTGATCATAGGTTGATCATCTGTTGACCCAAAGCATGGCTTTTTGAAAAAGCGTAGCTTTGTGGACGAGACTTCGCCAGGGCCTCACAACCCGGAAATGGTCGAAACAGGATCGTTGCGGCAAGGTTATGAGGGTCGCGCCCTTTAGGGTATGTCATTTCCTTCTGGAAAGGGGTGGTATCATGGTATGGAGCCCTGATACTTACTCATGTGGATACACTTTCTTTATGATGTGTGATGTTGGATATCGAGCGCTCGAATAAAGGTCCCAAAGGACCGGGAGGTGGCATATTCGTGAGGTACCTGTTACAGGGGTAACCCGGCCTTGTTTGGCAGAGAGCAGTTTGTCTCTCGGGACGTCCCGCCAGAGGCGATCCCATGCGGCGGAAGGAAGTTCCTTAGCCTGACCATTTGTTGTAAATCCAAAGAAACAATACGTGACGCGTACGGTTTTAGTTGTATTACCTGCTATGGAATGTGGCGGTAACCTGCTATTGAACATAGTAGCTATAGTAGGCATACGATACTGGTCGTATGTTGGCTAAGATTAATATTATACTTTCGAAATTGTTTTCTACACTATGCACTAGTAATAATATCAAATGATTTGATTTTGCGTAGTAAGCATCTTTGACTATCATAAGAAGAAATCTCCTCCAAGTCTGCGTTTGCATTGTGTGTGTGGTGGGAGGTCTTATGGTAGTTTCATTTTCCAAAAGCATTGCGGATTTCAATGTTTAAAAAACCTTTTGTGTTTGTTTAAAGATAAACTGTTTTTGTTGCTCACACCAGTCCCATGACTGACTCGGAGTTTATTGTTCCCTTCCTAAACTCTGGGTGCTCATAATTTTCCACACGAGCAGTCTAGAGTTGGGTTTCTTTTCAGATATTCAGGTTGAGTAGATTATCTGGAGCTAGTTCATTCGTCGGAGTTGCTTATCTTGGAGTTGTGGATTCATTCTTGTCTGAAGATCATTTTGGAGTTATCACTTCTATTGATATTGTTCCGCTGCTGATGTTATCTTTTCTTTTCCGCTGCTAATTGTTGTATCATATCTCTGATGTATATTGATATTCATTGTATCACTCTGTTGTATCAGATATTATATATCAATGTACTATTCTTTATTCCGCTGTGTTATTTACTTAATTGTGTTATAGCTCCGGCGAATCGGATTTGAACGGTCGAATCTGCGGCATTCTAGTACAATGTGAAGTACGGATGTTGATTTTCGAGCGGGCAAAACCCGAGTCGTTACATGTGGTATCAGAGCTAAGGTTGTACTTTAGCTCAGGAGTGTAACACGTTAAGTAGCTCATTAGAGATAGAGTGAAGTAAACTCTAGAATGAGTAATTCTCAGATATCCGTCTGAACGTCTCAGTAAATTCTCTTACTATCCACTGATAGTAGATATGAGTGCAAGAAGAGGACGAGATAGGGGACAGGGAAATACGACTATAAATGGTCGATACTCTGTAACAACAAGGAAACAATCTTTTCTGTATCAATCTCTTTTGTTGGTCATCTTTTCTCAATTCTTCGATAGTTTCTGGTAGATCCAGAAAGAGATTCGATATATTAAAATGGGACATAAACTCCAGATAGACCAAAATTGTTTGTTTGGATGGATTGTTTGCTTTGGTTGCTATGGTGGATAGGTATACTTTAGTTCTAAACTAAAATTTTGAAATTGTATCCATATATCTATCTATTCTTTGGGTCCCAATATATTCTACGAATAGTTAGTTATCCCTTTGAACTGACCGATGCCATTGTATATTTCGTAGATCTGGATAACCCGAGTATCTTGTGAAGTGTTAAACAGATTCGTTCTTGTATGTTATTGATATTCTGATTTGATAAGCCAAATGCAGAATAGATGTTCAGTTGATTTGATGAAACATTCTTCATCTATCTTTTTGTCTCCTTGGTAATTTCGAGGACGAAATTCTTTTAAGGAGGGAAGTCTGTAACGACCCCAAATTTTCTATATATTTAAATTAATAATTAATTGTATTTTTGAATAAAGTTTGTGAAATTAATTGATGAAGTGAAGCGAGTTTCCCCGAATCGTAATAAATTTGATATACATCATTTAAATTTAATAATATTTTATATATGAATGTATATGGAATAGATATGAGTAAATTGGTATATGTATATATATACATTTAATTTAAAAATCTTAAAATATAAATGGTTTGAAAATATATATTTTCAAGTATATACATTGACACAAGTATAAAATAAATAATAAGAATCTTGTAGGTGAAGTATGGAGAGGCAAGAAGCAAGTCTAAAACAAAGTAAAATAAATATACGTGTTATAGCAGAATTTAGATGGCAGGTTAGGGAAGTAAAATACATATAAGATTATAAAGTAAAGTAAAGAAATATTTGTACTTTAGCATCCAGTTTTGCAGGCAAGAAAAGAGGCAAAATAACATATAGGTACATGCGAATAGGAATAAGGAAGATATGTATGACATTGCTAATAAATGACTTGTACCCAATGTCTCCATTTCAGCTGCATACCCAGAAAGAAAAAAAAAATCTCTGATCTAAATATATTAATGCTTGTACCAACTGAGATTATTTCTTTTGTACAAATATAACTTAGCCTCTACATTGTTTCCTTTATATCAAATTCCCTCTTCATTTCGATTCCTTTAAACAATACAAAGTAAAATCTTTTTCAAAAGCCTGGAATCAAGTGCCAGTTTTTAAAGCTTCCAGTTTTAAGACTTAAGCAAGACATTTGATCTCTGGACTCAAAACATCAGAAGTATTCAAGTTTTCAAATTTCAGTTTGCAAGACTTTCCAATTTTCAAAAAGCAAGCCCTCTGTTTTTCAATGTCAGGTGAGCAAACATTTGAACTCATTTGTTCATCTTTTTGGTTGGCATCTGATAATCTATGAATGAATGACATAAAAGATGCTTGCATGAATATGAACTTTTGTATAGAGGAGTATGCTTGTGCCTGTCTGTGATACATGTCTCTGGTTCTAGAGTATTACTGAGTTCAATCCTGTTTAAAAATCGAGAACTTCCCCTCAAATCAACTGTTGATCTTGATGTTCAAAAGAAACTTGTTAGAATTGCCAGGAACTCTCCCCTAAAAATATTTGGAGGCACTGAAAATAGATAAGTTTTCTAGAAATATCAAACACAGTGGAATCCCTTGTTTTTATGAAAATGTAATTGATTAAATTTTAAGTTTCAAATGTATGATCTTATTTACCTTTACGAATCATGATTTTTAAAACAAAAATCCAGATTTTTAGTGCGATTTTTAGTGAGAAATCGCAAGTTGAACGGATTCGACTATTTGGGCAAACTACGGTGGTCGGCGACATCGTTCGCCTCGTGATTGGATCTGTAGCTAGCTGAGAGGTTGTAGAGTCTAGGAAAAATGCTCGCTAAATTTTTAGATCACCGTAGTGGGTGATCGAGGTGGAACTAGGGTTTAAGCCTAGTTCTGGGTGGCGACTGATTTTGAGAAGAATGCGGCCTCACCAGAGCATCGAGTCGAACTGGACCGGGGGCAATCAGACGATGGGAGGCAGGCGAAGCTTTGACCAAGATCGCGACATTGTTGGAGGCTTGAGGCGGTCAGACGAGGTAGTTTTCTGATGATCGAGTGTGGTCCAGTTTGAGTTAAATAGCAAAATCTCGAGTTCGACATTATTACGAATTTCTGAGGTGATTGGAGGCTTGTATAGACGATCGTCGACATGCTCGGAGTCGCGGCGATGACTGGAGCTGGCCATCTCGTTTGTGCACGTGCACGAGCACGTTGGGTTGGGGTCTGGAATATGGGTTTTGGTTGCAGTGGGTTGGGAAGAGGAAGCTGGAGGGAAAACTCAAAGTGGGACTCGTGTCTTTGGGGTTTTGAACTCGAAGCTGGATTTCAGTGGTTCAGGTGGGAGTTTTCCAGGCTTCACCTGTTCCTTAATTCAAATATAAATTTCAAAGTATAAAGTAAGGTTCAAAACTAAGCTATAGATCAAGGTTAATCAAGATTTAAACTTATATTTGAATTCTAGATTTTGAAATTTAAATGAAGATTTATAAATTTAAATGTTTAAATAAGTTTTAAAAGATAAGGTATATTTTTAAATATGAGAATTTAGAAGTGGATTGAATATAAATGTTTTAACATATTTTTGAGTGATAATAAAATCACTAATATGAATGAGATTTATCTTAAGTAAATAAAGATATAATGAGGGTTTGAAATTCATTAATTATTAAGTAAATTAAATGGATAATTTATTTATTTAATTAACTAATGATTTGGATAAATTAAATAAGTAATTAAAGGTTTAAACTACTTAATAAAGGTTTTAATTTATTAACTAAGGAATAAATATTAATATAAATGATTTAAAATTTGATTAATCAAGGGATTAAGAAAAATTTATTAAAGATAATTAATAAAATGTTAATCAATCAAGGGTTAAATTATCAATTAAAGTTAATAAATTAAATGGTGAGTTAAATAATTAAAGATTAATTATTTAATAATTAAAGGGGGATGAATTATAATTAAAGGTGGATGAATCATAATTAAAGGTTAATCAATTTATTATAAATGATAAATTAATAAATGATTAAAGAATAATTAATCAAAATGATTTGTAATTAACCAGGATTAGTAAATCATAAGAAATAAATCTGATTTGAATTTATCAGTCAATAAATCGACCTTACCTATGGATATTTGAATTCTATTGAATGATTTGATTGTTTGATATTCCCTGATATATGATGCTTTGTGATATACCCTGATTTATGTTGTGATCCATAATTTACTTATCTGTGACCTTTATATATCTATGATCTGTGAATGAACGATAAGCGTTGTTCTTATACCGCTTATCAAATTATATTTCTGTATTCTGATATGTGATGATTCATTATGTTGCACTATTGTGTTAAACCCCTGGACTACACCTTTACACACACAAATATGGATTTCACGTGGAAATCGGTTAAGTCACAGATAATTTAAATTTGATGTTTTTGAAATTGAAATTTTAATTTCAATTGATTTTGAAATTTGAAATTTGGGTTTAAGGTGAAAAGCTTTTGAAATAGAATTTCAAAGATAAAAGTTATTTTGAATAACTTAATCGAGTTTTGAAAATTTAAATAATTTGATTTAAATTTGAATTCAAGTTTGAAGTTGAATCCTATGATTTGAAACTAGAGATTGAAAATGTTATAAATGTGTTTATCTGAATCTAAACCATTTAAAATGTAATTTTGAGAATTTGGATTTAACCCAAGGATTTCCACTCGTATGAATGAATCAGATTTTCTGAAATGAAACTGTTTGTTTTAAAAGAATAAAAGCTTTCATATAAGAAATGGAATTCCAATTTAATTAAAGGAATTTCAATATTGAATTGAAAATGGTTTTCCAAGTTATGAATGAATTGTTTTGAAAAGCTATGATTTGAATCTGTTATCTTTAACAGATTTAAAATAATGATTGGTTTAAATCATTCGAAATGAAATTGTTTTGAAAGCTATAAGTTAAATCTTGATTTAAAGATTTAACGAGTTAATCAAATTGAAATGGGAATTAATTTGGAAAATCTGTGAATGAATCTTTTGTTTAAAAGATTAAAGTGTGAAAATTGTTTAAACCGTTGAGGGTTGTTAAAATGAATCTTCTTGTTTAAAGATTTGAAATGGTAATTTGTTTAACCATTTAAAAGAAAAGTTCTGGGTTTAAGTTGTGACTTAATTGAAATCCCATATCCATATGTTTTTAAATATTTCGCTCACTATTCGGTTTAGCCGGGAGAGGACCTTTGGGTCGTATAACCCATTCCGAATATGTGATACGTCGTATATGGATAGCATTTGAAGACCGGTGTTGAAGACCGGATATTTTTGAAAACGGAAGGATTACCGTCGAGTTACTCTGCATCGGCTGATCCCCGATATAGAGGTTTTATCATCCTTAGTGACGGGAAGTCCGGACGTGATTGGAAATTATCCGGATTTGCAAGGGCTTCGTGAGAAGTGCCTTCGGTTCTGTTCGAACCCGGAACAGACTTGTATGGATACATGTCTGACATTACACTTTGAGATATAAAGCCGATTTCTTTCAAATACATTTCTGTTGGTGGCGGAGAATTTATTCTCTTAGCTTAACACCCTTCTCTGAGACGTACGAGCTCAGAGGTTATGTAGTTGAAGTTATCAGCGATATATTCCCAATTTGGTAATGTGGCATGCTGAGTGTTGCTGTGTGATGATCAGTGTTTGATCATTTGTGATATGATCATTTGTTTGATCATTTATCTTTGTGATCATAGGTTGATCATCTGTTGACCCAAAGCATGGCTTTTTGAAAAAGCGTAGCTTTGTGGACGAGACTTCGCCAGGGCCTCACAACCCGGAAATGGTCGAAACAGGATCGTTGCGGCAAGGTTATGAGGGTCGCGCCCTTTAGGGTATGTCATTTCCTTCTGGAAAGGGGTGGTATCATGGTATGGAGCCCTGATACTTACTCATGTGGATACACTTTCTTTATGATGTGTGATGTTGGATATCGAGCGCTCGAATAAAGGTCCCAAAGGACCGGGAGGTGGCATATTCGTGAGGTACCTGTTACAGGGGTAACCCGGCCTTGTTTGGCAGAGAGCAGTTTGTCTCTCGGGACGTCCCGCCAGAGGCGATCCCATGCGGCGGAAGGAAGTTCCTTAGCCTGACCATTTGTTGTAAATCCAAAGAAACAATACGTGACGCGTACGGTTTTAGTTGTATTACCTGCTATGGAATGTGGCGGTAACCTGCTATTGAACATAGTAGCTATAGTAGGCATACGATACTGGTCGTATGTTGGCTAAGATTAATATTATACTTTCGAAATTGTTTTCTACACTATGCACTAGTAATAATATCAAATGATTTGATTTTGCGTAGTAAGCATCTTTGACTATCATAAGAAGAAATCTCCTCCAAGTCTGCGTTTGCATTGTGTGTGTGGTGGGAGGTCTTATGGTAGTTTCATTTTCCAAAAGCATTGCGGATTTCAATGTTTAAAAAACCTTTTGTGTTTGTTTAAAGATAAACTGTTTTTGTTGCTCACACCAGTCCCATGACTGACTCGTAGTTTATTGTTCCCTTCCTAAACTCTGGGTGCTCATAATTTTCCACACGAGCAGTCTAGAGTTGGGTTTCTTTTCAGATATTCAGGTTGAGTAGATTATCTGGAGCTAGTTCATTCATCGGAGTTGCTTATCTTAGAGTTGTGGATTCATTCTTGTCTGAAGATCATTTTGGAGTTATCACTTCTATTGATATTGTTCCGCTGCTGATGTTATCTTTTCTTTTCCGCTGCTAATTGTTGTATCATATCTCTGATGTATATTGATATTCATTGTATCACTCTGTTGTATCAGATATTATATATCAATGTACTATTCTTTATTCCGCTGTGTTATTTACTTAATTGTGTTATAGCTCCGGCGAATCGGATTTGAACGGTCGAATCTGCGGCATTCTAGTACAATGTGAAGTACGGATGTTGATTTTCGAGCGGGCAAAACCCGAGTCGTTACAGCTAAAACTTAGGATTGGACCTGGAGATGGATGGCTAAGATTAAGAGAGAATATGTAATGAGATTGTCCTAATATCTCTCTTGTACAAGGCTATATATATGGATCTCTAAACCCTTATTCAAAAACAACTTTTGGCCGCCATAATTATCAAGTTTGCTAGCTGAAATTAATCCCCATATCAGTTCTAAGAATCTCAAATCAATTCAAGTTAAGTAAAAGCACTATTTGATAGAAAAGGTCGACGATTCCAGACTTGCAATCTAACAGATCGAGCATAACTAGAGAAGGGAATTCATTGATTCAAGTGGACTCAAAGGCATCATCAATTGGTATTTTATTTATACATTACAGTAATCATATCATATTTTATGATTTAATTTGTATATCTAGTTAGGTGAGATTTTCGTAGGTATATGTAGTTGTCACAAATTAGTTTGGTTATGTGCATGGTTATATTATTATGTGTTATAATTTATGTATAAAAAAATCCAATTTATTGTAAAAAATTAAATTTTACCATTATTAATTATTTTATGTATATTTATATATTAATTTAAATATAGACTAATGTATATTTTAAACGTATAATTACATTTATGTATATTTATAATGTATAAACAACTTAGAATTTTTCCTTACACCTATATGTACATAATATGAATTATCAAATTAGAAAATATTTTTTTTATATAAATAATTTTAAATTATCTTTTATTGATTATTTGAATTGTTTATTATATCTAAAATAATTATTGCACTGAAAATTCAATTTTATATTTTATAAAATTACTATATCTATGCAGTAACCCACGAAAAATTTCATAATTTTTTGTTAATATTTTATATTTTTAATAATTAAATTACTTCGGTCGAACATTTCTTTTATTTATTAAAAATAATATTTTATTTCAAAAAATCATGAAATAATTTTGGAACCTATATTTTATGATCCTAAATTTTTGTAAATTCTAAAATTTTATGTAATATTTATTACTAATATTTTTAATTATTATGATCAAAACTATTTATTATATATATATATATAATAATGATAAAATTACAAAATTATTATTTTATGTTTGTTATGCTAATTTCGATCTGGAAATAATTTTAAAATATATATATTTTAAGTATTTGAATGTAATTAATTATTCATATATACACATTTTATTTAACCTTATATATATAATTTTAATTATTATATATATGTATGTATAATTTTATATGTTTAATTATGTATATATATTTATACAAATGTTTTAAAGTACATATATATATATATTTAATTTTGAGACTTTTAGTTATAAAATATATTTTAAATATATGTATACGTATTTATATAAATATAATTTGCATTATAGATTTATGCACATATTTAGATAACATACAATACATACAAAATGAGCTAATGTGTCCGTTGCGATGTAAATCTCAATATCTATATACGGGCATGTTATACCCTTCATGGATTATTATGTTACACATGCACACATATGTATATTTATATGATACATGTATTATATAAATTAAATCATTCAAATTAACTTTACATCACAAAACACTTAAATTTAAATAAAATACATGATTTTATTTAAAACAAATTTAGAATTGTTCTAAATGAATTAGACTTCATAAGCCCAATAAAGATCCAATAGGATAAAAAAAATTGAAATACACCCACCACTACCGTTGCGGGCTGGCCCAGTTCCAACACTATGTTCCTAGAGTGGACACAGTTAGAGTATATTGTTGGTTATAATTTTCGATCGAGATACCAGCTAGAGCCAGAGATGTTAGCGAGCTTGACTGTCAGACCTAGTCTTATTGAGCGAATTGGTACTAGTTAGAGGCGCGATCCCAGATTAGCCGAGATCATTTCTGAGATTGAAGCGGGAGTAGAGTATGAGAATATAAGACAGTACGGGCTTGACCGAGATGGTTGGCTCCATAAAGACGGGAGGTTGTTTATTCCTGATGTTGATGGGTTGAGGGATGAGGTGCTCTGTGAGTGCCATCATTCAAAATTGACTATTCATCCTGCTGGTACTAAAATGTATTGTGATATGAGGTGGACCTACCATTGGGAAGGGATGAAGAAAGAAATTGGGATATGTATCTCGAAATGCATGAACTACCAGTTGGTTATCGTAGAGCAGAAGAAGCCTAATGGTCTGATGCAACCACTAGAAGTTCCTGAGCGGAAATAGGAACATGTATCGATGGACTCCATCTATGAACTGCTGAGGAATGAAGCATGGTACGACATTATTTGGGTCATAGTCGATAGATTGACCATGAGCGCCAGATTTATACTCGTCAAGTCAAGTAGAACAACAGCCAAACTGGCCGGACTGTATGTGAAATGGATAGTACGATTCCACGGTATGCCAAAGAGAATTGTGAGTGATCGAGACTTGTTGTTCAGTAGTGGCGTTTAGAAGAGCTTACCGGAGGCGTTGGGTATAGAGTTGCACCTTAGCACAGCTTACCACCCTCAAACTGACGGCCAAACCGAAAAAGTGAATCGTATCTTAGAGGATCTCATGTGTGCTTGCTTATTAGACTTCAAGGGCTCGTGGGATGATTGCATACATCTTGTTGAATTTGCATACAACTACAGTTATCAATCCAACATCGGTATGGCACTATTCGAGGCATTGTATGGCTGACTGTGCAAAGCTCCTTCTTGTTGGTGGGAAGCGGGCGAGAAACTGATATTGGGGCCAGATATGATTAGAGAAACATCGAAGAAGAACAAGATCATTCGATAACAAATGAAAGCTGCCCAAGATAGATAGAAAAGCCACGCTGATAAGAGATGTCGAGATTTAGAGTCTATAGGATCTTTACAAATTATACAACTTATATATATATACGTGTGTGGGTGTATATTACTAACTACGTTAAGTAGAGAACAATAATTGAATATAATATAAATAATAAAAACGATCACACTAGATATTTTATACCGGTTCCGACCTCCCGTCTTACATCCAGTCCCGAAGCTCCTCTTCGGTATTTTCTTTAACCAACTAACCCTCGCTTTGCCCGGAGGAATAGGCTAATATAAAAGTATATCTCTAACAATCTTGTGTTCCAAAGTTCTTTCCATTTTAGTCATCCTTTCGAAAAAGAACGTTCCCATCCAGTCATCTTTTTATTCAAAGCCCACTGGTTGGCCATGATTAGTTTTTGAATTTTAAGTGCTAAATCACAAAGAGATTCGTTTTGCATTGGTTCAATGCAAGCTTCTTGTATTTCAGAATTTGAATAATATTTGATAGCGTGACTAGAGGATGTAGGTTGTTTTGAAGGATGAGGTCAGTAAGTCTGCTGAGGAGCAGTAGTGGGAGGAGTACCGTGATGCTCTTATTGTTGCTGTTGTATGGACCATTGTTCAAGGAAGATTATTGGGGGTGGTCATTGGGGTAGGTGCATCAATGATAAAAAACGCATACCGCTTTCTTTAACGTGGATTTCTTCAAAATGAGAGATATAAGAGGGTACCCCAAAAGCATTTAAGAGATGCATAATGTATGGAGCATAGATAATAGTGCGTCGATGATGATACCAAAAGATTTTAATTTCATTATGAATGAATTTAGCCCAATTTATTTTTATTCCACTGAAAATAGCGTAAAGTGCTTTGTGGTCGTTGTCATAGATTTTTTTCATGACTACCCAGATGTGGAATTATCATATTTATTATCATACGATTTAATAATCTAGCTTTCGGACGTAAGTAGATGGATTTCCACTGGGGCATCCTATCTTCCCAAATTAAATGAGTTATTACATCTCGTGGCATGTTTCTATGGTCGAGAATTTCTTCCAACTCAATCCCGGACGAAGAACAATTAAGTATATGTCCAATGGTGTTGACGCTAATTTTTAAAACACATCTGTAAACACTTATCCATAATCAACCATCATCATTCTCAAAAGTCCATATATCACTACTACATAAATTGCCGTAGAAAAGAAAGATAGCTAATTGGTCGATTTGTACGTACTTTTCGTCGAAATTGATTAAATCCCAACATTCAGAGGCGACAGTAAGTTCTTGAATGTTATATTCTCCAAACTTGCATAATCTATAGAAAGGCCCGGAATGAAGCTTCTTTTGTTTCAGCTCGTCAAATCCCCTTTTGGCAATCGTGCTATTGCGAAGCCATTCTTGAATGAGAGCATCATTAACTAAGGGATTGTGAGAAGAGGATGATTGAACTTTCTTAGAATGTTTGTTAACTGGAGTTTTTGGTTTGGGAGCCATTAGCGAGGAAATATAGATTGGATGGATGCTAGGGTTTTAGAATTGGGAAGTAATTTAGTGGTAGACCGTAAAATTGGGAAAAACTTATATATATATATATATGACTGCTGGAGATAGGGTTTCGGAACAGCGATGGACTTCTGTGGGTGTGGCATAAATGTTCGCGCTTTCAATTAGAAATAAACAGAAAGATATGACAGACGTCTGTGGTTTCAGAAAAAATAAACAGACAGATATGTCAGACGTCTGTGAGTTCCCACAGACGTTTGAGGTTACACGAAAATGTTTTCCCATAACTTTGGACAGACGTCTGTGGTAGTGTCACAGATGTCTGTGGTATGTATTTTTCTAAAAATATGCTTAAAATTTAATGTCAATCATTTTTTATTGAAATATCAAGAGATTGAAACAATATACATATCAAAAATTACAAAAGGAACTTTTTTTGTTAAAGCGCTTTGCATAAATTTAGTATTTTGTCAGAGGGGTCCGAGTTTTTAATTTGTTGTATATCCCATGAATTCGGTTCAACCTTTGTGTCGTCAATTAATGGCTTTAGTGGATTAGGCAAGCTGGAATGTCAATCCAATCTTGGTTGGATGGTCCTAGCTTGCATAGATTTCTTGGAGCAATGTTATACGCT
The DNA here is from genome assembly GCA_030737815.1 of Allium fistulosum. Classification (NCBI taxonomy): domain Eukaryota; kingdom Viridiplantae; phylum Streptophyta; class Magnoliopsida; order Asparagales; family Amaryllidaceae; genus Allium; species Allium fistulosum. Next base: position 996,550,106 of record CM060907.1, read on the forward strand.
TTTATAGGAGTTTCTTTTAATCGAGAATATTTTTTATGTATTCAATTTTTTGTTGGTGAATGACCACAAATTGCTAGAATACATTTTTCGAGAAAATTTAGATGAGATCCTTGACATCGTTGCTCGTAATATATTTTACGTTGAACTCCCATCATTTCTTGTTGGTAGCGATATATTTAATAGACTTTGTCGGTGAGAGATGTTGATTGCAAATCAATTGACCGTTTGGCTTTCTTTTCCTTAGGGGAAAAGCCAGTGTAATACATTGGTGATGCAACAATGTTTAGAGAGGCTGAGCGAATTGATGGAGGTATGGGTTTAGTTGGTGAAATGTAAGTGCTATCCGATGAGGGTGATTTATAGTCAATAGTTGAATAGGTGGAGTCGTGATCGGAAGATATTTTTTAAGTAATATTTGTCTTAAATACTATTTGTATTTAAGGGGAAAATAAGCTGATTTATAAGAGAAAGTTTTTGCTATACTTAGAAGTTTGGTTGAGGAAAATAAATTTAAACATATAACTTCTAACAGAGGGTAGTTCAGTTTTATGTGGTTTGTATTAATCTAAGTGTATAACTTTTATCCTGTGTAGTTTTATATGAGCTTTCCCAAAAAAAAATTATGTGTACAAAAACAATCCTACAAATTAAGCTGACCAATTCATTGTAAGAACATATTCCTAGATCTCGTCTTAATTTAATAAAAGTTAGTTCACTTAATGGTTTAGTAAAAATATCAGCTATTTGATTTTTGGTATATACAAATTTTAGTGACATAATTCCTTTTTCCACATTATCTCGTAGAAAATGGTGTCGAATATCAATATGTTTTGTTTGAGAATAGTTAATAGAATTTTTTGATAAATTTATGGCACTTGTATTATCATAATAATATATAGGATATTTTGTTATGATTTTACCGAAATCTAGAAGATTTTATGGCATATAGATTACTTGTGCACATGCTTAAGCCGCTGAGATGTATTTGGCTTCACATGTCGAGAGCAAAACATAGTTTTGCTTTTTATTAAACCATGAAACTAAAGACTTACCAATAAAATGACATGTGTCACTTGTGCTTTTTCTATCTATTTTACAAATGTCGAAATCAGCATCACTATATGACATGAGTTCGAACAAGTTTCCTTTTGGGTTAAAAAGTCCGTAATCTCTAGAATTTGTTAAATATATTAAGATTTGTTTCACCACTCGATGACGTGATTCTTTTGGTTTGCTTGAAACCGAGCATATAAACATACACTCATCACAATATTTGGTCTACTAGCTGTTAAGTATTATAGAGTATCATACTTCAATATAATTTTTAGTCGAAATCTTTTCCATTTTCATCTTTATCTAAATGTAGAGTAGTACTCATTGGAGCTGGTTTACTTGATATATTTTCCATTCCAAAACGTTTCAATAAATCTTGACAGTATTTTTCTTGATTTATAAAAATTCCATTTTCTAATTGTGTTATTTGTAATCCTAAGAAATAGTTTAATTCTCCCATATGTGACATTTCAAATTCATATTTCATTATTTTAGAAAATTCAATGCATAATTTTTCGTCAGTGGATCCAAATATAATGTCGTCAACATATATTTGTACGGCTAAAATATTATTATTTTCTTGTTTTATGAATAAAGTGGAATCAATTTAACAATTTGAAAACCGAAACTTTGTAAATGAGTTTTTAATATGTCATACAAAGCACGAGGTGCTTGTTTTAATCCATATAAGGCCTTTTTAAGTTTAAATACATGATTGGGATATTTCTCATGAATAAATAAAGGAGGTTGTTCAACATACACTTTTTCTTTTATAAATCCGTTTTAAAATGCACATTTTACGTCCATTTGAAAAAGTTTAAAATTATGATGACATGCAAAAGCCAGTAATGTTCGTATTGCTTCGAGATGTGCTACAGGAGAAAATGTTTCGTCATAATCGATTCCTTCTTCTTGATCATATCCTTGAGCTGCTAATCTTGCTTTATTTCGTACAATATTTCCATTTTCATCTACTTTATTTTTAAAAAACCATTTCGTTCCAATTACAGATTGATTGTCCGGTCTTGGTACAGGTTCCCAAACATCATTTCTTTCAAATTGATTAAGTTATTCTTGCATTGAAATAATCCAAAAATCATCTTTTGATGCTTCTTTATAATTTTTTGGTTCAAAATTTGATTTAAATGCAACATGACTCATTTGACTTGACTGTTTTCTGGTTCATACTCTTGTATTTAATTCTCCTATAATATTATTAATACGACGGTCTCTTAATATTCTAGGTGATGATGTTATAACATTATCATTATTGTTATTGACATTATTATTATTATTATTATTTTCATGTACAGGTATACTAGTTTTATTTATAATTTCTTCCTCGTCGTCGGTTTTATTATTTTTAGTTTTCGTTAAATGAGACATGAAGACGTTCTTCTCTAATACTTGTTTGTTTGTTAAAGGTTCTATATACTTTGCTTCGATCTGAATAGCCAACAAAAATTCCTTCATAAGCTTCAGAATCAAATTTTCCTAGATAATCTTTAGTGTTTAATATGAAGCATTTTGATCCAAATACACGAAAATATGATACTTTCGGTTTCTTGTTAAAAAATATTTCATAGCATGTGTTTTTAGTCATTGGTCTAAGTGTTACATAATTTAATACATAACAGGCAGTAGCAACGGCTTCGGCCCAAAAATTCTTTCGTAAATTACTACTATTTATTAAGTTCGTGCACATTCTTGTAAAGTTCGATTTTTCCTTTCTACATCACCGTTTTGTCGTGGTGTTCGAGGAAACGAATTTTTTTCACTAATTTCCTTTTTGTTACACAAATTTGTAAATGATTCATTTTCAAATTCACCTCCGTGATCACTTCGTATATTTTTAACTTTTAAATTCATTAATTTTTTTATTGGTTTAGCAAAATTTTTGAACATTTAAAAAGTGTCACTTTTATGTTTTAAAAATAATGTCCAAGTATATCTTGAAAAATCATCAATAATTACAAAAACGTATTTATTATGATTTATTGAACGTACTTGAGTTGGTCTGAATAAATCTAGATGGAGTAATTCGAGAGGTTGTTTTGTGGAAATTTCCCTTTTAGATTTAAAGGAACTTTTCTTTAATATACCAAATTGACAAGCTTCACACAGGTTTTTAAACTTGTAGTTGATTTTTGGTAATCCTCTAACTAATTCATTTTTAGCTAATTTGTTGATATTCTTAAAATTTATGTGACAAAAACGTTTATGCCATAACCATGGATCATCAAGTATCACGGCTAAGCATAAATTTGTGTTGTTTTTTTACATTCGTGTTTAAAACATATATGTTTCGATTTCTAAATCCTTTAAAAATTAAAATTTTATTTTGATAAAAAATATTGCATTTATTTTTCTCGAAATCAATTTTATATCTTTATCACATAATTGACTTATGCTTAATAAGTTATGTTTCAAATTTTCTACCAATAGAACATTAGTAATTACAGGAGAGTTAGAATACCGATATTGGTGACTTCTCCAATGCCGATGACAAATCCTATTGAGTTATCTCCGAATGTTACAATGCCGCCATCAATATATGTTATATTTGATAACATATTAGCATTTCCAGTCATGGGCTTAGAACAACCGCTATCGAGTATCTATTTCTCTTTATTCTTTATTTTAATTTTGGGTACCTGCAAAATAAGAAAATTTTAATTGGTACCCACCTTCTTTGATTAGGGTCCTACATGTTAGTGAAGGAAGGTAGCCATATCCATGAGGATTTAGTTCCTTTAAAAATATAATTTTTGTTATATACTACTTTTTGTAAATATTCTTCAATATATTTTTGTCTAATTAGTTTATTATTTGTTTTTGGGATCTATATTTTGACCATATTTGTATATGATTCTTAAACTTAGTTTCTAATTTTGGCTTTTTGAATTTTGTGTATAATGTGCTATATTTCTTTGACTTTGGTTTGTTTTTAAAACCTAATCCATTTCGATTTCCAGATTGTTTTAATATCTTAATCAAATTTTCTAAGTTTTATTTTCCTTTCTTGAATTTTCTCACATTATTTGTTATTTTATCTAATTTACTTTTAAGAACACAAATTTCAATATTTCTAGAATCTAAATTTGTTTGTAATTTTAGTTTTTCTTTTTCTAAATTAAGTCTTCCTAACTTATAATTTTCTAAATCATTTAATAATTTTTCATTTTGAGATAATAGTGTTGCATATTTCTTTTGAACAATTTCTAATTCTTCTTCTAAGATAATTTTTTTTTATCTTTTAATAATCCAATTTCTAATTCTGATCTAGTTAACTTTCCTACATATTCCTTATTTAATATTTTTGATTCTCTATATTTATCATCTAATTCAATGCTTATTTCCATTATTTCATCACAAGTAATTTCAGGACGTACCTCATTAGTGTTGGCCATAAAACACACATTTGCTTGTTCCGAGTCGCTTTCACTATCGTTATCTGAAGAAGAAGACGAATCCGAATCATCCCATGTTACTTGAAAAGCTCTTTTCTTTTTCTTGAATTTTTCAAATTTGCTTTTCTTTTTATCATTATTGAGTTGTGGACAATCCTTCTTCATGTGGCCAAAAGTTTCACATTCATAGCATTAATCGATGTTTAATCCGAGGAGTTTGGTTTGCCCTATTTTGAAATTTGGTCATCTTCTTGAATTTCTTGAATTTATTGTAGTTCTTGGAAATAAAGACAATCTCCTCTTCATATAAGTTTGAAACTTCGTTACTTGCTTGGAATGCTATGTTTTTCTTTTCATGATTTTGATCCTTTCTAGCCTGCAAGTTAGTTTCGTATGACATCAAATTTCCTATTAGCTCTTCAACTTTAAGTTGAGAAAGATCATTAGCTTCTTCGATGGATAAAATTTTGCTTTCCCATTCATTTGTCAAAGAGTTTAAAATTTGCGTGACTAAATCAAAATTTGTGAATTTGACTCCAAGTACCATGAGATCGTGTTGAATTGTTTGAAATCTTGCATACATATTAATAATTGATTCACTTGTTTTCATTTTGAAAGAAGAAAATTGGTTTTGTAAAATCAAAATTTTAGTTTGCTTGACTTTATTTGTGCCTTCCTGTGTTATTTGTAAAGTGCGCCATATATCATATGCAGTCTTGCAAAGCATGACACATGAAAACTCAATTTTGTCAAGTGAGCAAAATGATAAATTCATAGCTTTGGCACTGTTAGATGCCTCTTCTTTTTGTGCATTAGTCCATGTGCTAATATCAGTGTCAGGTATTTCATATTTGTTTTGAGTTGCTAGCCATATTTCTAAGCCATTGGCTTCCACAAAAATTCGCATATGTGTTGACCAATAAACATAATTAGAACCAGTAAATAATGGAGGACGAGTAGTTGATTGACCTTCTTGAAATGTGCTTGCCATTTTAATGATTTTTCAATTACATATGACGTAGATTGAAATGACCTTGCTCTGATACCAATTGAAAGTTTATAAGATCTTTATAAATAATACAACTTATATATATACGTGTGAGTGTATATTACTAACTATGTTAAGCAAAAAACAATAATTAAATATAAGATAAATAATAAAAACGATCACACTAGATATTTTAGACTAGTTTGGACCTCCCGTCCTACGTCCAGTCCCCAAGATCCCTTTCGGTATTACCTTTAACCAACTAACCCTCGCTTCGCTCGGAGGAATAGGCTAATATAAAAGTATATCTCTGACAATCTTGTGTTCCAAATAACAAGGTGTTTGGCTGATAGTAAAAATCTTCCTATGATCTTCTTTGAGTATGTAAATGTGAACGCTTTGAGTTGTACGAAGCGGTTTAACCAAAATTATATTTTGGTTATAATAGATTGAGAGTATGTAAGCAATGTACGCACAAGAGAGTGATAAGAAATCAAAAGAGAGTTGATTTAATTAATTCAATTTGGTTAATCTCTAAATCTCAATCATGGTAGTATTTATAGATTCAAAAGGATGCAGATAAAGAGTTGTTACTATTACATAAGGTCCATTTATTTTAATGGCTGCAACCTTTCGATGAAGAGGTAATTTCTGTTTGTTCAACAGAAGTGTCTATTTAGAAATATGCAGTTTTTTAGATGACAGACGTCTGTGTTAAAACCTCAAACGTCTGTGACTTTAGGAAATAATTTTCCTGAGTATTTTCTCAAGCGCCTCAGGTTAGTAAATACAGTTTCTACTGTATTTGTGAAGTATTTGAATTTGTGTATGATCATGTGTGCATATATACTCAAGGAGACCATAACAACATTTTATCTAAGACTCTTTTATAGTAGAATAACCTTACTAACTATAGTATAGTCAATAGATCTTCGTTTGTCTTCAAGTCTCAGTATCTTCGAGCATGATGTCTTCTTATTGTATATTCCTGTAATCTTGATAAAATGTGTATATTTATATATATGATTGTATAGTTGTTGTCATTGAAACATAAACTGGAGGTTCTAACATTTTCAAGATCTCTCCATTGAAGAATGCCATTTGGTTCGGTAGTAGAGGAATATTGGCACCGAGATTTGTTGGTCCTTTTCTGGTATTAGAGAAGATTGAGAACCTTTCTTACTAATTTGACTTACCCCAAAGGATAGCGGAAGTGCACAATGTCTTCCATGTCTCTCATTTGTGGAAATTATGCACAACTCAGGCATAACTATCGCACCAGATTAGCTAAATGATATCAAGGTTGAACCAGAGGATTCAAGACCTCGTAGGCCAATTCATATCGTCAGACCTGATACGAAGCAGCTTAGGAGGTAGATGGTGAAGTTAGTGAAGGTTCAATGGAGTGATAGCGAAGGCGATTGCACTTAGGAGACTGATAGGAGCATGGGGACAGCATATCCAGAGCTCTTTACTTGGTAAGATTTTCATGTTTACCGCTTTTACTTTCACTTAAGGTATCATGAATTATACCATGTCATAGTATCATGCATGCTGGGATAAGCTTAGATACTTTCTTTTTTCCTTTGTTGTTATGTATGCGTATTTGATGTGTGATGGTTGCCTATACTTGTATATGACTGCTAGGCATACGGGATGAACCTATTGACTTAATTATGGAATTTTGAAGGTGAAATTCCTAAAGGGGGAGAATGTAACAACCCGTATTTTACATATCGAAGGATCGTAGAATATTTATATTATTTTTATATGAGATCGTATGATTCTATAATTTTGGAAAATGACTACTAGGGTCATTTCTTTTCCTTAGAATTTTTTTGAATTTTTCTATGACCATTTTGACCCTACGAAATCTTCTATGGACTATAACTTTGGATAGGAGCCGAGTTGGGGCTTGAACCACTTCCATTGGATCAGAATGATGGTTTTCCTTTCCTTAGAGTTGTCATATTATGAAAAAGGACTTATTGTTTTCAAGTTTTGGCTATTTGAAGTTTCCTATGATTTTGAGCAGATTAACTAGGTAATTGGATAATTAGTAAAATGGACCATGAACTATTTTGGGTTCAAAGCATATAAAGGCAGATGGGACGTTATCCCCATCTTTTCACTATTCTCAAAATAGCTAGAAACCTCCATTAACTTCCATTAGCCAAAAAGCAACCCTAAAACACACTTTAATTAGCCAAATTACATCATTAACATGTGATTAGCGAGATTTTCACTTAGGATCAGAGATTTGCTGTTGAGAGAGCCTTGGAATCCATTCTTTTACTGATCACTTATAGATTTGGGCTTGGATTGGATTAAGGTGAGTGATTAGATTCCTCACTTACTAATTAGCCCATTTAACACCCTAAATGATGTTTTAAAAATTCTTTAAAAATCCTAAAAATGTTTTTAGACCATAATAAACCATATATGTGAATTTTGGATGATTTGGACTTAATTTGCAAAAACGTATTTTATGGATTCATAATCATGTTCGTATAGATCTCACCTTAAATTTAGATCTCTTTAAAACGATATATTTGGATGTTTGGCTATTACTATTACTTATCAACGATGAATGTATGTTTTCTCAATGTTTTCATGTTTGAAAAACGTCGATCGAATGGCGAAGTAGATAAGTATGAGTTAGGGGTCGATGATGACCCATAAAATATACGCCAAATTGGGCGCGATTGATCTGAGGCAACAAGGAAGGCCTCGAAAGGACGCACACTAAGTTTCAAGCCAACAGGACTTCCTATGATCGAGTTATGGGTCTCCAAAGTATGGGTTGGTGCAACTTTCAAGTCCTATGGGTCGGTGCAACTTCCAAGTTCTATGATTCGGTGTAACGTCCAAACTAGGGGCCGGTACCTATACCCAATTGTTGTCCCAAACTGGATGAGATCGATATGGAGTGATAAGGAAGCCCCATAAGGCTACATTTCATATTTCAAGTTGATTGGAGTCTGTATGCTCAGGATATTGATGGATCAGTGACCACCGTTGGGAGTATGGGTCAGTGGTGGATTGCTTCGGATTTGACTTTGGGTCACTTGGCCAAAAACACAAGCCATGCTTGGGGAAATTTCAAGGGAAGGAACATAGGCTAAGTCAAGGGTCGGTACCGACTCTTGAGTTTGTTTGGAGAAAAGCTTGATTTTACCCGAGTCTGACCTTGGTGCAGAATTTCCAGAGTCTGCTTTGAGTCAAATAGGTGATTACTTCGGGTCAACCCTGAAGTGAGTTTTTCGACGACCGTTTTGATGATTTTTTACGACGACCACTTGTGACTCGACGATGGAGGTTTTGTGATAGGATGCGATGGCTACGATGATGGATAGCTATACTCCAAGAGGCAGACTATGCGACGATGAGTCGGATTGAGGGGACTATTTATGGTGGATTACGGGATGCACTATGACACTCTATTGGTTACGATGGTTGTCTGGGGTAGTACCCTACAGTGATGACTTCAGACGGGAGTTGAAAGAACAGTTCCAAGATGAGCTTTGCTAAGGACGACGTGTACAAAGGGATCATTGCTATTCATAGGTTTTGATGTGTACTCGTAAAGCGGGGGTATGTGAGGACGCTCACTAGGGCTATGGGGTATGCCCCGGATCACACGATGTTTCGATCCTAGTACCTTCGGGCTGCTACGAGGCGCGTAGTCTAGTTCCTGGCCTACTGAGTGGCATAGATTTGAGTACCAAGAAACTGGGGCGCTGAGTAGTCCTTGGCTCTATGTGGGTGGTCATAAGAGTATCATATATCCAACGTAGTGAGTGAGTGAATGTGAGGATGGATGATGGATGCTATGTTTGCTTTGATTGTTTTTATCACTTTAGGGATATCATATGATGTTGATATTACCAATTTCTAGACACCCATAGTACCTTGACATATAGTACACCCATGATGACTATCATAGAGTAGCATATATAATTTATATGTGCTAACTCTGTGGATGCAGGGACATGTTAAGTATGAATTCCCATACCATTTGTCCTAGTTTGTTGCCTTTACAATATTTGAGATTTCTATCGTCACACTAGACTGTTATCTGACCTGGAGTTTTATACTTTGCTTCCTATTACTCTGGGTACTCTCAAATGAATAGGTTAGGGATATCAGGTCTGGTGAGCACGTGGAGCCGGACAGATGGTGAGCAGGAGACTATTTTCATATTACTATATGTACTCATTTACTATTCCTCTGCACAGTACTATGGAGTTTGCTAGTGCTTTACTATTTAGAGATAGTTTTATGAGTTATTATGTGATGTATAACCCTATTACCTATGATGTTCACTATATGGATTTATACACTCTGATGTTGTGATTCATTCAGTCATTTATTGTCTCTCCTGTTTTATATTTTAGATTTTTACCATTATATTTTATTCGAAGCACTGTGTAATATATGACAGGTTCTGTGTTGCTTATTTACTTTACAACATATAGATGATTTCTCCGCATCGGCCAAGCATCGATGTAGCGCACTATACAGGTATATTGGGTGTCTATGGTGTAGGGTGGTCGTCTCAAGGGTCATCGATGACTCCGATTCGAAATTATTTGCAAATAGGAATCCTTACGGAGAGAAGGAATGAACGACGAAAGTTCTTTCGACAAGCTTCGAGATATATCATGCATGAAGGAGTACTACACAGGAAGGTTTTCTCTATCCCCTTACTTTGGTGCATTACTCATGACGAGGCCAAGTGAGTCCTAAGAGAAGTTCACAAAGGGGCTTGTGGCGACCACATGGAGGGCAAACCCTAGTGAAGAAGATCCTTCATCATGGGTACTACTGGCCGACTGTCAACCGAGGCAAAGCTGATTACACTCGAAGATGTGACAAGTGCCAGAGCTTTGCTAAGATTCTAGAGCCCCACCAACGGAGATTACTCAAATGGTCAGTCCTTTCCCATTTGCAGTTTCGGGAATTGATGTCATCGGCGTGTTGCCGATATCTAAGAGTGGTGCGAAGTACACCATCTTCGCAGTTGATTATTTCACTAAATGGGCTAAGGTAGAGCCGTTACTATGATTACCATGAAGAAAGTAATCTTTTTCGTAGTTTGGAATATCATCTGTCATTTTGGAGTACCACAGGTACTCGTAACTGATAACAAAACCCAATTTGATAGTACTAAATTTAAGGATTTCTACCGCCGATATCGCATAGAGAAGGGATTTTCTCTAGTGGCACACCCTCAGGCGAATGGACAAGTAGAAGCTGTGAACAAGATTATCATGTCCATTCTTAAGAAGCTATTAGGAAAGCCCAAGAGCAAGTGGGTCGATGAACTACCATTAGTGCTTTGGGCTTATCGGACGACCCACAAGTCAGCAACTGGCCATTCCCCATTCGCCCTAGCCTATGGATCAGAGGCTATAATTCCAGTTGAACCGGGGTACCTTCTCATCGAGTGACTCACTATAACCCACAAACAAATGAGCAACTGCTTTTGGAGTCCCTCGATATGATCGACGAGAAGCGTGATGAAGCTAAGATGAAAGCAACTACGCATCGACACTAAGTCGCCTGATATTACAACGCCAAGGTTAGGAAATAGACCCACGAAATCAGCGACCTGGTTCTTAAACGAATCTTCCCAAGCACTCGGAATTTAGGCCCAACTTGGGAAGGTCCGTACGCGATGTAGCAAAAGCTTAGAGATGACACTTTTAAGTTAGCAATAATAGAATGGATCTCATTCCCAAGGGCGTGGAATAGTGAGCACTTACGACGCTATTTTCATAATTGGCTAGAGTCGTGTAATAAGACAGATTCTGTAACAACCCTATTTTCGAACCCGTAATATTATATTAATTTAATTTAAATAGAAGCGTTTGAATTCAATTTTGATAATTATTATTTTTGGAATAAAATTGTTATTCAATTAAAGTCTATTTAATACAGGATTATGTTATAATAAAATTGAATTAGTTAATAAATTTTGTTTTAGATAATATATTAAAATTCAAATAAAATTTGTTAATAAATGTGAAATATTTCAAAGTATAAATAGTTTTGTATAATTGAAATAGATGAAATGAAGTTCTATTCGATAGTCACTAAAACCAATAATTTTTTTTAGCAAAGCTAGCCGGCTTTATAGTGGGCTGTGCCACTGTATAAATAATGGAAAAATAGATGCTCTGTACATGCATAGAACAGCTATGTGGGAGCAAAGAGCCCATACCACAATAAAAAGAATAGAGCACAGGAGATAGGCAAAGAGCGCCTAAACTACTAAATAAAAACTAGACTACGCGCCCTCCAAAGAGGAACAGCCACAACCAACAGTTGGCGAGGGGCCAATAACAAGGACATACTCAGAGAAGAGTGTAGCTAGATTCGGAACAAAACCCTCCAATAGGTGAGTAAATGAATCTCCTGTCCCAACTGACGTCATAAAACTTACTTTTGTTTTTCTCTCCTATCACCTTCCCTAGTAAGAGTTAGACCCTCGCCCTCAATGTGATAAAAGAGAAACCGACCCTCATCCACTTCATTACTTATATAAGCAAAATAATAGTTAGGCTCGGGCGAGTAGCGCATATCAGAAGGAGAATGGACCCAGGCCTGCTCCTCAGAATTCCTAGCAATAGAATCAAATAAAACCGGTGTATCATTCTCAACCTGGGCTTCACCAACAGGTGGCAAAATAGTAAGAGCAACAGAAGGAGACAAAGTGGCAGGGGGTGGAACACCTGTGACATATACAATAGGAGGATTACAAACTAAAGAAGTAGCAACCTTCGGAACCAACTTACGGATAGAAGGACGAGGAAGAGGAATCCGAGATGCAAGGGGAACAAAACCTGAAGATGCCGGCCTAGAACACGCATCCGAGAGATACCCAAAAGATTGACAAGACATACAAATATCAGGTTTCCAGCTGTAGCAAACTCTGACCTCCACAAAAACATCCTCAGCAAGTCTAACTTTAAAGACAGACGGAAGAGATTTGGCAGGAGTAATTTTGATCAGAGCTTTGGCATAAACTAATCTCTTTCTAGCCACAGTGTTTGCATCATAACATATAACCTTACCTACAAGACCAACAAGCCAATCGATCCCGATAAGAGGCTGAAGGACAGAAGGAATGTGTGAAAAGTGGGCCTATACTGGAATAGATAAAACCTGAGCTCTAGCTCGATCCACAGACGGACTCTAGGATGTTATAATAAAAGGTTTCCCTTCAATGAGTATAAGGTCAGCTTCTAGAATATGTTGTCTTTCATTGCTACGCGAGAATTTAAAATAGAACATTTCATTATCAAAATGAACACTCAATCCCCCTCTAGGTTTCCAAACTTGATTACATCTAGCATTAACAAGGTGATAGGAAGGATTGAACTCGAGGAAAAAACCAACTAAAAATCCTTCCAATAAAGAACACTAGCCTCTATAACTTCCGACGGAGGAATCATTGCACCATCAATCTCGACATTATCAAACGAGCGCGGAATGTGCACACCTGCATTACTCGGCATTTTGGAGAACAATGACGACCAAGAAGGGGCAGCCTTTGGCCCAGATGGATCCACAGGTATTACATGAATCACAAAAGGCACAGAACCACTAATAGGAGAGCATGCAAGGGAAGATTTGGGTTTGACGTTAACATAAAAACCATGTTTGCAAGATCGCTCAATGCCACTGTCAGCAAAAAAAGGCCGAACGACCTCACACATAGAATCACGGATGTTACTGCCACTATCGGCAGAAGCCACAGACCCAATTCCATAGGCATTTTGCACATTGTCGACATTACCAATATTATTTTTATCTTCCAAACCCACCACAGTTTGCAGCCAAGATGAATTACCAACAGAAGCTAGGATAGGCATTAAGGAATGCTCACCAAAAACAGGAGGAGAGACAGTCATTTGCGTTGCAGTACCACTAGGCAAGTCCAGATCAGCCAGAAGTGTCGCAAGAGGGTTGCCACGAATTGAGAGTTGTAGGGAATCGTCTGTAACAGCCGAAGCAGGAAAAGTAGGAGCAGACTCAGAAGGACCCAGAAACAGCGGAGCTACCGAATCACTGACGACACGAGAAGATGAACCAAACAACGCTCCAGATCTAGTGACAAAGGCTAACTTGAAAGTGCCATTAAATTGACGAAGATGAATAAATTTATTTATATTAGTTTAATAGATAATTAAATAGAGTGAATGATATTGAATGGAATTATGTGGTTATTAAATTATATTCCATAGTATGAAGTGTAATCAGTTGTAAATTAAATTGAAGTATAATTTTAACAAACATAAAAGAGAAAATAAAATAAAATTTGGATTGGACTAAAACTTTAAACTCAGCCCAACCATTATTATCTAACCCAAGTCCCACACCCTTATTCTCAATCGCATATACCGAGCTTCGTTAGTTTTCGTCATGCTTTAAAATCAAAAAACGAAATTCAAATCGGAAATAAATAAAAATAAGCGAGTAATTATTAGGGATTTAAACCTGAGGCTAGCGACCCCGGCATGAATGGGCAGAGGCTGATGCGAGAGGGTGGAGATGGAGCATGGTCGATGATGAGTGGATGCAGGCCGACATTGTGGGTTTTGAGCGTGCGTGTTTTAGGACTAAGGCAAAGTCGCAAGCTACTAATGGTTGGAGGAAGAGGAATAGGCACGTGAGCCGGGGCATTGGCAGTTGGTACTTGTGATGTGGCAAACGATGTTTGGAGGGCTACAGCTTGATGCGCGTACGTTCTAGGGCTTAGCAAAGAACATGCCAGTGGCTACTAGTGGCGGATTACTTCACATCGCAAAGTAAGTTATTTTTAACTCACACTTCTATATCTATCAATATGAATTCCTTTTTCATTCCTTGACATGGTTGATTATGTTATTATACTTGGGTGTTAATAATTGAATTGAATGACAAATGGTTGCATAATTATGTTTGATTGATTGTTTGGTGATACATAGATTGTTATGTGATTGAAAGAGGTTAATTTGAAAACGGAACCTTGTTCGATTGCAAATTAAATTCTATAAACTTATATAGAAGTACATACATTGTTTGTGTGATTCGAATTATCAAAAAACAATTCGGGTCGCTAAGTAATTCCATATTATGGAATTATATTTTATGGAGCGATGTTAGCTCTAAAAGTTGCAAATTTTAATGGGTTTATTGTTTGAATTGTTTGAATGCTTTAAAAGATTTCAAGACGAGATTTTATCTAATTTTTATCCTTATTGGAATTTAGTTAATAGAATATAGTTAAATTATATTATATTATTAACTAATTTCTTATATATAAATTTTTTTTAAAGCTTTTAAAGATGAGTGATGTTATCCCGCCTTTTGGCAAGGCCGTGATATCATCGACTTGGCTAGGAACAGATGGTTATCAACCTTATGAATCGATTATATACAATACCTTGGACGATGTTTAGGCATATCTGGATCGGGTCCCAATTGAGGTGCAATCAATAGCCCCGTGAAGTTACATTTCAAATTTCAAGATGATCGAAGTTCATACGCTCGAATTATGGACAAAGCAAAGATTTATATGGATCGATCAAGAACGATCCATAAAACAGCTCAAATCAACGAAGATCGATCGATACCTCAAAATTCACAAGGCCAATTCACTTGAAACTTTCAGAGCATTAGTATATTGAAGAGTGAAGCCCATAAAAACGATCCAAGGTCAAAACCTTTAGGTTTAAAGAATGTTGATCATTTTATAAGGATCCTTCATAATGATCGGTGTAGCTCAGTGAACATTCTAAATGTGACAATGGTTGATCCATATCTCACAATCTACAACTCAGAATGACTTCATATTTTAGGAGTAAGTTCAAGAGGCATGTAGGACCCTCCAAAAATGATCGCACATCATTTGGAGACCAAAGATAACGATCGGCATAACTATAGTCAATCGTTCAAAAAAATCGAGTTAGGGTCAGCCATCGTTATGGTAGGCCCATACAGACCTAGAGAGCCTTCTACCGAAATCTTAGCGAAATATCTCATCATCTCACCCTATAAATACAGCCTGTTGGTTCATTTTCAGGATCTTTACGCTACTTGTTACTCTAGACTCCATTGTAATCGAGTGTTAGCTTTGTTTTATTATTGTAATCAGATTCACAAGAGAGTAATAAAGGACAATCTTCAAAGTGGATGTAGGGTTACAACGCCGAACCACTATAAATTTCTGTATCTCTGATTATAGCTTATTATCTGTTGCTTGCTAATTCATCTACTCAGTTTAATATTGCTTTTCTTCATTTACTTAGCTACAAAAGCTATTCTTGGGTGTTTGTAACCATTTTTGGTGCTTTCACTGAGAACCTTGATTGTTAGCTTATTAGGATCCCTTTGTTGCTACTGGATTAGATAAATCCCCCAGAGGAAATCTGTAGTTATCTTTAAGAAGTTTGCTAGTTCAACTCGGATTTGCCAAAACCTAAGCAAAGCTATCAATAATGGTGAGGAATACCAGATCTACTTCTCAGAACATGGAAAGAAATGAAAACGCTACTATCCAACAAGTAGGCTCGAGAAGTCAACCAATGGATGTGAATGCTGAACTAGTTGAAGTCCAGAATCCAACTGATTCTATTACTAGAGCTAAATTCCATAATCTAATGAGAGAGCAAATGAATAGACGTCGAGAGTTAAATCAGAAGATCCAGGCTAATATCAACCTAATGAACCAACTCACTCAGCAACATATAGGAAAAGCTAGGAGGGACCCTACTCCTTACTCGGCATCGGAGAGCTCCAGTTCATCAAATGGGTATCACAGGCATAGGCATCGCAGAACAGACGGATATCATGCAGAAACTTCAAGGCGTTAGCAGGCAGACCATCGTGGTCTGCTAGGAATGACCAGTGTTGATCCCTCCACCAAAGATGGGAACTTACCCATGCATGCTGGGATTCAAACTAGAGCTGCTATGGCTGATTTAGATGATGGAGTTCGATTAAATGTTGACCAAATGCTTCCCCGGAATGATCATGAAGTGAATTTACGAGATATACATCCAGAAGATGTTAAACCAAGAAGGCATGGAACGACTTGTAGACATCGACTGGACCATTCACGTGAGGTAGAACACGACCGCCGCTTGGCACTGACTATCCAAATGTCGAACTTGTCGACTATGGTTAGACAACTAGTGAGAGAAAGCCAAAGCTTGACCAATGATGACTGAGGAATCTCAAGAAGCCATACCCCATTTACTGACAATGTTCTTCATGTAGAATATCCAAGGAGGTACAACATGTCGTCAATGCCTGCCTATAAGCGAAAATCCGACCCCAGGCAGCACATCATGAGATATAAATGGTTGATGAATTCCGCACGAGCAGATGATGCAACAAAGTGTAGATGTTTTCTCATAACTCTCTCTAGAATAGCGACAATGTGGTTCACAAGGTTACCTCGCGATCAATTTCTAGATTCGATGATTTGGCAACAAAGTTTGTGGAGCAGTTCCAAATGCACATAACTCGTCCCAAAGATGTAATGTCCCTGTCCAGCGTGATTCAGGATCCAGGAGAATCATTAAAAGATTATTTAGAGAGATTTTATATAGCTATTACAGAGATCAGAAATCTAAATGACCGTGCGATATTGATTGTCGTAATAAGAGGGATAAATCCAGAATCTGACTTCGACGATTGGTTAACTGGCAAGCCGCCCACAACATTGAAACGCTTTTATGCAAAGGCAGCTCAGTATTTGAGAAAGGAGGAAGCCAGATCCTTCAAGAAGAAGAATGTTTCAGGACCAAGTGGAGAGGGAGTACAGTGTAATATTGCAGTAAAGTAGTCTGATGAAAGCTCTGGAAAAGTTCAAGTTAATGTCTAGAATAAACCGAATCAACAAAAGAAAGGCGGAGATAAGAGCCGAGAATGAAAGAGGGATTTTGAAAGAGGAAAGCTTAGGTTTCTGATGTACAACACTTACATGCCACTGAATACGTTCCTAGAGAATGTCTATTTGTCTACCTGTAATACTATGCAGTACAGGAAACTGCCTCCAAAAGAGTCGATAAAGAAGCAGAAACAAACCGAGAAATGTTGTTAGTTTCACGAATGTTATAGGCATAACACCAATGAATGCCGGCATCTCCAGGATATTATTGAAAAGCTGATTCGAGAAAGGAAGCTACGACAGTTTGTAAAAAACCCGTAGGATGGCGGGCAGGGTACATCCGACCCACACTGAGGACAAGTATCGCACAGGGCTAAGGAACCTACGCGGGCCAGTGGAAGATTGGTGATCAATACAATAGTTGGAGGACCGCATCCGGTTGATAAAAGTTGGCATGAGATGGAGTGCTATGCTAGCACGATTAAGCATGTGGATTTTGAATGCTATTCAAACACGGAGGATGGAGCTTCGGCGAAACAGTGACGTACAATGGCAGATGATACCATGTTTAGGAATAGAGATGCAGACAAGGTGGAGGCTCCGACGATCGACCTAATGGTCATTTTGGCCACGATCGGCCTCGCTTTCATGAGAAGGATATTGGTTAACCGTGGAAGTCCTACAAACATAATTTTTCAAGAAAACTTATGATCAGATGAGGATGGAAGCAAAGGACTTAAAGCCGTCTAAAGCCTGCATACACAGTTTTAATGCTATTGCAAATGAAGCCGTTGGTTAAGTTGAATTACCAATAGAGTTGGGAGAAGGTGACCGTAGAAGAGTGCGGATCTTTCCATTTGTTGTTTTGGATGTTGACTCTCCTTATAATATTTGTCTAGGCCGACCGTCCCTAGTTGAATTCTGGGCAGTCCTTGCCCCATGTTGTTTGACTTTGAAATTTCCAGCAGATAATGGTGTTGGAGTTGTTTACGTTGATCAGGTGGTTGGATGTGCCTGTTATGTAGCTGAGTTGAGGGAAGCTTAATGCAAAGAGAAAGGTAAGAGTGTGGACAAGACTGTCTGCATCCAAGCTACCGAAGATTGAAAACCAGCGCCTGAGCCTTGGCTCGGGTGCCACAGTCAGTTCTACGGAGATATAGATCTGAGAGATGGTAAGGAGGAGCCCAATGAGACCAAGGCTGCACCGGTTGAGCCGACGATTGACATAACAGTCAGCCACGACGACCCATCACGGGTCCTAAAGATCAGATCCTAGATCAGCCTCTCGATGATGAAAGAACTTACTAGATTTCTCCGAGCGAATCTTGATGTGTTCGCTTGGACTCACTCTGACATGTGTGGAATCTCGCCTACCATTGTGAGCCATGCATGAATATCGACCTGAGGCATATCCCGGTGAAACAAAAAGATGTGGCGTGGATCCAAAGAGATCTGCCGCTCTCAAAGAGGAGGTGGATAGACTCAAAGACAATGGGTTTATCCACAACACCCTCTACCCTTAGTGGGATCTAATCCTGTGCTTGTGAAAAAGGCGAACGGGAAGTGGAGAACATGTATTGATTGTTCATACTTGAACAAGGCATGTCTAAAACAAAGTTTCCCCTTTTGAGGATCAATCAGCTGCTAGACTCAACCACGTGACACTAATTGCTATCTTTCATGGATGCATACTTAGGCTATAACCAAATCCCGATGCACATTCCCGATCAAGAACACGCCAGTTTCATTACCGATGTTGGATTATATTGCTATTTGGTGATGTTGTTTGGACTGAAGAATACATAGGTGACTTACCAACACTTAGTTAATAGGTGGTTTAAAGATTAGATTGAAAAAATGATGGAAGTATTTATTGATTATATGCTTATGAAGTCATGACGATTAAGCGACCACATTAGAGACTTGGCAGAAATGTTCAGCATCCTCCGACATTACAAGATGAAAATTAATCCATTGAAGTGTTCTTTTGGGGTAGCATCAGGGAAGTTCTTGGGTTTTATTGTTAACGCCCATGGACTCAAAGATAATCCCAAAATTATTCAGGCTATTCACGATATCCAAGCGCCAAAGAGTATCAAACAAGTGCAAAGTCTGAATGGGAATGTTGGTGCCTTAAGCCGATTCATTTTCAGAGCTACCGACAAATGCATTCCTTTCTTTGACTTTATTAGGAAAGGGAAAAGAAACTTCGAATGGACACAGGATTGTAAAGACGCATTTCAAGCTTTCATGAATCATTTGGATAGACCCTCCGTCTTGTCAAAGCTGCTAGATCAAGGATTTTATACATCTATTTGGTTATGTCGGTACATGCTATTAGTGCCGCATTACTTCGTGAGGAGAATCGAATTCAGAAACCGGTTTATTAGGTTAGAAAGCGATTGACAGTTTCTGAAAGGAACTATCCGAAAATAGAAAAACTGGCATACTACTAGCTAATTGCACCACGAAAGCTCCGCCTATACTTCCAAGCTCACCGATCAATGTTTACGCCGACCAGCCGTTACGACAGGTCCTGCAGCGACCTGAGACATCTAGAAGATTATTACAGTGGAATATTGAGCTTAGCCAATTTGATATCACTTATCTCCTTCAGAGTTCTATCTAGTGTCAGGCACTGGCAGATTTTATAGCAGAATTCATTGCGAAGGATGATTCCCAGAAGAAAAGTGAACTACCATACAGTGGAAATTGTATACTGATGGAGCATCCAATGATCATTGTTTTGGAGCTGGATTTGTGCTTGTAATTCCTGAAGATCGGTCGATCTATTATGCTTTAAAGCTTAATTTCCCAGCGACAAATAATGAAGCTAAGTACGAGGCTCTAATTGCTGGACTTAAACTCACTAGAGAACTGGGAATAAAGTCTCTCGAAATATTTTGCAATTCACAGTTGGTAGTATACCAAGTCAAGGGAGATTATAAAGCTAAAGGACAACGGCTTGCTCCATGTCTAGCCCAAGGCCAAGAGTTATTGACTGAATTTGAGTACTACGACATTTCGCATATTCCAGGAATCGAAATTGAGAGGCTGATTCATTAGCAAAGTTTGCTAGCATCGATGATACATAATAGATGGGCTTGGTTCTAGTCAAGGTACTAAATGCCCCGAGTATAAATCTGATGGAAATTGACCAAGTACTAGAGAAGGAGTCCGAGAAGGAATCGTGGATGACTCCGTTTAAAGATTATTTGCTACAAGGATTTCTTCTCGAATGATGGAATGAAAAGCGACAAATCCTTCGCAAAGCTTCACGATATATTATGTAAGAAGGAGTTATGTACATGAAAGGTTTCTCCATTCTCCTTCTTCAGTGTATCGCTCATGATGAAATTAAACGAGTCCTAAAGGAAGTTCATGAGAGGAATATGGCGATCATACTGAGGGGCAAACCCTAGTAAGAAAAATACCCCATTATAGGTATTGCTGGCCGACAATTAATCGAGATGTTGCAGATTATATAAGGCGATGCGACAAGTGCCAGATATATGCAAAAAAATTAAGATCTTCGTTGACCGAAATTACACAAATGGTCAGCCCATGGCCGTTTGCCATCTGAGGCATAGATATTATCGGTTCCTTACCGATCTCTAAAGGTGGTGCAAAGTATGCTATTATCGCAGTTGATTACTTCACTAAATGGGTCGAAGCGGAACCTTTAGCCACGATCATAACTAAGAAAGTAATCAATTTCATTGCCCGGAACATCATCTATCGCTTTGGTCTTCCACGAACTATTGTAACAAACAATGGCACTCAATTCGATAGTGCCGATTTCAAAGACTTCTGCCATCGGCATCGTATTTAAAAAAGATTTGTGGTAGTTGCCCACCTTCAAGTGAATAGACAAGTTGAAGCTGTGAACAAAGTCATAAAGTCCATTCTGAAGAAGCGTTTGGAAAAGGCTAGAGGCAAGTGGGTGGATGAACTCCCGACGACATTATGGTCATATACGACCACCCACAAGTCTGCGACTAACCATAATCCATTTGTACTCGCTTACAGTTCCGAGGCTGTTATTCCTGTTGAGCTCGAAGTTCCTTCTCATCGAGTAACTTATTACGATCCCATAACAAACAAAGATCTCCTTTTGGAATCTCTAGACTTTATAGATAATAAATGTGAGGAAGCTGATTTGAGGGCAGTTGCACACCAATACCGAGTCGCCCGACACTACAATACTAAAGTCCGACCTAGACTCTTTGAAATCAACGATCTCGTCTTAAAACGGGTTTTTCCTACCCCGTCACATATGAATCCAACTTAGGAAGGGCCATATGTCATCGAGCAGAGGCTTGGACAGGGAACCTTCAAGCTAGTGACTATTGATGGCATCACACTCCCAAGGGCGTGGAATAGCGAGCGCTTGCGACGCTATTTCACTTAGTTTATTTCCTTTTCATTCAACTACATTTAGTTTTATAATTTTCTTTAGCATTTGTTTTTCCAAATATGTAATCAGAAAAATTATGTCACTACTTTTTATTCAGCAATAAAACTTTGAATTTTCTATCATATCTGTGACCTGCCATTGCAGTACATGTTAGTTGTGATATACGACCAACTGAATCTCACCATTCGATGGGACCGACATAACTATGAAGTGATTTAGATTCGCCCGGTCACTTATTAAATCAAACCCCATACTGGAGAACATAACGACTAACTAAAGAAAACTGAATTCGATAGTTTTCCAAATAACTCACGTCCCCAGAGTGCGGATATGAGTAAAAATGCTAAATATGTGTGATTGACCACCTATGGAATGACTCTCATGCTCAGAGTATGGATAAGTATAAATGAAATAAAAGGGTGTGACCCGACCACTCACTATTCCATAAACTCTGGCCTGAAAATGACAGGAGGAGTGTGAACTCGCTAAGGATGGAGTTCAACCATCCACTACTTAACTCCCCTAACCTAATATGACACGAGGCCACGACCTCAGGGAGGCCTGCGAATGGATAAATCAGATGGATATCCGATCCAACAAGCAACGAATCACAAATATGTTAAATGGAAAATGTGATAACTCGATCATTTAGATAAGTGTATATGTGAATTCTACACAAAAATAAAAGAATTCTTATTCACACTAAACTTGCTATACACAATATAAGTTTATCCAAAATGAGAAATAAAAGTGGGGTTCGTACTCAAACAAACATGACCAACGAAAAGAAAAAGTAGCCATCCAAGCAATTTACGCATCACACCAACCTAAAGATTATTTCTTGGACTTCTTATCTTTCCTTTTTTTTCTTAGGGGTGGCTCCTTCTGAACTGCTACTCGATCCTCTCTTCAACCCTTTTCCACCTCATCTTCTCTTCGAAGAAACATCTTCAGTTATGTGGAACGAGGTGGCATCATCTTTAGAAGCAGGAGGGATCAAGACACTCTCAGCACCAGAAGTAGGGAGGACCTCATCTCGGGGAACTGTCTCGCCAGGAGGGATCATCTGGAGCGGGATAGGAATCGGCTCACTGAAATCCAAATCAACGGGCTTAATTTTTACCTTCTTTTTTAACAATTCTTCCTTCTCAACACACTCTTTCGTGCTAAGCTCATCAATAGAATTGGAAGAGCCCGTGATTATAACATCCTCATTAAAGGGAATTTTAGGGTGTGGGTCGCTTCCTTCCTTGAATAATACCTTCATGAATTGATCATCAATAACAAAGTTTTCTTCTTAAGTACCCTAAGCAGCGGTCGAAGTTGTAACTTTAATGGATTCTATCGCGGCCGGTTGTGATCTCAACTGAGGCTCTGGCAAGGGAAGAGGAACGACGCCTTACAGATTTAAAGCTGAGGAAAACTAGGTGAAAATATTAGAAGTATCAACTGATAACACTCCAACTTTTTGAAAGACGAAAAATGTCGATGAAATACCTTCCTTGGTGTGGCTCCCAAGTTGAGCCAAAATATCCTTAGAACCGCGTTCTGGGATTTAAGAAAGTCGAGGCTTGTTCGGATCATACCCGGGGATGGTTGAAGAATCTGCTGTGGAGCTAGGGATAATCTATGGTGCTAGGGGCAATTCAGTTGTAACGTCGGGTTATGCCAACCCGGATCCTTCACCCACTTCATGTGAAGAAGCAACAACAGATTCTTTCTGAAGTGTAAGCTAGATATCATGTAATGTTTTGGGTTCATCGCCCAATAGCATTTCACTTTCAAGCCTAGACAGGTTGATTTCCTCAGTATTAAGAAGTTTCTTTTCTTCTTCAACAAGAATTTACCGCACGCCCCAGAGCTGGTAGGGATAACCGTCGTCAAGCCATGTTAAATTTCTATGCTTGAGAAATATTAGTGTTGTAAAGAATAAGAAGTGGCTCGAGCTCATTCATTATCTCCTCCCTAACTTTATCCTTGGTAGCTTTCTATTCACGCTGAATAAGTGCATTGTTTAACGATGGTTTTTCTATGAATTAGAAAATCGCTGATAAATTTAAATTAAAAATTACCGCAAGCGTACAATGTAAAATTCTAGTATGTGGCAAGTACGGGTTGATCCGTAGGGAATTGTATTGATATAAAATTCTATTCAATCAAATTAATCAAGAGTTTGAAATTTTTTTCAGCTAAAAATGTAGAAAAACTAGGAAAAGAAAATCGATAAAAATATGAGAGTTTGAAGGCAATTTAGAGGCAAATCCCTTCTCATGATCACATAAATCAACATATATGAAATTATGATCTCTCTTTTCGTCATTAGTGAATTTAATTGATGTGATTATCATCAGTATGGAATATTTGTGCTATTAATTAGCCCAATATAAACCATCAAACTATAACATACCCATTAAACCACTTCTTAATTCTCATGAAAATGACAACGAACTTGAAAATAAAATCTATTCTAAGCATGATCTATTAACTATTGATTAGAAATATAGACCATCAAATTTTGATTTTAATATTCACTTCATTACCATAATCATATGTAGATGAAGAGGTAATTTGTGTTTGTGTTTGTTTAAGCATAGCCTATTTGGTGTCAACAACATAGGCTATCAAATTCAAAGCTAAAACAACAAAGAGATCAAAAGTTATCAAAATGTTGAATCTACATGATTAAGAGAGCTTCATTACCCCTAAATTGAGGGGTTTAGCCTCTCATATTTGTTATCACTTCAACAAATGTAGATTGCAACATGAAACAAAAACTAGAAGAAAATGCTAGCTGATTAAAAAAGAGCTAATTAACATAAAATAAATGCTAATCCACTTGAATAAATAAAAAGATCTACATTACTAACATGAAAGGAAAAAAGCATGTAAATAAAAAAGAGAATGAATTAAAATTGCATAAAAAGAAAATTACATAAAAGAAAATGGCTAAGTAGTCATGAAAAATAGAAAGAGAGCTTATAATTAATTTTTGAGCCTAAAACTAAACAAAATAAAGACTAGGCTAAGGGCTTGATTAGATGAACATATGGGGTATTTATACAAGTCTAAAACCCAAATGCATATTTTTAGGGACTATCCAAAATACCCCTCTAGGAATTGTGGCCACCAAGGTATAATTAGCCTCTAATTAATCCATTATCAAGTATGCATGTAACTTTAACCTCCACTAACTTGTGCATTAGCTTCTAATTGTAGATTAAGGTAAGTGGGTAGGTGGGGTCCTCCATGATACATGAGTTTGAATTATTTCCATCTTCATTCCTTTGTTTCCTCTTGCGCATGCATATTTTCCATGAAGCCTTCATCATATTTCCATTCAAATTCCTACAAATAACATTAAAATATCCAAGTAAATTTTCTAAAATTAATATATGCAAAAAATGACCATTTTGCCCCTATATGAAGCTGAATAAATGAGGATTTGAAAATAATTTTAATTTTGGTTTAAACATGTTAAAACACCTTATATGCTCATTTATTTAAATAAAAATAAATTAAACATGGATGTAAAAATATGCACATTTACGTGCAAATTAAATACACACACACTTATCTTTTTATTCGTCCTCGAATAAAGAAAAACTAAGATAAATCCATTTTCATAGAAAACACGGTTGCA
The DNA here is from genome assembly GCA_030737815.1 of Allium fistulosum. NCBI lineage: Eukaryota > Viridiplantae > Streptophyta > Magnoliopsida > Asparagales > Amaryllidaceae > Allium > Allium fistulosum. Next base: position 996,575,498 of record CM060907.1, read on the forward strand.
TTGAGCGTATGCAATATGTCGTTAAACCTCTAGGTGTCCTAGTAGGATAAGTGTTGTCTCGTGAGGGTTTTCAACGGATACTACCCACAAAATCCAAACGCGAAATGAAAAATTCCTTCATGCAAGATTTATGTACAAGGCGATGAATGCAAGTTTTTGAAAATATTTACAAATGAAGAATTTACTTTTAAACTGACACGAATAAGTTACATATAAGTTTTGGTCATTATCTTGAAAATTTAAGTCATTTACTCATCAAAACTTCCAACAAAAATTAAGTTATCATCACAAATAGACTATAGTTTGGCTAGTTGTTTCGGTTGATTACATAGTGTAACTATGAAATGGATCCTTAGGCGATTATCAAAATTTTTAAAAGTGGTATTTTGAATTAAAAGTCAAATCAAAAAAGTGAAAATAATGCTTGGATTTCAATTGCTTACTCTCTCTATATTTGAAAATTTTGTTGATATTAAAAGTATTTACATATGCCTAACTCAGATAAACTAATGCTAGATATATCACCCATGCACCGCCTTTCAGGCTTATGTGAGGGGAATACAGAGCGTGGCGAGTGAACACACAAGTGTGTTCACCTATCGACTGTAAGCATTATTAATAAAAGATTTTTTTTTATATACACACCTAACTCAGATAAACTGAGGCCAGATATATCGATCATGCACTACCTCTCGGGCTTACATGAGAAGGGTACGGAGCATGGCGAGTGAACACACTTGCGTGTGAACGCCTGACTCTAGGTGTTTATGAATTATATACATATATACAATTTTTTTATTTTCTTAATATATATATATATATATATATATATTATGAAGAGAGAGCTTTACATTATCATCTTAGCATCATTTAACTTAGAAGATCAAAAATATTATATTCTTTACTTAAAATCCACCACTTTTTAAACAAAGATTTTCACTTAGGATATACTTCATAATTAGCACCCATGAATCTTCCCATATACTAGTTAAACCATTGTTACTTGTAATCAAACTTCATTTTTATTTTTGTTGAGACAAATAAGTTTTCAAAAACTCAATTTAATAACCAAAACCATATATTTATCCTATAGTGTTTTTTCAAAAGTAAATCAAAAGGCTAAGAAGAATTTTTTTTGTTTATGATACTTTTTTCTTTTCTTTTTAATTTTTGAGTTTTTTTAAAGTTTTGGAAAGAAAATGCAAAAGTAAACCATGAAAAATTAAAAAAATGAAGACGAGACTCCCCCCATACTTAATTTTGACTGTGTCCCCACAGTCAACCCAAGTGAAAGGAGAAAAATGAAATAAAAATAAAAATATGACCTATATTTACATTAAAATGAAAAGATTATTATCTATAAGACATCAGAAAATATGAATTACACAAATTATTTATCATTTGATCATTTTGTGTATAGAGTTCAAGTAAAGTCGAAATCGTTTCAATACTCTTTTCAAGATTTGAAGGTTGGTCATCATTTTGAAAACATGGCGCAAAATCCAAATTATTTGTACAATAGTTGTTATTAAAATATCCATAAGAATTTTGTGTGAAATTATACGGATTATATTGATTTTCACAACTATTGAAAAATCCATGTGAGTAGGGAAATTCAGACATTTTCAAAAGTTTTTTTTGGATTTTTTTATAAAGGAAAACTATTTACCAAAGGAAATTTATTTTTTTAAATAGGAAAATTGAATTTTTTCCTGCTTCTTTTTTTTTGATATGTTTTTTTTTTGTTTTTGAAAAGATTTTATATTTTTTTATTTCTGTTTTTCTAAAGAAAAACTAACTTAATTTTTTTTTGATTCTTGATTTTGATTTAAAAATTTCAAAAGAAAGGATTTAAAAACTAAGTTAAGGAATATTTACAATTTTTTTAGTTTTGGCTTCTGAATTTTTTTTATATGCATGAACTAACGCAACTAAATGAAAGCAAAGGCTTAATCACAAATTTTCTATCCTAAGTAACTCCTAACCCAAAATTGTATAATCACACTTTGTAATTCAAGAAGATAGTTCTCAGCCAGGTAACAGACAGGATTTATCGGTGCACCATGAATCACCGTAGCAATGCAGCCGAAGGTTTAAGTACCTTCAGAGAAACAACCACTATAATATTTACGAATCACCGTAATATTTATAAATGGTTATTGCTCGCCATAGCCCAGATACCAAGAAATTAAATTGTCGAAAGAGGACCACTTGTCAATATACAATTATGCCCTAGGTGAGCTCATGACACCCTTAAGTTCGATGTCTAATCGTTATTATTAGTCAAATTCTAAGACGAAATGCAAAACTGAAATTAAACGTGTATTAATAATGCAACTACGAATGAAATTTGTTTTTGTTTTTGAATTTTTGAAATATATATATATATGTATGTATGTATGTATGTATGTAAATGCAAGCAACCAATAATGCAACTGAAATAAAACTGAAGATGAGAGCACGATACCAGAGTGTGCAGAATTATTAGCAAAATTTTTAGCAGCGATTTTTTTATATAAGCAAGCAAAGCAGAGTGAACTAGCAAGCGCTTCTTCCTTTTAAAATTTTGCTTTTGCAACCTGAAACTAAAAACAAGATATATACAGAACATTTTTTTATATCTTTTTATATGTCAAAGAAGAAAGTAAACAACGAAAAATCAAAACAACTGAAATCAATTGTAGCCAAACAAAAAAATTGAAAGAAAAACTTGTATGTTATTTTTTTTCTTGGTTTGTTTGTTTTTTTATCACACTCAAAATCAAATTCAAAATTCAAAACCAAAATCACGTTAGCTAACACATTCATTTACCCACAAGGCCCAACAATCAAATACCAACAAAGCCCAAAAATCCCCTTAATTCAAAAATCTTGTTCCCAAAGTTCATAAATCAAAATCAAAATCTCTATCGGAATCATGTTCCCAAAATTCCCAAAGCCAAAAATCCTCTTAATTAAAATTCACAAAATTAAATTGTTTCAAGCGCGGGTTTGAGGGTTTTCGAGTTCGAGTTATTGGGTAATTGTCGCGATTGTAGTGGATGAGGATGGTCGTGGTATAGAGGTGAGGTTGAGTGGTATGGGGTCTCGGATTGCAGGCGTCGATTTTAGGCAGTGAATTGGTCACGGTGGTTGGAGGTGATAAAATGGATTCGCGGTGGTTTGAAGGGATACAAGATATGGAGTAGAGTAGAAGCTTGTTCGAGGAGGTTGCTTTTGGGTGTTGGCAGCAGTCTTGTTTGATGGATGATGTACGAATGTGTGTTTGGTGATGGAACTGCCATGGAGATTGGTAGAGGGAAGTGCAGTAGCGATTCAGTGTTGTGTTGCAGCAGTTATGAGGTAAGGTGGTATGCACAGAAATGCACTGTGACAGTGTATGGTTGTGTATGGGTTGGGAATGGGTGTGTAATGGTTTTGTATTGATGTGATCTGATGTAGTAGCTTGAAGAAGGTATGTGCCCTGTCTTTTGGTGGAAATGGCAAGTTTGGTGTTGATGTGGATGTATGGAGGCAACAATGTATATGGTCACAACAGAGCAAAAAGTTGAGGAGGAGGTGGAACTGTTTGTGCAAGTATATGTGCACGGTTTTGGTTGATTTTATATGCAGTGAATATATGAGCAAGGAAGAAGACAGTGGAAGTTTAAGTGCCAAAAAAACTTATTTGTTGAAGTGATGATTATGAGGAAGGCAGTGACTCAGTTTGTAATGGATATGATTGGTGGATATGGCAGTTGGTTATAACAAGATGGTGTGGCAATAGTAGTGGTGAAGAGGTAGTGTTATGGTGGCAAGTTGAGGTAGATGGTTGAACTGAAATGATGCAGGGGTGTAAAACAGTGATGTTTGGTCAGTGCAGTAGTATGAGGTGGTTTGATGAGCAGTTAGGTGAATGTCAGTGAGCAGTTAGGTACAACAGTATGGAAGTTTTGATGGAATGAAGTAGGTTTGTTTGTTATGATGGTAGTGAAGTAGACAGAGGGGAAGGCAGGTGGTTGCTATGGGTGTTGTAGTGTTGTTTGCGGGGATGTGATGAATAGTGGGGTCAAGGCAGTTGTTCGAAGAAACGTGGGAGGAAAATGGTGTTGAATGTGACTGTTTGTTCAAATAGTGAACCAATGTAGTAGGTAGGGGACAGTTCAAGAAGAGGATTGTATGAAGTTGCTATGGTTTTGGTGTTAGTGCAAACAGTATAGAAGTGTGGGTATGTACTGTTGTGGGTGGTCAGGGGAGCCGTTTGATGGTTGGGGTGATTGTTGAATGATGGAGAATGTGTTTGTGGACAGAGTAAGGAGGAAATGTGTGTGCAACTGTGCAGAGTATTGGTGAAATGTTGTGGGTAGATATGCGATGTTTTACTGGAGAAGGAAGCGGTTTTGTCAGGCAGCAGGGAGATGATGTGGGTAAATGAAATCGCTGTAGCAGGTTGTTACAAGGGGATGTAGATAGTGTGTTGATATCAGCAATATGAAATGTGGTCAGTGGGGAGTGGTGTGCAGGGTATATGTGAAGTGCACAGTGGTGTTGTAAAGCCCAGCGAACAGTGTTGTAAATCAGGCAATTTTTGAAATTGTAATTGAAAACTGAAAATGCAAATAGAAAAGTGTAAATGTAATTGAAAGTGAAATGTAATAAAAAAAGTTTCTTTTTCAAATGAAATTGTGTGTGTGTATTTAAATAGAAATGCAAATGCAACTCAAATAGAACAACAACAATCACACACTCAAAATGAGAACAAAAATCACACAAACACACAACACAATATTTTTTTTTTAAAATGCAATTAACACATAAAAATCAAACGAAAAATAATTCGAAGAATAGATAATTAAAATCAAATAAATTCCTTAGCAATGGCGCAAAAAATCTATTTATCGACGGTTTTTCTATGAGTTAGATATCGCCGATAAATTTAAATTAAAAATTACTACAAGCGCACGGCGTACAATTCTAGTACGTGGCGAGTACGGGTTGATCCGCAGGGAGCTGTATTGATTTAAAATTCTATTCAATCCAATTAACCAAGAGCTTGAAATTGTTTTAAGCTAAAAATGTAGAAAAACTAGCAAAAGAAAATGGATAAAAATATGAGAGTTTGAAGGCAATTTAGAGGCAAATCTCTTCTCATGATCACATAAATCAACATATATGAAATCTTGATCTCTCTTTTGGTCATTAGTGAATTTAATTGATGTGTTTATTATAAGTATGGAATATTTGTGCTATTAATTAGCCTAATTCAAACCATCAAACTATAATACACCCATTAAACCACTTCTTAATGACAATGAACTTGAAAATAAAATCTATTTTAAGCATGATCTATTAACTATTTATTAGAAATATAAACCATCAAATTTTAATTTTAATATTCACTTCATTACCATAATCATTTGTAGATGAAGAGGTAATTTGTGTTTGTTTAAGCATAGCCTATTTGGTGTCAACAACATAGGCTATCAAATTTAAAGCTAAAACAACAAAATTTTACCCATTCAAAAATTGTCATTAAGCACAAAAGGAGATCACAAGTTATCAAAATGTTGAATCTACAAGATTAAGTGAGCTTCATTACCCATAAATTGAAGGGGTTTAACTTCTTGTATTTGTTATCACTTCAATAAATGTAGATTGCAACATGAAATAAAAACAAGAAGAAATGCAAGCTAATTAAAAAAAGATCTAATTAACGTAAAATAAAAGCTAATCTACTTAAATAAATAGAAATATCTACACTGCTAATATGAAAGGAAAAATCATGTAAATAAAAAAGAGAATGAATTAAAATTGCATAAAAAGAAAATTACATAAAATAAAATGGTTAAGTAGCCATGAAAGAAAGAAAGAGAGTTTATAATTTATTTTTGAGCCTAAAACTAAACTAACTAAACAGGAGCTAAGGGCTTGATTACATGAACATATGGGGTATTTATATAAGTCTATAACCCTAATGTAAATTTTTAGGGACTACCCAAAATGCCCCTCTAGGAAGTGTGACCACCAAGTTATCATTAGCCTCTAATTAATCCATCATCAAGTATACATGTAACTTTAACCTCCAATAACTTGTGCATTAGCTTCTAGTTGTAGATTAAGGTAAGTGGGTAGGTGGGGTACTCCATGATACATGAGTTTGAATTATTTCCATCTTCATTACTTTGTTTCCTCTTGTGCATGCATATTTTCCATGAAGCATTAATCATATTTCCATTAAAATTCCTACAAATAACATTAAAATATCCAAGTAAAATTTCTAAAATTAAGTTATACACAAAAATGACCATTTTCCCCCTATACGAAGATGAATAAATGACGATTTGAAAATAATTTGAATTTTGGTCTAAACATGTTAAAACACCCTATATTCTCATTTATTTAAATAAAAATAGATTAAATATGGATGTAAAAATATGCACATTTATGTGCACATCATGCATCAACATCTTTGGCCCTTTTGACGGCTATGTCTCTATCAAGTCTAATATTCACCAGCTCGTCACAAGCATTTTAAGCAATTTTCTAAGCATCATCTTTCTCCTTGTTTGCATACTCGAGCTTAACCTTAAGTTCCGCTATCTCCTTCAAGGCCGCAGATGCATTATTTCGAGTTGTATCCCTTTCGAGTGCTATTTCTTGATTTCAATGATGCAACACCTGGACTATATCAAGATAACTGGATTTCATCTCCTCCATGGATTTGACGGCAGCATTAGCTTTTCCCTCGAATTCTGCTAGGGAGGTCCTAGAAACCTCTAACTTGTTTGTCAAAGTATCGATAATTCTTTTATTTTCAGCTTCCTGGCATTTTAAATTTTCAATTTTCGCAACGCTCGAAAGATACTTTCGACATTATCTCTACTGCCTTCATCCATTCACGGTACCGCATGTGAATATTAGTGACGCAGTCAATAGTCATTTTCTGAACATGGTCTGGGACCCTCTTCAGATTTGGAGAGAAAAAGAAATCTTCAAAACATAGATCTGGAAACTCTTCTCTAAGTTGTGCCATGCGAGCAGCTGAATTGACCCTAGGATCTTCAGTAGCGGTTTCGACTTCGGTACTTTCCTTGTTGGCTCTTTGGGCAGCAACAAGTTCGCTATGGCGACGACGATCACTAGACTGCTGAGAGTGAGAAGGAACCAGAGGCTGTATAGGAATTGAAACGGGAGGGGGACCACGAGACTGATCGATTGATAGATCCCGGTGATCAGTTGGCTTATTGGAACCCTTTGGAGGATGTGATCTCGATCTTGATTGATGCTTATCTTGGGATGGCATATCCCTATCACCTTTATCTTGATGAACCAGTCCCGACCGGAGCAATAACTGGAATCATAATACTCTTGACTACCACCTTGACGGTAAGAGCTACAACGTGAACCTGAGGATTCGTGGTGTATATCCTGGAGGGAATCAAACATGTTCCTTTTCTTTGCCATCGTTTCTGCAAAGGAAAACAGAAGTCCATCAACTTTAAGCATTAAGAAGCACAAGTCGAGCATAATGCAATGTTGAGGGGTAAGTGTGTGCAAATGTCCTTGTGTTACCCTCCGACAAATCAGGTGCAAAAGGTTTGCTTATTGGAGTAACTTCTCCTCTAGAAGTTGCAATCTCAATGCTAGTTCTAGTGGGAGATTCCGACCCCTCGATACTCACGTCAGTAAAGTGGAAAGCGTCAAGGTCATGCGGTATTGGTAGTCCAGACAAAGAATCAAGTTGTAGACTTGAACGCTATGACAGTTGAGAAGAAGATTTTACTTATTTGATCACTAAAAAATATCGAATCGAAGTAACTAAAACTTCGAAAAAAATATATATAGATAGGGATAAACCCTATATATAACTAATATATATCCATAGATCCTTTACTTATATTTATTAATTGGAAGATTTGATCCAATTTTTTTTATTATGCTTCGTGACTCTATAACCCTTTTATTCAATTGAAAGATTCACCTTGAACAATCTTAGGAGCCATCGACAACTTGAGTTGATCAAGAAGATGACTTTTTGGAAATTTATAAACAAATGTTTTCTTTTTTCTCCTATCGAGAATCGAGGGCTGTTAGGTTTATGAGGATCTGACCTTGACTCCAAAACCAGATTCATCATCATTGCAACTGGGCACATCGCCTTTATCTTATTCGGCATCAATATCGGTGAATTCTTGGGCACCCATGGCTGGGGGCATGATGGGATCGATTCGATTGTCCCTTTGACTAATTGCAGCCCATGGTCTTATCCTTGCAGTCTGAGCGATAAGAAGATAATCAATGTTCTTGTCTTTAGGCGGTGCATTTTTGAGAGTTGTGACCGCCTCCTCCTAAAGATTACCGTTGGGCCGAGTGATGGTGCCTGTAAAAGGAATTACTTAGTTAGGAATAAGACCCGAGTATCGGTTTTCCATGCTAATATAAAGATAGAGGATAACACTTACGTCTTTCCACCTATTGTCGAGCGAAACCGGATAGACAGCGGATGAAGAACACTCGCTTTTAAAGGCGCTTAATTTGTTCCATGCACTAGTTAGAATCTGACACCTTTTTGCCAACTCAAGAAATGTAAACGGAAGACTCCCTGTGCGTCGCTTGAAAGAGAATATGAATCGAATGTCATCGATGGCTAGAGGATGATACAAGGAATCCATAAATACCATATAAGTACAATTGAGAATATCGTAGTCATTCGGATGAAGCTGCGCCGGAGCTATCCCTAAATAATGGAGAATTTCCCAGATGTATGAGTTAAATAGCAAGATGCATCCGACCCAGCACATCAACTTATTGCATGCCATATATACTTCTGGGGTCTATGAGCCCTATCATCCCGCGACGGAACCAACACATCATCAAAGGGAATTCCATGCCTTATGCAGATTTGGCGAAGAACATCTTTGTAACGACCCAGAATTTTGAACAAATTAAATTGAAAATATTTAATTAATTTTAAATATTTGAACGATAATTTAATTTGAATCCCCGATATAACTTTGAAATTTGCGATTAAACTTTAAAATTTAATCTATTGAATGCTGAATAAAAATTTGAACATTCAATTTAAAGTTGAAGAAAAATATTTCGAAAGCTTTTAAAATTCATATTGATAATACCGAAGATAATCGAACTTTCAGAATTGAAATTTAAACTGTTTTGTTCAGTTTCGAAATTATATTGTTCGAATCGATATTTAAAAGTAGCCGTCCGGGGAACAGTCTCGGAATTGGACGAAACGAGTTCCATTGGATCCGTAATATTTTATTATTACCGGATTTCAAATTTCGCATTTATCGGAGCTGTTATGTGAACGTACGACACGTAAACGCGTGGGAATTACGGAGTTGAAATTAAATTTAAATGCAATATATCCCTTTTTCTTTAATCCGACATTTTGTACAACCTGCCGCCTATTTGCCTCCTTCGTACTCATCCTCATCTAAAATCACGCCAGAAATCACGAAGGAGATCGTGCAAAGCAGGGTGCTCTCTTTAAACTTTATACATCTCGTTCCCATTATCTCGTTCAAAATCAAAGAACAATGGCCGATACTTCTACTCCATACTCTCGTTCAAAATGGTTCCGAGTTCAAAAAGAAAAGAAATCATGAGCCTCCTTTAGAAATTGTGAATCTTTCCTCCTCTCTGTTAAACAAATCGCGATGTGATGATAGAGCGAGGCAGTGGAGGGCGCAACAGTGTCGCTCGTCTCGAGTTCGACTGGGCAGAACGCTTGATTTTAGGGGCAGTGTCGCGATCGATTGGTGGCTCGAGTGGATCTCGATCATGGCGCGAGGCAGTCTCGAGGTGAAGGGGGGTCGCGTGAAGAAAATCTGGAGCGAGGCGCGCTCGCGCACGCGTGCGTGGGACTGGCCAAGGTCGGCGACGTGATGGAGTTGAGGCGCGACATCGAGTAGCTAGGGCTTGAATCGATTTCGTAGTAGGGTTCGCGTGATAGGTGATGGTCTCGACGCGATATCTGTTGGAGGCGAAGAAAGGTAATCGAATCCATTTTATTTAATATTCTGGTTTAGTATAGATTGGTAGATTATCAGAAAAAGAAAAATAATTACAGTATATACATTTACAATGAGGTAAAGACAATTTGTTTAGGATAAACAAAGATATATTGTTAGAACAATAAATATATATGTAAGTATGCTGCTGGAGAAATAGAAAATTATTTTAGTTTTGATAAAGTTTGGATTTTTGAAATGTTGAAGTTTATATAAAATTTGATTTCTATACCTATATAATTTATTTTGGAAATGAAGGAAAATATTTACATACATATTTATTTACTAGTATAATTTTAAAGTAAATTTTTGTTTAAAATTATTTTTTGGTTACTAAAGATTTTTTCATGGAAGATTTGTTTAATTAAATTATTTGTTTAAATTTATAAACGTTGATTTGCAAATGTATATATATTATACAATAAAGGAAAGTTATTTTGAAATTAAGATACTTAGTTAAACAAATTTATTTAAAAAGAAATTGGTTTAAAATAAAGTTATTAGATAATTAAAATTACCAAACATAAAGATAAAAATAAAATTTGTCATTCGATTATCTCGAATTTTAATAAGTTGTATAAATTATTTATACAAGGTATAAAGCAAGGAGAAAAAAATCGAGCCGAAAAAGAAAATGGGATTGCAAAATAAAAAGCTAAGGTGAGATCTTTCTCACTCAAATGAAAAGTGGATTTTTTTTGCAGTTATTGATTTGATTGCTATTGGATGTGATATTAGATATAGTAGGATATATCTATATATATATATATATAGCAATATATACATATTGGCATATGTATATATTGGATTGATTGATTTCCCGCCTCGTATAGCGGATGAGACCCTATTGCGCCGTTAGTAAGCGGATATTTTTATAAAACCCATATACCGTGATATTCCACCTCGAAGTGGAATTGGTATTGTGCTAACGTCTGTGGATGTAGGGAAACAGGTTGGAGGGATCCAACTGGATTCCTCACCAGTATTTATTTATTTACAGATATTGATGTATATTCTGTTATCATATGTTGATATATGATGTTTGTTGTTATGATTGACTAATTGATGCTGTTGCATCATCGGATTCAGTTTTGAAGTTTAAAAATAACATCTTTTACTTTAAAAGGGTTTTTAAAGTGATTTTTGAAAGTAGACGTTTTATTGGATTGTTGAATTGATTTATTTTAAATAAATAAACGTCTAAAATTTTAAAGTTATAAAAGTTAAGATTTTTGTGAAATAAAATCAAAGTGTGATTTTTGAAATAAAAGTTAAGAAATTTATGAAATGGGTTAAATTGGGATTTCTAGTATTATAAACGGTTTATTTAAAAGATGTACAAAAATGGATATTTATAAATTTGAAATATTGGAATTATAAGACAAGTTTCTATAAGTGTTAAAATGAAGTATAAATGGGATTTCATAAGTTAATGAAATCTGAATTTTTTAAATTTTGTGAAGTTTAAAAGAACGATTTCTTTTAAAATAAATGAACTATAAGTTATATTAACTTATAAGATGGACCTTTGGTATATACATTGAGTTATAAATTGAATGGGTCGTTAAAGAAGATTTATAAATTGAAGTTGTTAGAAAATAGAAATAGAATTTATAAACGTTGTTTTATAAACTCGAAATCAATTGGATTTGATAAATTAAATATAGAAGGTTGTTAAAGGAGATATATTCGCGATTTTGGATAGCGAATTATTCTTGAAATAAAATGTGTAGAAAATAGTGAAATGTGGTTAGTGAAGTATATTCACGATTTTGGACGGTGAATATATTTTTAAGTAAAATGGATATGGTTTTGGGAAAGTGATATTTAAGATGAAGTTAATTGTTTTAACGATGTTTTTAAAATGATTAAATATCGAAATCATAGATTTCAACATTCATTGTTGAAATAGACGTTTTCGAGAAGTAGAAGGAAATGGTGGACTATAACACTGTTGTTATAGTAAATGATTTCCGAAAGGAAATGTTTTTTTATGTAGTATTGGGATTTATATATCTATCTTAAAATCCGAATCCCTATACTAGTGATTTTGAGTCGTCGTAACGATGTTTTACGTAACATTCGTTTTGACTCAAATGATTTCCTTAAAGAATGAAATGTATACTTAGTATTGATTTAAGTATATCGAATATTTTCAAATGTCGAAAATAAATAGATTTGTGAATTACTTATTTTTAAATAAGTATGGAAATGCTTTTCCAATATGAAATGAACTGTTTTGAGATTTTATCTTCAAAGATAAAATGAAATGTGGAAATTGATTTGAAATTGTTTTCAAATGGTGAAGTGTGGAAATTTTATATCTAGTAAAGATATTTTTGGAAAATAAATAATTTGGAAAATTATTTGGAATCTGATGATGTCGCGCATCTTTATTGATAGTTAAATAACCGACTATCAATAATTACCTTGAATTGGTATTTGTTGTGAATTGGATGAATTTGAATGCCACACTTATTTTTAAATAAGCGCTCACTATTCGGGTTAGCCGGGAAAGGACCATGGGGTCGTATAACCCATTCCGAATATGTGATACGTCGTTATGAATTGCATTCGAAGACCGGTGTTGAAGACCGGATATTTTTGAAAACGGAAGGATTACCGTCGAGTTACTCTACATCGGCTGATCTCCGGTTTAGAGGTTTTATCACCCTTAATGACGGGAAGTCCGGACGTGATTAGAAAATTATCCGGATATGCAAGGGCTTCGTGAGAAGTGCCTTCGGTTCTGTTCGATCCCGGAACAGACTTGTATGGATTGTGTGTCTGACGCTACAATTTGAGATATAAAGCTGATTTCTTTCAAATACATATCTGTTGGTGGCGGAGAATTTATTCTCTTAGCTTAACACCCTTCTCTGAGACGTACGAGCTCAGAGGTTATGTAGTTGAAATTTATCAGCGATATACTCCCAATTTGGTAACGTGGCATACTGAGTGTTGCTGTGAAATGATCAGTGTTTGATCATTTGTGATATGATCATTTGTTTGATCTTATATCTTTGTGATCATAGGTTGATCATTTGTTTGACCCGAAGCATGGCTTTGTAGAAAGCGTAGCTTTGTGGACGAGACTTCGTCGAGCCTCACACCCCGGAAATGGTCAAAACAGGAAGGATGCGGCAAGGTTCTAGGGAGTAGCGCCCCTTAGTGTATGTCATTCCTTCTGGATAGAGGTGGTACCATGGTATGGAGCCCAGATACTTAACCTATGTGGTTGCTGCATTATTATTTATGTGGTTTGTTGGAAATCGGGGATCCTCGGGAAGATCGGTTACGATCGGGGGATGGCATACGCGTGTCAGTAGTTACCTATTTTTGCAGAGGTAACCCGGCCTTGTGTTGGCAGAGATCTAACCGTAATGTTAGGTTATTTCTCGGGTCGTCTATTCCAGGGACGTACCCATCGTGGATAGGAAGTTCCTTAGCCTGACCATTTGTTGGAAATCCAAACTCCAATACGAACCTTGTACGGTATTAGTTGTAGAACCTGCCATTTACGTACGGTGGTCACCACTGTTTAGATGGTAGCTATAGTAGGCATACGATACTGGTCGTATGTTGGCTAAGATTAATATTATACTTTCGAAATGTTTTCTACACTATGCACTAATAATAATATCCAAAAGAATTTGATTTTGCGTAGTAAGCATCTTTGACTATCATAAGAAGAAATCTCCTCCAATTCTGCGTTTTCATTGTGTGTGTGGCGGGAGGTCTTATGGTAGTTTCATTTTCCAAAAGCATTGCGAATTTGTTTTATTTTCTTTGTGAAAGAATAACTGTTTTACGATCTCACACCAGTCTTGCTATATTACAGCATGATAGGGGATTCTCGCTTCGCAGTTAGGTGGCGAACGGGAGACTCTTACCCCTACATGTCCCTGAGAGGGATGGGTTGGTTAGGCAGAGGCCGTGACAGTCGAGAGGCTGGCCGTAAAAGCAAGTTTGGGGTATCACTGTTAGCCACGGTGGGGCTGGGATGGTTGAAAAGCCTACCGGTTGTGACCGCCGACGGTAGTCCTTAACAGCGTGGTATCAGAGCATATGGTTAAGCGACAACCCGGCTCTGTTGGGTGTTACTCATTAGAGATAGAGTCAGCAATACTCTAGAATGAGTTTGAGTGTAATAATAGATATGAGCGCGTATTTGTTATTGAATATAAAAATTTGTTTTGTATTGTGTTGACTTATCGGTTGATTGTTTATGGATTCTGGTCGGTGCAGTCTAGCTAACTGTGTTGATAGGAGTTTCTAAACTCTAAACAAGATAAACTGACACAGTATTGTTTTAAATAGGGTAAATGAAATAATTTTGCCCAAAACTATTTTTGTATAGAAAAGAAATGTTTTTCTATGAAGTACTATAGTATATGGTTGCATGGTTGTTAGAGGTGATAATATTAATCTATTATCATTGAAATTAAATGAGAAATTGGAATTATAACTCCAAAGTTAAGAAATAAATCCACATACAAATGAAATTTAAGAATGTAAATTATAAATGTGAATTGTAATTTAAAACGGAATTCCAGAGAAGTTTTTGGAAATGTTTTGAAAGGAATTTGAAAATTTTGGAAATTTGGAAAGTTTAATTTCTTTTTGATTTGAAAATGAATTTCAAAGGTTTTGAAAAGTATTCTGAAGGAATGAAAAGCTCTAAACTCTTTTCGGTCGCTGGAAAATAATTCCGATGATGATCGCGACATCACCAGTGTTCATTTTCGGGTTTCCAAAAGAGGAATTGCTGCTAAATTGTTTTTAAATGGAGGTTGTTTGGAAAAATTTGGGTTTTGTTTTGGAAATTCATGGGATAAATTGAATTGTTTTCAAAAATGGTTTTGAAAATGTTATTAAGACTCTGGAATGCTATATAAAAATATTTATGAGAATAATAAATGAGTTGATAACTCATACAAATTGTTGTGAATTTAGATTGAATAAATTTAACTTAAGAAATTTTAAGTTGAATTAAAGTAAGTATAAGTGAATCCATAAAAATCCAAGTGATAATTTTTGAATATAAGTTATATAACTTATAAAATGAGAAAATAGAAGTGAAACGAATTGTTAAAAGTGGTTAAACAATTTTATTAAGCAAAAATGAAATGTGATTCTGATTAAGTGATGAAATTTGACCTTGGTAAAGTTAAATAAAATAGAGAATCTGAATTGGATTGATAAATGAATTAAGCTATTGAACTAATTGAATGTTGAATCAGTCTTATGTAAATGAATTAGTGAATGAGTTTCAGAATGAATAAATAAAAAATTGCAATTGTAAGTGCAAGAGAATAAAATTGAAATGTTAAAATTCATTTTGAATTTGTAAGAAAGTAAGACTGAATTTGAATTTGACTGTGAAGGATTAAACTAAAATTAGTAAGTGAGGCTAATTGAATGAAGATAAAACTGGAATTGAAACTAAATGTTGAAAATCAAATTTGATAAAGTGAATTAGAATTTGTAATGAATTAGTAACTGGAACTAATTTAAAATATTGGCAGTTGAATGAACAATAATTGATGAAATTCAATATTCAGATGATAAACTAAATCCAAATAGAATTGAAATTGTGAACTAAATTCAAATGAATGTGAAATGTAAAATTTAATGATAATGGATATAACTTCAACAGTGAAGTAAAAAAAGGTATAAGCAGTTTATATTGAAAATTTTGTAATTAAATTTGCAAAATAGTTTGAATATATGTAACTAGATATTATGGCTAGTAGGATATACAGGTATTACAAAGTAATTGGATTTGATTTTCAAAGATGAATTTGAATTGCTCGACAAAAAGGTATGTATTTTAAATTTCTATATGAGATTTGCTGATTTCTTCTCTAGCCGCTTGGCCTTTTCTTTTCTTTTTGAAATCTGAGAGTCCGTAGGGACGTTTTGTAGTCGTGCCGTATTAGCCGCGCAAAGGAGACGCTGGCGAAATTTTTCGAAAATTTCGAGTGTTAGAAAATTTTGAGGAAAATTTGAAAGTTTAAAATTCAATTTAAATTTAAATTTGAATTGTTAAAGAAACAATATTGTTTGAAAATTATGAAAGGGTTTAGAAAGCTAGTTGGATTGATAACGAATCTTTAGTAGAAAGATTTGTTTTGAAAAATTGATAAAACTATTAGATTGTGAAAGATAGTAGACGAGTTAAGGACCTTTTTCCCTAACTTGTAATTTCGAGGACGAAATTCTTTTAAGGGGGGAAGTCTGTAACGACCCAGAATTTTGAACAAATTAAATTGAAAATATTTAATTAATTTTAAATATTTGAACGATAATTTAATTTGAATCCCCGATATAACTTTGAAATTTGCGATTAAACTTTAAAATTTAATCTATTGAATGCTGAATAAAAATTTGAACATTCAATTTAAAGTTGAAGAAAAATATTTCGAAAGCTTTTAAAATTCATATTGATAATACCGAAGATAATCGAACTTTCAGAATTGAAATTTAAACTGTTTTGTTCAGTTTCGAAATTATATTGTTCGAATCGATATTTAAAAGTAGCCGTCCGGGGAACAGTCTCGGAATTGGACGAAACGAGTTCCATTGGATCCGTAATATTTTATTATTACCGGATTTCAAATTTCGCATTTATCGGAGCTGTTATGTGAACGTACGACACGTAAACGCGTGGGAATTACGGAGTTGAAATTAAATTTAAATGCAATATATCCCTTTTTCTTTAATCCGACATTTTGTACAACCTGCCGCCTATTTGCCTCCTTCGTACTCATCCTCATCTAAAATCACGCCAGAAATCACGAAGGAGATCGTGCAAAGCAGGGTGCTCTCTTTAAACTTTATACATCTCGTTCCCATTATCTCGTTCAAAATCAAAGAACAATGGCCGATACTTCTACTCCATACTCTCGTTCAAAATGGTGCCGAGTTCAAAAAGAAAAGAAATCATGAGCCTCCTTTAGAAATTGCGAATCTTTCCTCCTCTCTGTTAAACAAATCGCGATGTGATGATAGAGCGAGGCAGTGGAGGGCGCGACAGTGTCGCTCGTCTCGAGTTCGACTGGGCAGAACGCTCGATTTTAGGGGCAGTGTCGCGATCGATTGGTGGCTCGAGTGGATCTCGATCATGGCGCGAGGCAGTCTCGAGGTGAAGGGGGGTCGCGTGAAGAAAATCTGGAGCGAGGCGCGCTCGCGCACGCGTGCGTGGGACTGGCCGA
The DNA here is from genome assembly GCA_030737815.1 of Allium fistulosum. Taxonomy (NCBI): domain Eukaryota; kingdom Viridiplantae; phylum Streptophyta; class Magnoliopsida; order Asparagales; family Amaryllidaceae; genus Allium; species Allium fistulosum. The sequence continues at coordinate 996,592,728 of CM060907.1, forward strand.
GGTCGGCGACGTGATGGAGTTGAGGCGCGACATCGAGTAGCTAGGGCTTGAATCGATTTCGTAGTAGGGTTCGCGTGATAGGTGATGGTCTCGACACGATATCTGTTGGAGGCGAAGAAAGGTAATCGAATCCATTTTATTTAATATTCTGGTTTAGTATAGATTGGTAGATTATCAGAAAAAGAAAAATAATTACAGTATATACATTTACAATGAGGTAAAGACAATTTGTTTAGGATAAACAAAGATATATTGTTAGAACAATAAATATATATGTAAGTATGCTGCTGGAGAAATAGAAAATTATTTTAGTTTTGATAAAGTTTGGATTTTTGAAATGTTGAAGTTTATATAAAATTTGATTTCTATACCTATATAATTTATTTTGGAAATGAAGGAAAATATTTACATACATATTTATTTACTAGTATAATTTTAAAGTAAATTTTTGTTTAAAATTATTTTTTGGTTACTAAAGATTTTTTCATGGAAGATTTGTTTAATTAAATTATTTGTTTAAATTTATAAACGTTGATTTGCAAATGTATATATATTATACAATAAAGGAAAGTTATTTTGAAATTAAGATACTTAGTTAAACAAATTTATTTAAAAAGAAATTGGTTTAAAATAAAGTTATTAGATAATTAAAATTACCAAACATAAAGATAAAAATAAAATTTGTCATTCGATTATCTCGAATTTTAATAAGTTGTATAAATTATTTATACAAGGTATAAAGCAAGGAGAAAAAAATCGAGCCGAAAAAGAAAATGGGATTGCAAAATAAAAAGCTAAGGTGAGATCTTTCTCACTCAAATGAAAAGTGGATTTTTTTTGCAGTTATTGATTTGATTGCTATTGGATGTGATATTAGATATAGTAGGATATATCTATATATATATAGCAATATATACATATTGGCATATGTATATATTGGATTGATTGATTTCCCGCCTCGTATAGCGGATGAGACCCTATTGCGCCGTTAGTAAGCGAATATTTTTATAAAACCCATATACCGCGATATTCCACCTCGAAGTGGAATTGGTATTGTGCTAACGTCTGTGGATGCAGGGAAACAGATTGGAGGGATCCAACTGGATTCCTCACCAGTATTTATTTATTTACAGATATTGATGTATATTCTGTTATCATATGTTGATATATGATGTTTGTTGTTATGATTGACTAATTGATGCTGTTGCATCATCGGATTCAGTTTTGAAGTTTAAAAATAACATCTTTTACTTTAAAAGGGTTTTTAAAGTGATTTTTGAAAGTAGACGTTTTATTGGATTGTTGAATTGATTTATTTTAAATAAATAAACGTCTAAAATTTTAAAGTTATAAAAGTTAAGATTTTTGTGAAATAAAATCAAAGTGTGATTTTTGAAATAAAAGTTAAGAAATTTATGAAATGGGTTAAATTGGGATTTCTAGTATTATAAACGGTTTATTTAAAAGATGTACAAAAATGGATATTTATAAATTTGAAATATTGGAATTATAAGACAAGTTTCTATAAGTGTTAAAATGAAGTATAAATGGGATTTCATAAGTTAATGAAATCTGAAAGTTTTAAATTTTGTGAAGTTTAAAAGAACGATTTCTTTTAAAATAAATGAACTATAAGTTATATTAACTTATAAGATGGACCTTTGGTATATACATTGAGTTATAAATTGAATGGGTCGTTAAAGAAGATTTATAAATTGAAGTTGTTAGAAAATAAAAATAGAATTTATAAACGTTGTTTTATAAACTCGAAATCAATTGGATTTGATAAATTAAATATAGAAGGTTGTTAAAGGAGATATATTCGCGATTTTGGATAGCGAATTATTCTTGAAATAAAATGTGTAGAAAATAGTGAAATGTGGTTAGTGAAGTATATTCACGATTTTGGACAGTGAATATATTTTTAAGTAAAATGGATATGGTTTTGGGAAAGTGATATTTAAGATGAAGTTAATTGTTTTAACGATGTTTTTAAAATGATTAAATATCGAAATCATAGATTTCAACATTCATTGTTGAAATAGACGTTTTAGAGAAGTAGAAGGAAATGGTGGACTATAACACTGTTGTTATAGTAAATGATTTCCGAAAGGAAATGTTTTTTTTATGTAGTATTGGGATTTATATATCTATCTTAAAATCCGAATCCCTATACTAGTGATTTTGAGTCGTCGTAACGATGTTTTACGTAACATTCGTTTTGACTCAAATGATTTCCTTAAAGAATGAAATGTATACTTAGTATTGATTTAAGTATATCGAATATTTTCAAATGTTGAAAATAAATAGATTTGTGAATTACTTATTTTTAAATAAGTATGGAAATGCTTTTCCAATATGAAATGAACTGTTTTGAGATTTTATCTTCAAAGATAAAATGAAATGTGGAAATTGATTTGAAATTGTTTTCAAATGGTGAAGTGTGGAAATTTTATATCTAGTAAAGATATTTTTGGAAAATAAATAATTTGGAAAATTATTTGGAATCTGATGATGTCGTGCATCTTTATTGATAGTTAAATAACCGACTATCAATAATTACCTTGAATTGGTATTTGTTGTGAATTGGATGAATTTGAATGCCACACTTATTTTTAAATAAGCGCTCACTATTCGGATTAGCCGGGAAAGGACCATGGGGTCGTATAACCCATTCCGAATATGTGATACGTCGTTATGAATTGCATTCGAAGACCGGTGTTGAAGACCGTATATTTTTGAAAACAGAAGGATTACCGTCGACTTACTCTACATCGGCTGATCTCCGGTTTAGAGGTTTTATCACCCTTAGTGACGGGAAGTCGGGACGTGATTAGAAAATTATCCGGATATGCAAGGGCTTTGTGAGAAGTGCCTTCGGTTCTGTTCGATCTCGGAACAGACTTGTATGGATTGTGTGTCTGACGCTACAATTTGAGATATAAAGCTGATTTCTTTCAAATACATATCTGTTGGTGGCGGAGAATTTATTCTCTTAGCTTAACACCCTTCTCTGAGACGTACGAGCTCAGAGGTTATGTAGTTGAAATTTATCAGCGATATACTCCCAATTTGGTAACGTGGCATACTGAGTGTTGCTGTGAAATGATCAGTGTTTGATCATTTGTGATATGATCATTTGTTTGATCTTATATCTTTGTGATCATAGGTTGATCATTTGTTTGACCCGAAGCATGGCTTTGTAGAAAGCGTAGCTTTGTGGACGAGACTTCGTCGAGCCTCACACCCCGGAAATGGTCAAAACAGGAAGGATGCGGCAAGGTTCTAGGGAGTAGCGCCCCTTAGTGTATGTCATTCCTTCTGGATAGAGGTGGTATCATGGTATGGAGCCCAGATACTTAACCTATGTGGTTGCTGCATTATTATTTATGTGGTTTGTTGGAAATCGGGGATCCTCGGGAAGATCGGTTACGATCGGGGGATGGCATACGCGTGTCAGTAGTTACCTATTTTTGCAGAGGTAACCCGGCCTTGTGTTGGCAGAGATCTAACCGTAATGTTAGGTTATTTCTTGGGTCGTCTATTCCAGGGACGTACCCATCGTGGATAGGAAGTTCCTTAGCCTGACCATTTGTTGGAAATCCAAACTCCAATACGAACCTTGTACGGTATTAGTTGTAGAACCTGCCATTTACGTACGGTGGTCACCACTGTTTAGATGGTAGCTATAGTAGGCATACGATACTGGTCGTATGTTGGCTAAGATTAATATTATACTTTCGAAATGTTTTCTACACTATGCACTAATAATAATATCCAAAAGAATTTGATTTTGCGTAGTAAGCATCTTTGACTATCATAAGAAGAAATCTCCTCCAATTCTGCGTTTGCATTGTGTGTGTGGCAGGAGGTCTTATGGTAGTTTCATTTTCCAAAAGCATTGCGAATTTGTTTTATTTTCTTTGTGAAAGAATAACTGTTTTACGATCTCACACCAGTCACCATGACTGACTCGGAGTTTATTGTTCCCTTCTAAACTCTGGGTGCCCACCAATTTCCACACGGGCAGTCTAGAGTTAGATTATCAGGATATTCTGGATATTCTGGAGCTTTGGAGATAAGCTGGAGGACGAGACATAGTATTTGTATCTGATATTATTTATTCCGCTGTGTATTCTGTATGAGGACAAGTTATATAACTGTCCATTGTTGTATATTGACTCTGATGATTGATGTATGTATAAAATGATATAGTTCTTTGTTTTAGAGATTATTCATTTATCTATTATATATTGTTCCGCTGCGATTTGTGAGATTCTGATATTGTCTCTGTTTCTGATGTTGTTCTGTTGTTCTTCTCTTCTTTCTTCTTCTGTTTTCTTCTTCTTCTACTTTTTCTTTTTCTTAAACCCTCAGGGTTCGTATTTCCATGCATTTTGAGTTAATCAATGGAGATTAGTGGTTAATCAAGAGGTACGGATTTGCGGGTCTTGACAATCTTACTTGATTTTAGAGGCTACGAAATCAGTAGGGTTCTCCAGAATAACTGCATTCTCTAGAGTGTTGAGAGTCGGATTGACAACTTTTGGTGGAAGAATTGGAACTGCATCAAAAAAATCAAATTGAGGGTCTGGGCTTTCCGGTTATTCTAAATAATGACTAGAGGACGGACTATCAGACTCAATTGCAGAACTTGATTCCATGTCAGGATTATCCTGTTGAGAAGATGATCCAAATGGCATAGCTGCAAGACGCCCAGATCGTCTAGAATCCATTGCTATTAAACTTAGTAAAAATCATGATTAGATAAAGTAACATGTGTCCCCTGGTGCATAGTGCGTGCTAGTGTGGTGTAGTAAAGTGTTATGTAATGCCATAATAAGTTGTATGTAACTAAAGACAGAAAAGATGACGAGACTTCGAGGTTCGACCAGAGAGACCGTCATTCCCGACCGTCTCAGCCGTTTCTCTATGTCATTAGGGAACGATGTTGTTTAAGTTTCACGATCGATTGTCAGCAAGTAAAAGTTTGATTTTTATGTTCAGATCATGGATGAGCTTCAAGAGAGTGGTCAAAGGCATTGGTTCATGTCAAGGTTCAGATGTCGTATATTACAGAATATGCAGTTCAAATCCAATATGAGTCATATGCGTTCACTTAAATATGCAAGGCTGAAGCTCATCTTTAAACTCAAGTTCATTTGTTTGGATTCCATTTTTGGATTTTGATAGCTGAAAACCGACCATTCAACCTAGCCTAACATGCTGATCGTTCACCTTATTCATTTCATTCGATCGTTCGCATCACCTAATAGTCTGATCATTCGGTCACTACATTCCTACGGATGTTCCTAAACTCAGTCACTACCGATCGTTCATAATTGTCCATGTTTACCGATTGTCGTCCATAACCTTCCATGCCGATCGTTATCTCCATGCCATTAACTGGTCGTACCACTCTATCCTTTCCACCTCAAAACCCTCCAACTCCAAAGCATCACTGATCGTTCATAGATGATCGTTAAACACCCAAACTTCAATGTCACTCCATAACGATCGGTACATCATCACCATCACCCACTCCAGAGTCGTCTAAGTCCACGGTTTTACCAATCATCCAAGAAGGATCGTCATGCATCAATTTGTATCATTTTCTTTACTCAACAACTTCATTTTTTACGATTCCCATCCTCTCCAACTTGATTCGAATAGAGCGACTTCCCCAACTGAACTAACCAACACGAGATTCACGACACTCAAAATCTTATACAAATCACAAAGTGTATATGGATTGACCTACCTAAATTAAAGTTAGAAAAAGAGAAATGGATTCTAATTCAAAGTTGAGTGAGACCTGGAGGAATTAGAACAATAATAATTTGTGTTGAGAGATTGGTTTAGAAGATCAGACCATTCTTGGATCGGTAAGAAAAGAAGATGGAGCGGTTTGTGTTTTCTCTTTTAATCTCAAATAGAAATGATGCGAAGTGAATAAGGGAAGTAAAGGAAATGACTAAGTTTGGGGACTTATATATGAAGAGCACATGTCGATCGTTCCTTGCTAATTTGAAGTCACGGTCGATCAGATTGCATGCTATATACCGATCGTTCCATTCAGGCTCAATGTCGATCATTTTAAAAGATTCCAAAATCCAGCAAGCTCATGAATGATCGGGCACAAAAAGAAGAAGAAAAAGAGGATAAGGGGAATACGAATGAAGGAATAATGATCGATAGTGAGCATTTTTCATAGAAATGTATATATAAATAAGAATAGTGATCGGTAGGGATTGTTTATAAAAATTTCAAAACTTGACAATGACCAGAGAACGTGTAACCGTGATCGGGAGTCAGGTACAAACATGTATACGTGCTAGTATATGTTTCAAAATTCAATTCTTTGAAATTAATAAAAATTAAATGTTCCCTGAAATAGACTAGAGAAAAATTAAAACCAAGTTGTTGAAGCTTATAAATCACAGAAACAAAACAAGATGATCATCGATAGGAAAACAACTCAATGGAAGGATAACAACTATTTGATAAATCGGATGGATTTCTTTACGATGATTATGGCTTGCGACAATTCAAAGCATGTCGTGTTTGAAACAAGACGTTCTTTGAGGGAAAAATGTTATCCGCCTTTTGGCAAGGTTGTGATATCGTCGACTTGGCTAGGAATGGATGGTTATTAGCCTTAGGAATCGATTATATACAATAATGTGGACGAAGGTCGGGAAGGTCCACACCAGGTCCCAATCAAGGTGCAATCAGTATGAAGTTACATTTCAAATTTCAAGACGATCGGAGACAAAGCAAAGATTTATATGGATCAATCGGGAACGATCCATAAAACAGTTCAAATCAACGAAGATCGATATCTCAAATTCTACAAGGCCTATTCACTTGAAACTTTCAGAGCATCAGTATATTAAAGATTGAAGCCATTAAAAACGATCGTAGGTCAAAACCTTGAGGTTCAAAGAATGCCGATCGTTGTATACCGATCCTTCATAACGATCGGTGTAGCTCAGTGAACGTTCCAAATGTGAAAAAGGTTGATCCATATCTCGCAATCTACAACTTAGAATAACTTCATATATCAAGGGCAAGTTCAAGGGGCATGTGGGACTCCCCAAAAAAGATCGCACATTATTTGGACACCAAAGACAAAGATTAGCATAACTATAGCCGATCGTTCAAAAAAATCGAGTTAGAACCACCGATCATTATGGTGGGCCCCTATGGACCTAGAGAGCCTTCTGTCGAAATCTTAGCAAAATATCTCATCTTCTCACCCGATAAATACAGACTTGTTGGTTCATTTTCAGGATCTTTACTCTGCTTGTTACTCTAGACTCCATTGTAATCGAGTGTTAGCTTTGTTTTACTATTGTAATTAGATTCACAAGAGAGTAATAAACGATAATCTTCAAAGTGGACGTAGGCTTACTACGCCGAACCACTATAAATTTCTATGTCTTTGATTATAGCTTATTCTCTGTTGCTTGCTAATTGATCTACTCAGTTTAATTTTGCTTTTCTTCATCTGCTTCTCTACAAAAGTTATTCTTGGGTGTTTGTAACCATTTTTGGTGTAAACAAGTGATATTTATTTATAAAACCTTTTTATAATTACCATTTATAAGTATACAATTTTGGGAATGTTTTAAAGGCAAAAGATAAGATATGATATTATTTTAGAAAGGTGATTATGAAAGTAATAAATTCAATTTCAAGTGATTTTAGTTATAAAAGTTGTTTGAATGATTTTTTGAAAAAGTTTAAAAGTCATTGGAAATTTCACATTTATATTTTAAAATAAAATCTTTTAACTCTTTTCTTTTCAATTACAAGTGAATAAGCTTTGAATTCAGTCTATTGGATTTTATGTTTTTCTATGAAACAAAGGATTTGATAAATGGTTGAATTGTCAGATTGGTATGACACTGTTCGTATAATTCTTTCGCTTATCATTATAATTCGTTAAATAGATTTCAAGTGCAATTTACTAGCTTTTAGTAAATACTGGAATTTCACTTTCTGGTATGGGACAATTAGTTTAGTTTCAGTAATTATTAAAGCGAAAGTGATTTTCACTTTAGAGTTGTATTATCTTAGTGTGTTAAGTTGTAGGCCGATAGATCCTTGAGAGACGATGACTCATTTTTCATCAACCTGAGAGTCGATAAATTCCTAGATTTGGGTAGGCAAACCTATTTTGGAGTGTTAGGTTTGTTATGGTGTGATACGACGCCCTTTCATTTCTTGAACAGGTGTTACATGCTTGATTAGTCTACAGAACGGATGACTAATACCTATCAGTTTATTTCTTTGTATATAGTTTGGACGATGTTTGCCTATATTTGTTTCTGGTAAGTAAATTCGCACAGTAGTCTATTTTGATAAACTAGACTTATACACTATGTGGCGGGCTCTATTTTGGTACGTTAGACTCCATGTCACTGTATTAAACCGATAGTTAACTACCATTATTATTTTATTTGTGCCGATTGTTCTTAAGAGATTTTGGGATGAATATTTATTATTTTTTGGCTCTGAAAAATTTTGAATTGTTATTTCCATATTTTTTATGATAGTCCATTTGAGACTCTATATGGATTTATGAAATGGCGATTTTGATTGATACGCCTTATTATGATTATTTGGTTTTTGGCATATTTCTATTGTGGCTTATTTTATTGTTAAGTCATATGTTTATTATATCAGGATCTCACCTTTTTATTAAATATAGTCTGACCTGTTTATTTTTATATTACTCGGGTTAGGCCGAGACTCTACAGGTTCAGAGACTCGTTGACGTATGGATTTTGTGCTAGCACTAGAGTAGACTATTTTGACTATTTTGGTTTGTCCATTATTGTATACGTATGTACATTTAGGATGATGTGTCATGTATACTATTTAGCAGTTGGGTTGTACTGATATGATATTTTGGATGTGATGTATACATAATTATGTGGGTCTAGTACTGATATTTTGTAGACTCACATCTTATTATGTTATATGATGTAAATTATTTCGCTGTGGTTTGTGACTCTGATTCTGATTTATTTATTTATATACTGTTCTGAATATTTTAAATCAGTATGTTTATTACTTTGTATTAATATTGTACACGTCAAATTTTCAATTTAGATCCTCCTAATGGTAATAAGGACGGGTCGGTGTTAGTCTGAAGATATATTCACATTCGATCACCTTTAGCTAACCATATTCTTCGTATATTAGACATTACTTGTAATGTTCTTTAATAATATGGGTACAACGGTGAGGTCGTTACATCTTGGAATCAGAGATGTGTTCAGAACATTATGGAATATAATTGACACAGAGTTAAGATGTAAACCTAATGAGACTTAGAGTCCCGCCCCTTAGGTGTGCAGTGAAAGAGTTAGGGGTATGCCCTAGGGGAAATTATGTAATTTGTTACATATATCTAACTCATTGACCAATCTTGTTCAAAATAAAAGGTATTTTCTTCCTATTATATACTTGATATAATATGATTATATTAATTAATTAACTTAATTAAAAGTATATTTAATAGAAAAATCCATAAATGGTATATTTTGTGATAGTAGTTATAAAGTGTTGTAACCATGAGTAATTTATCACAATGAAACAAATATACCATTTTAAATGTTCTTAGTCAAGATGCATCGAGACTGGATATCGATGTATCCATTGAGATTGGAGTACGTAATAATTATTGGATAACTATGGAACGACTCACTCGATAGTTTTCTGTTGGTTAATATAACTAAGGTCAAATAGAAAATATCGATGTGACTGATTTACACAGTTTTCTCGACTTAAGAATAATGTGGATATTCAATATGAAAGCTCCGCTTTGATTATAGCCAAATCATGGCATGGCGTCCATCAAGTGACTATAGTTGGGTCGAGTGGAAGTATTGGAAGTGAAGCACTATTCAAGAGAGGATTCGTCTCGTCAGTTATATGCAGTTAGTATCACAGTCAACGCATGTCAACTCAAAGTCAAAGTTTCTGGCCAGAGCATTTCGGTCAATAATTGTTATTATTGAACCAAGGACTTTGTATTTAGACTATAAAGTTGAATGTGAATGAGGTTGGAATTTTGACCATTACCAAATTCCATAAGTCCAAAGTGATATAGTTTTGACGAAGAGAATTGGTGTAAACAAATGTCACCACCGGGTAACGCTTATTAAACTAAAATTGGATTTTACCGAAAATGAGTAAGCGATAAACTTGGCCATAATGTCACACCACCTGTTAAGTGATGTATGACGTTAACATTAGAATAGTTCGACGTTAATCGCTGACCAAATTTACACCCAAGAGTTACACAGCTGAAATGATGAATTCCCTTAAGACCGAACGATTTAATTAGTTTATAATTGTTATAAATTAATTAAATTAAGTAATATTTATGAAATATTAATTATAAAATTTGAATATGATTTGAAAAATAAATAATGTTATATATATTTATAACAGTTATAAATATATCAAACGATATACAATATCGACAAGCGATTAAATTAGATTTAATTGCATAGTATTTTGGCTTGGGCTTAGATGGGTTTAAGGCCCATCATTAGGGCTACAAAATTTCTGTTTTGGGAAGGTTTAGTGGTGGCTAAAACATAGGGAATTGGCTTGGAGATAATGGGTTGAGATAATATGAGAATGGGTAAAAAGGTTTTCCTCGTTTCTCTCTAATACAACCATATATATATATATGTATCTCTAAAAACAATTACTAACCTTTTCGGCCGCCATTACCTTCAACATTCCTGGTTAAAACATATGTTGATATATGTTATGTTAATATAAAATGTTTAAGATAACATAAGTATACATGTATGTATGCAAGATAAATTTTGAAATTAATAAATTTTAATAAAAATTGATTAATTGAATAAATTAATTAAAGGTTAATTAATTAAATAAAATACGCATATATATGATATATGTGTTTTACACTATAAAGGTTATAGTATACAATATAAATGTTATAGTAGATATGTCCAATATAAAAGTTATATTGCAATACTAATTTAAAATTAATTAAAGAGTTAGTTGATTAAAATTAATTAGATAAGATTTAATTAATGATATGTTATACGTAAGACTATTATATAAGTAATATGAAATATAAAAGTTATATAACAATAAAACCTATATGATATGTGTATAAACTAAATGTGGAACATTAAAGAAACCCAAATAGACTTAAGAAATAAATACATATGTAAATGTACATATACCATGATTTCTGATATGTCTGACACTTGAATTGCTAGGGTATTTCATAAGAAATATATTATTCTATAAGCGATATCACTCAATATATATATATATATTAAAGATTATGAATCTTCAATATAATGTTGTCCTCTACCATATATATATTAATAAATTACTTACATACTCCTTAGTTTTTGAGCAAACTCAAACTAGGGATGTTATGCGTAGTATTATTAATATATTGAACAAATGAGGTAAGATAACTATATGTATTTATTGAGAAAACTCAAGGTACATATACTATACTTAGGCCATCTCGATATGGTAGATATGAGTGAATAATCTCTTTCGATTTGTTGAGCGAACTCAAGGTCGAAATGAGATTAGAACAAGGAAAAATGGGTTAGGAGTTGTATATGATACAACCGATAAGGAATTATCCATCGTTTGTGGGGCTATTATTTGTTGAGCAAACTCAAGGTCAGAATACCAAAACAAACGAGTCTTAACACCCACTAGTGAAGTTGTAAGACTTTTATGTTTCATCTTAGGGTTTGGAGAAATATAAAAGACTAGTGGGAGCCTAATTAGAAAAATGAAATGGTAACATTTAACCTTTGTAATATTGTAAGAACATATGTTATATAATGTTATAATTATCTACAATGATAAATTTGTGCATTTAATATGATTGATAAAATGTTTGTCAATTAACATATATAAATAAACTGAATTGAAAGTTGACAAATATAAATATAATATATACTTACTAATAATTCTAATTGCATGTTATATAATGTTTCTATATCCATGCAAGTGCCTAATTTCAACTACTTAATACATTCGTAAGTTGGTCACTTATATGTTTATTTGGTTTAGACCGTGTATTGCATTTATGAGTTTTTTAACTCTAAATGCAATTCAAGACTACGAATATTTGATCCATGTACTTTCACATATAAATGTTATATGGTGAACTGTCATAGTTTATGGGTACAATATTTCGATGAAGTTAGTTCATTCGAAGTAAGCCAATAAACAATATTTTAAAATCATGTATTCAACTTGAATGATTTCAAAAGGATTTAAAGCTGATTTCTTTCAAATACATTTCTGTTTGGTGGCGGAGAATTTATTCTCTTAGCTTAACACCATTCTCTGAGACGTACGAGCTCAGAGGTTATGTAGTTGAAATTTATCAGCGATAAACTCCCAATTTGGTAATGTGGCATGCTGAGTGTTGTTGTGTGTTGATCATTTATTGATCATTTGTGATCAGAGCACGGCTTTGTGAAAAAGCGTAGCTTTGTGGACGAGACCTCTTCGGACCTCACAACCCGGAAATGGTCGGAACAGGAATATGCGGCAAGGTTATGAGGGTCGCGCCCTTTAGGGTATGTCATTTCCTTCTGAAAAAGGGTGGTATCAGGTATGGAGCCCTGGTATTTAACCTATGTGGATACTCCGATCTCATTTATTGTGTGATTGTGTGTTTATCGAGGTGCCTCGGATAAAGGTCCCAAAGGACCGGGGGATGGCATAGTCGTGAGTTACCTAGTTACAGGGGTAACCCGGCCTTGTGTTGGCAGAGAGCATTTTGTCTCTCGGGACACCCAGCCAGAGGCGATCCCATTCGGCAGTAGGAAAGGAAGTTCCTTAGCCTGACCATTTGTTGGAAATCCAAAGAAACAATACGAACCTTTACGATTGCAATTGTAGAACCTGTCTCCTCAGAAGGCAGCTATAACAGGCATAATATAATGGTACCTATGCTGGATAAGATTAATATTGTATTTTCGAAATGATCTTGTACACTATGCACTAGTAATAATATCAAAAGAGTTTTCTTTTGCGTAGTAAGCATATTTGACTAATATAAGAAGCAATCTCCTCCAAGTCTGCGTTTGCATTGTTTGTGTGGTGAGAGGTCTTATGGTAGTTTCATTTTCCAAAAGCATTGCGGGTTTCAATGTTAAAAATCCTTTGTTGTTGTTTAAAGATAATAAACTGTTTTTGTTGCTCACACTAGTCCCACGACTGACTCAGAGTTTATTGTTCCTTTCCTAAACTCTGGGTGCTCATAATTTTCTACACAAGCAGTCTAGAGTTGGGGTTTTCAGATATTCAGGTTGAGTAGATTATCTGTAGCTAGTCAGTCCTTGGACGACTGACCTTGCTTTCCGCTAGCTATGGATTGGATCATTCTATTGGAGATATTCTATCCACTGCTGGTGTTATCTATTTTCTTTCCGCTGCTATTTCTTGTATCATATCTCTGATGTATATTGATATCTGTTGTATCATATTGTATCAGATTTTGTATCTGTCATCGTATCAATGTTATATATATTGATATACTCTTTTTCTTCCGCTGTGTTATTTACTTAACTGTGTTATAAGCTTCGGAGAACCAGATTCGGCGTTTGAATCTACGGCATTTCGAGTACAAGTGAAGTACATATGCCGATTTTCGAAGGCCGAGTTTTTTAGGTCTTTACATTTGGTATCAGAGCTGAGGGTAAAACTTTAGCTCAGTAGTATAACACATTAAGTAGCTCATTAGAGATAGGGTGAAGTATACCCTAGAATGAGTATTCCTCAGATATCTGTCTGTAAGCCTTAGTAAATTCTCTTACTATCCACTGATAGTGAGTATGAGTGCAAGAAGAGGATGAGATAGGGGACAGGGGAATACGATTATAAATGGTCAATACCCTGTAACAATAGTGGAAACAAATTTTCTCTATCAATCTCTTTTGTTCGTCGTTTCTCCTCAATTCTTCGATAGTTTCTGGTAGATCCAAGAAGAAGATTCGATACATCAATATGGGACGTAAACTTCGGATGGACCAAAATTGTTTGTTGGATGAATTGGTTGCTTTGATTGCTATGGTTGATAGGTATAATTTTGTTTTTAAACTGAAAGTTTTGAAATTGTATCCATACATCTATCTATTCTTTGGGTCCGGATATATTCTACGAATGGTTAGTTATCCCTTCGAACTGACCGATGCCATTGTATACTTCGTAGATCTGGATAACCCGAGTATCTTGGGAAGTGTTAAAACAGATTCGTTCTTGTATCTGTTATTGATATTCTGATTTGGTAAGCCAAATGCAGAATAGATATTCAGTTTGATTTGATGAAATATTCTTCATCTATCTTTGTGTCTCCTTAGCAATTTCGAGGACGAAATTCTTTTAAGGGGGGAAATCTGTAACGACCTCGAATTTTACATATATTTAAATTGATAATTTATTGAAATTTTGAATTAAATTTGTGAAATAAATCAAAAATTGATTGCGAGTTTCCCCGGATCAAATAAATTCTGTATAAATCCTTTAAATTTAAAAATATGTATATATGTTGATTTGAATTTAAATTGTAAATAAATGATTTAAATTTAGGATTGATGGTTAATATATATGAGAAATTATAACAAGTTAAATTATAATAAAAATATAAAGTAAACAAATAATTGCTAAAATCTAAACAACAAATTAGAACTCTAGAAATTCCTCTATATTACGAAATAAATAAATTATATAGTTTTATTCAATATAGTAAATATATATATATATATATATCTTAGTAAATCAATACAAAATAATACCAAGTAATAAAACAAACAAAAATAATATACAAACACTAATATATATTCAAGTATGTAACAATATATTCATTTATATCATAAGGCAAAAGAAAAGTTCCAGCCACCATTTGGAAACAAATAGATAAAGGAAAGCCTGTATAGACAACATGATGTATTTGAGTGAACAAAACACACACATATATATATATAAGTAGGAAAACAAATAAACTAAATATACACTCAATTATAAACAAAGATTGGATAAGTATGGAATGGAATAAGTAAACACATAAGTATGCAAAGAAACAAATGAAGACAACATCACTTCAGCCACAAAATTATCTTCATGTACATGTACAACCGAAATAAAAGAATAAGTATATTGTACAACATAATAAATGCAAGCACGAAATGTATCTATCAGCCTCCATTTCTCTGATCTATGTTGTACAAACAATATTTTATCCTTTGTACAAAATAATATTACCTGTACAAGTTCTATCACCACTAAACCCAATTCATTTATATCAGCCTTCTACTCTTAATTCGTCCATAAGCTAAGGCAAAAATCTAAAGTAAATATCATCTTAAAAATGAAACAAAGATTCAACAACAATTCAAATCAACTCAAACCAGATATTCAAGAAAAGGATTCCAGTTTGAAATTGCACAAGCCTGTTTCAACATAAATGATGAGCTCTGTTCATCTTCTCAGACAATGGTGAGTAACTCCATTTTTCTTTTAAAACTTTAAGTATCTGAAATTTTTGCATGTTAACTTTTGAAAGAAAGTATGTTTGTGTGTGTGTATATATATATATATGTGAGTTTCTGTATATACATATGGATGTATAGATATGTGTGCATGTCTGTTTTGTGAGATCCCTCTGTTCTTAGTTTTCAAACTAAGATTTTTAAACAAAATTTAAATGCTCTTAAACCAATCACTGTTTAGACTTAAGTCTTAAACAAAAGTTGTTTGTTACAGTATAAAGTTATGTTTAAAAATTATAAATAAGTTGAAATAAATTTTGAATGCCTCTGGAAACCAAAAGAACAGGCTAATATTAGTTACATCAAAAATTTAAACATCTTACTTCGTTGATTCAGGTATATAGATCGAATTCGTAAGCTAAAACATGATTTTTAAAGCAAAAATTATAATTTTTAAATCAACGGAGGACGAGCAGTTAGATTTCGTTTCAAATTCGTTGACTTGGCAACTTCCGGTGATCTGTTAGTTCGAGATGGTCGGGATTGTGTCTGGAGGTGGAGGAGTCTACCGCGGTTGTAGGAAAAATAGTGTGACGGAGGTCAGATGGTCGTGGTGGTGGCGGCGAGCATTTAAAACTTCTAAACCTAGTTTTGTACGTGTTCGAAAATTTGATCGGCGCGATCTTTCTCGTGCATCGAGCTGCACACGAATCTGGGAGGTGATAGAGGGGGTGTTGGTGAAGTCTTGGCCGAAGTTTCGTGGATTCAGATGATCGGAGCGTCGTGGTCGAGGCGATGACAGGTTGGGAGGTGGTTCTAGATTGCTTGTTCCAGGTTTTGAATTTTTGCTCGAATTTCGTATACGAGGTTATGATGAGATTCAGATGATCAGAGTCTGGTATCGAGGCGAATGTCAACTTGCTCGTCGATGAAGCACTGACCGGAGATGGCGATCTGGGTTGTACACATGCACGAGCATGTTGGTTTGGATCTGAAGTTGTTTTGCTTGAGTCCTTCGGGTTGAACACGTGTTTACTCGAGCAAATCGAGTCACTTACTCGAAGAAAGAACAGGGCAAACTCGGTTTGAATTCTGTTCCATTTTTACCTGGAAACCTGTTTTCTGTTTTAAAAATTTTTAAACCAAATTTAAATTTTAAACCAAAGTTTTAAAGCTGAGTTCAAATAAAAATGTTAATATAAATTCAAGTTGGATTGAGAATTTAGTTTGAACATAAATAAGTTTTAAATTCAAATTGTTTTAATAACTTAAAATCCATTAGATATATTAAAGAAATTTGAATGGAAATAGATTTGAAATTTTAAATGAAATTTAAGCAAGTTGAAACTAAAAGTTTAAAATATGGAATTAACTCTAAATCTGATTTGAGGGTTTTGAAATTTAATTGAGCTTTATAACTTAAGTGTTGATAATAAGTTTGAAAATGAAATCTAAAAGGAATTTTGAAACAATGTTTCAAACACGTTGTGAATAATAATTAAATTATAAGTATGGTTGAATTTTACCCTAAGTAATGAAGTTTAATGATTTCTAATTCATTAACGAATGAATTTTCTAAGTGAATCGATTTATAATTAAAAATGATTAATATAAGAAATTTTCTTTAAAAAGAAAAGTGAAGAAATTTAAATAGTTAATGAACTCATTAACTAAAATTATTTGGACAATTAATCAATGTGATAGATTTAACAATAAATTAGATTAATTAATTTAATGATAATAAATTGTGAAACTATAAAGTATAATTACTTAATGACAATAATTGTGAAATTAAATATTCAATGCAATTAATTGAATTAATCGAATTGGTTCAAGTTAATTTCTTAAATTTATTAATTCAGGATAATCATTTGATAATTTTGAAAAGTTTAATTACTTAGAGAAGTAATTAATAGATAATTATTGAATGTAATTAATTAAATGATGATTTGAAATTTAAGTTAATTATTTGTTAATAAATTTAAGGGTTAATTAAAAATAGTGATTAATTAAGATTAATCAATAATTAAAAATTAATTGATTCATTAATTAAGAATTGATTAGTTAATAATTAGAGGTTAACTAATAAATTTGAAAGGAAGATTTATTTCAAATAATTTGTAATTAAATTATGATAATTAACCCGGATTTATAATTGATACATCCGATTTAAATTAATCAGTTGATTAATCAGTTTACTTGTGAATGTTGGATTTGACTGAATGGTTGAATTGTTTGATATTCTAATCTGTGATGCTTTATGATATATTCTGATTTGTGTGTAATTTGTACCGTAGTTATTTATCTGGGATGAATGTAAATTCTTATCTGTAATTTATATATCTGTGATCTGTGAATGAAAGATAAGCGTTATATCTATACCGCTTATCAACTATATATTCTGTGTTCTGATCTGTGATGATTGAATGATATTACACTACTGTGTGAAACCCCTGGACTACACCATACACACACAAATATGGATTTCACGTGGAAATCAGTTAAGTCACAGATTTTTGGACAATTTTAAAGATTGAATTCTTGAATCTAAATGGTTTTGGAAATTGAAATTAAGAGTTTGTAAATGAGTTTTGAATGTAAAAGTTATGTTAAATAACTTAATAAAACTTGATATCTTAATAAATTGATTTAAATTTGAATTCAATATTTGGAATTAAATTCAATGATTTGGGAAAACTAATTGTTTTCAACTGATAAAAGCTCTTATATAAGGAATTGGTTTCCAATTTGAATTAAAGGAATTTCAAGTTTGAATTGAAGATGCTTTTCCAAATTACGAATCAATCTTTGGTAACGATTTTGAAAGCTATAAGTTAAATCTTTGTTTCAAAGATTTAATGAGTTAATCCAATTGAAATGGAAATTAATTTGGAAATCTGTGAATGAATCTTTTGTTTAAAAGATTAAAGTGTGGAAAATTGTTTAAACCATTGAAGGCTGTTAAAATGAATCTTTTTGTTTAAAGATTTGAAAATGGTAATTTTTTTAAACCATTTGAAAGAAAAGTTTTGGGTAATAAGTTGTGACTTAATTGAAATCCCATTATCCATATGTTTTTAAATATCGCGCTCATTATTCGGGTTAGCCGGGAGAGGACCTTTGTGTCACATAACCCATTCCGAATAATGATACGTCGTATATGGATGGCATTTGAAGACCGGTGGTGAAGACCGGGTATTTGCGAGAACGATAGGATGACCTGTCGATTGTCTCTACACCGAGTCACGCCGGTATAGATATCTCCTAAGTGATGGGAAATCCGATCGGGATTGTAAATACCCGGATTGCAACGGCTTCTTCGGAAGCGCCTTCGGTTCTGTTCGAACCCGGAACAGACTTGTATGGTTACATGTCTGACATTACAATTTGAGATATAAAGCTGATTTCTTTCAAATACATTTCTGTTTGGTGGCGGAGAATTTATTCTCTTAGCTTAACACCCTTCTCTGAGACGTACGAGCTCAGAGGTTATGTAGTTGAAATTTATCAGCGATATACTCCCAATTTGGTAATGTGGCATGCTGAGTGTTGTTGTGTGTTGATCATTTATTGATCATTTGTGATCAGAGCACGGCTTTGTGAAAAAGCGTAGCTTTGTGGACGAGACCTCTTCGGACCTCACAACCCGGAAATGGTCGAAACAGGAATATGTGGCAAGGTTATGAGGGTCGCGCCCTTTAGAGTATGTCATTTCCTTCTGAAAAAGGGTGGTATCAGGTATGGAGCCCTGGTATTTAACCTATATGGATACTCCGATCTCATTTATTGTGTGATTGTGTGTTTATCGAGGCGCCTCGGATAAAGGTCACAAAGGACCGGGGGATGGCATAGTCGTGAGTTACCTAGTTACAGGGGTAACCCGGCCTTGTGTTGGTAGAGAGCAGTTTGTCTCTCGGGACGTCCAGCCAGAGGCGATCCCATTCGGCAGTAGGAAAGGAAGTTCCTTAGCCTGACCATTTGTTGGAAATCCAAAGAAACAATACGAACCTTTACGATTGCAATTGTAGAACCTGTCTCCTCAGGAGGCAGCTATAGCAGGCATAATATAATGGTACCTATGCTGGCTAAGATTAATATTTTTATTTTCAAAATGATCTTGTACACTATGCACTAGTAATAATATCAAAAGAGTTTTCTTTTGCGTAGTAAGCATATTTGACTAACATAAGAAGCAATCTCCTCCAAGTTTGTGTTTGCATTGTGTGTGTGGTCGGAGGTCTTATGGTAGTTTCATTTTCCAAAAGCATTGCGGGTTTCAATGTTAAAAATCCTTTGTTGTTGTTTAAAGATAATAAACTGTTTTTGTTGCTCACACCAGTCCTACGACTAACTCGGAGTTTATTGTTCCTTTCCTAAACTCTGGGTGCTCATAATTTTCTACACGAGCAGTCTAGTGTTGGGGTTTTCAGATATTCAGGTTGAGTAGATTATCTGGAGCTAGTCAGTCCTTGGACGACTGACCTTGCTTTCCGCTAGCTATGGATTGGAGCATTCTATTGGAGATATTCTATCCACTGCTGGTGTTATCTATTATCTTTCCACTGCTATTTCTTGTATCATATCTCTGATGTATATTGATATCTGTTGTATCATTCTGTTGTATCATATTGTATCAGATTTTGTATCTGTCATCGTATCAATGTTATATATATTGATATATTCTTTTTCTTCTGCTGTGTTATTTACTTAACTGTGTTATAAGCTTCGGAGAACCAGATTCGGCGTTTGAATCTACGGCATTTCGAGTACCAGTGAAGTACGGATGCCGATTTTCGAAGGCCGAGTTTTTTTGGATCTTTACATTTGGTATCAGAGCTGAGGGTAAAACTTTAGCTCAGGAGTATAACACATTAAGTAGCTCATTATAGATAGGGTGAAGTATGCCCTAGAATGAGTATTCCTCAGATATCTGTCTGTAAGCCTCAGTAAATTCTCTTACTATCCACTGATAGTGAGTATGAGTGCAAGAAGAGGATGAGATAGGGGACAGGGGAATACGATTATAAATGGTCAATACCCTGTAACAATAGTGGAAACAAATTTTCTCTATCAATCTCTTTTGTTCGTCGTTTCTCCTCAATTCTTCGATAGTTTCTGGTAGATCTAGGAAGAAGATTCGATACATCAATATGGGACGTAAAATCCGGATGGACCAAAATTGTTTGTTGGATGAATTGGTTGCTTTGATTGCTATGGTTGATAGGTATAATTTGGTTTTTAAACTAAAAGTTTTGAAATTGTATTCATACATCTATCTATTCTTTGGGTCCAGATATATTCTACGAATGGTTAGTTATCCCTTCGAACTGACCGATGCCATTGTATACTTCGTAGATCTGGATAACCCGAGTATCTTGGGAAGTGTTAAAACAGATTCGTTCTTGTATCTGTTATTGATATTCTGATTTGGTAAGCCAAATGCAGAATAGATATTCAGTTTGATTTGATGAAATATTCTTCATCTATCTTTGTGTCTCCTTAGCAATTTCGAGGACGAAATTCTTTTAAGGGGGAAATCTGTAACGACCTCTAATTTTACATATATTTAAATTGATAATTTATTGAATTTTTGAATTAAATTTGTGAAATAAATCGAAAATTGATTGCGAGTTTCCCCGGATCAAATAAATTCTGTATAAATCCTTTAAATTTAAAAATATGTATATATGTTGATTTGAATTTAAATTGTAAATAAATGATTTAAATTTAGGATTGATGGTTAATATATATGAGAAATTATAACAAGTTAAATTATAATAAAAATATAAAGTAAACAAATAATTGCTAAAATCTAAACAACAAATTAGAACTCTAGAGATTCCTCTATATTACGAAATAAATAAATTATATAGTTTTATTCAATATAGTAAATATATATATATCTTAGTAAATCAATACAAAATAATACCAAGTAATAAAACAAACAAAAATAATATACAAACACCAATATATATTCAAGTATGTAACAATATATTCATTTATATCACAAGGCAAAAGAAAAGTTCCAGCCACCATTTGGAAACAAATAGATATAGGAAAGCCTGTATAGACAACATGATGTATTTGAGTGAACAAAACACACATATATATAAGTAGGAAAACAAATAAACTAAATATACACTCAAGTATAAACAAAGATTGAATAAGTATGGAATGGAATAAGTAAACACATAAGTATGCAAAGAAACAAATGAAGACAGCATCACTTCAGCCACAAAATTATCTTCATGTACATGTACAACCGAAATAAAAGAATAAGTATATTGTAGAACATAATAAATGCAAGCACGAAATGTATCTATCAGCCTCCATTTCTCTGATCTATGTTGTACAAACAATATTTTATCCTTTGTACAAAATAATATTACCTGTACAAGTTCTATCACCACTAAACCCAATTCATTTATATCAGCCTTCTACTCTTAATTCGTCCATAAGCTAAGGCAAAAATCTAAAGTAAATATCATCTTAAAACTGAAACAAAGATTCAACAACAATTCAAATCAACTCAAACCAGATATTCAAGAAAAGGATTCCAGTTTGAAATTGCACAAGCCTGTTTCAACATAAATGATGAGCTCTGTTCATCTTCTCAGACAATGGTGAGTAACTCCATTTTTCTTTTAAAACTTTAAGTATCTGAAATTTTTGCATGTTAACTTCTGAAAGAAAGTATGTTTGTGGGTGTGTATATATATATATATATGTGAGTTTCTGTATATACATATGGATGTATAGATATGTGTGCATGTCTGTTTTGTGAGATCCCTCTGTTCTTAGTTTTCAAACTAAGATTTTTAAACAAAATTTAAATGCTCTTAAACCAATCACTGTTTAGACTTAAGTCTTAAACAAAAGTTGTTTGTTACAGTATAAAGTTATGTTTAAAAATTATAAATAATTTGAAATAAATTTTGAATGCCTCTGGAAACCAAAAGAACAGGCTAATATTAGTTACATCAAAAATTTAAACATCTTACTTCGTTGATTCAGGTATATAGATCGAATTCGTAAGCTAAAACATGATTTTTAAAGCAAAAATTATAATTTTTAAATCAACGGAGGACGAGCAGTTAGATTTCGTTTCAAATTCGTTGACTTGGCAACTTCCGGTGATCTGTTAGTTCGAGATGGTCGGGATTGTGTCTGGAGGTGGAGGAGTCTACCGCGGTTGTAGGAAAAATAGTGTGACGGAGGTCAGATGGTCGTGGTGGTGGCGGCGAGCATTTAAAACTTCTAAACCTAGTTTTGTACGTGTTCGAAAATTTGATCGGCGCGATCTTTCTCGTGCATCGAGCTGCACACGAATCTGGGAAGTGATAGAGGGGGTGTGGGTGAAGTCTTGGCCGAAGTTTCGTGGATTCAGATGATCGGAGCGTCGTGGTCGAGGCGATGACAGGTTGGGAGTTGGTTCCAGATTGCTTGTTCCAGGTTTATAATTTTTGCTCGAATTTCGTATACGAGGTTATGATGAGATTCAGATGATCGAAGTCTGGTATCGAGGCGAATGTCGACTTGCTCGTCGATGAAGCACTGATCGGAGATGGCGATCTGGGTTGTACACGTGCACGAGCACGTTGGTTTGGATCTGAAGTTGTTTTGCTTGAGTGCTTCGGGTTGAACACGTGTTTACTCGAGCAAATCGAGTCACTTACTTGAAGAAAGAACAGGGCAAACTCGGGTCGAATTCTGTTCCATTTTTACCTGGAAACCTGTTTTCTGTTTTAAAATTTTTAAAACCAAATTTAAATTTTAAACCAAAGTTTTAAAGCTGAGTTCAAATAAAAATGTTAATATAAATTAAAGTTGGATTGAGAATTTAGTTTGAACATAAATAAGTTTTAAATTCAAATTATTTTAATAACTTAAAAGCCATTAGATATATTAAAGAAATTTGAATTGAAATAGATTTGAAATTTTAAATGAAATTTAAGCAAGTTGAAACTAAAAGTTTAAAATATGGAATTAACTGATCTAAATCTGATTTGAGGGTTTTGAAATTTAATTGAGCTTTATAACTTAAGTGTTGAAAATAAGTTTGAAAATGAAATTTAAAAGGAAATTTGAAACAATGTTTCAAACACGTTGTGAATAATAATTAAATTATAAGTATGATTGAACTTTACCCTAAGTAATCAAGTTTAATGATTTCTAATTCATTAACGAATGAATTTTCTAAGTGAATCGATTTATAATTAAAAATGATTAATATAAGAAATTTTCTTTAAAAAGGGAATTGAAGAAATTTAAATAGTTAATGAACTCATTAACTAAAATTATTTGGACAATTAATCAATGTGATAGATTTAACAATAAATTAGATTAATTAATTTAATGATAATAAATTGTGAAACTATTAAGTATAATTACTTAATGACAATAATTGTGAAATATAATATTCAATGCAATTAATTGAATTAATCGAATTGGTTCAAGTTAATTTCTTAAATTTAATAATTCAGGATAATCATTTGATAATTTTGAAAAGTTTAATTACTTAGAGAAGTAATTAATAGATAATTATTGAATGTAATTAACTAAATGATGATTTGAAATTTAAGTTAATTATTTGTTAATAAATTTAAGGATTAATTAAAAATGGTGATTAATTAAGATTAATTCAATAATTAAAAATTAATTGATTCATTAATTAAGAATTGATTAGTTAATAATTAGAGGTTAACTAATAAATTTGAAAGGAAGATTTATTTCAAATAATTTGTAATTAAATTATGATAATTAACCCGAATTTATAATTGATACATCCGATTTAAATTAATCAGTTGATTAATCGGTTTACTTGTGAATGTTGGATTTGACTGAATGATTGAATTGTTTGATATTCTGATCTGTGATGCTTTGTGATATATTCTGATTTGTGTGTAATCTGTACCGTAGTTATTTATCTGGGATGAATGTAAATTCTTATCTGTAATTTATATATCTGTGATCTATGAATGAAAGATAAGCGTTATATCTATACCGCTTATCAACTATATATTCTATGTTCTGATCTGTGATGATTGAATGATATTGCACTACTGTGTGAAACCCCTGGACTACACCATACACACACAAATATGGATTTCACGTGGAAATCAGTTAAGTCACAAATTTTTGGACAATTTTAAAGATTGAATTCTTGAATCTAAATGGTTTTGGAAATTGAAATTAAGAGCTTTGTAAATGAGTTTTGAATGTAAAAGTTATGTTAAATAACTTAATAAAACTTGATATCTTAATAAATTGATTTAAATTTGAATTCAATATTTGGAATTAAATTCAATGATTTGGGAAAACTAATTGTTTTCAACTGATAAAAGCTCTTATATTTTCCAATTTGAATTAAAGGAATTTTGAAGTTTGAATTGAAGATGGTTTTCCAAATTACGAATAAATCTTTGGTAATGATTTTGAAAGCTATAAGTTAAATCTTTGTTTTAAAGATTTAATGAGTTAATCCAATTGAAATGGAAATTAATTTGGAAATCTGTGAATGAATCTTTTGTTTAAAAGATTAAAGTGTGGAAAATTGTTTAAACCATTGAAGGTTGTTAAAATGAATCTTTTTGTTTAAAGATTTGAAAATGGTAATTTGTTTAAACCATTTGAAAGCAAAGTTTTGGGTAATAAGTTGTGACTTAATTGAAATCCCATTATCCATATGTTTTTAAATATCGCGCTCATTATTCGGTTCAGCCGGGAGAGGACCTTTGTGTCACATAACCCATTCCGAATAATGATACGTCGTATATGGATGGCATTTGAAGACCGATGGTGAAGACCGGGTATTTACGAGAATGATAGGATGACCTATCGATTGTCTCTGCATTGAGTCGCGCCAGTATAGAGATCTCGTATGTGATGGGAAATCCGATCGGGATTGTAAATACCCGGATTGCAAGGGCTTCTACGGAAGTGCCTTCGGCTCTGTTCGAACCCGGAACAGACTTGTACGGTTACATGTCTGACATTACAATTTGAGATATAAAGCTGATTTCTTTCAAATACATTTCTGTTTGGTGGCGGAGAATTTATTCTCTTAGCTTAACACCCTTCTCTGAGACGTACAAGCTCAGAGGTTATGTAGTTGAAATTTATCAGCGATATACTCCCAATTTGGTAATGTGGCATGCTGAGTGTTGTTGTGTGTTGATCATTTATTGATCATTTGTGATCAGAGCACGGCTTTGTGAAAAAGCGTAGCTTTGTGGACGAGACCTCTTCGGACCTCACAACCCGGAAATGGTCGAAACAGGAATATGCGGCAAGGTTATGAGGGTCGCGCCCTTTAGGGTATGTCATTTCCTTTTGGAAAAGGGTGGTATCAGGTATGGAGCCCTGGTATTTAACCTATGTGGATACTCCGATCTCATTTATTGTGTGATTGTGTGTTTATCGAGGCGCCTCAGATAAAGGTCCCAAAGGACCGGGGGATGGCATAGTCGTGTGTTACCTAGTTACAGGGGTAACCCGACCTTGTGTTGGCAGAGCAGTTTGTCTCTCGGGACGTCCAGCCAGAGGCGATCCCATTCGGCAGTAGGAAAGGAAGTTCCTTAGCCTGACCATTTGTTGGAAATCCAAAGAAACAATACAAACCTTTACGATTGCAATTGTAGAACCTGTCTCCTCAGGAGGCAGCTATAGCAGGCATAATATAATGGTACCTATGCTGGCTAAAATTAATATTGTATTTTCAAAATGATCTTGTACACTATGCACTAGTAATAATATCAAAAGAGTTTTCTTTTGCGTAGTAAGCATATTTGAGTAACATAAGAAGCAATCTCCTCCAAGTCTGTGTTTGCATTGTGTGTGTGGTGGGAGGTCTTATGGTAGTTTCATTTTCCAAAAGCATTGCGGGTTTCAATGTTAAAAATCCTTTGTTGTTGTTTAAAGATAATAAACTGTTTTTGTTGCTCACACCAGTCCTACGACTGACTCGGAGTTTATTGTTCCTTTCCTAAACTCTGGGTGCTCATAATTTTCTACACGAGCAGTCTAGAGTTGGGGTTTTTAGATATTCAGGTTGAGTAGATTATCTGGAGCTAGTCAGTCCTTGGACGACTGACCTTGCTTTCCGCTAGCTATGGATTGGAGCATTCTATTGGAGATATTCTATCCACTGCTGGTGTTATCTATTTTCTTTCCGCTGCTATTTCTTGTATCATATCTCTGATGTATATTGAAATCTGTTGTATCATTTTGTTGTATCATATTGTATCATATTTTGTATCTGTCATCGTATCAATGTTATATATATTGATATATTCTTTTTCTTCCGCTCTGTTATTTACTTAAATGTGTTATAAGCTTCGGAGAACCAGGTTCGGCGTTTAAATCTATGGCATTTCGAGTACAAGTAAAGTACGGATGCCGATTTTCGAAGGTCGAGTTTTTTGGGTCTTTACATTAAGATTAGTGCACAAGTTTGACATTATTTCATCTAAACAATAGTTTACAAAATCATACAAGATAAGGGTTTGTAAGAAATCCCAACATATCCTAGGCCAAGGAGTTAGCAGGTTGTGCGAGTCGAAAGATTGCACGTAATAATTGTTCATGAGGGATCTTGTATGAATCTCCAAAAGTTTTTGGAAAGGTCTGTCATCAAATGACATATGTTTTGAACATAATTTTTGTAAACTAAAATTAGTTTTACAAATAGAAAGGTTCATAAAGTGTTTATGAATCCCTATTCTATTTGCGCTAATAAACAATTGTTGTTTCAAGATATATCTACTTCATTGTGAAGGAATTTCTTTGAGAAATTTTTGGTAGTTAAATGGAATTGGATTTGATCCATAGATAGAACTGATTATATGAGATGAAGTGAAATTAACTAACCTAAATGAACACATAGCATTAGAATGTCTAATAAGTATTCTCGTACATCGAAGAGAAACTATGAGTTTCTTATTAATGTCAAAAATATACATTACCCTTGGTTGTTCAATTAAACCATTAAGATTGTTGACTCTATATGGTATGATGCGCAGATCTGAAAAAATTCCAATTACACTATCAAAATATGATTTTAGTGGTCGTAACCAAAGAGATGTGATCCATCGGCCGAGATTGTGTCTTTATTGGAAAGAATAATGTGGTTGGAATTAAATAAGCAATGTTGATAAGAATAATATCGCAAATATCAATTGTTGAAATTAGCATAACAAATTTGGTATTCAACATGCTCAAGTTAATTAAGATTTACTCACAAAATTATCGCTCGATAAGACTTAGTGTTTGGTACTTATGTATTGAAACAGAAAATTCTAAATAATGATTTAGAGTAAGCCGTTTACATATATTAACCAAAAATGCCTCGATGTCAGTGGAAGCGATATTGGGTTTGTGAGTCTTTGGATATGATCCAAGAAATGATACGAATGTATCATTTTATAAGCATCAAGATTGAATACTTATTTTGATAGAAATATCAAATAGTTTGATTTTCAATCAAAGTGCAAAGGAAGCGTGTGTTCATAAGAAAGAACGTTAAAAGGTACATTGATATTTCTAAACTATAAGTAAACAACACGTTGTTGATTTTAACAATATGCTTGTATTAAAATCAACTTTAGTTGTTTTAATACTAATTTTGGATTGTAAATGATGTCTTTATGGTGAGTATAAAAGATATAGGGATTGTCCCAAAACGATATACAAGAGCACCCTATTAACAGGAGAACATGTGAGTTGGATTCCTTATGCATTAGCAATAGGAATCATCATACAGGTTATGTTGTGTATGATACTGTGTTTTGTTTATGTATTTGATACATGGAGAAAATATAAAATCCAAATTGATATCACCAAAGGGTTGTTTGAGGTGTTCTCGCGTATTTATGAAATACTAGATAATTGTTTATAGAAACAATGAACTCGTTATGATGGAACGTTCGGACACAAACTTTTATAGGTTATATTGAGTATAACATGTTAATGATAAAATTCAAGTTAAAATCTTTAATTTGAAAATGTTTCAAAATAAAAGTGATTGTGGTTGATTCAACGAAATGTTGAGAACATTAACTTGAGTTGCACTACAATAAACTAATGTATATAGATATAAATGCACAAATTTATAATTGAGCCAAAGGTGATTCCAAATGTTGAGAATCTCATAATATTGTTATAAGATAACAATGTCATGAAATTGGTCATGATAGAACTTAAAGCTCACTAGAAGTCAAAAGACATACTTCGAATCATTCTCCATGATAAAGGCAGTTTATTAGTGTTAGAGAGAGTTAATTGACAAAGTAGATAATTAAAACATAATAGCATACCCATTCACTAAGGGACTGACCTAATTGGTTTTGAGAAAACTAATTGAAAAAGTTGGAATTAGATTCCATAATTGAACCCAGGTGCAAGTGGGAGATTGATAGAGTTTGGGGTATGCCCTAGGGGCAATTATGTAATTTGTTACATATATCTAACTCGTTGACCAATCTTGTTCGAAATAAAAGGTTTTTTCTTCCTATTATATACTTGATATAATGTGGTTATATTAATTAATTAACTTAATTAAAAGTATATTTAATAGAAAAATCCATAAATGGTATATTTTGTGATAGTAGTTACAAAGTGTTGTAACCGCGAGTAATTTATCACAACGAAACAAATATACCATTTTAAATGTTCCTAGTCAAGATGCATCGAGACTGGATATCGATGTATCCGTTGAGACCGGGGTACGTAACGCTCTCCAAATGTTGGGCAGTGTATTACTCATGACTGCTGGGGCAGGTAGGTGTTACGTACTAATAGTTATTGGATAACTATGGAACGACTCACTCGATAGTTTTCTGTTGGTTAATATAACTAAGGTCAAACAGAAAATATCGATGTGACTGATTTACACAGTTCTCTCGACTTGAGAATACTGTGGATCTTCAATATGAAAGATCCGCTTTGATTATAGCCAAATCATGGCATGGCATCCATCGAGTGACTATAGTTGGGTTGAGTGGAAGTATTGGAAGTGAAGCACTATTCAAGAGAGGATTCGTCTCCTCAGTTATATGCGGTTAGTATCATAGTCAACTCAAGTCAACTCAAAGTCAAAGTCTTTGGCCAGAGCATTTTGGTTAATAATAATTGTTATTATTGAACCACGAACTTTGTATTTAGACTATAAAGTTGAATGTGGATGAGGTTGGAATTTTGACCGTTACCAAATTCCATAAGTCCAAAGTGATATAGTTTTGACGAAGAGAATTGGTGTAAACAAATGTCACAGCCGGGTAACGCTTATTAAACTAAAATTGGATTTTTACCGAAAATGAGTAAGCGATAAATTTGGCCATAATGCCACACTACCTGCTAAGTGACGTGTGAACATTAACATTAGAATATTTTTATGTTAATCGCTGACCAAATTTACACCCAAGAGTTACACAGCCGAAATGATGAATTTCATTAAGACCGAACGATTTAATTAGTTTATAATTATTATAAATTAATTAATATTTATGAAATATTAATTATAAAATTTGAATATGATTTGAGAAATAAATAATGTTATATATATTTATAACAGTTATAGATATATCGATCGATATACAATATCGACAAGCGATTAAATTAGATTTAATTGCATAGTATTTTGGCTTGGGCTTAGATGGGTTTAAGGCCCATCATTATGGCTGCAAAATTTCGGTTTAGGGAAGGTCTAGGGGTGGCTAAAACATAGGGAATTGGCTTGGAGATAACGGGTTGAGATAAAGTGAGAATAGGTAAAAAGGTTTTCTCGTTTCTCTCTAATACAACCCTATATATATATATATATATATGTATATATATATGTATGTATGTATGTATGTATGTGTTTGCGCCAAAAATGGTCACAAACCCCGAATGTTGTGAAAGCACCAGTGTATGAATACAAATCAGCAATATTCAAACACAAATCTCAGATCTAAACAAACAACAAACAGCAATCCAGAAATAATGAACAAAAACACGAGATTTATAGTGGTTCGGCTATCTCTGGCCTACGTCCACTCCAAAGTTTTTATCTTTTATTGATCGATGCTTGAAGATTACAATTTCCTATCGCGTAGTACAACGGATTTTATGATTATAATCTGAATCTAAGGCAGCAATGGTGATCTGGAGTAAATCTGGCAGAGTCTGGGCGCTCCTTAGCTCTCAAAATTGTCCGACCTCTCTTCTGAATGACCAGGGGCTCTATTTATAGGTGTAGGAGGCTGATATTTCGCCTAAATTGAGGGGAGACCAGTTCTGGCACGTGAGGGGGCCCACATGCCCGCTTTCTGGAAATCCGGGCCCACTTTGGGATCGATTCGAAGCTATGTTCGAATCGATCAAGAAATTGTCCAATCGAGCTGAAATTTGGTGTGAACATTCTTCAACATGTGCTCAAGCTACTGTGAAAATTTCGTGGCATTTGGACTTGTAGATCTCGAGTTATGATCGATTCAAGGTCGCTTTTCTGGTTGCAGTGCTCCGTTCGAATCGATTACGTTCGAATCGATTGCTTCGAATCGATCAAGCATGCGCTCCTGCGATGGCGTGTCGCGAATTCTTAGAGTCGATCCACCTTTGTCGCCGTGTTGAACGAGTCATTCCAGATATTTCTCCGTGTTGAACTCCTATTCCCTTGCTTCGAACGTACAACCAGTTCGTATCCTCTTGTTCGCATCGCTCTGATCATTTCCTTCATGTCGATTGATTGGAACACGATCGATACGAACATTGACCTTGAGTTCTTCGAATCCATGCACTCACCCATCCTTCGTATCGATCTTTTACATCCAATTCGAATCCATAACTCCATGCAGCTTTAATCATTTCCCTCGTATCCGTGACTTCGTATCCACGAAGCCAACTCCCAATGCATCCATCTCGAACGCCTCCTTCGTATCGATTGGTACGAATCCAGAATCCCAAAACTGCTACTTCCTTTTCGTATCGATCCAATACTGATCGATACGAAGCATATCTGTGCATTCTTCTCATCGATGCGAACGGCATCGATTCGAAGTAAACTCCATGCGCCTATCTGTTCAATACGAACATGTCGTTCATACCCTGTGAATCGATACGAACTCCATCAATCTGAAGCGACGTCGATCGATACGAAGTGTATCGATACGAAGTGTGGCAGACCATGATCGATGCGAACAACATCGATTCGAACCAATATCCATCGATACGAAAATGCATCGATACGAACCAGTTTTCACATAATTTGACCCATCCATATCTCGAGCATGCAAACTCCGATTAACCTGAAACTTGAAACGTAGCCTCTCCTAGTCCTCATCATCATCTCCAATCGATTCCGTCCTGATCGGAGCTCGGCCAACTTCTGACGATAACCATTGCAGCCTTGTTTCCAATCGACTTCCAATCCTGATATCCATCCTTTCCTGTCGATTTGTTTGATATTCCGGCTTTGACCAAAAAGCGGGATAACATTTGCCCCCCAAAACATGCCTTGTGATAAGAAGGCGTGTTTTGAATAATTCTGTATCCGATATCCAAAGTCCATAGCAAATTCCATGCCCATCCGAACTCGTAGACTGAGTTATTAATCCATCCTTATCCGACAACCGAATCCAAGACCTCTCCGGGTCGATATCCAAATCTGTAACCTCTCTGGGCTTTTGCTAAGCGCAATCCACACTCGACGACCGTGGTCCAGTGTCCTTGGACGTTGAGCTAACCTCTCCGGGTTCTTGCCAAACGCAATCCACACCTGACGACCGTGGTCCAGTGTCCCTGGACGTAAGTAATTCCATGGCTTAAGTCCTAAGCCGAATCCTGGTCGCTCCGGACCCTTGCTGAGCATAGTCCATACTCAATGACCTGAAATAATAATCGATAATAGGGGGCCTAAGTCCTAGGCCGAATCCTGGTCACTCCGGACCCTTGCCGAGCATAGTCCATACTCGACGACCTGAATGAGCCAATCTACCATGTTCGGGCAAAAAGGACTCACCCCTTGCCAGGCGTAATCCACACCCGACGACCGTTTATCAAAAACCAAGAAGAATCCAATCAAAATCCAATCAAAAATCCAAATCAAATCGGAAAACCAGAAATCCATATCAAAAATCGAAATCATCATCCAAAACGGAGAACAATCATCCGAATGAATGCCAAAACCAGAAAAACAAGCAAAATCAGGAGTTCAATCCAAACTCCAAAAACCAAACCAGAAAACCAAGTGTCCGATCAAAAACAAAAGATAGATTTCGCAAACCATGGCTTTGCGGTTTATCATCATTCAGAGCATTCCTAGGGGCTATCTCCGTCCCCATACATGTGTAAATGACTTGGTTGCTCGCCAATGGTTTGTTACTTATTTCATATTATCCTGGTCAATGGATAACCAATTGACCATCATTCCTGGGCCTCATGCCATCATGGCTTGAGGTGGGCGGTGGTTGCTCCTGCTCCACCGCTGCATTCCGAGCCCCAACATACTGCGTCAATTGTCCATTCCTCACATGCTCCTCAATTATGTCCTTTAGGTGCCTGCAGCTGTTGGTATCGTGTCCATCCAAATCATGGAAGAGACAGTGCTTTCCTGATGCCCTTTCCCGTTCAGATGGCTCTCTTCTAGCCGGCCTTCGGTAAGGAAGGCGATTCCGGGTTTCCATGTATATCCGCTCCTGCGTCTCGTTTAATTCTGTGTATGTGGAAAACTTTGGATCCTTCCATTGCTTCCTGGTTTTTCCTAAATCGTCGTCTAGCTTCCTTTTTCCTTTATCTTTATCCGAGCTTCCGTTGGATGGTCCTCCACCCCCAGTCACATTCACCTCCTTTAACTTTAAGTCCATGCATGCATCTTCTTGCCGAAGGAACCTTTCAGCTTCATGGAAGAATTCCCCGAGATCCAGTGGCGGGTCTCGTACTAAAGATACCTTAAAATCTGAATCCTCTCTGACTCCCGACACTGCCGCCATCAAAACCATCGATGGATCCGGCCGATCCACCGAAGCAACCGCCGCATTAAACCGAGTTAAAAATGCTCTAAGTGATTCATCCGTCCTTTGCTTTACCGATGTTAACGTCATCACGTTCTTAGGTCTTTTGATATGAACCCGAAGCTGTCCCAAAAACCTATCCACCAATTCCCTCCAAGTCTTGATAGATCCTTCTTCCAGCTGCCTAAACCACATTGCCGCTAGATCTGTCAAGTATAAAGGGAAACATCTGGCCATCACTTCCTCCGATGCCCCCAGCACTTCCATGTGTCTAGTGTATCTCATCAAGTGATCAGTCGGGTCAGCCTTTCCATTATATACTTCCACGCTAGGTAACTTGAACTTAGGTGGATTCTGAGCCATCCTGATTTCCCGAGCGAACGGACTCCTGTTCACTCCTTCCAAGTCTCTATTGATCGAACCTCCATGCATAGTCTTCCTAATGATTTCCATTAATCCAGCATTGCCTGTTAGGTGTTGCCCCCCATGCTCCCGAGGGAACTCCGGCACATATTCTTCATGTGGCTCATTAGCCGCAACGTTGGCTCTAGCCTGCTGAACTCCTTCCAAAGGTCCTTCTGCGTTGGATCCTGTGGGCCTGCCCCCAAGCCCTTGTTGATTGCCTTCCGGTTCTATATTCTGTCCTCCATTGGGTTCCGCAACCCTAGTTCCTTGTTCCACATTTGCAGTCGCTGTAGTTGGTCCAAGGTTCTGTTTTCCTACAGCTCTCATCTGCTCGAAGAAAGTCTGCATCATATCCTGTTGACTCTTCAGCAACCTCTCATGCAATGAATTTGCCATAGCTTCCATTTCGTCTCTCGTAATGTAAATCGAAGCTTGTCCTTCTCCAGCTCCGGAGGATGCCTCTTGACTTCCTCCCTGTTGGCTTCTCTCAGCTCTTTGCCTCGTTTGTCGAGTCATTGTTGAGTCAATCTGAATCCTTCAAACTTTTAAATCTAAACTTTGAATCTGGTGTAGCGGGTGCTAGTTGTTCTCAGTGAAAGCACCAAAGTGTTTGCGCCAAAAATGGTCACAAACCCCGAATGTTGTGAAAGCACCAGTGTATGAATACAAATCAGCAATATTCAAACACAAATCTCAGATCTAAACAAACAACAAATAGCAATCCAGAAATAATAAACAAAAACACGAGATTTATAGTGGTTCGGCTATCTCTGGCCTACGTCCACTCCAAAGTTTTTATCTTTTATTGATCGATGCTTGAAGATTACAAATTCCTATCGTGTAGTACAACGGATTTTATGATTATAATCTGAATCTAAGGCAGCAATGGTGATCTGGAGTAAATCTGGCAGAGTCTGGGCGCTCCTTAGCTCTCAAAATTGTCCGACCTCTCTTCTGAATGACCAGGGGCTCTATTTATAGGTGTAGGAGGCTGATATTTCGCCTAAATTGAGGGGAGACCAGTTCTGGCACGTGAGGGGGCCCACATGCCCGCTTTCTGGAAATCCGGGCCCACTTTGGGATCGATTCTAAGCTATGTTCGAATCGATCAAGAAATTGTCCAATCGAGCTGAAATTTGGTGTGAACATTCTTCAACATGTGCTCAAGCTACTGTGAAAATTTCGTGGCATTTGGACTTGTAGATCTCGAGTTATGATCGATTCAAGGTCGCTTTTCTGGTTGCAGTGCTCCGTTCGAATCGATTACATTCGAATCGATTGCTTCGAATCGATCAAGCATGCGCTCCTGCGATGGCGTGTCGCGAATTCTTAGAGTCGATCCACCTTTGTCGCCGTGTTGAACGAGTCATTCCAGATATTTCTCCGTGTTGAACTCCTATTCCCTTGCTTCGAACGTACAACCAGTTCGTATCCTCTCGTTCGCATCGCTCTGATCATTTCCTTCGTGTCGATTGATTGGAACACGATCGATACGAACATTGACCTTGAGTTCTTCGAATCCATGCACTCACCCATCCTTCGTATCAATCTTTTACATCCAATTCGAATCCATAACTCCATGCAGCTTTAATCATTTCCCTCGTATCCATGAATTCGTATCCACGAAGCCAACTCCCAATGCATCCATCTCGAACGCCTCTTTCGTATCGATTGGTACGAATCCAGAATCCCAAAACTGCTACTTCCTTTTCGTATCGATCCAATACTGATCGATACAAAGCATATCTGTGCATTCTTCTCATCGATGCGAACGGCATCGATTCGAAGTAAACTCCATGCGCCTATCTGTTCAATACGAACATGTCGTTCATACCCTGTGAATCGATACGAACTCCATCAATCTGAAGCGACGTCGATCGATACGAAGTGTATCGATACGAAGTGTGGCAGACCATGATCGATGCGAACAACATCGATTCGAACCAATATCCATCGATACGAAAATGCATCGATACGAACCAGTTTTCACATAATTTGACCCATCCATATCTCGAGCATGCAAACTCCGATTAACCTGAAACTTGAAACGTAGCCTCTCCTAGTCCTCATCATCATCTCCAATCGATTCCGTCCTGATCGGAGCTCGGCCAACTTCTGACGATAACCATTGCAGCCTTATTTCCAATCGACTTCCAATCCTGATATCCATCCTTTCCTGTCGATTTGTTTGATATTCCGGCTTTGACCAAAAAGCGGGATAACAGTATGTATGTATATATATGTATAAATATGTATGTATGTATCTCTAAAAACAATTACTAACCTTTTTGGCCGCCATTACTTTCGACATTGTTGGTTAAAACATAGCTCTCAATCCACTCCAAAATTCTCAAATATATTTCAAATTAAAATAATATTATTCGATTGTTAGAGGTCGGTGATTCCGGACTTACAATCCGACGAATTAAGAATAATAAAAGAAAGGGAAGTCATTGCTTCAACGTGGATTCAAATGCATTATTAAATAGATAATTTTAATTCATATTACAGTAATTAAATTATATTCTATGATCCTATAATGAGCAATTTCATATCTTTTTAAATATATTGCTACTATATGTTTAGTTAGGTGAGATTTTGTAAGTAGATGTGGTTCTCACAAATCAGTTTGGTTATGTGCATAATTTGTTTATTATACTAGATTTATGTATAGACAAATGTTGTTTACTGTAAAAAATCAATTTTTGTCATTAATAATTGTTTTATATATATTTATTAATAAATTCATATATATATATATATATATATTAGTGTATATTTCTCTCTCATAATAGCATATATGCATATATAAGATATATATATGATTTAAAAAATTTAGTATTATTATTTATATATAATATGAATTTACAAATTCAAAAATTAATCATCATATATACATATTTTTAAATTAACATTTATTGAATTTTTGAATTGTTCATTATATATAAAATAATCATTACATTAAAAATTCAATTTTATATTTAAAAAAAATATTATATCATTTTAGAAACATATAGAAAAAGTTTAGGAATTTTTCAATAAAGTTTATTGTTTTAATAATTAATATTATTTTGAAAAAACTATTTATGATTTATTAAAAATAATAATTTAATTGAAAAATTCTTCAAAATTTTTTGTAACCTTTCATTCATGATCCTAGAATTTCTAAAATTTTAAATTTTGAATTTTTAGTAATATATTATTTTATATTAAATAATTATTGGGAAAATAAATGTATTTGTTTTTAAAAATAATAATTCAACTTTGAAAAGTCTCCAGATTTTTCCTAAGCTTTATTTTATGATCCTAGATTTTTGAAACTTGTAAAATTTGAATTTTCATTAGTAGATTATTTTATGTTAATTATTTATGGATGAAAACATTATTTTATTCATAATATATACATATTAAAATACTAAAATTATTATGTTTGAAAAACTAAGTTAATTTTTAATTATAAATAATTTTTAATAATTGTTCTCTCTCTTTCTATATATATATATATGTTTTATGTTCATATATTATATATAACATATTTATACATACATGTGTGTGTGGGGGTGTATTTTGTGTTACCCGGCTACTTAGCCTGGCTACAAGGCGATAGTTGCAAAGGACATAGATGGACCTAAACGGGACTCATGCTAAGAAAGGACTGGAAATATAAGGGATCGATATAACTTGTTTGGGTCGGCCTATGTATGTGGTTCGGTATTCGATGATGGGTCGGTTGGAGTAGGACAACTATTATGGAAGAACATGTGTGGGTCGGCCTTAGTGGATCGGACATGTAAGGTCGATCAGGGTAGATAAGTCAAAGTGGATCAGTTATGGAGCGTCAGTCTAGGTGGGTCGGCATGTGTGGATCGACCATGTTTGGTCGGCCTAAGTGGTTCGGTATGGATGGGGTCGGCTTCAGAAGGATTAGTTCATTTGGGTCGGTCCTTAGTGGTTCGGCTTCGGAGGGATTGTGACAGGTGGATCGGCCTTAAGTGGTTCGGCCATATTGGATCGGTCAGCACAGTTGGAAGTTAGGAATGGAAGAATGGGTCGACATGAGTATAAGAGCGAGTTACTTCGAGGTAAAGGCCAGGTTTCTTCGGGCACGAGTAAGATCTACTCCGAGTCAGCATCTAGGGAATCCAGGATTGGCATGAGTGGATCGGTGGTAGTGGGTCGGCATGCCTGGTTCAGTCTACCTAACCTATCAGCTATGGGCCAAGCTATCTTAGTCATGGGCCTGGATGGAGGAACCAGCCTATCTTCGTCTATAAATAGAGAGACAGAGGTCCAATTTAAAGGACCTTTTTCCGAGAACTCCAGAGAGACTCTGCCATTTTCTGTACTTACTTTCTTTCTGCTCAAACTTGTATTCAAGCTATTTGTGTACGGATTGTATCTATATTCAAGTGATTGAAAAGGTAATAAAGATTACTTTCAAAGTGGACGTAGGCATTTACGCCGAACCACTATAACTCTGGTGTTCTTGTTTCTGTTGTTGTTTTTGCATTCTACTGTGATAATCCTTTTTTTAATTACTATCTTCATTAATCTCTCTACACAAATCTATTCTAGGGTGTTAGTGACCAATTCTGTTGCTAACATTTTGGTGCTTTCACTGAGAATTGAACTCAGGCTGTTAGGATCTACTTTGTTGCTTCTGGATTGAGGAAATCCCCCGAAGGAGATCCAAGTTCATTCTCAAGAGTTCGTAGATTCTACTCAGAGTTCCTACGGATAACTCTAAGATGACAAGACCACGTACTAGATCCGCCTCCCACAACGCTGATGCTAATGAGACCGCTAGCGTCCAGGAAGTAGGACCCAGCAATCAGCAAGCTAATGTCGATGCAGAACCCGCCATCATCCCTAACCAAGCAGAAGATGTCACTAGGGCAGAGTTCAATGAGCTGATGAGGGAGCTTGTGGAAAGCAGGAGACGGCTTAACGAGCAGATTCAAGCGAACGCCAACCTGATGACCCAGATCGCTCAACAGCAGCGTCAGAACGCTGGAGGAAGCCCTGTTTCCTACTCATCATCCGACAGCTCCGCTTCGTCAGATGAACACCCCAAGCGTAGACGCCATAGGATTGAAACGACACAAACTGGTGCAACATAGAAATTGGTGACGAGTCGCCAAGGACCAACCAACATAAATGATCCAGATTCCTTAGTTGGAACCATGGCTCCTCAATTGCACCTGGGGAGTCGCACCCAACCTGGAGTGAGAAACTTAGGATCTGGAGCACACTTAGGAGCTGGTGAACCACCTCATCAGGACCGTAATGAAGCGGGTCCTTAGGATGTACACTTAAGTGATCGCCGACCGAGGAGGCACCAGTCGAAGCAATCGTGCAGGACGGATACTGACTTGGCAACCCCCATTCAAACTCTGGATTTATTAGCCATGGTCAGGCAGCTTATGAGGGAGAATCAGGGCTTGACTAATGACGATTGGGGTGTATCAAGGAGTCATACTCCGTTTATAGATAACATTCTACAAGATGAGTACCCCCGGAAGTTCAGCATGCCAACTATTCCAGCTTATGAAGGAAAGACCGACCCTCGACAACACATAATGAGACACAAGTGGATGATGGATTCGGCTAGGGCAAACGATGCGACTAAATGCAGATGCTTCCTAATAACCCTATTCGAAATCGCTATCATGTGGTTGACCAGACTTCCCCCACGATCGATCTCCAGGTTTGATAAGTTAGCGACGAAGTTCGTGGAGCAGTTTAGGATCCATGCTACTCGCCCAAAAGACGTGATGTCGCTATCCAATGTGATTCAGGCACCTGGTGAGTCATTGAAGGACTATTTATAGAGATTCCACGTTACTGCTACCGAAGTTAGTAATCCGAATGACCACGCTATCCTTATGGCCGTCATGCGGGGAATGGATTCGGAGTCCGAGTTTGGGGACTGGCTGGCAGGCAAACCACCGACTACTCTGGAACGCTTTTATTCAAAGTCGAACCAATTCATGAGAAAGGAAGAGGCTAGGTGGTCAAGACGGAGCAGTGCGCCAGGACCCAGTAAGGAAGCGGTGCAAAGCAACATTGCGGTAAAGCAATCTGGCGAGAACTCTGGTAAGGTCCAAGTCAATGTTAAAAATAAGCAGGAGCAGTCAAAACGAACTGGAGGAGGAAATTCTGGACAGAAGAGGGAAGCAGTAAAGTGGAAACCAAGGATCCCGACCTATAACGAATATACGCCCCTGAGCACATCTTTGGAGAATATTTATCTATCAAGTTGTAATACCTTTCAATACCAAAAGCCGCGCCCAAAGAAATCGACTTAGGAACAGAAGCAGACCGGGAAGTATTGTCGGTTTCACGAGACCTATGGGCACAATATTGAAGAGTGCAGACACCTCCATGATGCTATAGGAAAGATGATTTGCCAGAAGAAGTTGTTGTAGTTTGTTAAGAATCCACAAGAAGGCGGACATGGGGCATCCGACCCCAATCACAAGCAAGCTTCACCCGGACCCGAGGAGCCCGCTCGGACCGGAGGAAGGCTGGTCATAAACACGATAATCGGTGGGATGCATCCTGCAGATAAGAATTGGCAAGAAATGGAGCGCTATGCTAGTTCCTTGAAGCATGCAAACTTCGAGTGCTGCTCGAACACAGAAGACGGGACTCCGGCGAAACAGCAGCGAATGATGATGGATGATATAGTATTCAGGAGTAGGGATGCTGATCAGGTGGAGGCACCTACCATTGACCCGATGGTTATCTCAGCTACGATCGGACCGGCGCTTGTGAGAAGAATACTAATTGATTGTGGGAGTTCTTTTAATATTATCTTCAAAAAGGCGTATGACCAAATGAAGATGGAGGCGAAGGATCTGAAACCATCTAAAGCCCGCATTCATGGCTTTAATAGTGCAGCTACTGATGCAGTAGGTTTTGTCGAATTGCCAGTTGAACTTGGAGAAGGCGAACGCAGGAGGGTACGGATCCTACCGTTCATTGTTTTGGATGTTGATTCCCCGTATAATGTTTTTCTGGACCGACCGGCCCTAGCGGAGTTTAGGGCAGCTTTGGTCCCGTGGTGTTTGACCTTGAAATTTTCGACGGACAATGGAGTTGGTGTAGTGCATGGCGATCATGTGACTCGTCGTGCTTGTTATGTGGCTGAGCTGAGAGAGGCCCGGCAAAGAGAGAAGTGGACAAGCCTGTCCGCATCCATGTTGCTGAAAAATGACAAGTAGCGCCTGAGCCTTGGCTTGGGCAACACAATCGGATCTATAGAGACATAGATCCGAGAGATGACGATGAAGAACCCAAGGAGGCCAAGGCGGTGCCGGCTGAACTGAAGATTGACATTCCAGTCAGCCATGATTACCCGTCACGGGTACTGAAGATTGGATCACAGCTCAATCCATCGATGATGAGGGATCTTATTGATTTCCTCCAAGCAAATCTCGATGTTTTGCTTGGACCCATTCTGATATGTATGGGATTTCTCCCGCCATCGCAAGTTATATGTTGAACATTTACCCGAAGTATGTGCTAGTGAAACAAAAGAGAAGAGGCATGGACCCAGAGAGGTCCGCTTCCCTCAAAGAGGAGGTGGATAAACTCAAAGCCAATGGGTTCATCCGCGACACCCTCTATCCTGAATGGATATCTAATCCCGTACTGGTGAGGAAGGCAAACGAGAA
This sequence comes from Allium fistulosum, assembly GCA_030737815.1. Taxonomy (NCBI): domain Eukaryota; kingdom Viridiplantae; phylum Streptophyta; class Magnoliopsida; order Asparagales; family Amaryllidaceae; genus Allium; species Allium fistulosum. The sequence goes on from CM060907.1 coordinate 996,634,326, forward strand.
GTGGAGGACCTATGTTGATTACTCAGACTTGAACAAGGCATGTCCTAAGGATAGTTTCCATTGCCCAGAATTGATCAACTGGTCGACTCGACAGTAGGGCACGAGTTGTTGTCATTTATGGATGCGTATTCAGGATACAATCAAATCCTAATGCACATCCCAGATCAAGAGCACACCAGTTTTGTCACAGATGTTGGACTGTACTGTTATGTAATGATGCCTTTCGGGTTGAAAAATGCAGGGGTAACTTATCAGCGACTAGTGAATCGGATGTTTAAAGATCAGATTGGTAGAACGATGGAAGTCTATGTTGATGATATGCCCATGAAGTCACGGCAATCAAACGACCACATTCGAGACTTGGCAAAGATGTTTGATATACTCAGATTTTATGGAATGAAAATCAATCCACTGAAATGCTCTTTTGGCGCTGCATCGGGAAAGTTTTTGGGTTTCATTGTCAACACGCGAGGAATCGAAGTGAACCCAGAAAAGATTCAAGCTATTCGAGACGTACGAGCACCTAGAACTATAAAGCAAGTGCAAATCCTGAATGGGAAAGTTGCTGTGTTGAGTCGATTTATATCCAGAGCAACCGACAAGTGTATTCCTTTCTTTGATGTGATAAGGAAAAAGAAATTTTGAATGGACGCCGAATTGTGAGGATGTGTTCCGAGCTCTGGTGAGTCACTTGGAGAGGCCCCCTATTCTGTCAAAGCTCGTAGAGCATGAGGAGTTGTATGTTTACTTGGCCGTATCCCAGCATGCCATCAGTGCAGCTTTGATTCATGAGGAGGACCGAATCCAAAAGCCAGTGTACTATGTTAGTAAGCGTTAATCGGGGGCAGAGAGAAACTATCCCAAGATTGAGAAGATGGCTTACTGTTTGGTGATTGCGTCATGCAAACTCCGCTCATATTTCCAGGCACATCCGGTCAATATCTATACCGATCAACCTCTACGGCAGGCGCTCCAACGACCAGAGACTTCTGGAAGGTTACTCAAATGGAACATTGAGCTAAGCCAGTTCGACATCACCTACCTGCCTTGGAGGGCTATCCATGGACAAGCGCTGGCAGATTTTATTACGGAGTTCACTATGCAGGATGAATCGAATGGAAGTGATACAATTCCCGCTGTGCTATGGAAGCTGTATATCGATAAAGCATCCAACGACCTTTGTTCTGGGGCTAGTGTTGTTCTTGTAACTCCCGAGAACCGATCAATTTGTTATGCTATGAAGCTGAATTCCCCCGCAACGAACAACGAAGCCAAGTATGAAGCGTTGACCGCTGGGCTGAAGCTTGCCAAAGAACTTGGGGTGAAATTGGTTGAAATCTTTTGTGACTCACAATTGGTGGTATACCAAGTCCGAGGAGACTACCAGGCAAAGGGACAAAGGCTTGCTCCATACCTCAACCGGGTCCGAGCATTATTGGCAGACCTCGAATACTATGATATTTCTCACATTCCACACGAACAAAACGGGGAAGCCGATTCCTTGGCGAAATTTCCAAGCACCGGCGATGCACAGCAGATGGGCTTGGTTCCCATTGAGACTTTACATGCCCTGAGTATAAATGAGATGGAGGTTGATTTTGTGGCAGAGACGGAAACTAAAAGGGAGTCGTGGATGACCCCGTTCAAAGAATACTTATACATGGAACCTTGCCCGAGAGAAGGAACGAGAGACGACAAGTCGTTCGCAAAGCCTCGTGGTATATAATGCAGAATGGAAAGATGTATCGGAAGGGATTCTCCATTCCCTTGCTTAGGTGCATCGCCTACAACGAGATAAAGCGAGTTTTAAGGGAAGTCCATGAAGGAGAATGTAGCGACCATACTGGGGGTAGATACTAGCCAAAAAGATACTCCGCTATGGATACTATTGGCCGACCGTGAATCGGGATGCCACAGACTATGTAATGAGATGCGAAAAATGTCATAAGTACGCAAAGATCCCGAGAGCGCCGTCGATGGAACTCACGTAAATGGTTAGTCCATGGCCGTTTGCGACATAGGGGATCGATATTATTGGCTCCTTGCCAATCTCCAAAGGTGATGCGAAATACGCAATTGTCGCGGTCGATTACTTCACCAAATGGGCAGAAGCGGGGCCATTAGCTACGATCACCACCAAAAAGGCTATTAACTTTGTTGTGCGAAACATTATATGCCACTTTGGTCTCCTACGGACTATCATTACTGAAAATGGAACTCAATTTGAGAGTAGAGAATTCAAAGAGGTTTGTCGAAAGTATTGCATTGAGAAAAGGTTTGCAGCAGTCGCTCACCCTAAAGCGAATGGGCAAGTTGAAGCCGTAAATAAGATAATCAATTCCATCTTGAAAAAACATTTGGAGAATGCTAGAGTCAAGTGGGTGGATGAGCTTCCAACGACACTCTGGGAATACAGAACCACCAACAAGTCTACGACTGGCTATACTCCTTTCGCCTTGGCATATGGCACTGAAGCAGTTATACCCGTGGAACTTGAAGTTCCTTCCCACCGGGTGACTCAGTATGATCCTAGAATGAACCGAGATCTTTTACTGGAGTCGTTGGAATTTGTCGACGAGAAGCGTGAAGAAGCTGATTTAAGGGCGGCCGCATATCGGCACCGAGTCTCCCGATATTATAATGAAAAAGTTCAACCAAGAGCTTTCGATGTAGGCGACCTTGTTTTGAAGCAAGTTTTTTCGGTCCCATCGCATATGAATCCCACATGGGAAGGTCCCTACGTCATCGAACAAAGGCTTGAAGAAGGAACCTTCAAGCTAGCGACTGTTGATGGCGTGATATTCCCTAGAGCATGGAATAGCGAGCATTTGCGCCGTTATTATACTTAGTTTATTTCTTTTGTATTTCAGTAGCAATTATTTCCAGTATATGTTTCTTTTATTGTTCTCTGTTTCCGACATGTAATAAGACAATTCAGTTTGTCCCTATTTTCTACAATCAATAAAGGCTTGAATCTGTTTTTCTATGAACTATTGGTGTTCCGTGTTTTATGATTTCATGACAAAATTAATTTGCATTAATCTATGTGGTGTATGAATGCACGCACAAAACTAAAAGCTGATCTACCATATACATAAAATCTCTAAGTCCCCAGAGTGCGGATTAGAGTACTCTGAGTCCCAAGAGCATGGACTAGAGTATAAACGAATTTCAAAAATCTCTAAGTCCCCAGAGTGCGGATTAGAGTACTCTGAGTCCCCAGAGCACAGACTAGAGTATAAACGATTTCAAAAATCTCTAAGTCCCTAGAGTTTGGATTAGAGTACTCTGAGTCCCCAGAGCACGGACTAGAGTATAAATGACTTTCAACAATCTCTAAGTCCCCAGAGTGCGGATTAGAGTACTTTGAGTCCCCAGAGTGCAGACTAGAGTATAAACGAATTTCAAAAATCTCTAACTCCCCAAAGTGCGGATTAGAGTACGCTGAGTCCCCAAAGCGCGGACTAGAGTATAGACGAATTTCAAAAATCTCTAAGTCCCCAGAGTGCAGATTAGAGTACTTTGAGTCCCTAGAGCGCGGACTAGAGTATAAACGAATTTCAAAATCTTTAAATCCCTGAAGTGGATTAGAGTACTCTGAGTCCCCAAAGCGCGGAATAGAGTATAAAATGATTAACAAAAGAAAAAATCTTTAAGTCCCTGGAGTGTGGATTAAAGTGCTCTAAGTTTTCGGAGCGAGGACTAGAATGTCAATGATTTCGAAAAAAAAATTAAGTCCCAGAATGTGGACAGAAGAAATCTGAGTTCGTCAAAAGTGGACTGGAGTTCAAATGACTTACGAACCCTTGAATTTCAGTCGCAGAGTAAATTATAAGTGATGTGATGAAAATCTGTAAATGCAAAGGAACAAAATTTTATTTAGTTCCTAAAATATTTCCTTACAACTTCTCCGAAAGTTCGAAGGCCAAGTCTATCTACAACGACTACTGATGAAAGAAAGGAAAAAAGGAAAGGAAAGCAACTACATGATTTTAAATTATTTAAGCTAAGCAAAATGTTATGAGACGACGGCTGCTTCTTCGGTTTTCTTTCCCTTTTCGGGTTTCCCGAAGTCTCCTCATCTGAGCGCCTTTTCCTGGACCCTTTGCTTCCTAGCAACGTGGTATCTGAGGAAGGAAGAGGAACTTCCAAGGGTGTAGTCCCACCGGGGAGAATGACCTTCAACGGCCTATTTAAGGGATTGTCGAGCTCCACCACCTTGGGTTCTGTCTTAACTTTGGTTCTCTCTTTCTCCTCCTCCTCGAGTTGCTCCTTCATGCTAAGCTTGGAAGTATGCTCGAAAGCACCCGTGATTTTGACATCGTCTTGTTCTTCTACACGTGAGGGTTCTTCGGGCTTGTCCTCATCTAGCGCCCCTATTACTTGAGCATCAGGACCAAGGGTATCTCCGACATGAGGTGCCTCAGCCTTGTTTTCTTCCCGCTCTGTGGCGACATCGCTCCTTGGAGTTGGCTTGGGACCGGAGTGACCTATATGAATTCATGAAAAGCAAATGTTAGAACCCATCCGTTACTTGCCAAAAGCGATGACTCCCTGAACTCTAGAAGGTGAAGTTACGTACCGGCTTCCAATTGACTTTCAGTGGTCCTCGGAGTATCACCCTCAGGGATTGGGGATAAAATGTGAATGCCAAGTCCGGGTTTCTCCGGGTCATAACCAACATGCTGCTCGGGAGGCCCAAGTGACAAAGTCTCGTCCGATTGAACGGGAGGAGGAACTTGAGACTCAGTGCCGGATGGGCCAGCAATATCTTCCTTACCCTTTGATCTCGGGGAGTCTCTTCCAAAGAGGGCTTTTGCCGCAGATAAGCCTGAAGGCTCATTTCCTCAGAGCACTTCCCTCACAAGAGCCTCTTCATCAACCTCTTCAACACCCAGCTCCACTTTCTTAATTTTTATCAAAGTATCCCAAGCTTCATCTAGCGATTCAAGATAACCATCGCCCAAGAAAGATAAGTCACGATGCAAGAGAACTCTTGCATTGTACTCAGCGATGAGCGGGTCAAATGAACACTTAACCTCTTCTCTGCCAGCCTCGGTCGCTTCCTCAATTCAGGAGTCTACCTCTGAAAGTGTCGCCTTTTTGCCTTCTTAACGAGCTGCATCTTTTAGCGCTTCAATTCTGGATAGTTCTTCGTCGAGTTTTGTTTTCAAATTCCTTGTCTCGACGATTTCATCGTAGTATTTTTGTGATTCTTCCTGCGCTAAGATTTTCTCTTCTTTTTCTTTGGAAAGCAGCTCCTCCAATTCCTTGGCTCGATGGGCGAGGATGTCTTTCTCTTTTTGCATAGAGTCTTTTTCTAAAGTTAGAGCGCCACTGCGTTAAATTGCCTCGTTTAATTCTTTTTTATGGCTGGCCTCTGAGCGATTGACCGCATCGGCTGTCTCCTTGGCATTCTTCTGGGCGGTCTCAACTTGAGATTTATATGAGAGCATCTCTTCATCCTGGCTCTTTATAATATCTCTGTCGTGAATGGCTTCGAGCTTAAGGCGGTTAATCTCATGCTGGGGCTTGATGGAGACTTCCGAGACTTTTTCCACTAAGTGTACAAACGCGTCATATTGGAAATACACGTCATTGTTGCAGGCAATAGCGCTCTGTTTAACGTTCTCAGGAATAGGATGAATTGCAGGAAGTAATTTCAGCCCGTCAAAACAGATCTTTGGGAACGTAGCTTTAAGCTCGGCTAATTTTTCTGCCGTGGACGGATCGTGAGCGGGAGCTGGGGGAGTCTGCCTTGTCGGAGTCACTGATTTCTTATGAGGCTCGAGAGATTGCTTGGTGCCCGAAGAACCAGAATGTTGATCGCGAGGGACTTCGTATTAAGAGCCTTTCTGGGCAAATTTGTCTCCACTACGTGCCAGAAGATTGGACGGTTCATTTGGATATGAAGAGTGGTCGTGGATTCTCCTTCTGGGGGATGAGGACGATTCTCTGGAACGATAGTCTCTATGTCCACCTTCGTCCCTATCTCTTCATTTACCCCATCCTGAGTCTCGACCTGAGTGATAGAAGATGGAGGATTCTCGAAGATGGTCAATGCCATGCGTGCGCCCCATTTCACCTATACATAAGAATAAACAAGAACGAATTAGTAGAAGTCACACGGCGAACTGAATTCAAGTGCGTGGTGGAGTGTAAGTGTCTGTGTGTGTCTTAGTGTATCCCCCCAACGGACCAGTATTTTTTTCTTTACTCATTGGAGTTTTCTCTCCTTGATCATGAAGTTGTGCACCTTCATCACTTCTCGCAGGCGAGTTAAACCCCATAGTGTCGGTGTTATTGAAGTCATAATTCAACATATCGTCAGGAATGGTTAAGTCGGATAGTCCCTTCAACGAGCTTTCCATTTTTTGAGAAGATGATCCTTTCTCGATAGGGGTTATTGTGATCTTTGAAGTTCCGCCGACTTTACTCTTTTTAAACTTATACGCTAAGCTCTTTTTCTTTTTCGAAGAAGGAGGTGGTTGGTTGGTTGCTGCTGGCACTTGTCTGGGGCTTATATTCTCGTCAACCGACACTAGAGCCTTTGTTTCTTTAATCTTGCCTTCCTTGGTAGTATCATGAGCTCCTTCGGCTCGGGGCACTGAAGGACCAACTTTTTCTTTACTCACTTCAGGTCATTCTTCCAGTTGTGGTGCCACTTGGAAGGCTAGTCCAGCGACCTTCTTCTAATAATCCGAACCTCGAAAGTAGTTCATTGGTGACTACCAATTTGATGTCCCGATCTTCCATGGGGGTAGCTCGAATAGCCTCAACTGCCTCAGAGTACCTATCGTCTTCGGGCCGTGGGCGAATACCTGTAAGAATTAAAAGAGATTCAGACTTTCGGAGAGATACGCCTTAAGCCTTAGAATGAAGGGTGGGATAAGGATGAGACTTACGTCCTCCCAGCCATCTTCTCGCAATGCCAAGAGGACAGCGTACGTAGAACCACTCCTGTTTAAATTGAGAGAGTTTGTTCCATGCGCCCATGAGAACTTGGCATTTGGGGTATGGTTCGAGGAATATATAAGATGGGCTATCAGCATGTCTCTTGAAACAGTAAATGTAACAGATATCCTCAGGAGTTGGAGGTCCGAATAGGAAACTCATAAAAAGGATGTAGGTACCATGAATGAACGCATGGCTATTGGGATGCAGTTGTGTAGGAGCGATCCCTATGTATTGCAACACTTCACGGATGAACGGATTAAAATTTGGCACGCATCCGGCCCAACACATGAATTTGTTGCATGTAGTATATCCAACTAAAGGCAGATCGGGCCGATCTTGTCCCGATGGAACCAAAACGTCATCGAAGGGGATTCCATGGATTGAGCACAATCGACGAAGAGTGGCTTCGCCGATTTTTTGAGGCTTGTGAATCAATGGGGTTATCCAAAATAACAGCTTCGTCTACGGCATCGGGAGCCAGATTTATAACCTCAGCAAGAAGGTCGGGAATGTTAGGAATGGGGGCAAACGACGGGCTCGACGTCCCTACCACCTCTTGCCATGAACTTGGTCCAGGCTTGTCAAATATAGTAGCGGAGCTTGATTTTTTAGACATTTCGAGAAAACGCTTGGAGTGATTAAATACCTGTTTAAGCTATACTCGAAAGATAATCGATATTAGATATGATAACAAAATATTCCGCCGTATTGTGTGTGAACTAGTGTGACGATTCAGACATTAGTGTAGAAAAATTAAAGTTTTAAAGACAAGTATAACATAGAGAAGTTTTGAGTTATCGTCCTGGAGACCGTCATCGCTGACCATCTCCAGCAGTTTGTCATATGGCTGGTAGCGAAAGTCTTGAAATCGAGCATTGGCATTATAGAGTGTGAAGGCTGTTATTTGCATTTGTTGGGTTAAATACGTGTTTAGAGTTACTTAAGCTGTGGAGTTGTTAATCCGAATCAAGTCCATATGCTTATATGCTTTAGTCCTTGTCACCATTCATTGTTTTATGCTCAGGCGTGGTAATATGTAGTCCTGTGTATGCGGTGTTCAAGTTGAAATGGTCCTGATTGCCAAATGTCAACCCTAACACTCAATACCGACCCAAATAGTAAACAGTCTATACCGATCGACTCTATAAACATAGACAACCGATCCACTCTACTACGGACTACCGACCACCTCTCTAGACAAAAATAACTGACCCACACTATCTCACCAGGTACCGTCCCATACTCTCTCAATGAACCAATCCACACTCACTCTCAAGTCACTAAACGGCCACACCACGACGTATATAGAGCCACTCTCTCTCTCTCTCTCTCTCGGTGTCGACCCACTCTCTCCTTCAAACAACCGACCCACTACCTAGCTCAAGCTACCGACCCACTCTTTCTCTCAAAACACCAAACCTTGTAAATCATCGAACTCCTCTCTCTCACGAAAACAACGAACCCTCTTCTCCTATACATCACCGACCTCCTTTCCAATCAACACCTACGCTAACTCCACTCAACCTAGTGCAAACCCACATCAAAAACGCTCTGTTATCCACACCTATCCCATCACTTGTCATGTTCCTCTCCTCTCCCAATCATTGCGTAGGGCTGTGTGCACATACGGTATAACCTAGTTCGAGTTCAAGGAGGCATGACCTTGGAGTTTAAAATAGTACATAGAATCTCACTTAAGCATTAGTTTGAGGTTGGGACGGGTGATTCTTTGGGGCTTGGAAGTTGAGGGGAATGGAGCAGCACGTTTGGAAGATGATGAAGTAAAGTGGAGAAGCAGTTTGGTGGAGAGGAGGAGTTTGGGTTTGGAGCAGTGATGAGGAAGGAAAGATATGAAGTAAGTTAGAAGGCTTGTAAAAGTAAAGTAGAAGTGAGAAGAAGGAGAAGGAGAAGGAGTATAGGCTTTTATTTGGCGAAGGGGGAGATGAACGGGCATTATCCTATAGAATCGGTCAACATGCTTTAGTGGGTCGGTGAGGAAATGTGTCGACCGTTGCCAGGTGAACCGACCATGTGGATCGCTATTCGTATGCCAAACCACCCCTTATTTTAAATAAAAAGAAAATATGAATAAAAAATAATAACAGATATATTTTTATTTAAATGAATAATAAAAATAAATATGATGATAATAGAATAAAATGTGTATACATGAGTATTTACACATATGATGGTAATAGAGGATGGTAGTGTGATAAAGAGATGGATACTACCGGGTAAGTGGAAAAGCGTGGGTTTGGAAAATCCACCGTGATTCAGCCTTTGAAAGGTTGTATACATTCAGCTTTTGAAACATTAAAACATGATTTTAAGAGCCTCTTCGAGATTGAGCTAGTACGTTCAGACACGAAGCTTTATCGAAGGTCAATGAAAAGCGACAGTCAGTTATCATTCTGAACGAGCTTGCCTCTGAAAGCAGGAATTGCTCACTGATTCAAAGCACGTCATGTTGATTCACACAACGCACTTTGGGAGGCAAATATTACCCGGCCACTTAGCCCGGTTACAAGGCGATAGTTGCAGAGGATATAGTTGGACCTAAATGGGACTCAAGCCAAGAAAGGATTGGAAATATAAGGCATTGGTATAACTTATTTAGGTCGGCCTATATATGTGGTTCGGTATACGATGATGGGTCAGTTGGAGTAGGACAGCTATTATTGAAGAACATGTGTGGGTCGGCCTTAGTGGATCGGTCATGTAGGCTCAGTTAGGGTAGATAAGTCAAAGTGGATCGGTTATGGAGGGTCGATCTAGGTGGGTCGGCATGTGTGGATCGGCCATGTTGGGTCGGCCTAAGTGGTTCGGTATGGATGGGGTCAGCCTCAGAGGGATTAGTTCATGTGGTTCGGTCCTTAGTGGTTCGGCTTCGGAGGGATTGTGACAGATGGATCGGCCTTAAGTGGTTCGGCCATATGGGATCGGTCAGCACAGTTGGAAGTTAGGAATGGAAGAATGGGTCGGCATGAGTATAAGAGCGAGTTACTTCGGGGTAAAGGCCAGGTTGCTTTGGGCATGAGTAAGATCTACTCCGAGTCAGCATCCAGGGAATCCAGGATCAGCATGAATGGATCGGTTGTAGTGGGTAGGCATGCCTGGTTCGGTCTACCTAACCTATCAGCTATGGGCCGAGCTACCTTAGTCATGGGCTTGGACGGGGGAATCAGCTTATCTTCATCTATAAATAGAGGGGCAGGGGTCCAGTTTAAAGGACCGTTTTTCGAGAACTCCAGAGAGACTCTACCATTTTCTGTATTTACTTTCTTTCTGCTCAAACTTGTATTCAAGCTGTTTATTTACGGTATATATATGTATTCAAGTGATTGAAAAAGCAATAAAGATTACATTCAAAGTGGACGTAGGCATTTACGCCGAACCACTATAAATCTGGTGTTCTTGTATCTGTTGTTGTTTTTGCATTCTGCTGTGATAATCCTTTGTTTAATTTACCGTCTTCATTAATCTCTCTACACAAATCTATTTTAGGGTGTTAGTGACCAATTCTGGTGCTAACATTTTGTGACACATATACATGCACATATTTGGATAACATACATGACATACAAAATGAGCTAATATGTCTGTTGCGATGTAAATCCCAACATCTACATATGGGCATATTATACCTTTCACGGATTATTATGTTACACATGCACTCACACATATATGTATATGATACATTTATGTATAAACTAAATCAAATAAAATTAATTTCATATCTTAATATATTTGAATTTAAATAAAATAAATGATTTTATTAAAATGAAATTTAGACATGTTCTAATTCAGTTAGACTTTATAGGCCCAATAAAAGATCCAATAGGGTAAAATTTCTGAAATTCACCCATAACTTCCGCTGCGGGCTATTCCAGTTCCAACATGCAGGAGAGAATTAAATTTTTTGTTTCTATTAAGATATAAATATAAATGATTATTGGGAATAGTCATTGGGACGTATTTGTTAAATTTTGAATTTCTATACAAACTATTATTATGAAAATGATTTTTAATTTGGAACTCACTTCTGTAAAAAGTGAGATCTAATAAATAGCGTAAATAAGACCTTAGATGACTTATAATTGAATTGTTGTGTCCTGATCTGTTAGTGATCAAAGTTGTGTAGCGAAAGCTAAAAGATAGCATTTTGCTGAAGGCGATTGTTTGTTTATTTGATTGAAATATATATTGTTTGCATCAATGTTTGTTTTGTTTATGCTTAGTTTAAAATGTGGAATTGAAGACATTATCACTCAAAAAATTTATAGTCCCATTTGAATCTGGATGAACCCAATTATTAATAAAAGCCGGAAGTTTCTTTAAAATAGAATCGCTGGGGAATAATAAAAATGTCTAAGCAATTAATAGTTATAAAATAAAGAATGCTAAATAATATGTATCTAATTAAATTTGAATTTGGAAAATATGCTTAATAAGTAAAATAAGATATAATAAAAATTGATTAGTTGATGGATTCTTGGTTGTTTTGAAATTTATAAGTGATTGTGCAAAATTAATATTGAGTAGGAATCACTATTGAGAGCTAAAATGTGACGCCCCACCTCTATGCTCACAATAACAAAGAGTATTAAAAGAAATACTGTGTGTTATCGCGAAGAATAAGGCTGGATAGGAGCGGCCATCCGTAGTTGGCCTTACACTAATATTGGTTACCTCGATAGGAGTGGTATATACTTTTTCAATTTTCATCTTATTTATTTACTCCCATCGACATACCCAATTATCAGTATAAACAAGCTACGATGGTTCATACTAGTTTAGGACATTAGATATAATAATAACACAGATAATATAAATGCGGAACACAGATAAAACAAAAGTCTCATATATATATAACTGATGTCAGTTACAATATAGTTGACACAGTACATATGATACAACTACAACTGTCGACTCTGGAAGTTATATATACAAGTACATTATCAACTAATATACATGAATACATATCATCCTATACAATGACACGACTTCTACAAAATGACGAAAACTACTTCAAAAGATATAAAAAGTCTTCATAGCCCGAACAGCAACTCAAAGCAGGAAATCTACAACCTGAAATAACTCGGGTCTGACCCGAGTATTACATTCAAAAGAAAATAATACACGGGTTAGTCTAATTCAAACTCAGTTATTAGTGCACAGAAGCAATAATAATCAAATATCAAATAGACGACAGTCACAGAAATCTCGTATATCCGACTCCTCGATAAAAGAATCGGATAACGGCAGATATAACACTAAACAGTGTTAAACAACAAATCAGCAATCCAAATTAATTTAAACAATTGAAATGTCAATTTAAAAACTACAATGCTGATTGGCTGCAGTACACGCTAACGTGTACTGCCTCACCAATACAGTCTATGAAATACTCAGAAGATTAATGAATCCAAAAGCCAACGGATCCAACTCAAATCAAAATGAACCATTTCAAAATACAACTTCAAAATATTTAATTGAACCAACGAAATAATTTAACAATCGAAATATCAACTAAATCTGTCAATCCTGCTAGGGCTGCAGTACACGCACGCGTGTACTGCCTCGCCACTCCAAAACAACTCAAAACAAGATCAGAGGCAACAATTGAAACAAGTTCAATATGTCACAAAGCAAGGCACAGTGAGATAGCAAACTGAAGGTGAGAGCACCAAGGATAAGTCACTACAACACTCAACAGAATGGCAACAAGTATTCATGAAACAAAAGTGCTAACTGACTCAAATATCCCAATGCATCAGATACAACGATGCACAGGTAGTGTACAGTGCATGAAAACTTGAACAAAATATCAAATGCACCAATAGGAATACTGGTGACTGTAATTGCAAGCAGGTAGGCACGAAGTCAATGCACAGTCTACACAATTTCAAGAAGAACTGGTCGAAACAAAGTAGCAAACCAACACAATATCAACTTCCAAACTAAATACAAATGCCACGACCAAGCTGCTGCGTACTAAAGGTGCAGACAACAAAATAGCCAACATGATCACAGAAGCATAACTCAAACTCAAACCTGGCCGAGAACTGATACAAGTGAAGAGGCACATGAACAACAACAACATGCCTTAACAAAGCAAACCAATAGCTCAAGCTTATTACAAATTAGACTATATATATGCATACCCACAAACATATGTATGTATGCACATAAATGATAAGACTCGAGTACTTATGTGCAGACCCCAAATTCAACTAACAGCAATGAATGAACAACTCAAAACTGCACATGATCAAGACAGCCAAGCTAAATATGCCGACTGAAGACCACAGGTGTACAATAATTCCAGACTCATTCAGGTAGAACAAGAATGGCTAGAGACAGTCTTATAGAATAGTTACAATGAGTATGCAAGTGTGGATCACACAAACAAATGCCACAGTGAAAAAGGAACAGACTCAAAGATGAATACATATATGGATGTAGACATGTCAAAAATCAAGTTGAAGGCGAGAATGAACAAGTCAATTTTTCATCTCAAAGCCAAAAGAATTCAAAGTCATTTTATCTCAAAATCGAACAAGAAGGCAACATAAACCAGACCCGATGCTACAAACGAAACAAGACTACTAATACAATGCATGGACATCGAACTCACCACAATACATCACTGTGACTTCAACATCAAACCATCAACAAAGTGAAACTGCACATAGTCACGAACCAGTGCCAACATCATACCCAAGTTAACAATATCAATAAAGACATCAAGTGAGACCAGACCAACCAACTAATCAACAAACAAATGAATCAGATCAGACTCAAGTGATACCAGTAAATAACAAAAGGAATCTGACCCAATATCAAAACAAGTGTGCAGGTCAGAACAGCAATGACCAAGGCTACAGTATGCAAACTTGAGCTTATAATGAACATATCAGAAGTAACCGAGTGCAATTACAAATGCATAGCAAATATCAAGTGAAGAAGACTACAATCTATCCAACAAATGCACAGGCATACACATATACACACACATGTATGCATGTATATACATGAACTAGATTGAAGCACACTGAAATACAAAGATGCAAACTAGTCTGAAAATCACTCAGAAATAAACAGAATTGACCGAAGTCAGGTGAAGTTAAAATCCAAGTCGAAGCCATTCAAAACAAGGCCGAAGTCAAGAAATTCGAATGTACAAATCATAGCTGGAAAATCATGCGATCAGAAATGGTCGAAGTCAACAGCAAAACAACACCGTGGTCATCACGAAATGAAGCCGTGATCACCAGGTAAACAAATATACGCATTTGAACAAGTCAAAATCAACAATCAACGAAACGAATTAGAATGGCCAAGGTAAATCAAAGCAACTCAAACATTTGCATACAAACGAAAAAACCACGAATCCAAAGCAGTGGGAATCACAAATCACAGGTATAAGATCTTGAATTAGATGTGAGTCGAACTCACCTTGTCGAAGCGAAGACGAGCACGGCAAACCCCCTCAAGCGGCGACAATTCGAAAATCTCGAAGCCCTAAATCGCCAGGACGAGACCGCCATTTTCGTTCGTATGCTTTTGATTAGGGTTCGAGTAAAAATGATAAAAGGGGGATCGGTTATCACACGAGATACACGGTACAAAAGAAAACCCCATGAGCCAATAAAATTTCTAAAGCCCACACCATTTAACAATTTTTTATAAACGAATTTCAACTCGAATGAAATTCTAATTGTAATTGTCTAACAAATGACGTAACAAATTAAATCATCATTTGACGAAAATCAACTATTATGAAACCCCAGGTTGTTACATAAAACCTGCTCAATAATAACAATAAGAACTTGTTGTGTCTTCGGTACTGTAGTTACCACAAGAAATATTGAAATTTTAAATAAAATGAAATGTTAATTCATATGTGTGACTAATTAAATTTTAAGATGAATTAAAAATTTGATGTTTGCTTGAGGTATATATTAATGAATGTGTGCTCTATGGAATTGTGATCAGTAAATTATTAATTTTATGAAAACATTAAGATTGATTGAATTTTTTTTAATAAAAGCAAGCATCTATCTAAATTATAATCCTTTGATATTAGATATACATATATATGAAACTTGATTATATTTATTATAGACAAGCAAATATTTTGTAAAGGCATAAAGTATTAAAAGATATATTTATATCATATGGAAATTTAATATTGTGTTAAATTGTCCGTTGAGTGCTTTAAGGATTCTGATCGATGCGCTTGATCAAAGTTATCAATAGAAATTCCTAAACATTAGTACGAGACATTCGGACATAATGTTTTGGGCAATAAAATATTTTCAAAAATAATATTTAGTAAGTATATAATATTTTTGAAAAGTAGATAAAATTTTGGATAATGGTGTACTATTTAGTATTTGTAAAAATTAATATATTTATTTGCATAGATGCATGTTAAACAAATTTTGTGTAACATCTTTTGGATGATAATGCATTTTATATTGTGGTTGGAATGAATATCAAAATTTATATTTGAATAAAATGTAAAGTGATATAAAACTTATTTATATGAATTGCCAGTTTAATGAAGTTTAAAATTCATTTGTGAATGTAATAAGTTATTGATTGTCGAATACTTTGATTTGGTGGGTAAATATTTTTCTCAAATATGAATTTGCAGAATAAATGAGATTTAAAAGTACTTTTATAAACCAAAGCTAAGAGAGAATTTTGTGTGAAAAAGGACTTGTAGAGAAAATATTATTTTGTATAAAGACATAATTTGTATAGACTAGAACTTGTTACTTATAAAATGTATTTTCTATTTGTAATAGTTTTGAGTAAATATGAATGGTGCCTTCATGACTTAATCAATATAGGGAAATTAAAATTTCCTTATTGTATTACATCATGTGAATAACCTAACTGATTGAATAACTTACAGTATTATACAATATATTATGCATAAATTAGGGTTCTACTTCTCATTCTAGTCTTAAATAAGAAAAAAAACTACCATGTATATATTTCTTATATTTGATCAATCACATATTAAATAGATAATGCATTCTGATGTGAATATTGGAAATACCTTGTTAGTAGTATTTCTTTTAGTTTGTGGGTTATACTACAACTCTTACTTTTTTCTTCTTATAAAATCCTTTTTGTTGCCACAACATGTATAGTTCTTTGTAATATGAACAAACTTTGTACAACATTTTTCTCTATAGCTTTAGCAACAAAGAATGATTGCATTAACGATTTTGAATTTAATTTCAAAATTCATTTCTCTGACAAGAAGTAATGGTAATCTAAATATGGAGTAATTTAAGGTGGCTGGCTCTCCAATAATTTCTCTATCGTCATTGTCTGTTCAAAATTGAAAGCTTTCTTTATAACGAGATCAAATCATTTTCAATATCTTAGTTTTTTAGACTTAGAGATTATGTGGATGTTTTATGACTGATGTTGCGACATTTACCTTGTGTTGCATTATATATATCTCATCAACTGAAGTGATATTGTGTAGACTCAAAAGTCATAAGAGTAAGAACTAGGCTGACTTCATTCATTTATATAGTTTTGGTGCAAAGAATCCAATGGAACAATATCTTATTCGGCTACCAGGTCATTAAAATCAAACGAATTAACATAATTTTTATACTTTGATAATTACATGGAAACAAAGCTTACAAGTTTTAAGTCAAAAGTTTGAAGTTGATACTTATGTAACCGATAAATTTGATGTTTAAGGTTGGAAGATAAGTAGAGTAATTTAGAATGCGAAAGTTATTTTTTTCTTTTTATTATTTTGGTAGACTGTTTTGTTTTCATGAAACGTATCCTAGGACTGATACACACACAATATAAAGAATGGTAAAAATACACACACACACACATAATACAAAGCATGTTGTCAAACTCAAATAAATATGGTCCTTAGGCAGTGCCTAAGTGGAGCTGTTGATAACAAAGAATGGTAAAAAGGGTTGCTATGAACCAGGATATAAAATCCTAATATATCTTGCGCAGAAATTGAATCCATATCTAGTATAATAGCCACATTAAATTGTTAAGCAAGCCTTTTGTCAAGAATTGAAAGAAGTGGAAAGTTTACTCAAATTCATTTGGTTATTAAAATTTAATTCCTAAAAATGAAAGAAGTTTTTATCTTTAAATTCTCTTAAAAGAATTTGGACTGACAGGAAATTAATAAAATTTGAATCTAATTATTTTAGATGGAAAATAATAAGGTTTCAATTGAATTTAAATCTAAAATCCAATATGATGGATACTGACGATAAGTATATATAATATGAATATTTTTGTTTTGATATTTTGAAACTAAAAAAGCTTTTATGGAATAAAGTAATTTATTTTAGAAATAAATTCTAATACATGAAGTATGGACATAGCCAAAAATTAGATGCTGGGTTAATTTAAAATTATTATTTAGTACATTTCATATCAATTCTCTCCATATCTAATATCACATGTACTTTTTATTACTTCATCATATTCCCCTCCAGTCTATGCGTTTTGTGCCAGTCTCTCACAGACATATTTTTAACCCAGTCAAAGTAACGAAACCAAACCGCTAAAGAAGGAAACAAACATGACTGAGGTTAATTAGGTAAGCACGATTATCATGTTCCCAAGTTAACATCAAAAAGATCAATCATCACATGTTTAGTAATCCTCTCATTATAGTACTTAACCAATCCTTCACCAACTAAAATAGATTTGGTCGTAGAAAGCTCGAAGCTTTCGAAAATGGCAAGTACTTACATGGAAAATTTCTTAATTACACCAAGATATTTGTTTAATATGTGAATGCATGCTTATTTAGAATTCTATATACAAGGTCTTACATGGTTTGTTTGAGTTGGGAATAGGTGCTAGAAAACTACATGATTGGAATGTTGTGCATACTCGTTTTTGATCGCATAAAATTTAGTAAACTACTTTATAACACTAAAAAAAGGTATGCTTTCGGATTAAAATATAGAGGTGTTAGAAATATTAATATATATTGTGTTTTCGACCGCATGGTCGATGTATATCATATGTATTATATTTGTGAAATTGTAAACGACTCTCCATACAAAGAAGACTCTGTCGAAATTTTCCGAAAATTCCAACACATAGAAATTTTTCAATAAATTTCGTATGTGAAGAAATAAAGGTTAATAAATGAATATCTTTAAGTTTATAACTTACGATAAGTTTGATTTCAATATTAACCAATTAGAGAATTGAACGAGAACTTGATTGTACAATACGAAAGATTTAATGTTAGAGTTTAGTGCGATGTTTCCCTATAAGAAATTGTGAGGACGCAATTTTCATAAGTGAGAGGTCTATAACAACCATATTTTCAAACCTGTAATATAATATTTAATTAAAATAAAAGTGTTTGAATTCAATTTTGATAATTATTATTTTTGAAATCAAATTATTATTCAATTAAACTCTATTTAATAAAGGATTTTGTTATAGTAAAACTGAATTAGTTAATAAATTTCATTTTAGATAATATATTAAAATTCAAGTAAAATGTGTTAATAAATATGAAATATTTTAAAAGTATAAATAGTTTTTCATAATTGAAATAGATGAAAAGAAGTTCTATTTGATATTCACTAAAATCGATAAATTGATGAAGATTATAAATTTAATTATATTAGTTCAATAGATAATTAAATAGAGTGAAACGATATTGAATGGAATTGTGTAGGTATTAAATTATATTTCGCAGCATTAAGTGTAATCAGCTTCAAATTAAACTGAAGTATAATTTAACAAATACAAAAGAGAAAATAAAATTAAATTTGGATTGGACTAAAACTTTAAACCTAGCCCAACCATTATTATATAACCCAAGTTCCGCAACCTTATTCTCAATTGCATATACCAGGTTTTTTTAGTTCTCATCATGCCCTAAAATCAAAATTCAAAATTCAAATAGGAAAGAAATAAGAATAAGCGAATCGCGATTAGGGATTTGGTTTTGAGACTAGCGACGTCGGCAGGAGCAGGCTGAGGCTAATTTGAAAGGGTGAAGGTGGAGTGTGGTCGAAGATTAGTGGATGTAGTCTACCGTTGAGGGTTTTGATCGTGCGTGTTTTAAGACTAAGGAAAAGTCGCAAGCTAGTGATGGTTGGAGGAAGAAGAATGGGCACGTGAGCCGGGAATTGGCGGTTGGTACCTATGACGTAGCAGACGATGTTTGGAGGGCTGCAGCTCGATGCGCATATGATCTGGGGCTTGGCGAGGCACAGGCCAATGACTGCTAGTGGCAGATAACTTTGCATCGTAAAGGTGAGTTATTTTTAACTCAAACTTCAATATTTATCAATATGAACTCCTTTTACATGTTGATATGGTTGATTATGTTATAATACTTGTGTGTTAATAGTTGAATTGAATGACATATAGTTGCATACTTATGTTTGATTGATTGTTTGGTGATATATAGATTGTTATGTGATTAAAAGAGGCTAATTTGCAAGTGAAAACTTATTCAATTGTGAATTGAATTATATATACTTATAAAGAAGTATATACATTGTTTGTGTGATCAGAATTGTCGAAAAGCTATTTGGGTAGCTAAATAATTAATTGCATATTATGGAATTATATTTTATAGAGCGATGTTAGCTCTAGAATTGCAAATTTTGATGGGTTTATTGTTTGAATTGTTTAAATGTTTTAAAAAGATGAGATTTTTATCTACTTTTATCCTTATTGGAATTTAGTTAATAGAATACAGTTAAATTATATTATATTATTAACTAATTTCTTATATATAAAAAATTCTATTTAAAGCTTTTAAAGACGAGTGATATTATTTATAAAAACTTTTTATATTTACCGTTTATAAGTATATAATTTTGGAAATTTTTTAGAGGCAAAAGACAAGATATGATACTATTTTAGAAAGGTGGTTATGAAAGTAATAAATTCAATTTCAAGTAATTTTAGTTATAAAAGTTGTTTAAATGATTTTTCGAAAAAGTTTAAAAGTCTTTGGAAATTTCATGCTTATATTTTAAAATAAAGTCTTTTGACTCTTTACTTTTTAATTACAAGTGAATAAGTTTTAAATTCATTTTCTATTGGATTTTGTGTTTTTCTATGAAACAAAGAATTTTAACAAACGATTGAATTGTCGGATTGGTATGAGACTTTTCATACAATTCTGTCGCTTATTATTATAATTTGTTAAATAGAGTTTGAATGGAATTCACTAGCTTTTAGTAAAAAAATAGAATTTCATTTTTTGGTATGGGACAATTAGTTAAGTTTCAGTAATTACTAAAGCAAAAGTGATTTACACTTTAGAGTTGTATTACCTTATGGTGTTCGGATTTCAGGCCGATAGATCTCTGAGAGACGATGACTCATTTTTTATCGACCCAAGAGTTGATGCATTCTTAGATTTGGGTAGGCAGACCTATTTTGGAGTGTTAGGTTTGTTATGGTGTGACATGGCTGCCCTTTCATTTCATGGACAGGTGTTACATGCATGATTAGTCTATAGACCTATGACTAATACCTGTCAGTTTATCTTTTATATACAGTTTGGACTATGTTTGCTTATTTTTGTTTTTGATAGGTAAATTCACATAGTAGTCTATTTGATACGTTATACTTATACAGTATATGGTGGGGTCCATTTTGGTACGTCAGACTCCATGTCGCTGTGTTAAATTGATAGTTGACTACCATTATTATTTCATTCGTGATGATTGTTCTTCGGAGATGTTGGGACGAATATTTGGTATCCTTTTGCTTTGACGAATTTTGAATTGTTATCACCATATTTTTTATGACAGTCCATTTGAGACCTGATATGGATTTATGAAATGATGATTTTAATTGATATGCCTTATTACAATTATTTGATTTTAAGCATATTTCGATTATGGCTTATTTTATTGTTAAATCGTATGTTTATGATATCAGCATCTCACCTTTTTATTAGATATAGTCTGACTTGTTTATTTTTATAACACCCGGGTCAGGCCGAGACTCTACAAGTACAAGGATTTGCTGGCTTATTGATTTTGTGCTAAAGAGTAGACTATTTTGACTAATTTTGTTTTCTGCATTATTGTATATGTATGTACATTTAGAATGATGGGTCACGTATATTATTTAGCAGTTGGCTTGTACCTGATATGATATTTTGGATGTGATGTATATATAATTATGTGGCTCCAGTACTGGTATTTTATAAACTCACATATTATTATGTTATATGATGTAAATTATTCCATTGTAAACTGTGACTCTAAGTCTGATTTATTAATATTATATATTGTTCTGAATATTTTAAATCGGTGTGTTTATTATTTTATTTTCATACTGTACACGTCAAATATTCAGCTTAGATCTTCCTAATGGTAATAAAGACGGTTAGTGTTAGTCTGAAGATATATTCATATTTGATCGTCCTTAACCGGTCGTATTCTCTGTGTTATTAGACGCCATTACTTGTAATGTTCTTTAATAATATAGGTATAATGGTCGGGTCTTTACAGATTCTATCATTTCCCATATTTTATAAAATAAAATGGTTTTTCCAACCCAAGGCTTTGTCTTTCCATTGTTTTAGAGTTATGACTTGATCGACTTGAACGAATCTGCATGTGAATAATGATGGTGTGCAGGTACCCAGAGATAGGTGCCAACCAAGCTTCTATGGTTCATGATCGGACCTTTGAAGTTCTTCTCGGTATCCGGAGATTGATACCAGCCAACTTTTGTCCTCGGATTGGGGGTAAGAGTATAAACTAAACGGATGTGACCCGACCGTCCATCAGCTAACTCTTACCCTTGGATTGGGGGCAAGAGTATAAACTTAAATCGGACGTCACATGCCTGTCCATACGCTAACTCTTACCCTTGGATCGGGTGTAGGACTATAAATCAAAGCAAACACGATACATCCGTTCACTCGCTCAACTCTTGTCCTTGGATCGAGGGCAGGAGTATAAACAGAAGTGGACGTGATAGGAGCGTCCAAGCCCTAACATCTTGCCTGTAGTTGGCAAAATGAAAGATCCATGCCCGACGTAAGGTATGATCAAACTTATGAGCCTTCAGTCGATGCCCGAAGTTAGGCGCAGTTTAATATAAAACATCCTGGATGAGGATATATGAACTACGATCCTAAGTAGTTAACTCAAACTAGTGCCTGGAGTTTGGCACAATCGAAAATTATTATCCTGGAAAAGGATACTTAAATTGCTAAACCTAAGTGATTAATCTCAACCAAACCCAGTGTTTGGCACTTAAACGATTACCTTATGTTCACTAAAGTAATGAAAGGACGGTAAACTATATAACGAGCTAAGGACTTAGTCCAAAAATGATCATTAAAAGAAATATATCGTAAATACATAGAATGGAAAGCATATTTCTTAAGCGTATTTCTTAAGTACTTAAACAAATCCATAGAAAGAGTTAACGAAACAAAGACCTTTAGTATTCAAATGAAATTTGGAAAGCTAAGTACAAATATTATTGACACTAGAGACAGAAAGCAAAAGCAGGGGCCGAGCCCACACAAATCCGGCCAAAAACCAAAATAGACAACCATTATTGCAAACTAAACCAAAATGAGTCCATGTACACAAAATAAACCGACACTCACTTCTTCGGCTTCGTTTTCCTTTACTTCTTCTTGGCACTGGGAGACACTTTACCCGAGGTTTAACCCTTCCTCTTTCCTCCTTTTCGTCCACTTCCTTTGCCATTTGAAGATGAGCTAAGTAAAGGGACAACAAAATTACCGTGGGTGCTCCCAAGCGGAAGGAGAGAGGCTGTAGTGCTTTGCAAGGATCCCATGAGAGTACTTTGAGAGCACCCAAGTGGAGGAATATAAACCGGAGTGAAAATGATCTGGCCTGACAAGTCTATAGATAAAGGAATAAGGAAGGACTCGACCTACTCCAACTTGATCTCTATATCTGAAAGATGTTTGTGCTCAATATCGCTCATGGTGTGACCTGGCAAGGGCTCAGAGATTCCGGTAATAAAACATCCTCATCGATCTGAGTTTCTCGGGTTTTGCTAGTCCCTTCATCAAGCAAAGCGTCAATCATCTGCTCATCAAGATCGGAAGTCTCTTCAGCCGGACCGCTAAGGATAGTTGTTAAGGTCATAATGGTTACTGACTCCATTGCAGACACTTGTTGCACCGGTTAAGAGTCCTTAGTAGGAAGCGGGATGATTGGAGGCCGACCTGAAACTTAAGAGACATAAAAAGAGAGATCAACAATGTTGATCGACGACATGTCAACTCTATAAAATATAGGAGAAGCCGACGAGATACCTTCTTCGGTCTGGGATTCCATGTGCGTCGGAGTGCCGCTGGGGTTTCCCTCAGGAATGGGAGATAGAATAGCAGGTCTGTGAATCTGGGGCCTCTCTGGATCGTACCCAAGATCAACGGTGTAAACAGGAGCAGCCTGGGACCCAAGCATTTGGCTAGTAGTGGCGTCATGAGGCATCGACCTGGAGCCTTCACCCAAATCCTTCTACATTGTTGCAGCTAGCTTCGGGTGAAGGATAAGCCGACCATCTTTCAGAATCTTCGGCTCGTCTCCTACCAAGACCTCTTTCTCCAACTGCTCTATTTCTACTTCACCGCCCTTGAGAAAAGCCTTTTCTTCTTCGACTATCTGCTCCTAGGAAAGGGCGAGGATTCTTGGATAATCGTCTTTGAATCACTCCAAGTTTCAGAATTTGAGCACATTGGTGTTGTACTTGTTGAGTAGCAGTTCAAAATTTTCCATCATACGCTCCTCTACCCGCTTCTCCACGGCCTCAACCTCCATCTTGACCATGGCATCCACATCTTTAGCACTCTCAAGTACTTTGTCTCTCTCATCCTTAGCATTGAGAAGCTCGTCACAATAGTCCTGACCTTGTTTGAGGGCATCTTCATTTTCTTTTATTTCACACTCAAGTTTGGTTGTAAGCTCAGCCACTTTCCTTTTAGCATCATCTCTCTCTAACACTAGGTCATGGTTCCAATGATGCACCCTTTCGATTTCGTCAAGATGCATGGTCTTATTAGCCTCGAGTGCCATGATGGAATCCTCGGCCTTCTTCTCAACGTCAGCTTGAGATTTTCTCAGATTTTCGACCTCGACATCGAGATTAGCTATGATTCTTTTATTGTCAGCCTCGATGGTTTTCTGGTTTTCAATCTCTAGCTGCCTTCCCTCGAGAGTTTGGAAATTTTTTCAGTAACCTTCATCCATTCATTATATTGATTGTGAATCACGCAATCGACGATCATCTTTTGGAAGTCAGTCGGGATTCTTTTCAAGTTTGGCATGAATATAAGACCGTCGAAGCAAATGTTGAAATTCTTCCTTTAGTTTGGCCATTCTGGCATTGGCCGTAAGTTGTTGCTGTGCTGTGCTGTGACGTTCAGATCTTCAGCGATCTGCTTATCAGGCCTGTGATGTGAAGTCTTAGAGCCACTCTTATGGCGCCGATGATCAGACGAGCGGCTAGTATGGGAGGCACCAAGTGCCGTAAGGAATAGAAGCAGGAGGTGGAGCATGAGGAGCACCACCCGATGGGATATCATCGCAATAATCAGGTTGCCTATCTGGACCTCTATGAGTAGATGATGTGGAACTAAAACGATGCTTAGAAGCGGAGTCATGTAAGGAGCAATCTCCTCATAATTGCTCCTATCTCGATTGTCCCTATCACTGTTATACCGATAACCTAACCCAGAATCTCGACCACTCCCCTAATGTTACGAGCTCGGACGACGCCTTTGAGATTGGGATGCATTTTCCTCCAAAGATCGATATATGTATTTCATCTTCTCTATGGTTCCTACAAAGCAAATGAGACCAAGTCAGATTCGATGAGTAAGGATGCAAGACAAGTGCAATATAGTGTCGTGAAGTACGCATGCACGTGAGTGTCCTTGTGTCCCCCCGATGGACCGTGAGCTAGAGTTTTTCTTATCGGAGTGATCTCTCCTACAATAGTAGGGATTGCACCCTTATCGAAGTGAATATCGGAACCGATGCCCTCGATACTAATATTACCGCAATCGAAAAAGCTAAATTCAGCAAGGATTGACCCTAACTTACAAAATGTATCTATAGAAGGAAGAGATGGAGTTTTCTCCGAATTTGTGATCAATAGAGGCTGAGTAGAAGTCCGTGCTTTAGAAGTCTTCATGATTAATCTTTTCTTTGAAGTGGGTTGTTGATCATCTTTGGGTTGCTCAGTCGGAGACTCATGGCCCACCTCAATGTCCCTTTGGCCAGCCCTACTACTTTCACCAATAATTTTGCCTTCCTCGGCGTGTTCATGTACTTGTTCAACATTCTCTTCAATTCCAAGCCTAGGACTTGGGACTGAGGGCATGTTTGGATTAACCTCGCCACCTTTGGGTGAGTTGTCACCATCATCGTCGTCAATCACCGGCGACCACTTGGACTATACCAGTACCGCGGCTCGCTTCAAACAAACCGTGGGTAAGAAGGTTATCATCTGACAAAAGTTTTCTGATATCTTGATCTTCTGTCAGAATGGCCATAAGAGTGTTAGCTGCATCTGAAAGTGCTGAGTTACTGGGTCTCGCTGGAACATCTGGATAGTAAAATAAGGATATGAGTTAAGTTTGCATACTATAGGGAAAATTCATACAATGTAAATGAAATAGCACTTACGTTCGAATAGCCATCTACGAGCAAACCCAAGCGGACAACGGACGTAGAACCACTCGCTCTTGAGTAGCTTAACTTATTCCAGGTGCTAGAGACTACTCTACCACCCCTGATCGTTCCAAGTAGATTAAAGGTGGATTTTCCTTTCGACTCTTGAAACTATAAATGTATCGTATCTCCTCGTTGCTGGGCGCTCAGTGTAAGTGTTCGGTGAAAACATGTATGTGCTAAGGAGGAAAGCGTAGCTATTCGGATGTAGCTGCATCGAAGCCAATCGCATGAAATTTAGAACATGATGGGTAAACTAATTAAACGGTGGGACGTAGTCCGCCAAGCACATGTATCTATTGTAGGAAATATAATCCTCTAGGTGATTGTGAGCTCTTTGGTCGCGAGATGAGACTAGTCATCATTAAACAGAATTCCATGCTTGTTTCATATTCTTCGAAGGGATACTTCGTCAATATTGGAAGCTACAGAATCAACAGGATCATCTAAGATCACGGCATCCTCGAGGGTGTCAGGTGTGGGATCTACTTTTGGCCCACCTGCCGGTTCAACTAGATTCTCTGGAATTTGTTGTTCTACTATGGAATTTCTTATTGTTGTACATGCTCTGCTGAAGTTTGTTCTGCATACGGAGTCATAGTTGAACTCGACTCGACATTGGATTCATTATATCTTGTAGTGGATGTACCTATGGCTTGAGCAGTAAGACGTTTGGAACGTCTCTGATCCATTTCTATAAAAAACCTTGATAGTTAATCAACATTAGATTAATTACAAGCTATGCTCCCCATGCTAAAGTGATCCTCGTGCGGTATCGTGCAGTTCAGATTTCCAATATTATTTAGTATTTTGCTTTAATATTTGGATATCGTCCAAAGTGTTGCTGACTATCTCATCAGATTGCATGTCAACGGTTACACATTGGATAAGCATTGGAATTCGAGAAGCAACACTTGGCCAGTGAAATTTCTTGTCAACAAGGCCTAAATGCAAGAAAATTTGAAAGCTGAAAACCCATTAATGGTCGGAGTCACTTCCCCGCTCCTATGCCGCCACCCACGTGAAGGCCGTCAATGTCAATCCCTTCAACACCCAAGTCTGATTCCACTCATGCATCTTCCCAGGAAATAACTTAACTAGGATTCAAGGCTTGGCTTTTGGGATCAGGTATGGATACGAAATGGAGTCGTGGGTTCAAGTCAATGCTTTGGGTTTGGTCGAAGTGTGGCAAGCGGTGTGAAAGGCTAACGGTGATAGGCGACGACGGTCCTGGGTTCAGGTGGAGGCGCAAGTTTGATTTGAAGATCGAAAATTGTTAATGATGGGAGCTCAAGCTTTGGATCGACTGAGTAAAGCAAGTAACGAAGACAAAAGAAAGGGGATTGGGTTTTATAACCCTTGGACCCATATGTTTTGGCCACGAAACATAGAAAATCACCCAAGTTTGGAGTCGGTTCCGACCCTAGAGTTATGGGTCAGTACTGAGTCTTAATAATAATAATAAGATATATATATATACACACGCTTTTATATATATATATATCTGTGTGTGTGTATGGATATATGTCTATGTGAACACTCCTTTCTATTTAAGAACATGCACTTGAGTATGTGATTGTGTGCATATCCAGAGAACCCTAAACAGCTAAAGTCGTAGGAGATCGAATTCAAACTTGAATAATCCATGGAAGGGATCAGTTTAAAACTATCAAGTTTGGAGTGGTAGATCACAAGATCATACTCCATATTTATAACCATGGATACTGGTGAAGCATCACGACGAATAGCTATGGGCATAACTTTTCACAAAAACGATTTGCAAGAAGGGTAATGACCATTCAAAACATAGAGTGGAGTCCTTTGCATCAATCCTGACTTGTCTCGATTTAAAGCACATCACGTTTGAAACAAGATGTACTTTGGAGGGCAAGTGTTATCCAGCGTTTTGACCAGACAATATTCAAATAGATTGGACGAGTTGAACATGGAGTTATCAAGGAAGGAATCCAAGAGAGATAGCCCTGAAGTCCAAAAACCAAATACAAACAAAGTCATAAGGACAGAGCCAAACCAACCCAAGCCAAAAGAAAGATGGAACTACCCAAGTTAGGGGTTAGTACCGACCCCACCTTATGGTTTGGCACCAACCCATATTTCCTTCCCTAATGGTTCTCAATTTCTGCCTGAATGTCCAACCTGATGTCAAAAGCCTATCCCCAATGTCATTTTGTTGTTTCAATGTAATTCTTCATTAATATCCATGAACACTTGAAAGTGCAACTCTATTCTTCCACAACTTCGTCATTTCGACTAGGAAACAAGCTAATATTGGTGCAAACAACTATGGAATCACGAAATTAACCACAAGACGAGCTAAGACGAAGCGTTAAAGACAGCCAATTTGGAAATATTATGGGTCAGTACTTACCCCTACCTGTAGAGTTTATCCAGCCCAATGATGTGGTACCCATATTTCATGGAGAATTGGTCTAAATCATGGATAAGATATTTTGTTTGAGATTTTAGTCCCCTACCTCTATAAATAGGAAGCCAGGGCTCATTTTTCAAGATCTTTTGGCTTTAATTCTACTATACTCTATATTCTTGTAATTCTGAAAATCTAAGTGTCAGGTTGTACCGACCCCAAAGAACTTCTGCCTTCAGGTCAGAATATAAGCAATTAAACTAAAAAGTGGGCGTAGGCCTTGATTTTCCAAACCACTATAAATTGTTATGTTCTCTTTTCTTCTTATTTTTCATTGAATAATCTTCATTTTTATTCTCTACATATACTTTTGGGTGTTTATGCCATTTTTAGTTCTGTTACCCGGTGCTATGACCCGGCTATATTGGACTGGTCTCATGGGCTGGACTCTACTGTTGATGAGAAGAATGGTCCCGAGACAAAAGCCACATGACCAAAATATAATGTCCGGGCAGTTGTATCAAGCCCAGGATGAATAGGGCTAGTAGATAGACAATGCAGAATGTCGAAACCATGGAGTTTAGTTTGGTTGGGATAGGGATCCGCATGGACATTGGTTAAATTGGATAAGAAAGTGAAGGGGTCGGTATACACTTGAGGTGATGGGGGATCGGCATGGATACATGGCATAATGGTTGGTTTTAATGGAAGTAAAGAGGGATCGGTATGAGTTGTAAAGCTAGAGGGATCGGCCGTTGATGGTCATGGGAAATGGATTAGCGTGGTTTGTTCGTAGGATATGGATCGGCATAGGCATGGTGGTGTGACTCATGGAGGGATCGGCAGGGCATGGCTCATGAAGTGTGGATCGGCATAGTATATTCAGGACGAATAGGTCGACATAGGTATCATGGCATGGCTGGTGGATGGATCGACATGATTCACTCATGGGATAAGGTTCAGAATAGCATGGCGTGTAAGGGATGAATCGACACACATTGGGGGACCAGGAGGGATCAACACAGCCTAGACCAGGTTAAGATTCGAACTGAAGTATTACAAGAACTAGAGCTCTATGCATCCAATCGCCTTGATATTTGAAACACCATCATTATAGACCAAAAGGGAGCTACCATAGGGATCTCTAGTCCAAACTCGACTCGTGGAGCGATCGGTACCGATCCCTATCCATTGAGAGTTGGGCCTAGCCCTCCCTATGGTGGGCCCATTTGGTTGGGGAGGTCCAGATGCCGAAGTTTCAGTCAGACTGGAGGCCACCTTCATATATAAATACAGGCACAGAGGGCCATTCTAGAGGACTTTTAGGACGCTGTTAGTTAAATTCTGCCATTATTGTAACTGACTTCCTCCATTTTTCTCCGTTCTCTTGTTATTTCTTACTGCTTGTAATTGTAATCAAGTGAATTGAGAAGCAATAAAGAGAATATTCAAAGTGGACGTAGGCAATCAACGTTAAATCACTATAAATCTTGTTGTGTTTGCTTTCTGCTGCGTTTTCTTTGATATCTTGTGATTCTCCTCTGTTTTCATTTAATTTCTTCATTTATTCCACTAGTTAAATCGGTTCTTGGGTGTCTGTGGCCAATTTGGTTATAGACATTTTGGTGCTTTCACTGAGAGTGTTGATTCTCAAGATGTTAGGATCATCTTTGCTGCTATTGGATTGAGGAAATCCACCAAAGGAGGTCCAGGTTCATCTTCAGAAGCTTACAGATACTATTAAGATTTATCAAGATCTAAGTAAAGAAATTCAGAATGGTAAGGCGCACTAGATCTGCTTCCCAAAATGTTTATGCCCATGAGACCGCCAGTGCCCAACAAAGGGGTCCAAGCAACCAACCTGCTAATGCAAATGTGGAGCCTGTTGCAATTCAGAACCCCGTGGATTCCATAACTATAACTGAATTCAATGACTTGATGAGAGAGTTGATGGAAAGTCGTAGGCAGCTAAACGATAAAATCTAGGCTAATGCCAATTTGATGAACCATATTGCTCAATAGCAGCGTCAAAGCGCTAGAAGGGATCTCGCTTCTTACTCGGCGTCGGATAGTTCAACTTCATTACACGAACATCACAGTCGAAGGCGTCGCAGAGTTGAAGCAGCACAAGTAGGGACATCGAACCAACACTTGGCAGACAACCATGGCCTACCAAGACGGGTCGGTGTCGATCCCTCCCTAGGGGTTGGTACTGAACCCTCAACCAGGGCATGGCTCCTCAACTGCAGCTGGGGGGTCATGCTCAACTTGGATCTGGAAACTTGGAGGCTGGAGTAAGTTTGGATGCTGACCAACTACCTCTCCGGAATGATAATGGAGTGAATGCTCAGGATACACAGGAGGATGATAGGCCAAGGAGGCATGAAATGGCCTGGAGACACCGACCGGAGAATTCACGCGATGTGGAGCATGACCACCACTTGGCACCACCTATCCAGACACCAGATTTATCCGAAATGGTCAGATAGCTAATGAGGGAGAACTATGGCTTGACAAAAGATGATTAGGGAGTCTCTATGAGCCACCTCCATTTACCGACAATATTTTACATGCGGAGTATCCTAGAAGGTTTAACATGCCTACGATGCCTGCTTATGAAGGGAAAACTGACTCCAGGCAGCATATCATGAGGTACGAATGGTTGATGGACTCAACAAGAGCGAATGATGCTACCAAATGCATATGCTTCCCCATAACTCTTTCTGGGATCTCTACGATGTGGTTCATAAGATTACCCCTATGATTGATCTCAAGATTTGACGAGCTGGCAACAGGATTTGTGGAGCAATTCCAGATTCACGCTACTTGCCCCAATGATGTGATGTCGTTGTACGGTGTAATCCAGGCTACGAGGGAATCACTGAAGGACTACATGCAGAGATTTCATGTTTCTGCCACTGAAATTAGTAATCCTAATGACCACGCAATACTTATGGCTGTGACAAGGGGGGTTAACCCCAAATCCGAGTTCGGTGATTAGCTAGCTGGAAAACCGCCGGCCACACTAGAGCGTTTCTACTCAAAGGCGACCCAGTTCATGAGAAAGGAAGAGGCAAGGTTGTTTAGAAAAAGAAATGCTACGGGGCCAAGCCAAGAAGCGGTACAGAGCAACATCGCAATAAAGTAGTCTGGCGAGAGTTCCAGGAAGGTTCAAGTCAATGTTCAAAACAAGTCGGATCAAAAGAAAAGAAGTGGAGAAGGGAATTGTGACCAGAAGAGGGAACCTGGAAAGTGGAGGTCCAAGTTTCCAATGTATGACAACTATACACCTTTAAATACATCCTTGGAGAACATTTATCTGTCCACCCGTAATACTTTCTAGTATATGAAGCTGCATCCAAAAGAATCGACAGAGGCACAAAAGCAAACCAAAAAGTACCGTCGGTTTCATGAACGTTATGGGCACAATATGGACGAGTGTAGACATCTCTAGGATGCCATTGAGAAATTGGTTCGGGAGAAAAAGTTGCAGCGGTTTGTGAAAAATCCGCAGGGTGGCAGACGGGGGACGTCTGACCCCAATCGAGGGCAGGCTCCATGCAGGACTGAGGAGCCTGGATGGACCGGTGGAAGGTTGTTAATAAACACGATATTTGGTGGACCGCATCCTGTGGACAAAAGTTGGCAGAAAATGGAGCGCTATTCTAGTTCAGTGAGACGTGTGGATTTCGAATGTTGTTTGAATACGGAGGATGGAAATCCGGCCAAGCAATAACGTACAATGACAAATGATATAGTATTCAGAAGTAGAGATGCCGATAGAGTAGAGGCCCCTAATATTGATCTGATGGTTATCTCCACCATGATTGGCCCCGCTCTGGTGAGAAGAAATTTAATTGATTGCAGAAGCTCTATGAATATTATCTTTAAGAAGGTGTACGATCAAATGAGGATGGAGGCTAAGGATTTGGAACCGTCTAAAGCTCGTATACACGGTTTCAATGGCGTGGCTACCGAGGTAGTTGGTTATGTAGAATTGCCGGTCGAGTTCGGGAAAAGTGAACGTAGGAGGGTGCGGATCCTACCATTCATTGTTTTTGATGTTGATTCACTGTACAATATTTTTTACTAGTCGTTTGGCCCTGGCTAAATTCCGGGCAGCTCTTGCCCCGCGGTGTTTGACGTTGAAATTTCCGATTGATAACATAATAGGTGTTGTGCATGGTGATCAGGCGACTGGATGTGCCTGTTATGTGGCTGAGTTAAGAGAGGCTCGGCGCAAAGAGAAGGGAAAGGGTGTGGACAAGTCTGTCCGCATCCAAGTTATGGAAGATTGACAATTGGCGCCTAAGCCTTGGCTTGGGCACCACTGTAGGTTCTATAGAGATAAAGATTCGAGGGAGATGAGGAGGAACCCAAGGAGACCAAGGTAGCGCCGTCTGGACTGACGATTGATATCACAGTCAGCCACAACGACCCATCGCAGGTATTGAAGATCAGATTGAAACTTAGCCCTTCGATGATGAGAGAACTTACTGCTTTCCTCTGAGCGAATCTGGATGTATTCGCTTGGACTCATTCTGACATGTGCGGGATCTCGCCTACCATCATGAGCCATGCATTAAATATTGATCCGTATGTCCCAGTGAAACAGAAAAGACGGGGCATGGATCCGAAGAGAACTGGCGCTCTTAAGAGGAGGTGGATAAACTTAAAGTCAATGGATTTATTCGCGATGCCCTCTATCCCGAATGGATATCTAACCCCGTGCTAGTGAAGAAGGCGAATGGGAAGTGGAGAACGTGTATTGACTAATCAAACCTGAACAAGGCGCGCCCTAAAGATAGTTTTACCCTGCCAAGAATTGATCAGCTAGTTGATTCAACTGCGGGGCACGAATTGTTATCATTTATAGATGCGTACTCAGGGTATAATCAAATCCCGATGCACGTCCAGATCAGGAACATACCTGTTTTGTCACGGATGTTGGATTATATTGTTACGCAGCGATGCCATTTGGATTAAAGAACGCTGGAGCGACTTATCACCGTCTGGTTAACCGAACATTTAAGGATCAGATTGGAAGGATGATGGAAGTCTATGTGGATGATATTCTCATGAAGTCAAGACAGTCGAATGACCACATTTGAGACTTAGCAAAGATGTTCGATATCCATCGATTCTATAACATGAAAATCAATCCTTTGAAGTGCTCATTCGATGTTGCATCGGGGAATTTCTTGGGCTTTATCGTCAACACTTGAGGAATTAAAGTTTATCCAGAAAAGATTCAGGCCATTCGGGATATACAAGCGCCTAGAACCATTAAGCAAGTGCAGAGTTTGAACGGGAAGGTTGCCACTTTGAGTCGATTCATTTCCAGGGCGACCGATAAATGCATTCCTTTCTTCGATTTGATAAGGAAAGGGAAGAGGAATTTCGAGTGGACGCAAGATTGTGAAGGCACATTCCAAGCTTTGTGAATCATTTGGAGAGACCGCCTATTTTTTCAAAGCTGGTAGACCATAAGGAGTTGAATATATACTTAGCTGTATCGGCACATGCCATAAGTTCCGCCTTGATTCGTGAGGAGAACCAGATTCAGAGACCGATGTACTATGTCTGTAAACGATTAACGGGGGTAGAAAGAAACTACCCGAAGATAGAGAAATTGGCGTACTGCTTGGTGATCGTGTCCCACAAGCTTCGTCCGTATTTCCAAGCCCATCCAATCAACGTATATACCGATCAGCCGTTGCGATAGGTCCTACAACGACCTGAGACGTTTGGAAGATTACTTAAGTGGAATATCGAACTCAGCCAGTTCGACATTTCCACGAAGAACTATTCAGGGACAAGCATTGGCAGACTTCATAGCGGAGTTTACCATGCAGGACGAGCCTCCAGAGAATGAAGTAATCCCTGTAGTGCGATGGAAGATGTACACCGACGGAGCATCTAATGACCATTGTTCCGAAGCTGGAATTGTTCCTGTAACCCCTGAGAACCAGTCAATATGTTACGCTCTGAAGCTTGATTTTCCTACTACGAATAACGAAGCCGAATATGAAGCGCTGATCGCCGAGCTAAAACTCGCGAGGGAGCTCGGAGTAAAGTCTCTTGAAATCTTTTATGACTCACAACTGGTGGTATATCAAGTAAGGGGAGATTATTAGGCTAAGGGACAGCGACTTTCCCCATATCTTACCCAAGTTTGGGAGCTGTTGGTGGATATCGAATACTATGACATTTCGCATATCCCACGTGAGTGGAATGGAGAAGCTGATTCATTGGAAAAGCTCGCGAGCACTGGTGATTTGCAACAAATGGGCTTGGTTCCAGTCGAGACATTGCACACCTCAAGTATAGATATGATGGAAGTCGACCAAATACAGGAGACGGAGCCCAAAAGGGAATCATGGATGACTCCTTTTAAAGAATACCTATTACATGGAATCTTGCCGTAGAAGAGAAACGAAAAGTGACAAGTCTTTTGCAAAGCTACACAGTATATTATGCAAGAAGGAACTATGTATAGAAAGGGGTTTTCCGTTCCCTTACTCCGGTGTATCGCCCACGACGAGATAAAGCGTGTCTTAAGAGGACCATGATGGGGAGTGTGGCGATCACACTTGGGGGCAAACTTTAGCAAAAAAGATACTCTGTTATGGATACTACTGGCCGACTGTGAACTTGGGTGCAGCTGACTATGTTAGATGATGCGACAAATGCTAAATATATGCAAAAGTGCCAAAAGCCCCACCGACGGAGATCACCCAAATGGTCCGTCCATAGCCATTCCCTATGTGGGGTATCAACATCATCGGCTCTCTACAAATCTCCAAAGGTGGCGTGAAGTACGTGATTGTCACGGTTGACTACTTCACCAAATGGGCTGAGGTAGAGCCGTTAGCCACGATTACAACCAAGAAAGTTGTTAACTTCGTTGTACGGAACATCATATGCTGTTTCGGTCTTCCATGGACTATCGTGACTGACAGTGGGACTCAACTTGATACCGTTGAAATTAAAGAGTTTTGTCGAAGGTATTGTATTGAGAAGAGGTTTGCGATGGTCGCTCACCCTTAGGCAAATGGACAGGTCGGAGCTGTAAACAAGATTACCAAATCTATTCTGAAAAAGCATTTGGAGAAGGCTAGAGGCAAGTGGGTGGATGAGCTTCCTACGACACTTTGGGCCTACATGACCACTCATAAGTTCACGCCCGACCATACTCCATTTGCTCTTGCTTACGGAGCCGAAGCAGTTATTCCAGTAGAACTTGAAGTCCCTTCCCATCGAGTGACTTACTACGATCCCAGAACAAACCAAAATCTCTTATTGGAGTCATTGGACTTTATCGATGAGAAGCGCAAGGAGGCTGATTTGAGAGCAGCTGCACATCGACATCGAATCGCCCGGTACTATAATACAAAAGTCCGATCGAGAACCTTTGAAGTTGGCGACCTTGTCCTGAAAGGGTTTTCCTGGCCCCATCGCACATGAACCCGACATGGGAAGGGCCATACGTCATTGAATAGAGGCTTGGAAAAGGGACTTTCAATTTAGCGACGGTTGATGGAGAAACACTTCCAAGAGCATGGAATAGCGAGCATTTACGATGCTATTTCACCTAGACTGTTTCTTTTATATTTTAGTACTAGTTACTTTTGACATTTACTTTTCTGTTTGACCTTTTTAATGTGTTAGAAGATGAGTTATTCTACTCCTTTTCATATGATGAAAAAAATCTTGAAGCTTCCTTTGCATAAGCTACTGTTATTACATTTTATGTTGAGTATGCGTTGGAACTAATTGATGTCGATATCTGTGATGTGTGAACAGATTCACGAAGTTTACAGTCGATCAATCATACCAATACCCGATGGGATCGAATGAGGTGAGCTTTGTAAGTTTGCTCGGCTGGCGATTCCCGTAGTCGAATCGAAAAGCGAAGCTCGCAATAAAGAATGAAGGTTGCTGACGATGAGCGGACTAGAAAACTCTAAGTCCTAGGCTGTGGACCGGAGTATAAACTATTCGGGCAAAAACACGACTTCCAACGATGAAATTTCTAAGTCCCTAACCGCGGACTAGAAAATCCTAAGTCCCCGACTGCGGACTAAAAAAAATTCTAAGTCCCTGACCGCAGACTAGAAAATCCCAAGTCCCCAACTGCGTACTAAAAAAAATTCTCTGTCCCTGACTGCCGACTAGAAATTCCCAAGTCCTCGACTGTGGACTAAAAGAACTCCAAGTCCCTGACTGTGGACTAGAAAACCCTAAGTCCCCGACTGTGGAATAAAAGAATTCTAAGTCCCAGACTGCGGACTAGAAAATCCTAAGTCCCCGACTGCGGACTAAAAAAATTCTAAGTCCCTGACTGCGGAATAGAAAATCCTAAAGTCCCCGACTACGGACTAAAAAATTCTAAGTCCCCGACTACAGACTAGAAATCTCTATGTCCCTGACTGCGGACCGGAGTATAAACCATTCGACAGAGGAGGGCGAAAATGCGATTGCCAGCGCTATAAAATCCGAGTCTCTGGAACATGGATTAGAGTATGGGCGATTGGAATATAGCTGACCACATGCGAAAAATTCTAAGCCCTCAGACTGCAGGCTAACTTGAAAACCCAATAGGTGGACGGACGGATTTCGATTATTCTCTATCCCACAAATTCCAATCTCAAATTGACGAAGAAGACTCAAACTGTTAGCGGTAAGACATAATCATTCGTTACAGTTCCGGCTTGGCGTTGCTTATGACTTAAGGCGGTGTAGAGTATAAACCATTTGGCAGAGGAACGACTACCACGGGCGAAAATGTGACTGCCAACGCTAAAAACTCTGAGTCTCTGGAACATGGATTTTACTATGGGCGATTGGAATATAGCTGACCACGTGCGAAAAATTCTAAGTCCTCAGACCGCAGGCTAACTTGAAAACCCAATAGGTGGACGGATGGATTTTGACTGTTCTCTATCCCACGAATTCCAATCTTAAATCAGTGAAGAAGACTCGAACTGTTAGCGGCAAGACATAATCATTCGTTACAGTTTCGGCTTGGCGTTGCTTATGACTTAAGGCGGCGTCTACAGAGAGGCTTTGAGATGGAGATAGTGAATTATTAACGTGACTTGTGAAAATTATTACAAGTACAAGAAATGGGAAGTAACTACTCTACTGTTGAAATAATAATTCACGTGATGATTAATCAAAAAGCAAAAAACTTTTATTCACTATCTCAAAAATTCATTAAAAATTATTCAAAAGTTTGGGATCCACGCCCGTACACCTACTACTTAGAAAAGAAACACATGTCTAACTTATCCAAACTATGTACAGCAACACAAAACACTAACTATTTCTTTGACTTCTTCTCCTTCTTCGGTTTTCAGGAGTTGAATCAATGGAGCGCCTTTTCTAGGATCCTTTGCTGCCCTTGGCTGAGACGCTTGAAGAAAAAGGAGGAATTTCAATAGGAATTGTCCCGCCAGGTGGGATGACCTGCAATGGTGCAGGAATTGGATCTTTGGCTGCAACCTCAACGAGCTCCGTTTTAACTTTTCACTTCGAACTCTCTTCCTATTCGATTTGCTCCTTCATACTGCTTTTGGTAGTGTGCACCGAGGCGCCCGTGATCACAACATCATCCCACTCCTTGCCAATAGGGCTATCAACGGATGCAAACAGATGAAGATATGGTTGTATCCACGTCTGCATCCGAAAATTTAAATCCGCATCCGAATCTGCATCCGATATCTGCGGATATCAGAGAATTAACATCCGCATCCGCATCCGTGGATATCTTTCGGATATCCGAAAATATCCGCATCCGAAAATAAAAAGCGGATATTTCCGGATATTCGAAAATATCCGAAATATCCACATCCAAAATTGAATAAGATTTTTATTATGCTAATATTTTTGAACTAAAACATCACAGTTAAAACAATCACTTTCTCAAATGACAACACACACAAACTACAATACTAATCAGTTTTTCAAATGACAAAATAGCAACACACATTATGTCAAACAAATTCATACGATATTACAACAATTCAAAAGACAAAATAGCAACATACATAATGTCAAACAAGTTCGTTTGATATTACAACAATTCAAATAAACAAAAACAAACTAAAACAATAGATAATATTTGTTTTCAGTTCTCATATGTTTTCATCTTAGCCATCTCATATAAAGTAACTAATAATCTAAACAAAATACAAAGTATAGCACACTAAAAAATCAAATATCAGTTAATAAACCAAATAATATACATATTCCTCTAACATAAATTTAGATTGATATTGTTACTTGCTTAGATAGGGTTTTACTTTCTTTCTTGAGCAATTTGGGCTTGGGCCAATTCATTTCTAAATATATTTTAACTATAACTTAGGGTCATCTTAAAATAATAAATCAATAATGATAACAATTTTTATTATAATTAATTTCGGATCGGACGGATGTTTTTCGGATATGGATATGCCCATATCCGCATCCGCATCCGATTTTCTTTTCGGATATCAGATATCCGCATCCGCTTTTCGGATATCGAATAATATCTGTTTTTTCGGATACGGATCCAGATGGATTTTAGATAGTTCGGGTCCTCAAGCATATCCTCCCTGAGTGCATCAATGACTCGAGCATCAGGCCTCGAAATATCTGCAACAGCCGGAGCCTCGACCACCTTCTCTTGCTGCTCTATGCCGACATCGCTCCTAGGAGTTTGCTCTAAACCGAAGTGACATGTAAAAGTTAGTTAAATTGCAAGCATGAGTCAATGGCTGTTATGTGCCAAAAATAACAAATTTTTGAATTCAAGAAAGTCCGGTACGATACCAGCATCTGGTTGGCTTTCTGTGGCCATCGGAGTGCTCCCTTCAAGAATGGGAGATAGCATTTGTGGACCGAGGCCAGGTCTGTCCAGAGCGTAGCCGATATGTTGCTTCGAAGGCTAAGAAGATGAAGTTCCGACCATTTATGTAGGAGAAGGACCTTTGAGATCAGTCCTAGAAGACCCAGCGGTGTCCTCTCTTTCTTTGACAGGTGCAAGAGCTTTAGAGAACTGAAGCTTCGCGGCGACCGGGTCATATGGCTCATTTCCTCGGAGCACTTCTTGCACGAGTGCCTCCTCATTAAGTTCTGCCACTCCCAGCTCATCCCTTTTGATTTTGGTGATTATCTCCCAGGCTTAGGTGAGCGATTCAAGATATCCTTCGTCCAGAAAAGTCAAGTCCTGGTGAAGAAGAACTTTGGCATTCGACAATGAACGGATCGACCAAGTGACGCTACAAAGATTCAGATTCAACAACGTGCCAGAGCCGTTATATTGCATATTATATGCTCGAGGTTGATATGAGATCATTCGAAGACACAGATATGGCTTAGATGGCTTCCATTTTTAGAAAACTTTGATGTCTGTCGCCAGTATTCGTGGGGCAGTGCAGTTCTAGCGTATATGTACTGCGAGTTGACGAGGTTTGCTTTGCAATAGAGCGCAAGCATTGGTGGTTGTGTGAGTCTAGTACAGGTATGTACATTATTTACTTTCGCCGACAGTTATTTCATATTCTCTTATCCAACTGAAATCATGTGTCTAATTTTATTTGCAGCTTTGGTGTTGGACTTATCTACCCGTAGGTAGAATAATGATGAGGAGGACGGCGATTGATTTATCATTGCCATACAGTGTTAGGTATAATTAATTCTGTAGTATACTACGTATAGGTGTTCGGATTTGAGAAGTTACAATTTTATATTTCTACAGGTGGGTAGGACCTAAAAGCACCGTTTCATCGCCGAGGCGTCATGTTGCCTTCTACCGTAATGAGTTCGATGTGCTAGACTATCATTCTGTGACTTGGAAATCTTCCAAACTTATGTACCACTTCCATTCAGCTGTGGACTGCTCGTGTTCCTTTCATTTGCTTTAATGATGTCGCCTATCATCTTCCTGACCGAGTGATGAGGCAGTTTGGTATGGCCCAACATTTACCGGAACAACCACCGCATTACAGGATTGATATTACAGCTGGGGAGTATGCTATGGCGATTAATACATGGACCAAGCGCTACATGCACACGCAACAGGAATGCGAGTTCACATTGTCCGAACAAGAATATCTGTCTTGGTATTGGAACATCACGCATCGATATGTTCTTCGTGCCATCGATCCACCTACAGCGCCTCCTGTTGTTGTAGACCTTTACACTCCCAGAGCACCCCTCAAAAGGAATATGGTACGTAGTACATACAGCCTTTATTCCAATATTTGAAATTTATACTTTTTCCTGAACTTTATGTTATGGCAGGCGGACGGCATTTACCGTGCGATCGAGATTGTGGACGAGCTTGCACAAGAGGTTCCTGAAAGGTCGCAGGGGAAATGCTTTAGTGTAAAACGCATCTTAGAATCTATTTTGGGAAGAAACAAGTTAACAAGACCAAGACCGCCTCCTCCACCTCTAGCACATGCGCTCATGGAACATGCCATAGAAGCCCATGGCGTTCCTCCTACTACTACTCGTACATATCAGCGACGGAGACATCGAAAAGGCGCTTCTTCATCTCAAGAAACAAAGTTTGAAGTTGCTCCCGGCCCTTCACAGCCTATAGATCCTATGCAAGCAAGTGAAGAGGAGGATTCGTCAGATGAAATTCCACTTTCTATGAGGAAACCAAGACGAACTCCACTAGAACTTCGTAGGTTGAAGTAGTGAGGATGGTATAAGTTGTTGATATGCTTTGTCCGGTTTTGTTTTGTTTAATGAATTGTTGAAATATTGGGATTAGTTGTTTTGTTGAATTGTTGGATGTCGGAATTGGAACGCAATTCTTGAATTGTAGGATGTTGTATTTTGAATTTAATTGTTGAATTGGTGGATGTTGTAATTTGAGTTGTTGGATGGTCGAATTTGATTGAAATGTTGAATTTTGATTGTAGTGAAGTTTAGTGTATTGTTGTAAATGGTGATGCTGGGTTTTTGTTTTGAAACTCTGCACAAACAACTGGGGCGACTTTTCAAAAGTCGCCCCAGTTGTGTGTGCAGGGTTTCAAAACAGAAACCTTGCCCTTCAACCTTCCTCATATGTCACTTTACCAAATGCCAAATAAAGAACCCAAAACCTAAGCCACATCTCTCTTCCACAATTTCAATATTTCCCGATGAAAACAAACATCTTTTAGAGATTTGGAGACAGAAAACGAAGGTAAGATCCATAAGCACTATTAAAATTTTCTAATCTTTTGCGATTAAGTCTAACTCCAACATTGATATTTTCAATAAAAAGGTTGTTGAAAATGGACAATTGGGAGCTTGATGACGAGACGATGATGAAAATGTATGACAAATTTGAACAACAACGAGGCTTTGTGCCGGTTAATGAAGAAAATGTTGAGGTTGATTTCGTCCCTGAGATGCAGGTTGAAAACTTGCCCCCCTCTAGGGGTGGCGGTACGTCGACATTGGCCGTGGCTAGTGGTGAATCAATACACCAATCACTTCATGGAAAATTAATGGACGTGCTATCTCGTCGTAAGCCTAACAATGCTAGTTCAAGTCGGACACCGCCTCGGGTACTTTTTTATTGCGGAGATGAATATGAAGTGGTTGTGTGTCGGAATGAAAGGAATGCAGGCCGTCGCTTTTACCATTGTGAATCGTATAACAATAATAAGTTACGGCCTAACAATGTTGAATGTTGTAACTTTTTTAAATGGAAAGATCCAGAAATATGTCCGAGGGGAGTTGCATATGCCCTTGAGATGCAAGCAATAAAGACCCGTTTGGAGAAGTTGAACCTACAATATCGCAACGCACTATTGAATAAGGGCATACCGTTCGATAAGTTGAGTCCTCGTACATTGTGGGAGGAGAAGTAAACACAAATTTGGGTGTTCATTTATATGTAATTGAATTATGTATCATTGAACATGTATTCTAACGATTTATGTATCACTAGATTACATTTGCATATGTTTACGTATCACTTAGCAGTCAATATTTCTCAATTTACTTTGTTTGGTGTAATCCACTTCCAACACATAACATTCATCCTCTCAAACGTACATAGCACATGAAATAAAAACACAAACTGTTCTTACATAAACAACATACGGCTTACAAACATCAAACCAATAATAACACGCATACGAAAACTAAGTAACTGAATTACAACGACTCCTTTTGTGACCGTGCATACCACATTTACTGCATCTATTCGGCCTTGGAGGCTGCATCTCATCCATAATGCCTTTAATTATAGTTGACTTAGGCCTTCCTAGAGCTCACCTTGCGAGGGGGTGGAAGTACCATTTGACCTTCGGGTGGAGACAAATACCTTTTATCGCGCACGGGATGAAATTCGGCAGAGTATGCCACTAGGTAATTTTGAATGGAGTACCAATGTGATGCAAAATCACGATGAGCTCTGTTTGCACCATTGGCCACCGACGAACAAGCAGCCATCACATGGGCGCAGGGGAGATGCTGCAGTAATGGGATGTTGCATGTACATGAACAAGTGTTACCATCGATTATAACTTTGAATTCATCTCCGAAGTAATGAATCGCTTGCCATTCGATTTAATTGAAACGGACAATCCAACAACGTCTAGCTTCGCTTGCTCTCTCCATTATTTTTGCTTCCCATTTTTGCGTGACACGAAGTGTGGAATACTTTGCTAACTCTCTTCATTGGCAAAAGTTATCAACGGATCGATAGAAGGTACGTGCAACAAGTGCTCTAATAGGCAAAGATCTTGCACCCCTAAGTACACCATTAAAACATTCTGACGCATTAGTCGTCATAACATGAAAACGACCACCATCATCTTTACATTATGCCCAATTTTCCTCCTTTCCGCCCAAACTTCTCTCTATCTAGTTGTGTGCTCTTATACTATTGGTTTTAATTTCTTCACGAATCTTTAAATACTCAATCTCCTTAGAGGCACATGCATCAACGTAGAATAAACCGGTCAATCGTTTGTCTCTGAAACTCGCTGCTTGAAAATTTGCTTTCAGATGTCTGGCACAATATCTATGTTTATGTGCGGCTGGACATTTGCTCTGCAACGCTGTAGGTATTCCTTTCATTCTATCAGAAATGAAAGTAATACGACGATTGTTCACGTTGTGAATGAACCTTTGCATGCACGCAAAAAACCAACCCCAACTATCAGTGGATTCAGACTCAACGATGGCAAATGCCAAGGGATATAGCTGATCATTTGCATCAACGGCAGTTGCAACAAGTAAGGTGCCTTTGTATTTTCCATATAGATGTGTACCATCTATACAAAGCAAAGTTTGACAATGGACAAATCCCTCAATACATGGCCCAAATAACTAAAATGCACGATCAAAAACTCCATACTCATCAGTATTCACATGTCATACACTTCCTGGATTTGTTTTGCATATTTCACCGAAGTATTGTCGTAGTTTGGAATATGACTCTGCCGAATTATCGTAAATTCGTTCAATTGCCTTGCTCAATGCTCTCAATGCTTTTAGATAGCTAATTTTGATAAATAATTGTTCCTCCATTAGAACCTGCACCGTTCTGGTTGTAATGTTCAAATCGGATTTCACGAATGGCATGATCTTCGATACCATAAAAGATGATGTAGCTTGCCTATGATTTGAGTTCACTGTAGGGTTAATGCATGTATGATCACTAGGATATTTTTTAATAACCCACCATCCAGTCTGTGTCTTTTTTGAGTCAATAGCATGTATTCTCCAAGGAAAACTGTCATCGACGTTGTAAATGGCGGTGTATTTTGCTTTGTTCGACCTTATTGGCTTAAAGGACATCGCATGTAAGATTGACCATTCTGATAGTTGTTGCAGAAATTTAGCTTTACTCTCAAACACCATGCCAACTTTGAAACCAGTCTGTACGCTGCAAGATAAAAATAATTCGCTGTTGAAGTTTACATTTGCTACAATTGACTTAGCCATAATTTGTGCACTGCACAAATCATCATCCAACGGTATCTCCATTTCTGGTTCATCGTTGTCCACACAATCTGCTTCTGCACCTCCAAAATCATAGTCTAGTGGATCATTGTTTACTTGCATATTTTCCACCCAGGTTGTATCAACCTCTGGTATGGACACAACGGACATACTATCAAGTGCAGGAACATCTTCAGCTTGTACACCTTCTTCATCATCTACATCCATATCATCATTGCACATAGTTTGACCTGCTGGTTCATTCG
Organism: Allium fistulosum; assembly: GCA_030737815.1. Taxonomy (NCBI): domain Eukaryota; kingdom Viridiplantae; phylum Streptophyta; class Magnoliopsida; order Asparagales; family Amaryllidaceae; genus Allium; species Allium fistulosum. Next base: position 996,678,623 of record CM060907.1, read on the forward strand.
GTGGTTGGACGTATGACTGTGTATTAGTGCTGTTTGCTGCGCAGCTGCAGTAAATTAATACATCAATTTTAGTTTATTTCTACATACCAACGATTTTGCAACATATTTCAATATTTAACTTACTTTTGGCTTAAATGGTAAAATTCAGGCGGAGTTGGCTGCAATCATTCATTTGTACGGCTACTCGATGCTTTAGCACTTCTTTGAATGGAATTCTGAATTGGAATAAAACTGCACGGGAATACAAATTAAGTATAATAATTAAATAAATTCAATATAATAGATCTCTATGTAATCACGGCTAAACGATACCTCTAACTCATTCGTGGAAAGCTATCCTGCGTCAAATGGGGATAGGTAAATTGGACATTTGGCTGCAAACTCATTAATGGATGAAAACCATAATACATGTGTTGTTGCCCGTATTGCGATATGTGCTGAGTCGGATTACTAAAACTAGGTGACGGAATTCCTTGCCCAGTACTCATGTTCCCCACCATTCTAGAATATTCTTCAATGCCAAAATTTGATACGGGTGCCGGTGTTGGTTGTTCTGCAACCGATCTTCTTTTTTTCCCAACAAACAACTCAATAGATTTGGTCGAAGCAGCAAACATTAATTCAACATCGTCGTCGTCAACAATTTTGATTGCTTTGGATCCGAAATCTGTTGGCCAATTGCAAACTATATCAATATCATACTCTTCCGGTTTTATCTTTGTTGCTTTGTAAACCAACTCTTTCAACTGCTCAAAAGTAGAACCTCTTCGAACTTTAGCAGGTTTGTAAGATCCACCAAGATATTTCCCACACGTTAAATTGTCAATAACCAATTCACCATCAAAATAGCATATGGTTGGAATAAAACTAGGAGCCATTCTACATCAACCAAAAAAAATTTAGTTTGCAGACTAATTTAAAACTTAGGGTTTCTACTGCATACCTTGATTGGATTCGACCTTACGACGGTTTGCTATGCTTGAGGTAGATCTTCGAAATCTATTACTTTTAAGGATATTAAATGAAATTTAATCAGGTTTTACAAAAAAAATTGAGGTAGAGGGTATTGGGGGTTTTTGGAGATGGAGAGGAAGGGGATAAAGTGAAGGAGGAAGAAAGGGGGCTCTGGTTTTGTTACAGAGCCCCGTTTGGGCGACTTCTGTCAAGTCGCCAGTGGGCGACTTGACAGAAGTCGCCTAAACTTTTTTAAATAATTAGGCGACTTTTGGAAATTCGCCTGCTGGTGACTTCCCAAAAGCCGCCTGAATGATTCGTCCAAAAAAATGTACTGGCGACTTTTGAAAAGTTGCCAGTACGTTTTGGCCAGCTCGGAGCTGAGCTGGCCAAAATAAGGTTACGTTTGATATTAGTTTTGATAATGGGCTATTTGCGATAATTAGTTTTAAAAGGAGGCTAAATGGAAAAAAAATCTTATTAAATATATTACTTTTGTCAAGAGAGCAACTTTTCTTACTTTTCTGAACATATGTTAGTTCTGTAACTTCTTTGAAATTTTACTTAATATTTTTCCTTTGAAACCTCCCATTTTAATGTTGAAATACAATTAGTCTTAATACAAGAAGTAACCATCTAATGAGCATATTGTAGTAGCTAGTATTATCATTTGTAAGTAAATGCTCATTTGATTGTTTAACTTCACTTAATGTACCTGAGTCTTATATTCTTATCTTCTGGTGTTTTATTTATATTCAAATGCTAGGCCGCTGACATGGAAAATTACTGGCCATTCCACGTGAATAAGTTCCAAAAGTAATGCTCTAAGAATAAGATGAATTAGGACCATATATTTTACCAAAACTGAGGTGGCGGTAATTGTATGTTAATTTGAGTGAAGTAAGCAAGATATTAGTTGGCGGGTGATGGAAGTGGAGTCGAAGAGGTGATCAAAAAGGAACGACAGTGGTTATATTGGTTGGCGAGTGATGGAGGGAATAACATGTTTATTTAGGAGTATTCAATTAGATTCAAGGGAGAAAATGAATTAAAGTCCATATTTCACAAATGTTAGTCCAAAATCAATAAAAATTTAAAACATCTAATGTATTTCGGAGCAGTGTTTGTTGGGTGAGGTTGTGTGTATGGTCCAATATGAGGTTGTTTTGTTAGTGGTGAATGTGATATAGTATGAGCGTTGTGGCATCGTTTTTTGAATATTAAATGTAAAATGGATGTTATATTGTATGTAAAGTGTTATTGTTTGAATTGATGAATTCTATGTATTTGAGTCGACGAATTTTGATGTATTTCAATTTTTGAAATTTTAATTTTGTAATAGTATTTATGATAATGCTATAGGAACAGTTGAAATGTCTACGCAATTTTTTTAAAAAGTTGTATGTATTTCGCAACATGTAAAAAGAGTTGTAAATAATATTCTACAACATTTAAAAAAGCATTTAAAAAACAGTTGAAGTTGTAACTATTGCAGCATATTTCACAACATCTAAAAACTATTGTAAAAGACGTTGCCTATTGCAACTTGGTCTAATACTACATTTGCAAAAACATTGTGAAACTCATATTCCAACATTTTTTTGATGTTGTAATAGGGTATATTTGTTGTAGTGCTAACAGATGATATCAATGCTATTTGACTTTGCAAAAGAGAATGGCATAACAAGAACACTCGTCCCCTCGTCAGACATGACACTACTACAGGTCTCTCTATATCAAAGTCCTACGAATCCTGGCTTCACCAAAAGTATACTAAATGTTAGACTCCCTTCTACACCTCACCTAATTATAGATTCTTGGGAAAGCTGTGTGCAAACAAAGACTTTGTTCCATAATAAAGCTCTCTACGATACCCAAGAAGCTTCTCACCCGACTTTACAAAGTCATTCTTGGAACAAGAACATCACAATCCATCTAGCCACCCCTTACAGCACTTTAAACATCTTCTTGTGGAGTGCCTTGCAAAATTCCCTCATGTGTGGGTCTGTTGGATCAGGTGTATTGGCAGTGGGGATAAAAGGATGAATTTCAAATAAATCCTTTTATTACTTTGCATAACATCTTATTTTGTGTTTATATGAATAATGAAAATATGCTATATCATATTCTGTATTGTTCAATAAGAGTTTTGGATATATTATAGTTTTATATTAAATTTTTATATTTAATTTATCGTTATTTCATATTAATATTTTATTGTTAATTTAAGTTTACTTTAATTTAATTAATATATTATAAATTATCATATTCATAATATGATAATTATAACTATGATAAGTATATTATTCTGACCTAGGGGTGATGTGATGATTATATGTCATACATGTACAATTAACCTTGTGACTTACGATTAATAAATCAGTGTAAGACGGCAAGTCCATGATGATGTCACAAGGATAAATACATGTATATATATACAAATAATTAAATTTCTATTTACACTGCTATCATCCATTTATATTTATTAATATTTATATGTAAATATATATCATATATCTATATATAATGGGAATACCCCAATTTGAAGCTTTGGAAATGTCAAAAATGTCCTTCCAAATTTGTGTTACAAACAAAGGATATTTTTGTCATCCATTCATAACTCCCATACCTTACGTGGACTTACCATGTAATTACCCGCTACTTAAATAATTCCTCCCCATTCTCTACCATGTTCACGTAGCATATTTCCTAATTTGTAGCTCCTTCCCAAATTAGGGCGCTAGCCCACGTTCTTTACCTTCTCCCCTATTTGCATAAGTGCTTTTACAAATTTGTCTCCTTTTTACGTATGGTCGATATGCAAGGTATGCTTTTAATATTTCTGACTAATATTTCATTTCATATTTAGATTTTTAGTTCGATTTTTTTATATGTTGTATTCTAATTTATAAATCAATGATATAATTAGTATGAGTTTGTACTTTTTTCCGAAATAAGGGATCTACTTTCATTCAATTTAATCTTGAATCAGACATTGATACAACAGAGTAATCTGTCTTAGCTTATTATAAAATTATTTGATTTAACAAATTGTTATTTCTAATACAAGGTTTTTTAAGAATTGCATGTATTGTTCACCTCAAGCATACAAATATTAGTTTTGATTATTTCAATATTTTCCTGTTTTTAGATGCTCAGGTTTTTGTACCTCCTAATCAATCGTAACAAAGAATTATATTATATTGTACCATAGGCATTCTATTGAGAATAATGTAATTTCAATATAGAGAACCATAGTGATCATTTGCAGTCACTGAACATCAACATGCAGAGTAATAAACGTGTATTTTCCTTACTAACTCTACAATGGTGCATGTTTATGCAAGCATGTATTTGTTTTTTTCATGTTATATTAGTCAATATCACACCTATAGAATATCAATCCCATTCAAGAAACAGATTACATAGAAAATTTACATTACTAAGTTTATCATTACAAGATAACAAAAATTGAAACTAAAAAAGAAAATTAATTAAGAAAAGCTTAGCCTTGAAAACAAAAGTTTTTGAAATCTTTTATTCAACTATTTTTGTTATTTATCTATCACTACAACAGTTTATGGGTTTCATAGCGTTTGAAAAACGCTATAACAGGCTACCATAGCGTTTCAGAGAACGCCGTGGAACCACAAGCTATGGTAGGCCGGCATCATTACATAGCAGGAAGGAAAACGCTATAATAGCTAATAGCGTTTACAAAAGGGCATAGCGTTTGCAACCTACCATAGCGTTTTTTCTCTGTTATTAAACTTAAACGCTATAGGGAATATAATCCTTCATTTAACTTCTATAGCATTTTCGAGCACATTTTATAGCGTTTCATCAAACCATGTTATAGCGTTACAATGTTTTTCGATAGCATTTCTTGTCATGCTTGTATAGCGTTTTTATTTTCTACTATAGCGTTTTTGATTCTATTATAGCGTTTTTGATGCATAAATCTTACATCTCATATAGAGTTGCGATAGCGTTTGATGAATCAATAGCGTTTTTCAAACGCTATTCTATATAATATTAATTTTCAGCATTTGTTTCAATTTTCTTTTTATTATATTATATATATATATGCACACAGATAGATATATGTATACACATTACACACACACACACATATATATATATTAAAATGTGGATCCCAAAAATAACAAATCGAGAAGATGACAACAACTATATGTAACAATGATAACGTTGCAGTGAATTCTAATTTGGAAACACACAATCAAACCAGTGGAAAAGTTTCAAATAATTCTACTAATATTTCAAATACTACAAGACATGATCGCATGATAATAGTTCAAAATAGTCTAACAAATGAACACAAATACTACAAGACATGGTCACATGATAATCAAACTAGTGGAAAAGAGCGCTCTAGACATTTACTCCATTCATCTACAATAATCAAATAAGCAATCTAGATGTTAGTAATTGTTATGTCAGACATTCACAAAGTAGATGTTAGTAATTGTGAACTAAATCACTTAAAGAAGCATGCTAGTATAGTTTTACATGCCAAACTTCCAAAAGAACCCATATTTTATTTTGAAATTATAATGAATGAAGATTAAAATCTGCAATTCTTTTTCATAGTAAGAAAGCATAATAGATCTATATGTGTTCATAAGCATCGACAACCAGTATTGGAAGTCACCTTTTTATACAAATCATATATCAAACTCTGATTTTTCCCATTACTATATTAAAATATGTTTTTTAGTGAAACTCTTCGAATTAGCAAAAGAATACTTCACTATTTGACAGAAGCATTGTTCAGTAACTTGTAAATACACCAGTCTGACCTGATAGAGGATATCAATTTTTTAGCTTCTTTCACAGCTTCTTGCATGGAATATACAGACATTTTCTTTACCTGCATACAAAATATGGAACAGCTGTCAGGTCGGTTTCTACAGCATGTGAAGCTAACTAATCCGGGCATAGAGTTATAAACTAAGAAAAATAATAAGATCTTTAGTTCATAAGTATACATGATCACAGAGAGAAATGCAGATGAAGTTGCTAACTTAAGCGAGAAATGATTTTCTTTTCTTTTTTTTCTAAATACATTAACTGAAAACAATATGTACCTCTAATTTGTCTACCTTTGACCTATGAGTTTTTGGAAGCAGTCGAAACTCTTCAGTTAAACTAACACATAGAACGCTCACTGTCTTCAGGTCCAAAAGTCCACAAACAAACGAAAAAGAGGCAAGGACTGCATCTATGCATACTATTTGTATTAAATCGTACCATTGCAGGGATTCATACGTATCATCATATAATTAAATAGCCAGCCATTTGAAGAATGAGGAAAAAACACAACAAAAAGACAGGTCACGCAGTAGGCCATAACAACAACAAATGCATTCATTGATGATCAATAATTGCAAATTGCCAACTTGGTATTGTTTGCATTCTCACATATATTTGCATTCAGTCAGTCAATCCCCCCTCTTTCTCTTTCCTTCTTCTCCTCCCTCTCTTATATCCTCTCTGTCCTTCGCTGGCACCAACCCTGTAAGCCCCCCATATATATCTCTCTCAGCTTCCGTTCCTCTCTCGCTCTCTTAAATTTCCACCAAAAATGTCTATTCTGTTATTCTTAATCCCGTTTCTCCTCTTATCCTCCTCATTCCCAACAACTGCATTCTCCTCCGCCGCCGCCACAACTGTTTAGAAATCTACAAATCTTTTTAAATATGAACGTTTAACTTTTTATATGTTTTTGAATTTCAAATATATTTATCTTTGAGTGCTATTAAATTAATTTAAGTAACTTTTAGTTTTATTAAATCGGAATTTTTTAATTACAGTTTCTGAAAGCGGAAACTACAGAGTGCTAATTTTCTTTATTTTCCTATTTTTCTTACTATAAACAAATAAATATGCTAAGCTATCCTCCTTACTATTTTCCTAATTTCCTTTCCATCTGTCTTTTAGACTCTACTACGAAGAACTAATGACCAAATAACCGTAAATATGATTGCCAACGAACAATATCCACCAAAAGAAACAGCCGATTTCGAGAAACTGTCATTATCTATATATTTTTTAACTTCCATAACTATTTATGATAAACAAATATAACATTTTTATTAAACACCAAATGCATAAATGGGTAACATTATAATTATACAACAATGATTATTCACAATTAATTACTACCAAAAGGGTAGTACCATAATTATTTGTACTGTAATTATTATTTTATTTTAGTTTAGCAAAAATATAGGTAATATACCTGCATTCCTCTCGATACGTTAAGATGATTGGGATTACTGGAATTACATGCATTGCCACAGGTAAAAATTGCATTACTGGCCAGCTTTCGTTCATTATTCATGCCATCTGATCAAGCTTTACCTACATTGTCACTGGTAAAATTTGCATTACTGACACTTACTCCCAAACAATGGAATGTATTTTCCTATGTGGCACAAAATTACACACAATGATATTCAATGATACCCCAAATTATGGTAGTATAACAAATACAGACCCATGAAATATAAACTCTAATTAGTGCATTGACTTATCTGATGTTTTGCACATTGTATATGTGAATGCTCTAGAGTAGTTGGTTCAGGAGTTAGTTTTCTACAGTCGATTAGGTTGCATAATATTTTATTTTCTGCTTTTGATAGATCTGGGTGCTCCCGATTCATATAAAATAATTCTTAATAAATAGTAAAACAGTTGTTTCTTATAACTATATTTTGTTAGAATTACATGTTATCAAATGTTTAAGATTGCTTTCAGATTTATAGAATTAAGGGTGTCTGGAACTAGACTTACATATTGTAGAAATTATTTTGTACTTCATAATTATATTTGTAGTTTTTCCTGATTAACCATGGTTTTTCTTAGAAAAAAGTTGTAAGCATACAAGAAATAGTCAAAATCACTCTCACAAACAAGTATATCATGATGTGGTGTTTTAATTAGTTGTCAAATGTCATGAGTTCGACTTCAAGTATATCATATTACAGACAAGTTCAGAAAAATCACACAATTAAAACGAACATGTGCACACATTTGGCCGAATCATGCCCTTGTTACAATACAATAGGTTTATGGTACTTGACTATCATAGCATTTGCTCTTATCTTGTCCTTTTATGCACATGCTTTGCTACAATCATGTTCTTATTGTATATACAATATGTTTATGATGCTTGATTTCCATAGCGTTTTATTCAAGCATCTTTTGATCATTTAGTTTCTGTAAGTCACATATGTAAATCATAAACAAATGATAATACATAACATAGACCTGGATTCAAACAATAGGCAAAATGAGATGTACCCATTAGGTGAAGCCAGCAATATACAATAGCTTATACTGACAAATGTGCATAACATACTTGAATCACATACAAGCACATTCATGCTCTAAGGAAAAAGAAAAGGAAAAGGAAAATTCCAAGTCAGTAGAGTGATCAAACAATACTCAAGTATTTAACTAGGATCGCGGTTTACATGTCAAATAAGCACCACGTCATTTCAATAAAATTCTAAAGAGGAAAAAAACTTGACCATTAAGATACATATGTTTTCTATAGTTGGAATTTGTCAAGAGCGTAGTGGCAATATGAAACACAATTTCAAATATGAATTCTCGAGCTAAAAGAAAGTGCTTTCAGGGGGCTAAATACAAAATAAATAAATGCCCAAACCAAGAACACTTACCCCAGATTTCCTTATTAACGGCTGTCATAAAAACACATTGAAACTACTAAAGCGCTGTTCTAAAACAAAGATCATGCTGAATTGCCAGGTTGATGTGCATATACTGGATAGTTGCTAGACTTAATATTTTGAAGCAAAGCATCACTTTAGCAGTAAATGCTCTAGCTACTAATAAAACATTAACGTTTTTAAGATGCTGCTTGGCCGAAGGGTAAGGTGTAGATGCTATGAGGAAAAAAATAGTACGAAGAGCGCTGCAGATTGGCTGAAACTGTACACTGGCATACTACATACTAGTTCAGATTGATTAAGGGTACTGCTTCAGGAAATGAATAGAATGTGAACCATCAGATTTTTAAGTGAGGCTGTGTGTGCATTGGAGGATAGGTACCGGCATATGAGTGGAGGCTGTGAATATGAGTACTGAGCTAATACTGGTGGGAAAGATCTGACAGAAGCAGTTAAATTTCATTGTGTACTTCGAGACAGTGTACGTGCTTGAGTAGAGAGCATGAACCAGCCTTGTAGAGATGAATGTCGGTGCACAGAAGATTGCTAGACTTGAAGAGGAACTAAAACATGAACGTTGAGATAAAAACAGAAGTGCGGGTGGTTTCCATTTATGAAGCACTGTAAAACTAATTCCTATTTCGATGTACAAAAATAGTGTGCAAACCTTTGATGTATGTTTAGTATGGAATGATAAAGGAACGTGGTTTTATGACAACCATTTATTTAATCATACCTGTCAAAGTTAAGGTGAATACAAAACAATAAATGCCCAAACCAAGAACACTTATCCTAGATTCATAAAAGATTACCTTACTAAGCAAAAATAGCTTCTCCAAAGTACACTTATCCCTCTTACAAACACTCCTCACCTTCAGCTCACATCATCCGAATCAATATAAAACTCCAACACATTGACCTGCACTGGCAACTGATGCCCCAAATCCCTCAAGCTCATATCTAACCTATCCATCCTCCCAAATAATCATGCTGTATATAAGGACATTATAGAGTTAGTTTGACAGTTTTCCCTATAAAGTTGCATAATGAAATAATCTAAAGCTTATGTTTATGTGGATTACGAATAAACCAAACTGAATTGGCTTTCCAAAAAATAATTAGGTGTTATAAGTATTATCCAAACTTGGTAAAGTTACCAGCATATTTAACATCAAACTAAATGTAAAGACCATTCAAATAAATCCCACAAAACACCAAAATGATCAGAAAAACGATTTGGAAAATCATTAAAAAATAAATATTTTCCAAATCCCAGATGTGCAGCATACCTCAAAATAAAGTAACTCGTTAATAAAGTTATACAAGAGTGTTATCTTAATCAAATAAAAAGTGTAGAGTAATAAGAATAAACTGTATACTGTCCTCAATATGAATATAAATAGAGTGAAGAAAATATAATTGATTAATTTTACTAGAAACAAAATCAAGGCATGTATAAATATATACATTCTGCCAAAAGGAAAAACACAATACCTAAAAAATGTTAAAAAAACAATAATTTTGAACAAACAATTGAAAACTAAAATCTATACATACAAATCTACCGATGCACTGTTAGCAAAAGTTGCTAAATTAAACTTATTATGGATCATCACCTAGTCATCTAAAACTTAGTACAGCAGAGATAATAATCAAAACATTTTATCAAATCAACAGTAACATGAATCAATAGGTAAACATGAATCGACAAGTAAAATGGACATGAATCAGAAAAGGCAATGAATCGAAAAGTAATTTAAAATTGAGATAAAAACACAACTTACAAACGGCGATTCACTTCAAGTGACATGATTTGAGTCAACTCAAAAATCTTTCTAGTGATAGGCTAACTAGTTAAAGCGGGGGTGAAGAAATGATGATGAGGGAAGGCAACGAACTAATTTTAGTTATAGGAAATGAAAATTTTATAATTAGGTTTTTATGGGATGAAAATTAGTGAACAGTTTTTATTGTGATGGAAATTTTTAGATGTCGGGAAAGAAAATTTTAGGGATTTTTGTTTAGAGGGAACATGAAATTTTACTGTCTTGGTTACAGACATATAGCAGTTATCATTTAGGTCCAGTTCAAATAGCGTTTTCTAATGATCATTTTATAGTAAAATATTTTGTAATAGCACTTCTAGTTGAAACGCTATGCTACCATGCTATCAAATATGGATTTTCTTGTAGTGTATATGAATAGATGTTCAACTATTTTTATTATGGATAATTTGCAATGTATGTTAATTTGCATCATTTGCATGCTTATTAATAATTTGATTTTAGTATTTGGTCATTTGCAATATTTGTACCATAATCATTGGGTAATTTCTAACATTTGAACCATAATCAGCTGGTGATTTTGGTAATTTCAAATATTTGCAATATTTGGTCATTTATGTAATTTTAGTATTTTCATGGCTATTAATAAGGTACTTGCAATATTTTATATTTGAAGTATTTTGTAAATTACAATATCATACATAGTACATTAACCACATGACACTTTGATCGTTAGTATGAAATAGCATTCATGTCTGCTGCAGATTGTAATAATGTAGTCGAAAAGTGAGTTACCTTAAATTTTTTTCGATCATCTTTCTTATAATAGGTTGGGAAAACAATAGATTGATGTTTTCAAGATGCATAGCTCAATAAGATCCAAGTATGTAGCCAGTTGAGTTTGAATACCTTGATCTGACTATACAAAAAGGAAGTATGGTACTTTCAGTTGTTTGTATACTGCAACTCCATATTTTGAAGTAGATGCTAATGGGCTGAGATACCTGTGGCAGGTATGTCTCTAACTCTTAAACGATGCCTATATCAATTTGTTAGTATTTGATGTTTTATTCACTTTTTTACTTTCTTTTTTATCGTTTAGGGTGTTTGTTAGCTACTATTTATTGATTAAGAAAAGCTTTTGGCTGCTACAAAGAATGTAGAGAAAGATCTGGAGGTTTCGTTTAGTTTGTTATGTCTAACGCTATTTATAAATCAATCAACTATGCTTTTATGTACACATCAATACTAGATGGATGAAGTCATTAGGAATTCTACTAGCACGGATAAAGTTTTTATGAGGCATTTTACAAGCATAAAAATTGTTTCGGTTCAGGAAATGTTCCATGACACTGATTCTTGACTTATCATGACAGATGATTCAAAAATTACCTGAGATGGTACATCTTTATAGTTTATAATACTATTGTTATTATTTTACTATTTTCAGAAGAAGTAAGATAAAATTATAGTATAAATTATCAACCTCCCAACAAGCACCATTGTCCCAGTGGTTAAGTGATTCGACTTTTGTGCGAGAGGTCACAAGTTCGAAACTTGCGTAGCGTGATTCGAACATTTATTGACATGTGATTTGCGTTATGCTATCCTAGTGACATGTTGTATCTAAGTACCATTTAAAAAAAAAATTATCAACCTCACTTTGTATAGAATATTACCGAAGAGGATATCGTAAAGAGGTGTATAAGGCATGGACATCATAAATTATTAACTTTCCTTTTTCCAAAGTCATATCATCCATCACTGTAAAGTATGTTTACATCATAATTACTAATATTGGTTTAATGAATAATACCTAGCTCATATATAAGTACAACTATAATAGATACAAAGCAAGAAATGATGGCTAGCCACACGTAATACATGTAGGTGTTGGCTTAAGTTAGGGTGATCGTGGGCAGCTATAAATCGATGCTTTCAAGATGCATAGTTCAAAAGCATTTGAGTATGTAACCAGCTAAGTTTTCATACCTTGATCTAACTATACAAAAAGGAAGCATGGTATTTTTAGTTGTTTGCGCTCCCAGAAGATGATGGTTTATTTGTTTGATATTCGTTTTGATTTTTATGAATAGTGGGTTGTTGTACTTTTACATTTTTCTACAGTATTTTTTATTCTTTGTGTTCCAAAGAGGAAGTGTGCATTATTGGTTGACAAAATGAACAAACTATACAAAAAAGTAGTTATTGCAATGAATAGAATCAAAGTTTACATTTTGGTTTGCCCTACATATTCAACTAAATATACAAAAAATTATATTACTTGGTCTAACTTGATCAACTTTTAGCTTTATTAGTTAAATGAGAGGGTTAGTTTTGACAATATTTAAATATTTTTATTTTTGCAAAAGACAGTATATGCTTATTTATTTTTGTGAAAGTATCACACAGAATCTTGATGGATATGGTGCTACGGTTATAGGAAGTGAATTTGGAAATAGTGAAAATGCGTTTAATCACATTTTTCATTGCACACGTCCAACGGATGTGCCATACATACACAATGGGACTTAGTTCACGTTAGTTCGAGTATCGCAAAAGGAAGGATTTTGGTTTTGTGGGACATAAACATCTGGTCAACTACACTTTGTAACTCTGATGATCAACAGACTACAATCCAACTTAACAATGTGGGGGGACTAGAATTATATTTTGCCTTCATCTATGCTAGTAACTAGGCTAATGAAAGAAATAAACTATGGAAACAACTAAAAAAAACTCAAAAATCATTCACAATCCTTGGTTAGTGATTGGAGATTTTAATGTAGTTCTTAGAATTGATGAAAAACGGGGGTCTTACATTGAAGTCAGCCAAATTTCTGAGTTCAACAACTGCATTCTAGATAGTGGATTAACTGAAGCACTCCACACTGGTCTGAAATTTACATGAAGAAGTGGTGAGACAAAGAAAATAACATCAAGACTTGATAGAGGATTGGGTAATGCTGAACTATTTAATCAAATTCCTAATCTCAAAGCAACGATCATGCCTAGCTCTATAAGTGATCACTGCCTTTCACGTATATAATTCAATAAAGAAGAGCATTGCCTCAAAGGGAAACCTTTTAGGTATGCTAACCACTAGCACTTATGTAATGGGTATAATAAAGTAGTTAATGTTGATGAAGTTCATCCTCCAGATGGGACTTGCATGTGCAGGTATGTGATGCTCATTAAAATCATGAAAAACAGGCTTAAAGACTGAAACAAGAAAAGGCCAAAATAGTTTGATGAAATTCAAAGACTTCAATAAGTATTAGAAGAAATTCAAATCAAACTTAACTAGGATCCACAGCATAAAGGTTTAGTTCAAATTACTGCACTCTCCAAAGAAAATTAGAGGAAGAACTTCACAAGCAAGCACTGGAATTGAAACAAAAAGCCAAAGAAAAATGGCTTACAGAGGGAGTTGGATGCAATAAATTTTTCTATACAAAAATGTCTCAAAATAAAAATCATAATAATCTAGCTAACTATTTGAATGAACAGGGGGAGACAGTGGAAAAAATACAAGACTTGGAATCTAAAGCAATTGCTTATTTCATGGAATTATATAATGGGGATATCCTGAAATACACACAAGAAGACGGATCTATCCAAAAGGAAGGCAAATGCTGATATCTTGAATACAGGAAAGGGAACTGAAAAAAGCTATCTTCTCCATTTATAGTGACTCCAGCCCCGGTCCTGATGGTATAGGGGCACGATTCTTCAAAATGCACTGGATACACCTAATAGATAATATGTTAAAAGCATATCAAGAGGTAATAAATGCTGTTGAGTTTATTCAATAAATAAAACATACATTTATATCCCTGATTCCAAAAGTTCATAAACCTAAAAGATTGGAAGAGTACAGGCCCAATGCTTGCTGTAATGTAACTTTAAAAATTCTCAATAAATTATATGCACGAGACTAGACAAGTTGTTGCCTGATATAACATCTCAATGTCAAAGTGCATATTTTAAAGACAGATTTATTGCTGAAAATTCCTTAATGGCCCATGAATTAGTAAGAGATTTTAATAAAAAAGGAGTTGATACGATGTGTATGAAAATAGACCTTCATAAAATGAAAATAGACCTTAATAAACCATATGACAAAGTCAACAGAGGACTCATAATCTTTATGCTAGAAGCCATGGGTATTCCTCCCATACTGATTAAACTTATTTCATATTGTATTAGCTCCCCTACTTACTCAATTCTCATTAATGGAGTACCAAAAGATTACACTTAGAGTTCTAGGGGATTCAAGCAGGTGGATCCTTTATCTCCATATTCATTTGCAGTTGCTATGGAGTCGTTCACATTACAGATTGAAGTAGCATGTTATCAACATTCATTAGCTCTATTTATAATATATAGCCAGTAGTAACTCACTTAATATATGCTGATGATTTATTGATTGAATGCAAGGAAAATTTGAATGTTATTAATAGAATTAAACACATTTTCAAGCAACTTGAAGAGAAGGCTTGTATAAAAGTAAATGAGCTTAAAACCAAATGTTATTTCAATAAATTCTGCAAAAACAAACAAAGCCTCATCGAGCAATTTGGAGTAGTCAAATATCTTAGAGTTCGATTGTCTAATAACACTATAAATGATGTAGAATGTTGTAAATTAATAGATAATATTAGAGAGAACTTCAAGGGATGGAGATCCAAATTGTTCTCTTTTGCGGGAAGAGTAGTGCTTGTGCATACAGTATACATCTATGGTCAGATTTTGGTTACAAACCTTTCAATACCTGATTGTTATATTGCTAAAATCAATTCAGTATGTGCTAACTTTATATGGAGAGGAGGTATGCATAAAGTAAGCTACAAAGAACTGAAAGTGTATATGGATCGATAATATAGTTAAACTACGACTAGCAAGTGCGGAATTATAAATAATAGTAAATAGCAGTAATAAAAATGACACCAGGGATTTTTATACTGGTTCGAACTTCTCGTTCTACGTCCAGTCCCAGACTCCTTCTGGAATTTCACTAACAACCCTCACTTAACCCGGAGGAACAGGTATTACACCGCCTGAGCAACCGAACAGGACTTTTCTGCCTATGCAACCGAATAGGACTTCAAATACAATTAATAAATTGTTTCTTGACTTGTGTGTTCTTGAGTAACACGTATATAGTCAATGTAGTACACCCTTCCTATAATCTTCTTGATATGATGATTTGAATGTGCAAAGAAAGGAAGTAGAGTGTTGAAAATCACTTGATATTATAACAATATAAGATCAGAATAGATAGAAAGAATTAGTTGTTGAAATAGTGGATTTTCATCTCTATTTATAGTATTGAATAGTTTTAATTTAATAGTTGCAACCATTAGAAGGAGTGCAACTCTTGATAAAGAAGACAACTCTTCAGAATTTGAATTTTCATGAAGAGATGCTTCAGTTCGTCAAGTTCAGATGTCTGAGAAAAATATTCAGATGGCTAAGTAAGTTTAAAAAGTCAAATAGGCAGAAGAAACAAATTTCAGTGAATTTAGACGTCTGTTTATTTAATTTAGACGTCTGTCTTTATGACAGATGTCTGTATTAAATTATCAGACGTCTGTCATTGATGACAGATGGCTAAATAAAAGTTCAGATGTCTGAATTTGTACTGATTTGTTCCTCTTCTTTATTTTAGTGATTCTGAACTTGAGAAACGATATGAAAATACTTTTATGTCTATAAAAAGATATTTTATATTTGTAGAACATGTTTTCCAAAAACTATTTGTGTGTGTGTGTGTTATCATCATATCAGAGATTGTACAAAAATATCTAACCGGAAATAATAATCAGTATACTAGAGAGCTTGAGCTTAGTTTGTTGACGATATGATAATAGCTTTTCTTTGTAGATTCCTGCAAGAATATTTGTCATCATAGTATATAGTTTGAAATATATAGTTGTCACATTAAAATCGAAGAAGGCAGGTTCCAACAAGAACTCTGTAAACCAATAAAGGAAGGAGGAGTTGGTCTCAAAATTTTATTTGAATTAAAAAATGTTTATGGGCTTAAACTTGCTTGGAAAATTCTGGAGTCTTACAATTTATGGTCTGTATGGATGGGAGCTAGATAAATAAAGGATAATTTTGGATAATGAAGATAGACAATAATGCATCCACCACTTGGAAAAACATCTTAAAGCAAC
The DNA here is from genome assembly GCA_030737815.1 of Allium fistulosum. Classification (NCBI taxonomy): domain Eukaryota; kingdom Viridiplantae; phylum Streptophyta; class Magnoliopsida; order Asparagales; family Amaryllidaceae; genus Allium; species Allium fistulosum. The sequence continues at coordinate 996,695,261 of CM060907.1, forward strand.
GAGAACTGCTTAAGCTACTAATAGAAAAACATATAACACATGGGGAAAATACAAACTTATGGAGGGACCCCTAGCTCAACAGTAAAAGTTCATTGATAGAATGGAATGCGATGGCTTCTCGGCTAACCCAACAGTGAAAGTTGCAAGTATTATTAAGAGGAAGATTGGAAATGTGACATGCAAATTATGACCAGAAACTTGAAAAATGAAACTGAGGCAATACCTCTATACTTAGGAAGGGAAAATGATACGTGGGCATAGAAGACTAACAGTAAAGGGCAATTCAGACTACATGATGTTTGGAAGGATACCAGAAGGCGCTATCCTACTAGTCAATGGCACAATATGATCTGGAGCAGATGTGATAACCCTGAAATGGCACTCTCATCTTTAGGCTTCCTACTAAAGATAGGCTCAGGAATTGGGGTATATTGGACGAAGACACATGCAATTTATGTAAATGTGAACTGGAAATTCACAAAAAATTATTCTTCAAATGCAAGTACAGCTAAAGAGTGTGGACAATACAGAAAACCAAATGCACAAACATGGAAGAAGCCAAACTATTGCAAGAGGAGGTTGCACGCCTGAACTAGTGGAGTCATAGGTCAAAGTTGATGCAGGAAATCATCAAAATTTACTTGACAACTATTGTGTGGCACATCTAGAGGGAACGAAATGCCAGGAATTTCAGTAAGAAGGAGAAAAATGAATTAGTTCCATCTAATTTCATAGTCATAGATGTTGCGGTAATTATAGGGAGAATTGCAAAGAAGAAGCTTAGCAACTTAGGGGAATAAGAATGATGACTACTAAAGAGCTGGAATTCGAAGAAAGTGACCTAAAAGTTCCAAGAGATGATTTAAGGCGGCCATGAAATTCAATTTGCCTCTGACCTAATTTTGGAAGGTTGAGTTAAAGTGAATGGAGTATACAATATTATGCGTTAAAGTGTTATTTTGTATTGTTGCTTTGTCGATTGCCCTTGGGCCGAAAAGCCTAGTGAGCAATAAAATGTTAAACCCATCTTCAAATAATAATGATAATATTATTATTTAACTATATATATGTGTGTGTCTATAATTATTTATAAATTTATTATTACAGCTATTTTGCTTCTATATTAAATTTATAGGTGTGTATATATATTAAATATATATATTATTTGATAATCGATATATATATTTAATAATTTTAAAATTTGTAATTTAAAAGATTTGAGATTCAAAATAATTTTTTCTATACTGAAGTCGAAGTTGAATAAAAAATAATTTTATTTTTAAACTACATAGATATTTTAATTTAAAATTTAAAAAAAAATTCAATTTTACAATTCATTTGAAACTGTAATAAAAAATGGTTTTTTAATTGCTAATCCAAGAGTTTCAAAAAAAAATATTTTGGATGAAATTTTTGTGCGCGTATACAAGCACACTTATCTGAATCTGAATGCATATATATATATATATAATATTTAAAAGCCGAATATAAATTAATTAATTATTTTCTATATAAATAATTGTTCACACACACACATAGAGATCCGAGCATAAGTTTTTTTTATTAAAACCTTTCTATGTATATATAGTGTATTTAAAATTGATTTATTCATTAGTTAATTATTAAAAATTATATTAGTTTTCGAATGTTTTTAAATCTTAACCGAATTAAGCCATGCCCTGATGTATTCCATGGTCCAAACAACGAACCGTCGAAGTATCATTATCAATAGGAAGCCTAGAGCCACTTGCGCTATTCCATCCTGCCCTGTTAAAGGACGTTCAGTTTGCGACCTAATTAAGAACCTTGCCCCTTGTAGGCTCATCCGAGCCTCTTGTCCTCCCCATCCCAACTCTCTCTTGGTTGTCCAAATTGCACAGACCATCTTGCTTTGTCATGACTCAACGGACTTTTGACCCTCCATAAAGAAACGATGATCCTGTACTTTTCCCTTGACAAGATGGGCATAGTATGACGTTATTTATATGAAAAAATGTCACTATGTAGAAACAACCCTTTGTACTTCATATTCCATATAGCAATGTCATTATTGTTCGCCAATAATCTCCTGCCCCCATGCTGCCTTTTTGATACAAGAATACCGTGGTACGACTTAGTTGGTCCTCACCGAGCCATTCGCTCCGTTTGGCATCTAGCTGGCCAGCATATGAACCATAAATCATCATCGATGGTTATGAGGGGACCTAGGCTCTAAAACTTCAATTCGAGCCCTCCAGAGCATGATCTCAAACATTATAAATATAGATTCACAGTCACTTACACAAGGTTCAAATTTTACATTCTTACATGCAATATTAGCTCAAGGCTCTTATAATAAATCTCTTGTAATCAAAGATATATATATCAATAAAATTAGTTAATATAGTGGACATAGATCTTCATCAAGATCGAACCACTCTAACCTTGTGTCATTTATATTTCCAGCATTATAGCTCATAACACATCATTTTACATTTGTTAAATACAACAGTAGTAAATTACTTTTTCTAATACGTACTTCTAACCACGTTTTCGAGGTTGGTGAAAAATCTAATCAACAATATTGATGCAAAAGCATTAACAAGGAAAGCAAACCATGCATAGTATCCTTTGTGCTTTATTTGTAACGACCCTAAACTTTTAGTGATTTTATTTGTTAAATTAATTGAAATCTTGTGAAATCTTAAACAATAAAATTTGAAAATAAAAATTTATTATTTGGAATATGTCTATTTTAATATAGCAACTGGTAAATTTTCATCTGATAATATTGAAGTTTATTTTCCTGTGAAATTTTATTTCAAATCAAACCAGTTAATAACAGTGAATTTAAAAGTTTTCCGAAACCAAAATATGTCAACAGGAGAAAATTTATTCAGATCATTCTGAATCAGACTGCGAAATTCGTTTTTTCAAATTTGGACTTTTATTGCTTCGTTTATCTTAATTCTGGCAAATTAACAGCATTTTTGGTACCGATTATCGACTTTTGATCAGATAACCGTACCATTGATATTTGTACGCCATGTAACGACCCGTAAAATTTCAACTGTTTAATAACGTAATTAGTTGAAATTTTGTGAAATTTTAAACGATAAAATTTTGAAATAAAAATTTAATATTTGGAATACGTCTAGTTAAACATAGCCACTGGTAAATTTTCGTTCGAAAATACGAAAGTTTATTTCGCGCGTAAATTTACTTCAATTTAATCAGTTAAAAAGCGTTGAAAATAAAACGTTTTCGAAACTCAAATATTTTTACATAGAAAAATTCTAAACCATCTTCTGAGCAAGATTTCAGTTTGTCGTTTTTCCAAATTCGGACATCTTTGGCTCCGTCGTTCTTATTTTCTGCAAAATAGCAGTATTCTGGTACCGATATCGATTTTTATCGGATGATCGTACCACTGATTTCTATATACCGTTTTGATCGTCTCGTCGTGCCGATCTCTACGGTATATTCGATTGTCAAATTCGGAGTTCCGTTGCACTTTGCGTAACGCCTTTCGTATCGGTATCAAATTTCTAGCTTTTGGCTTCCGTGGCCTTTCCTTTGTCTACCTGTAACAGCCACTTGATATTAATAATACACAGAATTCAACCACTAGCTTTTACTATTCCAACGTTTCACTTTGAATTCCGGTAGTCCATTCATTTTCAATTGCAAACTCAACCTATTCTTCTATCCACCTTCTCATTTGCTCTGTCACTTTTCATCTTATCTTTGTCGAAAAGGCCTCACACCTGTGTAGCTCTCTGTCACTCCACCATAACTTCTCCTCCTTTAGCTTCGTTCGCTTCCCATCCCCATCACCCACCGCTGCCAAACAACCTTGCTCCATTGCCATAACCTTCCTAGATCCGACCATTCTCCACCTTTCTGGCCTCCATCTTCCAGATCTCGTCCCCAACCTTCATTCGACCTAACCCACGTCACCGCCACACCACCTCTCATCACCGAACAGCCTAACCACCTTGCTCCTCCACGTCCAACTCCATTCTCCGCCTTTCACGAACCTCATAGTCAGACCTTCCCCTCCGCCATAGTCCACCCACCACAGACCCGAAGCCTTCCTCCTACTTCGACTTCCCATCGCCAACCTGACCTTTGTCCAGCCTCTACAGCCGACAAACCACTGCACTGCACCCTAAACATCGGCAGCAGCTACCAAAACCCCACGCAGCCTTCCCTCAAACGAACAGCGCCCACCATCATCAGTGCTGCCCTTCTCCACCCCGGCCTTGCACTCCCCATGCTCGGCATCCTAGTGCTGCAGCAGTTTTAGCATATAATAATAAGTATATATGTAAGTATATATAATTTCTGTTATTTATAAATATATAGTATATATATGTTATACTGTTTTATAGTTGAGCTTAACCTCATATTTTTGTGCTCTTTGTTCTTAGGGGATAAGTGTTCATTTTGATTTGGTTATATTGTATAAATCTGTTACGAATTATACTATATATATATTTCGTTATTTGTGTATTTGTATAGTTATATATATATATTATTAAATAATGCGTTTACATGATAAGTTTATGCTAGTGTTGATTGGATTCATATGTTATGTCTATTCAAGTTTGCACATATTGTTATATTGTCTGCATCTATTGTTTTGTTGTATGGCCTACACATAGTGATATATATAGCATAGACTTTTGCAGCATGCTCTATAAGCTACCTTATATACACGTGTATAAGTCTTAGGATATATAGGTATGTTCATATAAATTTATATATATGATCGGTCGAGCTTAACTTAAAGTTCATTATAACCTGCTGTCATTGTATGCATTGTTAAATATCACTTATGACTATAGTTGTAAGCCTATGTAATACGTTGTATATGTTTACAGTTCATTATGAAAAGTATTATATATGTTACGACATATATTTTGTAAAAGAAGTATTATTATATAATTTTACTATGAAGTTCGACCGTTATTATATACAGGTCTAGGAAAGTATATAACGTGGTTCCACATTTTTGCAGTACGTTTTTCGGTATAATATGAGTGGTATTTGCAATTCAGTGTATATGGACAGTCTCCCTTCCTGGTATATAAGGGTACCATATAATTTCTGCATACAGGTCTTAATTGTAGTTTGGTTCCATAATCTGCATTAAATTTCCGTAGTCTGCATATTGTTATGTATAGGGATAAGTATATGGATTCATACATGCGTGCCCTTACATTTTGAAAGGATTATATATGGTATTAAATGAATATTGATTTTTTTTATATATATATTATATAAAGGGTTACTTTGGTAAACGTTTAAATTTTTTTTAGATTGTGTTTGGGTATTGGTTTAAAATATGGGCTAATATAATATATAAGTATGTATTTCGATCTTATGAATATGTGTTTGATTTAAACGATGATTTTGAAATACCTATATATTTAATTTAATATGTGTTCGAAATTTAAAAATATGATTTTTATATATATTGTTAGACATATAAGTTCATTTATACCGTCTATCTTCATCAATCTGGTTCTGATTCGTTATCGATTTCTGTTATCAGCTTCGTCCGTCGTTCCTGTTTCTTCATCGAATCGTGTCCATCCAGTGTTGCTTTGAAATTCGTAGCTCGTTTCCTTGTCAAACCTATCTAGCCTCGAAAGGTGAGCACTCACTCACGATTAACGTTCTTTTATTTATTAAATTTGATTTCAATTGAAACGACAATTGAAATATGCAACTGTTAGTTAATTACACTGTTATATATGCTATTACCTGTATCAGTTCACCCGTGACATCTGACACCATTATCTGTTAATTATTTATGAGATGATAATACAGTTTGACTGATAATTGATTGATTGTTGATGTTTATATTGGACGTTAAATTGTTGATGTTAAAATGATAAATAGTATGAAATTGAACTTGATATAGGATAATTGAATGTTAAATTTGATTAACTGACATTGGTATAGTATGACCCCCTTTAAATGTTAAATTTATTGACACGTAGAAATATGGAATTACACCTTGAATCATTTGAATGTATGTTGTTAAATTGATGATGTATGAAATTGTAAATAGATGACAAGTGAAACCGTTTAAATATTAATGTAATAATCTTTAATCTACATGAAATGATAGTGTAGATTCTAGAAATAATTATGTTAATTCGTACAAATAACAATGCGAATTAATACGATTATTTCGGGATTATTTGAATTAATTTTGGATTGTTATTGTTTGTTGTTATTGCTTGTTTATTTACTTTGACACCATCCCTGTTATCACACTGCAAGTTCCCTTTACTATGCTTTGATTTTGGAATTGAATTGGAATTGGGTTGAAATGATAAATACCCAAAATTGAACTTTGACCTAGGAAAGAAAATTAAATAAAACCCGATTGGTCAATAATTTGATTTAAAAATAAAACAAAGATTTTAATTGAATAAAAATATGGTTTTGAAACGAAGTTGGAAATTGAATCTTAATGAAATTTAAATATGAATATTTAATATTCTGAAATGAAATATTAATAAAGTAATTGACGGAAGAATGTTGTTTAATTTGAGAAATTATTGAATTAAGTTTGAAATTATTAAACTTTGGAATGATTTAATAATTAAGTTTGAAATTGTAATTAAGTTCAAAATATTAAACTTTGAAATTATTTAATAATTAGGTTATGAATTATTTAATAATTAAATAAGATTGAATTATTTAATGATTAAATTGAATTGAATTCTTTGATAAGAGAAATTGAACCTTTGAATAAGTGAAGTTTATTTCGTAAATAATTGAAATTGAATTTCTTTATTAAGTAAGTTTTGGAAAAATTATTTAAGAAAGTAAATTAGTGAAATTGAATTTCTTTAATAAGAAAAAAAATGAGGTTTATTGAAATTAATGTAAGACTTGAAATTTAAAGAATTTGATTTGATGAATTTAATTTAATTCAATTTGTAAGTTTTGATATAATGAAGTTGAATTTAAATAATGGATTTAATGAATTGGAAATTTAATAGAAATTGTTTTGAATGGAAAATTTACCAAATGAATATTGGATGAAATTGATAAATGAATTTAAAATTAATTTAAATGATGTTGAAATGAAACTGATATTCGAACTTGAATCAATATTTGAATTGAAATGGAATTATAAGATTTTGAAATGGTAATTATGAAGTTTTGAAACGTAAATATTGGAAATTGATTTAGAAAGACAAATGAAATGTTGATTTATGAATTCTAATTGAAATTGAATTTGATTTGGTTTTGAAATATATAAACGACCAATCGGTGTAATAATTACGAAAGTTATTAAAGAGACCGGAATTCGGTTATGGATATACTCTCTATCTAAACCGGAAACCACTTTAATAACTACACACGGAGTGATGATCCAGAATGAAGTGGTTAGAATGATGTACGTGTTGACTGAAGAAAGAGAACGATAATGGATAGCCTTGACACTTGTGTCAAATTGGAAATGACTAAAACAGGAGCTGTGCCGGGCCAATGGAGGATTGATACCTCAAGTGGACACACTTCTTCGAACTACTTATACTTGTTATCGATTGGTGCACCCTTGATTTTGGGAGTGTTGTCTCACGGTGTTGCGGGCGCTGCGGCGTTGCGTTCTCACCAGCCCGGATCAGGCGAACGGTAGTATCACTACCTTGGGTATAGCCTCATGTGCCTTGTCATACTTGTATTCCATTTATGCGCGACCACTACGATTTTGATTTGTACCTTGAGTATATGGATTGCCCTCTGGTGACTTCCGGTTTTGGGGAAACTACGGTCTTGTATATGCTTGTGGGAATAAAAATGTGTTAAGGGTGGAATAGGCCATGACTTAACGCTATTTTGATATCTTTATATTACTGATAGACATTATCTACTTAGCGTACATTACTACCTAGTAGATAGTTTAACGGATCCTTAAAGGATGGTTATTCCAAACATCCTTTGAGTTACTTGTATTTCAATTGCTATTTCACTTGAGTTGGATTTATTAATATAAGAATGTTAATCCTGACTCGAGTGTCTTGTGTTTTTGCTTTACGCTCGGGTCAGACTGAGTAGTTCAGCTTTCGAGACTCACCTTTGGAGTTGGAGCTTCGCTTGGAGATCCAGCTATCTATCTAGCTTTCAGATATTCGATGATTCCAGTGATGTATTCTGATTTGTATCGGTTACTCTTCCGTTGTATCTGGTTTAACTCTGATGTATCGTATTTCTCTTCTGTTGTAAACTCTGATGTATTTATATATTCATATAGTAGCTTCATGAACTACTATCTCTTTTTAATTCCGCTGCATTTATTACTCTGTGTCTGTGATCTGTGATTATATTTATTTACTGTATATGTTCAGTTTTGCCAATTTAAATTAACAACGCGGTATTTTGAGCAATTCAACTCCGGCATGAGTGTCTACCTATACACTTATAATGGATGCGAATGGTCCAAAATGGCGGGTCGTTACAGTTGGTATCAGAGCTTTGGTAGCTCTAGGCAAAACTCAACATATAGGGTAAATGTATCTACAGAATCACTCTCATTCGAGTTTCAATCTCTTCCTTTGACTCGATCCCTTTGAATTTTGGAACGTTCCCTGCGGTTTCAAAATTCATTCGTGTCCTTCACTATTCGTCTTCTTTCAATTCTGGAGCACCTCATAACTCCATTTTGAATGATCTCTATAATAACTTGGCGGTCTCGCCAAACTTCGAATGATTTGTAAAGTGGTGAAACTCCTTTACAATTGGCATTGATTTACCGAAGATTTCTGTATCCTCGGTTTACGATGCTATCTATCTCCTGCTATACCTGAATTCTATTTCTTGAGATCGAGGGTTGATTTACCTCAGAATTCAGCATCGATCTTATTCTTGAAGTTACGGACGATCCGGTTAAGATTGCCCGTGAATTAAATAAGCTTATCCAACCCGATTCTGTTAATTGAATCATCTTATCTTTTCTTTCGAACTTGTATTTAAATCAGAATTCTCTTTAACTTGAGTCCATAAAATTTGAAACCCTATCCTTATTTTGAAAATTCATCCCTGTATCGTCAAGCAGAGAAGTGTATTTGTAAATTTATATAAAATGTTTTATATATTGTGTTGTTGAGTTGTTGATGTTGATTTGGGTTTCCGATCGATTTGTCTGATCAACGCTATCGATAGGATTTCCAAAACACTTGAACAGAGCAAACTGACTCAATATTATTTTCAAATTTGGTAAATGAAATAAATTTGTTGATTATATTGTAAAATAAAATATAAGTTAAAATTTTCTGGAATTTAATAAGTTAATTAAATTGTTGTTGAAATGATAATATTTGATTATCATTTATTGTTCTAAATAAATTTATAAATACGGTTTATAAATTGATTTGGAACTTGAAATGAATTTAATTCAGAAATTTGAGAATTTACTAGTTTCCGGTGATTTTGAACTTTGGTTTTTAAAATTTTTAAGTATATATTATTGAAAGTATTTCCGAATAGAAATCGTTTCCAAAGAATTTTAAAATGTTGAAATCAGTGCTCTTCTCTTTGTCGCTGGAAAATAATTTCGGTGATGGCGGCCGCATCATCGACGTTCATTTTCGAGTTTCGAAGTGGAGAAACCATTCTGTAGCTTTGCTACGGTTTGTTTTGAAAATATTTTGATTTAAATTTCTTCAGTATAATTTGATTTATATATATATAAGTATCTTATTTTAAAACTTAATTTGATTTGATATAAATATATTATATATATCTCTAAAATGTTTAAAGTTAATCGGAAATCTAATTCTTAAATTTTGTTAAAGGATGATTTTAATTATAAATAAAACCAAAATTTGGAATAAATATTTAAACTTGAATAATTGAATTGGGAAAATTTTATGTGTATATTGTTCAACTACATTCTAATACAACTTACCTAAATCATTCAGAAGTTGAATATGTAATTGGATAATATATAATATAAATTGAATTTATAAATAAAATTTGAGTGGTTATAATAAATGTTATACACTAAATTTTAATTATAAAATGTTAATAGAGATAAATAGAATAAAGATAATTGAAAAATAAATTGTTTTGGAAAAATTAATAAATTGAAATTTGATCAACTTATGAAAATACCTTGAATTTAAAAGCAATTAGAGAATATAAATTAATTTAAATCGAAACTTTTATGGTTTAAATTAATTTATATGGTTTAAATATATGTAAAAAGATATATTAAGTGAAATAAACTTAATAATAATTTGGAAGAAAGGGAATTAAATCTATCGAATAAAATATGAGTACAATAACTGATTATACAAATTGATGTTTTAAAAATTGTAAATTGAAGAAAATGGGATAATAAAATAATGAATTTAGAAATAGTTGAGATTGATTTTGGTGAAATCAAATGGATTAAATAAATTATTGAATATTTATTAATTTAAATTTGAATTTATAGGGTTTAAATTAATGGTTATTAGTATTTCAAATCTGTTTTTCTTTCTGGTTGTTTCTATTCTCCTACCTCGTTCCTTTTCGGGGACGAAAAGTTTTGAGTGGGGGAGAATGTAACGACCCGTAAAATTTCAACTGTTTAATAACGTAATTAGTTGAAATTTTGTGAAATTTTAAACGATAAAATTTTGAAATAAAAATTTAATATTTGGAATACGTCTAGTTAAACATAGCCACTGGTAAATTTTCGTTCGAAAATACGAAAGTTTATTTCGCGCGTAAATTTACTTCAATTTAATCAGTTAAAAAGCGTTGAAAATAAAACATTTTCGAAACTCAAATATTTTTACATAGAAAAATTCTAAACCATCTTCTGAGCAAGATTTCAGTTTGTCGTTTTTCCAAATTCGGACATCTTTGGCTCCGTCGTTCTTATTTTCTGCAAAATAGCAGTATTCTGGTACCGATATCGATTTTTATCGGATGATCGTACCACTGATTTCTATATACCGTTTTGATCGTCTCGTCGTGCCGATCTCTACGGTATATTCGATTGTCAAATTCGGAGTTCCGTTGCACTTTGCGTAACGCCTTTCGTATCGGTATCAAATTTCTAGCTTTTGGCTTCCGTGGCCTTTCCTTTGTCTACCTGTAACAGCCACTTGATATTAATAATACACAGAATTCAACCACTAGCTTTTACTATTCCAACGTTTCACTTTGAATTCCGGTAGTCCATTCATTTTCAATTGCAAACTCAACCTATTCTTCTATCCACCTTCTCATTTGCTCTGTCACTTTTCATCTTATCTTTGTCGAAAAGGCCTCACACCTGTGTAGCTCTCTGTCACTCCACCATAACTTCTCCTCCTTTAGCTTCGTTCGCTTCCCATCCCCATCACCCACCGCCGCCAAACAACCTTGCTCCATTGCCATAACCTTCCTAGATCCGACCATTCTCCACCTTTCTGGCCTCCATCTTCCAGATCTCGTCCCCAACCTTCATTCGACCTAACCCACGTCACCGCCACACCACCTCTCATCACCGAACAGCCTAACCACCTTGCTCCTCCACGTCCAACTCCATTCTCCGCCTTTCACGAACCTCATAGCCAGACCTTCCCCTCCGCCATAGTCCACCCACCACAGACCCGAAGCCTTCCTCCTACTTCGACTTCCCATCGCCAACCTGACCTTTGTCCAGCCTCTACAGCCGACAAACCACTGCACTGCACCCTAAACATCGGCAGCAGCTACCAAAACCCCACGCAGCCTTCCCTCAAACGAACAGCGCCCACCATCATCAGTGCTGCCCTTCTCCACCCCAGCCTTGCACTCCCCATGCTCGGCATCCTAGTGCTGCAGCAGTTTTAGCATATAATAATAAGTATATATGTAAGTATATATAATTTCTGTTATTTATAAATATATAGTATATATATGTTATACTGTTTTATAGTTGAGCTTAACCTCATATTTTTGTGCTCTTTGTTCTTAGGGGATAAGTGTTCATTTTGATTTGGTTATATTGTATAAATCTGTTACGAATTATACTATATATATATTTCGTTATTTGTGTATTTGTATAGTTATATATATATATATTATTAAATAATGCGTTTACATGATAAGTTTATGCTAGTGTTGATTGGATTCATATGTTATGTCTATTCAAGTTTGCACATATTGTTATATTGTCTGCATCTATTGTTTTGTTGTATGGCCTACACATAGTGATATATATAGCATAGACTTTTGCAGCATGCTCTATAAGCTACCTTATATACACGTGTATAAGTCTTAGGATATATAGGTATGTTCATATAAATTTATATATATGATCGGTCGAGCTTAACTTAAAGTTCATTATAACCTGCTGTCATTGTATGCATTGTTGAATATCACTTATGACTATAGTTGTAAGCCTATGTAATACGTTGTATATGTTTACAGTTCATTATGAAAAGTATTATATATGTTACGACATATATTTTGTAAAAGAAGTATTATTATATAATTTTACTATGAAGTTCGACCGTTACTATATACAGGTCTAGGAAAGTATATAACGTGGTTCCACATTTTTGCAGTACGTTTTTCGGTATAATATGAGTGGTATTTGCAATTCAGTGTATATGGACAGTCTCCCTTCCTAGTATATAAGGGTACCATATAATTTCTGCATACAGGTCTTAATTGTAGTTTGGTTCCATAATCTGCATTAAATTTCCGTAGTCTGCATATTGTTATGTATAGGGATAAGTATATGGATTCATACATGCGTGCCCTTACATTTTGAAAGGATTATATATGGTATTAAATGAATATTGATTTTTTTTATATATATATTATATAAAGGGTTACTTTGGTAAACGTTTAAATTTTTTTTAGATTGTGTTTGGGTATTGGTTTAAAATATGGGCTAATATAATATATAAGTATGTATTTCGATCTTATGAATATGTGTTTGATTTAAACGATGATTTTGAAATACCTATATATTTAATTTAATATGTGTTCGAAATTTAAAAATATGATTTTTATATATATTGTTAGACATATAAGTTCATTTATACCGTCTATCTTCATCAATCTGGTTCTGATTCGTTATCGATTTCTGTTATCAGCTTCGTCCGTCGTTCCTGTTTCTTCATCGAATCGTGTCCATCCAGTGTTGCTTTGAAATTCGTAGCTCGTTTCCTTGTCAAACCTATCTAGCCTCGAAAGGTGAGCACTCACTCACGATTAACGTTCTTTTATTTATTAAATTTGATTTCAATTGAAACGACAATTGAAATATGCAACTGTTAGTTAATTACACTGTTATATATGCTATTACCTATATCAGTTCACCCGTGACATCTGACACCATTATCTGTTAATTATTTATGAGATGATAATACAGTTTGACTGATAATTGATTGATTGTTGATGTTTATATTGGACGTTAAATTGTTGATGTTAAAATGATAAATAGTATGAAATTGAACTTGATATAGGATAATTGAATGTTAAATTTGATTAACTGACATTGGTATAGTATGACCCCCTTTAAATGTTAAATTTATTGACACGTAGAAATATGGAATTACACCTTGAATCATTTGAATGTATGTTGTTAAATTGATGATGTATGAAATTGTAAATAGATGACAAGTGAAACCGTTTAAATATTAATGTAATAATCTTTAATCTACATGAAATGATAGTGTAGATTCTAGAAATAATTATGTTAATTCGTACAAATAACAATGCGAATTAATACGATTATTTCGGGATTATTTGAATTAATTTTGGATTGTTATTGTTTGTTGTTATTGCTTGTTTATTTACTTTGACACCATCCCTGTTATCACACTGCAAGTTCCCTTTACTATGCTTTGATTTTGGAATTGAATTGGAATCGGGTTGAAATGATAAATACCCAAAATTGAACTTTGACCTAGGAAAGAAAATTAAATAAAACCCGATTGGTCAATAATTTGATTTAAAAATAAAACAAAGATTTTAATTGAATAAAAATATGGTTTTGAAACGAAGTTGGAAATTGAATCTTAATGAAATTTAAATATGAATATTTAATATTCTGAAATGAAATATTAATAAAGTAATTGACGGAAGAATGTTGTTTAATTTGAGAAATTATTGAATTAAGTTTGAAATTATTAAACTTTGGAATGATTTAATAATTAAGTTTGAAATTGTAATTAAGTTCAAAATATTAAACTTTGAAATTATTTAATAATTAGGTTATGAATTATTTAATAATTAAATAAGATTGAATTATTTAATGATTAAATTGAATTGAATTCTTTGATAAGAGAAATTGAACCTTTGAATAAGTGAAGTTTATTTCGTAAATAATTGAAATTGAATTTCTTTATTAAGTAAGTTTTGGAAAAATTATTTAAGAAAGTAAATAAGTGAAATTGAATTTCTTTAATAAGAAAAAAAATGAGGTTTATTGAAATTAATGTAAGACTTGAAATTTAAAGAATTTGATTTGATGAATTTAATTTAATTCAATTTGTAAGTTTTGATATAATGAAGTTGAATTTAAATAATGGATTTAATGAATTGGAAATTTAATAGAAATTGTTTTGAATGGAAAATTTACCAAATGAATATTGGATGAAATTGATAAATGAATTTAAAATTAATTTAAATGATGTTGAAATGAAACTGATATTCGAACTTGAATCAATATTTGAATTGAAATGGAATTATAAGATTTTGAAATGGTAATTATGAAGTTTTGAAACGTAAATATTGGAAATTGATTTAGAAAGACAAATGAAATGTTGATTTACGAATTCTAATTGAAATTGAATTTGATTTGGTTTTGAAATATATAAACGACCAATCGGTGTAATAATTACGAAAGTTATTAAAGAGACCGGAATTCGGTTATGGATATACTCTCTATCTAAACCGGAAACCACTTTAATAACTACACGTGGAGTGATGATCCAGAATGAAGTGGTTAGAATGATGTACGTGTTGACTGAAGAAAGAGAACGATAATGGATAGCCTTGACACTTGTGTCAAATTGGAAATGACTAAAACAGGAGCTGTGCCGGGCCAATGGAGGATTGATACCTCAAGTGGACACACTTCTTCGAACTACTTATACTTGTTATCGATTGGTGCACCCTTGATTTTGGGAGTGTTGTCTCACGGTGTTGCGGGCGCTGCGGCGTTGCGTTCTCACCAGCCCGGATCAGGCGAACGGTAGTATCACTACCTTGGGTATAGCCTCATGTGCCTTGTCATACTTGTATTCCATTTATGCGCGACCACTACGATTTTGATTTGTACCTTGAGTATATGGATTGCCCTCTGGTGACTTCCGGTTTTGGGGAAACTACGGTCTTGTATATGCTTGTGGGAATAAAAATGTGTTAAGGGTGGAATGGGCCATGACTTAACGCTATTTTGATATCTTTATATTACTGATAGACATTATCTACTTAGCGTACATTACTACCTAGTAGATAGTTTAACGGATCCTTAAAGGATGGTTATTCCAAACATCCTTTGAGTTACTTGTATTTCAATTGCTATTTCACTTGAGTTGGATTTATTAATATAAGAATGTTAATCCTGACTCGAGTGTCTTGTGTTTTTGCTTTACGCTCGGGTCAGACTGAGTAGTTCAGCTTTCGAGACTCACCTTTGGAGTTGGAGCTTCGCTTGGAGATCCAGCTATCTATCCAGCTTTCAGATATTCGATGATTCCAGTGATGTATTCTGATTTGTATCAGTTACTCTTCCGTTGTATCTGGTTTAACTCTGATGTATCGTATTTCTCTTCTGTTGTAAACTCTGATGTATTTATATATTCATATAGTAGCTTCATGAACTACTATCTCTTTTTAATTCCGCTGCATTTATTACTCTGTGTCTGTGATCTGTGATTATATTTATTTACTGTATATGTTCAGTTTTGCCAATTTAAATTAACAACGCGGTATTTTGAGCAATTCAACTCCGGCATGAGTGTCTACCTATACACTTATAATGGATGCGAATGGTCCAAAATGGCGGGTCGTTACACGCCATTTTGATCGTCTTGTCGTGCTGATCTCCGTAATATATTCATTTGTGTGATTCGGCATTCGATACGCGACGAAAACAATAAACCGTTCGTCTAACGGTACCATAAATTGTGACTTTACTGCTTCCTTCGGTTTCAAACTTTGGAACGTGCAGCGGGACCACAATAATAATTTGCTTTAATCCTTCAGCTGAATTGTAGGATGTGACTGTTGCCATTCATTCAACCTTTATATATTTATTTGTTTTAACTTCATTCCTCTGTTCACTAGAGTAAGTATGGTACGTTTTTCTACCTCTTTGTCTCATCTCCCTGTTCACACTATTCCGGTTTCAATATTTAATTATGGTTGGGTAATGGTGCTTCGTTTTAATCAATTAATGAATGTTAGTTTTATACAAAATTCCAGGCTGTTCATTTTTTCCTTTCTAACAGTCACCATAGTCATCCTTCCTCATATATATTTCATTCGCTTCCTCTCTGCAAACGTTTACAGGAGATAGAGCACGGTCTCTTCCACTCCAAACCCTTATGCATCTTTCAAACCCGATCCGCTCCTCCATCTCCGCCCTCACCGCCGAGGCCATCACCATCTTCCTCTCCGTTCTCCCCTTCCTCCACGCCCACAGCCCAGTATCGGCTCAACCAAACCCATCTCCACCCAGACCTCCGCCCCGCTCTCTCTCCTTCGCCATCATCTCCCCACGACAGCCTACCCGTTCCCTCCTCCTTTATTCCTCCCAGCCCAGAACCGAGAAAGTAATCCCTCCTCAACGTTTTGCCAACCGAGCACCTGCATACCGTTCATCTCCTCTATCGCAGCTCCGGCCTCATCCCAATCGTCCAGAGTAGAGCACGATATCTTCCATCTATTTTAAATAAGTAAATAAAGGTTTATAAGTTTCGTATATATTACAAGTTAGTTTGTAGTGCTGTTTTTTTTTCGAAACAGGATATGCATAGTGTAGTTTACATAAGCATACAAAATTCAATATATTAAGTACTTGGGTTGATTGTTTGTTAGTATATGTTATATTTTACATTAGATATGTATATAGTAATTTATAGTTTCGGCTGTTAGTATAAGTTGGGTAGAACTTTTGATGCACATTTACTTGAAATGTAAAAGATGGAATTTAGGGAAGCTCCATCTTCTTCCCTATAGCCGGTTATAAATTAGGGGACATGTGCTATGGTGAGACCTAGGAAATTTTTTTAAATTAGCTACGCTTACACATATTTTATTATATACTGCTGTTTCCACAGTTAAATCAGAGAAACAACTTGAATACATACTTGTTTCACATGCACAGTCAGTTGTTAATTAAGTTGGTGATTGAGTTATAACTACACAAATTTTGTACTGATTTAGATATTCAAATAGGAGAAGAATGGATCAACGTTAACTTCTACCGAAAATAATTGCATACACAAACATGTTGCACATTGTGGAGAAGAAGTTTAAGAATTAATCATTGAGTATCAAACATTTTTTATAATGCAAAAGTACATGTTAATAGGCAAAAAAAAAAATAGATTAGAGCTGACTTCTCTAGTTGGTGATGCTACAAAAAAAATAAAATATGCTGGCTAGCTTAATTCTATATATATTCAAAAGTACTATGCTGGAATTGAATAATTGTTTCAATTCTTGAGTCCCAACCAAAGTTTTGCCAAATGACTATTTTGGTGTAGTGATACTTCAGTTAGAAAGACATCTAAAGGATCAAATACAGGTGCGTGGCGTGCTTGAAAAAGCATTAGGGCATAACTCATCGACTACCTTCTCTTCAGATGAGAGTTCTATGCCCAAGGTACCCCTATTCATTTCGACTATCTAATCTTAACATAAGTAAACCTATGACTATTATACTATTCTATTGTTGAAGAATGTTTTTGTCAATCATAACTATAGCCAGCAAAGGATCTAATCAAGGAAATTTCAACTTTAGAGCTGGAAGTGATGCACCTTGAGCAATATCTTCTTTCTCTATACAGAAAAGCATTTGACCAAATATACCCACTCTAGCTCCTACAAGCTCCCATGATAACCCAAAAAGAATGCTATTTAGAGATGAATCAATGCCTAACTTCTCATCAAGTAGATCAAAATCCATTGAAAATAGTAGATACACACTGACATATGAAAAGAAGGATATCAAAGTCAAACAAGTAGTAGATATGAACACAGAAAAACTTACTGGTCCAGGAGCTCATCGGTGTCAGTCTGCTTTATCTCATTGTGCAGTTTATTCATCGAGGACATCACCTTCGGATGATAGCCTATCTAGAGCCCTTCAGGCATGCCACTCTCTGCCTCTGCGTTATAATGAGGTAAAGTTGATTTTATCAGTTTAATGTAAGTTAATGAAAATTGGACATAAGAGCTGGGTAAAACACTGAATTATGATTCGTGTAGGTTATTAAGTGCGTTTGATATATACCTATATGAGTATAACTGTTGACGCTGCGATTTGGATGGAGGCGGGTCTTCTTTTTTTCTTTTTCTTTTCACAATTTTGATCATGTGCTTTACCTTTTCCAAATTTTCACTCATATATATTTAGCTACGTTTAACATTAACCGTTTGTATCCAAACAGGAAGTACATTGTGGTACTTCAGGGATAGTAAGCCTAGCAGAATATCTTGGTACAAATATATCAGACCATATTCCAGAGACACCCAATAGAATTTCTGAGGACATGGTACGATGCATGAGCACAATATTTTGTAAGCTTGCAGATCCACCATTAGTGCAAACATGTCTACCATCTTCTCCGACTTCATCATTTTCATCAACAAGCGCGTTATCTCCACAATATATTGGTGATGTCTGGAGTCCAAATTGTAAAAGAGATTCCACGCTTGATGTACGGTTGATAAACCCATTTCGAGTTGAAGGAATAAAAGAGTTCAGTGGACCCTATAATACAATGGTAGAAATTCTACTTATTTGCACTGACAGACAAAAACTGCAGGAAGTTGAGGACCTGATGGAGAATTATAAGTGAGTCTGTAACTTAATTATTTTCCCTGTGTATATGAATGCCTGTAGTGTAGTTTCTTACTTCAGATTCCTAGTTGAGCAACCTTTCATGCCTTTGATTTTCAGAACATTTATTCAGAGATTGGAAACTGTGGATCCAGGAAAGATGACAAATGAGGAAAAGCTTGCTTTCTGGATCAACATACACAATGCTATATTGATGCATGTAACGGTTCATTTCCTGAGCAAAATTATGTTCATACATGTATGTATCCATTTCCCTCTATTGAAACATATTACCGTTTTTCAGGCATATTTAAGTCGTGGAATTCTTCAGAAACACACTAAAAAGGAATCACTTCTTATTCAGGTAGAGTTAAAGTTCAAACAGCAAATTTGGCTCAGTTTTACTATAATTCATTTCAAAAAAAATCACAACTCTTCATTACAGCCATCATGTGTGATAGGTGGTCGCTCTATAAGTGCATATACAATACAATGTTACATTCTTGGGAGTCGTACTAGTTGCCATGGTCAAGTATACATCAACTCCTTGTCAGTTTTATGTTTCATATTAAACCCACTATCTTTGCACACTTTCAAATATACTCAATCAACTCATCAAACATTTTAATCAAATTTGTAACAGTAAATGGATTACCTTATATACTGTTCTGTTTACAGTGGTTCCGATCTATACTTCCTCCGAGAATGAGATTAAAAGCTGGTGGTGAATGGAGAGCATATGCGATAGAACGCCCAGAACCACTTCTTCACTTTTCTCTATGTTCAGGAAGCCATTCTGATCCAGCTGTAAGTTTCATCTATTCCTGCATACAGTACAGCAGCACGTAGTATTTATTTGTTAGACAAATATGATGTGATTGCATAATGATATCATGCAACATCTGCTATTCAGGTTCGGGTTTATAGCTACAAGAGAGTATACCAACAGCTAGAATTGGCTAAAGAAGAGTATATTCAAGCAACCGTAGGCATAAAGAATGAAGAAAAAATATTTTTACCTAAAATTGTAGAAACCTATTCAAAAGATATTAATTTGACTTCTCAAGGCACACTTGACATGATCAAAAAATATCTACCACAGAAACTACGAATGGCAATATAAACTGTTAATGAGATCCATACTCTATGTGGATTCTGAATACAGAAAAGAGGAAGAGGAAGAGTTTCTGTGCTTTGTTTCAGTGGGCTTACGGTAGAATCTGAAAACAAGTATTTTTAAACGGCAATAAAAAGAAGTATATGGACTGCATTTGCCTGTTTTCTTCTCTTTGTACCCAAATCACTCCAATATTGTACAGTGGCAGTGAATAAATATTAAGGTAGGGAGATTATTTCCAAATTTGTGTTTTCTGGCAATAGCTACTTGTTTTGTTTCTCTATGATCTTATCATGGATAATTGGAACTGTATCTTAGGGATAAGTCTAAACTCAATGTACCCAATTCATTTCATGTAAAATGTCGATCAGATCCTACCTCAAGATCATGGTAAAAGGGACTTGTACTTTTCTATTGGTCGATCTTTTGTTATGTTTCTTTTAATGATATAGGCTCTTAATCTCACAAACATTTTGAATTTCTCCTATCATCTGATGAGTTAAAATGAAACAGACATTAAAACTAATATAGTTTTGGACTATATATATTATATCATACGGTTTCCATGACTCTAAAAATTGTTTTAAGAGAAGGGAAAAAAATTACCTAAGGGAAGACTCCAATCTGAAACAGGCAGCAGTTCAACAGCATCCAAACTCGAATTATAACCGTTAGTCACAGACAAACGCTTAATTCCCAAGGATTTGATTCTACGAGAATTTGGGACATATGCAACCTTCCTAAAATCCACGCTCTCTCAGTAGCTTAATCCTGAACACCTACTCTTAAGAATTGGAAAAGAAAAAGGAGTGGTTCCAAAAGCTATTTCCAACGCTGCAACAGTGAAATCAAGCTTATCAAAATTACATGTTGTAGACAACGACTGATTATGAAACTGAATTACATCAATTCTTCGTTTAACCCCTAAA
Organism: Allium fistulosum; assembly: GCA_030737815.1. Classification (NCBI taxonomy): domain Eukaryota; kingdom Viridiplantae; phylum Streptophyta; class Magnoliopsida; order Asparagales; family Amaryllidaceae; genus Allium; species Allium fistulosum. The sequence goes on from CM060907.1 coordinate 996,716,301, forward strand.
AGATTAAAAACAAAACTGGTAGATGGAAAGGAATAGAATTGGCCATTAGATGAAGTAGTTTTCTAATTTGGGGAGGGAAACGATTTGGGGAAAATGCGGCCAGGGATAAGCGTGGCTAGGGTTAAGCGTGATATGTTATTCAATTACAATTTTGCCCTAGTATATTTCAATTAACTCCAATTAAACCAAGGCTTACAACGAAAATAAGTGTCGCCGTATTTAAAAGTGTAAATTTTTATTTTCAGTAACACTTATATTGGATAGCGACATTTATTAGCGAGACTAAAATGCAATCCATATAAGTGTCGTCAAATGGAAAAAAAAGTGTTGCCAAATGACTGTTTTGGTGTAGTGGTAAACATTTTTATATATGCTGTTTGTATAGGTTTGGTTAGGTTAATATTTTTATATGTAGTTGCGTGTATATGTTTACAATTTGTTAGTTATACATTTGTTATACATTTTTTTTATAAGTGATTCCTATAAGTTCTATTTTATATTTTGTTTATATTTTCTTTTAACAGCATAAGAGGTATATACTTATATATATATATATATATATATATTTTAAACGTTATCTTATATATATGTATTATATTACTAGTTTTAATTAACTTTGATTTTGAAATACTTATATATGTCTGCATATATACATTGTCGCATATATATCTTAATAGTTACGGTAGTATAATATATAAGTATTTCATACGTAAGCTTTAAGTTATACAGTATATATAATAATGTATGTTATATTGATCTTTATATTAATTTAAAGATGTGAGTTTACATGATCTGTTTGTCTTTACATAAGTTTATAATTTGCGTAGTATATACATAGACAAATTTTGTATTAGTTTAAAATCAGTATAGCTGAAGCATATATAAAGCCTATATATATCGTGTAGTTCATATCATTCTGTTGTCTACATACATTTGTGGTTTTCCTGTTTTGTACTGTTGAAATTGAAGTTATACATATACCTGAGTTTAAAGTATTTATGTATATATATAAATAGGTTCTGGTTTCTGTAGTTTAACAGTAAAGTATCTATTTTGATTCTAAGTTAAAAGTAATTTGTAGATATAGTCTGTAATATATATATTAGTGTTTAAGATAGATATGTTTGTTCTATTATGTGGGTTTTATTTAGACAATGATTTTATATATTTAAATATAAAACATGTTTGAATTTAGAATATGATTTTATATATAGTTATATATAGTTATATATATATAAATTCGCTTACCACTTGTCATCACCGATCGGTTCTAATTTGATTTCGTCAATCCCTTATCTTTCAGCTCTGTTCGTCGTGCTTGTTTCTTCATCGAATCATATCCATCTAGCGTTGCTTGGAATTCGTAGCTCATTTCGTTGTCAAATTTCTCTAGCCTCGAAAGGTGAGCAATCACTCACGATTAACTTTATTTTATTTAATAAATTTGATTTCAATTGAAACGACAATTGAAATATGCTGTTGTAATTATTTAAATTGTTATATATGCTATTATCTGTAAATGTTCACCTGTGGGATATGACACCATATCCTATTGTTTATATTATATTGTCATTGATGATATATGCCTGTTCTATTATTATCATATCTGTTATCACTCTGCAAGTTCCCTATTAGTATAGAATTCACTATGGGTTGAAATGATACATACCCGAACGGACTTTAGAATAGGAGAAAATCGTTATGGGTTGAAATGATAAACCCAAACGATTTTCATTTGAATTGAAATTGGGATTACGGGTCGAAATGATATCTACCCGTATATATTTAAATTTCGGATTGAAATGATAAATATCCGTATCACTTAACGATATGAAATTATATACAGACACCGTTGTTCCATATATAAATGTTTTAGAAATAAATTCTATGGTTTTGGAAAGAAATATATGGTTTTTAATAAATGTTGATTCTTAAATTATTATATATAAATGGTAATGATATATATAAATTTAATAATATTTAATTTAATTAAGATTGATTTAATACATATAATATGGTTAAGTATTTAGATTTATATTTCAAAATAGTTTTTTTTGTAATAATTTGAATAAGTTAAGGTTGGGAAGATAATTTGAATTTAGTTGAAATTGTATTCAATAAAGAATTTTATTTAATTAAACCGATTTGAATCTTATTGAAATTTAGATTTAGGATATAATTTATAACTTGGGTTTGATTTAAGTAATTTAATGAATATTTCTTGTTTAAATAAATTTAAGGAAATATTTAGTAAAATGTAATTTAAGGCTAGTTAAATGATATTGAATTTATTAAGTGAATATTCTCTGATTAAATCATAATGAAGTTAAATCAAGAGCAATATGAAACTGTTAAATTTAACTTTGAAAATGTTGAATATTAAAGCTTCGAAATATATTTAAAATTTAAATGGTATATTTAGAACTGAAATGAATTGATGAATTAAGCTTTGAATAAATTTGAATTTGGAATTTGGGTGGATGTGAAGCAATTTGTGAGACTTAAGGAAATTATTAAATACTTTACTTTTAAATTATTTAACCTATATATACTATTTTGGAAAATAGATATATTTGAAATGAAATGATATTTTGATTTTGAAGTATAAATAAATTTGAAATGACCACGGTGCTATAGTGTATATTTCTACATTATAGATAGTTCCCCGGATCCTTAGAGGATGGTTATCCCAAACATCCTTTAAGTTACTTGTATTTCAGTTGATATTTCACTTGAGTTGGATTTATTGATATAAGAATGTTAATCCTGACTCGAGTGTTTTGTGTTTTGCTTTACGCTCGGGTCAGACCGAGTGATACAGCATTTGAGACTCACCCTTGGAGTTTGGAGCTTCCTTTGGAGATCCAACTATCGCCTCAGCTTTCAGCTCTCCTAGTTGATTTGTCCAGAGAAGTCATCTGTTGTACTGGAGACTTCACTGCATTTGAGATATTCTGTTGTATTTTATTTCTAACTCTGATGTTTATATAGTAGCTTCATGAACTACTATTTTATCTATTCCGCTGCGTATTATTGTATTACTCTGTGTTTGTGATTCTGTGATTGATTTATTTACTGTATATGATGAGTTTGCCAAATTTAAATAACAATCTGATATTTTGAATTATTCAAGTCCGACATGTGTGTCTGCCTATGCACTTGGCGGGTGCAGCATGATAGGGGATTCTCGCATTTGGTTTGGTAGCGAGCGGATGACTCTTACTCCTACATGTCCCTGCGGGGTTGGTGCAGTCGAGAGGCTGGCTGTAAAGGCAGAACACATGTACTGCTGTATGCTACGGTGGGCATTACCCCACTGACGCGGTCCGTTACAGTTGGTATCAGAGCCAGGTTCTAGGCAAAACTTAGCATATATAGTAAATTTATTTACAGAATCACTTTCGTTTGAGTTTAATCTCTTCCTTTTGACTCGATTTCCTTTGAACTTTGGAACGGTCCCTACGGTTCCAAAATTCATTCTTGTCTCTCTCTATTGGTATTCTTTTGATTCTGGAGTATCCCATAACTCCACTTCCAATAATCTATATAAGAATAGGCGATCCCGCCGATCTTTGAATGTTTTGTAAAGGGGTGAAACTCCTTTACAATTGGCATTGATTCACCGAAGATTTATATATCACTCGGTTTAGATGCTGCTATCTCTTGTTATGCCAAATTCTATCTCTGGCGATCGAATGACGATTTGCCTCAGAATTCTACACCAATCTTATTTTGAAATCACGGTTGATCGATTAAGGTCACCCACGATTTATATAAGTATATCCATCTTCTGTTTTGAAATTTTATTTATCTCATCTTCGATCGAGCCTATCCTTGAATCAAAATTTTTGTTTGATTAGAGTTCTCTAATTTGAATCTCTATCCTTGTTTTGAAATCCATTCTTAAATCATCCTTTTAAAATCGGGCTTATTTATACTTTAGAAATTGTTTTATATATCGAAAGTATTATCTTGATAAATATGATTTTATTCTATATATAAAAGTGAAATGTTTTCGATAAAGATTATATACCCTTTTTAAAATGAGAATTAGAGGTTTCGAAAGGATTTTGAAAAAAAAAATTATATAAGAAATTTGATCTATCTAAAAATGATTTATAACTAAAGGATTTTAAATTTAAAATTCGAGAATTGAACTCCGGTATTTTGTAACTGGTTTTAAGATTTTGAAATATATAATAATAATATGATTTAAAAGTATTTTCCGAATTTGAAATGTTTCAAATGATTTTATTGAGTTTTGAATGATTTCGAAGAAATTTCAAAGAAGTTTTCAAGAAAATAGAAGTCCAGAACTCACTTATGTCGCTGGAAAATAATTTCGGTGATGAGTGCACGCATCATCGACATTGATTTTCGAGTTTCATAGTGGGGGAGAGGCCACTTTAGTTGCATTGCTACACGAGTGATTTTGCGAAACCAATTTTGATTTCAAATTCCGAGGTAAGATTTGATATTCAAAGGATATATGTATGTATATTTGAAATGATTTGAAGTAAGCCGGTGTTCAGTCCTTGAGTTTCGGATTTTATATAACCCTATCTATTAAAATTGATTTACTGATTTGTTGTTGAATTCCAACTCTTGGATTTGAAAATGATTTCTTCAACTATTTCGAAGGTTCGAGCACTTCCAAATCAAGGTTAACTTTTCAAAGCTAAGAAATTTTGAAAACTATAAAGTATATAAGTTTGGTATGTATGTTAAAATATGTGGTAATATGGTTTAAATAAGTTGAAACTGTTTTGTTAAGTAAATGAATAAGGCAAATTTTAAAATTTTCTAATATGAAATTTAGATTTGAAATGTTTTGAAAGAATTGGTCTTCAATATATTTTGAAAAAATTTAGTTAAATGTTTTAATTTAGTAACATCTTTATGAAACTATATATTTAACAAGTTGGAATAAATATATAATTTGTACGTATGCTGTTTTATTTGCATAATTAATTTGATCCAAGTTTGAGTACACAAGTTCGAGGTGAATTACACCATTTCGTGTTAGGATTTTTCATTCGATTCTTGATGGCGAATATTTGATATGGATTTTGGGCTTGATTCTAGAATTCTCTATCATAGTATATGGCTATGCAAGGAGACTGATGGCTTCTAGTCGAGAAACCACATCGAAATCCGCATTAGGGAAGTCGAATGGACAATACTAGTTCGAAAGCGAACTTGTGTGATCGAGCGAGCGATCAAATGTGATTTTGCGAAATGATGACGTATGCACATCTTATATTCTAATATCATTAATATATTTTGACTTTGAAATTGAAGCTGTCGAGTTAGAATATATTTGCTTACTAAAAGAAAATTTCCAATTTAAATTACAAAGATATATAACCCATAAAAGCAAAGATATTCAATCCCATATGGCTCTTCATGCAGCGTAATTGATTTTAGAAAACTTTGATTCTTGTATAAGATGACTTTTTGTAAGTATAAAATGATTTTGAAAACCATTGATTTCGGAAATGAATTGTTTGACTTAATTATATTGATTTGGAAATCTGGATTTATTTCCTAAATTTATTATTTTGGAAACTTTGGAACTGAAGATATTTGATTTGGAAGAATAATTGGGTGAAAGCGTATATGATTTTGAAAAATACATTGATATTGAAACAAATTGAAATTTGAGAACCTTGTGTTACTAAATACTTGATTTGGGAGTTATCGAACTTATATAAAAAAATTGGTTTGTATAAGTATGAGGTTGATTCGAAAACTATAGATTTGAAAAGGGTACTCAATTTGAAAAGTGAAATCTTATATAATTAAAGTCTATATAAGTGTGATTTGATATACTTTTGATTTTGGAAAAGTATTTGATTTGAAAATTTAATCTTATATATAATGGATTTTATATAAGTACGATATTTGAAAGTGATTTGAAAAGGTACTATATGATACATATTTTCAAAGTAAAGATATGGAAAGTGCCTTCTGCTTGATATCCGATTTGTGGCCACATCTTGGATTCATTCTATCGATATTATTCTCTTTGATTTTTGGTTTTCCGGATATGATACTCGAGTGTCCTTCGAATTCCATGGCGTTACCCATGGTCTTACGAGCGCGACTACATAGCGAAACTGCCTGGCTGAGTCTTGCCTAGGGGTACGGATTGTTTCCTAGGGGATCCAGGCGTAACCATTGTGTATCCTACAATCTGTGTAGGTCGCGAATAGTAGCGCAACTGCTTGGCTGAGTCTTGCCTGGGGGTACGGATTGTTTCCTGGGGGATCCAGGCGTAACCATTGTGTATCCTGCATTCTACTAGTCATCATGGCGTAACTCGCAGGGCTGAGAAAGCTTACGGATATGGATTGTTTCCTGAGGGAACCAGGCGTAACCATTGTGTATCTGCGAACCATGGTTAGACAAAGGTTTTGTTTGGATTGTACTTTCCATATCTGTTTTTAAAAGTTTTCCAGTATTTTCACTGGGTGTTGAAACAAGTCTACTAAGCACCTGGAGAATTCTAGTTTTGCGCCTGATCAACGCACTACCAGAGTCTACAGGAACGAAGATAAACTTGTTGAAACATCGAGTTATAAAAGTATTTTATTATAAAAGTATTTCCAACAAAGAAATTTTGTATTAATATTCGAAATTGAAATTCTAACGGTTTGAATTAATTATTCATGCCGATACTATTCTTTTGAATCTACCTTATCTGCTCAACTTTATTTATTCACCTATATTCTGTTTTTCCAAGTCCTCCTTTTCCTTGTTGACTATATCTTTTTTTTAAATAATTATTGATTTCTTAATAATATTTGAAAAGTATCTTGAGATAAATTAATAAATTTATAAATTATGAATTTAATGTTTTCAAATAGCTTCTTTGAAAAAACTAAGTAATAATGTAAATAATTGTTTTCAAATAGTTTTCATACCTTTATAAAGGTGTTATTTAAACATAAATGGTATTTAAAAAGGAAGCAAGAAATTTTACAAATGGGTTTTGGAAGATATTAAAGTATTAAAGATAATTGAATTGTAAATGAAGTTTTCAAATGAATATTTCAAGTAAAATTTATATATAGTTTCAAATTAATTGTTTAATCTTGTCTTTTAACCTACCTTTTCTGCCTGGTTGTTCTATTCTCCTACCTCCTCTCTTTTCGGGGACGAAAAGTTTTGAGTGGGGGAGAGTGTAACGACCCTAAACTTTTAGTGATTTTATTTGTTAAATTAATTGAAATCTTGTGAAATCTTAAACAATAAAATTTGAAAATAAAAATTTATTATTTGGAATATGTCTATTTTAATATAGCAACTGGTAAATTTTCATCTGATAATATTAAAGTTTATTTTCCTGTGAAATTTTATTTCAAATCAAACCAGTTAATAATAGTGAATTTAAAAGTTTTCCGAAACCAAAATATGTCAACAAGAGAAAATTTATTCAGATCATTCTGAATCAGACTGCAAAATTCGTTTTTTCAAATTTGGACTTTTATTGCTTCGTTTATCTTAATTCTGGCAAATTAACAGCATTTTTGGTACCGATTATCGACTTTTGATCAGATAACCATACCATTGATATTTGTACGCCATTTTGATCGTCTTGTCGTGCTGATCTCCGTAATATATTCATTTGTGTGATTCGGCATTCGATACGCGACGAAAACAATAAACCGTTCGTCTAACGGTACCATAAATTGTGACTTTACTGCTTCCTTCGGTTTCAAACTTTGGAACGTGCAGCGGGACCACAATAATAATTTGCTTTAATCCTTCAGCTGAATTGTAGGATGTGACTGTTGCCATTCATTCAACCTTTATATATTTATTTGTTTTAACTTCATTCCTCTGTTCACTAGAGTAAGTATGGTACGTTTTTCTACCTCTTTGTCTCATCTCCCTGTTCACACTATTCCGATTTCAATATTTAATTATGGTTGGGTAATGGTGCTTCGTTTTAATCAATTAATGAATGTTAGTTTTATACAAAATTCCAAGCTGTTCATTTTTTCCTTTCTAACAGTCACCATAGTCATCCTTCCTCATATATATTTCATTCGCTTCCTCTCTGCAAACGTTTACAGGAGATAGAGCACGGTCTCTTCCACTCCAAACCCTTATGCATCTTTCAAACCCGATCCGCTCCTCCATCTCCGCCCTCACCGCCGAGGCCATCACCATCTTCCTCTCCGTTCTCCCCTTCCTCCACGCCCACAGCCCAGTATCGGCTCAACCAAACCCATCTCCACCCAGACCTCCGCCCCGCTCTCTCTCCTTCGCCATCATCTCCCCACGACAGCCTACCCGTTCCCTCCTCCTTTATTCCTCCCAGCCCAGAACCGAGAAAGTAATCCCTCCTCAACGTTTTGCCAACCGAGCACCTGCATACCGTTCATCTCCTCTATCGCAGCTCCGGCCTCATCCCAATCGTCCAGAGCAGAGCACGATATCTTCCATCTATTTTAAATAAGTAAATAAAGGTTTATAAGTTTCGTATATATTACAAGTTAGTTTGTAGTGCTGTTTTTTTTTTCGAAACAGGATATGCATAGTGTAGTTTACATAAGCATACAAAATTCAATATATTAAGTACTTGGGTTGATTGTGTGTTAGTATATGTTATATTTTACATTAGATATGTATATAGTAATTTATAGTTTCGGCTGTGAGTATAAGTTGGGTAGACATTTTTATATATGCTGTTTGTATAGGTTTGGTTAGGTTAATATTTTTATATGTAGTTGTGTGTATATGTTTACAATTTGTTAGTTATACATTTGTTATACATTTTTTTTATAAGTGATTCCTATAAGTTCTGTTTTATATTTTGTTTATATTTTCTTTTAACAGCATAAGAGGTATATACTTATATATATTTTAAATGTTATCTTATATATATGTATTATATTACTAGTTTTAATTAACTTTGATTTTGAAATACTTATATATGTCTTCATATATACATTGTCGCATATATATCTTAATAGTTACAGTAGTATAATATATAAGTATTTCATACGTAAGCTTTAAGTTATACAGTATATATAATAATGTATGTTATATTGATCTTTATATTAATTTAAAGATGTGAGTTTACATGATCTGTTTGTCTTTACATAAGTTTATAATTTGCGTAGTATATACATAGACAAATTTTGTATTAGTTTAAAATCAGTATAGTTGAAGCATATGTAAAGCCTATATATATCGTGTAGTTCATATCATTCTGTTGTTTGCATACATTTGTGGTTTTCCTGTTTTGTACTGTTGAAATTGAAGTTATACATATACCTGAGTTTAAAGTATTTATGTATATATATAAATAGGTTCTGGTTTCTGTAGTTTAACAGTAAAGTATCTATTTTGATTCTAAGTTAAAAGTAATTTGTAGATATAGTCTGTAATATATATATTAGTGTTTAAGATAGATATGTTTGTTCTATTATGTGGGTTTTATTTAGACAACGATTTTATATATTTAAATATAAAACATGTTTGAATTTAGAATATGATTTTATATATAGTTATATATAGTTATATATATATAAATTCGCTTACCACTTGTCATCGCCGATCGGTTCTAATTTGATTTCGTCAATCCCTTATCTTTCAGCTCTATTCGTCGTGCTTGTTTCTTCATCGAATCATATCCATCTAGCGTTGCTTGGAATTCGTAGCTCATTTCGTTGTCAAATTTCTCTAGCCTCGAAAGGTGAGCAATCACTCACGATTAACTTTATTTTATTTAATAAATTTGATTTCAATTGAAACGACAATTGAAATATGCTGCTGTAGTTATTTAAATTGTTATATATGCTATTATCTGTAAATGTTCACCTGTGGGATATGACACCATATCCTATTGTTTATATTATATTGTCATTGATGATATATGCATGTTCTATTATTATCATATCTGTTATCACTCTGCAAGTTCCCTGTTAGTATAGAATTCACTATGGGTTGAAATGATACATACCCGAACGGACTTTAGAATAGGAGAAAATCGTTATGGGTTGAAATGATAAACCCAAACGATTTTCATTTGAATTGAAATTGGGATTACGGGTCGAAATGATATCTACCTGTATATATTTAAATTTCAGATTGAAATGATAAATATCTGTATCACTTAACGATATGAAATTATATACAGACACCGTTGGTCCATATATAAATGTTTTAGAAATAAATTCTATGGTTTTGGAAAGAAATATATGGTTTTTAATAAATGTTGATTCTTAAATTATTATATATAAATGGTAATGATATATATAGATTTAATAATATTTAATTTAATTAAGATTGATTTAATACATATAATATGGTTAAGTATTTAGATTTATATTTCAAAATAGTTTTTTTTGTAATAATTTGAATAAGTTAAGGTTGGGAAGATAATTTGAATTTAGTTGAAATTGTATTCAATAAAGAATTTTATTTAATTAAACCGATTTGAATCTTATTGAAATTTAGATTTAGGATATAATTTATAACTTGGGTTTGATTTAAGTAATTTAATGAATATTTCTTGTTTAAATAAATTTAAGGAAATATTTAGTAAAATGTAATTTAAGGCTAGTTAAATGATATTGAATTTATTAAGTGAATATTCTCTGATTAAATCATAATGAAGTTAAATCAAGAGCAATATGAAACTGTTAAATTTAACTTTGAAAATGTTGAATATTAAAGCTTCGAAATATATTTAAAATTTAAATGGTATATTTAGAACTGAAATGAATTGATGAATTAAGCTTTGAATAAATTTGAATTTGGAATTTGGGTGGATGTGAAGCAATTTGTGAGACTTAAGGAAATTATTAAATACTTTACTTTTAAATTATTTAACCTATATATACTGTTTTGGAAAATAGATATATTTGAAATGAAATGATATTTTGATTTTGAAGTATAAATAAATTTGAAATGACCACGGTGCTATAGTGTATATTTCTACATTATAGATAGTTCCCCGGATCCTTAGAGGATGGTTATCCCAAACATCCTTTAAGTTACTTGTATTTCAATTGATATTTCACTTGAGTTGGATTTATTGATATAAGAATGTTAATCCTGACTCGAGTGTTTTGTGTTTTGCTTTACGCTCGGGTCAGACCGAGTGATACAGCATTTGAGACTCACCCTTGGAGTTTGGAGCTTCCTTTGGAGATCCAACTATCGCCTCAGCTTTCAGCTCTCCTAGTTGATTTGTCCAGAGAAGTAATCTGTTGTACTGGAGACTTCACTGCATTTGAGATATTCTGTTGTATTTTATTTCTAACTCTGATGTTTATATAGTAGCTTCATGAACTACTATTTTATCTATTCCGCTGCGTATTATTGTATTACTCTGTGTTTGTGATTCTGTGATTGATTTATTTACTGTATATGATGAGTTTGCCAAATTTAAATAACAATTTGATATTTTGAATTATTCAAGTCCGACATGTGTGGATTTATTGTCGATTTGAATGGTCCAAAATAGCAGGTCGTTACATTATTCTACTCAAATTGATACCGATATCACAACTTAAAAAAAACATAAAGATATCATAGATATTTTGGTTAGATTTCCTGAAGTCACATTTGATCAAATTAAATTACCACCACAAAGAGGCTGCACATGATTCCTCTATTGCATGGATCAAAACCAGTTTGTTTAATGCCATACAGACATTCCATTCACCTAGAAAATGAATTAGAAAGACTTATCGATTTAGATGTCAAATTCAGGAATCATAAGGAACAATAATAGTGCTTATTCCTCTCCCGTAGTAACGTTCACAAAAAAGATGGAAGTTGAAGATTATGTATTGATTATAGATTGCTCAATAAACAAATAATAATAATAAATTCCTTATCCCTCTTATTAATGATCTACTAGATGAATTGCATGACTCAAAATTCTTTACAAAATTGGACTTAAATCTGGTTATCATTAAATTATGTCATATGAAGAGGATATACACAAAAAAGCCTTTAAGACTCAGAAAGGACACCATGAATTCATTTTTATGCTTTTTGGTACAATCCTCAGCGTTTCAATCTTTAATAAATTCCATATTGAAAAAAAATCCTTACCGCTTTTGATGACATTTTGGTTTATATATGGACTTTGAAAGAGAATCTACCACACACTTCAATTACTCCATAAGTTCTTTTGAAAAATCAACTCATCATTAAATTATCCATAAGTTGGAATATCTAGGCCATATTATTTTCGAAGAAGGAATTTCTGTGGATTCTGGAAAAAACTAAATCAGTTCAAGAATGGCCACCACCAAAATTATTAAAATCATTGAAAGGATTTTTGGGTTTAACTGGCTGTTACAGAAAAGTTATTAAGGAATGTAGAATAATTGCCAAGCCACTTACTTCAATGCTTAAAAAATCATGCATTTAAACCATCTCCAAACGCTACCAATGCATTTCAGGATTTGGAACAATGTTTGATACAATCACCAGTCCTTGCAATACCAAATTTTCAACAAGATTTCATCATTAAATGTGATGCAAGTGGTCAGGTATTGGTGATGTGTTCCTACAAGGTAATAAACCAATTGCATACTTAAGTCAAGCTCTACAGGATAGGAATCTTAATCTCTCTACACATGACAAAGAACTATTTTTTTTAATTACAATAATAAAAAATTGGTCACGGTATCTATTAGGAAGAAAATTCATTATCAGAAGTGACCGTCAAATTAAAGCTTAAGGCGTCTACTTTCTCAAAAACTAAAAACTAATATACAAGGCAAATGGTTAGCAAAACTTCATGAATTTGATCTTCAAGTTGAATATAAATACGGGAAAGAAATTATAGTAGCTAATAGTTTGTCAAGAAGAGATGAAAACCTTACAAATTCTTCTGAACTCAATGCAAATTCTTCTGTAGAATCACAGTGGATTCAGGAACTCGGAAAGATTATACAATCATATCCTATTTATGAAAAGAAAATGAAGAAAATTATGCAAGAACAAGTGGACATAACAAAATATAAAATAGTGGATAACTTAATCTTCTATAATGGGAAAATAATTTTGTATCCTATAGTGAAGATTTACTATAGAAAATATTAAAGTAATTCCACTCTATCCCACTTGAAGGCCATTCTAGTGTAAAGAAAACAATAAAAAAATTTGAAACAAGTCTTTTATTGCACATGAAAACATTTTTGAAAACTACATTAAGCACTGTGATACTTGCCAAAGAAACAAATCAGAAAATATCCACCCTAGTGGACTTGTACAACCATTACCAATACCTAATAACATTCGAATAGATAAAACAATGAGTTTTATAACACATTTGCCAAAATGCTTTGGATATACTATCATTATGTTGTAGTAGATAGATTATCCAAATATGCACACTTTTTTCTACTACATCATCCATACACAGCAAAACAAGTGGCACTGAGTATTTTTTGATGGGGTATTTAAACTTCATGGATTACCTACTACAATAATTTCTAACAAAGATTCCTTATTTTTAAGTTTATTTTGGAAAGAAATATTTACTCTCCAAGGCTAAATACTTTAAATTTTGCTCTGCTTACCAACCTCAAAGAAATGGACAAACTGAAGTTATTAACAAAATATTGGAGGGACAACTTAAGTGTTTTTTTATTAGAAACAGGTACTTTATTTACATAAGAAAAACATATACTTCCATGATATGCCTCATTAAAACCTGATAACCCCCTAACCTAGATGGGTGCCTTATTAGGTAAAAGAGTACATATCATGTCCATATATTAACAGTATAAAAGTGACAGGGGGCAGTTGTCCAAGTTATCAAGTAGATGGAAGAGTAACATATAGAAAACACACTCAAAATCACTTACATGCAAGACACCTTGAAGAAACAAAACAAAATTACACAAAGAAAAACAAAAAAACGCAAAAACACGTGTAATCTTGCTAAACAACAAACAGGGACTTTGTGATATGAAGGGGCACTTCACAAGCCACATCGAACTGGAGAGAGAAAGCCTAAACTCACTTTACTAAACTGGATCTGAAACTAATATTCTTCGACCATAAACTCAAAAATAGTGGAAATTAGAAGTTCAAAATCTCAATCGAAGGAAGGGTCTACAACAGCGAAGCTAGAAATGGCCAGCAGCAAGATCATGAAGGTCTAAAGTCTTGATTTTGCACATCCACTATGCCATAGTTTAGTAAGCTAAGTTTGCTTTCTCTATTTAATTTCTTGTAATCGATTTTCCTCTGAATCAATCGAGTACAATCTGGAACAGTTAGCATGATCCTAACTTGAATTGGAAGTTCAATACCCTTAAAAATTCTTGTGTTGCGCTCGCACCAGATATGCCATATAATAGTAGTGAATGCAATGTTCCTGAAGCTGTTTAGAAATTGGTCACTTGTCTGATTTTGTAGCAAAATTTGTAGAGTTTGGTTGATGTCGATTGAGTTTCTAGTAGTAATTTGAATCTTTTGCATTAGATTCTCTAGTAATTGTCTGGAATAATAGAATTGAAAATACAAGTGGTTTCTGTCTTCACTGTTGCTTTTACATAGCATACACAAATCATCTAGTTCACTGTTCCATTTTTTCATTCTGTCTTTTGTATTAAGACAATTTAAAATTGCTAACAATGAACAAGTCGACAATTTAGGTGCACAATTGTTGTCCCATATGATTCTGGTCCATTTCAAAACATTTTGCTTGGTTCTAATATGATTCCATGCTGAATTGATGCTAAACTTTGCATTAGGTAGCCAAAACCAAAAATCTTTATGCTCATGATTATGAATTGTAATTGTATTGTCTTGTGCAACTGAATAGGAACATAATCAAGTTGTTCCTTCCATCTATTACCTGCTATCAGAGTAGAAACTTTTTTGTTAAAGCTAGCTGCTATGTTTATGTTGTTCCATCCACATTTATCTAATAATGAACTGCCATTAATCCATGGGTCTTTCCATAGTTCAGTACTGTCCTCATTTGCTATTTTCCTACCAATAAGGCCACTGCACCATTGTCCGGCCTTAAGCATTAGATTCTATGTGTATGATGCAGTGGTGGTAGAATTTGCAGTCCAGAAATTTGACTTTTTACAATATCTGTTGCACATCCACTTAGCCCAAAGGGAATCTCCCTAGAGAAACTTCCAAACCATTTTGATATCAATTGCTTTTATCATATCATCAAATTTCCTAATGCCCAGGCCTCCCTCTTACTTTGGTTTACACACATTTTCCCAGCTCATCTTGTGCATTTTTTATTTCCATATAAAATTAGCACAAATAGCATTAATTCTGTGAATGACTGCCATTGGAATTTGAGTTAATTGAATCCAAGATTGCAC
This sequence comes from Allium fistulosum, assembly GCA_030737815.1. Taxonomy (NCBI): domain Eukaryota; kingdom Viridiplantae; phylum Streptophyta; class Magnoliopsida; order Asparagales; family Amaryllidaceae; genus Allium; species Allium fistulosum. The sequence goes on from CM060907.1 coordinate 996,731,636, forward strand.
CATTGGATGTATGACGGTTTTAGCCAGTTCAATTCTGCCACTAATGTTAAGCATTTTTGAATTCCAGTGGTTAATTCTCTTATTAATTTTATCAATTAAACTCCCAAAGTCTCTAGACTTTAATTTGTTAATGGAAAATGGAATACCAAGGTATATCACTGGTAGTTTACCAATGTTGGTGTTTAAAATGTCTGTAATTTTCTGTTTCTCCTTGACCCCATCACTGAAAAACAAAGAGGACTTATTTTCATTAAGATTAAAACCTGCTACAGCTTTTAGATCTTTAAAAACATTAACAACACTTTCTGCATTTTTGGTAGTGGCTTTGGCCATGGTTAGAATGTCGTCTGCATATAATAAGTGTGTAATCATTGGCTCAACTTTATATATAGGACAGATATTACCTTTTAGCAGTTCCAAATCAAGTCTGATAGTGAGAAATTCCATAGCTATTGAGAATAAATATGGTGATAGGGATCCCCTTGCCTCAATCCCCTCGAGCTTTTAATGAACCCAAAAGGGGATCCATTAATTAACATAGAAAAAGTAGGGTGGAAATACATTCATAGATAAGATTAGCCAGCAACGTCGGAAAACCCAAAGAAATCAACATATGATGAACAAATTCTCTACTGATTTTGTCATAAGCTTTGTGAAGATCAATTTTCAGACAGAAATTATTAGAATCCTTCCTATTGAATCCCCTGATCATCTCATATGCAAGCAGAGAATTTACTGTAATAATTCTCCCTAGAATAAAAGCATTTTGATTATGAGAAATAAGGTCTTCAATATAAGGTTTTAGTCGATTGCAAAGCAAATTGGCTAAAATTTTGTAGGAGACATTGCACAGTGAGATAGGTCTGTAATCAGAAATTTGATTGGTCTCAGCCTTCTTTGGGATGAGGCAAATTAAAGAATGATTTATTTCTTTTATAATCTTGCCTGATTGAAGGGAACTGTTCATAGCATTTAAAAGCTCATACTTGAGGCTCTCCCGGTGAATTTTATAAAACTTGGAGTTAAGACCATCTGGTCCAAGGGTGTTATTATCATTGATTTGAAAGATTGCACCTTTAACCTCCTCTATATCAAAAGGTTTGCATATGTTGCTTCTTGCATTATTGGAAAGAATTCTCTTACACACAATGTCTAGAAATTGGTTTATGACTTGTGTAGATGAAAATAAGTCAGTGAAATAATTAATAGCTTCACTGGCTAGTTGTTCTGATGCTGAGACCCATTCCCCCTTGCAGTTCATAATGAATTTACTTCTTTTATTTGGCTTAATGTAGTTTATTTTATTATAAAAGAAATGGGTGGGTCTGTCTCCTTTAAGCAGCCAGTTATGTTTCATTTTCTAATCATTATCCATAGCAACAAAATTCAGCATTGAAATGATTTGCCCATTTTTCTGCAAGTACTGCTCAATAATATGCCCATTTGAAGGATTTTGAACTAATTGCTTGTATAATTCATTAGCCTCTGCATTCAACTTATCAACTACTGCACTCATATTCACTTTTTCTTTCTTCCTGTCGTTCAGGGCATATTTGACTGCTTTAAGTCCGCTGATCAAAATGTGCATAGGATTGCCAAACAGAGCTTTAGTCATGGCTTGTTGGAGAGAAGAATGGTAGCCAGCTTGGAGATGCCATGAATTGCAGTATTTGAAAGGTACTCTCATCCCCCTGTTAATTTGATGCTTGAATATTATGTTAATGGTAGCATGGTCACTTAGTGAATGATATCCAAAGTGAATACCAATTTGACTAAACTTATCCATCCATATCTCATTAACAAACACACGCTCTATTTTACTATGAATAGAGAAATTATTTCCTCCCCTCCAAGTGTAGAAATTACCACTAAAATCTGGTTCAATCAGTTTTGAAGAAGAAATGAAGTTGAAAAATGCTTGATCACCCATCGAGTTACACACACCATTGTTAATTCTCCCATTAGATGATAAAATAGAGTTAAAATCACCAGCAATAATCCAAGGAAGTTTAAAGATTTTTGAATGCTCAAATGGGTAATTCCATAAGTTAACTCGTAATTCTTCATCATTAAATGCATAAACAGTAGTGCATATAATGCTGACCCCATTTGCATTGTGCAAAATACAAGAGATAAACTGGTCATTAGCATGCATAATGATATTAGACCACTTAGAGGAATCCCACATTATTAAAATTCTACTTTTTTGGTTGCTAGAGATGTTATAAGAGAATTTCCATTTCCTGTCATTTTTGTCACAAAATTTTCTATACTGTCTGCAGTAAGTTTATTTTCACAAATACCCATAAACGAAAATTTATTACTATTGAGCAGACGAAGAATTTCCATCTTCTTAGTTAGGGCATTCATGCCCCGTATGTTCCAAAAGAGGAACTCCATTTAATTACTATTACCTTGACTGCTACTCTCACTAGGGGGAGTAGCAGACCCCATGGTCTTGTGCTTTTTTGTATTTTTGTTCTTTCCTTTTAGTTGTTGAACTATGTTTGTCCATGTTGGATTGTCTACAGCATCTCCTGATGCAGTGGCTTTGAATTCAAAAGGATCCTCCTCGGTATGAATTTTGCGAGTGGCTCTAACTCTCGGTTATGATTTATGTGAAGGGTTCTGTTCGTTGAGAGGAGTACAAGTCAAAGGATCAAGAAATACTTCAGTTCTTTTCTCAAGACTTTCAGTATCAGGCCCGTTGTTGGTGGGCATTTGCAACTCCATTTTTGTGTCTGTATTATTTCCGCATAAACCTGTGCAGTTAATGCCCCGCTATTACCCCGCTATAACCCCGCTATATCTCATAGCGGGTTTCTGCCGCTACGATATTTCCATATAGCCCCACAATATAGCCTTTCCGCTTTAATCCCCGCTATTTCCGCTATATTCCGCTATTCCCGCTATATTCCGCTATTCCCGCTATATCTTCTTTAATAAAGTGAATTGAAAAATTCAATTTATACATTATAAAAATTATGAAACTAATTTATTTGATTTAATTTTTAATATATTTTCAGAAATGAAAATACTCTAATATTCTACTAAATTCAATTATGTTATATAACAGTTTTACGTTTATTTAAAGTATATTCGCACATGTTTTTATTTAAAAATTATTTATGTATTAGTTATAATTCAATTGAATGATAATTTTTCATTTAATTACCTTTTATATATTCGTAAAAACATTAAGTACGAGTTTTATATGCTATTTTAAAGCCATCCGCTATATCCTGCTATATCCTCGATGTATCCCCGCTATGACTTTTTGCACCTCCGCCGCTTTGAATCTACCGAGCGCTTTAACTGCACAGGCATAAACTACTCTTTGTAATATTAGTTAACTCAATAATGTTTGGCTGGACTATTTCAGTTTCTTTAGAGATTTTCTTTTCTTGCAACTCATTAAAACCGTCAAACTTTTGATTACTATCTTTCTGTACTTGAGCTGTAAAAATGAACTCAGGTAGAATTTGAGAATTATTTGATGTTCCGTCCAAATTTTCTGTTAATTGATCTTTATCAATGTTCATCTCATTACTAGAATTCGAACCAGTTGTTGTATTCATTTTTGGGACCCAAACTTTGGTAAATTGGTAGTTAACTTCGGCATGACCAAAGCTATAACAAGTAGGACAAATATTTGGTCTACATTCATACACCACATCTTGCCACAAAATAATGTCCTTTTCCGATACCATAGGAATTTTATTTGGAAATTTACAGAAGCTATTAATTTCAATTAGAACTCTAGCATATGAAATTTTAATTATACCTTATGTAAATTTGTCCAGCTTCATAGGAGTGCCAAGAACTGATGCAATATGACTAATACCCTCTACCGTCCAGTAATCTAGCGGAAGATTTGGAAAATGAACCCAAATTGGGACTGGATTAAGGAGTTCTTTATTGAGTTGCATACCAAGTGTCCATCTTTTCATCACCATTAACTTTTTGTTATAGTAGTAAGGGCCACCTTCTAGGAATTTATCACGGTCTTTCTTGTTTTGGAATTTAATAACATAGAAACCATTTTCTTTAGAGAATATAGAGAAATCAGCCTTTGGCTTCCACACTCTGGAGATATAGTCTCGAAAATATGGGTAATAGGGTTTGGGTCCGACAACGTAAATGACAATAGCATTATCCCATTGTTTTCTAGCCTCTTGAACCACTTCAGCTGGCATTTTTGCACATTTCATAGATTTGATTTCACGAGGGGGGTAATATTTCAGCGGAATATAGACTGGAATGTTATTACCCTTTACTACTTCATTCCACGCCCTACTTGACGAGGAAGAAAAATTCCATTTGTTTGTGGTTGTGTTTTTCTCTGGTTGTTTAGGATTGATATCGTAATTTGGGGTTTGTTGATAGCTAGGGCAATCCGGTTGTGAAGCAGACAGGTTCACATTTTTAATAGCAGGGGAAATTGGAGCATGATTTGGTTTCAAATTTTTCGGTGGCGCTCTATCTTGTCTCTTCCATTTTTTGGATTATACAAGAGTAAAACCATCATCGAATTGAAAGTTCGGATCTGAAGCATTCATGTGTTCGAAACCTGGAGGTGGATCAAAACCACACGGTGGAGGCTCAAGGGGACAAAGCGGAGATTGATTGGATGACATGGGAAGGAGGCGGGGAGGAAGACGCCCACAGGATGGTGGAGGATCAATAGGCAAAGGGAACAGACGTTGGAAAATCGCACAGGCGGCTCAGAAACCCTAAGTGCAAAATCTGTAGTTTTATATCTTTATAGCTTAAGTGTTTTATATGCCATAACCCAAGTAAATGGTCAAATTGGTTAAGTTCAGCATAATTTTGGAATAATATGACATGGAAGGAATTAGATATAGCTTCACCTTTTGAAGCAGTTTACGGGAAACAACCACCTACTTTTTTTTATCATACATCCCTAACAAAGCAAAAGTTTATGAGGTAGAATTACATTTATATACCAGAGATATAACGCTTACACTAATGAAAGATAGCTTGGAATTATCTTAGGAAAGAATTAAAAAAAATAGTGATAGGAAAATAACTGTAAGAAGCTTTGATTTGAAGAGGGAGATTGGGTCTATCTTAAGTTACAACTACAGACAAATCACTACTAGATGTCAAAAACCCACTAAACATTCCTCTAAGTATTTTGGGCCTTTTAAAATACTTAATAAGATTGGTGCAATAACCTACAAATTAGAAATACTGGTTAAAGTAAAAATACATTATTTCATGTATCTCAACTAAAAAAGAAATTGGGTAGTACCACTATATTTCAACATACAATTCCATCACAGATTGAGTCTATAATTGATGAGCCGGAAGAAATATTATATTGAAGAGAAATTCCTCGAAATAATAAAGCAATTCCACAAGCATTAATCAAATGGAAAGAAACACCTACTAGTGATGATACATGGGAAGGTTATTGGGATATAGTAAGTGGTTTTCCTACATTAGCCCTTGAGGTTGATAGTGTTAGGGGTATGCCCTAGGGGCAATTTTGTAATTTATTAACTCCAAAATCAATTCTTGTTTGGAATAAAGGTGTTTCTTCTTTCTGTTATATATTTGTTATAAGGTGTTATAAGTAATTAAATGTTTAATTAAAAATATATTTAACAGAAAATCGTGTTTGTGATAGTAATTACAATTAGTTGTAATCACGAGTATTGGATCACATTGTTACAAAACACATCATTTTAAATGTTCCTAGTCAAGATGCATCGACATTGGATATCGATGTATCCGTTAAGACTAGAGTACGTAATGCTCTTCAAATGTTGGGCAGTGTATTACTCATGACTGCTGGGGGAACCTCGAGGTTATGTAGTGATAGTTATTGGATAGCTATAGAACAACCCACTAGGTAGTTTTTTGTTAGTTAATATAACTAAGGTCAAACAGAAAATATCGATGCGACTAATTTACATAATTCTTTCGACTTGAAAATACTGTCAACCTTCAATATGAAAAACTCTACTTTGATTATAGTCAAATCATGGAACGACATCCATCAAGTGATTATAGTTGGGTCGAGTGGAAGTATTGGAAGGAAGACACTATTTAAGAGAGGATTCGTCACTTCACTTATATGAGGTTAGTATCATGGTCAACTCAAGTCAACCCAAAGTCAAAATCTCTGGCCAGAGTAGTACGGTTAATAATAATTATCATTATTGAACCAAGGATGTTGTGTTTGGACTATAGAGTTGAATGTGGACAATATTGGAATTTTGACCATTACCAAATTCCATAAATCCAAAGTGATATAGTTTCGACAAAGAGAATTGGTGTATCTAAATGTCATTAATAATGCTTATTAAATTAAATAAGATTTTATTGAAAATGAATAAGCGATAAATTTAGCCATAATGTCATACCACTTGCCAGCGTTAACATTTTTTGTGTTAATTGCTGACCAAATTTACACCCAAGAGTTACACAACTTAAATGATGAATTCCCTTAAGACCGAATGATTAAATTAGTTTATAATTGTTATAAATAAATTAAATTAGTTAATATTTATGAAATATTAATTATAAAATTTGAATATGGTTTGGGAAATAAAAATTGTTATATATTTATAATAGTTATAAATGTACCAACAGATATACGATATCGATAAGCGATTAAATTAGATTTAATTGCATAGCATTTTGGCTTGGGCTTAAATGGGTTTAAAGCCCATCATTAGGGCTGCAAATTTCGATTTTGACAAGTTATTGGAGGCGGCTAAAACTTAGGATTAGACCTAGAGATGGATGGTTAAGATTAAGAGAGAATAGGTAATGAGATTGTCCTAGTATCTCTCTTGTACAAGGCTATATATGTGGATCTCTAAACCCTTAATCAAAAACAACTTTTGGATGCCATAATTATCAAATTTGCTGGCCGAAATTTATCCCCATATCAGTTTTAAGAATTTCAAATCAATTCAAGTTAAGTAAAAGCACTGGTTGATAGAAAAGGTCGACGATTCCAGACTTGCAATCTGACGGATCGAGCATAACTAGAGAAGGGAATTCATTAATTCAAGTGGACTCAAAGGCATCATCAATTGGTATTTTATTCATATATTATAGTAACCATATTGTGACGCCCCACCTCTATGCTCATAATAACAAAGAGTATTAAAAGAAATACTGTCTATTATTACGAAGAATAAGGCTGGATAGGAGCGACCATTCGTAATTGGCCTTACACTAATATTGGTTATCTCGATAGGAGTGGTATATACTTTTTATTTTTCACCTATTATTTATTTACTCCCATCGACATATCCAATTATCAGTATAAAACAAATTACGATAGTTCGTAATAGTTTAGGACATTAGATATAACAATAACACAGATAATATAAATGCGGAACACAGATTAACAAAAATCTCATATATATATAACCGATGTCAGTTACAATATAGTTGACACGATACATATGATACAACTACAACTGTCGACTCTAGAAGTTATATATACAAGTACATTATTGACTAATATACATGAATACATATCGTTCTATACAATTACACGACTACTACAAAATGACACTAACAACTTCAAAAGATGTGAAAAGTCTTCATATCCAGAACAGCAACTCAAAGAAGAAAATCTACAACCTGAAATAACTCGGGTCTGACCCGAGTATTACATTCAAAAGAAAATAATACATGGGTTAGTCTAATTCAAACTCAGTTATTAGTGCATAGAAGCAATAGTAATCAACATCAAATAGACGACAGTCACAGAAATCTCGTATATCCGACTCCTCGATAAAAGAATCAGATAACAGCAGATATAACACTGAACAGTGTTAAACAACAAATCAGCAATCCAAATCAATTTAAACAATTGAAACGTCAATTTAAAAACAACGATGCTGATTGGCTGCAGTACACGCTAACGTGTACTACCTCGCCAATACGGTCTATGGAATATTCAGAAGATCAATGAGTCCAAAATCCAACGGATACAACTCAATCGAAATGAACCATTTCAAATACAACCTCAAAATATTGAATGGAACCAACGAAATAATTTAACGATCGAAATATCAACTAAATCTGTCAATCCTACTAGGGCTGCAGTACACGCACGCGTGTACTGCCTCGCCACTACAAAACAACTCAAAGCAATACTAAACAAGATCAAAGGCAACACGTGAAATAAGTTCCACATGTCGCAAAGCAAGGCACAGGGAAATAGCAAACTGAAGGCGAGAGCACCAAAGACATGGCACTACAACACTCAACGGAAAAGACGCAGATCAGTCTCATTAGAAAATAAGGTCATCAGTGAAGCAAAATGACAAAATGCAAATGATACAAGGCATCAATGCAATGTATCAGATTCGAGAACCAGGCAGTGCAGCAGCGAAAAACTTCAATGAACAACTCCAACATGAATATACAGGTTACAAATGTCACAGACCTGAGTGCAGCAGTGAATGGTCACAAGTGCACTAGTTCAAAAATTTTACAAGTACATGGTCGTATTCGAGTAAAGACCACAGGCAACAGATCACCTATATGTACAACAAATAGCATGCAGCATAGGTGAAGCAGAGATGACATGCAACAATGCAACAATATGAAAACAGAATGAATGACTCAGATGTGCAACTGTAAATGACAGAGAAGATACCCAATAGTAACAGGGAAGCAATTCAGATGAATGCACAACTACAGTTCATCACGAATACAGCAATGAAAGCAAACTAGACTCCAAGAGTTACAACAAAGATATGGCAACAACATGTAACTATACAAGATCAACCAATGTACACAGGTGAAGACAACAGACTTAAGTAAAATCAACAAACTCAAGTCTAAATGAATAAGTGATAGTGAAGACCAACAGCAGCATGAACAAGGGACACGAATACATGCAAATGAACTGTAATGAACAAAGTGGAACAGCAGCCTCAAGGGAACACAAACTAAAGACACATGCGCATAAGTCAGGATAACATAAGCAACATGTAGTGATATATATGCAGGAACCAAGAGAAGAAACTACAGTATCAAACATACATGAAACTGGACCAATGGGCAGAGACCAGAATACTATTAAGACTTCTAGCCAGAAGCAAGAGAAATTTAAAGGACAGTTTCAAATTAGAATCTAAATGGCTGAAGTCAAAAGAAATCACCATCAGAGTCAAGTCAGTGCCAAAGCTATGGAACACAAAACAACTCAAAGCCGATGCCAACCCAAAAACGCAACATCCAAAGATATCAGATTCGAACAATTTCAAAACTGAGGCAGCTAGCAACCCAAAACAAGTATGCTCGTAAGTATATATATGTATGAATACATATATATACCAACAACAAATGAAACAGCACTTTAATATAAGCACAGTTAAATGAAATCCCAATCTAAGTCCTAAGCCAGCAGAAAATCATCCAATAACAACCTCACAACCCAAAGTCAAATGAACGGAAATCAAACAATTCAAGTTCGAAACCGAGTTAAACAAAAACGAAATCAAAGTAACACGAACATCTCTAAACAACCTGGCATAACGAATAAACTTCAAAAGGCCAAATAAAAATGAATTCGGCACTCGAACAATGATGTCCACAAAAACAACAGAAATGGCCGAAGCCTCACTTATACAGAAACAGGCAACCGAGAATCAAACCCAACCACTAACAATGTCAGTGTTGAAGACCACGAAAACAATAAGCAGACGAGCTTAACCATTTGAATTAGATGTGAGTGCCGAGAACACTCACCTTAGCCACGAATGAAGCAGCCGAAGTCCTAATTCCAAAATTGAGCGAAGAGTAAAGAGGATGGCGATCGATTGATAATTCAAACACACGATCATTCCAACTCGAACGATTACAAAGGGCCAAGAGAAACTCAGAGAAACGAGCGAACGCAATCCATCTCAAGTCGGCATTCCAATCAAAGCCCCAATTTTTTTTGAAGAGCCAAAATACAAATCACAGAGGAACGAACTAACTGGAATCGATCGCAAGCAACAACGACCAGAATTAGATCGACGATCAAGGTTGCGAAATCCTAATTTTTGAAGCAGGAACGAAGTCACAAATTCAATCGAGGCCGCCATTTTTAATGCTTTCGAACGTTTAGGGTTTGGTATGAGAATCAAATAAAGAGGGACGGTTTACAAGGTTATCACGGCAATCAAAAGAACAAAGGGCTAGCTTTTCTTTAAAGCCCAACAACATTTAACTCAACATCTTAAAGAATTTTACAGCCTAAAAAGTATTTCAATATGATTAAAACTGCTGATAGAAATTTTTTATCAATTTCAATCGTCTAGTGACGATAGCAAACTTTTACAAAAAGGATTCCGACTCGATTAAAATCTACATTAGCAATTAACAATGATTTAATCGTCATTTATAAACTGACGCGAAAAACTGGGTTGTTACAGACTCCCCTCCTTAAAGAAATTGCGTCCACGCAATCATAGGGAATAAATGGGTAAAAGGTAACAACCAAAAGAGCATGGCAATGTCGAATGTATAAGCAAAGCAAGTGTCAGCGGGGAAGTATTAGATAAGAAATCAAAAGGTTCGACTGCTTCAAATCAAAAGAATCAACATCGTGGGAATCAGGGATCAAAATCAGACGACTAACACAAGCAAGAACAATCGAGTTCCAGCAACTAAAAGAGAAGGAAAAACAGAGCAGAAATCCCATACAGAGCACGAATTGAATGTGAGTAAATCAAATTACTCACCTGAATCGCCAGAGAAAAAGACGAAGCTCAAATCTCAAAAATCGCAAATATTCAATCATCAAAAACGATAATCAAATTTCTCAAATCAACAAATATTCGATTATCACAAGCGATAATCAAATTTCAAATTCAACAAATATTCGATTATCAAAAACGATAATCAAATTTCAAATTCAACAAATATTCGATTATCAAAAGCGATAATCAAATTTCAAATTCAACAAATATTCGATTATCAAAAACGATAATCAAATTTCAAATTCAACAAATATTCGATTATCAAAAGCGATAATCAAATTTCAAATTCAACAAATATTCGATTATCAAAAACGATAATCAAATTTCAAATTCAACAAATATTCGATTATCAAAAACGATAATCAAATTTCAAATTCAACAAATATTTAATTATTTCAGGCGATAATTAAATCTCAAATCAACAAATATTTAATTATCTCAAGCGATAATTAAATCTAAAATCAACAAATATTTAATTATCTCAGGCGATAATTAAATCTCAAATCAACAAATATTTAATTATCTGAAGCGATAATTAAATCTCAAATCAACAAATATTTAATCATCTCAGGCGATAATTAAATCTCAAATCAACAAATATTTAATTATCTGAAGCGATAATTAAATCTCAAATCAACAAATATTTAATTATCTCAAGCGATAATTAAATCTCAAATCAACAAATATTTAATTATCTGAAGCGATAATTAAATCTCAAATCAACAAATATTTAATTATCTGAAGCGATAATTAAATCTCAAATCAATAAATATTTAATCATCTCAGGCGATAATTAAATCTCAAATCAACAAATATTTAATTATCTGAAGCGATAATTAAATCTCAAATCAACAAATATCTAATTATCACAAGCGATAATTAGAAACAACAAATATCTGATTATCAAAAACGATAATCAGAACTCATATCAACAAATATCTAATTATCACAAGCGATAATTAGAAACAACAAATATCTGATTATCAAAACGATAATCAGAACTCATATCAACAAATATCCAATTACCTGCAGATAATTGGAAGCAACAAATATCTAGAAATCAATTAAAAAGACTAGAAAATCAACATAAAAGCTTGGATCGATCCCATCAGATGGCGAGTTTTTAATTCGCCGCACGTGCAACAACTTATGGCCGAAGCCTACCAAGTACTCAACATAATTTTGGCGCACAACAAATGACCCGAAGGTCCAACATATGACCCGAAGGTCTAGTACTGGTATTTGATCCGAAGGTCCAACATATGACCCGAAGGTCCAACATAGTGGCTCGAAAGCGCACGAAAACATCAAATATTTCAATTTACGAGTCCGGAATTAACCGAAATAGCAAACGCACATGTCCCATACCACGTGTTTTACTAAATCGTTTGATTCTCTTCATCGTTTCCTTGAAAGTGCGAAATTCATCAAAATCATCAAACAACAGATATTTCAATTAACGAGTCCAGAATTAACCGAAATAGTAAAAGTGTGGTTCCATACTCCGCACTTTTGCTAAATCGTTTAAATCTCTTCATCGTTTCCTTGAAAGTGCAAAATTCATCAAAATCATCAAACAACAGATATTTCAATTAACGAGTCCGGAATTAACCGAAATAGTAAAAGTGTGGTTCCATACTCCGCACTTTTGCTAAATCGTTTAAATCTCTTCATCGTTTCCTTGAAAGTGCAAAATTGTGTATTTTGTAAAAATACACTTTACATTCTCAAACGGACAAGTCCGGAATTAAGCGAATCAGTAAAAGAAAGGGGTCATAGTCCTCGATTTTGCTGAAACGTTTAAATAGCTTCCTCATTCTTTTGAAAGCGCAAACTGTAAAAAATTTTGAAAACAATTTTATTTATTTTGTAAAAATAACAATTTACATTCTCAACTGGACAAGTCCGGAGTTAAGCGAATCAGTAAAAGAAAGGGGTCATAATTCTCGATTTTGCTGAATCGTTTAAGTCGCTTTCTCATTCTTTTGAAAACGCAAACTGTTAAAAATTTATAAACAATTTTCATTTTAAAATGATTTTCCAATCACGTGATTAAAGCGGCAAATCAGTAACAATTTCGATAAGGATATTGTACTTCTCAAAATACCGTAAAAACGGTCACAAATCAGTATTGCGGAATAACCGCTTGAAAACCCACTTTTAAAATTTGGCGGTTACTGAAGCCAAAGCGACAGTAGTTTTAAAACGTCAAAATCACATCAAAACAATCTACATCAAAATGTAATATCAGTGAATTTTCATTCATCAGAAATGCCACAAAACACCGTGCTTCAAAATAGCACTGGCGTAAAAATCCCGTTATAAAAATAACGGCAACAAAATACGTTTCATAACCAAGCATCAGTTCAACGTAAAATAAATGCAATAACGTGCAATTCAATTTTGCACGTACTACAAAATGAACAAAGAAATCATTCGAAGGTATCTTCAATGAAGATAATTCAAAACAGCAAAAATCTAATCAATATATGATTAGTACAAAAGAAAGTCAGCGGAAATTTCAACAAAAATCACATAACTGTAATTTCTTCGAATTCTCAATTCGGATTCGAAATTCTCAAAGAAACAAAATAATCACAGCTATGTAAACAACAAATGAAATTCATAACAATTTCGTATTTCGATTTTTAAATCAAAAAGATTATCAGTTGTACTCAGCGAAGACAGTTTCACTGTTTCCGCTGCGCACTCTGATAAACAGTACTCAAATCAATCAAATCATCAACCTTTTATTTTTAAATAAAGATATTTAAAAATTTCATCGAAGTTTCAAAACTTTAGTTTTGACTCAAATCACAAATAAAACATCGACTAATAGTTGTAACATATGTTCCATCCAAGTTATGTTTTATATTATGTCCATAAACCCCAAGCTCTGATACCAACTGTGACGCCCCACCTCTATGCTCATAATAACAAAGAGTATTAAAAGAAATACTATCTATTATTACGAAGAATAAGGCTGGATAGGAGCGACCATTCGTAATTGGCCTTACACTAATATTGGTTATCTCGATAGGAGTGGTATATACTTTTTATTTTTCATCTATTATTTATTTACTCCCATCGACATATGCAATTATCAGTATAAAACAAATTACGATAGTTCGTAATAGTTTAGGACATTAGATATAACAATAACACAGATAATATAAATGCGGAACACAGATTAACAAAAATCTCATATATATATAACCGATGTCAGTTACAATATAGTTGACATGATACATATGATACAACTACAACTGTCGACTCTAGAAGTTATATATACAAGTACATTATCGACTAATATACATGAATACATATCGTTCTATACAATTACACGACTACTACAAAATGACACTAACAACTTCAAAAGATGTGAAAAGTCTTCATATCCAGAACAGCAACTCAAAGAAGAAAATCTACAACCTAAAATAACTCGGGTCTGACCCGAGTATTACATTCAAAAGAAAATAATACATGGGTCAGTCTAATTCAAACTCAGTTATTAGTGCATAGAAGCAATAGTAATCAACATCAAATAGACGACAGTCACAGAAATCTCGTATATCCGACTCCTCGATAAAAGAATCGGATAACAGCATATATAACACTGAACAGTGTTAAACAACAAATCAGCAATCCAAATCAATTTAAACAATTGAAATGTCAATTTAAAAACAACGATGCTGATTGGCTGCAGTACACGCTAACGTGTACTGCCTCGCCAATACAGTCTATGGAATATTCAGAAGATCAATGAGTCCAAAATCCAACGGATACAACTCAATCGAAATGAACCATTTCAAATACAACCTCAAAATATTGAATGGAACCAACGAAATAATTTAACGATCGAAATATCAACTAAATCTGTCAATCCTGCTAGGGCTGCAGTACACGCACGCGTGTACTGCCTCGCCACTACAAAACAACTCAAAGTAATACTAAACAAGATCAAAGGCAACATGTGAAACAAGTTCCACATGTCGCAAAGCAAGGCATAGGGAAATAGCAAACTAATGGCGAGAGCACCAAAGATATGGCACTACAACACTCAACGGAAAAGACGCAGATCAGTCTCATTAGAAAATAAGGTCATCAGTGAAGCAAAATGACAAAATGCAAATGATACAAGGCATCAATGCAATGTATCAGATTCGAGAACCAGGCAGTGCAGCAGCGAAAAACTTCAATGAACAACTCCAACATGAATATACAGGTTACAAATGTCACAGACCTGAGTGCAGCAGTGAATGGTCACAAGTGCACTAGTTCAAAAATTTTACAAGTACATGGTCGTATTCGAGTAAAGACCACAGGCAACAGATCACCTATATGTACAACAAATAGCATGCAGCATAGGTGAAGCAGAGATGACATGCAACAATGCAACAATATGAAAACAGAATGAATGACTCAGATGTGCAACTGCAAATGACAGAGAAGATACCCAATAGTAACAGGGAAGCAATTCAGATGAATGCACAACTACAGTTCATCACGAATACAGCAATGGAAGCAAACCAGACTCCAAGAGTTACAACAAAGATATGGCAACAACATGTAACTATACAAGACCAACCAATGTACACAGGTGAAGACAACAGACTTAAGTAAAATCAACAAACTCAAGTCTAAATAAATAAGTGACAGTGAAGACCAACAGCAGCATGAACAAGGGACACGAATACATGCAAATGAACTGTAATGAACAAAGTAGAACAGCAGCCTCAAGGGAACACAAACTAAAGACACATGCGCATAAGTCAGGATAACATAAGCAACATGTAGTGATATATATGCAGGAACCAAGTGAAGAAACTGCAGTATCAAACATACATGAAACTGGACCAATGGGCAGAGACCAGAATACTATTAAGACTTCAAGCCAGAAGCAAGAGAAATTTAAAGGACAGTTTCAAATTAGAATCTAAGTGGCTGAAGTCAAAAGAAATCACCATCAGAGTCAAGTCAGTGCCAAAGCTATGGAACACAAAACAACTCAAAGCCGATGCCAACCCAAAAATGCAACATCCAAAGATATCAGATTCGAACAATTTCAAAACTGAGGCAGCTAGCAACCCAAAACAAGTATGCTCGTAAGTATATATATGTATGAATACATATATATACCAACAACAAATGAAACAGCACTTTAATATAAGCACGGTTAAATGAAATCCCAATCTAAGTCCTAAGCCAGCAGAAAATCATCCAATAACAACCTCACAACCCAAAGTCAAAAGAACGGAAATATCAAACAATTCAAGTTCGAAACCGAGTTAAACAAAAACGAAATCAAAGTAACACGAACATCTCTAAACAACCTGGCATAACGAATAAACTTCAAAAGGCCAAATAAAAATGAATTCGGCACTCGAACAATGATGTCCACAAAAACAACAGAAATGGCCGAAGCCTCACTTATACAGAAACAGGCAACCGAGAATCAAACCCAACCACTAACAATGTCAGTGTTGAAGACCATGAAAACAATAAGCAGACGAGCTTAACCATTTGAATTAGATGTGAGTGCCGAGAACACTCACCTTAGCCACGAATGAAGCAGCCGAAGTCCTAATTCCAAAATCGAGCGAAGAGTAAAGAGGATGGCGATCGATCGATAATTCAAACACACGATCATTCCAACTCGATCGATTACAAAGGGCCAAGAGCAACTCAGAGAAACGAGCGAACGCAATCCATCTCAAGTCGGCATTCCAATCAAAGCCCCAATTTTTTTTGAAGAGCCAAAATACAAATCACAGAGGAACGAACTAACTGGAATCGATCGCAAGCAACAACGACCAGAATTAGATCGGCGATCAAGGTTGCGAAATCCTAATTTTTGAAGCAGGAACGAAGTCACAAATTCAATCGAGGCCGCCATTTTTAATGCTTTCGAACGTTTAGGGTTTGGAATGAGAACCAAATAAAGAGGGACGGTTTACAAGGTTATCACGGCAATCAAAAGAACAAAGGGCTAGCTTTTCTCTAAAGCCCAACAACATTTAACTCAACATCTTAAAGAATTTTACAGCCTAAAAAGTATTTCAATATGATTAAAACTGCTGATAGAAATTTGTTATCAATTTCAATCGTCTAGTGACGATAGCAAACTTTTACAAAAAGGATTCCGACTCGATTAAAATCTACATTAGCAATTAACAATGATTTAATCGTCATTTATAAACTGACGCGAAAAACCGGGTTGTTACACATATCATGTTTTATGATTTAATATTGATTAATCCCAAATCTGTATACATATTAATGCTGTATATCTAGTTAGGTGAGATTTTCGTAGGTATATGTAGTTGTCACAAATTAGTTTGGTTATGTGCATGGTTATATTATTATGTGTTATAATTTACGTATAAACAAATTTAATTTGCTCTCAAAAATTAAATTTTGTCATTATTAATTATTTTATGTATATTTATATATTAATTTAAATATAGACTAATGTATATTTTAAACATATAATTACATATATCTATATTTATAATGTATAAACAGCTTAGAATTTTTCCCTACACCTGTTTATACATTTATCAAATTCGAAAATAAATTTATATATATATAAATAATTTTAAATTATCTTTTATTGATTATTTGAATTGTTTATTATATCTAAAATAATTATTGCATTAAAAATTTGATTTTATACTTTTTTTAAATTACTACATCTATGCAGTAACCCACGGAAAAAATTTCAATTTTTTTTGTTAATATTTAATATTATTAATAATTTAATTACTTCGGTTGAACATTTCTTTTATTTATTAAAAATAATATTTTATTTCAAAAATCATGAAAAAAAAATTGGAGCCTGTATTTTATGATCCTAAATTTTCTGTAAGTTTTAAAATTTGATTTTTTAATATTTATTACTAATATTTTAATTATTATGATCAAAACTATTCATTAAATATATATATATATATATAATAATGATAAAATTAAAAAATTATTATTTTATGTCTGTTATACTAATTTCGATCTGGAAATAATTTTAAAATATATATATTTATATTTTAAGTATTATAATGTAATTAATTATTCATATCTATACATTTTATTTAACCTTATATATATATAATTTTAATTATTATATATATATATATGCATAATTTTATATGTTTAATTATGTATATATATTTATACGAATGTTTTAGATTATATATATATATTTATTTAATTTTTGAGACTTTTAGTTATAAAATATATTTTAAATATATGTATACGTATTTAAATAAATATACTTTGCATTATAGATTTATGCACATATTTAGACAACATATAATACATACGTAATGAGCTATGTGTTTGTTACGATGTAAATCCCAACATCTATATACGGGCATGTTATACCCTTCACGGATTATTATGTTACACATGCACACACATATGTATATTTATATGATACATGTACATATGTAAATTAAATCATTCAAATTAACTTTACATTACAAAATACTTAAATTTAAATAAAGTACATAATTTTATTTAAAAAAAATTTAGAATTGTTCTAAAAATTAGACTTCATAGACCCAATAAAGATCCAGTAGGATAAAAGATTTTTAAATACACCTGCCACTACCGCTACAGGCTGGCCCAGTTCCAACAATGGTACCAGAGCCCAATAGCCTATGCGGTCTGAATTAGTCATGTTAAGGCTAACTTATTAAGCTTGCCCACTTGGTACGGTATCTAGAAAGGTAATGTATAGGATTGGAATCAGGTAATCAAGTACCCTGTCCTACCTGGTTACCGGCCTGGCCTGAAAGGTGAAGTAAGCCCAAAGGTTGCCCCTAATAGAAAGGGCCCAACTTAATTTGGGCATTGGGCTAATTTTCAAAATTATCTTGAAAAATAAAGTAAAAGATTTTAAATTTAATTGTTAAATTTAAAATAAAATATATGTTCATTATAATAGTTATAATGTAACATATTTTTCAAAATGTTTGAAAAACAAAATAACATAATTTTCAAAAATTATAAATTTTATTAATAAGTTAATTAATAAAATGTATGTGCATGTAGTAAATATATTATGAAATATGTTATGATATTTTAAAACATTTAAGATATCATAAATATGCATGCATACATATGAATAATGATTTTTCGAAATCAAGATAATTTAATTAATTTAATTAAAAGGTTAATTAATTGAAATTATAATTATACATGTATATGATATATGTGTTATACTATAAAGATTATAGTACATAATAAATATAAATGTTATATCAATATAAAATTAATTAAAATGTTAATTAATTAAAATTAATTAAATATGATTTAATTAATATAATTTTATACACAAGACTGTAATATAAGTAATGTGAAATATAAAAACTATATAAATAAAACTTATATAATATGAATGTATAAAACCCATAATAGACTTAAGAAATAAACACATACGTAATCGTACTTATATCGTGATTTCTGATGTGTTCGACACTTGAATCACGAGGATAGTTCATAAGAATTACATTATTTCATAAGTCGATATCACTCAATTTAATGTTGTCCTCTACCATATACATGTTAATAAATTACGTGCATACTCCTCAGTTGTTGAGCAAACTCAAGCTAAGGATGTTATGTGTAGTATTATTAATATATTGAATAGATGAGGTAAGATAACTATATGTATTGGTTGAGTAAACTCAAGGTACATATACTATACTTAGGCCATCACGATATGGTAGGTACGAGTGAATAATTTCATTTCGATTTGTTGAGAAAACTCAAGGTCAATAAGAAATTAGGACAAGGTTCCAAGGGTTAGGAGTTGTATGTGATACAACCGATAAAAGGTTATCCATTGTTCGTGGAGCTATGACTTGTTGAGCAAACTCAAGGTCAGAATTCCAAGATAGACAAGTCCTAACACCTACTAGTGAAGTCATAAGACTTCTATGTTTTGGCTTAGGGTTTGGCGAAACATAAAAGACTAGTGGGAGCTTATTAGTAAAATGAAACATAGTGTTTAACCTTACTAGTACTATAAGAACATCTATTATGTTTTGTCCTAGTAATCTACCATTTAAACTTGCAAAAAATGTCAACTCCAAAATTGTTTTCTGAAAGTGACAAACTCACCGGACTTAACTATACCGACTGGCTAAGAGTAATTAAAATAGCATTGACTTACGAGTGCCTTTGGACTTCTGTTACATGTGAACCCAAAACAAAACCCGCTAATGGTGCAGACCCCGAAGAACGACTTGCTTATTTAAAGTGGCAATCTGACTTAGAGATTGCCTAATTTTTCTTGTTGTCTACCTTAGACAAACCGTTGCAAAGGCAACATGAGAACATGTCTGTCCATGAGATTTTTAATAGTCTCAAAGCTATTTTTGGTGAACAGTCCCGTTTCGCAAGGTACGATCTTTCGAAAAAACTATTTAACACCAAAATGACCAAGGGACAGAAGTGGACGATTATGTTCTAATGATAAAAGGCTATATTGATAGACTTGCACAATCAGATATAGAGATAAGCAACGAAATGCAAGTAGACTTGGTCCTTGGTTCTCTAACTTCTCAGTATGAACCGTTCATACTGAATTACAACATGAACTCATTAAATGTGAATCTCGTGGAGCTCCTCAATATGTTGAGGTCAGCCGAGTCAACATCTAAAATCAAGGTGTCGTACTTGTTGTGAAATGAAATGCATCATCTTCGAAAGTTTCGAAGAAGCGAAAAAGAGATAGTAAGAAAAAGAAAAGTAAGAAGACCGATGACAAGGGTGAATGTCACCATTGCCACAAGAAAGGTCATTTGAAGAGAAACTGTCCCGACTACTTGAAGATTGTCAAGGAAAGGAAGCAGAATGGTTCTGCGGCTCCATTAGGTACATTTATGATTCAAAAATGTTTTGTAATCAATAAAATGTCATGGGTTTTAGATACTGGATTAGGTACTCATATATGTAATTCGTTGTAGGGGCTTAGGAACTGGCATCCTGTGGCAAAAGGAGAAATGAAGCTCCAAGTTGCTGATAGATCTATAGTAGATGCAATGGCAGTAGGAGACTATCATTTAGATTTGCCAAGTGGATTAGTGTTAGTATTAAATAACTGCTATTATGTAAAAGACTTTATTTGTGGAATTATCTCTATTTCTAGATTGTCTAAGACTGGATATTTTTTTTATTATGCAAATAATATTATGAACATTAGTTTGGATGGAAATAAAGTCTGCAAAGGTGTCCTTGAAAATGGCATTTATGTGATTAATACTAATTATGTCTGTTCTATGAATGAAGTTTCTAATAAATTAAACAACAATTATCTTTGGCATTGTAGACTTGGTCATATTAGTGAGAAACGACTACAAAAATTGAAAACCGATGGTTTCCTACCATCAATTGATTCTGAATCATTTGAAACTTGTGAGGAATGTCTTAGGTAAAATGACTAAGCACCCCTTCAGTGGGAGTAATGAAAGAGTTAATGAACTCTTAGGGTTAGTACATAGTGATGTATGTGGCCCAGTGCCTATATTAACCAAAGATAATAGTTCTTACTTTGTTACTTTTACTGATGATTTCTCAAGACTAGGATATGTATATCTTATGACGAACAAATCCAACCTTTATGTGAAATTTGTTGAGTACAAAACGGTAGTAGAAAATCAAACGGGCCGTAAAATTAAAGTTCTTCGATCAGATCGAGGAGGTGAGTATGTTGGACATGATTTCCAATAATATTTAAAAGATAATAAGATTATCTCTCAGGTTACTCCACCCTATACTCCGCAACACAATGGTGTGTCGGAGCGAAGGAATCGAACCCTATTAGATATGGTTCGTTCCATGATGAGTAAGGCTGAGTTACCTCTGTCCTATTGGGGATATGCGCTAGAAACTACAACATATATGTTAAACTTGTTACCAACTAAATCTGTGCCCAAAATACCGTATGAGATGTGGTGTGGTAAGAAACCCCAACTCAAATATTTGAAAGTATGGGGTTGTCCGGCATACGTTAAGAACGTTGGTCCAAATAAACTAGAGGCAAGATCGGTACTATGTAAGTTTATAGGATATCCCAAACTCGATGGGATATATATTCTACAATACCAAGGAACAAAAGGTTATTGTTTCTCGACACGTTGTCTTTTTAGAAAAGGAATTTCTGTTAAAAAAATTAACGGCGAAGTTGTAGACTTGTATGAGATCCGAGAAACTAACACTAGAGCCGAAATCGTGGGAGAAACAAGGTCACCCGTATACGAAAACACGCAACCTATTAGAAGGTCTAGTAGGGAATCCCGCACACCAGAGAGATACTACGGTTTTCTCGTGGATGGCGAAAAGGAGGACCGTGTCTTAGTTAGTGACACTCCCGTGTCTTTCCAACAAGCACTGCAAAGTAAAGACTCTGCACTCTGGCTTGAAGCTATGAAATCCAAGATGGACTCCATGTACGAAAACAAAGTTTGGACTTTGTTGGACGTACCCGAAGGGATAAAACCCATCGGTTGCAAATGGATTTTTAAGAAAAAGCTAAATGCGGATGGAGAAGTGGAGACTTATAAAGCAAGGCTAGTTGCAAAAGGATTTCGTCAAATTTAAGGTGTTGATTATGACGGACCTTTTCACCCGTAGCCATGCTTAAATCTATTCGGATTATGTTAGCCATTGCCGCATTCTATGACTATGAAATATGGCAAATGGATGTAAAGACAGCTTTTCTAAATGGTGATTTAGAAGAAATCATTTATATGTCACAGCCAGAGGGTTTTTTAGTCAGTGGGAGTGAAGGCAGAGCTTGCAAGTTGTTAAAGTCCATTTATGGACTCAAACAAGATTCAAGGAGTTGGAACAAGTGTTTTGATAAAGTAATCAAGCAGTTTGGTTTTTATCGGAACATAGAGGAAGCGTGCATATAAAAAAAGGAATAGGGAAATGCTATCATATTCTCAGTACTCTATGTTGATGATCTATTATTGATTTGCAATGACACTTCATTATTGCAATCAGTAAAAGCTTGGCTTTCCAAAAACTTCTTCATGAAGGATTTAGGAGAAGCAGCCTATATACTTGGTATAAAGATCTACAGAGATAGGTCTAAGAGGCTATTGGGATTATCCCAATCCCTGTACATAAACACTATACTAAAATGGTTTAGCATGGAGAATTCCACGCGTAGAAGTGTTCCAACGCAATATGGAACTGTCCTTTCTAAAAAAGACGCTCCATATACCGATGATGAGAAAGAGCGTATGAAGAGGATTCCCTATGCTTCAGCCATAGGATCCATAATGTATGCTATGTTATGTACTAGGCCGGATGTAGCATATGCATTAGGATGTGTAAGACGATACCAGTCTAATCCCGATGAAAAACATTTGGACGACCGTAAAATGTATACTTAAGTATTTAAGAAATACTAAGGATCTATTCCTCGTTTTTGGGAATGGAGACCTCCTTATGAAGGGGTATACAGATTCGAGCTTTCAAAGTGATATAGATGATAGTAAATCAGTGTCCGACTATGTCCTTACACTAAATGGTGGAGCTGTTAGCTGGAAAAGTTCCAAGCAAGAAACAGTTGTTAATTCTACGATGGAGGCTGAGTATATCGCCCTCAATGAAGCAGCAAAAGAGGCAGTATGGATGCACATGTTTTTGAGTGAGCTCAGAGTGATTCCCGATACTAAGAATCCAATGACATTGTTTTGTGACAACAATGCAGCGATACAGATCGCAAAAGAACCAAGAGCACATAAGAAGTCACAACACATTCTTCGAAAGTTCCACCTGATTAGATAATTCGTTGAGAAGAAAGTTGTGATTCAAAGGGTAGATACCAAGGACAACATAGCAGATCCATTCACTAAAGGTCTAACTTGGCCAGTTCTTGAGAAACTGATTGAGAGGATGAGATTGAGATTCCATAATTAGCCACAAGTGCAAGTGGGATATTGATAGTGTTAGGGGTATGCCTTAGGGGCAATTCTGTAATTTATTGACTCCGAAATCAATTCTTGTTCGAAATAAAGGTGTTTCTTCTTTCTATTATATAATTATTATAATGTATTATAAATAAAATGTTTAATTAAAAATATATTTAACAGAAAATCCATAAATGACGTGTTTGTGATAGTAATTACAATTAATTGTAATCATGAGTATTGGATCACATTGTTACAAAACACATCGTTTTAAATGTTCCTAGTCAAGATGCATCGACACTGGATATCGATGTATCCATTGAGACTAGAGTACGTAATGCTCTCCAAATGTTGGGCAGTGTTTTACTCATGACTGCTAAGGGCACCTAGAGGTTATGTACTGATAGTTATTGGATAGCTATAGAACAACTCACTCGGTAGTTTTCTGTTGGTTAATATAACTAAGGTCAAACAGAAAATATTGATGTGACTAATTTACACAATTCTTTGGACTTGAGAATACTGTCAACCTTCAATATGAAAAACTCTGCTTTGATTATAGTCAAATCATAGGAGACATCCATCAAGTGATTATAGTTGGGTCGAGTGGAAGTATTGGAAGGAAGACACTATTCATTAGAGGATTCGTCACTTCAGTTATATGAGGTTAGTATCATGGTCAACTCAAATCAACCCAAAGTCAAAATATCTGGCCAGAGTAGTACGGTTAATAATAATTGTTATTATTGAACCAAGGATTTTGTGTTTGGACTATAGAGTTGAATATGGATAATATTGGAACTTTGACCATTACCAAATTCCATAAATCCAAAGTGATACAGTTTTGACGAAGAGAATTGGTGTATATAAATGTCACTAACGGGTAATGCTTATTAAATTAAATAAGATTTTACTAAAAATGAATAAGTGATAAATTTTGCCATAATGTCACACCACTTGCTAAGTGACGTATGAACGTTAACATTCAAATAGTTCGGTGTTAATTGCTGACCAAATTTACAACCAAGAGTTACACAACTGAAATGATGAATTCCTTTAATACCGAATGATTTAATTAGTTTATAATTGTTATAAATAAATTAAATTAATTAATATTTATGAAATATTAATTATAAAATTTGAATATGGTTTGAGAAATAAAAATTGTTGTATGTTTATAATATTTATAAATGTACCAATCGATATACGATATCGATAAGCGATTAAATTAGATTTAATTGCATAGAGTTTTGGCTTGGGCTTAAATGGGTTTAAAGCCCATCATTAGGGCTGCAAATTTTGGTTTTGACAAGTTATTGGAGGTGGATAAAACTAAGGATTAGACCTAGAGATGGATGACTAAGATTAAGAGAGAATAGGTAATGAGATTGTCCTAATATCTCTCTTATACAAGGCTATATATATGGATCTCTAAACCCTTAATCAAAAACAACTTTTGGCTGCCATAATTATCATGTTTGTTGGACGAAATTAATCCTCATATCAGTTCTAAGAATCTCAAATCAATTCAAGTTAAGTAAAAGCACTATTTGATAGAAAAGGTCTACGATTCCAAACTTGCAATCTAATGGATCGAGCATAACTAGAGAAGGGAATTCATTGATTCAAGTGGACTCAGTCATCATCAATTGGTATTTAATTTATATATTATAGTAACCATATCATATTTTATGATTTAATATTGATTAATCCCAAATCTGTATACATATTTATGCTGTATATTTAGTTATGTGAGATTTTCGTAGGTATATGTAGTTGTCACAAATTAGTTTGGTTATATTATTATGTGTTATAATTTATGTATAAACAAATCTAATTTGCTGTAAAAAATTAAAATTTATCATTATTAATTATTTTATGTACATTTATATATTAATTTAAATATAGACTAATGTATATTTTAAACATATAATTACACACACACACACACACACACATATATATATATATATATATATACTGTATAAACAGCTTATAATTTTTCCTTACACTTATTTATTCATAATATGAATTATCAAATTCGAAAATAAATTTTTATATCTATAAATAATTTTAAATTATTTTTTATTGATTATTTGAATTGTTTATTATATCTAAATTAATTATTGCACTGAAAATTCAATTTTATATTTTTCAAATTACTACATCTATGTAGTAACCCACAAATTTTTTTTCCAGTAATTTTTGTTAATATTTTGTATTTTTAATAATTAAATTACTTCGGTTGAACATTTCTTTTATTTATTAAAAATAATATTTTATTTCAAAATCATGAAAAAAAATTGAATCTGTATTTTCTGATCCTAAATTTTGTAAATTTTAAAATTTGATTTTTTAATATTTATTACTAATATTTTTAATTATTATGATCAAAACTATTATATATATATAATAGTGATAAAATTATAAAATTATTATTTTATGTTTGTTATGCTAATTTCGATCTAGAAATAATTTTAAAATATATATATTTATATTTTAAGTATTTGAATGTAATTAATTATTGATATATATACATTTTATTTAACCTTATATATATATAATTTTAATTATTATATATATATATGTATGTATATGTTTAATTATGTATATATATTTATACAATTGTTTTAAATTATACATATATATATATATATAATTTTTTGAGACTTTTAGTTATAT
Organism: Allium fistulosum; assembly: GCA_030737815.1. Classification (NCBI taxonomy): domain Eukaryota; kingdom Viridiplantae; phylum Streptophyta; class Magnoliopsida; order Asparagales; family Amaryllidaceae; genus Allium; species Allium fistulosum. Next base: position 996,757,992 of record CM060907.1, read on the forward strand.
AATATATTTTAAATATATGTATACGTATTTATATAAATATACTTTGCATTATAGATTTATACACATATTTAGACAACATACAATACATACAAAATGAGCTAATGTGTTCGTTGCGATGTAAATCCCAACATCTATATACGGGCATATTATACCCTTCACGGATTATTATGTTACACATGCACACACATATGTAAATTTATAAGATACATGTATATATATAAATTAAATCATTCAAATTAACTTTACATTACAAAATACTTAAATTTAAATAAAATACATGATTTTATTTAAAACAAATTTAGAATTGTTCTCAATGAGTTAGACTTCATTGGCCCAATAAAGATCCAATAGGATAAAAAAAATTTGAAATACACCCACCATTACCGCTGCGGGCTAGCCCAGTTCCAACAGTGGTAAGGTCTATTTTTAAAGGGGGTGGGATTTGTTACAACAAACATTTCAGCAAATAGGTTGTGAGCTTTGTTCAGAAGGAAGCATTTCATCAAACACTAAGCCAAAATTCAAATTAAAAGAAAGGACGGATTTTAGTTTTATGCCTTCGAACAGATCTTATTTCAAGTTTAGGCTTCGTTTCTAACTTAAATATGCTTCCTTTTTACCATTCAGTCTTTTATACATGCGCATTTTGAAAATATGTATGTACAATTTTTTCGAAATATACTTTCTCATTTTGAAAGTGCACATGTACAAATTTGTACATGCCTATTTTCAAACTGCACGTGTACAAAAGGCTAAATATGGAAAAAGAGACCTATTTTAACCTAAACTTGAAATAAGTTATTTATGGAAACCTAAAACTAAAATTTGTCCTAAAATAAATGAAGCAGAATGGAGACCCGAAACTAATGGAGGATGAAGAGTGTCAAAATTGGAGGCTTATCAATCAGAAAAATCAATCAAACAGAAGAAAAGCAAGAGATAAAGGTTGTGCATGTGTGCACACCTGTGCACATGCACCCCTATATATTGGCAATTAGGTTACTTCTAATTCATTAATTCTTACAATTCTCTATGTATTTAACTTCAGGGGTTGAATGATAATAGTGAGATCAACTCACTGTTAGGAATTTGTCTATAAATAGGATGTAAACTTATAAAGCAAAGTAGATATGGATACTTCAACAAAACTTCATCGGATTTTTCCTACTATTCATATCTATGTGCATATTGCTAACTTGTTTCCCGATCTTATCTTCTTTAACCTCATTCCTACATATTTTCCTATAAGTCATCACAAACAAGCAAACTACATCAGTTTTCCCTGAGAAAACTCTCTACAATCCCACACTTCTATTTTGATTCCCCACTTATCTATATTTTTTATTGTTGCCTTCGATTAACAAATGTTAAGGCATAATTACTTGTTCAATTCAAAAAAGCGACCGAACAAGTCATGTGCAGTTAGATGTGCCTTATTCACTTCAAAAACTAAGACGATGTAGTTCGAAAGATTAGTTATTAAAACGGCAAAGAAATTGTCATTTTAATGCATTAAGCATTAGAACAACAATCACATTGTCATTTTAATGCAAATGCATTAAAACGGCAAAATGTTTGTTGTTTACATATTAATTAATTTGTTTTATATTATAATGAATAATTTTATATTTAAAATACTGGTTTTGTAGTCGGTTTAAGTTCTTATGGTGGTAAGATTCGTTGTTGTTGTTTTTTTGTGTGAAAATGGTAAATTGAACAAAATAGCAGTTGGGAATGGTCTTATTACATTTTGGTGCTGTCATAATCCAAATCTTTAGTGGACATTTATTCGCTAAGGACCGTAAAATGTAAATTCATTGATCTAAAATCATGGCTCAATTTCATAAAATGTGAAGCGTTCTCTTTTTGAGGAAGGAACTTGCTACACTCACTAAAATCAACTAAGACGCTTTATAGGTTAAGAAAAAAAATAGTGGGAAGTGAACCACACAATTTTATTTTTACTAGTGCTGTTTCTGTAGTAAATATTGGATAAAGTAGCAATTTTCTTCCAGAAAAAACAACAAAAGTTTTTATTGATTACAAAAAGTATTCAAACATTACTTGTTTTTTAAACTAAGTAAAAACATTCATTAAATGGCCACCACAAACACTCATTAAATGGTGGTATTATCATCACTAACCAAATTATACAAACACAACAAACCCTTACAACCCTAGGGTTACACAATACCGCCGCATTCTTTACTCTCTCTTATGGTTTCTTCAAAAAATAAAAAAATGGCCACCACGTCGATCTTCTTCAAACAAACAACTTCACTTACTTTACTCCGCTTCCTTCTCGCCTCTCCCAATATGAAAGACATTCATTAAACTTACTCCTCATACCACCAATTTCATTGTTTGAGTTGCCACTGCTTGCTAATTTCAGATAATTATTAGATCTAAGATCATTTTGACTCGGATCCATTAATTTGCTACTTCTGAGCTTCTCTTATTGGTAATTATTCATTGTTTTATGATCCGAAGTTGGATTGTGAGCTTCTAGGTCAAATCTAACTTGATAATTTCGGGATTACATCCTCTCTGGCAGATTCTCAAGTTGTAGCTCTCGACCAGAATAGTTAGCTTTCGGTTTATGAAGATACTTCTATATTTACTTCCTACTTCTCTATCCCACCACTCAGATAAGTACTTGAAGCTGGTTTGATTTCTTGACCCTTTTCTTTGACTATTGCAGTATTATTATATTGTCTGTATTTATCAGCATCCATGTTTTCTCTTTACTTATGCTTTCTTTGCTGTGTACATGACTATTTCTTTCTTTGCATAAATAATAAACTACAGTAGTTAGCATAATATAAGCTAGATCTCTTTTTAGATATTTAGTACTAAATTTATCAGTGCTTTGGTTAACTGCTTGCTTCAAATTCATATTTCCACTATACTTTATTCCAAGAGCTATTTGTATTTGCTTCCATATGTAAAATGAATATCCGCACTCAAAAAACAAATGCTTAATACATTCAGGCTCAAAATTACAAAGTGGACATTGTAAATTATCTATTTTGCCTCATTTGCTTGTTCTATCACTTATTGCTAGCTTGTTGTTGATTGCAAAGTATGTATATAATGCCATTTTAGGATTACTCACCTAGTTTCATATGCATTCATGCCAATCCACTATGGGTTGTTTATTTCTAATTTGTTCCCATGTTTTAATAAAAGAAAATTTCCCTATGCTACTTGCTGTCCATTCCCAATAATCTTTTGCTGCACTTATATCAATTAGAATTTTACAAAAACTTTCCCTGTGTGGATTTGTGATTGGATGAATTTGTGGTTGCCACTGATTTTCTTTAATGATCATAGAAACTGCTGCACTAGTCCCTTTACAAATAATTAAATTATTCTGTCCTACTCCATTAATAAATGATTCATGATGAAACCAAGGGGCAAACCATAAACTTGTCCCATCACTCTTTTTGAACTTCCTTTCCAGTAGTAACTTACCTTTTCCTCTGTAATTTAAGATCTGTTTCGATGAGTTTAATTGATTGCTCTTTGGCAAAATGCTCCATAAGTTTCTAATTTAAGATATTTGCTTTTCACCCACCTTGCCCACATAGGTTGCTGCTTCAAAAATCTCCAAAATAATTTCAACTGGCATGTATAATTAAGATCATGCATATTTCTGATGCTAATAACACCCTCTTTTTTGGTCTGCATATTTTTTTATCAGCACATTTTATGGTATTCTCCCCTTCGTAAAAAATCAGCACATCTTCTCTCAATTTTTTAATTGAAGATGTAGGAATATGATATGTTTGTAGCCAGTATAAGATAATTGCATACACCGTTGTTTTAATTATTCCACTCTCCCTGCAATAGATAATAGTTTGTTTGACCATGTTTCCATTCTCACTTGTACTTTTTCTATTAGGATTGTACAAACCCTGTCTTTGATTTGATTTACTAAAAGAGGTAGACCCAGGTACTTGATTGGCAGGATACCTTCTGCAATATGCGATGTATCTAACATATCCCGTCTATAGCTACTGTTTTTACTAAAATTAGATTTACCCTTGAACTCATTCATCTGCAACCATGGGTACGTATATAAGAGCTCAAAAATACCTTCAGTAGCAAATCACCACAACAAACTAGACCTGTTATAGCGTTTAAAAACTGCTGTAAAAGCTTTTAACAGCGTTTTTGACTACGCTGTTGAACGACATTCCATTATAGGTCTGAAACATACCATAGCAATAGAATAAACACTGTAAAAAGTAAGTTTTTAACAACGTTTGTGTGATGTTATTAAAACATTTTATAGCGTTTCTATTGAGGAGCTAAATCGCTTTTCTTAACGTTCGTCTTCTCCTTCAAGTATATTTTACAGCGTTTTATGAATTGTTGTAAGTGTTGTTTTATAGCGGTTTATGTGTTGTTGTCAGCAATTTTTCATTACTTTTTATCGCGTTTAAGAAACACTATTAAAACTTTCCTTTAAAAAACGTTGTTGACTTTTTTAAAGCGTTTTTCAAATGCTATCATCTAATGTCTTTGTATTCCTCTTATGCGTGTTTCTGTTTGTACACAGTCACAACCTATATGCAGCACATTTGATATCAGCACACACATCTCATAACCAACGTATTATGTTAACCACACATTTCATAATCAACATATCATATTAATCACCCATCTCATAATCAACATGTAACATTATATAATAAACATACACAATATTCTTACATCAAAACATATATGAGATGTACATAAAATTTCATAAACAAGTAGAACGGGTAATTGTTAATGACCAAAAGTAGTAATATATACAAGCATACAAACCAAAATGTACTTCTAGCATCAAAAGTAACTTCGAATCCATAACTTGTTACGGCATGTTACTATCTTTTTGTATTGAAGATATCCATCCACCTGTAAAGTAAAACTTCTTTAGTCATACATATTTTAACTCACTATAAACAAAGCAATGAATGATGAATTGTGTTTCATTTAAGATAATTTATTAACATTACATAAGACCTACTATTGAAACATGATTTTAAGGTATTCTATTCAAGTAAATATATAAGGAGGAAAAGTTTGCTCAACTACATAGTTTCATAGATATAATATATCAAATATAATTTATTTATTCACCTTATAAAATATAATGAAAAAACATCTTGGGAAAGAGTTCCTCAAATATTGGGAAAAAGTTACACTTAGTAAGCCTAAAGAATCACTATATGTTATGCATTGAAAATTGACTCACGAAGCTTTAATTTCTCTGACTTTGAACTTTGGCTTTACGACAATGTATAAAGGGAAGTTGGTATAACAGATTAACAAAAACTTTGGCTTTACTTCAATTTCTCCCATAACACGTGCCAAACACCAATTTTCAACACATGTCAATATATCATGATTCAAGAAAATGTTCAGTTAAATATCATCTTAATATAGAACTAGAAATGGTTCCTAAAAATATAGCTTAGTTTATATGATAAAGTTAAATTAATAATGAACCAAAACAAATAATTACCATGCAGATGTAATCCATTTGGCAATTGAGAGATAAGTTGATTTTTGACCCACCTTTTACAAGAAGAAACAAATGTTTTGTCCATATAGACAAAACTATTTTTAATTATACTTACACTACAAGAAATAGAGCATTTTCCGACGGATCCCGACCGTCGATGGCCGTCGGAAAATGCCATCGCAAATTAAGTCGTTGGTGAACAGATTTTCCGACGGTTCCCGACAGCGGTCGTCGACTGTATTTCCGACGGCTTTCGACGGCTACCCGACGGCTTTCGACAGTCGTCGGAAGACACATGGATGGTTACGTTTGTTACCGAAAGCCGTCGGGAGCCGTCGAAATTTTGCCGTCTGTAGCCGTCGGAACGTGTCGGTAATTTTTTACCTACAGGCCGTCGGAAGTCGTCGGAAAACCTGCAAATTTTTTTCTGCATTTCATCTACGATTTGGCCTTCCATCCACAATTCATAAATACAATATCTTTCACCCAACTCAATATATCCAACTCAGATATCCAACATGAAATCAAACCATAGAAAGATGACCAAATGTAACGACCCCGAATTTTAATTTAATTTAATTTGATGATTAAATGAAATTTTGAATAAAAATCTGTAAAATTAAATGATAAAGTGATGCGAGTTTCCTCGATCACCAATAATTTGGTATAAATTATTTAAATTTAAAATATTGTATATATATTGATAATTGAATTTAAATCTTAAAATATTGGTTTAAAGATAAATATAAAAATATAGATAATTGATACAAGTTTAAAAAATAAATAACTTTAAAATTTGTAATTGATGGGTTGTGTTAGAAATGAAAGAAATAAATAATGTAGAGATAAAAATACACTTACAAAATAATAAGACAAAAGAAAGGAAAATAAATATATAAATAGGGAAAGAAAAGACAATAAATATTTAAGTTAGAATGGAACATAAAAATAAAATAGGTAAATTCTAACCCTATGTTAACTAACTATACATATTCATGTAGCAGACAAGATAAATGAACACATTTGAAATGCTGGAAAATACATTGAGTTGCAAGGTTGTAAGACATAGGAAGAATAAAATGAAACAAAGTATAAGGGGAAAACATATCTTCATGCTTGTACAGGGAGTATTAAATGGGTATGTACACTAGAAAAAAAAATATACAAACTTAAGTACCATTCGAAATGAAATGAAGTATAAGTTGTAGACATAAGGGAACAAGGCATTAATGCAAATCTAGTTAAGTATGTAAGGGCCATACCTCCAATACATATCAGACCATACCCAGGTAAACTATCAGCCTAGCTAGAAACAGGGATTTATTTTTGTACAAATACAACTATAAGAGCTGCACTTGTTTCCTATATATCAATCTATCTTCTTCTCATTTTTCGTTCATTTATACAAATGCAAACCAGAAAATTTTCAATTTCAAAAGCATCTCCTCAAAATATTCTTTAACCTGCAAACACTTTCCACAAATCAAAACCCTGTAACCATTTTTTTTCAAAAGCCTGTAACAAATAATCAAAGTTCAAGCAAGTTTATCAAGCAACATCAAGTAGTTTCCTGTTCAAAGCTATTCAAGTTTCAGAAAGCAAATATAGATGCAGTTTTCAAATTTTCAAGTTTTCAATCCAGTTTCATACTCTCTGCCTTTTCAAAAACGGTGAGCAATCCCACTTTCATTTGCCTATACTCTTTGATATTGTATTGATGATGTTCTGGAATGATTGTTAATATGCTTGGATGTTGTTTAAGTGTGAATGGTATGTATATATGTTGATACTTTTGGTGTGAATGGCTGATATAAACTCTGTGTAGTTACAGAGCTTAAAATCTAATCAAATCCCACTATCTCATTTTCAAACCTATGATAAACTTAGTAATTTAAGTTAAATAAACTTGTTTAAACTTAAAAATCACAACCTGGAGATTTCTTGAAGCTTGACAGTATAACATAGGCTTTGAACATTAAATATTACTATAAGAGGATTTTTTTTTTGATAAATTCGAATACTTAAATTTGTTGATTTGATTATATAACTCGAATGAACATTCAAAAATAGGATTTTTAAATAATAGTGATGATTTTTAGTTAAGCATTTCCAGTGAAATTCACGTTTGAACAAAATCTGCATTTTTCTCCAATTCCTAACATTCGATTCAATTACAATTGCTAAAAATTGGTTCGAAGCAAGCTTGAACATCAGTGACTTCATGAAAATTATTAAAGAATTTTTCCATTTCATGAATTGGGAGTACGAGGTGTAATTAGGGTTTAAACCCAGTTTTTGGTCGAGGTCGTTTGTGGGGTTGCCGCGTCGTCCCCATAGCATCGTAGTCAATCGGTCATGGGGGAATCGAAAGCTTGGGTAGAGGCGATGTTGCAGGCGGAGTTTAGTGGCATATAGAGGACGTCATTGCCTAAACGAGACGATAGTTGGTCGGAGTGTTTTATCACTGGAAGCTCGATTTTGATTTCGAGGGGATTTGTGAGTGCTGGGTTGTCGATTTGGTAGAGATGGTCGACGGCGACTTATGGGTGGTAGCAGTGATGGTCGGAGGCGCCTCGACCATGTGTGCACGTGCACGTGACATAGTTCGTGCCTGTTAAATCTACAGGTTTGGGGAAGAAAGCTTGGCATCGGGGCAAACTCGAAGGGACCGTCGAGAAGATGATGGTTGGATCGAGTTTAGACTCGAGTGCGTTTTGAGTAGAAGCCGGGTTTAATTGTTAACTTAAACAAAATTTCAAAAAAATTTACTCACGCGGGTTGATTCGAAGGGGAACTCGAAGCACAAGGAGTCTGTTCTCGGGGACGACTCGAGTATATCTCGGGTCAGGCTTGAAAAGAGAGTAAAGATCAGGTTTTGACATATTTTGAAACATCGATTTAAAAACCTGTTTTTGGAGTAATGGTCCGGGATAAATAAAGTGTTTTAAAACTTAGATTTTTAAAAATGAAATGGTTTGAAATTTAACTCGACAAAATGTTTAAGAAGTAAATAAATATTAAAGTTTTACTTAAAAGTAAATTTCTTTACAAAAATTAAATAAGGATTTGAACCATTTAAATTTTGAAATTTTCTTTATAATTAATTAATGATAAATAAAAGAGGAATAATTAATTAAAGTAATTAATTAAAGATAATTAATTAAATGGTGAATTATATAATTAAAGGTTACTTATTTAATAATTTATGGTTGATGAATTTATTATTAAAGGTTAATTAATAAATGATTAAAGGTCAATTTATTTAAAATGGTTTATAATTAATAAATGATTAATTAACCAAGATTTGTAGATTATTCATAAGTAATTAATCTGGTATAAATTAATTTTAATCAGATATTAACTGATCTTACTTATGAATGTTTGAATTCTATGGTTTGATATCCTTGATATATGATGCTTTGTGATATATCCTGATTTATGCTGTGATCTGAAATTTTACTTATCTGTAATACATATCTGTGATCTGTGAATGAACGATAAGCGGGATAATTAATACCGCTTATCAAATTATATTTCTGTATTCTGATCTGTGATGATTGTATGATGTTGTACTATTGTGTGTGAAACCCCTGGACTACACCTTTACACACACAAATATGGATTTCACGTGGAAATCGGTTAAGTCACAGATAATTTAAATTTGATGTTTTTGAAATTGAAATTTTAATTTCAATTGATTTTGAAATTGGAAATTTGGGTTTAAAGTGAAAAGCTTTTGAAATAGAATTTAAAAGATAAAAGTTATTTTGAATAACTTAATCGAGTTTTGAAAATTTAAATAATTTGATTTAAATTTGAATTCAAGTTTGAAATTGAATCCTATGATTTGAAACTAGGGATTAAAGATGATATAAATGTGTTTGTATGAATTAAACCATTTTAAAAGTATAAGTTGGGAATTTGAATTTAAACCAAGGATTTCAACTCGTATGGATGAATCGGATTTTCTGAAATAAAACTGTTTGTTTTAAAAGGATAAAAGCTTTCAGATAAGAAATGAAATTCCAGTTTAATTAAAGGAATTTCAAGATTGAATTGAAAAAGGGTTTTCCAAGTTATGAATGAATTCTTTTTAAGCTATGAATTAAATCTGTTTATTTTTAACTCAGGAGTATAACACGTTAAGTAGCTCATTAGAGATAGGGTGAAGTATACCCTAGAATGAGTAATTCCTCAGATATCCGTTTAAACGTCTCAGTAAATTCTCTTACTATCCACTGATAGTGAGTATGAGTACAAGAAGAGGACGAGATAGGGGACTAGGGAATACGACTACAAATGGTCAATACCCTACAACAGTGGAAACAACTTTTTTATCAATCTCTTTTGATTCGTTTCCAAAATTCTTTTGATTTCTTCGTACCAGCTACAAGAAGAAGTTTCAGTATGATGATGGTTCTACGAGTCGTTGTAGAAAATTCTTACTTCGTATTTTCATCCTCTTATCAGCTTTTTGATTTAAACCTTAATGAATTTGAAATTGGAAATTTTAAATTTGAATTAAATTGATTAATAGAATATGAGGATAAAATTGAATTGAATCAATAAAACGATATCGTTTGAAATCAAATTTTGAAATTCTATTATAATTTCTTGGGTATATCGAAGTCCGAAGAGGGACAAATTGGTAAGTGTTTAGAGATATTCCGACTTGAATTTGGAATTCATATCTTAAGTTTGAGGAGTTATAGGAGATCGAATCTGTCTATCTCTGTGTTGTTTCGTGCTTGCGAATTTCGAGGATGAAATTCTTTTAAGGGGGGAAATTTGTAATGACCCCGAATTTTAATTTAATTTAATTTGATGATTAAATGAAATTTTGAATAAAAATCTGTAAAATTAAATGATAAAGTGATGCGAGTTTCCTCGATCACCAATAATTTGGTATAAATTATTTAAATTTAAAATATTGTATATATATTGATAATTGAATTTAAATCTTAAAATATTGGTTTAAAGATAAATATAAAAATATAGATATTTGATACAAGTTTAAAAAATAAATAACTTTAAAATTTGTAATTGATGGGTTGTGTTAGAAATGAAAGAAATAAATAATGTAGAGATAAAAATACACTTACAAAATAATAAGACAAAAGAAAGGAAAATAAATATATAAATAGGGAAAGAAAAGACAATAAATATTTAAGTTAGAATGGAACATAAAAATAAAATAGGTAAATTCTAACCCTATGTTAACTAACTATACATATTCATGTAGCAGACAAGATAAATGAACACATTTGAAATGCTGGAAAATACATTGAGTTGCAAGGCTGTAAGACATAGGAAGAATAAAATGAAACAAAGTATAAGGGGAAAACATATCTTCATGCTTGTACAGGGAGTATTAAATGGGTATGTACACTAGAAAAAAAAAATACAAACATAAGTACCATTTGAAATGAAATGAAGTATAAGTTGTAGACATAAGGGAACAAGGCATTAATGCAAATCTAGTCAAGTATTTAAGGCCATACCTCCAATACATATCAGCCCATACCCAGGTAAACTATCAGCCTAGCTAGAAACAGGGATTTATTTTTGTACAAATACAACTATCAAAGCTGCACTTGTTTCCTATATATCAATCTATCTTCTTCTCATTTTTCGTTCATTTATACAAATGCAAACCAGAAAATTTTCAATTTCAAAAGCATCTCCTCAAAATATTCTTTAACCTGTAAACACTTTCCACAAATCAAAACCCTGTAACCATTTTTTTCAAAAGCCTGTAACAAATAATCAAAGTTCAAGCAAGTTTATCAAGCAACATCAAGTAGTTTCCTGTTCAAAGCTATTCAAGTTTTAGAAAGCAAATATAGATGCAGTTTTCAAATTTTCAAGTTTTCAATCCAGTTTCATACTCTCTGCCTTTTCAAAAACGGTGAGCAATCCCACTTTCATTTGCATATACTCTTTGATATTGTATTGATGATGTTCTGGAATGATTGTTAATATGCCTGGATTTGTTTAAGTGTGAATGGTATGTATATATGTTGATACTTTTGGTGTGAATGGCTGATATAAACTCTGTGTAGTTACAGAGCTTAAAATCTAATCAAATCCCACTATCTCATTTTCAAATCTATGATAAACTTAGTAATTTAAGTTAAATAAACTTGTTTAAACTTAAAAATCACAACCTGGAGATTTCTTGAAGCTTGACAGTATAACATAGGCTTTGAACATTAAATTTTACTGTAAGAGGAATTTTTTTTTGATAAATTCAAATACTTAAATTTGTTGATTTGATTATATAACTCGAATGAACATACAAAAATAGGATTTTTAAAATAATAGTGATGACTTTTAGTTAAGCATTTCCAGTGAAATTCACGTTTGAACAAAATTTGCATTTTTCTCCAATTCCTAACATTCGATTCAATTACAATTGCTAAAAATTGGTTCGAAGCAAGCTTGAACATCGGTGACTTCATGAAAATTATTAAAGAATTTTTCCATTTCGTGAATTGGGAGTACGAGGTGTAATTAGGGTTTAAACCCAGTTTTTGGTCGAGGTCGTTTGTGGGGTTGCCGCGTCGTCCCCATTGCATCGTAGTCGATCGGTCATGGGGGAATCGAAAGCTTGGGTAGAGGCGATGTTGCAGGCGGAGTTTAGTGGCATATAGAGGACGGCATTGCCTAAACGGGACGATAGTTGGTCAGAGTGTTTTATCACTGGAAGCTCGATTTTGATTTCGAGGGGATTTGTGAGTGCTGGGTTGTCGATTTGGTAGAGATGGTCGACGACGACTTATGGGTGGTAGCAGTGATGGTCGGAGGCCCCTCGACCATGTGTGCACGTGCACGTGACATAGTTCGTGCCTGTTAAATCTACAGGTTTGGGGAAGAAAGCTTGGCATCGGGGCAAACTCGAAGGGACTGTCGAGGAAGATGATGGTTGGCTCGAGTTTAGACTCAAGTGCCTTTTGAGTAGCAGCCGGGTTTAATTGTTAACTTAAACAAAATTTCAAAAAAATTTACTCACGCGGGTTGATTCGAAGGGGAACTCGAAGCACAAGGAGTCTGTTCTCGGGGACGACTCGAGTATATCTCGGGTCAGGCTTGAAAAGAGAGTAAAGATCAGGTTTTGACAAATTTTGAAACATCAATTTAAAAACCTGTTTTTGGAGTAATGGTCCGGGATAAATAAAGTGTTTTAAAACTTAGATTTTTAAAAATGAAATGGTTTGAAATTTAACTCGACAAAATGTTTAAGAAGTAAATAAATATTAAAGTTTTACTTAAAAGTAAATTTCTTTACAAAAATTAAATAAGGATTTGAACCATTTAAATTTTGAAATTTTCTTTATAATTAATTAATGATAAATAAAAGAGGAATAATTAATTAAAGTAATTAATTAAAGATAATTAATTAAATGGTGAATTAAATAATTAAAGGTTACTTATTTAATAATTTATGGTTGATGAATTTATTATTAAAGGTTAATTAATAAATGATTAAAGGTCAATTTATTTAAAATGGTTTATAATTAATAAATGATTAATTCTCCAAGATTTGTAGATTATTCATAAGTAATTAATCTGGTATAAATTAATTTTAATCAGATATTAACTGATCTTACTTATGAATGTTTGAATTCTATGGTTTGATATCCTTGATATATGATGCTTTGTGATACATCCTGATTTATGCTGTGATCTGAAATTTTACTTATCTGTAATACATATCTGTGATCTGTGAATGAACGATAAGCGGGATAATTAATACCGCTTATCAAATTATATTTCTGTATTCTGATCTGTGATGATTGTATGATGTTGCACTATTGTGTGCGAAACCCCTGGACTACACCTTTACACACACAAATATGGATTTCACGTGGAAATCGGTTAAGTCACAGATAATTTAAATTTGATGTTTTTGAAATTGAAATTTTAATTTCAATTGATTTTGAAATTGGAAATTTGGGTTTAAAGTGATAAGCTTTTGAAATAGAATTTCAAAGATAAAAGTTATTTTGAATAACTTAATCGAGTTTTGAAAATTTAAATAATTTTATTTAAATTTGAATTCAAGTTTGAAATTGAATCCTATGATTTGAAACTAGGGATTAAAGATGATATAAATGTGTTTGTATGAATTAAACCATTTTAAAAGTATAAGTTGGGAATTTGAATTTAAACCAAGGATTTCAACTCGTATGGATGAATCAGATTTTCTGAAATAAAACTGTTTGTTTTAAAAGGATAAAAGCTTTCAGATAAGAAATGAAATTCCAGTTTAATTAAAGGAATTTCAAGATTGAATTGAAAAAGGGTTTTCCAAGTTATGAATGAATTCTTTTTAAGCTATGAATTAAATCTGTTTATTTTTAACAGATTTAAAATGATGTTTTGTTTAACCCATTCGAAATGAAACTGTTTTGAAAACTATATGTTAAATCTTTGATTTAAAGATTTGACGAATTAATTAAATTCGTAATGGAAATTGTTTTGGAAAATCTGTGAATGAATCTTAGTGAATGGGGTTAACTTTGTGAAATAAATCTTTTTGTTTAAAAGATTGGAAATGGTAATTTGTTTTAACCATTCGGATGAAAAGTTTGGGTTTAAATTGACTTAATTGAAATCCCAATATCCATATATTTAAATATTGCGCTCACTATTCGGGTTAGCCGGGAAAAGACCTTTGTTTCATATAACCCATTCCGAATAGTGATACGTCGTATATGGATAGCATTTGAAGACCGGGTATTTGCGAGAGCGATAGGATGACTTATCGATTGTCTCTGCACCGAGTAACGCCCGGTATAGAGATTCCATAAGTGATGGGAAATCCGATCGGGATTGTGAATACCCGGATTTGCAAGGGCTTCTTTGGAAGTGCCTTCGGTTCTGTTCGATCCCGGAACAGACTTGTATGGATTGTATGGCTGACATTACACTTTGAGATATAAAGCCGATTTCTTTCAAATACATTTCTGTTTGGTGGCGGAGAATTTATTCTCTTAGCTTAACACCCTTCTCTGAGACATACGAGCTTAGAGGTTATGTAGTTGAAATTTATCAGCGATATATCCCAATTTGGTAATGTGACATGCTGAGTGTTGCTGTGTGATGATCAGTGTTTGATCATTTCTGATATGATCATTTGTTTGATCATTTATCTTTGTGATCATAGGTTGATCATCTGTTGAACCAAAGCATGGCTTTGTGACAAAGCGTAGCTTTGTGGACGAGACTTCGTCGAGCCTCACAACCCGGTAATGGTCGAAACAGGAATTGTGCGGCAAGGTTTCAGGGGTAGCTCCCCTAGGGTATGACCATTCCTTCTGGAAAAGGGTAGTATCATGGTATGGAGCCCAGATACTTACTCATGTGGATACACTTTATTTATTATGTGTGATGTTGGTTTCAAGGCGCCTCGGTTAAAGGTCCCAAAGGACCGGGGGTGGCATATCTGAGGTTATGTATATTCCCTGGGAAAGGGGGTAGCCGGCCTTGTTTGGCAGAGAACAGTTGGTTCTCGGAGCGTCCCGCCAGAGGCGTTTCTTTCATGGAATAGGAAGTTCCTTAGCCTGACCATTTGTTGGAAATCCAAACAAAACAATACGAGCTTTGTACGGTTTTAGTTGTAGAACCTGCCATTTAATATGGTAGCTATAGTAGGCATACTATAATGGTACCTATGCTGGCTAAGATTTATATTCAACTTTCGAAATGTTTTCTACACTATGCACTAATAATAATATCAAAATGATTTGATTTTGCGTAGTAAGCATCTTTGACTATCATAAGGAGAAATCTCCTCCAATTCTACGTTTGCATTGTGTGTGTGGCGGGAGGTCTTATGGTAGTTTCATTTTCTAAAAGCATTGCGAATTGACTTTAAAATTCTTTTGCTATTTGTTTTTAAAGATAAACTGTTTTTGTTGCTCACACTAGTCCCATGACTGATCCGAAGTTTATTGTTTCTTTCCTAAACTCTGGATGCTCAAATTTTTTCTACACGAGCAGTCTAGAGTTGGGTTTTTCAGATAGTCAGGTTTAGTAGATTATCTGGAGCTAGTTCAGTCTTTGGATCGGACTGCACTTGCTTATCTTTGTGCATCGTTATTGGGAGTTCGAGCTATTTCTGTATTAGTGCTTTGGAGATGGAGATTATCCGCTACTGGTGTTATCATTTTCTTTTCCGCTGCTATTTATTATATCATATCTCTAATGTATATTGATATTCATTGTATCACTCTATTGTATCAGATATTGTATCAGATATTGTATATCAATGTATTATTCATTTCTTCCGCTGTGTTATTTACTTAACTGTGTTATAAGCTCCGGTGACTCGAATTTGAACGGTCGAATCTACGACATTCGAGTACGATGTAAAGTATGGATATCGATTTTCGAACGCGAAAATACGGGACGTTACACCAAATATCAAAACAACATAAATCAAAATCAATTCATATAAAATACCTCCCAAATCATATAAAATCAAACCAAACTTCACTACCATAATTCCCATACATCTAATTGTACAATATATATATCAATGCTTCACCAACCCCTCATAATCAACTTCCAAATGTCAGAATCACTACCACCAAGTGTATCCTCAAACAATATACATAACAGTTCAAATCCAAATCCACCAACTCAATGTATCTTCCAAACTTACAAAACAATGACACAAAACAAAAAAACATACCTATCAATCTGTTCAATCAGTTCCAAAACCTCCCGAACCAGCAGAAGATGGAAAGCGGCCACCATATTGTTGCATGTATTCAGCAATACGCTGATCCAGCAGCTATGTCATCTCGATGGTCTGGCGACGGTTCTGATCTTCCAGTTGCGCCACCCTAGCTCTCAACTCTTTGATCTATGCTAGATCGATATCAGCTCTGGTCGGTTGGCTAGCTCACCTCTATCTGCTAGCCTGCAATACTTATTTAATTTAGTCTATAATCTTACTATCAAAGTTACAACATAATGTGTTAATTGTTATATCTATAAACTTATGACTGAAACTAAAGCGGTGCACCAAAAATTAAAAGATTATTAAATTGTTATATCTTAATATATTATTCACTACCACTTGGTTGCCAAAGCCGTAGCGCCCGTTCCGTGACAGTGGATCCATGATTGCCTCAAAAATAATGTCCTTCTCATCCATCGTGAGCTGCTCTTGACCGGTTTCCTCCAAGAGTTTCTGACGTTGTTTCGTAAACCTTGGCTGCATGAACAAATAAAAATAAAGTTAAAATTAATATCATAATATCTTATTTGATTATAATTTAACAATTAAAACAATTACTAATAGTCCATAAACTAAAATATGCTTACATGGCTCTTGCTAGATTTATTGTCGTGCCATGTACATAAAACTGTCCCGTCCATATTTACATGCTCGACGGCATGCGTACAGGTAAACACATCCATATACGACACAGGATCCTGCGCCTCAGCTTCCTAAGATTGATTGTTATATATTGTTATTGTATATTCAAAATTATATAGCACAATAACTATTTACAATTCACATTTATTAAATTTACCAACTCCTAGCGATACTGCTGAAACGACTTCGACCCTCTTCGATGAGTGACATGATTTTTGTTCCTATTTGCAGAGTTTCTTTCTGACTCTACCTGTACATTTAAATTTAATACATTATTTATTGACCAAATATTTTTTGATATTTACGTATCAATCAAATAATTAATAAAAGTTTAGTACGCTTACCTTCGCCTCGTCACTATCCCAGTGTTTCAGCCACCCTTCCCATACACTCGTCCACATCCAATTTGGCTTCTTTCCTTTATGCTTCACTGTCAACATGGAATCCCTATAGTTCTTCCTCATCTTCTGCATCCAGTAATGTCGTACTAGCTGTAGGTCATCTGACTGTATGTCCATGGCGACCTGTGTTTTATGATAAATAAGCAACCAAAAATTAAATAATAAAAGGTGAACAATAAATAAGCGACAAAAACAAATTAAGAATGGAAAACAGAAGAATATACTTTTAAAGAGTGGGTTGAACTCCTTCTTCTAGATGACATGATATATACCTATCACAGACACATCATTTTAAAAGAGAATAATAACATGATAATGAAATATATTTTATAGTTAAATGACATAAATGATATAAAGTACATAAAGTGCAAAGTATACGTGATTCAGATTGGGTCTCATATTCCGACGATAAGCAGAATACATTGCATTTTTAACATAAATTGCTAAATAAATAACGGAAATGGAGATGCCATAAAAGATGTAAATAACGATAACAGATTCGGTTTCATAAATGACATAAATTACATAACTAGCAAAATAAATCTCATCAATTTCATAATACACCAAGAATTCAACATAGTTACATCAATTGCATAATTACATCAACTGCATAATCTCATCAATTACATCAATTGCATAATTACATAACTACCAAAATAATGCTCATCGTTTACATCAATCATCATCGCCTTCTGATTTAGATTCGGTCTCATATTCTACGTTATTTTCCTCCATACTCTCGAACGCTTCTACCAAAACATTTGATTCATCGTTCAGAGGTCCAAAATCCTTACGATCGTCTGTAATTATTATTTCGTTGCTTTGCTCAAGATTTGCCTGGTAAGCTTGTTCGTCAGGAATATTCTTCCCATCAAACGTAAATCTGGCTTTTGTTTTAAAAACTGCCGACCAATCTGCTTTATCTCTTTTTAGAGACGGATAAGGAGCGTAATAAACTTGCAATGCTTGTTTGGCTAGTACAAAAGGATCGTACTTGTGATAATGCGATGTGTGCTTTATTTCAATAAGATTATAATCCTTGTACACATTAATTCCAGAACCTGGAACATTGCTAAACCAATTGCATCTAAACAGAAACACCTCCTCTGTGGGTCGTGAGAAATATGCCAGTTGCAAAATCCCATCGGGAAATCTTAACCCTTCCACCCATTTTAACACAACTTTAACTTGATTATTATCTAACTCGTAACATGCTTTTGGTTTTTTACTGTCATTTGGATTCATATGAAGCTCAGGACGTTTCCATAATTCTTGTATCTCGCGTCTTGATTTCAAATCGTCCTTAGTCTTTCCCTTGACATTCAAAATTGTGTTAAAAACATTATCAAATACATTTTTCTCATTGTGCATCACATCAATATTATGACGAAGCAGAAGGTGTTTCCAATACGGAAAATCCCAAAATATACTCTATGTGCACCAATTATGAATAGTCGATTTGCCTTCAATTTCTGTTTGAACTCCAGTTTCATATATCTTTGGATAGTCCCTTACAAGTTCGTATATGTCTTTGCTTGACCATATCATTGGTGGTTGTCTGGTTTCTACTCTATTAGCTAAAACGTTTTTCTTGTCTCCTCTGAAGGGATGATTGACATAGAGAAAACATCGATGGCATAAATTTTTTTAGCAGCATCTAGTAAATCATAAAAAAAATTGCTTTAATATTTGGTTCTTCAACATTTTCATCATCGTCGTCAACTTTAACCGTAGGTAACATTGATCGTGCTGCATCCTCGACCATATTTTCTATACGGTTCGTCGTAACGATTTCATTACCAGCAATGTCTAATTCAGACTCTGTAAAAGTATTTGCTACAACTTCTCCATGACGATCCCAAATATAATACTCCGGCACGAAACCGTTTTTGCACAAATGGACTTTCACAATATCGGGTAACAAATACTTCAAATATCTACACCTACTACACGGACAACGAATTTCTTCATCGTTTTCATTATTATTTAAAGAAAATTCAACAAATACGTTTATACCATTATAAAAATCTTCTTTTATTCAGCCTCTCAACCCCGTTCTTTGATACATCCATCTCCTCCGATCAACAAAATAATCAATCATTTTTCCTATTTGAAAAAATATGTCACAAATTCAAAGGTAAATATTGGTCATATTACGAATTCACATTTTATTTTTCAATGTATCGACACAAAAACTTATACGCATCAATTTTACCCCATTTAAGAATACAATATAGAAGTGTTGATTTATGGTTATCTTTTTTTCCTGGTCAGTCATCCTACTTACCATTACAAACACAGTAAATACCTACATTTCGTACATTATTTCATTTTAAACGATTCAACAAAATTTCGACAACACTTCCCTTTTGTTTCCTGCATTGTACACAAATATGTGTACGCAGGAAACAAAAAAGAAAAGTGACGGTGAAATTTTGTGAATCGTTTGAATCGAAATAATGTGCAAAATGTAATTGTTTACTGTGTTTATAACTTGTCTAATATAGGGACAAATCCAACAAGCATTGTACCAGATGAATATAAATGGTCGTTTTGTGATAGAAACGACTATTTATTTAACGATCATTTACAACACCCGTCGGACGGGGCCAACAACTCTCTAATGGACGTAAAAAAAAGTATTGTATAAAAAAGAATATATATTTACTAATTTTATACATTTCAATTTTTTTTTAATTTACCACATTTGTTCTTCGTATTTCATCGAATAAGGCTGCTTTAGTATTGTTGTCATTTTCCAATACAGTCAAATTTCTTTTAGACTCGTGCATTCATTATTGTTGCACAAGTTAAGCTGTTATATGACTCATGCCTTATTCCAATTAACACAATACAATGGTAGAAACAATGCATATACAATGGTTTACATATATACACACAATCACAAATTATACATACTATTTACAATTTCACGATAACATATGAAATAAGTATACCATGGGATGCTATAAACCATTATTACGCTAGTTGAAACAATTACAATCACAAATTAGCCCTAATTTATCAATTTATGCAAATCTAGATTTAGGGTAAAAATTAGATTTTTGGCAAAAATAAGAGATTATACCTGATTTAGATAGCAATAGACGTTGATTACGCAGCCAAGGAGGATCCGAAAGCTCGAAATTGCTGATTGGAAGCTTGGAGGGGAGATTTGGGGATTAATGGAGGAAGAAAATCGAGCAGGAAATGAGGAAGAAAGGCTTCGGCCTGAAATAATATTCGCGAATTTCCGACGGCCGCCGACAGCCCGTCGGAAACCGTCGGAAAAGAGTCGTTGGAAGCCGTCGCTAGGCTCTTTCGGAATAATAGCCTTTTCTAGTAGTGTAATATATTAGAGATGTCTCATACAAATTTCAAATAAACAAGTAAAACTAACTAATTGACGCATTCAAATAAATTAGTAAAGTAATCCATCCATTAATGCACCACATGGACAGTATTACATGAAAGACTTTTTTCAAGTAAATCATATGAGAGGATTTGATTAAATGAAAGGCATGCCTAGATTTGGCCATTTCAGTTTTAGCATTTCAAAGAACTCTTCAATAATAGTTTATAGGATGAATGTAATGACATACATATAATATTTCAATGGTAAAGAAGTAATATTTACTCCCCATTATCCATGTATTAAAAGAAACACTATTTCCCGGAGTCTTTAGAGAAATATGTTTACTAGAATTTTTTTGCTAAACTTTTAATATTCTTTTGTGTTGTACTAGCCATTTTAAAAAACATGGGAATAAGCTGGTGTTATCAACAGGTAAATATAAAATCTAGTAAATATTGAACTGTATGTAATCATAGTAGAACCAAAGGTTACCTAAATAGCAAAACAGTTGGCATTTTTCCTAAATAAGAAGAAGAGCAGCAACACAGAACTAAAGCACCAATTATGAAAAGCCTAAACATAGAAAGAGAACAAAAACAAGACAAATGAGCATGAAAAAAAATGCACATGGTGTTATCAACATTGAATAAGATCTAAGAATATTTGAACACACAACCCATAAATTCCTCATTTAGTGTAAAAACAATTCAATCCTTTAAAAGAACATAGAACACAACAGCTGAACTCCTAGGATATAATCTCTGAACAAATTCTTCATTGTCAACTCAACCAATAACCTAAAACAAGACTTGAAGCTAAAAAAATTATTCCAGCTTCCAGTTAAAAGAGAATAGCAGATACCATGGTGGCTACAAGTATAGCAGAAATACTGATCTCATTAACCATTCCAGAACTAGCAACATTGCTTGATGGAGTTGAAGATGATCATGAAGGTGTCACTGTAGTTGCTGATGTTGCAGGTACACGTAGTTAAAAATATAATTGTCAGCTAATTTCATATCTGAACATTAACATAATTTGAAACATTGATAAGCATAAATTAATCTATATTTTTCCATATATAACTATTTACGTGTGAACTAACCTTTGGTGCTGTTGGTAAAAATGCCATAGTCTGGTGAACTCGACGATAATTTAAGCAGCTCTGCTTGCAAATTGGAATCATTAGCAGTGACCAATTTGTCAATACAGAATAAATTAGAAAACATTTCGACCTGGAGTTGAATTATAGTAATTCTTATTTGCTATTTTAGCTTCACCGTGTTAATTTGAAATTAATATTTGATTTTAAAGTACTAGTTTGTGCTCTGGATCAAAAGAATTGACAGTTTAAGTTAACTTGTGCAGTTTAGCAATTTTTGAATTTTAAAACTTGAGGAAAAATGCACATCCTCAATTTGAGGATTCATGATTTCATTTAATTTGTCACATTTATTTATATCAACTGCATGTAAAGTAAATTCAAATTCATAATTTTATTTAGTGTAGTGCTAAGGGCACTAGGCTAAATGCTAGGAGCTACCGCGTCCATGATGATAAACTTAAATAGAAAAAACAAGACAAATGTCCATGATGATAAACTTAAATGATAATAAACTTAAATTGAGGATGGACATGAAGTTAATTACCTCATGTCCACTCTCAATTTAACATCATGTGGCTATGTTAAATTATTATTTTTGTCTACTTGGGAAGTTTACCTCATGTCCATCCTCAATTCACAATCCAATCAAAATTAAAATAAGACAACTTTCCAAGTAGACGATAAACATAATTTAAAATCAAATTTATTCATTCACTTGCATTTCATTCACCTCTTCTCCATACATGTCTAGAATCCCTATAGAGAAAGATTAATATAGAAGATCGCTCAATAATTGTGATTGCACATGGATTGAGCTGTCTACCTGAGAGCAATCTTATTACAGATACATTGCCAAGCTTGGTGTTTTGAGAAGGGACCAAATTACTCAAATAAAGTAAACTTCTAGTTAATGGTGGTAAATGACAGTCTCTTATTGAGTATTCATGAGCTCTACAGGATTAAATATTCAAGCAAAAATAGTTCTGTGCATTTACTTATTTTCTAAAGGTTGAGGATGAAATATTGTTTAGTGGTAATGGCAGAGAGATCGAGCTGTCAATTTTATATATATTTAATACCGGTATGCATGCACATCCGATGGACGTGTGCATAGAAATTTTTGACCATAGTTGGAAATAAGTTTAAAAATGGATTATTGTTGCATACCTTATGTTTAATTCTTCGAATTTAATTCAATTCAATGTAGATACATAAATTGTTTGTGATAGCATGTTGCTCAAATGCAATGTATAAATATATAAATAATTTGTAAACATGGTTAATTTTATAAATATGTTTAATTTTATAAATGTATAATTTACAAAACTTGCTTTGCTTTTTGTAAAAATAAGTCAATTTTTGTAAAATTAGTTAATTTTTATATAGAAGTTTTATGAAATAGATTAATTTTCATAGATTTAGTTAATTTTTATAAAAATAGTTAACTTAGTTAAAATATTGTTAAAATTAATTAATTATTATAAATTTATTTTATTTTTATAAAATTTTGATAGTATATAGAAATTTATTTAATTTTTATAAAACTTTAACTTAGTTAATTTTTTATAAAACGTAGTTACTTTTTATAAATTACTTATGTTTTATAAAACTTAGTTAACTTTTAGAAAATTATTTAATTATTAAACTTGGTTAACTTAGTTAAATTGTTATAAAACTTAATTGTTACTTATAAATTATGTTTTTTCTGTATAACTTAGTTAACTTGTTATATTTTATATTTTTATGTACTTAGTTAATTTTTGTAAATGAAACTTGTTAACTTTTATAAAACTCGGTTAACTAGTTAAATTTTTATAATATTTATTTAATTTTTATAAACTTATTTAATATTTATAAATATTAGTTAACTTAGTATTATTATAAATCTTAGTTAATGATAGTAATAATAATTATTATTGTTATTATTATAAAAAGATTTAGTTATTTTTTTTTATACTTAGTTAATTTTTATAAACTAAACTTGTTAATTTTTATAAAACTTAGTTAACTTAGTTAAATTTTATAATGCTTGATTAATTTTTATAAACTTATTTAATATTTATAAATCTTAGTTGTTTATTATTATTATTCTTGTTGTTGTTGTTGTTGTAGAAGATTCTGTTAATTTATATTTTTATATACTTCGTCGAGTTTGTTAAATCTTTATAAAACTAAATTAATATTAGAAACTTGGTTTTATAATAAAACTTAGTTAACTTAGTTAAAAATTTATAAAATTTAGTCAATTTTTATAAACTTGTTTAATTTTTATAAACTTGTTTAATTTTTATAAAACAAAGTTAACTCGTTAACATAAAACTTATGCCCATGCAACCTACACAAAAAGAAAATAATGCTAACAAGCATCAGTAGTGCTATTAAACCTGGTCAAGGAATCCTTGATTAGAAGGAACAAATTCACATACTTCCTTGAAAGATTCAAGTGCCTCTGCAATAACAAACACCAAAAAAAAATACAAACAGACAAAGAAATAAGGACTGCAAATGACTGTAAGAAATAAGCATTCAACTAACAAGGAAAGGACACTATTTCTAACCTTGAAGAGACTTCTTCTCTATTCTCATCAGGGAAGCAATGATGAAACAAGGACTGCAAGAAATACCAATTCATTTTACTTGCAAATTCTACACAACCCACATGATGAAAAATTGATAAGTGAATACAAGCAAAGTATTGAGTAGTTGTAGACAATGTCACATACTGAAGCAGTATAATATTTAAAAATAAAAAGTGAAATGGCTTACTCAAGGAGATTAACCCACAAAGTTTTATGTGCCCATTATTTGTTGGGAGTTAAAACCCTTTAGGACCGAATAGACGCACCCTTCGAGAGTATGTTAACTTCAATTCATCTGGTTATAAGATAGATGAGTTGGTTTTCCAAATTCCAATCATGTGGGTGAATTAAGTTAACACGTTGTGAGGTGTTAACAAAATTGCACTCCTAGAAAAGTGACGGCATTGAAAGAGCTCGTTCTAGGTTATAGTAACGCTAGCCTGATACCGTGCTTTAAAAAGACTGGTGCTTGAAATCAAAATTCAAGTACATGTGATATTACATACTGCTAGTTTTATTAAGCCAACATGATTACATAATGAAACAGTTAACTAATAATACACGCTGATTGTAAAATGATACAGAACTCAAATCTACAAATTGAAACAGGGTAATTAGGCAATTAGAAACATACAAACTAAAACAAGGTTTAAGTTATATGGATTGTAGCAGCTAGCTCTTGCCATCCACCACACATCATATATTGAATTTCACTTGAACAACACCCTTATCACTGATGCTTCTTTATTTGAAAATACAAAAGGAGAAATACACGATGATGTAATCTAACATCTGCCGCAGTCTTGTCAGATTAAATAGGCTAAAAAATATTGCTACTTCAATTTATTGTTAGAACGATTGAATGACTGCAATTTAGAAAGTAGTAAATTCTTAACTAATTTGCATGGAAATAATTTGCATGTTCATACTAACAAAACATGGTATATATCAAAAGAGAACTAAAACAAAGAAAGATCATAAAACGCTTTCAATAAATGTAAACAGTGAGAGTGGTCCTATTACCTGACAGAGTAAATAAATATATGATCACACACTATTAAAAAAAGCAATTGTTGCATGTACCTCCAGTATTAATCCTTATTATAGCACTAGAAGTCTTTTGAATTGATTTAATTAAAGCTCCTTGTTTTTCAATCAAATGAGTTGATGAGTCGATGGCACCGATAATTAAATGGTCGTAAGAGTGGAAGATCCTATGTTATTTGTTTCAAAGTCGGAAACACATTTGAGTACTCTTATCACCGCATCCATGGCAAGAGAGATTTTTGCTTCTGGTTCCTCTTTACCAAAACTGAGAACCTAAAGGAACAATATGTAACGACCCGATATTTTCAACCATTCGTATCCGCACATGTCGGACTTAAATTGCTCAAAATACCGCGTTGTAAATAAAATTTGGCAAAATCTCAGAATATACAGTAAATAAATATAATCACAGATCACAGACACAGAGTAAAATAATGCAGCGGAAGTAAAAGAAATAGTAGTTCATGAAGCTACTATATAAATATATCAGAGTTACATAAGATATAACAAAAGAAATAGAGGACAACAGAAGTCTCAATAAAATAACCAAGTACAAGCTGAGTAGGACAACGGAACTGAAATAGATAGGACAAGACAAGCAGATAATCTCCAGTGATTCAAATCTCCAAGAGAGTGGAAACCCAAATCTGTGAATAACTCAGGCTGACCCGAGCGTAAAATAAAACATAAACACTCGAGTCAGGACATACATACTTATACAATGTAAACCAACTCAAGTGAACTGTAATAAGGGTACAAGTAACTTAAAGAATGCTTGGGATCGCCCATTCTTTAAGGATCCGTTAAACTATCTACTATGTAGTAATATTCGCTATTATAATAATGTCTAATCAGTAAAGTATAATCATATATAAAATAGCGTTAAGGGGATGGAGAACCTTAACGCGGTCGGATCTTTAAAACCAAAATCGTAGTGGGCTCGATATGGTAGGTGACACGGCACACAAGGCAATGCCAGGGTAGATATACCAATTACGCACACGGACTGATGGATACGCATAGCAGCCACTACCGTTCCACCTCGAACAACACTCCCAAATCAAGGGTGGCCACCAAAAATCACAAAGTAATAGAATGGTATCGAAGAAATGTGTCCGAGAAGAGGTGCTACCTCACTGGTCCGAGATCGCTCCTGTTTTAGCCACCTTATGCCAACTCACGGGAGTTGGGTCCACGTATATACCTTAGGATCGTCGCCACCATCCTACTTCATTCTGGAAACTCCACCGCGTACACAGTTGTCAAAGTGGTTTTCGGTATCGACAGAGAGTATGCCCTTACCCCATCCCGGTCTCTTTAACAACCAAACGTTATTATGACCCGTGGTTATAAATTTAAAACAATTTATATCAAAAATACTTCAAATTAAACCATTTAAAACAAAGTCATTATTCTTTTAAATCAAATATTAAATTCCCAAAAATTTAGCCTTTTCTGAGTTCATTTATTCACTTAAAAACAATAAAACGTTAAAATTTCAGCTTTCACAGCATTTAAAAAGTGATGCGGTAAGTTATATTTGAAAACAATTTAATTCAGCATAGACAGCTTTTATAAACTGCTGTAACAGTTCAGTTTTAAACAAAATCATATTTCAGCCTACTGCAGCTCTTAACAAGTGCTACATTAGCCCCTTTATTCGTTTCAGGTCAAATTTTAGTTCCTGCTACAACAGCACTTACCAAGTGCTATCATAGCCTTAGTTCATTTTAGTCTTTTGGTTCATTTATATAACCACAGCACTTAACAAGTGCTGCAGATTCTACTTAGTTCAGAATTGGTTCATTTCCAGAAATGGTAGCATTTCTGAAGTGCTATAAATCAAATTTCCAGGTTTTAAGTGCAATTCCAGCCATAAATAAACTTCCATTTAAATCATTTAAACTTATAAAAATCATAAATTTTCACATTAAAATGTTCATTTAAATCCTTTAACTTATGATTTTTCTAAAGAGAAATTTTACAAATAAAAACCAAAAAAATTTACAAAGTTCACTTATTAAATTCAAGTGTGTAAATTCCCATTTTCATTTAAACAATTCATTTCAACACTTAAACTTAAATCTCCATTTTTCACCATTTTAAAACTTAATTTTCATTTTAATTTAATTAACTTAAGTTTCCATCTTTTCTTTTTAGTCAAATTTTCAAATTTAAGTTACACTTTAAAGTCAATATTTTTTTCATTTATCTATATTTATCACATAGAAAAATCATTTCTACTCTAAATAAATCATTTTAAAAATTAAATTTAAATCAATTTAATATTATTACAAATATTTAAAAATATTTAAAGGTATCCAGAAAAATACAGAAAATAACCACGTGTCTGTATAATATTTTCTAGCCTAAGTCAAGTGATACGGATAATATATCATTTCGATCCGTAGTTTACAAAGAAAAATCCGAGTTTTATCATTTCAAACCCGCAATCCCAAGTAAATAAAATTAAATCGAAAATCGCTCAGGCCTATCATTTCAGCCCTTAACGATCTTCCCTTATTCTAAAGTCCGTTCGGGTATTTATCATTTCAACCCATACAGATTCTATTCTACAGGGAACTTGTAGTGTGATTTAACAGAATAGAATAACAGTAAAATAAGAACAAAATATAACAAATGATATGTTATGCAATTTAAACCGGTTTACAATATATATAAATAATCACAGGTAATTATTACATCATTTTTATTTATTTATTTATTTATTTATTTTCTACACATCCAGTTGTGGTCGTTTCACAATCATATAAGTATGAATATTCGTGTGAGATTTACTCACCTCTACGGAGCTGGAGATTCAATTCAAAAGGAAATACGCTATCTATCGAAAAGCACACGGAAAGCACGATCAGTTGTTAGAGAATGCGCCAACTAGATTCAAATCTAAAGTCAAAAAGAATCTGTGCAGTTAAAGCGCTCGGCGGATTCAAAGCGGTGGAGGTGCAAAAAGTCATAGCGGGGATACATCGAGGATATAGCGGATGGCTTTAAAATAGCATATAAAACGCGTACTTAATGTTTTTATGAATATATAATTGGTAATTAAATGAAAAATTATCATTCAATTGAATTGTAACTAATACATAAATAATTTTTAAAAAAAAACATGTGCGAATATACTTTAAATAAATGAAAACTGTTATATAACATAATTGAATTTAGTAGAATATTAGAGTATTTTCATTTTTGAAAATATAATAAAAATTAAATCAAATAAATTAGTTTCATAATTTTTATAATGTATAAATTGAATTTTTCAATTCATTTTATTAAAGAAGATATAGCGGGAATAGCGGAATATAGCGGAAATAACGGGATATAGCGGAAATAGCGGGGATTAAAGCGGAAAGGCTATATTGTGGGACTATATGGAAAAATCATAGCGGCAGAAACCCGCTATGAGATATAGCGGGGTTATAGCGGGGCATTAACTGCACAGAAAAGAATAAATAAAACAAATCTAAGAATGCAAACGAATAACTATTTTTTTCAAATAGACTATAACTTCAAAACAAAGGTGACAAAACAAATTTTGTTCATTTCTTTTTTTCTAAAACAAAGGCCAGAGGGAATAGATTATAACTTCAAAACAAAGGCTCTGTGGAAAAACTATAACTTCAAAATACAAGGTGACAAAAGCACTTTTATTTTTTCTCAAAACAAGGCTCGGTAGAAATAATACAAGGTGACAAAAGTCGTTTCTTTTTATTTCAAAACAGAGGCTCGGCATGGTTATGGTCAGGCGTGGGGTTCATGGTGGCGTGGGGTTCATGGTGGCGTGGGGTTTGCTTGATGGTGGAGGAAAGTGGAACGGCAAGGGGACGTGGTTGTAGGGGTTCGGTTTGGAGGAGTTAGAGCCGTGGGTTTTGTGGTGGTGACTGGGGTTGGAGCATGGGTTGGAGCAACAACATGATAAAGCAAAAAATGAGGCAGGGGAAACAACAAAACAAAACAACAAAATGAAAAAGAAAGCATGTTGTCTTACCTTTGAGATGCTCACAAAAATTTTGATAGAAGCTAAAGTGAAATATTGTAGTCTGGGAATTTGGACGTGGTATATATTAACAGCTATTCACTGATTTATGGAGAGAAGGCAATTTAATGTTTTGAACGGTAGAGGCCATCAAAGGAAATTAAGGCATTAAATTATATTAATAGATGGAAACGTATGGAAGGCAAAAAGGATGGAATAATCTTTCACGTGCAAGATTTAAGGCAAGATTTTGGGCAAGATTTTGAATTCTCAAAAGAGAATATACGGCTGAAACTTTGCCTTGTTAATGCAAAAAAAATCAAATAGGCAAAGAAAAGGCAAGAGCAACAAATGAACATATGCCCAAAGTAATGTACAAATTTATTTGTTTCTCTTATTAAATAAATTTAAAAATGATAACGTTTCAATTAGGAAAATAACCCATCACTTTAAACCAAAATTTAATAGCTATTATACCATAATTAATAAAATTTAATTTAGCTTCATCCAATTGATTGTTTAATATAAAGTTAAGAAACGGATGTAAATATACGTAAAGAAATGTAAAGTTAAATTTTCCGTTTCACACTAATTATTACTAACTTTTAAAGGTATACAACAAATCTGACCAAAACAAAAGTGAAACAATTGTTACACAATTATATACAGTTCAAGATGAAAATTTGGCAGTTTAGAATTATAAAATTAAAAATTATAAAATTTCTATTAAAGTTACACTTTTAATTCAAATCAACATTACAGAACGTTTAATTTAAATAAATAAAATTTTGGGTAATTGATTAATAATCATTACAAGAAAATTTACAAAATTATATTTTTATGAATTCAAACGCCACAGTTTTTAAATAAATGAATAAAATGCCTGTTAAAATTTTTGGGCTGTTATAATGAACCTTGAAATTTATTACTTATTAAGATATGTTTTGTTTACACTGGGTTTTTATTCATTCATTTATCATTTACCCAAAATCTATTACAAAAGTGTATATAAGTAACGGTATAAATTATTTTATTTTGAAAAGGTATAAAAATCTATTTTAAAGAACAAAAGTGAAATAAAGGTTGTTGTGAATTTATTCAATTAAACTAACTGATTTGAAAACTAGAAAAAGATTTAGATTCCGATGAACGCAAATTTATAACCAAAATATGCATTTTAGAGTTTAATTATGTATATGGAGAGAGAAACCTTCCATTCTTTCTCTAATCAAATTGATTGATTAATTAAATGTCATTAACAAGCTATTCATTCATGGCATGGAATGTAACTATGTCCAAATGTATTCTACAGTAAATTATGTAAGTGCAATATACTAGATTGTGTACAAAGATGATGTTTCCTTCATATATATCTTTATTGGTCATAGTATTATTATTAAAAACATATACGTATTCGTATATATATATATATACTAGACTTATACATATAAATGTGTTAAAATTAAGTTTCACAAATTTATGAGCCTAAAATTAAAGACAACAATTTTGAACCTAATCTCCAGATTAAAAGGGTTTAAGATTAAAAAGTTATAACTTTGCATACAAGTCCATCTTATAAATCTTAAGTCAAATTAACGCACACAAATATGTATATACAAATCACTGTAAATAATGTCTTAAACTTAATACAACATTTTTATGTTAAAATTTATAACTTAGTAAATTCTTTAATATTAAGCAACAAATTAAGGTCTAACGTTAATTTAAAAGGAAATAAAAGGAATCGTGATATTTTGCAATAAATTCAAGTTATTTTTATAAAGAAGCCCCAATTTTTTAACAAAACTTATTAACTTAAAAATTTAATTATTGAAAATTTTACGGTTCGTTACACTCTCCCCCACTCAAAAATTTTCGTCCTCGAAAAGGAAGAAGGTAGGAGAATAGAAACACCCTGAAAGAAAACTAAATTGAAACTCAAAATAGAATCATTGATTTAAACCATTATAAATTCAATTTAAATTAATTAATATTCAATAATCGATTTAATCCATTTGATTTTTACTGAAGTTAAATCAATCTTAACTATTTCCAAATTGATTATCTTATTATCCAATTATTTTGAAATTAACAATTTCTAAAATCATAAATTTGTATAATCATTTATAAAAATCATCTTTTATTCAACAAATTTAATTCTTCTTTATTCCAGATTATTATTAAATATATTATACTTAATATATCTATCGCACATATTAAGTAGATTACATTTATTATAACTGTTTTAATTTATTTTTAATTCCCTTAACATCATTTATATTGTAAATTATTCAATTAACCTTTTAGTCTATTTATCTCTGTTAATCCTTTTATAACTAAAATTTAAGTGTATAATATTTATTATAACCACTTAAATTTTATTTATAAAAATCTTTTTATATTGTATATTATCCAATTACATTGTTAACTTCTAAAATTAAGGTAAGTTATATTGGAATGCAATTGAGAATTACACAAACAAAACTTTCTAAAATTAATATACAATATACACATTCTAATTCAATCATTTCAAGCTTGAATATTTATTCAAAATTTTGATTTTCTTTTTATACTTGAATTTATTATTTAAGATAGAATTTAAGAATAAAATTTCCGATTCTTTTCAAACCATTTAGAGATAAATAAATGTATGCACAAAATTTGTCAAATCAAATTTTAAATCATATATCTATATATATTATAAATCAAATCATCTTTTAGAAATTCAAATCAATTAGATTTCCCAAAACAAAGCTGTAGCAAGACTACAGAATGGTTTCTTCACTTCGAAACTCGAAAATGAAAGTCGATGATGTCGCGGTCATCACCGAAATTATTTTCCAGCGACAAAGAGAAGAGAACTAAAATTTTAAAACTTTAAAAATTCTTTGGAAACAAATTTCTATTCAAAAATACTTTATATAATATATCCCTTTTTAAAACTTTAAACCAAAGTTCGAAATAATCGGAATTTAAATTCTCAAATTCTTGTTTTAAATTCATTTGAGTTCCCAAATCCAATTTATAAACAACTATTTATAAATTCATTTATAGAATGATAAATCAAATATTATCATTTCAAATAATCAATTTAAATCAATTTATTAAGTTCCATAATATTTACTTATATCAATATTTATTTCATTAACCCAATTTTAAAACAATATTGTGTCAGTTTGTTCTGTCAAAGTGTTTTAGAAATCTTATCGATAGCGTTGATTAGATGAATCGATCGGAAGCCCAAATCCACATCAACAACTCAAACAACACAATATATAAAACAAAACATAGATTTACAAGTATAATTCAAAATGTTTTGAGATATTTTGGAAACAAAACAAGATGATTAATTATCAAAATATGAAGATGGATAAGCTTAGATAAATCGCGGGCAACCTTAACCGGGTCAACCGTGACTTAATGGATAAGATCAAATGTGGATGTTTCTGGGGTAAATCTACATCCGATCTCAAGAGATAGAGTTTGGAATAACAAAAGATATTAGCATCTAAACCAAGGATAGATATAAATCTCTAGTGAATCGATGCAAATTTGTAAAGGAGTTTCCCCATTTACTACAAAATTAGAATATTGGCGAGACAGCCAATTCACTATAAAGATCATTCGAAGTGGAGTTATGTGATACTCCAAAATCAAAAGAAGATGAATAGTGAGAGACAAGAATGAATTTTGGAACCGCAGGGAACGTTCCAAAAATTCAAAGGAAATTCGAATCAAGAGGAAAAGATTCAAACTCGAACGAAAGTGATTCTGTAAATAAATCTACTCCATATGCTGAGTTTTGCCTCAAAGCCAAAGCTCTGATACCAACTGTAACGGACCGCGTCAGTGGGGTAACGCCCACCGTAGCATACAGCAGTACCTGTGTTCTGCCTTTACAGCCAGCCTCTCGACTGCACCAACCCCGCAGGGACATGTAGGAGTAAGAGTCATCCTCTCGCTACCAAACCAAATGCAAGAACCCCCTATCATGCTGCACCCGCCAAGTGCATAGGCAGACACACATGTCGGACTTAAATTGCTCAAAATACCGCGTTGTAAATAAAATTTGGCAAAATCTCAGAATATACAGTAAATAAATATAATCACAGATCATAGACACAGAGTAAAATAATGCGGCGGAAGTAAAAAAAATAGTAGTTCATGAAGCTACTATATAAATATATCAGAGTTACATAAGATATAACAAAAGAAATAGAGGACAACAGAAGTCTCAATAAAATAACCAAGTACAAGCTGAGTAGAACAACGGAACTGAAGTAGATAGGACAAGACAAGCAGATAATCTCCAGCGATTCAAATCTCCAAGAGAGTGGAATTCCAAATCTGTGAATAACTCAGGCTGACCCGAGCGTAAAATAAAACATAAACACTCGAGTCAGGACATACATACTTATACAATGTAAACCAACTCAAGTGAACTGTAATAAGGGTACAAGTAACTTAAAGAATGCTTGGGATCGCCCATTCTTTAAGGATCCGTTAAACTATCTACTATGTAGTAATATTCGCTATTATAATAATGTCTAATCAGTAAAGTATAATCATATATAAAATAGCGTTAAGGGGATGGAGAACCTTAACGCGGTCGGATCTTTAAAACCAAAATCGTAGTGGGCTCGATATGGTAGGTGACACGGCACACAAGGCAATGCCAGGATAGATATACCAATTACGCACACGGACTGATGGATACGCATAGCAGCCACTACCGTTCCACCTAAACAACACTCCCAAATTAAGGGTGGCCACCAAAAATCACAAAGTAATAGAATGGTATCGAAGAAATGTGTCCGAGAAGAGGTGCTACCTCACTGGTCCGAGATCGCTCCTGTTTTAGCCACCTTATGCCAACTCATGGGAGTTGGGTCCACGTATATACCTTAGGATCGTCGCCACCATCCTACTTCATTCTGGAAACTCCACCGCGTACACAGTTGTCAAAGTGGTTTTCGGTATCGACAGAGAGTATGTCCATATCTGATCCTGGTCTCTTTAACAACCAAACGTTATTATGACCCGTGGTTATAAATTTAAAACAATTTATATCAAAAATAATTCAAATTAAACCATTTAAAACAAAGTCATTATTCTTTTAAATCAAATATTAAATTCCCAAAAATTTAGCCTTTTCTGAGTTCATTTATTCACTTAAAAACAATAAAACGTTAAAATTTCAGCTTTCGCAGCATTTAAAAAGTGTTGCGGTAAGTTATATTTGAAAACAATTTAATTCAGCAAAGACAGCTTTTATAAACTGCTGTAACAGTTCAGTTTTATACAAAATCATATTTTAGCCTACTGCAGCTCTTAACAAGTGCTACATTAGCCCCTTTATTAGTTTTAGGTCAAATTTTAGTTCCTGCTACAACAGCACTTACCAAGTGCTATCATAGCCTTAGTTCATTTTAGTCTTTTGGTTCATTTATATAACCACAGCACTTAACAAGTGCTGCAGATTCTACTTAGTTAAGAATTGGTTCATTTCCAGAAATGGTAGCATTTCTGAAGTGCTTTAAATCAAATTTCCAGGTTTTAAGTGCGATTCCAGCCATAAATAAACTTCCATTTAAATCATTTAAACTTATAAAAATCATAAATTTTCACATTAAAATGTTCATTTAAATCCTTTAACTTATGATTTTTCTAAAGAGAAATTTTACAAATAAAAACCAAAAAAATTTACAAAGTTCACTTATTAAATTCAAGTGTGTAAATTCCCATTTTCATTTAAACAATTCATTTCAACACTTAAACTTAAATCTGCATTTTTCACCATTTTAAAACTTAATTTTCATTTTAATTTAATTAACTTAAGTTTCCATCTTCTCTTTTTAGTCAAATTTTCAAATTTAAGTTACACTTTAAAGTCAATATTTTTTTCATTTATCTATATTTATCACATAGAAAAATCATTTCTACTCTAAATATATCATTTTAAAAATTCAATTTAAATCAATTTAATATTATTACAAATATTTAAAAATATTTAAAGGTATCCAGAAAAATACAGAAAATAACCTCGGGTTTGTATAATATTTTCTAGCCTAAGTCAAGTGATACGGATAATATATCATTTCAATCCGTAGTTTACAAAGAAAAATCCGGGTTTTATCATTTCAAACCCGCAATCCCAAGTAAATAAAATTAAATCGAAAATCGCTCAGGCCTATCATTTCAGCCCATAACGATCTTCCCTTATTCTAAAGTCCGTTCGGGTATTTATCATTTCAACCCATAGTGATTATATTCTACAGGGAACTTGCAGTGTGATTTAACAGAATAGAATAATAGTAAAATAAGAACAAAATATAACAAATGATATGTTATGCAATTTTAACCGGTTTACAATATATATAAATAATCACAGGTAATTATAACATCATTTTTATTTATTTATTTATTTATTTTCTACACATCCAGTTGCGGTCGTTTCACAATCATATAAGTATGAATATTCGTGTGAGATTTACTCACCTCTACGGAGCTTGTGACGCCCCACCTCTATACCCGCGCTAGCCAAGAACACTACGGTGTAATGTTGTCAACTAGCACGGAGAATAAGGCTGTTGAGGAGCGACCATCCATGTAATTGCTTTGTGCGAGCACCGATATGTCAGATAGTAAAACATGCGTTTCATTTTTAGAGGAAATCCGACGTACCGATACAAACTCAAAGCTACTACACAATGGCTATAATAGTTTAGGACAATAAATATAAAAATAACACAGATAACATAAATGCGGAATACAGATGGAACAAAAAGTCTCATATATATAATAACTGATGTAAGTTACAATACATTTGACACAATACATATGATACAACTATAACTGTCGACTCTGGAAGTTATATATACAAATACATTATCAACTAATGTACATGAATACATGTCATCCTAATCAATACACTGATTACTACAAAAAGACAAAGACAACTTCAGAAGATGTGAAAAGTCTTCATAGCTCTAGCAGCAACCCAAAGCTAAAAATCTACAACCTGTAAATACTCGGTCTGACCCGAGTATTAAATTCAAAAGAAAATAATACACGGGTCAGTCTAATTCAAACTCAGTTATTAATGCACAGAAGCAAAAATAATCCAATATCAAATAGACAACAGTCACTAAAATCTCGTATATCCAATTCTTTAATAAGAAATTGGATAACGGTAACTACAACACGTATCAGTGTTAAACAGCAAATCAGCAGATTCAAAATATCAACAAAGATAAGTAAAAAAGATCATCAATGAAGATAATTTAGAAAACAACAGAATTATCAATTTCTAATTGGCTGCAGTACACGCTATCGTGTACTGCCTCGCCGATACGGCATACGAAATACGCAACAGATCAATGAATCAAGAATAAAAGAAATATCAATTAAAATCTGTCAATTCTGTGTGGCTGCAGTACACGCACACGTGTACTGCCTCGCCACCACAGTACGAGATGTCATCATAACTCCAACCATTGACAGCAAATCAATAATACAGAGGTCAAGGCAGGCTACCCGGACACAACACAACTGCAGACATAAATGAATACAAGGGAAATCTGCAACAAAACTGCAGTCACCACGAGATCATAAAGGAGAAACTGTACCAATGAAAGCAGAAACAACTGCACAATAAAACTGCAGTTGAAACAAGCGATTAACCAGAAAACTAAACAGTCAAACAACGACAACTCAAGTGTCAAACTCAACTGAATAGCACAACCTGGCCAAAATATACAGATCAAATACAAAGCAACCACCACAATGAAACTGCAGTGGCAAATATGAAGTGCACAACAGAGGCACAAAGCAACTGTGCCCAAAACCAATGCCACAGTGAAAAGGAATACTCAGAGATGTTCAAGGACCAATAAAGCAACAAAAGGAAATCAACATATATGAATGTTATGGTTGCAACTCAACTGTAGCACCAGAATCAAATACACATTCAAGTGCAACAGTTCAAGTACAACAATCTACATAGAACTATCAGTGGCAAATGCATGTACAAGTGAGCACATGAACACAGCAGCCTCAATATACAAAGGCTACAGTAACCGAATGGCAACTACATGCAACAACGACAACTATGCAACAATATAAGAATGAATAAACTCGAGTCCAGATGCTCAATGGCAACAGACTGAAGAAACTCCAGTTGATACGGTGAACAAATACAAGACTATGTTCGAGTGCAGACATCAATCTACAATGGTAACAACATGCAACATATTCAAGTTGATACAATGTTCACAAATAGGCACAAGGTAAAGGCTATGGAAACCAGACTGCAAAGACCAGTGATGCAGACTCAAGAAAAATCAACCCAGTGCAACAATTCAACAAAAATTCAACAATATATGCATACAGACATACATATGAATCAAAGACCAGACTTATGAACATGTACGACTAAATGACAACACATGTGAAGTTATAAGCAAGTATATATGAGGACAACTTGAAGTGAATGTAGAGACTAAGCACAAGAATACAACTATGCTGAAATGCATATGCACTGAAAGCCCAGACAACGTCACATTGCAACTGTCAACTTGAATAGGAGACAGGTCAGTGAATGAAAAATACCAAATGTGACAGGTTCGTAAGTACAACATATACAATGAAGAAGGTCAAAACCTTCAATGCAGATGCCAACATGAAATTCATGAACACAATATAATCCATCAGTAACAACATGTCAAAAAGGTTAAACAATATAAAGTACACAAATGCAACAGGTCGAAACATGGATCTAGCTACGGCATCAGTGAATTAAAGTATGGTTCAAATCAGGGTACGCTACAATGAATGCAGAGGTACAGACGACTAGTAGCCAACGTGATCTACAACATGCCACTGAAACTATCTCAAAAGCTTCGGACAAATATAAATGCAGACTATACATTAGTGAAGAATGCGAAGGTAGTGCACCAGACTCAATTGCCTCAAAGAGGCAGTCTACAAACCAGGACACAGTGAAACCGAATTGAATATGACCAAACCCAACAGGCAATACAAGCACTGAAAACAGAAATGGCCGAAGGTAAATCAAAATTCACAAAGTCATAGCAAATTCGGTGGTCAACAATAAATCTCAAAATTCAAAGCTACTGCAATCGGGTCAATAGGGAAATTCACGGAAATGGTCAAGCATCACGAACACAAAGCCGAGAATTACTAACCAAGTCAAAACCTTGACAACAGAAACAAATTAAGCAGACGAAGTCGAACTATTTCGAATTATATGTGATTGAAGCACTCACCTTCTTCGACGTGGCAACCAAGAGCAATGAGGAATCGAAAGCCCCAATTTCATCAGTTTGGAACAAGGAGAACGAAGCCTTAATCTGCTAAAAGCCAAAGCCCTAGCGAATCTCTAAGAACCAAAAGCAAGGCCGAAGCCATAGCAAGTCTCACAGGAACGAACGCGAGACCAAGCCCTAATTTAGTCGATCGGAGGAAGAAAGGATTTAGGCCGCCATTGTTTTCAAAAAGCAAAGAAGTGGATTCCGTTGTATAAAATAAAATAGGGCCGGCTAAAAAGGGGAAAGGGTTTGCAATCAAAATGAAGAATGAATCGAGAAGGGGGGAAATCAGGTCGAACAAAATAAGAAAGGGAACGGGTTGAACGATTTTTCAAAAGAATTTTAACTTGATAAAATTCCAATAAAAATTGGCGAACGATTTAATCACCTAGTGACGATCATTAATTGCTATGAATATCCGGGTTGTTACAGACTCCCCTCCTTAAAGAAATTGCGTCCTCGCAATCATAAGGAATAAATGGACAAAAGGTAACAACCAAAAGAGCATGGCAATGTCGAATACATAAGCAAAGCAAATGTCAGCAGGGGAAGTATTAGATATGAAATCAAAAGGTTCGACTGCTTCAAATCGAAAGAATCAACATTGTGGGGATCAAGGAATCAAAATCAGACGACTATATAAACAACCCCAAACATCATCATCGACTAACAAAAGCAAGAACAATCGAGTTCCAGCAATTAAAAGAAAAAGAATCAGAGCAGAAATCACATACTGAGCACGAATAGAATGTGAGTAAACCAAATTACTCACCTGAATCGCCAGAGAAAAAGACGAGCTCAAATCTCAAAATCGCAAATATTCAATCATCAAAAACGATAATCGAATTTTCAAATCGCAAATATTTACTTATCTCAAACGATAATCAAATCAACAAATATTTAATTATCAAAACGACAATTAGAATCTCAAATATCGAATTATCACAAGCGATAATCAGAAATCACAAATATCTGATTATCAAAAACAATAATCAAAAATCACAAATATCCGATTATCAAAAACGATAATCAGAAATCACAAATATCCGATTATCAAAAACGATAATCAGAAATCACAAATATCCGATTATCAAAAAGATAATCAGAAATCACAAATATCTGATTATCACAAAAGATAATCAAATCTCACAAATATCTGATTATCACAAAAGATAATCAAATCTCACAAATATCTGATTATCAAAAACGATAATCAGGAATCGGAAATATCCGATTATCAAAAACGATAATCAGAAATCAAAAATATTTAATTATCACAACGACAATTAGAATCTCAAATATCGAATTATCACAAGCGATAATCAGAAATCACAAATATCTGATTATCAAAAACGATAATCAAAAATCACAAATATCCGATTATCAAAAACGATAATCAGAAATCACAAATATCCGATTATCAAAAACGATAATCAGAAATCACAAATATCCGATTATCAAAAACGATAATCAGAAATCACAAATATCTGATTATCACAAAAGATAATCAAATCTCACAAATATCTGATTATCACAAAAGATAATCAAATCTCACAAATATCTGATTATCAAAAACGATAATCAGAAATCAGAAATATCCGATTATCAAAAATGATAATCAGAAATCACAAATATTTAATTATCACAAATGATAATCAAATCTCACAAATATCTGATTATCAAAAACGATAATCAGAAATCAGAAATATCCGATTATCAAAAATGATAATCAGAAATCACAAATATTTAATTATCACAAATGATAATCAAATCTCACAAATATCTTATTATCAAAAACGATAATCAAAAATCAGAAATATTCAATTAACGAGTCCGGAATTAACCGAAGTAGTAAAAGTATGGTTCCATACTCTGTACTTTTGCTAAATCGTTTAAATCTCTTTATCGTTTCCTTGAAAGTGCAAAATTGTGTGTTTTTATAAATAACATTTCACATTCTCAAACGGACAAGTCCGGAATTAAGCGAACCAGTAAAAGAAAGGGGTCATAGTCCTCGATTTTGCTGAACGTTTAAATCGCTTCCTCATTCTTTTGAAAATGCAAACTGTAAAAATTTTGAAAACAATTTTAATTTATATTTTGAAACAACTTTTAAAAAATAACGAATTTTTAAAACACATGATTAAATTAGCAACATGAGTAGCAACTTTGATAAGGAAGTTGCACATCTCAAAATACCATAAAAACGGACAACAAAATCAGCATTGCGGGAGAACCGCTTGTAAATCCATTTCAAAATTGACGGTTACTGAAGTTAACACGTCAAAAATCTCATCAAAATAACTGGCATCAAAATATAATACCAATGAATTTTCATTCATCAAAAATGTCACAAGAATCTTCTCAAAGATAGAAAGGGATATCATACCCTAAACTTGTATTCATAACAAGTCAATAACACATGAATTCACCAATGCACAAAAACTGATATCATATCAATGAAAATCATGAAAATTGGTGAAGCACAAATTCTAGAAATCACACAAGAAATCCAGAAAACACATAAATAGGGGGGAGGCCTAACACATGAATGGGAGCATGAAAACTCACCTACGCGTATAACACATGACGAGAAGCTATCTCATGGAAGTTATCTATTAAATTTTCACACAGGAATGGCCCGAAGACCGTAGGGTG
Source organism: Allium fistulosum (assembly GCA_030737815.1). Classification (NCBI taxonomy): domain Eukaryota; kingdom Viridiplantae; phylum Streptophyta; class Magnoliopsida; order Asparagales; family Amaryllidaceae; genus Allium; species Allium fistulosum. The sequence goes on from CM060907.1 coordinate 996,799,370, forward strand.
CTACCCTACATATGTGATGGCGAAACATCACACAAACGGGGTATAGTCTCCCTCGCAGACAAAGAGACATCGCACAATCGCTAGTCTAAATCATAAAAAGGGGGAAAAGACCTATCACAAAATGGGAGCATGAAAACTCACCGACCGGTATCACATGAATCTTTTCAAAGATAAAATAGGGTATCATACCCTAAACTTGTATTCATAACAAGTTAATAACACATGAATTCACCAATGCACAAAAACTGATATCATATCAATGAAAATCATGAAAATTGGTGAAGCACAAATTCCAGAAATCACACAAGAAATCCAGAAAACACATAAATAGGGGGGAGGCCTAACACATGAATGGGAGCATGAAAACTCACCTACGCGTATAACACATGACGAGAAGCTATCTCATGGAAGCTATCCATTAAATTTTCACACAGGAATGGCCCGAAGACCGTAGGGTGCTACCCTACATATGTGATGGCGAAACATCACACAAACGGGGTATAGTCTCCCTCGCAGACAAAGAGGTATCGCACAATTGCTAGCCTAAATCAAATCACAAAAATGATCGCCATGATCATCAAGAAGTGTCAAACACACCAAGCTAGTAAATATATGAGTTTAGCTTCATGTCCCATAACCACTAGCTTAACTTAAATATTTACGAACAAGTTGTAGGCCTTCACTAGAAAATTGTCACAAAAAGGTTTCAATCGAACAAGTCCAAGAGTTAACCGACGAAGTGAACGCAAGCGTTTCATACCACTTGTTTTACTAAGCCGTTTAATTCAATTTCTCATACGAGTGAAATAAAGGTTTGTATATACTAATAGATTGGAAAACGGTTTAAGAAAAAGAGCTTTGTAGTAAAATAGTTTTGAAATCGTTTGGAGAAAAAGGGTTTTAATATTTACTACTAGTATAGAAAACCATTATATTTTTAAAGTGACAAATCACAAGAATGATTGTAGAAACAATCAATCACAAGAATTCACACACAAAGATGTGAATAGAATCCAAGGAAATCGATACTGAATCCATCAAAAAGTATGTTCACAAAAATCTCGAAGAAAATGTCATCAAAGTTGCTAATAAATGATAGCAACAAATCGGGGAAATAATCAAGAACTGATTAAATTTGGAAACCAAGTCAATTCACTAAAATTTCACATTCTAAGACGTGAATAAAATCCAAAGAATTCGATTCCAAATTCATCAAAGTAGAAATACCCAAAAATTCCGGAAGTAGAAGTTATCAAAGTCGGCAAAAGTGATAACAACCAATAGGAAAAGAAGAATCGATTAAATTTGGAAAAACGAAGCAAAACAAGCATAAATGCAGAAATGACTTCAACAAAAATAAAAATCAAGTCAATGTCGAATTTACAATTAATGGCCGCAGTCGAGTATAAAATGAATCGATCATTATCATCAAAGAATCCAACGATAAACAAAATCAGAGTCTTGGAAATCAAGAAATTAGCAATTTCACAAAAACAAAGTGACCGAAGTCGAATGGAAATCAAGCCGCGGAAAACACAAAATATCAAGTTCAAAATCACTGAGATTCGAACAAAATCAACATCGGCTAAATCAATTCAAGCCGAAAACACAAGAACAAATTCCTCATCATCAAAAACCCAACTTGAGTTCGTAAAGCAAACGGAGGCAGAAGCCAAAAATACTTTCACGAACTCAAAATCAAACATAGGCAAAGATGAGAGATAAAACATCGACAAATAGTTGTAACATATGCTCCATCTAAGTTATGTTTTATAATTGTCCTAATCCCTAGGCTCTAATACCAAGCTGTGACGCCCCACCTCTATACCCGCGCTAGCCAAGAACACTACGGTGTAATGTTGTCAACTAGCACGGAGAATAAGGCTGTTGAGGAGCGACCATCCATGTAATTGCTTTGTGCGAGCACCGATATGTCAGATAGTAAAACATGCGTTTCATTTTTAGAGGAAATCCGACGTACCGATACAAACTCAAAGCTACTACACAGTGGCTATAATAGTTTAGGACAATAAATATAAAAATAACACAGATAACATAAATGCGGAATATAGATGGAACAAAAAGTCTCATATATATAATAACTGATGTCAGTTACAATACATTTGACACAATACATATGATACAACTATAACTGTTGACTCTGGAAGTTATATACACAAATACATTATCTACTAATGTACATGAATACATGTCATCCTAATCAATACACTGATTACTACAAAAAGACAAAGACAACTTCAGAAGATGTGAAAAGTCTTCATAGCTCTAGCAGCAACCCAAAGCTAAAAATCTACAACCTGTAAATACTCGGTCTGACCCGAGTATTAAATTAAAAAGAAAATAATACACGGGTCAGTCTAATTCAAACTCAGTTATTAATGCACAGAAGCAATAATAATCCAATATCAAATAGACAACGGTCACTAAAATCTCGTATATCCAATTCTTTAATAAGAAATTGGATAACGGTAAATACCACACGTATCAGTGTTAAACAGCAAATCAGCAGATTCAAAATATCAACAAAGATAAGTAAAAAGATCATCAATGAAGATAATTTAGAAAACAACAGAATTATCAATTTCTAATTGGCTGCAGTACACGCTATCGTGTACTGCCTCGCCGATACGGCATACGAAATACGCAACAGATCAATGAATCAAGAACAAAAGAAATATCAATTAAAATCTGTCAATTCTGTGTGGCTGCAGTACACACACGCGTGTACTGCCTCGCCACCACAGTACGAGATGTCATCATAACTCCAACCATTGATAGCAAATCAATAATACAGAGGTCAAGGCACGGCTACCCGGACACAACACAACTGCAGACATAAATGAATACAAGGGCAATCTGCAACAAAACTGCAGTCACCACGAGATCATAAAGGAGAAACTGTACCAATGAAAGCAGAAACAACTGCACAATAAAACTGTAGTTGAAACAAGCGATTAACCAGAAAACTAAACAGTCAAACAACGACAACTCAAGTGTCAAACTCAACTGAATAGCACAACCTGGCCAAAATATACATATCAAATACAAAGCAACCACCACAATGAAACCACAGTGGCAAATATGAAGTGCACAACAGAGGCACAAAGCAACTGTGCCCAAAACCAATGCCACAGTGAAAAGGAATACTCAGAGATGTTCAAGGACCAATAAAGCAACAAAAGGAAATCAACATATATGAATGTTATGGTTGCAACTCAACTGTAGCACCAGAATGAAATACACATTCAAGTGCAACAGTTCAAGTACAACAATCTACATAGAACTATCAGTGGCAAATGCATGTACAAGTGAGCACATGAACACAGCAGCCTCAATATACAAAGGCTACAGTAACCGAATGGCAACTACATGCAACAACGACAACTATGCAACAATATAAGAATGAATAAACTCGAGTCCAGATGCTCAATGGCAACAGACTGAAGAAACTCCAGTTGATACGGTGAACAAATACAAGACTATGTTCGAGTGCAGACATCAATCTACAATGGTAACAACATGCAACATATTCAAGTTGATACAATGTTCACAAATAGGCACAATGTAAAGGCTATGGAAACCAGACTGCAAAGACCAGTGATGCAGACTCAAGAAAAATCAACCCAGTGCAACAATTCAACAAAAATTCAACAATATATGCATACAGACATACATATGAATCAAAGACCAGACTTATGAACATGTACGACTAAATGACAACACATGTGAAGTTATAAGCAAGTATATATGAGGACAACTTGAAGTGAATGTAGAGACTAAGCACAAGAATACAACTATGCTGAAATGCATATGCACTGAAAGCCCAGACAACGTCACATTGCAACTGTCAACTTGAATAGGAGACAGGTCAGGGAATGAAAAATACCAAATGTGACAGGTTCGTAAGTACAACATATACAATGAAGAAGGTCAAAACCTTCAATGCAGATGCCAACATGAAATTCATGAACACAATATAATCCATCAGTAACAACATGTCAAAAAGGTTAAACAATATAAAGTACACAAATGCAACAGGTCGAAACATGGATCTAGCTACGGCATCGGTGAATTAAAGTATGGTTCAAATCAGGGTACGCTACAATGAATGCAGAGGTACAGACGACTAGTAGCCAACGTGATCTACAACATGCCACTGAAACTATCTCAAAAGCTTCGGACAAATATAAATGCAGACTATACATTAGTGAAGAATGCGAAGGTAGTGCACCAGACTCAATTGCCTCGAAGAGGCAGTCTACAAACTAGGACACAGTGAAACCGAATTGAATATGACCAAACCCAATAGGCAATACAAGCACTGAAAACAGAAATGGCCGAAGGTAAATCAAAATTCACAAAGTCATAGCAAAGTTGGTGGTAAACAATAAATCTCAAAATTCAAAGCTACTGCAATCGGGTCAATAGGGAAATTCACGGAAATGGTCAAGCATCACGAACACAAAGCCGAGAATTACTAACCAAGTCAAAACCTTGACAACAAAAACAAATTAAGCAGACGAAGTCGAACTATTTCGAATTAGATGTGAGTGAAGCACTCACCTTCTTCGACGTGGAAACCGAGAGCAACGAGGAATCGAAAGCCCCAATTTCATCAGTTTGGAACAAGGATAACGAAGCCTTAATCTGCTAAAAGCCAAAGCCCTAGCGAATCTCCAAGAACCAAAAGCAAGGCCGAAGCCATAGCAAATCTCATAGGAACGAACGCGAGACCAAGCCCTAATTTAGTCGATCGGAGGAAGAAAGGATTTAGGCCGCCATTGTTTTCAAAAAGCAAAGAAGTGGATTCCGTCGTATAAAATAAAATAGGGCCGGCTAAAAAGGGGAAAGGGTTTGCAATCAAAATGAAGAATGAATCGAGAAAGGGGGAAATCAGGTCGAACAAAATAAGAAAGGGAACGGGTCGAACGATTTTTCAAAAGAATTTTAACTTGATAAAATTCCAATAAAAATTGGCGAACGATTTAATCACCTAGTGACGATCATTAATTGCTATGAATTTCTGGGTTGTTACAGAGCTGGAGATTCGATTCAAAAGGAAATACGCTATCTATCGAAAAGCACACGGAAAGCACGATCAGTTGTTAGAGGATGCGCCAACTAGATTCAAATCTAAAGTCAAAAAGAATAAATAAAACAAATCTAAGAATGCAAACGAATAACTATTTTTTTCAAATGAAGCAAACAAAACGAAAAGAACAAGTTGAATACTAAAAAGAAATAGCTCGACCACTTCACCATACTCAAGATTTTAAAGGCTCGGAGGGATTGTAGTCTGACTTCAAAATACAAAGGTGAAAAAAAGGCAATTTTTTTGTTCATTTTTTTTTTTTCAAAACAAGGGCTCGGTGGACATATAACTTCAAAATTTACAAAAGCTCGACCACTTTTAAAAATAGACTATAACTTCAAAACAAAGGTGACAAAACAAATTTTGTTCATTTCTTTTTTTCTGAAACAAAGGCCAGAGGGAATAGATTATAACTTCAAAACAAAGGCTCTGTGGAAAAACTATAACTTCAAAATACAAGGTGACAAAAGCACTTTTATTTTTTCTCAAAACAAGGCTCGGTAGAAATAATACAAGGTGACAAAAGTCGTTTCTTTTTTTTTCAAAACATAGGCTCGGCATGGTTATGGTCAGGCGTGGGGTTCATGGTGGCGTGGGGTTCATGGTGGCGTGGGGTTTGCTTGATGGTGGAGTAAAGTGGAACGGCAAGGGGACGTGGTTGCAGGGGTTCGGTCTGGAGGAGTTGGAGCCGTGGGTTTTGTGGTGGTGACTGGGCTGGTCATGGTGACTGGGGTTGGAGCATGGGTTGGAGCAACAACATGATAAAGCAAAAAATGAGGCAGGGGAAACAACAAAACAAAACAAAAAAATGAAAAAGAAAGCATGATGTCTTACCTTTGAGATGCTCACGAAAATTTTGATAGAAGTTAAAGTGAAATATTGTGGTCTGGGAATTTGGACGTGGTATATATTAACAGCTATTCACTGATTTATGGAGAGAAGGCGATTTAATGTTTTGAACGGTAGAGGCCATCAAAGGAAATTAAGGCATTAAATTATATTAATAGATGGAAACGTATGGAAGGCAAAAAGGATGGAATAATCTTTCACGTGCAAGATTTAAGGCAAGATTTTGGGCAATATTTTGAATTCTCAAAAGAGAATATACGGCTGAAACTTTGCCTTGTTAACGCAAAAAAATCAAATAGGCAAAGAAAAGGCAAGAGCAACAAATGAACATATGCCCAAAGTAACGTACAAATTTATTTGTTTCTCTTATTAAATAAATTTAAAAATGATAACGTTTCAATTAGGAAAATAACCCGTCACTTTAAACCAAAATTTAATAGCTATTATACCATAATTAATAAAATTTAATTTAGCTTCATCCAATTGATTGTTTAATATAAAGTTAAGAAACGGATGTAAATATACGTAAAGAAATGTAAAGTTAAATTCTCCGTTTCACACTAATTATTACTAACTTTTAAAGGTATACAACAAATCTGACCAAAACAAAAGTGAAACAATTGTTACACAATTGTATACAGTTCAAGATGAAAATTTGGCAGTTTAGAATTATAAAATTAAAAATTATAAAATTTCTATTAAAGTTACACTTTTAATTCAAATCAACATTACAGAACGTTTAATTTAAATAAATAAAATTTTGGGTAATTGATTAACAATCATTACAAGAAAATTTACAAAATTATATTTTTAAGAATTCAAACGCCACAGTTTTTAAATAAATGAATAAAATGCCTGTTAAAATTTTTGGGCTGTTACAATGAATCTTGAAATTTATTACTTATTAAGATATGTTTTGTTTACACTGGGTTTTTATTCATTCATTTATCATTTACCCAAAATTTATTACAAAAGGTATATAAGTAACGGTATAAATTATTTTATTTTGAAAAGGTATAAAAATCTATTTTAAAGAACAAAAGTGAAATAAAGGTTGTTGTGAATTTATTCAATTAAACTAACTGATTTGAAAACTAGAAAAAGATTTAGATTCCGATGAACGTAAATTTATAACCAAAATATGCATTTTAGAGTTTAATTATGTATATGGAGAGAGAAACCTTCCATTCTTTCTCTAATCAAATTGATTAATTAATTAAATGTCATTAACAAGCTATTCATTCATGGCATGGAATGTAACTATGTCCAAATGTATTCTACAGTAAATTATGTAAGTGCAATATACTAGATTGTGTACAAAGATGATGTTTCCTTCATATATATCTTTATTGGTCATAGTATTATTATTAAAAACATATACGTATACGTATATATATATATATATATATACTAGACTTATACATATAAATGTGTTAAAATTAAGTTTCACAAATTTATGAGCCTAAAATTAAAGACAACAATTTTGAACCTAATCTCCAGATTAAAAGGGTTTAAGATTAAAAAGTTATAACTTTGCATACAAGTCCATCTTATAAATCTTAAGTCAAATTAACGCACACAAATATGTATATACAAATCACTGTAAATAATGTCTTAAACTTAATACAACATTTTTATGTTAAAATTTATAACTTAGTAAATTCTTTAATATTAAGCAACAAATTAAGGTCTAACGTTAATTTAAAAGGAAATAAAAGGAATCGTGATATTTTGCAATAAATTCAAGTTATTTTTATAAAGAAGCCCCAATTTTTTAACAAAACTTATTAACTTAAAAATTTAATTATTGAAAATTTTACGGGTCGTTACACAATAGTTCAATTACTGTCAAGACAGGATAAATCTATCATGGTGCAGAAAAGGAAAGCATTATGTGGAACTGATAGAAAAGGCATGCAAAGTTGTTTAGGTGAACAGCCAAGAGCATCAAGACAGCACTGGAAAAGAAACAATTATCATCGTATCCAGCTATCAGAGCATACATGTTAATAAGGATAACTAATATTAGTATTTGATCAAAAACTAAATCTTATGATTCTCATCAAAATCTTTCTCTTGTTGCGTACTTATCTATAACTAATGGACTCCCTAAATGATGTAGGTCTTCATAAAAATGATGTAGGTGTCTCCACAGACTTTTGTTTTATTCAGAGTTGTGTAGCTCAAAAAATACATAGGGGCATGGGTAGGGCGTAGTGGAACATTTCCATATGTATGTATGTGCGCACATGTATAGGCATGCATGCATAAATAGTTTGAAGCTTTTGAGTTGCAACCAGTAAAAATCAATCTATATTCGGTTATTATTCACACAATCCCCAAAATCCAGTTACTTAGAACAAAATATGCAATGGTAGCAAGTTTAAACAATAAACCTTGACAATAAAACACTACAATTTACATATTGTATATTTTAAAACCTATAATTTACATAAGTACAAGTTAGAGATGAAAAGGCAAAATGCAAGCTGAAGCATTTGAAAACCTGGTCACATTTTGTCCATGGGTATGCAAATTGCAGGCTAAATAAAAGAATAACTTGCATTATACGGTAACCAGTTTGACTATAAACTAGTGGACATTGGACTTTTGTGTATGTTTAGTGTATTGACAGGGCAAAGTGCAAACTGAATAATTGGAACCATTTTCATTTGTTACACACTTCACACAAATAGCCAGGGATCCTTCTTCAAGACCCTGTGCACACATACATAATTGCATGTATGTACACAGACACACATATAACAGTTGAATAAATGATTGTGGACAAAATTTGTTAGAACTTCTTGTCCTTATTCTAAGGGTTGTCATACTAATCTACTACAGAAAGGAAGTGTACATTTTAGATGCTTTCCATTTTTTTTATATAAAACTATGGTAGTGAATCATATCAGTCAACTGCACAAGTAATTCAATCACACATAAAAAATTAAAAATAACTAAGTGAGGCTTTAAGGGACACAATACATACTCAAGAAAATAGTGGTTTCAATGGTATATGCACAGATAAGTAACTTATTAGTAAATAAATGTTATTAAATGTTATCAGATTGGATTTGAACTAAAGGAACTTATTATTTTATATGTTCATATAAATACTAAAATACACCATGTACTTCTTATACTGCTAATAATTATTGACTTCTGTAACTTCTTTATTGCTGCAAAATCATACAAGTTTTCTAAAACAACAATTCACCATATTAAACGAGCAAGCAGATGGAATTACTTTTTCTCCAACGGAACTGCATTAACCATAAAAATTTAGTTGGGGTTCTAGTCCACTCCCATTGGACCTAATTAATCTAATGCTTATCTGCCTGCATAATATTATCACTCCCTTACGGAGCCATCGGGCAATAACTAAATTATAGTCAAATGTATAATGAAACTGAAGATAAAAAACTTAGTAAACTCTATTAGTATACAACAATTAATTAAAGAGTGAGTTGTGATATTACTAATGTATGCTATAATGAGGATATCCACAAGGAAATTAAAATAGGCAAATTTTTGTTACAAATGTATTTGAACGAAATATACATGTACTGATATGCAAGGTGTAAAACATAGCTACCAAATTTTTGGTGATTGTAATTTCAAAAAAGGTAAACAAAGCACAGAATGCTTACGTTTATATGGTTAGATAAGTTTTAGATTCAATTCATGGTCAACAAAGTTTAGTGTGATCTAGTTCATTTAAATCACAAACTAAGATTAGATAGAATTCTACATAATAATCAATTAAGAAACTCTGTATGTGCAACAAAAATGATAAAGTTAGGTGAAGTATATATACCGAGGACATCTGATAGTTGTTTTTCAATTTATTCTTGTCTAAAGATGAACTCAAATGAGTATCTAATCATTGTTCTTCAATATGAACTGTAGAATGTTTAGGGGGTTTGACTTTGTCTTCGTTGTCTTATGGCAGCTAACCCACCACACTATATAAAGTTCTATCGACCTGTTTTTCACTGATAATCTTGATTTAGTACAAAATTCTAACACTAAGAACATTCTAGTATATTTCTTTGCATGTTCCTGCACACTCACATCTAAAATAACTCAAGTTAATTATGATTATAATACTCATATTTTCCAGTATAGTACTTGACCAAGAACGGCTAATCATAGACATATAAAAGTACAATTTACACCTAAATAACAGAATCGAAATTGATGTATGATTAAAGAAACACATACTGAAATAACAAAATCGAAATTGATGTATGATTAAACTAATCGAAGAACCCATTTTAAACCTAAATAAAATCAATGAATAGTTGAAAATAAGTACCTGTAGAGGGAGTAGCTAGCGGTGATGATTCGAATTCGAAATCGAAAGAATGGTGAAGGGAGATGTCTGAACGATGGAGGGGGGGTGATGAAGGCGAATTTCGGTGATTGGAAGAGAGATTTAATTCGGTTTTAGGTGGTGAAGGTGTTAACGAGATGAAAGCCTAAGAAAAGTAAATTGGGGAAGTGAAAAAATGAGGCGGCAAAGTTATATTATTTACATTTTCTCAGCGTTCACACGTAAAAGTTTCCCTCCAGGATTTTTGTTGTAACAACCCGTATTTTTACGGATCGAAACATCGTAAAACAGTTGTCATTAGGTTGTAACATTGTTAAGTCGTTCAGAATTTAGAACGACTAGAGCTTGAGTCGTCTAGAAGTTAAGCCGTGTTGTAGCTTAGGTCGTATGGAAGTTGGGTCATGTGGTAGCTTAGGTCATGGGGTAGGTTAGGTCGGGTGAGCGACCTAAGGATTTGAGCGACCTATAGGAAGTTGGCGACCTAAGGATTTGAGCGACCTATAGGAAGTTGGCGACCTAAGGATTTGAGCAACCTATAGGAAGTTGGCGACCTAAGGATTGGAGCGACCTACAGGAAGTTGGCGACTTAAGGAGTAGACGACCTACGGTTTGAGCGACTTAAGGAAAGACAGCGACCTAAGGGAGTTAGCGAGTTAACGACCTAAGGAACTAAGCTAGTTAACGACCTAAGAAGGTTAGTTCGTGGACGAGTTAAGGAGATAAGTGGGATGAGTCGTTAGGTCGCGTGGATGTTAGGTCGTATCCTAGTTAAGTTGTTAGGTCGTGTAGCGTTAAGTCGCTAAGGGTTAAGTCGTAGGGTGTTAAGTCGCGCAAGGGCTTAAGTCGTAGGTCGCGCATTAGTGTTGAGTCTTAGGTCGTGACATTTTTAGGTCGTGGAAGCGCATATGTCGCTAGGTCGTGAGCGACCTGGGAGCGAGCTAAAGTTAGGTCGTGGCTTCCGTTAAGTCGTTGAGTCGAGTGTCTGCTAAGTCGTAGGTCGCGCGTATGTGTTAAGTCGCGTGAGTGTTAGGTCGGCATCTCAGTTAGGTCGTGTAGCGTTAAGTCGCTAAGCCGCGCGTGAGTGTTAGGTCGGCATCTCAGTTAGGTCGTGTAGCGTTAAGTCGCTAAGCCGCGCGTGAGTGTTAGGTCGCGCACTTGCGTTGTTGTTAGGTCGCGTGAGTGTTAGGTCGTAGGTCTTAAGTCGTGGGGTTTCTTAGGTCGTGGACGACCTAATAGCGAGCAAACGACTTAGGGATTTTAGCCTATAAATACACGTCCATTTCTTCACTTTTTGGGATCCGGATTTTGAAGCGACGAAGTCCTGCCATTTTGAGAGCTCGAGTTCTATACTTCTTCACTTCTTTTCTCCACTCTAATCTTGTGATTCCTTCCATCCAAATCGAAGATCCAAGAGCTTAGATTGAAGATCTTCATCCATCGAAGAGAGATTTCATCGTTTGAAGCGGAGTTTTGATAGATCGAGTTAGATTCTTCGCTGTCCAGATCTGAAGTGTGTTTCTTTTGAGGTATTTAGGTGATTTGGTGAGTGGTGATTATCTCTCACACGGATCCAAAGGAGTATATCGGATTGATGGCTTGATTTGGTGTTAAAATAGTGATTTCCATGCATTTTCATAAACTTAAGTATAGATCTATTGTTCATGATGATTTGGCATTCATTTTACTACATGTAACCTATGCAAGTTCATTCATCAAGTTGTAGAGATATTTGCTCATAATTCATGCTTGTTAGATTTGGACTCTTTATTTACAGAATTGACATTATTGTTATAATTGTTTATTTGATCATGTTTGAATGCTTGATTACTTGGATTAATGGTTGACTTGATTGATTATTATGTATTAGTTGATTGATGATTTGATTTAGACAAGATGGTCGAAGATGATTCAAAAGCTAAGGGAAAGGCTCTTGAATTGGAAAAGCTGCTCGTGGCATATGTGGCGGATGATGAAGCTCATATGGATAGATTTGATGATGATGATGTTGAGATGAGGCTTTGCTATGATGAGATGAAGCGAGGCATGATATGAGATAGCCTTGGTTTAATCCAGACGGGATCACTCCAAGCATGTTGATGACTCGGTGAAATGGTTTGAGTTAGAGGATAATGGTTTGCTCGAGAGGCGCTTGAGCTAGTATGGAAATAGTCGTCGAGGAGGATGACTAGGAGGCTGAGATTTCATCGTTGTTGAAGGTTCTAGCAGGCTCAAAGCAAGAGTACGTTGGGCGGATTCGATAGTCCCTAAAGACTATGATTGTAGTCGAGTACTCTGGGCAGATTCGATAGTCCTAGGCATGGGCTGCGACGACGTGCGGAGTTATGTCTAGAACCAGGGTTGCCATTAACCCTTGACGGACGGCTGAAAGAATGTGCCAGTCATTCAATTAACGGTGGTATCGAAGCAATGATAACAGTGATAGCCAGAGTCATGGATGTTTGGTTGTATCGTCATTCGGTCTCAAGAGCGATGTTTTCTGGGTGCTTATCTGATCTTGGTTTAGGCCTTGGGGGTTTGTACTTGGAAAACACCGACCTTCACTCGAGTGATAATTGCTTTACTTTAAATGTCTGCTTTGCTATGTTTATTTCTGCTTAGTGTGTCTGGGGGCTATCACTGTAGAAAGAGGTGGAGTGGGAGGGTTGGATTCCTATTCCTAATTCCTTTATGCTCTTTTGGTATGTTGTTAGTTAATTTACCGCTCACTAAGACTGTTGTCTGACTCAAGGCTTTATGTTTAACTCTTATTGCCTTGGGCTGTTCATCCGCTTTGGGATGGGTAGACTAGGTAGCAGGTGATAGGTGCTGTTCTTAGTTTCCGACGATGCTGATGACGAAGACGAGCTGGAGGCTTGCATATTATTTTCTTACTATATGTACTAGATGTTCCGCTGCTTGTATATTCTCTGAGTGATATGTAGTGAGGCTTGATGTATTGACTATTCAGATGTTGTACCAAACTATTATGAAGTTTAATAGAGATTCTGTTCTGTAAAGCTTCACTATATATACTTTCTATTGTATTTTATCCATGCGCTGTGAGTTATACGATAGATTCTGCTGTTTTAACTTAACCTTGGCAATCGTCCATGGCTGTCTGGCACACTTTACAACGCACTATTTCTATGTTCAGTGCAGGGTCATGGGCGGTCGTCACATTTGGTATCAGTGGTTTGGTTAATCGATTTTACCCAACGCTCGCTGACGTAACTACGTATAAGAGACGTAATTGTATTTTGATGGATGATTACTATATATAATATAGTAGCTTAGAAGTGTGTGAGTCCTTTATGCAGTTGTTCTCAAGGTGCATTAATCATTTCTTTTATAGATATTAGGAATGAGTCGAAGAGGGAGACCAGCTGCTAGGGAAGGCCGTGCTACTGAGGGGGCTGCTGATTATGTTGCTATGTTCGAAGCTATGATGACTTCGATCATGAGAAGGATGCCAGCTCCGGGGCCATTAGTAGATGTTGGAGTTCAAGTTCAAACTCCAAGACCAGTGGATTTTGCTAAGCTGTGTAAAGATTATACTGCTCTTGGAGGGAAGGTTTTCATGGGAACAGAGTCAACCATTGAAGTCCAGAGGTGGATAGATGCTTGTAGAAGGATCTTTGGTGATTTGGGAATCGAGGATGCAACCAAAAGGAAGCTAGCATCAAGACAGCTTCAAGGGAGAGCTTCTGACTGGTGGAACTCTATCACCATTGATACTCCAGAGGAAGAAATTACTTGGGAGCAATTCCAAGCCAGATTTGAAGCTAAGTTCATTTCTACGGCTCAGAAGTCTGTTCTGTTCAAGAAGTTTGTGGAGCTCAAGCAGGGTGGGAGACCAGTTCTTGAGTATGTTTCTGAGTTTGAAGCTTTGTCCAAGTATGCCAGGTCGTATATTGAATCTTCGTACCAGAAGAATGAGAAGTTTGTGACAGGCTTGGACAGTTATCTTGGGAGGCAGTTGGTGGATCATTTGGACGATCCATTTGAGAAGCTTGTGGAGAAAGCTCTCAGGCACGAGAATCTGTTTCCTAAGGAAGGATCTGTTGTTGTTGTGACCAAGGAAGAGTCTAAACCACAGCAGGGTGGAAACAAGAAGAGGAAGCAGCAGCAGCAGAAGGGTAAGGATGGCCAGAAGAAGCCGAAGGGCGAAGTGACCTGCTACAATTGTCAGCAGAAGGGCCATTTCTCCAGAGATTGCAAGAATCCGAAGGTGCCGGTTAAGTGCCACAACTGTGACAAACCGGGGCATATTAGGAAGAATTGTCCAGAACCGCGAAGGGACAAGCAGATTGTGCAAGCTTATGCTTTGGGGGCTGTTCCATCATCTTCAAAAGCTCCTACCGTTGAAGAGAAAGGAAAGAGTGTGGTGGTTCAAGGTACTCTTTCCATATGTGGTGTTCCAGTTAGAGTGTTATTTGATACTGGGGCGTCGCATTCTTTTGTTTGTAATGAACTTGTAGGCCGGTTGGGTTTAGAACCAGATATTATTGATAGGCCATTGGTTGTGACTAATCCAGTTGGGGGTTCGTCTTGTTTGTGTATGCTATGCCGTGGTCTGATTGTATCAAGTCATGATTGCTCTTTTGATTGTGATTGTTTTGTTCTGAACTTTGCGGGGTTCGGAATTATTTTGGGTATGGACTGGCTTAGGAAGTATGCGGCAAAGGTTGATTGTGAAAGGTTGGAGGTGACAGTCGAGAATGTGGAAGGGCGAAAGGTTGTGATACGATGTAAGCATGAGGAAGGCGTCTTCATGAGCTTCATGTATTCGCTGGTTGTTCCACGGGATGGACTGTCATCGGTGCCAATCGCTAATGGATTTGAGGATGTCTTTGATGAGGTCAAAGGGTTACCGCCGCATAGGGAGATCGAGTTTCGTATCGATTTAGTTGAAGGAGCCAGACCTGTTGTGATGCCTCTTAGGCGGATGGCGCCTAGGGAATAGCAAGAGTTGAGGGTGCAAGTTGACGATCTTTTACAGAAAGGATTCATTCGGCGTAGTGTGTCCGAATGGGGTGCACCAGTTGTGTTTGTAACCAAAGCGGATGGATCGTTGAGGTTGTGTGTGGATTATCGTGAGCTGAATAAAGTGACTAAGAAGAACAAGTATCCATTGCCGAGAATAGACGACTTGTTTGATCAGCTTCACGAAGCTAAGGTGTTTTCTCAGATGGATTTGGCAACGGGATTTCACCAGTTAAGAGTGGTTAAGGATAGTGTGCCGAAGACTGCTTTCAGGACACCATCCGGTTTCTTTGAGTGGCTGGTAATGCCGTTTGGATTGACCAATGCACCAGCATATTTTGTGGATCTTATGAATAGAGTGTTCAGAGATCAGTTGAACAAGTTCGTACTAGTGTTCGTGGATGATATTTTGATTTATTCCAGAACTGAAGAAGAGCACAAGACGCACTTGCGTATTGTTTTGGAAATCTTACGGAAACATCAGCTGAAGGCTAAGTTTTCGAAGTGTCACTTCTGAAAGAACGAAGTGAGGTTCTTAGGCCATATTATCTCTGGAAGCGGAATAGCGGTTGATCCCGCTAAGGTAGCAGCAATCTAGGATTGGGGTAGACCTAAGAATGCATCTGATGTGAGAAGTTTTCTTGGATTAGCAGGATACTATCGTCGATTTATCAAAGACTTTTCCAAGGTGGCTGCACCGTTAACAGGATTGACGAAAAAGAACCAAGTATTCAGATGGGATGCTAAGTGTGAGCAAGCTTTCGGAATCCTGAAAGAGCGACTGACAAGTGCTCCTGTTTTGACTATTCCAAGTGGAAATGATGAGATGATGGTTTACACCGATGCATGTGGTACCGGACTTGGAGCAGTGTTGATGCAGAAGAGTAAAGTTGTTGCGTATGCAAGTCGACAACTGAAGCCGCATGAAAGGAATTATCCGACTCATGATTTGGAGTTAGCGGCGATTGTTTTTGCTCTGAAGATATGGAGACATTATCTATTGGGAGTTCGATTCGAGTTGTTTACAGATCATAAGTCATTGAAGTATCTTTTCTCCCAAAAGGATTTGAATCTTAGGCAGCAACGATGGCTAGAGTTTTTAGCATCATATGATTTTGGTATAGCCTATACTCCGGGAAAGGGTAACGCAGTGGCAGATGCGTTGAGTCGAAGACATGCAGGATTGGGAGCCATGTTTTCAGAATGGAAGAATCTCGAGTATTTGGCTGGATTTGACTTCAGGCCCAGATGTGAATTGGAACCTGAGATGTTGGCAAACTTATCTATAAGACCTACTCTTGTGGAAAGGATTGGCGAGAGCCAAAAGCAAGACGATAAGCTTGTCAAGATTATCCGTGATTTGGAATCTGGATTGGACCCAGAAAAGGATAAAGGATTCGAGGTCGATCGAGAGGGTTGGCTTCGGAAGCAAGGACGACTAGTTGTTCCCGATATAGATGAATTGAGAAATGAAGTTCTGAAGGAAAGTCATCACTCGAAGCTGACAATTCATCCAGGTGGAAATAAGATGTATCGGGATATGAAGAGAACCTGTTACTGGGAAGGTATGAAGAAGGATGTTGGAAATTTTATTTCCAAGTGCATGAACTGCCAGTTGGTAAAAGCCGAACAGAAGAAGCCAAGTGGATTGCTTCAGCCATTAGAAGTTCCTACATGGAAGTGGGAGCAAGTATCGATGGATTTTATTGATGGACTACCTAGAACAAGAACGGGAAATGAAGGGATTTGGGTCATCGTAGATCGTCTGACTAAGAGTGCAAGATTCATTCCTGTTCGATCAACTAGGACTGCATCAAAGTTGGCTGAGCTGTATGTTAAGTGGATAGTTCGATTCCATGGTATTCCGAAGAGTATAGTGAGCGATCGAGACCCATTGTTCACTAGTGGATTTTGGAAGAGCTTCCAAGAAGTTTTGGGAACTGAGTTGTGTTTGAGTACAGCTTATCATCCCCAAACAGATGGTCAGACCGAGAGAGTCAATCGAGTTTTGGAAGATCTCCTTAGAGCTTGTGTTTTGGATTTCGGAGGATCATGGGAAGATCATCTTCATTCGGTGGAATTTTCGTATAATAACAGTTACCAGTCAAGCATTGGTATGGCACCGTATAAAGCATTGTATGGAAGACCGTGTAACTCTCCGACATGTTGGTTAGAAACAGGAGAAAAGCTAGTACTTGGGCCAGAAATGATTCGACAGACTTCGAATTGCATAGAGATCATTCGGCAACGAATGAAGGCAGCCCAAGACCGTCAAAAAAGTTATGCCGATAAGCGTCGTAAGGATTTGGAATTCGACGTAGGTGATATGGTTTTTGTGAAGATTTCTCCACTGAAGAATGTTATTCGATTCGGGAAGAAAGGAAAATTGACTCCAAGATTTGTTGGACCATTCCCGATCATCGAGCGAATTGGAAAGCTCGCCTACAAATTGGAGTTACCAGAAAAATGTCGGGTGTGCACAATGTTTTTCATGTATCGTATCTACGGAAGTATGTGCACGACTCGAATACAGTAGTTTCTGCCGATAGCTGTGTAGATTTTGAGATTGATCCGGTCGATAAGAGACCTCGTAAGCCGCTTTGTGTTGTGGAAACTGACACGAAACAGCTTAGGAGGAAGGTAGTTAGGTTGCTCAAGATACAATGGAGTGATGATGTTAACGACTGTACATGGGAGGTGGAAGAGAGGATGAAGGCGGCTCATCCTGAACTCTTCGAGGTATGGCCATAAGGTGTCGTGACATCTCATGACATTGTAACTTGTTCTAATTTTAGAATTCTGCATGCTAGGCTAGAATTAGATGCATGGTTTGTTGATTGCTATGGATGGTAGGCATGCAGAATAGTTTTTGATTGCTCTTGTTTGATTGGAATTTCGGGGGCGAAATTCCTAAGGGGGAGAGAATGTAACGACCCGTATTTTTAAGGATCGAAACATCGTAAAACAGTTGTCATTAGATCGTAACGTTGTTAAGTCGTATAGAATTTAGAACGACTAGAGCTTGAGTCGTCTAGAAGTTAAGCCATGTTGTAGCTTAGGTCGTATGGAAGTTGGGTCATGTGGTAGCTTAGGTCGTAGGGTAGGTTAGGTCGGGTGAGCAACCTAAGGATTTAAGCAACCTATAGGAAGTTGGCGACCTAAGGATTTGAGCGACCTATAGGAAGTTGGCGACCTAAGGATTGGAGCGACCTACAAGAAGTTGGCGACTTAAGGAGTAGACGACCTAAGGTTTGAGCGACTTAAGGAAAGACAGCGACCTAAGGGAGTTAGCGAGTTAACGACCTAAGGAACTAAGCGAGTTAACGACCTAAGAAGGTTAGGTCGTGGACGAGTTAAGGAGATAAGTGGGATGAGTCGTTAGGTCGCGTGGATGTTAGGTCGTATCCTAGTTAAGTTGTTAGGTCGTGTAGCGTTAAGTCTCTAAGGGTTAAGTCGTAGGGTGTTAAGTCGCGCAAGGGCTTAAGTCGTAGGTCGCGCATTAGTGTTGAGTCTTAGGTCGTGACATTTTTAGGTCGTGGAAGCGCATATGT
The DNA here is from genome assembly GCA_030737815.1 of Allium fistulosum. Lineage (NCBI taxonomy): Eukaryota > Viridiplantae > Streptophyta > Magnoliopsida > Asparagales > Amaryllidaceae > Allium > Allium fistulosum. The sequence goes on from CM060907.1 coordinate 996,818,205, forward strand.
CGCTAGGTCGTGAGCGACCTGGGAGCGAGCTAAAGTTAGGTCGTGGCTTCCGTTAAGTCGTTGAGTCGAGTGTCTGCTAAGTCGTAAGTCATAGGTCGCGCGTATGTGTTAAGTCGCGTGAGTGTTAGGTCGGCATCTCAGTTAGGTCGTGTAGCATTAAGTCGCTAAGCCGCGCGTGAGTGTTAGGTCGCGCACTTGCGTTGTTGTTAGGTCGCGTGTCTTAAGTCGTGGGGTTTCTTAGGTCGTGGACGACCTAATAGCGAGCAAACGACTTAGGGATTTCAGCCTATAAATACACGTCCATTTCTTCACTTTTTGGGATCCGGATTTTGAAACGACGAAGTCCTGCCATTTTGAGAGCTCGAGTTCTATACTTCTTCACTTCTTTTCTCCACTCTAATCTTGTGATTCCTTCCATCCAAATCGAAGATCAAATCGAAGATCCAAGAGCTTAGATTGAAGATCTTCATCCATCGAAGAGAGATTTCATCGTTTGAAGTGGAGTTTTGATAGATCGAGTTAGATTCTTCGCTGTCCAGATCTGAAGTGTATTGCTTTTGAGGTGTTTAGGTGATTTGGTGAGTGGTGATTATCTCTCACACGGATCCAAAGGAGTATATCGGATTGATGGCTTGATTTGGTGTTAAAATAGTGATTTCAATGCATTTTCATAAACTTAAGTATAGATCTATTGTTCATGATGATTTGGAATTCATTTTACTACATGTAATCTATGCAAGTTCATTCATCAAGTTGTAGAGATATTTGCTCATAATTCATGCTTGTTAGATTTGGACTCTTTATTTACAGAATTGCCATTATTGTTATAATTGTTTATTTGATCATGTTTGAATGCTTGATTACTTGGATTAATGGTTGACTTGATTGATTATTATGTATTAGTTGATTGATGATTTGATTTAGACAAGATGGTCGAAGATGATTCAAAAGCTAAGGGAAAGGCTCTTGAATTGGAAAAGCTGCTCGTGGCATATGTGGCGGATGATGAAGCTCATATGGATAGATTTGATGATGATGATGTTGAGATGAGGCTTTGCTATGATGAGATGAAGCAAGGCATGATATGAGATAGCCTTGGTTTAATCCAGACGGGATCACTCCAAGCATGTTGATGACTTGGTGAAATGGTTCGAGTTAGAGGATAATGGTTTGCTCGAGAGGCGCTTGAGCTAGTATGGAAATAGTCGTCGAGGAGGATGACTAGGAGGCTGAGATTTCATCGTTGTTGAAGGTTCTAGCAGGCTCAAAGCAAGAGTACGTTGGGCAGATTCGATAGTCCCTAAAGACTATGATTGTAGTCGAGTACTCTAGGCAGATTTGATAGTCTTAGGCACGGGCTGCGACGACGTGCGGAGTTATGTCTAGAACCGGGGTTGCCATTAACCCTTGACAGACGGCTGAAAGAATGTGTCGGTCATTCAATTAACGGTGGTATCGAAGCAATGATAACAGTGATAGCCAGAGTCATGGATGTTTGGTTGTATCGTCATTCGGTCTCAAGAGCGATGTTTTCTGGGTGCTTATCCGATCTTGGTTTAGGCCTTGGGGGTTTGTACTTGGAAAACACCGACCTTGACTCGAGTGATAATTGCTTTACTTTAAATGTCTGCTTTGCTATGTTTATTTCTGCTTAGTGTGTCTGGGGGCTATCACTATAGAAAGAGGTGGAGTGGGAGGGTTGGATTCCTATTCCTAATTCCTTTATGCTCTTTTGGTATGTTGTTAGTTAATTTACCGCTCACTAAGACTGTTGTCTGACTCAAGGCTTTATGTTTAACTCTTATTGCCTTGGGCTGTTCATCCGCTTTGGGATGGGCAGACTAGGTAGTAGGTGACAGGTGTTATTCTTAGTTTCCGACGATGCTGATGACAAAGACGAGCTGGAGGCTTGCATATTATTTTCTTACTATATGTACTGGATGTTCCACTGCTTGTATATTCTCTAAGTGATATGTAGTGTGGCTTGATGTATTGACTATTCAGATGTTGTACCAAACTATTATGAAGTTTAATAGAGATTCTGTTCTGTAAAGCTTCACTATATATACTTTCTATTGTATTTTATCCATGCGCTGTGAGTTATACGATAGATTCTGCTGTTTTAACTTAACCTTGGCAATCGTCCATGGCTGCCTGGCACACTTTACAGCGCACTATTTCTATGTTCAGTGCAGGGGTCATGGGCGGTCGTCACATTTGTCGACCGCATTCAAGGTACAAACGTTGAGAATAGCTACTGTCAATGGGGTTTTTTCTTGTAGTGAATGCATTAGATCTATTTACCTTAACAAATAACATTAAATCATCAACATAAATAAGATGAGTAATAACAGGCTGAATCTTATTTATTGGGTTAATATTACCCTTAATGACTTCTATTTCCATTAAAATGGAAAAATATTCCATTACCATAGTAAATAGATATAGTGATAGGGGGTCCCCTTGCACAATATCCCTATTACTCTATAAATCTCTCTGGTTTTCCTTATACCAATATAGAGAATGTTGGGGTATTTATACATTCAAAAATTAGATCACACAATTTAATAGGAAAACCCATATTTTGCATTAGATGATGTATAAATTTCCTGTTTACTTTATCATATGTTTTTTGTAAATCTATTTTCAAACAGACATTATCCCCAATTTTAGTATTGAAATTTCTAACCATCTCATGAGTTAATAAAGAGTTTTCATATATTAGTCTACTTTATACAAAAGCACTTTAATTTTCGGATATTATAAAAGGTAGAAAATCCTCAGTTCTATTACTTAGCTTAGTAGTTATAAGTTTATAGATAAAATTACAACAAGAAATTGGCCTATAGTCTCCAATACTTGATGGGTTTTTATTTTTTGGAACTAAGGTAATAAAAGTATAATTTAAACTCTTTAAAATTTTCCTTTCATTTAAAAATTCTTTTACTACATTTATAACTTTATCCTTAATTTTAACCTAATGGTTTTTGAAAAACTTTGCATTGAAACTATCAGGTCCTAGACTCTTATTATCCCCAGCATTAAATACAATATACTTTATCTCCTTCTCGGTTATTGGAGCAAGCAATATATCTTTTGCTATTAGATTAAGTTTAGTTTTGAAAATGATATTAGCAAAATTATTCTCTAATTGTTCTGCATTATATAACTTAGTAAAATAGGATACTGCTTCTTCAGCAATTTTATTATATTCATTTGTTGATTTACCCGCGCTATCAAAAATATTGCATATGTTGTTTATATGCTTTCTGTTACTCGTTTTTGCATGAAAAAACTTAGTACAATCATCACCTTGAGTAAACCAATCTACTTTTACCTTTTGTTTTAAATTAACTATGTTTATATAAAGTTCTTTAGATAACTTATTTTGATTGGAGAAAAGTTCTTTTATTTTTTCTATATCATCAGGGTTTTTATCTATTATATCTTGCAAAATCTTTCCCTCTTGTCTTAAACTTTCAACATTTCCCTTATTCTGACTTTTATCCTTTTCCATTTTTTAAGATTGAATTTTATATTTTTAAGCATTGTATTAAACTAAAATTGTTTTTTCCCAGTATAAGAAAAATTTATACGGTATCTATAGTTCCATATATTCATTCTCGTATATCCACCCACATTTTTATATCTGAAAGGTATATTCTTTTTAATTTAATTATTCATATCATGAAATAATCTAATTAACAAAGGGCATGATCACTAGTATTTTGCTCTAGTGTATTACATAAAAAATTGAATATATTTCAGAGAATTCTTTATTTATTAATATCCTATTAAGTTTAAAATGAATGTTCTTTTCAATACCAGATCTCCAAGTATACTTGTTACCATTAATTAATGGTTCTATTAAACTAGTTTCTAATAAAAATTTACTTATTCTATCCAATTTAACCTGTGGAATATTATTACCCTCATATTTTTCAAAAGAATGCATTATATTATTAAAATCACCCATTACTAACTAAGGGATTTTATAAGCATTATTCATGCTTTTTAATCTAGACCATAATCCATTTCTCTCACTTTCAAAATTACTTCGATAAACACTAGTAATTTGAATATTAACACTGCCAATATTTTTAAAATTACAGACAATATATTGTAAATCATTGTTTATATTATTATTAACCCAAATGTTAGAATCCCATATAATTAAAATTCTGTCTTTCCCTCTACAATCATTATTGTTTACTGTTTTCCAATTATTTGGTAATTTCCTACAAAATTTCTCAATATTATCATCATTCATTTTATTTTCTATCAATGCAATAATTGTTGGTTTATGTACTCTTAACATATTAATTATGTCGGTTTGTTTAGATGGTTAGTTCGTCCCTCTTATGTTCTATGCTATAATTGACATATAATAAAAAACTTAATTTCTGGTTTTCATACCTGACCAAGATGTAATCCTACCTCTCTTTTTACATATTGTACCCTTTGCTTTAATCTTTGTGGTCATTTCTTTCCACTCTACATTATCTGTAATATATTTCTGCTTAAAGCTTTCTTTCTTTTTTTCTTACCTTTAACCCCCTTTATGACAGTGTGCAGTTGTGAGATATCAAAATGATCAGATGTGCGAGGCAAAACTGAGTTGACACTGCCCCTATCCTCGATTTCTGCAACATTTTCTGAACGAGGGATGATCTCCATGGCTTTGATCGCACTATCATAATTTTGTTGAATATCCACATTCATAACTATACCATTATTGTTTGTAACTAAAAAAGAATCTGAACTTTGGGGGAGTTCAGATTCCAAGCCCTCTTTATTATTTTGGTTCCCCTTTATTTTGTTTTGTATGATCTCTGTTGCATTGGTATTTTGATTATTACCTGAAGGATGAACTTCCTCAGCCATGAACTGATCTTGATGATCAACGAGCTGTTCTTGAGTATTTTCAATCTGAGATGATACCTTCTTAGTTGATCCGATCACCATTTTCATATATTACTCCTTCTTATTCCTTTTGCTTTTTAGATATTGGATTATTTTCTTGAAACTCTGAAACTAATTCTTGATTACTTTGAGCAAAACCTTGATTTTGTTGGCTAACATATTTTGGTACCCAAGCTTTCTTTGGATACATTGCTTTTTACTATGACTGAAACATTTATAAATAACACATTTTGGAGGAATCCATTCATATATAACTTCTTGTGTAATACATTCTCCATTGTACAATGTTAAATATTCTTCTAGTAGTTCATCTTCCGCAGCCATTTCATCCAAAAGGCGAGCACAATTTAATCTTGTTTTCATAGCAGTGGCTGCATCCATTTTAATGGGTTTTCCAATAATATTTGATGTAGCACTAAATGCCTCTTTGTCCCAAAGTTTCAAATTTACACTAGGCAATCTGATCCATACTGATATGTAAGTAGATCTCTGTCCAACTTAAGAGAATTTGACCATTTTCTCATTATGATGAGTTTGCCATCATAGAGTATGGACCATTTTTCAAAACTGATTCACAATCTTTAGCTTCTTTAAATTCTATCAGGAAGAAGCCATTCTCTCTTGAATACATATCAAATTCACTCATTGGTTTCCAAACTCTTTGAATATATGATTTGGAATACAAGAAGTATGGTTTGATCCCAACAACATATGCGAGTATCGAATTACTCCAACATTCATCGATTCTCTTACAAACAGCTTCCTTAACCGGACCATACTTTTTGTCAATAATCTTAATTGGCGCTATGTATTCAAGATTGTAGTCTTCTTCTATTGGTTTATCAGCACCAATTTCTACGCAAGATTTCGGTCCTTGGACCTTATTCAATGAGATGATAGTCGGTTTCTTGCTTGATCTGGTCTCTGATTTGCCCCTATTCAACTGTTAAAATAAAGATCTTGAATCTTCCTTTCCCAACATACTACCTTTAACATGAACCGACGATAACTCCTGATTCTTCTTGACCTCTCTTCTTTTAGTGATTCTGTTTTAAACCAACTTAAACTCATCATCATCTATGATGATACCCCAGAAGGTTTTCTGATGCGAGAATTCTGATTAGGATCAAGTGGTCTAATTAATTTTTATGAATTGAAAGTTTTTGATTTTTTTTTATAGAGAATTTTGGTTTTTTCCATGGCTAAAAGCCTTAGATTTTACACTTGAGTTTTTAGACTTTATAAGCTAAGGATTTGAAATTTTATTCAAACAATACATCCTATAACGCATATTCTTGGATGTTAGATATTAATTTGTAATATAAATATATGATAAAGAACACTTTTCTAAAAATGCTATAAAAAATTGCTGAAATAATAGATCAGATAGCAGTTAAGGCGTATATAATCAGTATAAACTAAAACTTGCGTGAACTTCTTGTACAGATAAACTATTATAGAATTTATACCAACAATTTATGTGGAAATAAATTATCAAACAGAGAAGAAGAAAAATTAAAACATTATAACCAGAATCGTCTTAAAAATGCTCATTAGTGAGCATACAAATGAAAGAATGGAGGCTACTTATAACGACTTCCATCCATACCGACCTATATAACATGTCGGCAATAACATAATAAATATCTTGCATATTTGCAGATAAACTATTCAACTTCGAATCAAAGATATTTTGGTTGCAACCATCATTATGTATAAACAATTACGTGGACCTAATATCAAAGATATTTTGCACTACAGTATAAAAACATACACGCCTATGTTAAAATTACAAGCAAACAAATTAACAATGGCCTCAAAGAATGAAACAGCTCCAGCTTCACCAGGCTTAGTTACAAAGGTAATTAACACTGCGACAGGGTATGTACAGAAGCTCAAACCGGAAACGGTCAGTAGTGAAAAGAAGGAAGAAACGACAGTGGAACCTGCACCTGCAGCAACTAGCAACGACATAGTTGATACTGTAGAAGAAACGGAAGGTCCTGGTGAAGAGAAAGCAGATACGTTCACAGAGATGCTCAAAACGGAGCTTCCAGCCAAGATCGAGGAGATGAAAAACAATACTGAAAAGGAGGATGAGGATGGTGAGGGTGAGGGTGTGGGTGGAGATGTTAAGAAATTGGACGCAGGGTTGACTAACTGAAGTTTGTGAATTTTCATGTGATTTTAAATTTGGTTTAATTTGCTTGCATGAATTGGTGTGGATACGAATAACAGGCTGTCTGATTGGAAGTGAACATGTGTGGCTTGTAAGTAGGAATGTGTGTTATTGGTGCGATATTTAATTATCTGTGGTTTCCAAATTCTTCTACTGATTTGTCTGGGTTCAGTTCTTCTACCTCTTTTTTCATGCTCACATAAGATGAAAAATCACATTTATTTATCACGATAAATTAGTACAGCGAACGAATGAGATTATCGTCATGCATGAGGATTGAGGATTTGATCTATAATTTTTCATACCAAAAGAATGATATCTGAAAATGACTCTTAAGCTATGTTTATAAGACCAGTTCCAACTGCGGTTTAATCTTTGAATTGCGGTTCTTAAAATTATATAACCTTGATAATGCGTAAACCGACGATCTAACTTTAAAATTCATACAAGATCTCTACCCGAACCGCATGATCTTTCGGTTTCTTTTATTTAATTTTTTGAGAAAAAATGAACGATCCTCTCTTAGTGAAAGAGAGCACTCATGTAGTTTATTTCACATGAGATAAAAACTATCAACATGACTGACAGCTAGCAAAACCCCCACATATAAAAAAAAACCTCAATCATGTATAACTAACGTCCATGATAGAAACATATAATAAAACAAAATGCGAAAAATGTTCAAATCCTCAACATTCGTTGAATCCATCCAATCCAGTAAATAAACTTAAAACTGTTAAGAAAACTAAACCGAAAATGTATGATCAATACATACATATATATACATACATGTGTATGTATGTATGTATATTAATATATATATATATATATATATATTTATATACATATACATTCAAAATAAGCTAAACTAAACTAGTAATAAAAGACATAGAACAAGCAATCATTTAGTAAACACATAGTAAGAAAATAAGACAAAGTACAAATCAAACTAATTACACGAAAAGAAATGAAATTTACAACTGAGCTAATATCATAATAAAAGCGAAGAATCAAAAGTAACTGAAGTAAGATTATCTAAGGGCATGCACTACATTTAGTTTTTATTATTTTCTCTGTTATTTAGAATGATTTTGTTTTTTAAAAACTCAATGCGAACTTTTATTTTTTCAAGAAAGTCTTTAAAACTCAAATTTTTATTTCATTTATAACTAGAATTTGAATTAAAACAAAACAGAGAGAAAACATATATTAACTTTTCCAAATCAATACTACTAATATTAAACACATGTTAGTTTCTTTCAAACCAAACATACCAACGTGTTATTGTGTACATAGTATCAAGTAAAAATCTATTGTGACCCTTATAATAAAATAAAAGATTATTCCAATATAATTTACAGTTAATTTGTCTCCAATTTACATTAAAATCAACAATACTAAGAATATTTACAAGAATAAATCTAGTTATATTACAATCAAAATATAAGTGTAAATTTTTTTCCATTTTATCTTTACAAAAATAATGTTTTTTGTCAATAAATATATTTCTCTTCTTTAGAAGTTCTATGGTATTCAATTTCTCATGTAAAATGAACCACATATGCACTTTAGTTTTAGGTGGAACACTAGTTTTCAAATGTATAATTTCATTTTACTCCCAAAATAATTTATAAAATTATAGAATGAATGAGATGTATATTTCTTACCCTTATCCCAACACCATATTTTAATGTCTTTCTTATTATCGATGTTGTAAAGCTCCAATTTAGCGCATAATAATGCAAATTGTGATAAAGTAATTCCTTCTAGTATACGACTAAAACTAAACTTCCAAGGAAAATTTAAATTTGTTCTACAAATTACTATAATTAATACATTTTTGAAATTGCAAATATCATATAACTCTCGAAATTCCACTTTAAGTGGAATAGCTGAAATTCAACATTCATGCCAAAATGAAGTGTTGTTACCAAAATGAACAACATTATTATACCTTGATTAAAAATATCAAAATTTAATATTATCGATTTCCAAAAGTGAGAAATATTATTAATATTATTGGTAGTAATGGGATGTAAGTTAAGAGCACCACCGTACCATTGATTTGATATTAATTCTTTCCATAACAAAGTTTCATTATTATCATTAAATTTTCATAACTATTTTAATAAAGATATATTTAAGTTATGTAAGTTTATAATTCCTAACCCCTTTCATTTTTAGACTTACAAACCATTTTCCATTTAACAAGACACTTAGAGCTACAATTTGGATATCTCTGCTTCGTAAAAATCTCTCCTATTTTTATTAATTTTTTCAATTACTCACTTAGAAAAAAATAAAACAACATCCAATAAATAGGTAGTGCAGATGTAACTGAATTAATAAGAACTATATTACCTGCTCTCGATAAGTACTTACCATTCCATTTGGACAATCTTTAATTAATTTTATCTATTATAGTAATCCAATCATCATGTTTAGGTTTTTGTGGTCTAATTGAAAAATCTAAAAATTTTATAAGGAATTTCATCGTTTTTACAATTCAATGTATATGCAATTGGGTTTTCTAAATTATCGATATCATTTAAAACTAGTATTGAGCTCATATCAAAATTAATCTATAAACCAGATAGAAGTTCAAAATTATATAAAATGAATTTAAGCGCAACAATATGTAGGCTAATGGGATGTAAGAATCATAGTATTATCTGCAAACTGGAGAACTGAAAGACCATTACTTGATATCTCATTTCCTATAATGTCTAAAATCCTATTATTAGTGGCCAATTTGATACTAGAAAAAGATCAGCTACTAAATTAAAGGTGATAAAGGTGACAATGGATCACCACATCTAAGTCCACGTTTCGGTTGAATTTTATTTCCTAGAATACCATTAATCATAATACTTAAATTACCTGTTTTAAGTAGGACATAATCACTACACTAAAGAGTATTTTTGGTGATCCACAAAAAACGCTACCACAATTTATGCTAGCCTTTTAGAAAACGCCGCTAAAAAAAACGCACTAAAAACCCAAGACTTCCCGTTGCATTTTCATAAACGCTGCTAAAAAGTAACATATTGCTGCATTTTAAAAACGCACCAAATTTTTTTACCGTAGCGCAATTTAAACGCTCTAAAAAGTATTGTTGACACTACTATAAAACATTATAGTACGTTTTTTGCCTGTCGTCATATATATTTTTGTAGCGTTTAATAAACGCTGTTAAAAATTATTGATTTTTTATGCATTTTTCCTTCACTGTGGTAGCTCATTCACTTTCCACTTCATTTTGTTCACAACATATATTCACTATAAGAAACAGGACATTTTCCGACAGCTCAAAATTGTCGGTGGCCGTCGGAAAAAACCGTAGCAAAAAAATCTGTTGCTGAACAGGATTTCCGACGATTTCAAACAATTCCCGTCGACGTATTTTTGACGGTTACTGACGGCCAACCGACGGCTCCCGACGGCCGTCGGAAGACTCGTGGACGATCACGGGGGGTGCCGAAAATCGTCACCAGCTGTCGGAAGCCGTCGTTTTTCGTCCGTTGCTGCGTCGGAAGCCGTCGGAAATTTTCGACCTATGGACCGTCGGAAGCCGTTGGAAACCGTCGGAAAAGCTGAACCTATTTTTGCTTTTTTCTGCTGCATTTTTGCCTTCCATCCACAATCCATAAACACAATATATTCCACCACTCAAGCACATATCCAATTCATATATTCAACATAAAATCAAACCATGCAAATATAATCAAATCACATAAAGAAATAACTCAAGCATAATTCGTGTAAAATCAAACCAACACTATACTAACATAATTTACATACAACTCATTGTACAAAACTTACATCAACTCCCCACCATCAACTCCCAAATGTCAAAATTACTGTCACCAAATGTATCATCAAACAATATATACAACATTTCAAATCCAACTCCACCAACTCAATGTATCATCAAAAATTACTAAACAATGACGCAAAACAAAAAAACATACCTATCACTCCAGTCATTCACCTCCAGAACCTCCGGAACCAGTTGAAGATGGAAAGCGGCCATCATACTGCTGCATGTACTCAGCAATACGCTTGTCTAGCAGCTGTGTCATCTCAATAGCCCGCCGACGGTTCTGCTCTTCCAGCTGCGCCACCCTAGCTCTCAACTCTTCGATCTCTGCTAGATCAATCTAAGCTCTACCCGTTTGCTGGCTTTCCTCTGTTTGCTGGCCTGCAATACTTATTTAATTTAGTCTATAATCTTACTATCAAAGCTACAACATAATGTATTAATTGTTATATCTATAAACTTATTATTGAAACTAAAGCGATGTCAAGTTCTTTAGAACTAAAAGATTACTAAATTGTTATAATCTTAATATATTATTCATTACCACTTGATTGCCAAAGCCGTAGCGCCTGTTCCGTGAAGGTGGATCCATGACTGACTCAAAAATGACGTCCTTCTCGTCCGTCGTCAGCTGATCTCGACGAGTTTCCTCCAGGAGTTTCTGCCATTGTTCCATAAACCTTGCCTACATGAACAAATAAAAATACAGTTAAAATTAATAGCATGATATCTTAATTCATTATACTTTAATAATTAAAACAGTTACTAATGGTATGTAAACTAAAATATGCTTACATGGCTCTTTCTCGGTTTATCGTCATGCCATGTATATGAAACTGTCCCGTCTGGATTTACATGCTCGGCGGCATGAGTACGGGTAAATACATCCATGTACGATACGGGACCCTGCGCCTCAGTTTCCTGAAATTTATTATTATGTACTATTATTGTATATTCAAAATTATACAGCACAAAAACTATTCACAATTCACATTTAATAAATTTACCAACTCCTGGCGATATTGTTGGAACGACTTGGACCCTCCTCGATGAGTGAGAGACTCTCTATTCCTATTTGCAGAGTTTCTTTCTGACTCAGCCTGTACATTTTAATTTAATACATTATTCACTTACCAAATATTTTTGATATTTACGTATCAATCAAATAATTAATAAAAGTTTAGTATACTTACCTTCGCTTCGTCACTATCCCAATGTGCCAGCCACCCTTCCCACACACTCGATCCCATCCGGTTCGACTTCTGGCCTTTATGCTTCATAACCGACATAGAATCCCTGTAGTTCTTCCCCATCTTATGCATCCAGTAGTGTCGTACCAGCTGCAGGTCATCTGATTGTACGTCAACCACGGTCTGCATTTCATAATAAACAAGCGACAAAAAAATTAAACAATAAAAGGTGAACAATAAATAAGTGACAAAAAAATTAAGGATGGAAAACAAAAGATTATACTTACAATGAAATCCTAAGTCTTCCCTTGACATTCAAAATTTTGTTAGAAACATTATCAAATACATTTTTCTCGTTGTGCATCACATCAATATTATGATGAAGTAGAAGATCATTCCAATAAGGCAACTCTCAAAATATACTTTATTTGCACCAATTATGAATAGTCGATTTGCCTGCAATTTCTGTTTGCACTTCAGTTTCATATATCTTTGGATAGTCCCTTACAAGTTCGTATGTCTTCGCCCGACCCTATTGTTGGTGGTTGTCGGGTTTCTACTCTATTAGCTAAAAAAAATTTCCTATCTCCTCTGAAGGGATGATAGACATGGAGAAAACATCGATGGCAGTCAAACCATGAAATTTTCTTACCATTCGGCAAAGAAAATACCCGTGTTTCTTCCATGCAATAAGGACAAGCTAGACAACCGGATGTACTCCATCCTAAAAACATTGCATAGGCAGGAAAATCACTTATAATCCATGTAACGACCCGTAATTTCGCTACATCGAAAATGAGAGATTTTGTTTATTTTAAATTTAAAACTTAAATAAATAATTATAGAGAAATTATTTATTCTTATAGTTAATAATTAAAAAAGTATAAATTTGGATTTTAGAACAAATCAGCAAAAGTTTATTAAAAATAAATAAAGGCTTAAATAAATATGTTTAAATATTTATTTGAAAAGATAAATCTTATTAAAAACACCTAATAAAGATAATAAAAGTATATTAAAAGATTTAAAAGTATATTAATAATCGTTTTACAAAATGTCCAAATTTTGTTGCATTTTGTCAGTTTTACATAAACTGTAAAAATGGAGATTTTGATAATATTTAAATATGATTTTATAATATGAATAGACGTGTTTAAATTTATTTAAGAAAGTAAAAAGCTCATTTTTAAGTTTGGTTTATTTGAATATATAGTTTAACAAAAAGGTCAAATTTTGACTATAAAATATGTCAATAAAAACACTGTTTTTGTTCGAAACAAGTTATCGCAACGTCTTGACAATATAGTCACTTTATTAACCTATATAATGCATATTAACAAACTATGCAAACTTTAGATTTCCATTTGAATACAAATTCATTTTGAAAAGTCAAAGTAAACAAATAATTCAAAAAGAGCTTGATTTGACTATTTTCCGTATTAAATAAATTTTTTAAAACATAATCTTTACTTAAAAATCCTAACACTCCACCTCTCATTTATGGAAAGTCCCTTCATTACATGGAAAAGGAGCAAAATGATTAACTAACATTTTATAGTGTAAGAAAAAGAGAAGAAATCATGTCATAAGTACAAAATCAAATCAATACATCAATTCCACATTAATACACTTCATTTCAACATTAATAACAAATCAAAATCATGCATTGGAAAGTGTGAAAGGGGAGACAAAGTTTGATTTGATATAGAGGGTATTTTGGTCTTTTTGGCTAAGGATAATATGGTAATTTGGTTGTAAAACTTCAACTATAAATAAGCACCTCCACTCTATCATTTTTTGCACACTTCATTCCTTACTTTCTCTTCACTTTCTTCATCCTCTCCACTTTCCATTTCCATGGCATCCAACTCCTCTTCCACCTCCATTTCGTTCCACCATCTTCACCAAACATCACCACACCCCTACATCACCAAACCCGAACCGCACCACCACCATACGCCACCACATCCTCGGCCAAACCCCTCCAACCCACGGTCAAGCTTCCTCCATGCACACCCGAGCTAAACTCCACTACCCCAAGGCCGTACCCACCTCCTACACCACCTACCCGCTTCCTCCAAGCCTCCAACACCTCACACCCACCACCTATAGCCACGGCCGAGCCCTACAAACCCACATCCAAACTTGAGCCTACACTACGCCACACCCCTAGCCGAGCCATACACCCTTCTCTTAAAAAAAAGAAAAAAAAGAAAGAAAAAAAAGGGAAGAAAGAAAAGAGAGGAACAAGCGTTAGTTTGTTAGCCGTAAGCAAGCCAATTCGCCTGAAGATTGACAGAATGGTAATGAAGGTGAGAAATTCTCATCGCTTTTAAAAGTTCGTATTTTGATTTTGTTATAATAATCATCTTATGACATATGCAAGTATACACCCCTTTAAAAATGTTGTTATGGACGTTTAGTTATGTTTGTGTTAGATTTGAATAGTAGCAAGTGTTTATGGTAGTGATTATGTGATGTGATTGGTTGATTTGGATGTGGTAGTGGTAATTATAAATAGTGACTATGTTTATTTCGCCCAAGTAATCACCTTTGTTAAATAAGATCCAATTATGGTGATATGAGATACTTTGGAAAAATAAGTCTTTTTTAAGAGAAATTGAAATTAAAGTTAAAGTAAAATAGAATTTGAATTTAAAAGTGAAATTGGATTTGAAATCGAAGTTAAAATCGAAAGTAAAATTGAAATTGATTTTTAAATTGAAACTGAAACTGAAATTAAAATTTGAGTTGAAATTAAATATGGATTTGAAATCAAATTTGAAATTGAAGTTTTAATTGAGTTTAATTTGAAGTTAGAATTGAAATTGAATTTTTAAAGTTAATATTAAAATAATAGGAATATATAATATTAAAATATGGGAATAGTGAAAATATATTTTTAAATACTTTAAAAAGTGAAAATATTGATTTAAAATGATTTGTGTTAATTTTATAAGTAATAAAATTCAATTTGAATAAATTATTTCAAGTATTGAAAAATAAGTCAAAACTAGGTGCGTCGCGCAAAGGTAGTTCACGATTTCGCGCCGAAAAGTTCAAACAAGTGTATAGAGTGGAATATAGCTCGGAATTCTTCGAGATAAGAAAATTTCGGACTATCATATCCATATATTCTAAATGAAGAAAGAAAATCAAGATTTCGTCTTGTAGATTTTGGATTATGTCCAAATAAATTTTCTAGAAATATCGCGCTAATGTAGTTAAGTGACCATAATGGGACATCTGTTTAAATGAACGTTTTTAATTATGGAATAAATTTGATAAATCTATTCAAATGGTGTAGAAGATATTTGAAGTGGAAAATATGAATTTTCAAATATTTAAAAGTTGTTTAAATCAAATAAGCTTATATAGCATTTTCCGCAACACTTTTATGCTGCGAATTCTATAACTTTTGGAATATGATTTTAAACTTAATGATTCTTCCTAGAATCAATTATGAATGTTTTTAAAAGGAAAACTAAGCATTTAAAAGATAATTTGGAACCTTTATGACCAACTCCAAAATAAAGCTAATAACTGAGTATGCGAAACGACTAGTACATTTGTCCCGCCTGTGAGATCTGGAAAGATAAAACAAGGTGTTTAATTAAGGTTAGGAATAGAGCAGCCAGTGCCCTAAACTTACCTGGCCTATGTTTTCTCTTCTTAGGCTAAGGGTGGAACAGATCGAAAGGAAAGCCCGGATGCTCTAAAAGATTATATTATGTTTTTCCAAAATAAAAGAAGATTAGTATTATCCAAAATTTAAGTAATCTCCAAAATGGATAAAATACAACTTGGATTGCACAGAGATAATCTTCTAATACTTGGTATTAAATTCCGAAGAGGGAACTCGTCCTATTTGTGGAATTTAAAAGGTGATCTCACCGTTATTCCGCCCATAACCTTGTTGAATACGGAAATTAATGTTGAGTAAAATTAAAATAATTTCTATGATCCTATTTACTCAATAATGTTTTCTAAGATTGTTTTTAGGGTTTACAATAGACGATGTCTTAATTAACATTGTTTTTGACTCGCCTAAAAGTTAAGGAATTTGGGTCGATGATAAGTAAGGAAATTTGAAATATTATCCAAAGCAAAAGAATGAATTAACTTAGAATTACTCTAGGACAAAAAAAGAGAGTTTGTAATCATCCAAAAAGAATTAAAGTGAAAACAGACTTAATAATCCTGTATACTCAAATTCACTTTTTATCGATAATTGGATTTCGAAGGAACCGGGGTCGGATTTGGGTGATTCCTATTCGAAAAACCACTTCGAACCAATTTATGTGTTTGAAGAATGAAGCTGTTTGAAGACGGAGATATTGAGACGAATAATAACAAAGGACTACTTGTTGATTAATTGGGGATAAACTCCTGATTTACTTATTGTAGTAGTGGTCTCTTTGATATGAAAAACCTCAAAAACACAAGGGCTTCTCGCCTAGTAATGGCCGAGGAAAGTACCTTCGGTTTCGTTCAATCCCAGAACGAACTTGTATGGATGGATGTCTGACAGTGCATTTTCTGAGATTATGTACATTGGTTTTTGCAAACATACATCTGTGGTGGCGGGGATGGCAACTTCTCTTAGCTTAACACCCTCCTTGAGACGTACGAGCTCAAGGGTTATATTTTTATGGAAGGTAATTAGTAGTCAATGGAAATGGCAATGTGGCATACAAAGATGATGTGATATAAGAGAAGGTAATCGTTGCCTCAAGCCTCATCAACCGGAAATGACCAAAACAAGGTTAGATGCGGCAAGGCTAAATGGGTCGTTCCCAATTAGGGTATGATCATCCCTTTCTAGATATATTTATTTCCGCTATGACGTTCGGGATGTAAATTAATGTAGTGTATGGAAAACGAGCACTCGGTTAAAGGTCAGTAACGACCGGGGGATGACATATTCGGTACTATCTAGTTATAGAGGTAGGCCGGTCTTGTGTTGGTAGAGGAGCTTTGTGATGGTTCCTCGGGACATCCATCTAGAGGTGTACTCATCGGAAGGTAGTCCCTTCACCTGGTCATTTGTATGAAAATCCATTCTCCAATAAGAACCTGCGGTTTTGTTTGTATTGGCGTAATGAATAGCCTCGAAATGCTATATGGGTAACCATTTCGACTAAGATTAATAAGTTTATTTACAAATGTTTTTCAAAGAATGTCATTAGAAATAATATCAAATGTTTTGATATATAAGTGTTTTAGTTATCATAAGGTAAAAACCGATCCATGTTTATGTGTGGGCGTGGTCTTATGAGATACTCTTTCTTTTCAAAGTATTTTATTCAAAGGCTGATATATGACACTGTCATTTATTATTGAGTTTTTCTCACGCTGGTTTATCAAGCCTGATCTGGGTATTTTCAATACTCGGGTCAGATCCGAGTAGTTTCAGCTTTAGTTGAAGACGGTTGAAGTTTCCAGAAGAGAGCTGGAGATATTCATCTATGTATGGACGTATTCTATTATCCGATACTAGTTGTTTTGTTTGATGTTTGTCAGCAATTGTAAGGGTAGATGTTTATAACTGTCCAAGCTGAATTTAGGTTAGACTCTGATATATGTATTTTAAAGTTTTCCGCTGTAAAGATACATTTTCAATATTATATATTATTCCATTCGAGTGAGATTCTGTTTTGTCTATTTTTCTTTATTACCCATGATAATCCACAATTCTGTGCAATTTGGGTCTGACATGTGTGGTTTATTGTCGGCACAAAGGGTACAGAATCGTGGTTCGTCACATTTGGTTTCAGAGCTTTTGGTTGAGCGTACATCGAAGCCTGATAGGGGTAAGTCTCATCAGAGATAAGATTAGTAAAATCCTAGGATGAGTAACTTATTAGAGATAGGGTTAGTAAAATATTAGAATGAGTTTTGAGAGTATTATATATATGAGCTTGTATTTGTTAATTTTATAAAAATGGTTTTGTTTTAAAAGATGGTAAATGAAATAATTTTACCTTGGGTTTATATTTTAAATATTAAAGGGGATATTATTATTTTTGGGTAGAAATTAAGGATTGTTTGTATTTTAGCTTAGTAAAACTAAAATATGAATATCTTGTGGTTAGAATTGCACGATTTGACTATAAGATATTCCATATAGAATCAATTAGTTGAAAACTTGAATTTAGAACTTTGATCATATACCCCTAGACATTTGGTTATTAAGAAGTAACGATGGATTTAAAAAGCTAAGTACAAATATCTTGTGAAGTAAAAATTCACGATTTGACTATAAGATATTTGATAATAATATTGAAGCTAGAAGTTGTAATTAGCGAAAGTAAAAAGGAAATGCACACTTAGAAAAATTCTTATCAACAAGATAGAAAAAGATAAGCCTAAATTGAGACTTTAGGTAAATATAATATAAAAGGGTAAGTTCTATAACTTATAAAGGAGATTAGATAATTTGAAATTTAGACACTTTGATTAGGTTAAAATCAAAATGAAATTTAGGAATAAGAGATATAAGAAATATCATTCTAATATAAAACTTTGAATTAGTGATACATTTAGGGTAACATTTGTAATTCAAAAATGAAGTTTAATTTGAAGTGGATAGGTTAGAAAAAGTTAAAAAGAAGTTTTGAATAATATGGTTAATGGGTTGATTATTGGATGAAAATGTTTAAATAACAAATACCATGTGAATTAAGGTTCACAATTTGACTATAAGGTATTTGATGGATTTAAGGTTAAGAAATTTGATTTAGAAATGGATAGGTAAATAAGTTAAGTAGATAATCATAGAATTAGTAAGAAAAAGATGTACACTTAGTAAAGTTGTCTTATTAATATATGGATAAGATAAATAATATTAGATAAATTAAGACCTTAGGTAATAAAGCTAAGGATTAAGTTTTATAACTTATTAATTTGAGATAATAATAGAATTCCACATTTGTTAAACACCCTAATTGAAGTAATGACGGTTTGAAGTTTGGGGGATATGTATATATACTCTTAGGAAATAAAGGTATATTATACAAGTTTAAGTCATATTTGTATGCCTAAGTAATAATGGATTTAGTAGAAAGTAAATGGTTGTGAAATGAACTTGGATTAATAGAAATTTTGAATAAATATATTAGGTAAAAATGAATGCAAATAAATACATAAGTTATACGTAGATCATTTCGACACATAAATTTTGATCTAAGATTTAAGTACAGAACTTTGAGGTGTTTACACCAATCCGAAAAAGGATTTATCACTCAATTCTTGACGGCGAACATTGATGAGAGTTTGTGATTATGTATTCAAGTTTTCTATCATAGTTGAGAGATATGCAAGGAAAGCAAGGGTTTGTGATCAGGAAGTCTGATCAAAGTCCATACTAGAAAATCGGGGGATCGATACTAGTTCGGAGGTAAAGTTGTGGATTCGAATAATAGATCGAATCAAATATCACATATAGTATGTTTTTTTGGGTCTGGCTACATAGTAGTTGGATAGTTATCTTAAATAGTAGGCACTAAGATATAGGGTTAGACTTATGTTTTGGTATGTGTGTGTGTGTATAGACCTTAGGTGTAGTACATGCTCAGGTCAGAGGATGGGTTAGGTTGGATGTATTCATTTGTATAGTATCAGTGTGGTTGTTTTTGGATGTATAGTCTTGTTCGATTGCTGTATATATTATCTTAAGTGTGCAGTATGCACTAGGATGGGTAGATAGAAGTCTGACTTGATGTATGTATATATAACCTTAAGTATGTGATAAGTACTCAGGTTAATGTGGGGAATCTCTATATGTTTGGTATCATTTGTTTTAGTGTTGTTATGGTATCAATCTTCTTTACATATATGCATTTTCTTTCTATCATTAGTATAAATAAGTCAAAATGTTTGAGGATACGAGTATGAGATAGATTCCTTATCTGACTTTCATTTCGAGGACGAACTGCTTTTAAGTAGGGGAGAATGTAACGACCCATAATTTCGCTACATCGAAAATGAGATATTTTGCCTATTTTAAATTTAAAACTTAAATAAATAAGTTATATGTAATAAATAATAATAGGGAAATTATTTATTCTTATAGTTAATAATTAAAAAAGTATAAATTTGGATTTTAGAACAAATCAACAAAAGTTAAGTTTTGTTAAAAATAAATAAAGGCTTAAATAAACAGTTTAATATATTTATTTGAAAAGACAAATCTTATTAAAAACACCTAATAAAGATAATAAAAGTATATTAAAAGATTTAAAAGTATACTAATAATCGTTTTACAAAATGTCCAAATTTTGTCGCATTTTGTCGATTTTACATACACCGTAAAATTAGAGATTTTGATATTATTTAAATATGATTTTATAATATAAATAGACGTGTTTAAATTTATTTAAGGAATGTAAAAGGTTCATTTTTAAGTTTGGTTTACTTGAATATATAGTTTAACAAAAATGTCAAATTTTGACTGTAAAATATGTCAATAAAAACACTGTTTTTGTCTGAAACAAGTTATCGCAACGTCTTGACAACATGATCACTTTGTTAACCTATATACTGCATATTAACAAGCTATGCACACTTTAGATTTCCATTTAAATACAAATTCATTTTGAAAAGTCAAAATAAACAAATAATTCAAAATGAGCTTGATTTGACTATTTTCCATAATAAATAAAATTTATAAAACATAATCATTACTTAAAAATCCTAACACTCAACCTCTTATTTATGGGAAATCCCTTCATTACATGGAAAAGGTGCAAAAGGATTAATTAAC
Source organism: Allium fistulosum (assembly GCA_030737815.1). Classification (NCBI taxonomy): domain Eukaryota; kingdom Viridiplantae; phylum Streptophyta; class Magnoliopsida; order Asparagales; family Amaryllidaceae; genus Allium; species Allium fistulosum. The sequence continues at coordinate 996,839,081 of CM060907.1, forward strand.
ATTTTAAAGTGTAAGAAAAAGAGAATAAATCATGTCATAAGTACAAAATCAAATCAATACATCAATTCCACATCAATACACTTCATTTCAACATTAATAACAAATCAAAATCATGCATTGAAAGTGTGAAAGGGGAGACAAAGTTTGATTTGATATAGAGGGTATTTTGGTCTTTTTGGCTAAGGATAATATGGTAATTTGGTTGTAAAACTTCAACTATAAATAAGCACCTCCACTCCATCATTTTGTGCACACTTCATTCCTTACTTTCTCTTCACTTTCTTCATCCTCTCCACTTCCATTTCCATCGCATCCAACTCTCTTCCACCTTCATTTCTTTCCACCATCTTCACCAAACATCACCACACCCCTACATCACCAAACCCGAGCGACACCACCACCATATGCCACCACACCCTTGGCCAAACCCCTCCAACCCACGGCCAAGCTTCCTCCACCCACACCCGAGCTAAACTCCACCACCCTAAGGCCGTACCCACCTCCTACACCACCTACCCGCTTCCTCCAAGCCTCCAACACCTCACACCCACCACCTATAGCCACGGTCGAGCCCTACAAACCCACACCCACACCCAAACCCAAGCCTACACTACGCCACACCCCCTAGCCGAGCCATACACCCTCCTCTTAAAAAAACAAAAGAAAAAAAAGAAAAAAAAGAAAGAAAAGAGAGGAACGCGCGTTAGTTCGTTAGCTGTAAGCAAGCCAATTCGCCTAAAGATTGACGGAGTGGAAATGAAGGTGAGAAATTCTCATCGCTTTTAAAAGATCGTATTTTGATTTTGTTATAATAATCATCTTATGACATATGCAAGTATACAGCCCTTTAAAATGTTGTTATGGATGTTTAGTTATGTTTGAATAGTAGCAAGTATTTATGGTAGTGATTATGTGATGTGATTGGTTGATTTGGATGTGGTAGTGGTAATTATTAATAGTGATTATGTTTATTTCACCCAAGTAACCACCTTTGTTAAATAAGACCCAATTTTGGTGATATGAGATACTTTGGAAAAATAATTCTCTTCTTAAGATAAATTGAAATTAAAGTTAAAGTAAAATAGAATTTGAATTTAAAAGTGAAATTAGATTTGAAATCGAAGTTAAAATCGAAAGTAAAATTGAAATTGATTTTGAAATTGAAAATGAAATTGAAATTAAAATTTGAGTTGAAATTAAAGATGGATTTGAAATCAAATTTGAAATTGAAGTTTTAATTGAGTTTAATTGGAAGTTAGAATTGAAATTGAATTGAAATTGGATTTTTAAATTTAATATTAAAATAATAGGAATATAATAATATTAAAATATGGGAATAGTGAAAATATATTTTTAAATACTTTAAAAAGTGAAAATATTGATTTAAAATGATTTGTGTTAATTTTATAATTAATAAAATTCAATTTGAATAAATTCTTTCAAGTATTGAAAAATAAGTTAAAACTAAGCGCGTCGTGCAACGGTAGTTGGAGATTTCACGCCGAAAAGTTCAAACAAGTGTATAGAGTGGAATATAGCTCGAAATTCTTCGAGATAAGAAAATTCCAGACTATTATATCCATATCTTCTAAACGAAGAAATAAAATCAAGATTTCGTCTTGTAGATTTGGAATTATGTCCAAATAAATTTTCTAGAAAAATCACGCTAATGTAGTTAGGTGACCATAACGTGAAATCTATTTAAATGAACGTTTTTAATTATGGGAAAATATGGAATAAATTTGATAAATCTATTCAAATGGTGTAGAAGAGATTTGAAGTGGAAAATATGAATTTTCAAATATTAAAAAGTTGTTTAAATCAAATAAGCTTATATAGCACTTTCCGCAGCACTTTTATGCTGCGAATTCTATAACTTTTGGAATATGAGTTTAAACTTAACGATTCTTCCAAGAATCAGTTATTAATGTTTTGAAAAGGAAAATTAAGCATTTAAAAGATAATTAGGAACCTTTATGACCAACTCCAAAATAAAGCTAATAACTGAGTATGCGGAAACGACTAGTACATTTGTCCCGCCTGTGAGATCTGGGAATATAAAACAAGGTGTTTAACTAAGGTTAGGAATGGAGCAACCAGTGCCCTGAACTTACCTGGCCTATGTTTTCTTTTCTTAGGCGAGGGGTGGTACAGATCGAAAGGAAATCCCGAATGCTCTAAAAGATTGTATTATGTTTTTCCAAAATAAAAGAAGATTGGTATTATCCAAAATTTAAGCAATCTCCAAAATGAATAAAATACAACTTGGATTGCATAGAGATAATCTTCTTATACTTGGTATTAAATTCCGAAGAGGGAACTCGTCCTATTCATGGAATTTAAAAGGTGATCTCACCGTTATTCCGCCCATAGCACTTGTTGAATACGGAAATTAATGTTGAGTAAAATTAGAATGATTTCTATGATCCTATTTACTCAATAATGTTTGCTAAGATTGTTTTTAGGATTTAAAGTAAATGATGTCTTAAACAACATATGTCTTAAATAACATTGTTTTTGACCCACCTAAAAGTTAAGGAATTTGGATCGATGATAAGTAAGGAAATTTGAAATATTATCCAAAGCAAAAGATTGAATTAACTTAGAATTACTCTAGGATAAAAAAAGAGTTTGTAATCATCCAAAAAGAATTAAAGTGAAAAGAGACTTAATAATCCTATATATTCATATTCACTTTTTATCGATAATTGGATTTCGAAGGAATCGGGGTTGGATTTGGGTGATTCCTATCCGAAAACCACTTCGAACCAATTTACGTGTTCGAAGAATGAAGCTGTTTGAAGACGGAGATATTAAGACGAATAATAACGAAGGACTACTTGTTGATTAATTGGGGATAAACTCCTGATTTACTTACTGAAGCAGTGGTCCCTTTGTTATGAAAAACCTCATAAACACAAAGGCTTCTTGCCTAGTAATGGCCGAGGAAAGTACCTTTGGTTTCGTTCATCCCAAAACGAACTTGTATGGATGGATGTATGACCGTGCATTTTCTGGGATTACGTACATTGGTTTTTACAAACATACATCTGTGGTGGCGGGGAAGGCAACTTCTCTTAGCTTAACACCCTCCTTGAGACGTACGAGCTCAAGGGTTGTATTTTTGTGGAAGGCAATTAGTAGTCAACGGAAATGACAATGTGGCATTCAAAGATGATGTGATATGAGAAAAGGTAATCGTTACCTCAAGCCTCATCAACCGGAAATGACCAAAACAGGGTTAGATGCAGCAAGGCTAAATGGGTCATTCCCGATTAGGGTATGATCATCCCCTTTTAGATATATTTCTTCCCGCTATGAAGTTCGGGATGTAAATTAATGTGGTGTATGGAAAACGAGCACTCGGTTAAAGGTCAGTAACGACCGGGGGATGACATATACGGTACTATCTAGTTATAGAGGTAAGCCGGTCTTGTGTTGGTAGAGGAGCTTTGTGATGGTTCCTCGGGACATCCATCTAGAGGTGTACCCATCGGAAGGTAGTCCCTTCACTTAGTCATTTGTATGGAAATCCATTCTCCAATAAGAACCCGCAGTTTTGTTTGTATTGGCGTAATGAATAGCCTCGAAATGCTATATGGGTAACAATTTCGACTAAGATTAATAAGTTTATTTACAAATGTTTTTCAAAGAATGTCATTAGAAATAATATCAAATGTTTTGATATAAAAGTGTTTTAGTTATCATAAGGTAAATACCTATCCATGTTTATGTGTGGGCGTGGTCTTACGAGATACTCTTTCTTTTCAAAGGATTTTATTTAAAGGCTGATATATGACGCTGTCATTTATCATTGATTTTTTCTCACGCTGGTTTATCAACCCAGATCTGGGTATTTTCAATACCCGGGTCAGATCCGAGTAGTTTCAGCTTTAGTTGAAGACGGTTGAAGTTTCCAAAAGAGAGCTGGATATATTCATCTACGTATGGACGTATTCTATTATCCGCTGCTGGTTGTTTTGTTTGATGTTTGTCAGCAATTGTAAGGACAAATGTTCATAACTGTCCAAGCTGAATTTAGCTTAGACTCTGATATATGTATTTAAAAGTTTTCCGCTGTAAAGATACTTGTTCAATATTATATATTATTTCATTCGAGTGAGATTCTGTTTTGTCTATTTTTCTTTATTACCCATGATAATCCACAATTCCGTGCAATTTGGGTCTGACATGTGTGGTTTATTGTCGACATAAAGGGTACAAAATCGTGGTTCGTCACAGTCCACAACAAAGAAGCAAACATACGAATTTTTTTTTCTTTGAAACGTCGTATGTTTCTACTCCTTCGTTCCATAGTGTTTTTAACTCCTAAATCAGCGGTTGTAAATAAACTTCGATTCCTTGTGTCGGATCGTCGGAGCCAAGAACGACAACAGTAAGAAACATATATTGCACTTTCATACACATCCACGGATGTAAATTATAAGGTGTGATGATAATGGGCCAAGATGAATATTTAGCACCAAATTGAGAAAATGGTGAAAAACCATCCGTACATAATCCGGGTCTAACATTACGACTCTCCGCTGCAAAATTGGGATAAGTTTTGTCGAAATGCTTCCATGCTTCTCTATCGACTGGATGTATCAACGTACCTTCTTCCTCTGTTGTCACACTATGCCATCTGATATAAGGCGTAGTTACAGAAAATGCATATAATCTTTGAAGCCTAGGAGTGATGGGCAATAATGCATACGTTTGTATGGAATTTCCTTTCCGTTTTTTTCTTGGTTTGTACCTTTCCTCGTTACATATTCTACATTTCCTAAGAGTGATGTCATCTTTCCAAAACAACATGCAGCCATTTAAACATGTATCTATTTTTTGATAAGGTAAACCAAAAGCCAACATAAGCTTTTAACTTCATAGTGATTTTCACACATTAAATTATCGGGCGGCATATGTCTTTTTGCAGCTTGTACAACTGCTGTAAATCCGGCTTCGGTGATGTTGTATTTTGACTTCATCGCAATGTATTCTGCGTTTACTGATAGCTGGGTGCTGCTTTTACAACCATCCCAAAGAGGTTTCTTAGCAGCATCCAGTAAATCATAAAAAAAATTGCTTCAATATTTGGTTCTTTAACATTTACATCATCGTCGTCAACTTCAACCGTAGGGAACATTGATCGTGCTGCATCTTCAACCATATTTTCTATACAGTTCATCATAACAATTTCATTACCAGCAATCTTTAATTCAGACTCTGCAGAAAGTATGTGCTACAACTTCTCCATGACGATCCCAAACATAATACTCCGACACGAAACCGTTTTTGCACAAATGGACTTTCACAATATCGAATAACAAATACTTCAAATGTTTACACCTACTACACGGTCAACGAATTTCTATATCGTTTCCGTTATTACTTAAAGTGAATTCAACAAATACATTTATACCATTATAAAAATCTTCTTTTATTGAGCCTCTCAATCCCCTTCTTTGAAACATCCACCTTCTCCGATCAACAAAATAATCAATCATTTTTCCTATTTGAAAAAATATGTCACAAATTCAAAAATAAATATTGGTCATTTTACCAATTCACATTTTGTTTTTACAAAAACTTATACGCATCAATTTTACTCTACTTAAGAATACAATATAGAAATGTTGGTTTATTATTATCTTTTTTCCTGGCCAGTCATCCCACTTCCCATTACAAACACAGTAAACACTTACATTTCGTACATTATTTCATTTTAAACGATTCAACAAAATTTCGGCAGCCGTTTGAAACAAAATAATGTATGAAATGTAATTGTTTACTGTGTTTATAACTTGTCCAATACAAGGACAAATCCAACAAGTATTGTACCAAATTAATATAAATGGTTGTTTTGTGACAAAAACGAATATTTATATAATGATCATGTACAACATTTGTCGGACGCCGCTAAAAACTCTCTAAATGACTTAAAAAAATAGTAGTTTATAAAAATGAATATTTACTAATTTTATATATTTCAAAAAATTATTAATTTACCACATTTATTCCGCTTATTTTATCGAATAAGGTTGCTTCAATATTGTTGTCATTTTCCAATGCAGTCAAATTTTTTTGAGACTCGTGCATTCATTATTATTATACAAGTCAAGATGTTATACAACTCCTGTCTTATTCCAATTAATACAATACAATGGTAGAAATGACACATATATAATGGTTTACACATACATACAAAATCACAAATTGTACATACTCTTTAAAATTTCACGGTAACATATGAAATAGGTATACCATGGGATACTATGAACCATTATTAGGCTATTGGAAACAATTGCAATCACTAATTAGCCCTAATTTATCAACTTATGCAAATCTAGATTTAGGGTAAAAATTAGTTTTTTCGTGAAAATAAGATATTATACCTGAGATTGAAAGCAATAGAATTTGATTAGGCACCCGTGGAGGATCCGGAAGCTTGAAATTGGAGATTGGAAGCTTAAAATAGGGATTTGGGGGTTTTAATTTGGTTTTGGGCGTACTAAAAGAAAGGGCTAGGCTGGAGCCTGTAATTCACGAATTTCCGACGGTTTCCGACGACCGCTTATGGCCCGTCGGAAATACGCTGTCGGAAGCCGTCGTTAGGTTCTGTCGGTATTTCAGCCTTTTCTAGTAGTGATTATATAGTAATAATTAACATATTTCTGTACGAAACCAACAATCACCCATATAATTATCACATTCAAACAATTGAAAAACACATTGTTCACATAATGAAATACGATATATAAACAATTTGATACAAAATATTTTAAACAAAATAACCACGTTCACATAAAATCCATAACCATATATATACAGTAGTTTCAAGATAACCGAGTTTACACAACTAGTGGTAACAATGATGTAACATTATAAAAAATGGCAATTCGAAAGCTTTTTTCGAACCTATAGTGCTTGAAGAAAATCTTGTTCCATTCCTCCTATTGACTTGAAGTTCGGGCATCGTGAAGCTTGCCTTGTAAGTTTAGGTCATCCATTGTCAGAGAAAGCCCAAGTTCAGTCAATACCTATCATCGTAGTATTCTATAATGATATATACAAACAATTGCAGTATAAGTAGAGTCATTCATGATATAAAGATTTATAAATAATGTACCTTAAACTCCACATTATTGTCCAACTTTGATTGAATACCAATAATGGAGTGCTCAACATTGCATTCTGTCAAAAATCGCCCATGCGAAATAATAGAGTTTGAAACATGAACATATGAAAGAAGAAGGGGAAAAACATTCTGTCAAAAAGCCCTAAGCCAACAATCACCAATGTTGACATAAATAAGGCCTTATTGAGTACACCATAATTTTGGAAGTTTTTATTTATTTATTTATCACGACAGCATTTTTTTTTAGTACTGGTATCTAATGTTAAGCAATTTATGGCAACGTTGTACAAGTAGCAATTTTGGGCAATAGAGTTTCAAACCAAATCTTTTAAACCCTAAAAATAAATATTCTCGAAAAGTCGTCACAATAGTATAACACGGTATGCTTTAAACTAATCCACAATCATTTTATCAGCAGGCCCTTTTTACATTTAACTTTACTACTTTGGCAGTGTAAGACAATTGCAAACCATTTTAGAAGACTGATATTAGAAAAAACCATTAGAATTTAGATGCTACATTTTGAGCCAGTAATAAACACAGTGACTATTTATATTGGAGCAAATAATTTGGTAAAATGAAAATGATGAATGTTAAAAGAATGTTAAATCCTTTACCTCTTTGATGTACTTTTCATAGTAACTGACTCTTCTTATGTCTTGCATTCCTTCATGAATTGTTACATTACCAGGATCATCAATTCCTGCATCACCTTCCACATGTTACACAATGCAAAACTTTGCAGTAAAAATTCAATTATAATGACACAAATGAGGCACATTAAAATGAAGAACATGGTAAAAGCACAAATGTCAAAAATCAATTTGGAAAATTACACAAATATCATTTGGAATTGAAAATTACATATAAGTCGCATGTATTTAGCTCATGATCATTGCTTCGATTTTGGGATGTAGTGTGTGAAATAGTAGAAAGTATATGAAACTATGAGTGCCCATGCATGTTGTAAAGGCAGGTTGTCCTATGTGTGTGAAAGAAACGTGTTAAATAAGGAGAATACATTTATTCCTGTAGAAGGAAAGCAAATACGTGGTCAACAAAATTACCTCATTTGGTTTCCGCTTTAAATAGCCATTGAATTTCATATTATATACAGATGAAATTACCTCACTTGGTTTTTAGTTTAGAAGCAAATAAAGCAAATTTTAAAAAAGCACAAGCACAATTTCAGGTGGAAAGAGGAAACAATACCTTTCCCATCACGAAAGCGGCAATCCCAAAAAACATTGAATTTGATGTAACAAAAGACCTGTTGGGGTCTATCATTCCAAGCTGATATTAATGAACAACACAGATGTGGAACAATAGAATCAAATATAGAATGACGAAATAATCAAATGAAATTATTGGGATTATTCTTCTTTAAAGAAAAGGTGTAAATAACCAATTAATTATAAATGAAAGGGAAGTACATCAAATTTTTTAAAGTGGTTCCACTATCAATATGATAGTGTATGTCCACTAAGGGGAGAAATTTTTTTATTTATAATTTGAGAGAGAAGATTGCAGAGATTGGTACAAATTATTTCTATTACATATGCTTCTTTATATAAGGCTTTGGAACTAATATTTGAACATATCCCACGATGTGAGGCTAAACAAAATAACAAAATCCAATATTCTATCACATTTTTCAACGCTCCACCTTGATACAATATACATATCTATAACAAAGCCATCCAACTCCATCTACACCTTACATCTCATGGATGTTAACTGCTCTAAAGAAATCAATGACTTCCAAAGACCTGGAGCATAGCGGACACCTGTTAAAGTATGTATTACTCTGTTAAACATCCTAATTTGAACTGTAACCTCTTTCATGCCTCTACAACTAGCATCATTTCCCATAAGGATTGCACTTCCCTCCTTTCTAGCAAAAGAGCTGAAATAATCCTAGTTTGGCGTTATATGGAACGACGCCCCTAAGTCAAGCACCCAATAGTATGATACATCAGATATTGCTGCAGTCGACACATAGTCGAATACAGTCTTCTCCATCGGAATCAGTGAAGATCCATTCTCGGCCTTCTTCTTCAAATCTGAATAGTATCTCTTTCGATGGCCTGGTTACTTGCAATTGTTGCACTTTCCATCTTTAGACTTTCCTCTTCACCTATTTTCGGGCTTCCTAGACTTGGAACGCCCCCTAGGATTCCTACTCTTCTTCTCATCTCTTCCTTTCTCAAAAAATAGGCTCTGACTACTACTCCCTTCTCTTCCTTCACGCATCTCCTTCATCTGATCCTTCAAGTCTTCAGATAGAAGACTCAACTTCACATCATCTACAGTCAAAGTGTCTCTTCCATAAATCAAACGGTTAGCGAAACCTCTGTACCACTTCGGAAGGGAACACAAATGAACCATCGCCTTTTTCTCTTTATCTACCTTCAAATCCATAGTCTTCATCTTCATTATAAGATCATCGAAGAAACAAAGATGTATCTTTATTGAAGCACCCTCTCTCATCTTTCTAGTGAAAAACGTCTTCAGTTGAATCAAACGATTAATGAATGATTTCTTCAGATAGAGATTCTCCAGCTTGATCAAAGTTCCTTTAGCAGTGGTTTCCATGATAATTTCCGAGATAACATTTTCTTTCATAACCAACTATAGAGTAGTAAACGACCATTCTATCGTCTCTTTCTTCTTCATGGCAGAAACTTCAGCTGGTAACTCCTTAGTGTCAAAAACTACCTAATGAACCATATTCCTTTTTAGAATAGCTTTCATCCTCCATTGCCACTTCATGAAGTCTTTATCCCTGTTCCATCTTTCTATTGCCAACCGGGATCCAGATGCAATATAAGAACCTCTGACATAAAGTCTTGTTACAACAAGGGTACCCCCATCTTCTGCCATACTTCCTTACACCTTCTATAAACCAACCTAGATGCTCTGATACTAGATTGATGAGATCTATCATTCCAAGATGATATTACCCAACAACACAGATGCAGAACAATAGGATAAAATATAGAATAGCGAAACAATCAAATAAAATTATTGGGGTTATTCTCCTTTAAAGAAAAGGTGAAAATTACCAATTACTTATAAATGAAAGGGAAGTACATAATATTTTTCAAAGCGGTTCCACTATTAATATGATAGATACGTCCACTAAGGGGAGAAGAATTTTTATTAATAATTTGAGAGAGAAGATTATGGAGATTGGTACAAGTTATTTCTATTACATAGGCTCTTTTATATAAAACTTTAGAACTAAAGTTTGAACTTATCCCTCGATATGGAATAAACAAAATAACAAAATCCAATATTGTATCATATTTTTCAACACGACCAACCTGCCCCATCCAAACACTCCTGCCAAACCACTTCCAATATCTGAACTCACCATCATTCCCTCACGTTAATCACAAACCCAAATTGCATCACATTCCCTCCCCATCAACATCAACCAATACTACCCAAAACAGCAACTCTCAACATTTTCTCCCCCAACATCACCTTCAAACTGCTACCAATTGCCTAATCCCAAACCACCTCAATCTCCTACACAACAAAGTTCAATATCCGCTTCCATCCACTACTTCCCACGCAAACATCACCCGAAACCACCGCAACCGCAACTCCATAATACAAATACGCCTCCATCTCATTCTACAATCACATCAACAACAAATCAAAACTTCACCAGTCACAACCTTCAGCAACCACACGAACCAATCGCATTCACCATCGCAAATCACCCTCACCCAATCGCAACCGCAATCCCCAAATCACTGTGGCCAAACAACCAGCACCACCCGCAACCTCACTTCAAAACCACGAACCAAACCACAAGCGAACGCTTGGACACCCAATCGTCTCGATATGATTGCGGGATTGCCATAATGTTTCCTTATATATGTCGAACATTTGTACATTCCCTATGGCACAACATAAAGCCAACCAGACTCTTCCTGAAATTTGACAAAAACACTCATTTACAGTAAAATAATTATCGTCCTTATGCAATCAACATTTGTATGGCTTATTCCGACTTCTGGCGTAGCAAAACCAGTTTGCACAAGAAACTTGTTTTATATTAAGCATCACTGAAACTCTGAGCAATTTAAAGGCTTATGTTCACACTAGTAAAGTAATGGTTGAATATTTTCTTTATTCAGATGCATTAATACTCCAAAACATGGTTATCACTATATTAGAACTTAACCTAAAATCAGACATCAAATTCATATGCGATTACATGTGGCTAATATGTATGCCTCACAGGAGTTTAGCAAGGATGGTAAAGACAAGGAGACACATGGCATAAGAACGAACCCGATCATATAAACAACAATGGAAAGGAAAAAATATATAAACCAGAAACAACCCAAAGAATATGTTCAGACAAGCTTTTGACCAACAATGAAAATTATATACTTAGACAAATCCAAATAATACTTCTATATGAAAGCAAAAATAGAAATGACATTAAATTGAACAATAAATAAATAAATAAAATGCCTAGCCATGTTAGAGTGAAAAAGGGACAACTTTTATGGGATAATTCCAATATATACAACACAACTCATTTAAAGGTTTGAACTTTTATGCAGTTTGAGATTATACTAAGTATAGCGATGATGGACTTTTGAGGCAATAAGCTTAAAGAACAACAAGCGCACTTATCAAATAGTAAAATTATTACTAGAGCCTAAACCCCTTCCATTTACAGTGTTCCTTGTGTAGTTATTTTGCATGAAAGAGAGTTTAAAAAAAGTACCAAGCACAAGGACATAAATATACAACATTATCAAAAGAAAACAAGATGCCATTATCATTTTGTTCAGCAAATTATAAAATATTCCGCCACCTAACAGAAGATCATACATAACATACTTACTTATATCAACATGAAGAATCAGCATGATTCTCCCTCTCAAACCCATCTATACAAGCCAATACCATCTTATGGGAATCTACAATCATTGTCATCTTCTTCATTTCCATCTCCATTCTTTTTTCTCCATAACCCGCACCATATCCATCTTCATTTTCTCCATTCTCATGTACCCCTCTCCAAACTTACACAACTCCTCTGCCACTTCACTCGTCAAATTCCTTCCTTCCCTCTCTTTTTTCTGCACTCTCTTCCTCTTCAAAGGCTCATTGCTAAAATTATGGTTTGGATCAGTGTTCGGGCTTGGAGTTCTAAATGGTCAACCATATGCAAATGACAAAGAAAAATTAGGATTCTTGTACAATCTTCATTTCTATAATTCAGGTTGAGGTAGTGGACTGGCATATCAGACTGAAATGGATTATTGAACTGAAACTTAACAATATCCACATAGCTTTCTTTGTAGTCACATTGGTTAGTCTTTGAATTTGATTTAATACAATCAATACTGCAGTGGGTATCTCCAGGTTAGAGTTGAAATTATGATTCCCAGTTTATTGGAATTTGATAGAAACTGATATATTTAGATTTGATGAATTTGCAAAAGAGAATGATCTTTATTGATGATATTGAAAATGCAAAAGCAATAAATACTTCGGTTTGGTTGTGCATAATATATATATATATATATATAATGTATATAACAATATGCAGCCCATACTATAGTTATATGGGCTGAGACCCGTATCCAATATATTGTCATTGTATATACTTCTGGTATGCTAAGACTTTTACTTCATTCGATCATTCTCAATATGCCGCCTCAAATTCATCTAGAGTTTTGCCCTACCTTCTCTGATACCTGCAGATCTATTGTGATCTTCAAATTGCTTCTGATTTAAGTGATAAGATGATGAAAGTTAACTCCTTTCTTCATTGATTTGCTGTTATTTTCTCAATCTCAAACCAACTTAACTGCGCGATGATCTTGAAGCTTCGTTGCTGTCAAATCTGAAGGCGCTTGAATTTTCATTGCTCTTCCGAAGTAAGACGAGGAGTTTGATTATACTTCATGCTTTGATGGGGTCTGGCTTCGCACATACCTTGATTTCACTCTTCAACATCGTGAAGTTCTTGCCGAAAATGGGTTTGGTAAGTATATCAGCTATCTGGTAAGCGGCAGGTTAGTGACTGATTTGTAATTTTCCCTTTAAAACCTGCTCTCGAACAAAATATAAGTCGATCTCCATATTTTTTGTTCTCGAATGAAGTATTGGGTTCTCTTATATAGATAAATCACTTAGATTGTCACACCATAGTCTTGGTTTTAAGTCTGTGCTAATTTTTAATTCACTTAGCAAAGATTGTATTTGCGTGATTTCAGCTGTTGTGCTAGCTACACTTCTGTATTCTGCTTCAGTACTTGATCTAGAAACTGTTGCTTGTTTTTTAGAACACCGTGAAATTGGATTGCTAACCATATAGATACAGAATCTTGTGGTAGATCTTCTATCATCGGGATCATTTTCCAAATCAGCATTTGTATACCCTATTATGTTGAGATGTTTGTTGGCTTTAAGGCTTAATCCTTGATCAGCTGTGCCTTTTAGGTATCTTAATCCAGTGTTTATCTTTGGGTTCCTGCATAAATTGACACACCTTATTAACACTATATGATATTTCCGGTCTTGTAATAGTCACATATTGTAATGCACCAACAATACTTCTATATTCTTTATCATTAAGTATTGGTTCTCCCGTTTTTCTCGATAAATGAAGACTTGTTATCATAGGTGTAGGCAGAGAGTTAGCACCATCCAATTTTACTTTAATTAATATATCTGTGATATATTTCTTTTGATAGAAGAAAATTTCTGAATCTGAAACTCGGGTGACCTCTACTCCTAGAAAGTAGTTCAATGTTCCAAGATCCTTAATTGAATAAGATTATTTATCCCTGTCCAAAAATTGAATAAGATTATTTATCCCTGTCTCATCATCACTTGTGATAATCAAGTCATTAACATAGATAAGAATATATATACAATAGAAAAATTATTAATTCTAATGAATAATGAGTTATCTGATTTGGTAAACTGAAAGTTCAAACTTGATAATGTGTCTTTCAGTTTATCAAACCAGACTCTAGAAGCCTGTTTAAGCCCATATATTGCTTTATTAAGACCACGAACACAATTTCTGTTTTGTCCGTAACCCTATGGCTGTTCCATGTACACATCCTCTTTCAAATCTCCATTTACGAAGGCATTATTTACATCCAACTGCATGATAGTCCAATTTTTATGCAATGCTATAGTGAGCATGATTTTGATTGTTGTCGGCTTCACAACCGGAGAAAATATTTCATTGAAATCAAAGCCATGTTGCTGAGTATATCCTTTTGCTACAAGCCTTGCTTTATATCTCATGATTGTTCCATTTTCAATTTTCTTCAATCTATAAGTCCACCTGCACCCTACTATATTCTTATTTTCAGGTGGATAAACAAGGTCCCATGTTTTATTCTTTATAAGTGCATTATATTCTTTATCCATAGCTCTTTTCCAGTTTGTTCTTTTTGCTGCTTGATCAAAATTGTTTAGATCATCAGAATCAGTTGTAGCTGTATATAGTTTGGGCTTGAAAATTCCACTCTTTGACTTACTTGTCATATGATGTCTAGTTTGAACTTGGTGCTTATTGTGTGATTGCTCGGTTGACCTATCTTGCTGCATATGTAATTGCTCTTCATCATTGTCTTGACTCACACTTTGTGTTTGACTGCTTGTAGGAGTGTGATTGAACTGATCATATTGCTTTACTTGTTCATGACCTGGCCCAGCTTACACTGTGAGTTGTGGATCAGGGTGATCTGAACCTTCTTCAGTCAATTCCCTGCTCAACTCAATTGGATACAGAGGTATATTTGGTATGGAAACCCTTGGATTATGAACCTTTTGAGTTGTTTTTATGTCTGCACTAGTAAAAGGAAACACATGTTCATTAAACACTACATGCATGCACACAAATATTTTTCCATTGCTGTCCAAACATTTGTATCCTTTTTGATTTATGGTATAACCCAATAAAATACATGGAGTTGACCTAAAATTCAATTTGTGTGTATTATAAGGTCTTATATAAGGATAACATAGGCATCCAAATGTTTTTAGACTATAATAATAATCAGGTTTTATGTTGAAAAAAACCTCTATTGGACTTTTGTTCTTTAAAACCTTTGTTGGCAATCTATTAATCAAATATACTACTGTACTAAATGAATTCAGACAAAATTTTAAAGAAAGTGATGCTTGAGCTAGTAAAGTAAGACATGACTCTATAATATGTCTATCTTTCATCTCAACCAAACCATTTTGTTCAGAAGTGCATGGGCACGTAACCCTATGAACTATTCTTTTCTTTTGAAAGAAGTTATTGAGAGGTTTAAACTCAGTACCTCCATCTATTTGTAAAATCTTGAGTTGATGATTTGTTTGTTTCTCCACTTGGTTGATAAAATGAACTACTGCTTTGAAAGTTTCTGATTTTTCCCTAAGAAAATATATCCAAGTATATATAGTGTGTGCATCAAAAAATGATATGTAGTATTTAAACCCATAATCTGAATTGATTGGTGCTGGACCCCATAGGTCAGCTGCAACCAATTCAAGGGTTTTATGATATTTGGTTTGTGAATCAGCAAATGAAAGTTTATGACTTTTACCCATTTGGCAGTATATACATATATAGGGTAGAGTAACATCCTCAAAAGGAATTTTATTTTTAACAAGAATTTGTTTTACAACATTGACATTAGGGTGGCCTAATTTGTAATGCCAGAAATCAAACACATTAATTCTTCTTTCTGCATTTTCAGAAAGATTACAGTAACTTCTCTTGTCTTGAGAATTTCTTGAATTAACAAAGTCAAATTTGTATAGCCTCTATCTGCATTACTCTGTAAAAGAATTTCTTTATTAGTATATCTTTAACCAAACAATATTTTGGGTAAAATTCAAAATAGACATTGTTATCACTTGCAAATTGTGATACACTTATTAAATTCTTTCTTATTTGAGGCACTTTTAATAAATTATTGAGATATAGTTGTCTATCACCTTTTATGCAAGCAATTCTAATGTGTGTTATATTGGTACTCTTACCATTGCCCATGTGTATGGACTGATTACCTCTATACTCCTTTTGACCAAGATTTAGATTGTCCAGATTGCTTGTAATATGATTTGTAGCACCTGAGTCAGGATACCAACTTTCATCTTGTATGTCATTTGGCTTTTTGACTGCATTTCTTGGCTTTTCTGATTGATTATTTAATTCCTGGTGCACATGTACCACATTAACACCTGGATTTGTGTTGTTTATTTGATTGTTTTAACTCTGATTTGAGACATAGTTTGAATTGAATTTGAAATAACATTTTAATGTTGTATGACCAATCTTTTCAAAAATTTGGCATATGCTCTGTTGCTATTATTCCATCTTCCTCTTCCTCTTGCTCTATTTGACTAACCTCCCCTCAAATAGTATTGATTTTTTATGTTGTATTCTTGTCCTTTGCCTTTTGAGTTTGCTGCATAGTTGATAGATAAATCATTGTCCAGCGATCTTTTCTTATCTAACCTTCCTTCATGAGCAAGAAGTGTTGCACTGACATATTGTATGGATAGTAATGTTTCTTTAGATGTTATTACTGCCACAACTGATTCATAATCATCACCCAGACCACCTAAGATGGTCAATATCTGTTCAGTATCTGATACTTTATGCCTTGCTGTTTTAAGCAAATCACATGTTGTTTTCACATTTGATAGATATTCTCTCATAGATAGACTGTCTTTTCTAATGTTTTGCATTTGTCTCTTGTAATGCATTATTCTAGCAGCAGACCAAGAATTAAAATTTTGTTGTATGGTTGTCCAGATCTCATTTGATGACTTATATCCTATTATCCATGGCAACAGATTCATACTGATTGATGACAGTAACCATGAACTAATTAGACTATCTTGTCTTTGATATTTTGTGAATTCTTGATTTCTAACAACCTTGTTTTCTTGGTCAGTGATGAATCTTGGAGGTACATGCAATGTTCCTAGTATGTATCCATCAAGACCATATCCCCTTACTGCTGTCTCAACTTGATATTTCCACAGAAGTTAATTATCTTCATCAAGTTGAGTTGTGACTAATTGTGTCTACGGACTTAATATGGTCTTATCAAACCTTCGGTTACTGATTCACTTTGCTGGCTTGAATCACTGGTTTTGTCTGAAGTTGTTGAATTGTGATCTCCTTCAGCCATTGATTGATTTAAGATTCAGTAGTGGGAAAACAATAAAGAATGATGAGGCAATCTTGGTTAATCAGAGAATTGGTTGGCAAGAAAATGAATATGAAAGGTTTGATGCAACCACTAAACTTAAATGATGAATTTCTTCAGATAATTTTTCTGGTATGGCACTGACTTTCTTGATATCTCTTATGATTGATTTCTTGCCTTCTTGATCTGTTTTCTGATTTCCTGATTGTTTCTTCAATTTGCTTGATTTTGATGAGAAGTCTTGTTGCAGCCGAACTTTGTTTCTGGCAAGGCACTTGACTTCTTTATCTAATTTGCAAACAAATTCAAAAATCTAAAAGGATGAGATCAATATCTCTGATGAGTGCACTCAATTGATGATATATAATCTGATGAGTTGCTTCAGAAATAAAGAAATCTAAGGTTGAATGTTGTTAAGCAATTCTGCTCTGATACCATATTGGAATTTGATAGAAATTGATCTATTCAGATTTGATGAATTTGTAGAAGAGAATGATCTTTATTGATGATATTGAAAATGCAAAAGCAATATAATACTTCGGTTTCATTGTGCATAATATATATAATGTACATAACAATATGTGGCCCATACTATAGTTATATGGGCTGAGCCTCATATCCAATATACTATCATTGGATATATTTTTGTTATGCTGAGATTTTTACTTCATTCGATCATTCTCAATGTAGTTGATACCCTATAGTTGGGTTTCAAAATTGGTACCGCCATAGGTACCTTTAACTTCAGCTTCTTCTTAAATTCAATTCCTTCCTCTTGCTCATACAACTCCTGTATATCATAATTAAAATTAGGATTAACTGAAGGAAATTTGAACTTCAATTTTTTCCTCATCTCAAATTCCTCTTGCTTGTTAGATGCTTGTTTTGCATAATTTTATTGAACATATGCATTTCCATTTGAAAATATAGGCACTGCCATTGGAATATTATTCTCTTTCAGTTTCTTCCTCAAAACAATGTCATCTTCTTGCTCATCTGATCCCAGATCCTCATAATTCGAATTATAATTATAATTCTGGATTGAACCAGTTGGCACTGCCATAGGAATGTCACGCCTCTCTTTCTTCGTGGATGTTACATAAGTTTTGAGTGTCTTGACAAACCAATTATATTTTCCCATTAAACTTCTCTAAATTATAGTATATATTAATTATTTTGGTGGATATAATATCTTGATTACTCTAGACTGTGTTAAACAAATAGTTTTCTGATAACTATGAAATCAAAAACATGCAGAATGACATTATATATGCAGATAAGCATAAGCTTACTTGTGTTGAACTATAACATGCACTATTTAAACCCAACTCGTAATGGCACCAGTTTGGCCTTATAGTCATACATACTAAGCACGTTTAAAGATTTATATTTGAAAATGCTTCAAAAAATAGACATAATTATGCTCAGGAATAGTAACCTCTTCACTCAGTATAATCTTCTGAAACTTGTTAGAAGACAGACTGTTGAATCAGATGCGAACTAGCAAAAGCATCAAACACTTATGGGAGGTCATGAAACATATAATGAATTAGGTAAATGTTGTCAGTAGGATGATTATTTTTAGCATAGAATTAATATATATAATTAATCTAATTGTAAATATAAATTGAGAAATCAACATACTTTGCTGCTCGGTCAGACGACCACGACCAATCCACTTCAGCATTATCAATATTTCAACCCCTTTCCATCAAATATGGCAATCGAAACCCTAGCTTCAGCCTATTAGGAGAAGCAGATCTTGTAGGCATCGATGCACCCATCGTTGCCTCAAGGCTGATTGGCGACCTCAAAACAGCGTCAACGTCGAAGTTCCTGCACCCCTCTCTTTTGACCTCAACATCGACCATGGAGTTAAAATTAAATTCATGGGATTTCAATTTCTTTTTTAAAAATACGGATATTATATTTTGGACCAGAGAAAAAAAAGAGTTGAGTTGCTTAAGGAGCAGGAAAGGTAAAAGATTTGTCCGCCTTGTAAATTTTTAGCCTTTGGCGGCCTTTATATATTAACTTTATTTATTTTTATTGAATAACGGTTGCATTTAGCAATCAAACGCTACCTTTCGGAGCAACAAATAATTACTTTTCTTGTAGTGAATCTATCCTACCCATCTAGTACTAAAACCCTAGTTATTAATAAATCCTTAATAAAATTCCAATTAATAGAATCAAATGCGGTAGCAAAATCAAGTTTTAAAAGCAGCAAGCGATATTATTTTTACAACAGTAATTAATATATTCTTGAACTACTATTATACCATTTTGTGATATTTCTATCCTTAATAAAAACTGTTTGGGTATCATTTATTAACTCATTCATTATAGTATTTAATTTATTAGCTAAAACCGTAGATATAATTTTAAATGAACAATTTAATGACGAAATAGGTCTAAAATCTTTTAATTGGTTAGCGCCGATTTTCTTATGCAATAAGATTACATTTGTGAAATTAAACCTACCTAACTGCAATGAACCATCATAAAATTCATTGAACATTTTTATTAAATCATCTTTCAAAACATTTCAAAAAAATTCATCGAATAATGTGACGACCCGGATTCAGCGCTCGAAAATCGGCATCCAATACATCACCCGTATTCGAATGTCGGAGATTCAAACGTTGAAGTCCGTATCGCTGGAGCTATAACACATTAGATGATAACAACACAATAGAAAACAAAATGATTATCATTGAATCACAATAAAGATACAATATTCTGATACAAGATATCAGCAAATGCCCAACATCATCAGAGCAAGATATAATACAACACCACAGCGGAATACAGCATTAACAACGCAAAAGCAACAGCGGAATAAGATAACTTCAATATAGTCTTCAAGAGAGAGAGATAGAATCCAACAACTGCATCTTTATATCCAAAGCTCCAAACAAGAGATAGCTCTCGAACCCCCCTCATGCTGAACTTGTAGCAAACTCGGTGCATCCCGAACCCAAAGACTTCTAGATCCAAAGACTTCAAATCTACATCTACTATCTGAACTAGCTATAACCTGACTCTAGGCTGCCCGTGTGGAAAATTATGGGCACCCAGAGTTTAGAAAGGGAACAATAAACTCCAAGTCAGTCATGGGACTGGTGTGAGCAAACATAAAACAGTTATTTGTGGAAAGAAAAGAAAAAGAAATCCATTCATGCTTTTGGAAAATGAAACTACCATAAGGCCTCCCGCCGCACACACAATGCAATCGCACACATGGAGGAGATTTCTCCTTATAGCAGTCAAACATGCTTGATACGCAAAATTCCTTTTGATATTATTATTAGTGCATAGTGTGAAAACATTTCAAAAGTATAATATTTATCTTAGCCAGCATACTACCATTATAGTATGCCTACTATAGCTACCATGCTAAATGGCAGGTTACCACCACGTCACATGGCAGGTTCTACAACTAAACCGTACAGGGCTCGTATTGATTGTTTGGATTTCCAACAAATGGCCAAGGCTAAGGAAGTTCCTTTTCGAATGGGTACGCCTCTAGAGGGACGCCCCGAGAACCTAACCGGATCTCTACCAACACAAGGCCGGGTTACCTCTGTAACTAGGTAACTAACTATCACGAGTATGCCATCCCCTGGTCGTAACCGACCTTTACCGAGGGCCCTCAACACCAACAACCACATAAGCAAATTATCTGGGCTCCATACCAGAATACCACTTTTTATCCAGAAGGAAATGTACATACCCAGAGGGGCGCGACCCCCATAACCTTGCCGCATCCTTCGACCATTTCCGGGGTGTGAGGTTCGATGAAGTCTCATCCCACAAAGCTACGCTTTTCACAAAAGCCATACTTCAATCAACCAATGATCAGCACTTAGCATGCCACATTACCAAATTGGGAATATATCACTAGTAACCATCAACTACATAACCTCTGAGCTCATACGTCTCAGAGAAGGGTGTTAAGCTAAGAGAATAAATTCTCTGCCACCAAACAGAAATGTATTTGATAGAAACCAGCTTTATATCTCAAAGTGTAACGTCAGACATACATCCATACAAGTCCATCCTGGGTCTGAATGGAACCGAAGGCATTTCGTCCAATTGAGGAAAAAATCCTTGCAAATCCGGATATTCCCTAATCACGTCCAGAATCCCCGTCACATAAGGTAATTTAAATCTCTATACCGGGGCCACTCGATGTAGAGACATTCAAAAGGTAATCCTTTCGTTTTCGAAAATACCCGGTCTTCAACCACCGTCTTCAAATGCAATTCCATTCCGTCGTATCATTATTCGGAATGGGTTTTATGACTTAATGTCCTCTCCCGGCTTTATCGAATAATGAGCGCTTATTTAAAAACATATGGATACATTCGGATCTTAGTTAAGTCACAACTTATTTTCCAAAACCTTTCCCTTTGAATGGTTTAAACAAATTTCCCTTTTTAATCTTTTAAACAAAAGATTCATCTTTAAGATCCACTTTAATTTGAAACAAGGTTTACTCAAATCTTTAATAAAGATTCATTCATAGCTTTCAAAACCATTTCCATTTCAAAATTTGATTTACCCATAATTCGAAATCCTTTTAACAAAAACTGGAAGTTCTTTCGTTATATGAAAGCTATTATCATTTAAAAACAAAGGTTTTTCGTTTTCGGAAAAATCCGATTAAATTTGCTCAAGTTATAGCCTTTTAAAGTATAATCCAGAAAATCAGCGAACTGTCGCATCCTCGGCAAGTTCTATTTGAGTTAAATATAAAGTCCCAAAATAATTCATTTAAAATACTTTACAATGGTTTAAAATCCATATATATATACATTATTTGGCATCAACAAAAATTTGGCATATGCTCTGTTGCTATTATTCCATCTTCCTCTTCCTCTTGCTCTATTTGACTGACCTCCCCTCTGATAGTATTGATTTGTTCTATTGTATTCTTGTCCTTTGCCTTTTGAGTTTGCTGCATAGTTGATAGATAAATCATTGTCCAACGATCTTTTCTGATCTAACCTTCCTTCATGAGCAAGAAGTGTTGCACTGACATATTGTATGGATAGTAATGTTTCTTTAGATGCTATTACTGCCACAACTGATTCATAATCATCACCCAGACCACCTAAGATGGTCAATATCTGTTCAGTATCCGATACTTTATGCCTTGCTGTTTTAAGCAAATCACATGTTGTTTTCACCTTTGATAGATATTCTCTCATAGATAGACTATCTTTTCTAATGTTTTGCATTTGTCTCTTGTAATGCATTATTCTAGCAGCAGACTGAGAATTAAAATTTTGTTGTATGGTTGTCTAGATCTCATTTGATGACTTACATCCTATTGGCTATGGCAACAGATTCATACTGATTGATGAAAGTAACCATGAACTAATTAGACTGTCTTATCTTTGATATTTTGTGAATTCTTGATTTCTAACAACCTTGTTTTCTTGGTCAGTGATGAATCTTGGAGGCACGGGCAATGTTCCTAGTATGTATCCATCAAGACCATATCCCCTTACTGCTGTCTCAACTTGATATTTCCACAGAAGTTAATTATCTTCATCAAGTTGAGCTTTGAATAATTGTGTCTACGGACTTAATATGGTCTTATCAAATCTTCGGTTACTGATTCACTTTGCTGGCTTGAATCGCTGGTTTTGTCTGAAGTTGTTGAATTGTGATCTCCTTCAGCCATGATTGATTTAAGGTTCAGTAGTGGGAAAACGATAAAGAATGATGAGGCAATCTTGGTTAATCAGAGAATTGGTTGGCAAGAAAATGAATATGAAAGGTTTGATGCAACCACTAAACTTAAATGATGAATTTCTTCAGATAATTTTTCTGGTATGACACTGACTTTCTTGATATCTCTTATGATTGATTTCTTGCCTTCTTGATTTGTTTTTTGATTTCTTGATTGTTTCTTCAATTTGCTTGATTTTGATGAGAAGTCTTGTTGCAGCCGAACTTTGTTTCTGGAAAGGCACTTGACTTCTTTATCTAATTTGCAAACAAATTCAAAAATCAAAAAGGATGAGATCAATATCTTTGATGAGTGCACTCAATGATGATATATAATCTGATGAGTTGCTTCAAAAATAAAGAAATCTAAGGTTGAATGCTGTTAAGTAATTCTGCTCTGATACCATATTGGAATTTGATAGAAATTGATCTATTCGGATTTGATGAGTTTGTAGAAGAGAATGATCTTTATTAATGATATTGAAAATGCAAAAGCAATACAATACTTCGGTTTCATTGTGCATAATATATATAATGTACATAACAATATGTGGCCCATACTATAGTTATATGGGCTGAGCCTCGTATCCAATATACTGCTAATATACTTACCCGAGTCAAACCCGTATCTATCCCGAGCCCAAACCCGAGAAAACTCCTCCTCCTTATTTTAAAACTTTGTTTTGATTTAAAACTTAAAACCCTGTAACATGCTAAGCTATCGCGAACCCACCCGATACATCACTCGAGCCACAACTTCACTTTCCCGAAAGCAAACCCGAGACCAACTTCATCTTCTCCCTTCTCTACAACACAACAACTAAATGGACACACGTGCATGTGCACACGACATCGGTGCCACTCTGGCCACCATCGGCGACACCCTTGAGTCGCTGCCG
Organism: Allium fistulosum; assembly: GCA_030737815.1. Lineage (NCBI taxonomy): Eukaryota > Viridiplantae > Streptophyta > Magnoliopsida > Asparagales > Amaryllidaceae > Allium > Allium fistulosum. The sequence goes on from CM060907.1 coordinate 996,863,071, forward strand.
ACCTTCTCCAATCATTCGACTACCCAGAATTTCGAATTGACCTGGAAATCAAAAAGTGAACCAATTCGAAACCCAACGGGATGAAAACCCGATCACCAAACTCCTCGCACCTCCTATCCGACCACCGGAGATACAACTTCGCGCCTGGACCTTCGCCTGAGTTCCACGCTTCCTTTCCCCCACCTACGATCAATCCCGATGCAACGTTGATGGCGCAGCAGCTCGAATACCAACATCGACCAAATCAGGTCCTTAAACCCTACTTCAACGTCGTTCGGCCACCATGATGGATTATAAATCAAGCTACCATTTTTCTCGAGAGCCGCGACCTCCAAGCTACCTCCAGCCATGAGCACGACACTCAACCACCTCGCTATCGCCGGAAATCGACGAAAATATATTTTCCGTTCAACTCGAAATATCTCAACATCCCCAAACTTGAAAATCGTGGAATGATTATCAAAATTCATTATTTTCCACTATGAATCAGATTGTAAAATCAAATCATGAAATTGAGATCATTGATTTTTTCTGGTTTGAAAAGATTTTGCTGTAATTCATTGTTTTCGAAATAATTACTAAAAATTTTCACTTGAAATTATTTTTGAAAATAATGTTACATTCATATACACATTTCATCTTCAGAGATCTTAGCCTAACATCGATTATATGAAGAGAAATGAATTTATTTAGGTGATTTGTGCTTGTAATTTAACAGAGGAAGATATATATTCATATACGCAGACATGCACACAATATACAGAGAGTTTCAACTATTTTCTAGTTTAAAAACATCCATGCAAATCTTATTTACCACATTACTATACAAGTTTATCACATGCATCATGTATTTAAACTGATTTAAGCCTTTAAATGCTAGTTTACTCACTAGTTTTGAAGAAAACAGAGACAGGCCTTTATTCTTTGATCTGGATCTTTGTTTTTGAACTGAAGCTTGATTTTAGATTTGAATCTACTTTAAGTTGAGTTTGAATTTGCTTGATCTTTCAGTTTTTTCTCAGGTTGAACTTGAAACAATTGAAGTTATTGTTTGATTTTATTTTTCTGGTTTTAGTTTTAATTTGAAAGAAGAAAGAAGAGATTGAGAAAATGAATATGGAAAAGCTTTTGAACTAAATACAGCCTTGTTCTCTAAACATTTATTTATATTTCAATTTTAAAAGGAAACACATTTGCCACTTGTTATTTTGCATGTTATACTAAGCTTACAAATGTCCAAACTCTTTATTTATATATTTTTCTTATTTTTATTAATACATTTCCTTTTATTAATATTTATAAAATCTTTAAAGAAAATGATTTAAAACTAATTATACACAAAAAAATAAACATATATATATATATATATATACTAGTTTTTAAAATATAGAGTTTTTAAATCCAATTTATTTTTAAGATTTTTATTTTTGAATTTCAAATTCAAATTCTATTTATAATCTATTCAAACACATCTTTTATTTGTTTTGGAAAAATTCAAATTAATTCACAAATTAATCCAAAAATTTATATTAATTACTAAATTAAATTTGGCCTAAAAATGGGATCGTTACAAATAATATAGGAGATCCACCTGGACCCGGAGCTTTATCATTAGGCATATCCTTTATGGCCTTTCAAATTTCCTCTTCCGTATATGGAATATCTAATCCTACTAGATCAATCTTAGTGTCTTTAGTATAAAGCATATCCTAATTAGCTCTAATACTATGTCTTTTTGTGGTTCTAAAAATTTCTTTATAATAATTGGTAAATTCGTTATTAAGTTTTGTTTGATCAAAATCTCAATGTTATTAATTAAAATAGTTACCTTTTCTACCATTAGCTATTTCATGAAAAAAAATTAGTATTCATATCCCCCTCATCTATCCATTGAACCCTAGATCTTTGTTTCCACATTATTTCTTCATGTAAAATAATTTAATTTAACACTTGTTTTAAATTTGAAATGTACTAAAATATTTAAATTCCTAGATTATTTAGTTTTATTTAAATTTAAGATCTCATTCATTAATTTTTCCTTTTTAATTTTAATGTTACCAAAAACATCTTTGCTCCATTTCTTAAGAATAACCTTAAGTCTCTAAATTAACTAACCGAAACTTTAGCTATGTTACCTAGAAATCTATAATTATAAAAATTCATAGAAAACCATTTCTTTATAACGAGATCTTTAAAATTATTCTCTAACAATCACATCTTTTCTCTAAAAATTCTATTCCCAGAATTTAGGTTAATACAGGATAAAATAATTGGGCATTGATCCGAATAAATACTAGGAAGACCCACAACCATTCAAGTAGGAAATTTGTCTTCAATTTTGTCACTGATAAAAAATATAAAAGTTACATTGAAGGATCACCTTTATCATTGACTAAGTAAACTGTCTGTTACTTATTTTTAACTCAATTAAGTTATAATTAATAATAAACTGATCAAATTCCTCCACATCATCGAAATCCCCCTCCCTAGATGATCTCTCTCCTAAAAATCTCTCTCCATAACCAACAGTCCTAAAATGAGTGAACTGAATTTTGACACTCGTTCTATAAAACTCTACGATCTAATTTTGAGTTCGGCCCATAAACATTCATGATATTTAGTATTGAGTCACCACTAATGTTAGTGAAAATCAAATCCATTGAATAATCTTTAATAATAGATTTCAAAAGTCTAAGACAAAGACCTTTTTAACCCTTCATTAGCCCCCTCCCCCCTCCCCCGGCATTGCCCCTAGCTGAAAGATAGGACCAATGATTTATATAAAAACCCCCTAAACACCTATAAACTCTATATTCGAGTTATTCGATTTTAGTTTCTTGTAATAAAACAATGCTAATATTGTTATCTCTAAAAAACGATCTAATTTTACTACATTTTTCTAAAACATGCAATCCCCTAACATTCCAACTAATGTATCTAATGGACCAAAAGATCTGACATGTTCTAATTCCTTACTCCTAATATACTTAGTGTCAATCTGAATATCATCAAAAATAAAGCCAGAACTCCTAGCCTAATACTGCATATTGCTAGTGGATAAACTACTCAAAGCATAGGAACTATATTTATTACCCAAAAGAAAATCCATACATAAGCTAGCGATATCAGAAGCTCTAGTGGTTGCTATACTAAGGCGAGCACTCCTTGTCACCAATCTAGAAGCATTTGAGACAGACCCAATCTCTCTATGCTCTGCTAAACGGTCTCTCTACTTATAGAACTCAAATATTCAATCTCACTAAAGGACGCTCTACAAGGATACACTCGCTCACTCAACAAATTACTCAAATAAGTATCAGAAGCTCGATCTTCTTTATGAAACATGTGGTCCAAACTCATGGAAATATTATTAACATCCTTTATAAAAGCCTGCTTATCAGACCTCTGAGCTATTATAAACTGAGTAGGCATCATGTGCAATTCATCATTTGTGCTTATACCAGAGAGATGGTTAAAATCTTGAACAAAAATAGTATTTTCCTTCTTTAACAAAACACCCTTATCATTTATGCCTTTTGCACATCCCAACTTTCCCAAAGTCCTTTGAATATTTGAAAGAATAGGGCCGCTATCAATCGAAGTGCTAAATCCATCTCCACCTTGAAATAACTCACATTGATCAACAACCAACCCACACTCAAAAGCACCTTCCTCTTGAACATTCTTATAAGAAACAATATCACCACATGACACCCCTTTAACACAATAAGCATCAACATCCCAACAATTTGGACTGCGACCTACCCTTCTTTCATGTGTATTATCCATCATGATATTTCCACTACAACCGCAACTAATCCAAAAGTGCACACCATACTCAATAAAGCTTTTACAAATCTCCTTCAAAACACCCTTACCAATCAAGCATATACCCAATATATCCCCTTCATTATGCATTTCATAGGAAAACTGTGCATGTCCATTGATTAACATGCACAGTCCTTATATTTGTCACAAAAAACAAGCACCCCTTATCTCCACTGCCTATTTATATCACACGTCGTCATTTGTACCATCAACAGAAGCTACCTTCACTGTTGTAAAATCTAAATCATAATACAAACCACCATGCATACATAAAGAACTATATCTATATCCCCTATAATATCATGCATCTTCTCATATTCAGAGTATAATCCATGCATATCTGATGGTATAATATTTTCAACATTACTATTTTGGACATTTAGTTAAGAGAGATTGTATCCAGATAATCCCCCTTCATTATCTCTTATTCACTTATTCCCCCCTTCGAACCCTAGCTCTCTCGGGGTTAGGGTTTGAGTGAAATTATGAGGTTTCGGTAAAAATAGGAGATGAAAATCATAGATCTGAGCTGAAACAGCAGTCTTCAAAGCTATATCATGAGAAAGTCGATAACTTGACGATGCTTTCTTCTCTCGAACTTAATATTATGAAATTCCGGTGAGAATAGTAGATGAGTCTTATGGATCTGAGTTGAAATATAAGTCTTCGAAGCTAAATCATGAGAAAGTCGATGACTTTACAATGTTTTCTTCTCTTGAGCTTTCATTTGAGAAGATTGTATGATTCTGAAGATTAGATTTGGTTGGATCTGAGTTGGTTCTTTGAAGCATCGATCTGTTTTCCTTCAAATTGAGAAGATGTTGAGTCTTCTTAGGTTGTAACCGACTTTGCCTGTCTGAAGGCTGCTTTTCTACAACTCTGAGGTCGCTTTTGAATTGCATAAAGTTTCTCTTTGACAGAGACTTGGTTAGTGTATCGGCTATTTGGTAAGTTGCAGGTAAATGGCTTACTTGTATATTCCCTTTGAGTACTTGATCTCTAACGAAGTGCAAATCTATTTCTATATGTTTGGTTCTTGAGTGCATTATGGGATTTGCTGTCATGTAAACTGCACTCTGATTGTCACACCATAGTGTTTCTTTGATGTTTGTATCTAATCTTAGTTCCTTTATGATTGACTGTAGCCACATAACCTCTGCTGTTGCACTTGCAATGCTTCTATATTCAGCTTTTGTGCTGGATCTAGAAATAGTTGATTGCTTCTTTAAACTCCATGATATTAAGTTACCTCCAACAAATATGCAGTATCCTGTAACTGATTTTCTGTCATCAGGATCAATGCCCCAATCTGAGTCTGCATAACCAGTGATATTAAGATCTTTGCTTGCTTTGAATATTAGTCCATGATTAATTGTTCCCTTTAGATATCTCAGAACTCTTTTTAATGCCTTCCAGTGCTCATCCAATGGGTTCTGCATAAATTGAGAAAGTTTGTTAACACTAAAGGCAATATCTGGTCGTGTTATAGTGACATATTGTAATGCCCCTATAGTACTTCTATATTGTTTAATGTTGCTTATGGCTTCTCCCCTGTTTTTTGATAAGTTTTGATTACAGATCATGGGAGTAGCCATAGGTTTAGCCTCTTCCATTTTGGTTTTGACAAGCAGTTCTGATATATATTTTCTTTGACATAGAATGATTTCTGAATTTGAAATCTTGTGTACTTCTATTCCTAGGAAGTAATTAATATATCCCAGATCTTTGATTGAGAACTGCTTGTTCAGATAGCCTATGACATGATTAATTTCATCCTTATTATTGCCTGTAACAATTAAATCATCCACATAGATTATTATGTAGATAATTGAGGATGTGTTACTTTTGATGAATAATGAGGTGTCTGACTTGATAGATTGATATCCAACTGATATTAAAGTTGATTTCAATCTATCAAACCATACCCTCGGGGCTTGTTTTATCCCATAAATTGCCTTGTTCAGTTTACACACAAGGCCTGAGTCTTGTTTATAACCAGGTGGCTGCATCATATAAATTTCTTCTTCTAGTGTGCCATTTAAGAAGGCATTATTAACATCCAATTGCCTTATATTCCATCCTTTGTATAGGGCAATTGTGATGATAAGCCTTATAGTAGTGGGTTTGACTACTGGAGAAAAAGTTTCAGTGAAGTCAAACCCATACTGTTGAGTGTACCCTTTGGCAACTAATCTTGCCTTATGTTTATTGATGGATCCATCAGGATTCCTCTTTATCTTGTATGTCCGTCTGCAACCTATAATATTTTTGTGTGCAGGTGGACATACAAGATCCTAGGTTTTATTTTTTATGAGAGCATTATACTCTTCATCCATTGCTGCTTTCCAGTTTTTGTCCTTTGCAGCTTGATCAAATGTACATGGCTCATCAGTATTTATGTTGGCACTGTATGCTTTGGGTTTGAATATTCCACTTTTGGCTCTAGTGATCATAGGATGATTGGGCCTGACTGGAGCTTCAACTTGAGGTAAGCCAGCATCTTCATTGTGATTAACACTATTTTCTGTGTCATAGTTTTGATCTTCCTCATTTGTTGAATCTGCAGGTGAGTGGATGGCATGACTGTGATCATCTTCCTATTCTAAGTTTTGTTGAACAGATATAGGAGAGTGTGATTGATGATCATCAGTAGTCCTCCTCATCTCTTCTGAGCTCTTACTTTCAGATATCATATGTAAATCAGGTATAGATACATATGGGTTGTGCACTTTTCCTGTTGTTTTCACTTCAGAACTTTTAAAAGGAAATACTTTTTCATTAAAAACAACGTGTCTTCTTATAAAAATCTTTCCATTGTCATCAATACATTTGTATCCTTTTTGGTTAGAGGCATATCCCAGAAAAGTACATTGTTTTGATCTAAAGTTTAATTTATTATTATTATAGGGTCTTAGATATGGAAAACATAAGCACCCATATACTTTCAAACTATGATAATCTGGCTTTATCCCTTGCAATTTTTCAATAGGTGATGTACCATCTAAAGTTTTGGTTGGCAGTCTATTAATGAGAAAGACTGCTGTACTAAATGCTTCTGGCCAAAACTTTAGTGGTAGATCTGCGTGAGCAAGCAAGCTAAGCCCAGATTCAACTATATGCCTATGCTTTCTCTCTACTAAGCCATTTTGTTCTGAAGTGTAAGGACAGGTAAAACGATGAATTATTCCCTTTGCCTTAAAGTAATCCTTAAGTGGCTTATATTCAGTTCCTCCATCTGTTTGTATTATTTTGACATATGTGTCAAGCTGTTTCTCAATCATTGTAATGAAATTTATCACAACACTGTGTGTGTCTGATTTGTTTTTCAAAAAATATATCCAAGTGTATTTTGTGTGTGCATCAACAAATGATATATAATATTTGAATCCATAATCTGAATGTATTGGGGCAGGCCCCCAGAGGTCAGTGACAATGAGTTGAAGTGGTTTAGAGTACTCTGTCATAGAGCTACCAAATTGTAATTTGTGACTTTTTCCCATTTGACAATAGGTGCATACATAGGGAAGAGACATATTATTATACAGTATGTTGTTTTCAGAAAGAACTTGCTTAACAACTCTAGTACTAGGATGGCCAAGTCTGTAATGCCATAGATCAAAGACACTATTACTGTTTTCTATTTCACAGTAATTACAACAATTTTTCTCAATTGAATGTTGACTGCAATTGACAGATTTAAATCTGTATAGTCCTCCTTCAACATCACCCTGCAATAAAACATCTTTAGTTAGTATATCTTTGACAAGACAATGCTTAGGGTAAAATTCAAAATAAACATTGTTATCATTAGCGAACTGAGATACACTTATGAGATTCTTTTTAATTTTTGGTACTCTCAGTAAATTGTGTAGAAATAATTGTTTCTTTCCTTTGATAATAGCATTTCCTATATGTGTGATATTGATACACTTACCATTCCCCATGCAAACAGATTTTTTACCTTTGTACTCCCTATTTCCAAGATTTAAGTTGTCAAGGTTATTGGTTATATGATTGGTTGCTCCTGAGTTTGGGTACCAGCAGTCGTCATTTAGGGATTGATTATTTTCACTTGAGTCTTTATTATCTGTTTGACTGCTAGAGCTAGTTTGAGCCATGTTGACATTGTAATTTCCACTCTTTTGATTGTTGCTTTGATTAGAATATCTGAAATAACATTTCACAGCAGTGTGTCCAATCTTTTCACAGATTTGACACTTTGGTCTACTGTTATTGATGTATCTTCCCCTTCCTCTTGACCTGTTGGGGTATCCACCTCTCTGTGTGCCTCCCTTTTGTGTTGTTTGATCTGTCTTGTTATTGCTTTGACTTCTGTTTCTTGAAGTAGTTGTGTAGTTGATTGTAAACTCTGATTCTTGTGGTCTTCTATTATCAATTCTAGCTTCATGAGACATTAATATAGAGTAAACATCATCAAGTGATGGTAAATCCTTTTGTGATGCTATAACAGCAATCACTGATTCATATTCCTCATTTAATCCATTAAGAATGGTCAAAATGTGTTCTGAGTCTGAGACTTTGTGATTTGCTGCACTCAGTGAATCACATATTCCTTTAATTTTGAAAATATACTCTCTCATGGTGCTGCTGTCTTTCTTTATGCTGTGCAGTTGTCTTTTATAATACATCACCTTGGCAGCTGATTGTGTATTGAACACTTTTTCAATGGTTGTCCATATATCATTTGCAGTTTTGCAGCCAATAACATGTGATAGGAGATTTGTGCTTATAGATGATAGAAGCCAGGAACAAATTAATCTATCCTGTCTATGGTATTTCACATAATCCTCATTACTAACAATTTTATTTTCTTGATTAGTTATACACTTTGGAGGAATTGGAATAGTTCCAAGAATGTGGCCTTCAAGCCCATATCCTTGAACTGCAGTCTCAATTTGCAGTTTCCAAAGAAGAAAATTATCTTCATTCAATTGAACTGTAACAAGATTGCTTTGTGGGCATCACAGTAAGTTTCTCTGCGGCAATACTTGATTGACTATTATTGCTTTCATTAGCAGAACTTGCCATGCTGGGTTGATTATTCATCTCTTCACTCATGATGATTTCAGAAATAAGGAGAATACAGAACATCAATAGAAATACAGGGCAACAGAATTATTCAATTGAAACAGAAAAATAAAGATGCTGAATCAAGAATTTCTCACAGTAAGTCTGACGCAACCGTATGACATAGATGATGATCAACTCTCTTTCTTTCTTTGATCTGATATGTCATGCAGGAGGGCAGTTTCTTTAATTTTGAGATGATTCTTGATTTCTTGAATTCTTTGTTTTTCTGATTTTCTTGATTGAATTTTTTTGAGATTCTGCTACAGCCTCAATAGATTGGCACGGCACAGAATTGTAACCCTGACTCGATACACCCTTCAGATGATGAGACACTTGTTTCTGATGAAGGTGATCACCAGATGATGATACTCTTCTGATGGTGTTTGATCAAATGATTAGATGGCTGTTAAGCCTTTGACAGAGAGCTCTGATACCAAGTTAAGATTTGATGATGATTATTCTTCTGTATTGTTTTGAAAAATGATATGACAATGAGAAATCTTTATTATTGATGAAAATGAGAGAATGAATACAAATCAGACTCGTATGATATTGTTCAGTATTTAAATACATAACATATGCCACTGGGCTTGCTTATACAATCTGGCCCATATAGCTACAATGTGAAATAAAAAAGAATGACTGTTGAGATAATAATGAACGGCTGACATGTTTCCGCTCTGTGTATATGAGATTGTATCCAGAGAATCCAACTTCATTATCTCTTATTCACTTATTCATTTGCATTCTCAAAACCACCCTCATTATCATTTAAACTAACAATATTTGGAATATTATCGAAATCAAAATCCAACACCACTTTTTCAACTCCAAAACCTGAATGCATATCATCTCATATCACATCATCAACATTTGAACTTACCAAAGACTCAAAACTATTATACATGAAAAGATTAAAATCAGAACCCATTCACTGTTTTTTAGCCTTTGAATGATTGAATTTTATAAAACCATTATTCTTTGTGTGATAATCCACTTTATCCACTGTTAATAACTCGATCCCCATTTCGGTCAAAGAACTCAAACCAACTAGTTGTTGAACATCCCCCAATATCAATACTGATAGATCCATGAGCATACAATCCGATGACTAATTCCTAGATGAAATATTATCCATTAAAGACACTTCATTCACAATATCAATGAAAGCTTCAGCAAAGAATCATTTTCTGAAACCAGGTTCTTGTGCACTGCCCTTTGAGAATTTACCGAGATTAATCTTTTTGCTGAACACTTTACTAACATCAACAAATCTATCTGAACGCCAAAAGTTATTCTTAAAATTCATACAAATGTTACAAAAATTAATGGCATCAAAATGCCTAAACAAATCCTCCAAGAATTAGATTCCCTCCCTTCTTTGATTCCACAAATGGTCTAACAGTATTCTCTTCAACTTCATAATCTTTAATACAAATTGGAAACCATGTTCAGGAATACTGAACTGCTTACTAGACTTTGGAATCGAACCCAAAAAACCCTCTTGCATCTATTTTTCTTATGCCCGAAGATACCACATTTGAAGCGACGCATAGGTTCTCGACAATCCCTGGCAAAATGCAAATTGCCTCCGCATCTAAAAAAGGTGAGTTTCTTCTTGTTGGGATCTAACCAGTTTTTGAAAACCGGCTTGGGATGAGAAAATTGTTGAAAATTACTCCTTAAATCCTTCACAATCTGAGCGTAAGTACGATAATGTTGCTTGCATGAATTGGGTTCAAGCGGTGAATAAGGAAAACATGCATGGGATTGATCAGGAAAGAAAGATTTTGAAAATGAGAAAGAAAAAGAAGCGTCCGTCATTTTTCCGTTCTTGATTTTTTTATGTAAATTGTACAGAGTTACTTTCAAACGCCTACTTTAATCAAGTAGCAATCCCTTTTAATTTCTTATATATTTATTTTTAATTTTATTTTTTTGAAAATAAGAGTAATATTTATTTAAATAGAACATATATTTATTTTGATGTCCTTATGGTTCGAACTTAAGATCTCTAAAGCCTCAATTTAGAGCGTTTTATCACTTATCTCTTTAGTAAGTGGTACTTCACAACTCTTCGAATTTGAAAGGAAAAAATGCGTTAATAGATTGTTACATCGCTCATGGACCAATTCCAAATAAATAATAAATACAATAAAAAAAATCTTTAAACGTTACAATCAAATTGAATTATTAGATAATCTTATTAACTTTGAACGATGTAGGACATTATTGGCATAAATTTTAGGAATAATGGACTGAAATAAGCTTCTTTTATCTTAAAAAAAACTGGGTACTTCAACTTTTGTACTAAATAGAATAATATAAATATCTTTTATTAGTATTTATTATCAAATATTCAAAAACTAACCTTTATATGTCTATATATTTATTTACGGTAAATACTTAAATTCTAATATTAAGAGATAATTGTACATATAAATAAAAATAAGGATAACATTCAATGCAATTCTAACAAACTGACCAATTGAACCCTTGAACCTCTGACCATGCACTAACACTGTTTCAACCATGGTTCGATCTTCAAAACTAGGCTTATCATTCTTACCATGTGACCAATTTGAATCATCGAAAATATTTATTATAACAAAATGCATCTTTAAGAAGGCTAAAGTTTTGAAACAATTTCAAACTTTGCATTAATGATCATTCTAATGAACATAGCATATCTACAAAAATTCATTTTATCAATACAAATTTTCTATTCAAAAAGATGGAGAGTAAAAATGTAAAGGCAACAATCTGACCCATGGGGTTGGACCCGAAAGCGACCCACGTGTCTTGGTTCCTGACAATTCATTTTTGATGGCTCCAAACTATTTATTTTAAAACCTTATCTTACACGACCATACGTTTAGTTCACATTGGGAAAGTCGGTACATGTTCGATTGGGCAATAATGCTAAAAATTCTTATATTTTTATGTTTTTATGATCCGTTTGGGTCTGCCCAAATCGAATTTAATTGAATTTTAATGTATTTCATCACTCCAACCCGACCTAAGATCCATGGGGTTTGGACCAGTCCAATTTAGGTTTGTTGATCTCAATTCTAATCGCTAGCACTAGAATGATGAACTGGAGGATGATTTATCGTAAGGAAAAAATCTCTCACCTATAACACACACATGTTATTCCAAATTTTAGTAGTCACTACCAAGCATGACGAAAGAGACATCAAGTGTTATTCTTTAAGAGCTATTGCATGTCGAGGCAATGACCGCTACCGTAAGCCATATGCTACATAAAGGTCATCGCTAGTTATAAAGATGAAAGTCACCACATGTTATTCGAAAATTCCATCGTTATATAAGATAATAGCCACCGCATATTTTTGAAAGTTAGTGCTACAACAATTTGTATGTCAAAGAGTCCACCATTAGTTCTAGTATGAAAACTATTGGTCTTTGATAGATGGTTATAAACATTTAATCCTAGAGCTAAATTAAGTCGTTATTTATGGAAATCATCTAGTTAACTTATGTTAAACTTTAAAGAATATAGAAGTTGACATTACAAATTGGTTCCAAAAACCCTAATAATCCACATAAAGAAGTTGAGAGATTAAGAATTTTTTGCATAACTTCGATTATCACTAGAGCTAATCCAAAGGGAATAAATACTACAAATTATTATGGTACCCAAAAAGGATTACAATTGAACCTGTATGTTGTTAAAGATACCAAGAAGAAAATAAAGATTGACTGGTTAAATTTTGGAGATGTTGGTGCAATTTTGGTCACGTCCAACACTCCAACATCCGAAGGCAATAATCTTCAAAGCTTAAGAAAAAGAATGTTTTATCGAAGGCTTAGAGCCAAAGCTGAAAGTAAACAAGAAAGTAAGTATGGAATTGTAAACGACACGAATGTTTATAGTGGTTTGAAAGCCTTAACCCTACGCCACTATTAAGAAGTTTTCTTTTAGTCTATATCAAATAGCCGTAAGGCCTACAATGCTGACGTGGCTTATGTCTAACATTAATGAGTTTCTTAATAAAGCTCGAGTTAAAATGAAGATGTGGTCTACAAATGATTACAATTTTGCTAACTGCTTCTCTTTTTTAATATCTCTCTATATATAAAGGGTTAGGGCCCTCTATTTATAGAAGTCTTGAAACTCTGCCATTGGAGGAGAGTGTTTGTCTCGAGTTGCTAACAGGGCCCACCTGTGGGGATGAGATTTGAATATAAGACATCATCTAGTAGCTTGCAAAATGACATGGGTTAGTGATGTGTCACTTATATATATATATATGTTTAGGCGCATGCACCTTACATTTTCTTTGTATTAGCTTTAAGCCATCTGAGTCATTAAATTAGCTTAGGCTATTTAAGCCATTGATCTTGTTACATATAGAGGTACTCTTGGCCTATGGTTGAGATGGCTTCGATCTCGTATGATGTATAAGGCTTTATGGCCCTTGGCTTTCAGTTATGGTTGTTTATGGCCTTTGCTTTAGGTGGAGATGCCCATAGGGTCTCAGTACTTGAACTAGAGCCTTTATTATGCTCTGGTATCTTTGTAGTAGCAACATGTTTTAATACTTTTGTCTTTTGGTTTAGAGCCAGCCTGGTGGCATGTTCTTTCGTTTGATCATGTAATGTTTATGCTTTTGAAGTAGCCTTATCTGGATCATAGTAACTATGTTTCAAGATGATGACACCCATGGTACTCGGTTTTCATTATATCTTGGACATGTTATAGGTCATAGTATTTTGGACCATTCAGCTAGTCGTTGGGGCTTAGCATGTAGCCTTAGGCATCCTAACCATCTATAAGAGGCATCTAGCTCTCGTACCTTGTTTATACTTCAGCATGAATGTTGAACCTTCGGACTATGTTTACCGAACGGAGCTATGCAAGGCTATATACAAAGTGTTCGTTGAGATATAATACTTACGAAATGTCAAATATAGAGCAAGGTCTTTAGGCTTCAGTCGAAAGGTTGAGACACTCGACATTCATGTGTAAAGAATGCCTAAAGATCCTTCTTTTGAATTTTGGCTTATGTAGCCAAAAGTTGAATATAGCTAAGCAAAAATTATGATATAATACATTCTCCCCAAAGCTTACTTTGTATTGATGCATGTGAAGTGAAATTTGTAGGAAGAGTTAGATTATACTTTCGTACTAAGTTAGTATCATTCTTTCTTTTGGTCTTCTCATAACTTTAATAATAATAATCAATGTGTTAAAGAATTTAGTTTTATTTCTAACCTCGTTGAGAGGATTTTGTAGCATAGGAGACATATGGATTACTGCAATTGGAAAGGTAACTATAGCCTTGTGTAATGTAGCCCACTCCCTCTTTTGCTAGAATTAGGGGTACCGATCCAAGCCACTATTTGATTGTTACTCTTGGAGCTACTTACCGGTACTCATGAGGATTTTACATGGATTTCCTCATGTGTTCTAGCTCTTTATCTAGGTAAATGCGAATCAACACGAGGAGGCCTTACTCCCAACATTTCGTGGGTTCGGTTAATCACTCCGACCAGTCAAATACTGGGCTCAATTTTGAAATATTATGTTAAAAATCATCCTTTGTAGGTAGAGAACTAATAATAAACATAGTTTATTTACTATGTAATAAACTTATCCTATAAATTATGATGATGGAATGTTGTGTCGAAACCATCATTTTACTACGTGGGTCGTACAGTCAAAGTACGACAATTATTGGAGTAGTCAGTCTCCTTGAACCAACACAACCTGGATGTAAGTTTTCTTTTTATGGCCGAAGCCAAGATGGTTTTGTGATTAGGGACTGCAAACAATTTATAGTGCCGAAATATTAAAGTCGTCATTTAAATAGATCACAGCTTCATTATGAATGTATCGATCAAAAGCAATATTATTTTAGGTCTCGGTGCTAGCTCCAAAGACAATAACATAGATTAAAAACAGTCTAATATGAACATAAGCCAGCAATGTCGAAAAAAAATTTGGAAAATTTTGACAACATGCTTCGGCCATCTAGACCAAGTCTTGTAGATATGTCTTATTTGAAAACTATTGTTAGCAGCCTTGTGTCTTTTGTTGAAAGTAAAAATTAGATGCATCTAGGTCTTTATTGATGGTATGACACTTCTCGACCATAGATAACCAATAAAAAAGCTTATACATGCAAGAGCCTTATGTTGTGGTAAGGCTTTAAACGATCTACTTTCCATGTTCTTAGAATTATATTTCCATTAGGTCTTTTCGGTGTGTGTGTACCCGAAGGAATAACATTATGAATGATACAGGGTCCTTCCCAATTCGAGTTGAGAGGTCCATTAGCTAGATCCTTCGTATTTGGCATCTCCTTTCTCAAACTTTCTAACTCAGACCGATTGATTGTAGTATTGAGTCATTATTAGCATATATTATGTTGTTCTCATAGTAGCTTGCACTACTCCATAATGGTAGTTTTGCAATAGAGAAATGCCATAACTTTGCAATGGCTTTGGATTGTTACAATTTTGCTACGGGTATGGACCGTTAGAAATGTTTGGAAGTGTTTATTCAATAATTAGCAACTGTTTTGGTCCGTTGCAAAATAACAATGGCTATGGGTTGTTCCAAATGTTCAACTTTTGCCTACTCCAATGCTAGACTACATAATGCCCACAATACACCCCTACTCATTTCCCATTCCCAAACTTTTATCCTTCCACTCCAATTATTCTCCTTCCCGGATTTTTGTCCTAAACTCATACAATATCGAAATTGATTCAGACTCGGGTGAAATCTTCACTTAGAATCGGTTTAGGTTAAGAACTAATCGATTTAGATTTAGATTCGGTTGCAAATTCGGGTAATCCCCAATAATTCTTTCAAGAAAGTATATTATTAAATTCTTAGTTGAAACTCAGATATATGCTACTCTTCTATTATGAAGTTTTAGATCTATATATTTTTTTATATATAAATTTGCCAAATTTTAGTTTTAAATATATTGAAATAATAAAACGAAGTACTATTTTAATGTATGCATGTAACAACCTGAAAGTTAATCCGTAATAATTAATTCGTTAATTAACTAAATAATAAAATAAGTTTGTGAATCATCAGAATTTAGCCACGCAAATTGCACCATTGTGTCCGTGATAATGTTCTGGTCAATTTCGATATATAGAATGTCAGAAACCGAGGTAATATGACCAAGTTATAAAATAAACGAAAAAATATATAATACAGGAGGTCGGCCAGTCGATCTGGCCAAGGGGGTGGTTGACCCACCTCAGGTGAAGGAACGAAGAATCGTTCCTTCATTCCAGTATGTTCCAACGAACCTTTTGCACGTCATTTGCATCCTTTATTTCAATCTGGTCCTTCCAGTTTTGCATTCGATGACTCCTATTCAGCCTATGACGTGGTTGCATCCTAATAAATCCTCAAATCCAACGGTCTGAGATCCAGTTCTACCCCTATAAATAAGACCCTAGGCCTAACACCTTTTCTCATTCTAGATTTTCTCCGCTTGGGTTCACCTTTTCAGGAAGGACCCTAAAAGGAATAATTTTTCAAGGAGAGAATCTTTTAATAAAAATATTTTAACAACCCCAAGCGGATCCGTGAAGTCCTAAAGGGAAGAGCTAAGGACCAGAGATGAGTGATTGTAATTATTTTAGATTTCTTTAAGTGATTTAAAATAATAGAGTTTCCAATAGTTGTAGCTTTACTACGATTTTTGGAATAGCCTTTTTCAGTAATCTATTTACAGTTTTTAGAATTATTTTTAGTCTAATTTCTTTTATCTATTCTTTTTCAGTAATTTTAGTTATATATGTTAATTATAGCTTCTCCTTTTATTTACAGTTTATTTATAGTATTTTAGTTTATTTACTGTTATTTATACGTTATTTACATCTTCTTTCTACGCTTTGGATTTTCTTCTATTTTCAGTTTTCTTTTATTCCTCCTTCATCTACGCGTATGGATTAGAATACGATTAACACGAATATGGATTAAATTGTAAGAAAACTAGAATAATGGAATATAAGATGTAAATTTCAAAGACTGTAATATAAATAGAATTAGACTGAAATTACGCCTAATTATGACGTTAATTGGACTGAATTAAAAAGATTGGCCTAGTTATAACTTAGAATTATAACTAAAAAGAGTAAAAGATGAAAGAAGCTTATTTTCACACTTAGACCTTGGGTTAAATAATAAGCATGATTATAACGTAGGTTATAATAAGAAATATAACAGAATGAGGCTTATTTTAAGACTTAGGATAAATTAATAAGCAAAGGTAGTATGGATAAATTGCAAAGGCTTATTTAAAATAATTTATCTAAGTTAATAAGCAAAGATGAAAGTAGGACCTATACTAAATAGCATTCCCTATTAGACAAAACGGTGAGCCTAGGGCATGCTTATGCTAAGAATGGTATTAATTGGTCAAATAAAAGTCCAAATCATAGGGGATTTGGATAAGAGGCGCAACTAGATATTGTTTGGATGAAGGGCTATGTAACAACCCATATATTTTACGAATATATATTTAAATATTTTATTTAAATATAGCATCGTTAGTTGAATTAAAGTCTGAAATGTGACATTTTGTAAACAGTCAAATTCGGACTCGAGACCACTTCCATTGAATAAATGATGTTTACAACTTGTTTAAGTATAAACATCGATATGTTTGGAGTTGATTAGGATTTTGGTATTTTGTTTGGGCTTTGGGTTATGTTCTAGCCCACTAACCCAATAAGAGAACCCAAACCTTCTACCAAATACCTCCCACTCCACTCCTCTTCATTCATTCCTCTTATAATTTCCTAACACTTAAAGCAAAAGGAAAAACGGAGGAAAAGAGGGGAAATCAAAATTCCTAAACCCTAGATTCTTAGGAAATTCAAATTCAAGTTCTAAATATCAAAGAGAAGCTTAAGTAAGCACCCTCTTCATCTTCTCCATCTCAATTCCTCTTCAATTCTTGATTTTTCCTATAATCTAATTTAGGAAAAACTTTGTATTTGATCATAAATTGATGGTTCTTGAAGTGAAGTTGAAGATAGATTGAGCTTGCTTTGTTTTAGAGCTTCTCATTTCTTGTTTTTGAGTTTAAAGGTGAGTTCCTGAACTCACATCTATGTCTATAGCTTTCATTGTTCTTAGGTATGAATTCCTAACATCTATTTCATGTTCAATTGATTTTGAATTGAATTAGTTTGGTGAATTTTCCTATTTTGGTATTTTGAAGTCAAAATCTGTGAAAATCCTACTATGGATGTTTGGATATGTTGTTTAGAGTGTATTGAAGAGCCTATAGGGCTGGGTTGTCGTTTCGCATAAATCCCTAGCCACCATCGCTCATTCCATCGCATCTGAGTTGATTTGGCCATCAATGGCCTAGGCAAATTTTGCCCTAAGCTTTAGCTTAGACGTCTGGGAAAACACTCAGACGTCTGATGCATAGGAATAAAAATTCCAGACCTTCAGCTCAGACGTCCAAGGTTATTCCCAGACATCTAAGCGATCTGAAAGGAAATTTCCAAACTCTCAGCTCAGAAGTCTGGGATAACCACCAGACGTCTGGCGCTGTTAAATTCAACCAATTCGCCTATTATTATGTGGGTTTTTGTTTTATCGATTTTTGTTGATCCGGTTATTTGTTGTCGTTTATTATCGACTTTGATGACTTCTTTCTTGGATTTTTGGGAATATCCATTTAATGGATTTGATATCGATTTTTATGTTTTTAATTCACGTCGTCGAATGTGGATTTTGGTGATAGATTGTTTTTACAATCGTTTCTATGATTTGTCACTTTAAAATACAAAGGTTTCTATACTAGTAGTAAATACTCAAACTCTTTCACAAAAATGATTTCAACATTTCTTTTAATACAAAGCTCATTTTTAAAATAGTTTCCAATCTATTAGTATATACAAACCTTTACCTCATTTTACGAGAAATCCAATTAAACAACTTAGCAAAACAAGTGGTATGAAACGCTTGCGTTTACTTCATCGGTTAATTCTTAGACCTGTTCGATTGAAATCTTGTGACAATTTTCGAGTGGAAATCTACAATTTGTTCGCCAATATATAAGTTAAGCCAGTGGTTATGGGACATGAAGCTAAACTCATCTATTTACTAGCTTGATGTAATTTACACTTGTTGATCTATGACGATCATTTTGAGGTTTAGTCTAGCGATATGCGATGTCTCATTGTCCACGCGGGGGACTGTACCCCATTCCGTTGAGCTTCGTCTCAGTTTTTATAGGCTAGCGACCTATGGGTTTTATGGAGTTTGGTTCATCGGGCGTATCGTTGTACTACTTTGTTGTTCCGGCTTATTTGAGTTTTAGGTTCCTCGGGCGTATCGTTGTACTACGTTGTTGCACCGACTCTATGGGTTAGCGACCCATGGGATAGCGTCTCATTTGTGATACACGTGTTGGTGAGTTTGCATGCTCCCGTTTATGATAGGCCTCCCCCTTTTTGTTTTTCTTGATTTCTAATTATTGATTTCTAGAATTTGTTTCACCAATTTTTGTGATTTGCATTGATAAGCTCTATCAATATTTGTGACTTGGTGAATAAAATAAAGAATATGACATTCTTTTTGGTGTATGAGAAAATTTGAAATATTGTATGATTTTTTTTGTTATCATACATATGTGTCATATCTCTTATCCTATCTCATCTTACATGATAATTATAGCTAGACTGATCCGTTTATTATTTTTCTTCTTAAATAATACTCGGGTCAGACCGTGATGTTTCAGGTGCTTCCACTTGACTTCTTAGCAGGGATTAGCTTCTGACTTTTGGCCAACTACTTTATCTTAGTAGTGTTTGTTTTTATACATTCGAGATAGAGACTCCTTGATGTATACATATTCTTTTGTCGAGCACTTGTACCTATTCTTTTGTGATGTAGTGGATCTTGTATGAACACTACTTTGATGTTCACTTCTATGTGTTATATTCATATCTGTTTCTGCCTTAGTGATATGAATATCTATAACTGATTTACGTTATGCTTATTTTATATTTATTTCCGAAGATCACTTAGCCACTTTATAGTAGCTTTGAGTTTGTATTTGATATGTCATATTTCCTCTTGAAATGAAATGCATGACATACTATCTGACATATCGGTACTCGCATAAAGTAATTACATAGATGTTCGCTCCTCAACAGCTTTATTCTTCGTGGTAGTCGACGGTATTACCCAGTAGTGTCCTTGGCTAGTGTGAGTATAGAGGTGGGGCATCATAGGCCAGTACCAACAGCATTTCCCCTATAGATTCTATGAACACACGGTGATCTCACGTTAGCCTGAAGAGGGATGAGGGGCATGCTTATGCTGGAGTTGGAGGTAATAAGAAGACCCAATAGGTGGAGCAAAAGGTAGCATGGGCATGGTGGTAGTTACGCGTGCGACTTTCACGCGGGTACTCAGTAATATCTATGAGTTCAAAGCGCTTAGTGTGAGTGTCTTTCATAGACACCATTGTCATCTATGCAGGGAGCTATATATGTCATCTGGATCCACAGTGGTTGCTCTGTGCATCTTTTGTAGATACCATTGGCTACTGTGTAGGGAGTTATATAGCGGCTGGTCCACAGTAAGGTCTATGGAGTAGTAGGCCGATCAAAAAGGGTAGAATTAGGGTTACAATCCTAATTTCAGGATTAGGAATTCAGTCTAATCAGAGTAGAAATCAAGGACAAGTGCAAGCAATCATAGTTAACTTATCTTATAAATTGAGCAATATTTAATCGTACTTATTTCCAGTTTATCTCTTTCCTATTTCCTTTATTATCCTTATTTATGCTAGAACTGTTGTAGAGTTTATTACTTTTATCTTGCTTAAAGACTCTAGTAATTACTATCATTCACCAGACTTTTAGTCTGACCCAATCCTCTATTTTCGCCTTTCCCTCTCATAGGCAATCAAGGGAGAATTCGGTAGATTGCCGTTGCTTGGAGATGTCTTGGAGGAGTTTGCTACCATGTATTTCTTTTCTTTCAGCTTTTGTTCTTTCTATGTACTGGCTTATTATGAGGGATATTATGTACTCTTATTTTTGAGACTATGAGTTTTTGTTTCAAGTGACATATGGGACTTTTAGATATGTATGTGGTATTTGGTATTTGACTTATTTATGAAGCAATTATGAAGTTTTGTTTTAATTAAGTTATTATTTTAAGTGTTTGTTGTTTTTATCTATTTTTGCCTTATGAATCTTAGTCTCTGTTAGCTTTAGTTATATCTACAATGCACCATGCCTTTTAATGTGTCCTTTTGGGTATATCAAGGGTGTGGGGTGTTTCACTTGGTATCAGAGCCTAAGGTTATAGGATTCCTAAAAATTTATTTTAAAAGTAAAGTATTTTCCAAAATAACTTGTTTTAAAAGTATTTATCAAAAAAGACTTTTAGAAATAGTTTTTAAGTATAAAAGAGTTTTCATAAAAAAAATCCCCTTAAAGCCCAGTTCAACCTTCTTTCGATTCTTTCGAGCCTACATTTCCTTTTCTTTGCATAGTATGGCTGACTGGTTCCGTAGAGCACCAGAGGTGCAAGTGCAAGCGCCCAATACAACACTTGTAGGTGGACATCCCTTTAATCCACCTACACTATCTGATTTTTCTAAGCTATGCAAGGACTTCACTACCATAGGGGCAGAACGTTTTCTGACATGAAGGATTTCAAGGAGACACAAGCTAGATTGGAAGATATGGAGCGAAAGTTTAGGTGGTTAGGTTTGGAGGACCGACAGAGTGGTCAACCTATATCTTGGCAGCTGTAAGAAGAGCTTAAGGTGGTTCCTATAAGCTCTAAGAAACAGTGGTGGAAGGACAAGAAGGATAAGAGGAAAGAAAGGGGACCTCAGAAGCGAATCAAGAAAAGTGGGAGATGTAACCGTTGTAGAATGACTTGTAATTACGCAAGAGATTTAAAGAGAGAGAAGGTGAAGAAGTGTTACAACTGTGAACAACCCGGTCATCTTAGTAAGTTTTGTCCTCAGAAGATGGGGCAAGGAGTGAGTGCACCTGCAGCGCAGATTCAGGCTTTGGATGCAACACCTTCCAGCAGCGGACCAGATCGAGGTAGGAAAATTTGGTTTCTATTTCTGATTTTCCCATTCAGACTCTTTTCAATCCTAGAGCATCACATTCTTTTATCTCTAGTTCTCTAGTAATTGTTTGCACTTGGACATATCATTAGTAGTAGACCACATTATTATTTCAAACCCCATAGGTGGATCGACACACTTATCTATGGTTTGTTGGGGTTTGAAAATTTATATCCTAGGCGTGGAATTTGACTATGAAGCCTATATCTTGGAATTTTCGGGGTATGGGATGATTTTGGGAATGGATTGTCTATCCACATATGGAGCTATATTAGATTGCGAGAGGAGAGTCGTGAGACTAGAGACATGCATCGGTACGACTCTATAGAATTCTTGCGACCTGCAAGGGTCAGTTTTGTTGAGCTTCCTTTATTCCCTCAATTCACCATCATCAGAGTTGGATTCGGTTCCTGTCTTCGGAGATTTTTCCAGACATCTTCGAGGAGGTTAGGGGACTACCCCCCTAGAGAGATTGACTTTAGGATTTATTTGGCTAGCCAGTAGCATTAACCGTAGGGCATATGGCGCCTAGGGAAAGGAAGGGATTGAACAAGCAGATCCATGAGCTTTGGAGAAAAGGTTTCATAAGAAGAAACATATCGGAATAGGGAGCGCCAGTCGTCTTCGCTAATAAAGCCGGTGGTTCTCTTCGACTTTTCATCGACCGTATGGAATTGATTAAGCTCACAAAGAAGAACCATTATCCACTCTCTAGGATAGATGATCTTTTCAACCAGTTAGTTGGCTCTTGAGTATTCTCCCAGCTTGATTTAGCCACTGGGTTTCATCAGCTTAGGGTTTTTGATGATAACATTGGTAAGACCGCATTTAGTACACCAGACGGATTCTTTGAGTGGTAGTCATGACTTTTTGGCTAACCGATGTCCCAGCCTATTCTATAGATTTGATGAACCATGTTTTTAGAGATGTCCTAAAATAAAGTTCATGGTGGTATTCATGGTCGACATTTTGGTGCTTTCCAAGAAGTATAGAAGAGAATGTTATTCATTTAAAGGATGTTCTTTGTACGCTTCGTGTTCGTCAGTTGAGAGCAGAGTTCTTGAAGTATCACTTTTGAAGTGCGTTTATTGGGGCATAGAAAATGTCTACACATGATAGGGATTTAAGAAACGGTTTTGTACATTTAGGATTGGGATTATGGAAACCCAAAGAGAGGTAGGAAATGGTTAGAGATGTGCAATAAAATTCAATAGATAAGTAGAGAAGAAAGTCCATGTGTAGGTAATTGCATAAATTATAATTGTCTCAAACAAGTGGATTTGACGGTGATGCCTTAGAATAAATGAGTATATAAGAGGAATAGGAGTAAAAGCCTTTAGTTTAGGAAAAGTACTCCGAGGGTAGTAAGTAAGAAGACCCACCTTATGCTAAGCCCAATAAAATGAAATTTTCGAAATTTAAAAAGTTGAAATAAATTGTAATTGCTGGAATTAAAAAATTTCATTGTTAATATTTTCTTTCAGAAAATAAACATAGGGTTTCTGAAGAATGGTATGAAATTTAAGTTGGTTTTATATAGTGAAAAATTGAAATTCTTTTTGAAGAATTATGGAGTGTGTGTGTGTGTGTGGTGTGTGTATATATAACTCACTAGTTTCGTTGTAAGTAAACAAAGATTTTAAATATAAAAACCTAGAGTGTATCAAGTATCGAAAATGTAGATTACAACTTTTATTGTTGTAATAAATGTTTTCGTGAAAAATAAGTGGAGCATAGGATATAAAACTATTGTTATAGTAAGTGACTCTCAAGAGAAATATTTGTACATAGGTATATGAGATTTTTTTATTTTGTTTTTTGGGTTGTATTAACGGTGTTTTATGCAGCATCCATTTTAACCCAAATAAAAATGTATTTTAAAAAAGGTAATTTCTAAGTATAGAAACAAAATGGTTTGTAAAGTACACTTATTATTTATAAGTATAAGGAAGTGTTTTGCAGTTATGGAAATATTAAAATAGTTTTGAAGATGAGTTTTTCTGAAAGGAAAATGTGTAAGTTAGATATTAGAAAATATTTATCATGGAAGAATATAATTTAAACATATTCTGATCTATTAGAGTGAAAAGAATAATGGTATGATTTTCTATGAAACCAATAAAAATCTTTTGTGCAAGTTACAAGGAATACATGAAAGAGATATACAAGGTATGAAAAGCACCATATTTTGTATAGCCTATTTCAAAAAATATAAAATAAGTTCCTTGTAATTCTCATAAACATGAAATTCACTTTTAAAAGGTTCATAGAAGATTTTAGCGTTAATAACTTCTCATAAAAGAATGTAGTTCCAATACATTACGATATGAGACTGTTAGGTGTAATAATAAGCTATTTTGAAAACACATAAAGGATATTTTAAAGATATTTCAAAAGAAAATGGTTTAGTGAAAAAGTAAATAAGTTTTTTAAATGAAAAACTTAATAAAAGTAAAATTTGAAAATTCAATTTTTTATAGAAAACTGTAAAAGTCTTGAAAAGAAAGAGAGATATAGGTTTTAAACTTAAAAATTTGGAAGTTTTTCCTCTAGGTTTGGGAAATAATATTAAGTGACCAAGTATTTTTGAAATTAATAGAAATTGAAAAGATAAGGGCTCGTTTAGTTTCGTTTTGAGTTTTGTGTTTTGTGTTTTCAACATACACTACAAAATACAAGAAAACATGAGAAATGTTTTAAAATTCTTAGGCATTACAATGATGGACGGGAAATGGAGGAGAGGAATTATTTTCCGTCCTTTTGTTATGTCTCAAAACACGAAAAATCAAATAAACTTATTTTCTATTTTCTATGTTAATTTCATTTTTCAAAATTGTGTGTTTTCCAACAATGCATAAGAAATGCACATTTTTGTTTAGACGAAAACACAAAACTAAAAATAGCAAACCAAACGGGCCCTAACACTTTCAAAGACAAAGATTTTGGGATTTGATGTTTCAAAATTTTTAGAAACCTTAGTTTTTAAAACAAGGTGATAAATACCAAACCAAACTCTTAAATGTGGAGTAGATAAGAACCATTTCCTAGGAGTAACGGAAAAGGTGTAAGGAGATAGCAGTAGTTACTTTTAGAAGTAATAATGAAAGTTTTTGTAAAGTGTATAGGACACTAGTAAAAACCTAGGAATGTTGAATCATGAAGAACAGTAAAATGAAATTAGTAGGATAGTAAGACAAGCATAGTTGAGAATGAGTATTCTTGATTTGGGAAGAACTTGGGAAAAGCATCTTTCTTTAGTGGAATTCATATGGTAGTATTTTCAAGCTAGCATTGGGATGGCACCTTTTGGAGCTCTTTTTGGGAAGGCCGTGTAAGATGTCTTTATGTTGGTTGGAGTCTACGGAAAGGTTGCTTCTTGGTTCCAACAAGGTTAGAGAGATTTCGGAGAAGAATAATTTGATTAGGAGAAAAATTCGTACCTCATATCAATGTCTCTTCGATAATAGGTTTTAGAATTTCCTTTATCCATCTTTAGTTTTGAATAGGTTATTTCCTTTATTATCCTTTGGGAGGGTAAAACTTAGGATTTAACATATGGATGGTAGGATTTGATGTAAACATGTTAATAGAACATGTTATGAATGATGTATGCTACTGATTGCAAGTGTTCGCTAGTGGATGCTAATGGACGCATATAGGTACACCAGACACTATTATTCTTTAGGGATCGACCTAATTAGGACACTAGAGAAAATGCATATGGATGTGTACGCATTTTTATTTTATTTCCATGGTTGCTATAAATGGATGTTTATCACATGATTGTTGCATTTGGATGATGTTTGGAGCACGCATATAGAATTATCAGTATCATTAGGAAATTTTTTCATTCATTTGGATACATGGCACATACATGATTGCATAAAAGGAGGTCAACTGAATCAGTGGACCGCCTAATCTTTTGCATTAGTTAGGGACATTTACACTACATTAATTGCATAAGTATCATAAATTGCATTAGAAAAACTTAAGGACAATGGATGAATAGTTGATGATTGAGTAGTTGGTTGTAGAATTGGATGAAAACATTTAGTACATTCTTTTATCCTTAGAGATTTCGGGGACGAAATCCCTTAAGGAGGGGAGAATGTAACAACCCAAAATTTAACCCATAATAATTAATTCGTTAATTAACTAAATAATAAAATAACTTTGTGCAATTATAAGAATTGAGCCATGGGAATTGCACCATTGTGTCCGTGGTAATTTTCTGGTCAATTTCCATATATAGAACGACAGAAACCGAGCTAATATGAGCAAGTTATAAAATAAACGAATATATATATATATGTATGTATGTATGTATGTATATGTATATATAATACAGGTCGATCGGCCGGTCGACCTGGGCAAGGGGACGGTCGACCGCCCGGTCGACCCGCCTCAGGTGAAGGAACAAAGAATCGTTCCTTCATTCCAGTATGTTCCAACGAACCTTTTGCATGTCATTTGCATCCTTTATTTCAATCCGGTCCTTCCAGTTTTGCATCCGATGGCTCCTAT
Organism: Allium fistulosum; assembly: GCA_030737815.1. Lineage (NCBI taxonomy): Eukaryota > Viridiplantae > Streptophyta > Magnoliopsida > Asparagales > Amaryllidaceae > Allium > Allium fistulosum. The sequence continues at coordinate 996,889,632 of CM060907.1, forward strand.
TCATCCTATGACGTGGTTGCATCCTATTCAATCTCCAAATCCAATGGTCTAAGATCCACTTCTACCCCTATAAATAAGAACCTAGGCCTAATAATTCTTCTCATTCTAGATTTTCTCCGTTTGGGTTCACCTTTTTAGGAAGGACCCTAAAAGGAATAATTTTCCAAGGAGAGAATATTTTAATAAAAATATTTTAACAACCCCAAATGGATCGTGAAGGCCTAAAGGGAAGAGCTAAGGACCAGAGGTGAGTGATTGTAATTATTTTAGATTTCTTTAACTAATTTAAAATAATAGGGTTTCCAATAGTTGTAGTTTTACTACGATTTTTGGAATAGCCTTTTTCAGTAATCTATTTAAGTTTTTAGAATTATTTTCAGTCTATTTCCTTTTAGCTATTCTTTTTCAGTAATTTTAGTTTATTTCTGTTAATTATAGTTTCTCCGTTTATTTACAGTTTATTTACAGTATTTTAGTTTATTTACTGTTATTTATACGTTATTTACATCTTCTTTCTACGCTTTGGATTTTCTTTTATTCCTGCTTCTTCTTCGCGTATGGATTAGAATACGATTAACGCGAATATGGATTACATTGTAAGAAAACTAAAATAATGAAATATAAGATGTAAATTTCAAAGATTATAATATAAATGGAATTGGACTGAAATTATGCCTAATTATGACGTTAATTGGACTGAATTAAAAAGATTGGTCTAGTAATAACTTAGAATTATAACTAAATAGAGTAAAAGATGAAAGAAGCTTATTTTCACACTTAGACCTTGGGTTAAGTAATAAGCATGATTATAACGTAGGTTATAATAAGAAATAGAATAAAATGAGGCTTATTTTAAGACTTAGGATAAATTAATAAGCAAAGATAGTAGGGATAAATTGTAAAGGCTTATTTAAAATAATTTATCTAAGTTAATAAGCAAAGATGAAAGTAGGACCGGTACAAAATAGCATTCCCTATTAGGCAAAACGGTGAGCCTAGGGTATGCTTATGCTAAGAATGGTAGTAATTGGTCAAATAAAAGTCCAAATCACGGAGGATTTCGATAAGGGGGGCACCAAGATATTGTTTGGATGAAGGGCCAGTACTAACAACATTTCCCCTATATATTCTATGGACACACGGTGATCTCACGTTAGCCTGAAGTGGGATGAGGGGCACGCTTATGCTGGAGTTGGAGGTAATAAGAAGACCCAATAGGTGGAGCAATAGGAAGCATGGGCATGGTGGCAGTTACGCATGCGACCTCCATTCGGGTGCTCAGTAATAGCTATGAGTTCCAAGCGCTTAGTATGAGTGTCTTTCGTAGACACCATTGCCTTCTGTGTAGGGAGCTATATATGTCATACAGATTCACAGTGGTTGCTCTGTGCATCTTTCGTAGATACCATTGGCTGCTGTGTAGGGAGTTATATAGTGGCTGGTTCACAGTAAGGTCTATGGAGTAGCAGAACGATCAAAAAGGGTATAATTAGGATTACAATCCTAATTACAGGATTAGGAATTCAGTCTAATCAAAGCAAAAATCAAGGAAAAGTGCAAGCAACCAAAGTTAACTTATCTTATAAATTGAGCAATATTTAATCGTACTTATTTCCAGTTTATCTCTTTCCTATTTCCTTTATTATCCTTATTTATGCTAGAACCGTTGTAGAGTCTATTACTTTTATCTTGCTTAAAGAATCTAGTAATTACTATCATTCACCAGATTTTTAGTCTGACCCACTCCTCTATTTTCCCCTTTCCCCCTCATAAGCAATCAAGGGAGAAGTCGATAGATTGCAGCTGCTTGGATATTTCTTAGAGGAGTTTGCTACCATGTATTTCTTTTCTTTCAGCTTTTGTTCTTTCTATGTACTAGCTTATTATGAGTGATATTATGTACTCTGATTTTTGAGACTATGAGTTTTTGTTTCATGAGACATATTGGATTTTTAGACATGTATGTGGTATTTGACTTATTTATGAAGCAATTATGAAGTTTTGTTTTAATTAAGTTATTATTTTAAGTTTCCGCTGTTTTTATCTATTTTTGTCTTGTGAATCTTAGTCTCTATTAGCTTTAGTTATATCTATAATGCACCACGCCTTTAATGTGTCATTTTGGGTATATTAAGGGGTGTGGGGGTGTTTCAATGCACCCATAGTAGTGTGTTATGGAATGTGGAACTAATGTTCTAAAGAACTGCCTTTAATTGCAGTGTTATAGTATTAGATTGTTTTTTGGCCAAGCAAGCAGGGTTGACTGGGCCCTTATTAGTTATTGCATTAAAAACAGAAGGAAAAGATTGAGTTCAACATTCTGACCTCAACCAAAAATAAAATACAGAGGTTTACATGATAGAAGACTAGAAAAGAAAGTTAACAAACACAGAAATGATAACAGATAAGAAAAAATACATGCAAACTAAAACAAATTAAGGAAAAACCTAATTTTTCCATCTCTCCTTATCATGGTTCTCCATTTCAAAGTTGTAGCAAGCTATGCCCTATTTGATTTCCATTTGTATTAACTTTAATAGTGCCTCATCGGACATGTTTCACCCTTGAAAACTCTTTTATTCCTCTCCCCTTATATCACATGTAAGAATCCTTGCAAAACTATTATGAGAAAAACTACTTTAGATTTTTTCCCATCTTGTGGATCTATATATTAGATTCCACTCCATCTTGCTATCTCTAAAAGGATTGTGCATACCTCCCTTGTCAAGTAGTTTTCTCCATATATCAAAAGCAGCAGCACAATTAAAAAACAAATGCAAAATATCTTCCAGATTATCATTATAGTAACTGCATCTTGAAATAATTGACATACCATGTGCCTCCAAATTAGAACAAGTTTGTAGAGCATTTTTCATAACCTTACAAAGAAGGAAATTATACTTAGGAGGACCATGCTTATTCGAAACTCTTTTCCTCCACCTAAAATTTCACCATTACCTATATCAACCATAGTTTTATAAACCGCAGCTATGCTATATGGCTTGTTCTTGTAATTTCAAACATACTGCTGCACTGAAACTTCAGAAATAATTGCTTTTTGAATTTCAACCCAAAAATCTCTGATGATTGAATTGCTAGAGTAAGGTGAGTTATCTTGCCATTATGTACATAAGAGTAGGCTCTGGCTTCCAAAGGGATTCCTGTTTGCTGTCCGTGAGCATGATTCGGTACTTTATAAAGGATTAATCCTTTTTTGACCTTGGGTCTTGCAAGAAGGTGACATTTCCTATTTCATTTGATAGCAGTTGAATATGAGGCAAGACAACCTCCCTTATTCTCATTATGGTCCTCCATATCCACCCACAGTCATATGGTTCTTCCCTAGTCCAAAATTTGTATTACCTTGATAGTGCTTCAAAATCTATGCAGCCCAAATATTATTTCTTCTATTGAGGATGCTGTCCATGTGCTTAGAGAAAGCTGTAACATTCCACAGCCTGATCTTCTTGATACCCAAACCATCAGGAGAAAATGGCTTCTCCACCTTCTTAAAAGCTATAGGGACCAACTTCTTAGAATACATATTCCCTATCCATAAGAAATTGTTCATGGCTTGCCTAACCTTATTAATAAGCTTCTATGGTAATAATGATTCTAAACCAATAAACATTCATAGACGGTATTATAGATTTGATTATGGTTAGCCTACCAACTTGTGAAAGAAATCTGTTAGCCCAACATGCCATGGAAGTTGAAATTTTTTCATACAAAGGTAGGCATTGTGTGTAAGAGACCCCCTTAGCAGCAAGTGGTGCACCTAAGTAAGAAGTTCCAGTCGCCATTGGTTTCATTTTAAAGATTACTTGTAACTATAGGGCTTCAGAGTTGGGTATGCCAGTAGTCGGAATACTAGATTTGTCTACATTGATTTGCAACCTAATGAAAGAATAGAAGTTGTCCAATATTTCAGTTATAGTGTTGATTAACTGACAGGTAGGTTTAGTAAAAGTGAGCAGATCATCAGCAAACATAAGGAATGATATTTGGGAGTCTCTACATTTAGGGTGAAGCTTGAAAGTTTTGTTTTGAATTTCTCTACTGATCATTTGTCTGAGAACTTCCATGACAAGTATGAACAAATGTGATGACAAGGGATCACCATATCTTATTCCATGTGTGCCCTTGAAAAATCCCACTTGAATTCTATTGAGGGACAAGGAGTACGTTGGTGTTGAGATGCATGTTGTATCCATTTAATAAAGTTCTTTGGGAAGCCCATTTCATCCATGATGTTAACAATGCACTACCATGGAACTGAATCAAAAGCTTTCTAAATATCTATCTTAATCATTGCTCTAGGAGAAATAACAAATCTATTATACCCTTTTAGCAGTTCATGAGATAACAACACACTATCAAATATGTTCTTATCTAGTGAAAAAGACTACTTGATTAGGAAAAATCATAAGAGGAAGAACCCTTTTCAATCTTGCAGCTATTACCTTGGAGATGCATTTGTAAATCAGATTACAATAGGCTATAGGTCTAAAATTAGTCACAGCTGTAGGGTTTTCAGTCTTGGGCATCATAGATAAATTTGTTGCATTAATTCCTCTAATCATTTTGTTGGAATTCTTAATATAAGTGTAAATGAAATACACTTGTCCCACATCGCCAAAACTTCAAACAAAGCTAAAGTATATTAATAGCTTTCCAATGAAGGGGTTGGGGCCTTGGGGCACCCAAATGTTTGCTTCGTTGTGAGGAGGGAGATCATGCATCACCGCCTCACACGCGCGCCGCCGTCGCCGTCCGTCCGACCGAACCCGGCCGGGCTCAGGTTCGGGTCTAATATGATCCTATTTTTACTGCAAAACTGGGCCAAGTTTTCTGACAGTTGCAAGCTATACGAACAGGTGCGAATCTGTTCATAAGCGGACGCGGATTGACTGAGGGGGTGCGACTTCTGAAGCGGGCGCGGGTTTTTTGGCGAACAGACGAATCCATTAGCAGACGGAAGCGGTTGCGACCTATTAGACGCGAGCAAGTGCGACTTATGGCAGCAGCAGGTACGAACGGGTGCGATCCGAACGAACAGCAGCAATGAAAGGCAACGGGTGCAACCCGTCAGGCGGACGCGACTGTTCGAATGGGTGCGGACAAAATTATAAATAGAAGAGAATACTGATCACATTCTCATTCAATTTCCAGTTCTAATTTATTCTGCTTCTTCTTCTCTACTCCTCTATACAATATATTACAGAGTTGACATACTCATTACAATCTCGTGCAGATTACGTCTGTTGTATCTTGGGAGACTTTAAATAAAGTCTTAAGGAAATTGTTACGACAAGCCTCAGACGTAAATTTCCTTCTTCAATCGGTTAGGTTTATAATTGATTTATATATTTATATATATATCATTTTCGTTTTCTACATTGTGCTATTTCTGTAAATAGTATTACGTTTGATCTATCGCTATAGTTATTGCTATAGTTGTTAGTTTGTTGTTGTAATTTAATTACGACATAACTATTGCTTAAAATTAGCTAATACAGACTTCCAGAGTAGTGGAAATCTGATTGATAAACTTGTGAGACGAGTTTATAATTGATTATTCTCTATTTTGGTATACTAGACAAGTAACACATTTTACTCTACTTGAAAAAGTTGTTAACTGCCTTGAACAAGTCAGTTTTAATTATTTCCCAGCAAACAATGTTAGAAATATGCATTAAACCCATCAAGATCCTCACAAAAGTCCTTATTCATATGAAAAATACTTTCTTTGATTTATGCGTTACTAATTTCAAAGCTCAAAAGGGCAATATCCAAAGGGCTAACTCTAGGCAGCTGTAGACCAATAAGGCATTGACTATTAGGAACATGTATTTTAGTGCTACTTAGAAGATCAGTATAATAATCCAAAAATGCTTTTTCAACTTTTTTTTTAAAAGAGGTAAATAAGGGCCCAGCCCAAAGTAGTAAGATCGAGTAATAATACCCGGATACATTACCAATACAACTCACAAACCCTTAACAATTTAGGGTTAATATTGCGCCTCCATCAAGCTACGTAGAAACTGAAAAACTCAAAAATGGAAGAAATGAAAATCTCAAATCTCTAAGTCTCAAGGAGGTCTCAAATTCTTCTTATACATGCGACGCAGATCCAAAGGCTTGTATTCCATGTTTATAAGTCTCGAAAGAGCATGATTTGTGTCTGCTTTCTCAAAGTTGATATCTTTGTTGTTCGACATACACAAGTGGTTGAGCTTACTCTGCTCCCTCATCCTAAACTCATTATTATTCTTCAGATTAGTGTTGTCTTCCACTGGATAACCGCGAATAGTTAATTGTGTTTTCGTCCCTTTCCCCGATTCATTGCTATTCTCCAGATTCTCCGCAGAATAGTGATGGATAGTGGATTTGTCGCATTTTTGTGAAAGATTTGTAGATGATTTGTTGCTTTCTCCTTTATTCCAGCAAGATAAGTGATAGACCTTGTTATTTAACAAGCTCTTGTAGAAAAAGCATTCCTTTTTGCTGACTTTAACTTTCATTTGCTTGTAATCTTCAATAGACAGCATCACTATCTCCTTGGAAACACTGCTGGATGCGCGGCAATTCTTCAGACCTGCATCAAGTAATATATATTGCTTGCATGTTATTATCTTTACTTATAACCACATGATTTAGCTTTGCATGTCCACTCATGCATATGGGGATATCAAGGTCACTTTGGGGATTTTAAGGGCTTTCATTAAAGAGGGAATTTAAGTTTGGTTCAAGGGTTGTTTCTGTATTCTCTTTATTGTTTAACATGGTAGTTGATTCTATGATTAAATACTCTTTTTCCTTGAAAATACCACATGTTCCTTCAGTTAGTTTTGATCTTGTTTCAAGTTCATTATTTCCATCACCATGCTCATTATCTTCATTCTGCACCATCAAAATTCCAAAGCTATTGTTACATGGTACCACAAATTCTCTTTCTTTAATAATATTTGTGTTTTCCCTATTCCCCACACCATCATTATCTTCTGATTGCTCAACCTGGTCACCCTCTACATCTTCAACAGTAAGTCTGCTTCACTTCCTACACCCTCTTCTGTTTTAATAGCTTCTCTTTTCTTTTTTATGTTATTTCTCCTACACTTTCCGTTGTCAACCTTTTGCCTTATTTTCTTATTGACTTGTTTTCCCAAAGATAAAAATTTGCTTCTCTTTAACATGTGTTACTACACCTCTGCCTTTATTATTATCAACCAACCCTTCTTAAAACATGTTTCATTAGTGTGTCTAAAGACCTTGCATCTTCCATATCTTAGGCTTCCATTGATAATTAACTAGAACTATCTGCTCTGTACCATCAGGCAAACAAGTAGGGAAGCTTTCCACTAATTTAATGTTTGGCGTTACCTTAATAAGAACCTTGGAATAAGATATCCTATCAATCTTCTCTATGCTTTCATCCATGCATTTCATTCTTCCTAATCTGCTAGCAATCCAGTTAATACCTAAGGGTGACCAAGCAATAATTGATATGTCGGAGAAATGTACCCAAATTGGTACTGACTTAATGCTACCATAATTGTTACTTTCCTCATGATGCTATGGCTTCATAATAAACATTTTATTTTTCATAATAATAGGCTCACCTTCACAGATCATTTTTTTCTACCTTCTTCGTTTGATAGAAAAAAGAGAAACAAATAACCATCAGACTTAACTTTGATGCTTCCTTTCAATCTCTATTTTTTAAGATTCTAAATCATAGCAGTATAAGAGAGTGGCTTGTCTAAGAAAAATTCAACCACATAATCACCCCAAACTTGTTTGCTAGCTTCTATCACCGTTGGTGGTGGCACTATGGCTTCTTTTGACTAAGTCAACTCCATCTCGATTGGCACATATATGCCAACATTCCTTGTCAGCTTTTTGAATAAACTGGACCTGACCCGATGGGAATTTGTAGGTTTACTTAGGTTAGAAGGAGCAGGAGGATTGGGGTTCAAACGAGGAGAAGGAAGGGGATGGGCTACAAGTAGAGGGTGAAAAGGGCGATTTTGAAATGCTAGGGTTTAGGACAAGGGTATGAAAGAGTAGGGGTAGAAGCCATTAAAATATTAGATCATTTTGTTTTAAAAGGTTATGTAATACGAAAAGAACACACACACATGAAAAGAGTTTAATTTCTAATGAATTTGCATAAGATTATATTTTTGTAACTTTAAATTAGTCTATAATATGAATATATATGTATATGTATATGTATATGTATATGTATATGTATATGTATATGACAAGAGTTTAATATTCTGACGAATTTGCATGAGACTATATTATTGTAACTTTAAAGCACTTAATTTACACTATGACAAGAGTTAAAGCAGATAGAAGTATGATAATGTTATGTTAGGATATATATTCATGGACATTTACCTCATATCCCTTTTATCGAAATTTGTTGGTTAAAATATTATTTGTGTTTTACATCCACACTACAAGTCTTGGAATTAATAAAGCTTGAAGTATTAGCAAGCACATAATGAAGGTGCCAATTTTGATGTCGATGGATGTCGCTTGATGTGCGCAGTTGATCGGTACGAGTTTGGCCACACTTTATCATTTGTGGTCGAAAATTCAATTTTCGATCAACTACATTTAGAATTATGCTTTATGTTATACCGTGGTGCGTTGAAATGTAGACGTTAAATAATGTTGGTTGAAAACTAGAATATTGCAATTTTCCTTGGAAATAGATGATTTGATGGTAATAATGACAATTTATTGTTTGTATAAAATAATAATTGATGCCATTTTTTATATGATAAACTAGAATGCTGTAAGATTGTTTTAGTGCTGTAAGAATTAATGCCATTTTGTATATGATAAAGCAGGGCAATATGTCTTCTAGTATAGATAAATAAATATGAAAGAATTAGATCGAAGAACTGCACAAAATATGGAAGGAGTGTAGAAGTTCACTGCTTTTGTTGTAGAAAATGATGGTAGTAAGAAAATCTATTTGTGCCCTTCCCCTTAGTGAAAAAATGTAAAGATGAAGACCATATTAGATGACATTCATTTTCATTTACTTAGGTGGGGTATTGTTCAATCGTACACCATGTGGCATTTTCATGGGGAAGGGTTGGCAGAGAATGAAAAAATACAACCAATTAGTCATGCCATAAGTATTAATGAGTGTAAACATTCTAGAATGGAATATTTGGTCAATGATGTTGATAGATTCCATCAATTTCAACCGACAATTTTGTTGTCTAATCATGATAATATGGGAAATCACCTATAGTTGATCTCGATTGGTCATTCAATCAAAGTAAGAAGTATAAATTACTTTTTGGCAGTGTAAAAGAACCAATGTATCCTTCATGTCCAAAAAGGAATTACAAAATTGTATGCTATTGTGCAACTGAATAGCTTGAAGACCCAATTCAGCTTTTCGAACAATGATGTAATTGTACTCCTCAAATTTATAAAGAAGTTACTCCCTGAAGGTATCACACCACCGATAAAGTACCCCGATGTAAAGAAGATGATTTAACAAGTTGGGATGAATTCCAAAAATTATGATACGTTTATTAATTACTATATTTTGATGATGCAAATAGGGTCTCTTTCAAGAATTTTAAAATATTTAAGATTGCTTTGACAATATATTTTTAGGTAATAAAAAGTATTGATTTTTATCCTATTATCTTAGGTTACCAAAGATTCTCTGGACATTTGGCATGTTGAAATCGAAATGACAAAGTCATGGTAACTTTTAATAATAGACTATTTTTTCTATTTTGGTATTTTGATACAAACCTTGCTTAGCCTCCCACAATAGTACATGCATGGCTCTTAAGTTATGCTGACATTGTTGTTTTTTCTTGTACATCACATGCATTAGATAGTTATTGTGCAATGTTCTTGTGCACTTTGATTGCCCAACTAATCTAGGAAATGAATACAATTATCACTTCACTTTGAATACAAAGTCATGTAAACACATTTACGAGTTTGAATAAAATTTATTTTAAAAATGTAAACACTTTAGCATGGGCATGCTATAAGAAGAGCAATCCTCTTGTTCATGTTCAACGACCTTTTCATTGTAAGAAGTAATATATGTAGAGATATTTATCACAGTAGCAATTCTGATCATTTGAACCATATACTGCAGTGATGATAATACCCATCCAACCTTTATTTTCAAGTAAGCAAGTGATGCATTTGAACCATATACTATAGTGATGATAATAGCCTGGTTTGTATTTTTTGAGATATTTTATTATGTTCTGTTCAGTTAGTTTGAATTTTTCCTATTAATACTTTTACTGTGGTATTCTGGAAAAGAAAAGACATTATTCTATTTTTTCCTAGGCATAAGTGAAGTTTTGATCATGGGCATTAATGGAGTTTTGATCATCATCAGTGGAGCACAATTTGATTCCTTTTGGTGTTGTTATGTTCTGGTATTTTAGCTCTTTAAGTTTTTAACTTTTCACTTGTGATTACAACCACATAGGATTAGTAAGTGTGTGTGCGTGTGCGTGTGCATATTCACTACATTGTGATTCATATTATTTAAAAGACTGGGATGAAAAAGGTATAATTCTTTGATTGTTATGTTACTTTCAGAAATTGTGTGTTCTTATATAGTTCCCACTATTCTTGAAAATGCATGTACCTCTGCTTGATGATTTAAACCTCCAATATTCAGAGCTTATGTATGCATATATTCAAACCTTATTTATCACTTCGGACAAAGATTTTATTTGATTTTGTCTATGTAGTGCCCTTTTTTGTTCACACTTATGCTGCCAAGAGGTAGATTATCGCATCTTAAAATGGTTACTGCATTATAACCATGACTATTTATTAATCTATTTCCATGCACTTAATTAAAATGTTTGACACTTTTTATGACATGAATTACGTCATTTTCACGGTTCTATGCACCTATTTTCATGTCACTTGTGATGGTAAAAATCATGTTATTCACCTATATTTAGGTAAACTAATATTTCTAGACATCTTGTATCAAATATGGTGTTTTTTAATACTTCTCTTGGGTAATCATCTAAGTTAAACATGCACTTCTTTATCAACCATCATATATTAACGGATAAGGAATCAGCATTTAATTTGATAGAATTATGTATTCTTCAACCATCATGTATTTAGCTAGAAATGAGGAGCTACGAGTAGCATCCAAGTAGGAGGAACAATGTTCAAAGTTGAAGGAGCGGATTTGACTCTTTAACTAAATTGTTAGCTATGGTCCATCGCGTTTAAGGGTGCACCTATTGACTTGACAGCCTGTAGCCGACAGCTAAAACCTTAGACTATCAACCATAAGTTGTCATGTTAATAGGTGCAACCATTGACCTAACATCCATAGCGAATCATCTAAACCTTAGAAGGTCGACTATAGGTTTTCAGACTAGCAGGTGCACAAGACCCGTGTGTTAAACTTCACCTTTGTCTTCGACCATGTGGATCAGACATCGGTAGAATGCCTGCCCATTTCTAAACCACAAGGTTGAAAATAAGGTGAAGTTCAACACATGGGTCAAAGCTCCGGCCCAATGGCTTGCAGCTTGTCGTAAATGTTTGGAGTCAAATCTGCTATGTCCAGAGGCAAGATAATCATAAAAGAAGTAGATGAGAAGATGATTAACGTGCGAAGCTTCTTACTTAGTTGAGTGTACAAACTCTTGTTATTTTCTTCCTACCTTATATTAATTGAATGTAAATTAATGGTTATGTTGTATACGCATTTGTTGAATGTACAATTTGTTTACATTTTGTTTTATACATAATTTTTGAATGTGCGATTTGCATACATTTTGTTTTATACACATTTGTTGAATATATGAGTTGTATAGATTTTGTTTTATACACATTTGATCATAATATTTTTATATTTTAGTATTGTATATATAGATATTGTAAGAGGCACAAAAGCATTTATAAAAAAATAGTACATTGGTCGTAATGGCTAAGAGCCATCTCTAACTAATGTTACCATCAAGGAAAAAATGTCCATAATTCTGGTCCCAAAAAAAGCAACAGAAAAAGGTCGTTGCTAATTTAACACTTGCAAAGGCTCTGAGCCATTACTATAATGCAATTCGTAATGGCTTCAACCATTCTTATTGTAGAATTTAGCAACAAACTAAAGTCCTTGCTAAATGTTTTGATTCATTGCTTCAATACCATTTGTTTGCACCAAAAATTGGCACAAACACTCAATATAGATTTTGTAGAGAAATAAATGAAGAATAATCAATGAAAACAGAGGAAACAAGCAATTAAATATTTGAAAATAAGAAATAACAAGAACACAACGATTTATAGTGGTTCATCGCTGAAAGCCTGCATCCACTTTGGAGAAATAACTTTATTAATCACTTGAATTGTTGAGTACAAAGAGATGGATCGGGTATGATCCGTAGTTATAATGGAGTACCATGGAAACAATAGCGTCAAAATCCCAAAAATGAATAATCAAGTCTATATTTATAAGGGAAGACGGTGAAATATCTTCCTGAAATTTTGGCAGCGGAGTCTCCAGATCCAGAAGAAGTCATATTATCAATCGTGGGTCCCACATTGTTCATAATAACAATCAACACCAATCATTCTATGAGCTCCTTTTGGCATGCGATCGATATGGTGGGCTCCACTCTTCAATATATCGATGTTCCCAAAGTTTCATGTGTAGTTGACTTGTAGATTTTGAGATAGCGATCGTTTTTCATTAAGTTAAACTGTAATATCGATAAGGTACGATACATAATTGGTGAATATGGATCGTACCCGATCCATTTTCAGTAAATGGTATATTTTCATATTTTTATCATTCTATTGAGTCCGCCTTCTACTTTCGCTTCGCCACTGCTTTATACTATCATCTATGCCCGATCTCTGGGCTTCGTGATTGTTAATTTGACCCGTCAGTTCCAACGACAGTCGAGTCTAACTTGGCTAGTCAGTCCGAATATAGCCAGACCAAAAGGCTGGATAACACTTGCCCTCCAAAGTATGTCTTACTTCAACATGACGTGCTTTGAGTCGATGCAAGTTAATGTAATCGGAAAGGAATCCATCCAGTTTTCTAGATTGTAATTTGCCAATTAATATTTGTGCCCAATTCCATCGAGTTAGTAGGCTTCGGTTATCTGTTCCAGTTCTTTCTCCGATAACTCCATGTAAGATTTCAATTTTTGCCGATTTCAAGAAATCGAATTTTTGAGATCCACACGTGCACGTTCATGTACACGTTCTTGTTACTGGCTCCTGGATGCGTTTGTTTTATAGGTCATTGCCAATTTGATGGAATGCAATTCTACCATTTGCATTTTTTTTAAAGATGGGTCGGCATGATTTCGTCAGGTAAATGGATCGTACTTGATCCATCTTTAACATGGATCAGATCAAATCCATATGAGATTAGTTCATGCCTGATCGTTCTCCCATTTCTTTTTTTTAATAATGGATTGTTCCAAAGCCATTAGTGTTGGATCATATATGATCCAAGTATATGTTGAACGAATCAAAGGCACTGCATATTAAAGAGAAGGATCGGTGTACATCCATCACAGAATAATCAAGGCTGATCATTTCTTGTTTTTGTCATTTGATTGGATCATGGGTTAAGAAAAATGGATTGGTGTAAGACCATTATAAAATGATCGTACATAATCGTTCATCGCTTGGACTTCCATTCAACTACAAACTTCGATGGTTCGTATTGCTTCCTTCATATATAATTATATACTTAGCTTATTTCCCCACTTTACTTCATTTGCAAGAGTATACTGCCGAACCAAAAGGAGATCAAACTTCATCTTCTTCCTCCCCTTCACTTTTGAGCTAAATTCTTGGATCCAAATTGTTTTCAAAGCTTCACCCATCTCCTAACGGATCAATTCCTTCACTATATTCACCATCACCGCCTTCATCTCCTAGGATCTTGCTTCACTATCAAAATCCAAATCGCTTCTATCTTCCACATTTACACCTAGGTAGGTTCGATCCTTTTCTTTGTTGTAATTTAGTGACCATATGATGGGATCTCGTTCTAGTTTGCATGATTCAGGCTATGGCGATTTGATCGGTCAAAACGAAGGGGGAGAAGGTGATGTGGTGTTGAGATTAGATAGAATGCGCTTGCTTGAGGTCGAAGGTAGAAGATCGTTTTCAATCGATCGTTCTTAGAGTTCCAAAAAGTAGATTGCCAACAATCATTTCTAATGATGTTGATGTAGTGAAGTTGTCAGCATAGGGGAATGAAACCGAGTTCGACCGATCGTTATGATGGATTGGTATTTGAAAAATTAAAGAGAATTTGGACCGATCGTTCTCTGGTAGGATTTTGGCCGATTGTTCTTTGGGTCGATGGTTGGAGTTTTGAATTGAAGTGAAGTATGGAACCGAAGTCAAAAGTTGGATCGATCGCAATATTCAATATAGGATAACAATCGGTTGTGAAACGCTAAAATGATCGGTTATTAGAAGATGGTTCGGATGACTTGCATATGAAATGGACTGCTTATTCAGACCTATATGATCAATCGAACTATGGAACAAACTTAACTAATCTTCTGCAAATTTATATTTTTTTATCTATGCCTTGGAAAATTTTTTGAAGCTCATCCACTTCTAAATGCACAATTCGAACTTCGACATGCTAATAACTAATCCTGATGCTTAGTCTAATCCTTAGCTTATGACATGGAGAATCGGTTTAGACGGTTAGCAATGACAGTCACTCTGGTTAAATCCCAAAGTCTTATCACAGTTGTTGTCTTTAATTATGAACTATTTTTTTATTGCATTGCATGGCACTTCACCACTTTGCACTATCATACACTTTGCACGGAGGGAAAACAGATTAATTTTTCTAATGATGATCATCTACTGAGTTTAATAGTCATGGGTTCCAAACGCTCATGGTGTTTACCTACCATGTCTTCTGGACAACCTTCACAGCACAACAATACAAGTACCGAATCAAGTTCCGCAACTGCTTCCAATAGAATCTCCCTCGGACATCAAGCCGAACGACAGGAAAGTTCATGTCCATTACCCGACCTTTTCTCTACCGTTCCTGTCCTTCTAGCAGAGGCGATAGACCCTGCTCTCGATACTCGCAGAATTTGTGCTAGACCAAGGACTCCGTTTAACGATGTGCGAGTCCCGACTCGGGATGATAGAGCTCATATGCCCCCTGAGGGGTTCACTGCATGCAACAAGTTCATGTGTTAGGGAGGATGCATCCCATCCTTTAATTCATTTATCCAAGAGATGCTACATCATATGAGGTTAGCACTGGTACAATTGCATCCAAATGGTTGTGCCTTGCTTAATTGTACCTACATGGCATTCATGGAGTTTTTATTTCATCCCCCTAAGTCCTGAAGACATTTGATTTATCTTCACCTTCAAGCAACGAAAGGGAAGCCTTTCGTTCACATTTCTCGAGTCAGCTAAGAAGTGCCAGATCCTGACTGATACTTGGAACAAGTCGAGTGCTTTCAAAAGGGAGTTGTTAGCACCAAAATTGGTCACTAACCTCGTAGAGAAAGATTGTGTAGAGATATAAGTGATGAAAGTAAATTAAACAGAGAAGACAATGCTAATCTAACTGCAGAAAGTAAGAACACCAAATTTATAGTGGTTCAGCGTAATTGCCTACGTCCACTTTGAGGTTAAACTTTATTGATCTTCTTTATAGTTGATTACAAATACAATTCGTGAATCAAATGCTTGCATGAAGTTGTTTAAGTAGAGAAGATGAGTCTCGAAAATGGCAGAGTCTCCCCAGTGTTCTCTCCCAAAAAAGGATCCCTTTCACTATGACCCTGCCCCTCTATTTATAGGCAAATATGGGCTGGACTTCCCAAATGGGCTGGATGGCCGAACACTCTAGCCCCAGTACAGTGGTCGCTGCATGTCGAACCTAGTATGCCGAACGCTCTAATGTCGAATAGTCCTTCTATGCCGAACGGTATGCTGGATGTGTGGGAAGTGCAGGATGATTGTCAGTTGAGGCCGAACGTGTCTCTATCCGAAGCTCTTGAACGAAAAGTGCACGCTGGCCGAACGACATTGTCACCTTGAGTAGTTGTGCATACTGAATGTCTTCTGGATGCCGAGTACTCTCGTTGCCGAGTACTACGCCGAGTACCTTGGTGTGCCGAGTACTCTCGCTGCCGAGTACTACGCCGAGTACCAAGGGATGCCGAGCGCTCTTATTGCCAAGTACAATGCCGAGTACCAAGGGATTCCGAGCGCTCTTATTGCCGAGTTCTCCTATCACCGAGTTCTAATGATGCCGAACGCTAGGGATGCTGAGCGTTGGTTGTCGCCGAGTGCCAGTTGACGCCGAACACTACTTGACGCCGAGTCTCCTGGTCGCCGAGCATTACGGATGCCGAACGCTATGGATGCCGAGTCCCACTGGATGCCGTGTGCTTCGCCGAACACTCCTGGATGCCGGTCACTCTCTGATGCCGAGTGCTACCTGATGCCGAGCACTAGTTGCCTGGTCAAATCTCCAAGAAACACTTGCCCCCCAAAGTGTATCGCGTGGCCGAACGTGATGCGCTTTGAATCTGGTTCAACTTTCCTTGACGATGCCTTCTCGAGGATGCCTGCAACGGAGGTGTGTGGCGAGCGTGGCCTGGATGCCGAATGATACGTTCGAAGCCAAACACTCCTCGTGTGCCGAACGTCACTTTGCTATGATGCCGAACACTCCGGTATTGACCGGTTCTACCGGGTATAGCCTTTTCACCTTCTACCTTCCCCCTATATAACCAGGTCCTCCCCGTCTTCTCTTTTTCACCTTTTCACTTCTGCCACTCTTCAAAGATTAGCAATTTTCGCTAGACGATCAGATTTCCTTCATAATCTCCAACTCTGCAAACTAGGTACTATTCCTCGCATAACTCGAATAGGTTTCAAACGAGATGGAAGTGTGTCACGTAGAAAGCTTTCGAGTATATTGCCGAACGATAATGCGAGGCGAGGAGGAAGGATTCGGGGTGTTTGCACATATGGTCGTCGTATTTAGCTTCATCGTGCCGAACCATAGTTGAAAAAGGAAAAGGAAAACGTTGGAGGTGGTAAGGGTGTTGGATGGCACAGCTCTGGTTCGGCGTGTGTTGTCATGCGCCGAATGGTGGAGGCTGCCGAACAGTATTTCATTTGAATGCCGAACGATAACTTAGCCAAACAAACCAAAGCCAAACACAAATGCCGAACAATAATTTAGCCGAATCGAACTCTGGTTGCCGAACACACTTAGACGCCGAACTGTATCAATGCCGAACGTCATAAATATTGAGCACGTGACATGCCAAACCATGTTTATGCCGAACAATACAATTGCCGAACAGAACTTAGACCGAGCAAAACAAAACCGAACATTGTACTTAGGCCGAACATTCTGAATGCCGAACAGAACCTTTAACTGGACAATGACTTAACCGAACGAGGCCTTTAGCCGAACAAGGCCCTTAGCCGAGCACTGTGGCATGCCGAACAATACAATTGCCGAACAACATTTAAATGCCGAACAGTATAAATGTCAAACTACACTTAGGCCGGTTACTTTTAAATCATATGTTTTCTGAATGTGGAACTGTAATCACCACCAGGCGGGCTCTTTGAGACGGTCCGCGACGACGGTCTTCGAAGGCGACGATTCGAAGCTAATTTTTATATCTTTAAAATCTTTAGATTCTTATCGCTTGTACACAATTGCTTGCACTATTTCACACACCACGTGGGGGGGGGGGGGAATCGTGTCGCTAATTCTAACGTTCAACGTTTTTTCAGTATAGTTTTCTCAAGCACTTAGCCAGGTTCGTTATTTATTGGGGATGTCGAGAAAATCTAGCTCTGCCACCATATCCGACAGGCCTGGGCCGTCATCAAGGCAAGGAGCCGCTGATACTTCTAATCCGTCGACTTCTCCTGCTCATAACTTGGCACCTGATGCTCTGGAGGCAACCATCCTACTAGACAATCCGATCGATTCACAAGCCTCGAAGATCAACGAAGCTGCTCTGCGATGGATATGCTCCATTCATGGGATTCCTTTTGCCGACGTGTTAGTTCCTTCGAGACACGATCGTCCTCATCTGCCCCCAGTCGGGTACACTACCTGCAACAAGTTCATGTGTTGGATGGGCAGCGTGCCTCCATTCAATTTATTTCTCCGGGATGTACCGCAGTATATAGACATAGCTCCGTCGCAGCTACACCCGAACGGCCATGCATTTCTATATGGGACTTACTTACTTTTCATGGCCGTCTTCTCTAGACCTCCAACCGCCGGTGATATCAGATACATTTATATGTTCAAGAGACGGAAAGACAGTCCTTCCTTTATGTTCCTCGAGCCATACCACAAATGCCAGATCTTGACAGGGGCATGTAGTAAATTCGCCCTGTACAAACAGGAATGGTTCTATGTGCGCTGCCCTTCTGGTTTCGCTAGGAGATGGGTTGAAGGCAGTAAGTCTCTCTGCTGAGTCACTATTCGTATTTAATCGGAGTCATGCTTTTCCTAACTCTTCATTTCATCTTTTCAGGTATCAACCCGCGTCCGGAAGGCCAAGGATATTCTGAGGCTATTGAAGCCATTAGAGCCCTTCCTGCTGAGGATCGAGACATACGAACTATCATTTCAAATGAATCACTGTCGGGGTTTGGCTTGCTAGCCCCTGGTCGTCGGATCAGCCTTCCAGAAGGTGTCACCATTCCCAAACCTCCGTCCGGTAAAGGGAAAAAACAGGTCGGATCGTCGTCGCGCCGCACTCTTGATACGCACGGAGAAGGTGAGCGCAGAGAAGATGATGTCCCTGAGACTCAAGGCGAGAACGTGGGTCCCGCTTGGAATCCGACAATCGAAGTTCAAGATATTGAGACGTCATCCTCCCCTTCGAAGGGAAAGAAGAAGTTAAAATATACAGTTCAAAACGAGAAAGTTGGTGGTACTTCAAAAGTTACGCCTATCCCGCCTGAGAAAGAGGCTTCCTCACAGCATCTGGAAAGTTCTCTGAGGGGTCTGTCCAACCTGTCCATTTCCGATGATTTACTTAATTACGGGTTCGATGATCCTGAAGCTCTCAAATTTTCTTCGCCCGCGAGAGGCAATGCAGGAGTTCAACTCCCAGCCCAAGGAGACACCACTTTGATTAGCAAAGATAAACGAACGGGTCCGTCGGGGGGAACACTAGGACACACACGCACATGCGCATTCCATAATATACTTCAAGTCTTTTTTCTTTTTCCTTAACTCGTTGTTATCTCCATTCTTTGCAGGTGATATGGGGCGTTCTCACGGTCTCGATCGTCTTCAGGGCTCTTCTGTATTTCATCACTCTGGACGGGATTCTGGTTCAGGCAGACGCAGGGACAGAGGCGATTATGAAGATAGGGACAATTGTCCTCGCAAGTCGTCTCACCGCAAGAAGGCATACTCTCAATCTTCCTAGCCCCGCGATCTTCCTCCTCCAACTGAGCCGGATAGAGAGAAGTCTTTACAAAAGGGTTATCAATCTGATGCTCCTCGAGAACAACACTCCAGTTCATCGAGTACAAGGAAAGTTCAAGAGCAACGGAAAAGAGCGGAATTCTCAAAGCCTCCTCCTCCTACTCCTGCGGTGGACCCAACTGTTGCGGAAAAGATGGTCGATCTTAAGGCCAAGTTTCCAAAAATTTGCTTCGATGGTCTGAAGTTCCTCCCGGCCATTCATCATATTCCCGGGCATGTGAAGCAGAGTGCCATTGCCTGCAATAACGACGTTTATGTTCAACATGACGCGTTTGTGCACTTGGTGGAGAAGATCTCGGAAGTATCCGTTGAGCGTCAACACGAGATTGATCGTCTGAATCTGGAGGCTGGCAGCGATAAGAAAATCATCAAACTCCAAGACGAAGAGCTTGCTTCGTATAAGTCGAAGCTGGAAGCCGCTGAACAAAGCGCAAAAGATACTGCTGAGGCAGTTACTCGTTTAGAGGCGGCTCACAAAAAAGAGCTTGACGAAGCAGTCCAGCGCAGCGGTGCCCTCGCCCTAGAAAAAGACTCTGTCCAAAAGGAAAGGGACGTGCTCGCCACCCAAGTCAAAGAGATGAAAGAATTACTCTTCAAGGAGAAGGAGGATAAGGTAGCTGCTCAAGAAGAATCACAACGATACTGTGATGAGATCGTTGCTACCCGACTCCTGAAAACAAAGTTCGATGACGAACTCGCTGGGGTTGAGAAAATGAAGGATGAGGCCCGTGAGGAGGGCAAAAGAGAGGCTGCGGAGGAGATTGATTCTCGCCTCGAGGCGGCCGCGGAAGCCGGCAGGGAAGAGGTCAAAAACATGTTTGACCCATTAATTGCTGAATATGGAGCCCGCGTCCTTATGCATCGCGACTTAACATTCTTGGGCGATGGCTACCTTGAGTCCCTAGATGAGGCCTGGGAAACTTTGATAAGGATCAGGAAGATCGAGTCAGGCTCCGAAGAGGTCGATGAGGAGGCCTTGGTGAAGGAGTTCCTTAGGGGGAATGAGCCATCAGATTTATCCGCAGCATTGGCACTTTACAGCAAAGGCTCTCCCCTTCCAAAAGAGAAAGATGATGAAGCTGGCCCGTCCGGGGCCAATATTACTGCTCTTCATACTGCTGCTCAATCCGCTGCTCAATCGGCCGGTCGGCCGACACTTGATCCATTCGAGCAGCATGTTGGTTATGACCCCGAAGACCCCGGGCTCGGTGCTCATGTGCTATCACCTATCCTGGAGGGTGAAACCCCACGCGCCACCGATAGCCAACCGGAACTTGGTAGGAAATTCTTCTTTTTCTAGAAGTTGAAAGATCCCGTCTTTTTTCAGCAGTGGCTACTCGTTCTAACGCTCATTCTTTTATGTTCCCATGCAGGTTGTTCTGACGCCGAGCCAACTCCGAGGAGCGATGATGTCAAGGAGGAGGCATGGAAAACAGGCGATGGTTTCCACACGGGAGTACTCCCTGGTCCCGATGCTCAGGTGATCGGGGCGCTGGATGATGATAAGCTCGACGCTTCATCTCCTGCCGAAGGGGATGCTGAAATTGAAATCACCGGTGCCTCTGAGCATACCTCGCATATGAGCATGAAGGATCGCCTTGCCGAAGAGGAGAAGAAAAAGGCCGAGGTCAAAGTTGAACCTGGAATACTGGAAGTAACCGACCCACGGAACCGACCTTTGAAAATCATTCTCCCGGGCAGGTCCAAACCACTAGATGTTCCGTCTCCTACTCCTGACTCCGCTTCCTTAGCAAGGTAGAAGTCCAAGAAAAAGCGTGAGGGAGAGGAGTCATCGGAAAAGACAAAGGAAGACAAGAAGAAGAAATCGAAGAAATAATCGATACACTCGTTCAACGAGCTTCTTGCTCAAGTCTTGTAACTGCTTTTATCTTCCGTAGCTTGTAGTTTGTATAGACAGGTCTGAATTTTATAGGAGTGATCATGTAACCCCATTTTGGACTTATCAAATAAAGTTTTTAGTTTCTTTTTCGCTTGAATGATTCTCTTGTCTTTCTTTGGTTTGCTGACTAATTGTAGCCATAACTCAAGTTCTTATGAGTTGTATTATCTCCCGGTCCATTCTCGTGTTGTTCAGACATCTCTAGACATGGCGTGCTTCTCGCCCCACATCTCTCGAGTTCTTGGAATTTTCGCTGACTCTTTGCTCCGGGAACTCGGAGATTTGAAATCGTTTATACTCTAGTCCGCTCTTCGGGGACTTAGAGTGCTCCGCTCCGCACTCTGGGGATTCGGAGATTTGAAGTCGTTTATACTCTAGTCCGCTCTCCGGGGATTTAGAGTACTCCGCTCCGCACTCTGGGGATCCGGAGATTTGAAGTCATTTATACTCTAGTCCGCTCTCCGGGGACTTAGAGTACTCCGCTCCGCACTCTGGGGATTCGGAGATTTGGAATCGTTTATACTCCAGTCCGCTATCTGGGGACTTAGAGTACTCCGCTCCGCACTCTGGGGATTCGGAGATTTGAAGTCGTTTATACTCTAGTCCGCGCTCTGGGGACTTAGAGTACTCCGATCCGCGCTCTGGGGATTCGGAGATTTGAAATCATTTATACTCTAGTCCGCGCTCTGGGGACTTAGAGTATTCCGCTCCGCACTTTGGGGATTCGGAGATTTGGAATCGTTTATACTCCAGTCCGCTATCTGGGGACTTAGAGTACTCCGCTCTGCACTCTGGGGATTCGGAGATTTGAAGTCGTTTATACTCTGGTCCGCGCTCCAGGGACTTAGAGTACTCCGCTCTGTGCTCTGGGGATTCGGATATTTGGAATCGTTTATACTCTAGTCCGCGCTCCGGGGACTTAGAGTACTCCGCTTCGCACTCTGGGGATTCGGAGATTTGAAGTCGTTTATACTCTAGTCCGCGCTCCGGGGACTTAGAGTACTCCGCTCCGCACTCTGGGGATTCGGAGATTTGGAATCGTTTATACTCCAGTCCGCTATCTGGGGACTTAGAGTACTCCGCTCCGCACTCTGGGGATTCGGAGATTTGGAATCGTTTATACTCTAGTCCACTCTCTGGGGACTTAGAGTACTCCGCTCCGCACTCTGGGGATTCAGAGATTTGAAGTCGTTTATACTCTAGTCCGCGCTCCAGGGACTTAGAGTACTCCGCTCCGCACTCTGGGGATTCGGAGATTTGGAATCGTTTATACTCCAGTCCGCTATCTGGGGACTTAGAGTACTCCGCTCCGCACTCTGGGGATTCGGAGATTTGAAGTCGTTTATACTCTAGTCCGCTCTCCGGGGACTTAGAGTACTCCGCTCCGCACTATGGGGATTCGGAGATTTGAAATAGTTTATACTCTAGTCCACTCTCCGGGGACTTAGAGTACTCCGCTCCGCACTCTGGGGATTCAGAGATTTGAAATCGTTTATACTCTAGTCCGCGCTCCGGGGACTTAGAGTACTCCGCTCCGCACTCTGGGGATTCGGAGATTTGAAGTCGTTTATACTCTAGTCCGGGCTCCGGGGACTTAGAGTACTCCGCTCCGCACTCTGGGGATTCGGAGATTTGGAATCGTTTATACTCCAGTCCGCTATCTGGGGACTTAGAGTACTCCGCTCCGCACTCTGGGGATTCGGAGATTTGGAATCGTTTATACTCTAGTCCACTCTCCGGGGACTTAGAGTACTCCGCTCCGCACTTTGGGGATTCGGAGATTTGAAGTCGTTTATACTCTAGTTCGCGCTCCGGGGACTTAGAGTACTCCGCTCCGCACTCTGGGGATTTGGAGATTTGGAATCGTTTATACTCCAGTCCGCTATCTAGGGACTTAGAGTACTCCGCTCCGCACTCTGGGGATTCGGAGATTTGAAGGCGTTTATACTCTAGTCCGCGCTCCGGGGACTTAGAGTACTCCGCTCCGCACTCTGGGGATTCAGAGATTTGGAATCGTTTATACTCCAGTCCGCTATTTGGGGACTTAGAGTACTCCGCTCCGCACTCTGGGGATTCGGAGATTTGGAATCGTTTATACTCTAGTCCACTCTCCGAGGACTTAGAGTACTCCACTCCGCACTCTGGAGATTCGGAGATTTGAAGTCGTTTATACTCTAGTCCGCGCTCCGGGGACTTAGAGTACTCCGCTCTGCACTCTGGGGATTCGGAGATTTGGAATCGTTTATACTCTAGTCCACTCTCCGAGGACTTAGAGTACTCCACTCCGCACTCTGGAGATTCGGAGATTTGAAGTCGTTTATACTCTAGTCCGCGCTCCGGGGACTTAGAGTACTCCGCTCCGCACTCTGGGGATTCGGAGATTTGGAATCGTTTATACTCCAGTCCGCTATCTGGGGACTTAGAGTACTCCGCTCCGCACTCTGGGGATTCGGAGATTTGAAGTCGTTTATACTCTAGTCCGCGCTCCGGGGACTTAGAGTACTCCGCTCCGCGCTCTGGGGATTCGGAGATTTGGAATCGTTTATACTCCAGTCCGCGCTCTGGGGACTTAGAGTACTCCAGTCCGCACTCTGGGGACTTGGAGGTTTAAGTCGTTTATACTCTAGTCCGCGCTCTGGGGACTTAGAGTACTCCAGTCCGCACTCTGGGGACTTGGAGGTTTTAGTCATTTATACTCTAGTCCACACCCAGGGACTTAGAGTACTTTAGTCCGCATTCTGTCTCCCATTCCAGAGGGTGAGACCTCTCGGATGGCTGAGAGTTTGCCCGAACCTGGTAGATAATCCTTCTCTTAAAGGTTCTCTTTAAGATTTTGAAAGTCGTTATTCTTTATGCAGGACTATTGCATTCTTGTTTTCCACGATTTTGTGCAGGCCGTTCTGACCCCGAGCCCACTCCGAGGAGCGATGTCGCCAAGGAAGTGGGGGAGAAAACAAGTGAAGCCACTCACGCAGGGGAGGCTTCTGGTCCAGACGCTCAGGTGATCGGAGCGCTTGACGAAGACAAGTCTGAAACCTCCTCTCCTACCGACGGGGGTTATGAAGTAGAAATTACAGGCGCCTCTGAGCATACATGCAAATTGAGCATGGAGGAGTGGCTCGAGAAAGAGAGGGAGGAGATGGTCAAGGTCATAGTAGATCCCCGAGTTGTGGACTTGGATGATCCCTTGAACAAGCTGTTGAAGGTCATCCTTCCTGGCGGGTCCAAGCCCATGGAAGGCCCCCGTACTCCTTCAGTTGCTACCCTTCTATCAAAGAAGAGTACCAAGGGTAAATGCTCTGGAGAGGAGCCGTCTGGAAAGAAGTTGAAGAAGCACAAGAAGTGACTACTATCCTCGTTCAACGAGGGTTAGTTTAAGTCATGTAATTATTTTCATCTATTTCCTTAGTCCTTGTAGATAGAATGTCGACTCTGAACTTTGGAGGGGTTGTAATAGAAACTCATTTCTGAATAAGGTTTAGTTCCTTTTTCTGTCTTACAAAAGACTCTTATTGTTCAGTTTTCTTTGTGATTGTGATTTTAATCCAAGCAGTTGTGAGTAACATAGACTTCTCAGTCCATCTTCATATAACTCGGAAACTCTTCGGGAGTCGTTGAACTTCCATTCTGTGCTTCGAGCACTTAGAATACTTTCTAGCCCGTATGTCAGGGATTTGACAAATTCAAGTCATTTGTGTCATAGTTCATATTCAGGGAACTTGGAGATCCGATTCGCTTATATTCGAGTCTGCACTCTTCCGTATTGTGCCCATAAGTCTCATGGAAGCGACAATATTTCCCGGTCCGCTTCTGTTCCTCGGTTGATTCTTTCGGACGTGGCTTTCTGTATTGAAATGTATTGCAGGTGGATAAGTAAATGTTCTCAAGCGGTGCGTTCAGCAGAGTATACTCGCTGTAGCTTGGGATTCTCGACTTCCATTTCCCCGCTTCTCTCTTTTTCCCTTGACTCCTTCCGCCGGACTCCTTGGGTTGCCCAGGCTTGTTCTGGACATTGACTTGGACCTTTCCCGAACTGTCTCCAGACTGCTTCACAGCAATGTTGCTCTTTATTGATTCTTGGACAGGTCCTGGCGCCTTATCCCGTCATACCCACCTAGCTTCCTCTCTTCTTATGAACTGGTGTGCCTTTGAGTAGAAACGCTCTAGCATAGCCGGAGGTTTTCCTGCCAGCCAGTCTCCAAACTCAGAGTCTGGATCCACACCTCTCATTACAGCCATTAGAATTGCATGGTCGTTGGGATTACTGACTTCAGTTGCTGCAACGTGGAATCTTTGCAAATATTCCTTCAACGACTCCTCGGGATTTTGGATTACACTTGACAGAGACATCACGTCCTTTGGGCGCGTAGTGTGTATCCTGAACTGCTCAATAAACTTCTTTGCCAACTCCTCGAAATTTGATACGGATCGCGGAGGAAGTTGGGTGAACCACATAGTAGCGATCCCAGATAGAGTAATCGGAAAGCACCTACACTTAGTGGCATCATTCGCTCTAGCTGAATCCATCATCCATTCGTACCTCATGACGTGCTGTCTGGGGTCAGTCCTCCCTTCATACGTAGGGATAGTAGGCATACTAAACTTCCTAGGGTACGCCGCTTGCAACACAACATCCATGAACAGAGTATGACTTCTTGACACTCCCCAATCATCATTCAATAACCCCTGATTTTCCTTCATCAACTGCCTAATCATGGCTGTCAGATCTGGTGTCTGTATGGAAGGCGAAAGGTTAGTGTCTGTTCTACGCGCCTGTCCATGCTGATGCCTCCTCTCCTGGCGGTCTGCCAATCGTGCGTCTTAAGGTTCGACATCGCTAGCATTTTGATGATCCGGGCCTCTATCCTCCGTCTGTACCCCGGTCCTGAAGTTTCCAGCTCTTGCTTGGTCACGGTCTCCAGTTGTGTGAGCACCAGCTTCTGCTCGTGCAGCGTCAGTCTTGCGGCGTCTGTGCCTGGGAGGTTCATCAGAGGACGTTGAGCTGTCAGATGAAGAGTAAGGAGCGGGATTGCCCCCAGCATTCTGTTGCTGCTGTTGAGTGAGCTGTGCCATCAGGTTGGCGTTAGCTTGCATCTGCTCTCCTAGTTGTCTCCTGCTTTCCCTGAGTTCTCTCATCAAGTCATTGAACTCTATTCTGGTGACAACTGGAGTCTGTTCTTGAGCGGCAATTCCTGCACTCGGAATCGCTGGTTGATTGCTAGGTCCTGCTTGTTGCACACAAGCAGTTTCGTGGGCATCCGCATTATGAGAAGCTGACCTGGTACGTGGTCTTGCCATTGTAGAGTTATCGGTATGAACTCTGAGTAGAATCAACGGATGTCCTATCAGTGAGTCGGATCTTCTTTGGGGGATTTGTTCAATCCAGTAGCTTCAAAGCAGATCCTTGAGGTCTGAGAATTCAACTCTCAATGAAAGCACCAAAGTGTTGGCACCAAAATTGGTCACTAACCTCGTAGAGAAAGATTGTGTAGAGATATAAGTGATGAAAGTAAACTAAACAGAGAAGACAATGCTAATCTAACTGCAGAAAGTAAGAACACCAAATTTATAGTGGTTCAGCGTAATTGCCTACGTCCACTTTGAGGTTAAACTTTATTGATCTTCTTTATAGTTGATTACAAATACAATTCGTGAATCAAATTCTTGCATGAAGTTGTTTAAGTAGAGAAGATGAGTCTCGAAAATGGCAGAGTCTCCCCAGTGTTCTCTCCCAAAAAGGGATCCCTTTCACTGTGACCCTGCCCCTCTATTTATAGGCAAATATGGGCTGGACTTCCCAAATGGGCTGGATGGTCGAACACTCTAGCCCCAGTACAGTGGTCGCTGCATGCCGAACCTAGTATGCCGAACGCTCTAATGCCGAACAGTCCTTCTATGCCGAACGGTACGCTGGATGTGTGGGAAGTGCAGGATGATTGTCAGTTGAGGCCGAACGTGTCTCTATCCGAAGCTCTTGAACGAAAAGTGCACGCTGGCCGAACGACATTGTCACCTTGAGTAGTTGTGCATACTGAATGTCTTCTAGATGCCGAGTACTCTCATTGCCGAGTACTACGCCGCGTACCTTGGAGTGCCGAGTACTCTCGCTGCCGAGTACTACGCCGAGTACCAAGGGATGCCGAGCGCTCTTGTTGCCAAGTATTATGCCGAGTACCAAGGGATGCCGAGCGCTCTTGTTGCCGAGTTCTCCTATCATCGAGTTCTAATGATGCCGAACGCTAGGGATGCTGAGCATTGGTTGTCGCCGAGTGCCAGTTGACGCCGAACACTACTTGACGCCGAGTCTCCTGGTCGCCGAGCATTACGGATGCCGAACGCTATGGATGCCGAGTCCCACTGGATGCCGTGTGCTTCGTCGAACACTCCTGGATGCCGGTCACTCTCTAATGCCGAGTGCTACCTGATGCCGAGCACTAGTTGCCTGGTCAAATCTCCAGGAAACAAGAGTGCATCTATATTTGTTGCCCGCTCAGCTTTGCTAGACGGTGGTTAGAAGGACGTAAGTATTACACCTTGCTTAATTTCTTAAGTGCTCATATCCAGATCGTATCCTAAATTAAGCAACCTTTTGGAATGTGCAGGTTCTTATCCACGACCCGACGGAAAACAATAAACAGACGCGGTCTTGGTGCTCAAAAGCGTTCCATCAGAAGATTGAGACATTGAGAATCTCCTTACTGATGAACGCCTCATTACCTACTGCCTGATGGAAGAGGGTCGTAGCATAGGGCTACCATTCACTGCTGGAGCTATAGTAACTGAGCAGCGGGATGCGGATGATGATCAAGGCCATCAAGCTAATCCTGTCATGCCCCAAGTTAAGGGTGCTCGAGAAGCTACTGATAAAGACGCAGCAGGAGATAAGGGTGATGACCCCGGTGGTAATGACGTGAGCTCTAATTTCGGGGCTACAATCGGATCTTCGCAAACCTCATAGCCCCCCGCTTTCGAATAAGAAAAAAAGGAAGAAACGTGTTTGTAGGTTCCCTAAGACTCGCCTCTTCAAACAGTCCGAGCTTTTCATCATCCCTCAGGTTATTATGATCAGTCCGTTTCTCAACCTCCATAGCACTTGGATGAAACATTTGAGGCATTATCCGATCTTCCAATACCGGATGACGTTGATGTCTTTCATTTTACTGACATGAGCATTAGCGGATCAGAATCTCCTTCTAGAGCTGGGGCTGGAATCCCTCATACCACTAGCGGAGAGGTTACTCCTCCCAATAAAGCTTCAATAATTGGTCCATTGGAGGGGGACACAAGGACACGCACACTCGCACGCACTTCATAATATTTCATTGCACTTATTTCGTGTCTTTCAATACTTAGAGCTGATTCATTCTTTGTCTTTCTTTGTAAAAATAATAATAAGAAAGAAGCACATGTTTCAATCTCTATAGGAAATATCATACCAGAATCCTGGTTCTCGTTCGGGCTCATACCGCCAAGGTAGTGGTCGTGAATACGACCCCAGCTATGACTCCAGTCGGGATCGGCATAACCAGAATAGAGGTGACAGAGATAGATCTTCCCATGATAAACATCAATCCAAATCTAGATCTCCTCCCCCCTAAAGATTCTAAAAGGCAACAATATCGCCGGGATGACATTCCTCCTAGTGACACCTCTTGTGGTGCCCCTTTCATTTCAGTTTCTTTACGGTCCTTTATTCCATCTCATCCTCAGTGACCTAGCGATTGTTGATATCGTGGTAAGCATAACGTTCACCAATAAAGGCCAGGCAAAGAAAGCACTGACATCCAAGTTGTCACTGAAGCTCAACAAATCGATGCCACCACTCGAATGGCCTAACTTAAGTCGGATTTTCCAAATGTATGTCTCGATGGATTTTTGTGTGTACCTAACTTAAGAAAGATCTTGAAAAAGTCTAGGAAATGACCATGGATTGTGTGAATGATTTCCATAAGTAGTATAAGGAGTGGATGAAAGCGGCATAGAGGATTTCTAAAGTATCTTAGGAGAGACTGGCGGAGACTGAGAAGTTGAAACGCCAAGAGGCCCAGGACAAGCGGATCATTAAAAATCTAACCAATGAGTTAGAATCTTTAAGGAGCTCATAGGAAGAAGCCAAGAAAAAAAGCAGAAACGACTATCGAGGCACTCAAAGATGAGAAGGCCAGGAACTTGGCCGAGGTTAAAGCGCTTCATCATTGGAATCATAAACTGGTGTTAGAAAAGGATGCCACCCAAAGAAGTGAACCTGAGTACAAAACTAAGTTTGAGCGTGAATCCAAAGATAAAGAGCAAGAGTTGAAAATCGACCAAGACGCCTGTGATGAATTGGTTGCCTCAGGCTTGAAAGAGATGCGGTTGTTGAAAAGGCCAAAGACATTGAGCCCTCATTAAACAAGAAGTGGAGGCTGCGAAAGAAAAGGTTGGGGAGGAGGTTATGGAAGAACTAGATCCACTACTTATTCTTTACAATGCCAATGTCCTGAAGCGTAGAAACTTGGGGTGGCTCCAGGGCGACTACCCTTACCATCTTCTATATGCTTGGGACCATCTTGTTTAGGAGGAGAAGGAGGCTCTCAGCACTGAAGAAATCGATTTGATAAGGCTGAAAGGCAAAATTCCATTAGGTGATGAACCTAAAGTTCTACATGAAACCCAACTTATACTCCAAAAAGAGCACGCCACAACCTCTCAACATGAAGTTGGTGAAGGTTCTGGATCCAAGTCACACAATGTCGTATATGACCAGAATTTGATGACCCAAGCTATTCCGAGCACCATTGTGGATTCTTCTATCAAGCTTGGTTACAATCCGGAGAAGCCGCATATTGCTACATCTAGTAGGCTCTCCCCGATTAGGGAAGGAGGTTTCGGTGGAACTCTAGCTCACGTTGGGGACCAATCTGGTGAAGGTATTTCATTAAACCTACCTGTCCTTTAGAAAGCTAGAGTGTCCCTGGTTGATATATCTAATATCTTTAGTTATGTTTCCTCAACTTTAGATCTGCCGATTGTAGTTAAACCTCTTCCTTAATAATCTCAACCATGACCTCAGGTGCCAACGATGGAGTCTGTTACTGTCACAGCTTCAGAAACAACCCAAGATGTCCTAAAAGAGGAAGCTTTTATGACCAACAAGCACTTGGTGGTTGCTTTGTTGAGGGAAGAAAGCGATCCGCGTAAAGAGATTCCTGTTGATGATGATGTTGTGATTACTGGAGCTTCCCAATCCCTGTCAGGCCCTTCTATGCAAGAAATAGCATAGAAACGTACGGCAGACATTGCCCTTGAGACGAAAGTCAAGAAGGAGAAAATAGAGATTTTTCCCCTCCCATCTCCATCGTTTTTCCAAGAGAAACTGTGGATGCTTCCGCTCCCCATCCAGAACCTGCTAAAGATTCACCTACCGGGTTGACCCGATCTACTCCGATGAAAGGACAAGGAAGCATGAAGAGAGGAGAGGAGGATTGGAGAAAGTTCGAGTGAATACTTGTACTTTATGTGTACTTGACTTTGTGTGTACTCATGCACCTAAGTATTTTGGGTTTTATTTGTCGAATTTGTATGGTATCGGCCCCTTTTTCTGATTCTTTTGCTATGAATACTTGTACTTGACTTTCCAAGCTTATATAAATAAAGTTCTTTTACTTTTGTCAAACTTTTGTGTGAATATTCTTAAGTATTTGAGCTATTATATTTTCCATTAAATGTACTTGTAATTCGTTGCTCATTGGTTCGGATGATATTCCGTTAATTTTATCCCAAGGCCTCCATACAGTCATGGCCTCAAGTCATACTAGACACTAGGCTCAATCCCTAGTGTTACGCTGTCGGATTCAGCAGTTTAAGTGATTATACTCCTGCCCCCATTTCTTGGGTTAAAGGATTTAGATAGTGGATGGTCGGATTCCATCTTTAGCGAATTTATACTCCTCCTATCGGTTTCAGGTTGGAGTTTATGGAATAGTGAGCGATCGAATCGCACTCATCTATCTGTTTATACTCATATC
Organism: Allium fistulosum; assembly: GCA_030737815.1. Taxonomy (NCBI): domain Eukaryota; kingdom Viridiplantae; phylum Streptophyta; class Magnoliopsida; order Asparagales; family Amaryllidaceae; genus Allium; species Allium fistulosum. Next base: position 996,921,085 of record CM060907.1, read on the forward strand.
CAAACCCTAGAGATAAGAGTTAGTTGATGGGTGATCGAATCGCACCCAATTTATGTTTATACTCCAGTCCACACTTTGAGACTTAGAGTTATTTTGGAAAATAGTCGGACCTTACTTTCCTTAACTAATTGATTTGCCCCCTAGTCTGGGGTTTGACTTAGTGAGCGATCGATCATGTCACGATCGCTTTTGATTCATGTATGTCCCATCGCTTGGTGGGATTAATTTGGTTACTGGATGGTCAAGTCGCATCCATTTCTCATTAAGTACTCCATCCATCGGGTTGTGAGCGAGAATCATCGAATGAATGGTCGTACAACATTCGTTTTGTTTATTTCAGTCGTGAACTTGTGTAACTAGCTGGTTCCAAACTCTAGGAACCTGCTCGAACATGTTAATATTAGTTAGTCGGGTATCGCAACTAACATGTAATGCTACAGCAATCACAGGTATGTAGGAAATTTCAAAATTTTATTTGCCAAATGGAAAGAAATGACATAATTTGTCTTGTCACATATTTGGAAAATCAAATGCTAAAGCAAATTCGGAAATTTAATACGACTGAATGAAAAAGAATTAACTAAGTGAAATAGCATCATAAATGCTTGCTATTACACTCCCTTGGGAGTGTGATGCTATCAATAGTCGCTAGCTTGAAAGTTCCTTCTCCAAGCCTCTGTTCAACGATGTACGGTCCTTCCCAAGTAGGATTCTTGTGTAGCAGGATGATAAAAACCCATTTCAAGACGAGATCATTGATTTCAAAGGTCCTAAGTCGGACTTTAGTGCTGTAGTACCGGACAACTCGATATCGATGTGCAGTTGCCCTTGAATCAGCTTCTTCACTCTTCTTATCTACCAAATCTAGAGATTCTAAGAGAAGATCTCTATTCGTTCTGGGGTTGTAGTAGGTCACTCGAAGAGAAGGGACTTCGAGTTCAACAGAAATGACGTCTTCTGAGCCATAAGCAAGAGCAAATGGAGTATGGCCAATCATGGACTTATGGATGGTTTTATAAGCCCATAATGCTATTGGGAGTTCATCCACCCACTTGCCTCTAGCCTTTTCCAAACGTTTCTTTAGAATGGACTTTATGATTTTATTTACAGCTTCAACTTGTCCATTCGCTTGAAGGTGAGCAACTGCCGCAAATCTCTTTTTGATATGATACCAATGGTAGAAGTCTTTGAATTCGGCGCTGCCGAATTGGGTTCCATTATCATTTACAATGGTCTGCGAAAGGCCAAAATGATAGATGATGTTCCGGATAATGAAGTTGATTACTTTCTTCACCGTGATCATGGCTAAAGGTTCTGCTTCGACCCATTTGGTGAAGTAATCAACTGCTACGGTGGCATACTTCGCACCACCTTTAAAGATCGGTAGGGAACCGATAATATCTATGTGTCATGTGGCAAATGGCCATGGACTGACCATTTGTGTAATTTCCATCTGCAAATCTCTTGGAACTTTCGCATATATCTACCATTTGTCACATCGCTTAGCGTAATCAGCAGCATCTCGGTTGACATTCGACCACTAATACCCATAACAGATTATTTTCTTTGCTAGGGTCTACTCTCTAGTAAGATCGCCACATTCCCCTACATGAACTTCCCTTAGGACTCATTTTATTTCATCATGAGTGATACACATGAGCATGGGAATGGAAAAACCATTTATATACATGACTCCTTCCTGAATGATATATCATGAAGCTTTGTGGAGGATATGCCGTCCTTCATTTCTCCATTTGGAAAGGACTCCCTATAGAAAATAATCTTTAATTGGAGTCATCCACGACTCTTTCTCAGGCTTCGTCTCTAGTATCCAATCAATTTCCATTTGGTTTATGCTCGGTGCATCTAGTACTTTGACCGGAACCAAGCTCATTTGCTGTGCATCCCCAGTGTTAGCAAGCTTTGCCAATGAGTCAACCTCTTTGTTTTGATCCCGTGGAATGTGCATGATATCGTAATACTTAAAGTCAGTCAATAACTATTGAACTCGGATAAGGTACGGAGCGAGTCATTATCCTTTTTCCTGGTAATCTCCTTTGACTTGGTATACCACTAACTGGGAATAGCAAAAGATTTCAAGAGATTTGATTCCCAATTCTCTGGCAAGTTTGAGTCCAGTAATTAGATCTTCATACTTAGCTTCGTTGTTCATTGCAAGGAGGTCAAGCTTCAAAGCGTAGAAAATTGATCGTTCTTCTAAAGTTACAAACACGACTCCGGCTCCAGAACAATGATCATTGGATGCTCCATCCGTATGCATTTTCCACTGAATGGTAGGGGCTCTACCGCCCTCGGTAGATCATCCTGTGCAGTGAATTCTACTATATATCCGCCAGTTCCTGTCCCTAGATAGCTCTTGGACAGAGATAAGTGATGTCGAATTGGGTCAGTTCGATGTTCCACTTTAGCAACCTTCCAGATGTCTCAAGTCACTTTAAGACCTGTCGTAACGGCTGATCAATGTAAACATTGATGGGATAAACCTAAAAATATAAAGGATCTTTCATGAAGCATTAAACAAGCAGTACACCAATTTCTTTATCTTTAGATAGTTCCTTTCAACTCCTGTTAATCACTTGCTAACATATAGACCGGTCTCTAGACTCAATTCTTGTCGCGGAGCAGTGCGGCACTTATAGAGTGCATCGACACAACCAAGTAGATATATAAGTCTTCATGATCCACTTGCTTTAACAAGATGGGAGGCCTCTCTAAGTCATTCACCAAAGCTTGGAATGCGTCTTCACAATCATGTGTCCATTCAAAGTTCATTTTCCCTCTTCTAACCAAGTCGAAGAAAGGAATGCACTTATTGACGGCTCTGGAAATAAATCAACTTAGGGTGGCAACTTTCCTATTTAGGCTCTGTACTTGTTTGATGCTCTTTGGCACTTGGATGTTACGAATGGATCCAATATTTTTGGGATTAGCTTCATGCCGCGGGTGTTGAAGATGAAACCCAAGAACTTTCTCGATGCAATGCCAAAAGAACATTTCAGATGATTGATTTTCAACTTGTAGTATCGGAGGATGTCAAACATTTCTACTAAGTCTCTAATGTGGTTGCTTGATCGTGGCGACTTCACAAGCATATCATCCACATGTGCCTCCATCATCTTCCTAATTTGGCCTTTAAACATTCGGTTAACTAGGCGTTGATAGGTTGCTCCAGCATTCTTCAATCCGAATGGCATTACCACATAGCAGTACAATCCAACGTCGGTACTAAAACCGGTATGCTCCTGGTTGGGGATGTGCATTGGAATTTGGTTATATCCTGAGTACGCATCCTTGAAAGATAGCAAATCATGTCCTGCGGTAGAGTCCACCAGCTGGTCAATTCTCGAAAGAGGAAAACTGTATTTCGGGCATGCTTTGTTTAAATCCGAATAGTCAACACATGGCCTCCACTTTTCATTCTCCTTTCTCACAAGCACATGATTAGATACCCATTTAGGGTAGAGTGCATCGTGAATAAACCCATTACTTTTGAGCTATCCACTTGCTCTTTAAGGACGGTAGATCTCTCCGGATCCATGCCATGCTTTTTCTATTTCACTAGGACATGCCTCGGCTCGATATTTAATGCGCAGCTCACAATGGTAGGCGAGAACCCACATATATCAGAATGAGTCCAAGCGAACACAACAAGGTTCGCTTAGAGAAAACCAACAAGTTCTTTCATCATCGGGGGGCTGGGCTATGATCCGATTTTTAGGCCCCGTGACGGGTTGTCGTGGCTGACGGTGATGTCTATCCTCAACTCAACCGGTGCAGCCTTGGTCACTTTGGGATCCTCCTCATCATCCCTTGGATCTATGTCTTTATAGAACCGACTATGGCGCCTAAGCTAAGGCCTAGGCATTGGTTGTCAATCTTCAGTGGCTTGGATGCGAAGGGACTTGTCCACACCCTTAGCTTTCTCCATCCGTTGAGCATCCCTCAAGTCAGCCATATAGCAGGCACGTTCGGTCGCCTGATCTCCATGCATAACTCCCACGCTATTATCAGTTGGGAATTTTAAGGTAAGCCACTAAGGGGCAATGGCGGCCCAAAATTCAGCAAGGGATGATTGGCCCAGAAAAACATTGTATGAAGAGTCTACGTCCAACACAACGAATGACAACATCCATACTCTACTACGATCGTGTAACGACCCGTATTTTTAACACTTTAAAAATACGAATTAAAATAAAAATTTTGGATAAAAATCCGAAGGAAATAAAATTTTGTGTTGTTAAATGTGAATTACAAGTTAAAATGCAAAAACTGAATTCTGAAATAACTTATTTGTAAATTAAATATGAATGTTAACTTGTATTGAATGTAAATAATGAATTGAATTTGATTGTAAACCAAATTGGTTATGATTGTAAATAAAGAATAAATAAAATGGTAGATTTAATAGTGGAAGTTTATGTTATTGAAACTAATATAAATAAATGTAACTTAATATTACAGTTGATTGAAATCAGATAATAACTGAAACTGTAATTTGATAAAGATGTTAACTTGTAATTGAACGCAAGTAAAGATTTAAATTTGAGTGTAAAAAGTAATTGAAACGAATTGAATTGGATTGTAAACAACGAAATAAATAAAATGTTACATTTAACATTGAAGTATAATATTAAAATCAACGTAAATGAATGTAATTTAATATTACTGTGAATTTAAATAAGATGATAGTTGAAGAAAATGAAAGTAAATGAATTATAAACTATTGATAATAGTGTATAAGTAAATGGTTGATTCAATAATGAAAGTGTAAATCGAAATAAAAGAATTCATTTGGAATTAAATAACTTGAATTTGAATTACAATAAAATTGAACGCTGAATCTAATATAATCTTTTATATTGGATTTATAATGGAAAACTGCATTGTAGAAGATTGTTAATTACTATGAAATTAAAAATGGGATTTGTGAACAATTGAAATTTGATTTAAAAGTTAATAATTTAAATTGGGAATTTTATATAAAAATTAAACAATCGAATAATTTATTTTTCGAATATTGGATCTAATTAGACAATTAAATCGATAATTTAATAAGTTAAATTTCAAAAATAATTGTAAATCGAGTGAATATGATTGAAAATGATTTGCAAAATTTTATCTTATCATATTGGAGTTATAGTAATGTTATAGAACTTTTAAAATTAAATTTAAAGTTAATTTGTGAAAATTGAATATTTTTAATATTTAATTATTGACTGAAAATAGCCATTTTTCGAACAGTCTCAGAATTGAACGAAACCAGTTCCATTGGATCTGTAATAGTTTGTTATTGTCGGATTTCAATTTTCGTACCAATCGGAGTTATCGTTTGACCGTGGCAGCTCGAAACGCATCGAATTGTTTTAATATTAATTCGGCGAGAGAAAATAGTCATTTTTCAAAAAGTCTCGGATTTCAACGAAACAAGTTTCATCGGATCCGTAATGTGATATTATTGTATGGTTTCGAATTTCGTGTCAATTGGATTTACCGTTTGTCCGGGGCAAGCCAAAACGCATCGAAATCGGTTTAATTTAAAACTGATCGTTTTTCTCCGTAACTCGCACGGATGACCGAATTAGCCTCCGAAACATATTCCATTGCGTTCAGAACGTGGGGTAAACCTTAGAAACGCCAGCCGGCACGCTTCGTTTGGAGTTCGGAAAATTTCGGATGAATAGTGTCGCGTATTTTTCTATAAAAGCCCCTCACTTATTTCATTTTGTAAAAGAACTAGGGTTTCTCTTTGTAGCCGCCATATTTACAGCCAATGGCCAGAATTTCATCTTCTTTCTTCCCTTAATCTCTCTCAATCCGTAAGGAATTAGAGGAAGTTGTCAACTACAAACTTGTAGAGCATTGCGAGAGCTTCAAATCCATACGGAGATGATCGAAAACGGAGCAACGGATCAACGGGAAATCGAGCTCGAAGCTGCTGCGTTTTTCACACATTTCGAGGCCAAAGGAGCAGCCGAGCTTCAAGCTATTCCAGGCGTTGGTGACTCGTGTGGTGGCGCGCGTGGTGGTGGTCCCTGATCGTCTTCAAGCTGCTCGGTGTGGTCGTGAAAATTGCTTGAAGATGGCGGCTAATGGGTTTTGGTGAACGTGTTTTCACGTTGAAGAAGATGATGGGAAGGTGCGGCCCAGATCTGAAGATGCAGAAACGAACGGCCAGATCTGAAGCTAGGGTTTGAAATTTAAATTAAAAGCTGAAATTGTTTATTTAAATTCGTGTAAACTTTAAAATAGCATAACTTTTTCATACGAGGTCCGATTGGAACGAAACTTTTTGCGTTGCGATCGTAATGACGAGAGCTTCGAAATGAAACTGGTTTGGATGGATTTGGAAACAGTGGAAATTTGGGCTAAAGTTGGGCGTCGTCCAGTTTTAGTTCCAAACCGGAACGTCTCGGCGACAACAGAAAATCAAGGTGAGTGTTTATACGCTCACAATTGACTAAAATATCTTTATGGTAGTTAAATTTGACATTATGAAGTGATATGAATTTATTTGTCGTTGTTTGATAAAAATTTAATTGTCATATAGATTGTCGTGTGAATTCACCGTTGAAAATTTAAATTGACAGTAAAAATTGAAATTAGGATCTAATTGAAATCAAATTTCCCGATATTGATAACTATGAAATTGCCGTGAATTGTATTGGCTATTGGATGATTTATTTCGATGGATGCTATTGGTTGATATTTAAATGTTTGGATGTTTATTTGCTTATATATACCCTGTTATACATACATATGACACTGTGATTTGGTTTAAGTAATATATATTCATCCCTGACATTTAATCGAAATAAATAATCACTTGGCCGTAGGTTAGAAAATTATATACGGACACCGGATTGGTTAAATTAAATGATTTTAAAAGTTGTTTTGAAATTATTTAAATGAATTGATTTTAAGAATAAAAATCCAATTTATGGAAATTGAATTAATTTGAATTGAAGCTCGAGATGTTGGAATTTAAACTTAGTAAATGAAATTGTTTAATTATTCGAAGTTTAGATTTTTTAAGAAAAAAAAATTGAAATACGGTGAAAATTTTCGAAAGTTGATTTGTTTTAAAAGATTGGACTTTTAATCGAACTCTGAATATTTCTAAGAAAATTTATATGAAATGATATTTCAAGTTTGAGTTTGGAATTGAAAATTTATTTGAAATTGAGATTTAATTAATTTGGAATTTAATTGAAATTCAAAGAAATTTGTGGATTGGACTAAATTGAAACTATTGAATTAAATTTGAAGACAAAATTGATTTGAATAGGATTTGAACTGAAATTGATTTGGAATGTAATACTTGAATGAATTCTTGAAATCCGAATGTTAATCTAAATTTATTGAATTGAAATTGTTCCAGAAATTAAGTAAACTACTTAATACGGATGTTTAATTTGAATATTCTAATTTGAATACGAAATGGTTTTAAAGCGAATCTTATATTTTTATATAAATATATGAGCTGTTTTGAAATGTGAAATATTTAAAGTTTCGAAATATATTGGAAGTGAAATTGTTTATTTTGTGGTTCAAATATGTATTTGAAATTGATAATTTGAAATGGTTTATTGAGAAGCTGAATCGAGTTGAAATTGATGATTTGAAATTGGATTAAATTTTAAATTTTGGAATTCGAGTTTATGTGAATCGTTTTGTGAAAAGTAAGGCGAAAATGATTTTTGAAATGAAATCGTATATTTTGAGTAGATAGAATGATTTTGAAATCAAAATGAGATATTGAGGCGAAAATGATTTTTGAAATGAAATTGTATACTTTGAGTAGATATGATGATTTTGAAATGGATTTGGTTTTGAAGCGAATATGATATTTTGATATCAATTATGAATCGATTTGAAATGTAAAAGAGCCATCGGTGTAATAATACGTAGTTATTAAAGAGACCGGGATCGGATATGGACATACTCTCTGTCGATACCGAAAACCACTTTAATAACTAGTATACGCGGAGTGTTGATCCAGAACGAAGTGGATGGTTTTGGTGAACGTGTTGATTTGAAGAAAGAGAACGATTTTGGATGACCCCTGACATGACTAAAACAGGAGCCGCGCCGGGCCATTGAGGATCGCCATCTCTAGCGGACACACTCCTTCGTTACCATGTCTATTACTTTTGTGATTCGATTTGGGTGCACCCCTCGATTTTGGGAGTGTTGTTTCGCGGTGTTGGGGTAGTAGCTGCTATGCCCAACATCAGTCCGGATCAGGCAACTACTAGTATCCTAGTTGGTATCGCCTCATGTACCTTGTCATACTGATTATCCTATTCGCGACCACTACGTTTTGGTTTGTACCTTTAGTATATGGATTGCCCTCTGGTGACTTCCGGTTTTGGGGAAACTACGGTCTTGTATATGCTCTTGGGAATATAAACTGTGTTAAGGGTGGAATGGGCCATGGCTTAACGCTATTTTAATACTTTTATTTTAATGTAGACATATTATAATAGCGTATTGTACTACATAGTAGATAGTTTAACGGATCCTTGAGAGATGAAAAATCCCGTAACATCTCTTAAGTTATTGCACTCACGTTGGCACTGGATAGGAGATGTCAAACCCCGTAAACATTTTTGACGCCGTCACACTCATATTTTCTTATTCGATTTGACTTACATGAGATATTTTAGTCCTGACTCGAGTGTTTTGTCTTTTCATTACGCTCGGGTCAGCCTGAGCGTTTCAGATAAGGTTGAAGATCTATTTTGGAGGACGAAGACGGAGTTTGGTATTACATCATTTGTATTCTACTACCATATTATTTTTCCGCTGCATTATTGTATTATCTCTGATATGTATGTAACTCTGATTTATGATGTATAATAATAATCAAATTTATTTATTTAACAGCTTCATGAACTGTTATTTTATTATTATATCTTGTTCCTTCCGCTGCAAGATTCTGAGTTTGCTTCTGTTCTTTCTTTCCTTTTCTTATTTAACCCCAATAACCATCTGCCTTTTTGAACGGTTTGAGTTGGACATGTGTGGATTATTGTCGACTTGAACGGTCTAAAATGGTGGGTCGTTACAGATCGCCTTCTCCTAAATCCACCGGTAGTTCGACATAGCTCGTTGCTTTCGTTGCAGCATTGTTAAAGCCTTAAATTGTGGGCTTTACATGGTTTTAGATCTTTGGCTTCCATTCTCATCTGGTCATACCCCTTTTTGAAAATAATATTCACCGAGCTACCACTGTCAATCAAAACTTTTCTCACTAAGGTAGGGCCGATCATGGCCGAAATGACCATTGTGTCGATCGTCGGTGCCTCCACCTTATCTGCATCTTTGTTTCTGAATACAATGTCGTCTGCCATTATATGCTGCTATTTAACCGGAGCCTCATCTTCTGTATTAGAACAACACTCGAAATCCACATGCTTGATTGCGCTAGCATAGCGCTCCATCTCGTGTCAACTCTTATCAGCTGGATGTGGTCCTCCGACTATTGTGTTGATAACTAATCTTCCACCAGTCCATGTAAGCTCCTCAGCCCTGTACGTTGCTTGTCCTCGGTTGAGGTCGGATATCCTCTGTCCTCCATCCTGTGGGGCTTTAACAAACTGATGTAGCTTTCTTTCTAGAATCTGTTTCTCGATAACATCCTGGAGATGCCTACGCTCATTTGTGTCGTGACCATAGAATTCATGGAACCGGCACTATTTTCCAGTCGGCTTTTGTTTCTCCATCGATTCCTTTGGAGGTGGCTTCCTATACTCATTGGTATTGCATGTAGACAAGTAAACATTCTCTAAAGACATATTCAGTGGTGTGTAAGTATCATACATTGGAATCCTTGATTTTCCTCTTCCAGAATCCCTCTTTTATTCATGGTTCCTATCACCGCCTTTCTTTTGCTGATTCGGTTTATTTTTGACATTTACTTGAAATTTTCCGGAACTCGCCCAAGACTGTTTCACAACAATGTCACTCTGCACTCCCTCTCCACTCGGTCCCACAACATTCTTCTTCCTAAAGCATCTAGCTTCCTCTTTCCTCAAATATTGATCTGCTTTTGCATAGAAACGCTCCAACGTCATGAGTGGTTTTCCAGCTAACCAATCGCCAAAGTTAGATTTTGGATCAATCTCCCTTGTTACCATCATCAATATTAAATGGTCATTCTGATTGTTGACTTCTATGACAACTGTATGGAATCTCTCCAAATAGTCTTTTAATGATTCTCCTAGAGCCTGGATCATGCTTGATAGGGGCATTACATCTTTGGAGCGAGTTACATGCATATAGAACTGCTCCATAAATTTTGTTGCTAAATCTTCAAATATAGAGATTGACCATGGGGTAAATATCGTAAACTACATCGTTGTTATGCCAGAGAGAGTAATAGGAAAACATTTGTATTTTATCGCATCATCAGCTCATGTGGAATCCATTAACTTCATATCTCATGATGTACTGCCTAGGGTCGGTTTTTCACTCGTAGGCAGGCATTGATAGCATCCTAAATATTCTTGGATACTCTGCATGTAGGATATTGTCAGTGAATGGGGTATGGCTTCTCAAGATCCTCCAATCTTCATTAGTCAAGCCTTGGCTTTCCCTTACTAGCTGCCTGACCATAGCCGAAAAGTCCGACATTTGGATAGTTGGAGCCAAGCGGTAGTCGTGCTCCACCTCACATGAATGGTTTGGTCGATGTCTACGGGTAGTTCCATGCCTTCTTGGCTCAACATCCTCTCAATGCGTGTCATGTGCATTCATATTGTCGTCATTTCGGAGTGGTAACTAATCTGCATTAATTTGAACACTAGCATCCAGATCAACCGCGATGTCACCAGTGTACATTCTTCCCATCATCTACTGCAACCTGGCTCCAAAAGTTGGATCGACACCGATCATTCCAGATGGATCGATACCGATCGTGTTTGGTCTGTCTGGATCGGGTTGAATGATGGCGGGTCGACGTCCACGTCTGTGATAGTCATCTGATGACGTTGAGCTCTCTAATGCAGAATAGGGAATTGGCTCCCTCCTAGATTTCCTGCATTGTTGATCCGTGAGTTGATTCATTAGATCGTTATTGGCTTGAATCTGCTGGTTCAACTATCGACGACTATCCATGACCTCTCCCATCAGATTATGGAAATCAGTTCTTGTGATAGAATCGACTAGATTTTGGACATCTACTGGTAGATTGCTTTGGCCTCCTTGTTGGATGCTGGCGTTCTCATTTCCCTTTGCGTTTTGAGCGGTAGATCTAGTATTCCTAACCACTGTTGATACTTTTCCTTAAAAAATTTATAATCTAAATAGAATAGATAAACTATTTGAAGATAATTCTAGATCTCTTCCTGAGATTTGTGCGATCCAGTAGCAGCAAAGGGACCCAAATGAAGTTGGAAAGCTTGCCTTCTCAGTGAAAGCACCAAAATGTTTACATCAAAAATTGGGACAAACACCCAATACAGACTTTGTAGAGAAATAAATGAAGAATAATTAATGAAAACATAGGAAACAAGCAATTAAATAACCGAAAATAAGCAATAACAAGAAAACAACGATTTATAGTGGTTCGGCGCTGAAAGCCTAAATCCACTTTGGAGAAATAACTTTATTAATCACTTGAATTGCTGAGTGTAGAGAGATGGATCAGATATGATCCATAGTTACAATGGAGTACCAAGGAAACAATAGCGTCAAAATCCCGAAAATGAACAATTAAGTCTATATTTATAGGGGAAGATAGTGAAATATCTTCTGAAATTTTGACAGCTGAGTCTCCTAATCCAAAAGAAGCATAGTATCGATCAAACGGATCCCACATCATTCATAATAACATTCAACACCGATCATTCTATAAGCTCCTTTTGGCATGCGATCGATATAGTGGACTCCACTCTTCAATTTATTGACCTTCCCAAAGTTCCATGTGAAGTTGATTTGTAGATTTGAGATATCAATCGTTTTTCCATTGAGTTGAACTATAATATCGATAAGGTATGCTCCATAATTGGTTAATATGGATCATACCCGATCCATTTTCAATAAATGGTATATTTTCATATCTTTATCATTCTCTTGAGTCTGTCTTCTGCTTTTGCTTCGCCACTGCTTTATACTATCATCTATGCCTGATCTCTAGGCTTCGTGATTGTTAATATGACCTGTCGGTTCCAACGATAGTCGAGTCTAACTTGGCTAGTCAGTCAGAATATAGCCAGGCCAAAAGGCTGGATAGCATCATCCAATACAAGGTCTAGTAGGAGAAAAAGACCGCTGCTAATGAATTTAGCAATAGCTTGGGGCCGTTGCTAAATATTTGCTACACCTTATTTTGCAGCAGTTTGATTCCATTGCAAATGGATTAGGAATGACTTTAAGTCATTGCTATTTGACCTTTCTAGTATAGTGTTGGTTTCGTGTTCAGTTACGAAGTCTAGAGACTCTTCTTGGAGTTCATTTTTCGGTTGAGTATTACAATAGGGTCTTTGATGAGAAGAGGTTTCAAGTTCTATCGGAAGCATGGCTTCATAGCCATATACTAAAGAGAAGGGAGGATGCCTGTGGGTGATCTGGAACTTGTTCTATAAGCCCATAATATGAAAGGCGATTCAACTACTGAATTTCCTTTTGTTTTTCTCAAGTACTTCTTTAAGAAAGTTTTATTTTCATATGTATGGCCTCTATTGCTCCATTAGCTTGCGAATGAGCCACGGAAGAGAAAAATTTAGATTGTGCCATGATCACGAAATTACTCAATAAACTCTCAGCTTTTGAATTGTGCCGCAATTAGTAATTTTTTGTATAGTAAGCCGAATCTCTTAACAATGTTTTTCATGATGAAGTTGATGACTTAATGAGCCGTATGGTTGTTAGGGGTATAGTTTCGACCCATTTAATGAAGTAATCAGTGTCCATAATGGAATAAAGTGCCCTTCCTTTAGCGATAGGAAGAGGGCCTGTAAGATCAATTTCCCATATAACAAAGGGTCATGGACATCATCCGAATCAGCACATTGGGTGGAGCACTCAGTGTTTTATCGAACTTTTGGCAACTATAAAATCTCTTAGCATATTCAAGAGCATTTCGATTCATTTTTTGGCTGCAAAAGCCTTGTATCCATACTTTCTTAGTTAGCTTGTGTTCTCCATAATGGTCCCCACATATAACAACATGGCTTCTTCTAGTAATCGAAACCCTTCGGCGGTGATTACACATTGAGAATAGGAGGTTGCATATCCTAATTTATAAAGAATTCCATTGGAAATGGTAAAGTTCGGAGCATTATACTTAATGCTATGGTTGAGATTCAGAAGGCATTATTTTTTCAATCAAGTAGCGAATGCAAGGAATCATCCAATTATCTTCGGTCTCGATTGGCCAAAGGATATCGTTGAGAGCTACTGGGACTCAAGTTATGATAAGAATCATTTTGGGCATTTGTATGCTTGGTTTTTCTAAAACCCAACCAGAATTAACCTATACTCTTGAACATCTTAGGTGCTCGTGTACTTAATAAATGCATCAACTCTTGCGTTTTGGTCATAAGATATCATTTCAATGCTATAGCTTCGAAAGGTAGCAAGTAGTTGGTTTGCAAGCCTCGAATATAAGGAAATTCTTGGTCTCTTGTTTGATAAATTTTTAGGACTTAGTTGATGATCAATTGAGGGTTACTTTAAACTCTTATCTCTATGATATTAATAGATATGGCCTATTAGAGATTCATATTTGGCCATGTTGTTTGTAGCCAAAAAGATAACCTTATAACATAGTAAATTGGATGGTTGTCCAGAGTGACTAATACGTAACCACCTCCTGCCTCCTGCTCATTGAAAGCTCCATCAACAATGAGTTGCTACGAAAGCTTTTTGATTTTTTATCTTTTAGAGCTTTGGTTTTATAACTTATACACTCAGAAAAAAATTAGCAAGTATCTTTCATTTAATAGTAGTTCTAATTGAAGGAACCGGGCTAGTTGGAAGTAGGTGAAATATGTAGGTTTAAAGAATTCCTTTTTTTGTAACTAGTAGGACTACGAAGTCAAAAGAGATTTTAGATCCATTCTAAAAATTTATAAATAATTTTTTTTATTTGTTTATAAAAGATTTTATTTAATTTATATGAGTTGTAATTTATAAGTGTATCAAATACATTTATATGTGTATAGTGCACGTGCAACAAATATGAAGTGTCAATAGCTAATGTGACCATATATAGTGCTGGGATTTACACCGTAACTGATATCCCTTTTATATATGCCTTTGTTGTTCATAGTTTTTATTTACTCATTTAAAATAAAAAATTTGTGTATGTATACATATGTGTGCGTGTGTGGGCATGTGCGCGCGCATTTGTGTGTGAAAGCATGTTAAAATTGATTTTGACTATTTTATATGTTTTGAAATCTAAAATTAACAATCTGAAATTTAGTATTGACTTAAGAAGCAGTTCGATATTGCATTTTAATTTTACAAAAAATTCCTTTTATAAATTTTGAATTGAAATTATACATACACACACACACATACATAATAACAAACTATATTTAAATTCAAAATAACAAACATATATAAAACACTTGTAATCTTATATGTTTACAATTTAAAGTTAACGATTTGAAATCTATTTTTACTTAGGAAGGAAATCAACGTTAGATCTAAAATTACAAAAAGTCCTTTGATATATTTTGAATAAAACTAATACACATATAAATAAAACAAATTATTTTAAATACAACATAACACACGCACACACACACACACACATATATATATGTATGTATATAATTTGTAGTCTTATATATTTTAACAATTTGAAATCCAGTTCTATAAATATCTAACACTGTTATATCAACCGATTAAAATTAGTTTTGAACATGAAAACCTCCAGTTTTCCATTAAACTTTTAACTTCTAAAACAATAGCAAGTAGAAGATTGGACAACATAGGCATAAATTTGTTTTATAAAATATGAGATTTAAATCATAACAACAAGATGTAACATAAATTAAAAGGAGACTGGATAATTACCTATGGTTTAGCCAAATAATTACACCTTGAATGAAGAAAAACTCTTAGGTCTAATTGAATCACCTCCTGAAATTGCAATGATCAAAAGCACCACTTTTGTTTATTTATTTGATTTTGTTTGATTTTTTTAGGAATTTTCCTTCCATGGAGACATGGATTTTCTGCTATTAAGGGAAGAGAGAAAGAGAGAAAAAGGAATTGTTAGGAGAATAGAATGAACGAATGAATGAATGAATGAAATTTTGTTTTAATGAAATAATAGAAACCTTTCCCATTCCTTCCTTAAAACCTTCCATCTTTAATTCTTTATTAAATCTCAGTCAAATCTCCCTTATTCATATTTTTGATAGCAAATAAAATGAAGAAAAAGGACAGAAAACCATTTCATAAATGTATTTTAAGTGAGTCACAAAGAAGAGTAAAAGATGGAGATTTAATTCCTTCCTTTATTTGCTCTTTTGCCTTTTCAAACAGCATTTGAAACTTCTCCCCTTATTCCCTCTTTGTCCGACTACAATAGAGGCATCATGGGTCTTTAATAACTCCTATATCCGTTTGATATTTAACTGATTAAATCAAATTTAAATATTCTATCAACATCGTAAATCAATACATACATACGTAACTTTTATATATATGCACTTCGTTAAATACTAATGACATTCAAACATCAAAATAAAAATATAATAACTAATATTTCATAAATATTAATTAATTTACAATGAAAATAAATTAATTAAATCATGTCATTTTCAAAGTATTCATCATTATGGTTGAGTGACTTAAAGGTGTAAATTTACTCAGCGATTGATATCAATAAAATTGAATATTAACGTTCATACATCACCTTAGCCAGCGGTGTGTCATTTTGGCTGAGTTTATCATTTACACATCATTTCTGTATAATCCAATTTTACTATTATAAGATGTACCCCGTAATAATGATCATTTACACTAATTCTATTCGTCAACACTATATCACATTAGGACCTATGGAGGTCAAAATTCCAACATCGTCCACATTAAACTTGACTAGTCCAAACACATAATCATTGGTTCAACAATAACAATTATTATTAACAGTACTGCTCTAGCAAGAGAATTTGATTTGAGTGGACTACAGTTGACTGTGATACTAACCCCACGTGACTAAAGAGACAAATTCTATATTGAATAGTGTTTCACTTCCAATGCTTCAACTTTGACCCAATTATAGTCATTCGATGGATACCATACCATAATTTAACTATAATCAAAGTTGAGTGTCCACGTTGAATTTCATTGGTATTCTTAAACCAAGAGAACCGTGTAATATTGTCACTTTGAGATTCTCTGCTTGACTTTAATGATATTAACCAATAAAGAAACCTTAAGTGAGTCTGTCCTTTTTTATCCAAAAACTATCAGTATGTAACCCCTTGGTGCTCCAACAGCCATGAGCAATACACTGCTCAACATTTGGAGAGTGTTGCATACTCTATTCTCAACGGACGAATTGAGGTCTTTTCTTGAAATATCTTGACTAGGAATATTTAAAATAATATGTTATTTTTAATGTGATAAATTTCTTATGATTACAACTCATTGTAATTACTATCATATAACATACCATTTTTGGATTTTCTATTTAATATACTTAAATTAAATAATTAACCAACACATCACAATATGACAAGTATATAATAGAAAGAAAAACACCTTTTATCATGAACAAATGGTTGTCAAGACAGATATATGGAACACATTACATAACTGTCTCTATGGCAAACCCTTAACTCTATCAATCTCACTACAAGAAATTGTGTTTTTAGTTGCATTATATAGCAGCGTTTGAACGCTAAATGCAACTATTTCTTTGACCTCAGTGTTACAGCAACGTTTTAGATTTAGGTACG
This sequence comes from Allium fistulosum, assembly GCA_030737815.1. Taxonomy (NCBI): domain Eukaryota; kingdom Viridiplantae; phylum Streptophyta; class Magnoliopsida; order Asparagales; family Amaryllidaceae; genus Allium; species Allium fistulosum. The sequence goes on from CM060907.1 coordinate 996,938,031, forward strand.
CTCTAGGCGGGCTTTGTTTTTTCATTCCCGCTAACCATGCCGTCTAATTTTCATTCTCTTCTTTTGGCTAGCGCCAAAACAAAATAAAATCTAAAATTTATCTAAGGCCAATTCCATTCTCAAATCTCTAAAATATCCACTGTGCAAAGATCATTCCTACCACCAAAAAAAACCAGATTGTTATTTATCAATCACAACATTCGCCGCTTAACTCAACTATTACTTCAAAAATTACATATCAAAGTCGGATCTTGCTACGTTAGATTGAAGCAGTCAAAGCAACCTGCCTTCAAATTAAAGCCGAGGTAAGAGAAATTCGACCTCGCCTGAAGCTGCTCTTCCTTGGTTTGAATCGTTGCATGTCATCGTCAATTTTGGGATGCTGATGTTGCTTAGATCTTATGAGTGGGTCACGTTGTCTGGTGTCATGACGATCTTTGAACTGCATGTTATTGGAAGCTGATGCCATTAGGTGTTCTCCAGAGGTGGAGGAGATGGAGAAGGAGATGATGGAGCGCATTTGCAGTACTAGATTTTGGAGGAGTCCACCGTGAAGTAGAGACGAAGAAGGATGACAAAGGTAAATTTCTACTGGTTGTGTTTGCCAAATTGTATTTTTATTTTTGGTTGAAGGTAGAAAATGGATACAGTGTGATAGCGACGACACGGCTTGTCTGCTATATATTTTATGAGAAAAACATCAAAGTTTTGAAAATTATCGATATGTACAAGAATTTGAAAGAAATGGGATACAGTGCAATAAAGGAGGAATATAATTGAAACTGACCGTAATAAAAGATAGGTTTCTGCATGAGAAAGAGACTGTAAATGAACTATGCAAATTAATTGGCCTCTTTTAATTTACAACTCAAAACAGTGAGTTTGTATCTGCAGTAAGCCTATTAATATTAGAAAATTTACTTACTCACAGATCCAATTGACAACATATGGTCTCAAAATATTTGTATAGGTCACATCAGATAGTCAACATAGTAATTAAAATGTATAAACAGTCAGAAAGATCCATTCATTGCAATGGAGAATCACATATATACTATCATAGAACAAATTGGCAATACATATGCGATCTCATAGTATTCATACACATGTTTCATTGTTATTGAACTCTTGGTGTGTGATTACTGTCAATACACCTCCTTATGTGTCAAGTATCTCAAGCCAAACATGTGGACGTTGAAAGATACATAACATATAATCTAGTTAAGCAAACACAATTCGAGCCTAACTCACACATTAGAAAATCATTTGCTCACAAATCCATATTGACATTATGAATAATGGTCTCATTATATTTATACTGGTCCCATTTTTATCAAACTTCCAATGCAAAAATCTACCACATTTTAAGTTTTCATAATCTCAATGAGCTATAGGAATTTGTACTAGTAGTACACATTCATATTTATACCACTGGGACAAATTAGGATGTTTGTTACCCTAATTTCTGTAAGTGATATAGTTATTAATTTGTATCACAAGTGCATATTCTTTTTTCTCCACCACAATTTTCACGTTTTCATCAACAACAATTCGAATACCATATAACAAGCTCCTTCACATTCGTGGTGCATACAAGGCCTTCTTTTTTTGAGGCTACAGCTTGCATCAATGAAGCCCATTGTGCGCCTTCCATGATGTCGTAATCGACTATGTGGACCGTACAACCGATTGATATCAATTCCAACATGGCCTGATTGGCAGTGAAGTGCCCAAACTTCACACGGGGAGACATGTCTTGTAAGAGCTGGTATGCCGCCAAGTCATTGGTACGATGCATCTAATGGCGCTAATCTCTTTTTTGACTTTTGCTTACAGAGCTTGGAGCATCGAGCAGGCATCAGAGTACTTGATAATTCATGGCAAATTCTTATTGTTGATTATCAACCTTGTTTACAGGTAATTAGCTTTTTCGGAGTAAAGACCATCATCAACAATGGACATGACTTCAATTGTTATATGTATTATGATATTAGTTAGTATTGGTTGTGTAAACTTGGTTGTGAATGCTTGTGGTATGTGAATTTGCTCATTTTGTCAAATAACTATTATCTAAATAGTTATAGATATTATACTTATGTGATTAATGTGTTCTCAATTATTTGAATATGATGATTATATGATTGATTGATTGTTGGTTTGAATATGGTAATTATACTGATTTTAATATGACTATTATATAACTGGTTCCTGGAAATAATATAAGCCATTAAGAGTATATAGCAGCATTTAAAATATGCTACAAAACAATCAATATCTTTTAGTAGCGTTTTAAAAATGCTACAGAAACAAATGTAAAAGTACCAACTGAATTTGTAGGGGCATAAAATAAATGCAACGAAAAGTTTTTAGTTGCACAAAATAAACGCTACAGAAAATCAAAGAATGATCCAAGTACAAACGCAACTAAAAATGTTAGTTTTGGTAGGTTTTTGTAAACGCTGCAGAAAATCCTTTAGCAGCGTTTAAAAAACGCAGTTATACGGAAATATTTTGTAGCGTTTATTAAAACGCAATTAAAAAATCATACTTTTAGTTGCGCGACCTGTAGTAGCATTCTTTAAAACGCTACTAAAAGTTTTGGTAGCGTTTTTTCAACGCTACTAAAGGTCTTTTCTAGTGTAGTGTCTCTCACTTGCACTAGGGGTCAATTATGAAACCTTATTCCAACTTCTTCGATTGGTTTCTCAAAAACTAACCATATGGAACTTCTTCGATCAGTTTTAATTATCTACTCTGTCAATTAACTCTCTTTAGTGTTGAAGATATTTTACCATGTGGAACTTTTCATGATATGTTTTTTGACCTCTAGCAGGCTTTAAGTTCTTTTACAAGTTGTATTGGATCATTGTTATCATATAACAATGTCATGGGATTTCCAATATTGGGAATCACCATTTGCTCGGTTATAAATTTATGAATTTATTCATACTTCTTATATTGCAGAGCTACTTAAGGCAATGTACTTAGCCCTTAGTTAAATCAACTTCTACTTATTGTTTGGCACATTTCCAACTTAAAGTTCTTAGCATAAGATTGAACATGAATTTAGCATTGACATACTATCCTCGATATCACTTACAAAGTTCGGCTCCATACACTCCTTCATAACGAGTTCATTTTTTATAAATAATTCCCTAGTATTTCATAAATACTCGAGAACCTCTTAACTATCGTTTAGTGATCTTAATTTGGATATTATACTTGCCATATGTATCAAATACATAAGCGAAAGTACAACGTGTATGATAATTCATATCGCCAATGCATAAGAAATCCATGTTACAGGTTCCATATTAAACATATTATGGTGTCTGTGTATATCATTTTGGGATAATCTTAACATCCTTTTATACTGATTAGAGAATATAGCAATTTCAAATCCAATATCGAGAATTAAACAACCAAACTAAAATATTTTTAACACAACTATATGGTTAACAATCATAAATTTATCGTTTACTGATAGTTATAGAAATATTTTAGTACCCATTAATATTCTTCCTTATAGACACACGGTTTCTTTGCATTTTGACTGATATTTAAACTATTTGATTTCTCTATCTGAATACTTGCTTAACTCTAATGCTTATCAAACAACACTTTTTTATTAAATATTGGATCATATCCAAAACCCACAAACTCAATTATCTCCCTTACTAACTTCGAGACCTTTTGGTCTTTATGTGTAAATAGACTATTCTAAATCATTATTTAGCATTTTTGTTTTAGCATACATAAAATAAAACCCAAAGTCACACCGGGTGATCACTTTATGAGTAAAATCCAAATTAACTCAAGCATGTTAAATGATGAATATATTACATTAATTTTAATAACTAAAATTTACGATGTTATTCTTATCAATGTTTCTTACTATATTCTAGCTGCATTGGTCTTTTTCTCAAAGATACATTCGTGGCCGATGGATCATATCCATTTGGGTAAAACAATCAAAATCATATTTTGATATTGTACTTGGAATCTATTTAGGATTTGAGCATCTTACCATATGGAAATTTCAATACTTAATGGTATTATTGATAACTAAAGAAATTATATTCACAACATTGATAAGAAACTCGTATTTTCTCTTTAATATGCAAGAGTCCTTATTAGATATTCTAATGTGTTGTGTCTATTTTGGTTTGGCTAATTTCATTTCATCTTAAGTAATCAAATCATATCTAAATCTATTTTACTACCAAAAATTTCTATATGAATTTCCTTAATCGTGAAGTTGGCCTTTCTTGAAACAAAAATTGCTTCTCGGTGCAACGGAATAGGTATTTGTAAACATTTTATGAATTGCCTATATACACACATGTGTGTGCGTGTAAAACCGATTTGGTTCTTAAGTTTAAAAAACTTATATTCATAACATCAATTTGTCAATTAATATTGATCAATCTCAAACTCATTTAGGGTAGTCCATACAATATCCCTTGCAAATATTGTGTGAAGTCACTCGACTCATATAACATGTCAACTCCTTAACTTAGGATATGTAGGGGTTTCTTTGTATGATCTCGTAAATGAAATAAAATTTTAACCTTATGTACTTTTAAGTACAGGACCTTACAGAAAGAAGTTAACTTAAATTTAGTCATCATCAATAGTACTTTGTCCAATAAAGTCTGATTACTCCTTATCGATACATCATTATGTATCTGAGGGAGGAGTGACTTTTGAGGTCAAATCTTATTCAATTTTATGTACTTTTGGTTCCAATATACTCGTATATTAGATCAAATAGAATCGTTTTATTTTCTTTTGCATGTCAAGTTATTTACTTTTGTTTTATATTCTATGAATTTATCATAGACATACATGTGTAACAAATTGATATGTTCATGCTCGTAAAAATTGATCGATGATTTTATTTTAGAATCTGGAACCATTTTGGTATCATTTGACCTATGATTACATACATCTATACTAACAATCCTAAGAGTTCATTAACTCTTTTGTCGCTCCTACTAAATGGGTGCTTCGCCCTTAATCTTTTGAGACACAATTCACCAAAATCATATGATTCATAAACATATAATTTAAAGAATTATTCCTCTAAGGCATGGATTAGTACATAATCCTAAAAATAATTGTTAAAATTTTGGAAACTTATGTATTATGTAGCTAATGAACAAAATATCGTTATTCTAATAGATTTATATCATAATAATTCAAGTGTTCATAAAAAAATAAAACTATATTTCATTTTCAATCTATATTCAAAAAATTATTATTTGTTAATAATATTTGGCATATTTACAAAAACAATTTTTCATATCTCGACGCATCCACTGATATTATTATATGAAATGCTCCCACTATTTCTGCCATTACTATATTATAGTATGAAATACGAAACTCCATTCAACTATATATTTTGGGCTATTTATTTTTTTATTGTAACTAGTTTAGAGTCTAGAATTTTCGATCAAATATCTAGACTTGTTGACAAGAAAACATATCAACACCTCAAAGTGGAGTTTAAAGAATAAGTGATCTCTTCGAAAGCTCCTTTCGATGTAGGGAAGATAGATGATATCCCTCGATTAAGTAAAGGCTGTTGAAAACACTTCTATAATAGCTTTTGACTCGGTCGAAAGGCTGACTTCTTTGTGGGAAACTCCTTCCAAGTTAGCTGATAAGGACCCTGTCGGATCCATCTTTCGAAGTGGTCAAGATGCCTAGGAGTAAGGTTTAAGTGGAAAGTTTTGAGCTTGTCGAAAGCTATTCTCTTTGAAGACTTAAGTTACGCCTTAGTAGATAGGGTTGTTGGTTTCGATTCACTCAAAGGATGAGTGGTGGTTGAGAGTTAAGGATTTAAGTATACTATAAAAGTGAGGGGTTTTGACTTCGTCGAAAGGGGTGAGCTCTTATTGTCTTGTGAGTCCAAGCTGAAACTCTAGGGAACAACATATGTTAGTCCCTGAGAAGTTGGTTTTGATGACAACAACCTTAGAATAAGATTATAAAATATAAATACTAACAGTATGGTTTAGATATATATGTATATGCAGGTACCAAAGAATGAAGACGGTACAGTATAGAGATTCAAGAACTTATGAACTCAAGATCGAAGATATCAAGATTCAAGACTCATGAGTATCAAGATTATCAAGAGTTAAAGATTTCAAGATATGTAATTTAGTTAGGAATTTTGTTAAAACTCCTAAAAAAGCACTGACATCTTAAAATCCATTTTATTCGTGGAATGGAATCCACTTCGAGCCCGTTAAAGGGATGGAACCCTAAGTAGGATGGAACCTACGAAAAATCTAGTGGAACATTGTTTTGTATCCACTAACTTTTATTCAAATGTTTTACAAAATTATATCTTGTTTTCAAAATGATTTCAAAATCTTCCTTTTTAAATCAAAAACATCTATCTTGGTTTTAAAATACTTTTAGCCTCAAAATAATCTATATTTTCAATATCAAATTATTCTTGGTTTTAAACTATCTTTTAATTATAATATATTTAACTTTTAATATTTATACTTAGATTTAAATATAAAATTATAGTAAAATTTTATATATACCAAAATATTATTCTCTATACTTATTTATGTATTTTAACTATAGTTAAGTATATTTATAAAGTTTAAAATAGTTTTAATACAAGATAGAAATTATTTTCAAAGAAAAACAAATTACCAAAAATAACTTAGGCCTGTCGACAACCCCAAGTACCCCTTGTCGACAAGGTGACAGTTGATTTCAAAAGTTTGAATTTCAAAAGAAGTGTCTATTTGTCATATCCTTTCACGAATGGACATAGCTGTTGTCTACTATAAATAGGGGATGTTTTAAACGAATTTATATTTCATATTTTCTCTGATTTCACTTCTCTTCTTCTTCCACATTTCTTTATATACATTTTTACCATTACTCTGCCGAAATCACCGTTGAATCTAACTAGATAATCTCTGGTTTGATTCTCTATCACTATCTCAACAAAATCCCAGTGCTATTCGAAGTTATAGATTTCTTTGTAATCAATCGAGCGAGAAAAGGTGTGATTGTAGCCTGGAAAATCAATCGGGTGAACTTGTTGCCCGTAAAATCAAGTATCTCTACCAAGAGGATTGTGAATCTGGAGCGGTGTACCTCGTGGCCTTGAAATCAAGAGTGTAATTGTGAGAATTGATTTTGAAAGGAAATCCGTACTTATGTTGCGGGACTGGATGTAGGGTAACTCCAAACCAGTATAAAATCCGGTGTGTTCTTTCCTTTATTGCTTTTACTTTATATCTGCATTTGTGTTTGATTATGTGATCATATCTATGACTGAATATTACATACATTTGTGTTCAAATTAATATAAACTCAAAAAAGAATTAGTAATTCCTTAAAACACTATTCACCCCCCTCTAGTGTTAATTCTAACCTTAAGATCCGTAATCCGCATTTCTCACAACATACACTTAAGTTTCGACTCAGTCGAAAGGTAACTTTCCGACTAGATTGAGACGTCGAATGATGGTAGTTGTGTGAAATAAGAACTTCATAGTTACAACATACTCAAAATTATCATAATCTCTCTTTTTATTAAATTGAGATATACAAGTTGACCAAACCCCAATTTGATTTAAAAATTAGGGTTACAAGCTTTTAGAACAGTACAAGTATGAAGAGAAAGGAATCGGATCCCCTCCAACTGACCCTTGGGATCATATTTATAGGTGCAGGTTGGGACCTTTCGACCCTAAGCTTTCGATGCGGTTGAAAGGTTAACCTATCTGCTTTCGCGAGTGTCCAATGAGTCCTACCTTTTGACCTGATCAAAAGGGTTTCAGTCAATTTTCCAATACCACTGGAGGCTGGGCTTCTCTCTTTTGCCTTGTTTCCTTTTGACTTTGTCCAAAGGTGCTGCTTTATAGCTTCTGACCTCGTCAAAAGGTCTATTGATGCGCTTTTGACTTGAATGTTGATGTGACAAATATGTTGACCTGGGCGCTAGCCTTTGACACTGTCGAAACATGCCTTCTTTTGGCTTCGAATGAGTCGAAATTCCTAAAAGGCTTTGTTGTAAATGGTTTCCTTCAAAAGCTTCAGTCTTGATCAATTCGAAACCATATGTTTTTGTGGCACTGGGTGTATGGTTCCTCTTTCATAGGTGAGAGTGGCCCTAACCATTTTAAAAGGCTGTATATGCTTTTGAAAGGGCCGATTTGGTTGAATACATTTCTGGCGGAAGTGAATGAAGGCGAAACCAAGACGTTTCAAATGGTTTGGCGCAAAGTGTAGAGAGCTTGCTATCCGTTGCCTTCGGGAGGTGTCTTTTGAGCACTTTGGGTGTAGTTAACATGTTTGCCATTACTTTCGAAGGGAAGCCTTCAACCTCGTTGAAAGCTTTCTGCTTTCTCTTTTTGAGACGTCCTCTGATCTCTTTGAAAGGTGTTGTCGGTACTCTAGTTTTCTTGTCGAAACCTATATTTAAATAGACCGTTCCAATGCTTCCTGATCTTTGTCTATGTTCTTACCTCTTCTTTCATACCTTTTCTCTTGTGGATATTTTATGGGTAACATTTAGCCCCCTTAGTATGAAAGAAGCTTTTGTTCTTTAGGACAAAAACTCCAAAGAACTTCTTTCTCTATTTCCTACAAAATAGTTAATACCTTTTATTAGAATTGCAACCTTGTTATGAGACCATAACGAGTAATTTTGAACTTATGAAGTCAATCTTCAAGATGTCATTTGGTAATATTTTTGGATAAAATACTCTAAAAAATTCACGATTAAACTTCTTTTATTAAGAATGTGGAATAATATCACCTGATTGCAGATTTTGACTCAAATAAATGAACCTTTGGAGAAAGTTTGCTATGTACTCTTGATATTCCTTTCTTGAATTACGTTCCTTTTAACCTGTAGGAATTAATTTTACGCTTTTGGTGACCTTATCTCATCCCTTTGATATAATTCCACTTTATTCCTATATTATTGTTTAGTGGTTTCTATTCAGTGAAATCCTAGTAAAGAATTTAGATTCAATTCATCATGAAAATTCAATAAGGGAATTAAGGAATTCATAAACCAGAAGTTCATTAAGGATTCATCACAAAAATCTATATGGGAAACCAGGAACGTGAAATTTGCAAATCACCATGAAAATTTATAAACACCCCTAGAATTCAAAAGTTCAATATTGGATCATCATAAATCCAAGTAATGAAATCAGGAATTTGGAAATTCATAAATCATCATCAAAGTCTACAAGGAAATGTAGGGTCCACCAAATCGGAAAACCGATAAGGGATCATCAAAATTCTAACAAGGAAATGAGGAACACAAAATTCATGAATAATTATAAATCCAGAAACTCAAAATTCATTATATCCAAAATTCAGTAAGATATTCAATAAGAGATCAATAAGAGATCATCAAAGATCCATTGTGGAGATTAAGAATACAAAATTCACCAATCATCATAAATATTCATGAGGAAATTTGGAATTCAAATCAGAAATCTCATAAGGGATTACCAAACATCCAATAAGGAAATCATAAATTCACAAATCGTCATAAAGATCAATAGCGAATTTTAGAATCCACCAAGCCAAGAATTTAATAAAAGATCATCAAAATCTAAATTAGGAAATTAGGGATGTGAAATTCATCAATCACCATAAAAACAAACAAGGAAACTTAGGTTTCATTAAAATGGAAGATCACTAGAAACCGAAAAATTCAGGAATTCTAGAATATAATCAGAAACCTATTGGGGTTGCATCTGTCAAATAATCTACTAAAAATTCATTCTAATTCAAAGTCAGAAAATCAATGGATAATTCATGAATTATTATGGAAACCCAATAAGGGAGTTAAGAAATCATGAATTCATAAAGACAAACAATCAATGGGAAATCATCATGAAAATCCAATGGGAAACGTAATGTATAAAGTCCTTAAATCATCGCAAAAGTCAATGAGGGAATTGAGAATTCATGAAACCAGGAATTCAGTAAGAAATCACTATAGAAATTCACTAATAAATCATCATAAAGGTTAATAAAGGAGTTTAGGACTGGCAAAACCCAAAAATGATATCTTGATGAAAAGAAACCAAAGTTCATGAAATTAGGAATTTTACCATAATCTCGTCAGGATCCCATCTAACGAATAAATTATTAGAACTTCATCCAATATAAGCACAAAAATCAAAAATTTGTTTAGTAAAAGCAAACTTAGTAAGTTTAAGCAAAGATTCCTAGACCTACAAGTTAGTAATATTATTGCTATATTGGGGTCGAGTAGTTCCGTAAAGTCATGCAATCATTCGGAATAGTGGTTCAACATAATATATAGACCTTTCTATCCTAAGGGGTCACCCTATTTCTAGGGATTCAGGTGTGGTTCACTCAATCTAAGCTACAAGCGAAGTCTCTTTTATTTTGTACTAGAAATTTGCTATCTATTCCATTCCTTTAACTTTTGTATAGAATTTTACTTTCCATCTTATGTTAAGGAGTTCTTTATCCATTTTCTTGTCTTGCGTCTATTTATTGAATGCACGCTTCTTAATCCTTTGATGTAGAAGCCATTTTTCAGGCATTGGACGCACTAGAATTTGATAGCTCATATTTTGTCTCTTCTGATTAAGATTTTGGACTCTTTATCTATTTTTGATTCGGGATTGGACATCTTTATCCTTTTGCCTTTTATTTATACCCCTCTCTTGGGTTTCATTTTCATCTCAAATGGAGGGTGGATTTCTTTGTCCAACCTTTATTCTCTTGGCTTCGACTTAGTATTAGATAGTAGATATATTTATTTCTTTAATCCTTTATTCTCTTGGGTTTTGACTTCTGTTTTGAGTTGTAGAAATCTTTGTCTTTCTTCAATTGTTTGGTGCCTCTTCCAGGCTTTCCTTTGTTCTAAGGGATGTAGTGTATGTTAGATTGACCTTCCTCTAGAAGGTTGCTGATGGGTACTTTACTTGACCCTCCCCTAAGAGGTGATTTGGACTTAAGGGCCTTTGATTTTGCGAGTGCTTATCCCGACCCTCCCCTAAGAGGTGACTTGGACGTTAGGAGCTTTTGAATTTGATGGTGCTTATCCTGACCCTCCCCTAAGAGGTGATATGGACGTTAGAGGTTTTTGGAGCTTTTGACCCTTCCTCTATGGGGTGCCTTTGGTAAAGGCTTAAGGGGATTTGACCCTTTCCCCGGAGGTGCCTTTAGTAAGGGCTTTTTTTAGAGGTTTTGACCCTCCCTCTAGGAGGTGCCTTTGGTAAGGGCTTAAGAGGATTTGACCCTTCCTCCCCGAGGTGCCTTTGGTAAGGGCTAAAAATTGTTTTTATCATAACAGAAATATGAATCTCGAATAAAAGACTAGGAGGTCATGATTCATGAACCAACAGTCTTTTAAGTGAGTATAGGATTCCCTAGGCTGATTTTTCATCAAATATCTTTTGACTGCTTTAAAACTTTTCATAAAAAGGTATGAATAGGCTTCCCCTTGCCAATTCTTTTTAAAAAACTTTTGAGATATCAAGACTGCTTAGTTAAAAATCTTTTGTGTGCATTCACTAATGCTATATAATATCTTTGGAAGATTAGTTTTTGAAATATAGACATTCGTCCCCCCTTGGCTGTGGGGTAATTGGAAATAGTTTTCTTGTGAAGATATGTTTGAGAAATTCCTTTTTAAAACAATTCACCAAAAATAGAGTTGGGGTGCATAATTTTTTCCTTTGGATCCATTACCATGCCCTGGTAGGCTGCTTAATAATGGAGTAGTCTATTTATAAGCTTTCCTCAAATACCGATGAAGAACTGATAGCGGTATGTTTCATGAAAGTGAGTCTTTGTATTGAAACATTTATAGTCATCTTGTTTTAGACATCTGAGTTGCCTTTCCCAGGTAGCTTGAAATTTGTTGTGCTTTAATAATGTGTTGAATGCTATGGACTTATTTTGTTTTCAAATTTTGAATTAAGGAAGAAGAGAATCCATAGTCGAATTAATGCTGTAATGCTTCATGATTTGATCGGAGTCCGCATTTTGAAGTTACTAAGCTGTTTTCTTCAAAAGTTTTCTTTATTCTTCTTTAGTAAACTCCTTTAAAGTTCCTGAAATGGCCATATTTTGAATTATTCCAGCTAAAGCGTAACACTCATCGGTCTTATGTCCGTTTACTTTGTGATAATCATAATAATTTTCCTCTTTTCTAGATTCTGACTGGCCTCTCATTTTATGAGTAGTTGAGAAACTTCCTTCATCCTTTACTGAGGCGTAAATATGTGACAGAGGTTGCCCTAAGGCTACGTAGTTGGATTCTGGAATTCTCTTCCAAATTCTTCCTTTATTATCTAACCTTTGGTTGGAATACCGGGGACTAGATCTTTCTCCTTCTACGTCTTGTCTCGATATTTTCTTATCATGGCTCATTTCCTCTAAATGGATAAATTTTCCTGCTTGGGAGTAGAAGTATTGTAGATCATTGCATCCATTGACATAAAGGTCGTCCCATAATGGGGTTTGCTCGACTAACCCCGATCGAACCGCCATAAGCTTTTCTCTATTGGTTATGCTTCCTGCCTTTAATACTTCTGTATTAAACCTTTTTAAATATTCATCGAGTGGTTTTCCTGGCCTTTGTCTGATAGTAGCTAATAAGCTAATGTCCATAGTTGGGTCTTTGAAGGCACAAATCTGTGTCATGAATTCATAAGAAAATTGTTCCCAGGAATGGATAGATTTTTCTTGGTAATTTTTGTACCATTTGATAGCTGCTCCTTAAAAAGTGATCGGGAAAAGCTTGCAGTGAATAGGCCTTGGAGCATCATATAAATCCATTGGTACTTCAAAAGATGTTAAGTGATCTTCTAGGTTGGAAGTTCCATCATACTTCAGAGGGGTGATTTGAATGTGAGGAGGGATGCTAACTGCCATTATCTCTTCTGAGAAAGGGGTTTTGTTGCAGGATAACATATTTTTTCAGGTCGTAAATTCCCTTTCCCTTAAGTGTATCCATCATTATTTGGTGTAGGAGGTCTTCCTAGTTGGCTTCATTTCCATGGCAAATTTCGCTGTTCCTTTGGATTGAGCTATTTGATTGCCTGAGAGACCTTTTGCTTGACTTTCTTAGTTTAACTGTTGATCTTTTATCTCATTTGGAGGTTGCACTTCATCCTGTACTTCCACGATCTTTAATGATTCTTGAGAGGGAACTCTTTCAAAAAGTTCTTAAGGGAGGTCCTGCGGAAAAATAGCTCGATGCCAGAATGATAAAAAGCTTAACACCTCTTATTTTACTAAAAAAATGCAAAGGTCCTCTTATTCAAAACCTCAATTAAGATATCTCTTCTCTCCCCCTTCACACCTCAGAATGCACCGTTCTTATAGAGAGAAACACATCGCCATCAATTGTTGTTGTAGAATTTGGACTTCAATCTCGTTGCTTTTCGATCTAATTAAGGTTGATGGTTGCTTAATTTCCATATTCTCTAAGTTGAAGTTTAGGACTATATTGTTTTCCAAAGTTGATTGTGGCATTGCTCCTTCATTTGAGATATCAATATTATTCATGGCTCCTTCCATCTTCTTATTTTGGGACAAAGTACCGTTATACAATTAACTTGTGATGAAAGTTATCGGGGATCGGAGGTTCAGGCCCCCCTTCTAAGGCCAAAAATGTTGAAAAGAAAACTTGTAACACCTCAAAGTGGAGTTCGAAGAATAAGCGATCTCCTTGAAAGCTCCTTTTGATGTAGGGAAGATAGATGATATCCTTTGATTAAGTAAGGCTGTTGAAAACACTTCTATAACACCTTTTGATTCGGGCGAAAGGCTGACTTCTTTGTGGGAAACTCCTTCCAAGTTAGTTGATTAAGGACCCTATCAGATCCATCTTTCGAAGTGGTCAAGATGCCTAGGGATAAGGTTTAAGTGGAAAGGTTTTTAGCTTTTCGAAAGCTAATCTCTTTGAAGGCTTAGGTTACGTCTTAGTAGATTGGGTTGTTGGTTTCGACTCACTCGGAGGATGAATGGTGGTTGAGGATTAAGGATTTAAGTATACTAGAAAAGTGAGGGGATTTGACTTTTTCGAAAGGGGTGAGCTCTTATTGTCTTGTGGGTCTAAGCTAAAACTCTAGGGAAAACATATACTTGAGTTTCGAATCGGTCGAAATGTAACTTTCTGACTAGATTGAGACGTCGAATGATGGTAGTTGTGTGAAATAAGAACTTCATAGTTGTAGCATAGTCAAAATTATCATAATCTCTCTTTTTATTAAACTGAGATATACAAGTTGACCAAACCCCCAATTTGATTTAGAAATTAGGGTTACAAGCTTTTAGAACAATACAAGTAAGAAGAGCAAGGAATTGGATCCCTGGGGTCATATTTATAGGTGCGGGTTGGAACCTTTCAACCCTAAGCTTTCGATGCGGTTGAAAGGTCAACCTCTCTACTTTTGCGAGTGTCCAATGAGTCCTACCTTTCGACCTGATCAAAAGAGTTTCATTCAATCTTCCACTGCCGGTTGAGGCTAGGCTTCTCTCTCTTGCCTTGTTTCCTTTTGACTTTGTCGAAAGGTGTTGCTTGATAGATTTTGACCTCGTCGAAAGGTCTATTGATATACTTTTGACTTGAATGTTGATGTGCCGAATATGTTGACTTGGGCGCAAGCCTTCGACACTGTCGAAACATGTCTTCTTTTGGCTTCGAAGGGGTCGAAATACCTAAAAGGCTTTGTTGTTAATGGTTTCCTACGAAAGCTTCAGTCCTGACCAATTCGAACCCTTATGTCTTTGTGGCAGTGAATGTATGGTTCCTCTTTCATAGGTGAGAGTGGCACTAACAATTTTGAAAGGCTGTATATTCTTTCGAAAGGGCCATTTTAGTTGAATACATTTCTGGAGGAAGTGAATGAAGGCGAAACCAAGACATTTCAAATGGTTTGGCTTAAAGTGTAGAGAGCTTGCTATCCATTGCCTTCGTGAGGTGTCTTTTAAGCACTTTGGGTGCAGTTAACATGCTTTCCATTGCTTTCGAAGGGAAGCCTTCGACCTTATCAAAAGCTTTCTTCTTTCTCTTTTGAGACGTACTCTTGATCTCTTCAAAAGGTGCTTCTCTTGATCTCTTCGAAAGGTGCTGCCGGCACTCTCGTTTTCTTATCGAAAACTATATTTAAATAGACCATTCCAATGCTTTCTGATCTTTGTCTATGTTCTTGCCTCTTCTTTCATACCTTTTCTCTTGTGAATATTTTATGGATAACAAGACTTATATAAATAACTTTTGTAGAAATAATTTTCTATATGTGACTGCTCCAAAAGTGGGACAAACACAAAATTGAGTAATGGATGAAACTATAAAAGCTAAGGGACTAAAAGATAGGAAAACACATAAGAATTAGAGTGGTTTGGCCAAAATCAATAGCCTAAGTCCAATATTCACTTTGTTATTGACTATTCCTTTCTCTTACAAAAAAGATCTTACAACTCAGTATCAAACCGTTTGAATATGAATTTGATAGAGTTTAGTTACAAGATTCATATAACAAAGATTAAATCCATTTTCTATGCACCTACCTCACTATTTATAGATGAAACCCACTTCAAACCTGAAGTTTTAGCAAGAGAATGTGACCAAAATCACAAACCAACAAGGATCGGTACTGATAGATTGGTACCAAGTTATCTAGCGTTTTGTCATCTTGTTCTTCACTTAGGCTTGGCCTTCATCTTTGATCAAGTCATGCTGACTCATCACATGCCATGAAATGGATGGGTATCGAGTTATGAGGGATTGGTACCAAGCTATCTCTTAGTCTTATATCTTTAACTTCCTTAATGTGTCATCATTTAGCTTCATCAAAATATAGCTAAGTAATTTTTATAGTCCACAAGGATCAACACCGAACCTAGTGGCATTGCCTGAACTTTGTTTTTTGCTCTACATTATTCACTCCTAATCCATCTCATGAGCATTTAGCAGTCCTGATATCACTAAGTTCAAAAGTGGGTTAACACTTGTTGCCTGAAGTATAGTTTGTGTTAACAAAATATGCTTTGGATCAAGATAGACTATCTACTTCAAACTCTAATTTGAAGAGATGTCATTATTTTCTTAACTATATTCATGAAGCGATGCATTATTTCTGGATCAACATGTTACTTTGAATGGATGTGGGTTCATTTCTCTTTGATATATAAGAGCCGAAGCATCCTACTTAGAATCTTAACGCGGTTTCGAGGTTAAAAGCTTCTCTTTTCATTTGGTCAGGTAGGATTTCATTTTTCATCTCCATCCACCCTTCATTTACATCACCATTCTCTTTTTCTATATGGATCGGTACTGATCCTTATGAATCAATAACAATCGTTTCTTTTTGCGTTGATGCATAAATAACACCTAAAATCCTCAATTTCATTTTCAGGCTATATCTTTATCTGCTTTGAGCTTCTCGGCTCTACTCCTTTTACGCTTTTATCAATGTCGTCGCTAGCCTTTAGCATCCAGCGTTGATCATCTCCAACCGATCATTAGTGTCGATTTGAGCAAATCTAGCATACCCGACCCATAAGAATTTACCACTAATTCATAAGAGTTCAAAATTTCTTAGTTACAGTGTCGCTTCCTTATTCCAACCTTATTTAAGGTAAGTTGCCACCATAATTTCATGGTCATTGATGCCTAGTTATGTCTTCGATCAATATTTGGCTTTGATTTTCATGGTTCCTCTTCCTTCTACAATTTTCCATGGCCAATGGAAAAGTTGAACTCGAGACTCCTATATTGCATGAGATTGATTACAAGTTCCTATGGGTGGAACCTTAAGTTCTTTTCATTCCCGGCTGCTTAGTGTCAGATTCGTGGCTTCTTCGACTTGGCATCGAGATTTTTGTCTAGCCACCAAATTTGCCACTTTTTGAAAAATTATTCAAGTGGAAGAAAGAGGTGTTTGAATTTTGTCGATTCTTGGTTGAATATGGATTGGTGGTTTGGTTTTGATGGGACGATTGCAAGGAACGATCACATCGAACGTGCTTCGATGCCCAATGGAATTATGCACCAAAACTTCTAGTTAAACACCATAATCCTACATTTATGCAAAGAAAACTCTATGTCACTTCAGGCAATGCTTCCACTAACATATATTCTATGAAAATGGATAAAATTCGGCATATAGTTCTATAGAATTACAGAGCTCGTTTGCTAGCATGGCTTGGCTATCTACACAAAGTGCTCGCATAGGTCATGTTATGGACATAGAACACACTGCATGGACTATTTAACACATCACCAGCTTTCTCGATGTACGAGATAAGGTTGGTCAACATACATCGACATCCATAAGTCTCCATACATTAGCTATAAGGCACTTACTTAAAGCATGAAGATTTAAGTTAAATCATACATGACCTTGCTCACATATAAAGTTTCGAGCAAGTTATTGGCCGTAAATGCTCCTCGCATCTCTCTACCATTGGTGTAGGTCCTTCTACTTCAGAGTATATTCCACCAGTGGTAGGATCAACTTTAGCTTTAACATCCTCTTCAACACCCTCTAGGCCTCAACCATCTTGCCATCAGCATGGGCAATCTTTCTGAATGGTTCCCTTTGTTGTACGAGAAGAACCTTATTTAGGAGTTGCCCCTAATGTTAACCCAGAGGGCATCGCGATTCTCAATGATCCTTTAGATTATCTATCTTTAACTTTGACTGTGGCGAACATCAAAAGGATATGAAACCATTATGTGATTCTCTTTAAAGAGACTTTGACTCCAGCACCCTTTCAACGAGCACATAACCCTAGTGGGTTACACAACATGCAATCGTTATATGTGTCTTTCCGAGAGTGTTCCTTCATTTAATCGTTTCATCCGACCTGTTCTTCAATTCATGAGGCTCAGCCCAGCCCAGCTTCATCCTAATGGGTAAACTAAATTGAATTTTACCTGTATGACTTTCCTCAAACATTTGGGCATGGTGTCCTCTCCTGAAAAGATTAGATACCTATATGGTTTCAAGAAATGGGACGACCATCCATCCCTAACCTATTTGGAGTCCTCTAGAGGCTATCGTATAATTATTAGCCTCTACAACAAACTCGATCATTTCAAGGATGAGTATTTCTTTATCCCTTGTCCAACTAGCTTTGCTCAAAAGTGGTTTTCAGGATGTAAGTTATACCCTTACTTCTTAACTCCATGGGGACCATTTTTTTCAAATTACTGACTTTATCATTTATCAAATTTACAGACATGCCTAAGAGGCATGTTGGCAAAGCTCTAAAACACACACTCTAAGTCTTTCAAGATATCCTCGCCAATGAGCAAAGAATGGAACTCCTTTTAACTAAATCCAAAATGTGATATTTTTAATGTATAAACAATAGTTGTAGCCTTGGCCTATTATTTCTACATGTAGGGTAGCATAGCTCATTCTAGAGGATGAAAGTGAATCTGCAGTTTCTAAAAATCAAAAGGCCCCACTTGTGGAATAGAATCTCCCTATTGACTATAGAGATGTCAAGAGCAATGACAAAAACGACGACGATGATGAGAATGAGGATGAGAATGATGATGTGCATCTCGGATATGAATCTATGTGAGAGACAAGCAGTGATTAAATATTTTTTCCTCTCACCCACCATCCAAGAATAAGAATTATATCACCTCATCCAATCCCACAACCACAACATACCTTAGCTAGGGAGACAACTCCATCCCCTAGCACTGATGATATATTTGGTTCACTTTAGAGTATTCCTGATAATATCCCTTCATAAAACATTATTGTCTTTTGTCCTCTGGACATCACTTCTCTGATCCACACCATGGCAGATGTACCTTCAACTGCTGTAGGAGAATTAACCCACTTAACCGACTACATGGGCACGATCCGTAGGATTAATAAGGCACATGGTACCCAAGGTCACAACACGTTCACTCTACATGCATTATTACTTGACTTGTATGTCTTGATTCAATCATATCTCTTTTCAGGTATAATGGGATGTTATGGACTCTTTAGCGACTTACACGGCAACTCAACCGAGTATTTAGGTCATAAACCTTATAGTTCCTCACATTGTGGACACGATTCGTCATAGGAATTTGATTCTACGACGCCCTAAATAAAGGAAAAAGAATGAAAAGATAAGGAAGTGAGACAATATCGCATGGATTGTGATTGGGATTCTCACGACAGCTCCGGGTGTGCTAGGAGGTCTCACTCCCCATATCGTGGATTTTCTACTCTTCTAAATATTTGAACCCACACTCCTCAAGGCTTGACAGTCCTTCTCTTCTCTCCAGATCTTATACTGCTCATGTATAAGTACCCCCTCCTACTTAAGCCTTAGCTCCTACTCACAAATCCAAGCATGCTTCTTGTCCAGCTAGCTCTTCGACTTCGAAGCCCATCCAAAAGATGCCCGACAAAGAGTCTATTTCTACGCATGTCTCGACGGCAATCTCGATCCTAGTCACAAGCCCTCAACTTAAAGAAATGCATAAGGCTTTACCCCTCTATGCTTCATGGGAGTCAAATTCAACTACATATTCCTTGTGAGGTTGTCAATCATACTAAAGCATGCATTCACGATTCTTACAAGCAGTATTATATTCGGAAAATGTTTGTTCATGCTCTGTCTGACACTAAAAGAGGCAACTAATTAGTCATTGAGTTGAATGAAATTGAAAAGAATGATAAAAAGTGAATCATTGCCTTTTATTCCAAGGAGTTCGATCAAGTGAAGAAATATTTCAAGGAGATAGAAAAGAAATGTTAGGATGATTTGGAGGCCCTCAAGGCTAAGTATAAATTGCAAGAGGATCAATTCAAGAATGCCTACCATAGGAGTGGTGAACTTTCCAAGGAAAAGGGCATTCTCTAGACCACCTTTGATACACAAAATTTAGCAATCCCTAATCTGATGGTGAAGTAGCAATGGAGAAGAAAGAAAAGGATGATTCTTTTGCCTTAGCATGGAATATATGGCAAAAATGCTCGATGTCGATGAGGAGAAAAAGGCTACGGAGACTTGAGCTATTAAGGTTGAAAAGAGGAAGGAAGAACTCACCGAACAAATCGGGACCACTTTGGTTCGCTTCTATGTAAATGTGATCAAATCTAGCGATCTAAAGTGGCTCGGTGAAAAGTACTCCAAGGCGCTAGCTCTGGCCTAGAAGGAAATTCTTAGATAGGAACGAAAGCAGAAAGGAGAGGTCAACGAAGAAGATATAAAAGCCAATATCCTTAATGAAGAGGATTTAGAAGCTCTCGCTATAGGTCAGTCAAAACTACCACTCTCTGGAAGGTATATCATTAGTTTCCCCTGTGTCTACTCAAAAACTTCCTATTTTGTCTCTTGTCTTAGAGGAGGGTTAGACTGAGACTCCCTTTCGGACTCCAACTACTTCTCTGGAAGGTATATCATTAGTTTCCCCTGTGTTTGAGAAACTTTAAATAACATTTGAGGATGTTTCTAATCTTTACTTTTCTATTTATCAACCTTCAGGCCAGTCTCCCTTCGTTCCCTTGCCGAACATGATTTTCGCTCTGAGCCCTCAAGTTTCTATCATTGAGTCTATCATCATCTCTGCCCCACTTTTCATTTCGATCTCCTCTACCGCTTTTGCTCTAGGTCCCACTGTGAAAAGATTGATGACAAAATGAAGAGGTTGCAGAAGAACCTAATTTATCAATGGGCAATGAGGACGTGACTATCATTGACGTTAAGACTCCTGGAGTTGGGCCATTAATGATGGAGAGGCAAGGCATCGTTGAAGCTAAAAATTATCAAAAAGGAGAAAGGTATTGAAGACATCCTGCCCTTCTTTACATATCCCTTCTAATCCCCCCTTATGTCATCCATAACCTCTACACTTCTCACGGTCGGTTTTTTGCTGAGGCTCCCAAATCTATAGGGAGTGATTACAATTAGGATGATAATCTTGAGGGCCGACTTTCAGTAGGGAAGGATGCTGACCCCAAAATAGAAAGCCTTCCTCCTCTCCAAAGAAGGGAAAGAAGAAGAAGAAGAGGGGGAAGCATGAGTAGGGATAGTTCTTTTTATTGTAATTTTTGGTCATGTGTATAGGCCGTTAGTGTTCATGTATGATCCATGTTTTTGTAATCAAAACACTTAGAAGCAATTAAAGTTGTTTTTCTTCTCAAGTTTGTCTTATTTACTTTGTTTATATTATCTTTCATGGGCTTATGGCTTGTTTGTGTGCACAAATAATTACATGTGTTACAAAATGATTTGTATTATTTATGCTTGGGTCTATGCAATGCCATTATTTACTGTAACTCTGTACATAAATACATTTCTACGATTGCTCGGTACGATTGCATCACTTAGTTCTATTTTCTATTACCAATATATTTCTTGTTTGGCTAAACAAAACTATGTTTTCTCGACTAACTCCATGGCCAACCTTGTTAATCTTCGGTCGAAGATATTCCATTTCACACTGTAAACAAGGTCATACTTACCAATGCTTTTAACTTCGCACCATCTCCTTTCTCTAAGAAATAGCATTTTGGACATCTACCTCTGGACATCCATCATCAATCCTGCCTATCTTTGAGTGTCGATAAAAAAGCTTGATTGGTCATTCTCGCTTATCTTTGGTTAAGCTTATCTCACCAAGCGGTAAGCATGTCCATATCTACAAAATATACAATTATACATATACTCCTATCTCTGGGAATCCGTGTCTCCGATTCCTATCTCTGGGCATCCATCCTCGACCTCACCTGTCTTTGGGCGTTGATTGAGAGAATTCATCGACTATCTTCGCTTATCTTCGACTGAGCATGTCTTGCCAGGAAGCAAGAGTAGTCACTCATGTGATAAATTACAATTCTACACTGGTTCCTATCTCTGAGATCTAGTGTCATAGATACCTATCTCCAAGCATCAGCCTTTAGCCTTACCTATCTGTGGGTATCAATCAAAGATTAGATGTGCAGGGTTTAATTGTCTGATTGACCCTAGTATAATTATACTCCAGCATCCCAATCAGGGATCAAAGGAGTTCATCGGTACCTATCATTAGGCACCTACATTTGGTTTTTCAAAACACAGAATGTACGATTCTACCACTAATCATGTGGCATAAGGTCATACTTTTAAGGACACATTTCCATTGATCCCAAAAGACAATTTTATTTATTAACATGTGAATGGCAGATGATGTCTTGTTATATCAAAGAATGGTAAATTAAATGGCTTGTTTGTAAAAGTTATTCTAAGTTAAATAGCATTTTAGATGCTCTCTATTCTATGCCCGTGAATTGGGATCCCATCAACAATCAATAGCTTGAAAGTTCCATCTTCAAGCTTTTATTCAATCGTGTAGGGACCTTCCCACTCAGACCAAGAGCCTACATATCAAGAAAGACCTATTTCAAAATGAGGTCTCCTATCTCGAACGTATGGTTTTTGACCTTAGTGTTAAGTGTTGTGCAACTCTTCTCTAGTGAGCGACTACCCTTAGATTGTCCACTTCTTGTTTCACATCAACCAAGCCAAGGGAATTAAGTAAGAGTTCCTTATTCATCTTGTAAATGTAGTGCATTCTTCGGTGAGAAGGACTTCCGGTTCAATTGGATCATAGCCTTAGATCGGTAGGCCAAAGAGAATAGAGCATGGACAGTCGCAGACTTGTGGGTCGCCTAATAAGCTTATAAGGCTAGTTGTAACTCGTCAACCCAGTTGCCCTTAACTTTCGTCATTCATTTCTTGAGGATGGATTTGAAGATTTTGTTCGCTGTCTCTACCTGTCTGCTTGCCTATGGGTGTGCTACTGCTAAAAACGCTTCTCAATTTAATACCGATAAAAGAAATCTTTGAACTCAGCACTCTCAAATTAAGTTCCATTGTCAGTGATGATCCTCTGTGGAACACCTAATATGCACAAAATATTCTTCACCAAAAAGTTGATTACTGTAACATCCCCCTACTTAGAGGCCCAAAACTAATGGCTACAGATGCTGCAATCATCCATAGTTATTAATCGTCGGCGACCAAATACGACGGTGTTAGATTCATTGATACATAGAAATACATGAATATGGAAAAAAATTAAACTTCAACAAAATCACATTCCATATCAAAACATTTCCAATTTATTTCATATTCCCACGTTCGCAAACCACGTTCAGAAAAAAAAATTTATTACAACATACGCCCAGAGCGACATATGAAGATGCCCTCTGAGATGATCAGAGTATACACATGCAATATAACAACTTTTCCATTACAATCAACACAGCGGAATCAAAAGGAAGAGAACTCTAAATATCTATCATGCCTCCTGCACATCTCTGGAAGCTTATTCGTCTTAAGTGGTACCTAAAAACCTCAAATCTCAAACAACTCAAAATCAATTGAGTACCCGAGAGTTTAAGGGGAAAACATAAACTTCGAGTCAGACATAAAGCCTGGTATGAATAATAATCAACCAACTCAAATCATTTAGATATCTAGTGAAACCACGCCGCTTAGCGGAATGGGTTTCCCCTCACTAGTATCTCAAAACCTTTATAAAACCATATATTGTGCTCCTGCATCCACAATGGTTAAAACAATTCAAAATAGTATAATTTGATGATATGCAAAAACAAATGAATAAATTCTAGATTACCCATCCCCGTTCATTTTAGACTATCTGTCTCAGTTATATTTTCTAGGATTACTATTAACCTATTAGTTTTCATGGGCTGACTAATAATTGGTTAAACATTTCAGGACTCCCTGTCCAATTACATAGTTTTCATGGGATCACTATGAACCTATTGGTGACTCCAATAATACTCTTATCCTAGTTTTCATGGGTTGACTATAAACCTATTGGTAATCCCTTTCTTACCCTAGTTTTCATGAGTTGACTAGGAACCTATTGGTATCTGCCAATATTTCTTCCAGATATAGTTTTCATGGGCTAACTACAAACCTACTGGCCCTATCAATATCCAATCCTAGTTTTCATGGGCTTACTATGAACCTGTATATCTGACATCTTCCTTTTCACATAGTTTTCATGGGCTAACTATGAAACTGTCTATCTAACATCTTCTCTTATACATATTTTTCATGGGCTAACTATGAAACTATTGGCCCCTGCCAATACCCCTGCCAATATCATATAGTTTTCATGGGCTTACTGTGAACCTATTGTCCCCTGCCAATATCTTTCTTTTATATTTTAACATCCTATATTCTGATGTACCTGACCTCCTGGATGCAATTCTACTCATTTAGGAGTTTATTCAATTTATATTCACTACTAGGTTAACCAAACTAGTTCTCCTATCCTTTATCCCCAAAATGCAGTTATGGGTCCATTATAAAGTAATATATCCATATTAGAAGAAACAATATGTCAACATAGCAATACCACTCCTGTGGGTTTAAAATAAAACATGGTTAATCCCTTTAACCGTTTTCTTTATCAAAGTTAGCTTCTTCTTAAAATCATTATAAAACTCCTTTAATATTGCCTTGGGTTTTTCCTTTAAAAATAGATTTTGGGTCATAAAACCTTTCGATACCTTCGAAACCTAGCTTTCTGCTTCATAATATAACCTTCTTCAAAAGCTCTTAAAAACATTAGGCTCCTGCCTTATGATACTTTAAATTCTATCTTTCAAAACCTTTCGAATATATTCAAGTATTAGCATTTGACTTTAGAAGCTTTAGCTTCGAAACCAGTTGAAAGTACCCCTTTCAACACTTATGAAAGTAACCCTTCCGAAACCATTGAAAGTACCCCTATCAAAAACATTGGTTTATATTTAAAACGTATTTTGGGTCAAAGTGAATATAGTAGAAAACATCTGTTTTGAAACCATCTTTATCATTTATAAAACATTGGGGAACCATGATGGAATCAGCACCATCTCTTTCGAAAGCATAAAACATCTGGGTAAAACATAAGAAGGTTGGTGTCGAAACCCCTTTCGAAACCATCACCTTCGAAACCCCTAACCCCTTTCGAAAGCTTTAGGAGGTGGCTTGAACTTAGAAAGCGAAACGCCTTTCGACGGCATTGATATGTTCAATACCATCGGAAGGTTATAAAATGGCAACCCCTTCTTTCAAAACATTTTGTTAAAGTAAGGAACCTAGTCGAAAGCAATTATAAGTAAATGGAAACCCCTTTCGAAACCCTTTAAAACATCTTTCAAAACCTTATACTTCGACTTTGTCAAAGGTTTAAAACAAAACATAGGCATGTGCTTTTCTTTTAAAAATAAACCAAGGTTTCAACCCCTTCGAAAGCTATGCTTTCAACACCCTACCTTCCGCCTATCTTCAATCCACTACGTACCATCATGATGATACCTTGTGCATTGGTTTTAGCATAGTTGGTTTTATCAAGGATGAAGGTGGAAGCTGTTGTGTCGAAAGGTGCTTTCCTAAGTAGGCGAAACCACTTTTCTGACCAAAAGCAGGTTTAATTTTTGTTCTTTTCTCTAACTAACCTGCCACGTGTCACCACTAGATTGGTTGCCTTAACTTTTCAAATTCTTTTTTCAGAAATAACTGTTGCTAGTCCATATCTAAACCATGGTTAAGCTAATCAAACTAGCCCTTCCAATTTTTGTAAAGAAGTCCCTCTCCTTAAACAATTTATTTTGCATAGAAAATCACTTTGGAAAAATCCCCAAAAGCTCCAAAAATTTAGTTTAATCATGTTATCTAACATATCAAAATTCCATACCCAAATTCTCAATATATTTTCCAAAATAAGTTATAAACCCAAATAACCATATTTTCCTTTGAAAGTTCATAATAATCTTTGCATAGCTTGGAAATTCTCAAAATTGAAACCCAACTCCAAAATCATGTTTCTCATAACATAAAATTTTCCCATGGCATTTAAACCTCTTTAAATCTCGGTTTTGATCTAAAACCCTGCTAAATCTCTTTTAAACAACCTTGTTTAAATCAAATAAATCATGAATCAAGCATATCATCACCCAATATATCATAAAAACGAATTTATCCCCTAAATCCGAAGATATATGATTTAAATCTAAATAGAGATGGAATTATTATTCACCTTGCTCTAGATAAGGAGATTGGATTGAGATTGATTTCCCTTAAGCTTGAATCTCTAGCTTTAATTTGAATTTCCTCTATCTCTTAATGGTCGGCCATTCTCTATATTTTTGTTTGCGTTTTAAAAATGACGTGAATATGAAGTAAGAAGGTGGGAACAAAATATATAAGGGTGGAAGCTAGGGGCGGCAATTCCCAATATACCCTTATGTGACTTAATTAACCAAAACCCATTCTTAAGCCCATTAATTAGTTCATTAGGCGCGGCCATAATTAATTATTTCAAGTCTCAATCCCATTATCACTTTTATTTACATTATTCTATTTAATTTATCTAATTAAATATCATGAATCATGTTATCAAAAATTAGGGGTGTTATAGGCTCCCCTTTTAAAGGAATTTCGTACTCGGAATTCAGTAAGGACTAAATATCAAACATGGCAATCATCTGTAACGACTCCTAACAATCATACTAGTCTACCTAACTAGGAAGTATGAAAATGACTTAGGTCAATTCTTACAGCCTCCTATTAGCACAAATTTCAAAGTGGGTTAGTGGGCCTAAGCACGGGCTTAGTTAATTACCCACTAAAACTGGCCAGCAGTAGCCAAAACTTAAATCTACCATAACTTTCAATCGATAGATCCATTTTTCTATTATGACCAATCTATGGAATGGAAAACCCTCATCCTGAAGCAATGGAAATAGTTTGAGACCCTAATTCGGCTCATATCAAAAGTTATAGTCCCAACAAGAATTTTAGGGTTAAAATAGTCACACAGAAATTTGGAAAAATCATCCAAAATCTTAGAGTCATATGACCTCGTATGAATAAAATAAAAATATTTTACGATCCTCCGATATGTATATAAATCTAATATAGACATACCCTCAAAGCAGATCATGATAAGTATCTCGAATCCTATCCTCTGTCTCCCAAGTATAGTCCTTCTCGTTGTCACTCCACTGAACTTTCACCAACTTGATTGTCTTGTTCCTCAATCTTTTCTCATCTCTCGCTACAACCCGAACTGGTTATCTAACAAAGGTCAAATCAGGCTCTACAACCAAGTCCTCCAACTCTGTCTGAGGAATGGTGGCATCTAGATCATGCATATACTTGCGAAGATGAGACA
The DNA here is from genome assembly GCA_030737815.1 of Allium fistulosum. Classification (NCBI taxonomy): domain Eukaryota; kingdom Viridiplantae; phylum Streptophyta; class Magnoliopsida; order Asparagales; family Amaryllidaceae; genus Allium; species Allium fistulosum. The sequence continues at coordinate 996,965,230 of CM060907.1, forward strand.
CATGAAACATATTAAGGACACCTGCCATATTGCTTGGCAACTCAACTTTGTATGCGGGCTTTCTAATCCTTTCCATAATCTGGAATGGACCAACATATCTCGGGGCCAACTTTCCTAACTTCCCGAACCATACTACACCCTTCATAGGTGATATCTTAATGAAAACTCTGTCTCCCACTGAAAACTCTAGGGCTTTACGCATCTTATCTGCGTAACTCTTCTGTCTGGATTGAGCTTCCTTCATCCATTCTAGGATTAACTCAATCTTCTCTAACGCCTCCCTTACCAAATCTGGACCTAAGACCAATCTGTCTCCAGTCTCCATCGAACATGCAGGGGATTTGCATGGCCTTCCATACAAAGTTTCAAAAGGCGTCATTCCTATACTAGTTTGATAACTATTATTATAGGAAAACTCAATCAAATGAAGGTGATCCTCTCAAGATCCACCAAAATCCAACACACAAGCTCTCAACAAATCGTCGAGTACCTTATTGACTCTCTCTGTCTGCCCATCCGTCTGTAGGTGATATGCGGTACTCATCTTGAGCTTAATGCTTAACACATCTTGTAGACTCTTCCAAAATTCACTAGTAAATAAAGCATCTCTGTCGCTGACTATGCTACTAGGAACTCCATGAAGTCTAACTATGTTCTTCATGAACAATTTCGCCAAAACTGGTGATGTCCTGGTCGACTTCACTGGAATGAAATGGGCACTTTTGTTCAACCTGTCCATAATAGCCCATATACTTTCATTTCCTCTTCTTGACCTTGGCAACCCATCAGTAAAATCCATGGATATCGAATCCCATTTCCAAACTAGAATATTTAAAGGCTGAAGTAACCCACTCGGCTTCTGATGTTCGGTTTTCACTTATTGATAGTTTACACACTGCCTAACCCACAAGCCAACATCCCTCTTCATGCCTTCCCAAAAGAAGCTTCTCTTCATATCTTGATACATCTTGGTCCCTCCAGGATGAATCATAAACTTGGATCGATGAAACTCCTCAAGAACCTCTCTTCTCAGTTTCTCTACATCTGGAACACATAACCATCTCTTCTTTCTCAACCATCCTCTCTGTTCGAGACAAAAATCTTTCAAATCATCGACCTTATTTCCAACCTCAAGCCTTCTAATCCTTTCAGCTAATAATGGATCCTCCTTCTATTTATAAGCAAATCTCTCGATCAACACTAGTCGAACTTCTAAACTGGACAACATGGCAGTACTCTGACTAGAACTAGCAGTCGATCTTAATTGCACACCACAACTGGCCAAAGCTTCTAGATCTTTACATTCTGCCAACATAGCTAACACTAAATTCTGATGTCTATGGCTGAGAGCATCTGCTACTTTATTACCTTTCCTTGGGGTATACTCTATACCAAAATCATAAGTAGCTAAAAATTCCAGCCATCTCTAATTTCGCATATTTAACTCTTTCTAAGGGAATAGATATCTTAAAGACTTATGATTGGTATATAACTCAAATCTATCCCCCAAGAGATAATGCCTCCAAATCTTCAAGGAAAAAATCACCGCAACCAACTCCAAGTCATGGGTAGGATATCTTACTTCGTGCGGTCTAAGCTACCTAGATGCGTAAGCAATGACTTTGTCCTTCTACATCAACGTAGCTCCCAATCCATTCCTACACGCATCTGTGTATACTACTAGCCCTTGGTTACCATTTGGAACTACTAATACTGGAGCATTGGTCAACAAATGCTTTAACTTAAGGAATGCTTCCTCATATTTGTCAGACCAAACAAACTTCACATCCTTCCTGGTAAGCTTAGTCAAAGGCGCTGCTATCCGTGAGAAATCCTTGATGAATCTCCAGTAATAGCCAGCAAGTCCAAGAAAATTTCTGATCTTGGTCACCATCTCTGGTCTCTTCAATTTGTTCACAGCTTCAATCGTATCTGGATTGACTGAAAATCCCTTCTCTGAAACCATATGACCAAGAAACTTAACCTCTTTCTTCCTAAAATGACACTTGGAAAACTTCGTCTTTAGTTGATTCTGCCTCAGCGTCTATAACAAAACTCTAAGATGATTCTCATGCTCTTTCTCATCCTTAGAGTACACAATAATGTCATCTATAAACACCGACACGAATCTGTCCAAATACCCTCGAAAGACTCGATTCATCAAATCCACAAAGAAAGCAGGTGCTTTCGTCAACCCAAATGGCATCACTAACCACTCATACGAACCATATCTAGTCCAAAATGCAGTCAAAGGAATACTATCCTCTGCCACTCTCAACTGATGGAACCCTGTCACCAAATCCAACTAGGAAAACACTCTAGCTCCACTCAACTAATCAAACAGATCATCAATTCTCAGCAAAGGATACTTATTCTTTATCGTCGTTTCGTTCAGCTTACGATAGTCGATACACATTCTCAACAAACCATCTGGTTTCTTCACGAATACTGCGGCCGCTCCATGCTCCCCAAGGAGAACTGCTTGGTCTAATAAAATTCCTTCCTTCCAAATCCACTATCTGCACCTCAGTTCCCTCATCTTTGTCGGTGTCATCCTGCTAGGTGGTCTACTCATAGGTTCAGCTCTTGGCACAAGATCTATCTGAAACTCAACAGCTCATTTTGGTGGTAGCCCTATGACTAGCTCAAACACGTCTGCATACTCTCTTGCAATCTGAACCTGACTTAACTCTTCACGCACTTCCATTGCACTTAAAAAAGCACAACAACTCTGGTCAGAATTCTCTATTGAGAATATAGTTCGGTTATGACTATCTAGGGGTCTCAAAGATATCTCCCTATCCTGGCAGAATGTCCTGGCCTCATGCCTCCTCAACCAATCCATACCCAAAATGATTCTGAAATCTACGAAACCATACACATACAAACTGCATGCGAACTTATGACCTAACAAATCAAGTTCTAACTGGTCACATCTTATCCCCAAAGTTGCATACCTCCTATTGGATTCGCAACCCTTAAGGAAGTAACAAGGTATGTGGGCTCTAAGCATAACCTATCAACCAAACACAGGGAAATAAATGAACGTGATGCATCGGTATCAAAAAGTATCCTAACTGGTATACTCTGAATCAAAAACATACCTTCCATCACAGTCTTCCCTTTATCAGCTGCAGTAGGATTAGCTGATGTTCCAATAGCAAAAACCTTTCCCTTGTCCGCCCTAGCTAGCTCTAGACACTGGTTCTTGTAATGCCCACTTGATCACAGTTAAAGCACTTCACATTCTTCCTGTCTACAGCCTTCTTTCCCTTGCCTGACCGGCACTCATTAGCATAATGACCCTTCTTGTCACATTTATAGCACATCAAATCAGCCTTTGCCTTATTGGCAGCATCCCCTTTCTGGGCTCCCTTCTTCTTAAAGAATTTCCTCTTCTTCCCCTAAGGACCCTGGGATTCAACTGGCTTCTCTCTAGCTGAAATAGTAAGCATCTCTTTGTGGCGAATGGCCATCTCCACCACCATATTAGAAGAATCTCGGATATGGGTCATAGTCATCCTAGCAAGCTCAGGTCTCAACCCTCGAATGAACCTTTCATTCCTTCTGATATCAGTGTCTACCAAAGAATATCCATATCAAGACAGCTCGTCAAACTTAGCAGCATACTCGACCACTGACATCTCTCCCTGAACTAGATCCATAAAATTCCTCATCAATGCAGACTTAGCAACTTCAGACAGAAATCTCTGCTCAAACCTTCTCCTGAAATCAGCCCATGTCAGCTATTCCTTCGGTACCCCGGCGGTAACACTATTTCACCAATGAAGTGCTGCCCCTTGCAACTGTCTAGAGGCTAGCCTTCTCTTTTGCCCATCATCCAAGCCTAGATTAGCACATATCCTTTCACAACTCAACAGCCAATTCTCAACTTCAACAGCATCCTCCGTTCCAACAAATGGCTTTCCGCCCAAGCTGGTGTAGTCTCTGCTCAGCTTAGCATAGTTATTCCCAATTGGAGCTACAGGATTAGCTCCTCCAACATTACCAGCAACTCTGGCTTGCAAAAGGTTGGCCAGCAACTGATATACCATCCCCGCATCTACTGGCAGATTTCCAGCACCTACATTGGCTTTAGCATTTGGGTTAGCATTAGCCTGTTGACTTGGGTTCCTCCTAGTATTAGGTCGAGCATTTCCATTGGTTGTGGTGCTTCCTCCACCTAGATTTCCTCTTCCGTTTCCTGCTTCCATATCTTCTTTATCTTAAATTTGCATACGAGCCTTAGTAAGATACAGAAGAACAGTCTAAGAGAGAGGGGAACACGTACTTATATATATATATATATATATCAAATACAAGTACATTACTATAGTATTAACCCAAAACCAGGTCATATTTTCAAATTCATTGGATTATGTTTGAAAATCTTTTAGGTTTAAATTTCTTTTGAAGTTTCATAAAATATGCTCTGATACCAACTTGTAACATCCCCTACTTGGAGGCCCAAAAATAAAGGCCACGGATGCTGCAGTCATCCATAGTTATTAATCCTCGATGACCAAATATGGCGGTGTTAGATTCATTGATACACAGAAATACATGAATATGGAAAAAAAATTAAACTTCAACAAAATCACATTCCATATCAAAACATTTCCAATTCAATACATATTCCTACGTTCGCAAACCACGTTCAAAGAAAATATATTTATTACAACATACGCCCAGAGTGACATATGAAGATGCCCTCTGGGATGATCGAAGTATACACATGCAATATAACAACTTTGCCATTACAATCAACACAGCAGAATCAAAAGAAAGAGAATTCTAAATATCTATCATGCCTCCTACATGTCTCCGGAAGCTTATTTGTCTTAAGAGGTACCTGAAAACCTTAAATCTCAAACTACTCAAAATCAATTGAGTTACCGAGAGTTTAAGAGGAAAACATAAACTTTGAGTCAGACACAAAGCCTGGTATGAATAATAATCTACCATCTCAAATCATTTTGATATCTATTGAGACCATGTTGCTTAGCGGAACGGGTTTCCCCTCACTAGTACCTCAAAACCTTTTTAAAACCATATACTGTGCTCCTACATCCGCAATGGTTAAAACAATTCAAAACAGTATAATTTGATGATATGCAAAAACAAATGAACCAATTTTGGATTACCCATCCCCATTCATTTTAGACTATCTGTCTCAGTTATAGTTTCTAGGATTACTATTAACCTATTAGTTTTCATGGGCTGACTAATAACTGGTTAAAAATTTAAGGATTCCCTATCCAATTACGTAGTTTTCATGGGATCACTATGTACCCATTGGCAACTCCAATATTACCCTTATCCTAGTTTTCATGGGTTGACTAGGAACCTATTGGTAACCCTAATATTCTTTCTTCTTACCCTAGTTTTCATGGGTTCACTAGGAATCTATAGACATCTGTCAATATTTCATCCGAATATAGTTTTCATGGGCTGACTACAAACCTATTAGCCCTCCTAGTATCCAATCATAGTTTTCATGGGCTTATATGAACCTATCTATCTGACATCTTCCTTTTCACACAGTTTTCATGGGCTAACTATGAACATGTCTATCTGACATCTTCTTTTACACATAGTTTTCATAGGCTAACTATGAACCTATTGGCCCCTACCAATATCATACATTTTTCATGGGCTTACTATGAACCTATTGGCCCTTCCAATATCTTTCCTTTATATTTTAGCATCCTATATTCTGGTCTACCTGACCTCCTGGATGCAATTCTTCTCATTCAGGAGTTTATTCAATTTATATTCACTACTGGGTTAACTTAACTTGTTTTCCTACCCTTTATCCCCAAAATACAGTTATGGGTCCATTATAAAGTGAATATATTCATATTAAAAGAAGCAATATATCAACTAGCAATACCGCTCTGTGAGTTTAAAATAAAATTGGTTAATCCCTTTAACTGTTTTCTTTATCAAAGATATCTTCTTCCTAAAATCTTTATAAAACTCCTTTAATGTTTCCATGGGTATTCCTTTAAAAACAGAGTTTGGGTCATAAAACCTTTTGATACCTTCGAAACCTAGCTTTTGACTTCATAGGATAACCTCCTTCGAAAGCTATTAAAAACATTAGGCCCCTGCCTTATAATACTTTAAATTCTACCTTTCAAGACCTTTCGAATATATTAAAGTATTAGCATTTAAATTTAGAAGCTTTAGCTTTGAAACCAGTTGAAAGTACCCCTTTCGACACTTATGGAGTAACCCTTCCGAAACCATTGAATGTGCCCCTTTCGAAAACATTGGGTTTATATTTAAAATATAATTTGGGTCAAAGTGAATATAGCCAAAAACATCTATTTTGAAACCATCTTTATCATTTATAAAACATTGGGGAACCATGATGGCATCGGCAACATCTCTTTCGAAAGCATAAAACATCTGGGTAAAACATAAGAAGGTTGGTGTCGAAACCCCTTTCGAAACCATCACCTTCGAAACCCCTAACCCCTTTCGAAAGCTTTAGGAAGTGGCTTGAACTTAGAAAGAAAAACACCTTTCGACAACATTGATATCTTCAATACCATTGGAAGGTTATAAAACAACAGCAGGGTATCGACTAGGTCAGAACCCCTTCTTTCAAAACATTCTGTTAATGTAAGGAACCCCGTCGAAAGTAATTATAAGTTAATGGCAACCCCTTTTGAAACCCTTTAAAACCTCTTTCGAAACCTTATACTTCAACTCTGTTAAATGTTTAAAACAGAACATAGGCAAGCGCTTTTTTTTAAAATAAACGAAGGTTTCGACCCCTTCGGAAACAATGCTTTCGACACCCTACCTTCCGCCTATCTCCAATCCACTACGTACCATCATGATGATACCTTGTGTATTGGTTTCGGCATAGTTGGTTTCGACAAGGATGAAGGCGGAAGCTACTGTGTTGAAAGGCGCTTTCCTAAGTAGGCGGAACCACTTTTCTGAGCAAAACCAGGTTTAATTCTTGTTTAAGTAAACTTTTCTCTAACTAACCTACCATATGTCAATACCAGATTGGTTGCCTTAACTTTTCAAAATATTTTTTCAAAAATAACTGCCGCTAATCCAGATCTAAACCATGGTTAAGTTAATCAAACTAGCCCTTCCAATTTTTGCAAAGAAGTCCCTCTTTTTAAATAATTTATTTTGCATAGAAAACCACTTTGGAAAAATCTCCAAAAATTGCAGAAATTTACTTTAATCATGTTATCTAATATATCAAAATTCCAGACCCAAATTCTCAATATATTTTCCAAAATAAATTATAAACCCAAATAACCATATTTTCCTTTGAAAATTCATAATAATCTTTCCATAGCTTGGAAAATTCTCAAAATTGAAACCCAACTCGAAAATCACGTTTCTCATAAATTAAAATTTTCCCATGGCATTTTAAACCTCTTTAAATCTCGGTTTTGATCTAAAATCGGGCTAACTCTCTTTTAAAAAACCTTGTTTAAATCTAATAAATCATGAATCAAGCATATCATCATCCAATATATCATAATAACGAATTTATCCCCTAAATCCGAAGATATATAAATTAAATTAAAATAGAGATAGAATTATTTTTCACCTTGCTCTAGATAAGGAGATTGGATTGAGATTGAATTCCCTTAAGCTTGAATCTCTAACTTTAATTTGAATTTTCTCTTTCTTTTAATGGTCGGTCGTTCTCTATATTTTTGTTTGCATTTTAAAATGACATGAATGAGAAGTAAGAAGGTGGGAACGAAATATATATATATATAAGTGTGGAAGCTAGGGGTGGCAATTCCCAATATACCCTTATGTGATGTAATTAACCAAAACTCATTCTTAAGCCCATTAGTTAGTTCATTAGGCACGGCCTTAATTAATTATTTCAAGTCTAAATCCCTTTAACACTTTCATTTACATTATTCTATTTAATTTATCTAATTAAATATCCTGAATAATGTTATCAAAAATTAGAGGTGTTACGATTACTTTCTTTGTTGTGATCGTTGATAAGAATTCTGCTTCATCCCACTTCGTGAAATAGTCCACAGCTACAGTAACATACCTCGCTTCGCCTTTTAACATCGGCATCACACTGATTATGTCAAGTCCGCTAACTACAAATGGCCATAGAGTAACCATTTACATAAGCTTTATAGTTGTGGCTCTCGATATTAACTCAAGCCTTTGGCATCTACTATATCTCCCAATGCAATCAGCCACATTTCGGTTGATCATTTGCTAAAATTATCCATATTTAAGAAACTTCCTTGCCAAATCTATCCCTCAGTGTGATCACCATAGCTCCCTTCATGCACATTGACAAGGATTTTCTTAGCTTTTTCTATGGTGACACATCGCAGCAAGCGGTTGGGAATCCACTCATGTATAGTGCTCCTTCTTACATAATAAATTGTGGCATTTACGTAGGAATTTCTGCAATTTGTTCCTGCCATTTAGGAGAGTTCTCTTTAGCAAATAGTTCTTTGTTGGAGTCATCCACGACTCCTTTTCCACCTCAGCTTCCAAGATCCAATCAACATCTATCTGCTTGATGCTTGAAGTTGGCAAGACTTCCACTAGAATGAGTCCCATAGGTTATGCATCCCCAGAGCTAACAAGTTTGGCTAATGAATCGGCTTTTATATTCAGTAGTTCCACAAATTTTTTTAGGCAAAGGGCAAGTCTTGGTCCATTAGCCTGAAATTATTTCATAACTGGATAGACCACCAATTGAGAATTGTTGAATATGTGCAATGTTTCGAATTCCAATTCCTTTGCTGTCTTGAATCCCATAATCAACGCTTCATACTCGACTTCACTGTTCATCACTGGGAACTTCAACTTCAAAGAGTAGCATATCCTCCGTCCTTCTAGGTTTACAAGGATATTCCTACTCTGGAGCTACATACGTTAGACGCTTCATTTACTTACAATTTCCATTATGATAGCCGGACTACATCTTCTTCCACTTCAACAACCTAGATGGTAAACGAGGCAATAAAGTCAGCTAATGCAGCTCCCCGTACTGCCCTCTTAGGATGGTAGGTTATATTATATTGATTTGGCTTGATATTCCACTTCAGCAATCTCCTTGAAGTCTTGGATCAACGCAGTACTTGACTCAATGGCTGAATAGTTGGTATTTTTATCGGGTAAGCTTGGAAATATTGCTGCAACTTCCTCAAAGTGATTGACAAATAATATAATAGCTTCTCTAGCTTCAGATACTTATTTTCTGCCCTAATGAACCATTTTTTGATGTAATACACTGGCCTTTGGATCCTAAACTCCATATGTACCAAGGTTATGCTTAATGCGTAAGCAGGTATTGCCATGTAAATGAATAGTCCTCTTCTCCAAAAGGCTTTGACAAAATCGATGGCTTTCCATATGGTTTAGCTAACTCTAAAAAGATTCTTGGCATTCCTTTATCCAGACAAACTTTATATTTGTCCATCGCCCACGAAATAAATTGACTCAGTTCAACGACCTTCCCGTTCAAACTTTGCATCTCCTTCCTCTTTTTTGGGGCAGTAATCTCTTTCATTACTTTAATCTGCTCTGGGTTAGCTTTAATGCGCTTTGTGTTTACAGTGAAACCCAACAACTTGCCCGATGCAACTCTAAAAGAACACTTCAATGGATTGAGCCTCATTCCATACATCCAAAGAACATCGAACATCTCTGAGAGGTCGTCCATGTTATTCATTGATTGCTATGACTTCATGAGAATATCGACCATATAAACCTCTTGTCTATCGGATTTGATCTTTGAACGACGTATCTACCAAGCATTTTGTTACTGACTGTCACTTTGTTACTGACTGTTCCTTGCTCTTACAAAGAAGATCTTACAGCCCGACATCAAACCATTCGAGTATGAATTTGATAGAGTTTAGGCCCAAGAGTTACATAATAAAGTTCAGATCGGATCCTTTTTCCAATGCACTTACCTCATTATTTATAGACAAAATTGATCACTAAAATCACCGGAATTTACTTAACCACATTCCCCACTTCAGGCTCGAAGTTCCAGCAAGAGAATGTGGCAAAAATCATGAACTATTAAGGATTAATATCCATCGTTATTTATCCATACCTAGTTATTTGGCTTTTTGTCATTTTGTTCTTCACTTAGGCTTTGCCTTCATCATTGATCAAGTCATAATGACTCATCACATGCCATGAAATGGATGGTATCGAGTTGTCCTTTAGTCTTGTATCTTCAACTTCCTTAGCTAGTCATTATTTGGCTTCATCAAATATAGCTAAGTACTTTCTTATAGTCCATAAGGATCGATACCGACCCTAGGATCTTTGTCGAAATTTTGGTACTTGTTATTCATTTTTCATTCCTAATCCATCTCACAAGCATTCAATAGTCCTAATTCATCAAGATATCACTTGGTTCAAAAACATGATAACACTATGAAAACATAATTGAAATAGAAATCACTTTTCTCGTTCCATATTAAGTATCTTTTAGTACTTCTATACAATTCTTATTTCTGATGTCTCTTCATGAAGTAGAGAGGCAATACACTCTCTTCATCTTAACTGTTCCTATCTGTTCTCAGACACTTTGTTTCCTTTCAAAAATCATCAAACTATTCAAAAGAGATCCATATTGTAGTCAATCATATCGAATACACGATTTTGCTTTACGGTTATTTGCCTATTTCTAATTAACAGATTTCATCAAAGTTTCATATGTTATGAATCGTGACTGTTCACCATATAACACTTATATGCGATTAAATATGGATCAAATATTCATATTCTTGTGTTTCTTAAGAGTTTAACTCATAAAAGAAAATGCATAGCCTCTAAAAAATAAGCACTTACGTGACCAAGTTACAAATGTATTTAGTAGTGTATAATTAGGCTCTTGCATAGGTCTTGAAGCAAAAAATGCCAAAGGATTTAAGGTAAGTGTATTTTACATTTCTATGTTAATCATTAATTTAGTTCATTTGTTTATCTTAATTGATAAACATTTTATCAATTTTATTAGCTGCATAAATTTATCGATGTAGATTATTTTACCTTTATATAGTAATGTTCTTACAATATTAAAAAGGTTAAATGTTACCATTTCATTTTTCTAATAAGGCCCCTATTAGATTTTTATATTTTTCAAAACCCTAAGATAGAAAGTTTCGATTTCTTTAGTGGGTATTAGGCCTCGCTTACCTTATGATTCAGACGTCGAGTTTGCTCAACAAATCATAGACCCACAAGCGATGGATGACACTTTATCGGTTATATCATATACAACCCTAACTTGTGGCCTTTGTCCTAATCTCAATCTCGACTCCTGTTTTCTTTACAAATCGAAAGAGATTATTCACTCATACCCATCATTTCACGACGGCCTAAGTATTATACACATACCTTGAATTTAATTAATAAATACATGCATGTACCTTATCTCATCTAACAATATATTAGTAATACTACACATAACATCTCTTGCTTGAGTTTGTTGAATAACTAGAGAGTAGTTAATAATTTATTAAAATATAAATGGTGGAGGACAACATTTACATTAGATATTCATAATCTTTAATATACATTCATTTGAATGATATCGATTTAGGGAATAATGTATTTCTTATAAAATACCCACATGATTCAAGTGTCATGGACATTTGAAATTACGATATACATACTATATATATGTATTGATTCCTTAAACCTAATTTTGGTTCCTGTTAACCCACCTTTTTCCAAGATAGTATACAGGCGGACTTAACCCAACGGACTTCATGATTATCAAGGCAGATGAGTCCAAGGTGATGATTGTGGGGCCCAGAAATCAATACAGATAGTAATATAAAGTCAAGATCGAATGGAATTGATAGATATGAAAGGCAGAATGTTCGAAGTATGGAATATGGTTCAACACATAGGAGGTGTCGGCAAAAATCAACTTCCATCTTAGGGATCGGCATGTTTCAGGGAGTAAGTGTATTTCAATCGAAACTAATTAATAACTCAACAACTACAAGAGGGATCGAGGTGTAAAGAGAGGACCCTAGGGAGTTCACCCAAGAGATTGACCCTAGAACATACAACTTGAAGGGATCGGTAATGGTCCCTCGATAGGGATCGGTACTCTTCCCATATAGGGATCCACTATATTCAATTCTGGCAATGATTGGTCAATATCTCAAATATCCATTGATCTAATTTGACATGAAACTTGGGGCACAAGCTAACTACAATATGTGGAACACCCATAAGGATCGCAAATCATTTGGAGTAAGTTGGAGGGATCGGGCCCTATCCCTCCATAGGGATCGGCTATAATCAGCCTTCACACCATATTGCAACAAATATCGCTCAATACTCAAGTTTTACTAATCCAATTAGCATCAAACTTGGAGGCTATACATAGTATAATATGGAGAAGCTCCTCTAGGGATTGCATGTCATTTGGAGGAGTTTGGAGGGATCGGCTCCTATCCCTCCAAAGGGATCGGCAGAAATTAGAATTCAAGCAACATTACTTCATGGAAAATGCGACACCTCACAAACCGTACGTCAGAATTGCACGAAATTTGGGGAGCAGGTAGCTAACATTATGGGGCACCCCTCAGAGGGATCACTGGCCATTTGAACCCACAAATAGGGATCGATACCGATCCTTATTGTGAGCCCTGATGGGCTTCGAATTTTTTGGGTGGCCTCGTCTTGGTCTCCTGAACCTTCTGTCGAAATTCCAGCCCGATGGATGCACGTCTTCCCTTATTAATACAGTAGGCATGGCATCAGAAAAAGGATCTTCTTCTCCCTGCTTCACTTCATCTTTTACCTAAGCGATGCTCTGCCAATTTTATTCTTGAATTTCATGGATTTGTAACTATAATCAGTAGTATAAACTAATAAAAGGAAAATCTTTGGAGTGGATGTAGGCCGAAGTTAGCCAAACCACTATAAACATGTGTCTCTATTTACTTGCTTTTTGGTTGTTTTAATTTTGTTCTTCATTTATTTATCTTCATATTTCTATGATTGGATTGGATATTGGTGCTTTCATACAACTGGGTGTTGGTGGCTAATTTTGATGCCAACATTTCCTTTCCAGTTCCACCTAATTTTATACATAAATAGTAATATAGGTATTGACTTATATATAACTTTATAATTAGATTCATTTATAATATATACACACACACATGTATTTCATTAGTTAAATATTATATAATAAATTCAATTCTTATTAACTAAATCATATTTATTTAATTTATTTCATATAAAATTTCTACAATTTTATATTACTCGTCTTAAACTATTTATGAAAGTTAATCAATTTTGTTTACATTTTAATCAATTAACCTTTAATTAAATTTTTTAATAAAATTTATTTAATTGAATAGTTTAATTAATTTGAAATTTTAGTTTGATTTATCGTAAACAATTTTAAGGTAAATAAACAACTACAGTAATTATAGTTTTACACATTTATTAATATATACGTTTTAATTAATTATTTTATTTCCATTTCATTTAATTAATCGTATTATTAAAATTTAAAATTTCAAAATCAATTATTTAATTTTCTAAAATAATTTTGCAAAATTTGAATACAGTTATCCCGCCTTTTGGCAAGGTCGTTATATTATCAACTTGGCTAGAAACAGATGGTTACCAACCTTGAGAATCAGATGTATACAGTACTATGGACGATGGTCGAGCAGATCCGGACCAGGACCCAATCGAGGTGCAATCAGTATGGAGTGACAGGCATAGCCCCGTGAAGCTGCATTCCAAATTTCAAGTCGATCGGAGTTCATATACTCGAGTTACGGGCAAAGCAAGGATTTATCTGGATCAATCGGGAACGATCCATAAAACAGCTCAAATCACCGAAGATCGATCGATATCTCAAAATCCACAATGCCAATTCACTTGAAACTTTCAGGGCATCAATATATTAAAGATTGGAGCCCACAAAAATGATCGCAAGTCAAAACTCTCAAGTTTAATAAATACCGATTGTTTTATGTCGATCGTTCCTAACGATCGGTGTAGTTCATCAAGCAATCCAAATACGACCAAGATTGATCCATATCTCACAATCAACAACTCAAAATGATTTCATATTTTAGGAGTAAGGCCTAAAGGCATGTGGGATTTCCCACAAACGATCGCATGGCAATTAGACGCGAAAAGAATGATCGGTATGATTTATACCGATCATTCCAAAACGTCGAGTTAGGATCACCGATCGTTATGGTGGGCCGCTATGGACCTGGAGAGCCTTCTATCAAAATCTTAGTGAAATATCTCATCATCCCACCCTATAAATACAGACCCATTAGTTCATTTTGAGGATCTTTACACTACTTGTTACTTTAGACTCCATTGTAATCAAGTGCGAGCTTTGTTCTACTGTTGTAATCAGATTCATAAGAGAGTAATAAAGGATAATCTTCAAAGTAGATGTAGGCATACAATGCCGAACCACTATAAACCTCTGTGTTTTTTATTACTGCTTATTCTCTATTGCTTACTTATTCATTTACTTAGTTTAAATTTTCTTTTCTTCATTTACTTCTCTACAAAAACCATTCTTGGGTGTTTGTAACCAATTTTGGTGTAACATTTTGGTGCTTTCACTGAGAATCTTGATTCTTGGCTTATTGGGACCCCTTTTGTTGCTAGTGGATTGTCTAAATCTCCCGAAAGAGAGCTATAGTTATCTTCAGGAAGTTTGCTCGTTGTACTCAGATTTGCGAAAATCTAAGCAAAGCTATCAATAATGGTGAGGAACACTAGATCTACTTCTTAGAACGTGGAAATGAAAATGCTAGTATCCAGCAAGGAGGCCCGAGCAGTCAACCAATGGATATGAATGTTGAGCCAATTGAAGTCCAGAATCCAACTGATACTATTACAAGAGCTGAATTCCAGAATCTGATGAGAGAGCTAATGAATAGCTGCTAAGAACTAAATCAGCATATTCAGGCCAATATCAACCTAATGAACCAACCCAGTCAACAACAGCGAGGAAAAGCTAGGAGCGACCGTACCCCTTACTCGACATCGGAGAGTTCTAGTTCATCGTATGAGTATCATAGGCATAGGCATCACAGAATAGACAGATGTCACATAGAAACTTCAGGGCGTCAACAGGTAGACCTTCGTGGTCTGCCAGGAACGATCAGTGCTGATCCCTCTTCCAGAAAGGGGAACTTACCTATGCACGCTAGGATTCAAATTGGAGCTGTTGCGATCGATTTGGATGATGGAGTTGAGTTAAATGCAGATCAAATGCTTACTCAAAATGATGATGAAGTGAATATATGAGATACACATCGAGAAGATGTTGAACCAAGAAGGCATGGAACGACCCGTAGACATCAATCAGACCATTCACATGAGGTGGAACATGATCACCGTTTGGCACCATATATCTAAACGCTGGACTTGTTGGCTATGGTCAGACAGTTAGTGAGGGAGAGCCAAGGCTTGACCAATGATGACTGGGAGATCTCGAGAAGCCATACCCCATTCACGGACAATATCTTACATGCAGAGTATCCTAGGAGGTTCAACATGCCGTCAATGCTTACATATGAGAGAAAAACTGACCCTAGGCAGCACATTATGAGATATGAATGGCTGATGGATTCCGATGAGCAGATGATTCAACCAAGTGTATATATTTTCCCATAACTCTCTCTGGAATAGCAACGATGTGGTTTACAAGGCTACCCCCACGATCGATCTCTAGATATGATGATTTGGCAACAAGGTTTGTGGATCAATTCTGAATGCACGCCACTTGCCTCAAGGATGTAATGTCTCTATCCAGCGTGACCCAAGCTCTAGGAGAATCATTAAAAGATTATTTGGAGAGATTCCACACATCCATTATGGAAATCAGTAATCCGAATGACCATGCAATATTGATGGCCGTTACAAGTGGTATTGACCCAGAATGTGATTTTGGTGATTGGTTAGTCGGCAAACCAACCGCAACGTTGGAGTGCTTTTATGCAAAGGTGGCTCAAAATTTGAGGAAGGACGAAGTTAGATCCTCTAGGAAGAAGAATTTCGCGGGACCCAGTGGAGAGGGTGTACAGATTAATATTGTTGTAAAGCAACCTGACGAAATCTCTGGAAAATTTCAAGCAAATATCCAGAACAAACCGAATCAACAAAAGAAAGGCGGAGATAGGAGCCGAGAATAAAAGAGGGATTCTGGAAGAGGAAAGCCTAGGATTCCAATGTACAATACTTACACGCCACTGAATACATCTCTAGAGACTGTCTATTTGTCTAACTACAATATTATGCAGTACAGGAAGCTGCCTCCAAAAGAATCAACAAAAAAGCAGAAACAAACCGGGAAATATTGTCAGTTTCACGAATGCTATGAGCATAACGCCAATGAATGCAGGCATCTCTAGGATATTATCGAAAAGATGATTCGGGAAAGGAAGTTACAATAGTTTTTGAAAACCTCGCAGGATGGCTGGCTTGGGACATCTGACCCTAACCAAGGACAAGTACTGCACAGGGTTAAGGAGCCTACGCGGACTGGTGGAAGATTGGTGATCAACACAATAGTCGGAGGACCATATCCGGCTGATGAAAGTTGGCATGTGATGGAGCGCTATTCTAGCATGATTAAGCATGTGGATTTTGAATGATGTTCAAATACGGAGGATGTATCTCCGGAAATACAGCTATAATGGCAAATGATATCGTGTTTAGAAACAAAGATGCAAATAAGGTGGAGGGTCCAACAATTGACCCAATAGTCATTTCGGCCATGACCGGCACCACTTTTGTTAGAAGGATATTAATTGACTAGGGAAGTTCTGTAAACATAATTTTCAAAAAAGCTTATGATCAGATGAGGATGGAAGCAAAGGACTTGGAACCGTCTAAAGCCCGCATTCATAGCTTTAATAGTGCTGCAATTGAAGTTGTTGGTTATGTTGAATTACCTGTGGAGTTGGGAGAAGGTGCTCGTAGGAGAGTGTGAATTTTTCCTTTTGTTGTTTTGGATGTTGACTCTCCATACAATGCTTTTTTGGACCGACTAGCCCTAGCAGAGTTTCGGGCAACTCTTCCCTGATGGTGTTTGACGTTGAAGTTCCCAACAAATAATGGTGTTGTAGTTGTTCATGGTGATCAGGCGACTGGACGTGCATGTTATGTAGCTGAGTTGAGGGATACTCAATAGAAGGAGAAAGGTAAGGGTGTGGACAAGACAGTCCGCATCCAAGCCATTGAAGATTGACAACTAGCGCCTGAGCCTTGGCTCAGGCGCCACAGTCAGTTCTATAGAGATATAGATACGAGAGATGATGAAAAGGAGCCCAAAGAAAGCAAGGTTGCACTGGCTAAGCTAACCATTGACATTATAGTTAGCTATGATGACCCATCATAGGTCCTAAAGATCAGATCACAGTTCAGTACCCGATGATGAAGAACTTGCTGGATTTCTCCGAGAAAATCTCGACGTGTTCGCTTTGACTCATTCTGACATGTGTGGGATCTCGCCTGCCATTACAAGCCATGCATTGAATACCGACCCGAGGTATGTCCCAATGTAACAAAAAAGATGTGGCATGGATCCTAAGAGATCTACTACTCTTAAAGAGGAAGTGAATAGACTTAAAGACAACGGGTTTATTCATGACGCCCTCTACTCTGAATGGGTAACTAATCCTGTACTTGTGAGAAATGCAAATGAAAATGCAGAACATGCATTGACTATTTGGACTTTAACAAGGCATGCCTAAAAGATAGTTTTCCCTTCCAAGGATCGACCAATTGGTAGACTCAATCACGGGACACGAATTTCTATCTTTCATGGATGCATACTCAGGATATAATCAAATCCCGATGCACATTCCCGATCAAGAGCACACCAACTTCATTACCGATGTTGGATTAGATTGCTATGTGGTGATGCCTTTTGGGCTAAAGAATGTAGGAGCGACCTACCAGAACTTAGTCAACAGAATCTTTAAAGATCAGACCGAAAAAACGATGGAGGTATATGTGGATGATATGCTCGTAAAGTCTTGACAATCTAGCGACCACATTAGAGACTTGGCAGAAATGTTCGACATCCTCCAACATTACAAGATGATGATTAATCCTTTGAAGTGTTATTTTGGCATTGCATCAGGGAAGTTCTTGGATTTTATCGTTAATGCCGCGGAGTTGAAGCTAATCCCGAGAAGATCCAAGCGCCAAAGACTATCAAACAAGTACAAAACCTGAATGGGAAGGTTAATGCCCTAAGCCGATTTATTTCCAGAGCTATCAGCAAATCCATTCCTTTCTTTGGCTTGATTAGGAAAGGAAAATGGAATTTTGAATGGACATAGGATTATAAAGACGCATTTCAAGCTTTGGTAAACCACTTGGAGAGACCTCCCATCTTATCAAAGCCAATGGATCATGAATATTATATATCTACTTAGTCGTGTCGGTACATGCTATAAGTGCTGCATTGCTTCATGAAGAGAATCAAATTTAGAGACCGGTCTATTATGTTAGCAAGCGATTAACATGGGCTAAGAGGAACTATCCGAAGATAGAGAAAATGGCAAACTACTTACTTATTGCATCACGAAGGCTTCGTCCTTACTTTCAGGCACATCCTATTAATGTCTACACCGACCAGCTGTTACGACAGGTCTTACAGCGACCTGAGATGTCTGGGAGGTTACTCAAGTGGAATATCGAACTTAACCAATTCGATATCACTTATCTTCCTTGGAGGACCATCCAGGGTCAGGCATTGGCAGATTTTATAGCAGGATTTACTACGTCGGATGATTTCTTGAAGAATAGTGAAATCTCTACCATACGGTGGAAATTGTATACAGATGGAGCATCCAACGATCGTTGTTCTGGAGTTGAGATTGTGCTTGTAACTCCCGAAGATCGGTCAATTTGCTATGCTTTAAAGCTTGATTTCCATGAAACAAACAACGAAGCCGAGTATAAGGCTCTGATTGCTGGACTTAAACTCGTTAGAGAACTGGGAATAAAGTCTCTTGAAATCTTTTACGACTCACAATTGGTAGTATAACAAGTCAAGGGAGATTATAAAGCTAAAGGGCAACATCCAACTTCATACCTTACCCAAGTTCAAGAGTTGTTGACTGACTTTGAGTATTATGACATTACGCACATTCTTCGGGATCAAAATAGAGAGGCCAATTCATTGGCAAAGTTTGCCAGCACCGGGATGCACAACAAATGGGCTTGGTTCTGGTCGAGGTATTAAGTGCTCTTAGTATATGCCTGATGGAAATTGACCGGGTACTAGAGACGGAGCCTAAGAAGGAATCATGGTTGACTCTGATTAAAGATTATTTGCTATAGGGAATTCTTCTCGAATGAAGGAATGAAAAGTGATAAATCCTTCGCAAAACTTCACGGTATATCATACAGGAAGGAGTTATGTACAGAAAGGGTTTCTCCATTCCCCTTCTCCGGTGTATCCCTCATGATGAAACAAAACAAGTCCTAAAGGAAGTTCATGAAGGGGAATGTGGTGATCACACTGGGGAGCAAACCCTAGCAAAGAAAATACTCTGTTATGGGTATTATTGGCCGACCGTTAATTGAGATGCTGCCGACTATGTAAGGCAATGCGACAAGTGCCAAATATGTGCAAAAGTTCCAAGAGCTCCACCGACAAAAATTACACAAATGATCAGCCCGTGGTCGTTTGCCATGTAGTGTATATATATTATCGGTTCCTTATCGATCTCTAAAGATGGTGCAAAATACGCCATTGTCGCAGTTGATTACTTCACCAAATGGTCTGAAGCAGAACCTTTAGCACGATCACAACCAAGAAAGTAATCAACTTTATTATCTGAAATATCATCTGTCGTTTTGGTCTTCCACGAACTATTGTAACAGACAATGGGACTCAATTTGATAGTGTTGAATTCAAAGACTTCTGTCATCGGCTTCGTATGGAAAAGAGATTTACAACATTCGCTCACCCTCAAGCGAATCGATAGGTTGAAGCTGTGAACAAAATCATAAAATCCATTCTGAAAAAGCGTTTGGCAAGGGCTAAATGCAAATGGTTAGATGAACTCCCGACAGCACTATGTGCTTAAGGACCACCCACAAGTCTGTGACTGGCCATACTCCATTCGCCCTCGCTTACGGCTTCGAGGATGTTATTCTTGTTGAGCTCGAAGTTCCTTCTCATCAGGTGACTTACTATGATCTCAGAACAAATAAAGATCTCCTTTTGGAATCTCCAGACTTTATAGATGAGAAGCGTGAGGAAGTTGATTAGAGGGCAGCTGCACATCGACACCGATTCGCCCGATACTACAACACTAAAGTCCGACCTAGAACCTTTGAAGTCACCAATCTTGTCTTAAAACGAGTTTTTCCTATCCTATCACATATGAATCCAACTTAGTAAGGACTGTATGTCATTGAGCATAAGCTTGGAGAGGGAACTTTCAAGCTGGCGACTGTTGATGGAATCATACTCCCAAGGGTGTGGAATAGCGAGCATTTACGACGCTATTTCACTTAGTTTTTCTTTTCATTCAGTTTTATTTAATTTTAGGATTTGCTTTATTATTTGTATTTTCAAATATGTAATAAGACAAATTTTGTCATTTCTTTCCATTCAGCAATAGAGCTTTGAATTTTCCATCATATCTGTGACCTGCCATTGCCGTATATGTTAGTTGTGATATATGATGGACTAAATCCCACTGTTCGATGAGACCGACATAATTTGAGAGTGATTAAGATTCGACCGGTCACTTGATGAGTCAAACACCATACTAGAGGGCAGAATGACTGACCAAAGAGAGCTGAACTCGATAGTTTTCTGAATAACTCACGTCCCCGGAGTGCGAATATGAGTATAAATGCTAAATGAGTATGACTGATCACCTTTGAAATAACTCATGTCCCTAGAGTGCGGATATGAGTATAGATGCTAAAAGGGTGTGATCTGACCGCCCGTTGACCAACTCTTATCCCCATAATGTGGATATGAGTATAAACAAATAGATGAGTGCGGTTCGACCACTCACTATTCCATAAACTCCGGCCTGAAACAGACAGGAGGAGTATAAACTCGCTAAGGATGGAGTTCGACCATCCACTATCTAACTCCGCTAACCTGAGACTAGGGCAGGAGTATAATTACTCAAACTGTTGAATTCAATGGTGTAACACTAAGGCTCGAGCCTAGTGTTTGATATGACTCATGGCCATGACCTCAGGGAGGCCTTGGGATGGATAAGTCAGATCGATATCCGACCCAACGAGCAACGAATCACAAATACATTAAATAGAAAACATAACAGCTCGATCATTTGAACAAGCCTGCATGAGAATTCTATACAAAAATAAAACAATTTGTATTTACACTAAGCTTGTTGTTCACAATACAAGTTTATCCAAAATGATAAGTAAAAGTGAGGGTCGTACCTAAACAAGCACAACCAACAAAAAGAAAAAGTAGCCATCCAAGCTTTACACATCACATCAACCCAACATTATTTCTTTAATTTCCCCCTCTTTCTTTTGATTTTTGGGAGTGGCTCCATCCGAACTACCACTTGATCCTCTCTTTGATCCTTTTCCACCTCGGCTTCTCCACCTCGGCTTTTCCTCGGAGAAACATCTTCAGTTATGTGGATCGAGGCGGCATCATCTTTAGAAGCTAGAGGGATCAAGGCACTCTCAACATTGGAAGCAGGGGGGACCTCATCTCGAGGAATTGCCCCGCCAGAAGGGATTATCTGGAGTGGGATAGCAATCGGCTCGTTGAAATCCATATCAACAGGCTCAACTTTTGCCTTCTTTTTCAACAACTCTTCCTTCTTAGAGCGCTCTTTCATGCTGAGCTCATCTGTAGGGTTGGAGAAGCTCATAGTTATGATATCCTCATCAAAAGGAATTTCATGTTGTGGGTTGCCTCCTTCCTTGAATAATGCCTCGACGAATTGATTATCAATAATGAAGGTTTCTTCTTGAGCACGCTGAGTAGCGGCTGAAGTTGTAACTTTAATGGATTCTGTCACGACCGCTTGTGATCACAATTGAGGCTCTTGGAAGGGAGGAGGAACTATACCTGATAGATTTAAAGCTGAGAAACAATAGGCAAAAAGATTAGAAATATCAACTGATAACACCCCAATTTTATTAATGATGGAAGATGTCAGCGAAATACCTTCCTCGGTATGGCCCCCAAGTTGAGCCGAAATAACCTCAAAACTGCGTTCAAGAATTGGAAAGCTGAGGCTTGTCTAGATCATACCTGGGAATGTTTAAAGAATCTGCCATGGAACTAGGGATAGCCCGGGATGGTGAGGGCAATTTAGTTGTAACATCGGGTTGTGCCGACCCGGATCCTTCACCTACTTAATGTAAAGGGTATCAGCAGATTCTTTCTGAAGTGTAAGCTAGATAACATGCAATGTTTTGGATTCATCACCCAATAGCATTTCACCTTCAAGTCTGGACAGGTCGATTTCCTCGGTATTAAGGAGTTTCTTTTCCTCTACAATAAGAAATTCCCATGCACGCCAGATCTAGTAGGGATAATCATCGCCAAGCCATTTTAGATTTCTATGCTTGAGAACGTTGGTGTCGTAAAGAATAAAATATGGTCGAGCTTATTCATTATCTCCTCCCTAACCTTATCCTTGGAGGCTTCTATTTCACGCTGAATAAGTGCATCAACATCTTTGGCTCTTTCAATGGTCGTATCTCTCTTAAGTCTAACATTCACCAATTCATAACAAGCATCTTGAGCAATTTCCTGAGCATCATCTTTCTCCTTATTTGCATACTCGAGCTTAGCCTTAAGTTCTGCTATCTCCTTCAAGGCTATAGATTCATTACTTCGAGCTGTATCTCTCTCGAGTACTATTTCTTAATTTCAATGGTGTAACACCTAGACCGTATCTAGATGACTAGACTTTATCTCCTCCATGGATTTGATGGCAACATTAGCTTTTCCCTCGACCTCTACTTGGGAAGTCCTAAAAGCCTCTAACTCGTTTGTTAAAGTATCGATAATTCTTTTATTTTTAGCTTTCGGGCATTTTAACTTTTCAGTTTTTGCCGCACTCTCGAAAGATACTTTCGACATCTTCTCTGCTGCCTTCATCCATTCATGGTACTTCTTGTGGATATTAGTGACACGGTCAATAGTCATTTTTTGGACATGGTCTGGGACCCTCTTCAAATTAGGAGGGAAAAAGAACCCTTCAAAGCATAGGTTTGGAAACTCTTCTCGAAGTTGTGCCATGCAAGCAACTAGATCGATCATAGGATCTTCGGTAGCGATTTCGACTTCAGTGCTTTCCTTGTCGGGCCTATGAGCAACGACATGTCGGCTATGGTGATGACGATCACTAGACCACTGAGAATGGGAAGGAACTAAAGGCTATGGAGGAACTGAAATGGGAGGAGGACCACAAAAGGGATTGACATATGGGTCCCGATGATCAGTTGGATTATCGGAACCCTTTGGAGGAGGGAACCTAGACCTTGATCGATGATTATCTTGAGATGGCTTATCCCTATCACCCCTATCTTAATGACTAAGGTCTCGAATGAAGTGATAACTAAAATCATAAATACTCTCGACTACCATCTTGATGGTACGAGCTAGAGTGTGAACCAAAGGATTGGTAATGTATATCCCGAAAGGAATCGAACATGTTCCTTTGCTTCACTATCGTTCGTGCAAAGTAAAATAAAAGTTAATCAACTTTAAGCATTAAAGGGCATGGGTTGAGCACAATGCAATGTTGAGGGGTGCAAGTGTATGTAGGTGTCCTTGTGTTTCCCCTGGACAAACCAGATGTAGGAGCTTTGCTTATTGGAGTAATCCCCTTTAGAAGTTAGAATTTCAGTGCCAGTTTTGGTAGGAGACTCCGATCCATCAATACTCACATCAGTGAAGTGGAAAGTGCCAAGGTCATGCGGTATTGGCAGACCAGACAAAGAATCAAGCGGCAGACTTGAACGCTCTGACGGTTGAAAAGAAGATTCATTTTGAACAACCTTAGGGGTCATCGATGACTTGAGTTGATCAGAAAGGCGACTTTTAGGAAATTTATAAACAAATGTTTTCATTTTTCTTCTATCGAGAGCCGAAGGCTGTAAGGTCTGCGAGGATCTGACCTTGACTCCAAGACTAGATCCATCATCATTGTGATCGGGCACATCGCCTTTATCTCCTTCAACATCAATATCGGTGAACTCCCAAGCACCCATAGCCGGGGGCACGACATGATCAATTCGATTGCCCCTTTGATTAGCTACAACCTGTGGTCTTACCCTTGCAGTTTGAGCAACTTTTGTTAGCCCTATGTTGTGGCCCTCTTCTATCAAACAAAAAGTAACAACACGTTCGTCCGTGAGAAGATATTCGACGTTCCTATCTTCAGGCGGTGCATTGTTGAAATTGTGACCGCCTCCTCATAAAGATTACCGCTGGGCCATGTGACAGTGCCTATAAAAAGAATTGCTTAGTCAAGATTACGGCCTGAATATCGATTTTCCATGCTAATATAAAGATAGTGGATAAAACTTACGTCTTTCTAGCCATTGCCGAGCAAAACTGGGAGGACATCGAACAAAGAACCACTTGCTTTTAAAATTGCTTAATTTATTCCATGCGGCAGTTAGAATCTGACACTTCTTCGTTGACTCAAGAAATGTAAATAAAAGACTCCATGTCATCGCTTGAAAAATAAAATGAACCGAATGTCATCGATGGTCAGAGGACAATGTAAGAATTCCATAAATACCATATAAATACAATTGAGAAGAGCATAGCCGTTCGGATGAAGCTGTGCTGGAGCTATCCTTAGATAATGGAGAATTTCCCAGATGTATGAGTTAAATGGCAATATGCATCCGGCCTAAGACATGAATTTGTTGCACACCGTATATACTTCTGGAGGACTATGAGCCCTATCATCCTGTGACAGAACTAATACATCATCAAAGTGAATTCCACGCCTTACGCAGATTCGACGAAGAGCATCTTCCTTAATTTTAGAGGCTATGGGATCAACAGGATCCTCCAGAATAACTACATCCTCCAAAGTGTCAGGAGAGGATCAACAACTTCTGGTGGAAGAATGGGCATTGCATCAGAAAAATCAAACTATGAGCTTGGGCTTTCCGGTTATTTTGAATGATGACTAGAAGATGGACTATCATACTCGATTGTAGAACTTGATTCCATGTCGGGATTATCTTGCTGAGAAGATGGTATGGTTGGCATAGCTGCAAGACGCCTAGAACGTCTATAACCCATTGCTATTAAACTCAGTAAAAATCATGATTAGGTAAAGTAACCTATACCCTCCAGTGCATAGTGAGTGCTAGTGTAGTGTGGTGAAGTGCGATACAATACTATAATAAGTTGTATAGAATTAAAACAGAAAAGACGACAAGACTTTGAGGTTCAACCGGAGAGACCGTCATTCCTGACCGTCTCAACCATTTCTCAATGTCACAAAGGAATGATGCAATTTGAGTTTCACGATCGATTGTCAACAAGTAAAAGTTCAATTTTATATTCAAGTCACTGATGAGCTTTAAGAGGACAGTCAAAGGCATTGGTTCATGTCAAAGTTCAAATGCCATATATTACCGAATATGCAGTTCAAGTCCTATACAAGTTATATGAGTTCACTATGCAAGGCCGAAGATCATCATTGGATTCAAGTCTATTTAATTAAGTTCCACTGCAGAACAATCAAACATTCATTTTAACATCACCGATCATTCCCCATACCTCATTACCGATCATTCAATTCAACTCTCCTAAACAAGTCATTCGAGCTTTACTCCCACCGATTGTTCCTAGGCCTAGTCCCACCGATCATTTCTCATCAGCTCATTCCCACCAACCATTTCATACTGGCCATTCCTCAAAATTCACCAAGTCTAAAAGTTCCACCGCTACTCTAAATCCTCTAACTCCAAACCACCACCGATTGTTCAAAGATGATCATTAAACACCCAAACGACAACATCATTCCATAACAATCGGTACATCATCACCATCACCCACTACGAAGTCGCCTATACCTGAAGCTCTATCGATCGTCCAAGGACGATCGTCATGCACCGATCTGCATCGTCTCCCATACATAGTAACTCCATCTTCCCCAATTCCCATCCTCTCCAACTTGATTTAGATCGAACGACTCCACCAACTAAACTAACTAACACGAGATTCAAGGCACTCGAAGTCTTGTCCTTGAATCATAGAGCAAGTTTAGGTCATCCTACCTAAGTGTGAGATCTGAGAAAAGAAGATAGATTCGAATTCACTTCGAGGTGAGACCTGGGAGCTAGTGCGATGATGAATCGAGAAGGGGTGGGATTGATTTTGAAAATCGGATCGTTCTTGGATCAGTAGAGGAAGGAGGTGGGGTAGCTTGTTTTTTCCTTTTCCTATTCAAAGTCAAAACGATACGAAAATAAAGGAGTGGAGGTGGCCAAGAAGAAATGTTTTTATATGAAGAAGTAGGCTGACCCTTTATGGCACAAATGTAGAGCCGATCGTTCCTTAAGCACATTTGTGAAGATCGTTTTCTACACAGATCGTTCTAAAACAATCCAAAACTCTACAAGCCCAGAAATGACCGGACAAGATTATAAAAAATGGTTAGGTATGAAAGCTTTTATAGGAAGAGCATATACCGATTGTTCAACCCATGAGATATACCGATCGTTACACCACCAAGAACAATCCAAAACTCCTTTATATGAACTAATGATCGGTAATGATCATTAAACATATATATATATATATAGAAAATGGCAACCATCTTAAAGGATGATCGTAAATAGATGGGTACGAAAATCCAAACTTTTATTCAATGATAAACGATAAGTCGTGGTCGTTTACACAAAACAAGAAATAACATTGAAACTCGACAACAACCCGTGGATTTGTAGTCATGATAAGGGGTCGGGTATAAACACGTAAACGAACCAGTATACGTTCTAAAGTTCAACTTTTTGAAATCAACGGAAATTGAGTATTCACCTGAAATCGACCGGAGAAAAGTTAAAACCAAATTGTTGAAGCTTAGAAATTGCCAGAACCAAAACAAGATGATCATCAACAAGCCGCGATCTCATATTTATACTATTGGAAATCAACCGATCGTCACGACGAAGAAGGAAACTACGACCCTCAACAAGAAAACGACTCAACGGAAAGTTAACGACCATTCAATGAACTAAATGGAATCCTTTTTTGACGATCAAAGTTTGCAACTTTTTCAAAGCACGCCATGTTAGAACAAGACATACTTTAGGGAAAAAATGTTATCCTGCCTTTTGGCAAGGTCATGATATCATCAACTTGGCTAGAAATAGATGGTTACCGGCCTTGAGAATCAATTGTATACAATACTATGGACGATAGTCAAGCAGATCCAGACTGAGACCTAATCGACTTGCAATCAGTATGGAGTGACAGGCATAACCCCATGAAGCTGCATTCCAAATTTTAAGTCGATCGGAGTTCATATGCTCGAGGTACGGGCAAGGCAAGGATTTATATGGATCGATCGGGAACGATCCATAAAATAGCTCAAATCAGCGAAGATCGATCGATATCTCAAAATCCACAAGACCAATTCACTTGAAACTTTCAGGGCATCAATATATTAAAGGGTGGAGCCTATAAAAATGATCATAGGCCAAAACTCTCAAGTTCAATAAATAACGATCATTTTATGCCGATTGTTCCTAACGATAGGTATAGTTCATCAAGCAACCCAAATACAACCAAGATTGATCCATATCTCACAATCTACAACTCAGAATGACTTCATATTTTAGGAGAAATGTTTAGAGGCATGTGGGCCCCATCACAGATGACCGCATGGCAATCAGAAGCGAAAATAATGATCGGCATAATTTATAACGATCGTTCCAAAACGTCGTGTCAGGACCACCAATCATTATGGTAAACCCTTATGTACCTGGAGAGCCTTCTACCGAAATCTTAGAGAAATATCTCGTCATGTCACCCTATAAATACGGACCCATTGGTTCATTTTGAGGATCTTTATGCCGCTTGTTATTCTAGACTCCATTGTAATCAAGTGCTAGCTTTGTTTTACTATTGTACTCAGATTCACAAGAGAGTAATAAAGGATAATCTTCAAAGTGGACGTAGGCATACAACACCGAACCACTATAAACCTCTATGTTTTTTATTATTGCTTATTCTCTATTGTTTACTTATTCATTTACTCAGTTTAATTTTGCTTTTCTTCATTTAATTCTCTACAAAAACTATTCTTGGGTGTTTGTAACCATTTTTGGTGCAAACAAATACATTTTGTAACTTTTATAAAATTTTCCTTATTTTAAACTTAACATTTAAATTTAAAATATAATTTATGTTTTCAAACCAGATTTTGAAAATTAGGCTAAAGCCCAAAATCGATTCCGGCATCAACATTAGTGATAATTTTTGGGGTTACATCATACTTCGAGTCAGGTCAGTTGCCAAGTAGGGCAAAGTACTAAATGGGTAGGTTCTAATGAGTTAGCCATAATATTGCTAATTTGAACCACATAAACCATTAGGCTCTAATACCATTGGAGAAACTAGACCAGTCGAAAGGTGGGTGAAACGGTTAGATTTCAAATAAATTCCTATTTTAGGATCTACTGGGCCTACGAAGTATAAAGGGATTTTATATTCAATCTAATTATTTTTAAATAAAATCTTTGTTTTATTTTATCTATTTATAAAAGGTTCTATTTAATTTATATGAGTTGTAATTTATAAATATATTAAATACACTTATATGTGTGTAGTGCAGGTGCAACAATTATGAAGTGTACGTGGCTAACGTGACTGTATATTATTGTTGGGATTTATACTGTAGCAGATACATTTATCCATTTATATTTGCCTTTGTGTCCATGGTTTTTTTATTTAAAATAATATTTTACATGTTTTTAAATCTAAAATTAACATTATGAAATTCAGTGTTAACTTAACAAGGAGTTCAATATTTTTTATTTTAATTTTACACTAAAGTCATTTTATAAGTTTTGAATTGAAATTGTATATACACACACATACACACAAATAATAACAAATTATATTTAAATTCAAAATAACAAATATTTATATAACTTGTAATCTGATATGTTTACAATTTAAAGTTAACGATTTGAAATTGAGTTTTGACTTAGGAAGGAAATCAACATTAGAATTTTACAAAAAAGCCCTTCTATATATTTTGAATAAAAATAATATTTATAAATATATATACATATATAAATAGAAAAGTGGAAATTAGCCACAAGGGCCTCTTTAGTAAGTGGAATTAGTTGCTAGGACATACAACTGAAATAATTACTTTCAAGGACAAAACCTAAAATAATTAGTTTCTAGGGCCTAAAACCCTATGAAATTATGTCCTTTAAAGTAATTGGACTGCTGACTTTGCCCTTGAAAGTAATTATTCTACTGACTTTGGCCTTGAAAGTAATTTCTTTGAATGTGTGTCCTAAAAACTAATTGGACTGCAAAGTTTGTCCTTCTGGTGAAATGCCCCAATAGAAAAACTATGTTTAAATCTAAAATAACACACACACACACACACACATGTGTGTGTGTGTGTGTGTGTGGTTGTGTGTGTGTGTAAATCTTATAATCTTATTCTGTTAGTACCAAAAATGGCATATACATCTGATAGATTATGTAGAGAATAAAATGTGATGAAAAGTAAACGAAAATGAAGGAAAACAGAACAACACACGTTTATAATGGTTTGGCTAATCGTTGCCTACGTCCACTTGAGATTTTATTGATGGTATCTCTGTTTTACAACTACTGTTTTTATCGTTCGGTACCACTTGGTAGCTAATTACAAGAAATATATGTAAAATTGCTAGAGAGCTAAACAAATCTTTGATATGTAGCCCCTCCATGCCTACTTATATCTGTAGGTCAGTGGGAAATGCTCCACCATGTTCTCTTCCATGATCTCCATGATGTAGCAGCGGTTGCAGTGGAGAAAACATAGCTAAGTAAGTAACCAGCTATGGATCGGTAGCGATCCAAAGGCATGGATCAGTATCGATCCATAAGACCTCCTTATAGATGATTCTAACCACTTTGGATCAAAGTGATATATCATTAGCTTTGTGTTTTTCCACTTGTTTGCATTGCTTTGGGTTTGTTTCTAAGTAAATCTAATGGATTGGTGGAGAAGCTGACTTGTTGATTTCTAGTATTTGAGGTACTTAATAGCATATGGAATGCGAACGATCTATGGGGTTATAAATGGGCTTTCATCAATACTTGGTTGTTAGGAAGAAAATGAAGTTGTTTGGGTACAACTTTATCGCTCGGTACCGATCCATGGCTATGGATCAGTATCCATAGACTTAGTGGAATCAGTCTTTGGAACTTTTTTGTTGGCATTATCATTGTCTTATGATCCTAGTTGTACTTCATTTTCTAGACTTTACGGCTATCTCTCTAGATCTTCTACCTCGATAGCTTTCAAGTTCTATTCGTCAAGTTAGTAAAAATACTATCTAGTCAAAGGGCTAGATAAAATTTTCCCCCCAAAGTGCAGCTTGTTGCAAACATGATGTACTTTGAATTGAGACAAGCTGAGATTGCCATATTTGATTCCAATCCATGCTTTAAATAGTTGCTCCTTTTTTGGACTTTTTCGGTGAAGTGTTGTGTCTATAGCCGTTCATTATGATGCTTCACTAACATCTGAACTATAAAACTGGAGTGTGCTCTCATGATCTGTCATTCTGAAATTGATGATTTTGAACTGATTCTTTTTCTGTATCTTTCAGGTTTGAATCTACTTTTATTTGGTTATTGTTGTTGAATGTTGAGTCTACACATATAAGTGCTTCGACTTTTGATCTTTCCTTAGTTCCATGAGCATTTTGATTTCTATGCAATACTAGACATGTACACATACATACATACATACATGTATGTATGTATGTATGAAGGTATGTATGTATGTATGTATGTACATATATGTTTATATTTTCCACTTTTATTTTTTATTCTTAAGTGTTGACTCGGTACCAATCCATATGGATGGATCAGTACATATTGATAGCTTTAGAATATGGTGATTTCTCAACCTATTCTCTTAAATCATGGGTATTAATATCCCTACCTCTTCTTTTTCTTCTTTACTTTCCTAGTGTTACTGATATAAAGCTTAACTCTGCCATTAAAAAGCTCTTGCCTTCGAGTTGAACCATCACCATCCATCATCAGAACAACCATCACCACCGCTTGAACCGCTGTTCCCATCCCCAAGTTGAACTCTACATTTTTCATTCCAGCCTCTTCATAGCTCCACGATTAATTCGATTCTCAAACTCGAATTAACAACACAAATCGATCATCTTTGACCTGCCTTTTCAGATTTAAGCATATTTAGGTGGGTGATGGCGTTGGAGATGAATGCCGGTGAGGATGGAGTGCTCTAGGAAAGAGCAGCCATGCTTATGGATCAGGCTTGAAATTGCCAAGGCTAGAATTTTTCCCAAGAGCTATCGTTTGATATTGAACACGCCCTTGGGATTTTCTGCCTCGGTCAATTTTAAGAAGTCCAAGCATATCCACTTGGAATTGAAACTCTAGAATGAAATCTCTTAAGTTCATAACATCTTGAATGCATGGACGATGACCCAGAGCCCGTTGGGACGGTCAGCAATGATGGTCACTTAGAACGGATTTCGGATTTTCTTAATGAACTATTTAACAATATCAGAAATTGGCACTGCATGACACTACACCACATTGCTTTAGGTTTTCACGTTGGCACAGGGCACGACTTTTAATCAATCTTTGATTATATATTGAGTTTTGATAGCTATGGCTCATAAGTGTTCCAAACATCTCTCTGCTCAAGCTGCAAGTCCATCAACTGTCAGGTATGCCGAGTCAGATACCGAGTCAGGTTCAGCCGTGGCTTATTCTGCATAGCAAACTCCGTTACAGCTTGCGCCTTAACTAGGAAATCCACAAGCAGAACAAAAAGTTTCAGAAGTTCCAATAGAGCCCGTAGAGGGTCCAGAAGTTGAACCCGCCCCAGATACTCTTGACGATGCCGTTATACTAGACATCCTGTCGATTCTCACACTTCTAAAATCGAAGAAGGATCACCTAGGAGAATCTATGAGATACACGGAATTCCATTTGAGGATGTATTAGTTCCGACATGCCATTAGAGGGCACACCATCAACCAAATGGATACCCAATATGTAATGGGTATATGTGCTTGGCAGGATGCATCCTGCCATTTAATCATTACATCCGACGAGTTCTACACTTCATGAGATTGGCTTCGACCTAACTCCATCCAAACAGTTATGCTTTCCTCCATGGTCCATTCATTATATTTGCTTGCCACTTTGACAGAGTTCCTAGCAATCAAGAGATCTGACATTTTTTCAGCTTTAAGAGTCGCAAGGGAAGTCCTTCCCTCCTCTTTCTAGAGCCTTTCAGAGATTTTCGGATCATAGTCAGTACTTGGAATAAATTGAGCTATTTCAAGGAGGAATTCTTCTTTATTCGCTGTCCTCTTGGGTTTGTTCAGCGATGGATATCTCCACGTAAGCTCCATTCTAGCTTTTATCATGCAGTTCCATATCCATAACGTTGTCACATCTGAACGTGTTTTTCGTTCCTTACAGATGTACCGCATAGGCCTTCTAATGCAACTTTGGTAGAAACTATCAGACAACCGCATCTAGTCCTGGAGGAAGAGAAAGAGGCCAAGATGTTGCTTAGCGATGAAAATCTATGTTCTTATAACCTATTGGAATTTGATCGCAAAGTTGGTGCTACTCCAGAAGACAGCGAAAATGGTAAGGACAATTCTTCATCTGAAGGTGATGGAGATCACTCATCGGTGCCTCCAGTTCAAAGTTCGTTGATCGAGTCTGGACACTTACAAAAGCACATTGAAGAGAGTGAAATCAAGGATGGAGGTGAAGGAGTAGCAGAAGGTGGCGAAGAGGGTGAAGGCGATGATGATCAGCAACCTCTTTAGAGGAAAAGCCTTAAAATTAAGCTTCCTAAAATGAGGACTTCGACCCCGCCTCCGCCGGCTATGTCTACATTTGAAACTCCTATACAAACTTTGGAGGATCCTTTCGTTAGTCTCAGGACAATCCCAGACAAAATTGATTCCTTTATCCTCGCGATGAGTATCGGGGATGTTGGGTCCTATATTCGTTTCCAAGAGGATGCGCCTTCTACAAAAGCAGGGGAGATTACCCCTATCAGCAAAATTTAGACCCAAAGTCCGTCGAGGGGACAATAGGACACTTGGATGCACATACACATACATATACACTACACTCTACATAGCTCATATTGTGCTCTTGTCTTGCCAAAGCTGATTTATCTTCGCTTTACTCGTAGGTTCCATGGAGTGATGTGGATTATACAAGAATTTCCAAGATCAGATGGGATATCAACCAAGGCGCAAACCAACTACGCGACCTCACAAGCCCAGCCAAGAATCCAAATCCAACTGGCATTCAAGCCGTGAACATGGGGGTAGAGAGAAAGATAATAGGCCACATGATTCATTGTCTAGGTATCGTTCTAAGTGGCATTCTAGTCATCAAGACGACCATCCACACGATGACACGTCTCATGCTTCTCTCTCTACCAAGCATCCAACACCGTCCCATACTTCTCAGCGGTCTCAACATCCATCAAAATCTAATGCATCTGATTCATCTTGACATAGACATAATAAAGTGCCTATAGAGAAGCCAATTGAGCAGCCTTTCATTGAAGAGGAATGACTAATCATTTCAAATCCTCAGATTGCTGAATTACAACATCATTTTCCGAATATCAATTTCAAAGCTTGCAAATTTGTTCCTAATTTGAAGGGTATCCCGTTTGAAGTCAAAGATCAGATGATAGCATATGTTAAGGATGTGTACGATCAGTACTTCACTTGGAGGAGACTAGCCGAGGTAATTTCGGAATACTCTGAAAATCTAGAAGCCGAGATTGTGGGAATGAAATTCACAGCGAATCAAAATGATGAGATTATCATCAATGTCGATAAAGAATTTGTTGAGTTAAAGAAGGCCAAAAAGGAAGCTGATAAAAAGGTTAGGGATTTAAAGGCTATGATAGAGCAAGAAAGAAAGAATCACATGAATGAAGTAGGGTCTGTTTACCATAACAATCATGATTAGGTTGAAGAAGTAAAAGCACAGCTTGAAGGTGAGACGAAAGTGAAAGATGAGGCTCTTTAGATTGCTTAAAATTACTGTGAAGAATTTTACGGTGCTTGCAATGAGAGAGACAATGCACGTGAGGAAAGAGATGACATGCCAGACAAGGACAAAATGTGGACGAGTTGGGTGGTTTCCGCAGATAGACGGATTAAGGATAGCTTTAATCCACTCATCACCAACTATAACGCCAATGTTTTTAAAATTCCGAGACTTGGCGTGGCTCGGTAAAGCTTATCCTTGTAGCTTGGTGATGGCATGGGAGAAAATAATGTAGGAAGAGTGTGAACATTTAGAAGGGGCTGAAATAGACTTAGTAGAGCTTGAGAATGAGATTTTAAGTGCAGAGGAGATTGAGGCGGTCAAAGCAGGTGAACTTATCTTACATCCAGAGTTGCCTTATATAGTTTGGAGAGATCAGGCAGAAGGTTCCAACACCATTCCTCGGAATGTCAGGATGGGTTTTACTCCTGGGACTCCAACTACTTCTGTCAGTTCATCAAACCCTAGGTATAATCTGGATGCCCCGCAACATCTCAAGCCCAGTATGTTATCTCCAATCCTAACGGAAACTCAAATGGCATGCCTACCCACATGGAATCTCAATCTGGCGGAGGTATATCACTTACCTTATCCGTATTTGAGAAGGCACACATGACACCGATCGTTGCCACAATCTCTCCTTTCATCTATCTAAAATTATAGGTCAACCTATTACTCCAACTTTTCCCAAATAAAGCTACCAACCATTGGTAACTGCCGCAATGATTGATTCAACAGTTATGACTATCTCCAGAGAAACTTTAAGCACTCTGGTCGGCGATACTCCAGGTCCCGGTGCACAGAAGATCCTTGAAGAAGGGACCAGTGAGTTCTGAGAAATTTAGATCGGTAAGGATGTTTTAATGATGGTGACTTCAGGGACTGTTATAATGCCCACTATGTAAGAGATCCACAATAGACAAGTCTTGGACACTATCAAAATTAAGCAAGAACCAACGGACTTCATCCCTCTACCATTGTCCATCGCCTCACCTGGCGATCCCATTTTCATCTCAGTCAAGCTATCTATGGCCATGAGCACTCAGAGTGCGCCCATCACAAAGCACTCCGGTGAAGGGCCGATGAAGTGGGGGGCAAGGAGGTAAGAGAAAGAATGAAGGCTCGGGTGGGTAGTCTTTCGGTGATGAGAAGAAAGGAAAAAAGCAAAAGCCAAAGAAATGATCGTTTTTCTCTTGTATGTTTTTTGTTGCATAGAAGTACTTAGTGTAACATCCCCCTATTTGGAGACCCAAAATTAACGGCTACGAATGTTGCAGTCATCCATAGTTATTTATCCTCGGCGACCAAATACGGTGGTGTTAGATATATTGATACACAGATCATAAGAATATGGAAAAAAAATTAACAAATTAAAAACACATTTCCACACTCCATTCAAAACATTTCATGTTCATTACATAATCCCACCAACGTTAACCATGTATAGAAAATATAATTATTACACATATGCCAAGAGCAACATATGAAGATGCCCCCTTGGTTGATCAGAGTATATAATAAGGCTAATAAGTCTTCCTTTACATACACAGCGGAAAAAGATAACTCTAAATAACTAACTGCCTCCTACATGCCTCTAGATTTTTATTCGTCTAAGAAGAGAACCTGGAAACCCTAAACCTCAAACTACTCAAAATCAATTAAGTACCTAAGAGTTTAAGGGGAAAGCAAAAACTTCGAGTCAGACATAAAGCCTGGTATGAATAATAATCTAACATCTCAATCCATTTAGATATCTAGTAAGACCACACCGCTTAGCGGAATGGGTTTCCCCTCACTAATATTCTAAAACTCTTTTTATAAAACTATATACCGTGCTCTTGCATCCACAATGGTTAAAACATAACATTTCAAAATATAATGACGATATACATATACGAACAATTTTGATCTCCCATTCCCATTTTAATTGACTACCCGTCATATTTATAGTTTCTAGGGTCAATATTAATCTATTGGTTTTCATGGGTTTACTAATAACCTTTTTATAATTCATGGACACCCTGTCCTATTTCAAAGTTTTCATGGGATCACTAAGAACCTATAGGCCCCCTGCCAATTAACTTAATTAATTCATGGGTTCCCTTGAACCTATTGGTCATTTCAATAATTCATCTTATATCCTAGTTTCAATGGGTTGACTAGGAACTTATGGATTACTTCAGTACCTTCCTTCTTAGCCTAGTATTGATGGGTTGACTAGGACCCTACTGATGCCTCCCTTAACTTCTTTCGTATCCTAGTTTTCATGGGTTGACTAGAAACATTTTGACTGATGTCAATGCTTAATCTGGATATAGCTTTTAAAGGTTCACTACAAACCAATTGGCCCCTTCCAACCATCCTTAATACATAGTTTTCATGGGTTTACTATGAACCTGTTGGTTATCCCCAATAACTTCTTAATCATAGTTTTCATGGGTTTACTATGAACCTATCTCCAGGACAACTTCAAGGTTTAGGCATCCTATATTTTGGTCTCCCTGACTCCCTGGATGCAATTCTATTCATTCAGGAGTTTAATCAATTTATGTTCACTACTGGGTTAACCAACTAGTTCTTCTACCCCTTTATCCCCAAAATACAGTTATGGGTCCTTTATCATGTTAATATATTCATATTTGAAGAAGCAAACATTACAACTTACAATACCACTCCTGTGGGTTTAAAGTCCTTGAAATACTTTTTATATAAAACATAGTGAATCCATTTACCCTATATTTTTATCAAGGTAATACTTCTTCAAATTTACATACTTAAAGTTATTTCAAAACTCCTTTATTTAGCCATGGGTTTTTCCTTTAAAAATGAGCTTTGAGTTTAAAAAGCCTTTCGACACCTTCGAAACCCTACTTTCGACCTCATAGGATGACCTTCTTCGAAAGCATTAAAACATATCTTTAAAACCTTAGGCTTCTGCCTTTCGAATACTTTAAAACATCTCCTTCAAAACCTTTCGACCTTTTTAAATTATTATCATATAAGTATAGAAGCATAACTTTGAAACCATTCAAAAATACCTCTTTCGAAACCATAGAAGGTTACCCTTCGAAACCAATACCTTTCGAAGCCATTGGTTTTATATTTAAAATAACAATTTAGGTTAAAGTGAACATAGGAGAAAGCATCTCTTTTGAAACTATTCTTTATTTCAAAAAGTATTGGGGAAGTTTGATGGTGTCGAAACCATCCTTTCGAACACTACAAGAAAAACAGTCTTTTATAGCGGCATATAGCCGCTATTGAACACAACTATAGCGGTTTGATAAATGCTGTATATCGACATGTTATAAAAAAGAATTGCACATTCATAACACAAAAAAAGCCGCTATAAAAGAGCATGATTTCATAGCATAAAGTGGCCGCTATAAAAGAGCATGATTTATAACGCCTATTTGCTGCTATCCTTTGACGGTAACCTCATACATTGCATTATCTTTTTATAGCACTTATGTCATATAGTTATAACGCTTTTAAGGAGCTATGTTTTATTTTACTATATATTTGATGCACCCCACTATTATATTTTAATAATAACAATCAAAATGAATTTTCTTTAAATAGATAACAATTTGAACAATGTATGAACAAAAAAATATAATAATTAGCAAATGTAACGCATATCCATGATAACAAAATAAAGTATCACTAACAAAAAATAAGTTCAATACATGAGTTACCAAATTCAATACATATTCATGATAACAAAAGACAACATAATTTAAAGTTAATGTCTATAAGTACCAAATGCATCACTAAGAACTTGAATTGCTCAAAGCCTTTCTTCATGCATATTACATCATCCATCGACCAAGTTCTTTATCTGCTTTCTACCACCTCATATTGGACAAAATTTTACAGCATAGCTGAAGGACACCACCTTTAATCATCTACTCTGGTTTGAAATGAGAGTAGGTATGCTCTGTAGGTTTAAAACCATTAGATAGTAATTTTAATAGCTCAAAAAATAACAGTGCATCTTAACAAAGTGAAATCTATTAGAATGCACGGGTATAGCTGAAGTGCACTGATCATTGACCTAATTGCTCCAAAGTCAGTAGAGTATACCTACCCCTGGATTTGAACAGGAACCAAATTATACGATCTAATTCTGTTATCACATGGAAATACTTTAATTTTTAACTTAAGGCAGGCAAAGCCGGTAGATTTCTGATTCTTAAACTATCAGTATTACAACTACCAATAACTTTTTCAATTGCTTCAGCACATATAAAACTCAAATTGCACATAGTTACCGAATGTCTTTTAGACAATTAAACATCAAAGTTCTAATTTGTTTGAACAAAGTTACTGAATGTCTTTTAGACAATTAAACATCAAAGTTCTAATTTGTTTGAACTCAACCAAAGTTTATTTTCTTTAGATTTGTACAAAATGATAAAAGGGCCTACCTCAAAAATTTGCATGAGCCAAGTCTTGATAGATTTGCTTTTATCGATCATCGTCTCTGTACCAACTTCCAATCTACCAATCATTTTTGGATCAATCTGATATTTCTCAAGGAGTGATGTAACAACAGTCAAACTACACGAAAACAAATACAAAACTTCCAAATCGGGTATTACATAAGACAACAAATATACAAAGAAACTCCAAATTCAGAACGATATGAATAACCTCATTGAAATAACATCTTCCAATTTTGTACAAAATGCCATGCAATCTTGTCCCAAACCAATTGGGTATTTTCCTTTGCTTGCTTCATCGTGAGCTTCAAGCTCTTCCTGCAATTTGCATGGTTACAACTTGTTAAGGATTTTCAATATTTTAATATCATAACTAAAATTGTTTGGTAGGGAAATTTAACAGTTAATTTGAATGCCCATTTCATATCCATTGCAAAAATTAAATACGACAAATGTGTAACCTATTATCAGTGTAAACTATTTCAATTCATAGCAAAAAACATAAAGATGAGTTCAACAAAAAGCACAAATTATAAATATATAGCGAGTAGCACGATTATCTTAATTTAAATATTCGATTCTTTCACCGAACTTCAACTTCACAACCTCACCGATTAGAATCAAACCAACAGCGAAAAGTTTCAAAATAATGATGGTAAAAAAGTTAGTATTTTTCTTTTTAATATAAATAAAAATTATACCCGCTGAACACAAGTAAGAGGAAAGTAGATATCCACGGCGAGAATTCCAACATCCATAGCTTTTGTTTCCATTAACACGAAAAGTTGCAGATCTGATCAGATTGCAAGTGTTTTATTTGAAGCGTATTAAAAAATATAAATGCAAGAGAAGTATTGATCAGTCATCTTAGCAATAGATCGTAAACATGTAATGAATGTTTTGGCCAGACAAAGATTTGAGGACATTAAAGCATATTCTACTTCATGATGTTGCAATAGTGACTCTGAATGCAGAATATCAGATAATGCAGAAATATGTCAAAAAAATCATATTAAAAAGTCTGGTTGCTGGGGTATAGTGGTTGAGAAATATTGATCAGTCATCTTAGCAATAGATCGTAAACATGTAATGAATGTTTTGGCCAGACAAAAATTACCTATTTTCGGGCCCACTAAACCCTCATAAATAACTCTGAACATGATCCTATTTCCCCATTTGGCCAAATGCATACTTTGCATAAACAATTTAAATGAAGCATGAGATAACAAATTTGAATATTTATATCAATATAAATTAAGGAAGAACTTAAAGAGCCTTGATCCTTTCATCGCTAATAGATTATGCATTTGTATCAGTCTTGCACAGTTGAGCAAATGCCTGTCAATTTCTAGAGCAACTGAGCCTCAACAATTACCTCAATTGTGGAGTTAAAAAACTGCAAAAAAAATTAATAAGGGAAAAATAAAGAGCTAAATTTTGAGGGTACATTATGTTCATACAAAACTAATATTATTATTAAATGTCAACAATAATGATTTGTAAATGGCAATTTTCAATCTCCAAAACACCTCAAAGTGGAAATACATATTCCACTAGGAGATTCAAAACACTTTTAGTTTTTAACTGCACTTTAAGATTCAAAGAGTGATGCAAATGAGAGAAAAAAAGAGTGAGGCAGATGTGAAAAATATGAGTGATGGAAACAATGACCAATAGCTATAGTAAGAAATCTTCATAACATGAAGTGATTACCCTGCAAGTACCCCCATCGAACCTTATCGTGGAGTTTGCCTGCACCAAATAATATTTAAAATTCACTCACTCTAGTGTTGAATTTAATGCCTGTGAAATGATCTTTTATTGATCTAGTTAGAAAAAAAATTAATTTGAATAAGAAACTGTTGAAGCAAATGACTGACCTTATTCAAATTTACCAATAATTTCAACCAAATGTAAAGGATGAGAATGAATCAATCACGGTTAAAGATTTAAACTGGAAACAAATTGATTTCAGTTTCTAAGGTGTATTGGTCTGTTTGTTATTATTCGTACTCTGTTTTCTTAGATTATTGGGGAAATTTTTTTATTTAAATATTTTTTATATTCTAGAAACAGATAAGTTAAATTTTGTCTTCATATTGTGCTTCTTTGCAGGTAATCAAAATAATTACCTATTTTCGGGCCCACTAAACCCTCATAAATAACTCTGAACATGATCCTATTTCCCCATTTGGCCAAATGCATACTTTGCATAAACAATTTAAATGAAGCATGAGATAACAAATTTGAATATTTATATCAATATAAATTAAGGAAGAACCTGAAGAGCCTTGATCCTTTCATCGCTAATAGATTATGCATTGACAGCAGCTTAACTTCCACTCTTATGCTTTGTTTTTTGGTTTCCTAAATATAAAGATGACGCTATGTTCTTAAGAATAATAAGTGACAGTTAATTAAGAGTCCAACAAAATGAGACAACCTACATTATTACTGAATTTGCATGGAACTACTTATTTAAAAATATGCCATAACAACAAAATTTGTCACTCCATAATATTTTAACAAGTTTTAAGTCATAAAAGCATGTTTGGCAATGAATTTTAAATAGGAAAAATCTCATAACTTGAATTGTTTGAGAATAAGTCAGTAATAAATAGTTAATAAGTCTAAGTAAGAAAAACATACTTTATCTGTATTATACAACGAACCTTTATCTGTATTTTAATACATCTATCCAAACACCTCTATCTTTTATTCATTCAAAACTACATAAAATTACAACTCAAAACTTCTTTTAAGTGGTTTTATAAATTGTTGTCAACGAATGGAATCTTTAGTTAAATATTATTTTGCTTTTCAACACTTTTTTTCACTTTATGATCAGAGCAACAAAAGATAAGTTTGACTGCCCATTTCGATATCGGATTAAGGCTAATTCAGAAACAATGGATGTGGTCAAGATGGTTAAGTTAGCCATGATAACAATGAGTGTGGGTGTTAAACGAATATAATGAACTTAATAAATTCAACAGTTCCACTAAGACAATCATATTAATTAGCAACTAGGAAAATTTTGATCAAAGGTCGTTTAATCTTGCATTATATCAACATGCAAGACAACATCCTTACAGCAATTCAATTAAGCTTGCATGTCACAGAAAATTTTGTTCAGCTCAAAGACACAATCTGAAAACGCAACTTGAAGTCTAACTATGAGATGTTTCAGAAAATCCAAAGCCTCGTCTTTCACTACTTCAATATATATCTTGGAAAACTAAAAGTAAAAGTACAAGTAAATCAAAAAAAAGGGGGAAAATTACACGACGACGGAAGGTGTTGAAGCTATAGTTGCATACGTCGCATCTCGGTGCCTCTTGAAAAACTGGAGGAATTTCCATAGTTTAATTTGATCGATCTCAAAAATTAATTAGTTTTGAGAAGTTTTTGGTCAAATATACAAAATTGGGGATCTGAAAATAAAAAAATCTATAGACCAAAATGGTTCGGTCTTTTTGGGAGGGAAACGAAATCGGCTAAGTGGTTTTTTGGAGGGGTGACGAAAATTTTGGAGCCAAGAGCGTTACACGGCACTGTACAAAATAAAATGAGTTAAAAAAACAAATAACTAACCGTAAACAATAGCGCTTTAGAATAACGCGTTATTAAATGGCGTTATCAATAACATATTTTGTTATAGTGGAAAGCATTAAAACATCTGGGTAAAACCATTGAAGGTTGGCTTCGAAACCCCTTCTGAAACCATTTCCTTTGAAACCCATAACCCCTTTCGAAAGCAGTAGGAAGTGGCTATTATTTTATAAAACAAAAGGTACCTTTTGGCAGCATTGATGTCTTCAATACCATTGAAAGGAATCAAATCACAGAAGGATTTCGACTTGATCGAAACTACCCTTTCCGACAGCTTTAATAAAAATCTAAGCAACTTCTTCGGAAGCTACTACCTTAAAACAAAGGCGGCGGCTCTCCTTCAAAAGCTTCTTTTGAAATACTCTTTCGAAACCATTGGTTTCGACAACCGCGAAACCCTTTTATAAATAGGCAAGCCCTTTTCTTTTAAAACAAAACAAAGGAGTCAACCCCTTCAGAAGCCACGTTTCGACACCCTAACT
The DNA here is from genome assembly GCA_030737815.1 of Allium fistulosum. Taxonomy (NCBI): domain Eukaryota; kingdom Viridiplantae; phylum Streptophyta; class Magnoliopsida; order Asparagales; family Amaryllidaceae; genus Allium; species Allium fistulosum. The sequence continues at coordinate 997,008,108 of CM060907.1, forward strand.
TATGCCTTTCTCCAATCCACTACGTACCATCTAAATGATATCATGTCTATTGGTTTACTGGTTTCAACCTAGAAGGTTTCGACTAGGTTGGAGGCGGAAGCTCTGGGTCGAAAGGTCCTTCTAAAGAAGGCGGAACCCACTTTTCTAAGCTAAAGGCTGATTTTACTAAATAAAGTAAACTTTTTGTAACTAACTTGCCCACTTGTAAACACATGATTGGTTATATTAAGCTTTTAAATTATTTTACTAAAATTTGCCGCATTTTCTCAGATCTAAAACTAAACAACATTTAACAAATAATCCCTTCCTGTTAACAAAACAATTAAATCATTTAGATCCTCCTTTTAAAATAATTTACTTTCCATACTAAACCACTTAGTAAAAATCCCCAAAAATTCCAGAAATTTACTTTAATCATTTCCCTAACATATTAAAATTTCAGATCCAAAACCTTAATATAAATTTCGAAATAATTTTATAAACCCAAATAATCACATTTTCCTTTGAAAATTCAAAACTAATTCCCCACGGCTTGGAAAATTATAAAAATTGAAACCCAACTCCAAAATCATGTTTCTCATAACATATAATTTTTCCCATGACATTTGAAAACCATTTAACCTCGGTTTTACCCTAAAACCATGCATATCTCCTTTAAAACAATTTTTTTTAATCTAAACAAATTATAAATCAAGTATAGCATCATCCATTATATCATAAAAATGAATTTACCCTTAAATCCAAAATCATATGATTGTAATACCAAAAATAGAGATGTAGTGATTATTATTCACCTTAGTTTGGATAAGGAAATTGGAGATTTATTGAGATTGATTTCTTCTAGCTTGAATCCTAAGCTTTATATTTGATTTCTGTCTTTTTCTTTCTCCTTAATGGTCGGCTCCTATTTGCTTTCTTTCCTTTTAAATTTTTGCTTAAGATAAATGAACATGTATGATAATAGTATAAGGGTGGAGAATGTGAGTGGCAAATGACCCTAATCCCCTTAAGTTTAATTAGTTAGCACTTAACCATTTTAAGCTCATTCAATTTACATAGCACTGCCACTACATTAGTTAACCAACCTCAATCTCCTTATCACACTACATTATTCTATTTCATTTATTCTAATTAAATCTCTTGAATAATGTTATCAAAAATTAGGGGTGTTACAGACTCCCCTCCTTAAAGAATTTCGTCCTCAAAATTCAGTAAGGACTAAATAGCAAACATAACAATCATATGTAACAACTCCTAACATCCATACTAGCCTACCCGAGTAGCAACTAATCTATATAAATCTAATACAGACATAACATCAAAGCAGATCAGGATAACATCTCGAATCCTGTCCTTTGTCTCCCAAGTACAGTTCTTCTCATTGTCACTCCACTGAACTTTCACCAACTTGACTGTCTTGGTCCTCAATCTTTTCTCATCCCTCGCTACAACCCAAACCGGCTGTCTAACAAAAGTCAAATCAGGCTCTACTACCAAGTCCCCCAACTCTGTCTAAGGAATAGCAGCCTCTGGATCATGTGCATACTTGTGAAGATGAGACACATGAAATACATTATGGACACATGCAAAACTGCTTGGCAACTCTACTTTGTATGCGAGCTTTCCAATCCTTTCTAAAATCTGGAATGGTCCAACATATCTCGGGGCTACCTTTATGAAAACCCGGTCTCCCACTGAGAGTTCTAGGTCTTTACGCTCTTATCTATGTAACTCTTCTGCCTGGATTGAGCTTCCTTCATCCATCCTCGGATTAACTCAATCTTTTCTAATGTCTCTTTAACCAAATCCGGACTTAAGATTAATCTGTCTCCAATCTCCATCCAACATGCCGATGATTTGCATGGCCTTCCATACAAAGCTTCAAAAGGTGCCATTCCTATGCTAGTCTGGTAACTATTATTATAGGAAAACTCAATCAAATGTAGGTGATCCTCACACGATCCACCAAAGTCCAATACATAAGCTCTCAATAGATTCTCGAGTACTTTGTTGACTCTCTCTGTCTGACCATCCGTCTATGGGTGATAAGCTGCACTCATCTTGATCTTGGTACCCAATACCTCTTGTAGACTCTTCCAAAATTTACTAGTAAACAATGCATCTCCTTCACTGACTATGCTACTAGGAATCCCATGGAGTCTAACTATGTTCTTCAGGAGCAACTTCGCCAAAATAGGTGTCGTCCTGGTTGACTTGACTGAAATGAAATGGGTACTCTTGGTCAACTTATCCATTATAACCCATATACTTTCATTTCCTCTTATTGACCTTGGCAACCCATCTATAAAATCCATGGATATCAAATCCCATTTCCAAACTGGAATCTCTATGAGCTAAATCCACTCGACTTTTGATGTTCGGTCTTCACTTGTTGACAGTTCATGCACTGCCTAACCCACCAGCCAACATCCCTCTTCATGCCCTCTCAATAGAAGCTCCTCTTCATATCTTGATACATCTTGGTCCCTCCAGGATGAATCATAAACTTGGACCGATGACATTCTTCCTGAACTTCTCTCCTTAAGCTCTCTACATTCGGAACACATAACCGTCCCTTCCTTCTCGACCATCCCCTTTGGTCAAGACTATAATCCTATAGATCATTGATCTCTAACCCTACCTCAAGCCTTTTAATCCTCTCGGCTAAGACTGGATCCTCTCTCTACTTAGAAGCTATCCTCTCGATCAGTACCAGTCGAACTTCTAAACAAGACAACATGGCAGTCCCTTGACTAGAACTAGTAGTAGATCTCAACTACCCACCGCAACTAGCTAAAGCTTCTAGATCCTTCCATTCAGCCAACATTGCTAACACCACATTCTGATGTTTTCTACTAAGAGCTACTACTACCTTATTTCCTTTCCTAGGAGTATTACTCTATACCGAAATCATAAGCAGCCAAAAACTCCAGCCACCTTTGCTGCCTCATATTCAACTCCTTCTGAGAGAATAAATATCTTAAAGACTTATAACCGGTAAACAACACAAATCTCTCCCCTTAAAGATAATGTCTCCAAATCTTTAAGGAAAAAATTACCACAGCTAACTCTAAATCATGAGTAGGATATCTTAATTCATGCGGTCTAAGCTGTCAGGATGCGTAGGCAATAACTTTACCCTTCTGCATTAATACTGCTCCCAATCCAGTTCCACTTGCATCGATGTATACTACCTACCCTTGGTTTCCGTATGGAACTACTAACACTGGAGAATTTGTCAACAAATGCTTTAACTTAAGGAATGCTTCCGCACATTTGTCGGACCAAACAAACTTAACTTCCTTCCCGGTAAGTTTAGTCAAAGGCGCTGCTATCCACGAGAAATCCCTAATAAATCTCCGGTAATAGCCAGCGAGTCCAAGAAAACTTTTGATCTCGGGTACTGTCTCTGGTCTCTTCCAATTGTTCACAACTTCGTTCTTATCTAGATCGATCTGAAACCACATGATCAAGAAACTTAACCTCTTTCTTCCAAAATGACACATGGAAAATTTCTCCTTTAGCTGATTCTGCCTCGGCGTTTCAAGCACCACTCTATGATGAATCTCATGCTCCCTTTCATCTTTCGATTACACTAAAATGACATCAATGAATACCAACATGAACCTATCCATGTGCTCTCAAAAAACTCGGTTCATCAAATCCATGAAGAAAGCAGGTGCTTTCGTCAATCCAAGAGGCATCACTAACCACTCATACGAACCATACCTAGTTTGATATGCTATCAAAGGAATGCTGTCCTTCGCTACTCTCAATTGATGGAACCCTATCGCCAAATCCAATTGGGAAAACATTGGCTCCACTCAACTGATCAAACAGATCATCATATATCCTCGGCAAAGGATACCTATTCTTGATCGTCCTTTCGTTTAACTTATGATAGTCGATGCACATCCTTAATGACCCATCTGGTTTCTTCACGAATATCACAGCCGCTCCCTAAGGCGAACTTCTTGGTCTAATAAAAAAATTTCCCTCAAGATCCACTAGCTGCACCTTCAATTCCTTCATCTCTGTCGGTGTCATCCTGTTAGGTGGCCTACTCATAGGTACAGCTCTTGGTACTATATCTATCTGAAATTCAACAGCTTGTTTTGGTGGTAATCCCGTAACCGGCTCAAAGACATCTACAAATTCTTTTGCCACCCGAACCTGACTTGACACTTCTCCAACCTCCATGGCACTTAACAAAGCCCAAACACTCCTACTGGCACTACAAGAAATTTAATTTTTGGTGGTGCACAAAAAACGCTACCAAAACTTAGGGTAGCGTTTTGATAAACGCCGTGATAAAGCCCGCAACTAAAAATCCATGATTTTTAGTTGATTTATTTCAACGCTGCTATAAATCCTTTTATTGCAGCGTTTTTCATACGCCACCATTAATCTTTTTGTAGCGTTTTATAAACGCTACCAAAAGATTTTTTGGCGCTACCAATAGAGTTTCCAACTTTACCCCTACTTTACGGTTGCATTTACTCAACGCCACTATATGTATTTCTATAGCATTTTTGAAACGCTACTAAAAGTTATTGATCATTTTGCACCATTTTTTCATGTTATTATTTCCTATCGGTGGTCTATTTTGTTTCTACTATATCAATCAACAATCAATCACATAATCATCATATTCAAAAAATTTAAAAAACATATTAATCATATAATCAAATAAGATATCCATAACCATTCTAATACAATAGTTTTTTGATAAAATGACCAAACTCACATACAATAACCATTCATATACAAATTTACACACCTAATACTAATAAAATGTTATACTAAACTGGTGTTAACAAAACGCTTGATTACCCATAATTCTTAGTTGCGTGCACAAGTGAAAGCTAGCACCATAAAAGTCCAACCTTGCTCTCTTCAGAAATCCAATGCCTGTACAAGTAAAAGCACAACATATAGTCAAACAATTGTGTTAATTCGTAGGACTTTAAATCTAATATCAAACATCTACAACATTGTACGAGTATATCATATTATAAATAATTTCATATAAAAGTTATAAACAAAATAAAATAAATAAAGTCCAATCTTATAGTTATATATAAAATGTTGTTAAATTAGTTATATTATTATTATTCATAAAATTTAGTTAACTTAAACTTAATTAATTTTTTAAAACTTGTTTAATTTTAACAAAGCCTACTTAATTTTTATTAACTTGGTTAACTTAATTTATTACTATTATTATTATTATTATTCAAACGCAGTTAACTTAATTATATTATTATTATTATAAACTTAGTTAAGTTTTATTAAGTAAGTTAATTTATCATCATCATCGTTATTTATAAATCTTTGTTAAATTAGTTATATTATTATTATTTATAAAATTTAGTTAACTTAAACTTAGTTAATTTTAAAAAAACTTAGTTAATTTTTATTAACTTGGTTAACTTAGTTAATTTATTATTATTATTACTAAAACTCGATTAATTTAATTATATTATTATTATAAACATAGTTAATTCATCATCATCATCATAATCATTGTTATTATTTATAAAACTTCGTTAAATTAGTTATATTATTATTTATAAAATTTAGTTAGCTTAAACTTAACTAATTTTATAAAACTTGTTTAATTTTAACAAAACTTAGTTAAATTTATTAACTTGGTTAACTTGGTTAACTTAGTTAATTTATTATTATTATTAGTAGTATTATTAAAAAACAAGGTTAATTTAATTGTATTATTATTATTAATAAACTTGGTTGATTTTATAAACTCAGTTAATTCATCATCGTTGTCATCATTATTATTTATAAAACTTTGCTAAATTATTTATAGTATTATTATTTATAAAATTTAGTTAACATAAACTTAGTTTTATTATTATTATAAACTTAGTTAATTTTTATAAAATTAGTTAATTCATCATTATCATCATCATTTATAAAACTATGTTAAATTAGTTATATTATTGTTATTTATACATTTTAGTTAACTTAAACTTAGTTAATTTTATAAAAGTTATTTAATTTTAACAAAACTTAGTTAATTTTTATTAACTTAGTTAACTTAGTTAATTTATTATTATTATAATTAAAACTCGGTTAACTTAATTATATTATTATTATTATTATAAACTTAGTTAATTTTTATAAACTTAGTTAATTCATCATCGTCGTTATTATTATTTACAAAACTTTGTTAAATTAGTCATATCATTATTATTTATAAAATTTAGTTAACTTAAACTTAGTTAATTTTATAAAACTAGTTTAATTTTAACAAAACTTAGTTAATTTTTATTAACTTGGTTAACATAGTTAATTTATTATTGTTGTTGTTATTATTATTGTTATTATAAACTTAGTTAATTTTTATAAACATAGTTGATATATTATTATTATTATTATTATTATTATTATTATTATTAAAACCCACTTTAATGCATGTGTGTATAAAAGATATGAAACAACTAATAGAAATGTTTCAACTGATCTTGTTTTGTTAACCACGTAAACCTAAGAAGTTCTGCACTTTTAAGTCAATTGAGATTCTTACAAGCTGCTCAAGATGAATATCATGTTTAAAGCCTAACAAAATATTTCAAAGCTAGTTGGAATCATTTGGTAAATCTAACAAAACCATAATATAAATTACTCATTGAAGAAGTAAATTACCTATTAAGTTTTTAGTCCCCTTTGATCGCCCCCAACAAGTAAAACAGGATCAATACATGTTTTCCATTGACTTTGCTATAAGAATGCATCACACCCGCGCCTTCAAAAAAAAGGAGTGAAATCAAACTGTCCAAGTGTCGAACTTGGTTTCAATTGGAGACCCCTAATCGGTACTAAGTGGGAAAGCTTCGGCCACTCAACCTCTCAAGTGACAATGCTTCTAAAATTAAAACTGAAGCAAGCCATGTAGTGAACCCACATCAAAACCCCAAACCAGCTTAAACCGCAAAATGTTCATAAAATAAACAATCAGCAATGCAAAATAAAGCTCATCAAGGAAACTGGGCTTTTTCCCAAATCAAACAACACGAACCTCCTTCAATGCCCAACAGCCTAATTAAAAATGCAATAAACTCGATGCAAACTGGCATTATCTTAACTCAAATCATCAACTAACAGTAACATACCTCTTCAAAACTGAAAAATGATCATCCTTCATCTTCTTCAACCCCGTCAAAAAGAAATCATGCACAGATAAAAGAAAAGGAGGATGAGGAAACTGGCCTTCAACATATAGTGTTTGACATTGCTGCTTCAATAGCTTTATTAGGGACAAAAGAAAAGAGTACATCAAGCTATGGTGGAAGCCACGGCTATGGGAGGCGTTGTCTGGATGGATAAGCGGGTAAGTACCTATATATCATGAATAAATTGATAACCTACAGCAAAATAATATTAATGCAATCATGAATATATTTTTTCTAGATCAAAATAATAATAGTAATACTAAATTAGAAGCCAGATGCAATGAAATTAGTGTTCAATACCAAGAATAATTTAATCATTTTCATAGAGACGAAAATGAAATTTAATAGTGGATCGGTATTTTAAGATGGAATGCGTCATGAAATTGTATAATATACCATTTACCATTGTCCACTCAATAAGCAGGTTATGGCCAACGTACCTTGAACGGACATAGCATAAATAGTTTTACCCAAAAAGAAGAGAAAAGGCTATAAAATTTCTAGAGTGATTACTGAATATGTTGCAACTACTCAAATAAAATCCAGGTCCTCATATAGATGATAGACGAACCTTCCAAAAAATGGCTCTGGTTAACTGTTTCGTAAGAGTATAAATAGTAAATACAATGAACCAAATATTAGAAGCCAGAACAGTTTTATTTTAATAAAATGATTTTGTTATATGCAAGAGATGAGCTAAATCTTATATCTAATAAAAGTTAGACAGAAAATGAGTCGAGTAAACATGTATATCTTACTTCCAATCTACACAAAGTCAGTCCAAATCTCCTTTGCCAATTTCATTTACACTACAAGCCCATACCTTCACATGTTTCCTCCAGCCCATATTGAGCTACCTATTCCCCCTCCTCCTTCTACTGTTTCTTTCCTTCATCATTATGCTAAAAATCAAAACATTTATTAAGATATCACATCTGGCTCTCAAAGTAAAATTTCAAAAAGAGGCAGAAAGAGTAAAAATATATGCTATACTCATATCAAGCAGTGGTGAAAAAAGCAATGCTTCTTACATTGACATAGACAAAGCGGTTACCTTTTCAACAGATTAGACAACACTATTCTTTAATTCAAATGTCAATGGACAACATTATTCTTTAATATAAATGTCAATGCCAGTGAATCTAAGATCACTTTTTAGTTCAAATGATCTAAATCTGCTAGGAAGTCCAGACTAGAAGACGCTCCCTTCGAATTTAGGTCTTCTCGTCCGTCTGAAGTTATGGAAAATCCTACATGGCACAACTTAGTATCTCAAATGAAAAACAAGAATAAAAAATTCAAACAAGGGCTATTGCTACCCTTGATAATAGTAGTTTATGTATTCATAATGGATGGAATTCCTAATCTGGAACACAATGGGTTTAAATTCCCCAGCAAAAAACCTTAATGTGTTGCAATTACTATATTCATTGGCTAGCCTTATTGAAAACAAATTATCTACATATAATATTCAAATTCTAATTTCCAATTTAGATAAGAAATGGAAGCACACTCATAACAACATCATGGACTAGAAAGGAAGAATACTTGTTTTATGGGATTCAACTATTTGGCCTTGTATTATTTTGCACTCAGATAGTCATTATATATCTTGCATTTGGCATAATGCAATCAGGCTTAGCCTCATATGTAATGTGATGTAAGGCTACAATTCTATAGAATAAAAAGAGAGAGAGACAATGGCTGAATATCAACTATCGATCCAAATAAATCAATTTACCCGGCATTTTAATTGGTGATTTAAACGCGATTTTGTCTAGTCAAGACTGAACTAATATTGGCATTCAAAATTCAATGGAAGATGTTGATTTCATGAACTGCATCTCAACCTTAAATTTATATGAACTTAAATTCATTGGTAACTTTTTCACTTGGAGAGGTGGAAATAACTTCTTTATATGTGGAAAATTTGATAGGGTTTTCGTGAACAATCTTTGGGAGAAAAATTTCAAGAATCCGGGATTCATTTTGGTGATCATTACCTAAGCAACCATACTCCTACTCTAGTTAAATTTAAAGACTCAAACACAAAGGAAGCACATAATTGCAAGGCGACAGGTAAAATGTAAAATTGTCATCAGGAAAAAAATGCAGACTGCTTTAGGGAAGAAAGTGGATGAAGAAAAGATAGTTTAAAGAAAATTATTATGCACCTTTATATAATGAAATTGGCGTCTGATTCATTTGCGACAGCCTCAACAATTAATGTTTTTCAGCACCCAGGAGACTCAAAAAGTAAAAATCTTGCCCGTTCACATCAAGTGCCTGAATTTTTTTTTCAAGAAAATAATGAAAGCATCCAAAACAAAATAATAATTTCATGCCACAAAAACACAAATGAATTATAAAGCAGAAGTAGTTAAGACATTAGCTATATTTTCTTTTAAGTTCAAACAAGAGAACCAGAAAAAGTATTTAGGTTTTCTTGCATGCAATGTTAAATGCCAAGGTTTTGATACTGATTAGACAATTGGTTAAATTTTTACAGTTTATATGATGCATGCATGAGTCCAAACAAGGTAAACTAAGAAATGAAAGACATACCAAAATTATTTCAAGTCTAGGCACAAATAAAATTAAAAATATGAAGCATGGTTGTAAAATGTATAAATACATCGAATTAGCTTAGAATCACTAAGAATCGCATATCAATAAATTGTCTAAAACATGTATATGCATGCATAAAAATACACACGTAGGTACAACACTTTCCCATGCACATAATAGATGAATTATACAAACCATCACACAAACTGGCACAAATATAAAAATAAAGAACTATACCAAACAACTGTTCAACGCCATCTCTAATAATTTAATTTCAGTCAATATAAGAGTTTTGTTCGAACCAATGTTTTCTGCCATAAATTTCAGTCAATACAACAGGGTAAACTATAAATAGTACCTTAAAGTTCATAGATAAATGAACATAAATATCAGTTACGGTTTTAGAAAAGAGAAATTCATGTTTTCTGCCATTATATCCTACGAATTGATAAACCAAAGTACATAATTAACTTAAACTAATGACATAAATAACCTATCAAATGGTTTCAATACTACACATGCCTAATTGTTTCTAAACTTTGCACAAGTACCAATTGAGCTTAGTATTTTGTGCCTAATTAAATTATAAACCATAAATGGAATATTGGAGGAAAAAACTATCTATAAACTTTGCACTCGTACCCAAATCTATTTTTCTCCCATTCTGCATCATAGCTACTTCTGGGACATTATGGAACACTATCCATAAGAGACTTACACTTCAATGAACACAATAGGGCAAAGAGCATCGACTAATTACATATTAAAGGACAACGAGAAGAAGAACGTACTCATAATTCAGTCGATAAGAGCATGGATCAGTTACAATAGGGGTGACTATAACATCTGCCAAATCAGTACTCATCCTCTATGGGGTCCTGAAATTCTCTTCTAAGGCATACGGGTCGAAGATGACTGATTGTTCCTTTTCACCGTGGAGAAAAAACAAGGAGTTAAAGGCCGATTCAAAACGTGTGGTGATGATTTTAGGGTTTGTAGTGGTGTTCTTCTTTGAGTGTGTGGCTTATGTAGTGCATGATGTGGTATAGTGTGGTTGTGAATTTTGGGTTAGGTAGGAAGCATGGAGCGATGGGTGGCGGTTGAAATCTAATTTAGGTTTTCTGGTTAGGTTTGAAATGTTTTTGTTTAGGGAAGAGATAGAGATATGAGCGACCTGTGAAAAAGTTTCACCAAAATTTTAGGCGGGAGTATTTGGCAGCGAGTATATATTAATTTGTGTTCTTATAAAACATTAGTAGTAGCAATTGCTTTGAAACGCAACTAATTAGTGCAGCTAATAATGAGTTTCTTGTAGTGTGGAATTTTCCACTGAGAAGATGATTTGGTCATAACTATCTAGGTGTCTCAACAATATTTTCCTATCCTAGCCACATACTTACCCAACCAATCCATACCCAAACTGATCCCGAAATCTATGAAATCAAAAACATACAGATTGAATGCAAACTTATGACCTAACAAATCAAATTCTAATTGGTCACATCTCATTCCTAGAGTTGCATACCCTCCTATTGGATTCGTAACCCTTAAGGAAGTAACAAGGTAAGTGGGTTCTATGCATAACCTATCAACCAAATACTGTGATATAAATGAGTGTGATGCACCAGTATCAAGTAGTACCACAACTGATATACTCTGACTCAAAAACGTACCTTCCATCATGGTTTTTTCGTTTTCTATTGCAGTAGGCCTAGAAGAAAATGGTGGTCCAATCGAAAAAATCTTCCCTCTGTCTGCCCTGACTGGCTCTGGACACTTGTTCTTGTAATGCCCAACTTGGTTGCAGTTGAAGCATTTCACATTCTTCTTCTCTGCAGGCTTCTTCCCTTTGCATGACCGGCACTCGTGAGCATAATGACCCTTCTTATCACACTTGAAGCACACCAAATCAGTCTTTGCCTTCTTGGCAGCCTTCCTTTTCTGGGCTCCCTTCTTCTTAAAGAATTTCCTTTTCCTTCCCTGAGGACCTTGGGATTCAACTGGTTTCTCCCCAGTAGAAATAGCAAGCATCTCTTCATGGCGAATACCCATCTCCACTTCCACAATACAAGGCTCTTGGACATGAGTCATGGTCATTCTAGCTAGCTCTGGCCTTAGTCCTTGAATAAATCTTTCATTCCTTCTGATGTCAGTGTCTATAGTAGCATATCCATATCGAGATAGCCCATCAAACTTAGCAGCATACTCGATTACTGACATATCTCCTTGTACAAGATCCATGAACTTCCTCATCAGCGCTGACTTAGCTACCTCAGATAGAAACCTCTGCTCAAACCTCATTCTGAAATCAACCAAAGTCAGTTCTTCTTCCGGAACTCTAGTTATCACATTATTCCACCAATAGAGTGCTGCCACTTGCAACTGTCTAGAGGCCAGACTCCTATTTTCCCCATCATCCAAGCCTAAATTAGTAAAGATCCTCTCACAGCTCAGCAGCCAATTCTCAACCTCAACAGCATCCTCCGTTCTCATAAATGGCTTTCCACCCAAACTGGTGTAATCCCTGCTCAGCCTAGCATAATTATATCCAGTTGGAGTTACAAGATTAGCTCCTCCAACATTAATAGCAGCTCCTGCTTGCAAAAGATTGGACATCAATTGATATACAATCCCTGCATCTACTAGCGGATTTCTAGCACCTACATTGGCTTCAGTATTTGGATTAGCATTAGCCTGTCGACCTTAGTTCCTCCTGGTATTAGGTCGAGCATTTCCATTGGTTGTGATGCTTCCTCCACATAGATTTACTCTTCCGTTTCCTACTTCCATATCCTCTTTCTCGTAAATCTGCATACGAGCCTTAGTAAGATACAGAAGAATGGTCTAAGAGAGAGGGGGTACATACTTAGATACATACCTATATATCAAATACAAGTACGTTATTATAGCGTTAACCCAAACCCCAATCATATTTTCAAATTCATTGGATTATGTTTCAAAATCTCTTTTATGTTCTACTTTTCTTTTAAAGTTTCATAAACCTATGCTCTGATACCAACTTGTAATATCCCCCTACTTGGAGGCCCAAAACTAACGGCTACGGATGTTGCAGTCATCCTTAGTTATTAATCCTCGGTGACCGAATAGGGCGGTGTTAGATACATTGATACACAGATCATAAGAATATGGAAAAAAATTAACAAATTGAAAACACATTTCCACACTCCATTCAAAACATTTCATGTTCATTACATAATCCCACAAACGTTAACCACGTTCAAAAAAATAGAATTATTACACATACGCCAAGAGCAATATATAAAGATGCCCCCTTGGTTGATCAGAGTATATAATAAGGCTAATAAGTCTGCCTTTACATCCAAAATACATAACGGAAAAATATAACTCTAAATAACTAACTGCCTCCTACACGCCTTCGGAAGCTTTATTCGTCTAAGAAGAGAACTTGAAAACCCTAAACCTCAAACTACTCAAAATTAATTGAGTACCCAAGATTTTAAGGGGAAAACAAAAACTTCGAGTCAGACATAAAGCTTGGTGTGAATAATAATCTAACATCTCAATCCATTTAGATATCTAGTGAGACCACGCCGCTTAGCGGAACGAGTTTCCCTTCACTAGTATTCTAAAACCCTTTTTATAAAACCATATACTGTGCTCATGCATCCACAATAGTTAAAACATAACATTTCAAAATATAATGATGATATACATATACAAACACTTTGGATGTCCCATCCTCGGTTTAATTGACTCCCCGTCATATTTATAGTTTCCAGGGTCAATATTAATCTATTAGTTTTCATGGGTTTACTAATAACCTTTTTATAATTCACGGACACCCTGTCCTATTTCAGATTTTTCATCGGATCACTAAGAACCTATAGGCCCCTGCCAATTAACTTAACTAATTCATGGGTTCCCCTAAACCAATTAGTCATTTCAATAATTCATCTTATATCCTAGTTCTCATGGGTTGACTAGGAACATATGGATTACTTCAGTAACTTCCTTCTTAGCCTAGTTTTCATTAGTTGACTAGGAACCTACTAATACCTCTCATAACTTCTTTCTTATCCTAGTTTTCATAGGTTGACTAGGAACCATATGACTGATGTCAATACTTAATCCGGATATAGTTTTCATGGGTTCACTACAAACCAATTGGCCCCAGCCAACCATTCTTAATACATAGTTTTCATGGGTTTACTATGAACCTATTGGTTATCCCCCATAACTTCTAAATCATAGTTTTCTTGGGTTTACTTTGAACCTATCTCCCAGGCAACTTCAAGGTTTAGGCATCCTATATTTTGGTCTCCCTGACTCCCTAGATGCAATTCTACTCATTTAGGAGTTTAATCAATTTATATTCACTACTGGGTTAACCTACTGGTTCTTCTACCCCTTTATCCCTAAAATGTAGTTATAGTTCCTTTATCATGGGAATATATTCATATTTGAAGAAGCAAACATTACAACTTACAATACCACTCCTGTGGGTTTAAAGTCCTTGAAATACTTTTTATATAAAACATAGTTAATCCCTTTACCCTATAATTTTATCAAGGCAATACTTCTTCAAATTTACATACTTAAAGTCATTTCAAAACTCCTTTATTTAGCCATGGGTTTTTCCTTTAAAATGAGCTTTGAGTTTAAAAAGCCTTTCGACACCTTCGAAATCCTGCTTTCGACCTCTTAGGATGACCTCCTTCGAAAGCGTTAAAACATATCTTCAAAACCTTAGGCTCCTGCCTTTCGAATACTTTAAAACATCTCCTTTGAAACCTTTCGACCTTGTTAAAGTATTATCATATCAGTATAGAAGCATAGCTTTGAAACCATTCAAAAATACCTCTTTCGAAACCATAGAAGGTTACCCTTTGAAACCAATACCTTTCAAAGCCATTGGGTTTATATTTAAAATAACATTTTGGGTCAAAACGAACATAGGCAAAAGCATCTCTTTCGAAACCATTCTTTATTTCAAAAGGTATTGGGGAAGCTTGATGGTGTCGAAACCATCCATTCGAAAGCATTAAAACATCTAGGTACCATTGAAGCTTGGCTTCGAAACCCCTTCCGAAACCATTCCCTTCAAAACACTTAACCCCGTTCAAAAGTAGTAGGAAGTGGATATTATTTTATAAAACAAACGGTACCTTTCGACGGCATTGATTTCTTTAATACCATAGAAAGGCATCAAATCAAAAAAGGGTTTTGACTTGATTGAAACTACCCCTTCCGACAGCTTCAATAAAAATATAAGTAACTCCTTCGGAAGTTACTACTTTAAAACAAAGGCGGTAGCTCTCCTTCGAAAGCTTCTTTTGAAATACGCTTTCGAAACCATTAGTTTCGACAACTGCGAAACCTTGTTATAAACAGGCAAGCGCTTTTCTTTTACAACAAAGCAAAACATAGGAACCAACCCCTTCGGAAGCCACGTTTCGACACCCTACCTTCTGCCTTTCTCCAATCCACTACGTGCCATCTAAATGATACCATGTGTATTGGTTTACTGGTTTCGACCTAGAAGATTTTGACTAGGTTGGAGGCGGAAGCTCTGGGTCGAAAGGTCCTTCTAAAGAAGGCGGAACCCACTTTTCTGAGCTAAAGGCTGATTTTACTAAATAAAGTAAGCTTTTTGTAACTAACATGCTCACTTGTAAACACATGATTGGTTACATTAAACTTTCAAATTATTTTACTAAAATTTTCTGCATTTTATCAGATCTATAACTAAACATCATTTAACAAATAAGCCCTTCCTATTAACAAAACAATTAAATCATTTAGGTCCTCCTTTTAAAATAATTTACTTTTCATACTAAATCACTTAGTAAAAATCCCCAAAAATTCCAAAAATTTACTTTAATCATGTTGCCTAACATATTAAAATTTCAGACCTAAAACCTTAATATAATTTCCAAAATAATTTTATAAACCAAAATAATCACATTTTCCTTTGAAAATTCATAGCTAATTCCCCACAGCTTGGAAAATTATAAAAATTGAAACCCAACTCCAAAATCGTGTTTCTCATAACATATAATTTTTCCCATGGCATTTAAAAATCATTTAACCTCGGTTTTACTCTAAAACCGTGCATATCTCTTTTAAAACAATTTTGTTTAATATAAACAAATTATAAATCAAGCATAGCATCATCCAATATATCATAAAACCAAATTTACCCTTAAATCCGAAATCATATGATTATAAAACTAAAAATAGAGATGTAGTGATTATTATTCACCTTAGTTTGGATAAGGAAATTGGAGATTGATTGAGATTGATTTCTTCTAGCTTGATTCCTAAGCTTTAGATTTGATTTCTCTCTTCTTCTTTCTCCTTAATGTCCTAATTCTATTTGCTTTCTTTCATTTCTGATTTTTGCTTAAGATAAATGAATGTGTATGGCTAAGGGGATAATAGTATAATGGTGGAGAATGTGGACGGCAAATGACCCTTATGCCCTTAAGTTTAATTAGTTAGCACTTAACCATTTTAAGCTCATTCAATTTAAATTGCACGGCTACTACATTAGTTAACCAACCTCAATCTCCTTATCACACTACATTGTTCTATTTAATTTATTCTAGTTAAATCTCTTGAAAAATGTTATCAAAATTAGGGGTGTTACACTTAAGCACTTTTGGTTTTTTGTTTTCTCGATCGATGTTGTATGGATTCGGCCATCGCTTTTGCTTTCCAGTTGGGATGTTAATAAAACTTGTACTTATTTTGGATGTGAATAAAAGGACTTTTTGTTTCGTTCAAGACTTGTGTGAATTTGAATATTCTTAAGTGTTCGAGAAGTGCACTTTACATTCAATGTGTTTGCGATCCGCTTCTTGTTGTCTTCATCGGATTAAATCTTTAGTCCGTTTCATTGCTCGTGAATAAAAATAATCTCCGAAATGTCTATCCACATATGACCATGTTTAGCTCTGGAACTTGGTCAAATTCCAATTATTTAAAAGGCTGTCTTAACATTCCTTTCAAGGATGCTTCGCATGCTATTGCGCCTATCTTCGGGAGTTAATCGTAGTAATTCACCTTCGGATGTCTCTCTAGACATCCTTCTTTAAACTACACATGCTAACCTTGCCAAAATCTGGTGATGGTCGAGGTTAACCATTAATCATAGTGGTTTAAACATCGTCATCCAAGACGATTGTCTTCGATCGTGCCTAACTCCGGGTGTTAATTGAAGTTTGTAAATAAGATCTCGCCTGTCTCCGAATGTAGACCTTTTTCCTTGCCTACTCCGAGCAAGCTGTAGATGCTCTGCCAAACTCTGGGCATGAGCGATAAAGGTGAACTATCTCCTTCAGCCTTTGAGTATTTTACTCTGCCCCCAAATCCTGGATTAAATAGTTGTCCAGCGTCTATCTCTGGACACCAAATGTGGTCGAACTTCATGCGTCCGATCATGGACTGCAAAAGTTTAGTCGGTACCTATCTTCAGGCACCTGCATACCTGCATTTTTCACATGCAAGTTTGTTTTAAACATAACACCATTCACAATGTAAAATCAAATACAGACAAATATATGAGCTCCAAAAGTCATTTCTTTTATGGAACGTCAGAAATGACAGAGTCTGTCTGGTTACCTAGAAAGTATGCACACTTTGTAAAATAGCATCGTAAGTGTTTGCTATTCCATGCCTATGGGAGTGAGATCATGTCTGTTGTTACCAACTTGAACTCGTCATTTCTAAGTTTCTGCTTTATCGCATACAGACCTTCCCAACTTGGGCCCAAGTTCTTAGGACCAGGAAAGATTCGTTTAAGGATGAAGTCGTCGATTACAAAGGTCCGAGTCCTGACCTTGGTATTGTAATATCAAGCGAATCAGTTTCAGCATGTAGCTGCTCTCAACTCAGCTTTGTCGGGTTCCTCATCGATCATATCGAGAGACTCCAACAGGACTTCCTCATTTGTCCATAGATTATATTGAGTCACTCGATGAGAAGGTACCTTAAGTTCAACCTAGATCATGGCCTCTAATCGATATGCCAAAGCGAATGGAGAGTAGCCAGTCGCTGACTTGGGGTCGTTCGATAAGCCTAGAGTGCTAATGGTAGTTCATTGACCCACTTGCCCTTAGCCTTCTCCAACCGCATTTTGAGAATGGACTTGATAATCTTGTTCACTGCTTCAACCTGTCCATTCACTTGAGGGTGTGCCACTATGACAAATCTCTTCTTGATATTGTGCCTACGACAGAAGTCTTTAAATTCAGCACTATCGAATTTGGTCTCATTATAGGAGATGATCATTTGTGGAACCCCAAAATGACAAATGATGTTTCTGACCATGAATTTGATTGCTTTCTTTGTGTTGATTTTAGCTAATGGCTCTACCTCAGCCCATTTGGTGAAGTAATCAACTACAACGATGACATACTTTGCACCACCTTTAGATATCAGCAATACGCCAATGATATCGATTCCCCATGCTACAAATGGCCATAGGCTGACCATTTGAGTTATCTCTACTGGTGGGGCTCTTTGTATCCTGGTGAATCTCTAGTATTTGTCATACTTTGTGGTGTAATTAGCTGCATCTTGGTTGAAAGTGAGCCAGAAATACCTATACTAAAGGATCTTCTTCGCTAGGATTTGCCCCGATGTGGTCGCCACAGGCCTCTTCATGAACTTCCTTAGGGACTTACATGGCTTCATTGTTAGTGACACATCAAAGCATAGGGACAGAGTATCCTTTCCTATAAAGTACCCCTTCTTGTGTGATAAATCTTGCAACTGTACAAAGGAGTTAACGTCGTTTGTTCTTCCTATATGAAAGGATTCCTCTTTGTAGATAGTTCTTTATTGGAGTCATCCATGAATCCTTCTCAGGTTTAGCCTCCATGATCCAGTCGACATCCATATGGTCGATGTTTGGAGCTGATAGTACTTTCACCAAAAGCAGTCCTATGAGTTGTGCATCTCCGAAACTGGCTAACTTAGCTAACGAGTCATCTTCACATTTTCCTCTCTAGGAATATGCATTATCGTGTAATATTCAATACCACTAAGCACCTCAAGGGCTCGGTTTAGATAAGGAGCTAGCCTTACTCCTTTCACCTGAAACTCCTTCCGCACCTGACATACCACTAGTTGGGAATCATAGAAGATAAGCAAAGTTTTAATTCCTAATTCTGACATCGGAATAACGTTCATTAGATGCACCATCAATTTACATCTTCCACCTAGTATTATTTTCTCCACTGCTCTCCAGAGTGTCATCTCGCACAGTGTATTCAACAATGAAGTCCACCAAATCTTGACCCTGGATAGCTCTCTGAGGGTGATAGGTAATGTCATAATAGCTCAATTCGGTGTTCAGTTTCAACAGCCTTCTAGAGGTCTCAGGTAGTTACAAGACCTATCCTAAAGACTGGTTGGTCAGAACTTTGATTGGATAAGCCTGAAAGTAGGGCGAAGCTTCCTCGAAGCGATCAACAAACAGTGTGTGTAACGACCCAAAATTTCAGTCATTCGAATTTAGAATATTTAATTAATTTTTAAATATTGAGAGTTAATTTTATAAGTTAAATAACTTATATTTCAAATATAGCGATTTATTTGATAATTAAATTGTTAATTTTAATATTTTAAATTGTTTAAATAATTGAATCTTGAATTTAAAATGAGTGGAAATGATTTTTGAAGTTGATTTAAATTATATTTAAATTAGAATGGAGTTAGTGAACTTTTAAATTTGAATTAAAAGTGAATAAACAGAAATTGAAAATTTTATATTTTTAATTAACATGTAAAAGTAGTCTTTTTGGGCACTGTCTCGGATTTCAACGAAACCAGTTTCATTGGATCCATAATAGTGAATTATTATATGCCGTCGAATTCGTGGCGATTGGACGTATCATTTAGTCGTGCAAGTTCGAAACAAGTAGAAATTAATTAACGGAATTTAAATTAAAATAATTTGATTTTTAAAAGCTATCTTCTGTATATGATGGAATTAGATTCCGATATATATTCCATTGTGTTTGGAATAGGGGCATAACATATAGAATGCCAGGCGGCACGCTTCGTTTGGAGTTTAAAATTTTCACGGATGAATAGTACTTTGGAAAATTTTCTATAAATAGCCCTCAACTTCTTTCATTTGCTTAAAACCCTAACTAGGTTTTCTCAGTCGCCATTAAAACTAATCCATCCAATGGCCATCATCGATCGGAGGGTCTAGGGGCCGAATTGGCCAACGACTTCAACTAGAGAAATGTAGAGAGCGACCACATGAGCTTAACCAATGGTTGGATCGTCGACCGAGGCGGTGGAATTTCACTCGCATTCGCGAGCAGCTCCACCTCGTTTTTTGGGTTCAATGATGGTCATTGGACGCGAGCGCGCGAGACGTAGGCGGTGGCGGTTGCGAGCACGGCGATGGAGGCTGGTGGTGGCGGTCGAGGTTACTAGGTGATCGAACATTGATCGAAGATTAAAAAAAAGTCGCTAGCTTGGAGGAGTAACGTGCGTGTACGAGGAAGATGAGATAAGGTTTAATTTTTTAAAAGTTAATTGTTTAAGTTAATTATAATATTAATTATATCAAATGTTAAATAATCTATAGCTTGTTCGTATGACATCCACATCGAGCGCGACAAGTTGCATTCATATCAGTGAGTATTACGCTATGGAGTTAGATTGACGAATTCCGAGCTAGTAGGAATTTTGAGTTAAATTGAACGAACGTTCAATTTTGATTCAAACCGGAGGGCTTTGGCGATTTCTGGCATTATTTTGAGTAAACTCAACTCTCTAGCATGCTTATATTTTTTATAAGTGGGAATGAATTTAATTATGTTGTTTGTTGCTTATTTGGATGATATACTTTATATATTAGTTGGTTTGGATATATATTCCTACCTATTGGAGCGGATGAGACCCTATTACGTTCCCGTGTAAGAGCAGATGATCATTTGTATACTAATCCCGCCTCAAAGCAGATGATTTATATTTTTATGATAATATGTTGTCTGTGATGCAGGGGGATAGGTTGGAGGGATCCAACAGGATTCCTCACCACTGTTGATTTACTTTTCATATATATGCTGATATATGATGTGTTGGATGCCATATTATTGATTATGACATGATTTGACTTATTTAGTGAGTGCTGTAGTAGCACTGGGCCTTATTTTTGGTATTCTGAAATACTAAAAACGATGATTTTGATTTAAAAAGGATTTCAAAGAAATTTTGAAAGTATAAATAATGTTTTAATAATTGTTGAATTATTAAAAGAAAGGAATTTGTTTTAAAATAAATAAAAATATGATTTTTAATGTTATGAATGTATAGTTTTGAGAAATACTTTGAATAAATGTTTTTGAATAGTTTATAAAAGGGATTTATAGAAGTAATATTTTATAAATAAAGTAACAGATTTATAATTTGAATTTATAAATATTTTATAGATGGATTTTATAAATAAATTTGGTTATAAATAAATGGATTTATAAATGGATTTTGATAGTAAAATTAGTTTTTATAAATGAATGATTTATAAATAGAATTTTATAATAAGAGATTTTATAAAATAGAAGTTTTATAAAATAGAAGTGAAATTTATAAATGTAGTTTATAAATATAGAAATGATTTATGTTGAAATTTAAATATGGATTTTTATTTAAAGGAATGTTTGAAAGAAATGTTTTGATAAAGTTAAGAGTTTTAAAAGTAATTTATCTTTTTAAGAGTAATGTTTCGGAAGTAATAATTCAATGGAATTTAATAGTTTGAAAATGTTTTAAAAAGATGTGATATGTATGGAAGACATAGATTTCAACATTTATTGTTGTAATAGACGTTTTCGGAGAAGTATGGAAGGCATGGACTATAACACTATTGGCATAGTAAATGATTTCCAAATTGAAATATTTTATATAGTATATGGGCTTTTATTTATATATAATGAATCGAATCCCTATACTAATGTTTTGGGTTGTCGTAACGATGTTTTACGCAACATTCGACCCAATAAATTATGCTTTGACCTTCCATTGTGAAATACATGAATTGGTTCTTATGATCGTACTAAAGGCTTGGTGGTGTAGGAGCATTGCTTCCTATACTTAACACCCGTCTGAAGGCGTACGAACTCTGGAGTTGCACGGTTATAGAAAACTATTTGGCGTGTCTCCAAACAATAGTGTTATTGAATATGCTTATACCGTTGATATAAGTATATGGAAATGTTTTCCAATATAGAGAGGTTGAAATGGTTTTGAGAATATATCTTTTTAAAGATAATTTGAAGTGAATATTTGGAAATTGTTTTAATTAGTAAAAGATTAATTAAATGGTCCTAGTAATTTCTTATGTGCTAGATATTATTGTTGCTTTGATAGTTAAATAACTGATAGACTATCAAATTTGGTCTCTTTATCGTTGTTGATCCGGAGAGGCCGGGATCGGTTTATCTGAAAACCACTTCAGACCAACATATATGCGTTCGAATGTGCATGTGTTGGAAGACATGGATATTTGTGATTTTCATAATGAAGGACTGCTTGTTGATCATTTGGGGATAAACTCCCAATATATACATATAGTAGCAGAGGTCTCTTCTTTATGAAATATCTAATACATGGACTAATCGATACTGATCCTAAGGGTGATTCTTGCAAGGATGTGGTAGGAGAAATGCCTTTAGTTTGTCCTGTTCTTGGACAACTTATATGGACGATTGTCTGACGTTGCATTTCTAATTACATTGATTGGTCTCTATGAACGTATCATTTGTTTGGTGGCAGAGAAGGCAACTTCTCTTAGCTTAACACCCTTTCCTAAGACATAGAAGGTCAGGAGTTATACGTTTGTAGAAATCAGTTGTGTGATAATGGAATGGCAATGTGGCATTCAAAGAGGAAAGTGATATGTGCTATGTGAAAGGTAATCGTGACCTCAGGCCTCACACCTGGAAATGACCGAAATATGATAAATGTGGAAAGGCTATGTGGTTCGCAACCATTAGGATATGATCATCCCTTTCTAGATATATGTATTCCCACTATGACATTCGGGTTTTAAATTATTATGGATGTATGCGATGAGGGCCCTCGGATAGGTTTATAACGACCAAGGTGATGACATATTTGGTACTATCTAGGAAGAGGTAGGTTGGTCTTGTGTTGGTAGAGGACTGTCAGTTGGGCCTCAGTACATTCCTCTAGAGATGTACTGTCGAAAGATAGTCCCTTCACCTAGTAATTTGTGTGGAAATCCATCATCCACTACGTGCTTGCCATTTTGTTTATATAACCTACTTTGTGGCTAGTATGTTGGAATTTAATCAACGTAACAATTTTGGCTACGATTAATATTATTTGTTTACTATACACTAGTATAATATAACAAGATTTGATATGAAATATTTTGGTTATTGTAAGGTAAAACCCGTCCGTGTTTATGTGTGGGTGTGGTCTTACGAGATACCTTTGTTTTGATGAAGGAAAGTTTTTATAACTTTAAAATTCAGTTGAGATGTGTTTTCTCATGCAGGTTTGCTAGACTGATCCGAGCGTTCTTCCCTTTCAATGCTCAGGTCAGACCGAGCATATTTACAGATTTAGACTTGGATGCTTTGGAGCTTCAGCAGGCGAGCTGGAGATCTTCTGGTCGTATTAATGTATAAGTTTATTTTTCTGTTGCATTGTTGTTTAAATTATCAGCAATTGTAAGGACAGGTTATTATAACTGTCCAAGCTGATGATTAGTGATTGATTGTTGTACTCTGATGGATGTATGTATATTATGATTTCTGTTTTGTAAAGATCATTGATATTATATTATATGTTTTTCCGCTGCGATTGTGAGATTCTATGATTGTTTTAGTTTCTTCTTCTCTCTCTATTTTCTTTTTCTTTCTTTGTCTTCATTTCTTCTCTTCACTTTTTCTATCTTCTTTCTTCTTTTCTCATGATTATCCATCTTTCCATTCGGTTTGGGTTAGACATGTGCAGTTTATGTCAGCTCGTATTGGAATGGATTTCCGGGTCGTCACATTTAGTATCAGAGCTTAGGATTTTGCGATACACCTAGGCTTTGGTTGGGTACTCATTATAGATAGGGTTAGTAATGCCCTAGATTGAGTTTGAGTGTATTATATATATGAGAGCGTATTTGTTAGTGATGTAAAAATGTTTTATATTGTGTTAATTTATCTGCTTGAGTGGCTTATGATTCTAGTCGATATGTGGAACGCCATGTTATCGATACAGGTTTCTAAACGCTTGAACAAGGCAAACCGACACCATATTGTCTTAAATTGGGTAAATGAAATAATTTTACCTAAATTATATTTTATATATATAAAGGAATAATTTTTCAGAAATTATTATAGTTATATCTGATGTGTTTGGTTGTTAGTGAATGGTAATATTTGATTATTATCATTTATCATTTGTTGTTTGTGTTTTAATAAAAAGTTGTTATTATTATAATGTAAACAAAGATAAACAATAAGAAATGGTTTTATATAACCAAAGTGAAATAAGTGGAATTATATATAAGTATGAATTTATAAAAAAAAATTTAATTTAAGTAAAGTTAAATAAATTGAGTTGATAAAATGAAGTTTATCTTAAGAAAGGTTAAATGAAAGTGAATTGTATTTGAAATGAAATTTAACTTCAAGTTAAGTAAAGTGGGATGAAATGAGTTAAAGAAATAGGATTTAATTTGAAATGAAAATGAAATTCAACCTAAGTTGTAAAATTAATTAAATATGGTTTAGAATGATGTTTGGTAAAATTAAATATGAACTTAAGCTTTAAAGTGAAAATAAACATAAAAAGTGTTGTAGAAAATGTTTATAAACTTAAGTAAATAACTTTATGGAATGGTTGTTAAGTGTTGTTAGTAGTAAGGAAGATATACTAAGTAAATTGAATATGGAATGAAATGTTGTTAAACATGAACTGAAATTAAAGTGAATAAAAATAAATGAATGTTAATAAATTGAAAATAAGTGAAATTAATATGAATAATTGAATTTGATTTAAAATTGATGCGGATCAAATGAATGTAAATGGAATTGAATATGAATGAAAGAAATGGAAATAAAAAGAATGGGATATAATAAGAAAACCAATTGAAATAAATACGTAAGTTTTATGTATAATATTTTATTCGCATAATAGTTTGATCCAGATTCGAATATACGATTTCGAGGTGATTTACACCGATCCAAGTTAGGACTTTTCACTCGATTTCATGACGGCGAATCCTGGATATGGATTTTTGGTTGATTCTAATATTCTCTATCATAGTATATGGCTATGCAAGGAGAATGGCGGTTTTCTAATCAAGGAACCGGATCTAAGTCCGCACTAGAGTGGTCGTGTGAACAATACTAGTTCAGAAGTGAACTTGTATGATTGAGCGAGCGATCAGGTATGGTTTTGCATACGGATGATATATGCACATCATACGGGTTTAATAAATTAAATAATGATATTAGAAAATGCAAATTTATACAATTATGAATTATTTGGATGAATATTAATTGTTTGATGGTTTCTTTGTTGCTTTGCTACATTTGCATATAGTTATTGTATTAGTACATGTTATATATTGATATTAATTCCATATACTTGTTCTCATTGGTTGTTGTATGATTTTGGGGTGCGGATGCTGCATGTTTCGCATTTGGAGCTCGCTTTCGCACTATATTCGTTGTATATGCTTGTTAATATAATAAAAGGTACACATCTCGGATTACATATCGTACTTTTATATTTTTTTCCTACGGGATGCCTCATCCTTGAAGATGAGATGTATATTGTGATTATATATATATATATATTATGATTTTCTATGATCGAGCCACGCAAAGGAGACATAGGCAAAAAATTTCGTAAATTTAAGAGTTAGAATTTTTTTGAGAATTTTGGAAAAAAATTTGATACCTAAAATTTGATTTTGAGTTATAACTTGGAATGAATGAATGGATCGTATAAGTTGGTTTTGGAAATTTAATTAAGAATTTAAAGATTGAGAAAATGTGATAACAAAGTATCCACTAATTGTTTTGAAAAGTTAATAGGTTTTGTGGCATTTTTCTTACTTGGTGATTTCGAGGACGAAATTCTTTTAAGGGGGGAGTCTGTAACGATCCAAAATTTTAGTCATTCGAATTTAGAATATTTAATTGATTTTTAAATATTGAAAAGTTAATTTTATAAGTTAAATAACTTATATTTCAAATATAGCGATTTATTTGATAATTAAATTGTTAATTTTAATATTTGAAATTGTTTAATAATTGAATCTTGAATTTAAAATGAGTGGAAATAATTTCTAAAGTTGATTTAAATTAGAATGGAGTTTGTGAACTTTTAAATTTGAATTAAAAGTGAATAAACAAAATTTGGAAATTTTATATTTTTAATCAACGTGTAAAAATAGTCTTTTGGGCACTGTCTCAGATTTCGACAAAACCAGTTTTATTGGATCCGTAATAGTGAATTATTATATGCTGTCAAATTTCGTGGCGATTGGACGTATCATTTGGTCGTGCGAGTTCGAAATGCACGAAAATTAATTAAAGGAATTTAAATTAAAATAATTATTTTGAAAAGCTATCTTCTGTATATGATGGAATTGGCTTTCGAAATATATTCCATTGTGTTCGGGATAGGGGTAAAACACATAGAACACCAGGCGGCACACTTCGTTTGGAGTTCGAAATTTTCACGGATGAATAGTACTTTGGAAATTTTTCTATAAATAACCCTCAACTTTCTTTCATTTGCTAAAAATCTTAGCTAGGTTTTCTTAGCTGCCATTAAAACTAATCCATCCAATGGCCATCATCGATCGGAGCCTCTAGGAACCAAATTGGCCAACGACTACAACTAGGGAAATGTAGAGAGCGACCATACGAGCTAAAACAACGATTGGATCGTTGAATCATCGACTGAGGCGGCAGAATTTCACTCGCGTTCACGAGCAGCTCCACCTCATTTTTTGAGTTCGACGCTGGTCCGTGATGGCAGACACGCTGCACAGGCAGCGGCGGTGGAGGCTGGTGGCGGCGATCGTGGTTGCTGCGCGAGGGAACATTGATCGAAGATTAAAAAAAAGTCGCAAGTTGGGAGGAGTAACACGCGTGAACGAAGAAGATGAGATAAGGTTTAAGTTTTTAAAAGTTAATTATTTAAGTTAATTATGATATTGATTATATCGAATATTCAATAATCCATAACTTGTTCGTACGACGTCCAAATCGAGCGCGATAAGTTGCGTTCGTATCAGCGAGTAATACTCTATGGAGTTAGATTAGATGAATCCGGAGCTAGTAGGAATTTTGAGTTAAATTGAATGACCATTTAATTTTAATTCAAATCGAAGCACTTTGGCGATTTTTGGCATTTTTTATGAGTAAAATCATCTCTCTGGCCTGCTTATATTTTTATATAAGTGGGAATGAATTTAATTATGCTATCTGTTGCTTGTTTGGATGATATATTATATATATTAGTTGGTTTGGATATATATTGCCGCCTATTGGAGCGGATGAGACCCTATTGTGTTCCCATGTAAGAACAGATGACCCTTTGTATACGAATCCCGCCTCGAAGCGGTTGATTTATATTTTTATAATTATATGTCGTCTGTGATGCAGGGGGACATGTTGGAGGGATCAACCAGGATTCCTCGCCACTTTTGATTTACTTTTCATATATATGCTGATATAAGATGTGTTGGATGCCATATTATTGTTATGGCATAATTTGACTTATTTGGTGCTTTAGTAGCACTGGGCCTTATTTTTGGTATTTTGAAATACTAAAAATGATGATTTTGATTTAAAAGGATTTCGTAGAAATTTTGAAAGTATAGATAATATTTTAATAATTGTTGAATTATTAGAAGAAAGGAACTTCTTTTAAAATAAATAAAAATATGATTTTTGATGTTATGAATGTATAGTTTTGAGAAATACTTTGAATAAAGATTTTTGAATAGTTTATAAAAAGGATTTATAGACGTAATATTTTATAAATAAAGTAATAGATTTATAATTTGAATTTATAGATATTTTATAGATGGATTTTATAAATAAATTTGGTTATAAAGAAATGGATTTTCGTAGTAAAATTAGTTGTTATAAAAAACCGATTTATAAATAGAATTTTATAATAAGAGATTTTATAAAATAGAACTTTCATAGATAGAAGTGAAATTTATAAATGTAGTTTATTAACATAGAAATGATTTATGTTGAAATTTAAATATGGATTTTTATTTAAAGGAACGTTTGAAAGAAATGTTTTGATGAAGTTAAGGGTTTTAAAAGTAATTTATCTTTTTAAGAGTAGTTTTGGAAGTAATAATTCCAAATGGTATTTAATAGTTTGAAAATGTTTTAAAAAGGTGTGATATGTATCGAAAACATAGATTTCAACATTTATTGTTGTAATAGACATTTTTGGAGAAGTATGGAAGGCTGGACTATAACACTGTTGTTATAGTAAATGATTTTCGAATGGAAATGTTTTATATAGTATATGGGTTTATATATATATACATACATATATATATAATTAATCGAAACCCTATACTGATGTTTTGGGTTGTCGTAACGATGTTTTACGCAACATTCATTTTGACCCAATAAATTATGTTTTGACCTTCCATTGTGAAATACACAAAATGGTTCTTATGATCGTACTAAAGGCTTGGTGGTGTAGGAGCATTGCTTCCTATAATTAACACCCGTCTTGAGGCGTACGAACTTTGGAGTTGTACGGTTATAGAAATTTATTTGGCGTGTCTCCAAACGGTAGTGTTATTGAATATGCTTATACAGTATCAAATGTTTGGTGGCGAAGAAGGCAACTTCTCTTAGCTTAACACCCTTTCCTGAGACATACAAGCTCAGGAGTTATATGTTTGTATAAATCTGCTGTGTGATGATGGAATGGCAATGTGGCATTCAAAGAGGAAAGTGATATGTGCTTTGTGAAAGGTAATCGCGACCTCAGGCCTCACACTCGGAAATGACCGAAACATGGTAGATGCAGCAAGGCTATGTGGTTCGCAACCATTAGGATATGATCATCCCCTTCTAGATATATTTATTCCCGCTATGACATTTGGGTTTTTAATTATTGTGGATGTATGAGATGAGGGCCCTTGGATAGGTCGGTAACGACCGGGTGATGACATATTCGGTACTATATAGGAAGAGGTAGGTTGGTCTTGTGTTAGTAGAGGACCATCAGTTGGGCCTCAGTACATTCCTCTAGAGATGTACTGCCGGAAGGAAGTCCCTTTACCTGGTCATTTGGATGGAAATCCAGCATCCACTACGTGCCTTCCATTTTGTTTGTAGAACCCATTTTGTGGCTTGTATGCTGGAATTTAATCAACATAACAATTTCGGCTATGGTTAATATTATTTGTATACTGTACACTAGTATAATATAACATGATTTGATATGAAATGTTTTGGTTATCATAAGGTAAAAACTCATCTGTGTTTATGTGTGGACGTGGTCTTACGATATACCTTTTTTGATAAAGGAAATTTTTTATAAAATTCAGTTGAGATGTGTTTTCTCATGCTGGTTTACTAGACTGAGCCAGGCATTCTTCACTTTCAATTCTCGGGTTAGACCAAGCATATTTACAGATTTAGATTTGGATGCTTTGGAGCTTCAACAGGTGAGCTGGAGATCTTCTGGTCGTATTCATGTATATGTCTATTTTTTCGCTGCATTGTTATTTAAATTATCAGCAATTGTAAGGACATGTTATTATAACTGTCCAGGTTGATGAACGGTGATTGATTGTTGTACTCTGATGGATGGATGTATATTAAAGTTACTATTTTGTATAGATCATTGATATTTTATGTTGTGCCACTGTGATTGTGAGATTCTATTATTGTTTATTTTCTTCTTCTCTCTCTATTTTCATTTTATTTATTTGTCTTCTTTTTTCTCTTCTCTTCTTCTCTCTTCTATCTTCTTTTCTCATGATTATCTGGCTTTCCGTTCAGTTTGGGTTGGACATGTGTGGTTTATTGTCAGCTCGTATCGGGATGGCTTTGTGGGTCATCAAAGTATGCAAGTTTTTCCAATTTTGGATCTTTTCTTTCTGCTCCTATCAACCGCTTACTGATGTAGTACACCAATTTCTAGATTCAAGACTCTTTACGCACGAGTACGGTGCTCAAAGCATGCATCGAGACTGCCAGGTAGACAAAAAAGTCCTCATCATCCAACTATTTTGATAGAACATGAGGTCCCTCTAAATGATCCACTATAGCCTGGAATGCATCTATACATTCTTGCATCCAAGCGAAATTCCTTTTCCCTTCTTGATCACATCTAAGAAAGGTATGCATTTGTCAGTGGCTCTGGAGATGAATCGACTCTGGGCGGCAACCTTCCCATTCAAGCTTTGGACATCTTTGATCGTCTTTGGGGCTTGGATGTTCCTCAATGCTTCGATCTTCTCTGGATTAGATTCAATTCAATGGGAGTTCACGATGAAGCCTAAGAATTTGCCTGACAGAATGTCAAATGAGCATTTCAAAGAATTGAGCTTCATCCCGTACCTTCGAAGAACACTGAACACCTCAACCAAGTCATTAATGTGATTCCTTGATCGTCATGATTTCATAAGCATATCGTCCACGTATACCTCCATCAAGCGTCTGATCTGGTATTTAAACATCATGTTCATGGGCCGTTGGTAGGTTGCTTCGGCATTCTTTAATCCAAATAGCATAACGAGATAGTAGTACAATCACAGATCGGTTATGAAACTGGTGTGTTCCTGGTCTGGTACATGCATCGGGATCTGATTGTATCCAAAGTATGTGTCCATGAACGATAACAACTCGTGTCCAGCTATCGAATCACCAGTTGACGCATGTCCTCCACTTCCCATTTAACTTTTTCACTAGAACTAAATTCGATACCTATTTTGGGTATAAAGCATCGTGAATATAACCATTATCCTTCAACTTCCCCGCTTCTTCTTTATGTGCAGCAGATTTCTCCGAGTCCAGGTTGTGGCATTTCTATTTCATAGGAACACACTTTTGATTTATATTCAATGCATGACTCGCTATCTTCAACGATATTCCACACATGTTTGAGTATGTCCAAACGAACACATCCAGGTTCGCCCGGAGAAAAGAAACTAATTCTTTCATCATCCTCACACCAAGCTTCAATCCGACCTTCAAGACCCATGTAGGATCGTCGTGACTGATCAGGATGTTGATCGTTAACTCGACTAGAGCCGTCCTTCCATCCATGGCTCTTTCCTCGGATCCATATCCATATGGAATCGACTGTGTTGCCTGATCCAGGGCTCAAGCGGTGGTTGCTATGCATCCAGAGCCTTGATGTAGAGAGTCTTCTCTACATCCTTTCCTTTCTCTCTTCGCCTCACCTCTTTCAATTCAATGACGAAGCACTCACAGCCAAACCTTGATCCCCTTGAACTATCCCTACACCATTCTCGGTCAAGAATTTCATCATTAAATACCAAGGAGCGATGACCGCTGAATTCAACGAGGTCCAGTTAGTCCGAAAAGCATTATAGGTAGAGTAAATATCCAACACAACAAAAGGCACGACTCGCACTCTCTTGTGATGGGCTTCTCCAAGAACCATCGGTAGATCCACGCAGCCCATTGGCTCAGTAGTCGTCCCGTTAAATCCCTGGATTAGAGATTTACATGGCTTTAAGTCCTTTACCTCCAGAAGCATCTGGTCATAGGCTCTTTTAAACAAAATGTTGACTAAACTCCCACAGTCAACCAAAACCTTTCTCACTACAGCAGGTCCGATCACGACCAAAATGACCAATGTATCAATGGTCGATGCCTCTACCCCATTAGCATCTCTATTATGGAAAATGATATCATCTGTCACACTTATGAGTTGCTTTGCCGGAGTACCATCATTGACAGCAAAACAGCTCTCATTTACTGTATGTTTTAGAGCACCAACTTACTGCTCCATCTTGTTCCATCTCTTCTTAGTTGGATGAGGTCCACCGATTATAGTGTTTATCACAAGACGTTTCTCAAGTCGCCCAAGTTCATCAGCACCGGGCCTGGCTTGCCCCCATTAGGATGTCGACCCATGGGGTTGGAGTTTCCTTGCCCGCCATCCTACAGGGCTTTCACAAACTATTGCAATTTCTTTTTACGAATCAGTTCCTTGATCATATCGCGTAAATGTCTGCATTCATTGGTGTTATGACCATGTGTTTCATGAAACCTGCAGAACTTGCTAGATTTTTGTTCTCCTTCTCAGTCGACTCCTTCGAAGCCGGCTTTCGATAATGCTCAGTACCTTGAGTTGCCAAGTAGATATTCTCTATTGAATTATTCAACGCAATATAGCTATCATACTTAGGAATGCTGGGGCAATTCCTATTATCTGGCTTTCTCTTTCTAGCCCCATTGTCATTGCTTCTAACCATCATTCTTGTCATTGGCATTTATATCTACATTCCCAGAACCCCCACCAGACTATTTTACCGCAATATTTCTCTATATCACTTCATCTAAATGCCCAACATTATCCCTTCGAGAATGAGTATGTACCTCTTCTAGGTATAAGAACTAATTGGACTTTCTATAAAAATATCCATTGTCGATGGGGTTTCATTTCCAACCATCTTCGAAAATCGGTACCGGGAAGAATTCCCCTGATCAGTGCCATCAATACGATATCCTCCTGAGTATTGCTTACTTCTGCCTTTGCAGTATGAAATCTGTACAAAAAGTACTTCAAAGACTCTCTCGCTCCTTGGAAGAGGTTGGAAAGTGATGTCACGTCTTCCGGACATGTTGTGTGCATGCGAAACTGCTCTATGAACTTTCATGCTAGTTAATTAAAGGAGGATATGGATCTCGATGACAGCAGGGTGAAACACATCATCGCCACACCCTCCAGGAATATCGGGAAACAACGACATCCAATGGCATCAGTAGCCCTGGCCGAATCCATATGCTAATCATACTTCAACAAATGTGGCCTTGGATCCGTCTTTCCATTGTATGATGGCATCCTTGGCATCACAAACCTATGTGGTATTCCTCGCGCAAGATATCTTCCATGCAAGGATTCCAGCTCATGGTGGAACCACACTCATCATTCATCCGGTGTTGATTCTCACTTATCAATCTCCTGACTATTTCAGTTAAATCTAGTTCAGGCTGGTATATTGAACGTTGGTGACCATATTCTACCCAGATTGTTTGGCTTGGAAAATGGTCTTAGTTAGTCTCATGATATTTGGGTTCCCCTGACTCCGGAGGAACCATTCATTTAATAGTTCCTTGTACATAGTCTCTTCGTGGCAGATCTACAGCACCTGCCTGTGTTCTAATATTTTGACCGTCGATAGCATGCCCAGAAGCCAAACCAACATCATTACCAGAGGATTGAGCACCAGGACCCATGCTTGATGGTTTGGTACTGATTCCTCTTAATGGATCGGCATCGATCCATATGGCTTGGCCTTGGCTTAGTCCCACTTTCTGTTTCGACTACTTGGTTTCCCTACTTAGCATCCTTTGCCTTTTGTCCCTCTACCTTTGCTCTGATGGTAAGGAACTATCAAATTTCAAATTAGAAAGTGCTATATCTCTCCTGCTCCTCTTGCAATAGTTGGTTAGAAGATTCAACAAGTCCAATCTTTGCTTCATCTATGCATTCAATTCATTGCGACTTTCCTAGAGCTTGTCCTCCATTTACTTCATCATGCGGTCCATCTCAACTCTGGTGACTACATCGGCTTGTTTCTGAACATCCGTAGTAGTTACCTATGCAACCTTATCAACCTGTTGGAGACCGATCTACTCAACATCTTTGGCAGCAAGAAAAGTGGTAGAATGGTCTCTTTTAGGGGGCCACTGTAGAAATCCCTCGTGTAGATTCTTGAAAATCTGAGTAGTTAGAAATTCCAAAAAACAAAGGAAACTATATCTATCTCTCGGATTTAGATAATCCAATAGTAAATGATGGATCCAAACATGACTGAGAATCATTCTCAGTGAAAACACCAAAATATTAGTACCAAAATTGGCACAAACACCCGATATATTATGTATAGAATAAGAAGTGATATAAAGTAAATGAATATAAAAGAAACATATAACAACACAATTTTATAGTGGTTCGGCTAATCGTTGCCTACAGCCACCTGAGATTTTATTGATGATATCTCTGTTTTACAACTGTTGTTCTTATCATTCAGTACCATTCGGTAGCCAATTACAAGAAATATATGTAAAATTGCTAGAGAGATAAAAGGATCCATGAAATAAAGCTACTCCATGCCTACTTATATTTGTAGGTCGGTGGGAAATGCTCCACCATGTTCTCCTCCACGATCTCCATGTTGTAGCAGTAGTTGCAGGTGTAAATTCAATCAGCGATTAATATCGAACAATTTGAATATTATCGTTCATGCATCATCTTACCTAGTAGTTATCGCTTACACATCCTTCCTGTAAAATCCAATTTTACTACTTTAAGCGGTACTTAGTAGTAACGATTATTTATACTAATTCTATTTGTTAAGACTATATCACGTTAGAACTTATGGAATTTGGTTTTGGTCAAAATTCCAACATCGTTCGCATTCAACTTGACTAGTTTAACAGAAAATCATAAATTCAATAATAAAAATTATTATTAACCATACCGTTCTTTGTAGAGACTTTGACTTTGATTTGAGTACAGTTGACTGTGATACTAACCTCATATAAAATGGGGATGAATTTTCTATCAAATAGTGTTTCACTTCCAAACTTCAACTCTGACCCAACTATAGTCGTTCAACAAATGTCATGCCATGATTAAACCATAATCAAAGTGGAGTGGCTATATTGAAGTTCAACGGTGTTCTCAAGTCAAGGAAACTATGTAATATCATCACTTTGAGATTCTCTATTTTACCCTAGTTATATTAACCAATAGAAAACTTGTGAGTGAGTCATTCAATGGTTACCCAATAACTATCAATTCGTAATCCCTTGGTGGCCCCAGTAGTTAATACACTGCTCAACATTTAGACAACGTTACATACTCTAGTCTCAATGGATTAATCAACATCCTTTATCGAAACATCCTGACTATGAATACTTAAAATAATAAGTAATTTTTAGTGTAATAAATTTCTTATCATTAGAACATTGTAATTACTATTACATAACATATCATTTAGGAATTTTTTATTTAATATACTTAAATTAAATAATCGCTTAACATATCATAATATGACAAGTATATAGTAGAAATAAAAACACCCTTTATTATGAACAAGGTTGGTTGTCAAGTTAGATATATACGACAAATTACATAATTGACCCTAAGGTATAACCATAACTCTATCACTATGTACATAGAAATATCAAATTGCGTAAGTTCAATAACCCATTTGATAAGGTTCCCTTAGGGTTTGCTGAAGATCATATATAGTGGTTGATTTGTAAGGGCTTTAATAACATGAGCCTGAAAATAAAGCTAAAGCTTTCTTGCCGTAAAGATTAAAAAATAAGCTTGCTTTTCTATGATTGGAAAGTACTTTTCAGAGGGATTGAAACTTTTTGCTAGTAAACTAGACATTGAATTCCTTTATTATCTAGGACCAAGGTTGAACTAATTGCTTGCTTCGAAGTGGCCAAGTAAAGAAATAGGTCTTCTTCATCTATCAGTTTGGATAAGACCGAAGGCATTTTGAGATGCTTACGTCGATCCTTGAAACCGAGTTGAGACGTTACAGAGTCCGTATGAAATTTTTATGCTCTTTAGCAAATCAAAGAAAGGAATGCATTTATCAGAAGGTCGGCTTATAAATCAGCTGAGAGCTATTATTATTTTTATTTAAGCTCATTATTTCTTTGTCGTTAGTAGGCGCTTTCATGTTAGTAATTGTCTTGATTTTTTTGGGATTGACTTCTGTTCCATGAGCACTTAACATAAAGCCTAAAAAATTCCAGATTGTGTAATGAAAGAACATTTTTTTTGTATTTGACTTCATGTTATATTTCTGAAGAACTTCAAACATTTCGGCCAAATCGAAAATGAATTTTGGATAATCTTGATTTAACTAACATGCCATCGACATAAATTGTCCTATCTATTTAGTAAACATTCAGTTGATAAGCCTTTGATAAGTAGCCCAGAGTTCTTTAAACATTCAGATAGCTAGTTCATATCGAACATATGGTTCTATCTTTTGTTATATATCTTTGGCAAATTTGTTTCCCTTTGGTAAGATTGCTGTTTGGTGTTATGCTGATTCTGGCTACTTGGATATTATATCATTGTGATTACAACCACGCTTCAACTGAATGAAATATTTCGTCATTGTTGATATAGTTATGGGTTGTGTCCTATGTTTGTAGTTGTGTTTGTTTCATGTCAAATTGCTTGTATTAGTGTGGTGCTAATCTTTGAGTTATATAAGCGTGTGTTGTAAGGTTAAGTTGTTGAGGTATGCCCACCTCATACCTGTTTTAATTATTTATATAAAGTAGACTGTCAATTATAAAACCAGCTTGCCTTGCCAAAAGTTCCATTTATATTTTATTTCTAAATACACTTCTATTAGATCAATTTATTTTTTATAATGTAATTAACTTATATAGCATATATTTATCTTATTAATAAAAAAATTAATTAATTTTAAATTTTAATTTAATTAACTAATTTTATTAAATTTTATTCATTTACATTTTGAATATTTTATTTTATTTACCTTAAGCAATTTAAGAAAAATATTTCACTGTAACCATTATAGTTTTATACATGTATCAATATATATATATATATATATATATATATATATATCTGTGTGTGTCAGTGTTAACTAACTATTTAATTATTTGTTTGTTTAATAAAACATTTTAATTTTCAAAAATTTATTTAATTTAATTTCCCAAACAATTTTGAGAAAATTAAAATATTTTAAAATTATTTTACAACAAATATAAAATCCTTTATATATATTTTAAACTTAAATTTTAAATTTAAAACATCTTAATAATTATTGAAATATCCTTATTTGAAGTAGCCCAAGGCCCAAAGTATTTCTGGTCTTTACACTTGGGCCAACCTTAAAAACTTTCATTATCTATTGGGCCAGGCCAAGAGCTAGGGAGGGGAGGGCACTTATTACTTCAACCCTATAACTAAGACACTTCTATTCTAGGCAGCCGTTAGATAATAAATCCCAGTAGTTAGCATAAATGCTGATTATTATATATACATAAACCAATTGGGCTCTAATACCATTTTTGGATCTGGCCCATTTGGAAATGGGTGAAATGGATTCAATTCCAAAAAAATTCCCTAAGTGAATCTTAATGGGCTTACGTAAATAACTAGTCAGCATTCAAATCCAATCCACATTTTAAAATAATATTTTATTTTTATTTTAACATATTTATACTTTATATATATTGTACATGATATAATGTGTAATATGTATGTATGTGTATGTGTGTGTGTCACGATAATATATAATAACAACTATATAACATATGTATAAAATATAAACACACACATATAGATATATCTCTTGTGCATACATATATACATATATATATATGTGTGTGTATATAACATATATACATACATAAACATATACATTATATGTATGACATATATGCATACATATATATATATATCATGGATAATTTATACACCTAAATATATGCATCTATTTAAATATATTAAAATCTATGTATACTATTTTTTATACATATTCTTAATACCATATGTATACGTATGTATATGTATATATAATATTGCCACATTTAGATAAATTATAATATATATAATATAATTGAAAATTATTATTCATATATAACCTTTTTTAAAATCCATTTACTTTGACGAAGTAAAATTATACCGGTTTAAATTCAAAATTTCAATAAAAATATCTTAATTCAAACTTAGTTTAATTAGGTCAAAGATATTTTATATTTGAATTTAAAACAAATGAGACTATTTCAAAATAATATATATATATATATATGTAAAATTCAAAACTCAATATAATTATATAATATTTTAACTAGGTAAAATATATTAATTATACAAAGTACGTAGTTATTTATTTCAATTAAAATTATTTCATAAATAAAATATACATAAAATTTTTATAAATTTATTTGAATATTATAAAATAAATATATTTGTTAAAATATTTATTACTAAATTATTCTCTGTCAAGAGTAGAATAATTTTCTTTAATTTTAATAAAAGCGAGAGTTTGCTTTAATGTATATATATTTATGTTTACACTTAAATAATTAATATATATATATATATGTATACATTATGTTCGTATCAAATTATATTTAATATTTTAAATTATAAATATATGTATATAAAATGATTTAATATTTTATAAAATTTTGATTACATTAAATAAACTTATACTACAGACCAAAAATAAATAATAATGTTTAGTTAGTTTAGAATTTTAATACATGTTAATTTTGTATAAAACTCATACTAATCAATTGTTAAATCAAAAAATTATTAAATAAAATATTTAAATATATATCATCATTATTATTATACAAATGTAGGCATGACATATAAATGAAACTATTAAATAAAGTTACCTAAAGATACCTTGCTACTTTTTACCCGTTGATTTATGTTTTCTCCTATAATACAGAATCCACCACCCGAACTTTCAAAGTTATCAAGTTGAACCACCATCAGAGTGTTGTGTATGGAAGAGGATGAAGTAAAGGGGGTCGGCCACAGTTATAGGCAGTAAGGATTGCAAAAGTATTAGCAATAATGAATTTGTATGAGTATTTATAGAGAGAACTAAGTAGAAAATATCTTGCTCCTTTTACTCAGTCTTAAACAACTCATTCAAACTAATTCAAAATT
Organism: Allium fistulosum; assembly: GCA_030737815.1. Lineage (NCBI taxonomy): Eukaryota > Viridiplantae > Streptophyta > Magnoliopsida > Asparagales > Amaryllidaceae > Allium > Allium fistulosum. The sequence continues at coordinate 997,046,795 of CM060907.1, forward strand.
CCCCTTTTCCATCATATGGCTAACCCCTATGCGACACATGTGTTGAAATATTTCAACATATTCAATATATAGACACACACACACACATATATAAAGCCAAACTCTCTTCACAAGTGAGTAACTCTCTTCGTAGGAGAGGAACACTCTTCATAAGAGAGGAACTCCCTAAAAGAAACAAAGATGGGGAACTATATTTAATTTGATTTTTCCCTTAAGTTAATATCCTCTATTGTACAAAGGCTTTATTCTTTTTAGTAGTAATTTGAAGTTTAAGATTTGCATATGAAATTCGAAGAATTGAGCAAAAGTGAAGATCTGAAAATTAACGTCATCTACCATGAGATTGATGGGTACTCACTCAAAGGAGTTCGAATCCAAAAATTAGCGTGGGCTAATTTTGCAAAATTGCAACTGCCACTTATGGCAAAAGCAGGAGTAATGAGTTGGTGGCGAAGGAATTTACAAATCAACAATGGCTTGCATGATTACTTTATCAAGTATAATCAAAACTAAAGGCGATTGACCAGATCCAAAAGTACAGCACAAGTGCAAATCCAGAGATTGAGAAAAGGGATGTAACTAGTTTGTATCGGAATCAAATTGGGAAAGCAAGAGAACTCAGCTACTTTATCAATCAAAAATGGTAGATGTTATCTAGCCTTTTAACAAGGCAATATTCAGACAAACTAGATGAATCGAACTCGGAGTTATCAAGGCAAGATGACTGGAGAGATAGCCCTAGAGCACAGAAACTAAGAACGAACAGAGTCACGAGATGAAAGAGAAGCCAACTCAATCCAAAGCAAACATGGATCCACCTAAGTGGTGGGTCAATACCGTCCCTCTCCCTGGGTCGATACTGATCCGTATTTTCTCCTCCATATTTGCTCATCTTCTACCTACATACCTACTTGATGCTAGAAGCCTATTTCAAATGTTGTTTTGTTGATCCAATGCAATTCTCTACCAATCTCCATGAACATTTGAGTCAGCAACTCTGTTCTTCCACGAATCCACCATGGACGAAACAAGCTAATATTGGTGCAAATAACTATGGAAGCACGAAGCTAAGTACAAGGTGAGTCAAAGAAGGGAGTTCAAAACACTTCCAAAGCATTATTACAGGTCGGTAATGATACAACTCCTTGGCTTAATACTTGATGTGCACGTAAATGTGCATATTTTTACCACCATATTTAATCTATTTAAATCAAATAAATGATCATATCGGGTATTTTAACTTGTTTAAACCAAAATTCAAATTATTTCAAATTGTCACATATTCATCTTCATCCAAGGGAAAAATGGTCATTTTTATGCATTTATTAAATTGTGAAAATTTACTTGGAATTTTCTATGTTGTTTTGTAGGAAATTTGGTGAATTCTACAAGTGGTTACATGATGATATATGCATGCATAAGAGTGAAGAGAACAAATGAAGATGGAAGTAATTCAAACTGAAGATAATGGAGGACCCCACCTACCCACCTACCTTAATGTACAAATTAGAGGCTAATGCACATGCTTATGGTTTTAATGGCTTCATGTACACTTAAATGAGGATTATTTGAAGCTAATGATTACTTGCCCTCCACACTTCCTAAGAGGGTATTTTGGACATTCCCCAAAAATATGAATTAGGGTTTAACACATGTATAAAATCCCTTTATGTTTCATGTAACCTCTCCATTAGTCTCTCTTAGTTTAGTTTAGGCTCAAAATAAAAGAAGTTCTCTTTTCTTTTCATGGCTACTTAGCCATTTTCTCTTTATGTAATTTTTTTATGCAACTTTAATACATTGCTCTTTTCTTTTCTTGTTTATTTCCTTTCATGCTAGTAGTGTAGTTTGATTTTAATGCAAGTAGATTAGTTTTATTTCTTGTTAATTAGCTCTCTTTTCCTCTTCTTTTTCATTCATGTTGCAAGCTACTTGTGTTGTTATGATAACACAAATGAGAGGCTAATCCCTTCAATTTAGGGGTAATGAAGCCTCTAATCATGTAGCTTCAACAATTTGATAATTATTGCTCTCTTTTGTGCTTAAATGAATGTTGATGTGATTTATTGTTTCATATTGAACTTGATAGTCTATGTTGTTCATAACAAATAGGCTATGCTTAAACAATCACAAACAAAAATTGCCTCTTCATCTAAATATGATTATGGCAAAGAAGTGAATGTTGAAATTGAAATTTGATGGTCTATATTTCTAATTAATAGTTAATAGACCATACTTAAAATAGATTTTGCTTTCAACTTGTTGTCATTTTTCATGAGAATTAAAAATGGTTTAAAGGTTGTGTTATAGTTTGATGGCTTATGTTGAGCTAATTAATAGCACAAATGAGCCATACTTATAATAAACACATCATTTAAACTCATTTATGACCAAAGAAGAGAGATCATAATTTCATAAATTGTTGAACTATATGATCTAGAGAGTGGAATTATCTCTAAATTGTCATTTAATTCTCATTTTTCTATCAATTTTCTTTTGCTAGTTTTCTACATTTTTAGCTTCACACTTTTCAACTTTGGTTAATTTAATTAAGTAGAAAATTTAAATCATCAATTCCCTGCGGATCGACCCGTATTCGCCACATACTACAAGTGTACGCCGTGCGCTTGCGGTTATATTTATTTCTAAATTCGTTCGACGGTTTTCTAATCCGATAGAAATTCCATCAACGAACAATACTGATCCAAGAATCTTTCTGAGTTGTCCTCCTATTCTCTTGGGGAAACAGTTTAAAGTGTAGAGAACGAGGTAGAGATCTTCTAGGTGAGTTTTTAGGCTTCCTACCTCTGTATATAGGAGGGTATGGCTTATTTTTCAGGATCTCTTAGTTCTTGCTCTTCTTACTCTAATTTCTTGTAATCTTTATCGGAGTTATATCGACCCGTAAGAACTTCTGCCTCTAAGTCAGAATAGGCAATTAAATCATTAAGTGGACATAGGCCTTGATTTGCCGAACCACTATAAATTGTTATGTGTTCTTCCTTACTTGTTTTCATTTAATTTTCTTTGCTTTTTATTCTCTACTTAATCTTATGGGTGTTTGTGCCATTTTTGGTTCAAACATTCTGGTGCTTTCACTAAGAATGGATATTCTCAGGCTACTTGGATCCATCGTCTACTATTGAATTTCTTAATTCCAAGAGATAGATCCAATTATCCTATCCTACTTTTCTACTATTAAGATTTTCAATAATCTAAGAGAAGGTATTTGCAATGGCCCCATCAAGAAGAGACCATTCTACTAATTCTAGAGCTACCACTGAAGCTAAGAACTTGAATGCTCCATATTTGGATGATGCTGCTCAACCAGAGCAACCAAAGATCCATAATCCAGCTGAATTCATGACTAAAATGAAGATGGATTAGATGATGAAGCAGATGGAAGATAGACTCCAAGCAAGTCACAATCAGATATACCAGTAGATGCAATAGAGCTTAAGGTTGCTGAATGAATTAACTTAGAACAGCCATAAAAGGAGCAGGAGGGATTCTAGCTCAAAGTATGAAAGTTCATCATCATTAGAGGAGAGACAGAGAGATTAGTTGTAGAAGAAGACTCGAAATGTTGTTGGAACTTCATACCAAGGAGGAAGATGAAATTAGGGCATGAGTTTGTTGATCGGTACCGACCCAAGAGGATAGGTCAATACCAACCCAGTTGATGGTGGGCCCAGAGCTCGCCCCTAGGAAGGCAGCATGGATTTGACTTCTGCATGTGTTGTTGATGATCAGAATCTAGAAAATCGTGTTATTGCTGATCATACAACTCATGGGAATCAAACAAAGGGGACTGCTGGATGAATGGATCCCCCGTAGGCTGGGGAGCCTTCGTATCGAGAGCCAAACCAAGAGCGTTCGCTGGGTCGAAAACTTGGAGTAGATCCCAATTATCGTCAATCTGTTGAACCTGTAAACTCGGTGTACCAAGAAGATATGGTTAGGAGACTTGTAAGTGAAAATCGGTTCAGAACCAATGATGAGCGGGGTACCTCTCCTGGTCGAAATCCATTTACTGAGAACACTCTACGCGAGAGATCCCCAAAGGTTTGCAATGCTGACTATGTCATTGTACGAAGGAACAACGGATCCTAGGCAGCATTTGGTGAGATATGAGTGGCATATGGATTCCACCGGAGCTTCCGATGCTGTGAAATGCCGCTGTTTTCCAATTTTCCTAGAAGGAGGAGCTACGATGTGGTTTACTCAACTTCCGCCAATTTCCATATCATCTTTTATTGAGTTATCATGAAAGTGGATAGAGCAATTCCGCTTACATACTTCACATCCAAAACATGTGATGTCTCTATCAATCCTCTTCCAAGCTGATGGAGAGTGGCTAAAAGATTTCATGAATCGGTTCCACATAGTCGTGATAGAAGTTACATATCCCAAGGATGACTAGTGTTGATGGCGCAAATCAAGGTATTCATCCTGATAGAAATTTTGAGGAATGGTTGGAAAGGAAATCCCCACCGACGATGCTTGCCTTCTATAGAAAGGCCAATGAGTACTTACACTTGGAAGAAGCATGCGAATGTCCACGGAGAACTAAGGCTAGGAGTTCGGTTGGAGTAGTGTAGAGCAATGTCGTTGTAAAGCAATCTGGAGGAATTCTGGGAATGTAGATGTGAATGTTGGCAATAAGAATGATAGTTGGAAGCAGAATGGTGATGGGATAAGAAGCGAAAACCATATGATAGGAATTGTACATGGACTCCTAAGTACAACAACTATATTGAACTAAACACCTATATGGAGAATATCAATCTGGCAACTCAAGGCATTGAGCAGTATAGGAAGCCAGCTCCAAGGGAGTAGATTGAGAAGGAGAAGAGATCTGGCAAGTTCTACAGGTTTCATGAAATGCATGGTCATAATACCAACGAATGCAGTCACTTGCATGATATAATTGAGGAGTTGACACGAAAAAAGGAATTCCAACAATATGTGAAATCCCCGTACGATGTTAGGCAAGGAAATTATAACCTCCTAGGTCATCTTCCCAACCGGGGCAGGCTGGTGCAAGTACCGATGAACCCAGGTGGCTTAAAAGGCGTTTCGTGATTAATACCATCATCGGTGGGCTGCACCCAACTGATAAAATTCTAGCTGAAATGAACAGATATGCTGGTGCTATAATGCATGATGTGGATGACAGCTGCCTTACAGTTGAGGATGGAACTCCGGCTAAACAATGCATAACGATGCATGATGACATTATTTACTAAAACAGAGATGTTGATGGAGTGGAGCTTCTAACGATTGACCCACTTGTGATTACAACCGTGATTGGTCCTGCGATAGTACAGAAGGTGCTGGTTGACTATGGGAGTTCTCTCAACATTCCATTCAAAAAATCTTATGATCAAATGCTCTTGGAGGTGAAGGTTTTGAAACTTTGTAAATCTTGAATATAGGGGTTCGTTGAGATGGCTACTGAGCCGATTGGATATATGGAATTACCGGTGAAACTAGGTAAGGGCAACTGTAAGCGAGCGCGGGTTGTGCCTTTTTGGTGTTGGATATTTACTCAGCTTACAATGCATTTTTGGTCCGACCAGCCCTCGCTAAATTCAGAGCGGCTATAGCTCCTTGGTGCTTGACAATGAAGTTTCCTACAAAGAATGGAATTGGGATATCCAGGAAGATCAGGGACTGGCCGCGAATGCTACATCGTCAAGCTAAGAGGGGCGAGGCGAAGAGAGAAAGGAAAAGGTGCAGAGGGGACTCTCTGCACCATGGATTTTTACGCATAGCAACCAATGCCTAAGCCCTAGCTCAAGCAGCACAGTCAGTTCCATAATGGTATGGAACCACAAAAAGAGTTACTGGATGGAAGAGCAGCTGTAGCCGAGCTAACGGTTAATATCCTGGTCAGTCGGGATGACCCAACACGGATCCTGAAAGTTGAATCACGGCTTGGTGTACGGATGATGAAAGAGTTGATTGGTTTTCATCGGGCAGACATGGATGTGTTCGCCTGGATGCACTCTAATATGCATGAAATCTCACCGGAGATAGGGAGCCATGCATTGAACATATATCCCAAATGTAGTCCTGCAAATCGGAAGTGCCGCAGATTGGGTCTGGAGAGATTTGCTGCACTCAAAGAAGAAGTGGAGAAGCTGAAGGACAATGGCTTTATCCGTGATGCCTTATACCCAGAATGGGTATTCAATTCAATCCTATATTGGAGAAGAAGGCTAATGGGAAAGGAGGGTGATCGTCGATTATTCTGACTTGAATAAGGCATGCCCAAAGGATAGCTTCTCGGTTCCAAGGATTGATTAGTTAGTGGATTCAACAGCCGGACATGAATTGCTTTCATTCATGGATGCGTACTCTGGATATAACCAGATTCCAATGCACGTCTCAGACCAGGTCCATACCAGCTTTATTACCGACTTGGGATTGTATTGCTATCTGGTCATGCCGTTTAGGTTGAAGAACATTGGAGCAACCTACTTGAGACTGGTACATAGGATGTTCGAAGATCAGATTGGATGTTAAATGGAGGTCTATGTGGAGTACATGCTCGTGAAGTTACGGCGTTCAAAAAACCACATGGACAATCTGGCAGAAATGTTCGGCGTTTCCCAAAAATATGGGATGAATCTCAACCCTTTTAAATGCTCTTTTGGCATTGTGTCAGGGATGTTCTTGGGCTTCATTGTGAATTCCTGTGGAATTTAAGCCAATCCAAAGAAGATAAAGGCATTAAGGGACATGGAGGCCTCGAAGAAAGTCAAGGAGGTCCGAAGTTTAAATGGAAAGGTCGCCACCTTAAGTCGATTCATCTCCAGAGTCACCGACAAATGTATTCCTTTTTACATGATTAAGAAGGGTAAAAGTCTGAAGGGAAAAAGAACTTTCTCTTGGACGCAAGAGTGCGTAGACGCATTCCAGGCTCTGGTTGATCACTTGGAGAGACCCTCATCCTCTTAAGGCCTGTGGATGACGAGGACTTGTTTATATATCTAGAGGTGTTGGTGCATGCTTTAAGCATCGCACTCGTATGTGAGGAAGCCCGCATCCAATGACCGGTCAAGCTTGCATACTACATGTTGATTACTTCAAGGAAGCTCCGCCCGTACTTTCAAGCTCATCCGATCAAAGTTCTTACTGACTAGCCTTAGTGACAAGTATTGCAACGACTAAGACTTCTAGAAGGCTGTTGAAATGGAACATTGGATTGAGCCAAAATGATATAATCTATCACCCTCGAAGAGCTATCCAAGGTCAAGCTTTGGTGGATTTCATAGCTGAATTCACTGCACGGGACGATATTACAGAGAACAGTGTTGAGAAAAATGCTAGGTGAAAGATGTACACAGATAGTGCATTAAATTCCAGTGCTAAAATTGTACTTGTCACTCCCGAGGAACGTTCAATCTATTATGCCCCGAGACTCGATTTTCCTACAACAAACAACACAGCGGAGTACAAAGATTTAATTGCGGAACTCAAGATTGCCAAAGAATTGGAGATATTTTTTTTTACATATTTTACGTGATTCTGAGCTAGTGGTGTGCCATATGTAGAAAGAGTTTCAGGAAAAAGGGGCAAGGCTAGCCCCTTATCTAAGCCGACTTGAGCTGCTTAATGGCATTGAATATTATATGAAAATGCATATTCCTAGAGAGGAAACTATGAAGGCCGACTCACTAGCTAAGCTGGCTAGTTCTGGAAATGCGCAGCTCATAGGCTTGGTCCCAGTGGAAATATTGTCAGCATCAAGCATCGAATGAATGGATGTCGATTGGATCTTGAAGGCTGATCCTAAAAGAGACTCATGGATGACTCCGATAAAAGACTACTTGCAGAGGGGAATCCTTCCCGGCAGGAGGTATGAGCGATGGAAACTCCTTCGCCAAGCTCCGAGATATATCATACATGAAGGACTGCTATATAGAAAGGATTTTTCCATCCTATTTCTTTGGTGTGCCGCTCATGATAAGGCCAAACAAGTCCTTAAAGAAGTGCAATAGAGGGTCTATAGCGACCACATTGGGGGCAAACCCTTGCTAAGAAGATTCTCCGCTATGGATACTTCTGGCCAACTATCAACCGAGATGCAACTGATTAGACTAGAAAGTGCGACAAGTGCCAGAGATTTGCTAAGATTCTGAGAGCCATACTGACAGAAATTATTCAAATGTCAGTCCTTGGCCATTTGCAGTTTGGGGGATTGATATTATTGGAGTTTTGCTGATATCCGAAGGTAGCACGAAATACGCCATCGTCACGGTTGATTACTTCACCAAATGGGCTGAGTCGGAACAATTAGCCACAATTACCACAAATAAAGTGAATAACTTTGTAGTCCGGAATAGTATATGTCATTTTGGAGTTCCACAGGCAATCATTACCGATAACGGGACCTAATTCAACAGTACCGAATTCAAAGATTTCTACCGTCGACTTCGCATAGAGAAAAGATTTGCTGCAGTGGCACATCCCTAGGCAAACGGACAAGTTAAAGCTATAAACAAGATTATTAAGTCCATTCTCAAGAAGCAATTGGAAAGGGCCAAGGGTAAGTGGGTCGATGAACTTCCATTGGTACTATGGGCCTATTGAACAACCCATAAGTCAACAACTGGCCACACTCCATTCGCCCTAGCCTACGGATCAGAGGCTATGTTTTCGATTGAACTAGAAATATGTTCTCATTGAGTGACTCGCTACAATCCACAGACTAATGAATAACTCCTACTGGAGTCTCTTGATATGATCGATGAGAAGCGTGAGGAAGCTGAGTTGAGGGCAGCTGCATACGGACACCAAGTCACCCAATATTACAACATTAAGGTTAGGAATTGAACCTTTGAAATTGGCGACCTGGTTCTCAAACAAATCTTCCCAGGCTCTGTAAACTTGGACCCGATTTAGGAAGGCCGTACACAATAGAGCAAAAGCTTGAAGACAGAACTTTTAGGCTTGTAACGATTGATGGAATTTCATTCCCGAGGGCATGGAATAGCAGCATCTACGATGTTATTTCACTTGAAAATAAATTTGCAAATAATTGGCTAGAGCTGCGTAATAAGACAAAACCTGTCATTTCCCGTCTTTTATATAATAAAAAAGGCTTTTCGAGTCTAAGACTTCGTCCTTACATTGCTTAAGAGTCATGACTTGACTGACTTGAACGAATCTGCATGTGAATAATGCAGGTGTGTAGGTATCCATAGATAGGTGCCAACCAAACTTCTATGGTTCATGATCGGACCCTCGAAGTTCTTCTTGGTATCTAGAGATTGATATTAGCTAACTCATGTCCTCGAATTAGGGGTAGGAGTATAAACTAAATGGACATGACCCAACCGTCCATCGGCCAACTCTTGTCCTTGGATTATGGGCAGGAGTATAAACTAAACGGACATGGCCTGACCATCCATCAGCTAACCCTTGCCCTTAATGTGGGAGTAGGAGTATAAACCCAAATGGATGTGACATGACCATCCGCACGATAACTCTTGCCTTTGATGTGGGGGCAGAAGTTTAAATCTAAATTGAACATGACATGACCATTCATTCACTGACTCTCGTCCTTGATGTAGGGGCAGGAGTATAAACCAAAATAAATGTGATAAGACCGTCCAATCCTTAACATTTTTCCAGAAGTAGGCAAAATGAAAGGTCCATACCCGGTGTAAGGTGGGATCTTACCTATGAACTTGGAATCGACGGCCGGAGTTAGGCCTGATTATAAATAAACATCATGGATGAGGATGACGGACAATGACCTTAAGTAGTTAGTTTAAACTAGCATCCGAAGTTCGGTGCAAACGAATACCGTTATTATGGAAAAGGGTATCCGGACCGATGTTCTAAGTGGCAAACCTCAACTAATGCCTAGAGTTTAGCACTTTAACAATTACTTTACGTTCACGAGAATGACGAAAGGCCGTTAAATTACAAAACGGGCTAAGGATTTAGTCCGACAATAATCACTAAAAGGAATGAATCACAAGTACATTGAATGGAAAGTGCACTTCTAAAACAACTTAGGCGAATTCATACAAAGATTTAACGAAACAAAAAGTCTTTATTATTAACATTCAAAATGGAACTTGGAAAGCTAAGTACAAGTTTTATTTATACCTAAAACAAAACAAAAAAGCGAGATCCGAACCCACACGAAGCTGGCCAAAAAATCTCAATAGACTGCTACTATTATTGCAGGCTAAAAGTGGGTCTACCTACACCAAGCAAACTGATAACTACTTCTTCGACTTATGTTTCCTCTTCTTAGTGACGAGAGACACATCACTTGAGCTTTCACCCTTCCTCTTACCTTCTCTTCGTCTGCTTCCTTTGCCCTTCGGAGGTGAGCTAATTCGTGGGATGGTAAATTCGTTGTAAGTGCTCCCAGGCAGAGGAAGGGAGGCCGAAGTGCTTTGCAAAGATCCTACGGGAATGGTCTTAGTGCTCCCAGGCAGAGGAACATAGACTGGAGCAAAGATGGTTTGGCCAAGTAGGGTCACAGATAAAGGAAGGGGGATGTTCTCTATCTTCTCCAGCTTGATTTCTATGTCTCAGAAATATTCCTGCTTGAGTATAGGTGCGATCCAATAGGGGTTCAAAAACTCCAATAATCACAATATCATCAATGGTCTGAGCACCCTGCATTCCACCAATCCCCTCATCCAGCAAAACATCAGTTATTTTCTCATTAAGGTCGAGAGTCTCTTCAACCTGGATGGTTGGGACCGTTGCTGAAGTTGTAACGGTTACTGATCTTTTATTGGCACTTATTGTCCCCGGTTGAGAGTCCTTATCGAAAAGCGAGATGATTTGGGCAGACTTGAAACTTGAGAGGTATAAAAAGGTAGATTAGTGACTTCGATCAGTGACACGTCAACCTTCTGAAATACAAGGGAAGTCAACTAGATACCTTCTTCTATTTGGGTTTCGAGATGGGAGAAAGGATAGCAGGCTTATGCATTTGGGGAATCTCTAGATTATAGCCAGGAACAGTGGATGGATCAAGAGTAGTTTTGGGCCCAGGGTGTCCTCAATAATAGGATCTTAAGGCAATGATCCAGAGCCTTCAACTAAATCTTTTTGCACTGTCGCAGCTAGCTCCTTATGGAAAATAAGTTGGCCATTTTCAATACCTCATGCTCGTCTCCTACCAGGACATATTTCTCAAGTCGGGCTAGGTTCACCTCATTACCCTTCATGTATTCTTTCTCATCAGCAACGACTTGTTCCTAAGCCTGAGCCAAGATTCTGGGGTAATTGTTGTTGAACCACTCCAATTTGTATAATTTGAGCACGTTAGCGTTGTACCAGTTAAGCAGTGGTTCAAACTTCTCCATCACTCGCTTCTCTACGGCCTCAATCTCTCTTCTTACAAGCGCATCCACATTTTTGGCATGCTCAATTGCCTTGTTTCTTTTGTCCCGAGTAGCGAGCAGCTCTTCGTAGTAGCCCTAAACCAGTTGGAGGCCTCATCCTTTTCTTTTGTTTCACATTCGAGCTAGGTTTTCAATTCGGCTACATTCCTGTTTGTGACACCTCCCTCCAACACTAAATCATGATTCTGATGGAGTGCTTTCTCCAACTCATCTTGATGCCTAGTTCTCTCTTCTTCAAGTGCCCTGATGGCATCTTCGGCTTTCTTCTCAGCTACGGCTTAAGACTTCCACAAGTTCTTGACCTTGACATCAAGATGACCTATGATTCTTTTGTTTTTGGCCTCGATGAGTTTCTCGTTCTCAATTTCAAGTTGACTTTCCCTTGATACCTTGGATATCTTCTCAGCCACCCGCGACCATTCATTGTACTGGTTATGAACTTCAGTAACATAATTAATGGTCATATCTTATACATTTGGCAAAATTCTCTTCAAGTTGGGCACAAACATGAGCCCATCGATTCAAATATTCAGAAATTTCTCCTTCAATTCGGTCATTCGAGCACTAGCAGTGAGTTCTTGCTCCGTAGTGATGACTGGAGCTTCAGCAGCTTCCTTGCCTATGATCTGAATATCAACTAGAATGAGACAGTGCCAGATGTTATATAGGGTTAGTAGCTGGAGGGAGTGTACTAGAAGTGTCTCCTAGTGGCAAGTCATCATGGCGATCAAGAAGCCTGTCCAAGCCTCTTAGAGGAGGAGACTTTGATTTGTAGCAATGTTTGGAGGTGGGATCACGTGATGGATAATCTCTGTTATAGCTACTTCTGTCCCAGCGCCTCTATCTCAGCTAAATCGGTAGTCGGGCTTAAAATTTCGATCACTATCCTGATGATATGAGCCTAGGAGATGCCTTTATGATTAGGATGCATTTTCCTCAAGAGATTGATATATGAATTTCTTCTTCTCCATGGATCCTGCAAAAGAAACGAGAGTGAGTAAGATTCAAGGAGTAAGGATGCAAGTCAAGTGTTGTGCAGCGACGTGAAGTGCACGTGCGTGTGTGTCCTAGTGTCCCCCCAATGGATCGCGTATAGGAGCTTTGCTCATGGGAGTGATCTCTCCCACACTGGTAAGGATGGTGTCCTTATCGAAGCAAATAGGGGAATCGATGCCCTCGAGACTAATGTTACCAACATCAAAGGAGCCAAACTCGATAGGAATTGGTCCTAAGCCATCATATGTGCCTATTGAGGGAAGAGAAGGAGTCGTTTCTACGGTTGTAACTAGGGGAGGTCGCGTGGAGGTCTATGCCATAGAAATCTTCACAATAAGTCTCTTTTTCAAAGTAGACTGATGGTCATCTTTAGGTTGTTCAGTTCTTAGAATCATGACCCACACTGATATCGTCATGACCAACTCCATCGCTTTCACCCCTATCTCACCTTCCTCGATGTGTTCTTGAATATCTCCAATATTTTCTTCAACCCCGACCTCTGGACTTAGGACTGGGGCACATCAAGACCAATATTGCCTCCTTCAGGTGAGTTGTTACCATCATTGTCATTATCATCGTCGTCGTCATTACTAGTAGCTACTAGGACTTGACCACTGCTGCGGCCTGCTTCCAACAGATTTTGAGCGAGAAGATTTTCATCTGAAAGGATAATTCTTATGTCTCTATCTTCTGTCGGATGTGCCATAAGAGCTTTAACGGCATCTGAAAGCGTCGTGGTACTGGGTGCATATCTAGAGAACCCAACCACTAGAGTCAAAGGAATCAAATTCAGACCTAAATAATCTATGGAAGAACTCAATTTAAATTATCAAGCTTGGAATAACAGATCATGAGAATACATTCCAAATTTATAATCCTTAGATGTTGGCGAAGCATCGCGACGGGCGACTATGGACATAAAGTTTCACAAAAACGATCCGTAAGAGGAATAATGACCATTCGTACCATAAAGTGGAGTCCTTCACGGTAATTTCGGTTTATCTCGATTCAAAGCACATCACATTTGAAACGAGATGTACTTTAGGGGCAACTGTTATCCAACCTTTTGACCAGACGATATTTGGACAAACTAGATGAATCGAAACTCGGAGTTATCAAGGTAGGAAGTCCAGGGAGATTGTCCTAGAGTCCAAAAACCAAGCATGAACAGAATCATAGGATAAATGCAAAGCCAACTCAAACCAAAGCAAACATGGATCCACCTAAGTGGTGGGTTGGTACCGATCCCTCTCCCTGGGTCGGTACCGATCCGTATTTTCTCCTTCATGTTTACTCATCTTCTACCTGCATAATTTACTTGATGCTAGAAGCCTATTCCAAGTGTTGTTTTGTTGATCCAACGCAATTCTCTATCGATCACCATGAACACTTGAGTCAGCAACTCTGTTCTTACACGGATCCATCGTTTGGACTCAAAAACAAGCTAATATTGGTGCAAATAATTATGGAATCATGAAGCTAACTACAAGATGGGCCAAAGCAAGGAGTGTGAAACACTTTCCAAAGCATTATTATGGGTTGGTACCGATCCAACTCCTTGGGTTGGTATCGATCCATGAATCTTACTGAGGTGTCCTCCTATTCTCTTAGGGAAACAGTCTAAAGCATAGAGAATGAGATGGAGATCTTCTGGATGACATTTTAGGCTTCCTACCTCTATAAATTATAGGGTATGGCTCATTTTTAGGATTTTTTGACTCTTGCTCTTCTTACTCTAATTTCTTGTAAGCTCTTTCAGAGTTGTACCGACCCATAAGAACTTCTGCCCGCAAGTTAGAATATAAGCAATAAAATCATTAAGTGGACGTAGGCCTTGATTTATCGAACCATTATAAATTGGTGTGTGTTCTTTCTTACTCATTTTCATTTTTTTCTTCACTTTTAATTATCTACTTAATTTTCTAGGTGCTTGTGCCATTTTATGTTCAAACAGTAGACAAGACCAAAACAACTAACAATTTTGATTGATAGACTCAGGTAGGATCTCGATTGGGGTAAGATTGGGCTTTTCTTACCCATTTTGTAAAACTCAATCATTATACAGGTTCCTTTGCAGTTAGTCAGGGAGATGCATACATGAGTCTAAGGCCGAGCATTAAGGAGATTTTTCAAAACGGTCAGTGAAGAGAGAAGAGATGTTCGTCATAGTCACGTGATAGGCGATTTGAGAAGAAAGTATTCACGTGAGGAGATAGTTATCCCTGAACACATGATGTGTTATGAATGTTAAAGATTGTGGTTACAATAATTGCTCCGTTCACATTAAGATATATGGATTCAAATAAACGATTGAGGGAAACATGAATCACATAAAGCAGTTTCAAGCATGTTCAAGCCATTTTTTTCAATGCTATGTATGATGTTTGTTAAAGACTATTATCAAAGGGCCCACAAAACATGTTTACCTTTTCTAATGGGATGAAGCTTTGAGAATTGGGTTTGTAGTGATAACATCGGTTGATATATGGAGAAATGAAGATTGTAGTGGGTATAAGGAGGGAATTATTTTATTTGTTTTACTCGGAAGTATCTATATGGTTTGAGTAGATTATGTAACCTTATTATTGCTTGGGCTACTGTTTATGTAGTACTTTATAACTATTATGCTAAAAGCAATAAAAGGAACCCATTTTCAAAAAAATATCTATATATATAAAGCATGTTTAAATATACATTGATATGATACATGTACATATAACATTTATATATACACCCAAATAATTACTAATGGTACCCAAAATATTTCTAAGAGTTACTCGAATTACTAAATGCATTCATAATAATATTTCTTAACTATTAACTAATTTATAACACATTACAAACTAATTAAAACGGATGGTGTTTCCTAGACTACATAGATATGATTGTGCGACTCACATATGTGAATTTAGTCAGCAACTAATATTGAATGATTCAAATATTAATGTTAACACATCACCTTAGTCGATGATGTGATAATTTGGGTGAATTCATTGCTTATAGATATTTTATTAAAAATCATATTTTAGGCCAACTTAAGTTTGCTACCCAGATCGAATATCCTGCCTCCTAAATGAAGCCATTCAACGACTTCTCTACTTCTTCTTTGAGAACTCGGTAACTTTCTGGGTCGAGTGGTCGGCACTTTTGCCGGATATGGGTGGCCTTTGGATCAATATTGAGAGCATAGCAAATGATCCTGGGATCAATGCTAGTTATGTCGACATACCCCCATGCAAAGACATCTTTACTCTACCGTAGAACTTGATCAGATCCTTTCTAACTTCTAGGTTGAGCTCAGTGTCAATTTGAATGACTTTGCTGGGGTCGGCACCGTATATGGAGATTGATTCCAAAGGACTGACTGGCTTGACTTCAATGCTTGAGTCACCCATGCGAGGGTCTAAAGGGTCGTCATATAGATCAGAGCTTATTTCCAAGTCGTATCAGTCTAGCGCATAAACCATATGCTCTATGACATCTTCGAATATACGTTTGTGCTTGAGTCACGTAATGAAGTTTCCCCTCGACTCTCATAAATAAGTATGCCGACATTAAAGGGTAGGAGTTGTTTTCTTGGTGACCCCACCTGCCAACAGGGAGCGACTTGTTCATTTCGTGCAGTAATATGCTCTCAACTTTTTTGGTGAGTGGCTAAGGATATAAGGTTCTACCATCCCAGACTTTGGTGTGAATGACGGTCCTAGCACGACCTTGAGCACTGCTGGGCTCGAGGATACTTATGGGTAACACATAGTCAGTTGACGCGGCTTTATTGCTAAAGGTGGTCACTACATGAACTTGAGAGTTGATTGGCTCGAGGGCCCTCTCGGGTGACACACCATCAACGGTCAATTCTTTAATGGCAAGGCCGGTCCAAACATGAGTGTTTGGCACTCTTATTGGCAACACATCGTTGATTGCCATAGATTTCTCTGGTGGATTGTTGCTGGTCGGAGGAGTTGATGTTAAGGCTTCAGAGTTGGGGCAGTCTTGGCATGAACCAGAGCATTGACCAGCTCAATAGTTCTCTCGAATGACTTACTACTGATTGTTACAAGCTCTTTTTGAAGCATAAGAACACCCTCCCTTGCTTGCCTGAGGGAGGTTCCATAACACCCTATGACTATGTGTTGATTACCCTTATCTCACCGACCCTGCCCTAGAAGGGGAACTTCATAATAAGGTAGTTGTAGGAGACGATACCATCTAGTTATACAAGTGTCGGTCATCCTATTAACAGATTATATGCAGAGGGGCGGTCAATTACCATGAAGTTTAACTAAGTTTGTATCAAAAGGCTCTTGGCTGAAGGTTGTTATAAGTCAGGTGGTCGTTGGAACTGGGCCAGCCAGCAACAGAAGAAATAGGTGAATTTCAATTTTTCTTACCATATTGGATCTTTGTTAGGCCTATAAAGTCTAAATTATTTAGAACATTTATAAATTTCTTTTATTAAAATCATTGTTTTATTTATCTTTATAATATGTTTTTATATTAGGTAATTAATATTATATTATAGATATACGTATGTATTGTATCATACACACACATACATATACATATGTGTGTGTGTGCATGTGTCACATAGCAATCCATGCAAGGTATAACATACCCATGTATAATGCTAGGATTTACACCACAACAGACGTGTTAGCTCATCTAGTATATAAATATATCATCCAAATGTAAGTTTATATACTTTATTTATGTGTTCAAAATACTGCATGTGTGTGTGTTATTTTGAAATTATTTATAAATATATGTATATGAAATTTATAAAAAAAATTGAAAATGGGTTCCTTTTATTACTATTATATAACTTACTACTTGAGACGATGCTTATTGTATTCTTCAATTGAGTTTCCTCATCCGTTTAAGTTAATTGACATCTTTCTTCGAATCATTTCTTTCCTTCTACTCGGTTATCAGATAGTGCTAGTAAGCCCAATGCATTCGTAGCCCAACTATTCATTTCCTTTGTGTCTGTAGAGGATAACACTAGAATAGTATCACGTGCATGTCTGGTGCATGTCCGCAATGCCAATCTTTCCTTACCCATGTTGTAGTGTGGCTCAACTAGCAATGGTTCCTTCTTCACGTCTCTTCCAACTGAGATAACCGATTCACGTGAATAACAACTCATCTTACATGACCGTTATCTCTTCCCCAACCATAGATTTGCACTTCAACATCGATGATCTCGCTTCATATCTCTAAATTCTAGATCTGATTCGAGTTTGTGTTGGAGAAATCAGGGCTCGCGGTGTCCACTTCACTTGGACTACAACCCTTGTCTTGCTCGTTGGCGATCATCACGAACCAATACAACTCAAACCAGTTTTGAAATCTATGTCTTGCTAACTTAGATCTTTATTACAATGTTAACGGGAAGAAACAAGGATTATTTTCCTACCTCTAATTGATTTGGTACCTTAGGGATAGCGAGCATTACTTCGATGAAGAATTTTATTTAGATCTAGAACGGTCCTACTTCATCGAGCAACCGAAAAAACAACAGTGGTTCTTCATTCATCCACTTCATTTTTTTGAAATTTCCCTAAATGCTAGCGTTCGTGCGATTTAGGGATTGACGAAAAAACAGTTGCATAAAATCACATCAAAGAAGAGCCCATCCAATGAAGAAACATGATCTTGTTTGCGTAATCTCTGCAATTTATGCAATCCCTTTAATTTAGATTTTGATTCCTCTTTGTTTGACAGCGCTGATCAGGAACAAAAGATGTTTGAATTGATCTGTTATATTCATTGCTATCTATTTGAAAATTAGGGAATCAAAATTTGAAAAGTTTGTCTCATCCCTTGATCGGCATAGAACCAGTGAATTAGTTTCTTGCATCTCCAAAAAACGAACAAGTTTCTAGCGCTAACTAGTTCCTGATTCCTGAATCGCTTCATGGTAGTTTCTCTCCCATGGGAGAGAAAAAAAGACTAACATACATTTATTAAAAAAAATTATATTATATATATGTGTGTGTATGTATGTATATATTTGAAATTATATCAAAAAAAAATTATTTATTTTACTAAGAATTCAAAATCAAAAACAATTTTTTTGTTTTAAATAAACGTATATAATATATATCAATTATCATAAATAATTTAATAATATATATAAAGTATATAAAATAAATATATGTCTATTATAATGCTTACAACAAAAGTTAGTTTTTTATTTTAAATGTATGTATGTATGTATGTATGTATGTATGTATGTGTATGTATATATATATATATATATATATATTTCCGCATGGAAATTAATAAAAAATATTTTAAAATGAAAATTTCAAATTTAAATATTCCAACAATATTTCAAAGATATTTTAATATTTTAATGAGAAATTTTATAATTAAAATACATTTTAAAATTAATTATTAATTTCGACTATGATTTAAATATTTAAATTATATATTAAAATTTAATTTTTTCTTTACCGAAAGTGTTATTAGATGTAAATTTAATTATTTAAAACATATTTTAAATAATATATAGATAGATATTATTAATTTAACAACTGATTTAAATAATATTTAAAAGTAAATATATATTTATAAAATTATATTAGTTATGTCGAAAGTCCATTAAGTATGAAATTATTTGTATAGAAATTTAAAACTATATTTTTAATACTATAAGAATTAATATTTGAATTATGAAGCTAGTATAGTTAAAAAATGTGTATTATTTAATTTAAATATAAAATCAATTTTTTTAATTTGAGTAGTGATTATCAAAGGTATATACATAAAAAAGCTTTTTTTATTATATAAGTGTATGTAAACAAACAACCATTCCGAATGTGACAATATATCAATATAATAGAATCGTCATCTAACTAACAAATAATATATATATATATATATTATCTAATTGTAAATCATAAAATTACCTTATCTTCTAAGCTTATTAGTGAACCTTAAAATGATGGGATCAACTCCTTGAACTAGTTTTTAGTCCAGTAAGGTGCTAGCTCCTGAACCGATGATCACTAGCTATCAAATAACAACTGTTTTATTTGATTTGAATTTAGAAATGGAGAAGGAGATGGAGTATAATTTCGGCTAGAAATAAATGATGATGGTGGCTCTTAAAAGTGGTGAATGAGTAAGGATAATGATGCTTATATAGAGGAGAGACTGGAGAGGTAAGTTAGGATCTAGATCTTATTTTCTCTCTTACCCATTCTCTTTCTCTTATCCATCAAACCCAAACTCTTCTTACCAACATATGGCCGCACCCTGTCATCATCCATAATGTAAAACTCACATGCCCCTATATGAGCTTCAAACCCATTTAAAGCCCGACCAAATTATATTGCATTTAAATCCAATTTAAACGCGTATCAATATCGTATATCGATTAATATATGTATAAATATTATAGACATATTTAATAATATTGTTTAACAAATCAAATAAACATTTATAATTAATATTTCATAAATATTAATTAATTTAATTAATTTATAGTAATTACAAATTAATTAAATGTTTGCTCAAAAGGGTACTCAATGTTTGGCTGTGTGACCTATTAGGTGTAAATTTATCTAGCGATTAATATCGAACAATTTGAATATTAACTTTAACATGTCACTTAGCAGATTATGTGACATTTTGGCCAAATTTATTACTTACATAGTTTCAATAAAGTCTAATTTTACTATGTTAAGCGTTTTCCAGTTGTGATATTTATTTACACCAATTCTCTTCGTCAAAACTATATCACTTTGGACTTATAGAATTTTGAATTGGTCAAAATTTCAGTATCATCCATATTTAACTCTAGAGTCCAAACACAAAGTCCTTAGTTCAATAACAATGATTATTATTAAATGAAATGCTCTAGCTAGAGACTTTAACTTTGAGTTGACTTCAGTTGACCGTGATACTAACCTCATATAACTGAGGAGGCGAATCCTCTCTTGAATAGTATTTCGCTTCCAATGCTTCCACTCGACCCAACTATAGTCGTTTGCTGATGCCATGCCATGACTTAAATATAATCAAAGCGGAGCTTCCATATTAAAGATCAACATTATTCTGAAGTCAAGAGAACTGTGTAATTTTGTCACATTGATATTTTCTATTTTATCTTAGTTATATTAAACAAAATAAAACAATCAAGTGAGTCATTCTATAATTATCCAATAACTATCAGTACGTAACTCCTTGGTGCCCCTAGCAGCCATGAGTAATATACTGCCCAACATTTGAAGAGCATCATGTACTCTAGTCTCAACGGATGCATCAATATATGGTCTCGATACATCTTGACTAGGAATATTGAAAACGGTATCTTTTATTTCATTGTGATAAGTTACTTATGGTAACAACACTTTGCATTTACGATCACACAACATAACATTTATGGATTTTCTATTAACTATATCTTAAATATATAAATTAATTAATATAACACATTAGATTATGTATATGATAGAAAGAAAACACCTTTTATTTTAAATAAGATCGGTTATTGAGTTAGCTATATGTAACAAATTACATAATTGCCCCTCGGGCATACCCTAACTCTATCAATCTCCCATTTGTACTTGGGGTTGATTATGGAATCTTATTCCAACCTTTTCAATCGGTTTTCATAAAACAATTCGATCAGTCCCTCAGTGAACGGGTATGCTATTATGTTTCAATTACCTACTCTGTCAATCAACTTTCCCCAACACCGATAAACTATTTTTATCATGTGGAACAATTCAGAGTATGTCTCTCGACTTCTAGTGGGCTCTAAGTTTTGTTACGATCTATATCGCGACACCGTTATCACATAACAATGTTATGGGATTCTTAACATTTGAAATCACACTCAGCTCAGTTATAAATTTGTTCTTTGTTATATATACATTGCTTTTACCATAGTGCTATTCAAGGCGACATACTTAGCCTTTATATTGAATCAGCCACAGTCTTCTATTTGGAACATTTCCAACTTAGAACTTATTAACCTAATTTTGAATATGAATTTGATATAAACATGCCACACTCAATATTACTTATGAAGTTCAAGTCTGAACACTTTTTTATAAAGAGTTCATTGTTTCTGTAAACAATTCTCTAGTATTTCGTAAATACTCGAGAATACTCTAAACTACCATTTAGTGATCTTAATTCGAATTTTTTTTTCATGCATCAAATATATAAGAAAATTACGATATTGTAGATAATTCAACATGTATGATAATTCTTATTGTCAATATATAAGGAATCCATCTTACATGTTCAATATTAAACATTTTAATATAATGTCATCACATATCGTTTGGGACATTCACAATATATTTTATACTTACTATAAAAGATACAATTTACAAATCCAATATCGAGTATTAATCAACCAAAGTATTATTGATTTTAACATAAGTGCATCGTTAACAATCAGTGGTATGTTGTTTATTTATAGTCTAGAATTATATATATATACCTTTTAAGGGTTCTTTCCTATAGACATATGCTTCCTCTGCATTTTGATTGACAGTCAAACTATTTGATATTTTTATCAAAATATTTGTTCAACTTTGATGCTTATCGAATGAAACTTTCATATATGTTCTTAGATCATATCAAAAAACTCACAAACTCAATGTCGCTCCCACAGACTTTGAGATGCTTTGATTACTATGTGTAAACAGTTTACTCTAAATCATTATTTACATTTTTCCATTTCAACGCATACGTACCAAAATAAAAAGTCAAACCATGCAATAGTTTTGTGAGTAAAATCCGAACCAACTTGACATATCGAATAGTGAATCGCTTATGTTAATTTCAATAATTAAAATTCATGGTATTATTCTTACTAACGTGGCTCACTATATTCCAACTACATTTTTCTTTCTCTTAAAGATACATTTGCGGCCAATGTATCGTATTCCTTTGGAAACAACTACCAAAATCATATTTTGATAATGTACTTGGAATCTATTTCAGATTTGCGCATCACCATATCATAGAGTCATACTCTTAATGGTTTAATTAAACAACTAAGGATTATTTATTCTTGACATTGACAAGAAACTCATAGTTTTTCTTTAATGTACAAGAATATTCATTAGACGTTTTAATGTATTTATGTTCACTTAGGTTTGGCCAATTTCATTTCATCCCTTGTAACCAGTTTTATTATTGGATCGTATCCGAATTCAATTTATAAGAATAATTTCTTAAAGAAACTCCTTCCTTATAAAGTTGGTTATTTTTTAAACAACGGTTGTTTCTCAGTGCAACGGAATGGGCATTCATAAGAATTTTATGAATTACCTTATGTAAAACTGATTTTGAATTAGTTCAAAATATATTTATGTTTAAAACATAAATTAGTAATCTAATAACTATCATTTCCAAAATTCTCCTGAGACGGTTTATATAGGATCCTTTATGTACAATTATATGTGCAGTCTTTCGACTTGCACAACTTACCAACTCCTTGGCCTATGATATATAAGGGTATCTTATAAACCCTTATCTCGTATGGTTTTGTAAGATATTCTTTGGATGATATTAATTTTAACCTTGTGTACTACTCTTAAGTGCACATCTTATAGAAATAATTTAACTTAACTTCACTCATCATTAATCGTGCTTTGTCCAACAAAGTTCGATCAATCCTTATCAATACATCATTATGTATTATAAGAAGGAGTTACTTTTGAGAATAAACCTATTCATATTAAGTCTATACGGAATGCTTTCCAATATACTCACCCATTCGATCAAATCGAATTATTTATGCCGCATGTTATTTTATTTACTTTCATTTTATATTATATGAGCTTATCATGGACTTATACATGCATATCAAATAAACATGTCTATGTTTGTGATAACTCATCTATGAATATGATGAAGTAAATGGAACCATTTTGGTATTAATTGACTTAAAATTACATACATCTATATGTATCAATCTGAAGAGTTTATCAACTAGTATGATGCTCCCACTAAATGGGTGTATAACCCTTAATTGTTTGAGATATAATTAATTAGCATTATATAATTCATAATCATGTAAAAAATATTTCTCAAAGCAACACTTAGTCATTAATTCTAATATTATTGTAAAAAAATTTAGATACTTAGGTATTTTTCGATGCATCAAATACCTCTACTATAATTTTATTTCACAACAAATATTCATAATATTCTCATTAAATAAAACTATGTCTACGCTTTAGTCATCACTGAAGAATATATATTATTTCATAAATAATGTGTGGTACGTTTTACGAAATCAATTTTTGTAACCTGATGCAATCAATAAGTGTTACATAGCAGTCTCCCACTATTTCCACTATTATTATAATTGCTTACTGAATTCGGAGGTCCATTATTCACTTAATATAGATGATTTATTTCATGGCCTACAACTAGATTTTAGTGGAGAGTTCTTTGATCAAATATCTTGAACTCAAAGAAATAAATCTCATAGAAAACAGTTTTCTATATTAAAATACATTTCGGAATAGAAATCATATTTTTTATTATAATGTTGAGTATCAATTATTATTATTACAATTTTTGTTTTCGATGTTTCTTAATGAAGCATAAATGACTATTTACTCATCTCAACCCAACTGTACCTTAAATCGCGGCTACTCTTGTACGTTCGTTTTCTTTTCTAAATGGTTGAATCATTCAAAAGAAACCCCTTACTATAATATCATAACAGTCTCTTTACAAAAGTGCACTTGATTATCCTTAAAATTTAAGGACATCAAATATGGTGCACCTTTTACGTAAACTGATCAAACTGACATTTCAGCGATCGAGTTCTTAGATCTCGCACTATATGATCTTTTGCTTTATTTAACATATAAGATCTTTATTGTAATCAATCAAATTGAATACTCAATCCTGTACTATGGTTTATTTGCGTATTTCGGACGAACTAATTTCATTAAATATCATACATTACGAGTGGTTATTGTTCATCATATAACATTTATATGTAATTAGAAATGAATCAAATATCCATATCCTTATATTGCTTTAAGAGTTCGAAACTCTTTGGAGACAATACACAGTTTCGAGCAAGTAAACTCGTAGGTGACTAAATTACGAATGTATTTAGTAGTTGTATAATTAGGCACTTGCAAGGATCAACGTATAAAATTTATTGGTAAGTATATTTTATAATTTTTATCAATATTTAGTTCGGTTCCTTTGTATATTTTACTTGATATTTATAAATGTAGATTATTATAGCATTATATAGTATACATTCTTATTAAAAAGGTTAAATATTATCATTTCATTTTTCTAATAAGGCTCCCACTAGTCTTTTATGTTTCTCCAAACCATAATCAAAAATGTAGAAGTCTTTCGACTTCACTAGTGGATGCCGAGACTCATCTTGGGATTCAAACCTTGACTTTGCTCAACAAGTCATAGCTCTACGGACAATGGATAACTCCTTATTGGTTATATCTTATACAACTCCTAACCTTTGGTATCTTGTCCTAATTTTACACTGACCTTAAGTTTGCTTAATAAATCGAAATTAAATTATTCACTCGTACCTACCATATGCGATAGCCTAAGTATAGTATATATACCTTAAGTTTACTCAACAAATACATATAGTTATCTTACCTTATCTATTCAATATATTAATAATACTACACATAACATCCCTAGCTTGAGTTTGCTCGGTAACTAAGGATATGCAAGTAATTTATTAATATATATATATATATACACACACACACACACACATATATATATGGTAGAGGATAACATTATATTGAAGATTCATAATCTTCAATATATTATATTGAGTGATATTGACTTATGAAATAATGTATTTCTTATGAAATACTCACATGATTCAAGTATCGGACACATCAAAAATCATGATATGCTTACATTTACATATGCATTTATTCCTTAAGCCTATTTAGGGTTTCTTAATGTTCAACCTTTAATATATACACTTAATTATATAACTTTTACATTTCATATTACTTATTGTTAGTCTTATGTAGAATATTTATTAATTAAGTCTTATTTAATTAATTTTAATTAGTTAACATTTTAATTAATCTTATATTATCTTAATATGAAATTATATTAAATATTTATTATAAACTATAACCTTTATAGTATAACACATATATTATATATATATATTATTTAATTAATTCACCTTTCAATTAATTAATTTAATTAAACGATTTTAATTAAAATTATATTAATTTTGAAATTCATTTATATACATACATATATACTTATGTTAATTTAACATTAAAAAACAACATAACATATATCATAATACATACTACATGTATATATTTATTAAATTATTTATTTATTTATTTAATACATTTTATTAACCTCATTAATAAATTTTATAAATTTCGAAATTAATTTATATTAATTTTCAAGCATTTTGAAAAATTTTATTATATTATAACATTTATATTTGTAAACATTTTAATTTAAATATAACTATTAAATTTAAAATCTTATATTTTTAGCTTTCAAACAATTTTGAAAATTAGCCTAAGGCCTAATTCAAATTGGGTCTTTCTAGACACCATACTATTTGGACTGTGAGCTTAATTAGTTAATCATAACATAAATAATTTAGACCGCATAGGCTATTGGGCTCTGGTATCATTATTGGGAGTGGGTCAGCCCACAACGGAAGAAATTGGTGGATTTCAAAAAAAATTACCACATTGGATCTTTACTGAGCCTATGAAGTCTAAAGTGTTTAAAAGATTTCTAAACTTTTTTAAAATAAAATCATTATTTTATAGATATTTATAATATGGTTTTATATTATTTAATTAATATTATAGTCTACATGTATACATGTGTATAATATATGTGTGTGCATGTGGCATATAGCAATCCATGCAAGGTATAACATGCTCATGTATAAGTGCTGGGATTTACATCGCATTGGACATGTTAGCTCATCTAGTATATAAATTATCATCAAATGTATGTTTATATGCTATATTAATGTATTCAAAATATTGCAAATATATATATACAATTTTGAAATTATTTATAAATATATAAATAAATATATGCATATGGAATTTACAAAATGTATATACATATTGTTAACCCACCTTTTCGCAAGGCAATATACTAGCGGATTTAGCCCAATCAACTGCACAAGACATAGCATGGTCGACGGACGAACAGCGCAAGACGTTTAAAATACGGTTTCAACAAAAATTGAGTCACTACAAGTCGCTTGGAGTTTGCTCCGAGTCGTCTCTAGGCTTACTTCGGGTCATAGAAGGGCTTGCTTCGGGTCTTTGATGGATTACCATATTTACAAGTTGCTTCGAGTCACTGCATCACTTGCTTCGAGTCACTGCATCACTTGCTTCGAGTCATTGGAGGATCTACTTCAGATCAGGGAAGCAGCTGCTTCGAGTAAGAGCCATGGATCGACCAGCAACCAAGGCAAATGCATCTTTCCGATCGATCAAGGTTGTTCATTTCGTATCGATTAATGTTTCGTATCAATCAACCAGATGATCGATACGAACCCGACTCTTCCCATCGGTACGAAGCAATTCATTCACTTCGTATCGATCACGTTGATGTATATTTCGTATCAATCAACCAGATGATCGATACAAAATAATCACTCTCCATCGATACGAAGCCAACACCAAATGATCGATACGAAGAGTGCGTGCCAGCATCGATACGAAAAGAATGACTCGTAATCGATAAGAAAAGAGGCGAGGGTCGATACGAAGAACATAGCAACCGATGGATGCGAATGAGGCAGAGTCCATTAAAAGAAGCGGTCACTCGGCATAAAAAAATGGATCTCCCTTGGATTCTCGAGCCACGTCATCGATGCGAATGGAATGGATACGAAGTAATGAAGCTTGGATCGATACGAAGTGATGGATATGGATCATAATCGATATGAACGTGACAGCCTACCTACAATATCAATCTTGGATCGATCATAACTCGAGGTCTACAACTCCAAACGCCTTTAAATTTTCACCATAGCTTGCGCACCACCAGAGGAACGTTCGTGATCGATCCCATCACAAATGGATCATTTTTTGATCGATACGAAATGTTTGGGGATCGATCCCTAACGAGCTCGAATCGATCACGTAGGCCTACCCACGTGTGAGAAGGAGTATTCTGAATTCAAAGTTGGATATTTCCATGCTAAGCGTATAAATAGAAGCCCAATGCCTCCAAAAAAGGGATCTTTTTGGTTCTTCTACGCCGTTACTCTGCTGAACTCCATTGTAACTCTGATACTATCAATTATACTCTTGCAAGTCAGTAGAGAATCATCAATAAAATAGCAACTCTTCAAAGTGGACGTAGGCTACAACGCCGAACCACTATAAATCTTGTCTTTCTACTATTTCCTTTTAATTTTTTGAGCGTTCTTCATATTTAATTCTACTACATACAATCTATCTATGATCTATGACTGTGATTTGGTGTCTTCATCTGCAATTGGGTGTTTGTGACCAATTTTGGCGCAAAAACACATATACATATACATATATGTATATGTATATGTATATGTATATACGTATGATGTATGTATAGGTATATATTTGAAATTATTTAAAATTATATCAAAATTTTATTTATTTATTTTACTGAAAATTTAAATCAAAATCAATTTTTTATTTTTATTTTAAATAAACATATATATATATATATAACTTATAAATAATTTAATAATAAATATATATCTGTATACTTAAATGAAATATATATATATATATATATAAAGTATATAAAATAAATGTATACCTATTATAATGCTCACGGCAAAAGTTGATTTTTTTTAAATTTTGGATATTTATATATATTAATTTCCATACAAAAATAAATAAAAAATATTGCAAAAGAAAATTTCAAATTTAAATATTCTAGCAAAATTTTGAAGATATTTTAATATTTAATAACTTATTTATATATTTTGTAATTAAAATAAATTTTTAAATCAATTGGTAATTTTGGCTATGATTTAAATATTTAAATTTTTAGCAAGACTAGCCGGCTTTATAGGGGGTCATCCACATTTTTTAAAAGAAATTTTAAATAGGTGTTCTGCACATGCGTAGAAAGCTATAAAACAATAAACACAGGTGTTTGGCAATGAGGCAAAAACTACTAAAAATACAGATTAGACACCTTCCATAGAAGAGGATCCATTGCCATCATCTGAAGAACCAGGCCCAATAACATGGAAGAACCCTGAGATTTAAATATTTAAATTATATATAAAAAATTAATTTTTTTATTTTTTCGAAAGTGTTATTAGATGTATATTTAATCTAATAAAATTTAAAACATATTTTGTATAATATATATATAATTTTTTATAGAATTAAATGATTTGAATAATATTTAAATATATATATAATTATTTAAATTAGGTCGAAAGTCCATTAAATGTAAAATTATTTGTATAAAATTTTGAAACTTTATTTTGCATACCATAAGAATTAATATTTGAATTATGAAGCTAGTATAATTAAATAATGTCTATTAATTAATTTAAATAAAATATCAATTTTTTTAAATTTTGAGCCGTGATTATCAAAGGCATGTAGGTAAAAAAAAATTGTTATATACAAGTATATAAACAAACAACCATTTTGAATGTAACGATATATCGATATAGTAGAATCGTCACCTAACTACAAAATAATATATTATATATAAATTATCTAAGTATTATTATATAATTGTAAATCAGAAAATTACCATTTCTCTAGAGCCTATTAGTACACCTTGAAACAATGAGATCAACTCCTTGAATTAGTTACCAATCTAGCAAGGTGCTAGCTCCTGAACTGATGACCATCGGTTAACGAATAACAACTATTTTATTTGATTTGTTTAGAAATGGACAGGGGGATGGAGTATAATTTCAGCCAAAAATAAATGATGATAGGGATTCTCAAAAGTGTTGAATGAGTGAGGATAAAGATGCACACATAGAGGAGAGAATAGAAAGATAAGTTAGGATCTAGATCCTCTTTTCTCTCTTACCTATTCTCTTTCTCTTATCCATCAAAACCAACCCTTCTTGCCATCATATGGCTGGACCCTATCATGGTCCATCATGGCCGAACTCATAAGCCCCTACAAAGGCTTCAAACCCATATAAAGCTCGAACAAACTATATTGTATTTAAATCCAATTTAAACGAATATCAATATCGTATATCGATTAATATATTTATAACTATTAGAAACATATTTAATATTGTTGTTTAACAAATCAAATATAAATTTATAATTAATATTTCATAAATATTAATTAATGTAATTAATTTATAACAACTACAAAATAATTAAATCATTTGGTCAAAGGAGTATTCAACGTTTCGGTTGTGTGACCCGTTAGGTGTAAATTTGGTCAGCGATTAATATCAAATAATTTCAATATTAACATTCACATGTCACTTAGCAGGTGGTGTGAAATTTTGGCCAGATTTATTGCCTGCTTGGTTTTGGTAAAATCTATTTGTTTTGTTAAGCGTTACTCGGTTGTGACATTTATTTGCACCAATTCTCTTGGTCAAAGTTGTATCACTTTGGACTTATGGAATTTGGTAATGGTCGAAATTCCAATATCGTCCATATTCAACTCTAGAGTGCAAACATAAAGTCCTTAGTTCAGTAATAACAATCATTATTAACCAAAATGCTCTGGACAGAGACTTTGACCTTGAGTTAACTTCAGTAGACTGTGATACTAAACTAATATAAGTGAGGAAACGAACCCTTTCTTGAATAGTATTTCACTTCCAATGCTTCGACTCAACCCAATTACAGTCATTCGATGGATGCCATGACATGATTTAACTATAATCAAAGTGGAGCTTCCGCATTGAAGATCAATAATATTCTCAAGTCAAAAGAACTGGGTAATTTTGTTACATCAATATTTTCAATTTAACCTTTCACATTTCGTTTCAAAGATAAAAATATTCATTACATAATCCCAAACATTGCTCAGGTTTTGGTAAAATATAATTATTAAAAAAAATACTCCAAGAGCGACATATGAAGACGCCCCCTTGGTTAATCAAAGTTACTAAATAGGCAGATACATATATTGTCAATACATTCATATAACAACTGACATAACGTAGTAAGTAATAGTAATAGATAGACTCCTACATAACTAGCTTTCCCTCCTGAATGTCTATGGAAGCTTTATTTATCAAAACCAACTTAACCTGTAAACCCTTACTCTCAACCTACTCAAATAAAATTTCGAGCACCTAAGAACTTAAGGAGAAAACATTAACTTTAAGTCGGACAAAAAGCCTAGTGTGAATAATAATATGCCATCTCGATTTATAGATATTCAGTGAGACCACGCCATTGAGCAGAACAGGTTTTCCCCTCACTGATATCTCTTTTAAAATATATCTTTTGCAAATCAAATCCTACATCCAAACTGATTAAAATAGACAATATAAATAGTAATGTGCACGCATGCTACATGGTAATCATGAATATCCATCACATCGGTAGACTATTCATCCCAATGTTTGGTTTTAATAGGGTAACTACCAACCTACAAGGCTGACTCGGGCCTACAAGATATACCAAATTTCCTAACTGATTGTTAAAAGCTAACTGGACGATCTGTCCAAATACACTTGTCCTAGTGTTTACTTGACTATCTATCAATCTCATTGTTTTGCTAGGCTTACTATAAACCTAAAGGTTTTTCAGGCCCACCTATAACATATCTCATCTTTATGTATTGCTTTCTATGCGTAAACCTATTTTTAGTCTTACCCTTGACAAAGCCCCATGCACTGGAATTTCAGACTTATATCAACTAGGGGCTAATAGCTGAAGTATATGGCTAAATACCTTTAGTAAAACCTCTTTAGTAAAAAAAGCTGGTCTAAATACCCTTTTCTATTTCCTTGAAAACAAAGCCTTTGCAAACGATTTAACCCTTGAAATCATACTTTAAAAAAAGAAAAATATAGCCCTTTATTTTATCCCAAAATTGCTATGCCATGATATATGCTTTTATAAAACAATATAAATGAAGTTTAAAACCATTTGAGGTCATCGCCTATCAAAGCTATAAGCCATAAAGCCAAAACTTAACAAAACTATTAAGTTGATAAAACCCGGCGTCCACTTCGCCCCTAAGGGTCATCACCCTTCTTCATTATCGAAAATCATGTTAAAAATTTTAACTTATAAAATATAAAGCCATCAAGCCAATATCATTCATGTCGCACATCATAGAGTGTCGACGTCACGAAGTATAAAAATTGGTTTGCATAGTATATAAAGTCTTAATAGATATTCAGCGATATTGGTGAATCTCGTCATCAATTTCCTAAGGAAAATACGTGGCATTATTAGGGCCAAAGTGATAATAGGCGGCAATCTTGCCTTCTTCAAAAATATGCAACAAGGAATAAAGTCAAGATGATAAAATTCGCCATAGTTGCTTTATAGGGTCGATGACATTCTTGAAAACAAGCGGCATCAATATTGTCGTTATAGGTTACTTTGAAAGTATAGGGTCGATGACGTTATAGAAACACGTGGCACCATGCCATTTATATGAAACGTGACATCAAGGTCAATGCCTATATTTGAAAACACACGGGATTGCCCTCGTCGAAGTCCATAATGTCGACTTTGATGGTGTCGTTCCTACTTCAGCTAAGTCGATCCATTCCATATCAACCATATTTGATATCTTATGTATCGCACCTAATTGACGTCGAAGACCATGGAGGCGACACGATTAAGTGCGACATCGTCTACCTCGGTGTGGCAAAACCGTAAATAATAGGAAAACTATTTTATTGCTAATAAAGTAATTTCTTTTCACCAACTCCAAATGTTTGTCAAATTCTTAGTGCTTGTTCGACGACGGAATTTCTATCGATTTAGAAAACCGTCGAACGAATTTAGAAATAAAATATAACCGCAAGCGCACGGTGTACGAATGTAGCACGAGGCGAATACGGGTCGATCCGCAGGGAATTGATGATTTTAAAATTCTATACAATCAAATTAAACCAAAGTCGAGTGATTGTTAACTAACTAAAAGAAAGTAAAAACAAAATAAAACTAAGGAGAATAAAAAGATGGGATTAAAGAGCAATTTAGAGGCAAATCCCCTCTCATGATCATATAAATCAACATAATGACATTATGATCTCTTTTTGGTCATGTGTGAGTTAAGTTGATGCATTTATCATAAGCATGGCCTAATTGTGTTATTAATTAACACACTTAAACCATCAAACTTTAATGCACCCTCTAACCCTTACTAACTTCAATGAAAATGATATGAAATCAAAAGTAGAATCTATTTTAAGCATGGTTTATTAACTATTGAATTAGAAACATAAACCATCAAATTTTGATTCTAAATCCACTTCCATTACCATGATCTTATGTAGATGAAGAGATAATTAATGATTCATATGACTAAGCATAGCCTTTGTTTTGAACAATATAAGCTATCAAACTCAATATTAAACACAAAACCACACAAACATCTACTTTCCATTAAGCACAAAAGAGACATAAAAGAAATTATGTTGCATCTACATGATTCAAGAGAGCTTCATTACCCCTAAATTGAAGGGATTAGCCTCTCATTTTTGTTATCAAATCAACAAATGTAGAAAGCAACATTAAACAAACAAGAGAAAAAAGAAAGGAAAAACTATTCTACTTGCATAAAAGAAAAGAAATCTACACTACAACATGAAAGTAAATGAACAAGGAAAGTAAAATGAACAAGTATTGAAATTGCATTAAAAAAGAATTACATAAAAGAAGAAATGACTAAGTAGCCAAGAAAAGAAAGAAGAGAGCTTGATTTATTTTTAAGCCTAAACTAAACTAAAAAGAGACTAAGGGAGCTTGATTTTACATGAACATAATGGGTTATTTATACAAGCATGAAACCCTAATCCATAATTTGGGGAATGCCCAAACTACCCCTTAGGAAGTGTGGTGGCTAAGTAACCATTAGCATCCATTAATCATCATTTAAGTGTACATGAAGCTATTAATTCCATAAGCATGTGCATTAGCCTCTAATGTGTACATTAAGGTAGGTGAGTAGGTGGGGTCCTCCATGATCTTCACATTGAATTATTTCCATCTTCATTCCTTTGTGTTCTTTTTGTGCATGCATATCTTCTTCATGAAACCACTTGTAATGGAAATCAAATTCCTACAAAATAGTATGGAAATTTTTAATTAAATTTTCTCAAGTTAATTTATGCACAAAGAATGACTATTTTGCCCTTGGATGAAGATAAATATGTGACAATTTGGAATTAATATGGATTTTGGTTAAAACAAGTTAAAATACCCAATATGATCATTTATTTGAATTAATTAGATTAAATATGGTGGTAAAAATATGCACATTTACGTGCACATCAGTGCTTAACAAAAACTTTATCAATTTTTTTTTCAAAAATCTGCACTATATCAGGTTTAGCAATTCCAAAATCATTTGCAAACCTTACAATTTATATTAATAGTTTAATATAATAATTAAGCTTTTCTAGCTCAAATAATTCATAATAAATCATAAATACTTTCCATTTGGGGCCCTCTTCTCCCCATGACCCACCCACGCAGGAAGCCGATAGTTTTCCCATTTGGGGCGATCGCGATCCGGGACCGTCTGGGCCTCCGAAAGGAGGATCGAACCCAGAATTTCTACGCAGCAACTACAGCCGTCAAAGTGCCCGAAAGCCCGCGGAAGGCGAGGTGGATCGTTCCGGGACGACAGGGTGGGAGTCTGGGCCCCCCTCCTCCCCCTTACCCACCTACCCAAGAAGCCGATCGTTTTCCAAGTTGGGGCGATCGCGATCTGGGATCGTTTGGGCCTCGGAAAGGAGGATCGAACCCGGAATTTCTGTGCAGCAACTGCAACCATCAAAGTGCCCGAAAGCGCGCGAAAGGTGAGGTGGATCGTTCCGGGATGACCGGCTGGGAGTCCGGGCCCCCCTCCTCCCCCTGACCCACCCTTCTAGGAAGCCGATCGTTTTCCCAGTTGGGGCGATCGCGATCCGGGACCGTCTGGGCCTCCAAAAGGAGGATCGAACTGGGAATTTCCACGCAGCAACTACAGCCGTCAAAGTGCCCAAAAGCACGTGGAAGGCGAGGTGGATCGTTCCGGGACGACCGGGTGGGAGTCCGGGCCCTTCTCCTCCCCCTGACCTACCCACCCAGGAGGGGAAGCCGATCGTTTTCCCAGTTGGGGCGATCGCGATCCGAGACCGTTTGGGCCTCCGAAAAGTGGATCAAATTGGGAATTTCTACGCAGCAACTGCAGCCGTCAAAGTGCCCAAAAGCTCGCAGAAGGCAAGGTGGATCGTTCCGGGATGACCGGGTGGGAGTCCGGGCCAGTGAGGTCGGGCCAGTGAGACTAGATCGGAAATGGGTTAGCATTCCTATCTTACTTGTTTATGAGCGATAAAGCATACCATCGGTGGATGTAAATGTTCAAAATCTCATCAAAAAATGGCTAACCATTCTCATGATCAAAGAATGCCTCGCCCTCGATATTTTGGGCTTTCATTCTGTTAAGTTGCTAGTAAAGAACATGCTTCTCTTTCCTAAGACCGGTATCGGCCTGTTGAGGGATATTCTAGCCAACGCTAGGCTGAGGACTCGGCCTGCACTTGGATGGAGTGGGAGATCGACGAAGAGAGGGAGAGTGCTGATGTTGTTAAGCTGAAGTTGGATATCTCCTCTCCTTATGCACAAAGGGCAACCATCAATGCCTACCCGCCCCTCTCTTGATATATTCCTTGCCACACCACTATGAGAGATGGATTGTGCCGAAAGATCCACATGCTCCCTACCAGCAGTAGGAGCACCGCCATTGAGACAATCAAAAGAAAAAGTTCATGGATGCTCAAAAGCCGACAATCGTTCCACTGAGGGGGAGCAGCGGTGCCTTGGTTCCTAGGTGCATCCACATCTGGAGCAATATTAATATGGCTAAGAACATGCATGGTATACCTTCTTAGATGATTAACATCCATGAGTGGGGTTTTGAGCACCACTCTTCCTCGAGCCTCATCAATGTTCATGAGATCGTAGATGTCCGGTAGAGCAGGATGAACATGTGGGTAAACAAAGTTGACTACAGAAGGAGCCAATGGGGCAAAGTTTATAGTAGCTTGAACGTCCAACTACGTCCTTATACTTTGTACTTCATAGGCCAGGGTACCCACGTTCATTGATTGTTGCAACACAGTAAGCCACAGCTTATTGTTGAGCCCAGGAATAGGCTAGACAGCACAGATGATAGTGTTACCACTAGTTTCTTACTCCTTGGAGTTTTTATTTATGACCATCGGAAGATTATCCATGGTAATAAGACAAATCATACTTTTGTGGAGAAGAAAAGTTGTGAAAAAGGGAGATCTTTATGGGGGGACCCTCCTTTTAGCACCAAAATATTGATTAGATTTAGCCAACCTTGAAACTAGCCCGGTTACGTCATGAAAGCAAATGTTACTTACTAATTACTAGGCTTAATAATGAAAAATAAGGAAGAATGCAAGCGAAGCAAAGTAAAGCGA
This sequence comes from Allium fistulosum, assembly GCA_030737815.1. Lineage (NCBI taxonomy): Eukaryota > Viridiplantae > Streptophyta > Magnoliopsida > Asparagales > Amaryllidaceae > Allium > Allium fistulosum. The sequence goes on from CM060907.1 coordinate 997,082,798, forward strand.
CACCAAATATACAGCAGTTTGGCAAGATTGCCTACATCCACTATAAAGATCCCTTACTATAGTTATTTCTTATAATTATAAGGAATTACAAGAGAATAATAAGAAATATAACACTTAAGACTAGAAAAGTAAGCTAATCTTGAGTACTTAGGGCTTTGATTTGCTATGAGGAAAGCTCTGGAAAGAGAATATGACCAGAATTCTAATATTTTTTAACCCTTTTGGATTGGCAATGCATGGTGTATTTATAGTGGTTGAAATGGACGACGGATGGCTAGGATTACATTATAGAAAAGGCAGAAAACATGCACAGCCATTGATCTGATCGCTTGAGCCGATTAGGGATAGCTGTAAAGGCAGAATGAAATGAGTGACTAAGAAGCATGCCAATTGTCCTTCTATACCAACCGCATACACTGCATTTAATAAGCGTTAAATGCTAATGGCAAGCTAAAGGAATAGATGTATTTCCGACCACTTCCTTATAGTATCTTGTAATATTGGATGTGCGACTTATACAGCTTTTGTTTACTCTTGCATGCCTATGTAGCAAGGAATGTGGATGATTCAGGGCTAGCTTCAATGATACTTAAGGGTGAATGTTGCTAAGGACCAAAGTGTAAAGAATAGGCAGGGCCGGTTGTGATATGCCAAGATGGGTTGTAGTGATGCCAGGCCAGAGACGGTTATGCTTGGGCCGGCCTTGTCAAATGGGTATTGTTTGAAGCTATCTGCATGTGCTAGCCACGTATGGAGCTAGTCTAAAGGCCATAGACGGTTATGCTTGGGTCTTCACTTGATGAATGACTGTTTGCTGCTTAGTGATAAGATGGTCGGTCTTCAACTTGATGTCTTGGTGAGTAGATGGACTGTTTTGGAACTAACTTTAGTTTAGGCCGTCATGTGCAGGCCAGCCATAGGGTGATTGGGTAGCCGGTATTGGGCCTGGTCATGCTAATCAGGTTGCTAGAAAATTGATCAACATTTATAAATCATCATTTTAAAAATAAAATTGGTTTGATAAAAATTATAATAAGTTAAACAAATATATAAGTTCAATTATTCAATAAATTAAAAAAAATTAAGTTAAATTATACATTTTGTTTCAATAAATTAGAAACAGATATGTGTGTGCGTGTGTGTGTTACATTATGTTTCAATAAATTAAACAAATACTTAAATTTAATTAAACAAATATCTAAGTTTAAATTATACATTTTTTAATTCACTCAATAAATTAAACAAATAAATTAGCTAAATAGCTCAATTAATTAAACATATATATATATATATATATATGTTAAATTATGCACTTTGTTTTAATAAATTAAATAATTTATTTGAGTTAAAATATTGATTTTGTTAGATCACCATATAAATTAAACAAATATATAAGTTAATTCACCTAATAAATTAAACAAATATATAATTAAGCTAAATTATACATTTTGGTTCAATAAATTAAATATATATATATATATATATATTATATTATGTTTCAATCTGTGTAGTTAATGCCCCGTTATTACCCCGCTATAACCCTGTTATATCTCATAGTGGATTTCTACCGCTACGATTTTTCCATATAGCCTCAAATATAGCATTTCTGCTTCAAGCCCCGCTATTTCCGCTATATCCCATTATTCCCGCTATATTTCACTATTTCCGCTATATCTGATTTAAAAGAATGAATTGAAAAATGACATTTATACATTATAAAAATTATGAAATTAATTTATTTAATTGAATTTTTAATATATTTTCAGAAATGAAAATACTCTAATATTCTACTAAATTCAATTACGTTATATATAACAGTTTTTCGTTTATTTACAGTATATTCGCGCATGTTTTTATTTAAAATTATTTATGTATTAATTATAATTCAATTGAATGTTAATTTTTCATTTAATTACCACTTATATATTTATAAAAACATTAAGTACGAGTTTTATAGGCTATTTTAGAGTCATCTGCTATATCCTCTATATACTTGTTGTATCCCCGCTATGACTTTTTGCACCTCCGCCGCATTGAATCTGCCGAGCGCTTTAACTGCACAGGTTTTAATAAATTAAAAAATATACATTCAATTAATATATATATATATGTGTGTGTGTGTGTGTGTGTGTACTTGTTAGTACATGTAGATTGAGAGAAACCAAAAATGTATAAAAATATTAATGCTCCCGCTACAAATTTTGTATATGCTATTGCTTTATTTTTTTCATAATTAGATAGCTAATCCTAGTTATAAATTGGTCAATGATGTTCTTTTTAAGGAGGTCCTTATATATATATATATATATTTGTGTATGCGCGCACGCTTGAATGTTAAATTAAACAAATAGATAAGTTAAATCAAATAAATACATAAGTTAAATCATACATTTTGTTAAGTCATTAAATTAATTAAACAAATATATAAGTTAAATTATGCATTTTGTTTCAATACATTAAACAAATTTATTTGAGTTAAAATATAGGCTTGGTTAAATCACATAATAAATTAAACAAATATATAAGTTAAATCACTCAATGAATTTAATAGATATACAAGTTAAATTATATGATTTGTTTCAATAAATTTAAAAAATATTTGAGTTAAAATATAGATTAATAAAAAAATTCATTTATTTTGTATGGAGAAGTAAAATAAAAACAAAGTCCGATAAATTTCTCCATAACAGTTCTAATACACAAATAAAATAGTTAAAATAAAGTTTTACATATTATTACCAAACAAATTTGGATAAAATATAGAGATCATCATTAGAGAGGGGTGTAAAATTAACTAATGCAAAAGCAGAAAACCGACACTTAAAGTCGTATGTCGGTAAGTTAGAGAAGAAACTCTGTAAGCTCACCGATGCATTTGGCCAATGATTTTCGCATATGGACATATCATTTGATGTTGATGATGGTGGTGGTAGGCATTAGTTATTATTGTTATTATTTGGATGTTATGTGGACGTTATTGTTTGGATATTGTTTGTATTGATGGATACGGTTGTGTAAGTTGAATATTTGTAATGTTGGATGGATATTTGTGATGTTTGATTAATGTTTTTGTATGGACATTTATGTTTGTGTTGATGGGTATTTTATTATATTGATATTTGTGATGTTGGATATGTATTGTTATATATTGATCTTTGAGTATGTGTGTTTGATATTATGTATTTATATTTGTGTGAATAAATATCGTTTATATATGAATTTGTGATTAAGGTGAGAATGATAGCAAAAATGCTTCAACAAAGGTGTTGGTATGTAGTCAAAGAATCAAATTTTGGCATTTTAAATGGGCATCGGTATGACATTGGCAAGACGTCGGCAAATACATTTTATTCACCATCGGTATGATTACTCTTCTTGGAACTTCTTTTCCATCTACATCAGTAAATGGATTACCACTTTGTTCCTCTTTTTCTATGATTTCGACTTCATTTTCTTAACCATCCTTCTTCTTTTCTCTCCATTCTTTCTTGAAAGGACATTGAGATTTATAATGACCCAAACATATGCAAGCTTCATATCATAGGGAATTCATTCGTAATTCACTGGCTGATAAAAGACTTCTCCATTATACAAAGCTATTGGAACATCTTTTGGGATGCTTGAGTCCACTCTTATCTTAATAAAACACCTAGAAAAAGTAGTTCTCTTTTGAGTAATGATTGAAAGATCCAACTCAATAGGGATTTCGTGTACGCTTGCGCTCAAACCTTCTGAATTGAAAAGACCTAGGTTAATATCCAGGTATCTTACCCAGTTTGGAATAGCGGAAAGCATGTCTGTGTCTGTATTTAGGGTTGCATTCTGTTGACTACTTTTTTATAACCAACCTCGGAATGATATGAGTGCGTTGTGAAAAGAAAAGATTACTTTCTAACCACTAGGCTTAAAAATAGAGAAAATGAGGAGATAAATACACAGCTGAAAGGTTAACAACACACGATGTAAAGTGGTTCGGCAAAGCTGCCTATGCCCACTATGAAGTTCTCTTACTATATATTTCACTTGCAACTATAGGGAATTACAAGAAAATAATAAGAATAAAAAGGACTTAAGACTAACTAAGCTATGTATTCATACGGACTTATGTCGTAAAAAACACTGAACTTGGCGTAGTATTCATGAATCTTGAATGTTTCAACTAGAGCTCAACTCCTTTAAAGTTGCAAAGCAGGGGTTATTTATAGTAAACGAAGTGGATGGTGGGCGGTTGATATCATGCTATAAAGTTGGTGGAAAAAGTGCTTGACCGTTGATCTAATTGCAGAGGTGGATGGTCGACAGCTGTAAAGTATGCTAGAAGATGGGCAGTGGATGATAAAGCACTTATTGCCTCTCTGTACCAGGCCTGTGCTTGCATTAAATGTGCATTTAATGCTGATGGTAAGCCAATGGTAAGCAACATCAGTTCAGCCGCCCAACTGTGGTTCAAATGGATGGATGGACAGCTTTATTTACCTAGGTGAAGGGTGTCCCCGGAAACACCTGATGCTAGTTAGGGTTGGCTGTATTGAAGCCACACGTAAAGACAAGCTATGCTTGGGACATTATTTCCTAATGGGATGCCTGCTGGTGTAGGCTTGGATAGGAGCCGGACGTCAGTTAATGTGATGCCAAGCGACTTGTGTTGGTTTTTAGCTGCGGTTGGAAGTTTGATATAGAGGAGCTGAACCTGGTCCAAATCTTATCTAAGTTCGAAGGTTGCTCCGAGATGAAATGGCTGAGCCTTATCTTAGTGCCTTGCTGAGTAGAAAGTTTGGTTTGACACCATGGGCTTGGGCCAGCCCTTTTGGGCTGGTGTTAGATCAATGGGGCTGGTTTCGATTGGGCTAGGTTGCTTTAATTGGCCGGCTAACTGTTTGCAAAATATTTGAGCAACATTTTGCACTCTAAGTCCATATCCACTTGCGGGTGTGGACTTGAAGAACAATCATACAAATCTTGCCGATTGAAGTCTGTACATTGAATTTAATGCGTTTTCCAAATGGCTTTGTGCAATAGGCTATGGCGGTTTGTTTCTCTAGACGTGGCAGAGATGTATCATACCTCCCTAAATGCATGACTTGACTTAATACTGATCTCTTTTGAACGACTGAGATTCTTTTTGCCTTTTGAATTCAACGCATGTGATTGAAGGCGTGAGTATATAAATACCCCTTCTTCTTTATCCCTGAGCCTACAAAATCGCTCTTCATGAAAAACTTTCGAAGCTTGTGAATAATTCACAATTCTGTACTAAAAAACCGCTAGCTTCATCATTTATTTTCTTTCCAAACTCTTTTTTGCATGCATTCCTTTTTGTTAAATTTAGCCAGGATGTTGAGAGAGGAGAAAGCCCTTTAGTGCTTGAACTATTGTTTATTCATTGTAGTTCAAACCATTGGCTAGAAACTACTGCTTAGGGCAAACTACGCCTTGCTGCTTGGGTTAGATCCCTGCCTATCAACCAAGGTTTTGGAAGTGGTCGGACGTCGATCTTAGACTAATGATTAAGGTAAAGCTAGGGCACTTCCTTGCTTAGAGGCTCTGACACCTTTGGCCTCAAGTCGATTGATGCTTTTGCACCTCTTTGGAAGGAGTAGAGGTTGTAGCCTATGCTTCTTCTGTCATAACCGAAACCTTGGTCTGCTCCTTAGCGAGGTTGTCTGAAAGCTTCTTGCGACCCCTTACGGGAGTTGATGGAGAGGGCATTGAAGATTCGAAACCTTGTTAGTACACTCCCTCTTCTTCAACAATTTTTGGATCGTTCGAAGTATCTGATGTGCTTTGAAGATTCGAGTTTGTTCAATTTTCTTCGGCAAGTTCTTGATCGTTTGAAGTGCTTCCCTGGCAAAGCCAGGGTCTTTCTATGCAGTGATAAGAGTGCGGGCTGGCCTACGTGCTTCTTCTTCTTTGCTCTTTTTCTTCTTTTCAACTAACTAGTGATAAGAACGTCATTATATACCTAGTGGGGCAGGCATTGTGTCCCCAAGCTATTTCGAACTTAATGAAATGGATCTTTTGTTGCAAACTCTGATCAGAGAAATTTGTTGTGTTGCTTGATCAACTATGCAACTCGTCGAGTGGAATACCTTGAGTATCCAAAAGTTCTTGTATTTATTCTGAAGAAATTTCTTCCCTTTTTAGGATTATGCTAACTACCATTGTGATAATAAGGCCGGTTGGATACAGCCGTTGGTGTAACCAAGTGATGGCTGGGTGTATAGTGGCGGTTTGTCCAACATGATATAAAATGCAAATTTTCTCATGGGTTCTCTTAGGAGGCAAGCGGTCGAGTGTAGAGTGGTGGATGAGCCAAGACTCGAGCGCATTTGGCTATAAGGTTAAGCTGGGTGACATGCCACCTATCATGAGGCGACCGTTGACCCCAAATTGAATCGAAGTGCATTTGAAACTCTAGTGTAAGTGAGTCATACGATGGTGAGGCAGGCTATACGCAGCCTACTCACAAGGGCTTGTTGATGAGACAGGTTATACATAGTTCGTTCACAAGGAATAGATAGATGCCAAAATATTCATGTTATTTTCTTTTTTTCTCAAAGGAGAAATTATTTGTAATGATGAGTCCGACTCGAGGTCCCGATGCCCCTGGCTTTCAGATGAGGCAGCCGAGTAGGAGCTGCAGCCATTGCCTCGGGGTTAGGGGTAGTTTTGGAAAGAACCAATGCGTTGATTGGCCTATTGGATCTTTTAAAAAACCCACCATTGACGGTGGAATGTTCTTGCTGTAGTATGAGAACACCCTTATTTGCTTATCTAAGGGAAGTTTTGCAACATTTCTCACTTTTACTGGCTGCCACTTATTTTGCTAACCCCTTCCTGAACGAGGGACTTCATGGTGAAGCAGTTGTAGGAGATGATGGCATCCAGCTCGACAAGTGAGGATCATCCTATTAATAGGTTATAAGCAGATGGGAAATCAATTACTATAAAGTTTACATGGATCTTTGCAATGAGGGGCACTTGGCCAAATGTCATTACGAGCAAGGTTGTGCCTACCAGAGCAATGCCCACATCCCTAAAACCATAAATGGGCAAGGTGCACGAGGTGAGGCTGGAGGTAGGAAGCCTAAGAGCTTCAAAGACGTCCTTGAACATGACATTGAGCTAGCTGCACCCCCATCCATGAAGTCTCAATGTACATTGGAATTAGTCGAGGCAAGAGTAATGACCTTGGGATATTGATAAGGGTAGGACACAACTTTCCTATCCTGGGTTGTGAAGCTGAACTGTTGCTCTGATTCCAAATCAAGGCACCTTGGATGCTCAGGACTCTGGTGAGTAAACCTGGCTAGCAGTGCCCACTTCTCTTTGATACTAGGACTGGTCCCCCTTGGTTATTGTCAAGCACATGCAATCCTCGCATATTGTCAAGGCCTCGGTGATGGCTTGAACCCCGACATTATTGGGCTAAGGTGGCCGATTCTGCCTTTCTTTATGGTTTTCCTTTTGCTCAACCTGATGTCGAACAAATTACAAGAGTACTCCTTCCCTGATGAGCCTTTTGATCTTATCCTTGAGCATACGACAGTCTATCATGGAATGGTCGTTGATTTGATGGAACTCGCAGCACATAGCATTGCAAAAAGATTCCTCATGCTTTCCATCCCTAATGGTGATAGGCCTTTGATACTGCACTTGGTTCCTGGTAGCAATGTAGATGGCAGCGATGTCCCTATTCAAGTTGAAGTAGTTATGATACTTGGGTTTGTAGGGAAGGCCAACCTCTGGGCGCCCTCTAACGTCGGCTTGACGATAGCTGTTGCGATGATCAGTGTTGTTGAAAAGGTCGGTTTGGGCGAATTTCTTTGCCTTGATGTCGTTCTCTGAAAGATCTGCATCTTCCATTCTCATCATGTCATTCACCTATTGGTAAAAGACGATTAGGGAAAAGGTTGGTTGTTTTGGAGCTCCCTCTACATCCTAGATTTTTACCTAACCCCTAAGCATACAGCCACGACCAGGCTGCTCACGCCTACGCCCCTAGGCCAGGTGGACTCTCTATTAAAGAAGCTAACATATGATCGCAAGCTTTTAGAAGGACCACGCTTGATATTGCCCAGCTTGCTGGCCAACATGACATGGGTATGGAATGTGAAGAAACGAGTCTTAAAGTCCATTCATAGTTGGGCTCAGGAGTGGATACTACCCGATCGTAAGTGCAAGAACCAGCGGTTGGCTAGCCCTACGCTAGTGGAGGGAAAGAGTAAGCACTTTGCTAAGACAAAGAGCTATCCAACATGGGTGATGGAGTTGAATGTTGTGATATGGTTGGATGGTTCTACAACCCCATCATGCCTATCAAATGGCGATAAAGCACACCATTGATGGATGTAAGTGCCCAGGAATTCATTAGAGAATGGTTCTTTGTTCTCATCATCTCTGAGAATTCCTCGCTCCCAGCATTGCGGGCTTGCATTTTGTTGAGCTGTTGGTGAAGGACATACACTTCTTCATTGAGATTGACATCGTCCCAATGCGGGTGTTCTGGCTGACCACATGCTGAGGACTCAGCCTACGCCGGAATAGAGTAGGAGATCGGTAAGCGACGAGAATGAGCTGGAGATCTCCCTCGGATGCACTAAGGGGGATTTGGAATGCATAGCTTGCTCTTATCTTTTTCTGTTTCTGGCTGCATCCTTATGGGAACGGGTGTGCACCGAGGGAGCTATATGCTCCCTGCTGAAGGTAGAAGTGGCAAAGGGTTCGTCGTCGAGACGGTCAAAAGAAGAAGTTCACAGACGATTAGGAGCTAGTGGTCGTTCCACTAAAATGGGTCAATGGTGGGTTGGCCTCATAGGTGAAGCCATGTCCAGGGTGAGATCAATTCGACCAGACATGAACGTGGCATACCTGGAAGGATGGACTGGAGCACCCAATAGTTGATTTTCTAGCACCACCCACCGTTGGGCCTCGGTAGTGTTAAGGAGATCGTAACCACGAAAGGTATTGGCCTGTGAAAAGGTAGGTCGACAGGTCAATGGTTGGAGGAGCTGGTTTAACAAAGTTTGGTGGCTTGAGCATCCATTTGCATCCTCAAGCCATTTACTTCGCACGCTAGTTGCCCACATTTGACAACTGTAGCAGTACATTATGCCTGTTTTCTTCGTTGAGCCAAGATTAGGCTAGGCGGCACTAGCGAGAGTGTTGTTGTTGGTTTGGAGGTTATTAAAGTTGTTACATTTGAACGGTAGAGGATTGTCCATGGTAACAAGTCAGATCAGGTCTTATGGAGTTTAAAGGTATGGAAAAAGAAGCGCATTTAGGGAGAGGTTCTCTTTCTAGCACCAAAATGTTGACTAATTTTTTAGCCAACCGTGGAATGATATGAGTGCATTGTGAAAAGCAAAGATTACTTGCTAATCACTAGGCTTAAAAGTAGAGAAAATGAGGAGTTAAATACATTGCTGAAAGGTAAATAACACAACGTCCACTATGAAGTTCTCTTGCTATATATTTCTCTTACAACCATAGGGAATTATAAGAGAATAATAAGAAAATAAAGTGGACTTAAAACTAACAAAGCTATGTAATCTTAAGGACTTATATGTGATAATAAAAGCATTGAATTGTGCGTAATATTCAGGATTCTTAAATGTTTCAACTAGAGCTCAACCCCTTTGAAGTTAAAAAGCATGGGTTATTTATAGTAACTGAAATGGATGGTGGACAGATGAAATCGTCATGTAGAGCTGACGAGAAAAGTACTTGACCATTGATCTGATTGCAGAGGTGGATGGTCGATAGTTGTAAAGTGTGCTAGAAGATGGGCAGTGGACGAAAATGTACTTATTGTCTCTCTGTACCAGCATGGGCTTGCATTAAATGCGCATTAATGCAGGTCGTAAGCCACATTAGTTCATCCGTCCAACTACGATGCTCCAAATGGATGGATGGACAGCTTTTTCATTCACTTGAGCGTCCACATGACTGAGCTAGCCGATCAACTGTCGGCAACATGGAAGAGATGTGGAATCTTATTGAGGACTGTGTGGGGAAGACAGGTAAATGGCCGAGTGAGGGGCGTTCGGGGGAAGATCTGATGTCGGTTGGAGTTGGCTGTATTGAAGTCATACTTAAAGATGAGCTATGCTTGGTTCATTCTTGCCTGATGTGTTACCTAGTGGGGCGGGCTTAGATAGGAGCCGATTGTTAGCTAATGTGATATCGGACGAATTGTGTTCGTTTTAACTGCTGGCCGAAGTTCGATATAGGGAAACTGATTGGGATCGAGCCAAACCTGATCCCCATCATGTCTAATTATGATGATTGCTTCGAGATGAAATAGTCGGGCCTCATCTTGCTGCCTTCCTGAGTAGAATTTAGTTTGAGATCATGGGCTTGGATCGACCACAAATCAATGGGGTTGGCTCTGATTGTGCCAAATTTTCTGTAATTGGCCTACTAGCTGCTTGCGAAAAATTTGAGCAACACATTCCATTTCTTCACTAACATAATCCTTCCGTCAAAAAAGTACAGACCTCCATCTAGCCTGAGTACAATTCTCTTCTTGTTTAAACAACATCATATAAAATCCATTCGTCCATGAGAAAATCTCAAATTCACCTTTTGGTTTAAAACCCTAGTTAAAACCATCTTAAAGTGAACATAATAGGGATGGGGACCAAGCACATATACCATTATAGAATTCTTCCACTCCTCGCCTCCTATTATAACTGTTTCCTCTTCGATCATCGCGAACCCGAGGTCATTTACATCAGTTGAATCAATGAAATGTAATTTGGTTTTAAGGATTTTCTACTAAGATAGACCTCTTACAATGTCATTCCATGTTGCTTTTTCGTTTGCTGCAAAGTTGATTTGATGTTTATTATCACTTGAAACTTTGCTTTGGTTCGGCCCTTGTTCATCACTCTTTCATCATCCTACCTAGATCATATTGGTCTCTAGCTAGTTCCACCAACACCTTCTCTAGATCCCTCCATTCCATCCTTATGTTTGCCACTTCCTATGTTTTTACGACGTGGAACCACACTACCAAAAAATCTCATCTAAAAGAATGGATTATAAAGATTGAAATTTTTGAGTCTTTAATTAATGACTGGTGAAAGACTAGAAATTTCTATCTTTAAATTCAAAAATTAAAGACTAGACTTTAATCTTAAGTCGGCCGATAAATTTTGAAACTGTTTACATATCGAATTTCGGTCTTTAATTTAGTTTTTCATGTTGGTATATGCATCACTAAACATCTAACGTTTTAAAATTATCTTTTTTATTTTGATATGTATCATTTTCGAGATGGTTTCCTTTCTATTTTTTATTTTGATTCTTTGTGTTCAAACTGTGTATTTATGATTCAGTTGGAATAAAAAGACGAGAATATAGTGGTTTTCGGATAAGATCTATGAATTTTACTTCAATCCAACAAATGCAAGCTTTGAAATTTTATTAGATATAAATTTGTAGTGAAAATGATGTCTAAAGAAGTAAAATTGCAATTTGGTGCGATCCAAAATCAACCAAACTATAACTAAGTTCTTTATAGGAAGCAAATGCAGCATTATTTGTATGAAAATATGTTGTTCTTTTGAGTATATTTGAATAAAATATTCACACACATAATATTGAAGATTAATTTGGGTTGTTGAATTCAATTCATCACCACTACTAATGACGTTATATGGATCAAATACTTGAACAAACAAAATTCTTTAATATTGTTAATATTTTAAATCAGAATGAAACAAACTAAAGCATAAATTAGTTTATGAATATTCGTAAGTTGAGATAGATTAATGACAGTATATTAGTCTTAAAAATTCAGTCTTAAGAAATATCAAAGACTGACAGTTTAACCTTTGAATTTTAAGATTGAAATTTCAGTCTCAAATCACTTTTGAGACTAGCAAATCAAAGACTGAACCTTCAGTCTCTAATTGGTTTTTAAAAAAAATCATTTTAAGAATGAATAGCCAACTTAAAGACTAAATTCTTCGATCTTTAATTCAATGTTTTTTGGTAGTGTCACTTTATTACCGCTCGTACCACCGTCATACCCTTCATTATATCCTCTCTCTTGTGTTTCTTTAGCCGTTGCCTGTTGTCCATTGTTATTCAAAAATTCATTCATTTTAGCCTTTCCTTTCCAGTTCCGCGCCTTCCCTTTTCTCTTCCTCACCTCTTCCCATCCCATGTCATCCTCCACTCAATTTCCCTTATGCGGTGATCTGCTTTTATCTCGTAGAATTTGTCTTTGGTGGAATTTGGATGGGTGAAGTAAGGGTTAAGGTTTTGATGTATAACCGTTGATACAATTTACGATGGTCAATGAAAAATAACTATACTAAATAAAGAAATTTTATTATTATTTAAATATCAGACAAAGCACGAGATATTGATAGAGTGAATAAAGTAAACAATATTGAAGAGATTTAAAGGGACATGTTAAAAGACAATATTTTTAACGTCATTTTTTGATTTGCACGATTTAATGTTATAAGCCTACAGTAGACAAAGTATCTAACGGTCGGTTTGATGATTAAATAGCATCTTGGGGGAAGAGAATTGTTTGATGGCAATAAGCAATATGTCATCCTGGTGTAAATAAATTTTAATTTAACGGCCTGCATTAACAAAATATATACATATTACAGACATTTATTACTTAAATATTAATATAAATATAAAGTATAAACAACGTATTGTTTTAGCCTTTTAGGAACAACAGTAAATGTTTTAAACTTCTACATTAACAAGTATAGCAATACATGTCGAATATCAATCCGTAACATAATCTGTAATATATATGATTAAATGGAATATAATATTTCTCCAGGAGTGCCAAAAATAAATCAATAATAATTTTTCTTTCTTTTTTCTTTTCTCTTAAAATAATAATCTGAAAATCAAGCTTTGTTTATATAGTTTGAAAGCATGCACCGCACCAGAATATATACTAATCACATGGATAAATGTCAGTAATGTTCACTGAACCTTTGATGAAAAAGTAGAAGGTACATGAACTTCTCGTGCAGGTAACACGTTAAAAGAACATATATGGACAATTTTATATGAAAATGATAATTAAAGAGAGAAGAAAAGGAATAGTTTAAAAGTAAAATTGTCAGAAAACATGTTGATAACATACAAAAAAAAGGAATGGAGGTTAAGTGCCTGCCGACATACATAACATGTCGGCAACAAAATGACAAATATTTTGCATATATATAAACTTATTCAAATCCGAATCGAAGATATTTTGCTAAACCAAATACACGGACTTATTGTCCTCCACACAAAAAACTAGAATCGAAGACATTTTGCACCACCATATAAACACATGCACGGCTCCATCTTAAATCAAAAACAATCTACAAGCAACCAATAAAGAAATTAAGGAATGGCGTCAAAGGATGGAACTCCAACCCCAGCAGGATTCGTGGAAAGCGCAAAGACAACAGCAGTAACAGTCCAGAAAACAGTGGTGGATGCAGCAACAAACGTCGTTAACACTGCAACCGAGTACGGAAAGCAAGCAGGCGCGTATGTAATGCCACCGGCAAAGAAGGAAGAAACCAAAGCTGAAGCTGCAGCAACCAACGTAGTTGATGGTGCCAAGGAGTACGGAACCCAAGCACAGAAGGGGATTGGGACTGGCGTAGAGGGAGCTACTGCCCAGGTGGAGAAGCTCAAGACCCAAGTTCCAGCCAAGATCGAGGAGATAAAGAAGGGCAGCGAGAAGGAGGATAAGAAGGATGAAGGTGTGTTTGGAGGTGTTAAGAATTTCGCCGCTGGATTGACCAAGTGAAATTTTTTGAATTTGCGTCTGATCCCACTTTAACCGTGTATTTGTATTAATTTCTACGTACATGGGTTTGCATGTCAACATGTGTACCGTGTATGTGATGATTATGTATGTTATTGATTCGAACTTTAATCCCATGTATTATGTATGTCAAAATGTCATTGAAACGTTGAACCTTCTTTGAAAACACAAACGGAATGAAATCAAATCTTGAATATATAGTCCACTTACTATCCAAATCATCTATTAAGAAAAGAAAAAAAGGAATATCCTATAAATTTGTAACAGATACAGTACGTAATCCGAAATTACAAACTTCTTGACAGTTAAGCTTAAAACATAGACAGCAAAGGTAGAAGAGACTAAAAAATAAATAAACTTGGGTCCAAGTTGGTCAGAGCAGCTACTCCACTTTTCCAATTCAAGAATCATCCTCCAACTTATTTATTAGAGAATAAAGAAACAATGTTTGCAGAATTATCTTTGTTATAGAACTGAATGATTACAATGTAATTCAATGATTGTAATAATGTACAATCAAAGGTATTTATATGTACATAAACGGGCTGAACAAAAATAAGCCCAAACATTAGTAATCCGAAACAAAAAATAAAGTGCATCTGGACCATTGAAAGAACTGACGGCTCTGATGCAAAGAGAGAGAAGAAATAAAGATAAGTGTGTTTTGTGTTTTCTCAGAACCGATATCTTATTTCCCCCTTTCAATTGCGGCTAGGGTTTCTTCCTGCTGCTCAAATTCCTTTGTCATGTCTTCTATGCACAATTTTGTTTTTAATCTTTCAAAATATTTACGAGACAAAGCTTTCGTAAGTATATCTGCTATCTGGCAAGTAGCGGGAAGATGATTAACTTCAAGCTTTCCTCTTGCAACTTGTTCTCTGACAAAATATAGGTCAATCTCTTTATGCTTCGTCCTTGCATGGAGAATTGGGTTGGCGGAGAGAGCCACCGTGCTCGAGTTGTCACACCAGATGGTGGCTTTATGCTGAGATCCGAACCCTAACTCTTTAAGTAGAGATTCTATCCACATCACTTCAGCTGTGGCTGAAGCAACACTCCTGTACTCTGATTCAGTGCTTGAGCGAGATATAGTGGGCTGCTTTTTAGCACACCAAGAGACTGGATTTCCTCCCAGAAATATACAATGTCCCGTGGTTGATCTTCTATCATCACAATCGGACGCCCAATCAGCATCTGCAAACCCTTGAATAGATAAGTTTTTGCCTTTCTTTAGCTTAATTCCTTGAGTTGCAGTTCCTTTTAAGTATCTGAGTATACGCTTTACAGCTTTCCAGTGTTGATCTAATGGATTCTGCATAAATTGGCAAATTTTATTTACAGAAAATGATATGTCAGGTCTAGTAACTGTTACATATTGCAAGGCACCCACTATACTTCGGTACTGTTTAACATTATCAATTGGTTCTCCAATGTATTTAGATAAATGTAAATTGCTTGTCATAGGTGTTGGCATTGGCTTAGCACTACTCATGTTTGCCCTGTTTAAAATTTCAGCTATATACTTTTGTTGGCATAACATGATTTCATTATTAGTAGTTCTGATTGCCTCTATGCCTA
Source organism: Allium fistulosum (assembly GCA_030737815.1). Classification (NCBI taxonomy): domain Eukaryota; kingdom Viridiplantae; phylum Streptophyta; class Magnoliopsida; order Asparagales; family Amaryllidaceae; genus Allium; species Allium fistulosum. Next base: position 997,098,183 of record CM060907.1, read on the forward strand.
AAAAATAATGCAATTTACCTAGATCTTTAATAGAGAAGGTCTTATCCAGGAAGTTAATAACATGTTTAATCTCATCATCATTGTTTCCTGTTATTATAAAATCATCTACATATACCAAAATATAAACAGTACATTTTTCATTTATTTTGGTATAAATAGAATTGTCAGATTTACATACCTGATAACCCATTGAAAGTAAAGTTGATTTTAACTTTTCATACCAGACCCTTGGTGCTTGCTTTAAGCCATAAATTGTCTTATGTAGCTTGCATACCAGATCCTTGTTGTTATTCTGAATGTATCCTTGTGGTTGCTGCATATAAACTTCTTCTTGCAAATCACCATTTAGAAATGCATTGTTAACATCAAGTTGCCTAATATCCCATCCATAATATAAGGCTATTGTCAGAATTATTCTTATAGATGTTGGCTTGACCACAGGAGAAAATGTTTCTGAAAAGTCAAACCCATATTGTTGGGTGTAACCTTTTGCCACAAGTCTGGCCTTATATTTGACTTTTCCTTCTCCTGGTAGATCTTTTAACCTATACACCCATCTGCTGCCAATTATATTTTTGTTGGTTGGTTTAGGGACTATGCTCCAAGTATTATTTTTAATTAGAGCTTTGTATTCTTCATCCATAGCTGCTTTCCACTTGTCACATTTACTTGCTTCCTCAAAACTTGATGGTTCCTTATAGTTAATATGTGCAGTGTAAACTTTTGGTTTGAAAATACCATGTTTAGACCTAGTAACCATGTGATGTCCTTTCTGAACAGGTGTATCATCACTGCTATTTGATGAAGAGCTGCTAACTTGATCATTATCCTGATTTGAGTTGATAGTATCATGGATGTCTTCATCTTCATGAACAGCTTCACCAGAACTACATGAACTCAAAATATCTCTCTGACCTGGTCCATTACTGGACACAATGTGTTGGAGATCTGAGCTCACACCTTGTTTATCTTTGATATTTTCAGAACTTTCTTTCTCCCATACAGGTATGGGTGAAAGAAACTTCTTGGCACTATAAACCTTTTGTGTGACTTTCATGTCTGAACTAGTGAAGGGAAAAACATGTTCATTAAATGCAACATTGTAACGACCCGATATTTTCAACCATTCGCATCCATTATAAGTGTATAGGTAGACACTCATGCTGGAGTTGAATTGCTCAAAATACCGCGTTGTAATTAAAATTTGGCAAATCTCAGAATATACAGTAAATAAATATAATCACAGATCACAGACACAGAGTAAAATAATGCAGCGGAAGTAAAAGAAATAGTAGTTCATGAAGCTACTATGTAAATATATCAGAGTTACATAAGATACAACAGAAGAAATAGAGTACAACAGAAGTATCAATAAGATAACCAAGTACAAGCTGAACAGAGCAACATAACTGAAGTAGATAGAAGAAGACTAGCAGATGATCTCCAGCGATTCAAATCTCCAGAAGGTGGAAATCCAAATCTGTGAATAACTCAGGCTAACCCGAGCGTAAAGCAAAACACAAAACACTCGAGTCAGGACAATATATACTTATATAATGTAAACCAACTCAAGTGAACTGTAATAAAGGTACAAGTAACTTAGAAGATGCTTGGGACCACCCATCCTCTAAGGATCCGTTAAAATATCTACTATGTAGTAATATTCGCTATTATAATAGTGTCTAAATAAGTAAAGTATAATCATATCGGAAAATAGCGTTAAGGGGATGGAGAACCTTAACGCGGTCGGATCTTAAAATCATAATCGTAGTAAAGCTCGATATGGTAGGTGACACGGCACAACTAGGCAATGCCAGGGTAGATATACCAATTACGCACACGGACTGATGGATACGCATAGCAGCCACTACCGTTCCACCTCGAACAACATTCCCAAATCGGAGGATGGCCATCTAGTCAAATCACAAGTAAGAGTATAATATCGAAGAAATGTGTCCGAGAAGAGGTGCTACCTCACTGGTCCGAGATCGCTCCTGTTTTAGCCACCTTATGCCAACTCACGGGAGTTGGGTCCACGTAACATACCTTAAGAACGTCGCCACATCCCTACTTCATTCTGGAATCTCCACCGCGTACACGGTTGTCAAAGTGGTTTTCGGTATCGACAGAGAGTATGTCCATATCCGATCCCGGTCTCTTTGCCAACCAATCGTTATTATAACCCGTGGTTATAACTTTTAAAAATAGTTTATGTTTCAAATCAAAATACATCCTTTAAACCATTTCAAAATCATATCATTTATTTCAAACTAATACATACTTTCAAACCCAAAACATATCTATTCAAAACCAATTCAAAAATATATCATTTCCATTTCAAAACCAATTCAATAATATATCATTTCAATAAAACCCAAATTTCAAAATCACTGAATATTTCCTTTAATTTATTAAACTTGAAATCTTCCTTTAAATTATCATAGCATTTTGGTAATGTAACCTTAAGGAATCATAGCATTTTTGGAATGTAATACTTCCCAATTTAACATTTTATATAATCAAAGTATGTATATACTTACAAATTTTTAACATGGTCATTTTATCATAGCCTTATAGTTAAATAAACTTTGTTACTGTAATATCCAATTTAATGCTAAAATTCTTATGTTAAGTTAAGAGTACCTTATTAACTTACATTATCATTACAATAAAGAAACTTTATTATTTTAGTCATTAAAATATGTCATTTACATTAATTAAAACTTACATATTAAATGTACTTTTTAACTTACATTCCTATTACAGTAAAGAGCATTTATCATTTAATCAATATTACACTAATTAAACTTACATTATCGAATGTACGTTTTAATTTACGTTTTATTACAAAAGGGGCATTTATTATTTTAAATCAATATTACACAAATTAAGACTTACATGTTTCTTTCATTAATTAAGACTTTACATGTTTCTTTCAGTAGGTAAAACTTTACATATTTCTTTCATTAATTAGAACTTTACACGTTTCTTTCATAAATTAAACTTTACATATTTCTTTCATTAATTAGAACTTTACACGTTTCTTTCACAATAAATTTCTTATAATTAAATCCAATTTTCAACAATTTACTTAATAAGTTTAAGTGTAAAAGTTCCAATTCTTCACATTTCAACAAATAGACTTAACACTTCAAATTTAAATTACCATTTCACAATTTAACAAAATTTCCAATTTTATTTAATTAACTTAAACCTTTAATTAAAACCAAATTTCACATTTCCTAGTCAAGTTATATTTTAAAAGATCACTTTTAAACATTCATTTATTTAACCACTTAAATTCATAGAAAAATCAATAATACTTAATAATCACTTAAATTCAAATTTAATCAAATGATCATATTTACCATTTCCAAATAAAATTTAATATCCATTTTATTTATATAACTTAAATATCATTTTTAACCAAAATTCCAAATTTCCAACTTAAGTTATATTTCAAAAATCCAGTTAAACCATTCATTAATTACATTTTTAACACATAGAAAAATCATAATTTCTTTAATTCAAAATATTTCAAAATCTGTTTAAATCAAATTTCATAAATTTATATTTTTAAAATACTTAAAAATATTCAAAACACTTTATAAAATAACCACGGGCCTGTATATAATTTTCTAACCTAGGTCAAGTGATACGGATATGTACCATTTCAATCCGCAGTTAAAAAAGAAAAATCCGGGTTCTATCATTTCAAACCCGCAATCCCAAGTTAAAATAATTTAAATAAAAATCATTCAGGCCTATCATTTCAGCCCATAACGATTTTTCCCTATTCTAAAGTCCGTTCGGGTATGTATCATTTCAACCCATAGTGATTCTAATCTACAGGGAACTTGCAATGGTGATAACAGATATAAATAACATAATAACATTAAATAATAGTAACATATGATATAACAGGTATAATAACAGGTGTGAACATCATATGATAATAATATAAGCATATAAAACTTGATAATATATTTCTACAGATTCGCAGGGTGTCAATTTACTAGTTATATAGGTACATATTGTCTGGTGAGAATAACTCACAGTTTGTGCTGGAGAAACGACGACGACTGCACAAATGGGATCCAAACAAGCACGATAACACGATTCAAATAAGAGTGGAGGAGCCAAAGTATCAAATCCCTTGAATATAAGTCAAACAAAACAATATAACAACGATGAGTTTCAAATCAGCTACGATCAAAACTACAGTAGAATAGGCTGCACAGAATCAAATAGAAATGCTTTGCACTTGCTTTTTACCTTTACTAGGCTCAGCCATGATGGAAAATACATGACAATAGCAGGTGTTTGGGTCAGGTTATGGTGGGTATGGGTCGGCCTAGAGGTCATTTGTGATGGTGCCAAAGTGGTAGAAGTGAATAACATACATAAGCATGCATACACATGGGTTTTGACAAGGATTTGGGCTCTACCAAGGCCCTATGTGTCATGGCCAGAGGAGGGGGGTCCACTGTGATGACGTGGCAGAGGGTCCAGGTGGTGGTGGAGGTGGCGGCCATGGGTGGTGGAAGATGATGGAATGAGAGTGGTGCTCGGTTAGGCTAGTATGAAGGGGTGTTTTGAAACTTTTGTTGATATGCATCACCAAGGGGGTTCATGGCTTGGATGGCTGGTGAGGAGGAGGTGTTGGTGGTGTGCCATCAGGTGGTGGAGGCGGCTAAGCAGCAAAGGAGGCATGGCCAAACCTACATGAGGTGATACAAGTGCAAAAAAATCAAACTAGAAAAATCAACATAAGTGGAAAAAGAAGAAAAAGAGAGATAGAATTTTACCAAACTCTTCAATCAAGGGGAGGCCGAAATTTTTTTGTTCAGGAAGGAGGAAAAAGATACGTGAGTTGAGAAATGAAGTGATCGGCTGAAAATGTGGAGAGTTATGTCAAAAGAAATGAAGAGTTGGTGGAAAATGAAGAGGTGGAATTCAAAGAGTCAAAAGCAATTCAAAAGTCAAAACCTTTTCATATTTCTTTATTTTATTTTAAATAACTTTATATTTCTGGTAATAATAGTAATACCAGATAAGAATTCGAAAATCTATCAAAATATAAAAATATATATAATATTTATTAATTTATATAAGGTTAAATAAGAAAATAGCTAAAAATAGTAAACTAGTCTAGAAAATTTGAAATTAATTGGAATAAATTTTGGAAAAATCATATGAGCTTGTAATATAATTTTAAACATAACTAATAACATAAAATAAAAATATATTCACAAAATAAATATTTAAAATTTAATTTACATATAATTTTTAATGAAGAAAATAGCAGAAAATAGGAAAACAGCCTTTAAAAATGAAAAATAAATACAGTAAATTTTTGGAAAAATTCTATTATCATTTTAAAAATATAAAAAGACAAAATGTACATAAAAAAACCATATTAACACATATTAAAACAAAATATAACAAAGAAAAAGTAATTTAAATAATTTTAAAATAGACAAAATTGTTAAATAAACCGTTTATACTCAAAATTGAAATGTACATAACTTTTGCAGTTTAACTCCGTTTTCAACGAAACGAAAAGCAGTATTCAAGTTATTAAATCTATTTTTATAATAAAAGATAAAATTTATAATTTCAAATATTTAAAAATTTAAACTTAAAAGTCAAAGTTTGACTATTGACCAAAATTCACATTTTCAGGAAATATTAAATTTAGTCATATTTGGAATTCTAATCCACATCAAATCAAAGTTTATATTAAAAATAACAAAATTTATTCTTTTTCATAAATAAAACTTTTAAATCTGGAAAAATCAATTTAAAAATATTTGTAAAATACAGGGTTGTTACACTCTCCCCCACTCAAAACTTTTCGTCCCCGAAAAGGAACGAGGTACAGGAAAGCACAGAAAAAGATAGAATGAAATAGAATTAAGACAAGATGATAAGAAGATTGGAATTACACCTGATAACTATTGTTATAGGTAAGTTTAACAAGATGGAGGTGATCAAATCAAGAATACAAGCACGAAAAAGATCCTCTAGAGTCTGAATCTCCCTTTTCACTTGACCGACGGTCTATGAATGGAAAAACAGTGTTCAGATCTAGATGAGTAACAAAGATTATCAAAGATTACAGAAAGATTTCTAAACAGACTGGTATAAGCAATAGTCTTCCCATTCTGTAACAAGATAAGAGAAATAAGGACAAGCAAAAGATAGTTTGAAAAACAAAGTAAGATAATAAATTTGAAACCATAATGCTTTGAAATCATAACAATTTAGGGATGTTTATCATTTGGAAATCATACTACTAAAATCACAACACTTTGGAAATGTTATTCTTAAAAAAAACATAATACTTTGAAAATCATAACACCTTTTAAAAATAATCTTCATTTAAACCATTTAAATCCAATGTCAAATAATATTCATTTCAAAGCTGTAACATTTCTAAGTTCATTCAATTATAAAATTTCCAAAACATTGTATTTTCAAAACAGCAGCACTTATAAAATGCTACAGTAGATATATTAATATTTCAAATCAGTTTAATTTCAGAAATATTCATTTGGATATCATTTAACTTATGACTTATTAAAACAAACCTTTTGAATGAAATATCCAAATAAACTATACTTCATTTATTAAGTCAAAAGCTCACTATTTTAGTTAGCTCTTAATTTAACACATAACCTAACACTTATTTAAAATACCCATTTCATAAATAGATATTCCTTTAATAAGTTACACTTAAAATTCCATTTGAAAACCAAATTTTCAATTATCAAATTTTAGTGATGTTAAAATACATTTTAACTATTTAAATCATAATTATTCAATTTCCAAGACATATATATTTCATAAATAAACATTTATATAGCAAATATAACAATCAAATTTCTTTACACATTTATTCATTTAGACATCAATTAAACTATGAATTCAAGTTAAATAAACTTTATTACCAAAAGTCCAATTCAAATGTATTTTATTTTATCTATTCAAAGATACATTATTTATTATACAACATATTCATTTCAGGAAATAACCTTTATTAAAATTCCTAGGTTAGACTTAAGGTTCCATATTAAATCAATTTGATTATTAAGTTATTTAAATAAAATCTCTTTAAATTCCTTTTTCACTATTTACCTCTGTTAATCTTTTATAACTAAAATTTAAGTGTATAAAATCCTTTTTATATTGTATATTATCCAATTACATTGTTAACTTCTAAAAAAATTTAAGGTAAGTTATATTTGAATGCAATTGTAATATACAAATAAAACTATCCAATTCAATTATCTCAAGTTTGAATCATTTATCCAAAATTTTGATTTTTCTTTTTATAATTGAAATTATTCTTTAAGAAAAAAAATGTAAGAATTAAATTTCCGATTTCCTTCAAACCATTTAGAGATAAATAAATATATGTACATAATATATCAAATCAATTTAAATCATTTATCTATATATATTATAAATCAAATCATATTTAGAAATTCAAATAAATTAAATCTTTCAAAACAAAGCTGTAGTAAGACTACAGAACGGTCTCTTCAGTTCAAAACTCGAAAATGAACGTCGATGATGCTGCAGTCATCACCGAAATTATTTTCCAGCGACAAAGAGAAGAGCACTAAATTTTAAACTTTAAAATTCTTTGGAAACAAATTTCTACTTGGAAATACTTTAAATAATATATCCTTTTAAAACTTTAAACACAAGGTTTGAAACCATCGGAAATTAAATTATTTAAATTTCTTGTTTTAAATTCATTTTAGTTCCCAAATAAATTTATAAATAACTATTTATAAATTCATTTATAGAACAATAAATGATAAATCAAGTATTATCATTTCAAATAATCAATTTAAATCAATTTATTAAGTTCCATAAAATTATATATCCAAATTTATTTTATTAACCAAATTTTTTTTTTAAAATAATATTGTGTCAGTTTGTTCTGTCAAAGTGTTTTAGAAATCCTATCGATAGCGTTGATCAGACGAATCGATCGGAAGCCCAAATCAACATCAACAACTCAAACAACACAATATATAAAACAAACTTAGATTTACCAGTACAATTCAAAATGTTTCGAGATAGTTTAGAAGCAAAAGACAAGATGGTTAATAGAGTAGAGAGATGGGTAAGCTTAGATAAATTGTGGAAAACCTTAACCGGGTCAACCGTGACTTAATGGATAAGATCAAATGTGGATTTTCTGGGGTAAATCTACCTTCGATCTCAAGAGATAGAGTTTGGAATAATAAAAGATATTAGCATCTAAACCAAGGATAGATATAAATCTCTGGTGAATTGATGCAAATTTGTAAAGGAGTTTCCCCCTTTACCAGAAAATTAGAATATTGGCGAGACAGCCAATTTACTATAAAGATCATCCGAAGTGGAGTTATGTGATACTCCAAAATCAAAAGAAGATGAATAGTGAGGGACAAGAATGAATTTTGGAACCGCAGGGAACGTTCCAAAAATTCAAAGGAAATTTGAATCAAGAGGAAAAGATTCAAACTCGAACGAAAGTGATTCTGTAAATAAATCTACTCCATATGCTGAGTTTTGCCTCAAAGCCAAAGCTCTGATACCAACTGTAACGACCCGATATTTTCAACCATTCGCATCCATTATAAGTGTATAGGTAGACACTCATGCTGGAGTTGAATTGCTCAAAATACCGCGTAGTAATTAAAATTTGGCAAATCTCAGAATATACAGTAAATAAATATAATCACAGATCACAGACACAGAGTAAAATAATGCAGCGGAAGTAAAAGAAATAGTAGTTCATGAAGCTACTATGTAAATATATCAGAGTTACATAAGATACAACAGAAGAAATAGAGTACAACAGAAGTATCAATAAGATAACCAAGTACAAGCTGAACAGAGCAATATAACTGAAGTAGATAGAAGAAGACTAGCAGATGATCTCCAGCGATTCAAATCTCCAGAAGGTGGAAATCCAAATCTGTGAATAACTCAGGCTAACCCGAGCGTAAAGCAAAACACAAAACACTCGAGTCAGGACAATATATACTTATATAATGTAAACCAACTCAAGTGAACTGTAATAAAGGTACAAGTAACTTAGAAGATGCTTGGGACCGCTCATCCTCTAAGGATCCGTTAAAATATCTACTATGTAGTAATATTCGCTATTATAATAGTGTCTAAATAAGTAAAGTATAATCATATCGGAAAATAGCGTTAAGGGGATGGAGAACCTTAACGCGGTCGGATCTTAAAATCATAATCGTAGTAAAGCTCGATATGGTAGGTGACACGGCACAACTAGGCAATGCCAGGGTAGATATACCAATTACGCACACGGACTGATGGATACGCATAGCAGCCACTACCGTTCCACCTCGAACAACATTCCCAAATCGGAGGATGGCCATCTAGTCAAATCACAAGTAAGAGTATAATATCGAAGAAATGTGTCCGAGAAGAGGTGCTACCTCACTGGTCCAAGATCGCTCCTGTTTTAGCCACCTTATGCCAACTCACGGGAGTTGGGTCCACATAACATACCTTAAGAACATCGCCACATCCCTACTTCATTCTGGAATCTCCACCGCGTACACGGTTGTCAAAGTGGTTTTCGGTATCGACAGAGAGTATGTCCATATCCGATCCCGGTCTCTTTGCCAACCAATCGTTATTATAACCCGTGGTTATAACTTTTAAAAATAGTTTATGTTTCAAATCAAAATACATCCTTTAAACCATTTCAAAATCATATCATTTATTTCAAACTAATACATACTTTCAAACCCAAAACATATCTATTCAAAACCAATTCAAAAATATATCATTTCCATTTCAAAACCAATTCAATAATATATCATTTCAATAAAACCCAAATTTCAAAATCACTGAATATTTCCTTTAATTTATTAAACTTGAAATCTTCCTTTAAATTATCATAGCATTTTGGTAATGTAACCTTAAGGAATCATAGCATTTTTGGAATGTAATACTTCCCAATTTAACATTTTATATAATCAAAGTATGTATATACTTACAAATTTTTAACATGGTCATTTTATCATAGCCTTATAGTTAAATAAACTTTGTTACTGTAATATCCAATTTAATGCTAAAATTCTTATGTTAAGTTAAGAGTACCTTATTAACTTACATTATCATTACAATAAAGAAACTTTATTATTTTAGTCATTAAAATATGTCATTTACATTAATTAAAACTTACATATTAAATGTACTTTTTAACTTACATTCCTATTACAGTAAAGAGCATTAATCATTTAATCAATATTACACTAATTAAACTTACATTATCGAATGTACGTTTTAATTTACGTTTTATTACAAAAGGGGCATTTATTATTTTAAATCAATATTACACAAATTAAGACTTACATGTTTCTTTCATTAATTAAGACTTTACATGTTTCTTTCAGTAGGTAAAACTTTACATATTTCTTTCATTAATTAGAACTTTACACGTTTCTTTCATAAATTAAACTTTACATATTTCTTTCATTAATTAGAACTTTACACGTTTCTTTCACAATAAATTTCTTATAATTAAATCCAATTTTCAACAATTTACTTAATAAGTTTAAGTGTAAAAGTTCCAATTCTTCACATTTCAACAAATAGACTTAACACTTCAAATTTAAATTACCATTTCACAATTTAACAAAATTTCCAATTTTATTTAATTAACTTAAACCTTTAATTAAAACCAAATTTCACATTTCCTAGTCAAGTTATATTTTAAAAGATCACTTTTAAACATTCATTTATTTAACCACTTAAATTCATAGAAAAATCAATAATACTTAATAATCACTTAAATTCAAATTTAATCAAATGATCATATTTACCATTTCCAAATAAAATTTAATATCCATTTTATTTATATAACTTAAATATCATTTTTAACCAAAATTCCAAATTTCCAACTTAAGTTATATTTCAAAAATCCAGTTAAACCATTCATTAATTACATTTTTAACACATAGAAAAATCATAATTTCTTTAATTCAAAATATTTCAAAATCTGTTTAAATCAAATTTCATAAATTTATATTTTTAAAATACTTAAAAATATTCAAAACACTTTATAAAATAACCACGGGCCTGTATATAATTTTCTAACCTAGGTCAAGTGATACGGATATGTACCATTTCAATCCGCAGTTAAAAAAGAAAAATCCGGGTTCTATCATTTCAAACCCGCAATCCCAAGTTAAAATAATTTAAATAAAAATCATTCAGGCCTATCATTTCAGCCCATAACGATTTTTCCCTATTCTAAAGTCCGTTCGGGTATGTATCATTTCAACCCATAGTGATTCTAATCTACAGGGAACTTGCAATGGTGATAACAGATATAAATAACATAATAACATTAAATAATAGTAACATATGATATAACAGGTATAATAACAGGTGTGAACATCATATGATAATAATATAAGCATATAAAACTTGATAATATATTTCTACAGATTCGCAGGGTGTCAATTTACTAGTTATATAGGTACATATTGTCTGGTGAGAATAACTCACAGTTTGTGCTGGAGAAACGACGACGACTGCACAAATGGGATCCAAACAAGCACGATAACACGATTCAAATAAGAGTGGAGGAGCCAAAGTATCAAATCCCTTGAATATAAGTCAAACAAAACAATATAACAACGATGAGTTTCAAATCAGCTACGATCAAAACTACAGTAGAATAGGCTGCACAGAATCAAATAGAAATGCTTTGCACTTGCTTTTTACCTTTACTAGGCTCAGCCATGATGGAAAATACATGACAATAGCAGGTGTTTGGGTCAGGTTATGGTGGGTATGGGTCGGCCTAGAGGTCATTTGTGATGGTGCCAAAGTGGTAGAAGTGAATAACATACATAAGCATGCATACACATGGGTTTTGACAAGGATTTGGGCTCTACCAAGGCCCTATGTGTCATGGCCAGAGGAGGGGGGTCCACTGTGATGACGTGGCAGAGGGTCCAGGTGGTGGTGGAGGTGGCGGCCATGGGTGGTGGAAGGTGATGGAATGAGAGTGGTGCTCGGTTAGGCTAGTATGAAGGGGTGTTTTGAAACTTTTGTTGATATGCATCACCAAGGGGGTTCATGGCTTGGATGGCTGGTGAGGAGGAGGTGTTGGTGGTGTGCCATCAGGTGGTGGAGGCGGCTAAGCAGCAAAGGAGGCATGGCCAAACCTACATGAGGTGATACAAGTGCAAAAAAATCAAACTAGAAAAATCAACATAAGTGGAAAAAGAAGAAAAAGAGAGATAGAATTTTACCAAACTCTTCAATCAAGGGGAGGCCGAAATTTTTTTGTTCAGGAAGGAGGAAAAAGATACGTGAGTTGAGAAATGAAGTGATCGGCTGAAAATGTGGAGAGTTATGTCAAAAGAAATGAAGAGTTGGTGGAAAATGAAGAGGTGGAATTCAAAGAGTCAAAAGCAATTCAAAAGTCAAAACCTTTTCATATTTCTTTATTTTATTTTAAATAACTTTATATTTCTGGTAATAATAGTAATACCAGATAAGAATTCGAAAATCTATCAAAATATAAAAATATATATAATATTTATTAATTTATATAAGGTTAAATAAGAAAATAGCTAAAAATAGTAAACTAGTCTAGAAAATTTGAAATTAATTGGAATAAATTTTGGAAAAATCATATGAGCTTGTAATATAATTTTAAACATAACTAATAACATAAAATAAAAATATATTCACAAAATAAATATTTAAAATTTAATTTACATATAATTTTTAATGAAGAAAATAGCAGAAAATAGGAAAACAGCCTTTAAAAATGAAAAATAAATACAGTAAATTTTTGGAAAAATTCTATTATCATTTTAAAAATATAAAAAGACAAAATGTACATAAAAAAACCATATTAACACATATTAAAACAAAATATAACAAAGAAAAAGTAATTTAAATAATTTTAAAATAGACAAAATTGTTAAATAAACCGTTTATACTCAAAATTGAAATGTACATAACTTTTGCAGTTTAACTCCGTTTTCAACGAAACGAAAAGCAGTATTCAAGTTATTAAATCTATTTTTATAATAAAAGATAAAATTTATAATTTCAAATATTTAAAAATTTAAACTTAAAAGTCAAAGTTTGACTATTGACCAAAATTCACATTTTCAGGAAATATTAAATTTAGTCATATTTGGAATTCTAATCCACATCAAATCAAAGTTTATATTAAAAATAACAAAATTTATTCTTTTTCATAAATAAAACTTTTAAATCTGGAAAAATCAATTTAAAAATATTTGTAAAATACAGGGTTGTTACAAACATGCCTTGATATAATTATTTTACCTTCATTAGTCAGACATTTATAGCCCTTTTGACTGGTAGCATATCCAAGAAAGGTACATGGTAAAGATCTAAAACTCAATTTATGTTTATTATATGGTCTAGTATATGGAAAACATAAGCAACCAAAAGTTTTGAGAAAAGAGTAATCTGGTTTGGTTTTATGCAGAAGTTCTAATGGGGTTTTATTTTTCAAAACTTTTGTAGGCATTCTGTTTATAAGATAAACAGCAGATGTAAAAGCATCTGGCCAGAACTTAAGTGGCATAGATGCATGTGCAAGTAATGTCAGACCTGTGTCAACAATGTGTCTGTGCTTTCTTTCTACTAAACCATTTTGTTCAGAGGAATATGGACAGGTAATTCTATGATTAATTCCTTTTTCAGAAAAATACTCTTTCAGATTTTTAAACTCAGTACCCCCATCTGTTTGAATGGTTTTGAGTTTATGATTAGTTAAATTTTCAACTTGAGTGATAAAATGAATGACTGCATTCTTGGTTTCAGATTTGGATTTAAGTAGTAAAATCCAAGTGTATCTAGAATAGGAATCAACAAATGAAATATAGTAATTCATTCCATAATCAGAGTTGACTGGTGCAGGACCCCATAGATCAACTGCAACCAGTTCAAGTGGTTGATTATACTTGGTTATGGAATTGTTAAAAGGTAATTTGTGACATTTTCCTAACTGACAAGAAGCACAAACATATGGTAATGATATATCTTTGAATTCAACACCATTATCTTTCATAATACTCTTAACAATAGCTATACTAGGATGACCCAGTTTACAGTGCCAAATATCAAAGTTGTTATCAATACAATCAACCTTATCATCACTCTTTGAATAGTTACACCAAATTTCTTTCTGTCTTGGTTCACTGTTTTGGTACATATTGAATTTATACAGTCCATTTTCCATTTTACCTTGTAACAAAATTGTTTTACTAGTCAGATCTTTAACCAGACAGAAATTTGGATAAAATTCAAAATACACATTATTATCCCTAGCAAACTGAGATACACTAATCAAATTCTTCTTAATATGAGGAACCCTTAATAGGTTATTTAAGTGTAAATCTCTCTTGCTATTAAATTTTGCACTGCCTATATGAGTAATTTTCAAAGATTTACCATTACCAATGTAAACAGATTTTGTACCTTTATACTCCTTGTTTCCAAGATTAAGATTCTCTAGACTGTTAGTGACATGATTTGATGCTCCAGAATCAGGATACCGGTCTTCATATATTGAATCATCTGACTTGATTTGTGAATCAGTATCACCATGATTCCTTGAATTGCCACCTTGACTTTTTGAATCAGTTTGAGTTAAATTCACATTTGGACCTTTCTGACTGTTATTGGTTTGTTGATTTAGAACAAAGTTCTGATCAAACCTGAAGTAGCATTTAGAAGCAACATGCCCTGGTTTTTCACAAATTTGACACTTGATTCTGTTATTTCCAGTCCATCTTCCTCTGCCCCTTCCTCTAAAACTTTCACCACCTCTTTGACTTGTTCTATTGTATTGTCCTCTGCCTTGACCTCTTCCTCTGTTGGATGTGAAGGTTATTGAGAATTCTGAACTGTTTTCCTTTTTCTCTTCTATTCTGCCTTCTTGGGACAAAAGAGCTGAATTAACATACTGTAGACTTGGTAGAGTTTTCTTTGACGAAATTACTGTAATGAGAGATTCATAATTTTCATCAAGTCCTCCTAAAATAGTTAAAATTTGTTCAGATTCAGAAATTTTATGCCCAGCAGTAGCAAGTTTATCACAGTAACTCTTGGCTTTAGTAAGATATTCTTGCATCGTCGTATTTCCTTTCTTTAGATTCTGGAATTGCTTCCTGTAGTGCATGACTCTTGCAGCTGTTTGTGAGTTGAAAATTTGTTCTATAGCTTCCCATATATCTTGAGATGTTTTACATCCAACTATTTAAGACAAGATGCTGATACTAACTGATGACATTAACCAAGAGGAAAGGAGACTATCCTGTTTCAGATAGTGACTATATTCTGGATTTGCTGCAACATTATCTTTATCATCATTTACCATCTTTGGTGGTATGGTCAGTGTACCATTTATATATTCATCAAGCCCATATCCTCGAATTGCAGTTTCAATCTGATATTTCCATAGTAAATAGTTATCTTCATCTAACTGAACTGCTAACTGTCCCTTTGGTTTAACAATTGACAGGGTTTCTTTGACAGTTTGAGATTTGTTTCTGACTGTGGGTGATGTAGTTGCAGAATTATCATCATCTCCAGCCATATCTTTATTTCTTGGCGAGGCAGATATAATCTTGCAGCCAAGAAAACAAGGGTTTACACAGAAAAGAGTTGTAGTTTATCAAGAATATGATTCTTGACAAACTATAATGCAGAAAAATGCAAAAGAGGATCGAATCTGAACAGAACAGATAAAACACTAGATGGAAAAGAGCAAAAGATCAAGAAAAGGTATCATTAAAAAAATCAGATGATGAATTTCCTGATCAAAGCTGAGAGCAATCGAAGGGGGATGAACAGACCTCCTTCCTGACACGGCTCGATGATGATCTTCAGGCCAAATTCTGATGATAAGTCGTTAGACTTCAAAGATGCTCTGATACCATATTAGAGAATAAAGAAACAATGTTTGCAGAATTATCTTTGTTATAGAACTGAATGATTACAATGTAATTCAATGATTGTAATAATGTACAATCAAAGGTATTTATATGTACATAAACGGGCTGAATAAAAATAAGCCCAAACATTAGTAATCCGAAACAAAAAATAAAGTGCATCTGGACCATTGAAAGAACTGACGGCTCTGATGCAAAGAGAGAGAAGAAATAAAGATAAGTGTGTTTTGTGTTTTCTCAGAACCGATATCTTATTTTTATTAAAGCAAAGTCACCTTATTATCCATGACTTCATTCAAATATGATTCATCTATTCATGTAGGAGGAGACGTGTTGATTTGAGGAGATACAGAAACAAAATTAGACCAACGTCTTTTCTTTATTAATGAATTTGAAGTAATACAAACGAGATTAGATATTAGAAGAGAATATTTTTAGATTAAAAAAATATATGTTTTTTTTAAATTACTTTATTTGCTTGATTACAACGGTTAAAACTTATGCTTATAAGATAAATTGAAAAGAAAAAAAGTTTGAAGTTTTCCACTAAAAAATATTTATTTTAAAATAACATCAGACTTCGTGGTATAACCATTTGATTTGATATATTGTGACGAATAATTTCAACAATTCATTGGTAGTTCATTCGAAGACTTCTCAAAATTGTACAAAGCTACTGGAAACTTCTATTGGAAAGTTTGAATTCGCTCTCATCTCAATAAGACATCTAGGAAAACTAATTCTCATTCGAGTAGCTGATGAAAGACTCGACTCGGTAGGGTTGTTGAGTACACTAGAAATTGACCTCAAACCTTCTGGAGTTAGAAGACACGGGTAAATATCTATAGGCATCTTACCCGGATTGGAACAGAGGAAAGCATGTCTTTGCTTGTCTTTAGGGATGCATTCCATTTCTTCACTAATATAATCCTTCCATCAAAAAAGTACAGACCTCCATCTAATGCCTGAGTACAATCCTCTTTTTGTTTAATACCACCTTTGGGGGGGAGCACATATAGCATTATGGAATTCTTTCACTCCTCACCTCCTTTGACAACTATTTCCTCTTTGATCACCATGAATCTAACATCATTTCATCAGTTGGATCAATTTAGAGCTTTTCTTCGAAGATAGACCTCTTGCAAAATCACTCCATGTAATTATTAGTTTTGAATATATCCAGGAGAACCCGACGGACTGATAGGAATTAAGTTGTCAGTATACTTCAACTCGTGGCATCCATTTTTCATTGTGCCACACTGCGGATCAATTTTTTCGTTTGCTGCAAAGTTGATTTGATGTTTTTTATCACTTGAAACTTTGCTTTTGGGTCCGCCTTGTTCACTCTTTCATCATCCAGCCTAGGCCTCCAGCTAGTTTCGCCAACACCTTCTCTAGATCCCCCGTTCCAGTGTTCCACTCTTATGTTTGCCACTTCGTACATTCTTAATTACGATGCATATCCACTTTATTACTACTCGTACTGCCTCTATACCCTCCATTACCTCCGCTCCCTAATCTTTTCCTTTCAGTCGACGGCTGTTATCCGTTCTTATTTAGAAATTCATCCATTTTAGTCTTCTCTTTCTTCCTCCTCACCTCCTCTCATTCCTCGTCATCCTCCACTTCAAACCCCTTATAAGGTGATGTGTAACCGGAATACTAGTAACTATATTTTTTGAGTAAACAAAGAATCCTAAATTTGGTTACACCTTTGATCCCTCTGATTACACTAATAATACTTTATACGGTGCAGGGGGAGGGAGAAACTATTATTATTTAAATTGAAAATTGTGGTGGATGTATCTAAGTTAAGATGCAGTCGATCATTGCCCAGCAAAGAAAGTCTACTGTTATTTAAAGTGTACTGCTATAGGCACATAGTTTTTTTCTTCCGGCTACCAAAACTAAAGGTCATCTCAATATTTTTTGTTGCATACTTCTTAACACCAAGCATTATTTTTTCATCAATCAAGTATCCAAGCTCTTCAAAGTCTCTCTCCTAAACCCTATAACAAACTAAAACGCGCCTCCTTCGATGATTGTCAAAATGAAGTTTGGTCGTTCATCTCAATCAAATCTCAGTCATGCATAAAAAGTAAATTAACCACTTTCTGATCATCACAATTAGGATTATACACTAAATGTATCATTACAATTAGAATTATCCATTAAATTTTCACATTTCTTCATCTATTAGAAAAAAAACGAGGTTTTTTTAAGTTCTAAAGTTTGTAATTTTTGAGATAAAATACATGAGATTATCCTAAAAGATATAAAAAAAAGTACAATTGCTTAGTAGTGAATGAAATAACAAAATATGGTGGTTAGAAGTACATAAAAAATATTGATATCTAATAAAATTACAATGGTGACTAGCAGCACACTATTTAAATGTCAGACAAAATACGAGAAATTGACGAAGTTAATAAAGTAAACAATGTTGGAGCAATTTAAGAAGCTACGTTAAAGAAAATTTAATTTTACAACCATACTAAATATCATGAACGATTGGGTTGATAATTAAATATCAGCTTGGAATAAGAGAATTTTGATTGCATTAAACAATATGGTCGACGTAAACAAATGTCAATTTAAAGGTTTACATCAACAAGATATATAAATATGATACAGACATATATTACTTAAATATTAATATCAATATAAATAATGTATTGGTTTAGCCATTTAGGAATAACAGTAAATGTTTTAATCGGTTAACAAGTATAGCAATACATATTACACGTGTCGAATGTCAATCCTTAACATAACATGTAATAGTAGTGTGTAGCATGTGCATTCCACGTAGTAATGTTGTTAAAAAAAATTATTTATATTTTATTATTACTAAAATATATTTTTATTATGTAATATATGATAAATTTATTGTGATATATTAATCATAAATTAAAATGACTTGCGACGCTCAAATATAAGGTTGAGGTTCAATACTCGTTAACTATATTAGTTGATTAAGTTTATCAATTAATTTAAATTTTGAATTATGTAATTAATTTAAATGTATGGCTATAGTGTGAATTCGGGAAGAGAACCGTTAAATATTTGTAAATAATTATAGATTTTTTGCAAGTGGATATTCGAATGTAAAATAATGTAAAAAGTTTAGTAGGATGATTAGAAAGTGATAAATCGTATAATTTAGAAAATAAAATATCCAATTTGAAAGAATTAAGAACAATAAAGATAACTTATATAATTAATAGGAGAGCTTTAAATTCTTCTGTTTTACTATTATTTAATAGGTATGAATAAATGGTATATAACATTTCTCTACGAGTACCAAAAATAATTAAATAATATTTTCTTTTATTTTTTCTTTTGTTTTATAATAATAATAATATCAATAATATCAGCAGCAACAGTAGTAGTAGTAGTAGTAATAATAATAATAATAATGTGAAAATCGAGCAATCAAACTATAACTGATGTTCACATGTGAATCAGAATATATGCTACAAGTGAATCACATGGATAAATAAGTAATGTTCAGTGAACCTTTGATGAACAACCCATGAGAGGTAAAAAGTAAAAGTTACATGAACTTATCGTGCATGTAACAGGTTAAAAGAACATATATATGAACAAATTTATATGAAAATGATAATTATAAAGAGATGAAAAGGAGAAAAGTTTAAAAATAAAATTGTCCGAAAACATGTTGATAACACACAAAAGAAGGAATGGAGGTTAAGTGCCTGCCGACCTACATAACACGTCGGCTACAAAACGACAAATATTTTGCATATCTAGAAATAAACTTATTCAATTCCGAAACAAATATAGTTTGCTAAAACAACCACATGGACCTATTGTCCTCCACAAAAAACCTAGAATTGAAGATATTTCGGAATACCATATAAACACATGCACGCCTATACCTTAAATCAAAAACAAGCTACAAGTAATCAAGTAATAAAACAATGGCTTCAAAGGATGAAACCCCAAACTCAGCAGGCTTCGTAGAAAATGCAAAGACATCAGCCGAAAATGTTCAAAAAACAGTCGCTGATGCAGCAACAAACGTGGCTAACACTGCAACTGAGCATGGAAAAAAAGCAGGCGAGTACGTGAAGACGCCAGAACTGGGGAATCCAAAGAAGGAAGAATCCAAAGTTGGTGTTGCAGCGACTAATGTAGTTGATGGTGCGAAGGACTACGGAAACCAAGCACAGAAGGGGATTGGTTCTGGCGTAGACGGAGCTGGTGCGCAGGTAGAGGAGCTCAAGACCGAAGTTCCGGCCAAGGTAGAGGAGATGAAGACGGCCAGTGAGAAGAAGGATGAAAAGGATGAAGGTGTCGTTGGAGGTGTTAAGAATTTTTTCGCTGGTCTGACCAAGTGAAATTTGTGAATTTGCATGTGATCCCACTTTAACCGTGTGTTTGTACGGGTTTCTACATGCGTTTGCATGTCAACATGTCTACTATGTACGTGATGATTATGTATTATGTTATTGATTTGAACTTTAATCCCAATGCATTTAATTTTTTACTCTCTCGTCCAATAGATTAAACTACTACAGCTCAAAATATAATAAAAATCTTCTCAAACCAAATATGGAATGTGTAATCCACTTGCTATGCAAATCATCAACACTCAAAACAAAAGGTAAATTACGTTCACTTGCGATAGATACACAACACAAATTTGAGCCAAGTTGACCAGACCGAATACTCCATTTTCCAATTCAAGAACCATCCACCAAGTTGTTAAAACAAAGTCAACTTATTACCCATGGCATCCTTCGTTCAAATATGATTCATCTACTCATGAAGAGACAGTAAGAGTGGAGTTGATAATTTTGTTGTATAAAACAGAACCAGCAGCAGCAGCATCATTCATTCTTTCACCAGCATGAAATAATTCTACAACATTTGTGTTCAGAAAAGAATGGAAAATTTAACTAATTACAGTCAATTTATACGTACATGGCGTCAATTTTCAATTCAATCAACAGGATTATTTAGACCGAATAAGAATGACTTTATTTGTTACAAAGCCAGTTTTTTTTTTACAAATGAATCATCAGTATATCTACAGCCCAAGAGAATCGCAACAGCTACACCATGAGAAAAATAATAATTTCCAACTCACTGAATTCACCTTTACAGGATTCATTTCAAGTGCTTATACATCTGTTCTTTGAGTATAACAAAACTGATGAGCTTCAGAAGGATTTAAAGGATTGGTGTAATTCAGCATTAAGAAGTCAATTTGCTGCTCTTTGCTTACTATTTGCTTTCTTGGCACAAGGACATCGACCCATCAGGTTAACAAAGCACGGTCTGTGGAACATTGATCCACATGATCTGCATCTTGCGGCTTCCGCTTCCTGCTAACCAATATTTGTTTAGATTGCTTAATGTATTGTACTTCAGGTGAAAAGACAGTTTCCAAAGTTGATACGTTAGAAATAGTCAATATGGTGTTTAACTATTAATATGTTAAGTGATGGTTAAGATCCACATTTATAGGTTAGTGAGTAGTTATTTTAAGTCTAATTAAAAAGCTTTGTACTTTTCTTTTTAATGTAAGCAATAACAATGTAGTCTTTTTTGTGCTTTAGTTATATCTCCCTTCCTCCTCTCTATATCAAATTCCAACATGATATAGGTGAAAAGACACCTACATCTTAATAGACTTGTTATGGTAATGATAAATTTATCATTACCATAGGTCCATAACCATTACCAAGCAACTAGTAATCAATACTGCGGTATACCATCATTATTGGAATGATAACAGTGAAATTACCATGTTAACGGTAAATCTAGTGGAAAAAGAAATGTCAAAACCAATGGAGATGTAAATTTACCGGTTATATTGGTATTGTTTTTCACTATTTTATTAATTCCAACCATTGACATTTTTGAAGATATATCGGACTTTAAGAAGATGCTTATAGTTTTATTTCTGCTGATGTTTCTTTTTTAGCTTTTCTAACTTCAAAATTCGACATAATAAAGTTATTATTTCATATTGCTGCAAATAATTGCGATGAATCAAATTTATTTCTATATTAAATAAAATAAATCAAAATATTAATATATGAGAGATCTGCTATCAGCAATAATACATACACATATATATACATAGTTATGAAAGGCACGCTACAGAGCGCGCCATGGCGCAAGGTGCAACGTTTGCGTCTTTCTTCCATATGGTGTGGCGTACATGAAAAGGCACAGCGAATGACGCAAATGGTGCGCAGCGGAAAAATGGCGCGTCTTTTCATTATTTTATTATTTTTTTACTTCTTTTTTATTTATTTTTCATCTTTCACAATCCAAAGTAATTTCCAGCAATGGTTGAATGTGTTATATATTTTTTATAAGATGAAATCATTACACTTCAAACTAATTTCCAACAAACTTTAAGCTATTTATTCATGTTACTGTTGCATCAAACTACAATGGACAATAATAACCGAGATCCGCAAATCTGAACCAAACCGAGCCGAATCCGACTTGAATCCGATCGGTCCTGGGTTGGGTTTAGGTGATGAAAAATAACATGAATAGCCGATCCGACCCGGAAAATTAGACAAAAAAACAAGAAAATATATGCATTTTTAGTTTTGTTAGCAAATCAGACCCGAACCGACTCGATCCGAATCGAACATCGGGTCGGATCAATGTTTTAAAATATACAGTTAAATTTGACAAAACCTAACCTGACTAAAATAAAGACCTGTCGGATCAGGTTCATATTCGACTCGACGGGTCTAATTACAGACTGCACCGAACAAATAATCTCAAATGGTCGCATTCTCCAAATTAATCTCAAACGAACTTCGAACTATATGTTCAAATTTCTGTTGCATCAAACAAATAAATTCAAATGGATGGTTTTTTTTAAATTAATCTCCAACGAACTTTAACTGTCTGTTCTGATTACGGTTGCAACTGATAAATTGTCAATCGATATGAGAAAGATGCTAAAGCTTATGAATTTGATGATGTAGATATTGATTTAGAAAATATGATTGCCGAATAATAATCAAATTTGTAGTTTATCGGTAATATGTACTATTATCTTGGATTTTGGCTTTTCAATGTTGTTATGCTTGAAATTATATGCTTATGATATTATATTTGATGATATTTTTATGCAAAATGTCTATAAAATTCTTTATTACATATGTTTTAGTAAAAAAAAATATAAATTATATTTAACTTTTTGAATTAATTGTTATATATTAAATTCATAAAATAAATTCTAAACATGCACAGTAAATTAAAAAGGCATATGCGCCATTTGTCGCGTCGTGCGCCATTAATAACTATGTATGTGTGCGTGTGTATTTAACATTACCAAAGTCATAATGCAATAAAATTTTGATGTTGTTATGTATTGGTGAATTTATCATATCCGACCAACGGTTTATCAGTCTATTGGTATATCAATGATCATTGTACCAATGGTATCAATGAAGTAACGGTAGTATTTTTGACCTACCACAGTAATGATTTTCTTGTATCCCTGTATTTACATGTAGAAGATAAACAGGTGGAAAAGATGGCTGACAGGGACAAAGGGAAGGCGAAATTATAGACACAAATGTTCCCCTAACACTGCCATGAAATCTAACAATCACACCACTTCAAAAAATTAAAGATGCTATTTTGAGACGTTAAATTGCACAAGCAGATCATAGATATGAGTTATTGCAGAATGCAAGAGATTTTAGAATAACTCTCAGACAAAGGAATCAGCAAGAAAATGAAAAGGATAATAAATAACCTGAAAAGGAAAAATGAGGGAGGCAGGGTCATCACAATCCTGTCGGGCAGCACATTGGATGCCAGAGTCATAACACGTAAGGCATTGCTCAGTTATGTGCTCCAATATTTTACTTGACACATTTTCTATCAAAATTGGTAGAGCTACCCATGAAAAGAAGGAAAAATTAGAACAAAACATCTATGATACAGAATATTTTTATAAATATTCATAAAAAATAGCAAATGCATGAAAGTTTAAGAGTGTCAACTAACAAATCCCATTTCCATCTCTCTAGAACAGATTAGGTAATTGCATACATAGAAGGATGTTCTTCTTTACAGTCACCCAATTTGTTATTCATGATACACATGGTTCACATACATAGTGTGCTAAGTTAGTGTAGATAAATATATTTTATTTTACAAAGCTATTTGGGAACAGCATATATATCCCAAATTACGATTTATCTAATCCTTTGTCTTGATATTGATAATTAATACATGGGTCAACATTATCAATAAAATCACTTGAGTTTTCAGGAAGTAGGTAAGGATACAAAAATACAATTACATTTCTATTTTTCGAATGAATATATAACATAATCTAAATACAATTGAATTAGTGGAGTGGTATATGAATGCAACAGTTTTGCAGTATGCTATGAGTACAGACAAAAGAAAACGAGTAGCACCAGTCTTACAAATCGAGTAGCCATCCCTCTTCAGAACAACAAATTAGTTTAGAAATAAAGTATTTCTTTGTAAAAGGTTTAAATGCTTTGGTGTCTATAATTATTTCCAAGTTTTGGAACACTATTTAAAGGGTTATTTCTTTTTGTCCATATCAAATCAACTTATTGTACAAATCCAGCTTTGATATTTTTAAACTTAACAAGTAACCAAGTTAATTTGGCAGATTATGCCACAAATGGTGAACAATGTTCCATTGTAATCACAGTGGGTTTGATATTTTTAAGCTTTAACAAGTAACCAAGTTAATTTGGCAGATTATGCCACGGATGGTGAGCAAGGTTTCCTTGTAATCAAGTGGAATACATATAAAAGTGATGCAACCAAAAACATATGCTACTGAAATGCGTGTTTGAAATAAGTAAATTAAATGGTGAGGATATCTATTGTAAAAACATTTCAATTGCTACACATGACGTCATGGAATCCAATAAATTTGAGTTGTTGCGTTCATGATCAAATCAAATCACAGCATTGGTAAATTAACCAAGTTCAAATTATTATGCTTCAAAAACTACCTGAAAATGGTCCTTTAGAGAGATCAACAAGGTCCCGAAGGGAGAAAAAGTCGTTGTTCTCAATTAGGTACCTACGATTTCCAAGATTTCTTTGGATTGCCTTTCGAAAAGGACAACGGACATATGGAAGCATCGCTCCTATTTTCTTCCTGATACTCATAATATGAAGCAATGCTGGTACTTTGGAGAAAAGGAAAGGATTGACCGCACTCACACAAAGCATAGGCTGAAAGAGAAGTTCAAAATCATACTTTAACAAACAAGGACAAAATAAATATATAGTTTCACATCTCAGGATTTATTTTAGACGTTTTTTGTTTGCCATCCTAGCTATGGTTCATGACCTTGGTTTTAGCTTGTCTTCTTATATTTTTAAGAAAATATGAATCAATCAATCATTTTCAGTATGTGTGTGTGTGTGTGTTTCGGTTTCAAATTTGGGTATTTGGTTTTCATTTTTTTTATAAAAATAAAGAAAAAAACAGAAAAAGAATGGTATATGTTGTAATTACTAAAATAAAATATGTGTTGTATTTTCAAATAAAAAGGAAGGTTTAAGTCAACAATATTGATCAGGGGTGACAATTAGACTTGACCAATTGGATCCGACCCGACGGGTCTTGGGTCTAGTTGGACCGGATTTTGCCAGATTCAAACCATGCATTGAAAACCTACTCGATCAAACATAAGGTTTGGTTCAGATCTGGTTAGTTAATAACGCCAATCATTGCATATATTTTTGTGTTTATAGTCTTTCGAGTTGGGTCGGGTTTAATCGGATCTTTATGGTATTTTTTGCCATTCATATCTGATTTAAGCACCATGGGTATGCTTGAGTTTGTGGATCAAGGTTCTAATTGTCACCCCTTATATTTATTAGCTATAAACATCTATAGCAAAACAAATAATAATTGTAAAAAACAATCAAGTTCAAATTAAACAAGCTACACAATATAATAAGAGTCGGATAAGGGAAGCCAAACCAAAAACTATCAGTTTATAACCCTAAAAGTGACTCATTTACATTACAATGTCAAGAAAAAAAATCAATTTTCTCTACGATAATAAGTTGTTTATGATCATATTTCTCTTGACAAATTGCATTGAGTAAGAAAGACTCAACAACATTATCATCATCATCATCCATCCAACGAAGAAGGATTATGCTTGAGCAAAGCATGGGTTGCGTAAGTTGTACGAAGTTCAACAACAATACTGAGGAGACATTTCTGATGTTTGCTCATTAAACTAAATGCCCACAAAAATCGAATCCAACAATGCATGCAGGAATATGTGCTACATATAACAGGTATCTTACTATTTGCTCATAAAATGAAACGTCCAGCTAATTAATGTGTATTAGGTATTAAGAACCAAGGAACTACGGCTAAGCCTTGACATGGTTTGATAATCTGCACTGATGGACTGGGATGATTCTAGGGTTAAAAAGGGAATCAATAATTCTAGGGTTTGAAAAATGGGGAAATCAACCAAAAATTACAACTTAGTTTCGGGTAAAAATAAAAAATTAACACCTTTTCAGAATTTTCTATTTGTAATACTTAATAAACTTGTTTGTTTTTGAAATTATGTTTTTATTGAACTTCTATAAAGATGTAATATATATTATTTTTTCTTTATTTTTTATCTTAAAAGGAACTGGATTGTTGGTCTGACTTTGTTTTGATCCTGCCAAAATCCAAACTATTTTCCAACCAAGACTTCAAACCTTGATCTAACACATCAACTAAATGGCATATGCATAATTGTTTTTCACCATTACTACGGTATGAGTTTAATTGTTGAGAACCATACGTATATATGAAAAATATTTGCAACAGTTATTCATTAAACATAGGCAATTGAATGTACAACCTACACTCCGAACTTCTAAAGAGAGAAAGCGGAGAACATTCATAGAAAGAGGAATGAAGTTGAGTGAAAATATTAATTCCCTCCACAAATATGCATATCCTAGAATATATTTGCCTAAAAGTTAAAACAAAATACAGAAACTTAGCAATCAATCCTAAATCTCATTGGATGTGGAATCTGGAAGAGAATTTTGTGACAAATGAGCAGCAAAAATCTCATTGGATGTGGAATCTGGAAGAATTTTGTGACAAATAAGCAGCAATAAATATCTTGTTTAACAGAACTGAATATATGGTTAATATAGTAACATAACATGCTAAAAAAATTAACATGACATGAAGGCATGGCAAAGTAGTGTTGATTACCTGCTCATAAATAGAATCCAAAAACAGTTTAGCTAACTGTGAAACTGGATATAAAGAAAATTCCCAATGATGTAAAACCATCGCTGGAAGAAGGGCGGTGTCATTTGTATGACATACGCCACAAAATAGTTGGCTTGTGTACGCACAAAAACGGGGTTTATTCCAGCCAAATGTTTGCACTATTTCCCTTAACAAAGTACTTCCAGCATCCAAATCTTTATGACATCCAGCACATTTGTAATGCTGGGCTTCTAGAAGTTGTCTTAGAGATTTACGAGCTTTTACCTCAACCACAAGGGATATAGTTTTCCCAAAATTTGGTAAATTTTCCACCGTTCGATCCTTTACATGTTTACTTAATGACTGAGGGATAAGTGATTTTAAATATCCTGAAGTAGAAATGACTTGACCAGGAGATAGAAAAGTAACCAAGGGGCCAGGGGTACCAAAGGGGTATGTTGAGTTCAAAATAGACATCAGACATTCTTGAATAAGATCGCTTCTATGAGTAATAACGTCCGGAGAAACATTCCCAAATAATTTTCTAGACTCTCTATCAACTTTTAACCATGCAGATGGAAGACTCAAGCCGTTGCTAGAAAAAAATAGATATAATTGATTGTAAAGAGCAACAAAATCTCGATATCTTCGCTCAACTTCCCAATGACTTTTTTCACTGTATGCTCGGAGCTTATATATCGTATATTCTTTGACACCAACTAGTCTTTCTCCAAAAGATACATTTCCTTTTTTCTGTTTTGCACCGATAACTTCAACTCTACTGATGTTGGGAGGGGATTGAGGAAGTGGATATGGTTCGTCTGCACCAGAAGTAGAAGCAGCTGAGCTGCCATCTCTATAGTGATGGGAATCAAGAGGGGTAGATTGAGTTCCATTAGAATTCATTGAATCTAATAAAATCTCCTCCATTTCAAGAACCATCTCGTTATAAGAGTCGAACACTTCTAATTTGCTGGACTGTAAATTTTCCACAGAAAAACAAGTTAATTTATGTACAAACAGATTACATCATATATGATAATTTTAAAACAAGATTCCTGACGTGTCATAGGAAAATCAATAACAACAGAAGCACAAAGGCTCACAAGCATGTACTACACATATATACTTGAAAGCAAGTAAAGCAAAAGTCCCAACTCATGATGCTACCATAGAAAAAATTAGACCGTTGTAGAGTAATTCAAAAGCAGTAACAACTGCATACATGCCTTTTTAAAAGCTAATACAGTGTGTTTAGTTTAGAATCAGATTATCAGGCATTGCATTTGAAATTGAGTTCAAAACTAAATGTAATTTACTGAAAATTATACTGAAAAGGGTAATCAAAGATTTTGGTAAGAGGTCATTTTATTGTAATTGTGATTCTGTGACATCTCCATTTTTATATTAAGTAAGCGGGAACTTAAAACGTTATTGTGAACTGAGTTAAGATCAAATTTGGTAGTAAATTGTAACCCGCACCTTAATGGGCCCGAATTTCGACTAAATCGAACCTCAAGTCCATTAGGATACGGATTGTTAGTGTTAGTAACCTGTAATAAACATAAGTAATAAACATAAGTATATCAGAGGGCTATCTACATAAACTCACAGCGGAATAGAAAAATATAATATAACATATATGTATATATATATACACACACACCAGTGTTTTAACAACCCGACCCGGCCGCGGTCGAACCGCGGGCCTTGGGCCACAAAGGCCGGGAAGTCATTCCAGCCTTCGTCAAGCATAATCCCTGGTTCAACCGTCCAACATTCGTTTCAACCTTCTTATTCAACCCTCTGAACCTTTCATTCGTCTTTTTTTTTCTCTGAACATCAAACGCATCTCGTCCATCTTAATTTCCTAAACTGCAAAACCCTAACCCTAGATCGCTGTTGCCACTGCCCATCGTTGTCGCCGCCTTTAATGCCGCTTCCGTCAAACCATCACAGTTTATCTTTGGTCCATCCACTCTCACCTACAGGTATTGTGTTATTCTTTATCTTTTTCCTTTTTTTGCTATGGTTGAATTTGCTATGGAAAGTGAAATGGTTGAATTTGTTGTTTGTTATTATTTCTTGAACAGTCAAATTCGTTTTTGGTTATGTCAATTTTTTTCCCAATTTCCCCACTTTTTTTCAAGTTGAATTTGCTGGTTTGCAAACAGTGGCTGTATCAACTAAAATGGAAAAGTTTATTGTTCATTTTCACTTAAATTTTTTTATTGTTAAATACTGCAATTTTGTTAAAATGAAATACTTCCTTTTTTTTTTTGCAAACTGCAATTTGCATTCAGTGCCTATAGTGACTGTGAAACACTACAACTTGCAAACGATGGCTAAATACATTAAAATGAAATACTGCCTATATTGATTTTTTTGCAAACTGCAATTTGCATTCAATGCTTATAGTGAAAATGTGAAATACTGCAATTTGCAAACAGTGGCTGTATGAACTAAAATGAAAAAGTTTATTGTTCATTTTCACTTAAATTTTTTTATTGTTAAATACTGCAATTTTGTTAAAATGAAATACTGCCTACATTTTTTTTTGCAAACTGCAATTTGCATTCAATACCTAAAGTGATATACTGCAATTTTTTTATTGTTCGTTTTCACTTAAAATTTCCAGTTTCATACTTTATAATTTATTGTTTAGTTGATATTAAAACAATGTTTTTTTTTCAAAATTACAAACAGAATGACAACAAATCCAATTTCTGAAGAAGCATCTAATCCTAGCATCCAAAGCATCGTTCAAAAATCAAATAGAACTAAATATGATCCGGCATGGCAATATTGCACTGAAACAGTAGTTAATGGGCATTCGAAGATAAAGTGTATGTACTGCAACAAAGTTTTTAAAGGTGGTGGGATTCGTCGTTTCAAATATCATCTTTCTGGTTTATTTGGAGGTGGATGTAATCCTTGTATACGTGTGAACGATGAAGTCAAACGCGCTATGAAGTTGAATATTGAAAGTGGGGAAGTGTTAAAGAAGAATATTGCAACAAAAAAGTTTAGAGATTGCGCTTTTCAAAATGAAGATGAGGATATGCCTTTTGGTTCGAAGAAAAGATTCACATCTACTAGTGTACAACCTTCAGATTCTAACAATCTCTCGAGTCCTAATTTAATTTCAAGAATCACCACTAGCTCTCAACCGACTATAAAAAGTGTTCTTCAAGGCCAAACAGTAAAAGATAATGTTGATATAGCCATTGCGAAGTGGTTCTATGATGCATCAATTCCATTCAATGCAGTGAATTCGGTATTGTATAAACCAATGATAAATGCCATTGCTAGTTTTGGAAAAGGATACGAAGGACCGAACCTTCATGCATTGCGTGGCAAGTTACTAAAGAATTGCGTTGAACAAGTGCATAATGAAGTAAAAAAACATCGAGATTCATGGAAGGAAACCGGTTGTACACTAATGGCGGATGGATGGTCGGACCAAAACGGTAGAAGTTTGATCAACTTCTTGGTTTATTCTCCTAAAGGTATATTATATTTGGTATATAATTATTAGTAATCTCACATTTTTGAAACTTTTTTATTTTTCCTTCCTTGTTTTTACATAGGTACATTGTTTTTGAAATCTGTTGATGCATCGGCTGCTTCTAAAACTGCTTTAATTCTTTTCAACCTATTTAAAGAAGTAATTTTGTTGATCGGAGCTGGAAATATAATGCAAGTGGTAACCGACAATGCGGCAAATTATGTGGCTGCCGGAAGATTAATTGAAGCAGAATTTCCAACCATTTCATGGTCTCCTTGTGCTGCTCATTGCTTAAATTTAATGTTTAGTGATATTGGAAAACTTGAGCGAGTTTCTAATACGGTAACTCAAGCATCAAAGATAACAAAGTTTGTC
The DNA here is from genome assembly GCA_030737815.1 of Allium fistulosum. Taxonomy (NCBI): domain Eukaryota; kingdom Viridiplantae; phylum Streptophyta; class Magnoliopsida; order Asparagales; family Amaryllidaceae; genus Allium; species Allium fistulosum. The sequence goes on from CM060907.1 coordinate 997,129,315, forward strand.
TATAATCATTGTTTTGTATTGTCAATGATGCGACGATTCATAAATGGGAGAAATTTACTTCGTCCGGCTCCAACAAGATTTGCAACGAATTTTGTCTCTTTACAAAGCATTTTGAGCCACAAAGATGAACTTATGGTCATGTTAAGGAGTCGGGATTGGAAAACTTCCTCATATGCAAGAGATTTAAAAGGGAAACAATTTGTTAGTCATATTTTTGATTCGGCATTTTGGAAAGAATGTTCTTTAATTGTCAGTATTACTGAACCGCTTGTTCGTGTTCTCAGACTTGTTGATAGCGATGAAAGACCTGCAATGTGTTATTTGTATGCTGCAATCCACAATGCAAGAGAGGATATGATAAAAAGTTTTGGAAGGAACAAAAATATTCTAAAGCCATTCATTGATATCATTGATAGCCGTTGGGATAGGCAGTTGCATAAAAATCTACACTCTGCTGGTTTTTGGTTTAATCCAGAATATCATTATAACCTTGACATTATGGAGAAGCATTTTTCTTGTCATTCGGCTATTTTAGATGTCATTGAGAAATATTCGAATGGGGATCCGGATTTGACTAGAGATCTTACAAAAGAGATTAAGTTTTATAAAAATGCAGAGGGTGATTTTGGTAGAAGCTCGGCCATAAATAATCGTACCCATATGCTTCCAGGTAAATGTTTAGATTTTAAATATTTTTAGTTTTCATTATTACACCTATGTCTAGTAAATAATTAATAATAAAATTCAAATGCAGATGAGTGGTAGTCAATTATGGAACCGGTGCACCAAACTTAAAAAAGTTAGCAATTCGAGTGTTAAGTCAAACTTGTAGCTCTTTCGGATGTGAAAGAAATTGTAGTGTTTTTGAAAACATTCATTCAAAGAAAAGGAATAGATTAGAATATCAAAGGTTGAATGATTTGGTTTTCGTACATTACAATTTTCGACTTGGACAAAAGTAAGTTATTCTTAATGAATTATAATTTTTACTTGGCAAATATGACTTGTTACTATATATTTATTGTTGCAAATAAAAATTAATTTATTCATACTTAAACTCATTCAAGTTTACGATGTATATTTAGGCGTGAATTAAAGGGAAGAAACTATGATCCTATTAGTTTTCTTGAGTTTGATGAGATTCATGAGAACAATACATGGGTGGAGGAGGATGAACCACCATTATTGACGATAGATGAAATCAATGCTTTGTACAACGATGGAGGTGCTTATTTATTTATTTTGAAAGATTATTTCATGTTTCCATAAATTAACAAATTGTTATATTTTTTATTTTATTTTTGTAGATGCTAATATAGCAGTCGATATAGAAGGGTCGTCGGTTGATATAGAAGGGCCGTTGGATGATGTAGAAGGGTCGTTGGATGATGTAGAGGTCAATGTCGTTGACATTGATGATAGCGGAGTGGATGTTGGTCATCTCTTTGGTAATGAAGCGGGCTTACAAGAAATAAATAATGGTGTAGAAACATTCAACTACGATCCGCTGATGTCGTATACCGCAATGTTACAAGTTGCCGAAGAAGCTGGTGCTAACAGTAAACAACCATCGTTGTGGACCGTGGATATGTAAGGTTATGTGGGGTGGTTGTGTGTGGAAGTGAAGTTTGTTCTTTTATGACTCCTAAATCCTAAGTTATGTTTGTTTTGTTAAGAAACTTGGTATAAATATGATTATTTACAATGGTAGGCTACTGTTCTGGCTCTATGAATACTAGAGAAAGCAGTAATTCTTCTTTCTGAGGTTTGTTTTAACTGAAATACATCAAGCTTCATCTTTTTTTTGGGTAGTATATGATTATGAAATGAGCTTTGTGTTAATCTTAGATGTTTCTTCATAAACTGAAAGCTACTCGAGCACAAAAAGAGTGGATGAAAGAACCTGAAACTCTTGATAAATGCTCTATTGGCCTTAAGTTTCTATCCAATTCTTCACCTGAGATTAATGTTCAGGTAACCATTTTTCTGTATGTTTGTGCTATAGCTGTATTGCTGTTTATTACTTGATTTTCTGGTTTAAGGAAAAAGTATTGCCCATGGGTTTGTTTCGGTTCTACAGGGCTGAAGAATAAGGGTTTGTTCTGGCTGTAAACTCGGATGATGTGCTTTCTAATGTAATGTTCTGAAGTTTGTTTTAGTAATGTACATCTATATTAGTGTTAATTCTGAATTTTATCAGACTTATATGTGTATTTATGGTGATATATCATTTCATGTACTAGTACATGTTAACAGACTGATTTGGTAGTCCAAATATGCCTTGAATTCGGTAAGCATTCAGAGAGGTAGTTGGCGCTGCCAGTAATATTTGGGTTATGTTTATAAATTAAGCAGATGTGGCAATTCATGAGAATATAAAGCAGCTAGCTGTGTATGTAAGTTCATTGATGCATGCAGAAGTTTCAAGAAGTGTTGATATTGCACAGTTGCACATGTTTTCAATATGTTCGTCACTTTCTGCTATCCAGAAGTGTTACTGTTTTATTTTTGTGTGTAAAGCTTTTATGTTTTTAAAATTTCAATAAAAGTACATATGCGGTTCTTGAGGGTTCGACCGGTCGGACCTTCGAAACCTCGAACCCTGAGTCTCCACGGTTTGATTCACGGTCGGGTTATGAAAACATTGACACACACACCGACTAAGGCTGCTATCTTAGAATTACAAGATTTTTTTTCTTTTATTGAAACAGACATGCAAAATACGGAGGAGAACAGTCATACTTTGCACATCTCTTTTCTTTTTGGTATATCCCTTATTATTTCAAACAGTGCACTTTTTATACAAAGTTGTGGAATTATATAATTTATGGAAATTACACGGAAATTCTTTTTGGAAATTATAGCTCGAATATATTGAAATGTGTAAATGAATGTTCCTTACAGAATGTACAAATAAAAGTGTATGTTTTGAAATTCCTAAACATAGAAATTAATGAGTTGGAAATAGGAATAGATACACACACGTATAACCGTGCCTAACGGTTAAAAATATAAATATATATACATATATAGCGTAATATATGACGATATTCGTATTAATTATAATTAGGACGACTAGCTATTAGTAGCGTAGTAAATCATAGGACTGGGAGGTTGATGGCTAAAGCAGTGTAAGTTAGTGTAGTGCGAAATTGAATAAGAAGGGGTTGTTACATAAATAAAAATGTAAGCAATAGCTCGAGATAAAACTAATATAAGAACATTTCATCAAAAAAATTAATATAAAAACAAGTGATTTTTTCAGATATGACATGGGTTTCAAATTTGACTTATAGTTATACTCATTCCACTCTCTTCGTTTTACTCTTGCAAAAAAATACATCGATCTAGAAAAGAAGCAACGTTTCAACAGATAATTTTTTAATGAACCAAATTTGAGCCACCAACATCGACTTCAATAAAAAAATAGTATGCATAGCAACATCACTGAGGTGATTGAACTAACTTAAATAAACTTATGTTAATCTATGTGTAGCTTAAAAGTGTGTTTATAATACTTAGGGGTGCGAGAAAACTCTCTCTAAGGAACAGGATAAAATAGCCTGGTAACTTTGGAAGAAGTTAGATCATGAGTTCAAACAAAATAAAATAAAGGCGACATTTTTTCAAGTACCAATTACCAGTACTATGGAATAAAGATAGATAGGATGAGAAAAACATTATTTACTGTCTATAAAACTAAAGATCGACCGACTAAATACATTCGTGTATGAAATTTATGGTATCCATTGGTGCAAATCCAATCAGTTTGAGATGAGAAGTACCAAGAAAGGTCTGGAGATGCCTAGAAGAGATCCCAAATAGAGGTTCGCCTGGAATTTTGCCATGGCAAATTACATCTTCGAAATTCTATTGAAAAATGACATGATGGGTGTTGCACAAGAAGCAAGGTGCGTAGCGACGACCAAAGGAAGGGGAGCATGACACTAGAATCAAGGCTGGATTATGTCTTTCAAGTTGCATGTTGTTTCCTACCGCATCATTTTAAACGAAATTTTACCATACCACTCATCTCATTTTAATTTCAAAATAGTATGCAATTGATTCGATATGGAATGTCAAATAGACATTAGCTTGATGATACAAAATATTTTTTATGCGTATATATATTGAGAGGGAAATAATTACCTGGAAAAAAGTTGAATTTAATAACTTCTTATATCTTTTTTCGCAATTAAGAATATCTTTACTTTTGCATGTTATTATTTTTTTTCGAAATGAACTAGTTTCTACTCTTGCTTCTATCTTTATTTCATGAAAGAATATAACACTTACTAATGTGTTTCTATTTAAATAAAAAAACCATACCTCATATGAAACTAAAATATCTTAAACCAACAAAACAATCAAAATTCTAATAGTAAAGACCCAAACCAAAACTTGAATTTCAAATTTAGTCAACATCATTAAAAATATGATTTTTCACATGTACACCAAGAACATAAACCAAATCCACGTATATTGTAAGTAATAAAAAAAATTAAAAAAAAGTTATTAAAAGAATCAAAAACAGCCTCACATTGTCTATGTGATCTCTAAACCCATTGCACAACGTTATGAAATTGAGTGCAGTTAGAGAATCCCATTATGTCATATGCAAGCTCACAACACGTGTAACCTAAAAAGTGTCCAAAACTGAAATTAAGTGAGAAGTTGAGTACTACTTGTTATTGCAAACAAAAAATCTGACAAGTCAAAAGGTATAATATCATTGTTTCGGTATGAAAAGTGGGTTAGTTTAATGATTTTTTTTATTCATAAGCATCACATACTTGTCTTTTCAATATTATTCCCTTTTCAACTATAACTATTCATGACATGTCTACATGTATTAGTAAGTACATGTTAGGAGTGTTAATCGGGTAGACCGGACCGGACATAGGTGTGTTTGTGTCATGTCCTATAAGAGTTTTGAACAGACACGGACCGAACGAGAATTTGGCTCGTACACCCTTCGGACGAACCGGACAACGGATGGACGATGACGGATAATAGAAAATTCATCGAACAACACGTACGGACGAAATGTCGTACAATTTTTTTGTTATAATTCGTGTTCTAAATGAGAAACGGACGGACGTTTTTTGACTTCGAACCAAGCCGGACAACGAACACTCGTACAAAATTAACACCTCTCGTACATTTTATCTTTTTTTTGCATAATAAACATGACAAAACATGTGAAAACTCAATCATACCATTAGAATAAATTGAATATATTCACATACAAAGACATTTTGGCAAATAAATATATATTGGCTAATATTCATAAAGGAGAAATACAAAAAAAGGTTCTTGTGTAGGAAACAAACTTGTTAGTGATACTTATTTGATCTCTTTCATATATAAGGTTCATCTTCAATAACTATATCTCAATAAACTCTATTAAGTTATCATTTGTTGTAAATGGTATCAAAGAGATCACCCAGATGTCGTTGGGTGCTGCATGGTCATAATTAATTATAGAGGTGTTTTGCCTAAAACGTTTAACTAAGTTTAATTTAATAAATGTTGCCATAAAGCTAATATTGCTCCTACGGGTAGTTGAATATTTTTGTAGCTCGATTTTATTTTTATTTTTGGTTATTTTGACTAGGCTATAATATCCTCGTACTTTTTTCTTAAGCACGCATAGTAAAGCATATTTAAAACAATCAAAATTTGCCAAAGAAAAAAGTAAAGTTTTGATCCTTCAAGTTAGGAAGCAAAAAAAACATACAAAGTTCAAAGATGACATTTGAATTTACTCACCGTTTAATGAATTAAGATTGAAAAATCAAGAACTAAATGAACTGAGAAACTGAGCAAGAAATGATCATAAGAGAAGTCTTGACCCGTTAAGACCCGCCCTATTAGATCATCGGGCCAGGTTGACCCACGACCCGCTCTTGAGATCATCGGATCTAGGGTCAGATTGGAACTTAGCAAACCCGCCCCTGTCCAATCCGCATTCTTGGTATCTCATAATATCATTTAATTACAATAATGGTGATTTGTTTATCTGTTTGAACTAAAGTGCCTACCATAGATATTATAATGTTTTACAAGACAAATTTTAGCATTTTGATAATATTAAGCTGCATCGTTGTAAATTGTATAACAAAATCTATGTATTTTTTTAACTTTAATGGAACACTTAATTTTTGTTATTTTTCTTTATCATTGTATACTCATTGTTGTTCATATTTAATATATTACTCAATGGTCATCTTTCTTACAAATAAAAGTACAAGTATATGTCAATTAGGATACAATTTTGAAGAGAATTTACAAAGTGCACTGGGTCTTGGTGCAGGTCGTGTCCAGCCTGATCTGTAGGGGTCTTAGGTTAGAGTAAAAATCCAAACCCACGCAAGGTGTACGGGGAGTGTCTGGGGCGGTTTTAACAAACCTGGGTCGGGTTTGGAGAACTAAAAAACCGCTCAAACCTGCCCCCATTGTCATTCCATAGGTATAAGTTGAGATTATATATAGAGCTCCAGTGATTTCCTTTTCATCTGCTTTCTTGTAAGTTTTTTTTATCTTGAAGATTCAAAGCAACTATTGAACATAAACAATGACTGTATAAAAAACTGTATGCTTAGTCGAGTAAAATTAATCTAACCTCATTTGGTTCAATGTTGGTTCCAACCTCCTGATCGTAGTTTGAACTCCCATCTCCCATGCTTTCAAGTGCCAAATGTTCAACTTCTTCATCCACGCCCTTCTTTACATCAAAAGCTTCATTTAATGCATTAAAAGACTGTTCAAAAATACTATTACACAAAGGAGTCATTGTCAGAACGGACTCATCTCCCTCTATTATATCTCTATTAGATGCTTCACCTACATGAAAACTAGTGATTGACTCATCACGTGTACATGGGACTTCCCTTGCCATGCTAGCATATTCATTTGTAACCTCACAGGCACTCAACCCATTTTTTACATCTATCTCTTTCTCTACATTTGCATCTACATGATTAGCTAATGATTGTTCCTCTATCTGTCTATCATCAAATAATGATATTGGTTCTAAATTGTCTCCTCTTTCTTTCTCAAACTCATCCCAATCATCTGCCCCAAAAGCTGCTAATGAATTCATAAGCAATGGATTATCACTCTTATCCATTAACTTTTTAGTATGCAGCATTTCCTTTCTCTTAACAAATTGAATTCTGCTCTCTTCACTTGAATCGTAGTCAATGCTAGAACCCTCACCCTCTGAATCACTGATCGCAATAGCTGATTTCCCCTTGTAAGTTATTAAATCCTCACAGCTGCCAATAAACAATTGCGACCTACTAGTTTCGCCAAAATGATTCCTATCATGTATCAAAGTTGAATCTTGAAACTTATCATCGCAAATTATACTCGACTCGGCTTCTCTTTTCCCCTTTAAATCTCGAACAAACTTAGAACCATCTTTCATATTACTTAAAGAAATCATTCCAGCAGTCAAAGTCGAATCATGGTCGCAATCCAGCACTCCATCAAATCCATTCCATCTGCTCGAACGTTTGATCGAGTCTAGCAATTCGCTGGGATTGCCTACTGAACTGCATAAACTCGCGGTTCCTAAAACTGAATTAGCGCTGCAGTATCGATCGAAGTCGGATCCATCGCAAGAGGAGTAGTTTGATGAAAGAGGTGATGCTACTTCAGCATCTGAGTTAGGAGGTCCGATGTGTGGATCCATTATGTAAAATCAGGGTTTTGAGTAGGAGAATATTAAAGGCAAAAATCAGGATAAATTTTTAGCTTTCCCAAATTTGGGAATTTTTTTTTCCAAGACCATTAGCATTGATTGGTTAGTCGTATGTTCTTTACACTCAAAATGTTAGTAAGAGCATCCATTTGTGTGCACAAAGATTTTGAGTATTACTCGATTGGTAATTTGGTATGCCTTCCTTAGGCTAGCTTCAAATAAAATTTACACATATTATCTACTTAAAGGTAAAATTTACCCATATTATTTATTTACAAGTATTTTGGCATGTGTGATGCATATAAATTCGTATTAAAGAGAGATTACTAATTAAATCAATTTTTTTAATATTTTACCACGGATGAAATTTACCACACAAATTCAAACTAGTACTCAAAATTAAACAAAATACACTGCAGTTTTACAAAAATGTTAGCGGTTGCAACATATTTCTAAATCTATCTCTTTATAGATTTGAACGAACGTGTATTGTAGTTGTTATGCAAATAACAACGATACTTATGGTCTGTTGCTCATTACAGTCAAACTTTAACTCTTTGGAATGAGAAATGTATCTACAGAGGCATTTTACTTTGTTAGCGATGTTAATCTATCTTTGTTTGTAAAGAGCAAAGTTCATTTGTATACATCAGTTTTAGTAGTTGAATATTAAGTTAACTTAAATGTTGAAATAACGGTCATTGACAACCAAATGTGTCGGTAAGCAAATGAAAATAGAAACCCGTTGATCGTGGTGAATTCTAGTAGGGAGAAGAAAAAAAGTGGGAAATTCCGCTTGGTAAAAATCATAAAAATTTGTGGTGTAATTAGCAACTCTTGTTAAAAAACGTTGTTTGTAAGGTATTTTAGATCTACGACATGACTTTGAAGTATACGTAATGTTTTGCACAAAAAATGGACAAACACCTCTAATCGATTTGTTGTACAACTGTGAATACGAGGTGCATAACGCAGCTGTTATATTTGAATTATGATTGATTTTCATAGAGCAGATTGCATATAGGTTATGAAGAAAGTAAGTTGCAGTAAAGTAAAGACAGAAAGATATATAGTGGTTCGGCCAGAATGAGCATACATCTACAGTCCAATTTCATTATTCTTCCTATGGATCTTTGATATAATGTCTGAGATACAAGATACAATGATATGAAGCTTAATAGAAAGTAAGATATTGCTCAAGGAAGCATGTTTGGCTATTCTTGGTTGTCTGTTCATGTTCGGTTGTTTCTATTAGGCAGTTCCGGTAAGGCGGTTCCTACTAGGATGTTCCTGCTAAACTGTTCCTACCAACTGCTTCTGCTAGCTACCCGCCCCTATTTTGACCTGTCATGACCTGCCCCATTGGGTCATCGTGGTGGGTAGACCCATGATCCGTTCTTAAGAACTCCGGTTCTAAGGTTGGATCGGGGCTCAGCTGACCCGCCCCAACCTGACCCGCGCTGCTGAGATCTCATAAGATCGCTTCATTACTGTAATTATGATTTATTGATTTTTTTTGTTAAGACATAAGTGATTGTAACATAGATATTTTAATGTTTCATTAATAATCAATAGAATTTTCATATTATTAAGTTGTGTTATTGATAATTGTCCAATAATACATACATATTTTTTTGAAATGTTATTATACACCTCATTTCTATTATTTTCCGTTATCATTGTAAACACATTGTTGTATATATTTAATATATCATTTAGTGACAACCCCTCTTACAAATAAAATAAATATATGTACATTGGTACATAATTTTGAGTGAATATATGAGCTCAGCCGAGTCTTGGGATGGGGCGGGTCTATCCTGATCCGAACGGGTTTCGGGTTTAAGGTGAAAATCTAGAACCGTACCGAATCTGCGAGGCAGGTCTGGGGCGGGTTTAAGGCACAAAAAACTCATCTCAACCCGCCCCATTGTTATTCCTATTGCTAGCTAATCCTAATAGGTTATTCCCGCTAGCTGCTACTTCTAAGTTGTTCATGCTAGGTTGTTCCTAGCTTTCTCTGACTTGTATGCCATTATTATTGTAAGCTTGGCTCTTCAGAATTCTCCTCCACTGTTGTTAGAGGATGATTTGGTATTTATATGAGTGAAGGCATAGGAAGGTATGGTAAAAGTGTATGTGGACATGTTGTTGGCGTCCCTGTCTTACTAAGCTCCCCTCGATCAGTTGGTTGAAAGTCACAAGTCTTTACCACCATGTTACACGTGCTCTTATGTCATAACTCCTTTATTTCAAAGCAGAATTGAATGAAACTTGGACCAGTAGCTTCATATCATTGAGTAGAGTATTACAATACCCCTGAATGTTCCATTTGCCCGTATTAGGCAGTAGCTCTCCAAGGTGAGGCCTGAGTAGGTTAGATAGTGGATAAATTTTAAGATGATCATATCTTGCAATTTGTAACTCGGATTGAGATGCGGTTTCGACCTAAGTGCATGTCCTGACCTTAGAAACATTTTACAAGTGACTCCATTATATTTTCCGACTATGCCAAATTTGCCTCTAGCGCTTCGCTTTGCCCTTATGATTATATGATGGTGCCTTTATTATGCACCTTACAACTGTTTCCATGCTTCTTAACATCTTTTCATACCATGTTGTGGCAAAAATGCCCATAATAGTAATGTTGTATGATTTTCCATATATATATGCATAAATCAATCGTTTATCAAAACACGAATGAGACTAAGTTATTTTAGAAATAATAAAGCAAAGCAAAGAAAACAATCTACTAAATAATACTAATGGAGAAAATTTTCTAGCTCTTCTATTGATTCTTGGAGTATTCTCTCTTCTCCTTAATCCTCTCCTGATGTTTTATTTTTAAGTTTTTTAATTTATCACATTACCCTTATTTTACTAATCTTCTTCCTCTCATCATTTAACATTCAAATACGTACATTTAAAATTTATATAATTATTTACAAATAATTCATCAATAATCTCCTAACATTTTATTTTAAGTTCAAATATTTAAGTTAACTACATAATCTAAAATTTAAACTATTCAAGTAAATTCAATTTATTAATATTTACTAATATTTCTAATAAATACTACAAAATGACAATTTCAGTATGTATACCACTAATGTATCAACTAAAATGGTAAAATTAATTTGGAAATTAGGATTATCCACTTATTTTTAAAGTTAATACATGAAAAACCCTTTTAAAAAACAAATTTCACGAAACATCTCATTCAAAGTTTCCGGTAAAAATATTAGTTCTACCTGCACATTTTTGTAAAACGAAAATTTGTAGTTTTGGCTGCAAGTATATGTAGTTCTGGCTATAATTATTTGTAGTTCTAACTGCAAATATATGCAATTCAAACTGCATATTTTCATTGCAAAAGTTGACAGAGATGTTTCGTGTAACTTTTTTGAGAGGAGACGAAAGTTTATTTTGAAACTTTTTTTTGATCGTTTGAAAAAATGACCTACATTTTTTATTCAACTATAATATAAAACTAAAAAACAAAAATAAAAAATTTAATTCATAAGTTATTTATCTCAATAAAGTTATCATACATTGCATTGTAAAATTATGCTTTTAACTTTAAATAGCTATATTTAAAATTATCACAATCACTCAGAAATCCCACATCACTTTTCTCCCAATATCTTATGCTTCGGTCCATGTATTTAAATTCAATCTTAAATTTAAACTAATTGGTAAATCCAATTAACTAATATTCGTCAATTCATCAACTAAATTATGAGAATATGAAATTTTTAATAGGATTGTAACTGTAACGACCCGTATTTTTAAACATTTAAAAGTAGTAAATTAAATAAGATTTTTTGAATAAAATTGTTAGGAATAAAAAAAATTAAGATTTTATTTATACAAATTTGATTTTAATACAAATTACGAGCTTAATTAAAATTTCTATTAATGTCATATGTTTGCAACAATATAAGGATGATAAAAAATGTTAGTGTGTATTTTAATAATATTGGTTTGAATGATATTTGTAATTGTCTGAATGTAAATTTCCAATTGATTGGAATAATAAATGTTAATAAGAAATAATAAATGTTTCTTTATTAAAAAAAAGAATCATAAGTTTATTTATTTGAAATGTTTGGTAGCTGAAAGATTGATTGCAGAGATGAGAAACTATTATTTGGTAAGAAATGTATAATTTCTGTTTGTATCCAATAGTGCATAAATATGTTTCAATCACTGTTTGATAGGAAATAATTGTTTTATTTCTCATTACCTTTATTTTTTCCATTTTGAAATTCACCCTTGTGAACAATTGAAAATAATGTAATTGAATAATTTCAATTAATGATAGAGAGGACACCAAACTGTAAATTAATAGGTGTAATTAAACGTAGCTTATGTTTTGTGAAAATATAAGGAAAGTCGGTTTAATGAAAAGAACATTTATAACAAATAAAATGGATGTTTCATTTGTGAATGTAGGTTTAATTTCATTAAAATAAAGAATAGGATGATTGATTTAAAGGAAGTAAATATGTGTATTTGAACTGTGTTTTAGCATATAGATGGATTACAAGAGTAGAAAAATAATTTATTTAAGTAAGTTATTTATAGCTCTGCTGTATAAACAACAAATTTATAAACGTGTTTAAATGACTAAAGGAAACAATTATTCTATTTTTCATCCATTTTAGTTAACTGTTTTGAAATTTAACTTTATAAGTAATTGTAATTAATGTAATTGAAATATTTCAATTAGAAGGGAAGAAAACGTTGATTGCAATTAATAGATTTAATAAAAGAAACACACCTTTTGTGTTAAACAGGATTGATGTTTTAATGGAAATAAAAGATCATTTTGGGAAAACCAAATTGAACGTTTTCATTTTTATAGTAAGTAATTTTATTTATTATGCATAGATAAAAAAAACTAAATGCATACAAATTTGAATATTATTTGAGTTAATGAAGTTAATTTGGTTACGTTTCACAAATTGAATTTCAAAAAGGTTGTGCAATGTACATGGTCCATTCATTTCTTTTGTTATTAATTGTTGCATGTTTTGAGACGTATAAAAATAAACTTTCATTTTAAGCAAGAATGATTTTGAAAAAAAAAATTGAATTTTAGAATAATACAGACACACACACACATTAATATTCAAACTTTTAAGTATATCAGAGGATTCATGGTTTTGTAAATATTGTGGAATCAATTAGAAATTACCTTTTTTTAACAGTTGTACATTAATTACATAAGTTCATATATATTTTTTTTTACATTTTATATATGGTTAAAACTTGTAAACCGGTTGCATTAATGTGACCGTTATAGTCATTAGAAAAGTAAAGTAAATCATTTTTATAGTGCATAGATAGATATATATTCATTAAATAATGAAATTGGTTTGAGTAACGTAAATAAATATATAGATTGATTGGTTGATTAATTGATTGATTGATTGTTAATTGATTGATTGTGTTAATGTAGTATGCAAATATATTGACATAAAACGAATGTTTTAATATGAAATTAAATTATGTAAATATGTGTATATTTGGGTTTATTGATATGAATTAATTGGAGTAAGTTTTGGAATTTGGACCCCAAAGGTTTGTTTATAGGTTATAGGTGGTCTCTTCATTTGCTTTACATTATTATCACCTCGCATTCTCTCTCTTCCGTTTTCAAGTTCTCAACGTAGTCTCCACTTGTGCATCCATTTAATTATTAGCCTACTCATTCGTTTCTTATTAATTAGTAATAACCTCATTTGATTTATTTCTAATTAATAATTACCTCATTCTTTTCATTTGTTTCTCCTTTATTCGTTTGCTCTTTTCAAATGCTTTACCTGAAGTTTTTCTTTTCTTTTCTATTTTTCCGTTTTTAATGTGAACATCAAATTAATATTCATGCCATCTAATTAGCATTTACTATTCTTCGTTTCTGAAGTTTATTTTACTTATGCATCATTAGTTCTTGTAGCTTCCTTTCATTGGCAATTCTTTCTCCTGAAACTTCATATTTAAAACGGAAGATTTATTTTTATCTTTATTGATATATTTATTCCTTTACTTCACCTCTTTCAATACTACCATTTTAAGACTATTCATATTTTTACTTTATTTCAATTCCTAGTTTGTTTATATATACTCTATTAGCTTTTTCATTTGTTTCCATCGTCATTTCTGTAGCCTCATTTCATTTTCAAATCTCATCTTTTGTAGCTTCATTTCTCCAAACAAACTTCCATCTCATTTTTTTTTTTCCTCTCTTCATTTTCTTCCTTCTTCATTTTTTTCTTCTTCTTCAAATCTCCTTCTTCTCTTTTTTTTTCTTTCAAAGCTTTTTCTTATTCTTATTCTTCAAATCTTCTTCTTCTTTTAAAGCTTCTTTTTTTAGCTTCGTTTTCTTTTTCAATTCTTCATCTTCCTTGAATTTTATTTTTCTTCTTTTCCAAACATTCTTCTTTTTCCAAATCCTTTTCTTCAAATTCAGACCTATACAAACTTCTCTGTCTCTTCCAAAAAAATTCTGTAAAAAAAAAGAAGAAGATTAAAATAGCAAGGAAATAAATCAATAGGAGGAAGTAGTAGCGGATCCAAACCCGACTAAGAAACGGAAATCCATAAGGTGAGTGTTTAAACCCACTCACGAAATACTAAAATTTTATTGCAAGTTAAACCAGGTCATATAGTGCTAAAGTTTTGATTGTTGGTTTGGAATTTTTATTGGTATTTAGTTTGAATAGCTAAATTCCAATATGTGATGACTAATAATTACTATGACATGTTATTGAATTGGTTGATTTGTTGAATTGATTGATTTGAATGTTGATTGTATGATGTGATGGATGCTATTGTAATTGAACGTGTATTTGTTCAATTATTTTGATATATCCTTGTTATCACCCTATAGTTTATTGTAATCATATAAATTTTCATATTGATTATTTGAGCACTGAATAAAGATATAAAATGGATGAATTTCATGTATTTACATGAGAGGAAAAAAAAACTAGTATGTTTAGACTTACCATTTGAACCATAAAAATGATTTTGGGAAATAAACTGTCGTTACCTTATTTGAAAGTTTCCAAAATTAAATTTTGAAACATTGGGAAGTTTCCATAAAATTGAATGTTGAAACTTTGAAACATTTTTATAAATCAAATCTCTTGAACTATGAAATTTAATTGGGAATTGTTCTGTAAATTTGTAAGTTACTAGAATGGATCTATTGTGAAATCTATTGTATTTTGAATATGGAAACAATAACATTTCCAGAAATTTGAACCTTCAAAAATGTAGTTATTTGCATACCTTATTACATCAAATTTTGATTTAGTTTGCATAAGAATTTTAGTTCTGACTCGAGTGTTTTGTGTTTTCCTTTACGCTCGGGTCAGACCGAGCGATACAGCATTTGAGACTCACCCTTGGAGTTTGGAGCTTCCTTTGGAGATCCAACTATCGCCTCAGCTTTCAGCTCTTCTAGTTGATTTGTTCAGAGAAGTCATCTGTTGTACTGGAGACTTCACTGCATTTGAGATATTCTGCTGTATTTTATTTCTAACTCTGATGTTTATATAGTAGCTTCATGAACTACTATTTTATCTATTCCGCTGCGTATTATTGTATTACTCTGTGTCTGTGATTCTGTGATTGATTTATTTACTGCATATGCTGAGTTTTGCCAAATTTAAATTAACAATCTGATATTTTGAATTATTCAAGTCAGACATGTGTGGATTTATTGTCGATTTGAATGGTCCAAAATAGCGGGTTGTTACAGTTGGTATCAGAGCTTTGGCTCTAGGCAAAACCTAGCATATATAGTAAATTTATTTACAGAATCACTTTCGTTCGAGTTTGAATTTCTTCCTTTTGACTCGATTTCCTTTGAACTTTGGAACGTTCCTTGCGGTTCCAAAATTCATTCTTGTCTCTCCCTATTTGTATTCTTTTGATTCTGGAGTATCCCATAACTCCACTTCGAATGATCTCTATAAGAATACGCGATCCCGCCAATCTTTGGATGATTTGTAAAGGGGTGGAACTCCTTTACAATTGGCATTGATTCACCTGAGATTTATATATCTTTGGTTTAGATACCACTATCTCTTGCGATCGAATGTTGGTTTTTCTTGGAATTCTGCATCGATCTTGTTCCTGAAGTCACGGTTGACCCGGTTAAGGTCGCTCGCGACTTGTATAAGTATATCCATCTCCTATTTTGTAAGTTAATTGTCTCATCTTCATTCAAGCCTATCTTCGAATTAGAAATTTTATTTGATTAGAGTTCCTCTAATTTGAATCTCTATCTTTGTTGAAATCCATTCTCAAATCATCCTTTGAAAATCGGGTTTTGTATTCTAGAAATTGTTTTCTAAACCGAAATTATTATTTTGATAAGTATGATTTTATTCTATATATAAAATTGAAATGTTTTCGATAAGGATTATATACCCTTTTAAAATAAGAATTTGAGGTTTTCGAAAGGATTTTGAAAAAAAAAATTATATAAGAAATTTGATCTATCTAAAAATGATTTATAACTAAAGGATTTTAAATTTGAAATTCGAGAATTGAACTCCGGTATTTTGTAACTGGTTTTAAGATTTTGAAATATATAATAATAATATGATTTAAAAGTATTTTCCAAATAAGAAATGTTTCAAATGATTTTAATGAGCTTCGAATGATTTTGAAGAAATTTCAAAAAGAAGTTTGAGAAAATAGAAGTCCAGAACTCACTTATGTCGCTGGAAAATAATTTCGGTGATGAGTGCACGCATCATCGACATTGATTTTCGAGTTTCAGAGTGAGGGATAGGCCACTTTAGTAGCATCGCTACGCGAGTGATTTTGCGAAACCAATTTTGATTTCAAAATTTTGAAGTATGATTTGATATTCGAAAGATATATGTAAATGTATTTGAAACGATTTAAAATGAGCCGGTGTTCAGCCCTCGAGTTTTGGATTTGATATAACCCTATCTATTAAAATTGATTTACTAATTTGTTGCTGATTTCCAACTCTTGAATTTGAAAATGATTTCTTCAACTATTTTGAAGGTTCGAGCACTTCCAAATCAAGGTTAACTTTTCAAAAGCTAAGAATTTTGAAAAGTATAAAGTATATAAGTTGGTATGAATGTTAAAATATGTAGTAATATGATTTAAATAAGTTGAAACTGTTTGTTAAGAAAATGAATAAGGCAATTTTAAATTTTTCTAATATGAAATTTAGATTTGAAATGTTTTGAAAATAATTTGGTCTTCAAAATATTTTGAATAAAATTTAGTTTAAATGTTTTAACTTAGTAACATCTTTATGGAACTATATATTTAACAAGTTGGAATAAATATATAAGTTGTACGTATGCTGTTTTATTCGCATAATTAATTTGATCCAAGTTTGAGTACACAAGTTCGAGGTGAATTACACCATTTCGTGTTAGGATTTTTCATTCGATTCTTGATGGCAAATATTTGATATGGATTTTGGGCTAAATTCTAGAATTCTCTATCATAGTATATGGCTATGCAAGGAGACTGATGGCTTCTAGTCGAGAAACCATATCGAAGTCCGCATTAGGGAAGTCGAATGGACAATACTAGTTCGAAAGCGAACTTGTGTCATCGAGCGAGCGATCAAATGTGATTTTACGAAATGATGACGTATGTACATCGTATATTCTAATATCATTGATATATTTTGATGCTGAAATTGAAAGCTGTCGGGATAGAATATCTTTGCTTACTAAAAGAAAATTTCCAATTTAAATTACCAAGATATATAACCCATAAAAGCAAAGATATTCAATCCCATATGGCTCTTCATACAACAAAATTTATTTTGAAAAAAAATTGATCCTTATATAACATGGACCTTATGTAAGTATAAGATGATTTTGAAAACATTTGATTTTGGAAATGAATTGGTTGACTTAAATTATATTGATTTGGAAATTTGGATTTATTTTCTAAATCAATTATTTTGGAAACTTTGAAACTAAAGATATTTAATTTGAGAAGAAATAATTTGGTGAAATTATATATGATTTTGAAATTGAACTGATATTGAAACAAATTGAAATTTGAGAACCTTGTGCTACTAAATACTTGATTTGGGAGTTATCGAACTTATATAAAATTGATTTGTATGAGTATGAAATTGATTCGAAAACTATGGATTTGAAAAGGGTACTCAATTTGAAAAGTGAAATCTTATATAATTAAAGTCTATATAAGTATGATTTGATATACTTTTGATTTTGGAAAAGTATTTGATCTGAAAATTAAATCTTATATATAATGGATTTTATATAAGTACGATATTTGAAAGTGATTTGAAAAGGTACTATATGATACATATTTTCAAAGTAAAGATATGGAAAGTGCCTTCTGCTTGATATCCGATTTGTGGCCACATCTTGGATTCATTCTATCGATATTATTCTCTCTGAATTTTGGTTTTCCGGATATGATACTCGAGTGTCCTTCGAATTCCATGGCGTTACCCATGGTCTTACGAACTCGACTGCATAGCGTAATTCGCAAGGCAGTGATTGCTTAAAAGGTACGGATGTTTCCTGGGGGATCCAGGCGTAACCACTGTGTATCTGCGATCTATGGTCGTGTTAGTGGCGTAATCCGCAAGGCAGAGATTGCTTAAGGGGTATGGATGTTTCCTGGGGGATCCAGGCATAACCATTTTTATGTATCATGCGGTCCACCGTTTTGTTATCATGGCGAAATTCGCAAGGCAGTGAATGCTTAAAAGGTACGGATGTTTCCTGGGGGACCCAGGCGTAACCATTGTGTATCTGCGATCCATGATTTGTTTATTTGTTTTTGTTTGGATTGTACTTTCCATATCTGTTTTTAAAAGTTTTCCAGTATTTTCACTGGGTGTTGAAACAAGTCTACTAAGTACCTGGAGAATTCTAGTTTTGCGCCTGATCAACGCACTACCAAAGTCTGCAGGAACGAGGATAAACTTGTTGAAACATCGAGTTATAAAAGTATTTTATTATAACAGTATTTTATTTTAAAAGTATTTCCAACAAAGAAATTTTGATTAATATTTGAAGTTGAAATTCTTATGGTTTGAATTAATTATTCGTGCCCGATACTATTCTTTTGAATCTACCTTATCTACTCAACTTTATTTATTCACTTATATTCTATTTTTCCAAATCCTCCTTCTTTTCCTTGTTGACTATATCTTTTTTTAATGATTATTGATTTATTAAAGATGTTTGAAGAGTATTTTGAGATTTAAAACTAATAAATTTATAAATAATGGATTTAAGGTTTTCAAAGACTTTTAAATGGTATTTATAAAGGAAGCAAGAAATTTCATTGATGAATCTTTGTAAAGTGTTAAAGATGATTGATTTGAAAATGAAGATTCAAATAAATATTTTAAGTAAAGTTATATGTGTTTCTTTGAATGTATAATTTTAAGGATATTAAATGATTTGGGAAATTTATTTTAGTAATATGCTTGAAAAATAAATTGGAATTGCTATTTGGAAGTCATGTTCTGGAATATTTACTTGATTACGAAGTACTAATAGTTGTATGTGATATATTTGTTTCATAGGAAGTGGAATTTTATAAATATTGATTGCAAAATAGTATTTATAAATAAAATGAATTTAATTGGAAATTTGAGAACTCAAGTTACGGGATTTTGAAATTGTTTTTCAAGTGATTAATGAAATATATAAGAAATTGAAAATAACTTGTAAATATGAAAAATTTAGAAGATATAATTATTAAACATTTTGTTAACTGAAGTGAATAAGATAAACTTGTGTAACATTCAAATTCATTCTATAAAACATATATATAACTTACCAAAATGTTAAAGTTGAAAATGTTACAAAGGAATATGTAGTGGAATTATACAGGTAAAACTTAAGTAATGGAAGTGTTCAATGGAATTATTTCAAAATAAAAATTTTAATGTACAAGAAATGTTATAAACGTAAGTTAATATTGTGAAATAATTTATGTAAGTACATGAAAGAAAGAAAAAGAAATTGTATGAATGAATGAAAATAAATAAAAAGGTAAATAATGATGTGAAAAGAAATCAATTGAATAAACGTACATAATATGTCGAAATTATTGGTTGTTTTGGCTTATGGGGTGTTTTATTTTTGAAATATGATACATATATTGTAATTATTGATATTATTGTTTTTCCGGACCTCTCTATACAAAGGAGACTCTACCGAAATTTTTCAAAAATTTAAGACTTAGATTTTTTTTGTTGAATTGGAGTTTTTTTTAATTTTTATTAAACTTAAATATGTAGGTTTAATTGTTTATAAATTGACTGTTTCAATAAAATATAACAAATTTTTGGATTCCTTCTTATTTCTTTTCGGGGACAAAAAGTTTTGAGCGGGGGAGATTGTACCGACCCGTATTTTTAAACATTTAAAAGTAGTAAATTAAATAAGATTTTTTGAATAAAATTGTTAGGAATAAAAAAAAATTAAGATTTTATTTATACAAATTTGATTTTAATACAAATTACGAGCTTAATTAAAATTTCTATTAATGTCATATGTTTGCAACAATATAAGGATGATAAAAAATGTTAGTGTGTATTTTAATAATATTGGTTTGAATGATATTTGTAATTGTCTGAATGTAAATTTCCAATTGATTGGAATAATAAATGTTAATAAGAAATAATAAATGTTTCTTTATTAAAAAAAAGAATCATAAGTTTATTTATTTGAAATGTTTGGTAGCTGAAAGATTGATTGCAGAGATGAGAAACTATTATTTGGTAAGAAATGTATAATTTCTGTTTGTATCCAATAGTGCATAAATATGTTTCAATCACTGTTTGATAGGAAATAATTGTTTTATTTCTCATTACCTTTATTTTTTCCATTTTGAAATTCACCCTTGTGAACAATTGAAAATAATGTAATTGAATAATTTCAATTAATGATAGAGAGGACACCAAACTGTAAATTAATAGGTGTAATTAAACGTAGCTTATGTTTTGTGAAAATATAAGGAAAGTCGGTTTAATGAAAAGAACATTTATAACAAATAAAATGGATGTTTCATTTGTGAATGTAGGTTTAATTTCATTAAAATAAAGAATAGGATGATTGATTTAAAGGAAGTAAATATGTGTATTTGAACTGTGTTTTAGCATATAGATGGATTACAAGAGTAGAAAAATAATTTATTTAAGTAAGTTATTTATAGCTCTGCTGTATAAACAACAAATTTATAAACGTGTTTAAATGACTAAAGGAAACAATTATTCTATTTTTCATCCATTTTAGTTAACTGTTTTGAAATTTAACTTTATAAGTAATTGTAATTAATGTAATTGAAATATTTCAATTAGAAGGGAAGAAAACGTTGATTGCAATTAATAGATTTAATAAAAGAAACACACCTTTTGTGTTAAACAGGATTGATGTTTTAATGGAAATAAAAGATCATTTTGGGAAAACCAAATTGAACGTTTTCATTTTTATAGTAAGTAATTTTATTTATTATGCATAGATAAAAAAAAACTAAATGCATACAAATTTGAATATTATTTGAGTTAATGAAGTTAATTTGGTTACGTTTCACAAATTGAATTTCAAAAAGGTTGTGCAATGTACATGGTCCATTCATTTCTTTTGTTATTAATTGTTGCATGTTTTGAGACGTATAAAAATAAACTTTCATTTTAAGCAAGAATGATTTTGAAAAAAAAAATTGAATTTTAGAATAATACAGACACACACACACATTAATATTCAAACTTTTAAGTATATCAGAGGATTCATGGTTTTGTAAATATTGTGGAATCAATTAGAAATTACCTTTTTTTAACAGTTGTACATTAATTACATAAGTTCATATATATATTTTTTTACATTTTATATATGGTTAAAACTTGTAAACCGGTTGCATTAATGTGACCGTTATAGTCATTAGAAAAGTAAAGTAAATCATTTTTATAGTGCATAGATAGATATATATTCATTAAATAATGAAATTGGTTTGAGTAACGTAAATAAATATATAGATTGATTGGTTGATTAATTGATTGATTGATTGTTAATTGATTGATTGTGTTAATGTAGTATGCAAATATATTGACATAAAACGAATGTTTTAATATGAAATTAAATTATGTAAATATGTGTATATTTGGGTTTATTGATATGAATTAATTGGAGTAAGTTTTGGAATTTGGACCCCAAAGGTTTGTTTATAGGTTATAGGTGGTCTCTTCATTTGCTTTACATTATTATCACCTCGCATTCTCTCTCTTCCGTTTTCAAGTTCTCAACGTAGTCTCCACTTGTGCATCCATTTAATTATTAGCCTACTCATTCGTTTCTTATTAATTAGTAATAACCTCATTTGATTTATTTCTAATTAATAATTACCTCATTCTTTTCATTTGTTTCTCCTTTATTCGTTTGCTCTTTTCAAATGCTTTACCTGAAGTTTTTCTTTTCTTTTCTATTTTTCCGTTTTTAATGTGAACATCAAATTAATATTCATGCCATCTAATTAGCATTTACTATTCTTCGTTTCTGAAGTTTATTTTACTTATGCATCATTAGTTCTTGTAGCTTCCTTTCATTGGCAATTCTTTCTCCTGAAACTTCATATTTAAAACGGAAGATTTATTTTTATCTTTATTGATATATTTATTCCTTTACTTCACCTCTTTCAATACTACCATTTTAAGACTATTCATATTTTTACTTTATTTCAATTCCTAGTTTGTTTATATATACTCTATTAGCTTTTCATTTGTTTCCATCGTCATTTCTGTAGCCTCATTTCATTTTTCAAATCTCATCTTTTGTAGCTTCATTTCTCCAAACAAACTTCCATCTCATTTTTTTTTTCCTCTCTTCATTTTCTTCCTTCTTCATTTTTTTCTTCTTCTTCAAATCTCCTTCTTCTCTTTTTTTTCTTTCAAAGCTTTTTCTTATTCTTATTCTTCAAATCTTCTTCTTCTTTTAAAGCTTCTTTTTTTAGCTTCGTTTTCTTTTTCAATTCTTCATCTTCCTTGAATTTTATTTTTCTTCTTTTCCAAACATTCTTCTTTTTCCAAATCCTTTTCTTCAAATTCAGACCTATACAAACTTCTCTGTCTCTTCCAAAAAAATTCTGTAAAAAAAAAGAAGAAGATTAAAATAGCAAGGAAATAAATCAATAGGAGGAAGTAGTAGCGGATCCAAACCCGACTAAGAAACGGAAATCCATAAGGTGAGTGTTTAAACCCACTCACGAAATACTAAAATTTTATTGCAAGTTAAACCAGGTCATATAGTGCTAAAGTTTTGATTGTTGGTTTGGAATTTTTATTGGTATTTAGTTTGAATAGCTAAATTCCAATATGTGATGACTAATAATTACTATGACATGTTATTGAATTGGTTGATTTGTTGAATTGATTGATTTGAATGTTGATTGTATGATGTGATGGATGCTATTGTGATTGAATGTGTATTTGTTCAATTATTTTGATATATCCTTGTTATCACCCTATAGTTTATTGTAATCATATAAATTTTCATATTGATTATTTGAGCACTGAATAAAGATATAAAATGGATGAATTTCATGTATTTACATGAGAGGAAAAAAAAACTAGTATGTTTAGACTTACCATTTGAACCATAAAAATGATTTTGGGAAATAAACTGTCGTTACCTTATTTGAAAGTTTCCAAAATTAAATTTTGAAACATTGGGAAGTTTCCATAAAATTGAATGTTGAAACTTTGAAACATTTTTATAAATCAAATCTCTTGAACTATGAAATTTAATTGGGAATTGTTCTGTAAATTTGTAAGTTACTAGAATGGATCTATTGTGAAATCTATTGTATTTTGAATATGGAAACAATAACATTTCCAGAAATTTGAACCTTCAAAAATGTAGTTATTTGCATACCTTATTACATCAAATTTTGATTTAGTTTGCATAAGAATTTTAGTTCTGACTCGAGTGTTTTGTGTTTTCCTTTACGCTCGGGTCAGACCGAGCGATACAGCATTTGAGACTCACCCTTGGAGTTTGGAGCTTCCTTTGGAGATCCAACTATCGCCTCAGCTTTCAGCTCTTCTAGTTGATTTGTTCAGAGAAGTCATCTGTTGTACTGGAGACTTCACTGCATTTGAGATATTCTGCTGTATTTTATTTCTAACTCTGATGTTTATATAGTAGCTTCATGAACTACTATTTTATCTATTCCGCTGCGTATTATTGTATTACTCTGTGTCTGTGATTCTGTGATTGATTTATTTACTGCATATGCTGAGTTTTGCCAAATTTAAATTAACAATCTGATATTTTGAATTATTCAAGTCAGACATGTGTGGATTTATTGTCGATTTGAATGGTCCAAAATAGCGGGTTGTTACAGTTGGTATCAGAGCTTTGGCTCTAGGCAAAACCTAGCATATATAGTAAATTTATTTACAGAATCACTTTCGTTCGAGTTTGAATTTCTTCCTTTTGACTTGATTTCCTTTGAACTTTGGAACGTTCCTTGCGGTTCCAAAATTCATTCTTGTCTCTCCCTATTTGTATTCTTTTGATTCTGGAGTATCCCATAACTCCACTTCGAATGATCTCTATAAGAATACGCGATCCCGCCAATCTTTGGATGATTTGTAAAGGGGTGGAACTCCTTTACAATTGGCATTGATTCACCTGAGATTTATATATCTTTGGTTTAGATACCACTATCTCTTGCGATCGAATGTTGGTTTTTCTTGGAATTCTGCATCGATCTTGTTCCTGAAGTCACGGTTGACCCGGTTAAGGTCGCCCGCGACTTGTATAAGTATATCCATCTCCTATTTTGTAAGTTAATTGTCTCATCTTCATTCAAGCCTATCTTCGAATTAGAAATTTTATTTGATTAGAGTTCCTCTAATTTGAATCTCTATCTTTGTTGAAATCCATTCTCAAATCATCCTTTGAAAATCGGGTTTTGTATTCTAGAAATTGTTTTCTAAACCGAATTATTATTTTGATAAGTATGATTTTATTCTATATATAAAATTGAAATGTTTTCGATAAGGATTATATACCCTTTTAAAATAAGAATTTGAGGTTTTCGAAAGGATTTTGAAAAAAAAAATTATATAAGAAATTTGATCTATCTAAAAATGATTTATAACTAAAGGATTTTAAATTTGAAATTCGAGAATTGAACTCCGGTATTTTGTAACTGGTTTTAAGATTTTGAAATATATAATAATAATATGATTTAAAAGTATTTTCCAAATAAGAAATGTTTCAAATGATTTTAATGAGCTTCGAATGATTTTGAAGAAATTTCAAAAAGAAGTTTGAGAAAATAGAAGTCCAGAACTCACTTATGTCGCTGGAAAATAATTTCGGTGATGAGTGCACGCATCATCAACATTGATTTTCGAGTTTCAGAGTGAGGGATAGGCCACTTTAGTAGCATCGCTACGCGAGTGATTTTGCGAAACCAATTTTGATTTCAAAATTTTGAAGTATGATTTGATATTCGAAAGATATATGTAAATGTATTTGAAACGATTTAAAATGAGCCGGTGTTCAGCCCTCGAGTTTTGGATTTGATATAACCCTATCTATTAAAATTGATTTACTAATTTGTTGCTGATTTCCAACTCTTGAATTTGAAAATGATTTCTTCAACTATTTTGAAGGTTCGAGCACTTCCAAATCAAGGTTAACTTTTCAAAAGCTAAGAATTTTGAAAAGTATAAAGTATATAAGTTGGTATGAATATTAAAATATGTAGTAATATGATTTAAATAAGTTGAAACTGTTTGTTAAGAAAATGAATAAGGCAATTTTAAATTTTTCTAATATGAAATTTAGATTTGAAATGTTTTGAAAATAATTTGGTCTTCAAAATATTTTGAATAAAATTTAGTTTAAATGTTTTAACTTAGTAACATCTTTATGGAACTATATATTTAACAAGTTGGAATAAATATATAAGTTGTACGTATGCTGTTTTATTCGCATAATTAATTTGATCCAAGTTTGAGTACACAAGTTCGAGGTGAATTACACCATTTCGTGTTAGGATTTTTCATTCGATTCTTGATGGCAAATATTTGATATGGATTTTGGGCTAAATTCTAGAATTCTCTATCATAGTATATGGCTATGCAAGGAGACTGATGGCTTCTAGTCGAGAAACCATATCGAAGTCCGCATTAGGGAAGTCGAATGGACAATACTAGTTCGAAAGCGAACTTGTGTCATCGAGCGAGCGATCAAATGTGATTTTACGAAATGATGACGTATGTACATCGTATATTCTAATATCATTGATATATTTTGATGCTGAAATTGAAAGCTGTCGGGATAGAATATCTTTGCTTACTAAAAGAAAATTTCCAATTTAAATTACCAAGATATATAACCCATAAAAGCAAAGATATTCAATCCCATATGGCTCTTCATACAACAAAATTTATTTTGAAAAAAAATTGATCCTTATATAACATGGACCTTATGTAAGTATAATATGATTTTGAAAACATTTGATTTTGGAAATGAATTGGTTGACTTAAATTATATTGATTTGGAAATTTGGATTTATTTTCTAAATCAATTATTTTGGAAACTTTGAAACTAAAGATATTTAATTTGAGAAGAAATAATTTGGTGAAATTATATATGATTTTGAAATTGAACTGATATTGAAACAAATTGAAATTTGAGAACCTTGTGCTACTAAATACTTGATTTGGGAGTTATCGAACTTATATAAAATTGATTTGTATGAGTATGAAATTGATTCGAAAACTATGGATTTGAAAAGGGTACTCAATTTGAAAAGTGAAATCTTATATAATTAAAGTCTATATAAGTATGATTTGATATACTTTTGATTTTGGAAAAGTATTTGATCTGAAAATTAAATCTTATATATAATGGATTTTATATAAGTACGATATTTGAAAGTGATTTGAAAAGGTACTATATGATACATATTTTCAAAGTAAAGATATGGAAAGTGCCTTCTGCTTGATATCCGATTTGTGGCCACATCTTGGATTCATTCTATCGATATTATTCTCTCTGAATTTTGGTTTTCCGGATATGATACTCGAGTGTCCTTCGAATTCCATGGCGTTACCCATGGTCTTACGAACTCGACTGCATAGCGTAATTCGCAAGGCAGTGATTGCTTAAAAGGTACGGATGTTTCCTGGGGGATCCAGGCGTAACCATTGTGTATCTGCGATCTATGGTCGTGTTAGTGGCGTAATCCGCAAGGTAGAGATTGCTTAAGGGGTATGGATGTTTCCTGGGGGATCCAGGCGTAACCATTTTTATGTATCCTGCGGTCCACCGTTTTGTTATCATGGCGAAATTCGCAAGGCAGTGAATGCTTAAAAGGTACGGATGTTTCCTGGGGGACCTAGGCGTAA
Organism: Allium fistulosum; assembly: GCA_030737815.1. NCBI lineage: Eukaryota > Viridiplantae > Streptophyta > Magnoliopsida > Asparagales > Amaryllidaceae > Allium > Allium fistulosum. The sequence goes on from CM060907.1 coordinate 997,156,458, forward strand.
CCATTGTGTATCTACGATCCATGATTTGTTTATTTGTTTTTGTTTGGATTGTACTTTCCATATCTGTTTTTAAAAGTTTTCCAGTATTTTCACTGGGTGTTGAAACAAGTCTACTAAGTACCTGGAGAATTCTAGTTTTGCGCCTGATCAACGCACTACCAGAGTCTGCAGGAACGAGGATAAACTTGTTGAAACATCGAGTTATAAAAGTATTTTATTATAACAGTATTTTATTTTAAAAGTATTTCCAACAAAGAAATTTTGATTAATATTTGAAGTTGAAATTCTTATGGTTTGAATTAATTATTCGTGCCCGATACTATTCTTTTGAATCTACCTTATCTACTCAACTTTATTTATTCACTTATATTCTATTTTTCCAAATCCTCCTTCTTTTCCTTGTTGACTATATCTTTTTTTTAATGATTATTGATTTATTAAAGATGTTTGAAGAGTATTTTGAGATTTAAAACTAATAAATTTATAAATAATGGATTTAAGGTTTTCAAAGACTTTTAAATGGTATTTATAAAGGAAGCAAGAAATTTCATTGATGAATCTTTGTAAAGTGTTAAAGATGATTGATTTGAAAATGAAGATTCAAATAAATATTTTAAGTAAAGTTATATGTGTTTCTTTGAATGTATAATTTTAAGGATATTAAATGATTTGGGAAATTTATTTTAGTAATATGCTTGAAAAATAAATTGGAATTGCTATTTGGAAGTCATGTTCTGGAATATTTACTTGATTACGAAGTACTAATAGTTGTATGTGATATATTTGTTTCATAGGAAGTGGAATTTTATAAATATTGATTGCAAAATAGTATTTATAAATAAAATGAATTTAATTGGAAATTTGAGAACTCAAGTTACGGGATTTTGAAATTGTTTTTCAAGTGATTAATGAAATATATAAGAAATTGAAAATAACTTGTAAATATGAAAAATTTAGAAGATATAATTATTAAACATTTTGTTAACTGAAGTGAATAAGATAAACTTGTGTAACATTCAAATTCATTCTATAAAACATATATATAACTTACCAAAATGTTAAAGTTGAAAATGTTACAAAGGAATATGTAGTGGAATTATACAGGTAAAACTTAAGTAATGGAAGTGTTCAATGGAATTATTTCAAAATAAAAATTTTAATGTACAAGAAATGTTATAAACGTAAGTTAATATTGTGAAATAATTTATGTAAGTACATGAAAGAAAGAAAAAGAAATTGTATGAATGAATGAAAATAAATAAAAAGGTAAATAATGATGTGAAAAGAAATCAATTGAATAAACGTACATAATATGTCGAAATTATTGGTTGTTTTGGCTTATGGGGTGTTTTATTTTTGAAATATGATACATATATTGTAATTATTGATATTATTGTTTTTCCGGACCTCTCTATACAAAGGAGACTCTACCGAAATTTTTCAAAAATTTAAGACTTAGATTTTTTTTTGTTGAATTGGAGTTTTTTTTAATTTTTATTAAACTTAAATATGTAGGTTTAATTGTTTATAAATTGACTGTTTCAATAAAATATAACAAATTTTTGGATTCCTTCTTATTTCTTTTCGGGGACGAAAAGTTTTGAGTGGGGGAGATTGTAACGACCCGTATTTTTAAACATTTAAAAGTAGTAAATTAAATAAGATTTTTTGAATAAAATTGTTAGGAATAAAAAAAAATTAAGATTTTATTTATACAAATTTGATTTTAATACAAATTACGAGCTTAATTAAAATTTCTATTAATGTCATATGTTTGCAACAATATAAGGATGATAAAAAATGTTAGTGTGTATTTTAATAATATTGGTTTGAATGATATTTGTAATTGTCTGAATGTAAATTTCCAATTGATTGGAATAATAAATGTTAATAAGAAATAATAAATGTTTCTTTATTAAAAAAAAGAATCATAAGTTTATTTATTTGAAATGTTTGGTAGCTGAAAGATTGATTGCAGAGATGAGAAACTATTATTTGGTAAGAAATGTATAATTTCTGTTTGTATCCAATAGTGCATAAATATGTTTCAATCACTGTTTGATAGGAAATAATTGTTTTATTTCTCATTACCTTTATTTTTTCCATTTTGAAATTCACCCTTGTGAACAATTGAAAATAATGTAATTGAATAATTTCAATTAATGATAGAGAGGACACCAAACTGTAAATTAATATGTGTAATTAAACGTAGCTTATGTTTTGTGAAAATATAAGGAAAGTCGGTTTAATGAAAAGAACATTTATAACAAATAAAATGGATGTTTCATTTGTGAATGTAGGTTTAATTTCATTAAAATAAAGAATAGGATGATTGATTTAAAGGAAGTAAATATGTGTATTTGAACTGTGTTTTAGCATATAGATGGATTACAAGAGTAGAAAAATAATTTATTTAAGTAAGTTATTTATAGCTCTGCTGTATAAACAACAAATTTATAAACGTGTTTAAATGACTAAAGGAAACAATTATTCTATTTTTCATCCATTTTAGTTAACTGTTTTGAAATTTAACTTTATAAGTAATTGTAATTAATGTAATTGAAATATTTCAATTAGAAGGGAAGAAAACGTTGATTGCAATTAATAGATTTAATAAAAGAAACACACCTTTTGTGTTAAACAGGATTGATGTTTTAATGGAAATAAAAGATCATTTTGGGAAAACCAAATTGAACGTTTTCATTTTTATAGTAAGTAATTTTATTTATTATGCATAGATAAAAAAAAACTAAATGCATACAAATTTGAATATTATTTGAGTTAATGAAGTTAATTTGGTTACGTTTCACAAATTGAATTTCAAAAAGGTTGTGCAATGTACATGGTCCATTCATTTCTTTTGTTATTAATTGTTGCATGTTTTGAGACGTATAAAAATAAACTTTCATTTTAAGCAAGAATGATTTTGAAAAAAAAATTTGAATTTTAGAATAATACAGACACACACACACATTAATATTCAAACTTTTAAGTATATCAGAGGATTCATGGTTTTGTAAATATTGTGGAATCAATTAGAAATTACCTTTTTTTAACAGTTGTACATTAATTACATAAGTTCATATATATATTTTTTTACATTTTATATATGGTTAAAACTTGTAAACCGGTTGCATTAATGTGACCGTTATAGTCATTAGAAAAGTAAAGTAAATCATTTTTATAGTGCATAGATAGATATATATTCATTAAATAATGAAATTGGTTTGAGTAACGTAAATAAATATATAGATTGATTGGTTGATTAATTGATTGATTGATTGTTAATTGATTGATTGTGTTAATGTAGTATGCAAATATATTGACATAAAACGAATGTTTTAATATGAAATTAAATTATGTAAATATGTGTATATTTGGGTTTATTGATATGAATTAATTGGAGTAAGTTTTGGAATTTGGACCCCAAAGGTTTGTTTATAGGTTATAGGTGGTCTCTTCATTTGCTTTACATTATTATCACCTCGCATTCTCTCTCTTCCGTTTTCAAGTTCTCAACGTAGTCTCCACTTGTGCATCCATTTAATTATTAGCCTACTCATTCGTTTCTTATTAATTAGTAATAACCTCATTTGATTTATTTCTAATTAATAATTACCTCATTCTTTTCATTTGTTTCTCCTTTATTCGTTTGCTCTTTTCAAATGCTTTACCTGAAGTTTTTCTTTTCTTTTCTATTTTTCCGTTTTTAATGTGAACATCAAATTAATATTCATGCCATCTAATTAGCATTTACTATTCTTCGTTTCTGAAGTTTATTTTACTTATGCATCATTAGTTCTTGTAGCTTCCTTTCATTGGCAATTCTTTCTCCTGAAACTTCATATTTAAAACGGAAGATTTATTTTTATCTTTATTGATATATTTATTCCTTTACTTCACCTCTTTCAATACTACCATTTTAAGACTATTCATATTTTTACTTTATTTCAATTCCTAGTTTGTTTATATATACTCTATTAGCTTTTCATTTGTTTCCATCGTCATTTCTGTAGCCTCATTTCATTTTCCAAATCTCATCTTTTGTAGCTTCATTTCTCCAAACAAACTTCCATCTCATTTTTTTTTCCTCTCTTCATTTTCTTCCTTCTTCATTTTTTTCTTCTTCTTCAAATCTCCTTCTTCTCTTTTTTTTTCTTTCAAAGCTTTTTCTTATTCTTATTCTTCAAATCTTCTTCTTCTTTTAAAGCTTCTTTTTTTAGCTTCGTTTTCTTTTTCAATTCTTCATCTTCCTTGAATTTTATTTTTCTTCTTTTCCAAACATTCTTCTTTTTCCAAATCCTTTTCTTCAAATTCAGACCTATACAAACTTCTCTGTCTCTTCCAAAAAAATTCTGTAAAAAAAAAGAAGAAGATTAAAATAGCAAGGAAATAAATCAATAGGAGGAAGTAGTAGCGGATCCAAACCCGACTAAGAAACGGAAATCCATAAGGTGAGTGTTTAAACCCACTCACGAAATACTAAAATTTTATTGCAAGTTAAACCAGGTCATATAGTGCTAAAGTTTTGATTGTTGGTTTGGAATTTTTATTAGTATTTAGTTTGAATAGCTAAATTCCAATATGTGATGACTAATAATTACTATGACATGTTATTGAATTGGTTGATTTGTTGAATTGATTGATTCGAATGTTGATTGTATGATGTGATGGATGCTATTGTGATTGAATGTGTATTTGTTCAATTATTTTGATATATCCTTGTTATCACCCTATAGTTTATTGTAATCATATAAATTTTCATATTGATTATTTGAGCACTGAATAAAGATATAAAATGGATGAATTTCATGTATTTACATGAGAGGAAAAAAAAACTAGTATGTTTAGACTTACCATTTGAACCATAAAAATGATTTTGGGAAATAAACTGTCGTTACCTTATTTGAAAGTTTCCAAAATTAAATTTTGAAACATTGGGAAGTTTCCATAAAATTGAATGTTGAAACTTTGAAACATTTTTATAAATCAAATCTCTTGAACTATGAAATTTAATTGGGAATTGTTCTGTAAATTTGTAAGTTACTAGAATGGATCTATTGTGAAATCTATTGTATTTTGAATATGGAAACAATAACATTTCCAGAAATTTGAACCTTCAAAAATGTAGTTATTTGCATACCTTATTACATCAAATTTTGATTTAGTTTGCATAAGAATTTTAGTTCTGACTCGAGTGTTTTGTGTTTTCCTTTACGCTCGGGTCAGACCGAGCGATACAGCATTTGAGACTCACCCTTGGAGTTTGGAGCTTCCTTTGGAGATCCAACTATCGCCTCAGCTTTCAGCTCTTCTAGTTGATTTGTTCAGAGAAGTCATCTGTTGTACTGGAGACTTCACTGCATTTGAGATATTCTGCTGTATTTTATTTCTAACTCTGATGTTTATATAGTAGCTTCATGAACTACTATTTTATCTATTCCGCTGCGTATTATTGTATTACTCTGTGTCTGTGATTCTGTGATTGATTTATTTACTGCATATGCTGAGTTTTGCCAAATTTAAATTAACAATCTGATATTTTGAATTATTCAAGTCAGACATGTGTGGATTTATTGTCGATTTGAATGGTCCAAAATAGCGGGTTGTTACAGTAACGGTTACCATTACCGATATGGAAAAATCATTATTGTACTAGTATCGTTGGTAAACTAAAAATGGATATCGTTACTATACCATTACGACCGGTGAAATGATCATCGGTATACCAATGGTCAATAATAATAAATTTACCAATAGATAAAAACATCAGAAGTGTGTTGCATTGTTTTTTTTAAATTAAAAAAGCTAAGTCAATTGTTATTGATACTAAATCCACTAATGCTTATATACCACCATATTAATTTTATTAGTTGACATCAAAAAATTACTTGATTCATCATAAGTTATTTGGCCACACGAAATAAATTTTGGCTCAACACATAAAGCAAAGTTGGAAAGGAAAACTAAATGAGAAGCATTATCATAAATTAGACCACAAATATGTACCTAAAGTTCTAAAAACTTCAACAAGTGCCCATTATTTGGACTAATTTTATAATAAAATAGTGGAATTAAAATCATTGGTAAATTTACCATTACCATTGATTTTGACATTTCATTACCGTTACATTGGTAAACTTACCATTACCATACTGATAATACCGGTATATCGATAAAGCTCAATATTCGTTACCAAGGTTTGGTAATGGTATAGTCTTGGTATATTTACCATGACCATAACGACCCTAAGTTTTAATATGTACATTATACACATATTAACAAAAATGGTAAGATTACCTTTAATCAAAGTAAAGATACATAAGTCACATAAGGTAAAGTCTATACATAAATAATAACATATTCAATTTATAATTCATTTATCTAAAAAATCCATCATATAATGCATTACAAAATTATGTTTTTTTACTTCAAATGCCTTCATTTTGAAATATCTATAACCATTTACAAATCCCACCCTCTTTATTCCCTTCTAATATTTTACATTTCCATATATATAATTAATTACGTAACTCTTAAAACTATTTGAATAAATATAGTAAATTATTATTCGTTGATTTTTCTAATAGATCGTAAAAATATGAAAATTTAAGTATTTATACATACTCATATTAAATATAAATGGTATTAGAAAAATTAATTTCGATATATAAATATATCACTCACATAACATAAATTATATACATAAATAATAATTATGCATTTAAGTTATAATTCATTTATACTAATATATCTAACATGCATTGCATCATAAAATTCCTTCTTAACATCTGTTAGCTACACCTTGGAATTTCAACAATTATTTACAAAGCCCTCCTCAATATCCCTAATACTGTACATTTAAATCAATATATTTTAATTATGTAACTATTCAAATAATTCAATTAACAAATATTTGTTAGTTCGTTTAATAAATCCTAAAATATGATGGTTTCAATATGTATATCATATTCATGTCAACAAAAGTGGTAAAATTATTTTTCCATTTAAATATAAGATATATAAATCAAATAAAATAAATAATATACATAATCAGTGTTAACAAATTTAATTTATTTTTCATTTACCTTGATAAATTTATTATATCATGCATTGTAAAATTTTGTTTTTAGCTGCAAAACTTACATTTTAGCATTTCTAAAATTAATTACTATCCCTTTCCCTATTATTTCCGAATATTTTACATTCAAATCCATGTATTTACATAATCTCAAATTTAAACTATTGAAATAATCTCAGTAAATAGTTAGGCTATTCTTCTAATAAATTCGGAAAAAATATGTACCAATTTTAGTATACACACACACACACGCTCACAAGCGTTACAGTACGTGCTTCGTGCAGGATGATGGCAAACTCTTTGAGCATGAATTATTTTTTAACAAAATATATATGTTTAACACGTTCAAGAGAAAATGATTTGTACAAATAGTTAACCAATTTTTACGTTAAAATCATGTGTAGTTAGTTTGAATTTTTATTTCTATGTTGCAACATCTAACTTTTGTTAGTTTAATTTTTTATTTATATTATTATTTGGTAAAAATAAAAAATGAATTTGCAAAAAAAGGTATTTATTAGATCTTATTTTTTAAGTGATAAGATTTCGTAATATTTATAGATGGGTGTTTTTAATTTGTAAAGGAAGTTTAATTGTTAGATCCTATTTTTGAGTGATTAATATTTGTAGAGAGGTAATTTTGGTAGTTAACACTTATACCAAAAGAGTGAGACACTAAAGCTATTACAACTATTAATAAAGAGATACACACATACATAAACACACCCAAGCGTTGTATGGGTTTAACACATTTAAGAGAAAATGATTTGCATAAATATTTACTCATATTTACGTTGAAATCATGTGTGGTTAGTTTGAATTTTATTTCTAAGTTGCAACATCTATTTTTTTATTAGTTTGAATTTTGATTTATATTATTTGTAAAGGAATTTTATTTGTTAGATCTTATGTAACATACCATAAATTAAACAGTGGTTAATCAAGAAGAGTTAATAAATAATTATTAAAGTCCAAAAATAAGTTTTTTTTAAACGTTAGCATTTGACTACGAAACTTACACCATTGTGTTTATGGTGATTTTTTGGTCAGTTTTCATATATAAAGTTTTATTATCGAAGCTTAAGAAAAAAGTTATCGACGTTTGAAGATTTCGGATCGAAAATAATTTAAAATATATTATAGAAAGTAAACTAAAAAATGAAATAAATAGCGTTAACTGGTTGACACCGAAATAGAGACCAGTAAAATGGGAAATTATAGTAATAACATTTCCTTTTTGAAAAAGATACAGTTCCAATGCATTATGTACAAATCCCTAAATGTAAAACCAAAATGTTATAAATTGAAATAATAAGGTAATCTCGTTGTCGATTAAATATACACGATTAAACATAAGTTAAGAAGTAAAAAATAAGTGCTAAGTATAAATAAAACAATAAATGGAAGAATTAGGGAAGTTATATTAATCAGGTTAAAATGGGCATTAATAGGAAGAAACGATGAATAATACGTAATTGTATAATAGGAAAGAAGCAGTAAAACGATACTCAATTATATTAATAGAAAAGAAGTAATAAATGAAAGTCAATCATATAAAGGAAAAGGAAGTATTAAATTATATTTATTGACATTAATGAGATCAGAAGTAAGCTCATGACAAGTAAATGAATACTAATAATTGAACCTAGAAGGTGTAATAGTTTTGCCAGTTAAAGATTGTATGGCCTCAAGAATATGTTTATGATGGGTGTGGATTATTGGGTCTAGCCCAATATTTAGATTAATTATAAATACAGCGGTCATCAGTATGGATTGGGATGCGAGGTAAGTAATGTTACACAACATGATTCAACCCTCCGTAAGGGGATACCAGCAGTTGTACAAGGACCGTCGACACTACCGGCACCCAATATTCTTAAATAATACGGTATTGTCATGTCTGACCAATGTAGGATGATTGTCAAGGGTTAGAAAGAAATAAAACATCATTGAACCTATTGTATATCTTATAGTGCATGGAACAAAATATAATATACATCACAGATATAAAATAGGAGAGACGGTAATAAGTAAGTGATAATATATCAGAGTACAAATTCGTAGAATATACAATATATCGATAGAGGTTATATATCTGAACAAACTCACAATACTATCTTATAACAACAAGAAAACACTGCCATTGCTCCATAGTGTTGCACAACAGAATAAGCATGGTATTAATGTATAATAAGAGAAAGCTTCATCCTGCTTGTGATCTACACCGTCATTGCATACACCTAGACCTATTATCTAGTCTACTCATTTAAGAGTACCCGAGATAATAAGAAGAAAGACATAAAACCTCGAGTCAGACAACAGTTTGATGTGAGTGATAACTGAATCTCTAAATAATATACAAGTCGAAATAATAAGTAACAAAAGGTATAAGTGTCATACCTAACATGTACCTGCATCCAAAGAGTTAGCACATAACATCTATAACATGCTACTATATTATCATCATCAAAATGCATTGCGTCTTAAGTACGATATTCGGTGTCTAGGTATCCACGTCCTAAATACCTACATCATGTTACAACCCTAGGGTGATAGACTATGAGGGAAATAATCAAAGCAAACAAAGCATCTATCAAACAATCCTCACTATCACTAAAGTGTGGATATATAATAACTCTTATGACCACCTTAATGTTAGAGACCAATGGAAAAGTCTAGGCTCCTTGTGCTCGAAAACAACGCCACTCAATAGGCCAAGAAAACTAAACTGCACATCCTAGTCGTCCAGGGTATATGGATCGCGTCCTAGATCCACGGGTATACGTCCTAATACCCAATGACCGTCCTCACCTAGCCTTACTTTACGAGCACACTAGAACACTCTAAGTATCAAGGATCCCTACGCACATGTCTTCAAACCCATCTTAGTTCAATTCATCCCACCATCATCGTAGAACCCTTCCTCGTCCTACCCACTTCCATTCCCATAGTAGAGCACGTCCTAGTTCCACTTCACATGCTCGCGTACTAGAACCTGTCTCAACATATCTTCCCATAATAGAGCACATCCTAGCTCTACTTCACAAGTTTGCATCCTAGAAATTGTCCTTATTGGCTGCCATCACGACTCCAGTCCTAGATCCATAATTATCAGAACACTTCTAGACCTCCCCATCAGTTGTAGAATCCACATCTTAAAGTCTCCGAAATCATTACATCGATGCACTCCTATAACGCTTTGTTTCTCAACCATTGGACTTCATCATGTTGTCACATTACCATCGAACGACGAAGGAACGAATGAACGAACACCTCCAGCACGACCCAAAGACCACGTACTTCACCTTTCAGAAGTTTCACCCTGCCTTGATCAAAATATTCGGTTTCAATGTCGACCTCTACCACTTGGTGCAGAGAAGAATCCTTCAACAAATTTGGATCTCTCTACTTCCATGAAGCCTCTTTTCTTCAGTGCTCCAACTCCTAAGTCACTAGACCCTGACCACCACTTGGGAAAGTACTCGGTACCAAGTCCTCTTCTTAGCCAAATTTTGGCTTTTGACTTCTGGAATTTCTCTCCCCGCCAACCCAAGGCCCGACTCGAAGCATCCCTCTGTTTTCCCCAAGCAAGCTCGAAGCATGACTCAAAGTCCAAGTCCAGTAAGCTGATTTTCGCCAGCCATAATCTACTTGTTGCAAGAAGAATCCCCTGAGCCAATCTTGAAGCGACTTGAACCGTGTGCTCTACCCTTACTCTAGAACCCCTCCCTCAAGTTTCATCCAATTCCGACCACTTTGTCTTTGATTTTCCCAATTCAACGACTTCTTTCCTAACTACCTACAAGGACTAGCAAATCATATCAAATCACAATATACAAATCGGAAATATCATCTATATACATCCATACACACATGCAATTCATCAAAACAAGATAATCATGCAAGTTCTAACCTAGATCTAACTTTTACAGTAGCATGTAAATATGATCAAAAAGGTTTTTAAAACCATTAAAACTGGTTTAAACCTTTTCAATTCCAGTCAAAAACATGTACAAAGTGTGATTAAAGTTAGAAAAGATTTTAGGATCAAAAATCATGTTAAAATACCTAACTTAACCATGTGCATAAGCATAAAATAGTGAGAGTTCAATAACCATTCACCAGTTACCCAAATTACCACTTTAAATCCCTAGATCCAATGTGAACAGCAAAGAAAGATGAATTCCCAAGCACCAAAGTGATAGATCTACAATTTCCTTTGCTAACTACTACCATTCTAATGATGATTTGGCTAAGATTAGTAAAGAAAATAGGTTATTTTTGAAGAGATTAAAGTTAATGGGAGCTTAGAACTATTTTAGGAAGGATGAAAATGATGTGGAATAGTCTCATAAGTCCCCCTTAGGCTCCAATCCCGAAATGGATTAGCGAGCCTAAGTGTGGGTTAGTCTAATTGCCCACTAATGTTGGCTAGCGGCAGTCAAAACTTAAAATAGTCATATATTTCAAATGGTAAGTCTATTTTATTATTATGACCATTCTACAAAACTGGAAACCATCATCCTGAGGTAATGGAAGTGGTTTCAGATCCTAACTCGGCTTCTATCAAAAGTTATAGTCTATATAATATTTTTAAGGTTAAAATGGTCACATAGAAATTCAAAAAAAAATCATAGATGTGGAAAATGTTCCTAAGTGTCATTTTCCAAAAATTTAAAGTCATACGACCTCATATGAATTAAATAAAAATATTTTACGATCCTCTGATACGTAAAGTACAAGTCGTTACTCTCCCCCTTTAGGAATTTCGCCCCTGAAATCCCAAACAAACAAAAGAATAGTCAACCATGGTTACCCTGCATTCCTAACAATCATATGCAACCATCAAACATATCAAATAGGAAACCATGCAGTAAATGGTATAGGTAAACATATCCTAATATGGTGATACAAAACTATCCTATATGATATCAAAGGTGAAAGTAAATACGATAAACAGTAGGCCTTACCATGCAAAGAGCTCCAGATATGATGCCCTTATGCTTTCCCATGTTTCCCATATTTGATCGCCTTCACTTTCGCCCTATTAAACCTTCAATCCACAGTTTTCCTCCTAATTTATTTTGTATCACGTCCGACAATACAAACCGGCCTACGAGGTCTCAAAGCTTCTGGTTCAATCTCGATATCATCAAGCTGATTCGGTGCATTTTTCACGCCTGACTCATGCACAAACTTCCATAAATGAGAGACGTGGAAGACCTTATGCATGCCTACCATCTCTTGGGGTAAGTCGGCCATGTATGCTAAGTTCCTAATCCTCGCTAGTATCAGAAAAGGACCTATGAATCTCGACGCCGACTTCCCTTACTACTGATTCTAATAACATTCTTCAATATAGAAATCTTCACAAATATCATACTATGACAAAGAACTCTAAATCTTGACGTCTCTTATCAGCGTAGCTTTTCTACCTATCATGAGCAGCTTTCATACGTTGTTGAACTGTAACAACCCACACCTTAATGGGCTTGAATTTTGACTAAATCGAATCCCAAGTCCATTAGGGCATGGACCGTTGGTTTTGGTAATAAGTATAAGCATATCAGAGAGCGAGCAATATAAACTCACAGTGGGACAAAAAATATAATAGAACATATATACTGACTAAGGCTATTACCTTGGAATCAATGTTATTCCTTGGATATCTAGTCGCCTTGTCAATTTCGAGCATGAAAGAGAAGACTCCACCATCTGTAGTTCTTGTCTTGCACCTGTAGTATGTCCCTCTAGATATATCATGTGGGTTGTAATGAAGAGGGGGTCAGAACAACGTTCTGATAACTAGAAAATTACATATTTTATTCATAACGCTAATTTTATGCCAATTGATTCTATTTAAGTGTTATGTCCAATATTTACAGCTAATATGTTCAATCCTTTATGCACATATGATATGCCTAACCTCCTCTAAGGTATAACTACACACACATGTGTGTGTGTGTGCCTATATACATATATACCTAAACATATACTACCCAATAACCCCGGCCAGTTAATATTTCTTAAATATGGAGGAGGCAGACCCAATGGCCAATCGATCCTAGCTACAAAGACCGATGACCCCTATATACGGTTTTATAATTTAATTGTCATACTACTAACGCATCTCAAAGACTCATCCAACGGTTAACCAACCTACCTCCGACAAAAAAAAACTAACTAACTAAGCTTTAAAGTCTATGCGTATCCCATACGAATTCTATACTAGTAGAAAGCGAAATCCATCAAGGTATAACCCGAGTCTTTGTTACCGATCGCTCGGGACCGTTGGTGGTCATAACCTATATGTCAGTCCTACTGCTAAATATCGATCCAACAAAAACACTGACATAGCCTGCAGATCTTCCATGGCTGAAATACGGTTTATACTAACCTAAGTAAGTCAAGAAAAATGTCCCTTTTAGTTACTTAATACCTCTTATTAGAAATGAAGCAGACCTCGTTTCCTTAAAAGTGCCGGAACATTAATACTTCAAATCCGAGGCGAACCCTTGGTATATTTTCCTCTACCTATACCAAAAATATAACCCTTCCACATCGGTCCTATGGTTGGAGAAGTCCCACATCAGTAGTAAGTATACACAACTGATGGTAGCCTCTAGGTGAAGGGCAGACTTATGTTGTGTAACTCTATTGACCTCGCATTCCAACCTGTTCTAAACCAGACTAATTATCCTAGGCCTAAATATTAAACTAGACCCACTAATTCATGCTTGTTATAAACATATAATTGAGACTTTATAATTTCCTTCTATGAAATTTATATTGCCCTCTAGCATTTAATTCCTACCTTGTATGCCTATTTAATGTATTCTGTAAATGTCAATTGTCTGTAATAAATGGTCATTATTATCTAATTGGACAATCTCTAATAAAATTTATTTACTCATTCTAATTTAGCCTATTATGCCTATTCATTTCTTCGTAAATGCTGTAATAAATTCCTTACTCAGTCCCATTAACACATTTATATCCCCATTTAATTCATGTAACTCCCTATTAACTGCACATTTATTACTCTATTAACTTTGGAGTTACCATATCTTTTCCATCTATACCTCATAATCCTATAATTACTATGCTATTTATAACTAGACATCTTAATTATAACTAATGCGAATATTGATGTATATTACGCTGTATAAGTATATTTTTATTTTTAATCGATAAACGCGGTTATATATATAATACATTAATTCCTACGCTTAGGAATTCCAGAACATTAATTTTCGCATTTTAATTTATTAGCCATCCTTTCCAAAAAGGTCACCGTTATAACTATCCATAAATTACCTAAAAATGAGACCTTTGCTCCGTTTGAAACTATAAGGAATTATCTCTTTTCTTTTATTAAAATAGACGGTGCAAACTACGGAAAAGACTATCCATACTTTACATGTCTCTTTCCTTTTTGGTATATTCATTACTAATTCAAACGGCGCACTTTGTATGTATATATATATATATATTTGAAACACAAAAATAAATACAATTAAATTGTACCCCGCTCCCAATAAATTAAAACATAGAAATTCACATTCCAAGTAAATTAGGGAAATTAAAACTAATATAAACATTTTACAATCCAACTATAAACCTAGAATAAACTTTACAACTTTACCAAAATTCCACTTTAACAAATTTAGATCTAATTTCCAAATTTTCAAATTATGGTGTAAATACCGTTCTTATTCCAATTACCTATCTTACAAAATATATAGGAGATATTCCTATACATTCATATAAGCTTATAGCTCATCGGATCTTATATAGGCATAATAATTAAATAAAATTCAACGATATAAATCTCAATATTATAAACAAATTATATAATTTCTCACTCACCTTTCAAACTTTCCAAATCTCCAATATCTAAATCCATTCCTTTACTTGACTCCTTTTCCTTTCCAATCCAAAAGAATATGTATAATAAGGTATATACATACTAGTAGAATTATATATCTGAGAAGAGATTTGGGGTTAAGGGGAATATAGATTTATAATTATGAAATTTACTTTTTTCCTCAGTATTGATTCACTCCTTCTCTTCTTCTCTTTTATTTTTTGCCCTCCTCCAATTATATATAATATTTTATAATTAAGAAAAATAGTGGAGAAGGGAAAATGGTAGAGCTTCACTGCTTTGATCAGAAAATATTAGAAGAGAAGTAAGGGGTTAGGCTGTATTTATAGGCGCTCGAATCTATCGTATCCATTAGATTAAAATAATTAAATCTAGGTCGTTCAACCAAGTTTCAAACCCTAGCCACCACTACAAGACCAGTCGACCGCTCAGCGTTGGGCGAGTGATCGCTAGCGGTCGACCAACCCAAGGGTGGAGTTGATCAGTAGGGTCCGCATTTAATATAATTTATTTTCTATTTTTTTAATCATTTTAATTCTGGAAGCTTCAAAAGCCAATAACTTTTTCCTTTGAGCTCCGATCGCAAAACTCCAAATATGAAAGTTGCTTAGAAAATCGCGATGAACACGGTGGAGCATGTTTTATGGCCATCCGATGTTTGCTCAAATTCCTTTTTGAAGCCTTATTAATTATTTATTAATTATCGTTAATTTTACGGGGTGTTACACTAATGATCACAATCTTATCCGAGGTTTCTCTATTTCTATAAGGCCCAAGTATTGGTTGCTTGTCTGCTTCCCACAAACATGAAGGAGTAGTACACGGTCAGCCATACAATGTTTTATATGGTGCCATACCGATACTAGAGTAATAGCTATTGTTGTATGCAAACTCAACCAAATGCAACTGATCATCCCACGAGCCTCCAAAATCAAGAATGCAAGCTCGCAAGAGATCCTCTAATATACTATTCACTCTCTCGGTCCGCTCACCTATTTACGGGTGATAAGCTGTATTGAGATACAGCTCGGTCCCCAATGCTCTTGTAAGCTCTTTCAAAACCCACTAGTGAACGAAGGGTCTTGGTCACTCACAATGCTCTTCGGCATACCATGGAATCACACTACCCATTTCACATACAACTTGGCTAGTTTAGATGTCATTTTGGTAGACTTGATTGGTATGAAATGGGCACTCTTCCTCAATCTATCGAGTATGACCCAAACGCTATTGTACCCTCCTCTGGTCCTCAGCAATCCGTCAATGAAATCCATTGATACTTCTCCTATTTCCACTTAGGAACTTTAAGTGATTGCAACCATCCACTTGGCTTCTTCTGTTCTGCCTTAACCAACTGGCAGTTCATACACTTCGAGACGAATGACCCAACATCATTCTTCATCCCCTTCCAATAATAGGTCTACTTCATATCACGATACATATCATTACTGCCAAGATGTAATGTCAACCTAGAATGGTGGCACTCTTATAACACATCATCTCGTAACCTATCAATATCAGAAACAAACAATCTCCTATCCTTACGAAGTTAATCATCTCGGTCAAGTCAGTACTGCTTCGTATCTTCGGACTCTACTCCTCCTTTTATCTTCGACATGATATTCGTAGTCTAGAAGCTCGCCTCTTAGTACTACTGATCCGCTTAATAAAAGTAGATTAGATCGTCAAACTTGCCAACAGCTCTAGCTCAAACTTGCAATGGATCTAAAGTCATAATCAACATTGTGCTCCAACTACTTCCACTCTAGGAACATCGCTCCTAAACTGACATGTCTTCTACTCAATGCCTCGGTGACTGCATTCCCCTTACTGGGCGCATAGGAAATACTAAAGTCGAAGGAGGCCAAGAATTCTGACCATCGCTGCTAGCAAAGGTTGAGAACCTTCTGGGAGAAAACGTACTTCAAGGATTTATGGTCGGTGAATAGCTCGAACCTCTCTCCTAAAAGATAGTGCCTCCAAATCTTCAGCGCAAACACGATTGCTCCTACTCCAAATCATGGGTTGGATATTTCCTCTCGTGTGGCTTCAGTTGTCGACTAGCGTAGGTGACAACTTTTCCCCTCTACATTACCACCGCACCTAATTCAGTACCAAAGGCGTCTATGTATACTATCAGCTCCTCATTCCCACTCAAAATGATCAATACTGGTGCATTCGACAACCTACCCTTTAGACTCACAAACGTGTGCTCGCACTTTACATCCCATATAAAGGTCCGATGCTTCTTCGTCAAGTTGGTCAATGGCGTTGCTACCTTTGAGAAGTTCTTAATAAAATGTTTACAATATCTCACCAGTCTTAGGAAACTCCTCACATCAGTAGCAATTTTCTATTGATTCCAATCCTGAACCACTACCACCTTGGCAAAATCTATTGCAATGTCCTGCTTAGAGATGATATGACCCAAGAATTTCTCTTCCCTCTTTCAAAAGTGACACTTCGAGAACTTCGCTATCAACCTATGCTTCCTCAATACTTCAAGCACGAGCCTCAATTGTGTCTCGTGTTTCTCCTCCATCCTAGAGTAAACCAGAATATCATCTATGAACACAAGTACGATCTTGTTCAAGTGATCCCTGAAGATACGGTTCATGAGATCAACAAAGAATGTCAGGGCATTGGTTAACCCAAACGGCATAACCAACCACTCATAGAAACCAAATAGCATACGAAACAAAGTGATAGGCACACTCTCTTTTGCTACTCTCAACTGGTGAAATCCCATCACTGGATCCAACTAAGAGAACACCTTCTCACCATAGAGATGATCAAAAAAGTCATCAATACGTAGGAGTGGATACTTGTTTTTCATCGTCACCTTATTCAAATCATTGTAATCTACACATGACCTTGGATAGCCATCGACTTTAGTGGCAAATACTACTGATGAGTCCCACTCAAATATGCTCCTACGAATGAACCCTCGCTTCAATAAGTCACTCATTTGCACCTCCAACTCCTTCTACTTTTTGAGTGCCATACACCTTAAAGGCATAAATATTGGACTGCCATCCTTTACTAAATCTATACGGTACTCGATCTCTCTATGTGGTGGTAATCTGGTCATCTCCTCAAATATGTTCAAATAATTCCTTGCTATAAGCATAGATGACAACCCATTATGCGAGATCTCGAGCGAGTACAGAAAACTAACCATCACCTCTTCATCAGGAAGACGGCTTATGTCCAACCTACGCCCATCACCCATCCCTATCATCACCAACGGCCTCTCATAATCCACCATTACTCCATATTACTATAGCCAGTCCATTCCTAATATAATCCCGAACCTAACAAAATTTAAAATAAAGAAATCACAAACAAAAGAGCATCCATGACTCAATAAGACCATACCATGAAAAATCATATACAGGTTAGTGGAGCCTCCAACAGGGTTTGTAGCAATCAAAGGTTGGTTAACTATTTCAAGTTTCAATCCTAGTCTATCAACCAGGTCCCCAGATATAAAGGAATGTGAAGCCCCAATATCGAAAAAAATGCAAATGGGAACATCATAAATGGAAAGCGTACCTTGAATCAAAACGCCCTTCTCCTTCGCACTCGACGAAGTCAGAACAGCTTTCAAAGCATATGCCTTTACCAGCTGCTTTTGCTTTATCAGTTCTAGACAATCCCTCTGCATATGTCCAACTTTTTTGCAGTTGAAACACATCTTGCCCTCAAGTTTACAATTCCTACTCAGGTGGCCTCTCTCTCCATAAATGTAATAAGTAGGTTAACTTTGTTGTAGTTGAAACACTTTTTTCCCTCAACTTTACAATTCTTACTCGGGCGGCTTCTCTCTCCACAATTGTAATAAGTAAGTTCTCACTTGCCCTTCTTCATAGCATCTTTATTCTAGAACTGCTTTCTCTTCCCGTTCCATCTCTTCTTGCCTCCAATGCTCTATTGTGGCTTTAACTCTTCCTTAACCACAATAGCTGATTTGGATTATGGGTACATACTCTCTTGGCAAAGAGCTTTCTCGACAAGTCACTTAAATGGCTCATCGATGTGACTCACCAACGTCTCCCCCAGATAATCGTCCAAACCCATAAGAAATTTCTCATTCTTTCTTAATGGAGTGTGACATCCCGTACTTCGACAAACCATCAAACTTAGCAACATACTCGAAGAGAGACATGTCTCCCTGCTTCAAATCAGCAAACTTTCTAAATAGCACCAACTTCTAAGCAACCAGAATGAACTTCTTCTTGAATTAGGTTTTGAACTGGTCCCAAGTAAGCTGATCCTTAGGTGTAGCAACTCTAATAGCGTTCCGCCAGTTCATGGATCTCCCTTGAAGCTGTTAGGAAGCCAACCTCTTCTTCATAACATCATCCAATTTGAGGTCATCAAAGATTCTTTCGCATATGTCCAACCAGTCATACACTTCCATAGTTGATTCCGTACTTGAAATGGCTTACCACTAAGATTGGCAAAATCCTTATTCAGGTTAGCGAAATCAACTCTGGGCGCCACCACCAATAACAACATTCGAAGCAGCTGCTTAGGCATTTTGCAGCATGTTCACGATCATAGTATTGAACATGGTCTGCAAGTCAGGGTTAGCAGCCCCCAAACCTGCTCCATCTTCAACTCCAAAGATGAGTTCCTTACAGTGTTTCTTATATGCTGGCTCATTCTTAATCTGTAACAAGAATGATCAGTCTCTTATAAAATAAAACTCTATCAGTAGTACTCATATGTGCATTGGACATATGATATATATACTACTATGTAGATTGAAAACCAAAATATATAACAAGTATGCTCTCTCTTGTATGTACACACACTCTCTTGATCTTGTCTAGAGTGATAACTCCTTCCCTATCTCTACTAGGTCATGGTACCAACTAAGGTTAATCATGTAATCTAAGCTCTGATACCAAATGTGATGACTGCCCTACACCGTCGACATCCAATATAACTAAATAGTGCATTGATGCCATGCCCGATTGATGTAGCACAATTGTCATTGGTTAGAAAGGAATAAAACATCATAGAATCTGTCGTATATCTCATAGTACATGGAATAAAATATAACATACTTCCCACATATAAAATAGTAGAGACAGTAATAACTAAGTATTCATATACAAGAGTACAGATCTACAGAGTTGTATAACACATCAAAAGAGTTTATACAGCTAAATAAATCCAAAATACTATCTTATAACAATAAGCAAACATTGTCAATGCTCCACGATGTTGCATAGCGGAAAAAGCATGATATCAATATATAATATGAGAAATCTCCATCATGTCCGTCCTCTACACTGCCACTGCGTACATCTAGATCTGTTATCTAGTCTACTCATTTAAGAGTACCCAAGATAATAAGAAGCAAAGCATAAAACCTTGAGTAAGAAAATAGTCTAGTGTGAGCAATAAATGAATCTCAAAATACTATAAAGTTGATATAGTAAGGAAAAAAGTATAAGAGTCATATCTGACCTAGCCTTGCGTCCAAAGAGTTAGCACATAACATCTACAAGATGCTACTTTACTATCATTATCAAAATATTCTACATCCTAAGTATAATATCGAGTGTTCAGATATCCACATCCATAACTACATCAGGTGACATCCCTAGGTGATAAACTATAGGGGAAACAATCAAAGAAAACATGGCATCCATCAAACAATCATCACTATCAATCAAGTGCTTTAATTATATGATAACTCATATGACCGTCCTAATGTCAAAAATCGATGGAAAAGCCTCGGTTCCTCTATGCTCGAAATCTACGCCACTTGGTAGGCCAGGAAAACTAAACTGCATGTCCTACAGTCTAGGGTATATGGATCGCGTCCTAGATCCATGGGTATACATCCTAATACCCAATGAGCATCTTTACCTACCCCTACTTTACAAGCACACTGAAACACTTCAAGTATCAATGATCCCTTCGCACATAATGATCCCTTCACACACGTCTTCAAACCCATTCTAGTTCGATCCATCCCATAATCATCATAAAACTCTTCCTCATTCTCCCACTTTCATTCCCATAGTAGAGCATGTCCTAGATCCACTCCACAAGCTCACATCCTAGAACCTGTCTCATCATATCTTCCTATAATATAGCACGTCCTAGCTCTACTTCACAAGTTCGCATCCTAGAACTTGTCCTTATGGGCTACCATCTCGACTCCCGTCCAAGAGCCATCATTATCAGAACACTTCTAGACTTCCTCATCAGTCGTACAATCTGCATCTCAAAGTCTTGAAGTCATCACATCAAAGCACTCCAATATCGCTTCGTTTCTCAATTAATGGTCTTCATTGTGCTGTCATATCACCATCGATTGACGAATGAACGAACACCTCCAGCATGACCCAAAGACCACATACTTTACCTTCTAGAAGTTTCACCTCGATTTGATCAAAACATTTAGGTCGATGCCGATCTCTACCACTTGGTGCCGAGAAGAATCCTTCAATGCTATGACTCCCAAGTCACAAAACCCCGGCTACCACTTAGGAAAGCACTCGATCTAGATTTTATGATTTTAAACTAACTTTAATCATATGGTCTTGACGTGTTTACTATAAGAGGCTAGCCTCCTCATTTTCATTCATAAATTATTTGGGATGCTAAGGAAACTCCATTAGCCCTCTTCCGTGATTAGCTTTAAGAATTCAATCCAGGGGAAAGAGATAATAGGTGTATATATATTATAGGTTTTCTATTCTTATCCTTCCTTAAACTCTGAATTCTGAATCTAATGTATATACAGTTGAATGGTTGTATATTCTACAAAGAAGAAACCTGAAGGAGCAGTTAAACAAGAGCGTGGAACAAATCTAAAGGAAGTTGGAAACTATCTATGAGTGGAAATCTTAGTTTTTTCCATTTTTAGTGTTTGTATAGCGGAAGTTTGGATTTTTTTTTGCCTCGGGGAATTTTGTACACGAAAACCCTAAAATTAAAACCCCAAAATTTTCCCAAACAAAATGTTAATTCTTAAGTTTATTAGAATCTCAATTGTTTTATATTAAAATAGTAGAATTTTTTTTATTGCATTTGAGTATTTTATATTCTGTTCCACTTCCCAATTTTCTCTATCAATGTGCTAAAGGGTTCTAAAAGGAAAATAAGCTAGGAAATGGTGTGTAAGGTACGAATTCTCCTATTTCTAGTTTGCAATGAATATGAATCCTTTTTTCACTTCAAGTTCGTATATGTAAAAGTTAAATGTAGTATAAAGTGTTTAAATTGTTAGTTTTGTTTCCTTGAAATAGAGGCACTGATCTACTACATTAATATAAAATAAGTTGAGTATTCGATTCTATTCTATTAATGCAAGTCTATTTGTTTGGCTAAGGATATTAGCTATTTTATAAGTTATTGTATAGAGTTAGACTAGTATGAATTTGGAAATTTTAACATTTTAATGATTAGTATAGGACGTGAGAAATTTAAAATAAGAGTATTTTACACATGCTTAGGAATTTATATATATTAGTTAGCCTGGTTATTGCATAAATGTAAATATATTATTAGTTTATAATTAATAACGTATTAATCATACATAATAAATATGGTGGTGAATAGCATTAAAACCCATAGGAAAGAAGTTAAGGATAATTGTGAAAATTAGTCCATAATTAACGGTGAAATAAGGGGTTTCCTTATATGGCTTTAGTGTGTAATTGTGGGTGAGGTATATTATATACATGGTATATATTTATGGTAGAATGTTAGGAAAGTGGCAAAATGGCCAAGTTATAGGGATGTGAGGTCAGTCAAAAGCATACAGAAGTCTACCCAGCTAAATCTAGCTACCAGCAGTGTGACTTTGGGACTGATGTGAGATATCATCTATAATAAGTACCAATAGTAGATGCGAGGTTAGTCCCGATTCTGTAGGGTAAATCTGCCTAGCTAATCTGGCTATCGGTACCTACGAATAGGATGACTAATGTGAGATGTCGCGGTTTGGGTATAGGCTATAATACTGATTATTTATTAGGTGCGGTAGTGGAAAATGTCGAAAAGGGCCTTCTTCGAGGTTGAGGTATTAAGTGGCTATTGTAGGGTCTATCTCTTCCAATAAATGAAGTATTAAGTGAAAGTATGGGATATCTTATGATGTCGGTTAAGAAATACCAGAGAGGGGACCTCCTTGGGTTAGGTATTAAATGACAGAGACCTGCCTAGGGTATAGGTATCAAATGTTCAGAGTCTGCCTAATTTCCATCAACGAGGTATTAAGTGGCTCAAGTACTTTCTCTCATATTGTTAGGACATAATTCATGATAGTTGCATTGAATTGGAAATGTCCTTTAGCTTACAATTAAAGGTATGTTATGGAGTTGGATTGGAAGAGCCTTCTAGTTTATAGTTGGAGGTATTCTTAGTAAGTTATAGTATAGGATGTGTAAGACAGATTACCTATCTAAACGATGCTGCCCAAATACTATTGTGGTAAGATTTTCATTAACCAGACATTGTCATTCCGCCCCCCTCCTTATTACAACACACGGGTTAGGGGAAACAATGCTGATAGAGAAGATGGAGGTGTAGGTGAAGGTTTGTGGTAGTTCATCTGTCTATTTATGTTTTTGATATATTTTGACGTGCTCAATTTCAAACTTGTTGATGTTGTTTTTAGGATATTATATTTTGGATAATTGAGATGATATGATGTATTTTTGTGATATGAATTTTTATGAGATGGGTACTTATTTCTGTTATTATATTTTATCCTTTCTGCTGTGAGATTCTAATAGCATAAATAGATAGCTTTGTATATTGTTCATTGTATCAATCTTACCAACCAACAACCAGCTTTGGAATGGACCTTAGGTTCGATGAGTTTTATTGGATAGAAAATTAGGCATGTTTCAAATAGGGTTGTTATAATAACCCAAACGTCGAAGCGAAGGATTTTTAGCATAGAATTGGCATTTTTCACATTGCTTTGCAGGTTCTAATAAGCCTTGATTTAAAGTAGTCTAATAGATGTCATGCCCGAGTATCTTTTTTGACCAGTTTATGGTCTTCGGAATGATCTTCGCATATGCCATCATTTGCTTCAGAAATCTTTTTCCTTTGGGCGACAATTGCACATGGACAATAGAGGGTTGCATAGCCCCATCCGTACACTACTCCATCTATAATAGTCAAGTATGAGTGTTATACTTCATACATCTTTCTTTAGTAAAATCTAATGCAAAATGTTATCGATTAAGTATCGAATGTACGAAGTCATTTAGTTTTCCTCGGCAAGTATCAAGTTTTGGGTTTTATTTAGGGATACTTAAGCTCGAGTTATGACTATAACGTTCTCTAGCATTTGTATGCTTGGTTTTTAAGAACCTCTACTATAATAAATTTGTACTCTTGTACATTCCGGGTACTTGCATATTTGGTTATGCCATTAACTCTTATATTTTGGTCCCGGGGGATGCTCTCGATGTTATAACTTCTGAAAGCATTGAGTAGTTGCTTTACTTGTTTTTCATAGAAAGAGAGAGAGACTCTTGGGTCTTAAGCTTTATAGTTGCCGACAACTTAGTTGATAATTAGCTACGGGTTGTTACATACTCTGATTACCAAAATAATAATAAAAATTTCCATATTTAGTCCAATAATTGGAGATTCTATTCTTCCATATCGTTGGTGGCTGAGAAGGCAAGTTTGACAGCACGATTGATTGATGGTTATTTGAAATAACCACCACATAACCAGCTCCCGCCTCCTGCTCAATTGAGTCTCCATCAAAATAGATTTGCCAATAATGTTGTTTGGCATTGTCATCATTTTAGGTTTTGGCATCAAAACCTGTATATTTAGAAATAAAATCAACCAATATTTGTCCTTTGATAAAGTTTTAGGAATATATGAGATGTTATATTGGTTGTGTTCTATGGCCTGTTTGATTAGCTTTCTCGAGGTCTCGTGTTTACTGAATATGAGCCGTAAGGTTTGATCTATAAGAACTTTTATGGTATGAGCCTGGAAGTAATGCCATAGCTTCCTTTTCATGAATATTAGGCAATAGGCTAACTTTTCGATGGTCAAATGATGCTTCTCGGCTAGACTCAATCTCTTGCTAACATAATGGGACGTTATACCCCATCATCCTATCGAACCAATCTTGAGCTTATTATTGGTTTCGAAGCGGCTAAGTAGAGGAAAAGGTCTTCCCTATCTATTGGCTTTGATAGAATTGGAGGCTTGCCAAGGTGTTTTTGTAAACCTTCAAAAGCTTTTTTGGCGTTCGATGGTACTTTCAAAAGTAGTATGCTTCCTGAGTAGATTGAAGAATGGAATGCATTTATCAGTTAATCAACCTATTAAGGGATGCAATCTTTCCATTTAAACTCGTAAGTTCTTTTTCGTTGGTTGGCCCTTTCATATTGGTAATACCTTTGATTTTCTCAGGACTGTCTTCTATCCTCCTTCACTTACCATGAAGCCTAAGAATTTTCCAAACTGGATTTCAAAAAAACATTTCTAGGGGTTTAATTTCATGTTGTACTTCTAAAAGACTTCGAACATTTCAACTAGATCTGAAATATGGCTCCCAGGTAGCTTTAATTTTGAGCATATCATCTACATACACTTTCATGTTTCAGCTTATTTACTTGGTGAACATACAGTTGAATAGTCTTTGATAAGTTGCTTCGGCATTCTTAAGATCGAAGAGCATTACTTTATTGCAAAATAATCCCACATTGGTAGCGAAGCTTGTGTTCTCTTCATCTAGTTTAAACACTGGGATTTAGTTATAGTTAGAGTAGGCATCCATGAACAAAAGTAATTGATGTCCACTGGTGTCATCAATGAACTGATTCATTCTTGGTGGAGGAAAGCAATCCTTTAGCCAAGCCTAGTTCAAATTAGTGAAGTCTATGCAAGTTCTCAACTTGCCATTCGGTTTCTTTACCAATACTAGATTGGAAATCCATTTTGGATGTAGAACATCCATTATGAAATTATTTCTTAGCAATTTTCAACTTTTCTTGTAACTCAGCATACTAAAGCTTATCAAGAGGTTGTCTCCTTTTCCTTACAGGATGATACATAGAATCAATATTTAAGCAATGTCATATGACGGAAGGGTTTATTACCACCATGTCATTACGGGAGCATGCAAATACATCCAAACTATTTTGAAGGAAGGTTACCAGTTCCTCTAGGACTGATGGATAAAGGTAAGCTCTAATCTTGGTTTGGTCTTTTGGATCGATACAAATTTCTTAAAGGGTTATGATAATCTTAGCCTTTTTGGTTTCAGTTTTAGGATCTAGCTCAAGTTCAATGTTTCTTCATTTGAATCCTCTAGTGCTATGCAATCACATTTTCTCTTTTAGTCGAAATATTTACTACTTTGGCCTAGCTATATATCATCAAATTGTTTTTGGTAACATGGCATTCAGACTATCTTCCCTATAGTTGTATTTTCATATCTAGGCGGAATTCTTAAGAACATTCATTTAAATCTCTTATTCCATATAACATAGTTAATAGATGTTTTGATTGCATTTTCAGTGAGGACTGTTTTCAATGTGGATCTATAGACTGAGTTAATCTTCTATCTTTGGTTCTCTCTTCGTTACTGAAAGAACTATCAATGTCCTTCAGATTGACACCATTATCATATGCCAAATTCTTTCCTTTATTGGTCATGTTCATGCTTGCGTAGTACAGTTGCCTTGAGACCCACTAGTCTCCTCTTATACATCAAATTTCATTAGTAAGTGTTTGGTAAAAACATATCCATCAGTAGCATCAAGGGTCGGCCTTCCAAGGAAGACATTATACACCGTGCGTACATTCATTATAACAAACATAGTTTCAAATATCTTAAAGCATGTCCCGAGGCCAACTATCACCATAAAATTGCATTCCCCGAGAGGAATAACCCATCTGTCATTGAAACTATAGAATGGTTTCTTATTGAGCTTGAGTACGCTTTTAGGTAAGTACATCTTATCAAACGCATGCTTGGATAAGATGTTTGCGGCTACTCCAATATCCATCATAATTTTGGAAACTTTCGTAAGATCGATCTGACAGGTAATCACGAGAGGATCATTATGAGGGTGAAAAAATCGTTGCCAATCAAGATCTCTAAAAGTGATTCTTTGTTTAAGCTTTCTCATCTTCTCAGGCCCGTCTATCTCAAATATTGCTTCTTTGGCCCTCGAGCCCTATTATATCTCTTCCGCCAACCATAAGTGGGCCTCCTAAGATTATATTAACAAAATTTCATGGCGCCAACAATGATCTCGGCACATGTGCTGATTGTTGTGCATTTTCAGGCTTCAAGGAATTGGAAAACTTCCATATGGTGGTCATTTTTCCTATGATAAAAATAGTGTGTGCCCCATCGGTTGGGTTCTGGTTGGTCTACCTTTTTCGCAAATGATACTGTATTCTACCTTGGGTTTGTTCATAGATCTAAGCATAAGAGTGATTCGGTGGGAGATTCTCCACAACTGGAATTCCTATTTTGATTTCTTTACTAAGACAAAGTTCTAGCTTTCATCTATCCATTCTCGGCTCTTACCTAGAGCCCTCTTTGATTCCTCAATTCGAATTTCTCCCTAAGCTCTGTAAAAGATCTCATTTATGGACATGCACTCTTGTCTTATTATGTCATTCCAGAATGTGGTGTTTTTCCATAATCCTAATAGGATAGCTATTAATTTTGATTTTTTAGACGTGCCTTTTACTTTGGCAGTGATATCATTAAACCTTCGGCATTAATCCTAAAAGGATTCCCTTTTCCCTTGTCAAATGTCAGCAATCAAATTCACTCCGGTTTGGGTGTCTCTTGATTTAGATAATTGGTTCATAAATTTTGTAGTCAACTGCTCCCATGATTATATTGAATTTGGGGGTACTTCTATAACCATTTTAGTGTAGGTTAGGCGAAGGTTGCTCGTAAGGATCTGCACTTAAATTCATTAGAGGCGTGAATAACCTACAGCTGTATCTCATATAAAGCAATGTGATCTTTGGGATCAATCGATCTATCATAAGATAGCTTCGAGAATCAAAATCTAATGGGAAATGGGACCCTCATGGTCTCGGTAGAGAATGATTGAGTTTTCTTAATTTTTGGTTCTATGTAAGAACTAGATCTTTCTTCCCGAAGATTTTGTACTTACTTGGTTAATTTCATCGACAATCTTTCTGTGTTTTGGTCGCCGCCAAGTCTTAGATGATCAATAGACACAACTTCAATTTTTTTTATTTTAGGTCGAACCTACCAGACCCACCAAGGCTTACTCTTCGGAGCTTAGAGTTAGGGCCTTTTTAGGTTGACCCTCTTTGGCTATCCAAGAGGCCTTTTCCCGAGCCTTGATAGCACCATCTCTAGTGAATTCAGCTTCAAGTTCTTCCCTATCATCTGTATTTGTCATTAGCCAAGGTTTCGGTCAGCCCTTAGTAGCCAACTCTCTACATTAAATAAAGCAACAACGATTCTCTCTATGCTTTTCATAGTTTTATTTATGAAGGCTTGATATTTGTCCATGCACTTCATAATATTTTTGGAAAATACTAGTATCATTTGCCTAAACTATTCATCCAAAGTAATTGAAGGAGCAGGTCCTTCAATAATAGTTTTGTTTATCATTTCAACTCATGTTTCAAGGATATTTTCCTCAAACATTGGAGACTGAGGATTTTTCCTATAAGTATGCTTAGACTTCATTTTCAGGTAGAAGATTAACGGAAAGAAAATAATGGGAGATGTTATGCAAGAACGAAGGTTCAAGGACCCTCCTTCTAGCGCCAAAAATGTTAGAGTAATTTTGGTCACAATCTACACCCCAAAGTTCGAAGGCAAGCTTTTGAAGCTGCAGTTCAAGAAAGAAGTACTGCTGATGGTAGAAAGCCTAGAATGAAAGTAATAAGAAGATAAAGTGATGAAAGTAAGAACATAGAAACTTATAGCGGTTCAAGAGCTTATCCCTACTTCCAGTATTGAGAAGATTCTTTAGTACTTTGTCAATGAACCCGTAATTGATTTTACAAGCTTTGACTAGCATTGTCTACCATTAATAATTGTCTACCATTAATGATCATTGTTAGAAAGCTGAATTCTAGAAATATTAAAATGATTACAAATAATTAAGGCAATATTGTGTCGGTCCTTTTTTATGTCAAATCAAAACCACGATCTCGTATATGGGGTATGTGTCTTATATTTATAGGCGTTGTATAGCTTTGTCATTGGTGTAGAGTGTTTCTCTTGGATTACTGACTTGGCCCACTTGTAGGTTTCAGATTTGAACATATGTCATCGTCTGGCTGCTTGCAGATTGACATGGATTGATGACATGACATTTCAATATGTAGGTTTGGGAACCTTGATTCGTATACTTTTTATCAACTTAGGCTTTCTAAGCTGTTGTTGTATCTGGAGGAAACCTTTGCCATTAATTTTTGTTTTGTTTTGAGGCGCTCTTGGCTTTGAATAGAGATAGCTTTGAGCTTGTATGTTAAACTAGGCGCTAATGGCTTGTATTCTTGATTTAGGCCGATTAGGGCCATTTCCTTAGGTAATGACGGTTAGGAGGTCTCGGTATATAATCTAAAGGCAGTGTGTAGCCTCAGGACTGTAGCACACCTTGATGTTTTTAGTCTTTGGTATAGAGCTGGTCTTGTGACTCGTACTTTCGGTTAAAGGTCAAGTGGATGACCATTGTTTTTGGTACGGGTTACACATGTGGTCCATGGTTTTATCACATTGTGGGTCCATTCTTTAGGTCTTAGTACTATGCCTAGAATTTATCCTTCGGACATTTATTTTTGCTTCGGTATAAGAGTTTAGCCTTCGGATTGAGATACCAAAGGGAATTATACGAAGCTGTATACTAAGTTCTCATTGATGTTTGATGCTTATAAGAAGTCGAATAAAGAATAGAGCTTTAGAGGTTTAAGCCAAAGGGTTAAAACTTTTGGAATTCATGTGCAATGAATACCTTGGAATCCTCCTTTCAGACTTCAGCTATATGGTTGGAAGTTGAATATAGCTAAGTAAAAATTATGGTATAATAGGGTTGATGTATTCGCCTTAATTGTTGCCACATGGGAATGGTTAAATGGCGAGGCATGTATTGTAATGACACTCATTCTTTGATACATTTTTTGAAGACTCAAAATTATTTGCTCGTTATATAGAATATATGCATCATTCTTTCGTAATAATGGCTTTGTCTTGATTTGTTGTAGCTAGTTATTAGAGATATCTGTTTATTCTATTATTGGAGTCATTCGCGTTGACTAAAACTTTGAACCATTCGCATTGACTCGGATGTTTAAGTTCAAGGCTTGAATAAAAATGAATTAATGATGTAAGTTATGTAATTATACCTTCTTTGCATATAAAATGCATTTATTCTTCTATTGAATTCGAATATACTTTATTCATTAAATAAAATTATCAGATGCCAAACAGTTAAAAGGCATAGATATGGTAACACAACGAATGCTTGCATTCAGCTTTATAATTGCATTTACATACTTCAACATCATTTTAAATGACCTTTTTAAGCAAAAATGAGAGCACTAACTACTCAGTGAAATTATGGTGTCGCACATGCCTCTCAATCTTTATTTTATTTATATGGATGCGAAGGAAATTTTGATTACCATGTTATTTTTGGACACCGAGTAGTTAAATGTTTTCATTTCAAACTTTTACATCTTTAATTTTTTTACATTACCTAGCACGTGATAGAATTTAACTAACTGAAATAGCTTTGCTTTTTTCGAGAGCATGATCACTAAGTCGTAGCTAAGTAGTCTTGAATAATAGGATTTATTCCTAACTAGGTATACTTCAGGGTTAAACACTTAGCATGACTACTTATTAGGACCATAATTGGGTATACATTGTACTACTTGAAGAGAAACACTGCCTAAGAGAAGATTCATCTCCTTCACTAGAGAAGGGTGGTATCACCATAATTGGTAGTACAAATTTGAGTCAAAATCTCTAGCCACGGTAAATAAGTCAATCGGTAGATGTTATCTGATTAAACCAAAGACTTTTAAGTGGTTTACACAATTAAATATAGAAATTAGTAGAGTTTTTGACCTTAAACCAAACTCTAGATATCTAGTGATATAGTTGTGATGAAAAGAATACGTGTATAAAATGTCCTTACTGGGTGAGCTTATTATAGATTAGAATTGGATTTTGCCCAAATGATTTGTAAGCGTTGAATTTATGCCCGATACTGTACTTCAGTAAAGTCCGTACATGCTTTATTATTAAAATTGTCTAAATATTGACTGAGGATCGAGTTTAAACTAAAGAGTCTACATAACCACTTTGTTAATTATTTATGAATTTGACCAACGTAAAAATTAATTTATAAATGCTATAAATTAATATAAATGCTGTATTAAAATTTTATGGCATTTTTAATTATTTATTCGAAGCTTGTGTACGAAATTTGTATGTCGGTTTGATCGAAAAAGAAGCTTGAATAGAATAGTTATACAATTGATTCAAGAGGATTTAATGGGCATTTTGGCCAGTTATTGGTTAAGGGTAAGCCGACCATAGAAGGGGGGCTTAATAGACCTAGTCTTCTAGAGTTTGAGAATAAAGAGCAGATATTTTGATATTTGGTTGTCTATATAAAGGTAGCCTCCATTCTCTTTCTTTCTACACTTAACCAGCGGAAACCCTTGCCCCTAGCTGACATTGGTGAAACTAAGGTGATGGCATTGCAACCCATAGCCAAGAAGAAGAACAAAGTGTTCAAGAAGGAAACAAACAACATGTTTGACTATCAGCTAGATCTATAGAAGAAAGTTAGTGATTTTATTTTAAATATATCGTTTGTACACACAAACACACACAAGTTCATTCTTACTTCTCTTACTTATGATTAGTTCATGAAAAACTTTAAAATATATACATATACATATGCATATACATATATATACACTATTTTTCAAATTATTTTTATTTTAAATTTAATTAATAATTAAAACTTTTTAATATACATCTTTACTACTAATAATGAGGATTCCATGAACTAATTTCAACCGCGTCTTTTTGAAATACCCAAATTACCCTTCACTCATTCACTTACTTCCCACTGCATCTATTCACATACGCTTACTTCCCCCCGCATCCATTCGTCTCATTCCCCTTCTCCCTTTCTAAATCCTAATTCTCTTCCTCCCCGAATTCGATCACAAAATTCCTGCTTCTATTCATCCCTAAATTCAATCTCACTAGTCACGTAACCTCCCTTGGCGTCGATCTACCTAAATTGCGAACCACCAAATTCGATCCCGGTTCTTCAGTACCCTCCCTAGTATGATATAATTCCAAATATATTTTCGAATTTAAAAAGGTTTTCGAATTTGGTCTTATATATATTTTAATATAGAAATTTTATATATTTATATTATTAAATAGATTTTGGATTCGTACTATAGAAAATTAAAAAAAAATCTGTTCTCGACTATGATAAAATAAAAAAAATTATACATATATATGTATACACTAAAATTTTCAATATGAAAATTTTTAATTTTTATTTTAAGATTTCAGATCTTATATTTAAATAATAAACATTTCTTATTTTGTTTTAAAGATAAAATTAGTTTTAAATTTTGAATTTGTAAATTAATAAAATATCCACTCGGATATTTAAATAAAATTAAAATTAAAATTTTCTTGCTGGCGGCTATCTAACATAAAATTATATATATATATATATATTGGATGTTTATTTTGAAAATTTTAAACCTATTTCAATTTGATTTTTAAATTTATTAAATATATATTAGAATATAATCTGAACATATATTTGAAAAATATACTTAAAACACTTATAAAATAATAAATTTATATTTAAAATATTATACTGTATATATGATGTATATGTATGTGTGTGTATATCTTATATATAAAGCTAATACTTGGTCAAACCGATCAAAGTGAAGCCTTTTCTGAAATGCCTAAACTATCCGTTTTTTGGGTTCAACGCTTACACTGATGCAAGGATGATTCTGTCATTCGATCTCGCATTTCTGTTGCTCCTCTCTCTCCTCCTACGTTTTACGTACAATTTCAACTGCAATGAGCTTTTACCTACGTCCACTCTTCCTCCTGCCGCACAAAAAATCCATCTTCTCAGATAATTTTCCATTGTTTTCCTAATTTTATTAGATATAAAATTTAAAACTTTAAAAGGAAGTAGTTACTGGCGCAACGTAATGAAGGGAAGACCAATTCTAATGTGAACCTTCAAAATCAGGTGCTTTTAGTTTCTCCCTTTTCTGATTGAATTTTTGTTCTTTTACCAAAATTGTTTTCGTTTGCTTTTAGTTTCTCCCTTTTCTGATTGAATTTTTGTTCTTTTACCAAAACTGTTTTCGTTTGGGAATAATGGCTTAATTGTTGTTGTTGTACCAAAATTGTTTTCCTTTTGAATAACTATCTAATTGTTCTTTTATTTTATAGTTAAGTCTATTACTTTTTCTATCATAAAATTTTTCTATCTAGAATTTGTATTCCTTGGCATCAGTATTTGCTATAACTTCTTTATGATTTGCCTATAACATGGGAATTGCATATGTGTTTGTTAGACTAATGACACTTGAAGGTTTTAGTATCATCAATTATGATATTCTCTTTCAATTTACTAAATAAAACCAAATATGGATTTTAACTAGATTCTCGAAATTTATAAATATCAGAATTTAATCTCTTAGTTATGACGTGTAAGTAGTCTCATTCATTATGTTATGTGGATGTAGATTGTTTTCTATTGTATTCTTCATTATTTTCTATCTTTAACATGTAGAGTTGTTAGGGATCAAGTAGATAAGATTTGGACAAGAGGTTAATGTATAAATTTGATGAAGGCAAAGTTGAAATGTGAGTTTTGCAAGTTAACTATGGGGTAATGTTAAGTCAATCTACCATTTTTGAATAATTTTCCTATAGACATTACTGTGCTTTTTTCCTTCTATATTCAAAATGGTTTCATTGGTATATAATTGGTATAATGTTTGGACTTTTGTATGTAGACATCAGTTCTCATTATGAATTTTTTGAATATAGCATATTCACATAATTAACTAATTTATGATTAGGTTGGTGTGTGTAGGGAGAGTGAGAAAGAGATGTGTGTGTACGCGCATGCGCTTTACTTCAATTGGTTACAATTAGTAACTAGTGTGAACCCATGCTTCGCACACGGGTTGGTGAAAGTATTTGTATAAACATATGAAGTCAGCAAAGCACTTTAAGGCACTCAGTCATTAAATATTTAGTAGCAGCCAACTTTGAGCAGCAATGAATAACATTACATTTATTTATCGTTTGAAATCTGTAAAATAAGGGTATGTTATCATTCGGACTTTTTTTGGCAAACATCAAATGTGGTTTAAAAATGAATAGCCAAATCAAAGTCAGAGTTTTCAACCACTTGCTAATTAGAAATATTTCTTCATTACCAATTGCCAATCAACAAATTCTTTAAATTTGGAAACGTATATTTTAATAAATGTTTGCATAACACTCACATTGAAGCTTTATATTGAATCGCCCGATATCTTTAGCGCACTGCATAAAAAATTGAGTGGTATCTAAAGCAATGGCAACATTAATGGCATAGAAAGTACCGCAAAACATATGGAAATATGCAACATTAAGTAGTAAATAAAATTTCTCTCCAAATGCTAAAGTAGCTGCTAATAATATATAATGGTGTAGGTAGTTTTTGAATTCTGGAATTGATAAAAAGCAAGACAACAATTCTAGCTCTACAATCGGTTTGACGTATATAATGAAAACATATGCTGGTAATTGGTAAAGAAAGAGAAAAATAATACATCCATTATAACTTCCACTATTGTACTAAATATGATATGATGCACCTATGCTAAAAACCAATAGAATATGTATACAACCCAGATAGAAGGCGGACAGGAAACAATTACCGATAAGCTATAAAAACAATGAACAAAACAAACTTTGCCACTATACATATTAGCATTAAAAAGGAGCAATTCGGTCTTCCTCTATTTGGGTTTAGAGACGGTACCCTGTTGAATAATACAACAAATACACAAAATTGACCAAAATATTTGTCAAATGTTATTATGAACTGATAGCTACCTACACTAATCAAATCACATCTTACACTCATTCATCCTACCAGAAGCCGTTTATCTTCCTGAAGTTGTTGTGGTTGCTGCAATCATTCAATCCTTGCACAGTATCTTCTTAATGCTACCTACAGGTTGCAAATTAAAACTTACTTACAAATACGCCATGCTGCCTTCTCGATCCTTACAGCTACACCTACCTACCCCAATTCTTCCCGCTTGCACTCTACTTGAAAATTTTCCTGCACATTGTTTATACAGTGCCAGCACCTTCTTGATGTCTCTCATATTTGTATACAACATCACTTTCATACTATAAACAACATCCTACTACACGATGTTGGCATCTTGCATCATGAGGTCTCAACACAGTGCACCATGTTTTGCATCAATTTTCAAGTTGCATCTACCTTCATGTTGCACTTGTTCCTCTAGTTGCATCGCTATTTCACGCTGTTGTATTCTCTACTGATTCCTTATCAGTTTGCACTTTGCTCCTTTCTACCGCACCTTGCACCTTTTTAGCAACAAAAACAGCACTGAGCCAGTTGCATCCTACATCTCCCTTTTCAAGTCTCAGCACCTTGCCCCTATAGTATTCCTACATCACACATCCTTCATGTTGCATTATTGCTTTCTTTTCACGTTGTATCTCGGTCTTCTTTTGTAGCTTGCATGGTCAAGTACAATGTAGTACCCCCTGCATTTGTTTATTAGCAACAACAACTCTCCATATCTGCACTCTGCACTGGCTTACTAACTACTCCATTCTTTTAAGTTGCTAGCTTTTACACCTACATCCATAACGTCAATTGTTCGTGCTGAAGCACCAGTGCTTCAAACTGTAGTCACTCCCCTCACATGTCCTACATATTTGCTTATCAACCCGGTGCATCAAACCAACATCAAATAGTCTTTGGGAAATTGAACATACAATAAATCAAAAGGAAAATAAGTTAATAAACCACAGGGAATAAATAGATTACTTATTAAATAATATTTTTCATATCCATATCAAAATCCGATGATTGATCCGGCATCGGAAATAGGTCATAGGGTACTCCACATGTAACATCCCGAAAATTTTGAATATAAAATTTGGTAAATTATTTGAACTTTTGAGTTTAAATTTGAGAGTTTCAAAAGAAATATTTTTTTTTGTTAATATCAAATATTATAAAGATGTATAGAATAAAATAAATAAATAAAATTTTATGGCAACATAAGTTAAATACATATCAATAACTATAATCATTTAACTCAAGCATAAAGTATAAAACAAAGCTAGGCTTATGTATGTATATGAATTAAATATGCAACAAGATAACAAAACAAAATATATATACATAGTTGAAATTCAAACAACATGTTAATAAAGTATGAAGATTTGTACAAGGAGATAAGTGTAGACATGATGAAATAAGACAAAGCAATAAATGCAAGCCTCCACAAAATCATATCAGCCACCATTAAAAAAAAATGTACTTATAAAAAAAAATCTAATTAAACAGAACATGCTGTAGATATACAAAGAAACATGCCTTCATTAAATGCTATTTACTCTCCATTATGTACAAGACCACATCAGCCCTTGAAAGAAGGTCTTTTGTTGTACAAAACATGTATAAAGTAATTATACAATATAGTGTTCGGTACTTGAACCTGTATACAAACCTTTCACATATATGTATACATCCGCAAACTTCAAGTTCGTTCAAAGGAAAATCTGAGCAAAGACACAAAAATTAAAAAGAAAAGTAAACATCACCTCATATTCAAAGTTGAAAGCAGTTTACTGAAGAAACAAAGCAAAGAGGAAGATTCAATCTGCAGGTTTTCAAAACAAAAGAAAAGTGTTCTCTGTTTTCAAATATTTTCAGGTGAGTAAACATAATCTTTAAAAAGTTTAAATTTATTTAAAACGGTTCAAACTTCATTTATAAATTGTTGTACATGCTTCAGTATGAAAATATGATTATGATGTTCTGTGTTCTCTGCAAAATATATACAGGTGTATATTTGTTCCAAATCAAAAATTCATTTGCCGTTAATCATTGTTAAGCTTAGATTTTTCAATTTATTAAGATGTGTAATCCTCAAACAAGATTTTTGCAAAGCTTATTTAAATATGTAGTGGATTATCCCCACTGGAACTTTGGTTTACAGGTTTCAAGTGAAAAAAAAAAATTAATTATTGACAAATATTAATTCGAGATTATAATCTGAATCTATACTGCAATCCATGATTTTTAAAACAAAAATGAAGATTTTTAGTTTAGAATTCCCAGAGCAGTTTGAACTTGAATAAAGATGGCATTTTTACAAATTTCTGATAATTGAATCAATTATAAATGCTGAAATTTGTTATATAGCAAGTTTAATCATCCACGAATCCAAGAAAAATGCTAAAGAATTTTTCTATTGCGTAAATATTGGGGTCGATTCGAATTTAGGGTTTGGGATCGAGTTTTCTGTGCTCTGTTTAAATTCTTGTTTTCCGGCCCCATGAGATGATCGAGCTTCGCGTGGTTCTGGAGGATGATGGCTTGGTGTGTTGACGAGGCGTGGCCAAAGTTATGGAAATTCCGGTGGTTTGAGGAGCGCTGGCGAAGTGTTTTTCTCGTGGTGATGTCAGGTTGCAGTTTTCGACAAAGAGGCAAGATTTCGTTCTCGAGTTTTTCGTGTAGAATCGAGCTTCGGTTTCGAATAGGGGGATGAAGCACGACTTGCTGGCGATCGCGATGGCCATCGGAGTGGCGCCGCGATGATGTGCACGTGCACAATATCGTTCTTGTGTCAGGGGGTTGCAGTTTGTAACGCGTGGAACTCGGAGGGATTCTCGAGCGTATGGGTTTTGTGACTCGGGTAGGACGCGAGTTCGAGGAAATTGAAGCTCTGCAGTTCCTTACAAATTTAAAAAGCTAAAGTTTTTAAGTTAAAAAAAAAATGAAGGCAGAAGAAGTTGCACAGGAACTCAGGGAAGAAGACGAGGAGGACTCGAGTTTTGGCTTGGGTGGAATACCTGTTTACTCGGGTTTGCTTTCGTATTGGGTTAAGCCCAAAACAGATTTTCAACGTAACAATAAATTGATTTTTAAAGTGTAAAGCAGATTTTCAAACGATAATTAAGGTAAATAATTTTTGTTACTAAATGATTTTTTTTAAGAAATTAAGAATGATATACAATTTGAAATAAAAGATTGGTAAATAAACAATTAAGTATTCAAATTAATTTGTAAATTAAGAATTTGTTATTCAGATAAATTAAAGTCGACAAATCAAATTTAGCAGTTAATTAAAATAACTAATTATGAAATAATAAATCGAGTAAATCAAGGTTTTATTTATTTTTCCAAATTTTAATCATTTATTTTAAACATCAGTACAAATAATCGTATAGTTAATTTATTTAAACCACATTGGAAAATAATTAACTATTGCTGTGCACTATATTGATATTTCTGTTCTGTTTGTGATACTGTGTGATGTAGATTGCCATGTACTGCACTGTAATTGTGATTTGTTTTGTATTGATGTGAAAACCCTGTTTGCCCGTAAAACGGCATTTAAACTTCGATGCGACAGGGGATCGGATTCCGATTGGTTATCCAAAACCCACATCGAATTTATGAATTTTTGTGAATGACATATCCACATGTTTTTTTAAAAAAAAAATTAACTCTCACTATTCGGTTTAGCCGGGAAAGGACCTTTGTTTCATATAACCTATTCCGAATAAGTGATACGTCGAAATGGATAGCGTTTGAAGACGGTGTTGAAGACCGGACCGTCTTTGAGAACGATGGGATAACCTGTCGAATGACTTTGCACTGAGTTGCTCCGGTATAGAGTTCTCCATATGTGATGGGGAATCCGATCGGGATTGTGGACGCCCGGATTGCAAGGACTTCTTCGGAAGTGCCTTCGGTTCTGTTCGAATCCAGAATAGACTTGTATGGATTGTATGTCTGACATTACATTTGAGATATAAAGCAGATTTCTTTCAAATACATTTCTGTTGGTGGCGGAGAATTTA
The DNA here is from genome assembly GCA_030737815.1 of Allium fistulosum. Taxonomy (NCBI): domain Eukaryota; kingdom Viridiplantae; phylum Streptophyta; class Magnoliopsida; order Asparagales; family Amaryllidaceae; genus Allium; species Allium fistulosum. The sequence goes on from CM060907.1 coordinate 997,195,602, forward strand.
TTCTCTTAGCTTAACAAACACCCTTCTCTGAGACGTACGAGCTCAGAGGTTATGTAGTTGAAGGTTATCAGTAATATATTCCCAACTTGGTAATGTGGCATACGAAGTGCTGCTGATCATTTGTTGATCAAAGCATGGCTTTGTGAAAAACGTAGGTCCCGTTTGGCTTGTCGTTTTTAGTTTTGTGTTTTTGTCTATACAAAAACGCATCCGTTGTAAGTATAGTTGAAAAACAAACAATTTTGAAAAATGAAATTAACATATAAAATAGAAAACAAGTTTATTTTATTTTTCGTGTTTCGAGAGATAACAAAAGCACGGAGAACAATCAAACTCTTTCGTTGTCCGTTGATCGTCTCAACGGCTAAGAATTATAATTTTTCTTCTCTTATTTCTTGTTATTTCTTAGTGCAAATTGAAAATACAAAACTCAAAATACAAAATGAAACCAAACGGACCCGTAGCTTTGTGGACGAGACTTCGTCGAACCTCACACCCCGAAATGGTCGAAACAGAAAAGATGCAGCAAGGTTATTGGGGGTAGCGCCCCTTAGGGTATGTGCATTTCCTTCTGGATAGAAGTGGTATCATGGTATGGAGCCCAGATACTTAACTTATGTGGATATCGCAGATATATATTAATTACTTTGTGATTTGTTGCTGGGGCCCCGGATAAAGGTTGGTTACAACCGGGGGATGGCATACTCGTGTCAGTAATTACCCAGTTAGGGTAACCCGGCCTTGTGTTGGCAGAGATCCGGTTAGGTTCTCGGATCGTCCCTCCAGAGGCGTACCCATGTGACCCAGGAAGTTCCTTAGCCTGATCATTGTTGGAAATCCAAAGAAACAATACGAGCCCAGTACGGTTTTAGTTGTAGAACCTGCCATTTAACATGGCAGTTATAGTAGGCATAGCATAATGGTACCTATGCCGGCTAAGATTAATATTCTATTTTCGAAATGTTTTATACACTATGCACTAGCAATAATATCAAAGAAATTTCTTCGTACCAAGTATATTTGATTATCATAAGAAGAAATCTCCTCCAATTCTGCATTTGCATTGTGTGTGTGGCGGAAGGTCTTATGGTAGTCCCATTTTTAAAAGCATACCGAAAATTCTTTTATAAATCTAGTTTCTGTAAATGCAACTGTTTTTGTTTACTCATACCAGTCTCATGACTGATCCGGAGTTTATTGTTTTCTATTCTAAACTCTGGGTGCCCATAATTTCTACACGGGCAGCCTAGTAGCAGGTTTCCTTATTTTGGAGTTAGCACTATTTTGGAGCTCTTATCTTGGAGATATTCTTAGGAGCTTTTGGAGATCTCAGGTGTTTAGCTTTTGGGAGTCCGTTATCACTTCCTTCCTTTGAAGACTTTTTGGATATATGATCACTGTTGTATTATTATGATGTTGTATTCGGAGTTGTGGTGTATGTATTAAATACTCTGATGTAGTAATGGATATTGTACTGTTGTATCTGTGATGTATGCATGATTCTGTTCCGCTGTTTTATATTCATCTAATATTGTATAAGCTCCATCCGAACTGAAATTTGACTTTCGAATCTCTGGCAGTTGAATACAAGTGAGGTATTTAATGTCGACTTTTGAACGATGAATTTTGGGTCGTGACACCACAAATCCCAGACCGATTAGGTTCAGATAATTTCAAATTGATGCTCCATGAGTTTTGATCGAAATGCACCGTGACTTTTACATGAGGGGTCTTTTGATCGTTTTAAAGATAATTTTCTTTCAGTTAGGGAAGAATTTAAGGCAATGAGTAACGTAAGATTAAAAAAATCAGTAGGATTGGAAAAGTCATTTTTAATCCCGCATAAAAAAGGATAAAAGTAGAAAAGTATGGAAATTAAGATATTCATGTTAAAGGATATGGATTGCTAAGAGGGGAGGTAGTAAATGGAGACGGAGATAGGTATTTGAGACACGAATGATGGGAGTAAAGATGAATGTGGATTAACATGAAAGCAAGAACGATAACTAAACTTTAGTAGTATAGTATGGATAATAAAATAACCTATATGAATATGATATGGTGTGCGAAAACTTTTTAGCCTTTTTTAAGAATATTAATTGGAGATACTCGACTTATAACACAAAATCAGAAATTGCGTTATCATTCAAGCATTCAAACAAAATGTTATGGCTGAGATAAAAAAAAGGGAATTGTACATAAAATATAAATAACATCTTGGCAAGTGCATGTGAAGATATTTGTAATAGATCAAAAGCAGCAAGTGCAAATCGTAAGAAAGTTCTAATGGTTTACCTTGTTAACCACCAACTTGTCCATCCTAGGAAATTCCATTTCCATGAGGAACTGGTTGTAAAGGCTTCAACCGCCCTTTCTTCCGGTTGAATAAACACATTTTTGTAAGTTATAAACCTAAAAAATATGAACTATGCAGTAAGGCATCAATAGTAATTAATTTTCCAATATAGTTTGATTCACACACATATTACTCATGTTAATGGCTTTCTAGTGTATAAAAAATTCACTGCTCACGATAATATATTTATTTGTTCATATTTAAAAGCAAACCCAAACCAATGCATTGTCATATCACTATTTCTGTAAACTTAAACAGTAAATGAAATGGAAATTGAAGGAGGAAAATTGCATGAGAATTACATTACTTATTTATCAGTACAAATTTATTTTTACCAATCAAATGCTATCTTGAAATTTATGCAAACACGCTAGTAAACATAAGTATTGCCTTGTTGGACTTAAGAATACATAAAAATGCAACGTTGGACACTTTATAAAAATTAAGAAATACCTTGCTGAGCTTTAAAAAAATCAAACAATTTTAGCAAGCGCTGCTTCAAATGAAGTGGTATTTCTTAGTGGTATTTACTTTATAAAGTGACCATCTTGCTGAGCTTTATAAAAATCAAACAATTTTAGCAACGAATAGAAATAGGTAAGAGTTGCTGCAAAATACAACTCACATCCTCATACCTTCCAATCAAGTGGTGCTTTCTCTTTATCTCGCAACTCAATAATCAACTTCAGCATTAAGTTTTTAGATCAAATTATGCTTACCTTGCTCAATTTTCTCTATCGGTTGGCTTTTCATAACCGACCATTACATTTCTTCAAATCTTCTTGTCGTCTTCAGTTTTGGAAAGTATTTATCAAGGAGTCTAAAATTATATGGTCAATACATATCAATAGAGGAAATTCAAAGCATCTACATTTTACATATGATTTTTGAATTATTATAAAAAAATTGATCATATAGAATATAATGAGTAGAAAATATTTTTCATAACACATACATACTACATAATTGATAACAAAAGTTCATGAGTTGTGCTTGATCAACTTGATACCTTATAACAGTTCATTGGCATATGAATCTTCTCAAATATATTGCCAACATAACGTAATTTAATCCCTACCTAATATAATAGTATTGTAACCAAAAAATTATGCTTGGTATAAGTGGGAACTACTTTAGTTTCATTAACAGCATAGTTAAAATTTACGGATACATGATAATTTACCATTTATTCACCAGATTTGATTTCTCCCTACTCTAAATAAGCAAGTAAACAACAGAAAAATCAATTCATTAAAGAGTTCAAGATAATGATCGGTACGGAAGTCAGAGTCTTCCATTATCACGGATTGTTTACTACAACACCCCAAAGGAAAAATTGTTAGTTTCGGGTTTGGAGTAAAATTCTGGAAAAAAAAGGAAGGAAGAAAAGATACCTATATATATTTAAAATGTTAATATTAACTTTAGGATATACAAACAAATATCAGGTGAAGTGATGGGATATGTAACTGGTGCATAGTTAAGTTACAAAATGAAAATATCAATGAAGAATATAATACCTTGGTTTTTTCTTTCATCAATGTCTGAATATATTTTCTTTCGGTGTACACGGAAATGCGGGCCGATGAACACAATAAATCCACTGTTTATACAATTCAGCATAAGAAAACTTTAGTATAAACATTTTTGTGTACAAAAGCATGAATGAAATGCAAGACCTCGCCTTAATCATGTTCCAAAGTGTAGTTTGACTATATCTTTAAGCATAGGAGATGAAATAACATGAGATTGAAAATTATTCCAATTTGTCCACAAGCAAAACTAACAGCACGTAAAAACCAAGGCATGAAGTCGTTAAAACCTTTACTCGTATATGATAATGCATATCAACAGGACCATTTTATAACTCAGTTAAACAGCAAAGTGCATAATAGAGAAAATATGTTAATTTCACAAATGCTAGACCAAGAATTATAGGGAAAAGCATACAACATGGAAAAACGATAGAAATCAATCAGCCGAAAAGCGCATTCATTAGCAGGAATCAAGTTAAGGATGAAAGGATGAAAGATAACAATAAAGCAAACCGACATGCAAGAAGCTGGACTAACATCGCAGTTAGGGGGGAAGCAAAATTACCTACTGCTGCACAAGAAAGGGGGTGGTGGAAGCCAAGCTGTTGACGATGCTTTTGGACAGTCGTCTACGATGATCGAAGGAGAGGAAGACCCTCCGAGGACAGGAGGAGTATCAAAGACAGAAACGATGTACTAAAAAAGGCTAGCACCAAATTAGCCCAAAATCTGGATTCGAAGGGTTGGCGACGACTTGCAACATGGGAGGTCAATGTCGATGGTGTGTAAAAGGCCATGACACCTGGAAAAATAGATTGATATAATTAACAAATTAGGATTTCTAGATAAGCTTTATTTACCACAAAATATATAATACTAATTCTATAGTATACATATAAATTAACATATATACAATTGCACGTACAACTATTAACCTATTATAGATGTGCAGTACTATCAGTATTTATTTTATAATCTACAAATGGGCCTTTATAAGGGGCAGTAGTTCAAATAGTTGATAATACTAAAAGCCCTAACAACCACTTTGATATTTATAAACAATGACAAAATTCTAATGAAAATCACACGTCACAGCTTAGGCATCTCATACCTCGAGAATGATGAAAGTATAGTTTAAATGAAACCATTAAAATGTGAAATATATAAGGTGTGTAAATATGGAACAAAATATATGAGAAAAATCTACAGCTATTGACAGTATTATAAATGATTAAATAGGAAAACAACAAAGCTATTAACTAATGAAATATAAATTACTGAAACCAATTAAAAAATGTATAACAATGTTTTCTCAATCAAATTTTTAAATGCTTTAACAAACAATTTAAAAAACAAAAGGGTCAAGTGAACACTAATATTGTACCTTCCTTAGATGTTGTCAATTGGCTATTATTATTAAAATAATTGTCAGTTCATTACCATAACACAGATACATGGTATGCCCTACGTTATCATTACATCAGGGATTGAAACTATGGTTATAAGAGTTTGTGTATAAAGATATCTAAAAAGATGGCGAATGTTTGAAAATAAAAGTAACCCCAAATTACAAATAATGCAATGCAAAGTTTTTAAGTAGCAAACAACTGCAGTCCAGATTTGGCATTTGATGCTTTTCCTAAAGTCTGATTCATCGCGTCCCACGGTGCTACCCTAGAATTTAGCCAACCATTCAATGCTTGTTCGCAGCAGTACATAGTCTAGCACCTCTTGATTTCACCAATTGACTTACGCAGCAACTCTTACCTATTTCTATTCGTTGCTGCCCCAAGTCTGACTCTTGCTTAAGCTACGCGTTGGAACTCCATTGTGCTCGATTGGGGTAGATGGAACTCTACCGATAGTTTAATATACTATGCTTTTTTCGGCATGTCAGATAATTTTTGTGTCAACTGCACTGTGCAATTTATTTAGAAGTCGAATATTAAAAAGTTGAATTACTGTCAATTTTTGTGTGATAATGTACTACCACCTAAGTTGACGTAATGCATTGAAGAATAACATCCAAAATGCTACTACACGAAAAAGTCGTGTTATAGAGGGTTTTGAGTTTGCAACTGCTGCATGTAAATATTCGATTAATCCACATATTAACTCTCAAAATGAAAATAAACCATGTAACTTTATAGCCAAACCACTTAAGTTAGAGGTTCAGCTTTAAAAGCATGTTCTTAAATACTCATAAATAAGGAATGACAGTACATACTTTTACAGAACATAAAAATGCACATTGTGAAGAAAACGCTCTAATGAAAAGGGACTCCTCAGTAAGACATGGGACATCGACAAAGAATTAACTTTGAGTTTAATATGTGTATTTTTTTTTAAAATTAAGCACCTGAAAAAAGGGAAGTGAATGTGCACATTGTTATTACAATGCAGTCACATGAATATAGAGATGAAGATTGTCTATCTATTTATGGAAAGCAATAGGGACCATAGGGAAGATCAAATATGGTAAGAAATAAGTTATGCAACTGAGCGACATAAACAACACAAAGGGTGAAAACCATGTAGGAACATGTTCAAATTAACAGCGGCTGTGGTAGATGTAATAAGCATATAAAAAAGCGGGAAATAAAGGTAAAAGTAAAGGAGGGAGGAAGGGAGATGGACAAACTAATTAAAATAATAAACAGAAAGCGTTGCATCTGAGTGCTAGTTTATAAGCATGGACAGCAAGCAAAACGATCTGACAGAAGCAAACACATATTTATATACTACAGTCAGTACATAGTTCAACTGAGTGCAAATCAAAATCAGATAGAGCAAAAATGGAAAAAAATGGTTCAAGAGCACAAAAACAAATCTAAGACAAACCTGAATACTGCCAGGGCCTTACAATGATATTAATTTTGCCGGTGCTTGTCACGAACTTTGGTTCCAATGAGGTCATGTCAAATAGAGATTCTTCAACCCCTTGGTGTCAATAAAGATATCTGTATATTAACATGAAATCGTGCTATTAATTTAACATTGTTTTTAAGTACGCATGAATAAGTTGTATATGGTGATTACATCTACAAATTTGCTTATTCACAGTGTGATGAAGTTATGATGATGGGATAATATGAAATATAATTTGTGTTGACACAATATTTTGTTTATCTAGTGTTCAATTTTAGACCTCACGGAATCAGTTTTGAAACCATATTGCCAAAATAAAACATAGAGCTAAAGCTAAAAGTGTAGAAATAACCAATCTTACATCATTTCACTTCCTTAGTTGCACCTAAGTAAAATTTGCTATAATATTAGAAATCTAAAAGCAAATTCTAAATCAAATGTCTTCAGGGAAAAAAAATTGTTAAAAAGTGGATGAATTTTTGTTGAAATCGATTCAACCCAACAAAACAATTTAGCTCTAGATTTAAAACCCTACCATGTTTATATAATTGATGTCAAATTTTGAAGAAACAAAATAAGACACAAACTCTCCTTAATTGTAATGGTAATGCAAATGTAATTGAAGAAATAATATTTAGGTTTAAATTGGAGGAAATAGTAAGCTAACTTACATTTGGAAGATTTAAAGGAGAGGGTTTAGCATAATGTAACATCACCCGATCCATAAATTTTGACCCTTGCACTTATTAATAGACAAAGTGAATGTACAGTAAACAATTAAAGAAGCTTTGGGTGAGTAAACTATACTTTAAAAGGAGTACAAATATTCAAAGAAATCAAATAGTTCAAAGCAGCATGAAAACCACCAATTTGCTACAAATTCTAAAGTCATAGTTAGCTTTCAGTGCTTGAATTTAACCAAATTAATAACTAAATAAAATCTGCTGACACTTAAACTTAGAGAATAGCCAAACATTGGAATTAACAAAGGAGAAGAACAAACTTCAACAAATCAATGAATAAAGACGATAACAACAAATTCATACCTTGGTAGAAGAAGATCTAGACGATTGGAGAGAGCGATGGCTTTTCAGCCTAGGGACAACTCGCCATATGTTAAGGAAAGAGTGATTGTTGCGGACGATGGGGACGAGGAAGAACGATCCAAAAGCAATCAGACGATAGCATGTAGGGGTAAACGTCGGCCAATTCAGGAGTGTTTATTTGACGTCCATTGTTTAAAATTAAATTTTGGGTTGCAGGATATTGAAGAGGAGGAAAATGGAAGAAGTGGGAAGACGCGATTGTTAAGAGGAAAACACATTATGGTTTGGAGAAGAAGCGGAGAGATAGAAACGAACAGAAGAAAACAAAAAAAATGTGACTGTTCATTTCACAAAATCCTCAAGATGCTTGTGCTCTCTTGAAATGCAACTCGGTAATAAAAATTAAATTTAGGGTTGCAGGATATTGAAGAGGAGGAAAAAGGAAGAAAGGGGAAGATGTGATTGTTGAAGAGGAAAACACACTATGGTTTAGAGAAGGTTTAGAGAAGAAGAGGAGAGATAGAAACGAACAGAAGAAAAAAAATGTGACTGTTCATTTCACAAAATCCTCAAGATGCCCGTGCTATCTTGAAATGCAATAATAATATAATAGTACAGATAAGCATGATTTTTCTTCTCAACCTCATATCAAATCTAAAATCTATATTATTGCAAAATATGGTCATAATCTTTTATTATAGGATTTACGGAAATTAGCGCTTGATTTGTATTAAAAGACTTTTGTAGTTTTTGTAATATGCAGTGAACATCTAGCATAAATACATCCGTAATAGGCTTGCCTGTTTGAATAAATTAAATATAATGTCCTTTCATTAATATATTAGCAGTTGTCTAATTTACATAAACATCTTAATTTTTCAGATACTAAACTGTTTTATGGCTTTACCCAAATGGTTTATATATTTGGTAATAAATAAAAGCTACTAACATATATAATCGGCTACAAACATATTAGTAAAGGTATTCTCTATTACTTCGTTACGTGTTATGACTATGCATTCAATGTGCATTAATATATTACTAATCACAAAGAAATTTTCCTTTTTACTTCATGAACCTTTATTTGTCGAACTACCATGATCTTGGTACAGTAAATTTTGATGAAAGATATATATGGCATGATTTTTTATTAAAAAGGTAAAATTTCAACAAATCTTAAAGATAGTAATCAAAAATTATGAAATTTTAATTGTTTCTTACCTATATAAATATAACAACAAAAGGAGGAAAGGCAACTTCATTTTTCAGTAATAAGATTTCACAATATAGAATTATAATCAAACAACAAAATCTATTATATTTAATTTTATTTAATAACCAAACAACATAATTGTATTTGAAATAAATTTGAATATCTGTGATACTCTAAGCCAAAAATATTAAGTTTTTTTCATCTTACAAAAAAATAAAACTCAAGAAGCATCAATTGTACGTAAATGAAACAATCTAATTCATTTTTTGAAGTAATATATTATAGTTGAAAAAGATTATAACTATTTATGTTGATTTTTTGTGGTAAATTGGTTAACTATTTTAGGTAGGGAGTAATCCAATTGGAACTAAGGAAAGTCTATCCATTGACTTTCTCTAATAGAATAATAGCAAAAGGGCATGCATCTCCCTTTTTTGATATTTATAACCATTCCTTCTGCTTTCTATTGAGTAACATAAATAAACATTATTGCTTTAATGGATTCAAATTTTCCTAGAGGAATTGCTAATTGACAGGCTGAACATGGTTGGGATTTTTTGATCCACTAAAGATTTGATTACTTGTTGTGTTTGATCATCTTCTATTTATGGTTCAAGTTTCCAAATGTTTTTTTAATTTCAAATATATTTACTAATCGTTAGTATATCTAATACCATGTATATGTAATTGAAAATGTGAGTGATGTACTATTTAACAACTTCAATTTTTAAGCACTATACTCTAAACCCTTTTCAATGTAAGAAAAAACGGGAAACATACAACTTATATCAAGGAAAAATGACCTCTTTCCTACAACATGTAATGTTAGAGTCAATGATCTTGGTTGCATCTCCAAATGAGTTTTTGTAGTTATCGTCAGTTCTAAATAGAAGAGTAATAAAAGTTAGCTCATATAATGTTAACTCTTTTCTATATCTAATTACCAAAATATACAAACAATGTAGCTAAATACCATTATGTACTGAAATTCATCATCATTGATCAAAGATGAGGCATTAAGGGTCCAATTTAACACTCATTTGCAAATGTGGTCACGTTATTCTATGCATACGTCCATCAGACGTGCTTGCTTACCAGTATATATACACACACACACACAATGTTAATTAAAATAATATAGCCATGCAAAAATTATTAGTTTATATTAAAATAAATATAAATTTAATTATTTGATATATATATTCTCTGTGTGTAGATCCCTCTAACATCATTTTGACATATGAGATTACCTTTACATTAATTAACCATAGATCATAATGGTTAATTACACATTTGTTCCAGTATTACCGATAAGTAAGAATATACCTTTTAATATAGATATGATGTTTGTATTATGAATACAAACACATTAAAATAAATTAAGCATAAAATTAAATTAAATTTAAATAAAACAATTAAATGATGTATAAGGAAAGGTTCTTAAAATAAGGAGAAGATTGTTCTAATTAAGGAACATTCTATGAACGTAAAACCTCCCAATCTCTTGATCTTTACATGGCTTGTCGAAGTGGTCTATTGCCCTTATAGAAGGATCATTCTAAGATCCAACATATAAAATGATGGATTTGAAACAAATAAGAAGTCATTTCTCGATCTAGAATCGATATTTATGAATTTGGTATGCGTGCGCACGGAAAGTGCGAGGCCATGGCTAGTGCACAAATTTCGTAGCCTTGGTGCCTGGGGAATGATGTAATCCAGTTTGTCATTTCAAAAGGGCAGGTCAGCACTGATTTGCAGAGGGTCCTTGTGAGGCCCTCGGTATATTTTTTAGAGGTGTACTATAGTAAGCAGTACCCTAGTAGCCTTATCATTGATGGAAATCCAATTTCCAATACATGCCTTACGGACTTAGTTGTGCCCAACTACTGGAATGTAAGATGCAAGCATTTCAACTATTTTTATATTTATTTTCAACCCTAGACATTATTATACTATCACTGGATTTTATAATAAAAATGATTTGGTTATCATAAGTTAAAAATCCGTCCGTGTTTATGTGCGGTAAGGTCTTATAAGATATCTTTATTTTGAAAGGTTTTAAAAACATTAAAAATATATTTGACCATGTTTCTCACGCTGGTTTTACCAAACTAATCCAAGCGTTATTTTTCTTATAATGCTTGGGTCAGCCGAGCATATTTTCCAAATTTAGATGAATACTTCAAAGCTTCAGGAGATGAGCTGGATCATCCAATACATATTCCTATATTTTATCTTCCGCTATCCGTTCTTGTCTGTATTTATCAGTAATTGTAAGGACATGTTGTTATAACTGTCCAAGCTGATGATAGGTTAGTTTTGCTCTGATGATAGTATGTATATTAAAGTTCTTTTCTCGTCTTAAAGACTTATTGTATATTATATATTACTCATCACATTGTGAGATTTTGCTCTGTCTTTTCTTTTTTTCCAACAATCCATCTTTCTGGCATTTAGATGTTTGACACATGAATACCGTGGATGTATTAGTGTTGACTTTTGAGGATAAAAAAGGCGGGTTGTTACAATATGTATGTATGTATCAAAATGTAGAGGTATAAGAAGTTGTAAGTTGTAATATACCAAGGTAAAACACGCCCATCAATGAAAGCACGCATGCACATAAATGGATAAACTACACACGATGGCAAAAGGAGATTTAACGCAAAGGAATGCAAATATATATATCGGTTGACACTACTCACTTATATATAACGCGAACACAACAATTTGAAGAAAATGCGAAACAAGTTGTTGAGCAAAAATGCAAAACACATGAACTATATATGAACCATGCACAAATGAAAATTTTAGAGCATCAATATGTTAACATATAAAACAAGTTGGCATGCATACTAATATACAAATGCATGCATGCATACCAAAATTTATAGCGATGGAACTTGCTTGGCGATGGCTTATGTTTAAATTCCAAGCGATAGTGCAAAATTTATAGCCTACGACGGCTATGAAATTTTAACGTGCGATGACATATATTTTAACATGCGACGACATAATAAATATTTGAACGTACAATGATCTATATTTTAACATGCGATAACTGAGTAAATTTTTAACGCATGACATCTTATATTTTAACACCTGAAAATTAAGTAAAATTTTAAGGCGCGTTTGCCTATGGTTTTAAAAAGTGGGAGATGACTATTTTATAATACTTAGAATATTTTCGCTCTATTTTGGGGCTAAATTTTTTCTAAACAAAAGGGCGATTTTGATGAGATTTCAAAAGAGAAGAAAAACATATTAACCCATTTTTGAAAGAAGCTAATACTTTGGAAAAGTAATTTGTATATAAATTGGCTATCGTATTGAACATATATTTAATTGACTGATGATGTATTGAATGTTCATTTTTATATATTGATCGGTTATTATTGCATATATTGGATTGTTGGCATGCTCACTTATGTATGTATGAATGATATCACCCAACTTTTTGACCTTGGAGATTTTGGGAATAAATGACCAGTTACGGTCGTTTCGTTAGTGGGTATGGTCAGACTTAAATTCCTGAGTGAGTAGAATTGCATACAGGAGATTGTAAAGATCAAAATTGTGATAGGATGCTCAAATTGATCAAAAGATATGACACGTTGAGGATTTGAAAACCAGATTTAAGATCTAAAGGTGGAGATCGGTGTAGGGTCAATCCTTATGCCCGACCGCTTAGCCCACGGTTAGAAGGTCCACGATTTCCACTATGTAGGGCCTATGCCGAAGGATCGGTGAAATTTAGTGTATGCAAAGCAGGGACTCATAGCTAAAGCATGCTCATCATTGTATTTTTTCGTGGGATAGAAACCGAGGTTATTTCCTCTCGTAGGACAAGAGATTGTGGATTATCTGGTGTTATTTTCGGTCCGAGCCAACCCAATTGGTTTCTAGTCAGCCTGCAGTACTCCTATAGGTTTCTAGTTAGGCTGCAAAACTAATATAAGTTAATAGTGACTCTGAGAAAACTACGCCCTGGACTATTTTTGGGTATTGGGTAAATATGGGACTGTGTAAGCCTTCGACCTTAATGGATGGCCGGAGTATTCATTTTACCCATTATTGCATGATTATATTATGATTATGTGCTAAGACGCCACAATGAAGAAGTAGCGCCATACATCAAGCAATCATTTTGGTTGTAGATATGATATGATTTTAATGGTACTACTAGTGTAGGGAAAACCTATTCCGCTGAGCGGCGTAGTCTCACTATGTATCCATTTGGGTTTGATATGGTATAATGTTATTTACGTCAGAATTTTTGTCTAACCCAAAGTTTATGATTGCCCATAATCTCTCAAGTGCTCAATTTGGAATTGAGTAGACTAAGAGTAAGGCTTTTTCAGGTTTAGACGAATAAGCTTCTGGAGATGTGCAGAAGGAAAGCTACTAAATAGAAGATTATATATTTTTTCCATGGAGTAGTTTAACTGCCTTTTATTTTAGTTGAATGTATGTAATGATGGGTACTACGACCGTCTAGGTTGTTAAAACTCTGATCATCTAAAGCGGCATCTTCATATATCACTTTTGGAACTATATGTAATTATTATATTTTATCTAAGTAATGTATTCATAAGATTATGAAAATGAAATATAATGAATTTACAAATGAATAAGATGTTTGTTAATCTTTTGTAAATTCTAGTGCTTTTGGTGTTAATGATTCAATAACGGATCTTATTATATCACTGTGAAACAATGGTATAAGGACGACTGCAGCATCACTGGTATCTATTTTCGAGCCTCAGAATGAGGTATGTTACAACTTAGTACCAGAGTATGGTATTACATAAAACTTAATAAGATTTTGAGAAGAACATAACTTGAATGAAATAACAAAGAATAGATCGGGGCTTGCGATAGAGATATTATAACGAACTTGTTATTTGCTATATATATGTATGTATGTCTATACACACTCTCCCCTTTGACTTAGACCACTTTTGTATCTTATGAAGTCTATATGCAGACTATGAGAAATAGATATAGAAGTGGAAGACTAAACTTGGGAGGCAGAAGCACCATAACAAATGGAAACGTTCGGGCCAATGCTAGGAATGCTAACCGAACCACCAATGCAAACACTAATGCTAATATGGGTGCTGGAACTGCACCGGTGGATATGAGGATTATTACCAGTTATTTGTCAATATGATGCAAGCTGGAGCAGCGGCTGGATTGACTGGAGGAAACGTTGGCAATGCGGGAGCTATTGTGCCTGAAGTGGTTGCTCGCAATAACTATATTGTGTTAACCCGAGATTATACTAGCTTGGGAGGAAAGCCATTCTTCGGAATGGAGAATGCCATCGAAGTGGAGGTTTGGCTTCTCTAGTGTGAGAGGAATTTTTCTAATTTGGCATTGAATGACAATTAGAAATGGAGACTGGCGTCGAGACAATTGCAAGGATCTGCTTTATACTAGACGAATAACGTTACCATGGGAGTTCCAGAGGAGGAGTTAACCTGGGCTGACTTTAAGGATAGATTTGAGGAGAGATTTTGTCTGAATCATCCAATTCAACATTGTTCAGGAAGTTCTCAGAGCTGAAGCAGGGTGATATGACTGTGTTGGTGTATGTGACGAAGTTTGATGAGCTGTCAAGGCATGGACAAGCTATCAGTAATACACTGCTTAAGAAGAACTAGAAGTTTAACCAAGGACCAAAGCCAGAGATTGCTAGGGTAACTATTGTAGAATCAAATTAACCTTAGAGTGGGGGTGAATGGGGTTTATAATAATTCACATAATAATAAAAATCGCAGCACAGATAATATTAGAGTAGATGTGAAAATAAAAATCAACACACAAATCTGCTCAGCCTCGACAAAACCTACCTACTACTACCCCCAAGATTTCTACTAAGATTAAACAATAAACCGCTTACAAATACCCTTTAAACTTGCAACTATCGCTTACCTGATTGATCTAACCCTAAGCCTAGAAACCCTACCTCAACTCTATCCCTTAGTTGAGAATTTCTCGAACTACATACTATATTTCAATCCTCAAGTAAACTAGAGTTTTAAATTAATTAAATGCAATTAAAACAAAGTGGAAACTAGAAACCTTAAAATATAATTAATATAAAAAATTAGGCCCAAAAACAAAAACAAAGTTATGTCTTTAAATAAGCCAATCCACTTTTCTTTATGTTCAAGTTGTCTCCTTTTTCTTCATTATTCTCCTTTTAGGGTTTCGATTTTTGGAAGCTACCTCTTTGGAATTGTAACACCCCGTAAGATAAACCATAATTAAAAGGATTAAATTGAATTAAATATGATAAGGTTGAATATGGGAGTTTTATAAAGGTTGGAATTTAACTACGAAAGTTATTCCGTTGGGCTCATTGCGAAATTCTGGCCTGTTTCCATATATAGTATGTTGAAAACGAAGCTCAAATGAAAAAGTCATGAGAATTTGAAGTTTTCAAAATTAAATTAATTTAGTTTGAATTCAAATTCAAATGATAAATCAAATTTAGGTTTCAAATTTCAAAAGTTAGCTTGGGGGATAAGTAAACGTTTAACGTTAAAAAGTTAATTAGGGAATAAAATAATACGGCAACAGAAATAAATATACGTCCCCTAAATAAAAGGAGCGGTTGACCTAAATAGGTCACCCGATCGACCGTAGCGATCGACCTTTCACCCAAGAGCGGTCGACCGCTTGGCAATAGAAGCTGCCACTGGCAGCTAGGGTTTGAAGCAATGTTTTATTTGGTTGTTCACTCCAGATTTACCCGTTCCTACCTACGGAACTGGTGCGTTTCAACTCTTATAAATATAACCCTATCCTCTCCAATTTTATTCATATTATTTTGGGGAATATGACAAAACTATGTCATTGCTATCTCTCTCTAATAAGATCCAGAAACTCTGTAGAGAATTCAGGTAAGAATTTAACTTTTTCCTATTTGTTTCTTCTTCCTCCAATCTATTCTTATTTTATTCTTCTACAATTATTTTGAATTTAATGAATATATATACCTCTTCCCTATTGTGTGTGTATATACAAAAAAGAGAGATCCTAGAAGAGGTTGTAAGGCATGCAAATCCAAGGAAGGCGAAGCTAAGGCTATTTAGTGAGTGAAAACCTTAGTATTTCTTTTCAGCAATTATTTAGTGTATTTCTTTTTTGATTTGAATAAGCCTTAGGGATTTTGGGACTCTGAGAATATGATAGATTAAATCCCCCAAAATTTATTTCTAATTCAATATGTCAATTCTATGTTGAGATTCCCAATTATTTACATTAATTTGATGGAATTTGTTTCGTTGTGCAATTTTTGATAATCCCATAGTCTATTCCACTTCTCCTTCTTCTTTGGGTCAAATTGTGATCCTTCAATAAAATAAGGGATTTTGATTACGAATTCTATTCATAGTTTACACTGCTTATTCTTATCTATTTCTTTGTAAAAGTGTAGTTGAATAGAATATGGGGTTTAGATTGCAATTCTTATTTTTTAAGATGTTCCATTGAATTGGTGTAATAAATTGAATTTTATTTTATTTACAAGTTTGTTATTGTAGTTTTGGTTATGAATATTTATTCCCTATTTTGGACATTAGAATTCCATGAAATCTTGGGAAATTGAAGAAAAAGGACTTATAATAATAATTGGGTAAGGAATTGACATTTAACGCTAGTTTAGAGCATAAAATTTGTGTAACGACCCGAAAATTTTTAACAGTTTTAAATAGTTTTATTTAACGTATTTAATTGAATTTTGATGATATTTAAATAATAATATTGTGGAATATAAAATTTAATACTTGGGATACGTCTTATTAAACATAGCAAATGGTAAATGTTCACCTGATAATATTGAAGTTTATTTTATTGTATAATTTTATTCAAACTCAAATCAGTTAATAATTGACGGTAATAAAATGTTTTCCAAACTTGAATATTTTTATACAGTAAATTTCTAAATCCTCTTCTGAGTGAGACGTCATCTTTCGTTTTCCAAATTTTGGACTTCTATTTGCTCTGTTTATCTTAATTCTGATAAAATAGCAGCATTTTCTGGTACCGATTATCGACTTTTGATCAAATGATCGTGCCACAGATATCTGTATATCGTTTTGATCGTCTCGTCGTGCTGATCTCTACGGTATATTTATTTCTGTATTGTGAGGTCCGGCACGCGACATAAACAATAAACTGTTCGTCGTATCGGTACCCTAAATTGCGACTTTTAACTTCCCTGTCCTTTTCAAATTTGAAACGTAAGCGTGACCACAATAATTATTTGCTTTAATCTTTTCAGCTGAATTTTAGGAGGACCGTTACTATTCAAATCACTTTATATTTATTGTATACGTTTCGTATGCAACGGTTCATTTATTTATTTATTTTGCCTTTGTAACCTTGTTTCACTTCGTTTCTTTCATATTGCAAAATTTCAGGCTGTCACTCTTCTAATCTTCCTCCTCCACATCTTTTTTCATTCTTTATACTTCTCAAACCAGACAATATTTTTCCACAAATTCCTCTCCTCCCTCACGTCCTCTGACAACCGAGCTTATCCGCGCTGCTACCTCCGCCCTAACCTTCGCCCATCCCACAACCTTGCTCATTTCCCCTCTACTTTGATTCTTCCTCCCACAGATCTATTTCTCGGCCTCCCCCTCCATCTCGTCCCTGCCTCTTTTCTTTTAGCCAAACACCTCTCTCTTCCAACACTCCTTGTTTCCCTTCAACTGCATATCTTCAATCCACGTTCCCATGCCACGAGTCCACCAGTCTCGGCCGAGCAAACACTTCCTGTTTCCCCTCCTTTTTCCCAGCCCTCCTCACTGCCATACTCTCACTTGTTCTATTTTCTAAGGAGGTATTGTATATATATATTTCTATGTTAGTTATATATACATTTCGGTTGGTTTTTAATAGTATATATATTAGTAGATTGAAGTTAAAGTAAAATAATTTGTAAATCTATGTATATTTGCTGAAGTTTTAAATTTATATATATTGAGTTATTCTGTTCATTTGTATATTAACATACATATTATTTTCAAGCTACTTTATTTTCTTTTGGGATGTATCTTGCTGTTTAGGACGAGAATGAATATAAGGTCTTGTTTGTGATATTTTAGTACCTTATATATATACTGGTTGTTTATAGTGTTCATATAGCGTATGCATTCTTTTTGTCAGAGGTTTTTAGTGATTGAAATTCTAAAAGTATATATATATGTAAAGATTTGGCAAGTTATAAAACAAGTGGGTTACGCATAAAGTTGTTATCTATATATAGTACACATGTATGCATATTTTGGTAGATATGTTTTTGTAAAAGTCATTTTAACACTTATGAATTGGAAGCAGCCTCCTTGTCTTCCTTACTTTTGAATAGTGTACAGTTTATATGGGTTTAAAGTAATATATACTAAAGTACTACTATTGCCTTGTTTCATATAAAGTATAGCTCTGTTTGTATAAAACGTATGATATAGCTTGATGGTCTGCATATAGCTGTTTGATTTTGGTATGTATTTATGCCTACATATGTGGTTGAGGAAAGTTTTATAAAATATGTTTTCCATGTCATAAATTTTATTATCTGCTGTCGCAATATATATGGAGATTTGTACGTGATGTTATATATACTTATATATTTTCGAAATGGGTTTATTTGTGGTTATGTAATCTTTTATAAAATGTGGATATATATAACAGTATTGGTTTTAATGTTTGAATACCATAGTTTTTCAACATTTTAAGTATAGGCGTACAACAGTTTTGGGTTTTATTTGTAGTTACATGCTAGATTTTGGGAGTTATTATTTATTATAATTCAGAAGTATTATATATAATATGTTACAATATGTTATGGGTAAATTTGTAGTTTACAGCAAGTTATTTATACCAGCCTTTATATATTTGTTACATATTTTATTTCAAAGTATATGTATAGGTATGCATGAGTCTGGGTTGTAACGAATATGATATAAGTATTGATTTTAATATTATGTGTATATATTGAGTTTAATACCTGTGTTTCAATTTAAAAACAATAATTTTGAAATACATACTTAATATAATATGTATTTGAAATTTAGAATTTAATTTTAATATATATATATAGTAATATTTATAAATTCACTTATACCAATTCCCTCCATCGATCTAGTTCTGATCTGATTCGTCTATTCCTATTTATCAGCTTCGTTTGTCGATTCCTGCCAATCTAGCTTTGCTTTGGAATTCGTGCTTAGATTCGTAACTCAGTTCAGTGTCGACTATCTCCAACCGCGAAAGGTGAGCAATCACTCACGATTAACGTTCTTATATTTATTAAATTTGATTTCAATTGAAACGACAATTGAAATATGCTGCTGTAGTTATTTAAATTGTTATATATGCTATTATCTGTAACTGTTCACCTGTGGGATATGACACCATATCCTGTTGTTTATATTATATTGTTATTTATGATATATGCCTGTTGTTATATTTTATATTATATGTTATCACTCTGCAAGTTCCCTGTTAGTATAGAATTCACTATGGGTTGAAATGATACATACCCGAACGGACTTTAGAATAGGAGAAAATCGTTATGGGTTGAAATGATAAACCCAAACGATTTTCATTTGAATTGAAATTGGGATTACGGGTCGAAATGATATCTACCCGTATATATTTAAATTTCGAATTGAAATGATAAATATCCGTATCACTTAACCATATGATAAATATATATACAGACACCGTTGGTCCATATATATAAATATTTTGAAATAAAATTCTATGG
This sequence comes from Allium fistulosum, assembly GCA_030737815.1. Classification (NCBI taxonomy): domain Eukaryota; kingdom Viridiplantae; phylum Streptophyta; class Magnoliopsida; order Asparagales; family Amaryllidaceae; genus Allium; species Allium fistulosum. Next base: position 997,215,406 of record CM060907.1, read on the forward strand.
TTTTGGGAAAGAAATATATGGTTTTAATAAATGTTGAGACTTAAATTATTATATATAAATGGGAATGATTTATATAGATTTAATAATGATATTTAATTTAATTAAGATTGATTTAATACATATAATATGGTTGAGTATTTAAATTTATGTTTCAAAATAGATTTTAGTAATAATTTGAATAAGTTAAGATTGGGAAGATAATTTGAATTTAGTTGAAATTGTATTCAATAAAGAATTTTATTTAATTAAACCGATTAGGAACTTATTGAAATTGAGATGTAAGATATGATTTATAACTTGGGTTTGATTTATAAGTAATTTAATGAATATTTCTTGTTTAAATAAAACTTAAGGAGATATTTAGTAAAAATGAAATTTAAGGAATTAAGTGATATTGAATTTATTAAGTGAATATTCCCTGACTAAATAATAATAAAGTTAAATCAAGAGCTATATGAAACTGTTAAATTTAACTTTGAAAATGTTGAAGATTAAAGCTTTGAAATATATTGAAAATTTAAATGGTATATTTAGAACTGAATTGAATTGATGAATTGAGCTTTGAATAAATTTGAATCTCGAATTTGAAGTTGATTTGAATCGATTTGTGAGACTTGAGGAAATTATAAATAATTTACTTTTTAAATCATTTAATATATATATACTATTTTGGAAAATAGATATATTTGAAATGAAATGATATTTGGGTTTTGAAGTATAATTTAATTGAAATGACCACGGTGTTATAATGTATATTTCCACCTTGTAGATAGTTCTGAAGATCCTTAGAGGATGGTTATCCCAAACATCCTTTAAGTTACTTGTATTTCAGTTGATATTTCACTTGAGTTGGATTTATTTATATAAGAATGTTAATCCTGACTCGAGTGTTTTGTGTTTCGCTTTACGCTCGGGTCAGACCGAGTGATACAGCATTTGAGACTCACCCTGGGAGTTTGGAGCTTCCTTTGGAGATCCAACTATCGCCTCAGCTTTCAGCTCTTCTAGTTGATTTGTCCAGAGAAGTCATCTGTTGTACTGGACTTCACTACATTTGAGATATTCTATTGTATTTTATCCATAACTCTGATGTTTATATAGTAGCTTCATGAACTACTATTTTACCTATTCCGCTGCGTATTATTGTATTACTCTGTGTCTGTGATTCTGTGATTGATTTATTTACTGTATATTCTGAGTTTTGCCAAATTTAAATTAACAATCTGATATTTTTAATTATTCAAGTCAGACATGTGTGGATTTATTGTCGATTTGAATGGTTCAAAATAGCGGGTCGTTACAGTTTGTGCGTTTAGAACTTCTTAGGAGCGAATATTTATTTATTTCTATTTACATAATTAACGTAAAATTATTGTGTATATGGTGTAGTTAATTAGGCTATTTACATTTATTTCCCCTATTAGGAAGGTAACTGATTTTGAAGCAAAAATAAGAGGAAACTCTTATATAGCCTAATTATTAATTTAAGGCATAATATGGAAGATTCCTTATAAGGCTTTATTTAGGAAATGGTGAGATGAGTGTGTGTGTGTGTGTGTGTAGTAATTAGTTTATGGCTAAGTCATAGCGATGCGAGGTCAATAGAGTTACATGACGGAAGTCTACCCTTCACTTTAAGGCTACCATCAGTTGTGTGCACTTTTATTGAAGTGAGATATCCTTATGATAAATATTTGTAATGACGCAAGGTTATTCCAAATTTAGTAGGGGAAATCTACCCAGCTAATATGGCTACCAGTTCCTACGAATAGCGGACTAATGTGAGATGCCATTATGGGTATGAGCCATAAGACGAAGGTCCTACTTCAGGGTTTGAGATATTTTTGTAACGACCCTAGATTTTTATTTAGTTTAAATTGATAATTAAATTAATTTTTAAATAAAAATTGTAAAATTTATTATAAATAGAAGCGAGTTTCCCCGAATTAAAATAAATAAATAATTGATGATAATTTGAATTTATAAATTAAATATAAGACAATAAATATTTAAAGTAAAATAAGTAATTTAGTTTATAAAATAATACAAGGCAATAAATGTTAGTTAAACAAAACAAAATAAAGTTAGAACTGGAAATTGAAATATATATATATATATATATATATATATATAACATAACTTATATAGTTCGTAAGATAGTAAGCAAACATATTAACTAATATTTCACAAACATATTTATTTAATATTGGAAATTCATTTGTATTTCAAGGTAATAAGGCCAAAGCAAAGAAAAATATACATACAAGTATATAGTAAATACAATTGTTACAAATTTAACAACAAATTAAAATAGAAATTCATTTTTAAATTATAAAATAATAAAAAGAACTATGTAAATTCAAGTGTAAACAAATCAAGATAGTAATAAAAAAACAAAACAAATACAAAATAACAAACAAAATAAATCAAAGCATATGTAAGCTTTGTTAAAGATAGAGTGTGAACAAAAATATACAAAGAAAAATAAAACACAAACAAAATTGTACTTAAATATAAACAAAGTAAAGTGAATATCTATTGTACAAGCTAATTTAATGCAGCCACCCTAATATTATTGTATCAGCCGAGACAAGAGATGCAAAATCAAGTATAGGCAAATTAAATAGGTATAGATTTGTACAATGGCATTTAATGTTTACATCTCTAGCCACATACCTGCCTTATCTCTAATATCATGTCAGCCCATGCTTGTTGTACAAACAAAACAATATAATACCCTGTACACTACATAATAACACACCCTGTATACTTCAATTCTTTATATCTCCTCCTCACATCAGTTCGTCCATGAGCTAAGAAAAAAGAAAACTGAAACAAATATCATTTAAACCTTAAACAAACTTCAACTTGATTAACAACTCAAAGCAAACCAGAGAATCAAAAAGAAGTTTCAACAATACAAATCAAAGCCTGGGAAAACAAGAATAAAAGCCTGTTCATCAGAAAACTCTGTTTATCTCTGGAAACAATGGTGAGTAACATCACCAGTGATCGTTTTAAATATTTGTTAAATGATGTATGCTTGTTTTCTGATCTTAAAAATATTGCAAAGTTATTGCTATATGTAAATTTATACTGAGTATATGCATTGCTCTGTCTGGAATTGTTCCTGACCTTGTTCCAGATTCAAAGCAAACCCCAAAACTTCATTTGTTTTTTTCTTCTTCTTGATTTTCAGATTTGATTTAAACCTAAGATGGAATGAATGTATTGGTACATCATTGTTTGGTTTAAAATTTGTTAAGGATCAAGCAAATTGTTTTTGCTCTGGAAAAAAAAAACACAGTACTGTGAAACATCACTATATATACAAAATTCGAATGTTTAATTTCTCGAATTCAATTACATAATACGAATCTGCTTTAGAAAATAAGAATTTTAAGCTTTGTTTCGCGATTTTTAAGCAAGTGATTCGAGAACAGTTCGTGGTAGATCGGAAAATGGTCTTTGGTCAATTCGAGATGATCGGAGGCACTAGGGAGGCCGGGTTTTCGCGAGAGGGTAGAGGAGCTTGAGGGGAATCGAGGAAAAATGGCGCGGAGGTCTGGAGTTGGTCGTGGTGGCGGTGGGTTGCGAACGAAGTTCCTAAAACCTAGCTTTGCCCACCATTGTTGATTCGACTCGTTCAACCCCTACAGGCGATCGGGCGACGCGTGGTTTTGGGAGAAGGAGGCTAGGTGGTTGACGAACCAGTGGCCGGAGATAGGAAGGTTCAGGTGGTCGAGGTGTTGAGTTCGAGGTCGAAGAAGATATCGGGGTTAGTTTGTGTTGAAGGTGGGGATGCTCGATTTCGTTCCACTGTCGATTTCGAAATCGCGTGAAGGGGGAAGGCACGAGGAGATCATCGGTAATGTGTGGGGAACCTAGAGGATGGTCGGCGATCATCCGATCGATTGGACACGTGCACGTGCACGCGATGGGTTCGTGTATCTAGGAATAATGACGTTTTGGGGAAGAAAGGTTTTCTCGGGGTTTTATTCGAATTTTCCTGGGTTTGACTCGAAGTAGGAACGAACGTGAATTACTCGAAGTGTTACTCGAGATTTATAGGGGAAGGCTCGGGTATAACCTGTTTTCCAGGTTTGGACAGAATCTGTTAATGATTTGAAGAAAAAAAAAACTAAAAATTGAGTTTGAATCACAGTTTTGAAATAAAATAAGTTTTTGAATTAAATTTGTTTTAACTACTTTAAAATGGTTAAATAGTTTGAATTTTAAAATGGAAGTTTTTAAAATATAATGATTTAAACAATTTTGATTGTTAAAGTGTATTTTTAAAATGGAAGTTTCTAAAATGTTTTATCTTTAAAATAAATGAAGATCAATGATTTATAATTCATTAAAATTAATAAGGTAATTAAAGAATGATTTATTTAAATCATGAATAAATAATTTAGACTAATTAATAATTAGAAATGATTAAATGATGATTTAATCTAAGAAAATTTCTTAAGAAAGCAATTAAAGAAATGTTATTAGTTAATGAAGATAATTAACTAGGAATTACTAGGTAATTTAAATTAATGCGATAAATTTTGATAATTAATATGATTTATAAATTGAGGTAATTAATTAAAGGGAATTTATTACTTAAAGATAAGGGGGAATTAATTTAAAGGACAATAATTTGTATATTTTTAGCCTCAAGGACACGACCTCAATATTTTATCCACAAGGACAAACATTCTTCTAAAAATTATTCACAATGACAAACATTCTTTCAGAATTATTCGTAAGGACAAACATTTTTTCAAAACTGCTACCGAACTAAAAACTGATACCTAAAAACTGCTGCCGATAACTAAAAACTGATACCTAAAAACTTAAAAACTGATACCTAAAGAAAGTTGTCCTTCAGGCTAAATTACTGAAGGTTTGTCCTTGAAGATAAAATCCTGAGAAATTTTGTCCTTAACAATAATTTCCTGTAAAGATAATTACTTAATGGAAGTAATTAAAAGGATTAATTATTTAAAGATTTAATTTATGTGATTGAATAAATTAATATGATTAATTAAAATTTTATTTAATAACTAAAAGGTTACTTATTTAATGATTAAAGGTTAATTAATTTGAAATTAAAGGGTAATTAATTTTGTAATTAACTCAAAGTTAATCTACTTATGTGACAAAGGAATTAACGTAATTAATTTGAGAATAATTGATTCATTAAAAAGTAATGAATGATTAAAGAATAATAAATCAAAATGATTATAATTAATTAATGATTAATTAACCAAGATATGTAATTAATTCATAAGAAATTAATCTGATTTGAATTTATCAGACAATTAACTGACTTTACTTATGAATATCTGGATTTTTATTGAATGTGAATTATTTGATATCCCTGATATATGATGCCCTATGATACACCCTGATTTATGTTGTGATCTGTAATATACTTATCTGTGATATATATCTGTGATCTGTGAATGAACGATAAACGTTGTTCTTATATCGCTTATCAACTATATTTCTGTATTCTGATCTGTGATGATTCTATGATGTTGCACTATTGTGTGTGAAACCCCTGGACTACACCTTTACACACACCAATATGGATTTCACGTGGAAATCGGTTAAGTCACAGATAATTTAAATTTGATGTTTTTGAAATTGAAATTTTAATTTCAATTGATTTTGAAATTAGAAATTTGGATTTAAAGTGAAAAGCTTTTGAAATGGAATTTCAAAGATAAAAGTTATTTTGAATAACTTGATCGAGTTTTGAAAATTTAAATAATTTGATTTAAATTTGAATTCAAATTTGAAATTGAATTCTATGATTTGAAACTAGGGATTGAAGATGCTGTATAAGTTATATATGGGTTGAACCATCTTAAAGATATTGATTTGGGAATTTGAATTTAAATTCAAAGGTTTTCACTCGTGTAAATAAAATTGGATTTTTTGAAAAGAAAACTATTTGCTTTTAAATGATTAAAGCTTTCAAATACGAAGTGAACTTCCAAATTGTGTTAAAAGGAAATTTAAGATTTAAATGAAAATGATTTCCAAGTTATGGAAACGATTTGAAAGCTATAAGTTAAATCTTTAATTTAAAGATTTTAAATGAGTTTAACCATTCGAAATGGAATTGTTTTGAAAACTATAAGTTAAATCTTGACTTAAAGATTTAACGAGTTAATTCAATTAAAATGGAAATTGTTTTGAAATATATGAATGAATCTTTGTGAATGGGGTTAACTTTGTGAATTAAATCTTTTTGTTTAAAAGATTGGAAATGGTAATTTGTTTTAACCATTCGAATGAAAAGTTATGGGTAATAAGTTGTGACTTAATTGAAATCCCATATCCATATGTTTTAAATATTTCGCTCACTATTCGGGTTAGCCGGGAAAGGACCTTTGGGTCGTATAACCCATTCCGAATATGTGATACGTCGTATATGGATAGCATTTGATGACCGGTGTTGAAGACCAGATATTTTTGAAAACGGAAGGATTACCGTCGAGTTACTCTACATCGGTTGATCTCCGGTATAGAGGTTTTATCACCCTTAGTGACGGGAAGTCCGGACGTGATTGGAAATTATCCGGATTTGCAAGGGCTTCGTGAGAAGTGCCTTCGGTTCTATTCGAACCCGGAACAGACTTGTATGGTTACATGTCTGACATTACACTTTGAGATATAAAGCCGATTTCTTTCAAATACATTTCTGTTTGGTGGCGGAGAATTTATTCTCTTAGCTTAACACCCTTCTCTGAGACGTACGAGCTCAGAGGTTATGTAGTTGAAATTTATCAGCGATATATTCCCAATTTGGTAATGTGGCATGTTGAGTGTTGCTGTGTGATGATCAATGTTTGATCATTTGTGATATGATCATTTGTTTGATCATTTATCTTTGTGATCATAGGTTGATCATCTGTTGACCCAAAGCGTGGCTTTTGAAAAAGCGTAGCTTTGTGGACGAGACTTCGTCGAACCTCACAATCCGGTAATGGTCGAAACAGGAATTGTGCGGCAAGGTTTCAGGGGTAGCTTCCCTAGGGTATGACCATTCCTTCTGGAAAAGGGTAGTATCATGGTATGGAGCCCAGATACTTACTCATGTGGACACACTTTATTTATTATGTGTGATGTTGGTTTCGAGGCGCCTCAGTTAAAGGTCCCAAAGGACCGGGGGTGGCATATATGAGGTTTTGTATATCCCTTGGGAAAGGGGGTAGCCGGCCTTGTTTGGCAGAGAGCAGTTTGTCTCTCGGAGCGTCCCGTCAGAGGCGTTTCTTTCGTGGAATAGGAAGTTCCTTAGCCTGACCATTTGTTGGAAAAATCCAAAGAAACAATACGAGCCCTGTATGGTTTTAGTTGTATTACCTACCATGGAATGTGGCGGTAACCTGCTATTGAACATGGTAGCTATAGTAGGCATACGATAATGGTCGTATGTTGGCTAAGATTTATATTCTACTTTCGAAATGTTTTCTAAACTATGCACTAATAATAATATCAAAATGATTTGATTTTGCGTAGTAAGCATCTTTGACCATCATAAGAAGAAATCTCCTCCAATTCTGCGTTTGCATTGTGTGTGTGGCAGGAGGTCTTATGGTAGTTTCATTTTCCAAAAGCATTGCGAATTGACTTTAAAACTCGCTGCTATTTGTTTTTAAATATAAACTATTTTTGTTGCTCACACCAGTCCCATGACTGATCCGGAGTTTATTGTTCTTTCCTAAACTATGGATGCTCAAAATTTTTCTACACGAGCAGTCTAGAGTTTGGTTTTTTAGATAGTCAGGTTTAGTAGATTATCTGGAACTAGTTCAGTCTTTGGATATGGACTGCACTCGCTTATCTTTGTGCCTCGTTATTGGGAGTTCGAGCTATTTCTGGATTCGTGCTTTGAAGATGGAGATTATCCGCTGCTGATATCGTTTTCTTTTCTGCTGCTATTTGTTGTATCATATCTCTGATGTATATAGATATTCATTGTATCACTCTGTTGTATTAGATATTGTATCTCAATGTATTATTCTTTTTCTTCCGCTGTGTTATTTACTTAATTGTGTTATAAGCTCCGGCGACTCGGATTTGAACGGTCGAATCTACGGCATTCGAGTATGATGTAAAGTATGGATGTCGATTTTCGAGCGGGCAAAATCCATGACGTTACATATTAAGTGGTTGGATCCACCTTTTTCCCCAGATGAAGTATTAAATGACCAAGGGGTTACGTTAGATGGTATCTCTACAAAGGTCCATTTCTGGAAGTACGTCTTAAATGACGGGGTCTGCCAATTTTCCACTTGGAAGTATTAAGTGGCCTATGAGATTCCATATGATGTCAGCTAGATAGTACCATTGAAGAACATGCTTCTGGAAATCGTCTTAAATGACGGAGTCCGCCTATTTTTCACTGGGAAGTATTAAGTGGCTTGGGTTATCCCTCATATTATTAGCTATGTATAACATATGTTTGGGATATGGGATCTACTTCTGAAATGGGAGGTATTAAGTGGTTGGACCTACCTCCTTTCCTAATAAAGATGTATTAAATTATTTTAATGGTTTTATGTTGACATATTCTTATTTTGAAATATACTGCCCAAGTACTAAAAAGGTAAGACTCGTGGTTTTTACTCAACAGACACTTGTTGTTCTAACTCCCTTACAACACTGGTTAAGGACAGAGTGATGATAGTGACGATGATTAAAGATGGGGAAGCTTGGCTAGTGGCAGTATTTATCATTATGTGCTTTCATGTGTACCCATGGGTCTAAATAATTGTTGTAACGAATATTATATTACTGTTTTTATGGGATTTTGTGTTATGACATTTTTATGGTTTTGAAATAAGTGGGTACGCTTTACTTTTATATTTTGTTTCATCCGCTGTGAGTTCTGAAAGTTTAGTTACAGCTCCGCGATGTTATTCATTTTACCACCAATAGCTTGCCTTACTTTTTATTTTAGAAAAAGGTTTTCAAAAGATTTTTTGAAAACTCAAACTATATATATATATACTTAATTTAAATTTATGCTTAAATCTAGAGGTAGTTGCGACCATATTTCGAAAGGATGGGTGAGGCGACTATGAGTTGGAAGCATAAATAGAGGCCATATCTACTCCTACTCTGATTATCTATGGAGCGGAGATCGTATCTTTAGGAGCAGACTAAGGAGAGCATAACCTCAACTTATGGAAGCACCCTAGAAGCTGGATAGTAATTGACACCTTGATAGGACCTAGTCTTCTTTATCATTGTAAACCCTATAGACATATTTAATAATAGGGGCTATCGTAGATGGAAAGGTTAATATAAAATAAATGACCCTAAGGTAATGTCCATTAGGCTGATAATTAATACAGACAAATTAATATTTATGTAGGTAACAAATAAAGGTGTTAAGTATTAATAAAACACAAAAGTAAGGAAAGGAGCAAACTTCCGTAAGAAGAAATACATTTATCACCATAAGGAGGAAATTAAAATTTTCAAGGGTAGAATACAAAGGTTTAAAAGAAAGAACAAATTTTAATCCTACATTTTGTGACATAATTTGATAAAAAGGTTTCTTTAAAAACCCCTTGAAAAATTTGAAAGTACCTTTCAAAAGATTTTAAGGTGAAAATCTTATAAGCCAGAATGTCTTGATAAAAAGATATTTTAGATGACATTTAAATTATATCATCATTTGTTTTGTAAAAAGTTTGAAAAGAAGTCGTAAATTTAAAAAGGGCGGTGAAACATTTTTGGTAAGTGATTTTAATTTAAAAGAAATTTGGTGACTTGAGAAGTTGAATTTTTTTCCCATTTATTAACTTCTCAATTTAAAGTTTGATTGAATTAGAAAAGCTTTCAATTTCCTTATTTTTGTATTCTTCCATTCTCTATGTTATATTTCCTATGCAATAAATTTGAAAGTTCTTTCCTCTATAACTTCTTAGAGGCCGTATAAGTTGGAAATTTTTAGAAATATAATTATAGTTTTAGACAACTTTGAAAACATACCACCATTAGTTTTGGGAAAGTTTGGAAAGGTAATGCAATTTTTAAAAGCGGTGGATTTCTTTAAGACCAAATGGTGGATTATTTTAATTGTAAATTAATGCCTTGAAAAAATTTCATTTGTTAACCCTTTTAACTTGATTAAAAATATTTCAATTTTTGGTGCTTTGATCCTTTTATTTTTTCTTGTTTATAAACCAAAAAGCTCTTTCTTTAGAACTCTTTTTAGGAGTTTATAGATAGAAATAACTCCTATTTTACGATAGAAAAATAGAATGAAAGGAATGTCCGATAGTATAGGAAGAAGAGCATCCCATATAAGGTGATGAAGAAAATGATGGCTGGAATTTAGGTAATAATAGAATTGTGAATTCTGGTAGATGAGATATTGAAAGGAGCAATAGAGTAAGATAGAAGTTATCATTGTCTACTCCATCTATTTTTCTATCGTATAAAGTTATAAAAGGAATCTTTAACCAATGATTGTATTTAAATGATGATTGATAAATAAGTTAGATGTTTTTGTATAAGGAGAATCATTTATGAAAAGATAATTTTTTTATATGTTTTCGTAATTTGAATACAAAAATTATTTAAATAATAATAATATTGAATTTGATAAAAAAAAGTATTGCAAGAGATTTTAAGAGTTTTTGAGCAAAGTTACAAGATATATTTCATTAAATAATAGTATATTTTGAGTAATACGGTAATAAATATTATTATATGCTTAGAAAGGAAATAAATGTTATTTTGAAATGATGACTGTGAAAAAATTATTATTTTGTAAATGATAATTATTGTAGCTAGAAAACTCTTTGAAACAAAAATGGTTTAACATATTATTTTGAAAAGATAATTAAGTCTTGAATCTTTTATGTTAAAATTTCTATTTTTAAAAAGGAGTAAATCCTTATCTTAGTAAGCCATTGAAAAGGAAAGTTTTTCATAAGTTCCTTTTTGAAAAACCAAGAGAATTTTGAATGCCATAAATCAGAAACTCTAACTTTTAAGAAAAAATTTCAATAAAGAAAGTTTTAAAAAGGGAGATTATTTTATTCCTATTTGGGAATAAAGGAATTTTAAAACTTTGATAAACGTTTTTATTAAAGTTTACATTTTCAAAGACGGAGATATTTAATTTTATACTTCATGTTTTGAGTAGTGTAAGAAATGAAATAATAAATAATTATTTTTAAATAAGTTTATTTGTGTGAAGATATTTTATTTTGTGTGTGAAAGTTATGATTTTATAAAATTTATGGAGTAGAAACGGATCATGACCTAGGTAGGATAGACTAAGGTTTTTCTTAGGATATGAGTAAAATAGAAATAGAATGTACAACATGATTTGGAAAGTTGAAGTCAGTCCTAAATCTCTATTTGAAGAAGTTGGTAAAGTGTAAAGATATTCCAGATCTCTAATTGGGTTGTGAATTAGGTTGCCCATAGAATATGAATTTCTATATCTTAATTTTGGAGCAATTTCCATGTAATTTCCATAAATTATTCAATTCCAAAATACATGTAAAAGTGCATTGTATGAAGTAACAAGGAATACACTAAAAAGGAAAGAGATATGTAAGAGATGAATATTCCTTTCGATAGTTTACACTATCTATTTCAATAATATGAAAAGAAATGATTCCTTGTAATTTCAAACAAAGCAAAAATCTTAATTGTTGGTTAATTTATGACAGTAATCTTTTTGGAAGGATAGCTTCGATGAATTAAAATATGGAAATGAGTATTCTAGTTGTAGAATTAGTAGTTAGATATAAATATCGTACAACTACGTTAAACTACTAGAATATATATTGATAGCATAGATTACGACTATATGTGTATTAGTTAGTAATTGATGGATTACGATTTATGGATGTTAATTACAAATTTAATAGGCAAAAAATTTGTAATCAATGAGAGGAAAAGTAATCTAAAGGGAAACTGATTAAGGAAACTTGATATTGCATTCGTGGAAGAAAGAATTTTGGGTAAAGAATGGATTTTGAAAACCTGAAGAAGGTTAAAAAGATTGAAGAAGAATTAATTGAAAATGGTCCAATTCTAACAGTAATGATCAACTGCTATGGATATTAAATGAAGCAATAAATGGACCACATTTAGGAAAGGCTAAAAAAAGGGAAAATTAAGAAAATGGGTAGCAATGGAATGAAATATTAAATACAACCCATCTTAATTTATAAAGGAGTGTTAGGACCTCAACACCATTTATATTAACTGATAATAAATGGCTACTTTTAGTAAAATTTTCTTTTGGAGTTCTTGGATTATAGTCGCTAGTGGTCTTCTTTAGTTATTGGAAAAGTGGATGATAGGGTATAAAATATATTCTCATTTTATTCTTGTGTAGACTTTATGAATGAGATTTAAACACTTGATATATGTTGGAAAGCAATGTAAATAAGGAAATTTTATGGGAACACTTAACTAGCGATAGATCATAGGAAAAACTGGAAGTTAATGAGAAAATTAGGTTAGCAGGCTAAAGTGAGTAAATGTTTCAGTCTCAAAACTTTAGATTTGGGGAAACATAAGGGATTTAGCTCACAAAATGCCACTATGCAAGGAAAAGAGAAAATGTATAGAAATGAGAACAAAATTTTCTATTGATCCAGGATTAGGAAGAAGGTGGTAAAAAATTTCCGTTAGAAGTAGTGGAACCGCAGCACTCCAACACAGCTCTATGGAGTTGCGCTTTGCATCGTTAGTAATAGGGACCCTTAGTTTACTGGCAAATTTGGAGGGGTTTTCTAGTAGCTCTAGGAACTAGCTTTAGGAACTTCGTTAAATCGGAGCATCGCTTGCCGACTGAAGATCGATGGACAAACTGAAGGAATGGATGAGAACTTGGAGGATTTGTTGAGAGCTTGCATCTTCGACTTTGGGGGACCTTAGAAGTAGCACTTACCCTTCAGTAGGATTGTAGCCATCAATGGACGATTAGTATGGCACCCTTGAAGCATTTACTTTGGGAAGGCCATACAAATCGTCAAATTGTGAGTGAGAAACCATCGACAAATTGTACTTGGACCAGATTTGTAATGCGAGACTTTGGAAAGTAAGAATTGATTAGGCAGTGTACGATTTGAATAGTTGAATAGTTGAAAAGTAGGCACTAAATTTATTGGGTCTTTTCCCAACATGAGTAAAACAAGAAAACTTTTATGTTGGCTGGAGTACATGATGTTTTTGCATTTGAGGAAATACCTTCATAGCATAACAACTATTGTAGAGCCCAATCAATTGGGGGATTTTAAGATGAGCCAACAGCGCCCTGTGCCACTTGTGCATCATAGAGCACGGAACTCCAAGGCTCCATAATAATAAATTAGATTGGTCGAGTACAATAGTGAGAAATTCTGATTGGATGGTAGGAGATGGTTGCTACACTTTTGCACAACCAATTTACACTCATGTAGAAACTTTTATGCATGTATAAAGTATTTGCATACATACTTTCATGACACGATTACACACTCATGCCAGGATTGAGCTCATTTTAGTATGTCTGTAGTACATAATCACATTGCACTATTAGTTGAGTAGATGGTTGTGTAGATAATTTAGTTGTATAACATGGATGTTATTGCGCGTTACGTTGTTCGTCCCTTGGAAGATTTCAGGACGAAATCCTTTTTAAATGGGGAAGAATGTAACACCCCGTAAAATGAACCATAATTAAATGTATTAAATTGAATTAAATATGATAAGGTTGAATATAAGAATTTTATAAAGATTGGAATTTGACCATGAAAGTTATTTCATTTTGTTCTTGGCGAAATTCTGACTTATTTCCATGTATAATATGTTGAAAACGGAGCTCAAACGAAGAAGTTATGAGTGTTTGAAATTTTCGGAATTAAATTAATTTAGTTTGAATTCAAACTCAAATGAGAAATCGAATTCAGGGTTTAAATTTCAAAAATTAGCTTGGGGCTAAGTAAATGTTTAACATTAAAAAGTTAATTAGAGAATAAAATTATATGGCAAAGGAAATAAATAAACGTCCCTTGAATAAAAGGAGCGGTCGACCTGAATAGGTCAACTGGTCGACCATAGCAGTCAACCGCTTGGCAACAAAAGTTGCCAGTGGTGGTTAGGGTTTGAAGCAATGTTTTAATCAGTTGTACGCTCCAAATTTACCTGTTTTCTACCTACTTCCATCCTACAGTTTTGGTATGTTCAACTCCTATAAAAAGAACCATATCATCTCCACTTTTGTTCCTATTATTTTAAGGAATACGACGAAACTCCGCTATTTCTATCTCTCTCTAATAAGATTTAGAAACTCTGTAGAGAATTCAGATAAGAATTTAACTTATTTCCTATTTGTTTCTTCTTCCTCCAATCTATTATTATCATATTCTTCTCTAATTATTCTGAATCTAATGAATATACATACCTCTTCCCTATATTGTGTGTATATATCAAAAGAGAGAGATTCTGAAAGAGGTTGTGAGGCATGTAAATCCAAGGAAGGCGAAGCTAAGGCTATTATGTAAGTGGAAAGCTTAGTATTTCTTTCAGCAATTTTTTAGTGTATTTCTTTTTGGATATGAATATGCCTTAGAGAATTTGGGATTTCAAAAATATGATAGATAAAATCCCCTAAAAATTCATTTTTAATTTGATATGTTAATTCTATGCTGAGATTCCCAATTATTTACATTAACTTGATGGAACTTATTTCGTTTCACAAATTTTGATAATTCCATAGTCTATTCCACATCTCCTTCTTCTTTAGGTCAAATTGTGATCCTTCAATAAAATAAGGGGTTTAGATTACAAATTCTATTTGTAGTTTACACCACCTATTCTTATTTATTTCTTTGTAAAAGAGGAGTTGACTAGAAATGGGGTTTATATTGTAATTCTTATTGTTTATGATGTTCCATTGAATTAGGGTAATATTTGAATTTCTATATTATTTACAGGTCTGTTATTGCAGTTTTGGTTATGAATATTTATTCCTTGTTTTGGACATTAGAATTCCATGAAATCCTGGGAAATTGAAGAAAAAAGACTTGTAATAATAATTGGTTAAGGAATTGACATTTAATGCTAGTTTAGAGCGTGAAATCCATGCGTTTAAAACTTATTAAGCGCAAATATTTATTTATTTCTATTTATGTAATTAATATAAAATTATTGCATATATGGCATAGTTAATTAGGCATTTATTTACATTTATTTCCCCCATTAGGAAGGTAATTGATTTTGAGGCAAAAATAAGAGGAATCTCTTATATAGCCTAATTATCAATTTAAGGCGTAATAAGGATGATTCCTTATAAGGCTTTATTTATGAAATGGTGAGATGAGTAGATATATACATAGAGTATTTAATTTATGGCTAAATCATAGGGATGCGAGGTCAATAGAGTTACAGGACGGAAGTCTGCCCTTCACTTTGAGGCTACCAACAATTGTATACACTTTTATTGAAGTGAGATATTCTTATGATAAATATTTGTAATGACATGACGTTAGTTTAAAATTCTATGAGGGAAATCTAACCAGCTAATCTAGCTACCAGTTGCTATGTATAGCGAACTAATGTGAGAAGTCATTATGGGTATGGGCCATAAGGTGAAGGGCCTGCTTCGGGGTTTGACGTATTATGTGGTTGGACCTACCTTTTTCCCTAGATGAAGTATTAAATGGCCAAGGGGTTACGTTAGGCGGTGTCTCTACGAGGTCTGCTTTTAAAAGTAGGTCTTAAATGACAGGGTCTGCCTATTTTCTACTTAGAAGTATTAAGTGGCCTATGGATTCCATATGATATCAGCTAGATAGTACCATTAAGGAGCACGCTTCTGGAAATAGGTCTTAAATGATGGGGCCTGCCTATTTTCCACTAGAAAGTATTAAGTGGTTTGGGTACTGTCTCTCACATTATTAGCTATTTATGATGTTTGAGTGGGAGATGGGATCTACTTCCGGAATGGAAGGTATTAAGTGGTTGGACCCGCCTCCTTTTCTTATAAAGAAGTATTAAATGATTTTAATGGTTTTATGTTTGTAGACATATTCTTATTTTGAAATATACTGCCCAAGTAATGAAAAGGTAAGCTCAAGTTTTTTTTTCACCAAACACTTGTTGTTCTGACTCCCTCCTCTTTACAACACAGCTTTAGGACGGAGTGATGGCAAATGACGATGCTTAAAAATGGAGAAGCTTGGCTAGTGGCAGTATTTATTATTATTTGCTTTTATGTGTACCCATGGATTTAAACAATTGTTGTAACGTGTTAACCATAAAAATTCACTAAAGAACAAAGGTATGAAAGAAGGCTTATAAAAGTGATAGGCTCTACAAAAATTGAAGACATGGGTTTCGCCTAAGTTCAAAGAAGAGCGTTTCGAAAGTATTGAGATGCTTTCGAAGGAGTCGCAATCCCCAAGTGTCATTACAAATGACAAGCAGAACAAAAGCTTTCGAAAGGGTAGAAAAGAAGGCTAGGTTACTCTTCCGCCTCATCCATACCTTTTGATGCAGATGGATTCACATATATAAGAAAGGCTATTATGGGTTCGAAGCATCTTTCGAAGGTGTTGAAGATAGGCACTCCTACCTCCCTTTCGACAGAGTCGAAAGCAGTGTATAAAAAGAAGCAAGCAAAGTAAAAGAGGCACTCAAACTTTAACGACATCGAAAGGTTGTCAAGGCGACCCTTTCGACTAGGTTGAAATGTCTGAAACGAAAAGGTAGAGGCCTAAGAATGGATGAGAAAGGTCAAAAGAAAAGCCTTTCGACCATATCGAAAGGAGGCACACAAAAGGATGAAGGTAGGCCTTTCGATTATGTCGAAAGGATGCACACAGAAGGTTGAAGGAAGGCCTTTCGACTGAAGTGAAAGGTCCCGCGCGAACCCCCAGCTTGCATCTACAAATACAACCATAGGGCTTCGAGTTTGGGGACCGAATTTCGGAAAACCCTAAATTCTTTCTTCTATTTCTTAGCAAATCAAATCTTTGTAACCCTAAATCAATTTGGGAAAGCTCTCTTACTTGTAACTCAATTTGGATTAACGTTAAAAATGGAAGTGCATGGATTTAATAAAGATTTCGATCATGAGAGAGATCATTTCGATCATTAGCTTGACTAATGATTAATTACACATGATGCTTGCTTATCTTCTTAATTCCTATTTGTCTTATGCGATGCAATGAGATCAATTTGGATAATATATATACAAATCGCGTTATCATCGTGTTTAATGATATCAAATATTAAACAAAAATGATGATAGTGTTTCGATATTAATAAATTCATAAAGCTTATATTGTCCAAGATGTTATTCCATTGCTTATAGAACATAGAGTTTATATATTAGACATTAAGTCCACTTCGAAAGAACAAATATCCTTTTGACCTGATCGAAAAGGATGTTTCGGAAGGGATTTGATGTGTAAGTACTAAACTAGCTAGCTGGATGAATTCCTTTGAAAGGTGTACACACATTACAATACATACAACCCTTTCGAAGGAGTTCTTCCAAAAGAGCATAAACAATATCATCGAAAGTAAATACTCTTTCTTAAGGGAAGAATGGTCCTTTTGACACAGTCGAAAGAGACAGATGTTCGATATGAATAACCTCTTTCGACTTATTCAAAAAGAGGCTTCGAAGGGGGTGCTTTCTCCATAACCTTCATTTCAATAGGGTTTATTGGACCTATTAACTACAATTAATATTTTCATGAGACCTCCCTCCGTAAGCAACTTGTCCAAACCAACTCATTCGAAAGGGGTTTCGAAGAGAGTGGTCACTTCTAAAAATCTTCTTTTGAAGTGTTAACAACATTTTTTGTTAACCATTTAGCTTTATGGATGTTAACAAGTTTTCTTGTTAACATTTTTGGCGCTAGAAGGAGGACTTGAACCTCCGACTTTATGGTTACCTTATAGACTAATTATGGATCGTCTAACTTGGTGTAAGAAAATGAAATCCAAAAGGCTTAGTCGAATGGACGAAGAGGCTGTACACAGCACAACTTTAGAAGAAAATATAACACCAACTTTCAACATGGAGGGAGTTGTGCATGGACAATCATCAACCCCAGCTCAATAAGACGACAATACAACCAAAATAAAGCACTTGAAACAACAATTTCTGGAGATGCAAGAGCTTATCAAAGCAGCACCATCTTAATGGTCTTCCAAGACACCAAAACTAACGACTGGAGATGAGGTGATATCTCGAAGAAGAAATTTAAGGTTTATACCAATGAAGACATGAGCAAAATTGACTTGATATCTTCAAAGAAGAAAGAGCATCATTTGGCAAAACTCGATCATCAAGGAAGGGTGCTGGATAAAGCTCTAGACCAATTTAGAAGCTCAACATCAAAAGAATACAACCCAAACCAGAAAATTTATCATGATACCGAAGCTTATCTGAAAGACGTGGCAGAAAAGGCAATTAAGGACATGCTAAATGCTAAGGGGAAGAGGACCTTGGACGAAAGAGCAAATGATAATGAACGAGTGGCACCTTTCATAGGAGAAATCATGTCAACGGTCATCCCATCCTATGTAATGATCCTAACTCTGAAGTATCATGGTACTACATACCCCGATGATCACTTGATGGGTTTCGATAGCCAAATGGATCTGTATAATGCTTCTGGAGCCATTCGATGCAGACTGTTTCCGGTAACGCTTCAAGGAGCCACTGCTAAATGGTATCGACAATATCATGAAAAGGCGATCTATTAATGGCAGCAGTTTTCTTATGAGTTCTCTACCCAATTCTGTATATGCAAGGACCCAACAATTGATTACATTATTTTAGCCAACATTAAGCAGAGACAGGGAGAGTCATTGGGAGACTACCTCAAAAAGTTCAACACATAAGCACTAAAAGCTAAAGACATGAATGACCGGGAAAAGCTCATTACAGTACACTCTGGGTTAATAGAGAATACACCATTCTGGAAGCAACTCTTTATTCATGAGTGTAAAGATCTGCAGGACTTCCATTTTCAGGCTGATATATTCATTCGAATGGATGAATTATATCATGCTAAAAAGAAAGCTAATCCTAAAAAGGAAAGTGGAAGGTTTGGATTACATCGGGGACATAAGAGAACAAGATGGGAAGAGCGTAATACTAATTCAACCGCTTTAAACAAGCCATTGTTGTATATATATGCTGTGAAAAAGGAGAAGGTTAACTTTCCAACTTCATTTAAGGCCAATAATTACCCTGAACAGAGAAAAAGGGATGATTATTGTGCTTACCACAAAGAAAACGACCATAAAACTGATGAATGTAAAGTGTTGGCTGGAATCATTCAGAAATTAATTCGTGAGGGGCATTTGAAGGAGTTCATCCAAGACAAACAAAAAACACCACGGACTGGTGATGGTCCGCAAAAGTTTCCTAGTAATGTTGTCAACATCTTGAAAGAAGTAGACCCATTGAGCTTGAGATCGCCGTTGAATAGGATTGATGTAATCCATAGGGGTCCACATCCAACAGGGACTAACGAGGGGGCCAGAAACATATACATCAAAGAGGCTAGAGAAGGAGCGTTTTCCATTTAAGAAGAGCCCCCGCTTAAAAATCTATGACTCAACATTCCAATGTCAAATCTTGTTATTGCTCCCCAAGAGCCGAAGAAGGGGATCCATCACCCTCATAATGACCCCCTCATGATCACGGCTCAAATTGGACTGTCTATAGTGTCTAAGATTCTTGTAAACACTGGTAGCGCAGTCAATATTATTTTCAAACATGCCTTTGATCAAATGGGCATCCTAGAAGACAAGCTAGAACCCATCCTTGAACCAATCTTTGGGTTCAACAACAAGGGATCGACCCTAGTGGGACAAGTAAAGTTGCTAGTATAGATGGGAGTACCGCCATGCTGCCGAACCTTTGAAACTCTCTTCGTAATCATCAACCAACCATCTTACTACAATGCATTCTTTGGCCGACTCGCACTTGATGAGGTGGATGCTTTTGTCTCGCCAAAATATATAATGGTAAAATTCTTAACCAAGAGGAATTGGGGCACTGTCCGTGGAGAACAATTCAACTTCCGCGAAATGTATTTTGCAACGCTTGATCAATACAACAGGGAGTATTCTTCTTACTTTGATTCTTCTACTATTTTTCAGCCTTCGAATGATGGATTTTTACATCCAACATTCGAAGCAAAAGTAAGATCTAATAAAACTAACAAACGTATGTATGAAAAGTAATTTCCCCTGGAAGCAAGAGAAAGAGGATCGATGCTAATTCCGTTGAAGAAGGCGAAATCATCATAAAATTTAATTGTCATGGAGAAGTGGAAAGGATAAACCTATAGAAGTCCTTGAGAAGACATGTTTAGACCCAATAAAGACGTGTTTGCATTGATTCATTCAGATATGGTTGGGATCGATCCATCGGTTATGTGCCATGCACTAAACGTCAATCTAAAAGCGACCCCCATTGGACAGAAAAAGAGACAATTGGACAACGTGCGGTTTGCCGCCCTAAAAGAGGAAGTCAAAAGGCTCCTTGAAAACGGATTTATTCGGGAGATCTACTACCTAAAATGGCTAGCGAACCCAGTATTGGTAAAGAAGTCGAATGGTAAGGGGAGGACTTACGTCGATTATACTGACTTAAACAAGGCCCGTCCAAAAGATTGTTACCTATTGCCTCGAATAGATCAGTTGGTTGATGAAACTAGTGGACACTGATTGTTATCTCTCATGGATGCTTACTCAGGATATAATCATATACCCATGTTCAAACTAGATGAAGAACATACAAGTTTCATTACTGATTGAGGAATTTTCTACTATAAAGCAATGCCTTTCAGATTAAAGAATGCAGGGACTACCTATCAAATATTAGTCAATAGAATGTTCAAAGAACATGTCGATCGAAATATGGAAGTTTATGTTGATGACATGCTAGTGAAATCTTATTAGGCTAAGAGTCACCTTGAAGTCCTAAACGAAATGTTTGAAGTATTACACAAATATCAGATGAAACCGAATCCCAGAAATGCTCCTTCAGAGTTCATTCTGGGAATTTTTTGGCTATATTGTGAGCGCTCAAGGAATTGAGGCCAGTCCAGACCAGATTCAAGCCATCAAGGACATGGCTGAGCCTAAAACTAGCAACGATGTAATGAGTTTAAATAGTAGGGTAGCCGCCCTAAGTAGGTTCATTTCTAAGGCGATTGATAAGTGCATTCCCTTTTTCAATGTGATCAAGAAGAAGAAAAACTTTGAATGGGGACAAGACTATAGGAAAGCCTTTCAAGAGTTGAAAAATCATTTGGAAAAACCACCAATGCTATCCAGTCTCGAGAATGGTGAAGTCTTGTACTTATACATGGAAGTCTCGGAATAAGCAATTAGTTATTTTGATCAGAGAGCAAAGTGGGACTCAACTTCCCGTTTATTATGTAAGCAGGCGGTTAAAGGATATAGAGGTTCAGTACCCGGTAATAGAAAAACTGGCTTACTACCTGATACTTATCACACGAAAACTTAGGGCATACTTTCAAGCACATCCAATCAGAGTATTGATTAACTTTCCACTCAAACACGTCTTCAGTAAACCTGAAACTTCAAGTAGGCTAGTGAAGTGGGGAATTGAACTTAGCCAATATGACATTAAGTTTCAACCATGGGCAACTATCAAAGGACAAGCATTGGTGGACTTTATTAATTAGTGTACAAACTTCATTAAAGAACAAGTGGAAAAGGAAAATGATCAAAAACCCATGTGGCAGTTATCTGTGGATGGCACATCGAATGAGCAAGGAGCTGGAGTGTGATATGTCATAAGAACACCAGACGGACACCGCCTACACTACGCAATGAAATTAGGATTTCCCGCAACAAATAATGTAGTCGAATATGAATCAATGTTGGCAGGATTAACTCTGGCTTTAGAGCTTAAAATCCCACGAATTCAAATCTTTAGTGATTCGCAACTAACGGTAAACCATGTAAAGCAAGTATATCAGACCAAAGATACCAAACTATCTTTATATGTAAATAAAATATTGAAGATGCTCTCTTTGTTTAAAGATTTTTCTATACATTAAGTACCAAGGGGAGAAAACTCTCAGGCAGATTCGTTTGCAAAGTCGGCTAGTTCAAGGGGAGCCGTAGAAACGCGAAACATGCCAGTAGGGTACCAAGCAAATCCAAGTATTGAAGAGGGAGCACCCGAACAAGGAAAGGAACTGTTAGTGTTAACTAGATCCCAAGCCATGGCACAAGAAAGAGAAGAAAAGGAAATTAATGAAGAAGTCCCAAATGAGAGGATCAATCATCCAAGAACATATGACTATTATAGTGACACTTGGATGTTGCCTATTGTCAAATATCTTTCTAAAAGGATATTACCATCTGAACAAGTGGAATCTAGGAAAATCAAGCGACGAGCTCCGACTTTCACAATAGTGGACGAAATCCTTTACAAGAAAGGATATGCATTACCTTACTTAGGATGTGTGAGTCTAGAAGATGGGATGAAATTGTTGATGGAAGCGCATGAAGGATTTTGCGGAGACCACTCCAACAGGGAAAAGTTGGCCAAGAAAATTATAATTAAAAGCTTAGATTCGTCATTAAAAACATTATTACCAGATTTGGAATCCCCTATAAGATTATATCAGATAACGGAACACAAGTTGAAACTGAGGAATTTTCTCGGTTTTGCCATAAGAATGGGATCATTAAAAGCTTTTCTTCCATGGCACATCCAAAGGCCAACGGGGCCATTGAAGCTGCAAATAAGACTATTAAGACAATCTTGAAAAAGCGATTAAATAAAGCCAAAGGGAATTGGGTAGAATAATTTCCACTTGTACTCTAGGCTTATCGAACATCCACCAGAACTGCAACGGGACATACCCCCTACTCTCTAACATACGGGTGAAGCAATGTTGCCAATTGAAATTGAGATACCCTCGCATCGAAGAATCGCTCATGCCTTTGATCCAAATCAGGAATTGAAGAAAGAATGTTAGTTTTAATACATGAATTAAGAGATGAAGTAGCTATCCGAATTACACAGAGAAGAATTTCAAAATATTACAATTCGAAAGTGAAGACAAGGTCATTTCAAAACGGAGACTTAGTACTCCGAAGGGTGATGGCAACCATAAGAAATCCAGCGGATGGACCGCCAGGGCCTAATTGGGAAGGTCCCCTGATTATATGCAAAGTAATACCCCCTAGAAATTACAAGTTATGTCGATCGGATGGCAATATGGTTCCTAAAATGTGGAATGTGGAAAACTTGTGACCATATTTTCTTACAGTGAATGAATAAAGCACCTCTTTCTTAAAAAGAAAAATCTACATAGCTGGGAGTGAAATTCTCAATGCACTTGGACATTACCTTAAACAGTCAAAGCCTTTGTCCATGCCGAGTTGGCCATGTCAAAGCGCCACCTAGAGGGGGGGGTTAGAGCAAGCCTTTATCCACGCCACGCTATAGCCATTTTAAAGCATCGACAAGCCCTTGACCGCGCCACACTATGGCCAGGTCAAGGCGCATCCTAGAGGTAGGACGGAGTAAGCCTTTGGTGCCGCCACGCTATAGCATGGGCAAAGCACCGAACAAGCATTTGATTGCGCCACGCTATGGCCAGGTCAAGGAACCTCCTGGAGGGAGGATGGAGTAAGCCCTTGGTCCCACCACGCTATGGCCTAGCCAAGGCACCGAACAAGCCCTTGATCGCGCCATGCTATGGCCTGGTCAAGGCGCCTCCTTGAGGGAGGTTCGGTAAGTCCTTGGGTCTTGCTTGTGAATAAGCTAACAAAACACACCGTACGAAAATGGACTAAGACGTCCGAGCCTGAGAAGCGGCATATCAAGCAACAGACTTTGACGTCTGAGCCCGAGAAGCAGCATATTAAATAGCGGACTAGGACGTCCAAGCCCGAGAAGTGGCACATCAAACAATGGACTAAGACGTCCAAGCTCGAGAAGCAGTAAATCAAACAGCAAAAACATACAAAGCCTAAAGGGTAACACATGTCAGAAGTGTCAAAACCCAAGAAGCGGTACAGAACAGAAGGCATAAATAAGATTCTAGAGCCTTCGACTAATTATCAAAGAAGGACATCTGAACTTCACTCATTAGTACCCGAATTTGGGTTTCGGATCTTTTCGTTATTAAGTTCAGGACTTCACTTATTAATATCTGAATCAGGGTTTTGGGTCTTTACCAATAATTTACGGACTTCATCATACCCGAATCTGGGTTTCGTGACTATTACTATTGATTATTGGACTTTAATCATTAATGCCCGAATCTGGGTTTTAGATTTCTATTATGAAGATTATTATTATGGAATTTTGGTTATCATCCATCAATACCCTAATTTGGGCTTAAGATTTCTATTATAAAGGTTATTTCTGGTTATCATCTACTAAAACCTGAATTTGGGTTTCAGATCTCTTACTATTCGCTTCTAATTTCCACTTATTGATGCCCGAATCAGGGTTTCAGATTTCTGGTTTTCCTAACACCTGAATTTGGGTTTTAGGTCGTTTACCATCAATTTTTGGATTCCATTTGCTAATTACCGAATTTGGGTTCTAAGGCAGTTGGGATTGAGATCTCAATGGACTTCTGGTTTTCAATTAAAACTTTGAGTTTGTCTTCCTAATATCCAAATCAGGATCATTGGTTTACTACTATTAACTTTTGAACAACATTTATCAACATCTGAATCTCAGTCCCTAGATTATTATTATTTCCAATAGAGGATTCTAAATACCTATCACTTATCCTCCAAATAAGGATTCATGGTTTTCAATGACTTATTTCCAGATGATAGCTCATGGTCTTTTATTACCAAATATTTGTTGTCACTAGCGGAGATTGCTTGGGTTTCAATTATTATACTCCTGGTTTTCTATTAATTTCATGGAAATCCAATTTATGAACTTCATTTGTAACTACAAAAGTTGGATGGTGGGACTTCTAATATTGCTAGACAAAAGTTCTTGATTCCCAAGCGTTTACAACTATAGATTTCTTATCATTTATTAACTATAGATGATGCCCAACTAATTTTTATTACTTCTGAGCTTAGGGTTCAAAAGCTCTACTATACTGACATCATTTTAAAATCACTAAGCATATTTTTATATAAGTCATGATCTAACGATAGAAAATGTTATTTACTTTGAATTTTGCAGGGAAATGAGGCCATTAAACGAAGTAGTTGTTAAATATTTGTCCTAAAGAACAAAAGCTTATTTCATACAGGGTGGAGCAGAATGTTAACCATAAAAATTCACTTAAGAACAAAAGTATGAAAGAAGGCTTATAAAAGTGATAGGCTCTACAAAAATTGAAGACATGGGTTTCGCCTAAGTTCAAAGAAGAGCGTTTCGAAAGTATTGATATGGCTTTCAAAGGAGTCGCAATCACTAGGTGTCATTACAAATAACAAGCAGAACAAAAGCTTTCGAAAGGGTAGAAAAGAAGGCAAGGCTACTATTCCACCTCATCCAGACCTTTCGACGCAGATGGATTCACATATATAAGAAAGGCTATTATGGGTTCAAAGCACCTTTCGAACATGTTGAACAATAAACTCCCACACAAGAATCAATTCCTTCAAAATAGAGGGTTTTGTCATTGTTAATCTACTACTTGAAGAAATGATTCCAACACACACCTTTTGAAAGCAAGAACAACCCTTTCGAAACAGTTGGAACCCTTCGAAGGCATGATGAAAACCCTACATGAAGACCACGAGTCCTTTCGCTAAGACCCAGCTGTCGCTCACCATTCCTTTCGACGAAGCTATGCGAAAGCTCAACTCATCTCTTACTTGCAACAGTATAGCAACACAAAGTAAAGAGCGCTCCTACCTCCCTTTTGACGAAGTCGAAAGCAGTACATAAAAAAAGCAAGAAAATTAAAAGAAGCACTCAAACTTTAATGGCAGTGAAAAGTTACCAAGGCGACTCTTTCGACTAGGTCGAAAGGTCTGAAATGAAAAGGTGGAAGCCTAAGAATGGATGAGAAAGGTCAAAAGAAAAGCCTTTCGACCATATCGAAAGGAGGCGTGCACATGGATGAAGGTAGGCCTTTTTACTATGTCGAAAGGATGCATACGGAAGGTCGAAGGAAGGCCTTTCGACTGAAGCGAAAGGATGGGTGCGAAAGGGGCCAACCTGCATCTATAAATACGACCCTAGGGGTTCGAGTTTCGGGACCGAATTTTGGGAAATTCTAAATTCTTTCTTCTATTTCTTAGCAAATCAAATCTTCGTAACCCTAAATCAATTTGGGAAATGCTCTCTTACTTGTAACTCAATTTAGATTAATGCTAAAAGTGGAAGCGCGTGGATTTAATAAAGATTTTGATCATGAGAAAGATCATTTCGATCATTAGCTTGACTAATGATCAATTGCACATGATGCTTGCTTATATTCGTAATTGTGGAAATTAGCCACAAGGGCCTCTTTAGTAAGTGGAATTAGTTTCTAGGACACACAACTGAAATAATTACTTTCATGGACAAAACGTAAAATAATTAGTTTCCAGAGCCTAAAAACCTATGAAATTATGTCCTTGAAAGTAATTATTCTGCTGACTTTGACCTTGAAAGTAATTTCTTTGAATGTGTGTCCTAGAAACTAATTGGACTGCAAAGTTTGTCCTTCTGGTGAAATGTCCCTTCTTAATTCCTATTTGTCTTATGCGATGCAATGAGATCAATTTGGATAATATATATATGAATCGCGTTATCATTGTGTTTAATGATATCAAATATTAAACAAAGATGATGATAGTGTTTCGATATTAATAAATTCATGGAGCTTATATAGTCCTAGATGTTATTCCATTGCATATATAACATAGAGTTTATATATTATACATTAAGTACACTTCGAAAGAACAAATACCCTTTCGGCCTGATCAAAAGGGACATTTCGAAAGGGATTTGATGTGTAAATACTAAACTATGCTAGCTGGAAGAATTCCTTCGAAAGGTGTACACACATTACAATACATGCAACCCTTTCGTAGGAGTTCTTTCCAAAAGAGTATAAACAATGTCATCGAAAGTAAATACTCTTTCTTAAGGGAATAATGGTCCTTTTGACACAGTCGAAAGAGACAGATGTTCGATATGAGTAACCTCTTTCGACTCATTCAAAAAGAGGCTTCGAAGGGGGTGCTTTCTCCATAACCTTCATTTCAGTAGGGTTGATTGGACCTATTAACTACAATTAATATTTTCATGAGACCACCCTCCGCAAGCAACTTGTCCAAACCAACTCATTCGAAAGGGGTTTCGAAGAGAGTGGTCGCTTTTAAAAATCATCTTCTGAAGTGTTAACAACATTTTTTTATTAACCACTTAACTTTGGAGATGTTAACAAGTTTTCTTGTTAACATAATGGATATTATATTACTGTTTTTATAGGATTTTATGTTATGACATTTTTATGATTTTGAAATAAATAGGTACACTTTACTATTATATTTTGTTCCATCCGCCATGAGTTCTGAAAGTTTATTTATGGTTATGCAATGTATTTCTTTTTACTACCAACAACTTGCCTTAGAATGGATCTAATTTTCGATGGGCTTTTTCTAGGTCTAAATTTAGGCTTGTTCCGAGGTGGGCTGTTACAGGAATTGTACATTAAATTGCGCCTTTTCTCTTCTATTGCTGCATTATTCAATTGGCATGTGATTGATGGTTTTAGTTGCTTCCTCGTCGAGAACTACTATGGTTGATAATTTAGTATGAATTTGATTTTCTGTTTTTTTGTTTCGAACTTGACTTCTCAAAATTACGAATGATGAGATTGGTTTTTATAGAGGAAGATTTAAAGAAAATCTTCTTTGATTTCATATATTTTAAAATTTTAGCTTTAAATATTCAATTCATGAATTGCTTTTAATCTTGGTTGTTAATTTTCTTTGACTAACCCTTAGATCTTTAATTTTGAGATCGTTAACTTGTTCATTTGATTTCCTTCGGCTAGAAAAGTTAACATATTCAACTTTGAATTTTTTTTCATTTTTTTTCTTTTATGTATCCTCTTTGCTTTCGAAATCTGACTTGATTACATGTGCATGTGTTGCTTATTATGCACTTTTGAGTTGCACTTGAATCTATTTGCATTCCCTTAACCATTTGTACCTGTTCGACCTGAGATGCTCCTATGATCATTTTCCATGTATATACATACATATGTATATATGTGTGAGATGATGCATTTTCTCCTTGTCTGAGCTCTAGTACATGGCTTTGTGTTTGTTGCTATTCTGAGTTGTGTACTTCTTTATGTGTTTGAGTTTTGCTTCCCTTGGTGTATTCTTCTAGTTTGTGCACTTGCATGTTGTTTGTGGTCCTTATGTATGTGTTAGGTTGCTGGTGCATTTCCTTGTGCAGGCTTTGTACTATATTCCGGCTTGTTTATGAGTGTTGTATGCATGCGTCTTGTGTGCTTCCTGCTTGTGAGCATCTGGGTTTGGTACATCTCTGCTTTGTAGAGCTTGTGTGTATTTTTGTTGTTGGACATGGCTGCATTGCACTTGATGTTCATTTGTTTACTGGTGAGCTCAACTTTTTTAGCCTTGTATGAACTTGCACTTGCTCCTATATTAAGATTTCCACCAAAGAAATGTGTTTGATGTGTCACGATCAAGCTCCTCCTATTTAAATACTACCCCTACAAATGTGTTTCCCTTACACAGATGCATGGAAAAAAATCCTAAGTGCCAAAAAACTTTGATGTTAAAAAGAATTGCCTAGATGCTAAGGAAAAATAAAACCAACTCCTGAATATCAGCAAGGTTATTACTTAACCATCACAATCTTAACGTCTCTTCCTCTTTTGTTATCATCAAAATTATAATAATCGATCTAGTGATAGATTTTAATTGAAACTATAAATTATATAGGGATAAAAATATATTAAAACTTTCAATCAATCAAATAAAAATTATAATGCTTTATTAATTAGGCACATATCTTATTTTCGAGTGATGATTGGGTCATGGTTTAGGGGGAATTTAATATTGTTACAGTAGCATGGTATTTTTGATGAAGGAAACTTTTGAAATTGTGAAATTTTTTAAAATTATTTTTAAATCAAACAATGAATGTTAAGCACTTTCTAACCATGCATAACCGTTAAGACTTTTAAATGAGGTTAGTAGTTACTTAAAAAGAATATTAAACATTTTCTAGCCATGCATAACCATTAGGACTTTTAAACGAGGTTATAAATTACTTGAATATTTATCCCCCTCTTGTATAGGTTGATAGAGTTAGGAGTATGCCCTAGGGGCAATTATGTAATTCTTTGCATATATCTAACTCATTGACCAGTGTTTTCTTTCTATTATATAGTTGATATAATGTGTTATATAAATTAATTAATTTTATTAAAAGTATAATTAATAGAAAATCTGTATATGGTATGTTTTGTGATATTAGTTACAAGGTATTGTAACCGTGAGTAATTTATCACAAAACAAACAAATATGTCATTTTAAATATTCCTAGTCAAGATGTATCGAGACTAGATATCGATGTATCTGTTGATACTAGAGTATGTAACACTCTACAAATGTTGGGAAGTGTATTACTCATGACTACTAG
Organism: Allium fistulosum; assembly: GCA_030737815.1. Taxonomy (NCBI): domain Eukaryota; kingdom Viridiplantae; phylum Streptophyta; class Magnoliopsida; order Asparagales; family Amaryllidaceae; genus Allium; species Allium fistulosum. Next base: position 997,245,050 of record CM060907.1, read on the forward strand.
GGGCATCTAGGGGTTATGTATCGATAGTTATTAGATAACTATGAAATGACTCATACGATAGTTTTTTTGGTTAATATAACTAAGGTTAAACAGAAAATATCAATGTCACCGATTTACACAGTTCTCTTGAATTTAGAGTACCATGGAACTTCAATATGAAAGCTCCGCTTTGACTATAGTCAAATAATGGCACGATGTCCATCGAGCGACTGTAGTTGGGTCGAGCGGAAGTATTGGAAGTGTAGCATTGTTCAAAAGAGGATTTGTCTTCTCAGTTACATAGGGTTAGTACCACGGTAAATTCAAGTCATATCAAAGTCAAAGTCTCTAGCCAGAGCATTTCGATTGATAATAATTGTTATTATTGAAACATGGACTCTGTGCTTAGACTATAGAGTTGAATATGGATGATATTGGAATTTTGACCATTACCAAATTCCATAAATCCAGAGTGATATAATTTTGGCGAAGAGAATTGGTGTAAATAAATGTCAAAATTGGGTAACTCTTAATAAAGTGAAATTGCATTCTACCCAAATTAAGTAAGCGATAAATTTGGCCAAAATGTCGCACCACCTGCTAAATGACGTGTGAACATATTCGAATACTTCAATGTTAATCGCTGACCAAATTTACATCTGACGAGTCACATAACCGAAATAATGAATTCTCTTTAGACCAAATAATTTAAATAGTCTATAATTATCATAAATTATTTAAATTAATAAATATTTATGAAATACTAATTATGAACTTTTGAATATGATTTGATAAATAAATATTATTGTATATATTTATAATAGTTATGGATATATCGATCAATATGCGATATCGACAAGTAATTAAATTAGATTTAATTAATAATATTTATTTGGGCTTAAACGGGCTATTAGCCCATGATGTTAAGATGTTAATTTCGGTAGAAACATGGCTTACAGGGGACGACTAAAAAGGCTAGAGGATTTTTGAGATGGATGGCCTAGATCTAGTGAGAAATGGTATGAGATATGATCCATATATTTCTCTATTTCATCCACTACATAAAGACCCCAAACCCTAATTGGTAAAAATCCTATTTCTACATTTTTTGGTTGATCTCATCATCAAGGAGCTCTAACAAATTCAACTCAAATTAATTCAAAAGATATTAGCTATTAAATAACCAAAGGTCTACGGTTCGAGAATTAGCAATCTGCCGAATCGAGAATGTTTCTAAGGAGAGAGAATTCATCATTACTAGGTGTGCTCTAAGGCATTAGTTTTAGGTATATATTTACTATACCATATGATTATAATTTCCGTATATCATTCTATTATTCATATACATTCTTATTATATTGTTATTTAGGTGACGATTCTTATATGTATCATCAATGTTGTCACATATTAGATTGGTTATATGTATGTGTATTTTAAAAAATACATTATTTTCATACAAATCTGAAATGCACAGCCAAATATATATGTATATATGTATATGCATATATATATGTATATGTATATGTATATGTATGTATTAATATGTTACTTAATTTTAATTATATGACTTGTATTTAATTATATCATCATATCATGTTAGTAATCGAACTTATATTTTATAAATGCATATTTACATAGATTATAGTTGTTTGCGCCAAAATTGGTCATAAACACCTAATCGCAAATGAAAGCACCAAATTACAGTCACAGATCACTAATAGAATATATGAAGAGGATATAAATATGAAGAACAACAAAAATTAAAAAGAAAGCAGTAAAAAGACGAGATTTATAGTGGTTCGGCGTTGTAGCCTACGTCCACTTTGAAGAGTTCGCTGTTTATTGATGATTTTTAACTGATTTACAACAGTACAATCAATAGCACTCAAGTTGCAATGGAGTTTCAGCAGAGTAACAGTGTAGAAGAGCCAAAAGTCCCTTTCATGTAGGCATCGGGGTGCTATTTATAGGTGTAGGTCTGGAAATATCTGCCTTTGAACTTGGAATACTCTTTCTCACACGTGGGTGGGCCCACTAGATCGATCAGGGCTTGTTTAGGATCGATCCTCGATCGATCCCTATGTACTTCGTATCGATCAAAGAAAGGCCAGATAGAGCTGTGATTGATCGTAGACATTCTTGAGTGAATAAGAAAGCTCCAGTGAAAATTTCATGGCATTTGAACTTGTAGATTTTTAGTTATGATCGATCCAAGATTCGATTTATAGGTTGGCTGATGCCTGCTTATCGATCCATGTATATCGATTGATCCTGTAACGACAACATGGAGCAGCAATTATGTGGAGATCCACTTTCCATGGTACTAGACCGCTTCCTTTGGTTGACTATGCCTTCTTCGTGTCGATCCTGTGTATTTCTCTTCATATCGATAACATATCCCTGCCTTTGTATCGATGCTTCACGTGTGTTGCTTCGCATCGATGTCGAAGTCCTTCCTTCATATCGATCGCTAGCTGTTGGTTTCATATCGATACCTGGTTGATCGATACGAAATGGATGGAAGTGTGATCGATACGAAGTGGGCAGCAGTTGAGCAGATGGATTAGAATCGAGGTCGTTGTTTGATGGATACGAAGGGGATGGATGTAGAGTGATGGATACGAACCGGATGGACACGAAGTTGATGGGTACAAAGTAGATGGATATTGATCGATCCATGACACTGACCCGAAGTAGCGGCTTTCGTGACCCGAAGTAAACCCTCCAGTGACTCGAGGTAAATACTAAGACGAGAAGTGGTTGCAGAGCCCTTGTAAATATGCCGATCCCTCAAGGACCCGAAGCAAGCCCTTCTCTAACCCGAAGCAATCCTCCTAAAAACCCGAAGTAAACATGAAGGTGACTCGAAGCAAACTCCAAACAGCCCATTCTTTCCAAAACCTATACCCCAAGTATGTCGTGTTGTTTGTCCATCGACTATGCCATATCCTGGCCCCATGATCATGTTTATTATCCGTGATTGATTGTTCATCCATTTGTCTGAACCAAGTCTGTGACAATCCAGCTTCGATAGCTGCACAGTCAACTGGGTTAAATCCGCATGTACGTTGCCTTGCAAAAAAGGCGGGTTAACACTTTGCCCCCCCAAAACATGCCTTGCGATAGGAAGGTGTGTTTTGTAGTGCCATAAGCTTGATGTTCGTATCCTGTTAATGACTTGTGAAGAGATCGATAATCTTACCTGATTGTGGATAACGATCATTCGAGATCGTATGCCGTTCGAGGCGATATGCGACCGTTCGAGGTCGGGTGCTGTTCGAGGTGAGATGTGACTGTTCGAGGTCGGGTGCCGTTCGAGGCGAGATGTGACTGTTCGAGGTTGGGTGCCGTTCGAGGCGAATTGTGACCGTTCGAGGTCGGGTGCCATTCGAGGCGAATTGTGACCGTTCGAGGTCGGGTGCCGTTCGAGGCGAATTGTGACCTTTCTAGGTCAGATGTCATTCGAGGCGAATTGTGAATATCAAATTTTACATTCAAATGAGTCTCATAATTGAAATATCCAACTAATAAAAGCAAGTCCAGATACAAAGAAAAGAAACAAAAGCAAATTTCAAACATCAAAGTGCAAGCATCTCCACTGTGGCGGTTTATAGTCATCTTAGAGCATGCCTGAGGAACGTTCGTGATCCCATACACGTGTAAGTGACTTAACCATTTTATTGTGGAGTTTATTACTTGTTCTTCATTATCCCGATCAGTTGATGATAGGCTGACGCCTTGATTCAGGGCCGTCTTCATTTTATGCGGTTGGTGGTCGCTCCTGTTCCACCGTCGCTGTTCTCCTCTTCACGTACAATAACAGCATGTCGTTTCCGATATGTCCTTCGATCTCATCCCTTAAGTGCCATAATCATTTGTACTATGTCCGCCTAGCTCGTGGAATAGGCAGTATTTGTCTGATTTCCTTTCATTATTGGTTGGCTCCCTCCTGAGTGGCCTTCGGTAAGGAACCTGGCCCCTGGTGTATTGGTATATTCGTTCTAAAGTCTCACTCAACTCTGTATAAGAGGTGAATCTAGGTACCTTTCGTGGCCGCTTCGGTTCATCAGAGCCATTCTCTGCTTTTTGCTTTCCTTTATCCTTGTTTGAATATTTCCTAGGTGGATCTCCGCCTTTGACCGCATAAACATCAACTTCCTTGCATTCCTCTCTTTCAGCCTTTGCGTCTTCCTGTCGCAGAAACCTTTCTGCCTCATGGTAAAACTCTCCTAGGTTCATCGGTGGATCCCTTGTCAATGAATTCTTGAACTCCGTGCCATCAGCTATGCTAGATATAGCTGCCATAAAAACCATGGACGGGTCTAGACGATCCACTGATGCCGCTGCTGCATTAAATCGTGTTAAGAAATTGCTCAGAGACTCTTCGGTCCTCTGCTTCAGTGTTGTCAAACTCATCACATTTTTGGGTCTGGAGATGTGAACTCTGAACTGTCGCATAAACCATTCAATCAATTCGGTCCACGTTCCAACAGAGCCGCTTTCCAGTTGCCTGAACCATAGTGCTGTTATATCCATCAAATACAAAGGGAAACACCAGGCCATGACCTCCTCCGATGCCCCCAGCACTTCCATGTGCCTCATATACCTCGTCAGATAAACAACAGGGTCCATCCTTTCATCATATGTCTCCAGTGTTGGTAGCTTGAATTCAGGTGGATTCCTAGCCTGCCTAATTGTGGGAGCAAAGGGACTCCTGTTCACATCCTCCAAATCTTTATTCACCAATCCTCCTCTTATGGCCCGTCTGACCATTCCTGCCAATCTGTCATTGTCACCAAGCGGTAGTCTTTGTTCGTTGAGTCCAACTTGCCCCCCGAGTTCTCGAGGGAATCCTGAAATATGCTCTCCTAGACGAGCATTCATTTCTCTATCGACGCCAAATTGCACAGCAGCGCCTGGTATCCTACCTAGAATTGAGCCAACATGATCCGAGGGCGTGCCCTCTAGATCAGGGGCTGTTCTCGATGGCCCTACTCTATCTCATATCCTGGTTGCTCTGTTCCCACGACTCTGGTTCTGGACTTCCTCTGCTCCTGCTGCTCCGTCTTCGCGATCCACATTTCCAGCATTCTCTGCAGCTATGTTCTCTTGATTTTGCACTCCAGCTTGTCCAACCTATCAGAGTAGTTCGACATCATTTCCTCCTGCCTTTTCAACATCCCTTCCTGCATAGCGCCCATCATCATCTCCATCTCATCTATGGTGATGAAAATTGAGGTCTGATTAGCACCCGAGGAAGCCCATTGACTTCCTACATGATGGCTCCTCTCCGTTATCTATCTCCTTGTTGATTGCTTAGCCATGGCTTCCCAGATCCAAGTTCCTAAGCCTTCAAATTCAAAATCCATGCTTCAGAATCCCTGAGCATTAGCTTTCTCAGCGAAAGCACCAAAATGTTTGCGCCAAAATTTGTCACAAACACCCAATTGCAAATGAAAGCACCAACTCACAATCACAGATCACATATAGAATATATGAAGAGGATATAAATATGAAGAACAACAAAAATAAAAAAGAAAGCAGTAAAAAGATGAGATTTATAGCGGTTTGGCGTTGTAGCCTACGTCCACTTTGAAGAGTTTGCCGTTTATTGATGATTTTTAACTGATTTACAATAGTACAATCAATAACACTCAAGTTGCAATGGAGTTTCAGCAGAGTAATAGCGTAGAAGAGCCAAAAGTCCCTTTTTTGTAGGCATCGGGGTGCTATTTATAGGTTTAGGTCTGGAAATATCTGCCTTTGAACTCGAAATACTCTTTCTCACACGTGGGTGGGCCCACTAGATCGATCCCTATGTACTTCATATCGATCAAAGAAAGGCCAAATGGAGTTGCGATCGATCGTAGACATTCTTGAGTGAATAAGAAAGCTCCTGTGAAAATTTCATGGCATTTGAACTTGTAGATTTTTAGTTATGATCGATCCAAGATTCGATTTATAGGTTGGCTAATGCCTGCGTATCGATCCATGCATATCGATCGATTTCGTATCGATCGATCCTATACCGATGACGTGGAGCGACAATTACGTGGAGATCCACTTTTCATGCCAGTAGACCGCCTCCTTTGGTTTACTATGCCTTCTTCGTATCGATCTTGTGCATTGCTCTTCGTATCGATACCGTATCCCCGCCTTCGTATCGATGATTCACGTGTGTTGCTTCATATCGGTGCCGAAGTCCTTCCTTCGTATCGATCACTTATCGATACCTGGTTGATCGATACGAAATGGATGGAAGTTTGATCGATACGAAGTGGGCATCAGTTGAGCAGATGGATTAGAATCGAGTCCGTTGTTTGATGGATACGAAGGGGATGGATGTAGAGTGATGGATACGAACCGGATGGACACGAAGTTGATGGGTACAAAGTAGATGGATATTGATCGATCCATGACTCTGACCCGATGTAGCGGCTTCCTTGACCCAAAGTAAACCCTACAGTGACTCGAAGTAAATGCTGAGATGACCCAAAGTGGTTGCAGAGCCCTTGTAAATATGCCGATCCCTCAAAGACCCAGAGCAAGCCTTTCTCTAACTCGAAGCAATCCTCCTAAAAACCCGAAGTAAATATGAAGGTGACTCGAAGCAAACTCCAAGCAGCCCATTCTTTCCAAAATATATACCCCAAGTATGTCGCATTGTTTGTCCATCGACTATGTTATATCCTGGCCCCATGATCTTGTTTATTATCCATGATTGATTGTTCATCCATTTGTTTGAACCAAGTCCGTGACAATCCAGCTTTGATAGCTGTACAATCGACTGGGTTAAATCCGCTTGTATGTTGCCTTGCAAAAAAGGCGGGTTAACAATAATTTTTGGTGACTGCAAATTAATTTTTAATAATTATTTACTATTAATTAATATTTTTTAAATCAATATACTAATTAAATAATTTATATAAAATAAAATATGTCTCAAAAATTAAAATTAAAATTTTATAAAATTATTTCATCATCATATAAAATTTCTTCCAAAAAATTAGAATTTAAAAATCATTTTTTATATTTTAAAAAATTAGTTTAATAATAAATGAAACCAATTAATTAAACTAAAATAATATTTAAATCGAGAAAATTTTGGAAAATTTTTCCCAACTTTAAAGTAGCATGCATGATTTTAAATTTTTTAAAATTCCAATAATATATTACAAAAATAATTTTTATTATTATTTTATTAACTTTCAATTAATTAAATCATATATATATATATTTAATGCAATAAAATTATAACTAAAATTTGTTATGCCATGCATCAGATTTGGAATTTCAAAAAAAAAATTTAAGTTCATAATATATATATATATATATTTAAATATATAAATACATAAATATATTTATACATACATAAATATATATCTATATATTTTAGAAAAATAATTTTTTATTACAGTAATACATACATACATATATATATATGTATATTGGTTGCAATTCTTTTTGTATTTGTATGTGTGTATGTGTATTATTTAAATTTAAATACTATAATATATTTGTATATAAATCATTAATATTTTATATATAAGTAATATATATATATATATATAATTTTACATAATTTTATATATATATATATGTGTATAAAAATTAAAAATTTACATACATACATATATTTGGGCAACATACAATACATATAGGATGAGCTAACATATCCACTGCGATGTAAATTCTAACATTTATATACATGAATGTTATAACTTGTACGGTTTATTATGTTATATATGCACATACATACATATATGTAAATTATACATATTTATACTTTTATATTTTATTGAATATAATTAAAATAAAAATCAATCTATAGTTTATAAATTTAAATGAAATAAGAGATTTTATTTAAATTAAATTTAGAAATGTTCTAAATAAATTAGACTTTATAGGCCCAATATAGATCCAATAAGGGAAATATTTTGAAATTCACTCATAACTTCCACTATGGGTTGGCCCAATTCCAACAATGGTATCGGAGCCCAATAGCCTATGCGGTCTAATTAGTCATATTAGGGATAACCAATTATGCTCGCAACCCAGTCAATATGGTGTCTACGAAAGGTATTATCGAAGGATTGAGTTTGGATAATCAAGTACTCTACCCTACCTGGCTACCGGCCTGGTCCAAACAGATATGTGAGCCTAAAAGGTTGCCCCTAATCGAAAAGGCCTAATTTAAATTGAGTCTTGGGTTAATTTTCAAAATTGTTTGAAAATTAAAATGAAAGATTTTAAATTTAAAAGTTAAATTTGAAATTAGGTATACATATATTCTAAAATTTATTATACAATAATTTTTTTTAAATGTTTGAAAAATAGAATAAATTAATTTCAAAATTTGAATTTATTAATAAGGTTAATAAAATATAAAAATTAATTAAATAAGTTGATTGATAAAAAATACAAACATGTATTATAAATGTTGATATATATTGTGATATGTTAAAATGTTTAAGATATCATAAGTATACATGTATGTACATAATATGATTTTTCAAAATTGATATAATTTTAAATAAATAAATAAATTAAATGTTAATTAAATAAATAAATTAATTAAAAGTTATTTAAATAATATGTACATGTATATGATATATGTGTTATACTATAAAAGTTATGGTATATGATAAATATTCAATATAAATATTATATTAAGATAATATGAAATGAATTCAAATGTCAATTAATAAAAATTAATTAAATAATATTTAATTAATATAATGTTATATGCAAGACTATTATATAAGTAATATGAAATATAAAAGTTATATAATAATAAAACTTATATAATATGCATGCATAAACTAATTATGGAACATTTAAGAAACCCAAAATTGACTTAAGGAATAAATACATATGTAAATGTATGTATACTGTGATTTTTGATGTTTTTGACACTTAATTCACGAGGGTATTTCATAAAAAATACATTGTTTCATAAGTCGACATCACTCAATATAGTATATTAAAGATTATGAACCTTTAATATAAAGTTGTCCTTTATCATTTATATTTTAATAGATTACTTGCATACTCTTGAGTTGTCGAGCTTTCCTCAAGCGAGGGATGTTACGTGTAGTACTATTAATACATTGAATAAACGAGGTAAGATAACTGCATGTATTTGTTGAGCTTTTCTCATGTATACTCAATATACTTAGACTGTCGCGAAATGATAAGTCCGAGTGAATATGCTAACTTTACTTGTTGTGCTTTCCTCAAAGTAATGATGGGATTACATAAGGAACCATAAGTTAGGAGTTGTATATGATACAACCGATAAGGAGTTATCCATCGTATGTGAGTCTATGATTTGTTGAGCATTTCTCAAGGTCAGAATCCCAAGGCATACGAGTCCTAACACTACTAGTGAAGTTGAAAGACTTCTATGTTTCGTTTAGGGTTTGGTGAAACACAAAAGACTAGTGAGAACCTTATTAGAAAATGAAATGATAACATTTAGCCTTTCTAATATTGTAAAAACATATGTTATATAATGTTACAATAATATACAATGATAAATTTGTGCGTTTAATATGATTAATAAAACGTTCATTAATTAATATATACAATTATACTGAATTAAAGATTAACAAAAAAAAATAACATATACTTACTAAAAATGCTTATTGCATGTTAACGTTTCTATACACATGCAAGCACCTAATTTTACAAATACTAAACTTATTCGTAATTTGGTCGCTTACGCGTTTAGTTGGTCGAGACCATGTATTGCATTCTATGAGTTCCAAACTCAAAAGTGATATGAAACTATGGATATTTGATCCATACACTAACATATATAAATGTTATATGATGAACGGTCATAATCCGTAATGTACGATACTTTAATGAATACAGTTCCTTCAAAATAAGCTAAAAAACCATACCATGAGATCAAGTATTCAATCTGATTGATTATAATAAAGATCATATTGTGTTAAATATAACACTAGACCAAAACTACAAAATAGACCTGAGAATTCGATCGTTGTAGTGTCAGTTTCATCAGTTTATGTAAAGTTCAACATATTTGATATCCTTAATTATTAAGGATGATCGAGTGCGCTTTTCGTAGAGAGTTCATTGTGATGTTGTAGTAAGGGTATCCTTTTTAGATGGTTCGACCATATAGAAAGAAAAACGAATGTATAAGAATAGATGAAATTTAATGTGCAGTTGGGATGAAGAGAGTGAATGGTCCATTCTGCTTCATAATGAAACATCGAAAATGAGAATTGTAATAATAATAATTGATACTTAACATTGGAATGAGAAATACGATTTCTATTTCAAAATGTAATTTCATTTAGTAAATTGTTTTCTATGTGATTTATTATTTTGAGTTCAGGATATTTGATCAAAGAACTCTCCACTGTAAACTAGTTGTAGTATAAGAAATAAATAATATATATTAAGTGGACGATGGACCTACAAATTTAGTATGCTATTATAGTAATGGCGGAAATAGTGGGAGTATGTTTATAGCACTTATTGATTGCATTAAGTTATGAAAAATTGTTTTCATAAAACACACTGCACATTATTTATGAAATAATGACTATTATTCAACGTCGATTGAAATATAGACATAGTTATATTCCAATGTGAATATTATGCATATTTGTTATGAAATAAAACTATAATGTGATATTTATTTTCACAACAAAAGTGATGCAGTTGAAAGTACTTAAGTATCTAAAATTGTTTACAATTATTTTGAAATTATAGACCAAGTCATAGTTTTGAGAAATAATTTTATGATATGATTATGAATCATATGATACTAGTTAATTATATCTCAAACAATTAAAGACTATGCACCCATGAAGTGGGAGTGTCATAAGAGTCGATGAACCCTTCGAATTGATACATATTAATGTATGAAATTGCAAATCTATTAATACTAAAACAGTTCCACATACTTCATTATATTTGCCGATAAGTTATCACAGACATGGACATATATATTTGATATGCATGTATAAGTCTATGGTAATCCCATAGAAATACAATGGAAATAAATAATGTAACATACGATAGAAATGATTCGATTTGATCGAATGGGTGAGTATATTGGAAAGAGTTCCGAATGTACCTAAAAAAGAGTAAAGATTCCACCTCAAAAGTCACTCATCCATGTGATACATAATGATATATCGATAAGGAGTAATAGAACTTTGTTAGACAAAGTACGATTAATTGTAAGTGAAGTTGAGTTAAATTCTTTTTATAAGGTCATGTACTTAAGAGTAGTACACAAGGTTAATATTATATCATTTAAATAATAGTTTACAAAATCATACAAGATAAGGGTTTATATGAAACCCCAACATATCCTAAACCATGGAGTTGTAGGTTGTGCAAGTCGAAAGTCTGCACGTAATAATTGTCCATGAGAGATTTTGCATGAATCTCTCCAAAAGGAGTTTGGGAAGAACTGTCATTGGTTGACATATTTATGTTTTGAACATAAGTTTTTTAAACTAAATCCAAATCAGTTTTATTTATAAGAAAATTCATAAAATGTTTATGAATACCTATTTTATTGCACCAAGGAACGATTATTGTTTCAAGAAATAACTTCATTGTAAGGGAATTTCTTTGAGAAATTATTGGTAGTAAAATGGAATTGGATACAATCCAAACATAAAAATGAGTACATGAGGTGAAATTAATTTAACTAACCTGAACGAACACATTGCATTAGAGAGTATTCTCGCATATTGAAGAGGAACTATGAGTTTCTTATCAATGTCAAAAATATACAATCCTCGGTTGTTTAATTAAAGTATTAAGAGTATCGACTCTACGATATGGTATGATGTGCAATCTGAAAGAATTCCAAGTGCATTATCAAAATATGATTTTGGTAGTCGTAATCGAAGGGATGCAATCCATCGGTGGCAATTGTGTATTTATGAGAAAGACTAATGCAGTTCGAATTAATTTACCAATGTTGATAAGAATAATCTTGTAAATTTCAAATGTTTAAATTAGCATAATAGATTCATCATTCAACATGATCAAGTTATTTTGGATTTACTCACAAGATTATCGCTTTATAAGACTTAGTGTTTTGGTACATATGTGCTAAAATAGAAAATTCTAAGTAATGATTTAGAATAGACTATTTGCGCATAATAACCGAAGTGCCCCGAAGTCAGTGGGATTGATACAGAGGTTATGTGTTTTCGGATATGACCCAAGGAATGATATGAAAGTATCATTTTATAAGCATCAAAATTGAATAAGTATTTCGATAGAAATATCAAATAGTTTGATTTTCAGTCGAAGTGCAGAGGAAGCGTGTGTTCATAAGAAAAAAATGTTAAAATGTACATTGATAGTTCTAAACATTATGTAAACAAAACGCTGCTGATTCTTTAACAATGTTCTTGTGTTAGAACCAGCCTTGGTTGTTTTAATGCTCAACATTGGATTTGTAAATGATGTCTTTTATAGTAAGTATAAAAGATATTTTATACTTATTTAAATATTTAATACATAACGTGTAAGATAGACTCCTTATGCATTTTATGTTTTCTACGATATCGTGATGTATTTATGTATTTGAAACATGAAACAAATATGAAATCCACATTGATATCACTAAATGGTTGTATGAGATGTTCTCGTGTACTTATTAAATACTAGAGAATTGTTTACAAAACAGTGAACTCCGTAAGAAGGAATGTTCAGACTCAAATTCCATAAGTGATATTAAGTATAACATGTTAATAATAAATTAAGAATCTTTAGGTTAAAAATATTCTAAATAGAAGAGAATTGTGGTGGATTCATTGACTTGAATAGCACCACGATAAAACAATGTGTGTGTGTGTGTTATAATAAATGCACAAAATTATAACTGAGCCTAGGGTGAATCCAAATGTTGAGAATCTCATAACATTTTTATATGATAACAATGTCATGATATAATTCATAACAGAACTTAGAGCTCACTGAAAGTCGAGAGACATACTCCAAATTGTTCCACATGACGAAGGTATTTATCAGCGTCGAAGAGAGTTGATTGATAGAGTAGACAATTAAAACATAATAGCATACCCGTCTGCTGAGGGCCTGACCCAATTGGTTTTGAGAAAACCAATTGGTGAAATAAGATTCCATAATTGGCCCCAAGTTCAAGTGGGAGATTGATAGAGTTAGAGGTATGCCCTAGGGCAATTATATAATTCATTACATATATCTAACTCGTTGACCAATCTTGTTCAAAGTAAAGGTGTTTTATTTTAATTACAACTTAATATAATATGCTTTATTAATTAATTAATTTAATTAAAAGCATATTTAATAGAAATTCCATAAATGGTATGCTTTGTGATAGTAGTTACAAAGTGTTGTAACTGTGTGTAATTTATCACAGTGAAAATAAATATACCATTTTAAATGTTTCTAGTCAAGATGCATCGAAATTGGATATCGATGTATCCATTGAGACTAGAGTATGTAACACTTCCAAATGTTGGGTAGTGTATTACTCATGACTGCTGGGAACCTATGGGTTACGTACTGATAGTTATTGGATAACTATGGAATGACTCACTCGATAGTTTTCTTTTAGTTAATATAATTAAGATCAGACAAAAAACATTTATGTGACTGATTTACACAATTGTCTCGACTTGAGAATACTGTGGATGAAAGCTCTACTTTGATCGTAGTCAAAACATGGCACGACGTCTATCAAGTGACTATAGTTGGGTCGAGTGGGAGTATTACAAGTGAAGCATTGATCAAGAGAGGATTCGTCTTCTCAGCTACATGGGGTTAATATCAAGTCAACTCAAGACAACTCAAAGTCTCTAGCCGGAGCATTTCGGTTAATAATAATTGTTGTTATTGAACCATGGACTTTATATTTGGACTATAGAGTTGAATATGAAAAATATTGGAATTTTTACCATTACCAAATTCCACAAATCCAAAGTGATATAGTTTTGACGAAGAGAATTGGTGTAAATAAATGTCACAATCGGGTAACGCTTAATAAAGTGAAATTCGATTTTACCAAAACTAAGTAAGCAATAAATTTGGCCAAAATGTCACATCATCTACTAAGTGACGCGTGAACATTAAAATTTAAATAGTTCAATGTTAATTGCTGACCAAATTCACACCCGACAAGCCATATAACCAAAATGATGAATTCTCTTTAGACCAAACATTTTAATTAGTTTATAAATGTTATAATTTAATTTAATTAATTAATATTTATTAAATATTAATTATAAACTTTTGAATATGATTTGATAAATAAATGTTCTTGTATATATTTATAATAGTTATAAATATTCGATCGATATGTGACATCGACAAGTAATAAAATTAGATTTAACTAATAATATTTGATTAGGCTTAAATGGGTTGTTAGCCCATGATGTTAAGATGTTAATTTTGCCAGCAACATGGCTTATAGGGGCGGCTAAAAAGGCTAGAGGGGTTTTGAGATAAATGGCCTAGATCTAGTGAGAAATGGTATGAGATATGATCCGTATATTTCTCTATTTCATTCACTATACAAATATCCCTAACCTTAATTGCTAAAAAAGCTTTTGGCCACCATTATTCCTTCATTTGCTGGTTGATCTCAACATCAAGGAGCTCTAACAAATTCAACTCAAATCAATTCAAAAGACAACAACTGTTGGATAGTCAAAGGTCTACGGTTCAAGGATTAGTAATTTACCGAATCAAGAAGATTTTTAATAAAAGAGAATTTATCATTACTAGGTGTGCTACATGGCATTAGTTTTAGGTATGTATTTACTATACCACATGACTACAATTTATGTATATCATTCTATTATCCATATACATTATTATTATATTATTAGTTATTAGTTATGTGATAGTTCTTATATGTATCATCAATGTTATACATATTAGATTGGTTATATGTATGAATGTATATTAAAACACATTTTTCCCATATAGATTTGAAGTGCACAACCAAATAAATTTTATTTTAATTATTATCATTTTATTAATATACAAATATATTAATATGTTACTTAGTTTTAATTATATGACTTGTAATTAATTATAAAGGAGCGTTTAGTGGCACCAAAAACAGTGTACCATCCTAATTGCCCCCTAATTTCCATCACAAATTACTATTTAAATAACCCTTTTCTCTCTCTCTTTCCACTAACTCTTTTATTTAAATAGAATTTAGGGTGGAATTCGGGGGCAATTGGGGTGTTGCACTATTTGGGGTGCTATTAAACGCTCCTCTTAGGTATATCATCATATTATGTTAATAATTAAACTTATATTCTATAAATACATATTTACAAAGATTATAATTTTTGGTGACTACAAATTAATTTTTAATAATTATTTACTATTATTTAAATAAATATACTAATTAAATAATTCATATAAAGTAAAATATGTCTCAAAATTTAAATTTTAAATTTTAAATTTTAAAAAATTATATTCTCATCACATGAACCCAAAAATCAAAATTTAAAAAACATTTTTATATTAAAAAAAAATCATTTTAATAATTGGCCAAAATCAATTAATTAATTGAAAATAATATTTTGATCTACAAAATTCTGGAAAAATTCCTAACTTTAATATAACATGGTTGATTTTCTAAAATTTAAAATTTGAATAATATATCACATAAATAATAATAATTAATATTTTATTAACTTTTGACTGAGTAATTCATATATATATATATATAAATATATTTGTAATTAACAAATTATAACTAAATTTGTTAAGATGTGCACTCGATTTGGAAAAGTTAAAAAAATTATTAATTGCATAATATATATATATATATTTAAATATATAAATACATACATATATACATATATATATATTTAGATATTATAAATATATTTACACACACACACATATATATATTTATAAAAAAATTGTTACTCTAATACATACATACATATATATATATATATATTTGTGTGTATGTGTATTAATTCAAAAAAACTTTATATATTATGTATATGTATATGTATATATGTGATTTAAAATTTAATACTATAATATATATGTATATAAATCCTTAATATTTTATATATAAGGCATATATATATATACATATATATATATATATATATATGTATGTATTTATATGTATATGTATGTATAATTTTACATCGTATTTAATATATATATAAATAACAAATTTATCTACATGCATATATTTGGACAACATATAATACATATAAGATGAGCTAACATGTCCTTTGCGATGTATTTTCCAATATTTATATACAGGCATGCTATGCCTTGCACGAATTACTATGTTACACATGCACACATATACATATATGTATATGATTCATATGTGTACTTTTATATTGTATTGAATATAAATTAAATAAAAATTCTATCTATAATTTATAAATTTAAGTGAAATAAGAGATTTTATTTAAATTAAATTTAGAAATGTTCTAAATAAATTAGACTTCATAAGCCCAATGTAGACCTAATAAGGGAATTTTTTTTGAAATTTACCCTTAACTTCCACAGAGGGCCGGCCTAGTTCCAAAATTAGTGTTCCATCCATGCATAACCGTTAGAACTTTTAAATAAGAATGAAGCACATATATAGAGATTAAAGTTATTCACTCATGCATGCATAACCGTTAGAATTTTTAAATAAGAATGAAGCACATATATAGAGATTAAAGTTATTCACCCATGCATAACCGTGAAGCCTTTTAAATGAGAGTGAATACTTTGGGATTGAATATATTATTTATATTACACTAAAAATATAATTCCTTGTCTTTTGAAATACCAACTTCTGCACACTATAACAAATTTTGGTGTATGGATTGTAAGAAAGATGATAGCAATAAAAATAATCATGGAATTATGTACTAATTAAATAAATACTACAAAACTTGTTCAATTTTCAAGAAATTTTAACATATCCTTTCCATAGTTATGAAGTATAATTTAATCACTACCCATCAGTTTCTCAATCACTATTGATAGTTTTTTTTATAGATTTCAAAATATTCAAGTAGTCAACTACTATTTTTCCAAGTATATTCCTTACCGAAGTAAACAAGACTATTTTTCTAAAGAAAATTGAACTAAAAATCTAGGTTATTTGTAAAATTCCTAAATTCAAACAAAGTTGTGAAATCTATTTTCTAGAAGGGGTTTTGTAAAAAATGTATGCTAATTTTAAAATCAATTGAAATATAAATCCAATGCGAATATGATCTCGAATGTAAAAATTTCAGATACCATGAGAGTGACACACATTATCAATGTTAAGCGTGAAATATAAGTATCAAACAAGCACAACATACTCCACATTATCAATGTAATTGGTCCAAAAAAAAATTAAAAAATTTCAGCAAAATCATCTTTGTTAAACAAAGGCAAAGTTATTAAGATTGAGAAAATACATATAGCTAAAAATTCTCCAATCAATGGTTTGTTAGTTTTCATTAAAGGCAATGAAGGTAATCGTCGTACATAAACAACTAACTAATTTAGTTTTGAAAATTTAATCCATTTGAAACCACTATTTGAAAACTTTAAGTTCATAATTCGATTTAGCACTATACTTAGAAGATTTAGATATTAAATATTGTTAATCAATAAAATTTGTTTCAAGTCAAAACAATTAATTGATCAAAAATAATATTTGAAATACAACTTGTTTGCATAAATCAGAAACACTTTTCAAGTAGTATACTAACATGATTGTTGTTTTTAAAGGTTTTACAAAGTGAATCAACAAAAACTCAAAACAATAATATTGTAGTGTTATCGGCTAGCTTTCTAGAACTTCAAGAATTTTAAAGTTCTGATAGATTTACTACAGCTATGTTAAGAAGTTCTGAAACAATTTTCAAATAATGTACCGAATGATTTGTAGTTTTCCAATGGTTTAAGTTCAAATTCTGGAAAATCACAAAATTTAAAACTTATAGAATTTTATGTATATTTTCCAAAACATCTTGAATTTTGCAAATCGGAGTTAAGGAGCTCAAGGTATGGCAGCTATACTATAGTAGTGTTAACAAAAACAGAATTAACGACCAGCATCACTGTCCCAATGATTAGGCACTTCGATTTTAGTGCGAGATGTCACAGGTTCTAAACTTGCGTAGCGTAATTCGAACATATATTGAAATATAATATGTTTGTATATCACTAAGACTTGTAGTACTAATATGTACTACCATCTAAGTACCCTATTTAAAAAAAACAAAATTAACAATAAGAAAAGAAAATAGGATTTAGAGATCATACCTTTACTTACATTTGATGTTGTATCCAAAGTATGTAGATCTCCATTTCATTTTTCTAGGCTAGGTAACATTGGAATTGTTGCTCATCAATCATATATAGAATAACTCGAAGTCTATCGCAATCGTAGTTGTTCATTAGCCCGTTTTTATACCTAAATGTTAGAAGAAGTGAGTGGCCTAACAAAGGATGTAGGAACACTTTTATTTTCATTTGTAACCTTTGGTACCCAAATTTGTTTATATAACAAATCGTTGGTGTTTACAATAATACACTTAAGAACCCAAACTTGTTTAAATTTAATTTTTTTTACATTTTTACCTTTTGAAACCCAAATTTGTTTAATGGTTTTGTGTTTGTTCCTATTTTAACATTTAATTTGTTTATGCCTATTTTTCAGAAATTAAACATTTCAAAAGTTCTTTGTGAAATTTGATATTTTGTCAATTCTTTCTATTATTTGTACAACTCTATCATATCCAAGTCCTTTTATGCTTTCAGCGATAGTCTGACTACCTGACAACATATTCAGTGATTTTTCTCCTTTAGAGAATTTTCTTAATGTCGATTCAAGTTGTTAAACCTTAGATCTAAGAGCACCGTTTTCATTCAAAAGCGAGGCGCATCTTTAATGGAATTTTCTCTTTTTGTTTCATCATTGTTTTTTCAGAGTCAAAATTTCATTTTTGAGAATTTTAAATTTAGTCATAGACCTATTAATTTCTTCCTCTAGAGACTGAAACTTCTCACATTCTGAGTTGAATTTTTCTAAGTTGACTATTTTTCTCCGATTCTGCTTTACTATATCTTTATTGAAGTCTATCAGTGTTTGAGTTTAACTTGTGATACACCAAAAGTAAACCAGAATGAGATAAATATGCTACCTTATTAGGCTCGTTGTCACTATCACTTGATTCTACCATCAGACACAAATTTTCCTCTTCTTTCTCACCATTTGTGTTCTCATCTTCCTTTTCTTTACACTCATCCCAAGTGGCTGTGAAACTCCTTCTCTTCTTCTTTTTTCCTTTGTCGAGTCGATTCAGCGGACAATTTGGTTTGATGCGACTTAGCTTCTTACAGTTATGACATATTATTTCTTCTCAGAATCATCCAATACTTTGGCATTACTGGTTTTTATTCGTCTGTTTATTACTGGATTTCCATTCTTTCTAGTCCATGTTTTGAATTGCTCCATCAAAAGCGCTAGCTAAGCTGTAGCGTCATCTTCTTCCTTATTATTACTCTTTAATGCAATTGATTTTTTTTGAATCTCCACTTTCACTTTCTTCCCCGACTTTCAGCTCCATCTCATAGGTAATGAGTTTTTCTATTAGTTCCTCCAATTTAAGTTGTTTCAAGTCTTTGGATTTCGGTATTGTTGTTGCCTTTTCTTCAAAACTTCTCGAGAGGATTCTCAGAATTTTTCGAACTATCTCCAATTCAGTGTAAGCTTTTCCTAGCATTTTTGATTTGAACACTATATTTAAAATCATCCATACATCTCCTTATATCTTCATCTTTTGTCACTACGAAATTCTCATATTCATTGTTGAGCATGGCTAGATGAGATTCATTGACCTGTAATGTACCTTAATGAGTCACCTCAAGCATATGTCAAATTTCCCGCGCAGCCACATAATGAGAAACAAAATTATATTATATTTTATCTAAAGCATAGACAATATGGTTTATAGCTTCAGCATTTGAACGATAGAGTATGAGTTCATTTGCAACACACTTGTCTTTAGACTTAGGAACTTCGTGATCATATATATTTATTATAGGTAGACAATAACCCGTTTCAACTATATCCCATGCATCAATAGTATCTAGAAAAAATTTCATCCTAGTTTTCCAATATGAATAATCAGTACCATTAAACATGGATGGCCTAACTATAGATTTTCCTTTAGAAAAAGCATTACTAAAACTAGCTATATTTAAAAAAATGTGAATTTGACTACCTAGCTCTGATATCACTTGTAAGATTGAATTAACCATAGAAGGGGGGCTGAATAAGGTTTATAATAAATTCGCAAAATAATAAAAATCATAGCATAGATAATAATAGAGTAGATGCAAAAATAAAAGCAATATACAAATTTACCCAGCTTTGGCGAAACCTGTCTATTGTTGCACCTAAGATTTTTACTAAAATTAAACAATCGACGGCTTACAAATACCCTGTAAACTTGCAACTATCGCTAACATGATTATTCTAACCCTAAGCCTAGAAACCCAGCCTCAACTCTATTCTCGAGTTGAGATTTTCCTGAACTACACACCGTATTTTAATCCTCAAGTAAACTAGATTTTTAAATTAAAAGTAAATACAATTAGAACAAAGTAGAAACTAGAAACCCAAAAATATAATTAATATAAAAAATTAGGCCCAAAAACAAAAACAAAGTTCTGTCTTCAAATAAGCCAATCGACTTTTCTCCGTTATTCTCCTTTTAGGGTTTTGATTTTTGGATGCCATCGCTTTGGAATTGTACGTTGAATCACACCTTTTCTCCTTTGTTGATTGCACTCTTCAATTGGCTTGCGATTGATGGTTTCCGTTGCTTCCTCCTTGAGAACTACTGTAGTTGCCAATTTGGTATGAATTTGATTTCCTAATTTTTTTTTGTATCGACCCTAACGTCTTAAAATTGCCGAAGATGAGATTGGTTTTTGTAAAGGAAGATTTGAAGAAAAATCTTCTCTTATTTCATATATTTCAAAATTTTAGCTTTGAACATTTCAATTCATGAATTACTTTTAATCTTGGCCGTTGACTTTCTTTGATCGATCCTTAGGTCTTTTGTTTTGAGATTGTTAACTTGTTCGTGTGACTTGCTTTGGCCAGAAAAGTTGACGTATTCAACTTTGTATTTTTCATTTATTTGCTTCTATTTGTCCTCTGTGCTTTCAAAATCTGACTTGATTACATGTACATATGTTGCTTGTTGTGCACTTTTGGGTTGCACATGAATCTATTTGCATTACCCTAAACTTGTGTACTCATTCGACTTGAGATGCTCCTATGATCATTTTCCATATATATACATACATATGTATATATGTGTGAACTGATGCATATTCTCCTTGTCCGAGATCTAGTACATAACTTTGTGTCTGTTGCTAGTCTGAGTAGTGTACTTCTTTATGTGTTTGAGTTTTACTGCCTTTGGTGTGCGCTTCTAGTTTGTACACTTTCCTATTGCTTGTGGTCCTTACGTGTGTGTTTGGTTGCTGGTGCATTTCCTCGTGCATGCTTTGTACACTGGTCTAACTTGTTTATGAGTGTTATGTGCATGTGTCTTGTGTGCTTCTCTTGTGTATATTTTTGTTGTTAGACATGATTGTATTACACCTAAAGTTTATTTATTTGCTGGCGATCTCGACTTGTTTAGCCTTGTATGCACTTGCAATTGCTCTTATACTTATGTTCTGCCTTCTTTAGTGTACTTGCACTCAAGTATGAAGTGATGCACCTGACCGTGTTTAGCCTGATTCCCTAGCTTGTGCACACTTTTTGGTCTTAACTTGCTTGTGCCTGTTTATACTGGCCGATGCATACCTATATTTATTCACTTGCTTATGGTGCATTTGTTTGCTTTGTGTATTATTATTTGACTTGTGCATTGCTTTGTGCTTTTGAGCTGCTTGTTGTTACGACATGTGCTTTGGCTTGCCTAGTGCATTTTGATTAGTTTTCTTGCCTTTGTGCACTTCCACTTCCATTTGTTTGCAATTTCTTTACCATATTACATCTTATTTATTATTTTCCTATGCACTGTGTTGAGCCCGAAAAGCTGTGGGCTTGACATTTGCTGATTTGTGCACACATTTGTAATTCCTGTATTTTGATTTATTTTTGTGCATGTGTGCAAGTGTGATATATGATTTTATCTGCTTTGTGTATGTAACAACCCGGGTTTTTTCGCGTCAGTTTATAAGTGGCGATTAAATCATTTTTAATTGCTAGTGCAGATTCGAATCAAGTTAAATTCATTTGAAAATCTGTTGTGAATTATTTTACAATTCATCAAGAGTTGGGGGCTTTGAAACTTGGCCCATTTACTTTTGATGCCGTGATGATATCTAACCTGACCCCCTTTCATTTTGTCACTCACTCGAACCCTATACAAATAAACGAAAAAGCGATAATGGCGGCCACGAAATTTCTTGTTCGTTCGTCTCAAAAATTAGGGCTGCGGCAATTTAGGGCGGCACGTTCTCGTCATCCCCTTTTTAAAGAAATGGGCGCGTTTAAAAAATCGAAGGCGCCATCCTCAATTCGTCGATCGAATGACGTCGCCGGTAGATCATTCGTGCTCCGATGGCAAAGGTGAGTGGTTTCACTCACATCCTAATTCTAACTTCAGTGCATTACTTCAGTCATTTGATTTCATTGGGATGTCGTTGGTTTTTCTGATGTTTTATTCAGACGGTTTTGAACTGAGACTTGACTCGACTCCTTAATTAGCTGGGTTTTATGGCACTGTTTGGTTTTCGTGGATTTTATGTTGAATACGGTCGAACTTGTTTCAACTGTTAAATGCTTTGCAACTTCCTTTGTTTTGTTCGAAACTGATATTGGACTTTATTGATATCAATTGGTTGTTAACTTCGAATATGATGTTGTTTTGATGCTTGAGATTATTGCGACTAATTCTTATGCGCGTATTCTCGTATATTTTGGCTTGTTTTCCACGGCTTTGAATCTCTTACTCGATAATACTGCTTTGATTTGAATTGGACTTGTTCCACATTGACTTCGGCCTGGACTTGGTTTTTAAAATTCTCGGCTTAGACTCTGATTCTTCACTGTCCTATGTTGTAACCATCTGGTAATTGATTTTTGTGAGAACCTTTTACCACTTCACTGACTTGTCCCATGATTTCGGCTATACTATGAATCCTGTTCTTTGTCAAACTACTTGAGAAATCGACTTCGGTATGCAGACTACTTCTTAGCTGGTCTGGCCATCTGTTTTTGGTTGGTTTGTAAACTGAACTCCACTTGGTTGTAGCCACATTGAACTCGACTTTGGTTTGGTGTAACTTCGACCATATTGTTCATCGGCTCTGTTAGCATTTTATCCTCGTTCGACTTTACCTGCTATTTCACTACTCCGGTCAATTGGTCTTCGAATGTTGTATTTGATGACCTTGTTGTTGGTTTAGTCGAGTCTAATTTCAGTTGCACTTGAGTATACTAGAACCCGTGAGCTTTTACCATTCTCTGTACATTTTACCGAGTACAGTTTTGATGTTAACATGTTGGATCTGGTATGGGGTATGTAGCCGTAGGTTGACCTTGTCGTACTGCCGCTAAAGTTCAAGTGTTCACTGCTTGACTTAGTTTTGCATTCAGTTTTGTGGTGCACATTTTTATATGATTAAGGCCTGCTGCACCATTTGTTTCGTGAGGTATCCTTACTTCTGTTTGGTTTGAGACTGCATATTTTGAAGTGTAAGTCTTGAAATGTTTTTGGGCATTGTTAAGTTTGATTCTTCTTACCGTTGTATCTCAATGGAGTTTGTACTTGGTCTCCCTTGATTCTGGTCTTTAAATTCACTGAGTTTTGTGCATGTGTCTTTGAGCATATCAATGTGAATTTGGCCTATTGCTTAGAGTTTGTTGACTTTGATACATTAGTCCTGTACCACTCGGCTTCACACAGATGCTTCACTTGTTCTTCACTTACCTGTTGGATACATTGCTGTTGTAGATGTTGATGTTGTTACGGCTTGATCTATTGTTGTCATTGGTGTACTTGAGTCAATGGTTTGCTTCATTATGTACTTTAGTCTGATACTTGTGTAAGTGCTTGTATTTGGTTGTCTGCATATACATGTTGGAGCTCTTAATTCTGGTCTGGTGGTAGTTTTGCATTCATGTTAAGTTGACTGGTTTCATTTTGTATGCTGCTTTGACTTTGGCATTTGATATGCTGTTTTACTGGTGCATCCTTGTTTCAGTGATGTGATTCTTTGTTTTGGATTGTTGCTTTTGCCTTGAGTATTTGTATACTCCTGCAGCTTTGTATATGGCTATTCTTTGGTCTGCCTGGTCTGGATTTGTGTTGATTGTATGTAGCTGTCTTGATGCATTCGAATTTGATTTTCGAATTACACCTGAGTTGAATCCGGTCTCAAAGACCGGGTTTGACCCTGTCAGTCTATTTATGTTGACTTCTACAGTTTTGATTGTTGTTAGTTTTCACCGTCCTGATGATTTCCAGTACTGTGTGGCGAGGCAGTGCACGCGTGCGTGTACTGCAGCCACATAGAAATTTGATTTGATTGATCTTTTGAGATTGCTGATTTGCTGATTAACACTATTTAGTGTTATATTTATCGTTATCCAATTCTCGTATCGAGAGTTGGATATACGAGATTTCTGTGATTATCGTCTATTGACTATCTGATTATTATTGCTGCTATGCACTAATAACTGAGTTTGAATTAGACTGACCCGTGTATTATTTTCTTTTGAATTCAGGTTGTAGATTTCTTTCTTTGAGTTGCTGTTCGGGATTGAAGACTTTTTCACATCTTCTGAAGTTGTCAGTCATTTTGTAGTAGTCGTGTCATTGTATCGAATGATATGTATTCATGTATATTAGTCGATAATGTACTTGTATATATAACTTCTAGAGTCGACAGTTGTAGTTGTATCATATGTATTGTGTCAACTATGTATTAACTGACATCGAGTATATATATATATATGAGATTTTTGTTAATCTGTGTTCCGCATTTATATTATCTGCGTTATTGTTATATCTAATGTCCTAAACTATTATGAACTATCGTAGTTTGTTTTATACTGATAATTGGATATGTCGATGGGAGTAAATAAATAATAGATGAAAAATAAAAAGTATATACCACTCCTATCGAGATAACCGATATTAGTGTAAGGCCAATTACGGATGGTCGCTCCTATCCAGCCTTATTCTTCGTAATAATAGACAGTATTTCTTTTAATACTCTTTGTTATTATGAGCATAGAGGTGGGGCGTCACAGTTGGTATCAGAGCTTGGGGTTTATGGACATAATATAAAACATAACTTGGATGGAACATATGTTACAACTATTGGTCGATGTTTTATCTGTGATTTGAGTCAAAACTAAAGTTTTGAAATTTTGATGAAATTTTTAAATAACTTTATTTAAAAATAATAGTGAAATTGTGTTCTGATGATTTGATTGATTTGTGTTCTGTTTATCAGAGTGCACAGCGGAAACAGTGAAACTGTCTTCGCTGAGTACAACTGATAATCTTTTTGATTTAAAAATCAAAATACGAAATTGATATGAATTTCATTTGTTGTTCACATAGCTGTAATTATTTTATTTCTTTGAGAACTTCGAATCCGAATTGAGGATTCGAAGAAATTGCAGATATGTGATTTTTGTTGAAATTTCCGCTGGCTTTCTTTTGTACTAATCATCTAGTGATTAGATTTTTGCTGTTTTGAATTATCTTCATTGAAGTTACATTTGAATGATTCTTTGTCCATTTTGTAGTACGTGCAAAAATTTAAATTGCACGTTATTGCATTTATTTTACGTTGAACCGATGCTTGGTTATGAAACGTATTTTGTTGCCGTTGTTTTTACAACGGAATTTTACACCAATGCTATATTTTGGAAGTACGGTGTTTTGTGGCATTTTGATGAATGAAAATTCTCTGATATTACATTTAGATGTAAATTGTTTTGATGTGATTTTGACGTTTTAAAATTACTGTCGCTTTGGCTTCAGTAACCGTCAAATTTTAAAAGTGGATTTTCAAGCGGTTATTCCGCAATACTGATTTGTGACCGTTTTTACGGTATTTTGAGAAGTACAATTTCCTTATCGAAATTGTTACTAATATTGCTGCTTTAATCACGTGATTGGAAACTCGTTTAAAAATGAAAATTGTTTTATAAATTTTTAACGGTTTGCGTTTTCAAAAGGATGAGAAAGCGACTTAAACGATTCAGCAAAATCGAGGATTATGACCCCTTTCTTTTACTGTTTCGCTTAACTCCGGACTTGTTCAGTTGAGAATGCGAATTGTTATTTTTACAAAATAAATAAAATTGTTTTCAAAAATTTTACAGTTTGCGATTTCAAAAGAATGAGGAAGCGATTTAAACGTTTCAGCAAAATCGAGGACTATGACCCCTTTCTTTTACTGATTCACTTAATTCCGGACTTGTCCGTTTGAGAATGTAAAGTGTATTTTTACAAAATACACAATTTTGCACTTTCAAGGAAACGATGAAGAGAATCAAACGATTTAGTAAAACACGTGGTATGGGACATGTGCGTTTGCTATTTCGGTTAATTCCGGACTCGTTAATTGAAACATTTTGATGCTTTCGTGTGCTTTCGAGCCACTATGAGGACCTTCGGGTCATTTGTTGGACCTTCGGGTCAAATACCAGTACTAGACCTTCGGGTCATTTGTTGGACCTTCGGGTCATTTGTTGGGCGCCAAAATTATGTTGAGTACTTGGTAGGCTTCGGCCATTTGTTGATGCACGTGCGGCGAATTAAAAACTCGCAATCTGATGGGATCGATCCAAGCTTTTATGTTGATTTTCTAGTCTTCTTAATTGATTTCTAGATATTTGTTGCATCCAATTATCTGCAGGTAATTGGATATTTGTTGATATGAGTTCTGATTATCGTTTTTGATAATCGGATATTTGTTGTTTCTAATTATCGCTTGTGATAATTAGATATTTGTTGATATGAGTTCTGATTATCGTTTTTGATAATCGGATATTTGTTGTTTCTAATTATCGCTTGTGATAATTAGATATTTGTTGATATGAGTTCTGATTATCGTTTTTGATAATCGGATATTTGTTGTTTCTAATTATCGCTTGTGATAATTAGATATTTGTTGATATGAGTTCTGATTATCGTTTTGATAATCAGATAATTGTTGTTTCGAATTATCACTTTAGATAATTAAATATTTGCTGATTGAGATTTAATTATCGCTTTAGATAATTAAATATTTATTGCTTTGAGATTTAATTATCGCTTTAGATAATTAAATATTTGCTGATTTCGAATTTACTTATCGCTTTAGATAATTAAATATTTGTCGAATTTAGATTTAATTATCGCCTGAGATAATTAAATAATTGTTGATTTGTTGTTTTAATTATCGCTTTAGATAATTAAATATTTGCCGATTTCGAATTTAATTATCGCTTTGGATAATTAAATATTTGTTAATTTTAGATTTAATTATCGCTCTTGATAATTAAATAATTGCTGTTTTGAGATTTAATTATCGCTCGAGATAATTAAATATTTATTGATTTGAGATTTAATTATCGCCTGAGATAATTAAATAGTTGTTGATTTAAAATTTAATTATCGCTTGGGATGATTAAATATTTGTTGAATTTGAATTTTGATTATCGCTTTTGATAATCGAATATTTGTTGAATTTGAAATTTGATTATCGCTTTTGATAATCGAATATTTGTTGAATTTGAAATTTGATTATCGCTTTTGATAATCGAATATTTGTTGAATTTGAAATTTGATTATCGCTTTTGATAATCGAATATTTGTTGAATTTGAAATTTGATTATCGCTTGTGATAATCGAATATTTGTGATTTGAGAAATTTGATTATCGTCTTTGATAATCAGATATTTGTTGTTTTTAATTATCGCTCTTGATAATTAAATAATTGCTGTTTTGAGATTTAATTATCGCTCGAGATAATTAAATATTTATTGATTTGAGATTTAATTATCGCTTGAGATAATTAAATAGTTGTTGATTTAAAATTTAATTATCGCCTGAGGGAATTAAATATTTTCTGTTTTGAGATTTAATTATCGCTTTAGATAATTAAATATTTGTTGATTTGAGAAATTTGATTATCGCTTGTGATAATCGAATATTAGTTGATTTGAGAAATTTGATTATCGTTTTTGATAATTGAATATTTGTTTTCTGACTATCGTTTGAGATAATCAGATAATTGATTTGTTTTCTGATTATCGTTTGAGATAAGTAAATATTTGCGATTTGAAAATTCAATTATCGCTTTTAATGATTGAATATTTGCGATTTTTGAGATTTGAGCTTCGTCTTTTTCTCTGGCAATTCAGGTGAGTAATTTGATTTACTCACATTCAATTCGTGCTCTGTATGGGGTTTCTGCTCTGTTTTCCTTCTCTTTTAGTTGCTGGAACTCGATATTCTTGCTTTTGTTAATCGTTTGAATTTGATCCCTGATCCCCACGATGTTGATTCTTTTGATTTGAAGCAGTCGAACCTTTCGATTTCTTATCTAATACTTCCTCGCTGACACTTGCTTTGCTTATACATTCGACATTGCCATGCTCTTTTGGTTGTTACCTTTTTCCATTTATTCCCTATGATTGCGTGGACGCAATTTCTTTAAGGAGGGGAGTCTGTAACAACCCGGGTTTTTTCGCGTCAGTTTATAAGTGGCGATTAAATCATTTTTAATTGCTAGTGCAGATTCGAATCAAGTTAAATTCATTTGAAAATCTGTTGTGAATTATTTTACAATTCATCAAGAGTTGGGGGCTTTGAAACTTGGCCCATTTACTTTTGATGCCGTGATGATATCTAACCTGACCCCCTTTCATTTTGTCACTCACTCGAACCCTATACAAATAAACGAAAAAGCGATAATGGCGGCCACGAAATTTCTTGTTCGTTCGTCTCAAAAATTAGGGCTGCGGCAATTTAGGGCGGCACGTTCTCGTCATCCCCTTTTTAAAGAAATGGGCGCGTTTAAAAAATCGAAGGCGCCATCCTCAATTCATCGATCGAATGACGTCGCCGGTAGATCATTCGTGCTCCGATGGCAAAGGTGAGTGGTTTCACTCACATCCTAATTCTAACTTCAGTGCATTACTTCAGTCATTTGATTTCATTGGGATGTCGTTGGTTTTTCTGATGTTTTATTCAGACGGTTTTGAACTGAGACTTGACTCGACTCCTTAATTAGCTGGGTTTTATGGCACTGTTTGGTTTTCGTGGATTTTATGTTGAATACGGTCGAACTTGTTTCAACTGTTAAATGCTTTGCAACTTCCTTTGTTTTGTTCGAAACTGATATTGGACTTTATTGATATCAATTGGTTGTTAACTTCGAATATGATGTTGTTTTGATGCTTGAGATTATTGCGACTAATTCTTATGCGCGTATTCTCGTATATTTTGGCTTGTTTTCCTCGGCTTTGAATCTCTTACTCGATAATACTGCTTTGATTTGAATTGGACTTGTTCCACATTGACTTCGGCCTGGACTTGGTTTTTAAAATTCTCGGCTTAGACTCTGATTCTTCACTGTCCTATGTTGTAACCATCTGGTAATTGATTTTTGTGAGAACCTTTTACCACTTCACTGACTTGTCCCATGATTTCGGCTATACTATGAATCCTGTTCTTTGTCAAACTACTTGAGAAATCGACTTTGGTATGCAGACTACTTCTTAGCTGGTCTGGCCATCTGTTTTTGGTTGGTTTGTAAACTGAACTCCACTTGGTTGTAGCCACATTGAACTCGACTTTGGTTTGGTGTAACTTCGACCATATTGTTCATCGGCTCTGTTAGCATTTTATCCTCGTTCGACTTTACCTGCTGTTTCACTACTCCGGTCAATTGGTCTTCGAATGTTGTATTTGATGACCTTGTTGTTGGTTTAGTCGAGTCTAATTTCAGTTGCACTTGAGTATACTAGAACCCGTGAGCTTTTACCATTCTCTGTACATTTTACCGAGTACAGTTTTGATGTTAACATGTTGGATCTGGTATGGGGTATGTAGCCGTAGGTTGACCTTGTCGTACTGCCGCTAAAGTTCAAGTGTTCACTGCTTGACTTAGTTTTGCATTCAGTTTTGTGGTGCACATTTTTATATGATTAAGGCCTGCTGCACCATTTGTTTCGTGAGGTATCCTTACTTCTGTTTGGTTTGAGACTGCATATTTTGAAGTGTAAGTCTTGAAATGTTTTTGGGCATTGTTAAGTTTGATTCTTCTTACCGTTGTATCTCAATGGAGTTTGTACTTGGTCTCCCTTGATTCTGGTCTTTAAATTCACTGAGTTTTGTGCATGTGTCTTTGAGCATATCAATGTGAATTTGGCCTATTGCTTAGAGTTTGTTGACTTTGATACATTAGTCCTGTACCACTCGGCTTCACACAGATGCTTCACTTGTTCTTCACTTACCTGTTGGATACATTGCTGTTGTAGATGTTGATGTTGTTACGGCTTGATCTATTGTTGTCATTGGTGTACTTGAGTCAATGGTTTGCTTCATTATGTACTTTAGTCTGATACTTGTGTAAGTGCTTGTATTTGGTTGTCTGCATATACATGTTGGAGCTCTTAATTCTGGTCTGGTGGTAGTTTTGCATTCATGTTAAGTTGACTGGTTTCATTTTGTATGCTGCTTTGACTTTGGCATTTGATATGCTGTTTTACTGGTGCATCCTTGTTTCAGTGATGTGATTCTTTGTTTTGGATTGTTGTTTTGCCTTGAGTATTTGTATACTCCTGCAGCTTTGTATATGGCTATTCTTTGGTCTGCCTGGTCTGGATTTGTGTTGATTGTATGTAGCTGTCTTGATGCATTCGAATTTGATTTTCGAATTACACCTGAGTTGAATCCGGTCTCAAAGACCGGGTTTGACCCTGTCAGTCTATTTATGTTGACTTCTACAGTTTTGATTGCTGTTAGTTTTCACCGTCCTGATGATTTCCAGTACTGTGTGGCGAGGCAGTGCACGCGTGCGTGTACTGCAGCCACATAGAAATTTGATTTGATTGATCTTTTGAGATTGCTGATTTGCTGATTAACACTATTTAGTGTTATATTTATCGTTATCCAATTCTCGTATCGAGAGTTGGATATACGAGATTTCTGTGATTATCGTCTATTGACTATCTGATTATTATTGCTGCTATGCACTAATAACTGAGTTTGAATTAGACTGACCCGTGTATTATTTTCTTTTGAATGTAATACTCGGGTCAGACCCGAGTATTTCAGGTTGTAGATTTCTTTCTTTGAGTTGCTGTTCGGGATTGAAGACTTTTTCACATCTTCTGAAGTTGTCAGTCATTTTGTAGTAGTCGTGTCATTGTATCGAATGATATGTATTCATGTATATTAGTCGATAATGTACTTGTATATATAACTTCTAGAGTCGACAGTTGTAGTTGTATCATATGTATTGTGTCAACTATGTATTAACTGACATCGAGTATATATATATATATGAGATTTTTGTTAATCTGTGTTCCGCATTTATATTATCTGCGTTATTGTTATATCTAATGTCCTAAACTATTATGAACTATCGTAGTTTGTTTTATACTGATAATTGGATATGTCGATGGGAGTAAATAAATAATAGATGAAAAATAAAAAGTATATACCACTCCTATCGAGATAACCGATATTAGTGTAAGGCCAATTACGGATGGTCGCTCCTATCCAGCCTTATTCTTCGTAATAATAGACAGTATTTCTTTTAATACTCTTTGTTATTATGAGCATAGAGGTGGGGCGTCGCAGTGTACAAGTGATATATGCACATGTGCATATGCATAACCCTTTTTAATGTGCTTGTTTATTTTAAATTGCTCGGCCTTAAGGCATGCATAATAATACACTATGAATGTCTTAAGTTGCTCGTACACATTTTGACTTAATTTTAAGTTTTTATCCCGCACGAACATGTTATACTGGTCCTTGTATATGCCTGTTGTACTGGCCCATGTTCGGTAATTTTGGTGCCTATTTAAAAATATGAAAAGAGAAAAACCAATAAACTGAGGCAATATCGATTTTAAATATATTTATATTTTTGCGGTTTCAATCTATTCTATTTTGCTTTTTGCTGCATTGCTATTTGACAGGTAAAGTTGATTTTCGTCTGGACAAGGGCTAGTGTATGAATAGTGTATTCGAAAATTTTAATTAGAGAATATTGTATTTGAAACATAAAATGTGTAGTAAAAATGTTGTATATGAATAGTGTATGAAAATTATGGGAACTCTTATTTTAATTTTGTGTACTATTAAAAATCATTGAAATAAAATATTTGTTGAAGTGATATTTTTATTTGTTTATTTCTTTCCGTGATATTATAATAGTACTACAACAGACACATTATATACATGTTTATTGTCATTAAACA
The DNA here is from genome assembly GCA_030737815.1 of Allium fistulosum. Classification (NCBI taxonomy): domain Eukaryota; kingdom Viridiplantae; phylum Streptophyta; class Magnoliopsida; order Asparagales; family Amaryllidaceae; genus Allium; species Allium fistulosum. The sequence continues at coordinate 997,277,535 of CM060907.1, forward strand.
AAAATCATAAACTAATGTATTATATATATATTTGTTTATTTCTCAGAGATCTGTTTAATGTTGTAGTGGACATGGATCTAAGAAACGAAGTTTTGCTTTCACCTTCAAGGAAAAACAACCTTGGGGAAACTAAATGTTTCCAAGGTAAAATGTGGAAGTACATTGGCAAGAAGGGAGCTCAAAAGAAGGGAGTTTCGAAAAGGGAAAAGCCGAAGTGGTTTTTTATAAGTGTGACAAGAAAGGGCACTATACTAGTGAGTGCCTTTCTGGAGATAGGCAAAAGGCTTTCTATAAGAAAAGAGTGAAGTGCTTTAATTATGACAAGATGGGGCATTTCAAGCGGGATTTTCCTAAACCAATCAAAGCTCCAAAGGGAAAAGGTTTTGCTTTCTAACCTGCAGCTTCCGAACCGTATGCAGAGGATAAAGGAAAGGTTGTATCAAGAAGTACACTTCTTATTCATAACATTCATATTAGTGTGTTGTTCGATACTGGAGCATCACAATCGTTTGTCTCTAAATGTTTGGTAGATAAGTTAAACTTAAAACCAACACACCTTATTACTTCTTTAAGGGTTGCGAATATGATAGTTGGCTATGCAACTCTTGGATTGAGATGTAACCATGCAGAGATTGATTTGTTAGGTTATATGTTTTCCTACAACTTGTATGCATTTGATTTTGTAGGCTTTGGGATACTTCTGTATATAGATTAGTTGAGTGGATATGACACTAGAGTATTTTTTCAAGATCGAGTGATATCCTTAAAGAATCCGGATTGCAATGATCACATTATATACTCATTTGAAGAGCCGAGTTTTGACGTATGTTCGAGGTTGGGTGCTATGGAAGGCATGGAGGATGAAGTTAATTAGGTTCTTGTTGTAAGAGAAAATGCTGATTTTTCTGAGCCTATTACGGGACTACCACCAAAACATGCCATAAAGTTTCGAATATATCTCGTACCTAGAGATGAACTTGTTAGTTGATTACCTAGCAGAATGGCACTTACTGAGATGAAGGAGTTAACTGTGCAGCTAATGGATCTGGAAGGAAAGAATTTTATTAGACCAGGTAGTTCGCATTGGGTAGTTGCAGCGGTATTTACGAGTAAACAGGATGGATCATTGAGGCTGTATATTAATTATTGAAAGCTGAATGAGAAGACGATAACGGATCGGTACCCTTTCCCTAGAATAGATGATTTGTTTGATCAATTAAGTGGTGCCAAGGTGTTCTCATAGTTGGACTTAGCTATGATTTTCCATCAATTGAGAGTGGCGGAAGAAAGCATACCGTTAATGGCATTTCGAACAAGATATGGTTCATATGAATGGTTAGTGATACCCTTCGGACTGACCAATGCATCTGTTTTATTTGTAGATTTGATGAAATGAATTTTCCGAGAGTGTTTGGATAGATTTGTTTTGGTTTTTGTGGATGACATTTTGATATATTCAAAGAGTGAACAAGAACATAAAGTTCATCTCAGAATAATGCTAGATATATTGAGGCAGCATCAGCTAATAGTGAAGTTTTCAAAATGTTAATTCTGGAAAAAAGAAGTGAAGTGTCTTGGGCATGTAATGTTGGAGAATGTATTGGTAGTGGATCCGTCTAGGATTGAAGCTATTAATAGTTGGGAGAGACCCGAGACCGTTATTGGGATTATAATTTTCTTAGGGTTGGCTAGCTATTACCGGAGATTTATTAAAGATTTCTCTTGTATAGCGGCATCGATGACAAAGTTAACGAGGAAGGATGTAAAGTATATTTGGATTGATAAATGTGAAGAAGCATTTCAGAAGCTAAAACATTTATTGACCAATGCGCCCGTTTTAATTATTCCAAAAGAGAATCAAGTTTTGGTGGTGTATACCAATGCATGTGGATCTAGGTTAGGAGTTGTGTTGATGCATAGAGATAAAGTTATTGCCTTCACTTCTCGACATCTTCGACCACATAAAGTTAGATATCCTACACATGATTTGGAGTTGGCTGCGGTGATCTTTGCACTGAAGGTGTGAAGACATTATTTGTTAGGAGAATGATTGAGGTATTTATGGATCATAATCCTTGAGATATTTATTTTCTCAGAGGGAGTTGAATATGAGACAACAGTGATGGCTAGAGTTTTTAGCAGCGTATGACTTTAGAATTGAGTACACGCCGTGGAAGGAAATAAAGTGGCGGATGCACTTTGTAGAAAACATCATAATGCGGTTTTAACGATGTTATCCAAATGGAACGATTTAGAGGTGTTGGCTTCATGTGGAGTTAGAACAAGACGATGGCCAGTTCTAGTCAGAGTACCACAATGATTTCCTATTGAGAAGTTCAATCGGTATTGATCGAATGAATTGAACCAAGGCAGAAAGATGATCCAATATTAAAGGATCAAATAAAGAGCTTAGAGCAAGAGTGGAGATTAATGATTTGAAAGATTTTTCACTTGAACAAAGAAGATGGTTAAGAAAGAAGGGACAATTGTGCCTTCCAAAGATAAGTAATGTAAGAAAAGATTTTATAGAGAATGTCATCGATCAAAATTTACCATTCATCCCGGAGGTACGAAGATGTACCAAGATATGAAGAGAGGTTTCTTCTAGGAAGGAATGGAGAAGGATGTAGGCTTATGAGTGAAGCAAAGTATGAATTGCCAACAAGTTAAAGCTAAGCATCAAAAGTCAAGTGGACTACTTCATCCTTCAGAAATTACACTATGGATGGGAATCTATATCTATGGATTTTGTAGATAGGTTACCAAGGTCGAATAGGGGAAATGAAAGCATTTGGGTTATGGTGGACAGACTGATCAAGATGCACACCTTTTCCCTATTAAATCGACAAGGATTATATTTAGTTTGATGAAGTTATTTCTAAAGAATGTTGTGAGACTTCATAGAATACCGAATAGCATTGTAAGTGACCGAGATCCTTTATCCATGAGTTAGTTTTGGAAGAGTTTGCAGAACGAATTGGGTACCAAGCTAAAGATGAGTACCATTTACCATTCACAAACTAATGGGCAAACAGAAATGGTTAATAAGGTACTTGAAGGTTTGTTAAGATCTTGTGTATTGGACTTCAGAGGGTTATGGGAAAACTATTTGCACTTAGTTGAATTTTCCTATAATAATAGTTATCAGACTAGTATAGGATTAATTTTTTTTAACATTACATATATACAGATACACACATGCGAAAATTATAATTTAAGATCTAAATTTCAAATACACATAATTGACTAGACAACAAGACATAAAATATATTAATAGAAAAACAAATTTAACTTAACTAAAAGATTCAATGGATATTGATTTACAACTTCAGATAATGTAAAATTTAAGCATATGAACATATATATACATGACTTAATTAATTTAAACATTAAATACACAACTTTTAGTGAATTAAATAGTGAATTCAAATGTGGATTTTATAACAAAACAAATCTACATACTGATAATTTCATATCCAGCAAATAGTATCAAAATACAACATAAATCAAACACAAATTGATTTTACAATTGAATGACAATACACAGAAGGTTTTAAAATTAAATTCAAAATTTGGCAGTTCAATATACACGTATACATGAATTTAATCAAGATTAAACATCATGAATAAAAAAAATTGAACCTAAAAAGTCTTACGCTTTGTAACACTTGGATTTGAGATTTTTCCTCCGATCTCTAACCAGATCCACGCTCAACAAGAGAAGGATGAAGCACTTGTTTTTATTTTATTTAATGTTTTTACTTGATTTGGAGTTGATTTTGTTCCATAAAGGATTAATGAAATTTTGAACATGGATGGTTAGGAGGAGAGAAAGGAAAAGTGAATGAAAATGAATGAATTAGTGGATTTGTTCTTGTTAAAGGATGAAACTTTCTTAGTTCTTTTTATAAAAACTTCCCTAATTAATTGCTTAATTTCCTCACACTCAAACCATTCCATCTCCATATGACATTGTCAGCCAAAATTGTTGTGAAATGTCACAAAATTTTAAATCCCTTCATAGAATTATCTTTTATTTAAACCTGTTTAAGTTACATAGATATCATATATTAATATGCGCAGATATAACTTTTATATATGCATTCAAATAATTATAAACAACTCTTAAACATCAAATAAATTAAATAATAGTCAATATTTCTCAAAAATTAGTTAATTTAATTAAATTGCAATAATTTCTAAATTAATTAAATCATGGGTTTTTTTTAGAGAATTCCCAAATACGATTATGTGACTCAGAGGTGTGAATTCAATTAGCGATTAATTTTGAACTATTCAAATATTAACGTTCACTCATTACCTTAACTAGTAGTGTGACAGTTGTTTGTACCAAAAATGGGCACAACACTCTTCGGGAGTTATTTGAAGAGATAAAATGAAGATTATAAATGTAAAGCAGAGGTTATCTAACAAAAACTCCAACAAACAGAAATGTAAAATGCACAGACAAGTAATTTAGAGTGGTTCGGCGTATAGCCTCGTCCACTATGAAGTTTTGATGATTTTATTGATTCTCTTTCAATGATTACAAGCGGTTACAGCAATGAACAGCGGATTACAGTTTAGAATTCGAAATTGACAGCAAAAGTAGGATGCAAATCTCAATCCGGCAGAGTCTGGACGCTTCAGAGAAAAAAGATCCTTTTTCTGTTGATTCTGGGGCTCTATTTATAGGCATAGGAGGCTCAGAATTCGCTCAAACTCCGGGAGATTTGGTCTGGCACGTGAGGGGGCCCACTCGACCGTTTCCAGAAAGTTTCGAGTCGATCTGCGATCGATACGAAGTCATTTCGTATCGATCAAGATTACCTCCAATTGAGCTCAAATTTGGTGGGGACGCTCCTCGGTATGTGTGCAACCTTCAGTTAAAATTTCATGGTATTTGGATCAGTGGATTGAGAGATATCATCGATACGAGGCGATATTCTTTGCTAGGCTGTCTGGTTCGAATCCATCTCTCCGAACTGAGAGCTTCGAACCGATGGTGTCACGCGCCTCTGTGAAGACGTGGAACGCACACTTCGCCTCGATCCGGTCTCTACTCCGAGTCGACCGCGTCGACTCCATATATCTCGGCGCATTCGTATCGAGGGATGACGTGGTGCGCGCGCTTCGCCTCGATCCGGTCTCTGCGCCGTATTGACTGGTTCGACTCCACATATCTCGCCTCGTTTACTTCGATGGGCAACACGTCATTCTAGTTGGTTGACTCGCTGGGTACGAACAAGTTGTTGGGCACATATTCGAAGCAAGGTTCTCAGGTGGATACGAAGTAGACACTGAATGATGGATACGAAGCAAGCACTGACTGATGGATACGAAGTAGACACTGAATGATGGTTGCGAGGCACGCCATCTGTTGGGGGGATACGAGTCTGGTTGACACGAATTCGATGGGTACGAAACGCGGCTAACTCCATCGATACGAGACGACGTCCCCTGGTGGATACGAAATGGATACTCCTGATGGATACGAAAACATGCTTTTTCCTCCAACTTGTATCCATCACATCTCGAGCATACGAACTCGGATTGACTTGAAACTTGGAACGTTGGTTTGCTTTATTTTCCCGATCATGTCTCATCGATTGGGGCTTGATCCGGACTTGGTAAAAATTCAACGATATCCATGACAAACGACATTTGGAATCCAACTCCTTGGTGCCCTGGCCTTGCCAAAAGGAGGGATAACATTTGCCCCCCAAAGTACGTCTTGTGAAAACATGACGTGCTTTGAAAAGCTGCAGGTCTTCTTTGAATAATTTGAAAGTCGTACCCTTTAACCATCCTCTTGTATCGGTCCTCTCATGAATCGATGCTAAAAGTTGGAAAGCCTTTCTTCGTATCGATGTGGGTTGACCTTGATGGATACAAAAAATAGTCATTCGTATCGATGGTCACAAATCGTGGTGGATTCTGATTTGAATTGGCGATATCTGATGGATACGTAGTGACTGCTCGTATCGATAGGTTTGCTCTGTTGTGAGTCGATGGATCATAAAGTGGACATTTCGAACCGATGGAGTCTGTTACCTTCAGGTGGCTTCCCTGTGTGCTTCGAAACGATGGAGGCTAGTGGGCTCGAAACGAATGTTCGCATCAATGCGCCGCTTGACTGGTTGCGACCGGTCATGTTGACTGGGAGATGAATCGACCTAGTTCGCCTCCAGGCTTCATATAAATACCGGGGACTTGGCTCGATTTCACTTTTTTACCTTTTACTTTTACTGTTGCTCTCTGTTCTCCCCTTTACCTTCGTATCGATAGACTGAGAAACACAACTGTCTTCGAAGCGAATCAAACTTCCGATCCTCTGAGTGTTGATCGCTAAAATCAGGTAATTAATGGGTCGATTCTTGTTAATAATGACGAAACTCGAGATCTCCATCATTCCTTTTGCTTCTACGACCAGTTTCGACAAACTAGAGATTCTAGATCTGGACGAGAAAAAACGAGATAGGGGGAATAGAGTTTGGCCATGGAGTTGTGATCTTTTGTGGAAGGAGGAGACAAGGAGGAGATCATTTCAGACTCACTTCTTATCGTCCTGGTCTGGGAGTATTCGTTTCGATTCAGATTGCATATGCTCGCATCGATATGGAGACGAGGGCGGCGGTCGACACGAAGCCACTGTCTTTAGATCGATGCGAAATCAGCGCCCTCGACCGATACGAAGCGATCTCGTTCCAGCCTGATTGATACGAAAGTACCAAGTCGAACTTGATCGATACGAAGCGTTCCCGCTGTAGCCTGATCGACACGGAACACTCCTTCGCCAAGGCGATCGATACGAAAGTATCGATTCGAACGTGGCCATACTGAAATACGTGATCCCCCTGTCTCGATACGAAAACAAAGTGCAGCGATCGACATTCTCGACTTAAATTTTGATTAACTTGGAGAATTTCTGAGCATCTGAACACTTAATCCGACGAGCTTCTGCCTTGCATACCTGAACTTGGCCACAGAACTGCATATTTGACTGACTTTCGAAGCTCGTCGACGGAACTGTCACCTAACGAACATATAACGGACTTACACTTGAATCAATCACCTAACGTCTGGATTACGTGGTCGTGACGGTCAGCGATGACGGTCATATCCATGCCGACTTTCAAAGCTTCGCCGTTTACACCTTTCGGCTTATTTCGTAGGATTTGCTTAAGTCATGCACAACACTTGCACTGCACAACACACACTATACACGGGGGAATGCACGGGCTTTTTATCGTCTAACGATGATTTCTCGTGAGTTAGCTAGTTATGGAACCATCAAGTTCACAGCAGCAAGAAACTCCCAGACTTGAGATTCCAGACATCGAGGCTGAAGTCATCGGCCCAGCTCCGGACGAGTTACCTGACGCATCTTTCATCAATAGTCCACCCGATTCTGTCCCGTCCAATATCTCTGAAGACATGCATAGTAGAATATGTTTAAGGCATGGCTTATCTTTGGATGACGTACTGTTGCCTGGACCGGACGACAGACCACATAATCCCCCGGAGGGGTATACTACTTTTAATCGACATGCGTGCGCAGCCGGCACACTTCCTCCGTTCAATGATTACATAAGAGAAGTGTTGGCTTACCTGGATATCGCTCCGTCTCAGTTACATCCAAATGGATATGCTTCACTCAATGGTCTGTTCATCGCATTTATGGAATACCTCTACCGGCCTCCCCGCCCGACCGAGATAAGATACCTCTTCAACTTCAAGAGTCGAACTGACAGCCCATCTTTTACATTTTTGGAGTCTGTTAGAAACTGCCAAGTTGTCACGGGGTCGTGGACTAGGCTGAGCTACTTCAAGTCGGAGTGGTTCTATGTCCGATGTCCTCCGGGGTTTGCCAGAAGATGGCTGTTTAGACGTAAGCATTGTCTTTTTCCCAAGTAATTGACGGGGCAATTTTTGAACGGAACTAAACTCATATCTCCTATTCTTTTTCTTTCAGCGATAATCCAGCGACCTGAAGGCGGCTACTATAAAGAGATAGTTCGTGTTCTTCAAGAAATCCCTAGCGAAGAAAGGAATATCGAGTTGTTACCGACGGACCAGAACCTTAGAGTTCTTGGGTTGATTGGGCGGAGGCAGAGCATAAGGCTCGACGGTGCACTAAAGACCGTCTCCAGGGAAAAGGTTAAGCAGAAGAAACCCAGGGTCGTGATAATTGAAGAACCCGACTCTGAAAAAACTCATACCGACGAGGAACCGTTGGTCGGACCCGCTGATGCAACCCCGGATTCCGATGCCAAGAGGAAAGGCAAAGCAGTGGCCTCAAAACAGCCTAAGTCTGGGAGGCGGAAGTCTGTGGTTTTGCACCGTCCCTTGCCAGGAGTTAGGATTACGGAAGCATCCTCCCTGCAAGCTGAAAATCGATTCGAAGGGCCTTCCGACCCTCCAATCCCGGACATCGAGCCTGAGCAACACGACGTTGAATCGGGTGGACCGCGACATATCGTCGACGTTAGCGAGTCTCTTCCCGCCAGTGCGATTGACACTTCTGGTTGGTCCGGGGGGTTACACATTCACACACTCTTCACGGCACAACACATTTTCCTAACCGTAAACAACATATTGCAAACGGTTACTGATTCTTCGTGGTTTTCTTTTCAGGTACGATGTCTGGGCAAGTTTCTGTGCTTGGTATTTTGCGCAACAAGCGCCGTTATCATGAGCCACGCAGGAGAGAGGGCGAGAGGGATTACGACTCAGGACATTCTGGTCAGGAGAAATCTGACAGAGATAGGGGATACGTTCGCCGATCCCGATCTCGCTCTCCTCCTCCTAGGACCTCTGCACCTCCTACGGTAGCAGTTGTTCGTCCTCCTGAAACTTCACGGCCTAGGCCACCTTCTCAAGCTTCGAGGTCTGATCCTCCACGCAGGACTGAAATAGCCACCTCCTCAGCTACTGTACCGGTCCCGACTGAAGTGTCTAGTGAAGGAGTGCTTAAATTGGCACAGATGAGGAAGGAATTTCCCGACATCTGTTTTGATGGTTATGTCTTCCCTCCGCACTTGAAGAGAATTCCGCCAACCGCTGAAACCACTATCCATGATTATGTTGCGGACATCTTTTTTCAGTACAGGGAATGGGGATGGGCCGCGAGGAAAGCGTCCAAAGTGGCATTCGATCGGGGCGTCACTATTGAGAAGCTCGAGAAGGAGTTGGGTCACAACGACCAAATCATAAAAGCACTCAACTCGGAGGCTGAGTCTTCCCGTAAATCTGAAATGGAGGCTCTAAAGAAGGTTGATGAAGTGAACGCTGCCATGACCAGGATGAAGCAAGAGCATTATACCACCATCGAGGACATGGGTCATAGGAACACCACCATCACCGCCGAGAGGGATGAAGCTCTCAAGGACTTAATGAGCTGAAATCAAAGTTTTCTAAGATGGCGAAGGAAAAAGACGCAGCTAATGTCTCTGCGCAGGAGGCCTGTGATCAGGCAGTGACGCTCCGAAAGGAGAAAGAAGCGGCTATACAACAAGCTCACGAAGCTGAGGCTGGGGTTGACGAGAAGGTACGGCAGGCGGAGGCCAGGATTGAGGTCGAGGTGGAAGAGCTACTCGTCACGTATAACGCCAATGTGCTAAGGCACCGAGATTTGACATGGCTTGACGATTACCCCACGCATCTCTACAATGCCTGGAACTCACTAGTTGATGAGGAGAAGTCCGGGCACCCCGATGAAGCCCTTGATGAATTCGAGCTGGAGAACCGCATCCTCAATGATGACGAAAAGAAGGTTCTCCATGACTCCATGATTTCCCACGACAAGGTGAGGCTCGGTGCCCAGACCCAGGAAGTCGGAGAGAGCTCTGGTGCAGAACACCATGTTATGAGTTCTGAGATAATCGTGTCATCTCAATCTGAGCCAACTCCGATGATTGACTCGCAGCGCATCCCGGCATATGATCCAGACCGACCACATCTATCTCCTGTTAAGGAGTATCCTTCTGAAGTTGTTCAGACGACCTCGAGCCAAACCGAGGAAGGTACTCTGAACTAACTTCTTGTATATTTGGACTGAAGAGTCTGTGTTGAAATGTTGCTAATGACATGTCCTTTTCCTTTGATTAGTGACAGAAGTTGCACCAGCCGCGCCTCTTACCACCCAAGAATCAGGCCAAGCGCCAGGAGCCATCATCTCTGAGGCGACCTCCGTCGCGGCAATGGCACCAGTTGGAGTAAGCAGGGGAGCTCACTTTCTTTCGATGAACAGATGATAAACGAGCTCCTTGGCCGTCAGAGTGATCCTTTTGCGGACTTGCCATTCAGCTTGGGTGGATTCACGGCTACTTCTGACACCTCATCTCAGACTACTACGGCTCCTAGCGAAGCCAGAGCACAGCGGGAAGCGGCGATGTTGGCCGAGATTAATGCCGAAATGGCGGCCGCGGCGCACGGCGGCGATGTAGATGGCGGAGCAGTAGCACGGTGCCCTACTCCTCTTATGATTGTGTCTCCTAGGGGCACACTTACTGATACTAATGTGCCAGTCCCTCCTCCGGCTGCGGAGTCTGTTCCTCCAACTCCTCCCGCGGGAAGCATCCCTATAGAGTCCAGTTCGGATGAGGACGTCGACATTATGCCTTCACCCGAGGGGAGCCTGCCTAAGGAGAAAGGTTCCAAGCGAAAGGGTACTAGTGGTTCCAATAGCTCTTCGAGGAAGAAGAAGTTGAGGAAGCAGAAGGATTAGACATTCTTTTCATAGGCAGTTAGGGACTTTTGTCATTTTCTCTGTTTTTCCCTTTTGTAGGCCGTGTTTAGATGCGGGTTCGGCCCCTGCTAGTAGGAATATTTTGGAAAAAACTCATGTATGAACCATTGTTTTTGAGTTAGTTGAAATAAAATTTTGTTTTCTAGTTTCAGCTCATGTTCCTTTCTATGCTTGAATATTGCAGTGTTCGGACTTTGGTCCAGTGTACTTGCATTATCTGATTGTTTCAAGAATAGCTCATTTTACTTGTTAAGTATGGAAATCTCGGACTTGAGTTGTGATAGGGGATCGCATCGGAGCTGAGCATCGCATAGTTTCGGGTAATGACTAACATTTGCCTCTGCCCCCAGTTCCAGGGTTAAGTTGTGATGATCAGCTTGTGATTGCATCAAGCGAGGACCGAGTGGCCGAACTACACTTGTTCTCTTATGAATCGTTTCATCCACACTCTGGGGATATATGTCATCTCGTAAGCAGTTGTTCGCACTCTGGGAACACGGAGTTGACTGATGTTTGTACTCCGTCTCGCACTCTGGGAATACGGAGTCGAATGTTTATACTCCGCTTCGCACTCTGGGAATGCGGAGTCGAACGTTTATACTCCACTTCGCACTCTAGGAATATGGAGTTAAATGTTTATACTCCGTCTCGCACTCTGGGAATACGGAGTCGAATGTTTATACTCCACTTCGCACTCTGGGAATATGGAGTTAAATGTTTATACTCCACTTCGCACTCTGGGAATATGGAGTCGAATGTTTATACTCCGTCTCGCACTCTGGGAACACGGAGTCGAATGTTTATACTCCGCTTCGCACTCTGGGAATGCGGAGTTAAATGTTTATACTCCACTTCGCACTCTGGGAATATGGAGTCGAATGTTTATACTCCGTCTCGCACTCTGGGAACACGGAGTCGAATGTTTATACTCCGCTTCGCACTCTGGGAATGCGGAGTTAAATGTTTATACTCCGTCTCGCACTCTGGGAATACGGAGTCGAATGTTTATACTCCACTTCGCACTCTGGGAATGCGGAGTTAAATGTTTATACTCCACTTCGCACTCTGGGAATATGGAGTTGAATGTTGATACTCCACTTTGCACTCTGGGAATATGGAGTTGAATGTTGATACTCCACTTCGCACTCTGGGAATATGGAGTTGATTGCAGGATTGTCGTGTGTCAACCCTATCAATATCGGTGTCATGGCTTGTCCCCGAGCTCGGGTTTCACCTAGTGAGTGGCCGGTCGTATCACAGCCACTCTCCATTTGAATAAGTCCCATTGCATGATGGGATTTAGCTCTTCGTGCATCGTGATGTTGTATATCGTACTTAATGAATCACAGCTCTGGCTCGAAGAAGTGGCATTTTATTGCTGAAATAAGAAATTGCGGCAAAGTCAGTTGCCTTATTACAAAATTCAAATTTCGAAATGCAGAAACAAATTGCTAAATAGAATGAAATAAATAAAGCCTGTCATATGTAATAGCGACGGAGACTTTCGCTGTTCCAAGCCCTTGGTAAATCGAGACCGTCAACAGTCGACAGCTTGAATGTACCATCTCCGAGCTTTCGTGTAATTACATACGGTCCTCCCCAGTTCGGTTTCATGTGTGAAGGAACTGGGTAGATTCTTTTGAGCACGAGGTCACCGAGTTCAAAGGTTCGAGGTCGAACTTTGGTGTTGTACAGCCGGGCGACCCGACTTCGATGTGCGGCTGCTCTCAGATCAGCCTCTTCCCGTTTTTCATCCAATAGATCCAAAGATTCGGCCAGGAGTATAGAGTTTGTTTTGGATCATAATAAGTCACGCGATGAGAGAACACTTCTGTCTCGACCGGAATAACGGCCTCTGAGCCATAAGATAGGGAAAACGGAGTGTGTCCGGTCGCGGTTTTGTGGGTCGTTCGATAGGCCCATAACGCCATAGGAAGTTCATCGACCCACTTGCCCCCAGCCTTCTCCAATCGTTTCTTCAGGATCGATTTTATAACTTTATTGACAGCTTCAACCTGTCCATTCGCTTGGGGGTGTGCAACAGCCGAGAACTTTTTGCGGATATGAAACCGTTGACAGAAATTCTTGAATTCCGCACTCTCGAATTGGGCTCCGTTATCAGTGATGATAGTATGCGGGAGTCCAAATCGACAGATGATGTTGCGAACCACGAAATTTATCACTTTCTTTATCGTAATGGTTGCAAGGGCTTCGGCCTCAGCCCACTTTGTGAAGTAGTCAACGGCGACGATGGCGTACTTCGCACCGCCTTTTGCTAAAGGAAAAGCGCCGATGATGTCGATGCCCCACATTGCGAATGGCCAGGGACTGACCATTTGGGTTATTTCAGTAGGCGGAGCTCTCGGAATTCGGGCATGTATCTAGCATTTATCGCACTTCCGGGCATAGTTCGCCGCATCTCGGTTCACTGTCGGCCAGTAGTACCCATATCGGAGTATCTTCTTAGCGAGAGCTTATCCTCCGGCATGATCGCCACACTCTCCTTCGTGCACGTCATGTAACACTCGTTTGATTTCCTCGTGGGCGATACATCTGAGGAGAGGAACGGAATAACCCCTCCTGTACATGACTCCGTCTTGGATGACGAACCGCGAAGCTTTCCACTGAATTTGTCTCTTCTCATTTCTAGGTTCAGGCAACGTCCCATTCTCAATGTAATTCCGATACGGAGTCATCCAAGATTCTCTACTGGGAGCGGTTTCAAACACAGAGTTCATTTCTATTCGGTTGATGCTCGGGGAGGCCAAAGTTTCAACAGGGACAAGTCCCATTTGCTGCGCTTCACCTGTGCTGGCTAACTTTGCCAGTGAATCGGCTTTCTGATTGTGCTCCCGAGGCACATAATAGATGGCGTAATAATCAAACTGGTTTAGTATTTCCTGAACTCGTGCCAAGTAAGCAGCCAGTCTTCGGTCTCTTGCCTGGTATTCTCCTCGTACTTGACATACTACTAATTGTGAATCGCAATAAATTTCCACAGCGATAACCCTCAAGTCTCTGGCAAGTCTTAAGCCAGTTAGGAGGGCTTCATATTCGGCTTCATTATTAGTTGCACGAAAGTCGAACTTCAGAGCATAACATATGGATCGGCCCTCGGGAGTCTCAAGTACAACCCCAGCGCCCGAACATCGGTCATTTGACGCACCGTCAGTATACAGCTTCTAGATGTATTCGGGAGATTTGCTGGTCTCAGGCAAGTCTTCTGGAACGGTGAATTCAGCTATGAAATCTGCCAGGACTTGTCCTTGAATGGCTCTCCATGGAGCGTATGCGATATCAAACTGGCTTAGCTCAATGTTCCACTTGAGTAACCTACCGGACGTCTCAGGCCGCGTGAGGACCTGTCGTAACGGCTGGTCGGTGTACACAGTAAGCGGATGAGCTTGGAAGTAGGGACGGAGCTTCCTTGAGGCAATGACCAAGCAATAGGCCAGTTTCTCCAGTCTTGGATAATTTCTTTCAGCTCCTGTTAGCCGCTTACTAACATAGTAGACCGGGTTTTGCACTTTGTCTTCTTCCCGAACTAGAGCAGCGCTGATCGCATGTTCTGATACTGCCAGGTAGAGATATAGTTGCTCGTGGTCGACCGGTTTCGACAAGATCGGAGGTGTGGAGAGATGTTGAACTAATGATCGGAACGCGCCTTCACACTCCGTGGTCCATTCAAAGTTCCGTTTGCCCTTCCGGATCAGGTCGAAGAAAGGAATGCATTTATCGGTGGACTTTGAAATGAACCTGCTCAATGCTGCGACCTTCCCGTTAAGACTCTGGACTTGCTTTATAGTTCTAGGGGTTTTCAAATTTCTAATAGCCCAGATCTTCTCAGGATTCGCCTCTATTCCTCGAGCATTGACGATGAACCCAAGGAATTTTCCGGATGCAACGCCAAAGTGACACTTGAGTGGGTTGAGCTTCATTCCGTACTCCCGGAGGATGCTGAACATCGAATCCAAATCTTTGACGTGATCTGTGGAGAATCGGGACTTAACCAGCATGCCATCCACGTAAACCTCCATGGTCTTCCCGATCTGATCAGCGAACATTCGGTTGACTAAGCGTTGGTATGTTGCTCCAGCGTTCTTTAGACCAAACGGCATGAATTTGTAACAATAGAGTCCCAGATCGGTCACGAAGCTGGTATGTTCCTGATCAGGTAAATGCATGGGTATTTGGTTGTAGCCGGAATAAGCTTCCATAAAGGATAGTAGTTCATGTCCGACCGTTAAATCCACGAGCTGATCGATTCGCGGAAGTGGGAAGCTATCTTTTGGACAGGCCTTGTTTAGGTCAGAGTAATCAACGCAGGTTCTCCACTTCCCGTTTGGTTTCTGAACTAGTACAGGGTTGGACACCCATTCTGGATACAAAGCATCTCGAATGAACCCGTTCGATTGTAGTTTATCAACTTCCTCCTTAAGGGCGGCAGATCTCTCTGGATCCATACCGCGCCTTTTCTGCTTTACTGGGACATGTCGCGGATCTATATTCAGGGAGTGACTCGCAATGCTTGGCGAGATCCCACACATGTCAGAGTGTGTCCAGGCGAAGACATCGAGATTCGCCCGAAGAAATTCGATCAATTCCTGCTGTGTCTGCTTGTTTAGTTGAGACCCAACTTTCAGCATCTTCGAATCGTCATCCTCACTGATTGGGACGTCCACAGTTAGTTCGGCTGGAGAAGCTTGGCTCTCCGTAGATTCGTCTTTATCCTCGTTGTCCCTGGGGTCCAGGTCTTTCAGGAATTGATCGTGGTGCCCGGGCCGAGGCCCAGGCATCAATTGTCAATTATCGATAGAACGGACGCAGAGAGATTCCTCTACGCCCTTTCCCTTCTCTTTACGTTGCGCCCCGCGCAGCTCAGCAACATAACAGGCCCTTCCTGTGGCCTGATCTCCTTGAACAACTCCAATCCCATGATCAGTGGGAAATTTCAAAGTCAGACACCATGGGGCGATCGCTGCCCTGAACTCAGCTAAGGCTGGTCGGCCCAGAAACGCATTATATGGCGAATCGATTTCTAGCACAACAAATTGTAACATTCGGACCCTCCGGCATTCTCCAACGCCTAACTCGACTGGGAGTTCAGTTATTCCGATGGGTATTGTGGCACTTCCGTTGAAACTATGGATTCTGGATAAACAGGTTTTCAAATCCTTTGTCTCCATCTTCATTAGATCGTAAGCCCGTTTAAGCAAGATGTTCACAGAGCTCCCACTGTCAACCAGGATCCTCTTCATCCAAGCAGGACCTACCTGGGCAGATATGACTAGTGGGTCGATTGTAGGGGCTTCGACTTTATCGGCGTCTCGGCTCTTGAACAAGATATCATCGGATATTATCTTTTGTTGCTTCGCCGGGGTTCCATCCTCCCAATTACTATAACACTCGAAGTCCGCATGCCTGATAGAACTAGAATACGACTCCATTTCCCCCCAGCTTCTGTCTGCCGGATGGGGACCACCACTTATTGTGTTGATAACTATTCTCCCGCCCGCACGGGCGGGTTCCTCCTCTCTTTCCTGATTTTGAGAACGATTTTGATTCGAGGGGCCCGCTCCGCCAGACTGCGGCGCCCGTACAAACTGATCTAGCTTCCTCTCTCTAATCAGCTTCTCGATGAGGTCCTGTAAGTGCCGACACTCATTGGTATTGTGCCCATAGCTTTCATGGAACCTACAGAATTTCCCTGTCTGAACCTGCCTCTCCGACGAGGGCTTCGGAGCAGGCTTCTTATACTGTACAGTGTTACAAGTCTGTAAGTATACGTTTTCCAATGATGTGTTTAGCGGTGTATAACTGTCGAACATCTGAGCTCTACGTCGTGGACCTCGGTTCTCATCTCTCTTCTTATTCTGGCCATTGTTTCCTCTCTGCTGGGTTTGTTTGTTATGTATATTTAGTTGAACTTTCCCAGAACTCTCGCCGGACTGTTTAACTGCCACGTTGCTCTGTATTCCCTCAATGCTGGGCCTCGCATCGTCCTGCTTCCTATACTGTTTTGCGTCCTCCTGCCGCAGGAATTGAGAGGCCTTGGAGTAAAAACGGTCCAACGATGCGGGCGGTTTTCCAGCTAGACAGTTTCCGAATTCAGAATCAGGATCAATCCCCTTGGTCAGAGCCATCAAGATTGAATTATCGTTAGGGTTGGTGATTTCGACGCATGCTGCATGGAACCTCTCCAGGTAACGCCTGAGCGTTTCTCCAGGAGCTTGAGTGACGCTGGACAGGGTGTTGACGTCTTTTGGCCTAGCAACATGCATACGGAATTGCTCCACAAACCTCTTGGCCAATTGATCGAATGAAGAAATTGATCTAGGTGGTAGGCGGGTAAACCACATTGTCGCGATTCCCCCCAGAGAGATGGGGAAACTCCGACACTTCACTGCATCGTCGGCCCTTGCAGCGCTCATCGACCATTCATATTTCAGAATATGCTGGTTGGGGTCACTATTCCCTTCGTACATCGGGAGAGTCGGCATTCTGAATCGCCTAGGGGGTTCAGCATGTAAAACTTCGTCTGTGAAAGGGGTATGACTACGGGAAATCCCCTAATCATCATTAGTGAGCCCCTGACTCTCGCGGATCATCTGACGTATCATGGTTGATATATCCGACACGGGCAGGTTCTGAGCTTGATGAGCTAAGGCGTGGTCGGGTTCCACGGTGCGAGTTTGGATCGGGCGCTGTCGATGATCCATATCTCGCCTCCTTGGCTCAGCATCTTCTGGGACATAAGGTTCAGGAGTATGTCCACGCTGTTGATTGATCGGCTCTGATTGATTTCGGGCATCAACCCTTGTTTCTGCTGCGGCGGTTGTGGCGCGGTTATCCGTGGTGTACTGTGGG
Source organism: Allium fistulosum (assembly GCA_030737815.1). Classification (NCBI taxonomy): domain Eukaryota; kingdom Viridiplantae; phylum Streptophyta; class Magnoliopsida; order Asparagales; family Amaryllidaceae; genus Allium; species Allium fistulosum. Next base: position 997,295,152 of record CM060907.1, read on the forward strand.
GCAGTAGTGTACTGTGGAGTAGTACCTCCTCGTGTTGAGGGACCCGTTTGGAAGTTGGTCGATGGTCCTACCCTTAGCTGCCCAACAGTTAAGGCGGGCTGATATTCGGCTGCTTGAGCGCGACTCCCCTCTAGCCGAGGACGAGTAGTTCGGTGGTGATAATCAGATGAAGCTGAGCTTTCGGTAGACGCTCTGGAGGCATCATCTCTCCTGGACCTTCTGTGCCCCCGGCGGTTTAGCTGGTTGGTCAGCTCGATATTGGCGCGCAACTGTTCCGCCAACTGCTGACGGCTTTGGGTCAGCTCCTGCAGCAATACTTGAAACTCCTGTCGGGTGACTAGCCCCGTTGAGTCTGAGTGAGTGGTATTGTCTTGGTTGGAAGAAGGCGGCTGTGTGGGATTCTGCCTATCTCGGCCTTCTTGCTCTGCAGCGGTAGCGCCAGTTCTTGTGCTGACCATTCTCGGTGGTGGAGTCCTCTCCTAGATTTTGAGCAAATCTGAATAGAATGGAAGGATTCCGGACTGGATATCTGGATCTTCCTCTTGGATTTGTGCAATCCGGTATCGACGGCAGATCCAATGAGCAGGAGAAAAAGCTGGTTTTCTCAGTGAAAGCACCAAAGTGTTTGTACCAAAAATGGGCACAACACTCTTCGGGAGTTATTTGAAGAGATAAAATGAAGATTATAAATGTAAAGCAGAGGTTATCTAACAAAAACTCCAACAAACAGAAATGTAAAATGCACAGACAAGCAATTTAGAGTGGTTCGGCGTATAGCCTACGTCCACTATGAAGTTTTGATGATTTTATTGATTCTCTTTCAATGAGTACAAGCGGTTACAACAATGAACAGCGGATTACAGTTTAGAATTCGAAATCGACAGCAAAAGTAGGATGCAAATCTCAATCCGGCAGAGTCTGGACGCTTCAGAGAAAAAAGATCCTTTTTCTGTTGATTCTGGGGCTCTATTTATAGGCGTAGGAGGCTCAGAATTCGCTCAAACTCCGGGAGATTTGGTCTGGCACGTGAGGGGGCCCCCTCGACCGTTTCCAGAAAGTTTCGAGTCGATCTGCGATCGATACAAAGTCATTTCGTATCGATCAAGATTACCTCCAATTGAGCTCAAATTTGGTGGGGACGCTCCTCGGTATGTGTGCAACCTTCAGTTAAAATTTCATGGTATTTGGATTAGTGGATTGAGAGATATCATCGATACGAGGCGATATTCTTTGCTAGGCTGTCTGGTTCGAATCCATCTCTCCGAACTGAGAGCTTCGAACCGATGGTGTCACGCGCCTCTGTGAAGACGTGGAACGCACACTTCGCCTCAATCCGGTCTCTACTCCGAGTCGACCGCGTCGACTCCATATATCTCGGCGCATTCGCATCGAGGGATGACGTGGTGCGCGCGCTTCGCCTCGATCCGGTCTCTGCGCCGTATTGAATGCTTCGACTCCACATATCTCGCCTCGTTTACTTCGATGGGCAACACGTCATTCTAGTTGGTTGACTCGCTGGGTACGAACAAGTTGTTGGGCACGTATTCGAAGCAAGGTTCTCAGGTGGATACGAAGTAGACACTGAATGATGGATACTGATGGATACGAAGTAGACACTGAATGATGGTTGCGAGGCACGCCATCTGTTGGGGGGATACGAGTCTGGTTGACACGAATTCGACGGGTACGAAACGCGGCTAACTCCATCGATACGAGACGACGTCCCCTGGTGGATACGAAATGGATACTCCTGATGGATACGAAAACATGCTTTTTCCTCCAACTTGTATCCATCACATCTCGAGCATACGAACTCGGATTGACTTGAAACTTGGAACGTTGGTTTGCTTTATTTTCCCGATCATGTCTCATCGATTGGGGCTTGATCCGGACTTGGTCAAAATTCAACGATATCCATGACAAACGACATTTGGAATCCAACTCCTTGGTGTCCTGGCCTTGCCAAAAGGCGGGATAACAACAGTCTACCAGAATTCGTCGCTTATATACCTTTTAAGAAAAATCAAATTTCATGTTTTCTTAAGCTGTACCTTTTAGCAATGATTATTTACACTAATTATTTACATCAACAATATCTCACTTTATGAGTTATGGAATTTGGGTTTGATCAAAATTCCAATATCGTCCACATTCAACTTGGTTAGTCCTTAAACAAAATCTTTGGTTCAATAATAACATTTATTACCAATTGTACTGCTTTAGACAAAGACTTTGACTTTGATTTAACTATAGTTGATCGTGATACCAACCTCATATAACCGAGGAGATGGATTGTCTATTGGTATTTTTCTTTTAATACTTCAACTCGGATCAAACTATAGTCATTTGATCTTATTTCGGATTTGATATTCACTCAATGTATCAAGTACGTAATTGAAATGTGATATATTCGACTACATAGCGTGTTATAATTCTATTTCCAATTCATAAGGAATCCATCTCATATACTCTATATTAAACATTTAATATGGTATCTACATATATCATCTGGGGCATTCCCGATATCCGTTTATGCTAATTATAAAAGATGTCTTTTCAAATTCTATATCGATAACTAAATAACCAAACTAACATAATTTTAGAACATGTACATCATTAACAATCATAAATTTGTTGGTTACTTATGCTTTTAGAAATATTTTAGTACCTTTATAGTTCTTTCTTATAGACACATGCTTTCTCTGCATTTTGATTGAAATTCAAACTGTTTGATTTTTTATCAAAATATTTGCTCAACTCTGATGCTTGTTGACCAATACCTTCATATCGGTTCTTGGATCCTATTTCTATCCGAAACCCACAAACTCAACAACCCTCGAATTGACTTCGAAACATTTTGACCATTATTTAAAATTTCTGTTTCAGCACACATTATCAAAAACTCAAGATGATATCAACTGATAATCTTGCAAGTAAAATCTGAATTAACTTAAGCACATTGAATGAAGAATCTATTATATTAATTTCAACAATTGAAATTTACAATGTTATTATATTAACGAAGCTTACTATATTACAACTGCATTGGTCTTCTTCTCGAAGATAATTTTGTGGCCGATGGATCATATCCCTTCGGTTACATCTATCAGAATCATATTTTGATAATGTATTTGGAATCCATTTCGGATAGCGAATCATGCCACTGGTAGAGTTAATACTCTTAATTGCTAATTGATAGTCGATGAAATTCTTTTCTTGACATTGATATAAAACTCATAGTTTCTCTTTAATGCGCGAGAATTCTTATTGACATTCTGATGTGTTATGTGCATCTAGGCTTGGTTAATTCGTTTCATCCTATGTAATAAGTTTGGATTGTATCCAAATCCATCTTACTACCAATAATTTCTAAAAGAAATTTCTTCATCATGAAGTAGGCATTTCTTGAAACAATAGTTATTTCTCTGTACAATGAAATAGGCATTCGTAAACATTTTACGAATTGCCTTTATATATGTATAAAACTGATTTAGTTTTGAATTTATGATAATTTATGTTCATAACATAAAGTGGTCAACCATTGTCGTTTGATCCTAAACTCCTTTTGAGTGATCCATACAAGATCCCTTACGAGCAAGCATTATGTGTAGTATGTTGACTCACACAACCTGTTAACTCCTTGACCTAGGATATTGAGGGTTTGTTATCATCTTTTATCATGTATGATCTCATAAACTATACTTCAGATGAAATTTTATTTAACCTATGTATTACCTTTTAAGTACACAACCTTACAGAAAAAAATTAACTCAAATTCACTCATCATCATTCATACTTTGTCCAACAAAATCCAACTACTACTTATCGATACATCATTATGTATCATGAAGAGGAGTAACTTTTAAGATCGAATCTTTTTGTTTTTAGGTACAATTAGAGCTCTTTCCAAATTCACTCACCTATTCAATCAAATCGAATTCTGTTATTTCCATGCATGTTATGTTTTCTGCTTCCTTTTTATATTCAATGAACTTACTATAAATATACTATTCGTATACCAAATACACATGTTTTATTTCTATAATAATTCATCTATGAGTTTAATGAAGTATGTGGAATTTTTTTGATATCATTAGACCCAAAATTGCATTCATTTAATTGCATCAATCCGAAGAGTTCATCAACTCTTAGGTCACTCCTACTAATGACTGATTTTCCCTTAATCGTTTGATATATAATTCATCAAACCATATGATTCATAGTCGTATGATCAAAGAGTTATTTCTCAAAATTCTGGCTTAGTCCATAATTCCAAAATAATTATGAAAAATTTAGATACTTCTGTATTTTCTAATGCATCGCTTTTGTTATGAAAACAAATATCTTTATCATAGTTTTATCTTAAAACAGATATTCATATTGAATAAAATCATGTCGATTTTTAGTAAATACTGAAAATATTTATTATTTCATAAATAATATTTGGTATGTTTACTAAAATAATTTTCCATAACTTAATGCATCAACTAAGAAGTGTTATGGTATGCTCCCACTATTTCTGCTATTACTATAATAGCTTACAAAACATGAAGCACCATTCAACCACTTATTATGAAATTTTATTTCATATACCGTAACTAGTTTAGAGTCGAAAGTTTTAAATCAAATATCTTGAACTCATAGAAATAATTTTCATAGAAGCAATGTTCTATATCAATATACATTCAGAATAGAAATCACATTCCTCATTCCATATTAAGTATGTTTTAATATTTATACAGTTCTCATTTCTAGTGTCCCTTCGAAGCAGAAGTGACCATTTACTCTCTTCATCTCAACTGTGCCTAAATTACATCTAATTTTGTACATTCTCTATCCTTCTAAAATGGTCGAACCATTAAAAAGGAAATCCTTGCTACAAGACCGTAACAAACTCTTTATAAAAATGCATTTCGTCATTCTTAACGTCTAAGGATATCAAATTAGTTGCACTATACGTAAACTAACCAAATTGACATTTCAAAGATTGAATTTCTAGGTACATTTTGTAGCTTTTGGTCTAGTGCTACATTTAACACAATAAGAGCCTTATTGTAATCAATCGTACTGAATACATGACTTTGCATTATGGTTTACTTGCTTATTTTGGACGAACTAATTTCATTGAAGTTTCGTATTACGTATCGTGGCCATTCATCATATAACAGTTATATATGATCGAATCTGGATAAAATATCCATTTTCTTGTGTTTCTTAAGAGTTCAAAACTCCTAAAAGGCAATGCATAGTCTCGAACAAAAAACACTTAAGTGACCGAGGCATGACTGTTTTAGTGATTATGTAAATTGGCTTTTGCATGGGTCTTGAAATGATAACATGCCAAAACATTTATCGATATGTGTATTTTATATTTTTATACCTGTCTTAATTCATTTTATTTGTATATTTTAACTAATAAACATTTTATTAATTATATTGGTTGTATAATTTATCATAGTAGATTATTTCAACCAGTATACATATATTCTTATAATATTAGATAGATTAAATGTTTTCATTTCATTTATCTACTAAGCTGCACCTATACTTTTAAGTTTCTCAAATCCCTGAGTGATAACATAGATATATTTCGATTTCTTTAGCGGGTGTTAGGACTCAATTGCCCTGGAATCCTGACCTTCGGGAAACTCAGCAGATTATAGGCCCACATGCAATAGATAATACCTTTATTGGTTGTATCATATACAACTTCTAACTCTTGGTATTTGTTCTAATCTCATCTCGACATTGAGTAGTAAATCAAAATAGATTATTCACGCGTGCCTACCATTTCACGATGGCCTAAGTACAATGCATGTACTTTGAGAAAACAAATACATGCATGTATCTTACCTCTCTAGTCAATACATTAATAGTACTGCACATAACATCTCTAGCTTAAGGAAACTCAATAACTAAAGAGTATGCAAGTAATCTATTAATAAATAACCGATATAGGACAACTTATATATTAAGGATTCATAATCTTATACGCACAAAAACAAATATTGAGCAATATCGATTTATGGAACAATGTATTTCTTATGAAATACTCTCGTGATTCAAGTGTTGGATACATTGAAATCATAGTATACATACAATATACATATACTCATTCCTTAAACCTAATTAGGTTTCTTACCATTCCACTTAAGTTTCATACATTCATACTATATAAGTTTATTCATTTATAACCTTTTATGGTTTAATATACTTATATAACATTCTTGTGCAAACTATTATTTAAACCATATTTAATTAATTTTAATTAACTAATTATTTATATTATTTTAAAATACAAAATTTTATTTTATTCATCCTAAATAATTGAAGATGAATATTAACTATAAGTTATAACACTTATAATTTTACATACATAAATCATTATATTTACACCAAAATGGGATAAACACCCAATTAGTTAACAAACGAAATTATAGAAAATTAAGAAATAAAAAAGAGGTAAGAACACACAAGAATTAGAGTGGTAGGCCAAAATTAATAGCCTATGTCCACTATCAACTTTGTTAACAATTATGCTTTGCTTTTACAACGAGGATCTTACAACTTAGTATCAAATAACTCGGGTAAGGATTTGGTAAAGTTTTGACGTAAAATCATATAACAAACACTAGAAAGAGCAGATCCTTTTTTCAATGTACCTCCTCCTCTATTTATAGACAAAAACCATCACCAAATTATCAGAATGAGATCACCCACGTTCTCTACTTTAGGCATAAAGCTCCATGCAAGAGATCGTGGTCAAAATCATTAACCTTAATGGACGGGTAACGATCCTTAAGGATCAGTACCGAGTTATGCAACTTTGTCATCATGTGCTTTATTCTTTCTTTATATATCTTATATTCCTTAACTATGAAAAGCCGACTCATTGCAGATCCAAAAGGATCAGTATCGAGTTGTGTGTTGGACTTGTAAGTCTGTCGTTTTTCTTTCCATTACTTGACTTATCTGAAAAGTGACTAAGTACTTTCTCGTAGCAAGCAAGGATTAGTACCTACTTTTGGGACCTAACCTGAGTTTTGGCATTAGACTTGCACTCTTGACTTCTAGCTCATTTCACAAACATTCAATGATTCTAATTCATTGAGACATCACTTGGTTCAAAAGCAGGATAACACTTTCCCCCCAAAGTATGCTTTGTGTTAACAGAACATGCTTTGGATCAAGACAAGCTATCGACTTTGAACTCTGATTTGAAAAGATGCCTTCATTCTTTGATCTATCCTCATAAAGTGATGTGTCCTTTTTGGATCAGTATGTTTCTTTAAACAGTTATTCATATCTTTTGGATGATATAAGAGTTGAAGTATCCCACTCAGATTCTTTACTCGATTTTGGAAATTCTGAAGTTTCTTCTTTCATTTGGTTGGGCAGGATTTCATCTTCCTTCATTTTTCTTTTACATTGCTAGTCATTTTCTTCTTTTTCTTTTTTTCTTCTTCTTTTTTGGAAAAAAAACTCTCTTGACTTTGTACTAGTCCTTATGAATCATTACTAGTCATTTTTCAAGGGTTATTACTTAAGTAACACTTAGTCATTTCTATGTCTTAACTTACAAGCTACTACTATTATTATGAATTGGACTTTTAGCTCTCGCAGTTTATCTTCTCTCATATCTCGTTGACACTGCCGCCAGCCGTTAGCTTTGTTGTCGACCATCTTTGGCCATTCGTCAGTGCAATTCTGCAACCATATATTGAACTCAAGTCTCAAGAACTTTGTCGACTTTTGGGTTTTGATTTGATTTCCATTTTCTAACATCGCTTCCTTGTCCCAATAGCCACTTGACGTGGGTCATTGCTATTTAATGGTCGTTAGCACCCGATAATGGCTTCTGATCATATTCAACCTCATCCCCACACTCCATCTTCTTTTTTGCACTTAGCTATGGCCTATGGAAAGCATGAACTTGAGTTTTCATGGATTTCTCATGATAAACTCCCTGCTGCCCCAAGTGTGACTCCAAGCTCTCCTCCACCTTTAAGCACTTGGCATCAATTCTAAGTTTTCCTAGACTTAGCTTCAGGTTTCCTATGTGGTCGTGGAATTTTCACATTTCCTGACAAAATTTTCAAGTGCTAGGATTATTCAATTTCTATCAACTCTCGGTTTAGTATGGATAGATAGCTTGGCTTCAGTGGGACGATTTCAAAGAATGGTCGCATCGAATGCACTCTGGTGCCCGATGGAATCTTGCATCAATACTTTGGGTTAAACACTTTGCCTCTACGTCCCTACAAAAGAAAACTCCTTATCACTCTAGACAATGGTTATGTTATAGAGTGTTCGCATATATCACGCTATGGATATAGGACACACGCTGAGTAGGCTGAACTTCACATCACCGCCCTGTTAATATATGAGGTTTTTGGTTGGTCAATACACATTGAAATCCACTGGGTCCTATACGTCATCAACACTAGGCTTAGTTATTGCATGAAGATTAAAGTTACATCTTTCCTAACCTTGCTCGTGTATTGAACTTTTAAGTAAGTTATGAACCATAGACGCTGCTCGCATCTGCAGGTCCATCTACTTCTGAGTTTATGTTACAACCTTAGTTTTAATGATGACAATAAAATAGTCGACTAACGTATTATTGAAGAAATAAGTATTGTCAAAGTAAGGAATAAAATCAGAGCACATCATCAAGCACAAGTATAACACAGCCTACCGGTCGACCGGTGGATGCTTTATACGGCTCTAGTGAATTTTTCTTTTTGATCGTTGTCGTACCCCTTCGTTGCTTCTCTTCCAAATTGTTGCTTCCATTTCAATGGAGTCTTTCTGACTATTGACGATAACTCTTCGGGCATACGCTACTCTTCAATGCAACCACCCAAATCCATAAAAGGATAGGCAACTGGTTTCATTACTAATTTCTGATTATCTCTTCCTATCTATTTTCTACTCCTCTATGCATTCTTGAGCGTTCAAATATACATTCTGAGAATTCACATTCCAAAATCTCCAAGCCTCAACATTCATATTCATATCAAGTAATTACTAGAGTTTTTGTATTGTATTGATAAAAGACGTGTACCTACAGACACATAATTGTTAGATTCTGTTATTATTCTTATTCAAAGATAGACTTGAGAGGTGCTCAGGCAGTGTGTATTATAAACATATTCCTCCGAGTCAAGTGAGGGATTGTTAGTAAATTCCTAAGAGGTGTATAGGGACTGGACATAGGAGAGTTGCTCTGAACTAGTATAAATCTCGATGTGTCTCTTTTACTTATTACTCTAGTTATATTTCTGTTATACTATTAGTTAGTTAGCCATGATATTGCACTACGATCCACTTGACACTTTCAGTTTACTCCAACCATGGTAGCTTCAACTTTTGCCTTAACATCTACTTCGACACCTTCTAGGCCTCGACTATCTCATCGTCAATCGGGAAGTCTTTACAAGTAGTTTTCTTTTCCATGGAAGATGAATCCTACATAGGCGTTGCCCCGATATTAATATAGAGGATGTCATGATTCTTGACAGCTCCCTAGATTCTTCAGCATCTACTCTGATCGAGGTGGAAGTTAGAAGAATCAATGACCACCATGGTATTCCTTTTGAAGAAGTCTTAACTCCAAATCCCTTTCAGTGGGCTTATGCCCCACCAATAGGCTATATATCTTGTAATCGTTACATGCACTTTTCTAGGGTGTTCCTCCATTCAGCCACTTCATTTGGATCGTTCTTCAATTCATGAAGCTTACCCCTTCCCATCTTCATCCAAATGGTCATGCTTCGCTAAATTGCACTTATATGACCTTTTTCGGCACTTGGACAAGGGGCCTACTCTTGAGGAGATTAGATATTTATACACTTTCAATAAATGGAATGATAATCCATCTCTAAAGGCTGCCATATAATCATTGGCCTCCGGAATAAACTCAGTCATTTCAAAGACAAGTACTTCTTTGTTCGCTGCCTATTTGGATTTGCTTAGAAGTGGTTGTTAGGATGTAAGTTCTATCTTTACTTCATGACATTATGGAGTTCATTCCATCCAAATTATTGATTTTGTCATTTTATGAATCTATAAATATACCAAAGGTACCTACTAGTGCAGCTCTGGTGCACTTCAAGTTCTAAAAGATATACCTATCGATGAACTGAGGATGAAATTTCCTTTGATCGACCCTTAGATGTGACACTTCCAGCTTTTACATGATGCTCGTAGTTTTGGTATTCTTCCTACTACTGGTAGAGGCGCTCAGCCTGCTCAAGAGGCTAAGGTTGAGCCATCCATTGTTGGAAAGAAAAGCTCAACCTGTGGCACATGATCCTCTTCATCAACGGGAGTATAAGAGTGATGGTGAGAATGATGATGATGGAGAGAGTGAGAGTAGAGGAAAAAATGATGACATAGATCTCAGTTATGAGTCAATTGAAGAGACAAGCGGCAACGAACAAGTACTTTCTCTCGCTCTTCGTCCAAGAATAAGGATAATATTTCCTCATCTTGTCTCACATCCACAACAAACTCCAGTTAGGGAAGCAACTCTAGCTCCTCCGATTGATGGTCTTGGGAGAATCCCCAATCACATCCCTTCATATGACATTGCTAATTTCAGCCTCCCTGACCTTGGTTCTCCTATTCATATGGCCATAGACATGCCTTCAACTGCTACGAGAGAGATAATTCCACTCATTCAACTACATAAGAATGATCTGTAGGGTCAATAGGACACATTAGCACTCCATACGACATCCAAAGTCACAACGCGTTGCACTATACTCATTATTCCTTGGCTTCCAAATCTTAACTTAAGCGTGTTTCTTTTTTAGGTGCAATGGAACACCCTAACCTTTGTGATGATCTACATGACCAATCCACAAGTTATTTTGGGCGCAAATCTTTGAGTCGAAGGCGTGAACCATCATATGAGTTTGACTCGGTAAGGCTTTGAAGAAAGGAGGGAGAAATGCATGGGGAGGAAGAAATGACGATATTGAGATGATTATGATCGGGAGTCTCACGATTATTTCGGACTGACTAAGAGATCTCCTCCTCTGCATCACGAATGATATCCTCTCCCCAAAGGACAAGACCGATATTCATCAAGGCCTAATCCTATTCCTACTTCTAAGGGTCCTACAACGCTTGCTTTAGAGCCTCCTACTCAACCTCTAGTCTCTTCCCAAAAATCCAATCATATTTCTCGATCAGTTGGTTCTACAACTTCTGGGCCAATTCCACAGAGGCCTCGTAAAGAGTCTACTCCTACGCATATTTCTACAACGGTATCAGAACATTTTCTAAGTCCTTACCTCATTGAGATATTCCCTCCGCTTTACTTCACTGGGGTTATATTTGATTATCCTATGAAAAATATTCCTTACGAGGTTGCTGATGACACCAAAGCGTGTGTGAATGATGTCAATGAACTATATTACATCTTGAAGAGATTTTCCCATTCATTATCTAAGACTAATGAGCTAACCAATTAATCCTTCAGCAGAAAGAGATCAAGAAGAAGGATCATAAGCGATTTATCGCCTCTTATTCTAAAGAGATGGATGATGTTAAGAAATCTCTTGAGGTGGCAAAGAAGAAAATGTTGGATGAGAAGAAGGCCTTCAAGGCTAGGGTCAAGTTGCAAGAAGAACAAATTGAGGCAGCATATAATAGAAGCGGCTAACTCACCAAATAAAAAGGCTCCTTCAGGCTACTATTGATACACAGACTCTTCACATTTCAAGTTTGGAGACCAAAGTGAAAACTAAGAAGAAAGAAAAGGACGAAGCCCTCATCATGGTTGAAGAATACATGTCAAAAATGCTTGATGCCGAAGAGGCAAAAAGGACTTTGGATACCCACGCAGCCAAAGATGAAAAGAAAGAAGAGGAGCTTAAAACTCAAGTCCAGTCCACTTTGGACCGCTTTTATGCAAACATAATCAAATCTGGCGACCCAAAGTGGCTTAGTGACAAGTACTCTAGGGCGCTAGCTATGGCCTATGAGGAAATTATTTAGTAAGAGAAGGAGCGTGTAAGTGTGGTTGACGAAAATGAGCTTAAGGCTGACCTCTTAGGTGATGATGATTTAGGGGATCTCGCTTTGGGTCAGGCAACACTAGTTCCGAAGCCTCGAGCTCTGCCTATGTGCCAGTTGGGGCCCTTCCTGAATCCATCTCTAAAGATTTGGTGGAAAGCACTACTTCCATTTCTCAAGGACCTAAGTAAACACTATAAACTTAACGATGTTATAGTGTCGTCATACATTCCACATCTGGGCCAATTGTCCTTGATCTCATCATCCCCTCTTTTGGGACTTCTACAACTGTTACTGCTATAGCAATGTCGATGCCATCAATGCCATCTTTGTCCTTCACTCATGGGCCACACAACCATGAGGACCCCAGCTATCCATTATCAAAATTTGCCCTGAAGTTCATCGCATTGTCTCCTATTATGGAGGTGAACCAGACCGGGACTCCTTCACAAACTCCATCTGCTTCCCCTGGAGATATATCATTAGTTTCTCCTGTGTTTGAGAGACTTCAAATGACACCTATAGATGTTTCTAATCTTTACCTTTTTCTCTACCAAGTTTTAGGTCCACATGCTTTCATTCGTCCTTCCAATATGATCCTCGCTTTAGGCACTTAAGCTTCCATGGCAAAGTCCATCATCATCTCTGCTCTACCCCTGATTCTGACCTCTTCAACCAGGTCTTCTCTAGGTCCTAATGCTGTGAAGATCCATGCATTGACCAAAGAGGTCATATGGGATCCTGATTTATCACAGGGTGATGAGGATGTGACCATCACAAATGTCAATGGTCTTGAGTCCGGGCCAATAATGACTGAGAGGCAGGCCATTGGTCTCATAAAGCTTAAAAATATTAAGAAGGGGAAGGGTGTCGATGATGTTCCACCCCCTCTCTCAATGTTTCAGTCGACCCAGCCCTTTGTCGTTCCAAATTCTATACTTTTGACGATTGGTATTTTTTCCGAGACACCCAAATCTCTTACAGGTTTTGGGAGCAATTACGACGAGGATGAGAATCCTGAGGCTCTCCTATCTGTGGGGAAGGAGATGGACTCCCAAAAAATAAAGATTGTATCCCCTTTAAAGAAGAAGAACATGAAGAGGAAGCATGATAAGAGTAGTTTTCTTGTTTAACTTTTTGTTTCCACTTGTGTACATGGGCTGTTGTAATGCGAGTATGACCCCCATTTTGCTTTCTAAATGCTTAGATGTAAATAAAGTTGCTTTTCTTTCTAATTTCATTATATTTTCTTCTTTGTTTTGGTTATTTATAGGCCTATATACTTTATGTTTGTGCAAATAATTATCTATAACTCAATTAAACTCATGTTATTTGTATCTGAATCTATGTAATGTCATTGTTTATTGTAACCCTATATGCATAACTAATTTTTCGCGATTTTATAATATTACTTTATTGTTTTAGAATTTTGTTTGTCATTACCAACATATTCCTTGTTTGGACAAAAAACTGTCTTTTTGGCTAACTCTGTGGCCAACTTCATTTGTCTTTGATCTGACATATCTCATTCGTGGGTAGACTAAGTCATATTTAATGAAAGATCCTTAAGTGTGTATCATTTCCTATCTCTGGGAAACGGTGCTTCAGACGTCTATCTCTGGTCATCAACCTTTTGTCCCACCTATCTCTTGGTGTTTGGCCAAAAGCATTCATCAACCGTTTTCGCTTATCATTGGACATGAGTTTATCGCCAGTTGTAAGCATGGTTGTACCCACAAAGAAGATATAATTTCATATCAGTTCCTATCTCTGAGACTCGATATCTCAAATGCCTATCTCCGAGCATTAATCTTAGACCTTGCTTATCTCTGGCACCGGTCAAAGATCAGATGTGTAATGGCAACTCGTCTGATAGAACCCAGTATGATTATACTCTAGCAACCCGATCATGGATTAAAGTTATTCATTGGTACCTATCTTTGTTATGTAGACATCTAGGTTTTCAAAACATAAAATACTCAATTTCATCGTTATTCACATAACATAAATTAGACTTTTAAGAATATAGTTCCATCGATCCTAAAATCTAATTCCATTTATAGACATAGGAATGACAGACTCTACCTTATTACACAGAGCCTAGTCAACTATTTACAAAAATAAATCTAAATAGAGTCTCAAGTGCTCGCTGTTCCAAGCTCATGGAATCAAGATCCCATCAACAGTTGATAGCTTGAAGGTTCTGTCTCCAAGCTTCTATTCAATCATATAAGGACCTTCCCAGTTTGGACTAAGTGTCTCCATACCAAGAAAGGCTTGTTTCAAAATAAGGACGCCTATCTTGAATGTACAGTTTTTGACCTTAGCTTCAAATTGTCATGCTATTCTTTTCTAGTGAGTAGTTTCCCTCGAATCAGCATCTTCTTATTTCTCATCGACCAAGTCAAGGGACTCATGCAAGAGTACCTCATTCATCTTGGGAGCATAGTACATTCTTTGATGAGAAGGGATTTCTAATTCAATTGGAATCATGGCCTCAGATTCGTAGGCCAAAGCAAATGAAGTATGACTAGACGTGGACTTGTGGGTTATTCGATAAGCCCACAGTGTTAGTGGCAGCTCATTGACCCAATTACCCTTGGCTTTCATTAATCGCTTTTTCAGGATGGATTTGATGATCTTGTTCATAGACTCCGCATGTCTATTCAATTGCGAGTGTGCTACTGATGAGGACATTTTTTGAATTCGATATCAATTGCAAAAATCTTAGAATTTGGCACTCTTGAATTGGGTTCCATTGTAAGTGATGATCTTCTATGGAATTCCAAATCGGCATGTAATGTTTTTCACCATAAAGTTAATCACTTTCTTCATAGTGATCGTGGCCAGTATTTCCACTTTGGCCCATTTTGTGAAGTAGTCTACAAATACGATAGCATACTTCACTCCGCCTTTCGACATTGGTAGCATACTGATTATGTCAATTTTCCAGACCGCAAACAACCTAGGTTAACCATTTTCATTTGCTCTATGGATGTGGCTCTCTGTATCTTTATAAATCTTTAGGATCAATCACATCTCTTAGCATAATCGGTCGAATCCCAATTGTTTGTTGACCAAAAGTATCCATAGCAAAGAACCTTTCTTACCAAAGTATGTCCCAAGAATGTGATCACCATAGCTTCCCTCCTGCACGTTAGTAAGGTTTTTCTTAGCTTCTTCTTTGGTGACAAATCGTAGTAGAGGAGAAGAGAATCCTCTCTTATATAGTACTCCTTCCTGCATGATAATTCGTGGTACTTTACATAGGAGTTTTTGTTGTCCGTTTCTTCCATTTGGGAGAGTTCCCTTTAGTAAATACTCTTTTACCAGAGTCATCCACGACTCCTTCTGTTCCTCGGCTTCAAAGATCTAATCGACATCCATTTGGTCAATGCCCAGAGCAGACAAAACTTCCACTAGAATGAGTCTCATAAGTTGTGCATCCCTAGAGCTAGCTAATTTGGCTAATGAGTCAGCTTTCACATTCTCTTCTATAGGAATATGTGTTATTGTGTAGTATTCAATGTAGTCCAGTGGTTCCAAAACCTTCATTAGGTAAGAGGGATGGCTCGCTCCCTTACCTTGAAATTTCTTCTTAACTTGGTAAACCACCAACTGAGAGTCACTGAATATATGCAGTGTTTTGACCCTTGGCTCCCTTGCTATCTTGAGTCCCACAATCAGCACTTCGTACTAAGCTTTGTTATCGTCCCTAGGATCTCTAACTTCAAAGCATTGTTTATTTTTCATTCTTCTGGGGCTATCAGGATCACTTCTGCCCCAGAGTTACGTTCACTGGATGCTCCATCTACGTACAACTTCCATTGTGCAAGTCGCACATCTTCTTTCACTTTTCCATCCCGGACGGTGAATTCAGCAATGAAATCGACCAATTCCTATCCCCATAACGCTTTCCTAGGATGGTAGGTTATATCATATTAACTCAACTCAATATTCCCTTTTAGTAATCTTGTCGAAGTCTCGGGTCAATGTAGTATTTGCCTCAAAGGCTAATCAGTCGGTACTTTTATTATGTGAGCCTAGAAGTAAGGTTGCAACTTTCTCGATGCAATCGACAAGCAATACACCAACTTCTCTAGTTTTGGATAGTTCTTCTATGCACTAGTGAACTTCTTGCTTATATAATACATGAGCTTTTTAATTCTAGATTCCTCACGCATTAAGGCGGCACTTGGTGAATGAGCAGATACTACCAAGTAAATGAATAGGTCTTCTCCCTCCAAAGGCTTTGACAAAATCAGTGGTTTCTCCATGTGATCTAACATGTTCTAGAAAGCTTCCTGACATTCCTTCATCTTGATAAACTTTCCTTATTCTTTCTTGGGGGCATTGAAGAACGGTACATATTTATCCATCGCTTTTGAAATAAATCGACTTAGTGCGGTGACCTTTCCATTCAAGCTTTGCATTTCCCTCATTATTTTTGGGGTAGTAACATCTTTCAATGCTTTTATCTGCTCTAGGTTAGTTTCAATGCCCCCTGAATTTACCGTGAAACCCAAAACTTGCCCAATTTGAACTTAAAAGAGCATTGCAATGGGTTAAGCTTCATCTTGTACTTTCAGTGCACATCAAACATCTTCAAGAGGTTGCACATGTGATTCATCGATCACTATGACTTCACAAGCATATCATCCATATAGACCTCCATCATTCATCCGAATTGATCTTTAAACATCACATTTACTAATAGCTGGTAAGTAGCCTTATCATTCTTTAGGCTGAATGACATTACTTGGTAATAATACAGCCTCAGATCGATAATAAAACTCGTATGCTCTTGCTCTGGAATGTGCATAACCATACTTTGTACCAAGAATATGCGTCCATGAATGATAACAGTTCATAACCGGCGGTTTCGTCAATGTGCTGGTCAATTCTGGGCAGGGAACAACTATCTTTGGGCATGCTTTATTCCGGTCTTAATAATCGATGCATGTCTTTGCCATTTAGATTTTTAGCCAGTATAAGATTTGATGCCCATTTAGAGTATAGCGCATCATGGATAAAGCCATTTGCCTTCAGCTTATCCACTTCTTCCTTCAATGTGGTGGATCGCTTTGAACCCAGGTTGCGTCTCTTCTGCTTCACAGAAGGTATCGTGGGTCCATATGCAATGTATGGCACTCTATCTTTGGCAAGATTCCACATATATCGGAATGTGTCTAGGCAAACACATCCAGGTTCACCCGAAGAAACGCTACGAACTCCTTCTTCATCTTTATGCCAAGCTGCGATCCGACCTTTAGGGACCGAGTTGGGTCACCCACATCAAATGGAGTGACGATTGTTAGCTCTACCAGTGCTGTCCTTGCATCCTCTAGCTCCTTCCATGGGTCCGTAGATTTTCAAAATTTACAATGGCGCCTGAGCCATAGCTTAGGCGATGGTTGCTATGCGTTAATGGTTTTGATGTAGAGAGTTTTCTCTGTATCATTTCCCTTCTCATGTCGATTTGTCTCTCTTATTTTGGCAACGTAACACTCACGGCCAGTACTCTAATTGCCCTAAATAGCTCCTTCCCCTTTCTCGATGGGGAACTTCATCATTAGACACCATAGGGCAAGGTCTACCCTAAAACTGCCTAGGGCTGATTGGCCCAAGAAAGTAGTGTAAGATGAATATGCGTTAATCACCATAAACATTTTCACCTGACCATCTTGCATTCTCCTTCACCCAACTCAACGAATAAATCAATTCAACCGACATGATCCTTAGCCTCTTTGGTAAATTCCTTGAATTTGGGACTTACAAGGCTTTATATCTTTCTCACTAGTCCTCATCCGATCAAAAGTATTCTTAAATAAAATGTTAACCAAGCTCCCATAATCAATCGGGACTCGGTGCACCATTACCGGCCCAACAACGACCGTAATCACCAATGGGTCAATCATTAGCACATTTACCCCATCAACATCCCTATTTTTAAAAATGATACCGTCATTCATCATTTTCTTTGTTTCGCCAAAGTTCCATCTTTCACAGTGAAATAAGTCTTCTGAATCACATGCTTCAAAAAACTATCGTATCTTTCCATTTCATTCCAACTTTTCTCGATTGGATGAGGTCCTCCAGTAATAGTATTAATCACAATCCTATTTTTAGCTGCCTAGATACCTCTCCATTAGGCCCAGTCTATTCAAATTTGGTTATCTTCCCTTGAGTCCTATGGTTCATTGGTACATCAACCTGTGAGCCTCTCATATGCTATTATAACTTCGTTTTCCTGATCATGTCTTCAATTATATCTCTTAGATGTTAGCACTTATTAGTACTATGCCCATGTATTTCATGGAAGCAACAATACTTCCCCGAGCTAGTCGCCTCTCTCTGAGGCAGCTTTCTATAGTTCTCGGTCTCTTATGTAGCAAGGTAGATCTTTTCAACAGAGTAATTTAATGGAGTGTAGTCTTCGGTCTTATATACCTCAGATGCTTCTCTAGGTCTGGTTTCTTCCTACCAACGTCTTAGTTCCTCCTATTTTGGTTATTATTTCCAACATTCACAACAACATTCTCGGCATCTCATCATTTTATTAAATGCAACATTTCTCTATACCGCATCACTCAATATTCTACCACCAATAGGTCCAACGGCCAGGTCTGCCACTTCCAAGCACATATATTGTGACACTTTATGGTAAAACTTTTACATAGTAGGTGGTTTCTTTCATTTTAGCCATCGACCATATTCCATGTCAGGGTGAATGCCTTAGATCAAAGCCATCAAAATAATCTCTTCTTTCAAGTTACTAACCTCGGTTACAACAGTATTGAATCGTTATAGAGAATCTTTCAGATCTCTCTAGAACTCTGATGAATGTTCGAAAAGGACATCACATCCTTATGTCATGCCGTATGGAGCCTGAATTGCTCCATAAACTTTTTTGTTGGTTGGTCAAAGGAAGATATGGATAGTGGTGCAAGCCAAGTGAACCACATCATGGCTACCCCTTTTAGGAATATAGGGAACTGCCTACATCTAACTGAATCGGTAATTCGGGCAACATCCATATTCTATTCATACTTTAAGATACAATGTCTCAGATCCTTCATTCCCTTATAAGATGGCATGGTTAGCATAACAAACTTCTTAAGATACTTCTCTTGTAATATATCGTTGGTGAATCTGGTTTTGTTAGGCGATGAACCCCAACCAACATTACATCTCTATTGATTCTCATTCAATGGTCTTCACTATATCAACTCTGTACTCTGGACTAGCTTGGGAAACTAGACGTTGATCGTCAGGAACAGTCCCAAGTGTTTGACAACATAAATGTTCCCGATTAGTTGCATGACATCTAGGCTCCACTATCTTTGGGAGAGTCGTTTGTCCAGACCCCCACCATCATCGTTCTTTCTTAGATGGTTCAGCAACATTCATTTCAACACCACCAATCTGACTAATAGTAACTTTCTCAGCGCCAAGATCAACCTCCTCATGAAACTCGCCTTTAGAATTACTAAGGACCACTCTCCCAGAATAATCGGTACATAGTCGTGATGGATCAGTACTGAGTTGTAACTTTTCAATATGAGCTTTTCCAAGTCCCATTTTTGATGCCAAAACATCCACATTTTCATTTTCTGCTTAACGCCTCTCCAGTTTCTGTTTGACGAAGAAGTACTCTCTTCCTCCGAGTCAGAAGATGATGAATCACTATGACTTTTCTTCCACCTCTAGGGTATTTGAGTCATCATAGTAATACTTCTTTCCATCTTCTTAAAGATAGAATGTTGACTTTCCAATATACTTTTATTCATTTTGGACATCATTCGATCCAACTCCACCCTTGTCACTACCTATGGTGCACTTAAGATTTTAGTAGAAGTGGGTTGATTCATTTCCTCTCCATGTTGAGAGCCTTTATTCTTGGCTTTATTGATCGATCTTGAGGTGGTTGATTTATCCTTATCTTTTCTATGGGGCCATTACTTCTAGATCCAATAACAGACTTTCTTCCAAATCTAAATAACTGCGGATCTCTAACACCAAATCTTTAGATCTAGGTTATGGATAATTCAAATCTGAAGTTCTAAGGTTGATCTACAATTGAGAATCTCGAATCTTCTCAGTGAAAGCACCAAAATGTTTACACCAAAAATGGGATAAACACCTAATCAGTTAACAAATGGATTTTATAAAACTTAAGAAATTAAAAAGAGATAAGAACACATAAGAATTAGAGTGGTTAAGTCAAAATCAATAGCCTACGTCCACTATCAACATTGTTATGCTTTGCTTTTACAATGAGGATCTTACAACTCAATATTAAATACTTAGGCAAGGCTTTGACAAAGTGTTGGCATAAAATAAGATAATAAAGACTAGAAAGAGCAGATCCTTTTTCTACGATCTCCCTCTTTATTTATAGATGAAACCCATCACCAAAATCATCGGAATAAGCTTAAAAGCAGCGTAACACATTATATATGGTTCCGATTCAAAAGTAGAGTTTTAGCATTCAAGGATTCCGATTAATTGAGATATCACTCGATTCAAAAGCAAGATTACACATTATGTATGTACATTTTATTTTATTACATTAACATTTAATTTATTTATTTAACAATTAATTTTAATTAATTAAACTTTTTTAATTAAATAACTAATAAACTCGAAAATATCTATTTATAATTTACCTTAAATAATTTAAGACACACACATACACACATATACATATTCAATCAATCATCATTCACACACACATATATCAATATATATGTTTATTTTAATTAATTAATTATTTAATCTAATTAATTAAATTGCAAAATAATTTTGAAACTATTAATTTATTTCCAAAACTAATTTTGAAAAATATTTTATAAAATTTATAAATTTTGTTTTATATTTTAAATTTAAATTTTATATTTTAAATTTAAATTTTAAATTTTAAATATATTTTAAATTTTCAAAATAAATTTTGAAAATTAGCTCAAGACCCAAATCAATTTAGGATTATAATGGGGCAAACTTTTTGGACTTACTCCACTATTGAGTCAGGCCAGTAGTCAATGAGGATAGAATACTTGATTATCTAATGTCAATCCAAGACATTACAATTGTAGAAACCTTAAATGATAGGTACACTTTATTAGTTGGCCCTAAAATTGCTAATTTAGACCGCATAGACTACTAGAGCTCTGATACCATTGAAGGAATCGAGCCAATCCGTTGTGGGCAAAATAGGGAAATTAAAAAAAAAATCCCTATTCGGATCATAGTGGGTCAATGCAGTCTAATGTCTAATACTAGATCCAGTCTAGTTGTTTAGTAAAATCATAATTTATTTGACTACATTGCATTATTTAATTAATTTAGTTAATGAAATGAATTTAATGTGAATCAAATTCAACTAAATAAAAGTGGGAAGTTTTATTATATTTAGGGAAAGAAACATTTTGTTTCTCTCTCTTAAAACTTTCTCATTAATTAGAAGAAAGCTTTATTTTATTTTAAGAGAGAAACCTTTCACCCTCTCTCTTAATGAAATTAATTGATTCATTAAATTTATGTTGATTCACTTTGAATTTCAATAGGGAATGAAAACATCATATGCATTCACATTTAGAAGGTGTGACAAATATGTTAAGCATACAGTGAATAAATTAATAGGTTATTAATGGTAGGAATAGACATAAAATTAATTCTTAGCTTAACAGCACAACAAAAGGAAGAGGATAAAAGGGGAATCACTGTTTGATTTCACCTTTCCTATTTTACAAGCATTTAGTACACTTTTGAAAATCAACATTCAACATGTAAAAAAATTGTAAAAGGAAATTATTATAACAACTAATATTTTATTTTAATAACATGATTTTTTAAACATTACAAATGTACATATACACACATATGAAAATTGTAATTAAGATTTAAATTTCAAATATACATAATTGACTAAACAATAAGACATAATATATTAATAGAAAAACAAAATTAACTTAACTAAAAGATTCAACTGGATATTGATTTACAATTTTGGATAACATAAAATTTAAGCATATAAACATATACATGCACGACTTAATCAATTTAAACATTAAAGTCATAAACTTACATGAATTAAATTATGAAAAGAAATGTAGATTTTACAACAAACAAATCCACATAACGGATACTTTCAAGTCCAATAAACAAATCAAAATACAATATAAATGAAGCACAATTTGATTTTATAGTTGAATGACAATACACAAAAGGTTTTAAAACTAAATTCAAAAAGTGCCAATGAATATGTACATAAGTGTGTATTTTGTCAAGGTTAAACATCACAAATAAATAAAACAAAAAAATGAACCTGAAAAGTCTTAACCTTTGTAACGCATTGATTTAATATTTTTCCTTGCATCTTTAACTAGATCCACATCTGGCTTTGGAAGAGAAGGATGAACCACTTGGTTTTTATTTTATTTGATGTTTCCACTTGATTTGGAGTTCATATTTACCAGAAAGGAAGAATGAAATTTCGGCTATGGATGATTAGGAGGAGAGAATAGAAAAGTGAATGAAAATGAATATATCAAGGAAATGACTTAGTGGATTTGTTTTAATTAAAAGAATGAAACATTTCTCATTCTTTTATTAAAACTTCCATAATTAATTCCTTGATTTCCTCTCATTAAACCAGTCCATCTCCACATGATAGGACCCATCAAAATTGCCATTGAATGGCAGCAAATTTCCATATATCCCTCATGCAATTAAACCCGTTTAAAATTACACTGATATCGTATATCGATGCGCGTAAATATAACTTATATATGCATTCAAATAATCACAAATAACTCCTAGACATCAAATAAATTAAATATCAATCAATATTTCTTAAATATTAATTAATTTACAACATTTTTTATATTATTAAATCGTGTGGTTTTCTAGAGAATTCATAAATACGATTGTGTGACACAAAGGTGTCAATTCAGCCACCAATTAATTTTGGATAATTCAAATATTAACATTCACATGTCACTTTAGCTAGTGTAGTTTGTTTGAATTCATCGCTTATAGACCTTTTAAGAACAATCAAATTTCATATTTTCTTAAGCGATTATTTACACCAATACTCTTCGTCAATACTATAACACTTTAGGACATATGGAAGTTGGTTTTGGTCAAAATCCAATATCATCCACATTCAACTTGTTTATTACTTAAACACAATTGTTGGTTTAGTAGTAACATTTATTATCAACCATACTATTCTGGCCAAAGACTTTAGCTTCGAGTTAACTTCAGTTGACCGTGATACTAACCTCATATAATGAAGGAGACGAATTCTCTATTGAATAGTATTTCACTTTCAACGCTTCAACTTAGAATAGCTATAGTCATTTGATTGGACAACATGCCACGATTTAACTATAATCAAGGTGGAGTATCTACATTGAAGTTCAACAGTATTTTTTGGCCGAGAGAATTATGTAATATCGTCATTTCAAGATTTCTTATTTGACCTTGATTATTATTAACCAATTGGAAACTCTCAAGTAATTCATTCCATGGTTATCCAACAACTATTAGTACATAACCCCCCATACCAATAATAGCCATGAGTAATACACAGTCCAACATTTGGAGAGTTTTACATACAATAGTCTTAACGGATGTACCGATATCCTTTCTAGAAACATCTTAATAAGGAATATTTAAAATAAAATGTTATTCTATAATATAATTAACTAATCACGATTGCAAATATTTACAACTACAATCACATAACATTTCATTTAAGTATTTTCTTATTTATGTACTTTAAATTAATCTATTAATTATATCACTATATAACAAAATATATAGTAGAAATAAATACCTTTATTATGAACAAGATTGGTCATAGAGTTAGATATATGTAATAAATTACATGATTTCCCTTACAACATACCCATAATTCTATAAGTATAATGAACAGCCGTGTTTATAATGTATGATACCTCAGTGAAATTGGTTCATTCAAAATGAGTATGTAAACCATAGTTCAAGATCATACATGCAATATGATTAAATATAACGAGAATCTTGTTATGTTGAAAACAATACTAGACAAAGGACTACTGAAATGTCTGTCTCGGTCAATTTACTTAAGTACAACACATACGATACCCTTAAAATATTAAGGATGTCAAAATACATTTTTGTAAAGAATTCGATGCAGTCCTGAAGTAAGGATTTCCTTTTGAATTGTTTGAGCATTTAGAGATGTAAGCAAATGTCCGAGAGTGGATGCAACAAGTTGGGATGGAAAGAGTGAATGGTCACATTTGCTTCATGAAGATACATTGAAAATGAGAATTGCATAAAATACTAGTAGATACTTAATATGGAATGATAAATGTGATTTGTACTCCAAATATATTTTTATTATAGAAAATTGTTTTCTATTAGAGTTATTTCTTTGAGTTCAAAATATTTGATCTAAAACTCTAATTATAAACTAGTTATGATGGATGAAATAAATAGCTCATAATAAGCAGTTGAATGGAGGTTTCTATTTCATGCACCACTGTATTAATGACGAAAATAGTGGGAGCATACCATATGACACTTTTTAGTGGATGCATCAAGTTATGATAGATTACTTTCGTATATATACCAAACATTATTTGTGAAATAATAATAGTTTACAGTACTGACTGAAAGTATATATAATTTTATTTTAATATGAGTATTCATTATAAAATAAATCTATTATAATGATGGTATTTGTTTTTATGACATTAGTGATACATTAGTTATAAAAAATTACAGAGGTATCTAAAATATTGTACAATTACTTTGGAATTATGGACTAAGCCATATCCATGAGAAATAATTTTTTAATCATATAATTATGAATTATATGATACCTGTGGATTGTATGTCAAAAGATTAAAGGAAAATCACTCATTCAGTGGGAGTGATAAAAGAGTTAATGAACTCTCCAGGTTGAGACATATATAAGTATTCAGTCTAAGGTCTAATGATACCAAAATAGACTCACCTAGTTCGTTAAATTCGCCGATGATTTCTCAAAGACATGAATAAGTGTATTTAATACAAGGAGTATCTATAATTAGTTTACAGAATATAAAACAAAAGTAGAAAACATAACACTCAAAGGAAATAAACAATTTGATTTGATCAATTAGGTAAGAATATCAGGGAGGTGTTCCAAAAGCATCTAAAACAAGGTTCAATCTCAAAAGCACATCTCTTAATGAATATAATAATGTATTGATAAGGAGCAATCAGAATTTGTTGGACAAAGTACAATTGATGGTGAGTGAAGTTGAGATTACTTCTTTCTGTAAGGTTATGCACTTAAGAGTAAGCACATATGTTAAATTTAATTTCATCCAAAACTTAGTTTATGAAATCATATAAGATACGAGTTGATAAGAAACCCTTACAAGTCATAGGTCAAGGAGTTGATAGGTTGTGTGAGTCGAAAGGTTGTATGTAAAATTTGCTCATGAGGGATATTCTATGGACCATTACAAAGGAGTTTGAGACCGACCAACAATGGTCGACCAATTTATGCTATGAACATAGATTTTTTAAACTCAAAACTGAATTAGTTTTATGTAAGTATTGGATACAATCCAAAGACCTTAACATATAAATTGATTAAGTCAGATGAAATGAAATTAACTAAGCCTAAAACAGACATAATTCATTAAAATGTATAATAAGAATTCTCGCACATTAAAGAGAAACCATGAGTTTCTTATCAATGTTGAGAAAAAGAAATATTAACGATAACAATTTCCTCAATTGTTAATGCACATTTGATTTTGCTATAATAAAATATACGTATGGTCTCATAAATTTAATTTATTTAAAATTATAGATTTGGCATTAAAATAATTGAATTATATAGATGTGTTTGTGTGTGTATTGTACTATAATTATCAATCCCGAAGGTAAATGGCATGTCAACAAAGCCATGGTCTAGCATTCAAGCAATGTTGAAAGTATGTAGAAAAACCAATACAGAAAGCTTACAATGCTGCCCTCCTCAATAAAGAATAATAGGCAATGTTGCAGGTTATCAACAAAGCCATCAATACCGAATTCCGGCTATGCCGCATACCACTTATAAAGTGAATGAGTGATATAATGCCAAAGAAATTGGAAGCAATGCTGCATGTTAGTAAGGGAATGACAACATTAGAAAGCTCTATGCCAAAAGCATTTAATGTTATAACGGCATGATATAACACTGATGTCGCACCATATTAATGCCACATTCCATTAATGAAGAACTTCTTCCATGTAGTCAGAAGAATCAATGTCGCTTCAGATTAATGTCGTATCTCATCAATGCCGCTTCACTATCGATGCCGTCTCCTATCAACGCTACTCATCACCGATGCCGCCACTTATTAATATCGCTTATCATTAATGCCACTTATTGTCAATGCCGCCTTTTATCAATGCCACTTGTTATAAATGTCGTTTGCTATCGATGTCGCATGTTATCAATGCCGTATGTTATCATCGTCGATCATTGCCAATATCGCCACTTATCAATGTCGCCACTTATAAATGTCGCCACCTATTGATGTAGTGGCATAGTAATGCAACCCTTCATCAACCTTCAAAAGAGGCCGCTAATCCCTGATACAATGTTGATATTGAATGTCGTTAATGAAGGCTATGAAGGCAGGATGGATGCTAAGCGTCGAAGTTGACCATTGTGCAATTGGATGCTGAAGTATAGCACCATGAGCCATCAATATGGTTAACGCTAGAGGTCAAGTATGTCGCATGGACATATGGCAGCCATGCTGCGTCCCTTAACCCCTATAAATACGGATCCAAAGGCATGAAAAAAAGGGGCGAATCAATCTTTTCTTGTCTCTTACATTTTAAATTTTGTAACCCTAAATTGATTTGGGGATTTTAGCGCCGATTGAACTTTTACACATAAGACCTTTTATATTCAACAGTTACATAACACGAATAAAGAGGGCTTGAATTATGACTACTTTCAAGTTCCAAAGCACTTGTGATTTTTAATCATAACTTGCTTCGAATTCCAAAAGCACTCATAATCTTGATTTTTGCTTGCATAAGATTGCTCTACATAGTTGACATTACTTCGACATGATCATGCTTATGATGTCACCATGGACTTGAACAAGCCAAGCCTAATTACCCAAGCCCTTTCACAACCAAGTGTCGCTTTTGCCAACACTTGTTAAGGTTTACAAGGGGTATCCAATCCTTCTTACAACCACATTCCTCTTTCCTTATACTTTTTGGGTTGACGAAGAAATTCATTAACATTTCAGCGCTGGAATGAGGGCTCAAATTGTCGTCTCCATTTAACCCATAAGTGGAATTACCTTGGCCTACATACATAGGACTTAGAGGATTTATCCTTACCAAGCATATCCCCTTAAGAAATCCTTCCAAACTGGCCTACTCTTGATTCTTAACACCATTTAATCACATCAACTAAGCTTTTTGCTTAGTCATGTCAATTAACATGTTAAAATCTCTGAGTAAGGGTCTTCCAAACCTCAAATGGGTAGACCAACTTACCAAATTACTGATGATCCTCGACTTCATGAGGAGCAAGTATTAAGGCTCGTGGCATTACTAGTCATGAAGGATAAAAGAAGACGGGTGGCTTCTGATAATCGAAAAAATAGAGTCTGAATCCATTCCATATGGAGACGACACCGATCTTTGTCCTAGGAAGACAATATAAAAGAGATAACATCTTCATGAAAATGAGAAAGGAAATCCAACTCGAAGCTAAGGGAACTATCTTCGAAAAGAGATAGAAAGAGATTTTTATTACTTTACTAGAAAGTGAAGTTAAATGTCAATTGAGAGGGTATTCCCTAAAAGATTGCAGCTTTCTAAGGACAACTTTCTTACTACCTCTTATACCTCTTGACCAAAGGCAATCTCAACCATCGGCCTTCACAAAAGAAACGACCGAAGAATGAAAGAAACCTTGGAGGATTATATTGTCATTATCATTGTTATTCAGCCTTTTGACCAGACAATATTCGGATAGACTGGATGAATCGAACTTAGAGTTATCTAGGCAGATAGCTCGAAGAGATAGCCCAAGAGTCTAGAAATCAAGTATAAATAGAGTCACAAGATAAAGGTCCAACCGTTCAAAGAAGCAAAGGGCAAAAATCCAATAAGGAGTTGGATCAGTATCGATCTAACCCATGGATCGGTACCAATCCATGAATATGTGTGTGTGTCTGTCTAATATATATATAATTGACAATATAGATTTCACATATATGTGTGTATATGTCTAATATAATACACACACATTCATACATATATAAGTGACAATATAGATATCACACATATGTGTGTGTATGTCTAATACATATATGTGTGTGTAAGAGCACTTAGACATTTATATTCCCGATATTCATACTAAATTATCAAATGCACATGCAAGTATAATATATATGTATATACAATCAATATAAATCCCAAATATATATGTGTATATGATATCATGTCATGTTATTGAATAGATACATGTTTATACTTCATTATACTAATCTTGTCATGTTATTGAATATATACATAAAATATTCGAATAAACATTTAATTAAATTAATTGATATGATTAATTAATTAATATAAAATAATTTTAAATAAAATATAATTTTATTTAATAAATAAAGTAGGTCTAATGCTAGTTAATAGACTTCATAGGCCTATTAAGATCCAAATAAAGGGTTTTTTGAAATTTATCTACTTCACCCATTGCGAAACAGATCATGATCCAGTAGAGGGCGTTGTTGATCATGAGTAGCTAGGATATACTTTGATTATGGTTAAACACTTAACGTGCCGACCTTGTTACGACCATGGTTGGGTATATTTTGAACTACTTGAAACAAAACGCTACCCAAGAAAGGATTTGCCTCCTTCGTCATAAAATGTTAGTACCGCTGTAATCAGTAGTTAACCTGAAGTCAAGCACGAGTAAATCGGTTAATCGATATATGTTATCAGATTGAACCAAGGACTTTAAAGTATTCTATACAATTAAATACATATACTAGTAGTGTTTTTGGCCTTAGACCAAACTCTAGATATCTAAATGATACAGTGATGACAAAAGGAATACGTATACAAAATGTCGTTATAAGGTGATCTTATTATAGACTAGAAGTTGGATTTCACCTAAAAGATACGTATGCATTGAAGTTGTGCCCGACACTGTACTTCAGCAAAGTTTGTATAGGCTTTAGTATTTTAATTATTTAAATATTAAGCGAGGACCGAGTGCGCATCAAAGAGTAGGGTTATCAATGGATATCCGAAAAATCTAAATCCACCCGCATCCATATCCGAAAAGACGATAAATATTCATATTTGGAAAAATAGACGTGGATGCGGATACGAAGACATCTGCATCCAAATTATTCATCGGCTTTTTATCGAGATTATATTTTATATTATGTGTATTTTTGTATAAAGAAAGATAGGTATTTATTGTTTTCTTAAGTTAATAGTGTATATTATATGCATTTAATGCATTTTAGTTGCTCAAAACTATTTATTGTCATCATTTTTGTTTAATTTTCACACTTCAAAGATCAATGGGACTGGAAATTTTATGTCAGACCAAATTTTCTATTTATGTTTCTTGATTTATTGATTGTCAATGGATAGGATAATTATCAAATATCCTTCCACATTTGCGAATGTGAATATCCAATATTCGAAAATGATTATGGATGCGGATGTGGCACTATTTGCATCCAAATGTATTCATTGACAGGCCTACCAAAGAGTCAACACAATCGCGTTTTTAGTTATTTTCGAATTCGACCAATGTTAAAATTAATTTATAAATGTTAGAAAATTATTGCAGATATTGTATTAAAATTTTATAGCACTTTTAGTTATTTCTTTGAAGCTTAAAATCGATCGCAACGATGTATAAAAATTGTACGTTGATTCAATTGAAAAAGGAGGTTGAATAAGTTATTATTTAATTGATTCAAGAGGAGTCCATGAGCATTTTACCAAGAATTGGTCAAGGGTAGGTCAGCCATAGAAAGGGGGCTTAGGAGACTTAGTCTTTTGGGTTTGAGAAAAAAAGAGGAGACGTTTTGATATCTGGTTGTCTATATAAAGTAGCCTCCATTCTCTTTCTTTCTATACTTAACCACCATAAACCTTACCCCAAGCTAACATTGGTGAATCCTATGTGAGGACATTGCAACCCGTAGTCAAAGAAAAGAATAAAGTGTTCAAGGAGCAAACAACCAATAAACAATGTGTTCAATTGTCCTTGGAAACAAACAATTTCAAAATTAGTTAATAAATAAAACATTTTAATATATATAATATAATTTTAAATATAATTTAGGATATAAAAATAGAAAATCAGTTTTCGAATCTGATATATACACACACTAAAATTAAAAGTAAGGCTGGTTTATGTAATTGTTGCAACGGTTGATGTAGGGTATAGTTGGATGCCAGATATATGTACCATCTATCAGTCTTTTAGTCATTCTACCGATAAATACAAATATGGCCCTCAGGGCCATCCTATCGATGAGACGCCTTTACTTATTCCTACGAAGATCCCACTTCCGAGACCTACTATCAGGTAATAGGTTCCCAAACCTGCTCAACCCCCTCCTACCTACAATCTTACTCTTAATATCGAGACCAATGTCTATGATGCTAGTTTTGACCTTATTCGCTCTAATCCCATAACCGACAATCCGATTGTGACTAATTAAATCCCAAATCTATAAGCCCAAACATTTCATGGAACTCTAATGATAAAATGTAGGAATATTCTGACACATAGATGAGATATAAGACCGCTAAAAGAACCTTTTCAAGTTTGTTTCAAATAAAGTAGGAGAGGATGGATATTTATTTTACCATGTATAGGCAATTCTCTGATGATGACAACCGAAGAAAGCAATGGTGACTGGAACAATAAGCTACTAGAAGATCCCTCTTGGGATATGAAATATATCTACTCTTGTGACTATGATGACTATGTCTTGGAGCTTGCTAGATTTTTTAGGTTTTTTACATGTCATAGGTCATGTTGCTGATGTGGCTAGTGACTCCTCCTCTGATAAGAGGGTTCATTATGTATTTTTAGTAGCTAAGGCACTTAGCCTTACTCCTATACTAAAACTGTATTTTTCTTTTATTAATAATATAGTGGTCGGTCCACTATAAAACCACTTACCTTTCAAAAAAAAGTATTTTGTATATTTATGTTATTAAATGGATTTCAGAATTAACATTATATATATATATATTGTTCTTTTCTCGGCTATAATTAAATACATACACACATAAAATTCTAGTCCAGAATTTCTAATTTTTTTTGAAGATTTCGGATCTTAGATTCAAAATAAAAAACATTTAATTTTTTAAAAGGTCAAACCAGTTTTTAAATTTCAAATTTTCAAATTTTCAAATTAATAAAATATCCAATCAGATATTTAAATAAAAGAAATTAAATTTTCTTTTATAGGTGGCTGTCTAAAATATAAAAAAACTTAACATATATACATTATAGATATTTATTTTGAAAAAGTCAAACATATTGAAATTTGATTTTTAAACTTATTAAATATATATTTGAATATAATCTGTAATGACCGGGGTTTTCGACCCTTGAAAATCGGCACTAATACATCCTTGGTATTCACGTGCCGCAAATCCAAGTGCCAAAATACCCAATTGTTAGGGGAAAAAGAAAATAAAGATAGAACATAATCTTACCCGAATGGAATAACATATATTATTTCAATATAAAATCATTACAGCGGAAAATTTTGAATACAATATCAGAGTCTAACCTAGATTCAACCTGGACAGTTATAAATCCTCCGTCCTTACAAATGCTGACAAACAACAAAACAAATGCGGTATATGCAGCTAATAATAGAATACGTCTTTATGTAGACGAAGATCTCTAGCCCTCCTCTGGAAACTCCAAGCATCTTCAACTAAACCTGAAACTACTCGGATCTAACTCGAGTATTAAAAATACTTGGATTAGGCTTGATAAACCAGCGTGAGATGCTCGAAATATAAATGTCGTTGTCAATCGAAACCTTTGAAAAGACGGGTATCTCATAAGACCACACCCACACATAAATACAGATGGGTTTTTATCTTATGATAACCAAAATACTTTATATTAAAACATTTGATATTATTCTTAATGACATTAGTTTGAAAACACTTTTCAAGTAATATATATCAAAATAAAGTATCAATATCCGGACTAAGTCTATGGTAATATATCCGAACTAGGTCAACGGAATACACCAGACGGAATATATGATACTAAAGGGGTAGCTGAAATGTTTGCAAAGCATTACAACTATTTTGGAAATACAACCAAAACCATAAAGCTCGTATTGGAATTGGATTTCCAACATGACAGGGAACTAGTGGCATTTTTCTCCGATCCACGCATAGCAACCATAGTCCCCTCGGAAGCCTTATCGCTTTTCTCAAGCTAGCTACTTGGAACTACACTTGCTACTCTACCAATATCCGGTAGCCTTATCGCTTTTCGAAAGCTATCTACTATATTTAAATAAATGGGGCAATAAATGCCTTGAGGATCCAGATTACACTGGACTCCTCTATACTCATACAACCGGTAGCCTGCAATATATGTTCTACAGGCCACATAATTACACGTATCATCTCCGGGATGTGAGGCTCGTGAGGCTACGCTTAATTTTAACAAAGCTAGGCTTTGCTATTCACAAAGCCACACTTTATTCTTCCATAAAGCACATTCCACTTAAAATGCCACATTCCTTAATCGCACAACTGATTTCTACCAACGTATAACTCCTGAGCTCGTACGTCTTAGGAAAGGGTGTTAAGCTAAGAGAACTTGCCTTCTCCGCCACCAAGCAGATAATACGTTGATAGAGATCAATTAATATGATCAGAAATGCACCATTAGACATTCATCCATACAAGTTCATTCTGGGAATGAACGAAACCGAAGGCACTCCTTCTACTACCATTAGTAGCGAGTAGTATTTACAATCCAAAGATTCCAAAACATGAAAGGACCACTGCTATATAAATGTCTCTATATTGGGAGCTACCTAGAGAATGTCAACAAGCAGTCCTTCCGCTATGAAGATCTTCGGTCTTTAATACAACGAGGATTCCAGAATGCAGACACCACTGCCATATAAATATTATAGGGGGTAAACCCCTGGGACTCGTGACACTTTGGCCACTTTAAAAACATTTTAAAATATTTAAATGGAAAATTCATTTTTATAACTCAAATCACTTTTAAAACATTATAAAAGATTTATAAGATTTATTCCATATCTTTAAATATTTTAAAAATATATCTTTAAAACATTTGCCACTTTGGCCACCGAACTGCCAAAGCGCGATTTTATCAAAAACTTGATTTGCTCATATTTCAAAATCTACTTATTGAAATCTTGATTTTCTTTCTTTTTTTGAAAACTATGGATATAGTAGTTCGGAAAATTCTTATCTTGAAGAATTTCGAACTATATTCCATTTTATGTATTTGTTTGACTTTTACGTCACGAAATCGCGAACTACCGTTATGCGACGCGCCTATTTTGACTCCATTTTTAATATTCATCAAAACTTCTCCAAATTGAATTTTAATATTTATAAACCATTTTCAAACATTTAAATCAATATTTTTAATATTAAATCTCTTTTTGCACTTTCAAATCATTTCACAATATTATGTTATTGAAATATTCATTTTGAACCTTCTTATATTCATAAAAACATTAAGAGGCTAAATAACTTCATATACCTATATTTATTATGGATTTTATTTCCATTATTTATTATGGTTAATTTACTAATCATTTTCGTTGTCATTTATCAACCAAGTTATCAACCATCTTAAGAATCATCTAATCAACCAAGTAATCATCCAAGTAATCAAACACTTAATCATCTAATACATTATACTTTTATATCATTAAACTTGAGTGATTAATTAGTAAATTTAAATATTGAGTACTCACTTTTAACCAAATTGATTAACTTCCTACCAACATTCTTACTAACAACACTTCTCTTAAAATTCAACTAATAAACTTCTACTACATTCCTTTTGCTTTATGCTATTGACCTCTTCTTCCAAACTCTCAAAAATCCGGCAGAGCTTCCGCAGAACCTTGAATTTTCTCTTAGCTCCTTGGAATGAAATCGACGACACTTCCGTCTCTTTCTCTTGCTCTGAAATTCCCGAACTTGCTCCTTTCTTTATTTTGGGGCTTGGCCTAGGCTTTTTGGTGGTGGTGTGCTCGGCCAAAGGGTGATGGAGGGAGGCAGTGAGCTAGGAGGGGAAAAAGCGGAGATTACTAGTTTTGAGGTGGATGAAGCTCTCTTAATCAGGTAGATTCAACATTTTGATAATATTTTCTCTTTTTGTACTTAATGAAAATGTTTGATGTGGAATACTTTTTTTTTCTTTACTTTTTTTTCTAATATTTTTTATTATTTTCCTAAGGCATAGAGCCATTGGAGAAGCTTTTAGAAAGCTTGAGAAAGGAAGAAGAAGATGTAGAAATGTGTGAAAGAAAGTGAAAAAATGTGGTGTTATTTATAGTTGAAGTTTAAAACCAAAATTACCTTACTACCCTTAAACCAAAAGTCCAAAATACCCTCCATATCAAATCAATTTTTGTCTCTTTTAAGTAAACTAAAACACTCTTTTCAATGCATTATTAAACATGTATTTAATGCAGACTTGATATGAAAAGGAAGTGCATAAATGTGATGTGAAGTTTATGATAATTATGTTTAAAGTAACCATAGATGTGACATTCATTAATGATTATTTGATGTTTAAGTAAATATAATGTTAAATCTTTTATTAGTCAAATCAAATCTTACTTAATTATACATCAAATCAAAGGATTTTCTAACTTTATTTTACAAAAGTAAAACATTTTTCTCTTTTTGTGCTTTGTAACGACCCTGAATTTTTGACATTGGAAATCAGAATATTTAATTGATTTTTAATATCTGGAAGTCAGTTTAATTTGAAATTCAAATATCAGAATGAATTTGGTAATTTAATTATTGAATTAATTTATTGAAAGTTGGGTAAATTTTTGAATCTTCAATTTTAAGCCTGTTAAAAATGATTTGATGGCTTAGAAAATTCATATTTATGATACTAAAGGTGATGGAACTTTCAGAATTGAATTTGAAACTGTTTTGTTCAGTTTTGAATTTTATCGTTTAAATCGATATTTAAAAATAGCCTTCCGAGGCACAGTCTCGGAATTTGACGAAACCGGTTCCATTGGATCCGTAATATTTTATTATTATCGGATTTCAATTTTCATGGTGTTGGGAGTGATCGTTTGGCCGTACGATAAGCAAATGCGCTGAAAATTAAATCGAAATTTTAATTAAATAGCGGGTTCAAAAAGCTATCTTCTCCATACGATCGAACTGGGACTCGAAACCTTTTCCATTGTGTTTGTAATAGGGTATAACATTATAAACGCCTGGCGGCATGTCTGATTCGGAGTTCGAGATTTCGAGTTATGCTTAATGAGATATTTTAGAAATTTAATAATATGATAACGGGTCAAGTCAATCTTAGCCTAGCGTATAATCGAAGCCATCTCACTTCGTTAAAACGCCAGTATCTTCTCCATTTTTCCCTTATCTTTCCCCAGTAATTCAAATCAAAACTAACGAAGAAAAAAAATGGCCGAAGCCTCCCAGAGAAAAAATAATAATAATAACGAAATCGATTTGTTCACAAATTAAACGTGCGAGCCCATCTTCATTGAAATAAAATCGAGGCTGCTCGATTTCGAGAGGGACAAGCATGATGACGAGGGTTCTCACGCGAGGATATGGCGAGGCAGTGCCTGCTCATACGCAAGAAGAAGGGGGAACTCGTGCTCGACATCGATTGTGAGCATGTGAAACGGTGGGAGGCGCGGCGTCTAGGGCAGTGGTGAGATCGAGTTAAGGCTCGCGATCGAGTGATAGGGCTCGCGTCTGATTGGGCTAAGGTGGCATCGGTGGACTTCATCATCGAATTGAGCGGGCCCGGGATGGTCTTGGCGACGATTCGAGTGGAATGGTGTTCGACCTAGTGGCGTCGTAGGTCGAGCAGTGGGCTGCGTTAGGTTTTGGGTGGCGTGTGTTTGAGTCGAGAATCGAGGGTTTAGATGTAACGACCCGCTATTTTGGACTATTCGCATCCGCACATGTCGGACTTGAGTAATTCAAAATACCGAATTGTTAATTTAAATTTGGCAAAACTGAGCATATACAGTAAATAAATAATCACAGATCACAGACACAGAGTAATAATTGCAGCGGAAACAAAAGATAGTAGTTCATGAAGCTACTATATACATATCAGAGTTAAATAAGGTACAGCAGATGTCTCGAATACAATAGTCAAATACAAGAATAAGAATACAATCACTGGAATCAACTGGATATCTGAAAGCTGGATAGATAGCTGGATCTCTAAGTGAAGCTCCAACTCCAAAGGTGAGTCTCGAATACTGGTACACTCAGTCTGACCCGAGCGTAAAGCAAAACACAAAACACTCGAGTCAGGATTAACATTCTTATATCAATAAATCCAACTCAAGTGAAATAGCAACTGAAATACAAGTAACTCAAAGGATGTTTGGAATAACCATCCTTTAAGGATCCATTAAACTATCTACTATGTAGTAGTGTACGATAAGTAGATAACGCCTATCAGTAATATAAAATATCAAAATAGTGTTAAGGCGTTACCATTATCCCCCTTAACACATTTTATATAAGCATTAT
Organism: Allium fistulosum; assembly: GCA_030737815.1. Taxonomy (NCBI): domain Eukaryota; kingdom Viridiplantae; phylum Streptophyta; class Magnoliopsida; order Asparagales; family Amaryllidaceae; genus Allium; species Allium fistulosum. The sequence continues at coordinate 997,332,028 of CM060907.1, forward strand.
AGACTATACAGCACTGTAAACTCCACCGTAAACTAGTGGGATATCAAAGAGTACTCCATAGGTATAACACAAAACAAATCGTAGTGGTCACGTATATAGGGATACAAGTATGACAAGGCACATGAGGCAATACCCAAGGTAGTGAAACTACCGTTTGCCTGATCCGGACTGGTGAGAACGCATCGCCGCAGCGATCGCAACAACGCGAAACAACACTCCCAAGTAATGAGTAGTTTTCAAAGAAGTGTGTTCGCTCGAGGTAGCTGACCCCATTTGGCCCGGCACGGCTCCTGTTTTAGTCATTTCCAATTTGACACAATTGTCAAGGCTATCCATTATCATTCTCTTTCTTCAGTCATCACGTACATCATTCCAACCACTTCATTCTGGATCATACTCCACGTATAGTTATTAAAGTGGTTTTCGGTTTAGACAGTGAGTATGTCCCTAACCGATTCCGGTCTCTTTAATAACTTTCATGATTATTACACCGATTGGTCGTTTAATATATTTCAAAACCAAATCAAATTCAATTTCAAATAGAATTTGTAAACCAACATTTCATTTGTCTTTCTAAATCAATTTCCATAATTTACGTTTCAAAACTTTCAAATTACCATTTCAAAAATCTTATAATACAATTTCGATTTCTATTTAAAACCATTCAAATATTGATTCAAGTTCATAAATAAGTTTCATTCCAAATCATTTAAATTAATTTAATTTAACATTCAAATCAATTTAACTTCATTGATCGATTTTATTCAGTATTCATTAAGTAAATTTATCATTCAAAACAATTTCTATTCAATTTCCAATTCATTAAATCAATTACTTAAGTTCAACTTCATTAAATTAAAACTTACAATTTTGAATTAAATTAAATTCGTCAAATCAATTCTTTCAATTACAAGTCTTACATTAATTTCAATAAATCACATTTTATTTCTTGTTAAAGAAATTCACTTTCACTTATTTATTTACTTAGTTACAATTTCAAACTCAATTAATAAAGAAACTTAATTTCACTTATTCAAGAAGTTCAATTTCACTTAATAAAGGATTCAATTTTATTTGACTATTAAATAATTCAATCTTATTTAATTATTAAATAATTTCAAAACTTAATTATTAACTAATTTCAAAACTTAATTATTAATAATTCCAAATTTAATTATTAAATAATTAATTTTAAAACAACATTCTTTCAACAACTACTATGTTAATATTTTGTTTCGGATTATTAAATATTAACATTTCCTTTCTTTAAAATTCAAATTCCAACTTCATTTCAAAACCTTATTGTTTATTCGAATAAAATCTTTATTTTATTTTAAATCAAATTATTTGACCAATCGGTTTTTATTTAATTTTCTATCCTAGGTCAAAGTTAAATTTGGGTATTTATCATTTCAACCCGATTCCAATTCAATTCAAAATCAAAGCATAGCAAAGGGAACTTGCAGTGTGATAACTGGGATGGTGTCAAAGTAAATAAACAAGCAATAACAACAACCAATATCAATCCAATAATCAATTCAAATAATCCCGAAATAATCGTCTTAATTCACATTGTTGCTTGTGCAAATTAATATAATTATTTCTAGAATCTACACTATCATTTCATGTAGATTAAAGATTATTACACTAATAATTATATGGTTCTTCACTTGATATCTATTGTTCAATTTCAAACTACATCAATTTATACACATACATTTAAATGGTTCAAGGTGTGGTTAACACTATTTCTACGTGTCAATTTATTTAAAATTGAAAGGGGTCATATTATGCAAATGTCATCAATCAAATTAACACATATATCAAATCTAACTATCCTACGTCAATTTCAATTTCAAATTATTTATCACTTACAACATTAACAATTTAACGTCCAATGTCAACATCAAACAATCAATCATTTAACAACCAAATTAGATTATCATTGTATATATAACAGATAATGGTGATAGATGTCACAGGTGAACTGATATAGGTAATAGCATATATAACAGTGTAATTAACTAACAGCAGCATATTTCAATTGTCGTTTCAATTGAAATTAAATTTAATAAATAAAAGAACATTAATCGTGAGTGATTGCTCACCTTTTGAGGCTAGAGAGACTAGAAGATGACCCAGATACGCACACTGAAACAGACCCTGAAATTGAGTTACGAATCCAAGCAAAGCAAAGCAAATCGGCACGAATACAACGATCAAAGCTGATAAAAGAATTGATGAAAATGACTCAGAGCCATCTCGATATAATTGAAACACAATATTTATATTATAAATTTTCCTCTAAATATATATTTTTCTTCAAAAGCAGGCCACGCATGCCAACTTTAAATACATATATAAATAACTATTTTATATTCAAAAACCAAGTATGTATATATATATAGTACACTATATTCATTCGTTCACTCAAAAATATCAACACTAAGTTTCCAACACATATAATTTAAATTTTTTAAAACATATATAATTAAATCACAAACAATTTTCTGCAACCCAATATACGATTTGCACAACACCGGTAGGCTACAGCACATAGACATATGCAAAATATACTTTAAATACTAAAACAGAATATACTCTTATACAACTATACTGTCGACAACAGAAAATATGTAAGTTTTTAGACAATAATATTGTTTATAAAAATACACAGCTGAACCATATTAAATAGAGAAAATTTTATCTTCACAAATCTTCAATATCGAAATATAGTGTATATATATAAACAAAACTAATGAATACACTAGTATATATACTACTCCCCAAATTATGAAATATACCTCTCACAAATATTATACTTAGATCAAAGTAAATGCGTACTTAGTTATATATCAATGCATGTATAAACAACAAACCTTATATATAAAATAACATACCATGTAATACAAGTTCCCACCATATTTTATATAAGCAAAAACCAAACAACGTGGAGAAGGGATGAGGTGATGATCGGCCTCGCTGCTGTACATGGATGAGGCCAGGAAGAGGAGGCTCGTGAGAAAATGAGGGAGGTGGATTCAGCGGGGAAAAAAACCCAGAAAGGACGAGCTAAGTGGCTTGGGCGAGCGGAAGATGGGAGAGAGGAGGGATGGTGATGATTGTTGAAGGTTGCGTGAGTGGTGACTGGACTCGACATGCTGGAGGGTGTAACGGCCATGGTGAAGTGGAAATGGGAGGGGAACAGTTCATACGTATTATTATTTCTTCTAATAATGGAACATAGAATAGAGATGGGTTCCAATCAAAGCAAAAAAAAATGAACAGGTAAAGCAAAATAATTGAGGACTTGAAAATAGCAAGAGTCTTGTACGCTGAATTCAAGTAAATTAAATGTAAATGACCATTCAATTTTTCTAGTGGATAAACGAACAAACAAGGAATCTAGAAAGTTCAAAGCGGTACCGATACGTATGACTTCGCAGTTCCCACGACGTATCGGACTTCAAAACACAGAACGGAATATACCATAGAGACCAGCACTGCGAGACGATCAAAACTGTATACAGATATCAGTGGTATGATTGAATTATAAAAATTTGAATTTTCTACAAACGGAAAATGCAAGAAAAACGCAGAAAAATAAGATCGACGGAGCTAAAGAAGTCCGAATTTGGAAAAACGAAAAATGGCGTCTTGCTCAGAAGAAGGTTTAGAATTTTTCTATATAAAAATATTTAGGTTTCGAAAACATTTTATTTTCGTTACATTTTAACTGATTTAAACCGAATGACGTGACTGAAATTTACTTTCATATTTTCTGACGAAACTTTACAATTTCCTATGTTTAAATAGACGCATTTTAAATATCGAATTTTTGTTGTGAAATTTTATTATTTATTTTTATTTAACGAAAATTCCATTTAACGCAAAACGCACGTTTTTTACGTTAAAATTATTATTTTGGTTTCTGTTATTGGTTACAACTATTTCATATTATTACATTACGTTTTTAATATGTATTACATTATCGGTCTTATCGAAATTGGTTTTGGATTTGTAACTTATATACAAAGAGATTTCCATTTAATAAATCGTAAAATTTTATTTCTATCGGATTTTTAATTAAAATTTTATTTAATTTAGTATTTTTAAAGCGTTAAAAATACGGGTCATTACAATCTCCCCCACTCAAAACTTTTCGTCCTCGAAAAGGAAGGAGGTAGGAGAATCGAAACAACCAGAAGAAAATAGATTGGAATACAAGTAAAACAATTAATTTAAACCATATAAATTTCAATTTAAACTAATTAATAGTTAACAATTTGGTTAAATCCCTTTGAGTTCACTTAAGTTAAATCAATCTATCTATTTCTAAATTCATTATTTTATTATCTAGTCATCCTCAATTAACAATTTCTAAATCATCAATTTGTATAATCATTTATTGTACTCATATTTTATTCAACAAATTTAATTCTTTTATTCCAAATTATTATTATGTTTATTCCACTTAATATATCTTATTACATATATTTAAACCATATAAATTAATTTAAACCATATAAATTTCAATTTAAATTAATTTATATTCAATAATTGGTTTAAATTTAAGGTATTTCCATAAGTTGATTTAATTTCAATTTATTAATATTTGATACCAAAAGATTCCTTCAAACAAAATTTTATTTAATTTGTCTCATTTACTATTCATTCAACTAATTATTCTATTTAACTCTATTAACATCTTTTATAATTAAAATTTTAAGTGTATAACATTTATTATAACCACTCAAATTTTATCTATAAAATCCTTTAACATCATTTTACATTGTATAATATTCAATTACAAGGTTAACTTCTGAATAATTTTGGTAAGTTATATATTTTGGAATGCAATTGAGTATTATACAAGTAAAATATTTCCTTACTAAATTATTTCAAATTTAAATATTTATTCAAAATTTTGGTTTCATTTTCAAATTAAAATCACCTTTTACATAAATTTAAGAATTAAATTTCCGATTTCACTTCAAACCATTGGAGACAAACATACAAATATATATGTATAAATCAAACCAAGTCTATAGTCATATATCAATATATATAAATCAAGTCATACTTTATAAATCCAACTAAATTAAATTTTCCAAAACAAAAGTGTAGCAAAGCTACTGAGTGTCTCTCCACTTTGAAACTCGAAAATGAATGTCGATGATGCGGTCGCCATCACCGAAATTATTTTCCAGCGACAAAGAGAAGAGCACTGATTTCAACATTTTAAAATTCTTTGAAAACGGTTCCTATTTGAAAATACTTTAGATAATATACATTAAAATTCTTTGGAAACAAATTATAGTCAAAATACCTTTAAATAATGTGCATTTTAAACCTTTAAAACCATAGTTCAAAATCATTGGAAATTAAATTCTCAAATTCTTAAATTAATTTCATTTCAAATTCTAAATCAGTTTATAAACCAAGTTTATAAATTCATTCATCGAACAATAGATGAAAATCAAATATTATCATTTCAAACAACGAATTAATTTACCTCTTCTTCTTTTTTTTTCAGAAAATTTTACTTATATATTTATAATATAATCATACAAAATTATTTCATTTACCAAATTTGAAAACAATATTGTGTCAGTTTGCTCTGCTCAAGTGTTTTGGAAATCCTATCGATAGCGTTGATCAGACGAATCGATCGGAAACCTAAATCAACATCAACAACTCAAACAACACAGCATATATTAAAATATTTATATGTATTAGTTTACAAATACATTTCTTTGCTCGACGATACAGGAATGAATTTTCAAAATAAGGATAGGGTTTCAAATTTGATGGACTCAAATCAAAGAGAAATTTGATTCGAAGATAAGTTCGAAACAAAGATATGATGATTAATAACAAAGTAGGAAGATTGATAAATTTATATAAATCGCGGGCAACCCTAACCGAGTCAACCGTGACTTCAAGAATAAGATCAATGTAGAATTCCGAGGAAAATCGACATTGATCTCATGAGATAGAATTCGGCATAACCAAATATGTTAGCATCTAAACCGTGGATATATAAATCTCTGGTGAATCGATGATATCGTAAAGAGTTTTATCCCTTTACAAATCAATTTGAGATTGGCGGGACCGCCAACTCATAATAAAGATCATTCAAGGTGGAGTTATGGGATACTCCGGAATAGAAGACGAATAGTGAGGGACACAAATGGATTTTGGAACCGCAGGGAACGTTCCAAAATTCAAAGGAATTGAGTCAAAAGGAAGAGATTCAACTCGAATGAAAGTGATTCTGTAAATACCTTTACCCTATATGCTAAGTTCTGCCTAGAGCTACCAAAGCTCTGATACCAACTGTAACGACCCGCTATTTTGGACTATTCGCATCCGCACATGTCGGACTTGAGTAATTCAAAATACCGAATTGTTAATTTAAATTTGGCAAAACTGAGCATATACAGTAAATAAATAATCACAGACATAGAGTAATAATTGCAGCGGAAACAAAAGATAGTAGTTCATGAAGTTACTATATACATATCAGAGTTAAATAAGGTACAGCAGATGTCTCGAATACAATAGTCAAATACAAGAATCAGAATACAATCATTGGAATCAACTGGATATCTGAAAGCTGGATAGATAGCTGGATCTCTAAGCGAAGCTCCAACTCCAAAGGTGAGTCTCGAATACTGGTACACTCAGTCTGACCCAAGGGTAAAGCAAAACACAAAACACTCGAGTCAAGATTAACATTCTTATATCAATAAATCCAACTCAAGTGAAATAGCAACTGAAATACAAGTAACTCAAAGGATGTTTGGAATAACCATCCTTTAAGGATCCGTTAAACTATCTACTATGTAGTAGTGTACGATAAGTAGATAATGCCTATCAGTAATATAAAATATCAAAATAGTGTTAAGGCATTATCATTATCCCCCTTAACACATTTTATATAAGCATTATAGACTATACAGCACTGTAAACTCCACCGTAAACTAGTGGGATATCAGGGAGTACTCCATAGGTATAACACAAAACAAATCGTAGTAGTCGCGTATATAGGGATACAAGTATGACAAGGCACATGAGGCAATACCCAAGGTAGTGAAACTACCGTTTGCCTGATCCGGACTGGTGAGAACGCATCGCCGCAGCGATCGCAACACCGCGAAACAACACTCCCAAAATTCGAGGGTGCACCAATCGATAACAAGTAATGAGTAGTTTTCGAAGAAGTGTGTTCGCTCGAGGTAGCTGACCCCATTTGGCCCGGCACGGCTCCTGTTTTAGTCATTTCCAATTTGACACAAGTGTCAAGGCTATCCATTATCGTTCTCTTTCTTCAGTCATCACGTACATCATTCCAACCACTTCATTCTGGATCATACTCCGCGTATAGTTATTAAAGTGGTTTTCGGTTTAGACAGTGAGTATGTCCCTAACCGATTCTGGTCTCTTTAATAACTTTCGTGATTATTACACCGATTGGTCGTTTAATATATTTCAAAACCAAATCAAATTCAATTTCAAATAGAATTTGTAAACCAACATTTCATTTGTCTTTCTAAATCAATTTCCATAATTTACGTTTCAAAACTTTCAAATTACCATTTCAAAAATCTTATAATACAATTTCGATTTCTATTTAAAACCATTCAAATATTGATTCAAGTTCGTAAATAAGTTTCATTCCAAATCATTTAAATTAATTTAATTTAACATTCAAATCAATTTAACTTCATTGATCGATTTTATTCAGTATTCATTAAGTAAATTTATCATTCAAAACAATTTCTATTCAATTTCCAATTCATTAAATCAATTACTTAAGTTCAACTTCATTAAATTAAAACTTATAATTTTGAATTAAATTAAATTCGTCAAATCAATTCTTTCAATTACAAGTCTTACATTAATTTCAATAAATCACATTTTATTTCTTGTTAAAAAAATTCACTTTCACTTATTTATTTACTTAGTTACAATTTCAAACTCAATTAATAAAGAAACTTAATTTCACTTATTCAAGAAGTTCAATTTCACTTAATAAAGAATTCAATTTTATTTGACTATTAAATAATTGAATCTTATTTAATTATTAAATAATTTCAAAACTTAATTATTAACTAATTTCAAAACTTAATTATTAATAATTCCAAATTTAATTATTAAATAATTAATTTTAAAACAACATTCTTTCAACAACTACTATGTTAATATTTTGTTTCGGATTATTAAATATTAACATTTCCTTTCTTTAAAATTCAAATTCCAACTTCATTTCAAAACCTTATTGTTTATTCGAATAAAATCTTTATTTTATTTTAAATCAAATTATTTAACCAATCGGTTTTTATTTAATTTTCTATCCTAGGTCAAAGTTAAATTTGGGTATTTATCATTTCAACCCGATTCCAATTCAATTCAAAATCAAAGCATAGCAAAGGGAACTTGCAGTGTGATAACTGGGATGGTGTCAAAGTAAATAAACAAGCAATAACAACAACCAATATCAATCCAATAATCAATTCAAATAATCCCGAAATAATCGTCTTAATTCACATTGTTGCTTGTGCAAATTAATATAATTATTTCTAGAATCTACACTATCATTTCATGTAGATTAAAGATTATTACACTAATAGTTATACGGTTCTTCACTTGATATCTATTGTTCAATTTCAAACTACATCAATTTATACACATACATTTAAATGGTTCAAGGTGTGGTTAACACTATTTCTACGTGTCAATTTATTTAAAATTGAAAGGGGTCATATTATGCAAATGTCATCAATCAAATTAACACATATATCAAATCTAACTATCCTACGTCAATTTCAATTTCAAATTATTTATCACTTACAACATTAACAATTTAACGTCCAATGTCAACATCAAACAATCAATCATTTAACAACCAAACTGGATTATCATTGTATATATAACAGATAATGGTGTTAGATGTCACAGGTGAACTGTACAGGTAATAGCATATATAACAGTGTAATTAACTAACAGCAGCATATTTCAATTGTCGTTTCAATTGAAATCAAATTTAATAAATAAAAGAACATTAATCGTGAGTGATTGCTCACCTTTCGAGGCTAGAGAGACTAGAAGATGACCCAGATACACACACTGAAACGGACCCTGAAATTGAGTTACGAATCCAAGCAAAGCAAAGCAAATCGGCACGAATACAACGATCAAAGCTGATAAAAGAATTGATGAAAACGACTCAGAGCCATCTCGATATAATTGAAACACAATATTTATATTATAAATTTTCCTCTAAATATATATTTTTCTTCAAAAGCAAGCCACGCATGCCAACTTTGAATACATATATAAATAACTATTTTATATTCAAAAACCAAGTATGTATATACATACAGTACACTATATTCATACGTTCACTCAAAAATATCAACACTAAGTTTCCAACACATATAATTTAAATTTTTTAAAACATATATAATTAAATCGCAAACAATTTTCTGCAACCCAATATACGATTTCCACAGCACCGGTAGGCTACAGCATATAGACATATGCAAAATATACTTTAAATACTAAAACAGAATACACTCTTATACAACTATACTATCGACAACAGAAAATATGTAAGTTTTTAGACAATAATATTGTTTATAAAAATACATAGCTGAACCATATTAAATAGAGAAAATTTTACCTTCATAAATCTTCAATATCGAAATATAGTGTATATATATAAACAAAACTAATGAATACACTAGTATATATACTACTCCCCAAAATATGAAATATACCTCTCACAAATATTATACTTAGATCCAAGTATATGCGTACTCAGTTATATATTAATGCATGTATAAACAACAAACCTTATATATAAAATAACATACCATGTAATACAAGTTTCCACCATATTTTATATAAGCAAAAACCAAACAACGTGGAGAAGGGATGAGGTGATGATCGACCTCGCTGCTGTACATAGATGAGGCCAGGAAGAGGAGGCTCGTGAGAAAATGAGGGAGGTGGATTCGACGGAAAAAAAAAATCAGAAAGGGCGAGCTAAGTGGCTTGGGCGAGCGGAAGATAGGAGAGAGGAGGGATGGTGGTGATTGTTGAAGGTTGCATGAGTGGTGACTGGACTCGACATGCTGGAGGGTGTAACGGCCATGGTGAAGTTGAAAGGGGAGGGGAACAGTTCATACGTATTATTATTTCTTCTAATAATGGAACAGAGAATAGAGATGGGTTCCAATCAAAGCAAAGAAAATGAACAGGTAAAGCAAAATAATTGAGGACTTGGAAATAGCAAGAGCCTTGTACGCTGAATTCAAGTAAATTAAATGTAAATGACCATTTAATTTTTCTAGTGGATAAACGAACAAACAAGGAATCCAGAAAGTTCAAAGCGGTACCGATAAGTATGACTATTTCGCAGTTCCCACGGCGTATCGGACTTCAAAACACAGTACGGAATATACCATAGAGACCAGCACGGCGAGACGATCAAAATGGTATACAGATATCAGTGGTATGATTGAATTATAAAAATTTGAATTTTCTACAAACGGAAAATGCAAGAAAAACGCAGAAAAATAAGATCGACGGAGCTAAAGAAGTCCGAATTTGGAAAAATGAAAAATGACGTCTTGCTCAGAAGAAGGTTTAGAATTTTTCTATATAAAAATATTTAGGTTTCGAAAACATTTTATTTTCGTTACATTTTAACTGATTTAAACCGAATGACGTGACTGAAATTTACTTTCATATTTTCTGACGAAACTTTACAATTTCCTATGTTTAAATAGATGCATTTTAAATATCGAATTTTTGTTGCGAAATTTTATTGTTTATTTTTATTTAACGAAAATTTCATTTATCGCAAAACGCACGTTTCTTACGTTAAAATTATTATTTTGGTTTCTGTTATTGGTTACAACTATTTCATATTATTACATTACGTTTTTAATATGTATTACATTATCGGTCTTATCGAAATTGGTTTTGGATTTGTAACTTATATACAAAGAGATTTCCATTTAATAAATCGTAAAATTTTATTTCTATCGGATTTTTAATTAAAATTTTATTTAATTTAGTATTTTTAAAGCGTTAAAAATACGGGTCATTACATTAGAGTTCGAAGCAATTTTGGGCAGTGAAGGTCTTAAATCTTGAAGAAATTACTGGTTTGGATGGATTGCAAAATAAAAGCAAAAGTGAGATCTTCTCACTCAAATAAAAATTGATATTTCAGTTATTGATTAACTGTTTGGATGTGATAGTATATATAGTAGTATATATATATTTGGTGATTGATTTCCCGCATTATATAGCGGATGAGACCCTATGCGCCGCATAATAGCGGATGATATTTTATAAATCCCATATACCGCGATATTCCACCTCGAAGTGGAATGGGTATTTAATTGTTGTGCTAACATCTGTGGATGCAGGGAAACGGGTTGGAGGGATCCAACTGGATTCCTCAAATTATATGAATTTGTTTCATATGTTGTATGAATTTATTTCATATGTTGTGTGATGAATTATTAAAAATCTGTGAATGATTTTATCGACGATTGAATTTGTTGAAGGCTATAATTTAGCCGAATGTATTTTTGGTATCGTTGAATAAATAAAATTGGATTTTTTGAAATTAAAGAAGGAATTTAAAAGCATAAAGTTGATTTTTGAAATCTTATCGAATTATTTCCAAAATATGGAAAAGGATTTTTATAAATGGATTTTGAATAGTATTGTTCGAAAGTTGAAGAATTTATTTAAAATACGGATTTTAAATAGTTTGGAAAGAATAAAGGAATTTATTTAAAAGGTGATAAATTTCTTGAAATCAATTTGATAAATGATTGGGTATTTGAAAATACATCTTTGGGAAATCGATATGAAAATTTATTTGGTGTTGAATTAAAATGGATTTTGGGTTGAAATAAATTTGGAAATCGATTTGTAAAATGATTTGGTATTTGGAAATGAACTTAGAAATCAATTTGCAATTGATTTGGTGTTGAAATAAATTTAGAAATCAACTTGAAAGTTGATTTGGAGTTGAAAGTGAATATTTGAAAAATGGATTCGAACATCATATAAAAAGTGAATATTTGGGAATGTAAGTTCAAAATGGAATTTATAAAGGAAAGGGAATTTTTTTTAAAAATAAACACTGATTTATTTTTAAAGTGTGGAAATAAATTTACAGATTTGGGATGTAAATTTGAAACAAATCGATAAGGATTTATTTAATTGGTTTAAATGGACCATTTTGAAATGGAAGTGTATTTTCCTTGAAAAGCCGAGTATATTTCCAAAGTAGTTTTAAATTATAAGTGAAGAAATTCTGAAATTGGATTTTAAAGAATATTTTGGAGATAAAGTATTTGAACTCGGCAGATTTCCAGTGGAAATGAATAAATATTTGGAAATATATCCCGTGTAGGGAAATTGATTTGAAATTTGTTTTCAAAAGTTTGAAAGGTAAAAATTGATTTGAAATTGGTTTCAAATGGTTGAAGTGTTGAAAATTATATCTTGAGAATATAATTTTGAAAATAAATAATTTGGGAAATTATTTGGAACCTGGTGATGTTGTGAATATCGATTGATAGTTAAATAACCGACTATCAATATTGACCTATAAATGGGTATTTGTTGTGATTTGCTTGAAATTTGAATGCAACACTTATTTTTAAAATAAGCCCTCATTATTCGGTTTAGCCGGGAGAGGACTTTGTATCATATAACTCATTCCGAATAGTGATACGTCGAAATGGATCGCATTTGAAGATCGGTGTTGAAGACCGGGTATTTGTGAAAACGATAGGATGACCTATCGATTGTCTCTGCACCGAGTAGCTACGGTATAGAGATTCCCTAAGTGATGGGAAGTCCGATCAGGATTATGAATACCTGGATTGCAATGGCTTCTTTGGAAGTGCCTTCGGTTCTGTTCGAACCCGGAACAGACTTGTATGGTTGTATGTCTGCAACTACACTTTGAGATATAAAGCTGATTTCTTTCAAATACATTTCTGTTCGGTGGCGGAGAATTTATTCTCTTAGCTTAACACCCTTCTCTGAGACGTACGAGCTTAGAGGTTATGTAGTTGAAGGTTATCAGTGATATACTCCAAATTTGGTAGTGTGGCATGCTAAGTGTTGCTATGTGTTGCTGATCATTTATTGATCAAAGCATGGCTTTCGTGTAAATCGTAGCTTTGTGGACGAGACCTCATCGGACCTCACAACCCTGAAATGGTCGAAACAGGAAAATGCGGCAAGGTTATGAGGGTCGCTCCCTTTAGGGTATGTCATTTCCTTCTGGAAAAAGGTGGTATCATGGTATGGAGCCCAGATGCTTTACCTGTGTGGTTGCATCAATCTTATTTACTGTGTGATTGTTGCTTTGTGATCGAGGGCCCTCGGATAAAGGTCGGTAACGACCGGGGATGGCATACTTTTGTGTGGAGTTATCAAGTTACAGCTTCATTGCACCCCAAAGCGTGTGGTAACTCAGCCTTGTGCTGGCAGAGAGCCAGGTTGGTTCTCGGGACGTCCCGCCAGAGGCGTTCCCATGTGGCAGTAGGAAGTTCCTTAGCCTGACTATTTGTTGGAAAATCCAAAGAAACAATACGAGCTTTGTACGGTTCTAGTTGTATAACCTGCTATGGAATGTGGCGGTAACCTGCTATTGAACATAGTAGCTATAGTAGGCATACAATAATGGTTGTATGCTGGCTAAGATTAATATTATACTTTCGAAATGATTTCCACACTATGCACTAATGATAATATTAAAAAGGTTTTGCGTATCAAGCATATTTGACTATCATAAGGAGAAATCTCCTCCAATTCTGCGTCTACATTGTGTGTGTGGCGGGAGGCCTTATGGTAGTTTCATTTTCCAAAAGCATTGCGAAATTCTTTTATTTTCTTTGTGAAAATAACTGTTTTTAAGATCTCACACAAGTCCCATGACTGACCTGGAGTTTATTGTTCCCTTTCTAAACTCTGGGTGCCCATAATTTTCCACACGGGCAACCTAGAGTCAGGTTATCAGGTCATTCTGGAATTCAGAAGTTACTGTGGAGATCTGGAGGCGAGCTGGATGGCGAGACGTATCACTTATATTATGTATTATTTCGCCGTGTATTGTGTTATGTGGACAAGTTTATATAACTGTCCAGTGATATGTGTTGTTGTTGTAAACTCTGATGATGTATTGTATAAACTGATATAGTTTTGTTTAAAGATTATTCATTTATCTATTATATATTGTTTCGCTGCGAATGTGAGATTCTGTTGTTGTTTCTGTTTCTTTTTCTTCCGTCTTCTTCTACCTCTTCTTTTTAACCTAAAGATTCGCACTTTTGTTCCACTTTGAGCTGAATTGTGGTGGAATTTTGTCAGCTCAAAGGGGTACAGATTTGCGGGCCTTTACATGCTTACTTTTTCTTAATTGTTTTCTAGAAGTTCCTAACCTTGTTTAGTAAAAGTAAACTAGATTAGTTAATTACTAATACTTATTATATTTTAATGTGTGTACATGTATGCGTACATAATGGTGTAACAATGTTGTGACAACTTTTGATCGACAAAACGTTGATTTTTGACAACATGTTTTACGGTAAAAGTTCAAAATCTCTATTTCATTAAAAATAAATTTACATTTTATACCTCACTTGTAATATGACTATTAGAGTTTAAAAATTCTATATTTGTATATTTAAACCCATTAAATACATTATTTTCAAAGTACTAAAATTACGGGTCGTTACATAATTAGAATATTTATTTGAACACACACACACACACATATATAACTAAAAATTTACATAACAGTAAAATTTTATTCAAAACATAACACTATATATGATATATAGACACACACACACACATTATTAAAAAAGAGAAGTCAATGAACACGATTTCCACCGTATCTTTTTAAAATTCCAAAACTACCCTACCACCCACTGACGGAATTTCACCAATGGTTTGAAACATCCACCACCATTCCCTTCTCGATTGTCCATCAATGGTATTTCACCATCAATTTGCGTTCGACGGTACCAATAACATTGCTTGAGATAAGGTGTTATGACTACCAAAGCTTTTGCACTTATAGTACACATCCATCCATTATTTTTTATTAAATAAAAAGCAAAATTTTCTAGCTATAAGATGCGCATACGTGCAATATATATATATATGATGTTAATTAAAATAATTTGGCCATAAATCAATTTATTAGTTTATATTAATATAAATATAAAATTGACTACTTGATATATATATATATATATTTGTAGTCAGTATGTGTGTAAGTATGTACACACACACACCCTCTTACACCATTTGACATATGTCGTTACTTTTACATTCATTAACCACAGATCACAACGGTTAATTATACACATTTCCCATATTACTGGTATGTTACATTATACCTATTAATATAGATATGATGTTTGTATTATGAATACAAACATATTAAATAAATTAAACATAAAATTGAACTAAATTAATAAATCAAGTTTAATTAAAATAATAGGTAAATATCATTATTAAAAAATAATAAATAAATAAATTTTCACCCTTCATATATTTTCAATGGCCGTAAATTATTTTGCCCGTTGTGACCTCCCATCTTCCCCTCTTCACTCTGCTTCCCTCTAACCTTTTCTTCACCGTGTCCCCTCTCCTTCATCCTAATGCCTCGCTCCATCTCCAAGTTGCCTCGCCTTCCGCCTAAGAATTTTTCTTTAACAAGATTTAGTTGTATCTTCAAAGATCGTCTTCTGTGCCATTTGTCCCGTGCTAGCTCTCTTCGGTTACTACGATAGAATTTCCCCCATTAGGTTCAAATCCATCTTGCTCTGTCCATAGCCCTACATCTGTTCCTGGTAACTCCGTCCCTTCTTGTGTATTTCTTACATGTAACCTATTCGGCACTTTAGACTCATCTCTAAGTTGCCATGATTCAACTGCTGCTCTAGTCTTTGGCTTGCAGTCTTCTGCTATGGCATCTTTATCAACATCACCTATTACCCCTATGCTCGCAACTACTGCTCGTTGTGACGCTAATGACCTGGAATAAAAATGATGTTAGTCTTGTTGATTTTGGTTTATGTGATGATGTTGATGGTGCAAATATGAGTGATGTTGC
Source organism: Allium fistulosum (assembly GCA_030737815.1). Classification (NCBI taxonomy): domain Eukaryota; kingdom Viridiplantae; phylum Streptophyta; class Magnoliopsida; order Asparagales; family Amaryllidaceae; genus Allium; species Allium fistulosum. Next base: position 997,348,202 of record CM060907.1, read on the forward strand.
AGGTACCTCTTCCTATGATACAACCACTCCGGTGCTCAGGATATTGCCAAAGTGGACCTGCTGCAAATTGCTATTCTCTGCTTATAAATCTTGAAACCATACTTCATCCAAGCCTACTGCTACCCTATCTCTGACTCTGTGTTAACTCCTCTAATTCCTAATCAGGTTGCTTGTTTAACCGGCTAAATCTCTATCGGATTATAAAATAGCCGATCAATTTTAAATTAAAAATAACTGCAAGCGCATGGCGTACAATTCTAGTACATGACGAGTACGGGACGATCAGTAGGGAATTGTTTAGATTTTTAAATTTCTATTCTAAGATTTGATAGTCTTAAGCTAAAAAAATGTAGAAAAACTAGCAAAAGAAAATGTATAAAAATATAAGAGTTTGAAGGCAATTTATAGGCAAATCCCTTCTCATGATCATATAAATCAACACAATATGAAATTATGATCTCTCTTTATTGGTCATTATTGAATTTAGTTGATGTGTTTATCATAAGTATGGAATGTTTGTGCTATTAATTATCCCAATATAAACCATCAAACTATAACACACCCATTAAACCACTTCTTAACTCTCATGAAAATGACAATGAAATTAAAATAAAATCTATTTTAAGCATGGCCTATTAACATTTGATTAGAAATATAGACTATCAAATTTTTATTTTAACATTCACTTCATTACCATAATCATAAGTAGATAAAGAGGTAATTTTGCGTTTGTTGTTTGTTTAATCATAGCCTATTTGGTGTAAACAACATAGGCTATCAAATTCAAAGCTAAAACAACAAAATTAAACCACGTCAAATATTGCCATCAAGCACAAAAAGATATCAAAAATTAGCACAATGTAGAATCTACATGATTAAGAGAGCTTCATTACCCCTAAATTGAAGGGTTTAACCTCTCATATTTGTTATCATTTCAACAAATGTAGAGTTCAACATGAAAAAAAAAGAGGAAAATGAAAGCAAAGTAAGAAGAGAACTAATTAACATAAAATAGAAGCTAATCTACTTGCATACATAAAAAAAACTACACAATTAACATGAAAGGAAAACACATGTAAATAAAAAAAAAGAGCAAGAATTAAAATTACATTAAGAAGAAAATTACATAAGAAAAGAAAATGGCTAAGTAGTCATGAAAAGAAAGAAAGATCTTTTGTTTATTTTTGAGCCTAAAACTAAACTAACCAAAGAGGAGGCTCAAAGGCTAAGAGATTAATTACATGAACATATAGGGTATTTATACAAGCTTTGAAACCTAATCCTATTTTTGGGAACTACCCAAACAACCCTTGAGAAAGTGTGGTCACCAAGTCATCATTAGCATGAGATAATCCTCCATGTGCATTAGCTTTTAATAGGGGATCATGGTAAGTGGGTAGGTGGGGTCCTCCATGTTGCATGGTTTGAATTATTTCCTTCTTCATTTGCTTGTATACTCTTGTGCAAGCATATTTCTTCATGAAGCCTCTTGTAATTCCCATTCAAATTCCTATAAATAAAAATAAATTTCACAAATAAATATTCTCAAAATTAATACAAGCGCAAAATGACCATTTTGTCCCTATATAAAGATAAATAAATGATAATTGGAAAATAATTGAAATATTGGTTTAAACATGTTAAAACACCTTATATGCTCATTTATTTAATTAAATTCGATTAAATATGGAAGTAAAAATATGCACATTTACATGCACATCAAATACCCCCACACTTATCTTTTTATTCGTCCTCGAACAAAGAAAAACTAGGATAAATCTGTTTTCGTAGGAAGCACGATTGCATTGAGCATATGCAACAAGCCGTTAATCCTCTAGGTGTCCCTAGTAGGATGAGTGTTGTCTCGTGAGGGTTTTAAGCAAATACCACCTACAAAATCCAAATGCAACGTGAAAATACCTCAATGTAAGATTTATTTACAAAGAGATGAATGCAAGTTTTCGAAAATATTTACAAATGATGAATTTACTTTTAAATCGACACGAATAAGTTAAATATAAGTTTTGGTCATCATCATGAAATTTTAGTCATTTTATTCGTTAAAATTTCCAATAAAAATTAAGTTATCATCACAATTAGACTCTAGTTTGACTAGTTGTTTCGATTGATAACATAGTGTAACTTTGAAATGGATCCTCAGTTGATTATCAAAGTTTATCAAAGTGGTATTTTCATTTTTTTTGAATAACAAGTCCAATCAAATAAGTAAAATTAATGCTTGGATTTCAAATGCTTACTCTCTCTCTTTTTTTTGAAAATTTTATTGATATTAACAATATTTACATATGCCTAACTCATAAAACCGAGGCCAGATATATTACCCATGCACTGCCTTGCGGGCTTACGTGAGGGGAATATAGAGCGTGGCGAGTGAACACACAAGTGTGTTCACCTATCGATTGTAGGTGTTATTAATGAAAGAATTGTTATATACATACACCTAACTTAGATAAACCGAGGCCAGATATACCGATCGTGCACCGCCTTTCGGACTTACGTGAGAAGGGTACATAGCATGGCGAGTGCACACATTAGCGTGTGAACACATAACTTTAGGTGTTAATATAATATATACATATATAAAAATATATTTTTGTTTTTTTTTGTTATATATTTTTTTTCTTGAAGAGAGAGTTTTGCAAAATCATCTTGGCACCATTTAACTTAGAAGATCAAAAATTTTGTCTCCTTTACTTTAAATCAACCACTTATTAAACAAAGATTTTGGATATACTTTATAATTATCGCTCATGAATCTTCCTATATACTAATTAAACCATCGTTACTTGTAATCAACTTTATTTATATTCTTGTTAAGACAAATACATTTACACAAATTTCAATTTAATAACCAAACCATATACTTATACTATAGTGTTTCTTTTAAAAATAAATCAAAATGCTAAAAAGAAAATTTGTTTTGGGGGATATGTTTTTGTTATTTTTTTAATTTTTTTTGAGTTTTGGAAAGAAAATGCAAAAAATAAACCATGAAAAATAAAAAATGAACATGAGACTCCCTCCCCACACTTGATTTTGACTATGTCACCACAGTCAACCCAAGTGAAAGGAGAAAAATAAAATAAAATTAAAAATCTGATCTATATTTACATGAAAATTAAAAGATTATTATTTACATGGCATCAAAAAGTATATCGTCAAAGAGTAAATGAAATGGTTTTGCAAAGACCAATTCATTTGTCTCGTCAAGTATGAGAGACACAACTGAAGCTTGAAAAACCAAACCGTAAAAGATTTCAAAGATGAATGCTGATTTGGATTGTCGTTTTATTAAAAATCGTATGAGTTGTTTTATTTTCGATGATGTCTAGGGTCGATAAAATGATTGGTTGAAGTTCAAGTTTATTTTCACCAAATTGAAATTCAAACTTATCATTGAAAACTTCTTCAGAATTATTGATTTCAAAATCAACATGGTGATTTAAATCTTCCCCTTTATAATTTAACAACTCAACTTCGAAAAGTCCATACAATTTATGTTCACAAAATTCATCTTCCTTTGTTGAATTATTCACAACTTCATTGCATATATCTAGTTCAAAATCCAAAGTTGTTGTATTCAATTTTTCAAAATCAAAAAAAGGAAGATCGAATTTGAAATCGAGTTTTCACCCTCAAAAGAATTTAAATCCAACTTAATTACTGTATTTTCAACAACTTCATTAAGATCATCATTTTCAATTTCAGAAGTTGTTATTTGAAAATCGTCAAATTTGGTAAAAGGTGGATTATTATTTGACTCGTCACACATTGGGATTTGATTTTGTTTTTCACGTTATTTCATATATGTTTCAAACAACAAATCCGGTCATTGTGAATTTCGTCCATTTGCTCAACAAAATCAAATTTATAATTATAAATTTGAAAATTTTCAGTTTGAACTTGTTGAGAATGAAAATTATCAGTCGCATCATAGTCGAGATTACTTCCATTGCCAAAATTATTTAAAAAGTTGTTCACATTTTCTTTTGGATTTTGAAATTCATTTTGGAGTTCGAAATTGAATTGACATGAGTTATAATCGAAATCATTTGAATTTTGCAGTGAATTCAAATTTTGATTATTTTCAAATCCTTGACTTGAGTTATTACACAAATATGAATTACACAAATCATTTATCCTTTTATCATTTTGTGTAGAGAGTTCAAGTAAATACGAAATCGTTTCAATATTATTTTCAAGAGTTGAGGGCTGGTCATCATTTTGAAAATTTTGTGGTTCAAAATTCGAATTGTTTGTACAATATTGTCGTTAAAATATCCATAAGAATTTGGTACGAAATTATATGGATTATATTGATTTTCACAACTATTGTAAAATTCATGTCAATAGGAAAATTGAGGCATTTTCAAATATGGTTTTTTTCTTTTATAAAGGAAAATTATTTACCAAAAAGAATGTATTTTTCAAAGGAAAATTTGATTTTTGTTTTGTTTCTTGGATTTTTCAAAAAAAAATGTTTTTGAAAAGATTATTTTTTTTTCTTCCGATTTTTGTTTTTCTAGAAATAATAAATTAATTTTTTTTTGGGATTTTTGATTTTGATTTAAAATTTTTGAAAGAAAGGATTTAAAAACTAAGTTAAGGAATATTTTTAATTTTTTTAATTTTTGATTTTGAATTTTTTAAAAAAATATGCATGAACTTAGGCAACTAAATGAATGCAAGGGTTCAATTACCAATTCTCTATCCTAAGTAGCTCCTAACCCAAAATTGTATAATCACACTTTGTCTTAATCCAACAAGATAGTTCTCAGCTAGGTAACGAACATGATTTATTAGTGCACCACGAATTACAGTAGCAATGCAGCCGAAGGTTTAAGTACCTTCAGAGAAACAACCACTATAATATTTACAAATCACCGTAATATTTGTAAATGGTTATTGCTCTACTGTAGCCTAGACACCAAGAAATTAAATTGTTGAAAGAGGCCAACTTGTCAATAAATAATTAAGCCCTAAGTGAGCTCATGACATCCTTAAGTAAAATGTCTATCCATTATTATTTAGCAATTTCTAAGATGAAATGCAAAACTGAAATTAAATATGTATTAACAATGCAATTACGAATGTAATTTGTTTCTGAATTTTTTTTATAAAATGCAAGCAATCAATAATGCAAAGCAAAACAAAAACAGGAGATGAAAGCACAATACCAGAGCGTGCATAATTATTAGCAATTTATTTTAAAGCGGCAAATATTTTTTTATAAGCAAGCAAAGCAAGTCTTCTTCTGCCGAATTTCTGCTTTTGCAACCTGAAAATTTAAACAATAAAAGAAAATTGAAAAAAACAAAAGAAAATTTTAAACAAAGCAATTATATATATATATATATATCTCTTTTTATATATTGAGGATGAAACTAAGCAAAGGAAAATCAAAACAATTGAAATCAAATGAAACCAAAGACTTTTTTTTGTTTTTTATAATCAAAGAAGAATTAAACTAAATCAATTCTAACAACTAAATAAATAAATAAAAGGTCCAGCCCAATTGCAAAAGTCACTACCAAGCCCAAACAATTTTCATATATTCTCAAACCAAACCAAGATTAACCACGATTAAATCATTTTCGTATAATTGAAAATTTTACAAAATCAAATCATTCTCTCCTCTCAAAAAAATTTCAATTCAAAACGAAATTCGATTGGCTCTCCTCTTTTCGTATATTCTCAAAGCCAAAATTCGAGATTGATTGCTGAGGTTGGAATTACGATTTTGGGTTTTCGAGTTTGGGTGGTCGAGAAAGGAGATGAGGCGCGTGCTTCAGATGATGTTCTGTTCGATTCAGGTGTTTGGGTGAAGTCCAGAGAATGGAGATGTGGTGCGTTGATTGTGGGAGGCAGTGGTTGGTTTCAGTGGAGTATTACGGGGGTTTCAGTTGATAGAGTTGGGTTATGTTGTAGGAACCGATGTGGTGAAGAGCAGTGAAACAGGTGATGGATGTGGTGGTCAAAGGAGGGTGGTTACTGTTCAGGCAGTGGTCAAATGATGCAGCAAGGAGAGGCACAGGTGATTGTTGATGGGATTTGTGTAGAGGGGTAATGGAGGTTGCTGGTGATGGTTTTGCAGTGAGGTCAGTGGAAATGGAAGGCAGTAGTTCAGATGGTAATGGCAGTTTGTTAGTTCTTGTATGGAATAGTTTTTTCTCTTTACTGTTGGAAGATGATGGTGTAGTAAGGGATGGATGTGGTGATGTTGAAGCTAGTGACAGTATATGTAGTGATGGGGACAGAGGTATGGTAGCTTGTGAATGGGGAGGTGTGGGCAATGTTATTGGCAGTAAGTATTGAGGAAGGTGTGCATGCGATTGGATGGTAATTATTGCTGTGATGTCGAGGGGTAGGAGGTGTTTTGGTCGGAGTTGAGGTTTGCACTGTGGTGGAGTGGTTGGTAAGTGGATATGGTTGGTTGTTTTTCAGAGAGGTGGTGAAGATAAGTGATGTGAAGTGGGTATTTGAGGTTGTAGCAGCAGTTGTATTAATGGTAGGAAAATATTTGTAGAGGAAAATGAAGAATGTAGCAGTGGGAAGTCTGTGTAGGAGTTTGATGGATGAAATGTGTTTGGTGATTGTGTTATATGACACGATGAAATAAAGTAGCAGTTTAATGTAGGAGTTTGAAGGGTTGATGCACAGTTTTGTGCACTGGTGTATGGTGCGTGTCTGGGTGGTTTGGGAAGTAGATGGCAGAAGGTGGTTTGAAGAAGTAGGTGAACATCAAGGAAGGTAAAGGATGAATGTATATATGTAGGATGGGTGTAGTTGTTATAGAAGAATGGGGTTGTATGGTATGATGGAGTTGTTAGGCCTTGCCTTGAGGTGAATGTAAGGCTGGAAGTGATGCTGTGGGTAAATGTAATTGTTTGGAAGTGGTCTGTTTGAAGTGTTTGTTGGAGGTTGGGTTGTTGAAGGAGGAATTGGACTTGTAAGTCAGTGAAGGAAGATGTAGATGAAATGTTGTGATGTGTCAGTGTAGTATAATGGATGGTCTGTTGCAGGTGAAGGATATTGTTGTTGTAGCTACCAAATGATGGCAGTAGTGGATGAAATGGTGGTATGATGGACTATGATGGCGGATGATTGACAGTTTGGTTGTTCGGGATAACTGCTGCAGTGGGAAGTGACAGTAGTTATGGTCAGTGTTGAGAGATGTGACAGTTTGTAGTAGTCGCTGTGGAAATGCACTGGTCAGTGTTGTAGAAGTTTATGTGGATGTTGTGAGATGGTTGGTGATTGATAGCGGCAATTTGGAGATGAATGTGATGAAATGTGGCAGTAGTTGCTAATGTTGGTGGTGGGTATGGTTTGTTGATGTGAAGTGTGCAGCAGATGGAAGTTTAAAGGTGGAGTTTGTAGGCTGTGGTACAGGGAAAGTGTATGATGTTTGTTGAGTGGATAAGGAGCTTGTGAGGAGTTGTGTGGTAGATGATTTGTGTGAGTAGAGGCAGTTGGGTTTGTATGGTTGTCTGGTGGTTCAGGGGTTGGTGATAGTTTGGTTTATATGTAATGGAGTTGTAGTAAGTTGGGGATATGATGGTATGTTTTGTAGAGGGGATGTGATAGTTTTTGTTATATGCAGCAAGTAGGTGAGTCTATGTTGTATGCAGAGGTGTGGGTTCAGGGAGGGTTTGGTAATGTTAGAGTAGTTGAAGTTGATGTTGAGGCAGGGGGCAGAGATGAGGCAACTGCAACAGTAACAAATGAAATATATGTGCATAGTGGTAGTAACAGAGGTGAAGTGTAAAGGGTCTGAAATGTATTGCAAATGAAATTTGTAAGAATTAAATTTGCAAAAGGAAAAATTGAAATGGAATAATTTTTTTCTTTTTCAAATGAAATAGTGTATGCTTTTTCAAAAAAAAACAAGAAAGACAAGCACACAAATAAAATGCCACAAAAATCACACACAAACACACAAAAAAAATCTTTTTTTAAATGCAATACACACACAAAATGAAACACACAAAAATCAAACAAAAATAATTCGAAGAATAGAAATTAAATTCAAAGCAATTCGCCGGTAACGGTGCCAAAAAACTTGTTTGACAGCTAGCTTTCCATCGGGTTGGAAAATAGGCGATTAAATTTTAATATAAAAAATTACCGCAAGCGCGCGACGTACAATTCTAGTACGTGTCAAGTACGGGTCGATCCGCAGGGAATTTTTAGATTTTTAAATTTCTATTCAATCAAATTAAACCAAGATTTGAGAGTGTTGAGCTAAAAAAATATAGAAAAACTAGCAAAAGAAAATGGATAAAAATATGAGAGTTTGAAAGCAATTTAGAGGCAAATCTCTTCTCATGATCACATAAATCAACACAAAATGAAATTATGATCTCTCTTTTTTGGTCATTAGTGAATTTAATTGATGTGTTTATCATAAGTATGGAATATTTGTGCTATTAATTAGTCCAATATAAACCATCAAACTATAACACACCCATTAAACCACTTCTTAACATTCATGAAAATGACAATGAAATTAAAAATAAAATCTTTTTTAAGCATGGCTCATTAACTATTGACAAGAAATATGGACCATCAAATTTTGATTTTAACATTCACTCATTACCATAATCATATGTAGATGAAGAGATAATTTTGTGTTTGTTGTTTGTTTAAGCATAGCTTATTTGGTGTCAACAACATAGGATATCAAAGTCAAAGCTAAAACAACAAAATTAAACCACATAAAATATTGTCATTAAGCATAAAAGGAGATAAAAAATTAGCAAAATTTTGAATCTACATGATTAAGAAAGCTTCATTACTCCTAAATTGAAGGGGTTTAGTCTCTCATATTTGTTATCATTTCAACAAATATAGAGTTCAACATGAAACAAAAAGAGGAAAATGAAAGCAAAGTAAGAAGAGAACTAATTAACATAAAATAGAAGCTAATAATCTACTTGCATAAATAAAAAGATCTACATTACTAACATGAAAGGAAAAAGCATGTAAATAAAAAAAGTGCAAGAATTAAAATTGCATTAAGAAGAAAATTACATAAGAAAAGAAAATGGCTAAGTAGCCATGAAAAGAAAGAAATAGCTTTTGTTTATTTTTTAGCCTAAAACTAAACTAACTAAAGAGGAGGCTCAAAGGCTAAGATATTAATTACATGAACATATGAGATATTTATACAAGCTTTGAAACCTAATCCTATTTTTGGGAACGACCCAAACTACCCTTAAGGAAGTGTGATCACCAAGTTATCATTAGCATGAGATAATCCTCCATTTAAATGTGCATGAAACTTTAATCTTCATTAGCATGTGCATTAGCTTCTAATCGAGGATCATGGTAAGTGGGTGGGTGGGTCCTCCATGTTGCATGGTTTGAATTATTTCCATCTTCATTTGCTTGTATACTCTTGTGCATGTATATTTCTTCATGAAGCCTCTTGTAATTTTCATTCAAATTCCTACAAATAAAAATAAATTGCACAAATAAATATTCTCAAAATTATACATGCACAAAATGATCATTTTGCCCCTATATGAAGATAAATGAATGATAATTGGAAAATAATTGAAATATTGGTTTAAACATGATTAAATTCGATTAAATATGGAAGTAAAAATATGCATATTTATGTGCACATCATTGCTCCCACCGCTGTTATTAATAATTGGTCCTCTTTGTTTGCTTCATTGCTTAGAAATATAAGTGAGTACATCCCCAAAACCTTTAAGAATATTTAAATAGATAGTGCTATAGTGCCTCCGGCAGAGGTAATTCAAGCGGGTATTGATTGTTGGTCCGGTTACTTGGTCGGTTTCTGTCTAGATTCCAACCCGGATTTCTATGATGTTAGAGAACATTGTTATCATGTCTGGAAACTAAGAGGTGGCCATTGGTTTCATTTCGTTGATGATATGTTTTATCTCAGATTCTCTAAAGCCGATGAAAGACTTTGTGTTCTCGAAGCGGAACCATTTATCATAGCTGGGAAGCCTTTTATTATTAAGACGTAGAGTCCATCAATCGATAGTGCTAGAGAGATGATATTGTCTAGTCCTGTCTGGACTTATTTCTCTCATATCCCTCCAGTTTTACAACTTTTGATAGGGTTAAATTGGTTAGCTGGCCTTGTTGGCAAGTTAAAATGTTTTGATTCTAATACTGTGGCAAGAAAGAAGTTAGTTTATGCTAAGGCATTAATCGAGATTTCCCGAATAAGCCTTTGCCTTCTAGGCTTAGGGTCTGTATCGCCGACGAGTGGGATGTTTTTGTTGATGTTATCTACAGTTAGAAACCTGATATTTGCACTATTTTTCACTGTTTTGGTCACATTGTTGATTCTTGTAAGCATGTTCTTGATGGTTTCCTCATGCCTATTTCAGTGAATATCCCTCTTCCTCGTCCTCAAGTTAAGAAGTGGGTTTCTATGCCTACAATCATTGTTCCTCTAGTGACTATGGCTGTTGATATTTTTCCATCTAGCCTAGATTATAGGCCCTCAGCTATTATTATTGATGCTCATCCTGTGGTTAATCTTGGTTTTTCTCCTGATACCTTGCCTTCGGCCATTAGTGTTCCTATTGATGATGTTATAGATGTTCACTCTATAGATGCTACTGTGATTTTGCCTCCTTTGATCATGTCTCCTGTCGTTGATGTTCACTCTGTTGATGTTGAGGACAACTCTATGGGTATTCTGGTTTTATGGATCCCTCATTAGATGACTTCTTTTCGGGCTCTTCAGAGCAGGCTTGGATTCATGAGCCTTCATAATGGGATTTGGCCCTAGGGGTGGTAGGTTCTATAAGTATGTTGATGGAGATGACGAAGAAAGGAGGCTATATAATCATGTTGAGGGTGAAGGCCTTGTGCTCTCGAATATAGGTCGGTTAGGTGATCTGAATCATTATGTTCTCTCGGATACCTCTTGGGATAGGAAATACCTTTATGGCGCCGATTCTATGGATTTTGTTCCTACATTAGCTTCATTTTCTCTGGGCATTATCATGTTATTAGGCCTAAATCTTTGGATGAGGGAAATGGATCTTCCTCCTTAGAGGGAGACTATCTTAGGTTTTTGTTGGTTAGTAGTTTAGCACTTTCGCTAAACTCCCGTGCTTCATTTTTTTCATTTAGCTATTCTGGTGCTTGTACCTGAACACATATTTTCAAATTCATTTATACATATAGACGGCACACTATAAATGCCAGATAGCTTTGCTAAAATATAAACAAATAAATATTTTAAATAAAATTAAATAATTAAAATATTTCACAAACTCTTTTATTAATAAATACTAAATATGATTTAGTATTGTGTATGTATTATTCATATAAACATATAATAATATCTTGTGCAAATTAACAAAAGGATTTTTTTTGAAATTCACCTTTTTACCGCCTTTTCCAATGCACTTGATCCAATTCATATTAATTCACGTATAACTTAGAGAGCCCATAGTTCTTCACATACAACTTGAAGAATGTAGTATTTCACATAGTACTTGGAGAACGTAGTGGTTCTTCTCTTGATTTAATATCGTTTTCACCTTCCTTGTTACACATTTAAGTGTCATTATATGGCATTCAAGGGTAATATGGCTTAGGATGCTAAGCATTCCAAGTTTAGGGAATTAAATTTTTATCGCTTGAGCATATATGTTTTGTTAATACCATAGTTATATTGATTTTGATAACAACAACCATATGGAAACATAAACAATTATATAAAATATAGATACTAATGTTTTATCAAGTTATATAGTGTATAGTGCAGATTATTACATAAGTGTTGAATCGAAGACTATACAGTATAAAGACTCAAATGATAGACATGAAGACACATGAGTATAAAAACCAAGATATGAAGATCTTAATATTATAATTTAGTGCATAGAGTCATAGCTTATATTGTTAAATCCTTGATCGCAATCTTTGATCTTTATCTCCTATTTTATATCTTTTATATTTTAAAACAAAATAAAATAAATCTTCAAAACGTATATTTTCAAAAAAATTATAAAATTTTTTTAAAAGTTCAAAATGTTTACAAACTATGTTTAAACTATTTTATAAAGTATCAAATCATTTTACAAAGTATAGGATTTTCAAAACATTTCAAAAGAAACAAGTTTTCAAAATATACATGCATATGTCGACATATAGATAGATGGTATGTTGATATACATGCCGTCAATTATTATCTTTCAAAATTTTGAAATGAAGTGTTTATTCATCGTAACCCTTCATGAATGGACACACTTATTGATTTACTATATAAATGAGAGTTTAAATGGATTTTAAAGTTTAGAATTACTTATTTTCTTCCCTCTCTTACTCTCTTGAAAACTGCATTGAAAATATACTCTATTCTCTTCAAAATTACTTAGAATCAATTCGTACATCATTGTATTGATTCAATACTACTTTCTTACTATTTTGGAAACATCTCTCTCCCAATTCAAAGATCAAAGTGCTGTCCAAGAGGCTATGGGATCCATTGTATCTAAAGTTCAAGCAATTGTCTTTGGAAAAACTATCAACTCTATTGTATTTTCTTTGGGTGTGCTTGTAGCTCATTCAAATCAAGTGGGTGTACTTAGTAGACCGAAAATCTAGTGGGTGTGCTTGTAGCCCATTCAAATCAAATGAGTCTACCATAAGCTTAGAAACTTAGGAGGGTGTCTCTCATAGCCTCAAAATCAAGATTGTATCTGAGTTTGCCTTCTGCTCGGTTAAAGATTGGCATTTGAAAAGAAATATGTACAAGCAATTGTATGGGACTGAATGTAGAAGAAATCCAAACCAGTATAAAATTCCTAGTATCATCTCCTAACTCTTTACTTTGCTTTACTGCTTTTATTTTTATCTGTGATTGCATCTGTGACTGTTTAATCATATAATTCTATGTTGTTAATCAGTGGTTTAATATTTTACTTGAAAGAAATTTAAAAAGATTTAAATAAGTTAGAAAACACTAGCCATCCCCCCTAATGTTAATTAGCCTTAAGATCCATAATTCCGCAACCCACATTTGGTATCGGATCTCTTGGTTTTTCAAAAACTCATAATTTGATTTTTGAAAAATATAAATGGCTAGTAATACTCTATTTAACATTTTTATGGAAAAATAATTTTGTGAAATCAATATATTATTTTCAATTAGATTAGAAACTAATTATTTTAAAAAGTCACTTGATGTTTTGGAAAGGTATAATGTTGTATTATAGGAACAAGAATGTTATATGGCTAATGGTGAACAGACACTTGATATTCAGTCAACACAAATCAAAAGGGACAAGTGGATATTGGACAGTGGATGCTCAAGACACATGATTGGAAATCCAAAGATCTTGAAGGATGTTGTCTACAAAGATGGTGGATCAGTTAATTTCGAAGATAACTCAAAAGGATATATGATTGCATTGGCACTATCGGTAACTCTAAAACTCCTACTATTTCTAATGTTTTGCTAGTTAGGAATTTGAAACATAACCTATTTAGTATTAGTCAATTGTGTTATAAGGTTTTTAAAATTAATTTTGAAAAAGATAATTGCCGCATCGAAGATAATGAGTCAAATATTAACTTTGAAGGTATTAGAAAACCTAACATTTATATTTTAAGTATGAAAGTGTCTAATGACAATCCGTCTTTTGGCTGAATATATTGACCCTTAGATTTGGCATAAAAGATTCGGTCATTAGAATTTAAACACCTATCTAAAGTTGCTACATATTAACTTGTTAAGGGTCACCTAAAAATGAGTTTCAATGTCAACAACTCATGTGATGCCTGTCAACTAGGAAAACTTCATAAAAGTTGTTTTAAATCAAAAGATATGATTTCTACTTCTCAACCCCTTGAACTTCTTCGCTGGTTCTTTTCGGACCTTCGCAAATAAAATCAATGAATAATAATAGATATGCCTTTGTAAATGTAGATGATTTTTCTAGATATACATGAATAATTTTCTTAAAACTTAAAAGTGATGCTTTTGAGATGTTTAAAATTTTAACTAAAAGAATTCAAAATCAAATATCTACTAAAATTAAAACGATCAGAAGCATCACGGAGGAGAGTTCGAAAATGAAAATTTTTAATAAGAAAGGGATTACACAAAACTTTTCATTTTCAAGTGCACCCCAACAAAACAAAGTGGTAGAACGTAAAATCAGAACCATACAAGAATGTGCTAGAACATGTTATATTTTAGATAGAATTTTAATAAGACCTTTAACTAAGAAAACTCCTTACGAATTATTTTATAATAAATGGCCTAAAAGAATCTTATTTTAGAGTTTTTGGTAGTAAATGCTTTATGCTAAATACAAAAGATAAATTTGATGCTAAATCAGATAAATGAATTTTTATTGGCTATTCTAATATAAGTAAAGCTTATAGAATTTTTAACACAGAACTAACACCATTGAAGTGACATTGTTGTTTCATTTGATGAGAGTTTTAAAATTAATAATTCTATTTTTGATGAACCAAAAAATATTAATAAAACTAATGAAATTACAAATAATGAAATCACTAATGATGTAGGTAATAATAACTTTGAAAATTTACATCCAAATAAAAGAAAAATATATTTAGAAGAGCGTCCCATAGGAAATATTCTTAGAGTCTATTGTAAAAACAAGAAATCAATTAAATAAAATGAGCAATGTAACTACTGAACCTAAAAATCCAAAGGAAGCATCATTAGATGATTCATGGATTCTTGCTATACAGGAGGAACTAAATCGATTTGCCAAAAATGATGCTTGGGAATTAGTCCTAAGACGTAAAAATAAGTCCGTCATAGGAACTAAATAGATCTATAGAAATATAATGAATGAACAAGGAGAAGTTATTAGAAATAAAGCCCGTTTAGTCAAAAAAGGTTATAGTCAGGAGGAAGGTATATATTTTGATGAAACCTTTGCTCATGTAGCTAGATTAGAAGCTATTAGAATTCTACTTACTTTTGCAAATCATAATAATTTTAAATTATTTCAAATGGATGTCAAAAGTGCCTTTTCAAAAAGATCTATAAAAGAAGATGTTTATGCAGAGCAACCTACACCTTTTGAAGATGAAAAACTTTCAAATAACATTTATAAATCGATGAAAGCTTTATATGGTCTAAAACAAGCTCCTAAAGCATGGTATAATAGACTTAAATCTTATTTATTACAATCAAATTTTGAAATAGGAAGTAGATAGTACACTATTTATTAAAATAAATAATGATATTCAACTTATATAAATATATATAGATGATATTATTTTTGTATCAACAAATGAACAACTAAATAAAGAATTTTCTAATATAATGACCAACGAATTTGAAATGAGTCATATGGGAGAACTAACCTTCTTCTTATGGTTAGAAATAAGAAAATTGAGTAATGGTATCTTTATAAATCAAGCAAAGTATGGTAAGGATCTAGTTAAGAATTTCGGGATGGAAAATAATAGTGGTAAGCCAACTCCCATAGCAACTAATGAGAAAATAA
Source organism: Allium fistulosum (assembly GCA_030737815.1). Lineage (NCBI taxonomy): Eukaryota > Viridiplantae > Streptophyta > Magnoliopsida > Asparagales > Amaryllidaceae > Allium > Allium fistulosum. Next base: position 997,363,720 of record CM060907.1, read on the forward strand.
ACAAGGAAGAAAATTCAAAAGACATAGATCAAAAACTATATAGAGGTATGATAGAATCTTTACTCTATATAACTATTAGTAGACTAGATATAATGCATACTTTATGCCTTTGTGCAAGTTATCAATATCAACATAAGGGAACTCGCCTAAATTTGCGCAATGAATATTAAGATATGCAAACAACATAGTAGATTATGGACTCTTTTATCCAAAAGAAGATTCCTTCCATTCAATTTCTATAGTAATGCTGACTATGCTGGTTGCAAATCAGACCGAAAATGTACAAGTGGAATTGAGACTTTTTAGAACACTCTCTTGTTTCCTGGTTTAGTAAAAAGAAAAATTCTATGTCACTATCTACAATAGAAGCGGAATATATCTCTATTGCATTAGCTTATTCTCAGGTTATCTATATGCAACAAACTTTAAAAGAGTTTGGTTTAAATTTATGAAAATCACTGATATACTGTGATAACACTAGTGCGGTAAATTTGTCTAAAAACCCAACATATCATGTTAGGACCAAACATACAGACATTAGACAAATCATTTTCTGAGAGATAACGTAAATAAAGAAGTAATTTCACTCGAATTTCTAAATAATGAAAATCAAATAGCAGATATTTTAACAAAACACTTAACTCAAACATATGTTATAAAACTTAGAAGAGAATTTGGAATATATTCTTTCTTCGAAAAATAAGTGTTAGCACCAAAATTGGTCACTAACCTCGTTGAGAAAGATTATGTAGAGAGATAAATGATGAAAGTAAATTTAAACAAAGAACAATATGCTAAATTAAATGCAAAGACGAGAACACCAGATTTATTGTGGTTCAGCGTAACTGCCTACGTCCACTTTGAGGTTAAACTTTATTGCTTTACTTGATAATTGATTACAGGTACAATCCGTACATCAACTACTTGAATACAATTGCTAAGTATGAAGAACGAGTCTTGAAAGCGGCAGAGTCTCCCCAGTGTTCTCGAAAAAAGGTCCATTTCACTATGCCCCTGCCTCTCTATTTATAGACGAAGGTGGGTTGGACTTCCCTAGTGGGCCTGGTAGCTGAATAACTCGGTCCAAATAGTGTAAGTTCTGTGCGCCGAACCAGAGAGGCCGAACGACAGAATGCCGAGCCTCCCCCTTTATGCCGAACAAGGTGAGGCTGGACACTCTGAATGCCGAAAGTCTGTTTGTATTGAATAACCTTGGATGACGAGCTACAGGTGATTGCCGAACGAGATATGCACCGGATGAGATGTGGTGTTGAGTGAGGGATGCAGGTCGAATGAGGCTGGAATGCCGAATAGTCCGGGAATGCCAAGCGTACCTTGTAGGCCGAACGTTCATGGATGTTGAACGTCCCTCATATGCCGAACGTCCCTTGGCCGAACGATTTCTTTGACCGAACGATATCTTGACCGAACGAGGTCTCTAGCCGAACGAAACCTTGTTGGCCGAACGATGCCTTTGTCCAAGCGCTCCTGGATGCTGAGCGTTCTTCTTTGGCCGAACGATATTCAATACCGAACATTTCTCAATGCCGGCTGCTCCTAGATGCCGAACGCTATCCCATGTCGAGCGCCCTTTAGATGCCGAACGATCCAGTTGGGCCGAACGGTGGGTATGCCGAGTACTAAGTTGCCTGGCCAAATCTCCAGGAAACACTTGCCCCCCAAAGTGTATTACGTGACCGAACGCGATACGCTTTGAATTACGTATCCTCCATGTTCGCTTCGAACCTTGGTTCATCACTCTTGAGGGTTGCTTTCTTGTAAATGCCGGTTCTGGAGGTGTGTGCCGAACGTAGTGTAAATGCCGAACGATGCAGTCGAAGCCGAACACTCCTCATGTGCCGAACTACTTTGCGTGCCGAAGCCGAACGTTGTGGCTTTGACCGGTTCCACAGGCCATAGCCTCTTCGAATTCTTCTTCTTCCCTATAAAGACCGGCGCCTTCCTCCTTCTTCTCTTTTCACATTTTCATTACCGTTGCCTTGTACTTGCTGACATTTCCAGTTAACAACCTCCAACGATTCATCAATCCTTTCCAAGTCTTCGACCTACTAACTAGGTATCAATTCTTCCGTCTAAACCCTTCCCATAACTTAAAACGGTCTTTACGCTCGAGTTCCGTAATCGATAGGGTGAATCGAGCCTTGATTAAGGTATTTTAAGAGTTTTTAGAGTTAAACGATGAGGGTGGAAGGAGGAGTGAATAGAGACGAGCTTTCTAGGAAGCTGTTGGGAGACGTGTTGTGGTTCGGCATAATTCTCCTGTGTCGAACGAGATTGGAGGAAGAAAGAATATAGGAGGAGCAGGAGATGGTTGGGACGCCGAATAGTAAGGTCTGGCATGCCTTGCCGAACGCTCGGTTCTCATTGTTCGGTCGTGGATGGTGGAAAAGAGGAGAAATTGAAGGCAGTGCCGAGCGTTGAGGCTCGGCGTAATTCAGGTTCGGCGTGACATACCATATGCCGAACGATGGGATGGAAGGTTAGGGAGGAAGCATGAGTTAGTGGGGATGCTGAGTGTTGTTTCGGCTGAACAGAATCTTGGCCGGACGATGCTTTGCTGAACGCTAACTAGTTCGAACGATAGTTAGGCTGAACGAGAATTTGGCCGAACAAGTTTTAGGCTGAACGGTAGCTTGGCCGAACAATCACAAATGCCGAACCATATCAAGGCCGAACAATGATAAATGCCGAAACATACTTAGACCGAACAACGTAAATGCCAAACCATACTTTGGCCGATCAAACATAAATGTCGAACCATACTTAGGCCGAACAACACAAATTCTGAACCAACAATTGCCTTGCCTAATCATATAACAAAACAAGGACAAGGACTCTAGCATACTAGCATATCAGACTGATCCGGACTATTAACTCCTTAGTTTCAGTAGACATAAACCTGAACTTAGATTGACATAATCAGATAACTTCTTTTAACGTTTTCTGAATCTGAAACTGTAATCACCATAAGGCAGGCTTTTGGAGACGGTCAGCGATGACGGTCTTCGAAGGCGATGATTTGAAGCTCAATTTTATATCAGTAACCTTGCGACTTTCAAATTTTCAACGCTTATACACGATTGATTGCAATAGTTCACACACCACGTGCGGGGGAATATTCATGTTGTTAATTCTAACGTTGAACATTTTTCAAGTATAGTTCTCACAGGTGCTTTGCCAGATTCACTATTTATTGGAGATGTCTAAAAAATCTAGCTCCACCACTATCTCAGATGGGCCCGGGCCGTCTTCAAAGCAAGAAGTCGCGGACACTTCAAATCCACCGACTTCCCCCACTCATAACTTAGCTCCTGATGCCCTGGATGCATCGATTCTCTTGGATAATCCGATCGATTCACAGGCTTCGAAAATTAACGAAGTCGCGCTTCGGCGAATATGCTCTATCCACGAAATCCCTTTCGCTGACGTGTTGGTTCCGTCGAGGCATGATCGCCCGCATCTGCCCCCAGATGGATATATTGCCTGTAATAAGTTTATGTGCTGGATGGGCAGCGTGCCTCCATTCAATTTATTTCTTCGGGACGTGTTGCAATACATAGACATCGCCCCATCGCAGCTGCACCCAAACGGCCACGCGTTCATATACGGGACCTACCTCCTTTTCATGGTCGTCTTCTTTAGGCCTCCAACTCCCGGCGACATCAGATATATTTATATGATTAAGAAGCGAAAAGATAGCCCCTCCTTTGTGTTCCTCGAGCCGCACCACAAATGCCAAATTTTGACCGGAGCATGTAGCAAATTTACCCTGTACAAACAGGAATGGTTCTATATGCATTGCCCTCCTGGTTTCGCGAGAAGATGGGTTGAAGGCGGTAAGTCTTTTCCCTGAATCGACATTCGCGCTCTATCGGAGCTATGCTTTTTCTAACTTCTTGTTTCATATTTTCAGGTATCAACCCACGTCCCAAGGGCCGAGGATATTCTGAGGCCGTCGAAGCCATTAGAGCTTTTCCTGCCGAGGAATGGGACATCCGAACTCTCATTTCAAATGAGTCGTTATCGAGATTCGGACTGTTGGCAGGAGGTCGTCGGATTAGCCTTCCTGAGGGCGTCTCCATTCCCAAGCCCGCATCCGGTAAAGGGAAAAAACTAGCTGAATCGTCATCACGCCATACCCCTGATGTACAGGAAGGGGAGAAAATCAAAAAGAGTGAAGCTCCTGAAACACAAGGCGAGAATGTGGGTCCTACTCAGGATCCGCTGGTCGAAGTGCATGATATTGAAACATCATCTTCCCCTTTAAAGGGGAAAAAGAAATTGACGTATAAGATGAGGAAGGAAAAAGTTGGTGGAACTTCCAAAATTACCCTTAACCCAGTGGAGAAAGAAACTTCCTCACAGCATCTAGAAAGTTCTTTGAAGGGTCCGTCGAACCTTACCATCCCTGACGATCTACTCAACTACGGTTTTGATGATCCAGAGGGTTTCATTCGCCCGCTAGAGGCGACACGGGAGTTCAGGCCCGAGTCCAGGGAGATAATACTCCAATGAGTAGAGATAAAGGAACTGGTCCGTCGGGGGGAACACTAGGACACACACGCACACACGCACTTCACCATACACTTCAATTTTTGCCATTATCCCGATTCTTCCTAACTTGCTATTATTTTTATTCTATGCAGGTGACATGGGGCGCTCCCACGGATTTGATCGCCTCCACGGCTCTTTTATATTTCACCATTCTGGACGGGTTCAGGCTCCGGTAGATGCAGGGACAGAGACGATTACGAAGATCGAGACAACCGTCCCCGTGAGTCATCTTATCGAAAGAAAACATATTCCCAGTCTTCATACCCTCGCGATCTCCCTCCTCAAACTAAGCCAGACAGAGAAAAACTCTCGTAGAAGGGGTCTCAACCCGATGTTTCCCGAGATCAACATTCCGGTTCATCAAGCACACGGCAATCTCGGGAACATCGGTAGAGAACAGAACTTTCAAAGCCTCCTCCCCCTGTTCCTGCGACCGACCCAACGGTAGTAGAGAAGATGGTCGATCTTAAAGCTAAATTTCCCAAAATATGCTTTGACGGTCTGAAGTTCCTCCCAGCTATTCACCACATTCCAGGACACGTCAAGCAGAGTGACATCGCCTGTAACAACGACGTCTATGTTCAACATGATGCGTTTGTCCATCTAGTCGAAAAGGTCTCGGAAGTATCCGTTGAGCGTCAGCAAGAAATCGACCGCTCGAAGCTCGAAGCTATCTTTGATAAAGACATTATCAAGAGCCAGGACGAAGAGCTCGCTTCGTACAAGTCCAAACTTGAAGCCGCAGAACAGAGTGTTAAGGAGACTGCGGAGGCCGTCGCTCGTCTTGAGACGACCCATAAGAAAGAACTTGACGTCGCAGTCCAACGCAGTGGGGCCCTAGCTCTAAAAAAAGATTCTATTCAAAAAGAAAGGGACACACTCGCCCTGCAGGTCAAAGAGTTGAAGGAGCTACTCTCTAAGGAGAGGGAAGAGAAGATACGGCTCAAGAAGAGTCTCAACGGTATTGTAACGAGATCGTCGATACACATCTTTTAAAAGCAAAGCTCGATGATGAGCTGTCTAAGGTTGAGACGATGAAGAGCGAAGCCCGTGAGGAGGGCAAGAGACTAGCTTCCGAGGAGATCGACTCCCGTTTTGAAGCAACTGCAGAGGCCGGCAGAGAAGAAATCAAGTGTATGTTCGACCCACTAATAGCCGAATACAGTGCCCGCGTCCTCATGCACCGGAACTTGACCTTTTTGGGCGAGGGCTACCTTGAATCTTTAGCTGAGGCTTGGGAGACTTTAATAAAGATCAGGAAGGTGGAATCGGGCGTCGAAGAGGTTGACGTGGAGGCTTTAGTGAAAGAGTTTCGCAGGGGGAATGAGCCATCGGATTTGTTCGCAGCTATGGCTCTCTTTGGTAAAGGCTCTTCCCCGTCAAAAAAGAAAGATGACGAGGCTGGTCCATCTGGAACCGAGGCTGCAGCCCCTCCTTCTGCTCAACCGACCAATCGGCTAGCACTTGACCCGTTTGAGCAGCATGCCGGCTATGATCCGGAAGACCCCGGTCTTGGCATTCACCTGCTATCTCCTATTCTGGAGGGTGAAACTCCACGCACGCAAGAAACTAGTACAAAACTCTTCCTCTAGAAGTTCAAAGATCTGTCGCTTTCTGCGATCGGTCATTGGTCCTGATGTTTGCTCTTTATGTTTTTGTGCAGGCCGTTCTGACCCTGAACCGACTCCGAGGAGCGATGACGCCAAGGAGGAGATGGGGAAAACAAGCGATGCTACTCACGCGGGAGTAACTCCCGATCCTGATGCTCAAATAATCGGGGCGCTAGATGATGATAAGTCTGACACTTTATCTCCCGTTGAAGGGAGCTATGAAATCAAAATCACTGGCGCCTCAGAACATACTTCAAAGGTGAGTATGAAGGAGCGACTCGTAGAAGAGAAGAAAAAGAAGGTCGAGATCAAGGTCGAGCCTCAAATACTAGAACTTTCCGACCCGCTGAATAGGCCTCTGAAAGTCATTCTTCCCGGCAGATCCAAACCCCCGGATGTTCCTTCTCCCACTCCTGACTCCGCTTCTTTGGTAAGCAAAAAGTCCAAGAGGAAGCGCGAGGGAGAGGAGTCATCTGAGAAAACAAAGGAAGACAAGAAAAAGAAGCCGAAGAAATAGCCACTATACTCGTTCAACGAGATTTTGCTTAGGTCCTGTAACTACTCTTGCTTTCTCGTTTTCGTAGTTTATGTAGGTAGATTTTTGACTCCAAGTTTCGAAAGAGTGGTTGTATAACCCCATTTTCGATAATTGAATAAAGTTTAGTTTCTTTGTCATTTGAACGATTTCTTGCTTTTTTAACTTTCTGTATGACTATGGTTGAAACTCAAGTTCTTATGAGTTGCATAAATTCCCAATCCATTCTTACATTGTTCGGACATTCTTTGGAATGGTACATTTCTCGTTTCACATTTTTGGTACTTAGAATATTTTCTAATCCGCGCTCCGGGGACTTAGAGTAATTCGGTCTGCATTCAGGGGAATCAGAGATTCGAATCGTTTATATTCTAATCCGCACTCCGGGGACTTAGAGTATTCCGGTCCGCACTCAGGGGACTCGGAGATTGAAGTCGTTTATACTCTAGCCCGTGCTCCGGGGACTTAGAGTATTCCGGTTCGCGCTCAGGGGACTCGGAGATTGAAGTCGTTTATACTCTAGTCCGCGCTCCAGGGACTTAAAGTATTCCAGTCCGCGCTCAGGGGACTCGGAGATTGAAGTCGTTTATACTCTAGTCCGTGCTCCGGGGACTTAAAGTATTCCGGTCCGCGCTCAGGAGACTCGGAGATTGAAGTTGTTTATACTCTAGTCCGCGCTCCGGGGACTCAGAGTACTCCGGTCCGCGCTCAGGGGACTCGAAGATTGAAGTCGTTTATACTCTAGTCCGCGCACCGGGGACTTAGAGTACTCCGGTCCGCGCTCAGAGGACTCGGAGATTGAAGTCGTTTATACTCTAGTCTGCGCTCCAGGGACTCAGAGTACTCCGGTCCGCGCTTAGGGGACTCGGAGATTGAAGTTATTTATGTGAGTTCGTACATCATATGGAATAGTGTAACTCCAATAGTTCATCACCAGATCGTAAGGTACATAAACATTAATAATTCATGGAATAGACGGCATCAAGCCTTTATTAATGAAACAAACTAAACTGTCCGATTACACGCTAAAAAGGAAACTAAGAATCAACGGAATAAAAACATACAGTAAACAATTGTACCTAAAACATGAAAGAAATAGGCTAAATGTAATAACGTCGCAAATGTTCACTGTTCCACGCTCGGGGGAGTGTCGCGCCATCAACGGTCGCTAGCTTGAAAGTTCCCTCTCCAAGCTTCCGTTCAACGACATATGGACCTTCCCAGTTGGGATTCATACGTGATGGTACTGGGAAAACTCGTTTCAAAACGAGATCACCCACATCAAAGATTCTCGGGAGGACTTTGTCGTCGTAATATCGCTTGACTCGGTGCCTATATGCTGCTGCCCTTAATTCAGCCTCTTCACGTTTTTAATCGATGCAGTCCAGTGATTCCAACAAGAGATCCTGATTCGTCTTAGGATCATAATATGTCACTCGATGCGATGGAACTTCAAGCTCCATGGGTATAACAGCTTCCGAGCCGTATGCCAATGCGAACAAAGTGTGGCCAGTCGCGGACTTGTGGGTAGTCCTATAAGCCCATAGCGCTGTTGGGAGTTCATCTACCCACTTGCCTCCGGCTTTTTCCAAACGCTTCTTCAATATGGACTTGATTATTTTGTTTACGGCCTCGACTTCTCCGTTAGCTTTCGGATGTGCAACGGCGGCGAACTTTTTCTCAACGCCATACTTTAAACAGAAATCTTTGAATTCCCTGCTTTCGAACTGTGTTCCGTTGTCCGTAATGATGGTTCGCGGAAGGCCAAAGCGACATATAATGTTTCGTACAACAAAATCAATGACCTTCCTAGAGGTGATTGTGGCTAAAGGCTCCGCCTCGGCCCACTTCGTGAAGTAGTCGACTGCAACTATCGCGTATTTTGCACCACCATTGGATATAGGCAAAGAACCGATTATGTCGATTCCCCAGATTGCAAACGGTCAGGGACTAACCATTTGTGTGAGTTTCGTTGGAGGAGCTCTCGGGATTTTCACATATCTTTGACACTTGTCACATTTTCTTGCATAGTCTGCAGCATCCTGATTCACAGTTGGCCAATAGTATCCGTAACGGAGGATCTTTTTTGCTAGCATTTGCCCCCCAGTATGGTCGCCACATTCTCCTTCATGAACCTCCTCCAAGACCCGCTTTGCCTCATCACGGGCAATGCACCGTAGTAAAGGGACCGAGAACCCTCTCCGATACATTACTTCGCCCTGCATCACATATCGAGTGGCTTTGCAAATGACCTGTCGTCTTTCGCTCATTATTTCGGGTAAAGTCCCGTTTAGCAGGTATCGTTTGAATGGGGTCATCCATGACTCCCTCTCGGTTCCTGTTTCCAACACAAAATCAACCTCCATTGCATCTATGCTGGGAGCATGCAAGGTTTCAACGGTAACCAATCCCATTTGCTGTGCATCGCCAGTGCTTACGAATTTAGCCAATGAGTCGGCTTCCTTGTTCTGTTCATGTGGGACATGCGAAATGTCATAATGTTCGAGGTTCACCAATAGTTCCTGAACCAGAACAAGGTACGGAGCAAGCTTCTGTCCCCTTGCTTGGTAGTCTCCCCGCACTTGGTAGACCACCAACTGTGAGTCACAAAATATTTCGACTGACCTCACCCCGAGTTTTGCAATAAGCTTTAAACCAGCAATCAATGCTTCATATTCTGCTTCATTATTCGTAGCCGGGAAATTGAGCTTCAAAGCGTAACAAATCGATCGATTTTCTAGAGTCACGAGAACTACTCCAACTCCGGAGCAGCGGTCGTTTGATGCCCCATCGGTGTACAATTTCCATTCGATGGGGGGAATGACACGGTGAACATCTGGTTCGTCAGATACAGTAAACTCAGCGATGAAATCTGCTAATGCTTGCCCTTGTATGGATCTTCGTGGCAGGTAGGTAATATCAAACTGACTCAACTCGATATTCCATTTTAACATCCTTCCAGAAGTTTTTAGTCGTTGGAGTACCTGCCGTAAGGGCTGATCGGTATAAACACTGACTGAGTGTGCCTGAAAGTATGGACGCAGCTTTCGTGATGCAATCACCAAGCAATAGGCCAATTTCTCAATTTTAAGGTAATTTCTTTCTGCCCCTGTTAAACGTTTGCTAACGTAATACACCGGCTTTGGAGTCGGTCCTCCTCGCGGACTAAAGCCGCACTTATAGCATGAGAAGATACGACCAAGTATACGTACAGCATCTCGTGGTCTACTGGTTTCGACAGCACTGGAGGACTCTCCAAATGCCTCACCAGATCTCGGAATGCTTCCTCACAGTGGGATGTCCATTCGAAATTCCTCTTCCCTTTCTTTATTATATCGAAGAAAGGAATGCACTTGTCCATGGCTCTGGATATAAATCGACTCAGCGCAGCCACCTTTCTAAGCTTTGTACCTGTTTTATAGTTCTGGGTACTCGCACATCTCGAATAGCTTGAATCTTTTCTGGGTTAGCCTCAATTCCCCTAGCATTAACAATGAATCCCAAAAACTTCCCCGACGCAACGCCGAAGGAACACTTCAGAGGGTTGATCTTCATCCCATAATATCTGAGTATATCAAACATCTCTGCTAAGTCTCGAATGTGGTCGTTTGACTGTCGTGATTTCACGAGCATGTCATCCACATAGACTTCCATCGTTCTACCAATCTGGTCTTTGAACATTCGATTCACCAAACGCTGATAGGTCACTCCCGCGTTTTTCAATCCGAAAGGCATTACTACATAGCAATATAGCCCAACGTCCGTGACGAAACTGGTGTGTTCCTGGTCCGGAATATGCATCGGGATCTGATTGTATCCCGAGTACGCATCCATGAATGACAACAACTCGTGTCCTGCAGTGGAGTCGACCAACTGATCAATACGAGGCAATGGGAAACTGTCCTTGGGGCACGCTTTGTTCAAATCGGAATAATCTACGCAAGTCCTCCATTTCCCGTTCGCCTTTTTCACCAGCACGGGGTTTGATACCCATTCAGGGTAGAGGGCGTCGCGGACGAACCCATTGGCTTTGAGTTTGTCCACCTCCTCTTTGAAAACAGCAGACCTCTCCGGGTCCATTCCTCTCCTCTTTTGTTTAACGGGGACGTACTTCAGGTCTATGTTCAACATATGACTTGTAATAGCGGGAGAAATTCCACACATATCAGAATGTGTCCAAGCGAAAACATCAAGGTTCGCTCGGAGGAAATCACTAAGGTCTTCAGTCATTACGGGGCTGAGCTGTGATCCGATCTTCAGTACTCGCGATGGATCGCCTCGACTGATTGAAATGTCAATTGTCAGTTCAGCCGGTGCTGCTTTTTCTCCCCTGGGTTCCTCATCGTCGTCTCTCGGATCTATGTCTCTGTAGATCTGAGGATTATGCCCGAGCCAGGGCTCGGGCATTATTTGTCAACTGTCGATATTCTAGATGCGGACGGGATTGTTCGCAGCTTTTCCTTTCTCCCTCCGATGGGCCTCTCGGAGCTCAGCCACATAACATGCATGACCAGTCGCCATGAACAACACCTACTCCTTTGTCAGTCGGAAACTTCAAAGTCAAGCACCACGGGGCTAATGCTGCCCTAAACTCAGCCAGGGCTGGTCGACCCAAGAACACGTTGTACGGAGAATCCACATCCAAAACTACGAAAGGTAGGATTCGCACCCTCCTACGCTCACCTTGTCCCAGTTCAACTGGTAACCCAACATACCCCACTACATCGGTTGTTGCGCCATTAAAGCCATGTATACGAGCTTTAGACGGTTTCAAATCCTTCGTCTCCATCTTCATCTGGTCATAAACCTTCTTGAAGATGATATTGACGGAGCTTCCCCAATCAATCAAAATTCTCTTCACATAAGCCGACCTGACTGTCGCAGATATGACCATTGGGTCGATGGTAGGGGCCTCTACTTGGTCAGCATCTCTGCTCCTGAATACTATATCGTCTGCCATCACGCGCAGCTGTTTAGCAGGGGTCCCGTCCTCTACGTTGGAACAACACTCGCAGATATGACCATCGTTTCCATTTCCTGCCGGTTCTTATCCGTAGGATGAGGTCCGCCGATGATCGTGTTTATGACTAGTCTGCCCACGGTCCGGGCAGGCTCCTAGGGATGACGCGGAGCTGGTGCACGGCCTGGATTGGATACTCCCTGTCCACCTTCATGCGGATTCTTCACAAACTCTTGTAACTTTTTCTTCCTAATCAACTTCTCTATATCGTCGTGTAGGTGTCTGCGCTCTTCAGTATTGTGCCCATAAGTTTCATGGAAGCGGCAGTATTTCCCAGTCCGCTTTTGTTCCTCGGTTGACTCCTTTGGACGTGGTTTTCTATACTGAAAGGTATTGCAGGTTGATAGGTAAATGTTCTCAAGAGATGCATTCAGCGGGTGTACTCGCTGTAGGTTGGAATTCTCGGTTTCCATTTCCCCGCTTCTCTCTTCTTCCCTTGATTTCTTCCTTCGGATTCCTTAGATTACCCGGGCTTGTTCTGGACATTGACTTGAACTTTTCCCGAGTTGTCTCCGGACTGCTTCACAACAATGTTGCTTTTCACGGACTCCTGGACAGGCCCCGGTGCCTTATCTCGCCTTACCCACCTGGCTTCCTCTCTTCTTATGAACTGATGTGCCTTTGAGTAAAAACGCTCTAGCGTAGTCGGAGGTTTTCCTGCCAGCCAGTCTCCGAACTCTGAATCCAGATCCACACCTCGCATCACAGCCATGAGAATTGCATGATCATTGGGATTGCTGACTTCAGTTGCCGCAACATGGAATCTCTGTAAATACTCCTTCAATGATTCCCCAAAAGCCTGGACTACACTTGATAGAGACATCACGTCCTTTGGACGAGTAGTGTGTATCCTGAACTGTTCTATAAACTTCTTTGCCAACTCCTCGAAACTGGATACGGACCACGGAGGAAGTCGGGTGAACCACATGGTAGCGATCCCAGATAGAGTTATTGGAAAGCACCTACACTTGGTTGCATCATTTGCTCTAGCTGAATCCATCATCCATTCGTACCTCATGACATGCTGTCTGGGATCAGTCTTTCCTTCATATGCCGGGATAGTTGGCATACTAAACTTTCTGGGGTACGCTGCCTGTAGAACAATGTCTGTGAATGGAGTATGACTTCTTGACACTCCCCAATCATCGTTTGATAAGCCTTGATTTTCTTTCATCAATTGTCTGATCATGGCTGTTAGGTCCGGTGTTTGTATGGAAGGTGGAAGGTTGGAGTCTGTTCTAAGTGATTGATCAGGCTGATGCCTCCTCTACTGGCGATCTGCCAAATGTGCATCTTGAGGTTCGACATCATTGGCATCTCGATGATCTGGGCCTCCAGCCTCCACCTGCACTCCAGCTCCTAAGTTTCCAGCTCCTACTTGGTCACGGTCTCCAACTGTTCGGACAGCAGCACCTGCCTGCGTAGTTTCAGTCTTACGGCGTCTACGCCTAGGAGGTTCATCGGACGAAGTTGAGCTGTCGGATGAAGAATAAGGAGCGGGATTGCCCCCAGCATTCTGATGTTGTTGTTGAGTGAGTTGTGACATGAGGTTGGCGTTGGCTTGCATCTACTCTCCGAGTTGTCTCCTGCTTTCCCTGAGTTCTCTCATCAAGTCGTTGAACTCTATTCTGGTGACAACCGGCATTTGGTCCTGGGCGGTAGTCCCTGCACCTAGAATTGCTTGCTGATTGCTAGGTCCTGCTTGTTGTACGCTAGCAGTCTCATGGGCGTCCGCATTATGAGAGGCTGATCTGGTACGCGGTCTTGCCATTATAGAGTTATTGGTATGAACTCTGAGTAGAATCAACGGACGTCCTATGAATGAATCGGATCTTCTTTGGGGGATTTATTCAAACCAGTAGCTTCAAAGCAGATCCTTGAGGTCTGAGAATTCGATTCTCAGTGAAAGCACCAAAGTGTTAGCACAAAAATTGGTCACTAACCTCGTTGAGAAAGATTATGTAGAGAGATAAATGATGAAAGTAAATTTAAACAAAGAACAATATGCTAAATTAAATGCAAAGACGAGAACACCAAATTTATAGTGGTTCGGCGTAACTGCCTACGTCCACTTAGATGTTAAACTTTATTGCTTTACTTGATAATTGATTACAGATACAATCCGTACATCAACTACTTGAATACAATTGCTAAGTAAGAAGAACGAGTCTTTAAAGCGGCAGAGTCTCCCCAGTGTTCTCGAAAAAAGGTCCATTTCACTGTGCTCCTGCCTCTCTATTTATAGATGAAGGTGTGTTGGACTTCCCTGGTGGGCCTGGTAGAGGAATAACTCGGTCCAAATAGTGTAAGTTCTGTGCGCCGAACCAGAGAGGCCGAACGACAGAATGCCGAGCCTCCCCCTTTATGCCGAACGTCCGTTTGTATTGAATGACCTTGGACGATGAGCTGCAGGTGATTGCCGAACGAGATATGCACCGGACGAGATGTGGTGTTGAGTGAGGGATGCAGGTCGAATGAGGCTGGAATATCGAACAGTCCGGGAATGCCGAGTGTACCTTATAGGCCGAACGTTCATGGATGCCGAACGTCCCTCATATGCCGAACGTCCCTTGGCCGAACGATTTCTTTGACCGAATGAGGTCTCTGGCCGAACAAAACCTTGTAGGCCGAACGATGCCTTTGGCCGAGCGCTCCTGGATGTCGAGCGTTCTTCTTTGGCCGAACGGTATTCAATACCGAACACGTGGGTGGTTGTCCAGTTGCGTTTGGATCGGTGAGGTAGTGGAACGCCGGGGCGGAGAGGTTGCTCAGGTTTGGAGGAGATGAGCATAAATGAATCGCAAAAAAGGATGCAGCTTGCTATTTTATATATTCATTTGGGTTTCAAATTTTTTCTTCTTCTTTTTTTCAAAGCAAATGCAGAGCAGAGAACATTGAAGGGGAGGGAAGGGACATCTACTGGAAAGGAAAATGAAGTAGTTTATGGATGTGATTCTTTTATTTATTATGGGAAGAACAACACTCGTTCCAAGATGAGAATGCAAAAGGTTGCAGCCTTGACAGCTGTGGATAGGGAGGAAAATAGGGTGAACGTAACAATAATATAAGTAACCGATGTAAAGCAAAAGTCATATCTATGGAATCCAAGAATCATGCAACCGGCTACTCGTTTTCTCCCCGGACAAATGAAAAGGCAGAATCAACAGACTTAAAGGTACCGATACGGATAACTATTTCACGGATTCCGCCACGTACCGGACTTCAAAACACAGAATTGGATATACCGCCGAGATCAGCACGGCGAGACGATCAAACCGGTATACAGATATTAGTGGTAAGATTGAATTATAAAAATTCGAATTTTCTACTAGCGGAAAATGCAGCAAAAACTCAGAAAAATAAGATCGACGGGGCTAAAGAAGTCCGAATTTGGAAAAACGAAAAATGACGACTTAGTCAGAAGATGAATTAGAATTTTCCTATGTAAAAATATTCAGGTTTGGAAAATATTTTATTATCATCAATTTTAACTGATATAAATTGGAATAAAATTACACTAGAAAATAAACTTCCAAATTATCTGATGAAAATTTACCAGTTGCTATGATTAATTAGACGCATTCCAAATATCAAATTTTTATTTCAAAATTTTATCGTTTAAAATTTCACAAAATTTCAACTAATTACGTTATTAAAACAGTTAAAATTTACGGGTCATTACACTCTCCCCACTCAAAACTTTTCGTCCTCGAAAAGGAAGGAGGTAGGAGAATAGAAACAACCAGAAAGAAAATAGATTGGAATACAAGTAAAACAATTAATTTAGACCATATAAATTTCAATTTAAATTAATTAATATTTAACAATTTGGTTAAATCCCTTTGAGTTCACTTAAGTTAAATCAATCTATCTATTTCTAAATTTATTATCTTATTATCTAGTCACCCTCAATTAACAATTTCTAAATCATCAATTTGTATAATCATTTATTGTACTCATATTTTATTCAACAAATTTAATTCTTTTATTCCAAATTATTAATAAGTTTATTCCACTTAATATATCTTATTACATATATTTAAACCATATAAATTAATTTAAACCACATAAATTTCAATTTAAATTAATTTATATTCAATAATTGGTTTAAATTTAAGGTATTTCCATAAGTTGATCTAATTTCAATTTGTTAATTCTTTCAGAACAAAATTTATTATATTCATCTCATTCAATTAACTTATTATTCTATCATCTTTATTAGCATTTTTTTATAACTAAAATCTAAGTGTATAACATTTATTATAAACACTCAAATTTTATTTATAAAATCATTTTATATTGTATATTATCCAATTACATTTTTAACTTCTGAAAATTAAGGTAAGTTATATTGAAATGCAATTTAGTACTATACAAATAAAATTTTCAAATTCAATTATTTCAAGTTTAAATATTTATCCAAAATTTTTGACTTCAATTTATAATTGAAATCATCTTTAAATCATAAACCTAAGAATTTAAATCTCCGATTTACTTCAAACAATTTTGAGATAAATATATATAGTATATATCGGATCAAAATTAATCTTTATATATATAATATATCAGGTCATACCACAGAAATTCAAATCAAATTAAATTTCCAAACAAAGTGTAGCAAAGCTACTGAATGGTCTCTTCACTTCGAAACTCGAAAATGAATGTCGATGATGCGGCCGTCATCACCGAAATTATTTTCCAGTGACAAAACATGAGAGCACTGATTTAAAACTTTCAAAATTCTTTAGAAATAATTTCTATTTGAAAATACTTCAAATAATATACGTTTTAAAACCAAAGTTTGAAGTCACCGGAAATTAAATTCTCAAATTTTAATTTGAATTCATTTAAATTTTCAAATCCGGATGTTGAAATAGTCAATGGTTTACAAAATAATAAATGAAAATTAAATATTATTATTTTTCAACAACAATTCATTAACTATATAATATAATCATACAAAAATCTATTTCATTTACCAAATTTTTGAAAATGTTATTGTGTCGGTTTGTTCTGTTCAAGTGTTTTGGAAATCCTATCGATAGCGTTGATCAGACGAATCGATCGGAAATCCAAATCAACATCAACAACTCAAACAACAGAATGTATAAAACATTTTTAATATTAATTTACCAATACACTTCCTCGCTCGACGATACAAGAATGGATTTCAAAGCAAGGATAGAGATTCAAATTTGATGGACTCAAATCAAAGAGAATTTTGATTCGAAGATAGGTTTGAAACAAAGATAAGATAATTAAATAACAAAATAGGGAGATGGATAAGTTTATATAAATCGCGGGCAATCTTAACCTGGTCGACTGTGACTTCAAGAATAAGATCGATGCAGAATTCCGAGGCAAATCAACATTCGATCACAAGAGATAGAATTCAGGAATAGCAGGAGATAGATAGCATCGTAAACCGAGGATACAGAAATCTTTGGTGAATCACTGCTGGTTGTACGGAGTTTCACTCTTTTACAAATTATTCAGATATTGGCGAGACCGCCGATTTATTATAGAGATCATTCGAAGTGGAGTTATGGGATACTCCTGAATTAAAAAGACACGAATAGAGGAGACACGAATGGACTTCGGAACCGAAGGGAACGTTCCAAAATTCAAAGAAACCGAGTCAAAGAAGAAGGAATTCAAGCTCGAACGAACGTGATTCTGTAATTAAATTTACCATATATGTTGAGTTTTGCCTAGAACCAAAGCTCTGATACCAACTGTAACGACCCAATATTTTAGACCATTCAAATCGACAATAAATCCACACATGCCGGACTTGAATAATTCAAAACAATGGATTGTAAATAAAATTTGGCAAAACTCAGCAAATACAGTAAATAAAATAATCACAGATCACAGACACAGAGTAATATAACAATAATGCAGCGGAAACAGAAGAATAATAGTTCATGAAGCTACTATATATAACAGAGTTAAACAAGATACAACAGAAGTCTCGAATACGATAGTCAAATACAAGATCAAAATACATCACTGGAATCAACTGAATATCTGAAAGCTGGATAGATAGCTGGATCTCCAAGCGAAGCCCCAACTCCAAAGGTGAGTCTCGAATACTGGTACACTCAGTCTGACCCGAGCGTAAAGAAAACACAAAACACTCGAGTCAGGATTAACATTCTTATATCAATAAATCCAACTCAAGTGAAATAACAAATGAAATACAAGTAACTCAAAGGATGTTTGGGATAACCATCCTCTAAGGATCCGTTAAACTATCTACTATGTAGTAATGTACGCTAAGTAGATAATGCCTATCAGTAATATAAAGTATCAAAATAGCGTTAAGGCGTTACCATTATCCCCCTTAACACATTTTATATAAGCGTCATAGTCTATACAGCACTGTAAACTCCACCGTAAACTAGTGGGCTATTAGGGAGTACTCCATATGTATAAAACAAAACAAATCGTAGTGGTCGCGCTTAAGGATACGAGTATGACAAGGCACATGAGGCAATACCCAAGGTAGTGAAACTACCGTTTGCCTGATCCGGACTGGTGAGAACGCATCGCCGCAACGATCGCAACACCGCGAAACAACACTCCCAATTCAAGGGTGCGCACCAATCAATAACAAGTAATGAGTAGTTTATGAAGAAGTGTGTCCGCTAGAGGTAGCTAACTTCACTGGCCCGGCACGGCTCCTGTTTAAGTTATTTCCAATTTGACACCAGTGTCAAGGCTATCCATTATCGTTCTCTTTCTTCAAATCCAGCAACGTCATCATTCCAACCACTTCATTCTGGATCACACTCCGCATATAATAGTTATTAAAGTGGTTTTTGGTTTAGACAGAGAGTATGTCCCTAACCGATCCCGGACTCTTCAATAACTACGTAATTATTACACCGATTGGTCATTTAATAAACTTTCAAAATAGTCTACATTTCAAAACCAAAATATCATTGCCATTTCAAAACCATATCAATACGATATCACTTCCATTTTAAAACCAAATACGATATCATTTCCATTTCAAATATATCCATCTCAAATATATCCATTCACAAAATCTTAGTACTTCAAAGTTATAACACTTTCTAAATCAAACACTTTGGAAATCATAATCAAAATTTAAAAATCATAATGCTTTGGAATCATAATACTTCCCACTTAACCGTTTAAATATAAATAATAGTATATATAATAAAATAGTTTATAATTTAAAATAGTTTATATAAAATAGTTTATAATAAAACAGTTAGTATATTAAAACAGTTTATATTAAAATAATTTATAAAGAAAAATATAAAAGGTTTAAATTTAAAATTTCTTTATAAAATAAAATAATTTCCTCAAACTTCACAAATTGATTCAAATTAACTTGAATCCAAAAATTCAATTTAAATCAAAACTCAATACATAAATTACAACTCAATAAACCATTTCAATTTATATCGATTTCAAATATAGATTTGAACCACAAAATAAACAATTTCACTTCCAATATATTTCGAAACTTTAAATATTTCACATTTCAAAACTAAATTTGAAAATCTCATATATATATCGAATTCACTTAGATATTATTTACCTTTGAAATGTTCACTTAATAAAATACAGTATCATTTAAATACAATCCAAATTTCAAATCATTTAATATTCCTTCAATTTATTTAAACTTGAAATATTCCTAAATCAAAACCATGTATAAAACTTATCCTTAAATCTTCAAATTCAATAAATTTCAAATCGATATATTTAAGGACAATACTTAATTAATCAATTCTGAATAAATTTTAAATCCACTTTAATTTAAACTTATTTATAAGAATAATTTCAATATCAATTAAAACCATATATATATCTTTCCAAAACCATAGAAATCATTTCAAAATATTTATATTTAGATCAACGGTGTTTGTATATAATTTTCTATCCTATGGTCAAGTGATACAGTTATTTATCATTTCAATTCGCAATTTAAATATATACGGGTATATATATATCATTTCAACCCGTAATCCCAAATTCAATTCAATTTGAAAATCGCTTGGGTTTATCATTTCAACCCATAACGATTTTCTCCTATTCTAAAGTCCGTTTGGGTATGTATCATTTCAACCCATAGTGATTCTATACTAACAGGGAACTTGCAGAGTGATAATAGATATGATAATAATATAACAGGCATATATCATCAATATAAATAACAGATAATGGTGTCAGATGTCACAGGTGAACTGATACAGGTAATAGCATATATATAACAGTGTAAATAACTAACATCAGCATATTTCAATTGTCGTTTCAATTGAAATCAAATTTAATAAATAAAAGAACATTAATCGTGAGTGATTGCTCACCTTTCGAGGCTAGAGAGATGAACGGGAATCGAATGAGTTACGAATCCAGGCGCAAATTTCGAGGTAAAGCACGATGGATACGAGTTCGACGATCAAAGCTGACAAATAGGAATTTGACAAAATTGAATCAGAATTGGATCGATGAAGATAAATGGTATAAGTGAACTCATATATACCCATGTATATAACATAGACAAAATCATACTTTAAATAACATGAAATCTGAGATGAACATATCACTGTAAATATTTTGTGCTGCAAAACATATATAAACTGTCCCATTGAAAGTATATACATATACAACTAAAGTACTGCGTAACATTATATATATAAACTAGTATAATATCTAACCTTACATATATATTACATTCTGACATAAAAAAAATGAACTCTTTATATTTTAAACGCATACGTTTAAAATTTTGTATGTACATATGCAGTACACATATTATATTTGTATAATTATAAACTTATATACAACATATCATATATTTACTGTTACAGTCAGGCAGCAGATTCAAACTTTAAAACAAATATGTATATTTTCTATAAACAGAGCCACAAATAAAATAATATATATATACGCAATTTTGTTCAACAACATATAGTATATAAATATACATAATACTAAATTTCTTTCGGTTGAAGATACACAGAAAGGTTAATATAAAATTTTAACACCTTTATGAGTTCAAAATCCAAACATACTATAACAAAACTTTTATTAACTAATATAACATGCATAGGGACCCACATACATACTATAATATAACCTTTATTTAGGCTACCTGCTCAAACAACTTCATATGCAACTTATACATATCTTACAACTTGACATATAAACAAACGTACATATATATTTTTATAAATTTATATACTAATCAGAACTCATATGCTAAAGAACCAATATGTATATAGTAGATTTATATAAAATAAATATAACAAAATATATAAAACTAACATGTTAGAAAAATCAAGTAAATGGCATATATAACAAACTCAACAAAAAGTTTATACTTCACAAATATGCGTAAATATATATATATATATATATATATTACCATTTTATATAAGAGAAGAGAGCACAGACGGTGGAGGAATGGAGATGACTTATGCTTTGTTCGGCAGATAGGTGCAAGGTGGGGATGCTGAGAGCCATGCGGGGTGGTTGACGTGGTGGACTTGGAGGAGCAACATACGGAGGTGGCGAGGCCGGCGACTGGTCTTGCGTGCACGGCTTCGGGTTACGGCATGGAAGGGTGCGGGTGGCGTGGGTCTCGGGTCTGGGCGCGTGCGCGCTTGCGCCAGGGAGGGAGAGTAGAGGGTGACGGTGGACTTGGCTGTGGTCGAATTTAAAGCGGGGGTGAGCGTAGCCTCGGCTTAGGCGGACACGTGGGTGGCTGTCCAGTTGCGTTTGGATCGGTGAGGTAGTGGAACTCTGTCGTGGAGAGGTTGCTCAGGTTTGGAGGAGATGAGCATAAATGAATCGCAGAAAAAGGATGCAGCTTGCTATTTTATATATTCATTTGGGTTTTAAAAATTTTATTTTATTTTTTTCAAAGCAAATGCAGAGCAGAGAACATTGAAGGGGAGGGAAGGGACATCTACTGGAAAGGAAAATGAAGTAGTTTATGGATGTGATTCTTTTATTTATTATGGGAAGAACAACACACGTTCCAAGATGAGAATGCAAAAGGTTGCAGCCTTGACAGGTGTGGACAGGGAGGAAAATAGGGTGAACGTAACAATAATATAAGTAACCGATTTAAAGTAAAAGTCATATCTATGGAATCCAAGAATCATAAATGCAACCGGCTACTCGTTTTCCCCCCGGACAAATGAAAAGGCAGAATCAACAGACTTAAAGGTACCGATACGGATAATTGTTTCACGGATTCCGCCACGTACCGGACTTCAAAACATAGAATTGGATATACCGCCGAGATCAGCACAGCGAGACAATCAAACTAGTATACAGATATTAGTGGTATGATTGAATTATAAAAAATCAAATTTTCTACTAGCGGAAAATGCAGCAAAAACGCAGAAAAATAAGATCGACGGGGCTAAAGAAGTCCGAATTTGGAAAAACAAAAAATGATGTCTTAGTCAGAAGATGAATTAGAATTTTTCTATGTAGAAATATTCAGGTTTGGAAAATATTTTATTATCATCAATTTTAACTGATATAAATTGGAATAAAATTACACTAGAAAATAAACTTCCAAATTATCTGATGAAAATTTACCAGTTGCTATGATTAATTAGACGCATTCCAAATATCAAATTTTTATTTCAAAATTTTATCGTTTAAAATTTCACAAAATTTCAACTAATTACGTTATTAAAACAGTTAAAATTTACGGATCGTTACAGGATTCCTCAACCTCCAAACGCCCAAGAGAAAAGATCACCCCCTTATCCTTCGAAACCTCTACCCTAGGCCCCTTCCAAACCACCAGTATGGCCAAAGTCATCAAGGTTGAAGATGATCTCAAGCATGCCCTCAATATGCTTTCAGAAGTTGCAGTCGTTCAACTATGCCTCCTGAAGGAATAAGAGAAACAAGGGTGCATCCTTCGTAATCTCCAGAAGCATCTATCGGATAATGCAGTCAATCCAATAGTATTCGAAGAAGAAACTCCTAATCTTGTCATTCAGAACCCCATGAATGTTGAAGAGGAAGAAGAGGATAAGGAGGAAGATGTCAATGAGGATGATGACGAAGTCAAATGTGTACGTGAAGTTTGCTTCGATCATGATGGAAATCTCGTGGAACAAAAAGGAAACTTTTGCCTCCACTATCTCTTTTGCCTCATCCATAAGTCTCCTATAATAAAAAAAGAGCATTAATTCATACATCTAAAAGTTTGGCTGGTTTAAGTTTGAATTGTTAGCAGTATTAGGTTGTGATTTAATTTTGTTTGGATTGTAGTTAGGATGTAAATTGTTATGGTTTGTTTTGATGTATATGTTTAGATTGTATAGTTTGAATAAATTCTTATCTTAGTTATTTATAAGTCTCCATATATTAATCATCATCATGTTTTGGTACTTAATTATTGATTTTGACCCTATAGTTTCTAGGTATTTTATTTAGGGGCGTTTCCATCCATTTTTGTTGATGACAAAGAAGGATAAAAGTATAAAATATACACATGCATATATTCAGGCGAAGTTATGTAAATTAGGGGGAGTTATATCATATTTTATATACCAGAATATTTAATGGTTGTCATCATCAAAAATGGGGGTATTGTTAATACTGCAGTTATTTTGATGACAACAACCATATACAATTATATAAAATATAGGTACTAATGTTTTATCAAGTTATATAGTGTATAGTGCAGATTATTACACAGGTGTTGAATCAAAGACTATATAGCATAAAGACCCAAAATTTAGACATGAAGACTCATAAGTACAAAGACCATGATACAAAGATCTCAAGATTATAATTTAGTGTACATAGTCATAACTTATATTGTTAAAGTACTTGATAGCAATCTTTGATCTCTATCTCCTATTTTCTATCTTTTATATTTCTAAAACAAAATAAATTTTCAAAACATATATTTTTAAATATTTTATATAAGTTTTTTAAAAGTTCAAAATGTTTATAAACTATGTTAAAACTACTTTATAAAGTATCAAATTATTTAACAAAGTATGGGATTTTCAAAACATTTTAAAAGAAACAAGTTTTCAAAATATACATGCATATGTCGACATATAAGGAGATGGTATGTCGACATACATGCTGCAAATTGGTTTTTCAAAACTTTGAAATAAAGTGTATATCTGTCGTAACTCTTTATGAACGGACACTTTTGTTGATTTTTATGAAATACAAGATGCTCATTGAATGATAAGAAACGAATGTTCACTTATATGACATGACTCCATATTTTTTTATTCAAGTCAAGGAATATTTTTACTATGTAAAGGGGAGTTCAAACGAATTCTAAAGTTTAGAATTACTTATTTTCTTCCCTTCTCTTTCTCTCTTTAAAACTCCATTGAAAATATACTCTATTCTCTTCAAATCACTTAGAATCAAAGTGATATCCAAGAGGCTATAAGATCCATTGTATCCAAAATTCAAGAAATTATCTTTAGAAAAACTATCAACTCTATTTGTATTTGCTTTGGGTGTGCTTATAAACCGTTCAAATCAAGTGTGTGTGCCCGAAAATCTAGTGGGTATGCTTGTATCCTGTTTAAATCAAGTGAGTCTGCCGTAAGCTCGAAAATTCAGAAGGGTGTGTCACATAGCCTTGAAATCGAGATTGTATTTGGGTTTGCCTTCTGCCCGATTAAAGATTAGCATTTGAAAAGAAATATGTACAAGCAATTATATGAGACTGGATATAGGGGAGATCTAAACTAGTATAAAATCTCGGGTGTCATCTCTTTAACTCTTTACTTACTTTATTGCTTTTATTTGTATATGTGATTGCATCTGTGACTGTTTGATAGTATAATTCTGTGTTGTTAATCGGTGAATTAATATTTAACTTGAAAGAAATTTAAAAATATTTAAATAAGTTAGAAAACTCTATTCACCCCCCATCTAGTGTTTAATTAGCCTTATGAACCATAATTCCCCAGCCCACATGTTTTCGGTGGACTCGGTGGAATGACTAGGATCCCTTCAAAATTTGAGTCTAAAGGTCCATATACAGGATCTTTCTTGTATTGCATGACTTTCTAGTGATTAAGTCACCTTTCTCAAAAAGGATTTGCCAGTGCACTAGTTGTAGTAATGAGCTATTCGTTGTATGTATTTATTCATTCGAATGGTACTTTGTATCATAATTTTAGGCTAAAATCTAAATATCTTTTATGATTTCCTTGATCTATTTGGTGGTATAAATGTAAAGACCCACCACTCTTGACACCTTGAATCAATGCTTGCCCAGCAATCCAATTCACAAGTATCATAACACGATATTCTTTCGAGTGATAAAAATTAAAACTTGTTAATGCCGTTTGTATTGATTTTGATGACAACAACTATATAAATATTACCACTAATGTTTCTTCGAGTTGTGTAGTATTTTCAAAAATATCATGGAAATATTTTACATAGATATACAAGGAACTTAGTGAATGAAAGCAAGCAAATGTGTTATATATATATATATGAAGACCGATAACATAAATTATGGATATAATTGACTAAAGACAAATGGAACACAAGTGCTTCATCGCATTGAAAATAAAAAGGTTCAATAACTAAGTCTTAGAATTTTGTTAAAGGCCCTATTGGAAATATACTTGATATACCTATTTCGTTTAACTTCATTTTTAATTTATAACGTCCTCATATAAACATACAACATGAGTCAAAATGTCTAAGTCAATATTGAATTTTAGAAACCGAAAATCAATTAGTTAGAGTATGTTACTCTCTGGGATATGTCAACACAAAGGTAGTTATTCTAAAATTCAAATTTTAAATGAAAAGATGTGGGCACCATCTCTTCACCAATGAACACATCTATCCATCTCCTATTTAAAGCGATTTGGAAAACGAATTTTCATCAATAATTTTAAATATTATCTTACTCATTAATCTCTATACTTTTATGATAGAAACTCCTTTATATGCTTCCACTTTCGTTTCACTTTCACACTCTTTACTCATATTCTTCAAAGATTGGAAAACCACTCAAGATAAAGAGTTTGTACTAGAATTCTCAATCATTCTCTCTCTAATTTCATTCTATTCCTCTCCAAATTCGAAGATATTTTGCTATTGGTGGTTGTTATACCAAAATTAGGCCTAATTTATGTTCAAATTCAGGTAATCAAAAAAATTCAAGGATGTTTGGACAAGAGGCTAACTTTGGCAAGCATGTCCATGTTCAAAGTCAAGTGGGAAATATGCAATTAGCTAAATGTTCAAGTACTAAATCAAGAAGTCACAATTCCAATTTGACCTAAACGGCCATTAAAGTCCCAAATTAAGCTTCGTTAATTCGTTGATTGCAAAAAATGGAAATAAGCACAATTCAAAGTTTATCCTGTAACATCCCGGTATTTTCAAGCATTCGCATCCGCACATGTCGGATTAGAATTGCTCAAAATATCATATTTATAATTTATATTGGAAAAACTCATCATCATATACGATAAATAATAAATCACAGAATCACAGACACGGAGTAATATAACAATAAGCAGCGGAAACAAATGAATAGTAGTTCATGAGGCTACAATATATAAACAGAGTTAAACAAAATACAACAAAAGTCTCGAATACAATAGTCAAATACAAAAATCTGATTACATCACTGGAATCAACTGAATAACCGCAAGCTGAATAGATAAATGGATCTCCAAGTGAAGCTCCAACTCCAAAGGTGAGTCTCAAATACTGTATAACTCAGTCTGACCCGAGCGTAAAGCAAAACACAAAACACTCGAGTCGGGATTAACATTCTTATATCAATAAATCCAACTCAAGTGAAATATCAACTGAAATACAAGTAACTTAAAGGATGTTTGGGATAACCATCCTCTAAGGATCCGTTAAACTATCTACTATGTAGTAATATACGCTATTATAATAATGTCTATAGTAAAGTAAACTATTAAAATAGCGTTAAGGCGTTACCCATTTCCCCCTTAACACATTTTATAATGCCAATAGTCTATACAGTACCGTAACTCCCCGTAAACTGGGGCCGCCAGAGGATACCCCAAAGGTACGACATAAAACAAACTCGTAGAAGGCGCGCTAGGGTAGGTGACACGGCACAACTAGGCAATGCCAAGGTAGATATACCAATTACACTTCCGGACTGTTGGTAACGCATAGCCGCAACTACCGCCCAACTCGATCCACACTCCCGAATCAAAGGTGCACACCAAATCAATCATAAAGTAATAGAATGGCTAACGATGAAGTGTGTCCGATTAGAGGAGTTACCTCCTTGGCCCGTTGATTGCTCCTGTTTTAGCCACTTTATGCTAACTCACGGGAGTTAGGTCCACGTAAATATACCTTTAGGATCGTCGCCACCATCCTACTTCATTCTGGAATCTCCACCGCGTACACAGTTGTTAAAGTGGTTTTCGGTATCGACAGAGAGTATGCCCATATCCGATCCCGGTCTTTAACAACCAAACGTTATTATAATACCGCGGTCATTTCAAAATAGTTTATACTTCAAAAACAAAATATCATTTCCATTTCAAAAACCAAATCAATACGATATCATTTCCATTTCAAATATATTCACTTCCAAAATCATAGTACTTTCAAAGTTATATCAGTTTCAAAACCAAAACACTTGAAATTATAACTCTTTGGAAATCATAACACTTTGAAATCATAGCACTTTCCTTTAAACAATTTAGATATTAATAATAGTATATAAAATAAAATAGTTTATATGAAAACAGTTATAATAAAATAGTTAATATATTAAAATAGTTTACATTAAAAATAGTTTATATTAAAATAATTTATAAAGTAAAATATAAAATAGTTTAAATATAATTTAAAATACTTTATATAATAAAAATAGCTTCCTCAAAGTTCACAAATCGATTCAAATCAATTCAAATTCCAAAATTTCAATTTAATTCATTCTCAGTTCATCAATTTCAATTCAGTTCAGTTCTAAATAGACCTTTTCAAATTATATCAATTTCAAACACAGATTTGAACCACACAATATACCATTTCAATTTCAATATATTTCAAAACTTTAAATATTCAACATTTTCAAAACTAAATTTGATAATTTCATTTATTTCCAAATTTAACTTCGTTATTATTTAGTTTGAAATATTCACTTAATCAATCCAATATCATTTAAATAAGCTTTAAATTACAAATTTAAATAAACTAAATATCCCATTTTAATTTATGTAAATTAGAAAATATTCATTTAAATCACCTTTAATCAAAATCAAGTTATAAAATCGTGTCTTTAAAATCTCAAATTTAATAATTTCAAGTCAAACTTATTTAAGTATAATTCTTAAATAAATCCAATTTCAAACCAATTTCTATTTCTAGTTCCAACCTTAAATCTTATTATTTAACTTATTTTATATTAAAACTAATTTATACATATTTTAAAAATAGTAAAATTATAAGTAGATT
This sequence comes from Allium fistulosum, assembly GCA_030737815.1. NCBI lineage: Eukaryota > Viridiplantae > Streptophyta > Magnoliopsida > Asparagales > Amaryllidaceae > Allium > Allium fistulosum. The sequence goes on from CM060907.1 coordinate 997,391,933, forward strand.
CTTAAAATTTATAATTCCAAAACTAACTTAAAATTTTAAAATTTTCAAAACATAAAATTTTAAAATCAAGAATTTAAACCTTATAACATACACACATATATATATAATATCTTGAAATCAATATTTATTAAACCATATATTTCTTTCCAAAACCATAGAAATCATTTTCAAAGTATTTATATATAGACCAACGGTGTTTGTATATAATTTTCTATCCCATGGTCAAGTGATACAGATATTTATCATTTCAATCTGCAATTTAAATATATACGGGTATATATCTTTTCAACCCGCAATCCCAAATTCAATTCAATGAAAATCGCTTGGGTTTATCATTTCAACCCATTACGATTTTCTCCTATTCTACAAGATCGTTCGTGTATGTATCATTTCAACCCATAGGGAATTCTAAACTAACATGGAACTTGTAGAGTGATAACAGATATGATAATAATATAACTGGCATATATCATCAATATAAATAACAAATAATGGTGTCAGATGTCACAGGTGAACAGATACAGATAATAGCATATATATAGCAATGTAAATAACTAACATTAGCATATTTCAACTTTCGTTTCAATTGAAATCAAATTTAATAAATATAAGAACGTTAATTGTGAGTGATTGCTCACCTTCCGAGGCTAGAGATGAACGAGAATGAGATGAGTAACGAATCCAAGCACGAATTACAAAGCAAAGCAAGATTGGCACGAATTAATCGATAAAGCTGATAAATATGAATCGATGGGAATGAATCAAATTAGCTTGATATAAATGAAAGATATATATAAACTTTCAAAAATCCATTTAAAATATATATTTCAAATTGATATCAAATTCAACACAAATAAAATTAAATATATATATATATGTATGTATTGTTTTTAAATTAAAACTCATATATTAAAATCAAACATATATATAATAATAAATTTTGAATCAAATCGATCGAGGAAGTCTTTGAAAACTCGATTCATAAGGTCAACGAAGTAAGCTAGAGCATTAGTCAAACCAAATGGCATAACAAGCCATTCATAAGATCCATATCGAGTCCGGAACGATGTTAAAGGAATGCTATCCTCTGCAATACGGAGCTGATGAAAACCAGCTGCTAAGTCTAACTGTGAAAAGACTTTAGCACCACTAATCTGATTGAATAAATCATCAATCCGCGGTAAGGGATATTTATTCTTAATGCTGAGATTGTTAAGCTTGCGGTAGTCCACGCAAATCCTAAGTGTTCCATCAGATTTTTTCACAAAAATAGCCGAAGCTCCCCATGGAGAGGAACTAGATTGAATAAATTGCTTCGCTTCCAATTCGGATAATTGTTTGCGCATCTCCTCATTTTCTTTCTTGGACATACGATAAGGTGGACGAGTAATAGGTAGAGCTCCAGGGATTAGATTAATTCTGAACTCAATTGCTCGCTTATGTGGTAATCCTAAAACGGGCTCAAATATGTCGGGAAATTCACGAACAATGTGACTGATAGAAATAACATCTTCCTCATCATCATTATCGTCATCATGAGGATTTAGAGAATACAAGGATGCTTTCAAATTGGAATCTGAATCTTTCAGAACAAGAGAAATCTGCTTAACAGATTGAGGATGCCGAAGATAAATAGTCCGCTCGGGACATAGGATATGGACTTCATAATGGTTAAGCCAATCCATTCCCAAAATCATTCCGAAACCAAGGTAACGCATAACATGCAAATCGGCACGGAAAGAGTATTCACACAAAATAATTTCAACATCTTTACATAATAAATTGAGTGTTGCGGATCCACCAACCGGATTCCCAATTCTCAAAGAAGTCATCAAGCCAATAATATTCAATGACAAAGCATCTACAAGTTCCTTTGATATAAAAGAGTGAGATGCACCCGTATCAAAAAGAACTCGAGTAGGAAGATCACGAAATATAATAATGCCATCAAGGATAGAATGAGAAATACCTTGACCACAAGAAGTGTTAGCAGGGGCTTGTACAACATTTAGCTTGCCCTCCTTCTTGCCCTGAAGTTTGGGACACAAAGATATAGTATGACCCGAACTCTTGCAATAGCGGCAAGAAAGAGACTTCGGGCACTTGTTTACATAGTGGTCCTTAGAACCACAATTGTAACATTCTCCACGACGAGGGGTAGGAGTGTTTGCTACCGGTGTTGCTTGCTTTCCCTTTTTGTTGGGATTAGGCTTGTCTCTTCTTGTTGATGTTTTGTTTGACCTCAGCATCACTATCTTTATCAGCCTCTTCGAGTCGAAGAGCAATATCAACAAGTTGGTCAAAAGAAACTTCTAATTTCAGAAGTAATGGCTTATTGAGGCTCTTGTTCAAACCATACACAAATCTCTGATTTTTCTTCAATGGGGTATTAATATACTCAACCCCATATTTAGACAGAGATTCGAAAGAAGCGACGTAGTCCGTCATAGAAGATTCACCTTGAACAAGGTCTATGAAGCGTCGGGCTAAAGATACTTTTTCAGCTTCCGGCACGAATTTCAACTCGAACCTTTCCCGGAATTGCTCCCAAGTAAGGTCCGCTTCAATAATTTCGGAGATCAGAAGTTCGTACTAGTCTAATGCTCTTTCTTGGAGCATACTAGAAGCCACTTGGACTCGATGAAGATCGATAAGATTCATGCGAGAAAAGATGCGGTCACATGTTCGAAACCAAGCCTGGACTTCTATAACGCTATCGGAACCTTTGAATGGCTTTCCACCCAAATTGGTGTAATCACTACACAAGCGTGCAAACCCAGATTTAGGATGTGTGGGCTTAGGAATAGGTCCGGCAGCTTGAGCATTTCTTACAAGATCTAGAAGTTGCCGAGCAGACATAAATACTCCATCCTGGGGAGTAGCACTAGATTGACCGGCGTTGGGACGGCCTGGTCTAACCATTTCTCTTCTTTAAGAAAGAAAGAAAATAGGAAAAAGGTTATTCACAAATTGATTATCAACAAACTTGATTGATAAAACAAGGTATCATAAAAAGAAATAGGATAGAACGGTACGAAGACTCGAATTAAATCCTATGGCACGATTCCTAAGAAAGACTTAGGACAATGATCCTTGCTAGATTATTCTACATTGTTCCAAAGTTTGGCTCTGATACCATGATGTGATGCCCCACCTCTATGCTCACGCTTGCCAAGGACACTACTGAGTAATGCCGTCGACTAGCACGAAGAATAAGGCTGTTGAGGAGCGACCATCCGTGTAATTGCTTTGTGCGAGTACCGATATGTCAGATAGTAAAACATGCATTTTATTTCAAGAGGAAATCCGACATACCGATACAAACTAAAAGCTACCACACAGTGGCTATGAGGCCTTCGGAAACAAATATAGAAATAAGCATAACACAAATCAGTCACAGATGTTCATATCTCAAAGGCGGAAACAGATATGAATATATCACATAAGAGTGTACATCAGAGTAGTGGTCAAACAAGATCCACAATATCACAAAAGAATAGATACAAGTGCTAGATAAAAGAATATGTATACATCAAGGAGTCTATATCTCAAATGTATAACAACAAAAACTACAAATGTAATGTAGTTAGACAAAAGTTAGAAGATGATCCCAGATAAGGAGTCAAGCAGAAGCACCTGTGACATCTCGGTCTGACCCGAATATTATTTAATAAGAAAATAATAAACGGATCAGTCTAGCTATAATTATCATTAAAGAAATGATATATAAGTAGAGATATAATAAAAACGTATGATAACAATAATGTCAAACTGTGACAAGTATGCTTTAAACAACAACAAAATCGTACAATATCTCAAGAATCTCAAAGCACCAAAAAGAATGTCATATTCTTTATTGTTATTCACCAAACCACAAATATTGACAAACATATTGTTGCCAATCACGTAAAGAGGTGAAACAAAAATTCTATAAATCATCAATCAGAAATCCAGAAATCACAAAAGGGGGGAGGCCTATCACAAACGGGAGCATGAAAACTCACCAACACGTGTATCACAAACAGAACGCTATTCCATGGTCGCTACCCATAAATTTTGAGCCGAAGCTCCACAAACGGCCCAAAGACCTTGGGTCGCTACACCGCCAAATTGAAACGAAGTTCCACAGAAACGGGGTTTAGTCTCCCTCGTAGACAAATAGACATCGCACATCGCTAGTCTAAATCACAAAATGATCATCATTGATCAACAAAAAGTTTCGATTACACTATGCTAGTAAATATATGAGTTTAGCTTCATGTCCCATAACCACTAGCTTAACTTAAATATTTACGAACAAATTGTAGATTCCCACTCGAAAATTGTCACAAGAGTTCAATCGAACAAGTCCAAGAATTAACCGGCAAAGTAATCGGAAGATCATACCACTTGTTTTGCTAAGTCGTTTAATTAGATTTCTCATAAGAATGAGGTAAAGGTTTGTGTATACTAATAGGTTGGAAAACGGTTTTGTAAACGAACTTTGTAATAAAAATAGAGTTGAAATCATCTTTGTAAAAGAGTTTGTATATTTACTATTAATATTGAAACCTTTTCATTTAGAAGTGACAAATCACAAAATGATTGTAGAAATAATCAATCACAAAATCCACATTCGAAGATGTGAATTAAATCCAAAGAAATCAATACCGAATCCATCAAAATGGATATTCTCAAAAATCCCGAAAAAGAAGTCGTCAAAGTCAATAATAAATTATAACAATAAATCGGATATTCACGAATCGATAAAAATTGGAATCTCGAGCTAAATAGGCAAAACAGGCAAAATAGAGCAGGTCAGTCAACTGGCCTACTGCAGTCAGTCGACTTAACCAGAACCCAAGAGTTTTCAGACCCTACAGTCAGTCGACTGACTGCAGGGGGTCAGTTGATTGGCTGTAGCTAAAACTGTTTTCCAGCCTATCAAATGGAAGAGCAAACTCTCACCATTTGCAACCGGTCGAGCAATGGACTTTAGGGGCTTTTGCCAATCGACAACCCAGCCCTATAGGCTCTCCGATTCACCACCAAAACATGTTCACAAATCAAAGCTAGGATTTTCAAAGTTTTGACTTCAAAACACCAAAAATTGAAATGTTCACCAAATCAACTCAAATCAAAAGCAAATGAGTATGCACAAGTGTTAGGAATTCATACCTAACAACAAAGATAGCTATAGATATAGATGTGAGTAAAAGAACTCACCTTTAAATCCCAAAAACGATGAAGGAGAAGCTTGAAAGCAAAGGAAGATCAACTACACTTCAACTCCAACTCTAGAGGCTTGAATCTAAGCTCAAAAGAAGAACATTTCCTAAGTTAGGTTTAGGAAATTTCTGAGATTAAAGAGAGAATGAGTTGGAGAAGATGAAGTGTTTGTACCAAAAATGGGCACAACACTCTTCGGGAGTTGTTTGAAGAGATAAAATGAAGATTATAAATGTAAAACAGAGATTATCTAACAAAAACTCCAACAAATATGAATGTAAAGTGCACAGACAAGCAGTTTAGAGTGGTTCGGCGTATAGCCTACGTCCACTATGAAGTTTTGATGATTTTATTGATTCTCTTTCAATGATTACAAGCGTTTACAGCGATGAACAGCGGATTACAGTTTAGAATTCAAAATTGACAACAAAAGTATGGTGCAAAGCTCAATCCGGCAGAGTCTGGGCGCTTCAGAGAAAAAAGATCCTTTTTCCGTTGATTCTGGGGCTCTATTTATAGGCGTAGGAGGCTTGGATTTCGCTCAAACCCCGGGAGACTTGGCCTGACACTTGAGGGGACCCATTCGACCACTTCCAGAGAGTTTCAAGCCAATCTGTGATCGATACGAAATCATTTCGTATCGATCAGGATTACCTCCAATTGAGCTCAAAATTGGTGGAGACATTCCTTGTTATGTGTGCAACCTTCAGTTAAAATTTCATCATGTTTGGATCAGTGGATTATGAGATATGGTCGATACGAACTGGAATTTCTCATAGGCTGTCTGGTTCGTATCCATTTCCCTGCGCTCTGAGCTTCGACTCGATGGTATCATGCGCCTCTGTGAAGACGTGGAACGCACACTTCGCCTCGATCCGGTCTTCACTCCGAATCGACCGCGTTGACTCCATACATCTCGGCGCATTCGCATCAGGAGAAGACGTGGTGCATGCGCTTCGCCTCGATCCGACATTCGCTCCGTGTTGACTGCATCGTCTCCATGTATTTCGCCTCGTTCACTTCGAGAAATGACACGTTATCCAAGCTGGTTGACCTGATGGATTCGAGTAGGACTTCATCCTGGGATACGAGGCAAACACTTTTTGATGGATACGAAGTAGGCACTGGCTGATGGATACGAAGTAAGCACTGTCTGATGGATACGAAGCTGACACTAGCTGAAGGATACGAAGTCCTTCAATTGCTGGTATGTGTGAAGTCCATCGATACGAGTTCGATGGATACGAAGAAAATCGAGTCGAACCTGGGTACCTCGATGGATCCGGAGCTGATCGATACGAAGCATGATGGATTCGAACTGGGGCTTCGGTGATGGATACGAAATCGCCCAGAGTGATGGATACGAAATCTGGGCTCTTTCCCTCCAATTTGACTCGATCATAACTTGAGTGTATGAGTCCGGATCGACTTGAAATTTGAGGTGCTGATCTCTATGGTCTTTCTTGTCGTGTCCTATCAATTGTAGCTCACTCTGGGCTCGGACAAAATTCAGTGATATCCATGGCGTGCTATCCTTGTTCTCTAACCGGCTTCTTGATGTCCTGGCCTTGCCAAAAGGCGGGATAACATTTGCCCCCCAAAGTACGTCTTGTGAAAACATGACGTGCTTTGAAAAACTGTAGGCCTTCTTCGAATAGCTTTGGAAGTCGTACCCCTTAGCCATTCTCTCGTATCGGTCCGCTTACGAGTCGATGCTCAAAGTCAAAAAGCCTTCTTTCGTATCGATGTGGGTTGACTTGATGGATACGAAAACAATCATTCGTATCGATGGTCACAAATGGTGGTGAATTCTGGTTCGAATTGATGATATTTGGTGGATACGAAATGGATGTTCGCATCGATAGATACGGATGGACACGAAATTGACGCTCGTATCAACAGATCTGCTCTGTTTCGAATCGATGGCTCAAAACCTGGATGCTTCGAAACGATGGTGTCCGGTGAACATTTCGCCTCGATGAATGCACGGCTTGATGGATGCGAGGAAAGCGTGTGCGTCTACCCATCGTTTTCACGTAGCCTCCCTGTGCGCTTCGAAACGATAAAGGTTAATGGGTTCGATACGAATGCTCGCATCGATGCGCTGCTTGACTGGTTGCGACCGGTCAGATTGACTGGGAGTCGAATCGACTCGGTTCCGTCCTAGGCCTCGTATAAATATCTGGGACTTTGCCATTTCTCACTTTTTTACCTTTTACTTTTACTGTTGTCTTCTGCCTTCTCGTATCGATCCACAGACAAGCAGGAGAGAAGAATTATTCCAATCTTCGAATCGATCAAACATCATCTTATAATTTCCCCAAACTCCAATTCGATTCAGGTAAATGAGCAATCACGGCTACACTTGAGCGACGAAGTTCAGATCTCAGATCCATCGTGCCTTTGCCGATTATCGATTTTGGTGGTGCCAAGGCCAGATCTGGACCAGAGCTTGGTCGAGGATGGCCATGGCCATGCTCGCTTCAATCGGAGAAGAAAGAGTTCTGGAGTGATTGTTTCACCACTAGTTCGTGTCGATTTGGGATAGGAGGATTCGACTCGATCCAGATTTCATGATTTCGCATCGACTGATGGGTTAAAGGGGATGCAGAGGTTCGCATCGATCTAAGGTGGTAGGGGCTTGTGTTGAACTGAGATGATCGATGTAAGCGCTTGGCCAGCGTGATCGATGCGAAAATCTATCTCTCTTGATCGATACGAAGACCAAGAGATCTCATCGGTCCCATATCGATAACCACAGATCGATACGAAGTTATCGCATTTGGTTGTCTCACAGCCGTTACCCTTGGCCGATGCGAAGTAAACCTACCTGATCGATACGAAATCTCCTCTTCCGGTCGATACGAACTGTCATCGATACGAAAGGTATCGAGTTGACTTGATCGATACGAAAGTATCGATTCGAACTGGATCGATACGAAATACATCACGCCTCCGAATGAATTTGAACTTGAACTACGATCGATTCCATGCTGAAATTTGACGAACTTAGCGAACTTTTGCATGTCCTTATATTCGACTCCGACGAGCTTCTGCCTTGCATAATTGGACTTGATTACAGGATTGCATATTTGACTGACTTTCGAAGCTCGTCGATGGAACTGCCTTTTAATAGAAAAGTACAACGAATTCTTTAACCTGGAATCGATTGTTATCATCTGGATGGCGCAGTCATGACGGTCAGCGATGACGGTCATGTTTGTCTGACTTCCAGAATCTCGTCGCTTGCACATTTTCTTTAATTCTGCAGAATTTGCTCAAGTCACGCACAGCATTCGCACTACACAACACATTCATGCACTTTACACTGGGGAATGCACGGGCTTTTTGTCACCTAATGATGGTTTCTCATGAGTTAGCTGGCGATGGAACCGTCAAGTTCGCAGCAGCAAGAAATTCAGAACCCTGTCCTTCCTAGAATTGAGATTCCGGTCATCGAGGCCGAAGTTATTGGCCCAGCTCCGGACGAGTTGCCCAACGCGTCCTTCATTAATAGTCCACCTGATTCCGTCTCATCCAACATCTCCGAAGACATGCTGGGGAGGATATGCTTAAGGCATGGTTTATCTTTGGATGAGGTATTGTTGCCTGGACCGGATGATAGGCCACATAATCCCCCGGAGGGGTATACTGCTTTTAATCGGCACGCGTGCGCAGCCGGCACACTTCCTCCATTCAACGACTATATAAGAGAAGTGTTGGCTTATCTGGACATCGCTCCGTCTCAATTGCATCCAAACGGATATGCCTCACTCAACAGCTTGTTCGTTGTATTCATGGAGTACCTCCATCGTCCTCCCCGTATGATCGACATAAGATTCTTGTTTAACTTCAAGAGTCGGACTGACAGCCCATCTTATACGTTCTTGGAGTCTGTAAGGAACTGCCAAGTCGTCGTGGGGTCGTGGACTAGGCTAAGCTATTTTAAGTCGGAGTGGTTCTATGTCCGATGTCCCCCGGGATTTGCCAGAAGATGGCTATTCAGACGTGAGTATCGTCTCTTTTCCCAAGTAATTGACAGGGCAATTTTCGGAGTGAAATTAAACTTAAGTCTTCTCCTCTTTTTCTTTCAGCTATCATCCAGCGGCCTGAGGGTGGCTATTACAAAGAGATAGTTCGGGTCCTCCAAGAGATTCCTAGCGAAGAAAGGAATATTGAACTGTTATTGACAGATCGGAATCTCAGAGTCCTTGGGCTGATTGGTCGGCGGCAGAGCATAAGACTCGACGGCGCATTAAAGACCGTCTCCAGGAAAAAGGTCAAGCAGATGAAGCCCAGGGTCGTGATAATCGAGGAACCCGACTCCGAGAAAACCCATACTGACGAAGAACCGTTGGCCGGACCTGCTAATGCAACCCCAGAGTCCGATGCTAAGAGGAAAGGCAAAGCTGTGGCTTCGAAACAGCCTAAGTCTGGGAGGCGGAAGTCTGTGGTTTTGCACCGCCCTTCGTCAGGAGTTAAGATTACGGAGGCGTCCTCCCCGCAAGCTGGAGATCAATTCGAAGGGCCTACTGACCCTCCAGTCCCTGACACCGAGCTGGAGCAACACGATGTTGGGTCAGGTGGACCGCGACATGTCGACGATGTTAGCGAGTCTGAGCCCGCCAATGCGACGGACACTTCTGGTTGGTCCGGGGGGTTACACATTCACACACTCCTCACGGCACAACACACTTTCTTAACCATAAACAACACATCGCAAACGGTTACTGATTCTTTGTTGTTTTCTTTTCAGGTACGATGTCCGGGAAGGGTTCCGTGCTTGGTAGTTTGCGTAAGCGCCGTTATCACGAGCCACGCAGGAGAGAGGGCGAGAGGGATTATGACGCTGGACACTCTGGTCAGGAGAAATCTGACAGAGATAGGGGACATGTTCACCGATCCCGATCTCGTTCTCCTCCCCCCAGGACCTCTGCACCTCCTGTGGTCGCCGTTACTCGTCCTCCCGAAACTTCACGGTCTAGGCCGCCTTCTCAAGCTTTGAGGTCCGACCCCCCGCGCAGGACCGAAATAGCCACCTCTTCGGCTACTGTGTCGGTCCCGACCGAGGCGTCTAGCGAGGGAGCGCTCAAATTGGCACAGATGAGGAAGGAATTTCCTGACATCTGTTTTGATGGATATGTCTTTCCCCCGCACCTGAAGAGAATCCCGCCAACCGCGGAAACCACTATCCACGACTATGTCGCGGACATCTTTTTCCAGTATAGGGAGTGGGGACGGGCCGCGAGGAAGGCATCTAAAGTGGCGTTTGAGCGGGGCGTCACCATCGAGAAACTTGAGAAGGAGCTGGGTCGCAACGACCAAATCATAAAAGCGCTTAACTCAGAGGCCGAGTCTTCTCGTAAGTCTGAGATGGAGGCTTTAAAGAAAGTTGACGAGGTGACCGCTGCCATGGCCAGGATGAAGCAAGAACATTACACCGCAATTGAGGACATGGGTCACAGGAACACTTCCATCACTGCTGAGAGGGATGCCGCTCTCAAGGAGCTTAATGAGATGAAGTCAAAGTTCTCAGAGATGGCTAAGGAAAAAGACGCAGCTAACGTCTCTGCGCAGGAAGCCTGTGATCAGGCAGTGACACTCCAAAGGGAGAAGGAAGCGGCTGTACAACAAGCCCGTGAGGCTGAGGCTGGAGTTGAGGAGAAAGTACGGCAGGCGGAGGCCAGGATTGAGGCCGAGGTGGAGGAGCTACTCGTCACTTACAACGCCAATGTGCTAAGGCACCGAGACCTGACATGGCTTGACGATTACCCCACACATCTCTATAACGCCTGGAACCTACTGGTGGATGAGGAGAGATCTGGGCACCCTGATGAAGCCCCTGATGAGTTCGAGCTGGAGAACCGCATCCTTAATGATGACGAAAAGAAGGTTCTCCATGACTCCATGATTTCCCATGACAAGGTGAGGCTTGGTGCTCAGGTCCCGGAAGTCGGAGAGAGCTCCGGTGTGGAACACCATGTTACAAGTTCTGAGATTGTCGTGTCATCTCAGTCTGAGCCAACTTCAATGATCTACTCCCAGCCTATCCCAGCGTACGACCCAGATCAACCGCACTTATCTCCTATTAAGGAACATCCTTCTGAAGCGGTTCAGACGACCTCGAGCCAAACCGAGGAAGGTACTTTGAACTAACTTCCAGTATATTTGGATTGAAGATCCCGTGTTAAAATGTTGCTAATGACATGTATTTTCCTTTGATCAGTGACAGGAGTTGCACCAGCCGCGCCTCTTATCACCCAAGTATTAGGTCACGCGCCAGGAGCCATCGTTTCTGAGGCGACCTCCGTCGCAGCAATGGCACCGGTTGGAGTGACGGAGGGGAGCTCACTTTCTTTCGACGAGCAGATGATAAACGAGCTTCTCGGCCGTCAAAGTGATCCTTTTGCGGACCTGCCATTTGGCTTGGGTGGATTCACGGCTACATCTGACACCTTGTCCCAAACTACTACGGCTCCTAGCGAGGCCAGGGCACGGCGAGAAGCGGCGATGTTAGCCGAGATCAATGCCGAGATGACGGCTGCGGCGCATGGCGGTGATGCAGATGACGGAGCGGCAGCACAGTGCCCCATTCCTCTTATGACTATGTCTCCTGAGGGCACACTTACTGATACTGATGTACCAGCCCCTCCTCCGGCTGCGGAGTCTGTTCCTCCCACTCCTCCCGCGGGAAGTATCCCTATAGAGTCCAGCTCAGATGAGGACGTTGACATTATGCCTTCACCCGGGGGGAGCTTGCCTAGGGAGAAAGGCTCCAAGCGAAAGGGTACTGGCGGCTCCAGTAGTTCCTCAAAGAAGAAGAAGCTGAGGAAGCAGAAGGATTAGACATCCTTTTCATAGACAGTTAGGGACTTTTGTTATTTTTTCTGTCTTTTCCCTTTTGTAGGCCGTGTTTAGATGCGGGTTCGGCCCCTGCTAGTAGGAACATTTTAGGAAAGATCTCATGTATGAAGCATTGTTTTTGGGTTTAGTTGGAATAAAATTTTGTCTTTTAGCTTCAGCTTGTGTTCCTTTCTATGCTTGAATATTGCAGTGTCCGGACTTTGGTCCAGTGTATTTGCATTTTTTGATTGCTTCAAGAATAGCTCATTTTTACTTGTTAAGTATGGAACTTTCGGACTCGAGTTGTGATAGGGAATCGCATCGGAGCTAAACATCGTATAGTTTCGGGCAATGACTAACATTTGCTTCTACCCCCAGCTTCGGGGTCAAGGTGTGATGATCAGCTTGCGATGGTACCGAACGAGGACCGAGTGGTCGAACTACGCTCGTTCTCTTATGAATCGTTCCATCCATACTCCGGGGATATGCGTCATCTCGTAAGCGGTTGTTCGCACTCTGGGAACATGGAGTTGACTGTTTATACTCCGCTTCGCACTCTGGGAATGCGGAGCTGAATGTCTATACTCCATTTCGCACTCCGGGAATATGGAGTTAAGTGTGTATACTCCGCTTCGCACTCTGGAAATACGGAGTCGACTGTTTATACTCCATTTCGCACTCTGGGAATATGGAGTTAAGTGTTTATACTCCGTTTCGCACTCTGGGAATACGGAGTCGAATGTTTATACTCCGTTTCGCACTCTGGGAATACGGAGTCGGATGTTTATACTCCATTGCGCACTCTGGGAATATGGAGTTAGATGTTTATACTCCGTTTCGCACTCTGGGAATATGGAGTTAGATGTTTATACTCCGTTTCGCACTCTGGGAATACGGAGTCGGATGTTTATACTCCATTTCGCACTCTGGGAATATGGAGTTAGATGTTTATACTCCGTTTCGCACTCTGGGAATACGGAGTCGGATGTTTATACTCCGTTTCGCACTCTGGGAATATGGAGTTAGATGTTTATACTCCGTTTCGCACTCTGGGAATATGGAGTTAGATGTTTATACTCCGTTTCGCACTCTGGGAATACGAAGTCGGATGTTTATACTCCATTTCGCACTCTGGAAATATGGAGTTAAATGTTTATACTCCGTTTCGCACTCTGGGAATATGGAGTTAATTGTAGGATTGTCGTGTGTCAATCCTATTAATATCGGTGTCATGGCTTGCCCCCGAGCTCGGGTTTCGCCTAGTGAGTGGCCGGTCGTATCACAGCCACTCTCCATTTGAATAAGTCCCATTGTGTGATGGGATTTAGCTCTTCGTGCATCGTGATGTTGTATATCGTACATAATGAATCACAGCTCTGGCTCGAAGAAGTGGCATTTTATTGCTGAAATAAGAAAATGCGGCAAAGTCAGTTGCCTTATTACAAAATTCAAATTTCGAAATGCAGAAACAAATTGCTAAATAGAGTGAAATAAATAAAGCCTGTCATATGTAGTAGCGGCGGAGACTTTCGCTGTTCCAAGCCCTCGGTAAATCGAGACCGTCAACAGTCGACAGCTTGAATGTACCATCCCCGAGCTTTCGTGTAATCACATACGGCCCTCCCCAGTTTGGTTTCATGTGTGAAGGAACTGGGTAAATTCTCTTGAGCACGAGGTCGCCGAGTTCAAAGGTTCGAGGTCGAACTCTGGTGTTGTACAATCGGGCGACCCGACTTCGATGTGCGGCTGCTCTCAAATCAGCCTCCTCCCATTTTTCATCCAATAGATCCAAAGACTCGGCTAGGAGTATAGCGTTTGTTTTTGGATCATAATAAGTCACGCGATGAGAGAGCACTTCTGTTTCGACCGGAATAACGGCCTCTGAGCCATAAGATAGGGAAAACGGAGTGTGTCCGGTCGCGGTTTTATGGGTCGTTCGATAGGCCCATAATGCCATAGGAAGTTCATCGACCCACTTGCCTCCAGCCTTCTCTAATCGTTTCTTCAGGATCGATTTTATAACTTTGTTGACAGCTTCAACTTGTCCATTCGCTTGGGGGTGTGCGACAGCCGAGAACTTTTTGCGGATATGAAACCGTTGACAGAAATTCTTGAATTCTGCGCTCTCGAATTGGGTTCCATTATCAGTGATGATAGTATGCGGGAGTCCAAATCGACAGATGATGTTGCGAACCACGAAATTTATCACCTTCTTTGTCGTAATGGTTGCTAGGGCTTCGGCCTCGGCCCATTTTGTGAAGTAATCAACTGCGACAATGGCGTATTTCGCACCGCCTTTTGCTAAAGGTAAAGCGCCGATGATGTCAATGCCCCACATTGCGAATGGCCAGGGACTGACCATTTGGGTTATCTCAGTTGGCGGAGCTCTCGGAATTCGGGCATGTATCTGGCATTTATCGCATTTCCGGGCATAGTTTGCCGCATCTCGGTTCACCGTCGGCCAGTAGTACCCATATCGGAGTATCTTTTTAGCGAGAGCTTGCCCGCCAGTATGATCACCGCACTCTCCTTCGTGCACGTCATGTAGCACTCGCTTGACTTCCTCGTGGGCGATACATCTGAGGAGAGGAACGGAATAACCTCTCCTGTACATGACTCCGTTTTGGATGATGAACCGCGAGGCTTTTCGCTGAATCTGTCTCTTCTCATTTCTAGGTTCAGGTAGCACCCCATTCTCAATGTAATTCCGATACGGAGTCATCCAGGACTCTCTATTGGGAGCGATTTCAAATACAGAGTCCATTTCTATCCGATCGATGCTTGGAGTGGCCAAAGTTTCAACGGGGACAAGTCCCATTTGTTGCGCTTCGCCTGTGCTGGCTAACTTCGCCAGTGAATCGGCTTTCTGATTGCGTTCCCGAGGCACATAATAGATGGCATAATAATCAAACTGGTTTAGGATTTCCTGAACTCGTGTCAAGTAAGCGGCCAGTCTTCGGTCTCTTGCCTGGTATTCTCCTCGCACCTGGCATACCACTAACTGCGAATCGCAATAAATTTCTACAACGACAATTCTCAAATCTCTGGCAAGCCTTAGGCCGGTCAGGAGGGCTTCATATTCGGCTTCATTATTAGTTGCACGAAAGTCGAATTTAAGAGCATAACATATGGATCGGCCCTCGGGAGTCTCAAGTACAACCCCCGCGCCCGAACACCGGTCATTTGACGCACCATCAGTATACAGCTTCCAGATGTATTCGGGAGATTCACTGGTTTCGGGTAAGTCTTCCGGGACGGTGAATTCGGCTATGAAATCAGCCAGGACTTGTCCTTGAATGGCCCTCCGCGGAGCGTATGCGATATCAAATTGGCTTAGCTCAATGTTCCACTTGAGTAACCTACCGGACGTCTCAGGCCGCGTAAGGACCTGTCGTAACGGCTGGTCGGTGTACACAGTAAGCGGATGAGCCTGGAAGTAGGGACGGAGCTTCCTTGAGGCAATGACCAAACAATAAGCCAGTTTCTCCAGCCTTGGATAATTTCTTTCAGCTCCTGTTAGTCGCTTACTAACATAGTAGACCGGGTTTTGCACTTTGTCTTCTTCCCGGACTAGAGCAGCACTGATCGCATGTTCAGATACTGCCAGGTAGAGATATAATTGCTCGTGGTCAACCGGTTTTGACAAGATCGGAGGTGTGGAGAGATGTTGAACTAGTGATCGGAACGCGCCTTCACACTCCGTGGTCCATTCAAAGTTTCGTTTGCCCTTCCGAATCAGGTCGAAGAAAGGAATGCATTTGTCGGTGGACTTTGAAATGAACCTGCTCAATGCTGCGACCTTCCCGTTAAGACTCTGGACTTGCTTTATAGTTTTAGGGGTTTGCAAATTTCTAATAGCCCAGATCTTCTCAGGATTCGCCTCTATTCCTCGAGCGTTGACAATGAACCCAAGGAATTTTCCGGATGCAACGCCAAAGTGACATTTGAGTGGGTTGAGCTTCATCCCGTACTCTCGGAGGATGCTGAACATTGAATCCAAATCTCTGACGTGATCGGTGGAGAATCGGGACTTCACCAGCATGTCATCCACGTAAACCTCCATAGTTTTCCCAATCTGATCAGCGAACATTCGGTTGACTAAGCGTTGGTATGTTGCTCCAGCGTTCTTTAGACCGAACGGCATGACTTTGTAACAATAGAGTCCCAGGTCGGTCACGAAGCTGGTATGTTCCTGATCAGGCAGATGCATGGGTATCTGATTGTAGCCGGAATATGCGTCCATAAATGATAGTAGTTCATGCCCGGCCGTCGAATCTACGAGCTGATCGATTCGTGGAAGTGGGAAGCTATCTTTTGGACAAGCCTTGTTTAGGTCAGAGTAATCAACACAAGTTCTCCACTTCCCGTTTGGTTTCCGAACTAGTACAGGGTTGGACACCCATTCTGGATACAAGGCATCTCGAATGAACCCATTCGATTGCAGTTTATCAACTTCCTCTTTAAGGGCGGCAGATCTCTCTGGATCCATACCGCGCCTTTTCTGTTTCACCGGGACATGTCGTGGATCTATATTCAGGGAGTGACTTGCAATGCTCGGCGAGATCCCGCACATGTCAGAGTGTGTCCAGGCGAAGACGTCGAGATTCGCCCGAAGAAATTCGACCAACTCCTGCTGTGTCTGCTTGTTTAGTTGGGACCCAACTTTCAGCATTTTTGAATCATCATCCTCACTGATTGGGACGTCCACAGTCAGTTCGGCTGGAGAGGCTTGACTCTCTGTTGATTCGTCTCTATCCTCGTTGTCCCTGGGGTCCAGGTCTTTCAGGAATTGGTCGTGGTGCCCGGGCCGAGGCCCAGGCACCAATTGTCAATTGTCGATAGAACGGACGCAGAGAGATCCCTCTACGCCCTTACCCTTCTCTTTACGTTGCGCCCCGCGCAGCTCAGCAATATAACAGGCCCTTCCCGAGGCCTGATCTCCTTGAACAACTCCAATCCCATGATCAGTGGGAAATTTCAGAGTCAGACACCATGGGGCGATCGCCGCCCTGAACTCGGCCAAAGCTGGTCGTCCCAGAAATGCATTGTATGGCGAATCTATCTCTAACACAACAAATTGTAACATGCGGACCCTCCGGCGCTCTCCAACGCCTAACTCGACTGGGAGTTCAGTTATTCCGATGGGTATCGTGGCACTTCCGTTGAAACCATGGATTCTGGATAAACAGGGTTTCAAATCCTTTGTCTCCATCTTCATCAGATCGTAAGCCCGTTTGAGCAAGATGTTTACAGAGCTCCCACTGTCAATCAGGATCCTCTTCATCCAAGCAGGACCTACCTGGGCGGATATGACTAGTGGGTCGATAGTAGGGGCTTCAACTTTATCAGCGTCTCGGCTCCTGAACACGATATCATCGGACATTATCTTTTGTTGCTTTGCCGGGGTCCCATCCTCGCAATTACTATAACACTCGAAGTCCGCATGCCTGATAGAACTGGCATACGACTCCATTTCCCCCCAGCTTCTGTCTGCCGGATGGGGACCACCACTTATTGTGTTGATAACTAATCTCCCGCCCGCACGAGCGGGTTCATCCTCTCTTTCCTGACTCTGTGAACGATTTTGATTTGAGGGGCCCGCTCCGCCAGGCTGCGGCGCCCGTACAAACTGATCTAGCTTCCTCTCTCTAATCAGCTTCTCGATGAGGTCCTGTAAGTGTCGACACTCATTGGTATTATGTCCATAGCTCTCATGGAACCTACAGAATTTTCCTGTCTGAATCTGTCTCTCCGATGAGGGCTTCGGAGCAGGCCTCTTATACTGTACGGTGTTGCAAGTCTGTAAGTATACGTTTTCCAATGACGTGTTCAGCGGTGTATAACTGTCAAACATCTGAGCTCTACGTCGTGGACCTCGGTTCTCATCTCTCTTCTTGTTTTGGCCATTGTTTCCTCTCTGCTGGGTTTGCTTTTTTTGTATGTTGAGCTGAACTTTCCCGGAACTCTCGCCGGACTGTTTAATTGCCACATTGCTCTGTATTCCTTCAATGCTGGGCCTCGCATCGTCCTGCTTCCTAGACTGCTTTGCATCCTCCTGCCGCAGGAATTGAGCGGCCTTGGAGTAAAAACGGTCCAACGACGCGGGCGGTTTCCCAGCCAGCCAGTTTCCGAATTCAGAATCAGGATCAATCCCCTTGGTCAGATCCATTAAGATTGAATTATCGTTGGGATTGGTGATCTCGACGCATGCTGCGTGGAACCTCTCCAAGTAACGCCTGAGTGTTTCTCCAGGAGCTTGAGTGACGCTGGACAAGGTGTTGACGTCCTTCGGCCTAGCAACATGCATCCGGAATTGCTCCACAAACCTCTTGGCCAATTGATCGAACGAAGAAATTGATCTAGGTGGTAGGCGGGTAAACCACATTGTCGCGATTCCTCCCAGAGAGATGGGGAAACTCCGACACTTCACTGCGTCGTCGGCCCTTGCAGCGCTCATCGACCATTCATACTTCAGAATATGCTGGTTGGGGTCACTATTCCCTTCATACATCGGGAGAGTCGGCATTCTGAATCGCCTAGGGGGTTCGGCATGTAACACTTCGTCTGTGAAAGGGGTATGACTACGGGAAATTCCCCAGTCATCATTAGTGAGCCCCTGACTCTCGCGGATCATTTGACGTATCATGGTTGATATATCCGAAACAGGCGGATTCGGAGCGTGATGAGCTAAGGCGTGGTCGGGTTCCACGGCGCGAGTAGGGATCGGGCGTTGTCGACGACCCGTATCTCGCCTCCTTGGCTCAACGTCTTCTGGGACATAAGGTTCAGGAGTATGTCCTCGCTGTTGATTGATCGGCTCAGATTGATTTCGGGTATCAGCCCTTGTCTCTGCTGCGGCAGTTGTGGCGCGGTTATCGGTGGTGTACTGTGGGGCAGTACCTCCTCGTGTTGAGGGACCGGTTTGGAAACTAGTCGACGGTCCTACCCTTAGCTGCCCAACAGTTAAGGCAGGCTGATATTCAGCAGCTTGAGCGCGATTCCCCTCTAGTCAAGGACGGGTAGTCTGGCGGTGGTAATCAGATGAAGCTGAGCTTTCGGTAGACGCTCTGGAGACATCATCTCTCCTGGACCTTCTATGCCCCCGACGGTTCAGCTGGTTGGTCAGCTCGATATTGGCGCGTAACTGTTCTGCCAACTGCTGACGGCTTTGGGTCAGCTCCTGGAGCAATACCTGAAACTCCTGTCGGGTGACTAGCCCCGTTGAGTCTGACTGAGTGGCATTGTCTTGATTGGAAGAAGGCGGCTGTGTTGGATTTTGCCTGTCTCTACCTTCTTGCTCTGTGGCGGTGGCGCCAGTTCTTGTGCTGACCATTGTCGGTGGTGGAGTCCTTTCCTAGATTCTGAGCAAATCTGAATAGAATGGAAGGATTCCGGGCTGGATATCTGGATCTTCCTCTTGGATTTGTGCAATCCGGTATCGACGGCAGATCCAACGAGCAGGAGAAAAAGCTGGTTTTCTCAGTGAAAGCACCAAAGTGTTTGTACCAAAAATGGGCACAACACTCTTCGGGAGTTGTTTGAAGAGATAAAATGAAGATTATAAATGTAAAACAGAGATTATCTAACAAAAACTCCAACAAATATGAATGTAAAGTGCACAGACAAGCAGTTTAGAGTGGTTCGGCGTATAGCCTACGTCCACTATGAAGTTTTGATGATTTTATTGATTCTCTTTCAATGATTACAAGCGTTTACAGCGATGAACAGCGGATTACAGTTTAGAATTCAAAATTGACAGCAAAAGTATGGTGCAAAGCTCAATCCGGCAGAGTCTGGGCGCTTCAGAGAAAAAAGATCCTTTTTCCGTTGATTCTGGGGCTCTATTTATAGGCGTAGGAGGCTTGGATTTCGCTCAAACCCCGGGAGACTTGGCCTGACACTTGAGGGGACCCATTCGACCACTTCCAGAGAGTTTCAAGCCAATCTGTGATCGATACGAAATCATTTCGTATCGATCAGGATTACCTCCAATTGAGCTCAAAATTGGTGGAGACATTCCTTGTTATGTGTGCAACCTTCAGTTAAAATTTCATCATGTTTGGATCAGTGGATTATGAGATATGGTCGATACGAACTGGAATTTCTCATAGGCTGTCTGGTTCGTATCCATTGCCCTGCGCTCTGAGCTTCGACTCGATGGTATCATGCGCCTCTGTGAAGACGTGGAACGCACACTTCGCCTCGATCCGGTCTTCACTCCGAATCGACCGCGTTGACTCCATACATCTCGGCGCATTCGCATCAGGAGAAGACGTGGTGCATGCGCTTCGCCTCGATCCGACATTCGCTCCGTGTTGACTGCATCGTCTCCATGTATTTCGCCTCGTTCACTTCGAGAAATGACACGTTATCCAAGCTGGTTGACCTGATGGATTCGAGTAGGACTTCATCCTGGGATACGAGGCAAACACTATCTGATGGATACGAAGTAGGCACTGGCTGATGGATACGAAGTAAGCACTGTCTGATGGATACGAAGCTGACACTGGCTGAAGGATACGAAGTCCTTCAATTGCTGGTATGTGTGAAGTCCATCGATACGAGTTCGATGGATACGAAGAAAATCGAGTCGAACCTGGGTACCTCGATGGATCCGGAGCTGATCGATACGAAGCATGATGGATTCGAACTGGGGCTTCGGTGATGGATACGAAATCGCCCAGAGTGATGGATACGAAATCTGGGCTCTTTCCCTCCAATTTGACTCGATCATAACTTGAGTGTATGAGTCCGGATCGACTTGAAATTTGAGGTGCTGATCTCTATGGCCTTTCTTGTCGTGTCCTATCAATTGTAGCTCACTCTGGGCTCGGACAAAATTCAGTGATATCCATGGCGTGCTATCCTTGTTCTCTAGCCGGCTTCTTGATGTCCTGGCCTTGCCAAAAGGCGGGATAACATGAAGAGGAGGCTTACCAAAGCTTTTCCAAGAGTTTGGAGCTAGACTTGAGTTTGCAAATGGAATCTAGGGCTTGGAATTTCTAATTCCTATAATCTTCCCCCATTTTTCAGTTTTGCTTGGGTGTTTAAGAAAATAGAAATGAAGTGAAGAGGAGAGGAGGGGCCTGAACTAGGTTATAGAGTGAGTTGGGGTGAAACCTAAACCCAAAGCCCAATAGAAAATAGCAAAATTCAACTTACTTCAAATATATCGAAGCTTATACTCAAAAAAATCGCAAACGCCATTTTGGACTCAATGGAGATGGTCTCGAGTCCCAATTCGACTGTTTACAAAAAGTAGCTTTTCGGACTTTTAATCTGATTAACGATTCTACATTTAAATAAAATATTTAAATATACAATCGTAAACATGCGGCTTGTTACAGACTCCCCTCCTTAAAGAAATTGCGTCCTCGCAATCTTTAAGAAATAAATAAGAAGTAACAACAGTAAAAGCATATCGACACAAAAAGAAGAAATTTGAAATAAAAAGTTCACCTTAAGGAGCACGAGAGAGCAAGTCCGGATGTGTTCGCTTGATGAATTCTCTGGATTCCCAAGAGAAATCCTTAGGATTTGAGGACCACTAAACTTTCACAAGAGGAACATCTTTATTTCGGAGGCGTTTAATCTCCAAAGCAATGATACGAATAGGATGTTGCTCATAAGTCAAATTAGGCGAAACTTCAATTTCTTCAATAATACCGGGCTTAAGAATAGAATCGGAATCTCGAAGGCATTTCCATAGTTGAGAGACGTGGAATACGTCATGAATAGTAGAAAATTGAGCCGGTAATAAAGGAGATAAGCCACGGAGCCAATGCGTTCGGTGATGGGAAATTGGCCAATATAACGAGGTGCTAATTTTCCTGATCGACTGAAACGCACAACACCCTTCATAGGTGAAACACGAATAAACTCGAAATCTCCCACAGAAAATTCCAATTACCTTCTTCGATTATCGGCATAGGATTTTTGTCTACTTTGAGCTTCTTTCATCCTATGACGAATAAGGTCAATCTTTTCTGTGGCATCCCGAATAAAATCTGGACCTAAAACTAGCTTCTCACCGGCTTCAAGCCAACACGAAGGAGATAGGCATGGCCTTCCGTATAGTGCCTCGAAAGGTGCCATACCAATACTAGATTGGAAGCTATTATTATAGGAAAATTCAACAAGAGAAATATGATCTTCCCAACTTCCACCAAAATCAAGAACACACGCACGAAGGAGATCTTCAAGAGTTTGATTCACACACTCGGTTTGTCCATCAGATTGAGGATGATAAGCGGTGCTAAAATTAAGCTTTGTTCCCAAAGCTTTTTGAAGACCTTTCCAGAATCCACTAGTAAATAATGGATCACGATTGCTAACAATAGAAGTAGGAACTCCATGCAATTTAATAATTTCCTTGACAAAGAGTTTAGCCAAAATAGGTACGGTTCGATTGGACCGAACGGGAAGAAAATGGGCGGATTTTGTAAGTCTATCTACTATCACCCATAGGCCATCATGGCCCGAACGGGAACGGGGAAGACCGTCAATAAAGTCCATGGAAATTTGATCCCACTTCCATATTGGAATTTCCAAAGGTTGCAATAACCCACCGGGCCTTTGATGCTCGGCCTTAACAAGTTGGCAAGTCATGCAACGCTTAACAAAGTTAGCAATATCGGATTTCATTCCCTCCTAGTAATAAAGTCGCTTCATATCCACGTACATTTTACTACTACCGGGATGAATGGTAAATTTAGAACGATGAGAATCTTCTAATATATCTTTAAGAAGATCAATAATATTTGGCACAATAAGTCTACCAAATTTTCGAATACCGCCACGAGCATCAATATCAAAGTCTTTCAAACCTTCAATATCAATTTTATCCCTACAACTTTGGCTAAGAAGAACCAATTCAGGACCATGCTTTTGAGCTTCAAGAATGCGGTCTAAAAGAGAAGGATGAGCCTCAAGGCTACACAAAACAAGAGATGAACATAAATCGGATTCACGATCTCAAATCTCACAAGTGGACAAAGTATCGAGATCATTCCATTCGGATACCATCATGGAAACAACCGCTTGTTGCTTACGACAAAGGGCATCGACAACACGATTCCCCTTTCCGGGAGTATAAAGACTATCAAGATCATAAGATGCAAGAAACCCGAGCCAACGTTGTTGACGCAAATTAAGTTCCTTTTGAGAAAATAAGTACTTCAAAGATTTATGATCGGTGTAGAGAACAAATTTCTCTCCCAAAAGATAATGACGCCAAATTCTAAGGACGAAAACAATAGCCGCAAGCTCTAAATCATGAGTGGCATATCTAGTCTCGGCAGGCTTTAATTGCCTAGAAGCATAAGCAATAACACGTTCCCGCTGCATGAGAACGGCACCCAAACCAACACGACTAGCATCGGTATAAACAATAAAATCTTGGTTCCCATCGGGAATCACAAGAATAGGAGCATCGGAAAGGAGTTCTTTTAATTTTTGAAATGAAGCTTCACATTTGTCTGACCAAATGTATTTAACTCCCTTCTTTGTCAAACTAGTAAGAGGCACGGAAATTTTAGAAAAGTCTTTTATGAACCGACGGTAATAGCCCCCCAATCCGAGAAAGCTACGAATTTCCATCACACTCTCCGGTCTCTTCCAATTTTGAATCGCTTCAATTTTTGAAGGATCCACGGATATTCCAAATACATAAATAATATGCCCCAAAAATTTCACACGAGATTGCCAAAAGTGGCATTTAGAAAATTTTGCTTTCAATTGGTTACTCCTAAGAGTTTCCAACACAATCTGGAGATGATTTTCATGCTCCTCCTCGGTTTTAGAATAAATAAGAATGTCATCTATAAAGATGAGAACAAATCGATCGAGGAAGTCTTTGAAAACTCGATTCATAAGGTCAACGAAGTAAGCTGGAGCATTCGTCAAACCAAATGGCATAACAAGCCATTCATAAGATCCATATCGAGTACGGAACGATGTCAAAGGAATGCTATCCTCTGCAATACAGAGCTGATGAAAACCAGCTGCTAAGTCTAACAGTGAAAAGACTTTAGCACCACTAAGCTGATCGAATAAATCATCAATCCGCGGTAAGGGATATTTATTCTTAATGGTGAGATCGTTAAGCTTGCGGTAGTCAACGCAAAGCCTAAGTGTTCCATCAGATTTCTTCACAAAAATAGCCGAAGCTCCCCATGGAGAGGAACTAGATTGAATAAATTGCTTTGCTTCCAATTCGGATAAAATTTTACGCATCTCCTCATTTTCTTTATTGGACATACGATAAGGAGGACGAGTAATAGGTAGAGCGCTGGGGATTAGATTAATTCCGAACTCAATTGCTCGCTTAGGTGGTAATCCTAAAACGGGCTCAAATATGTCGGGAAAATTCACGAACAATGTGAATGAGAGAAATAACATCTTCCGCATCATCATTATCATCATCATGAGGATTTAGAGAATACAAGGATGCTTTCGAATTGGAATCTGAATCTTTCAGAACAAGAGAAATCTGCTTAACAGATTGAGGGTGCCGAAGATAAATAGTTCGCTCGAGACATAGGATATGGACTTCATAACGGTTAAGCCAATCCATTCCCAAAATCATTCCGAAACCAAGGTAACGCATAACATGCAAATCGGCACGGAAAGAGTATTCACACAAAATAATTTCAACATCTTTACATAATAAATTGAGTGTTGCGGATCCACCAACCAGATTCGCAATTCTCAAAGAAGTCATCAAGCTAATAACATTCAAAGACAAAGCATCTACAAGTTCCTTTGATATAAAAGAGTGAGATGCACCCGTATCAAAAAGAACTCGAGTAGGAAGATCACGAAATATAATAATACCATCAAGGATAGAATGAGAAATACCTTGACCACGAGAAGTGTTAGCAGGGGCTTGTACAACATTTAGCTTGCCCTCCTTCTTGCCCTGAAGTTTGGGACACAAAGATACAGTATGACCCGAACTCTTGCAATAGCAGCAAGAAAGAGACTTCGGGCACTTGTTTACATAGTGGTCCTTAGAACCACAATTGTAACATTCTCCACGACGAGGGGTAGGAGTGTTTGCTACCAGTGTTGCTTGCTTTCCCTTTTTGTTGGGATTAGGCTTGAATTTAAAAGGTCTCTTCTTGTTGATGTTTTGTTTGACCTCAGCATCACTATCTTTATCAGCCTCTTCGAGTCGAAGAGTAATATCAACAAGTTGGTCAAAAGAAACTTCTAATTTCAGAAGTAACGGCTTTTTGAGGCTCTTGTTCAAGCCATACACAAATCTCTGATTTTTCTTCAATGGGGTATTAATATACCCGACCCCATATTTAGACAGAGATTCGAAAGAAGCGATGTAGTCCGTCACAGAAGATTCACCTTGAACAAGGTCTATGAAGCATCGGGCTAAAGATACTTTTTCAGCTTCCGGCACGAATTTCAACTCGAACCTTTCCTGGAATTGCTCCCAAGTAAGGTCCGCTTCAATAATTTCGGAGATCAGAAGTTCGTACCAGTCTAATGCTCTTTCTTGGAGCATACTAGAAGCCACTTGGACTCGATGAAGATCGATAAGATTCATGCGAGAAAAGATGCGGTCGCATGTTCGAAACCAAGCCTGGACTTCTATAACGCTCTCGGAACCTTTGAATGGCTTTCCACCCAAATTGGTATAATCACTGCACAAGCGTGCAAACCCAGATTTAGGATGTGTGGGCTCAGGAATAGGTCCGGCAGCTTGAGCATTTCTTACAAGATATAGAAGTTGCTGAGCAGACATAAATACTCCATCCTGGGGAGTAGCACTAGATTGACCGGCGCTGGGACGGCCTGATCTAACCATTTCTCTTCTTTAAGAAAGAAATAAAAGAGGAAAAAGGTTATTCACAAATTGATTATCAACAAACTTGATTGATAAAACAAGGTATCATAAAAAGAAATAGGATAAAACGGTACGAAGACTCGAATTAAATCCTATGGCACGATTCCTAAGAAAGACTTAGGACAATGATCCTTGCTAGATTATTCTACATTGTTCCGAAGTTTGGCTCTGATACCATGCCGTGACGCCCCACCTCTATGCTCACGCTTGCCAAGGACACTACTGAGTAATTCCGTCGACTAGCGCGAAGAATAAGGCTGTTGAGGAGCGACCATCCGTGTAATTGCTTTGTGCGAGTACCGATATGTCAGATAGTATAACATGCATTTTATTTCAAGAGGAAATTCGACATACCGATATAAACTAAAAGCTACCACACAATGGCTATGAGCCCTTCGGAAACAAATATAGAATTAAGCATAACACAAATCAGTCACAGATGTTCATATCTCAAAGGCGCAAACAGATATGAATATATCACATAAGAGTGTACATCAAAGTAGTGGTCAATCAAGATCCACAATATCACAAAAGAATAGATACAAGTACTAGACAAAAGAATATGTACACATCAAGGAGTCTATATCTCAAATGTATAACAACAAAAACTACAAATGTAATGTAGTTAGACAAAAGTTAAAAGATGATCCCAGATAAGGAGTCAAGCAGAAGCACCTGTGACATCTCGGTCTGACCCGAATATTATTTAATAAGAAAATAATAAATGGATCAGTCTAGCTATAATTATCATTAAAGAAATGAGATATAATAAAAACGTATGATAACAATAATGTCAAACTCTGACAAGTATGCTTTAAACAACAACAAAATCGTACAATATCTCAAGAATCTCAAAGCACCAAAAAGAATGTCATATTCTTTATTGTTATTCACCAAACCACAAATATTGACAAACATATCGTTGCCAATCACGTAAAGAGGTTAAACAAAAATTCTAGAAATCATCAATCAGAAATCCAAAAATCACAAAAGGGGGGAGGCCTATCACAAACGGGAGCATGAAAACTCACCAACACGTGTATCACAAACGGAACACTATTCCATGGTCGCTAACCATAAATTTTGAGCCGAAGCTCCACAAACGGCCCAAAGACCACGGGTCGCTATCCCGCCAAATTGAAACGAAGTTCCACAGAAACGGGGTTTAGTCTCCCTCGCAGACAAATAGACATCGCACATCGTTAATCTAAATCACAAAATGATCATCATTGATCAACAAATGTGTCGATTACACTAAGCTAGTAAATATATGAGTTTAGCTTCATGTCCTATAACCACTAGCTTAACTTAAATATTTACGAACAAATTGTAGATTCCCACTCAAAAATTGTCACAAGAGTTCAATCGAACAAGTAAAAGAATTAACCGGCAAAGTAAACGCAAGCGTTTCATACCACTTGTTTTGCTAAGCCGTTTAATTAGATTTCTCATAAGAATGAGGTAAAGGTTTGTGTATACTAATAGGTTGGAAACCAGTTTTGTAAACAAACTTTGTAATAAAAATAGAGTTGAAATCATCTTTGTAAAAGAGTTTGGATATTTACTATTAGTATAGAAACCTTTGCATTTAGAAGTGACAAATCACAAAATGATTGTAGAAACAATTAATCACAAAATCCACATTCGAAGATGTGAATTAAATCCAAAGAAATCGATACCGAATCTATCAAAATGGATATTCTCAAAAATCCCGAAAAAGAAGTCTTCAAAGTCAATAATAAATGATAACAATAAATTGGATATTCACTAATCGATAAAAATTGGAATCTCGAGCTAAATAGGCAAAACAGGAAAAATAGAGCAGGTCAGTCGACTGGCCTTCTGCAGTCAGTCGACTGAACCAGAACCCAGGAGTTTTCAGACCATGCAGTCAGTCGACTGACTACAGGGGGTCAGTCGACTGGCTGTAGCTAAAACTGTTTTCCAGCCCATCAAATGGAAGAGCAAACTCTCACCATTTGCAACCGGTCGAGCAATGGACTTTAGGGGCTTTTTCCAATCGACAACCCAGCCCTATAGGCTCTCCGATTCACCACCAAAACATGTTCACAAATCAAAGCTAGGATTTTCAAAGTTTTGACTTCAAAACACCAAAAATTGAAATGTTCACCAAATCAACTCAAATCAAAAGCAAATGAGTATGCACAAGTGTTAGGAATTCATACCTAACAACAAAGATAGCTATAAATATAGATGTGAGTAAAAGAACTCACCTTTAAATCCCAAAAACGATGAAGGAGAAACTTGAAAGTAAAGGAAGATCAACTACACTTCAACTCCAACTCTAGAGGCTTGAATCTAAGCTCAAAAGAAGAACATTTCTTAAGTTAGGTTTAGGAAATTTCTGAGATTAAAGAGAGAATGAGTTGGAGAAGATGAAGAGGAGGCTTACCAAAGCTTTTCCAAGAGTTTGGAGCTAGACTTAGGTTTGCAAATGGAATCTAGGGCTTGGAATTTCTAATTCCTATAATCTTCCCCCATTTTTCAGTTTTGCTTGGGTGTTTAAGAAAATAGAAATGAAGTGAAGAGGAGAGGAGGGGGCTGAACTAGTTTATAGAGTGAGTTGGGGTGAAACCCAAACCCAAAGCCCAATAGAAAATAGCAAAATTCAACTTACTCCAAATATATCGAAGCTTATACTCAAAAAAATCGCAAACGCCATTTTGGACTCAATGGAGGTGGTCTCGAGTCCCAATTCAACTGTTTACAAAAAGTAGCTTTTCGGACTTTTAATCCGATTAACGATTCTACATTTAAATAAAATATTTAAATATACAATCTTAAATATGCGGGTTGTTACAGGCATGGGTGGACTTCGGTTGGAGGAGGGTACGGTGGTGGAGGGAGCACGGGTTGCGTGGCCAGATGATGAAGTAAGGGTGAAGGGAAGAAACGTGCTTGTTGAAATGAATCAGTGAAAAGAGGAGGTGAGGGGAGAAGAACAGGCGACATTTTATAAAATTTTCTCAGATCCAAATGAAAAGAAGATGTACTGTGCACGAACTATATTATAATATATATTTATTGTTTTTTTTCTCAAACGAATGGGCAGGGGGAAGACAGAACGAACCAAAGCCAACGGTCGTCTATAAAATTCAAAAATAATAAAAGCATGGACTGTTGATATTACACATTTGGAAATAGAAAAGACAAAGGAAGCAAAAGGTCTAATATGCAACCGATACGGGAGTTGTTTCGCAGATTGCACCGCACACTGGACTTCGAAATTGACAATTGAATATACCGTAGAGATCAGCACAACGAGACAATCAAAACGGTATACAGATACCAGTGGTACGATCATCTTATCAAAAGTCGATAATCGGTACCGAAAAATGCTGTTTGGAAAATGAGGTCTCACTCAGAAGATGATTTGCAAATTTATTGTGTAAAATATTCAGGTTTGGAAAACATTTTATTATCAGCAAATATTAACTGATTTGAACTGAAATAAAATTTCACAAGAAAATAAACTTTCATATTATCTGATGAAAATTTACCAGTTGCTATGTTAAAATAGACGTATTCCAAATATAAATTTTTTATTTCCAAATTTTATAATTTAAAATTTCACAAAATTTCAATTAAATATATTAATAAAACAAATAATATTTATTAAGAATTTACGGGTCGTTATACTCTCCCCCACTCAAAACTTTTCGTCCCCAAAAAGGAACGAGGTAGGAGAATAGAAACAACCAGAAAGAAAATAGATTGAAAACAAAATAAAACAATTAATTCAAACCATATAAATTTCAATTTAAATTAATTAATATTCAATAATTTGTTTTAAATTCAAGGTATTTCATTTAGTTGATTTAATTTCAATTCATCAATATTTGATAAAAAAAGGTTTCTTTCAAAATAAAATTTTATTTAATTTGTCCCATTTACTATTCAATCAACTTATTATTCTATTTATCTCTATTAACATTTTTATAATTAAAATTTAAGTGTATAACATTTATTATAACCACTCAAATTTTATTTATAAAATCATTTTATATTGTATATTATCCAATTACGTATTCAACTTCTGAATGATTTAGGTGAGTTATATTGGAATGTAATTGAGTATTATACAAGTAAAATTTTCTAGTTCAATTATTTTAAGTTTAAATATTCATTCAAAAATTTTGCTTTATTTTGAAATCATCCTTAAAGAAAATTTATGAATTTAAATTTCCGATTAACTTCAAACAATTTAGAGATAAATATATATATATACATATATACTATATATCAAATCAAATTTATAATCATACACTTATATATTATAAATCAAGTCATACTTTAGAAATTTCGAATCAAAATCAATTTCCAAAACAAAAGTGTAGCAAAGCTACGAATTGGTCTCTCCACTTCAAAACTCGAAAATGAATGTCGATGATGCGGCTGTCATCACCGTAATTATTTTCCAGCGACGATGAGAAGAGTACCGATTTAAACTTTCAAAATTCTTTGAAAAGCATTTCTATTCGAAAATACTTTAAATAACATACACTTTAAAACTTTAAAACCAAAGTTTGGAATCACCGAAATTTAAATTCTCAAATTATTAATTTAAATCCATTTCAATTCCAAATCAATTTATAAACCAAGTTTATAAATTCATTTATTTATATGATGGGATAATCAATGGTTTACAAAATAATAAATGAAAATCAAATATTATCATTTTTAACAACCAATTTAGTTAACTGTTAAATTTCAGAAAATTATACTTATATATAATATAATCATACAGAATTATTAAATTTTGAAAACAATTGTGTCAGTTTGCTCTGTTCAAGTGTTTTGAAATTCCTATCGATAACGTTGATCAAACGAATCGATCGAAACCCCAAATCAACCTAACAACTCAAACAACACAATATATAAAACATTTTTAATATTAATTATAAATATACTCCTCACTCAATGATACAAGGATAGATTAAAACAAGGATAGATTAAAACAAGGATAGATTCGAATTTAGAGGAACTCATATCAAAAAAGAATTCGAGTTAAGAAGATAGCCTTGAATGGGAGATAAGATAATTAAATTTCAAAATAGGAAGATGGATATACTGATATTAATCGTGGGCCACCTTAATAGGGTCAACCGTGACTACAAGAATAAGATCGATGCAGAATCCAGAGGCAACTCGACATCTGATCGATAGAATTCGGGCATAGCAAGAGATAGCAGCATCTAAACCGACGATGTAAAAAAAATCTCCGGTGAATCAATGCCTATTGTAAAGGAGTTTCACACCTTTACAAATAATTCTAAGAGAGGCGGGACTGCCGATTCATTATAGAGATCAACATGAGTGGGGTTATGAGATACTCCAGGATCAAAGAAGCATGAATAGGGAGAGAAAAATGGATTTTGGAACCGAGGGGAACATTCTAAAATTCAAAGGAAACCGAGTCAAAAGGAAGAAATTCAAGCTCGAACGAAAGTGATTCTGTAATCAAATTTACTACATATGCTAAGTTTTCCTAAAACCAGAGCTCTGATACCAACTGTAACATCCCGGTATTTTCAACCATTCGCATCCGCACATGTCGGACTAGAATTGCTCAAAATATCATATTTATAATTTATATTGGCAAAACACAACATATACGGTAAATAATAAATCACAGAATCACAAACACGGAGTAATATAACAATAACCATCGGAAACAAATGAATAGTAGTTCATCAAGCTACTATTTATAAACAGAGTTAAACAAAATACAACAGAAGTCTCGAATACAATAGTAAAATACAAAAATCTGAATACATCACTGGAATCAACTGAATAACCGCAAGCTGAATAGATAGATGGATCTCCAAGCGAAGCTCCAACTCCAAAGGTGAGTCTCGAATGTTGTATCACTCAGTCTGACCCGAGCGTAAAGCAAAACACAAAACACTCGAGTCGGGATTAACATTCTTATATCAATAAATCCAACTCAAGTGAAATATCAACTGAAATACAAGTAACTTAAAGGATGTTTGGGATAACCATCCTCTAAGGATCCGTTAAACTATCACTATGTAGTAATATACGCTATTATAATAATGTCTATAGTAAAGTAAACTATTAAAATAGCGTTAAGGCGTTACCCATTTCCCCCTTAACACATTTTATAATTCCAATAGTCTATACAGTACCGTAACTCCCCGTAAACTGGGCCGCCAGAGGATACCCCATAGGTACGACATAAAACAAACTCGTAGAAGGCGCGCTAGGGTAGGTGACACGGCACAACTAGGCAATGCCAGGGTAGATACACCAATTACACTTCCGGACTGTTGGTAACGCATAGCCGCAACAACCACCCAACTCGATCCACACTCCCGAATCAAAGGTGTGCACCAAATCAATCACAAAGTAATAGAATGGCTAACGATGAAGTGTGTCCGATTAGAGGAGCTACCTACTTGGCCCGTCGATTGATCCTGTTTTAGCCACCTTATGCTAACTCACGGGAGTTAGGTCCACGTAAATATACCTTTAGGATCGTCGTCACCATCCTACTTCATTTTGGAATCTCCACCGCGTACACAGTTGTTAAAGTGGTTTTCGGTATCGACAGAGAGTATGCCCATATCCGATCCCGGTCTTTAACAACCAAACGTTATTATAATACCGCGGTCATTTCAAAATAGTTTATACTTCAAAACCAAAATATCATTTCCATTTCAAAAACCAAATCAATACGATATCATTTCATTTCAAATATATTCACTTCCAAAATCATAGTTCTTTCAAAGTTATATTAGTTTCAAAACCAAAACACTTGAAATTATAACTCTTTGGAAATCATAACACTTTGAAATCATAGCACTTTCCTTTAAACAATTTAGATATTAATAATAGTATATAAAATAAAATAGTTTATATGAAAATAGTTTATAATAAAATAGTTAATATATTAAAATAGTTTATATTAAAAATAGTTTATATTAAAATAATTTATAAAGTAAAATATAAAATAGTTTAAACATAATTTAAAATACTTTATATAATAAAAATAGCTTCCTCAAAGTTCACAAATCGATTCAAATCAATTCAAATTCGAAAATTTCAATTTAATTCATTCTCAGTTCATCAATTTCAATTCAGTTCGGTTCTAAATAGACCTTTTCAAATTATATTAATTTCAAACATAGATTTGAACCACACAATATACCATTTCAATTTCAATATATTTCAAAACTTTAAATATTCAACATTTTCAAAACTAAATTTGATAATTTCATTTATTTCCGAATTTAACTTCGTTATTATTTAGTTTGAAATATTCACTTAATCAATCCAATATCATTTAAATAAGCTTTAAATTACAAATTTAAATAAACTAAATATCCCATTTTAATTTACATGAAATTATTGTCAAGGACAAAATTTCTCAGCGTTTTTGCCTCAAGGACAGGCCTTCAATATTTTATCCTGAAGGACAACTTTCTTTAGGTATCAGTTTTTAGTCATTGATAGCAGTTTTTAGGTATCAGTTAGTAGTTACCGGTAGCAGTTTTTAGGTATCAGTTTTAGCTTGGTAGCAGTTTTGTTGTCCTTATGAATAATTTTGGAAAATGTTTGTCCTTATGAATAAATTTTAGGAGAATGTTTGTCCTTGTGATAAAAATATTGAGGTTGTGTCCTTGAGGCAAAAAATATACAAATCTTTGTCCTTTAAATTAATTCCCCCTTTAATTTATGTAAATTTGAAAATATTCATTTAAATCACCTTTAATCAAAATCAAGTTATAAAATCGTGTCTTTCAAATCTCAAATTTAATAATTTCAAGTCAAACTTATTTAAGTATAATTCTTAAATAAATCCAATTTCAAACCAATTTCTATTTCTAGTTCCAACCTTAAATCTTATTATTTAACTTATTTTATATTAAAACTAATTTATACATATTTTAAAAATAGTAAAATTATAAGTAGATTCTTAAAATTTATAATTCCAAAAATAACTTAAAATTTTCAAAACATAAAATTTTAAAATCAAGAATTTAAACCTTATAACATACATA
The DNA here is from genome assembly GCA_030737815.1 of Allium fistulosum. Lineage (NCBI taxonomy): Eukaryota > Viridiplantae > Streptophyta > Magnoliopsida > Asparagales > Amaryllidaceae > Allium > Allium fistulosum. The sequence goes on from CM060907.1 coordinate 997,425,890, forward strand.
TATATATAATATATTGAAATCAATATTTATTAAACCATATATTTCTTTCCAAAACCATAGAAATCATTTTCAAAGTATTTATATATATAGACCAACGGTGTCTATATATAATTTTCTATCCCATGGTCAAGTGATACAAATATTTATCATTTCAATCCGCAATTTAAATATATACGGGTATATATCTTTTCAACCTGCAATCCCAAATTCAATTCAATGAAAATCGCTTGGGTTTATCATTTCAACCCATAACCATTTTCTCCTATTCTACAAGATCGTTCGTGTATGTATCATTTCAACCCATAGGGAATTCTAAACTAACATGGAACTTGCAGAGTGATAACAGATATGATAATAATATAACTGGCATATATCATCAATATAAATAACAAATAATGGTGTCAGATGTCACAGGTGAACAGATACAGATAATAGCATATATATAGCAATGTAAATAACTAACAGCAGCATATTTCAACTTTCGTTTCAATTGAAATCAAATTTAATAAATATAAGAGCGTTAATTGTGAGTGATTTCTCACCTTCCGAGGCTAGAGATGAATGAGAATGAGATGAGTTATGAATCCAAGCACGAATTACAAAGCAAAGCAAGATTGACACGAATTAATCGACAAAGCTGATAAATATGAATCGATGGGAATGAATCAAATTAGCTTGATATAAATGGAAGATATATATAAACTTTCAAAAATCCATTTAAAACATATATTTCAAATTGATATCAAATTCAACACAAATAAAATTAAATATATATATATGTATTGTTTTTAAATTAAAACTCGTATATTAAAATCAAACATATATATAATAATAAATTTTGAATCAATACCTTTTAAAACTTAACAGTTTAACATATATAATTTTTATATAACTTACGTAATCAACCATCAAACCTAAAATTTAAGACTGATAAAATATAAACACTATATGGTATTTTGAACAATATTTATTACAAAATAATTAGTATTTATAAAATCAACTTAAATCCACAATAGTATATATATATATATATACAAATATATGTAAGCTATTATACAAAAAAAATCTGGAAACATATACACTCAATATGTACATAAATAAACTTATACTTTTATACTCAGGCAACTTTATAATATAACATATATAATACTTTGAAACATATTTTATATATACCCTTTACATTGTAACTGTTACAAAACAGCATATATATACAACTAACTATATATAAAAGAAGTCTGCAGCTTGTATATATAAATAATTTATTTTAAACCAACATCCATTACTGTAACAAACAAGTGAACTAATACCATATATATATACATACTAGCTTTATACATAGGCAAATATAACTTGTACAAACTTATTATAAAAATATATATATATATATAACTTGTACAAACTTATTATATATATATATATATGTACATATATATACAACATAAACCGAAAATCTCATATATACTAATATATACTAATATATATATATACTACGTATATATATATACTACATATAACCTGACATACAACATATTGATAACCTTCCTAGACTTCATATTCAAAATAATAGATATAACTTGTATATTGTACGTGTAGATCTGTATAAATAAATATATACTGTTATATATATGTCAACATATATAAAATAACAAATATCTCTATTACCTAATATACAGGAGGAGTGAAAAACTGGAGGAAGGCCGGGGCATGCTGTACGGCTCGGCGAGGTAGGTGATGCTGCATATGCATGGTGATGGGCAGTGGTAAGGGGAGCACGCGGTGGAGGAAATGGATGCGAGGCAAGGGTGGTTCGGCTTGGGTAGGTTCTTGTACGGAGGCGGGTCTTGTGGTGTGGGCCGGCGTTGGACTGTGGGTCGGGTGGGGAAACGGGGTGTGTGGAGGTTGAAGTGGATGGTCGGCGAGATGGTGGAGCGTTGATAGGCGGCAGGTTGACAACGAGTTGGTGGCGGGCTTTCTGCTGCTATTGGCTGCGAAGTGGGACGGTGGTTTGGGAGGAGGTGAGGCATGGGTGGACTTTGGTTGGAGGAGGGTACGGTGATGGAGGGAGCATGGGTTGCGTGGCCAGATGGTGAGACAAGGGTGAAGGGAAGAAACGTGCCCGTTGAAATGAATCGGTGAGGAGATCTCGGTGGAAAGAGGAGGTGAGGGGAGAAGAACAGGCGACATTTTATAAAATTTTCTCAGGTCCAAATGAAAAGAAGATGTACAGGGTTACGACCTACTTTAGGTCACAGAGATATGTTACGACCTATACTATGTCGCGCAAACGAGTTACGACCTAAGATAAGTCGCTGGGTGATCTGGAGAGATAAGTCGCGAGGTCTTAAGTCGCGAGGACTTAGGTCGCAAGACTTAGGTCGCGCAGTTTTATGAAGCCACTCTTTTAAGTCGCTGAAGCTTGATGCCGTTGATTCTTATGTCGCGTTAATCTCTTCCGTTGATTCTTTAAGTCGCTGATGGAAGCTGGAGCATTGAAGTTAGGTCGCGTGAATTGTAAGTTGAGTCGTGAGAAGTTGTTAGGTCGGCAACGACCTAAGTGATGTATTTTCTGTTTGTATTTTTCTGTTTGTTAAGACGCTTGTACATAAGTCGTATGTCGTAAGACTATGTGTTGTAATCTGTTAAGTCGAGTACGACCTATAGTAAGTCGTAAGTCGTCTGGTTGTTAAGTCGACCATTTTTAGGTCGTAGTTGTTAGGTCGGAAACGACTTAAGAGTTGTTCAGATTTGTGTTGTGATTTGTAACTTCTATAAATAGGCCGGTGGTGCCATTTGTAATAGTTTAGTTGATTTGAAATAAAACTCTTGTTTTGTTAGCTTTATGCTTTCACCAAATTGGTAGTCGAGTGTAATCTCCTATCTCCTCTTTCGGTTAATCGAGTGCGCTCGATTCAACGACCGCAGAAGCCGATTCACAGAATCTAGTGCGCTAGATCAACGTGTGAAGAATCGTAGATCTGTGAACCCGGTATCGTGCGCGATCAACGAGTTTGGGATAGCTAGAATTCGTTATCTTCGGATCAACGAATTTGGGCATTTCAGTATCTTCCAATCCATCGATCACTACTTTCTACATTGTTTTGATTAATCCGCTGCGTCAATTCATCTTCGGAAGGACTTTTGACGTCTGCACCAATTCTAGTATTACCAGACTTTCAGTTGTTGTTTGAACTACACACTGATGCATCCAAGGTTGGGATTGGAGGAGTGTTGAGTCAGAGGGGACGTCCGATTGCATACTTTAGCGAGAAGTTATCAGGAGTAAAGATGAGATACAGTACATATGATGTGGAATTTTATGCTGTTGTGCAAGCTATTAAACACTGGAGACATTATCTATTTCAGAAAAAGTTTGTTCTTTACACTGATCATGAGGCATTGAAGCATTTACAAGGGCAAGACAAGATTTCAGCGAGACATGCATCATGGATTGCATATCTGCAACAGTTTACTTTTGTTGTTAAACACAAGTCAGGAGTGACGAATCATGTGGCTGATGCATTGAGCCGAAGGAATCACTTGTTAACTACGATGAAAGTTGAAATAACAGGATTTGATGTGCTACCAGAATTATTTGTCGATGATCCTTACTTTGCAAAGTTTGTTGATAAAGTCAAGGAGGGAGAGACGGATGAGTTTTTGATGGTTGATGGTTTTCTGTTCAAAGGAAATCGATTATGCATACCTGATTGTAGTTTGAGAATGAAGATTGTAAAAGAGCTACATGAAGAAGGACATGTTGGGAGAGACCGTACGTTACAGTTGATTTCACAGTCTTACTTTTGGCCATCGATGAGGAAAGAGGTGGAGTGGTTTGTGGAGCGATGTCATATCTGTCAGGTTTCGAAAGGAACTGCGACTAATGCTGGTTTATATATGCCGTTACCTGTACCAACTAAGCCTTGGGTTGATGTGAGTATGGACTTTGTGTTGGGGTTGCCAAGAACACAGCGTGGAAACGATTCCATTTATGTGGTGGTTGACCGATTTTCGAAAATGGCACATTTTATTGCTTGTAAGAAGACGGCGGATGCTGTTCATGTTGCTCAGTTGTTTTTCAAAGAGATATATCGACTCCATGGATTGCTAGAATCTATTGTGTCGGATTGAGATACTCGTTTTCTAAGTCATTTTTGGCTAAGTTTGTGGAAGATGGTGGGAACAAAGTTGAACTTTAGCAGCGCTTATCATCCGCAAACGGATGGACAGACCGAGGTTGTGAACAGATCGTTGGGAAATTTATTGAGGTGTCTTGTACAAGACAATTTGAAAAGCTGGGATATGAAGTTATGTCAAGCAGAGTTTGCACATAATCACGTAGTCAATCGAAGTACTGGGTTCAGTCCATTCCAGATTGTTTATTCAAGCTTACCAAAGGGACCGTTGGATTTAACAGTCATATCACAACCAAAGAAGACAGTCAAGTGAGCTGCTGATTTTTTTGAAGGATTGACAGAGTGTCATAGGATCGTTCAAGAACGATTGGAAAAGGCAAATGAGAAATACAAACGATCTGCAGACTTGAAGCGAAGAAATGTTGAATTTAATGAAGGTGATTGGGTTTATGCAGTGTTAACAAAGGATCGTTTTCCAGTGGGCGCTTATAACAAATTGAAAGCCAGAAAAATTGGTCCTGTAGAAGTCGTGAAACGAATTAATGAAAATGCTTATAAGTTGAAGCTGTCGGAGGATGTGTACACTTCTGATGTGTTCAATGTTAAACATCTCGTACCATATCATGGGGATGAACGAGCTGATGTGGAAAAATTTACAAATTCGAGGTCGAATTTTTCTCAACCTGGGGAGGATGATGCAGCTTGGGACAGAAGTGAAGGTCTAAGTCGCACACGACTTAAGGATTTAAGTCGCATACGACTTAACGAAGAAGTTATAGGTCGTCCACGACCTAAGAAGTCACGAGAGGGGGAGCTGTGACTTAACTGGAAACCAGGGGAAGAAGTTATCTCGAGTTTGCGACCTAAGGAAGAAGTGATAAGTCGTCCACGACCTAACGGAATCTTAAGTCGTGTGGATATGATGAGTCGTAGACGACCTAACCTATTATTGAGTCGCTCACGACCTAACAAAAGCAGCACGCGAGTTACTGGGTTCAGGGTGATGGAAGGCAGACGAGTTAAAGGGTTACGACCTACTTTAGGTCACAGAGATATGTTACGACCTATACTATGTCGCGCAAACGAGTTACGACCTAAGATAAGTCGCTGGGTGATCTGGAGAGATAAGTCGCGAGGTCTTAAGTCGCGAGGACTTAGGTCGCAAGACTTAGGTCGCGCAATTTTATGAAGCCACTCTTTTAAGTCGCTGAAGCTTGATGCTGTTGATTCTTATGCCGCGTTAATCTCTGCCGTTGATTCTTTAAGTCGCTGATGGAAGTTGGAGCATTGAAGTTAGGTCGCGTGAATTGTAAGTTGAGTCGTGAGAAGTTGTTAGGTCGGCAATGACCTAAGTGATGTATTTTCTGTTTGTATTTTTCTGTTTGTTAAGACGCTTGTACATAAGTCGTATGTCGTAAGACTATGTGTTGTAATCTGTTAAGTCGAGTACGACCTATAGTAAGTCGTAAGTCGGCTGGTTGTTAAGTCGACCATTTTTAGGTCGTAGTTGTTAGGTCGGAAACGACTTAAGAGTTGTTCAGATTTGTGTTGTGATTTGTAACTTCTATAAATAGGCCGGCGGTGCCATTTGTAATAGTTTAGTTGATTTGAAATAAAACTCTTGTTTTGTTAGCTTTGTGCTTTCACCAAATTGGTAGTCGAGTGTAATCTCCTATCTCCTCTTTCGGTTAATCGAGTGCGCTCGATTCAACGACTGCAGAAGCCGATTCACGGAATCTAGTGCGCTAGATCAACGTGTGAAGAATCGTTGATCTTTGAACCTGGTATCGTGCGCGATCAACGAGTTCGGGATAGCTAGAATTCGGTATCTTCGGATCAACGAATTTGGGCATTTCAGTATCTTCCAATCCATCGATCGCTACTTTCTACATTGTTTTGATTAATCCGCTGCGTCAAATCTTCACTTTTGGTGCTCCGCGTGAATTAGCTAATTTCATTAGTGAATCTACCTGAGCACTCTTCTCCCTTGGCACTTGATGCATTGAAAAGCACTTAAAGTGGTTTAACATCTCCTGGATCTTATTTACATACTGAGCTAATCACACATCCTTTTTTGATGGTTTTTTTTAAATATTTTGTCATTAACCGTGAATAGCTGAATACCTCAAATTCTGGGAATTTTCAATTGTTAGGCTAAAGTTAGTCCGATTATCATTGATTCATATTTGGCTACATTATTGGTTGCAGTGAATCCTAATTTCATTACAGAATGTAATCAATGTCCTTTGGGTGTAATTATTACGTAACCAAGTCCGTCTCCTTGCCCATTGGTGCACCATCCATAAATAGTTGCCACATTAGTTCAAGCTTTCTTTCCTTTTCAAATTGTTCTTTAATAAATTTGGTACATTCTATCACAAAATTAGCTAGCACTTGTCCCTTTTTACCCGAGTTAGATTTTGGTATCATATTGACTTTATTCCATTCTCCACTTTATCAATCTTCTAGATGTTTCGGGCTTACTAAAAATTTGCTTGAGCGAATAGTTAGTCAAGATTTTAACTACAGTGCTTGGAAGTAGGTCCATAATTTCTGAGATGATAGGACTAAACTGTTAGTTAACTTTTCTATAATTGGGTATTTTACTTCGGCATCCTTTAGTTTTTTTTCTCATATAATACACTGTTAACTGAACTCCATTTTCTTCTCTTATTAAGACTGAACTAATTGCATGCTCAGACACTACCATATATAAGAAAAAAATCCTCACCTTCCATTAGACTTGAGAGTATAAAAGGCTTGACCAAATGATTTATTAGCTCCTGGAATTCTTTTCGGCATTCTTTGTCTAGCCAAAAGTTCTCCTTTTCTTGATCACATTAAAAAACATAATATACTTATCGGTGACTTTTGATATAAATCGGTTGAATGCTGCCACTCGGCAAGTAAAGCTTATCACATTTTTACTTCTTCGTGTAGGATCTAGATTAACCCTAGAGGGGGGGTGAATAGGGTTATCGCAAATTTTCTCAAATTAAACGCGAAATCAAACTGCAGATAAATAGATATGCAGAAAAGTAAATCACACACAAAATTTACCCAGCTTCGACAACCCCTGCCTACTGCTGCATTCCCAGATTTCTATTAGGATTAAACAGTATCCCGCTTACAAACACTCCTACAGACTCGCACACCCTGCTCCGCCTATAGAGCTTTGTAAACTCGCACACCCTGCTCACTGAACTAACCCTAACTAGACAATCTGACACTACCTAAACCCTAGGTGGTGATTTACCCTTGCTTGACTTGAAAAGTATAAACTGAAAAACAAAATACAGTTTAAAATCTAGGGCAAAATTTAAATTGAAAATTTAAATCGATTTTGCCCTCAATAGACTTGGCCTAAAACTATATTAATTAAACCCGGCCTAAAATTATAAAACTAAAGCTTAAAACAAGACATCCCCAATTTAAAATTCTTTTAATATCTGGCCCACTGTTATTTTATCTCGAAATAATGTCGGCCCGCTTCCTTTTGTCTTCGACCCCCTTATTATTATCTTCGGCCCAATTCTTTTATCTCCAGTCCGATTCCTGAGAAAAAATATGGCGACTCAAAAATTAGGGCTTTCGGCGATTCTTCGATTCTCTGATGAATTGGAGTCTCTTCTTCGACGCTTGCTTGAATGAATTAGGGCTTTGCCCTTGTTCGTTCCACTGGCAAATTGAACTTCGGCTTCGTCGATTCTTAAGACGATTCTGGAATTGTTGATCTTCTGTTGTTCTGGTGACTTGATACTTCAGCTTCACTTGATTCCGGAATTTGGGTTTATCCCTATTGCCTCTGGCGATTCCCTTTGTGGTTTGCGATCACCTAATCACTCGACTGTTGGCTTTGGTATGTATTTCTCTGTTGCTCTGTTCTCTGATTTGAACTTGATTTTGAGCTTTATGTCGATGATGATTGGGTTTGTGTTTCTCTGCTCTTCACCACACAGTCGATGATGATTTTGGGTTTGTTTATATAGGCGTATGATTTGATTGCTTGATCTCCACGCCTTTAAAACTTTCTGTTTTTATGCTTGCTATTTTGGGTAATTACGTTGTACCCACGACTTTGATTTTAAAATGTTCGATCGCTTTTCTTGATTGATACAGCCAATACTTTCCTAATTTATAATTCTGACTTTGACTTTTTCATAATTTGTTAACTCTTGATTTTTGAAATTGCTTCACGTCTCTGACCTGTTCACTGTTGATCACGGCTTTGACATTTGTTTACTGTTGATAATGGCTTTGACATTCTGTACATATTTTCTAACATCACCTGACTTTGATCATTTATTCGGTGATGATATTCTGGGTGTTTACTGCACTGGTTCACTTGAACTTCGAGTTACATTCTACCCTGACTTTGACATGCTTTGTGTCATCACCTTACTTTGATCTTCATTCTGCTATTGATGTTTGCACTCACCTCTGTTTCACCTATGTTGCATGCTGTTGTTATTGTTTTCATGCTGATGGTCTTGCTGGTTGAAGTTGTAGCTACTGCACTTGTTATTGACACTGTTGACTTTTGTATTGATGGTCTTCGAAGTGTTGATTATCTGTTTCATCTTGTATTACATGTTGATGATCTGATACTTTGAGTTGCTATGTTGAGTTGGTTCATGTTGTAGTCTTGATGCATTTGAACTGTAGCCATTGCACTGTTGCCATTGTAGTTGCAGTTTTGTATTGACTTGTAGCATTCTTTGAGACAGTTTGCATTTCTTTGATCTTTACTTCACCTGTGTTGCATTTTCATGCAGTCTGGTTCATGTGCATTGATGAACTTGATTATTTTGTATCTGCATATCTATGATTGTTATTGTATCACTGAAGCTTCACTTGAGTCTCTTGAACTTGAGTCAGTGGTCTTGTACTTGTGATCATTGGTTGATTTTGAACTAGTTGGTCTGGTTTGCTGATTAGTTGCTTTTGATTTCCCTGTGCATTCATCTGATTGATGTATGTTCCTTTGCATGTTGAATTGAACTTGAGTTTTTGTGCATTTTCAAATTGCTGTTTCAATTAGCACTTCTTTGACTTCACTGTGTACATGCACAGTTTATTGTTGCAGTGATACTCTGAATTTTGGTCAAGGCCATTTGCACTTGTGTTGAATCTGATTTTGATTTGACCTTGTGCACTCGAGTTGGCGAGGCAGTGCACACGTGTATACGTGTGTACTGCAGCCACTCGTAATTACCTGTCCCTAAAATAAATAATGATATGCACAGATATTACAGAATCAAAGATGATGACGATAACCCATATATCTAAGACAGCTTTAAAAACAAATTTTATATTTTTGCAAATTCAATTTGTTTCTTTTCAGATTACTGCTGTAGATTGTTAATTATACAGGTATACAGGAGACAAGACAAATACTGGAGCTGGACAATGCAGATGCAGAAGACTGAGTGTATGAGTGATGTAGTGAGGACAGAAATGTAAATGTGAAAATGTATGAGTGAGAGTGAACTGTAAATATGAAATCAGTGTACTGTATGAAATCAGTGTATGAACTAAAACATTGTACTAAATAAAATATTATATTGAATAAAACTACTGTTTGAATTCGTTAAATTCTGTGCAATAGTATTATTACTTCCACACGAATATTTATTCCTGTATTTGTAAAATCTGCAAACACATCTATAATTCGATATATATTTTGTTATCATCAAACACTAAACACACATCAAACACTTCTAGGCCCCACCATATCTTAGGTTGCTTTTATTTATTTGGGGTTTGCTTCTATTCCCCATGCAATTACTATGCATCCCAAAAAACTTTCCAAACTGAATTCCAAACGAACATTTTTGTGGATTCAATTCAATCTTGTATTTTCGCAACACTTCAAACATATCATTCAAGTCTTTTATATGGTCCGCCCTTTTTTGGATTTCATTGCTATGCCATCTACATATACTTCCATGTTATTGCCAATTTGGTTGTTGAACATCCTAATTACTATCCATCGGTATGTGGCCCTAAAGTTTTTTGTCTAAAGGACATTACTTTATAGCAATATGTTCCCCAATTACTTACAAAGCTTGTATGCTCTTCATCGGGCATAAATATAGGGATTTGATTATACCCTAAATATGCATTCGTGAATGACAACAACTTATGCCCACTAGTTGCATCTACCAACTGATCAATCCTCGAAAGGGGATGACAATATTTTAGACATGCTTTATTTAAATCCATAAAATCAACACAAGTTCTCCATTTCCCCATGGATTTCTTAATAAGCACAAAATTTGCCAACCGTTTTGGGTACTATACTTTTCTAATAAACCCATTTTGTAGTAACCTTTTTACCTCCTCTTGTAATGCAATCATTTGTGCTTTATCAAATTGTCTTTTCTTTTTCCTTATAGGAGTAAAACTCGGATCTATATTAAGCACATGTCATATCATTATAGGATTAACTCCAACCATGCTCGCATGAGTCTAAGCGAAAATGCCTTTACTTATTCGGAGAAAATGAATTAGTTCTTCCTTGTTATCTTTATCTAGCCCTCTCCCTATCCTTCTTATATTAGTCGAATCCTAAGGGTATATATTTATGTCCTCCAACTCCTTAGTCGACTTTATATTATCTTTATTATCTCTAGAATCTATTTTCAAAATAATTATTTATAGCGCTTCTTTAATGCCTATTTCCTATCCACTTGATTTATTTCAACACATTTCCTTTTCTTTTCTAGAAGTTCAATCTTCTTAGCCCCCACTTTTCATTTCTCAATTGGTGCATTTATCCTAGTTGCCTTAGATGTTAGTTCTTGATGATAGGTTTCTAAGGGCTTGCAATTTTTAGTTTTACTTAGTTTTGACATATCATCATAACAAGAACCATTCTTATTATTAGATTGCCTACGGTTGCAAAGTACATTTTCCAATAACTAAATTTCTCTCCTCGCATGATCCCTCATCCAGTTTGAGAAAGAAATTTCACAATCGAATGCTTTGGATAGACAAAAGCATCTACATGATCCAAAGCATGTCTCTCAAAGAAGGAGTTGTAGTAAGAGGGTTGGTCCATACCTATAATTAAAGTTTTGAAAGTCCTTGAATAAGGTGGGATTCCCATTTGGACGTACAAATTTATCTACCTAATCGGGATAGATCCTTTATTATTGAACCTGAAGACATGCTCAAACCTTAACTCAAGGTTTTCTGTTGGAATATTCATTTTTCATCACCTTGGATTTCTATAAAAATAAATAAATAAAAGGGCATTATAGAAACTTCATATAAAATTGAAAAATAATTTTTACAAATGAAGGAATATAGAAAATCCGACTTTTCCATTACGCGAAGCTAACTTTTTAGCACAAATTCGTATATAAAACTTCAAAAACGGACGCCGGATGGAGATACATATTGTTTACCGTAGCATGCATTTCGAGGCAAAGCGGGTCGATGCGCAAGTGGGTTGAGGAGAAATTTCAGGTTTTGGCTATGAAATGGAAGGATATGTAACACTTAGTCATTCTACATTCATTCCTCTTCATTCTAGAGCCACCACAAAAACAATTGTCTCAAACTTCATTCTTTTTCCTCCTTCTTCCACATTTCTAAATCAAAATTCTTCAAATAAACTACAAATAAATTAGAAAAAAAGGACCTGGTCCAGAAACCTTATAAGGCAAATAGAAGAAGGAAGGCCTATATACAAATCAAATTAAAAGGGAAAAGTTTGAAGATTTATATTGGAAGTTTACCAAAACATCGTATATGCATGAGTGGTTTTATCTACGAAATGAATATGATATAGATAGGAATTTAAATTTCATTTTTTTATTTATTTAAATTTAAAAATTTGATTTTTTTATTGAATTGATGAGTTTTGATGGAAGATTTATATGAATTGACATAACTGGAAAATCCTAGACAATGATTTTGATAATAAAGTTGATAAAATTTTGGCCAGGGTAGATTGAATTAAGTCCACTATTAAATCATATACATTTTATTTTGTGTAATAGATTTGAATTAATCAAAATGAACAAAAGTGAATTTATACTGTAACTTTGGAATCATACAACTCTGATTTTGTGTAAAAGATTTGAATTAATTTTGGTAAATAAAACTGAATCTATGTATATATCCTTTAAAAGTCATCTACATCTGATTCTATCAACTTTGAATAAAATTGAATATATGTAGATAGATTATTGAATTGTTATATACAATCAATTTGATAAATCACACAAAAAATCTAGATATGATAAAAGTTGAGATTGTATGTAGATACTTGTTTAAAAGTAGGATTATACGCATTCAAAAGTTATACTTAAGTTTGGAAAGAAGAACTGATAATAAACAATCAAAACAGGATCAAAATAATAATTTAAACATGTTGAAAAACTAAATTATGGAAAATTAGTCGACTGAAATTATAGACTGGTCGACTGAATTACTTCGAGTAACATATGGAACGAACCAAAGTCAAACTCACAAGAAAATAGTTCATTTTTAAGGTCGAAAAGTCACTGACCGAAGTAATTAATAGACTGATTTCCCTTTCATTTGAATGGTAATGTTGTCCAATCGACTAAATGCATAGTTCTAGAGAATTTTTTTTGCAGGTTGCATTATTAAAGCACTTAATGGTTCTATAGCGTTGTATGTGCAAAAAGTTATAGCTTAGCTAAAGTGAGGATATAGCGGAGGTGCAAAAAGTTTCATTACATATAAAACCAATTATTAAAGTTATGTTATTATCATGCTCACATCATTTGTGTCAGAAAAAGAAATATTGTTTAATCTTATATAATAAAACCAAAGAATATCACGATTCATGTAGTCCATACTTGGTGACTACAATAGATTATTAGTTTATATCGAGCATTTATGCCTTAAAATTAGATCTTTACCCTAACTTGTTGATTTGGTTTAAAAGAAAACTAGTTAAATCAACCTTTTTATATTAATGTTGCTAAAGCGGGTGCTAAAAAGCCTTGATTTAGCGAGTATAGCAGGGCCTGAAGCGGATCTACCGTGTAATAGCACTAAATTTAAAAGTGTAGCGGTAGAGGAGTGCTATATGCTGTAGCGGGGCTTCTGTGGGGATTTAACCGGGTTTACAAGGAACTCGTCGACTGACCTATATATTTAGTCGACGGATAGCCTATTGACAGCCTAGATTGAACCTATACCTGTAAAGACCAAGTAGAATAGCTTTGGGGATTTGTTTCCCACATTCTTGACCTTCTATAGTTCACGGAACTACATGAAGCTGTGCAACGTCTGGGACTTCATTGCCTACTTAGCAAACGTTTTGGAATTCACACTTCATGATGTTATATAAAGTGATACTCAATGTGATGCATGAATGTGTCGCAATTAGATGCTCTTATTGTTAATATTAGTGCCATGGCTGCATGTATTTGACTTGTGAACAACGAGGCAGAGGAGTTGGAGATGTCCACATTAGTAGGGTTTATGACTGGTCGAGCAAATGTACTACTAGGAGTTAAATTATATACCGACCCTTTTAGTTGTAGGTGGAATGATATAAATTGTAGGACACATTTACCATTGAGATTGTTTATTTGATGTTTTGGTATGCATTTTACCACCGAGATTGTGTACTCAACGTGTATGCGACTTAAACTGTTTATCATTGAGAATGTCTACTCAATGTATAGTTAGTAGTTTACTATTTGGACTATATACTCGATGTATTCCTAGATTCAACCAGATTCCGAATGTCTGACATTTGGGTGGAAATCTTTATAGATTATTATCAAATTTTAGTCATATTATAGTTTGTTACCCATATTGTACCAATATGATAATTTGTTAGATATAGTATACACATACGAATGAACACGCTTGGCTAGTTTAGATTATAAATGTTAATTTAACTGCCTATTAACACCATACCACTAGTGGTATCACTCACTCACTAGACCTTGTCTAATCCTCTCTATTTTTTCCTCTTTATACCTATTACAGAATGATAGGGTAGTAGGTGGTATGACGAAGATAAGATGTATAGAGGTGATGATCGTATGCCTTAGAGATATATTTACATATTGTCATCCCCTATGTATCTTATTATACTCATCACTTAGACATGTATTTCTATTTGGAGACTTTGTTTAGACATTTCTAGTATAGACTACGGTTGTTTTAATATAGTGATGATTTGCATATTTCAATATTTATATTTTATTCCTTCCGTCATGATATCAAAGAGTGTAGACATGGTTAAAGTTATGTTTTCCTTTATACCTTATAAATCATCAAAAACTGAAGGATCCATGTTTCTTAGCATGACGCGAGTTCAAATGCCGCTTTTAGACTTTGAATCGGTGTGTCCAGCGATATGGGTTGTTACATTAAATATAAGAGCATAGGTTCAGGATTCCTTAAGGATCAGACATGCATCGAGGGAGCATACTTGTATATTTTAAAGATTATTATGTATATATAAGTATAAAACAAATATACCCATAAGATACCATTAATGCTTACAATTATCTGAAATGGTTTCCAATAATTCTTGTTTACTAGATAAGTGAAAAATAAGCAATCAAACTAAAAATAATTTTGGTAAAGCGGTTGAGGTTCCACGCATGAAGTGTACATTCCAGTTTAGTTTCACCTGGATCTTCAAACAAGAGGCTAGACTGAAGTTAACCCCAAAGGAGAGCTTGCATCACAATTACATGGTGCAGTCCCAATACCAGTCCCAGCTCTTCTGCTTGCTTCAAATTCTCCTAAATTTTGTCAGAATTTCCAAAGTCTAAGTGGAAAAAATTACATGGGGACAGAATCATTTATTGGGACTCAAACATGGTTGAGGAATTATGATCAGTTATTTACTATAATGGGTGTAGAGGATACAAGAAAGAGATAGCTGGCTTCATGGCATTTACAAGTGGAGGCCTTGAACCGGTGGGATATTTTCATTGTGAGGCAGAAGAGACTATGATTACATAGATTGATTTTAAGATGCGCTTTGAAGTTAAGTTTATATTGGAGGCCGAAAGGGGAGTAGAGCTAGAGAATTTCATTCGTTTGGAGTAGGGAGTGTTGGAACTAGGCTAACCCGCAGTGGAGTAGTTAGGTAAATTTCAAAAAAAATCCATTATTGGATATTTAAGGCCTATGTAGTCTAAAGTCATTTAGAACATTTCTTTGTTTCTTTAAACAAAATCAATATTTTATTTAAATTTATAAATAAAATTTATTTTGTATAATCTGTATTATATTATATATACATGTATGTATCAAATACACATATGTGTGTAAAGGTGCATGTGCAACAGGATAAAGTGTACATGGTTTGACATGCCTGTTTAAAAATGCGGAGATCTACACCGCAACAGACATGTTAGCCTCTCTTGTATATAAATGTATTGTCTAAATGTATATTGTGTGCATCAAAATTATGTACAATATATATACGCACACTATGAAATAATAGTTTTAAACAGCTTATATAAAGCATTTATAATATATATATGTATATATATATATGTGTGTGTGTGTATATGTATGTATGTATGTATGCATGCATGTATGTAAGTACGTATGTATACACATAAATGTGATTAAATTACAAAATTATTTCAAATATTAGTTTATAAAATAACTTTAAACTTATTTAATATATTATGTAATCAATACAAAAATATTATTTTATTTGTATATAATATATATATGAACATATAAAATGTTATACATATATATACATATATTTATATAATATAATAATAAATTTTATACATAAACATATAATAGCAATATTGCTTGGCCTAGGTAATATAATAATTTTTTAATTGTTTTATCAATAAACATTTACTCAATACTTAAAAGCCATAAAGAAATTATAAAAAATTAAAATAAAATTATTACCGAAAACAAAATGTATGTTAATATTTTACATAAAATTTTGTTCAATATTTTATTATTTGTATATATATGTATACATATGTTTTATTTACATAATTTATTTTAAATTAAATAAATAATTATGTATGTATTAAACATATATATATATATATATATATATATATATGAAAATAAATAATATATATTTTTACTGTCGAAAGCTTTTTAGGCTTAAATGGTTTTTTATAAAATTTAAAACATAAATAATATGATGTTAATCATTTTAAATTTAGATTTATGTAATTGAACTCATTTAAATAATATTATTTCAATTTCAAATATTTTTTGAAAGCCATGAGCACTAGAGCAACTATACATATGCATATCTTTTTAATATATAAATATATATGCACACTTATATACAACCATCAACATGTGGCAATACACTGACGTACAAATTCATTATATTTCTAACTAAGTAACGTATGATATAACAATTAATTAAACATTGATACACGTATGTCGATCAGAGATATACCTTTCACCAAAGCTTAGTGCACATACGTTGAAACAAAGAAGTGAAAACATTAAATCCAATTCCTAGTCCAGAAGTTGCTAGCTCCCAAACAGCCTTACCATCGATAATCGAACTATATTATATTTGATGTTTTAAAGGCTTGAAAACAAGAAGAGGAAGGTAGGTGAGTTCGGCTAGCAAAGGAGGTGATAGAGGCTTAAAAAATTAGTTCTAAAGTGAGGGTTAAGATGCTTATATAAAAAGAGACTAGAGAGCAAAAGTTGTATCAAGATCCTGGTTTATTTCTTACTTATTCTCTCTTTTTAAACATTTAAGTTCCTCCCCATAAGCCATCAAATGGCCGGACTCACTATGCTCCTATCATGGCCAAAATTAACAAGCCCCGTATAAGCCTCAAATCCACTTCAAGCCCTAATAATGTTTGTTGCATTTATATCTAATTTAAAATCATATTGATATCGTATATCAATTAGTGTTTATGTAACGACTGCCTTTCTTACACCGAAAGACGAGCCATTATGGGTAGAAGAAAACAAGAGATAAGAAGAAACTACACAATCATAGAATCTCACCATGAATCAGAATAATATATAATAGATAACATAGGATATTACATTGTCATTTTCATAATACTAATACATCAGAGTGAATACATTACAACCTTCAACTGGACAGTTATAACTACCCGTCCATACAAAATACATAGATCATACATAAAACACAGCGGAATAAGATAATAACTAGCTAACGGTGAAGCCACCTACTCCAGCTCTTTCAAAATGCTTTCGAAAGAAACCTGGATCACTTGGCTACTCATACAAATTTGAGTACCGAAGAGTTTTTGGAAAAGAAAATAAAACTCCGGGTCAAACATGGATCTGGTGTGAGTAAACTCAAACAACTTAATTCTTATTTTTATAAAAAAATTCAAAATCAAAGGTATCTCGTAAGGCCACGACGCACATAAGCACGGACGGTTTTTTACCTTACGATAACCAAAACTCTTTATATAGAAATCCAATGATATTATGATAATGTCTAGGGTTTTCAAGTAAAATAGAACATAGCTGAAATGCTTGAATCTCACATTGCAACATATTTGGGTACAACTAAATCCGTATGTCACTTATTGGAGAATGGATTCCATACAATGACTGGGCTACCACCCATCACAGTGCATCTCTAGATAAAATAACATCGAGAACTTCGCCTAGATCCCCTGCTAATACAAGACCGGCCTACCCCTTGCTGGATAGTATCGAATAAGATCACCCCTCGATGAGGATCAACAACCGTACCGAAGCATACAATAATTGATAGTAGGGACTCTAGATAGGGATAACCTTATCCTAATGGAAGCGACCTACTTAGCCATGCTGCATTTACCCTGTTTCTGTCATTCCCAGTTGATGAGGCCTGAGGATACTTTTACCTTTATTATAGCATTGCCACTTGGAAGGCTAACATTTCCTTCCAGATGTTGACACAATGCCAGCATTCATCCATACAAGTCATTCAGGAGATGAACGAACCGAAGGCACTATATCCACTACATCCGTTTCGGAATCACCCTCAGGGTTAGTAGAAAATAGCCCTTGAACTTCAAAGTCTTCGTCTTGGACCTTGCCATTACTATTTCCAATTCGAACGCTTACGTTGGTTTGAAATGGTTTTCGGATAACAATTAATATCCAATCTTGGTCTCTCCAAACCAACGTTTGATAATTTTAGATGGTCAAGTTCTTTATAGTGGACCAATCCGCTATCATGGTGTAATATTTACACATGGACATATGCTCCATATGCTTAGATTATCGTGACCCACTTATCGAAATTAACCCACTTGTATTCATCACGTTCCCAAAGTGCGGTATTTGTGATAAGTACATGCCGACTTACTTTTAATAACACGTGCCACCTTTTTATTACAACTACTTTAATTCATTTGGCTACTTAACAGCATGGATAAGAGATCCTTTTTTTAAAAACAATTTACTTAAATAAGAAAGTTGGTTAAAAATAAATAACCGATGGAGTTTTAAAAGATACTTTAAAATAAATAAATCTTGATTTAATCATAAGTTTAAAACTCAATTAAACTTTAATTACTCTTAATTAAATCAAAATTACGTCATTAATAATCCTAATTTTATTTATAATTAAACCTTAATTAAACAACATTTATTTAAGAAATTAAACCCTAATTAAGTGGATGATTAACCTTTAATTAAAGAATAATTAATTAAATAACTAACTCTAATTAAATAATTAATTAAAGAAAATAATTGATTAGATAAAAATTAATTTTCTTTTATCTTAATTAATCATTATTTACAACTTACTTAATTAAAAATAACAAACTTAGTTAATAATTTCTTGAACTCTAACTATTTAACCTAATTACTTATTATAGTAACTAAATAATAATTACCCTAATTAATAAAATAAATAAATAAGTTATTATATAATTAAAACCTTAAACCTTTTGACTTACTTGATTAGTTTGAAATGAGTTTTCAAAAAAAATCCAGAAGAAAAAACTTAAAACTTGAACTCGTGAAATTTTCCGAACTACATCCATAGCGACCATCGCTTTGAGCATAGTTTGCTAGAATTGATTTGTGAAAACATCACCTTAGCTCTATACTTTTCCTAATATGACATCTCCTCTTATAAGTGAAATCTTTACGAACACCAAGTCTCCAACCACAAATTCCAAATCCCTTCGCCTTTTATCAGCATAACTCTTTTAGCGATCTTGGGCTTCCTTCATTCTTTTCTTAATCACTGCAACTTTCTCTATAGCCTCTCAGATCATGTTCGGTCCAAGTACTAAACTATCTCCCATCCCAACCCAACATGCTGGTGACTTGCATGGCCTTCCATATAGGGCTTCATACGGTGCCATTTCGATGCTTGCTTGAAGCTATTATTATAGGAGAACTCAACAAAATGCAAATGATCCTCTCATGATCCACCAAAATACACGCTCTCAAGAGATCCTCTAAAATCTGATTCACTCGCTCCGTCCGTCCGTCTGTTTGAGGATGATATGTTGTGCTTAAGCTCAACTTTGTTCCAAAGGTTGTTGGCAACGCTTTCCAAAATTGACTAGTAAATATAGGGTCTCGATCACTTAATATACTCATAGGAACTCCATGCAAGCAGACTATCTCTCTCATAAAAATTTCTGCTAAAGAAGCAGCGGTCCTTATTGAATTTACCGAAATAAAATATGCGCTCATCATTAGCCGATTATGATAACCCATATCCCTTCATTTCCTTTTTTGGTTCTGGGAAAACTAATAAAATCCATTGATATAATTTCCCATTTCCAATTGGGTATTTCCAAAGGTTGTAATAATCCGGCTGCCTTCTGATGATCACCTTTGATTTGTTGACAGCATGAACACCTTCTAACATAGACTGAAATGTCCTTCTTCATTCCTGGACACCAAAATGCTCTTTTCATGTCTTTATACATCTTATGAACTCCTGGATGAATACTTAACCTAGATTTGTGGAATTCATACAAAACTTGTAGCCTCGGCCCATCCACATCAGGAACACACAATCGTCCGTTCATCCTCAAAGCACCTCGAATATCCATCTTAAAATCCGAACATCTACCCTCTTCAACCCCTTGAATTAACCCTTCCAATATCTCATCCTTCCTCTGATTCCTAATAATCCTTTCCTGAAGTGTCGTGTTAACCTCCAAGATTGTCAAAATGGCATTCCTGCTTAAGGCATCCGCCACCACATTAGCATTTCCTGGCGTATAAAGGATATCCAAGTCATAGGATGGTAGAAACTCTAACCACCTCTGCTACCTCAGGTTTAGTTCCTTTTGAGTAAAAAGAGACTTCAGGGATATACGATCCATGAAGAGCTCAATTTTTTTTACCTAATTAAAGAAACAAAACTTACTCCTAAAATCTCTAAGATTAGAAAGAAACTAAGAGGAATAGAAGGATCCTTCCCCAGCAAGTAGTGTCTCCACATTTTCAATGCAAAGACAATAGCTAGCAACTCCAGTTCAAGCATAGCATAGTTCTTCTCATGAGGCTTCAACTGTCTGCTTGCATATGAAATCACCCTACCATGATGCATCAAAACAAATCCTAGTCCCACTCTACGAACATCTATGTAAACCGTGAACCCACTATTTCCATCTGAACAGTCAAACTAGTGCACTGGTCAATCTCTTCTTCAATTCCAGAAATGCCTCTTCACACTTTGGAGTCCATACAAACTTATCCACCTTCTTAGTTATCTTAGTCAAATGAGAGAAAATCTTTAAATAATCTTGAATAAACCTTCTATAGTATCCAACCAAACCTAAGAAACTGTGAACCTCGGTAGGAGTCCGTGGTTGCTTCCATTCCTGAACAGCTTTCACCTTCGCTAGATCTACTGAAATACCTTCTCCCATCACGACATGTCCTAAGAATCTTACCTCCGATTTCCAAAATTGACATTTTGAAAATTTTTCCTACAAGACATGTTTCCAACACCACTTCCAAATGATGTTTATGCTTCTCCTCAGATTAGGAGTAGATAAGGATGTCATCGATGAAACTAACACAACTTGTTAAGAACATCTTGGAAAACACGGTTCATGAGATCTACAAAATATGCAGGTGCATTGGTTAGCCCGAAAGGCATAACCAACCACTCAAAGAAACAGTCAGGGCCTCAAAAAGCTGTTAAGGGCATACTATTTTCAGCAACCCTTAATTGATGAAATCCAGTACTAGATCCATTTGAGAAAATACCATAACTCTATTAAGTTGATCAAAAAGATCATCGATGCGGGGTAAGGGATACTTGTTCCTAATTGTCAGCTTATTCAACTCCATATAGTTCATGCATAACCTTAAAGATCCATCAGACTTAGCCACAAACACCATAGCAAACCCCCAACTTGTATGACTGGGTCTAATCAATCCTCTTCTTAACAAGTCCTAGGTTTAACTTACCAACTCGTCTCTCTCCCTCGGAGCCATCCTTTACTTAGGTTGAACCACAAGCCTTACACCATGGATCAGTCAATGCGAAAATCTATCTCCCGATGCGGGGGTAAGCTTTTAACCTCTTCGAAAGCATCGAGAAAATCCTTAACAACCTCAATAGACCCTAAATTTCTTTGGGATGCTTCCAGGGCATATAAGAAACTACACATATTAATATCAGGTTCCTTACATGGTACTTTAGTAATTCTTTCCAAATTGGTTACTAATGATATAGTTCTTTCATTACAATCTAAAATAGCTCTATATTTCAATAAATAATCCATACCAAGAATAATGTCAAATCCTTTAAAGTCCAAGACACACGGGTCGTAAGAAAAGTGATGAGAAAGGTAGGAAATTTGCACATCTTCACAAATCATATTCAGATGGGTTACACCACCTACGAGGTTAGACACACATATAGGGTTTTCTATAATACTAGGAATAAGATGAAAATTACATGCTGATTCACAAGAGATAAAACTATAAGAGGCACCAGTATCAAATAATGCTCGAACAAAATACCATTAATCAGTATGGTACCTTCAAGGACGCCTTTCCCCTTCACATCCGTCAAAGTAGACGGTTCATTTTTAATGGCATACATCTTGGGCTGCTGCACCTTCTTCATGAGTGGGCAGTCCTTTACTATATGCTCGGGTTGATGGCAATTAAAACAAAGAGTCTTCTGGACCATTGGAGAGATGGGTCCACCTAGTTACTTTGGAACTTCACGATTTATATAGTACCTGGCAATATGTCTTTCTGCTTGCAAATATAACAACCATTATCCTTAGGCTTGCCTCCCTGCATCACTTTTCCTTGCTTCTTCCAATTTTGATTACACTTTCTCTTATTAGAACCATTTCCACTGGTATTTTCACTAGTTGTTGTTGGAGTAGGATTCTTCTTTTCGAAGGCCTCATACCTCAGAGCCATCTCAACTAGATCCATAAAAATACCTTTAACATGAGAAGTCATTTTCTTATGGTATTCCTCCCTTATACCTAAAACAAACATCTTATTCTTCTTTAATGAGGTGTTGATCAACTCTGGCCCAAAACAAGATAGCACATTGAACTTCATCTCATATTCTGCTACCGATAGATCCCCTTGCTTCAAATCCATAAAGTTTTGGTACATTCGGGTGCTTCCTGTTGTTGGCAAGGATTGATCCTCAAAAACTTCTTTAAATCGGGCCCACGAAAACTCTTCTTCTGGATTATTTGTAGTAAGGGTGTCCCACCAAGTTGTTTCCCCCTCTTGCAATTGCTATGCTGCTAGAACCTCTTCTTATCATCGAACAACCAAGACCTTTCAAAATCTTCTCACAAGATCGCAACCAAGCTTGCTCTTCCATGATAGACTCGGTTCCTTTAAATGGTTTCCCTTCGAGGTTGGTGTAATCCTTGCATAAGGTTGTGAAATTCACTCTTGGCTGCTCTGGCGCTATTTCTTCGGCGATCTGAACTTCTTCAGGATTTGGGGTTCGACCATTTGTAGTCATAATGATACATGCTCCCCGACCTTGTTGGCTTTGTTACTCATGTCTTACTATCCAGACATATTAAGATAATTCTTAGAATACTTGGACGAGATAAATTTTGAAGGAAGGGTGCAAATCAAACCTATCGAGCTAATCTATTTATCATATATATATATATACACGAAAGAAAATTATAAATACGCACTCACGAAGTTGACCCAACCCAATGCCTAAGTGTTCGCTTAACCTAGGCTCTAATACCAAAATTGTAACGACCGCCCTTCTTGCATAGAAAGATGAGCCATCAAGGGTAGAAGAAAAGGAAAGATAAGAAGAAACTACACAATTACAGAATCTCACCACGAATCAGAACAACATATAATATATAAAATAGGATATTACATTGTCATTTCCATAATACTAAAACATCAAGTCAATACAATACTACCTTCAAATGAATAGTTATAGCTACATGTCTATAAAAAATACATAGATCATACATAAAACATAGCGGAATAAGATAATAACTTGTTAACGGTGAAGCCACCTGCTCCAGCTCCTTCAAAATGCTTTCGAAAGAAACCTGGATCACTTGGCTACTCATACAAATTTGAGTACCCAAGAGTTTTAGGAAATTAAAATAAAACTCTGGGTCAGACATGGGTCTGGTGTGAGTAAACTCAAACAACTTAATTCTTACTTTTATAAAACATTTTGAAAATCAAAATTATCTCGTAAGATTACGCCACAGATAAATATGGATGGGTTTTACCTTACGATAACCAAAACACTTTATATAGAAATCCAGTGATATTATGATAATGTCTAGAGTTTTCAAGTAAAATAGAACATAGCTGAAATGCTTGCATCTTACATTTCAACATATTTGGGTACAACTAAATCTGTACGACACTTTATTGGAGAATGGATTCCATAAGACTGGCTACTGGGGTACCGGCCATCACGGTGCATCTCTAGATAAAATAACACCGAGAACCTCACCTGGATCACCTGCCAAAACAAGACTTGCCTACCCCTTGCTAGATAATACCGAATAAGACCACCCCTCGGTTGGGATCAGCAACCATACCGAAGCATACATAAATTGATAGTAGGGACTCTAGATAGGAATAACCTTACCCTAATGGGAGCAGCCCACTTAGCCTTGCTGCATCTTCAGTGTTTTAGCCATTCCAAGTTGGTGAGGCTTGAGGCTACGTTTACCTTTATTATAGCATTGCCACTTGGAATGCTAACATTGCCTTCCAGATGTTGACACAATGCCTGCATTCATCTACATAAGTCGTTAAAGAGATGAACGAACCGAAGGCACCATCTCCACTACACATGTTTTGGAATCACCCTTAGGGTTAGTAGCAAATAGCCTTTACACTTCAAAGTCTTCATCTTGGACCTTGGCTTTAGTATTTCCAATTCGAACGTTTACGTTGGTTCGAAGTGGTTTTCGAATAACAACTAATATCTGATCCTGGTCTCTCCAAACCAACGTTCAATAATTTTAAAGGGCCAAGTTGTTTATAGTGGACCATTCCACTATCAGGGTGTAATATTTACACATGGACATATACTTCATATGCTTAGATTATCATGACCCGTTTATTGAAATTAACCCCTTGTATTCATCACGTTCCCGAAGTACGGTATTTATGATAAGTACAAACCGACTTACTTTCAATAAAATGTGTCACCATTTTATTACAACTACTTTAATTCATTTGGGAATTTAATAGCATGGACAAGTGATCCTTTGTTTTTTTAAAACAATTTACTTAAACAAGAAAGTTGGTTAAAAATAAATAACCGATAGAGTTTTAAAAGAAACTTTAAAATAAATAAACCTTGATTTAATCAAAAGTTTTAAAACTCAATTAGACTTTAATTACTCTTAATTAAATCAAAATTATGTCATTAATAATCCTAATTATATCTATAATTAAACCTAAATTAAACTTAAATTAAATAATATTTATTTAAGAAATTAAACCCTAATTAAGTGGATAATTAACCTTCAACTAAATAATAATTAATTAAATAACTAACTCTAATTAAATATTTAATTAAAGAAAATACTTGATTAAATAAAATTTAATTTTCTTTTATCTTAATTAATCATTATTTAAAACTTACTTAATTAAAAATAATTAACTTATTTTATAATTTCATAAACTCTAATTATTTAACCTAATTACTTAATTAATTAAATAATAATTATCCTAGTTAATAAAATAAATAAAGTGGAAATTAGCAACAAGGGCCTCTTTATCAAGTGGAATTAGTTTCTAGGACACACAACTGGAATAATTACTTTCAAGGACAAAACGTAAAATAATTAGTTTCTAGGACCTAAAAACCTATGAAATTATGTCCTTGAAAGTAATTGGACTGCTGACTTTGTCCTTGAAAGTAATTATTCTACTCACTTTGGCCTTGAAAGTAATTTCTTTAAATGTGTGTTCTAGAAACTAATTGGACTGCAAAGTTTGTCCTTTTAGTAAAATTCCCCATAAATAAATTATTAAATAACTGAAACCTTAAACGTTTTGACTTACTTAATTAGTTTGAAATAAGTTTTTAAAATAATCCAAAAGAAAACACTTAAAACTTGAAATCGTGATATTTTTCGAACTGCATCCACATCGACTATCACTGTGAGCGTACTTCGCTAGAATTGATTTCTAGGTGAAAACTTCAACTTACCTCTAGCTACAACATCTTTGAAAATAGAAGTGGAAAAGTTTGAAATCTTTAAATAAAGGTGAAAACTTGGAAAACATTTTCAAAATTCAAAACTAGAAAATAAACTTTCGTTTTCAAATCGGATCTCAAGTCTTTTGCGACTTTTCAAGGTGCTAATTTCACAACAATTCATCACATACACTTGGTTTTGGTTTCATAACCACACTACCATCACATCATAGCCAATCATTTACACAATCATATCCAACAAATTATTTAACAACCAAATCACAAATCCAAACTCAAACATTAACATATAATCATATGCTATCCAACATAACATGATAATTCAACATAACAACCACCATATTTTCACAACATATAGTCCATCAAAATCAAGTTAATTTCTTTTCCAAAAAAAAAGTTTTACTCACCAAAAATTTTCTTAATCAAAGCGAACTTTTCCAAAACTTGAAATCACTTCAGAAACTTTGCAAAAATTGTACTTTTGGTTGCTCGAACACTTGAAAATGGCTCGGCCAAGTGGCTTTGGGCTCAACCTAGGATGTTTGGGCTCGGCCATCATGGGTTCTGGCTCGGCCATGGTATGTGGGGGTTTGTTTGCTTGAGTTTTGGAAGAGGAAGTGTTGTAGGAAATGTAGAAGTGGTTTTGTGAATTAAAGGAGGGATTTTTGCATAAAGAAGTTTTTTTTCTCACTTTAGAAATTATGAAGAGGAAGCCATAGCTAATTTTACTTAAGCTCTTAGGAAATTGAAATGAAGAAGAAGGTTGTAAAAATGAGAACATGAAGATAAAGGGGTGTTTATAGGCTTAGGATATTAATTAAAATTATATGTAAGTGCTTATATTAAAATATTTACATGCATGCATCACCATACTCCTTCCCTCCTTAAATCCATCCACCTTAGTACTGCTTCCCCTCTCTTCAACCATTTATACCACGCTCCTGTCCTTGTGTTGAAAATGTTATTTTTATATGTATATATATATACACTTTTCCTTATAATATATTTTCTTTTATTCTTATATGTTGATACACTTAAGGAGGAAACATGTACATGTACACAATATGTTTAAGATAGTTTGTAATGTGTGCGTGTGTGTTTAACATAGTGTTATAACCTTTTGAATAACTTTTAAGAATGAAAAATCGATATTTCGGAAAATAACTTCCGGTTACATTTCTCTATGAACAATATATATTGTTAAACAAATTTTTAAAACGATTTCATCATTAGTTATTATCTAAAATAGTTTTATTTTTTAATAAAAATCCATTTACTAATTATTTAAAATATAATTAAATATTAATTTAAATAGCGATTAAATTCTGGGTCGTTACAGTTTTTATAGCTATTATATGCACACTATTTAATATATTGTTCAATACACATCAAATAAAATTTTATAATTAATATATCATAAATATTAATTAATTTAATTAATTTACAATAATTATAATTTAATTAAATTAGGTGGTAACGGGAGTATTCAATGTTTCGGTTATGTGAGTCTATGGTGCAAATTTAGTCATCAATTAATATCGAATAATTTAAATACTAACATTCACACTTCACTTAGTAGGTGATGTGACATTATGGCCAAATTTATCACTTACTTGGTATCAGTAAAATCCCGTTTACTCTGTTAAGCATTACCTAGCAGTGACAATTATTTACACCAGTTATCTCCATTAAACTATGTCACTTCGGACTTATGGAATTTGTTTATAATCAAAATTCCAATATCGTCCTATATTCAACACTATAGTCCAAATACAAAGTCCTTGGTTCAGTAATAACAATTATTATTAACCAAAATGCTCTACTTGGAGAGTTTGACTTGACTTTAGTTGACAGGGATACCAACCTCGTATAACTGAGGAGATGAGTCATCTCTTGAATAGTGTTTCACTTCCAATACTTCCACTCGATCCAACTATAGTCGTTCGATGGACGTCATGGACGATTTAATTGTAATCAAAGCAGAGCTTTCATATTGAAGATCAATGGTATTCTAAAGACATGAGAACTGTGTAAAAATTAGTCACATCAATATTTTCTATTTAACCTTAATTATATTAATCAATAAAAAAACTATCGAGTGAGTCATTACATAGTTATCCAATAACTATCAGTACGTAACTCCTTGGTGCACCTAGCAGTCATAAGTAATACAATGCCCAATATTTGGAGAGTGTTACATACTGTAGTCTCAATGGATGCATCGATATCCAATCTCAATACATCTTGACTAGGAATATTTAAAATGATGTGCTTATTATATTGTGATATAATACTCATGATTACAACTATTTGTCATTACTACCACAAACACACCATTTAAGGATTTTCTATTAAATATATTTTAATCAAACATTAAATTATTTATAACATGTTATAACAAATATATAATAGAAAGAAAACACCTTTTGTTATGTATGAGAATTGACTACATAGTTAATAATTTATAATAAATTACAGAATTGCCCATAAGGCATACTCCTAACACTACCAATCTCCCACTTGCACTTGGGGCCAATTATGGAATCTCAATCTCATTCCTTCGATCCAATTTTCGAGAATCGACCGATTTAGACCCTTAGTGAATGGATCTGTTATGTTGTCCTTAGTATCTATCCATTGTACCATGACCTCTTTTTTTTCTTCAATTAGGTGGAACTTGCAAATAATATGTCATGAGTTCTTGTGTGCTTTGGGATCTTTTGCAATCTGTATTACCGTATTGTTGTTACTAAACAATGCCATCAGATTCGGTATCAGGAATCACTCTGAGCTCACTTAAAAAATTATGCATCCAGACTACCTCTTTAGCTGCTTTAATGAGGGAGATGTACACGGCCTCCATCGTTGAATCGACTATTATTTTTTGTTTGGAACTTTTCCAACCGGTAGCCATGCCATTTAGCTTAGAAACATAACCAAACACTGTTTTACTATCATCAATGTAACTTGAAAGCTAAAGTCAGCATACCCCTTCTTATGGAGGTCACCATTCAAGTATATGAGGAATAAGTCTTGAGTATTTCTTAAATACTTCAGTATAAATTTTACAGTTGTCCGTTGATTTTCTCCAGGATTAGACTGGTAATGGCTTATGCATCCTAGTACGTATGCCACATCTGGTCTAGTACATAACATAGTGTATTGATTTTGATGACAACAACTATATAAATATTACAACTAATGTTTTTTCGAGTTGTGTAGTATTTTCAAAAATATCATGGAAATATTTTACATAGATATACAAGGAACTTAGTGAATGAAAGCAAGCAAATGTGTTATATATATATATATATATGAAGACCGATAACATAAATTATGGATATAATTGACTAAAGACAAATGGAACACAAGTGCTTCATCGCATTGAAAATAAAAAGGTTCAATAACTAAGTCTTAGAATTTTGTTAAAGGCCCTATTGGAAATATACTTGATATACCTATTTCGTTTAACTTCATTTTTAATTTATAACGTCTTCATATAAACATACAACATGAGTCAAAATGTCTAAGTCAATATTGAATTTTAGAAACCGAAAATCAATTAGTTAGAGTATGTTACTCTCTGGGATATGTCAACACAAAGGTAGTTATTCTAAAATTCAAATTTTAAATGAAAAGATGTGGGCACCATCTCTTCACCAATGAACACATCTATCCATCTCCTATTTAAAGCGATTTGGAAAACGAATTTTCATCAATAATTTTAAATATTATCTTACTCATTAATCTCTATACTTTTATGATAGAAACTCCTTTATATGCTTCCACTTTCGTTTCACTTTCACACTCTTTACTCATATTCTTCAAAGATTGGAAAACCACTCAAGATAAAGAGTTTGTACTAGAATTCTCAATCATTCTCTCTCTAATTTCATTCTATTCCTCTCCAAATTCGAAGATATTTTGCTATTGGTGGTTGTTATACCAAAATTAGGCCTAATTTATGTTCAAATTTAGGTAATCAAAAAAATTCAAGGATGTTTGGACAAGAGGCTAACTTTGGCAAGCATGTCCATGTTCAAAGTCAAGTGGGAAATATGCAATTAGCTAAATGTTCAAGTACTAAATCAAGAAGTCACAATTCCAATTTGACCTAAACGGCCATTAAAGTCCCAAATTAAGCTTCGTTAATTCGTTGATTGCAAAAAATGGAAATAAGTACAATTCAAAGTTTATCCTGTAACATCCCGGTATTTTCAAGCATTCGCATCCGCACATGTCGGATTAGAATTGCTCAAAATATCATATTTATAATTTATATTGGAAAAACTCAGCATATACGATAAATAATAAATCACAGAATCACAGACACGAAGTAATATAACAATAAGCAGCGGAAACAAATGAATAGTAGTTCATAAGGCTACTATATATAAACAGAGTTAAACAAAATACAACAGAAGTCTCGAATACAATAGTCAAATACAAAAATCTGATTACATCACTGGAATCAACTGAATAACCACAAGCTGAATAGATAAATGGATCTCCAAGCGAAGCTCCAACTCCAAAGGTGAGTCTCAAATACTGTATAACTCAGTCTGACCCGAGCGTAAAGCAAAACACAAAACACTCGAGTCGGGATTAACATTCTTATATCAATAAATCCAACTCAAGTAAAATATCAACTGAAATACAAGTAACTTAAAGGATGTTAGGGACAACCATCCTCTAAGGATCCGTTAAACTATCTACTATGTAGTAATATACGCTATTATAATAATGTCTATAGTAAAGTAAACTATTAAAATAGCGTTAAGGCGTTACCCATTTCCCCCTTAACACATTTTATAATGCCAATAGTCTATACAGTACCGTAACTCCCCGTAAACTGGGGCCGCCAGAGGATACCCCAAAGGTACGACATAAAACAAACTCGTAGAAGGCGCGCTAGGGTAGGTGACACAGCACAACTAGGCAATGCCAGGGTAGATATACCAATTACACTTCCGGACTGTTGGTAACGCATAGCCGCAACTACCGCCCAACTTGATCCACACTCCCGAATCAAAGGTGCACACCAAATCAATCATAAAGTAATAGAATGGCTAACGATGAAGTGTGTCCGATTAGAGGAGTTGCCTCCTTGGCCCGTTGATTGCTCCTGTTTTAGCCACCTTATGCTAACTCACGGGAGTTAGGTCCACGTAAATATACCTTTAGGATCGTCGCCACCATCCTACTTCATTCTGGAATCTCCACCGCGTACACAGTTGTTAAAGTGGTTTTCGGTATCGACAGAGAGTATGCCCATATCCGATCCCGGTCTTTAACAACCAAACGTTATTATAATATCGCGGTCATTTCAAAATAGTTTATACTTCAAAAACAAAATATCATTTCCATTTCAAAAACCAAATCAATACGATATCATTTCCATTTCAAATATATTCACTTCCAAAATCATAGTACTTTCAAAGTTATATCAGTTTCAAAACCAAAACACTTGA
Source organism: Allium fistulosum (assembly GCA_030737815.1). Taxonomy (NCBI): domain Eukaryota; kingdom Viridiplantae; phylum Streptophyta; class Magnoliopsida; order Asparagales; family Amaryllidaceae; genus Allium; species Allium fistulosum. The sequence goes on from CM060907.1 coordinate 997,457,125, forward strand.
AATTATAACTCTTTGGAAATCATAACACTTTGAAATCATAGCACTTTCCTTTAAACAATTTAGATATTAATAATAGTATATAAAATAAAATAGTTTATATGAAAACAGTTATAATAAAATAGTTAATATATTAAAATAGTTTACATTAAAAATAGTTTATATTAAAATAATTTATAAAGTAAAATATAAAATAGTTTAAATATAATTTAAAATACTTTATTTAATAAAAATAGCTTCCTCAAAGTTCACAAATCGATTCAAATCAATTCAAATTCCAAAATTTCAATTTAATTCATTCTCAGTTCATCAATTTCAATTCAGTTCAGTTCTAAATAGACCTTTTCAAATTATATCAATTTCAAACACAGATTTGAACCACACAATATACCATTTCAATTTCAATATATTTCAAAACTTTAAATATTCAACATTTTCAAAACTAAATTTGATAATTTCATTTATTTCCAAATTTAACTTCGTTATTATTTAGTTTGAAATATTCACTTAATCAATCCAATATCATTTAAATAAGCTTTAAATTACAAATTTAAATAAACTAAATATCCCATTTTAATTTATGTAAATTTGAAAATATTCATTTAAATCACCTTTAATCAAAATCAAGTTATAAAATCGTGTCTTTAAAATCTCAAATTTAATAATTTCAAGTCAAACTTATTTAAGTATAATTCTTAAATAAATCCAATTTCAAACCAATTTCTATTTCTAGTTCCAACCTTAAATCTTATTATTTAACTTATTTTATATTAAAACTAATTTATACATATTTTAAAAATAGTAAAATTATAAGTAGATTCTTAAAATTTATAATTCCAAAACTAACTTAAAATTTTCAAAACATAAAATTTTAAAATCAAGAATTTAAACCTTATAACATATATATATATATATATAATATCTTGAAATCAATATTTATTAAACCATATATTTCTTTCCAAAACCATAGAAATCATTTTCAAAGTATTTATATATAGACCAACCGTGTTTGTATATAATTTTCTATCCCATGGTCAAGTGATACAGATATTTATCATTTCAATCTGCAATTTAAATATATACGGGTATATATCTTTTCAACCCGCAATCCCAAATTCAATTCAATGAAAATCGCTTGGGTTTATCATTTCAACCCATTACGATTTTCTCCTATTCTACAAGATCGTTCGTGTATGTATCATTTCAACCCATAGGGAATTCTAAACTAACATGGAACTTGCAGAGTGATAACAGATATGATAATAATATAACTGGCATATATCATCAATATAAATAACAAATAATGGCGTCAGATGTCACAGGTGAACAGATACAGATAATAGCATATATATAGCAATGTAAATAACTAACATTAGCATATTTCAACTTTCGTTTCAATTGAAATCAAATTTAATAAATATAAGAACGTTAATTGTGAGTGATTGCTCACCTTCCGAGGCTAGAGATGAACGAGAATGAGATGAGTAACGAATCCAAGCACGAATTACAAAGCAAAGCAAGATTGGCACGAATTAATCGACAAAGCTGATAAATATGAATCGATGGGAATGAATCAAATTAGCTTGAGATAAATGAAAGATATATATAAACTTTCAAAAATCCATTTAAAATATATATTTCAAATTGATATCAAATTCAACACAAATAAAATTAAATATATATATATATATATATGTATGTATTGTTTTTAAATTAAAACTCATATATTAAAATCAAACATATATATAATAATAAATTTTGAATCAAATCGATCGAGGAAGTCTTTGAAAACTCGATTCATAAGGTCAACGAAGTAAGCTAGAGCATTAGTCAAACCAAATGGCATAACAAGCCATTCATAAGATCCATATCGAGTACGGAACGATGTTAAAGGAATGCTATCCTCTGCAATACGGAGCTGATGAAAACCAACTGCTAAGTCTAACTGTGAAAAGACTTTAGCACCACTAATCTGATCGAATAAATCATCAATCCGCGGTAAGGGATATTTATTCTTAATGCTGAGATTGTTAAGCTTGCGGTAGTCCACGCAAATCCTAAGTGTTCCATCAGATTTTTTCACAAAAATAGCCGAAGCTCCCCATGGAGAGGAACTAGATTGAATAAATTATTTCGCTTCCAATTCGGATAATTGTTTGCGCATCTCCTCATTTTCTTTCTTGGACATACGATAAGGTGGACGAGTAATAGGTAGAGCTCCAGGGATTAGATTAATTCTGAACTCAATTGCTCGCTTAGGTGGTAATCCTAAAACGGGCTCAAATATGTCGGGAAATTCACGAACAATGTGAATGAGAGAAATAACATCTTCCTCATCATCATTATCGTCATCATGAGGATTTAGAGAATACAAGGATGCTTTCAAATTGGAATCTGAATCTTTCAGAACAAGAGAAATCTGCTTAACAGATTGAGGATGTCGAAGATAAATAGTCCGCTCGGGACATAGGATATGGACTTCATAACGGTTAAGCCAATCCATTCCCAAAATCATTCCGAAACCAAGGTAACGCATAACATGCAAATCGGCATGGAAAGAGTATTCATACAAAATAATTTCAACATCTTTACATAATAAATTGAGTGTTGCGGATCCACCAACCAGATTCCCAATTCTCAAAGAAGTCATCAAGCCAATAATATTCAATGACAAAGCATCTACAAGTTCCTTTGATATAAAAGAGTGAGATGCACCCGTATCAAAAAGAACTCGAGTAGGAAGATCACGAAATATAATAATGCCATCAAGGATAGAATGAGAAATACCTTGACCACAAGAAGTGTTAGCAGGGGTTTGTACAACATTTAGCTTGCCCTCCTTCTTGCCCTGAAGTTTGGGACACAAAGATATAGTATGACCCGAACTCTTGCATTAGCGGCAAGAAAGAGACTTCGGGCACTTGTTTACATAGTGGTCCTTAGAACCACAATTGTAACATTCTCCACGACGAGGGGTAGGAGTGTTTGCTACCGGTGTTGCTTGCTTTCCCTTTTTGTTGGGATTAGGCTTGAATTTAAAAGGTCTCTTCTTGTTGATGTTTTGTTTGACCTCAGCATCACTATCTTTATCAGCCTCTTCGAGTCGAAGAGCAATATCAACAAGTTGGTCAAAAGAAACTTCTAATTTCAGAAGTAATGGCTTATTGAGGCTCTTGTTCAAACCATACACAAATCTCTGATTTTTCTTCAATGGGGTATTAATATACTCAACCCCATATTTAGACAGAGATTCGAAAGAAGCGACGTAGTCCGTCATAGAAGATTCACCTTGAACAAGGTCTATGAAGCGTCGGGCTAAAGATACTTTTCAGCTTCCGGCATGAATTTCAACTCGAACCTTTCCCGGAATTGCTCCCAAGTAAGGTCTGCTTCAATAATTTCGGAGATCAGAAGTTCGTACTAGTCTAATGCTCTTTCTTGGAGCATACTAGAAGCCACTTGGACTCGATGAAGATCGATAAGATTCATGCGAGAAAAGATGCGGTCACATGTTCGAAACCAAGCCTGGACTTCTATAACGCTCTCGGAACCTTTGAATGGCTTTCCACCCAAATTGGTGTAATCACTGCACAAGCGTGCAAACCCAGATTTAGGATGTGTGGGCTTAGGAATAGGTCCGGCAGCTTGAGCATTTCTTACAAGATCTAGAAGTTGCCGAGCAGACATAAATACTCCATCCTGGGGAGTAGCACTAGATTGACCGGCGTTGGGACGGCCTGGTCTAACCATTTCTCTTCTTTAAGAAAGAAAGAAAATAGGAAAAAGGTTATTCACAAATTGATTATCAACAAACTTGATTGATAAAACAAGGTATCATAAAAAGAAATAGGATAGAACGGTACGAAGACTCGAATTAAATCCTATGGCACGATTCCTAAGAAAGACTTAGGACAATGATCCTTGCTAGATTATTCTACATTGTTCCAAAGTTTGGCTCTGATACCATGATGTGACGCCCCACCTCTATTCTCACGCTTGCCAAGGACACTACTGAGTAATGCCGTCGACTAGCACGAAGAATAAGGCTGTTGAGGAGCGACCATCCGTGTAATTGCTTTGTGCGTGTACCGATATGTCAGATAGTATAACATGCATTTTATTTCAAGAGGAAATCCGACATACCGATACAAACTAAAAGCTACCACATAGTGGCTATGAGGCCTTCGGAAACAAATATAGAAATAAGCATAACACAAATCAGTCACAGATGTTCATATCTCAAAGGCGGAAACAGATATGAATATATCACATAAGAGTGTACATCAGAGTAGTGGTCAAACAAGATCCACAATATCACAAAAGAATAGATACAAGTGCTAGACAAAAGAATATGTATACATCAAGGAGTCTATATCTCAAATGTATAACAACAAAAACTACAAATGTAATGTAGTTAGACAAAAGTTAGAAGATGATCCCAGATAAGGAGTCAAGCAGAAGCACCTGTGACATCTCGGTCTGACCCGAATATTATTTAATAAGAAAATAATAAACGGATCATTCTAGCTATAATTATCATTAAAGAAATGAGATATAAGTAGAGATATAATAAAAACGTATGATAACAATAATGTCAAATTGTGACAAGTATGCTTTAAACAACAACAAAATCGTACAATATCTCAAGAATCTCAAAGCACCAAAAAGAATGTCATATTCTTTATTGTTATTCACCAAACCACAAATATTGACAAACATATTGTTGCCAATCACGTAAAGAGGTGAAACAAAAATTCTATAAATCATCAATCAGAAATCCAGAAATCACAAAAGGGGGGAGGCCTATCACAAACGGGAGCATGAAAACTCACCAACACGTGTATCACAAACAGAACGCTATTCCATGGTCGCTACCCATAAATTTTGAGCCGAATCTCCACAAACGGCCCAAAGACCATGGGCCGCTACACCGCCAAATTGAAACGAAGTTCCACAGAAACGGGGTTTAGTCTCCCTCGTAGACAAATAGACATCGCACATCGCTAGTCTAAATCACAAAATGATCATCATTGATCAACAAAAAGTTTCGATTAGACTATGCTAGTAAATATATAAGTTTAGCTTCATGTCCCATAACCACTAGCTTAACTTAAATATTTACGAACAAATTGTAGATTCCCACTCGAAAATTGTCACAAGAGTTCAATCGAACAAGTCCAAGAATTAACCGGCAAAGTAATCGGAAGATCATACCACTTGTTTTGCTAAGTCGTTTAATTAGATTTCTCATAAGAATGAGGTAAAGGTTTGTGTATACTAATAGGTTGGAAAACGGTTTTGTAAACGAACTTTGTAATAAAAATAGAGTTGAAATCATCTTTGTAAAAGAGTTTGTATATTTACTATTAATATTGAAACCTTTTCATTTAGAAGTGACAAATCACAAAATGATTGTAGAAATAATCAATCACAAAATCCACATTCGAAGATGTGAATTAAATCCAAAGAAATCAATACCGAATCCATCAAAATGGATATTCTCAAAAATCCCGAAAAAGAAGTCATCAAAGTCAATAATAAATTATAACAATAAATCGGATATTCACGAATCGATAAAAATTGGAATCTCGAGCTAAATAGGCAAAACAGGCAAAATAGAGCAGGTCAGTCGACTGGCCTACTGCAGTCAGTCGACTTAACCAGAACCCAAGAGTTTTCAGACCCTACAGTCAGTCGACTGACTGCAGGGGGTCAGTTGATTGGCTGTAGCTAAAACTGTTTTCCAGCCTATCAAATGGAAGAGCAAACTCTCACCATTTGCAACCGGTCGAGCAATGGACTTTAGGGGCTTTTGCCAATCGACAACCCAGCCCTATAGGCTCTCCGATTCACCACCAAAACATGTTCACAAATCAAAGCTAGGATTTTCAAAGTTTTGACTTCAAAACACCAAAAATTGAAATGTTCACCAAATCAACTCAAATCAAAAGCAAATGAGTATGCACAAGTGTTAGGAATTCATACCTAACAACAAAGATAGCTATAGATATAGATGTGAGTAAAAGAACTCACCTTTAAATCCCAAAAACGATGAAGGAGAAGCTTGAAAGCAAAGGAAGATCAACTACACTTCAACTCCAACTCTAGAGGCTTGAATCTAAGCTCAAAAGAAGAACATTTCCTAAGTTAGGTTTAGGAAATTTCTGAGATTAAAGAGAGAATGAGTTGGAGAAGATGAAGAGGAGGCTTACCAAAGCTTTTCCAAGAGTTTGGAGCTAGACTTGAGTTTGCAAATGGAATCTAGGGCTTGGAATTTCTAATTCCTATAATCTTCCCCCATTTTTCAGTTTTGCTTGGGTGTTTAAGAAAATAGAAATGAAGTGAAGAGGAGAGGAGGGGCCTGAACTAGGTTATAGAGTGAGTTGGGGTGAAACCCAAACCCAAAGCCCAATAGAAAATAGCAAAATTCAACTTACTCCAAATATATCGAAGCTTATACTAAAAAAAATCGCAAACGCCATTTTGGACTCAATGGAGATGGTCTCGAGTCCCAATTCGACTGTTTACAAAAAGTAGCTTTTCGGACTTTTAATCTGATTAACGATTCTACATTTAAATAAAATATTTAAATATACAATCGTAAACATGCGGCTTGTTACAGACTCCCCTCCTTAAAGAAATTGCGTCCTCGCAATCTTTAAGAAATAAATAAGAAGTAACAACAGTAAAAGCATATCGACACAAAAAGAAGAAATTTGAAATAAAAAGTTCACCTTAAGGAGCACGAGAGAGCAAGTCCGGATGTGTTCGCTCGATGAATTCTCTGGATTCCCAAGAGAAATCCTTAGGATTTGAGGACCACTAAACTTTCACAAGAGGAACATCTTTATTTCGGAGGCGTTTAATCTCCAAAGCAATGATACGAATAGGATGTTGCTCATAAGTCAAATTAGGCGAAACTTCAATTTCTTCAATAATACCGGGCTCAAGAATAGAATCGGAATCTTGAAGGCATTTCCATAGTTGAGAGACGTGGAATACGTCATGAATAGTAGAAAATTGAGCCGGTAATAAAGGAGATAAGCCACGGAGCCAATGCGTTCGGTGATGGGAAATTGGCCAATATAACGAGGTGCTAATTTTCCTGATCGACTGAAACGCACAACACCCTTCATAGGTGAAACACGAATAAAACTCGAAATCTCCCACAGAAAATTCCAATTACCTTCTTCGATTATCGGCATAGGATTTTTGTCTACTTTGAGCTTCTTTCATCCTATGACGAATAAGGTCAATCTTTTCTGTGGCATCCCGAATAAAATCTGGACCTAAAACTAGCTTCTCACCGGCTTCAAGCCAACACGAAGGAGATAGGCATAGCCTTCCGTATAGTGCCTCGAAAGGTGCCATACCAATACTAGATTGGAAGCTATTATTATAGGAAAATTCAACAAGAGAAATATGATCTTCCCAACTTCCACCAAAATCAAGAACACACGCACGAAGGAGATCTTCAAGAGTTTGATTCACACGCTCGGTTTGTCCATCAGATTGAGGATGATAAGCGGTGCTAAAATTAAGCTTTGTTCCCAAAGCTTTTTGAAGACCTTTCCAGAATCCACTAGTAAATAATGGATCATGATCGCTAACAATAGAAGTAGGAACTCCATGCAATTTAACAATTTCCTTGACAAAGAGTTTAGCCAAAATAGGTACGGTCCGATTGGACTGAACGGGAAGAAAATGGGCGGATTTTGTAAGTCTATCTACTATCACCCATAGGCCATCATGGCCCGAACGGGAACGGGGAAGACCGTCAATAAAGTCCATGGAAATTTGATCCCACTTCCATATTGGAATTTCCAAAGGTTGCAATAACCCACCGGGCCTTTGATGCTCGGCCTTAACAAGTTGGCAAGTCATGCAACGCTTAACAAAGTTAGCAATATCGGATTTCATTCCCTCCCAGTAATAAAGTCGCTTCATATCCACGTACATTTTACTACTACCGGGATGAATGGTAAATTTAGAACGATGAGAATCTTCTAATATATCTTTACGAAGATCAATAATATTTGGCACAATAAGTCTACCAAATTTTCGAATACCGCCACGAGCATCAATATCAAAGTCTTTCAAACCTTCAATATCAATTTTATCCCTACAACTTTGGCTAAGAAGAACCAATTCAGGACCATGCTTTTGAGCTTCAAGAATGCGGTCTAAAAGAGAAGGATGAGCCTCAAGGCTACACAAAACAAGAGATGAACATAAATCAGATTCACGATCTCGAATCTCACAAGTGGACAAAGTCTCGAGATCATTCCATTCGGATACCATCATGGAAACAACCGCTTGTTGCTTACGACAAAAGGGCATCGGCAACACGATTCCCCTTTCCGGGAGTATAAAGAATATCAAGATCATAAGATGCAAGATACCCGAGCCAACGTTGTTGACGCAAATTAAGTTCCTTTTGAGAAAATAAGTACTTCAAAGATTTATGATCGGTGTAGAGAACAAATTTCTCTCCCAAAAGATAATGACGCCAAATTCTAAGGACGAAAACAATAGCCGCGAGCTCTAAATCATGAGTGGCATATCTAGTCTCGGCAGGCTTTAATTGCCTAGAAGCATAAGCAATAACACGTTCCCGCTGCATGAGAACGGCACCCAAACCAACACGACTAGCATCGGTATAAACAATAAAATCTTGGTTCCCATCGGGAATCACAAGAATAGGAGCATCGGAAAGGAGTTCTTTTAATTTTTGAAATGAAGCTTCACATTTGTCTGACCAAATGTATTTAACTCCCTTCTTTGTCAAACTAGTAAGAGGCACGGAAATTTTAGAAAAGTCTTTTATGAACCGACGGTAATAGCCCCCCAATCCGAGAAAGCTACGAATTTCCGTCACACTCTCCGGTCTCTTCCAATTTTGAATCGCTTCAATTTTTGAAGGATCCACGGATATTCCGAATACATAAATAATATGCCCCAAAAATTTCACACGAGATTGCCAAAAGTGGCATTTAGAAAATTTTGCTTTCAATTGGTTACTCCTAAGAGTTTCCAACACAATCTGGAGATGATTTTCATGCTCCTCCTCGGTTTTAGAATAAATAAGAATGTCATCTATAAAGATGAGAACAAATCGATCGAGGAAGTCTTTGAAAACTCGATTCATAAGGTTAACGAAGTAAGCTGGAGCATTCGTCAAACCAAATGGCATAACAAGCCATTCATAAGATCCATATCGAGTACGGAACGATGTCAAAGGAATGCTATCCTCTGCAATACAGAGCTGATGAAAACCAGCTGCTAAGTCTAACAGTGAAAAGACTTTAGCACCACTAAGCTGATCGAATAAATCATCAATCCACGGTAAGGGATATTTATTCTTAATGGTGAGATCGTTAAGCTTGCGGTAGTCAACGCAAAGCCTAAGTGTTCCATCAGATTTCTTCACAAAAATAGCCGAAGCTCCCCATGGAGAGGAACTAGATTGAATAAATTGCTTTGCTTCCAATTCGGATAATTTTTTACGCATCTCCTCATTTTCTTTATTGGACATACGATAAGGAGGACGAGTAATAGGTAGAGCACTAGGGATTAGATTAATTCCGAACTCAATTGCTCGCTTAGGTGGTAATCCTAAAACGGGCTCAAATATGTCGGGAAAATTCACGAACAATGTGAATGAGAGAAATAACATCTTCCTCATCATCATTATCATCATCATGAGGATTTAGAGAATACAAGGATGCTTTCGAATTGGAATCTGAATCTTTCAGAACAAGAGAAATCTGCTTAACAGATTGAGGGTGCCGAAGATAAATAGTTCGCTCGAGACATAGGATATGGACTTCATAACGGTTAAGCCAATCCATTCCCAAAATCATTCCGAAACCAAGGTAACGCATAACATGCAAATCGGCACGGAAAGAGTATTCACACAAAATAATTTCAACATCTTTACATAATAAATTGAGTGTTGCGGATCCACCAACCAGATTCGCAATTCTCAAAGAAGTCATCAAGCTAATAACATTCAAAGACAAAGCATCTACAAGTTCCTTTGATATAAAAGAGTGAGATGCACCCGTATCAAAAAGAACTCGAGTAGGAAGATCACGAAATATAATAATACCATCAAGGATAGAATGAGAAATACCTTGACCACGAGAAGTGTTAGCAGGGGCTTGTACAACATTTAGCTTGCCCTCCTTCTTGCCCTGAAGTTTGGGACACAAAGATACAGTATGACCCGAACTCTTGCAATAGCAGCAAGAAAGAGACTTCGGGCACTTGTTTACATAGTGGTCCTTAGAACCACAATTGTAACATTCTCCACGACGAGGGGTAGGAGTGTTTGCTACCGATGTTGCTTGCTTTCCCTTTTTGTTGGGATTAGGCTTGAATTTAAAAGGTCTCTTCTTGTTGATGTTTTGTTTGACCTCAGCATCACTATCTTTATCAGCCTCTTCGAGTCGAAGAGCAATATCAACAAGTTGGTCAAAAGAAACTTCTAATTTCAGAAGTAACGGCTTTTTGAGGCTCTTGTTCAAGCCATACACAAATCTCTGATTTTTCTTCAATGGGGTATTAATATACTCGACCCCATATTTAGACAGAGATTCGAAAGAAGCGATGTAGTCCGTCACAGAAGATTCACCTTGAACAAGGTCTATGAAGCATCGGGCTAAAGATACTTTTTCAGCTTCCGGCACGAATTTCAACTCGAACCTTTCCCGGAATTGCTCCCAAGTAAGGTCCGCTTCAATAATTTCGGAGATCAGAAGTTCATACCAGTCTAATGCTCTTTCTTGGAGCATACTAGAAGCCACTTGGACTCGATGAAGATCGATAAGATTCATGCGAGAAAAGATGCGGTCGCATGTTCGAAACCAAGCCTGGACTTCTATAACGCTCTCGGAACCTTTGAATGGCTTTCCATCCAAATTGGTATAATCACTGCACAAGCGTGCAAACCCAGATTTAGGATGTGTGGGCTCAGGAATAGTTCCGGCAGCTTGAGCATTTCTTACAAGATATAGAAGTTGCTGAGCAGACATAAATACTCCATCCTGGGGAGTAGCACTAGATTGACCGGCGCTGGGACGGCCTGATCTAACCATTTCTCTTCTTTAAGAAAGAAAGAAAAGAGGAAAAAGGTTATTCAAAAATTGATTATCAACAAACTTGATTGATAAAACAAGGTATCATAAAAAGAAATAGGATAAAACGGTACGAAGACTCGAATTAAATCCTATGGCACGATTCCTAAGAAAGACTTAGGACAATGATCCTTGCTAGATTATTCTACATTGTTCCGAAGTTTGGCTCTGATACCATGCCGTGACGCCCCACCTCTATGCTCACGCTTGCCAAGGACACTACTGAGTAATTCCGTCGACTAGCGCGAAGAATAAGGCTGTTGAGGAGCGACCATCCGTGTAATTGCTTTGTGCGAGTACCGATATGTCAGATAGTATAACATGCATTTTATTTCAAGAGGAAATTCGACATACCGATACAAACTAAAAGCTACCACACAATGGCTATGAGGCCTTCGGAAACAAATATAGAAATAAGCATAACACAAATCAGTCACAGATGTTCATATCTCAAAGGCGCAAACAGATATGAATATATCACATAAGAGTGTACATCAAAGTAGTGGTCAAACAAGATCCACAATATCACAAAAGAATAGATACAAGTACTAGACAAAAGAATATGTACACATCAAGGAGTCTATATCTCAAATGTATAACAACAAAAACTACAAATGTAATGTAGTTAGACAAAAGTCAGAAGATGATCCCAGATAAGGAGTCAAGCAGAAGCACCTGTGACATCTCGGTCTGACCCGAATATTATTTAATAAGAAAATAATAAACGGATCAGTCTAGCTATAATTATCATTAAAGAAATGAGATATAAGTAGAGATATAATAAAAACGTATGATAACAATAATGTCAAACTGTGACAAGTATGCTTTAAACAACAACAAAATCGTACAATATCTCAAGAATCTCAAAGCACCAAAAAGAATGTCATATTCTTTATTGTTATTCACCAAACCACAAATATTGACAAACATATCGTTGCCAATCACGTAAAGAGGTGAAACAAAAATTCTAGAAATCATCAATCAGAAATCCAAAAATCACAAAAGGGGGGAGGCCTATCACAAATGGGAGCATGAAAACTCACCAACACATGTATCACAAACGGAACACTATTCCATGGTCGCTAACCATAAATTTTGAGCCGAAGCTCCACAAACGGCCCAAAGACCACGGGTCGCTATCCCGCCAAATTGAAACGAAGTTCCAAAGAAACGGGGTTTAGTCTCCCTCGCAGACAAATAGACATCGCACATCGCTAATCTAAATCACAAAATGATCATCATTGATCAACAAATGTGTCGATTACACTAAGCTAGTAAATATATGAGTTTAGCTTCATGTCCTATAACCACTAGCTTAACTTAAATATTTACGAACAAATTGTAGATTCCCACTCAAAAATTGTCACAAGAGTTCAATCGAACAAGTAAAAGAATTAACCGGCAAAGTAAACGCAAGCGTTTCATACCACTTGTTTTGCTAAGCCGTTTAATTAGATTTCTCATAAGAATGAGGTAAAGGTTTGTGTATACTAATAGGTTGGAAACCAGTTTTGTAAACAAACTTTGTAGTAAAAATAGAGTTGAAATCATCTTTGTAAAAGAGTTTGGATATTTACTATTAGTATAGAAACTGTAACGACCCATAATTTTTGATAATTAAAATTCGAATATTTAATTGATTTTAAATATTAATAAATGGAATTTAGAAGTCGAATGATTTATTTTTCGAATATTGGGTTTTATTTGATAATTAAATCGATAAATTAAATAGTGAAATTTCAGAGATAATTAAAAATCGAGTTTAAAATGATTGAAATTGATTAGGAAAATTTTATTTAATCATACTGGAGTTATAGAAAGGTTATAGAACTTTTAAAATTGAATTTGGAGTTAATCTGTGAAAATTGAATATTTTAATATTTAATTATCGACTGTAGAAATAGCCAATTTTCGAACAGTCTTAGAATTGAACGAAACCAGTTCCATTGGATCCGTAATAGTTTGTTATTATCGGATTTCAATTTTCATAGCAAACGGAGTCATCGTTTGACCGTGGCAGCTAGAAACGCATCGATATCGTTTTAATTTTAATTCGGCGAGTTAAAATAGTCATTTTTCAAAAAGTCTCGGATTTCGACGAAACCAGTTTCATCGGATCCGTAATGTGATATTATTGTAAGATTTCAAATTTCGTAATTTTTGGATTTACCATTTGTCCGGTACAAATCAAAACGCCTCGAAATCGATTTAAATCGGTTTAATTTAAATTGATCGTTTATTGTCATATCTCACACATACGACCGAATTAGCCTTCGAAACATGTTCCATTGTGTTCGGAACGCGGGATAAACCTTACGAACGCCAGGCGGCACGTGTAATTTGGAAATCGTTTGAAAAAGTCGTTTAACATGAATTTAATATTAATTTATATACGTATATATATACGTTCAAGAGGAAACCCTAGTCTATCTTCTTCCAGCCGCCGTTCACAACATCAATGGCCGAAAATTAGCAGTTTTCACCCCTTAATCTCTTCCAATCTACAATCCTTTACGCTTCGACTTCAACTGCAAAAATGGAAAGCTCGAAGAGTACTTCAATCTCAACGGTGGAGATTTGATATGATGGCTCGACGTGGGGCCTAGGGGCCGCGTTCGAACTGATGTTCATGTACGTTTTCTCGACTATGGGGGAGGCCGAGCTCGCCATGGGTTCAGGCGAAGGTCAAGGGGAGCTGGGCGTGTCTTCTGGCATCATCTGATCGACTTCCGGCGATGTGGTGGAGGAGTATAATTGAAACCCTAAGTGGCGGCTTGGGTTTCTTTTGAACGAAGAAGAACGTGTGGAGGGAAGATGAAGATCACGGTCCAGATCCAAGCAACATGAAATCGACGGCCGAGATTTGCTGGGTTTAAAGTAAATAAAAGAAAATGTATATTTGCTTATAATTTAAATCGTGTAATATCTAAAATGCTATATCGCGTTCATGCATGATCAGAAATTGATGAAACGAAGTGCGTTGGAATCGTATCGTCGAATGCTTCGCGATGAAACTGGATTGGAGTCGTTTGGAGCTAGTTTGAATTTCGGGTAAAATTAAACGCGTGTTTAATTTTATTCGAAATAAACGCTGAAATCAGAATTAAAATCACGGTGAGATCTTCTCACTCAAAAATTGAAAAGTGGAATTTTCAGTTATTGATTGATGATTGCTATTTGGATGTGATATTAGATATAGTAGGATATATCTATATATATATATAGCAATATATACATATTGGCATATGTATATATTGGATTGATGATTTCCCGCCTCGTATAGCGAATGAGACCCTATTGCGCCGTTAGTAAGCGGATAATATTTATTAAACCCATATACCGCGATAATTCCGTACTGGAGCGGAATTGGTATTGTGCTAACATTTGTGGATGCAGGGAACCAGGTTGGAGGGATCCAACTGGATTCCTCACCAGTATTTATTTATTTACAGATATTGATGTATATTCTGTTATCATATGTTGATATATGATGTTTGTTGTTGTGATTGACCAATTGGTGCTGTTGCATCATCGGATTCAGTTTTTGAAGTTTAAAAATAACGATCTTTACTTTAAAAAGGATTTTAAAGTGATTTTTGAAAGTAGACGTTTTATTGAATTGTTGAATTGATTTATTTTAAACAAATAAACGTTTAAAATTTCAAAGTTATAAAAGTTAAGATTTTTGTGAATTATGACCGTAAGGTGATTTTTGAAATAAACAGTTTAAGCAATTTATAAAATGGGTTGAACTGAGATTTTTGAATTTTTGTGAACAGTTTATTTAAAAAGATTTATAAAAATTGATATTTATAAATCAAATATTGGAATTTTAAAACGAGTTTATAAGTGTTAATAATGAAATTTATAGACTTAATAAATTGTGAAGTTATAAAATGGATGAAACTGTCGAATAGAAGATTGATAAGAAATTAACTTATAAATTGGATTTTTGCCTTTAAATGGAATATTGATCGAATTTGTTAATAAAAGAGATTTATTAAATCAAAGTTGTTATGAATTATGAAGATGAATTTATAAACGCTGTTTTATGAATTCGAAAATAAATCAAATTTGATAAATTGAATATAGAAAGTGATTAAGGGAATTTTATCCACGATTTTGGATAGTGGATAATTCTTGGAATAAATGCGTAGAAAATATTGAAATTTGGTTAGTGAAGTATATTCACGATTTTGGACAGTGAATATATTTTTAAGTAAAATGGATATGGTTTTGGGGAAGCGATATTATAAAATGAAGTTAATTGTTTTAAAAGATGTTTTAAAACGTGTTAAGTATCGAATACATAGATTTCAACATTCATTGTTGAAATAGACGTTTTCGAGAAATATAAGGAAATGGTGGACTATAACACTGTTGTTATAGTAAATGATTTCCAAAAGGAAATGTTTTATATAGTATTGGGATTCATATATCTATCTTAATTCCGAATCCCTATACTAGTGATTTTGAGTTGTCGTAACGATGTTTTACGTAACATTCGTTTTGACTCAAATAAAGGTGTTAAAAGAATGTTTTCCTTAAAGAATGAATATATACTTAATTTGATTTAAGTATATCGAATATTTCCAAATGTTGAAAATAAATAGATTTGTGAAATACTTATTATTAAATAAGTATGGAAATGCTTTTCCAATATGAAACGAAGGGTTGAAACTTTATCTTTTAAAGATAAATTGAAAAGTGAATATTTGAAATTTGTTTTTCAAACGGTTAAGTGTGGAAATTATATATCTAGTAAAGATATTTTTGAAAATAAATAATTTGGAAAATTATTTGGAATCTGATGATGTTGCGCATCTTTATTGATAGTTAAATAACCGACTATCAATAATTACCTTTAGATAGGTATTTGTTGTGAATTGGATGAATTTGAATGCCACACTTATTTTTGAATAAACGCTCACTATTCGGGTTAACCGGGAAAGGACCATGGGGTCGTATAACCCATTCCGAATATGTGATACGTCGTTATGAATCGCATTTGAAGACCGGTGTTGAAGACCGGATATTTTTGAAAACGGAAGGATTACCGTCGAGTTACTCTACATCGGCTGATCTCCGATTTAGAGGTTTTATCACCCTTAGTGACGGGAAGTCCGGACGTGATTAGAAATTTATCCGGATATGCAAGGGCTTCGTGAGAAGTGCCTTCGGTTCTGTTCGATCCCGAAACAGACTTGTATGGATTGTGTGTCTGACGTTACAATTTGAGATATAAAGCTGATTTCTTTCAAATACATTTCTGTTGGTGGCGGAGAATTTATTCTCTTAGCTTAACACCCTTCTCTGAGACGTACGAGCTCAGAGGTTATGTAGTTGAAATTTATCAGCGATATATCCCAATTTGGTAACGTGGCATACTGAGTGTTGCTGTGAAATGATCAGTGTTTGATCATTTGTGATATGATCATTTGTTTGAACTTATATCTTTGTGATCATAGGTTGATCATTTGTTTGACCCGAAGCATGGCTTTGTAGAAAGCGTAGCTTTGTGGACGAGACTTCGTCGAGCCTCACACCCCGGAAATGGTCGAAACAGGAAGGATGCGGCAAGGTTCTAGGGAGTAGCGCCCCTTAGTGTATGTCATTCCTTCTGGATAAAGGTGGTATCATGGTATGGAGCCCAGATACTTAACCTCTGTGGTTGCTGCAAATTTATTACTTTGTGGTTGTTGCGAATCGGGGATCCTCGGGAAGATCGGTGACGATCGGGGGATGGCATACGCGTGTCAGTAGTTACCTATTTTTGCAGAGGTAACCCGGCCTTGTGTTGGCAGAGATCCGGTTAGGTTCTCGGGTCGTCTATTCCAGGGACGTACCCATCGTGGATAGGAAGTTCCTTAGCCTGGCCATTTGTTGGAAATCCAAAGAAACAATACGATCTTGTACGGTTTTAGTTGTAGAACCTATCATTCACTTATGGTGGTCACCACTGTTTGGATGGTAGCTATAGTAGGCATAAGTGCGGAATGCCTATGCTGGCTAAGATTAATATTATACTTTCGAAATGTTTTCTACACTATGCACTAATAATAATATCCAAAATGATTTGATTTTGCGTAGTAAGCATCTTTGACTATCATAAGAAGAAATCTCCTCCAATTCTGCGTTTGCATTGTGTGTGTGGTGGGAGGTCTTATGGTAGTTTCATTTTCCAAAAGCATTTCGAATTGACTTTAAAATTATTTTGTTGTTATGAAGAATAACTGTTTTACGATCTCACACCAGTCACCATGACTGACTCGGAGTTTATTGTTTCCCTTCTAAACTCTGGGTGCCCACCAATTTCCACACGGGCAGTCTAGAGTTATATTATCAGGATATTCTGGATATTCTGGAGCTTTGGAAGCTAGCTGGATGGCGAGACGTAGTATTTGTATCTGAAATATTTATTCCGCTGTGTATTCTATATGAGGACAAATTTATATAACTGTCCATTGTTGTATATTGACTCTGATGATTGATGTATGTATAAACTGATATAGCTCTTTGTTTTAAAAGACTAGTGTTTATTTATTATATATTGTTCCGCTGCGATGTGTAAGATTCTGATATTGTTTCTGCTTCTGATGTTCTGTTGTTCTTCTCTATTTTCTTCTTCTCTTCTTTCTTCTTCCTTCTTCTTCTGTTTTCTTCTTCTTCTACTTTTTCTTCTTTCTTAAACCATCATATTTCGGGTTTCCGGCATTCGATTTCTCGGCAGTCGATAAAGGGAGTATCGATGTCAAATTTTCGAAAGTCGAAAATTTCGGTATGTGACAGAAACCTTTGCATTTAGAAGTGACAAATCACAAAATGATTGTAGAAACAATCAATCACAAAATCCACATTTGAAGATGTGAATTAAATCCAAAGAAATCGATACCGAATCTATCAAAATGGATATTCTTAAAAATCCCGAAAAAGAAGTCATCAAAGTCAATAATAAATGATAACAATAAATCGGATATTCACTAATCGATAAAAATTGGAATCTCGAGCTAAATAGGCAAAACAGGAAAAATAGAGCAGGTCAGTCGACTGGCCTTCTGCAGTCAGTCGACTGAACCAGAACCCAGGAGTTTTCAGACCATGCAGTCAGTCGACTGACTACAGGGGGTCAGTCGACTGGCTGTAGCTAAAACTGTTTTCCAGCCCATCAAATGGAAGAGCAAACTCTCACCATTTGCAACCGGTCGAGCAATGGACTTTAGGGGCTTTTTCCAATCGACAACCCAGCCCTATAGGCTCTCCGATTCACCACCAAAACATGTTCACAAATCAAAGCTAGGATTTTCAAAGTTTTGACTTCAAAACACCAAAAATTGAAATGTTCACCAAATCAACTCAAATCAAAAGCAAATGAGTATGCACAAGTGTTAGGAATTCATACCTAACAACAAAGATAGCTATAGATATAGATGTGAGTAAAAGAACTCACCTTTAAATCCCAAAAACGATGAAGGAGAAGCTTGAAAGTAAAGGAAGATCAACTACACTTCAACTCCAACTCTAGAGGCTTGAATCTAAGCTCAAAAGAAGAATATTTCTTAAGTTAGGTTTAGGAAATTTCTGAGATTAAAGAGAGAATGAGTTGGAGAAGATGAAGAGGAGGCTTACCAAAGCTTTTCCAAGAGTTTGGAGCTAGACTTAGGTTTGCAAATGGAATCTAGGGCTTGGAATTTCTAATTCCTATAATCTTCCCCCATTTTTCAGTTTTGCTTGGGTGTTTAAGAAAATAGAAATGAAGTGAAGAGGAGAGGAGGGGGCTGAACTAGTTTATAGAGTGAGTTGGGGTGAAACCCAAACCCAAAGCCCAATAGAAAATAGCAAAATTCAACTTACTCCAAATATATCGAAGCTTATACTCAAAAAAATCGCAAACGCCATTTTGGACTCAATGGAGGTGGTCTTGAGTCCCAATTCGACTGTTTACAAAAAGTAGCTTTTTGGACTTTTAATCCGATTAACGATTCTACATTTAAATAAAATATTTAAATATACAATCGTAAATATGCGGGTTGTTACAGGCATGGGTGGACTTCGGTTGGAGGAGGGTACGGTGGTGGAGGGAGCACGGGTTGCGTGGCCAGATGATGAAGTAAGGGTGAAGGGAAGAAACGTGCTTGTTGAAATGAATCAGTGAGGAGATCTCGGTGGAAAGAGGAGGTGAGGGGAGAAGAACAGGCGACATTTTATAAAATTTTCTCAGATCCAAATGAAAAGAAGATGTACTGTGCACGAACTATATTATAATATATATTTTTTTTTTCTCAAACGAATGGGCAGGGGGAAGACAGAACGAACCAAAGCCAACGGTCGTCTATAAAATTCAAAAATAATAAAAGCATGGACTATTGATATTACACATTTGGAAATAGAAAAGACAAAGGAAGCAAAAGGTCTAATATGCAACCGATACGGGAGTTGTTTCGCAGATTGCACCGCACACTGGACTTCGAAATTGACAATCGAATATACCGTAGAGATCAGCACAACGAGACAATCAAAACGATATACAGATACCAGTGGTACGATCATCTTATCAAAAGTCGATAATCGGTACCGAAAAATGCTGTTTGGAAAATGAGGTCTCACTCAGAAGATGAGGTCTCACTCAGAAGATGATTTGCAAATTTATTGTGTAAAATATTCAGGTTTGGAAAACATTTTATTATCAGCAAATACTAACTGATTTGAACTGAAATAAAATTTCACAAGAAAATAAACTTTCATATTATCTGATGAAAATTTACCAGTTGCTATAGACGTATTCCAAATATAAAATTTTTATTTCCAAATTTTATAATTTAAAATTTCACAAAATTTCAATTAAATATATTAATAAAACAAATAAAATTTATTAAGAATTTACGGGTCGTTATACTCTCCCCCACTCAAAACTTTTCGTCCCCAAAAAGGAACGAGGTAGTAGAATAGAAACAACCAGAAAGAAAATAGATTGAAAACAAAATAAAACAATTAATTCAAACCATATAAATTTCAATTTAAATTAATTAATATTCAATAATTTGTTTTAAATTCAAGGTATTTCATTTAGTTGATTTAATTTCAATTCATCAATATTTGATAAAAAAGGTTTCTTTCAAAATAAAATTTTATTTAATTTGTCCCATTTACTATTCAATCAACTTATTATTCTATTTATCTCTATTAACATTTTTATAATTAAAATTTAAGTGTATAACATTTATTATAACCACTCAAATTTTATTTATAAAATCATTTTATATTGTATATTATCCAATTACGTATTCAACTTCTGAATGATTTAGGTGAGTTATATTGGAATGTAATTGAGTATTATACAAGTAAAATTTTCTAGTTCAATTATTTTAAGTTTAAATATTCATTCAAAAATTTTGCTTTATTTTGAAATCATCCTTAAAGAAAATTTATGAATTTAAATTTCCGATTAACTTTAAACAATTTAGAGATAAATATATATATACATATATACTATATATCAAATCAAATTTATAATCATACACTTATATATTATAAATCAAGTCATACTTTAGAAATTTCGAATCAAAATCAATTTCCAAAACAAAAGTGTAGCAAAGCTACGAATTTGTCTCTCCACTTCGAAACTCGAAAATGAATGTCGATGATGCGGCTGTCATCACCGTAATTATTTTCCAACGACGATGAGAAGAGTACCGATTTAAACTTTCAAAATTCTTTGAAAAGCATTTCTATTCGAAAATACTTTAAATAACATACACTTTAAAACTTTAAAACCAAAGTTTGGAATCACCGAAATTTAAATTCTCAAATTATTAATTTAAATCCATTTCAATTCCAAATCAATTTATAGACCAAGTTTATAAATTCATTTATTTATATGATGGGATAATCAATGGTTTACAAAATAATAAATGAAAATCAAATATTATCATTTTTAACAACCAATTTAGTTAACTGTTAAATTTCAGAAAATTATACTTATATATAATATAATCATACAGAATTATTAAATTTTGAAAACAATTGTGTCAGTTTGCTCTGTTCAAGTGTTTTGAAATTCCTATCGATAACGTTGATCAAACGAATCGATCGAAACCCCAAATCAACCTAACAACTCAAACAACACAATATATAAAACATTTTTAATATTAATTATAAATATACTCCTCACTCAATGATACAAGGATAGATTAAAACAAGGATAGATTAAAACAAGGATAGATTCGAATTTAGAGGAACTCATATCAAAAAAGAATTCGAGTTAAGAAGATAGCCTTGAATGGGAGATAAGATAATTAAATTTCAAAATAGGAAGATGGATATACTGATATTAATCGTGGGCGACCTTAATAGGGTCAACCGTGACTACAAGAATAAGATCGATGCAGAATCTAGAGGCAACTCGACATCTAATCGATAGAATTCGGGCATAGCAAGAGATAGCAGCATCTAAACCGACGATGTAAAAAAAATCTCCGGTGAATCAATGCCTATTGTAAAGGAGTTTCACACCTTTACAAATAATTCTAAGAGAGGCGGGACTGCCGATTCATTATAGAGATCAACATGAGTGGGGTTATGAGATACTCCAGGATCAAAGAAGCATGAATAGGGAGAGAAAAATGGATTTTGGAACCGAGGGGAACATTCTAAAATTCAAAGGAAACCGAGTCAAAAGGAAGAAATTCAAGCTCGAACGAAAGTGATTCTGTAATCAAATTTACTACATATGCTAAGTTTTCCTAAAACCAGAGCTCTGATACCAACTGTAACATCCCGGTATTTTCAACCATTCGCATCCGCACATGTCGGACTAGAATTGCTCAAAATATCATATTTATATTTTATATTGGCAAAACACAGCATATACGGTAAATAATAAATCACAGAATCACAGACACAGAGTAATATAACAATAACCAGCGGAAACAAATGAATAGTAGTTCATGAAGCTACTATTTATAAACAGAGTTAAACAAAATACAACAGAAGTCTCGAATACAATAGTAAAATACAAAAATCTGAATACATCACTGGAATCAACTGAATAACCGCAAGCTGAATGGATAGATGGATATCCAAGCGAAGCTCCAACTCCAAAGGTGAGTCTCGAATGTTGTATCACTCAGTCTGACCCGAGCGTAAAGCAAAACACAAAACACTCGAGTCGGGATTAACATTCTTATATCAATAAATCCAACTCAAGTGAAATATCAACTGAAATACAAGTAACTTAAAGGATGTTTGGGATAACCATCCTCTAAGGATCCGTTAAACTATCACTATGTAGTAATATACGCTATTATAATAATGTCTATAGTAAAGTAAACTATTAAAATAGCGTTAAGGCGTTACCCATTTCCCCCTTAACACATTTTATAATTCCAATAGTCTATACAGTACCGTAACTCCCCGTAAACTGGGGCCGCCAGAGGATACCCCATAGGTACGACATAAAACAAACTCGTAGAAGGCGCGCTAGGGTAGGTGACACGGCACAACTAGGCAATGCCAGGGTAGATACACCAATTACACTTCCGGACTGTTGGTAACGCATAGCCGCAACTACCACCCAACTCGATCCACACTCCCGAATCATAGGTGTGCACCAAATCAATCACAAAGTAATAGAATGGCTAACGATGAAGTGTGTCCGATTAGAGGAGCTACCTCCTTGGCCCGTCGATTGCTCCTGTTTTAGCCACCTTATGCTAACTCACGGTAGTTAGGTCCACGTAAATATACCTTTAGGATCGTCGCCACCATCCTACTTCATTCTGGAATCTCCACCGCGTACACAGTTGTTAAAGTGGTTTTCGGTATCGACAGAGAGTATGCCCATATCCGATCCCGGTCTTTAACAACCAAACGTTATTATAATACCGCGGTCATTTCAAAATAGTTTATACTTCAAAACCAAAATATCATTTCCATTTCAAAAACCAAATCAATACGATATCATTTCATTTCAAATATATTCACTTCCAAAATCATAGTTCTTTCAAAGTTATATTAGTTTCAAAACCAAAACACTTGAAATTATAACTCTTTGGAAATCATAACACTTTGAAATCATAGCACTTTCCTTTAAACAATTTAGATATTAATAATAGTATATAAAATAAAATAGTTTATATGAAAATAGTTTATAATAAAATAGTTAATATATTAAAATAGTTTATATTAAAAATAGTTTATATTAAAATAATTTATAAAGTAAAATATAAATTAGTTTAAACATAATTTAAAATACTTTATATAATAAAAATAGCTTCCTCAAAGTTCACAAATCGATTCAAATCAATTCAAATTCGAAAATTTCAATTTAATTCATTCTCAGTTCATCAATTTCAATTCAGTTCGGTTCTAAATAGACCTTTTCAAATTATATCAATTTCAAACACAGATTTGAACCACACAATATACCATTTCAATTTCAATATATTTCAAAACTTTAAATATTCAACATTTTCAAAACTAAATTTGATAATTTCATTTATTTCCGAATTTAACTTCGTTATTATTTAGTTTGAAATATTCACTTAATCAATCCAATATCATTTAAATAAGCTTTAAATTACAAATTTAAATAAACTAAATATCCCATTTTAATTTACAGGAAATTATTGTCAAGGACAAAATTTCTCAGCGTTTTTGCCTCAAGGACAGGCCTTCAATATTTTATCCTGAAGGACAACTTTCTTTAGGTATCAGTTTTTAGGCATTGATAGCAGTTTTTAGGTATCAGTTAGTAGTTACCGGTAGCAGTTTTTAGGTATCAGTTTTAGCTTGGTAGCAGTTTTGTTGTCCTTATGAATAATTTTGGAAAATGTTTGTCCTTATGAATAAATTTTAGGAGAATGTTTGTCCTTGTGATAAAAATATTGAGGTTGTGTCCTTGAGGCAAAAAATATACAAATCTTTGTCCTTTAAATTAATTCCCCCTTTAATTTATGTAAATTTGAAAATATTCATTTAAATCACCTTTAATCAAAATCAAGTTATAAAATCGTGTCTTTCAAATCTCAAATTTAATAATTTCAAGTCAAACTTATTTAAGTATAATTCTTAAATAAATCCAATTTCAAACCAATTTCTATTTCTATTTCCAACCTTAAATCTTATTATTTAACTTATTTTATATTAAAACTAATTTATACATATTTTAAAAATAGTAAAATTATAAGTAGATTCTTAAAATTTATAATTCCAAAAATAACTTAAAATTTTCAAAACATAAAATTTTAAAATCAAGAATTTAAACCTTATAACATACATATATATATAATATCTTGAAATCAATATTTATTAAACCATATATTTCTTTCCAAAACCATAGAAATCATTTTCAAAGTATTTATATATAGACCAACGGTGTCTGTATATAATTTTCTATCCCATGGTCAAGTGATACAGATATTTATCATTTCAATCCGCAATTTAAATATATACGGGTATATATCTTTTCAACCCGCAATCCCAAATTCAATTCAATGAAAATCGCTTGGGTTTATCATTTCAACCCATAACCATTTTCTCCTATTCTACAAGATCGTTCGTGTATGTATCATTTCAACCCATAGGGAATTCTAAACTAACATGGAACTTGCAGAGTGATAACAGATATGATAATAATATAACTGGCATATATCATCAATATAAATAACAAATAATGGTGTCAGATGTCACAGGTGAACAGATACAGATAATAGCATATATATAGCAATGTAAATAACTAACAGCAGCATATTTCAACTTTCGTTTCAATTGAAATCAAATTTAATAAATATAAGAACGTTAATCGTGAGTGATTGCTCACCTTCCGAGGCTAGAGATGAATGAGAATGAGATGAGTTATGAATCCAAGCACGAATTACAAAGCAAAGCAAGATTGACATGAATTAATCGACAAAGCTGATAAATATGAATCGATGGGAATGAATCAAATTAGCTTGATATAAATGGAAGATATATATAAACTTTCAAAAATCCATTTAAAACATATATTTCAAATTGATATCAAATTCAACACAAATAAAATTAAATATATATATATATGTATTGTTTTTAAATTAAAACTCGTATATTAAAATCAAACATATATATAATAATAAATTTTGAATCAATACCTTTTAAAACTTAACAGTTTAACATATATAATTTTTATATAACTTACGTAATCAACCATCAAACCTAAAATTTAAGACTGATAAAATATAAACACTATATGGTATTTTGAACAATATTTATTATAAAATAATTAGTATTTATAAAATCAACTTAAATCCACAATAGTATATATATATATATATATACAAATATATGTAAGCTATTATACAAAAAAAATCTGGAAACATATACACTCAATATGTACATAAATAAACTTATACTTTTATACTCAGGCAACTTTATAATATAACATATATAATACTTTGAAACATATTTTATATATACCCTTTACATTGTAACTGTTACAAAACAGCATATATATACAACTAACTATATATAAAAGAAGTCTGCAGCTTGTATATATAAATAATTTATTTTAAACCAACATCCATTACTGTAACAAACAAGTGAACTAATACCATATATATATACATACTAGCTTTATACATAGGCAAATATAACTTGTACAAACTTATTATAAAAATATATATATATATATAACTTGTACAAACTTATTATATATATATATATATATGTACATATATATACAACATAAACCGAAAATCTCATATATACTAATATATACTAATATATATATATACTACGTATATATATATATACTACATATAACCTGACATACAACATATTGATAACCTTCCTAGACTTCATATTCAAAATAATAGATATAACTTGTATATTGTACGTGTAGATCTGTATAAATAAATATATACTGTTATATATATGTCAACATATATAAAATAACAAATATCTCTATTACCTAATATACAGGAGGAGTGAAAAACTGGAGGAAGGCCGGGGCATGCTGTACGGCTCGGCGAGGTAGGTGATGCTGCATATGCATGGTGATGGGCAGTGGTAAGGGGAGCACGCGGTGGAGGAAATGGATGCGAGGCAAGGGTGGTTCGGCTTGGGTAGGTTCTTGTACGGAGGCGGGTCTTGTGGTGTGGGCCGGCGTTGGACTGTGGGTCAGGTGGGGAAACGGGGTGTGTGGAGGTTGAAGTGGATGGTCGGCGAGATGGTGGAGCGTTGATAGGCGGCAGGTTGACAACGAGTTGGTGGCGGGATTTCTGCTGCTATTGGCTGCGAAGTGGGACGGTGGTTTGGGAGGAGGTGAGGCATGGGTGGACTTTGGTTGGAGGAGGGTACGGTGATGGAGGGAGCATGGGTTGCGTGGCCATATGATGAGACAAGGGTGAAGGGAAGAAACGTGCCTGTTGAAATGAATCAGTGAGGAGATCTCGGTGGAAAGAGGAGGTGAGGGGAGAAGAACAGGCGACATTTTATAAAATTTTCTCAGGTCCAAATGAAAAGAAGATGTACAGTGCACGAACTATATTATAATATATATTTATTATTTTTTTTCTCAAACGAATGGGCAGGGGGACGACAGAACGAACCAAAGCCAACGGTCGTCTATAAAATTGAAAAATAATAAAAGCACGGACTGCTAATATTACACGTTTGGAAATAGAAAAGACAAAGGAAGCAAAAGGTCTAATACGCAACCGATACGGGAGTCGTTTTGCAGATTGCGCCGCACACCGGACTTCAAAATTGAGAATCGAATATACCGTAGAGATCAGCACGACGAGACGATCAAAACGGTATACAGATACTAGTGGTACGATCATCTTATCAAAAGTCGATAATCGGTACCGAAAAATCCTGTTATAACGCCGAAAATAAGATAACGGAGCAATAACATTCCAAATTTGAAGAAACAGTATATGACGTCTCACTCAGAAGATGATTTGCAAATTTATTGTGTAAAATATTCAAGTTTGGAAAACATTTTATTATCAGCAAATATTAACTGATTTGAATTGAAATAAAATTTCACAAGAAAATAAACTTTTATATTATCTGATGAAAATTTACTAGTTGCTATGTTAAAATAGACGTATTCCAAATATAAAATTTTTATTTCCAAATTTTATAATTTAAAATTTCACAAAATTTCAATTAAATATATTAGTAAAACAAATAAAAATTATTAAGAATTTACGGGTCGTTACATATCCCTTCTTAGTAGGGGTACATGTCTATTTATATAGAAATTATGCGATGGATTCTTGACACATGGCGTCGATCAGAAACAAACGGTTGAGGTTCTTCTAACGTAGCACACTATTGATTTGATATGTGGCATAACTTGATTTTTGTCTCTTCATGTTGACATTGCACGATTGGACTAACCATAAGTTGACACGTGGCTAATTAAAGTATTTCATGTGCTGATTCTTAATGTGCGATAGTAGTTTCTTAACATTCGATATCATTATTTCTTGGTTTGTGATAGCACCAATATGAGATAGCATCCACAATAGCTTCAACATTTAATAATGTCAACATGTGATAGCTTCAGTAATTTATAACTTCCACATATGATAGCTCTTCATCTCAATATGTTATCTCCTTGATATTTTCAACATGCGATAGCTTTTTGGCTTCAATGTGCGATGGTTTTATGACTCCAACGTACGAGAGCTTTATGATTTCAACATACAATAGTTTCAACCTACGATTGCTTTATGATTTTACACATGATAACTTCACCCAACGATAGCTTTTCTCCAATGCATGAGAGCTTCAACCTATGATAGCTTGACTTCAACACACGATTGCTTTAACCTAGGATAGCTTGACTTCAACATGCGATAACTAGACTTCAACACACGATAGCTTCAACTTGCAATAGCTTTATTACTTATGATAGTATTACATGGTGCATTCTTTGGTAACCTTACTTCAACCTACGATAGCTTTATGACTTACGATAGCTTTACACGTCTCATTCTTCAATAATCTTTATATGCATCTCAAACTTCCATAGCTCTTAAGCTTAATACATAATTGCCCCTTTCTTTAGTATGATAGCTTCATTAATTAGAGAATTCAACATTCAATAGCTTGTATGCGATAACTTTCACTCTTAATACTCGATCGATCTATCATGTGATAACCCTATCTTTTGGAAATCTTACCTCTTTTGTTCCTTAATAATTTCATGCCTTTGGATTTTTCTTTCAAAAATTTTTAGGATGTAACACTTGCCCCCTATAAGAAGTTTGATTATGCATTAGCTTAAGTGAAATTTTGTCTTAAGGTTTATCCCTTTCCCTAGATGTTAATTTTTCATCTTACTCTTCTTTCTTTGTTCTGATTAATCTTATTCCATTGATGAACATCGCTTCAGCCAATTCTTGATTAGACAATATTTCTTTTGAGAAATTTATTCTTCATTATAGCTTAATTGGCCATCCTTCCTTGGATGGTTTCTTTGGTCCGACAAGGAGGCATGACCAAAGGATTTATTGAGCACTACTCTTTTGGTAGTTGCTTTGGCCATGTATGGAAGCGAGACCAAAGGCTTAATTAACTATCACTATTTGAATGGTTCCTTTGGCCAAGATTAGAAGCAGGACCAATGGCTTAATCAACTATCGCTCTTTAGATGATTGCTTTGGCCAGGTGTTGAAGCAGGACCAAAGGCTTAATTTGACCACCATTCTTTGGGTACTTGCTCTGTCTAGGCGTGGAAGAAGGACCAAAGGCTTAATTGACCATTATTCTTTGGATGCTTGCTTTGGCCAGGCATGGAAGTGGGAAAAGGCTTAATTGACCATCACTTTTTGAATGGTTTCTTTGGGCAGGCCTAAAGGTAGGACCAAAGGTTTTGTCGACCATCACTCCTTGGATGGTTGCTTTAGCCTGGCATAGAAGTAGGACCGAAGGCTTACTTTATCCTTTACTGTGTATTAGGTGTGCCTTTGATCAACGAACCCGTAACCTCATTGGGTTATGAGATATGTTAAGCACAATGCATCTCGGCAGCTTGTTAAAATAGATCTTTAAAAATGCTTTATACCTTTATTCATCCAAAGCTGTGGGTAAGGTTTCAAATGCTCAACATTCCATTTTTTTGCTATCACGTTCCCATAGGGCCTACATAGTCGATAAGTTCCCAGTGGAGTCACTTCGTGGATAACTAAAGGTCCCAGTTTGGCCCTGATGATCCACGACCAGATTTTTGGTATTTGCCAATACACTTCGAAGCACCAAATCACATTTTTGGAAGTCTCTTTTATTTACATTTGAGTTATAATATATTATGCCTTTCTTAATGCAGCTTGATCGCCAAACTTATCTAAGGATTCTTTTTCATATCTTGGTTTGGTTCGCCGACATAGGCAATTCTGCGATGTGATGGGACCTTGACTTCTATTGGAAACATTGCTTCAAATCCTTACGTCAAAGAATATGGGGTAGTCCGTCATGGAAGATAAATATGACCATAAAACAAGTAGAAGTTCCTTTATCCAATTCCATTTTTCTTATCTAATTGCTTTTTCAAGATATTCTTAAAGGTCTTATTCGCAATTCTACTGCTCCGTTAGCTTTTGGATGGGCTAATGAAGAAAGACTATATTATTCCATTTCTTTCACATAAGCTATTGGTTTCAAATTGAGTCCCATTATCAGAAATGATTTTGTTCAGGAGTCCAAAGCGACTTACTATGTTTTTGATCACAAATTTCAAGACCTTTCTTACAGTTATTTTAGATATTGGTTTAGCCTCAACCCATTTGGTAAAGTAGTTAATTTCCACTATTGCAAATTTTGTGCCTCCTTTTGAGATAGGCAAAGTACCTATTAAGTTGCTTCCCCAAACGTCAAACGGCCATGGGCTTGTGATAAGGATTATTTCACTAAGAGGTAAGTAAGGAATTCTTGAAAATTACTGGCATTTATCTCATTTTTTAACATAGGTTAAAGAATCCTCACTCGTCGAAGGCTAGTAGACCTTTGTCTTGTTATTTTCTTGGATAATTTTATGTCATTGGAATGGACACCGCAAAACTCTTCATGGACTTCACTTCATAATCTCATTCCTTCTGGGGTTATGCATCTTAAATAAAGAACTAAGTCTCCCTTCTTATATAATATCTCACCGTCATGGTTTACGAAAGTATTTGGTATTTTAATTTTTTTTGGCTCATTCTTATCATTTGGCAGCACTCCTTTTTGTAAATATTCTACTATTGATATCATCAAATATTCATATATCGATCCTCACGATCAACCTCTCATACTCCTTCATAAGTCGTCTTATGGTTATCTTTGCCCATGGAATCTCTTCATCACTTCATAGTTGTCGAGTTTGTGAATGAGCTAAAACTAGTGCTTCCACTTTGATTCTTCTTTCTTAAAATCGATATTTGGATTTTTTTTGGAATCCAACGGGAACAATCTTGATGCAGCTCAGGACAGAAGTGAAGGTCTAAGTCACACACAACTTAAGGATTTAAGTCGCATACGACTTAACGAAGAAGTTATAGGTCGTCCACGACCTAAGGAGTCATGAGAGGGGGAGCTGCGACTTAACTGGAAACCAGGGGAAGAAGTTATCTCGAGTTTGCGACCTAAGGAAGAAGTGATAAGTCGTCCACGACCTAACGGAATCTTAAGTCGTGTGGATATGATGAGTCGTAGACGACCTAACCTATTATTGAGTCGCTCACGACCTAACAAAAGCAGCACGCGAGTTACTGGGTTCAGGGTGATGGAAGGCAGACGAGTTAAAGGGTTACGACCTACTTTAGGTCACAGAGATATGTTACGACCTATACTATGTCGCGCAAACGAGTTACGACCTAAGATAAGTCGCTGGGTGATCTGGAGAGATAAGTCGCGAGGTCTTAAGTCGCGAGGACTTAGGTCGCAAGACTTAGGTCGCGCAGTTTTATGAAGCCACTCTTTTAAGTCGTTGAAGCTTGATGCCGTTGATTCTTATGTCGCGTTAATCTCTTCCGTTGATTCTTTAAGTCGCTGATGGAAGCTGGAGCATTGAAGTTAGGTCGCGTGAATTGTAAGTTGAGTCGTGAGAAGTTGTTAGGTCGGCAACGACCTAAGTGATGTATTTTCTGTTTGTATTTTTCTGTTTGTTAAGACGCTTGTACATAAGTCGTATGTCGTAAGACTATGTGTTGTAATCTGTTAAGTCGAGTACGACCTATAGTAAGTCGTAAGTCGTCTGGTTGTTAAGTCGACCATTTTTAGGTCGTAGTTGTTAGGTCGGAAACGACTTAAGAGTTGTTCAGATTTGTGTTGTGATTTGTAACTTCTATAAATAGGCCGGTGGTGCCATTTGTAATAGTTTAGTTGATTTGAAATAAAACTCTTGTTTTGTTAGCTTTATGCTTTCACCAAATTGGTAGTCGAGTGTAATCTCCTATCTCCTCTTTCGGTTAATCGAGTGCGCTCGATTCAACGACCGCAGAAGCCGATTCACGGAATCTAGTGCGCTAGATCAACGTGTGAAGAATCGTAGATCTTTGAACCCGGTATCGTGCGCGATCAACGAGTTCGGGATAGCTAGAATTCGTTATCTTCGGATCAACGAATTTGGGCATTTCAGTATCTTCCAATCCATCGATCGCTACTTTCATCAATCTACATTGTTTTGATTAATCCGCTGCGTCAGTTTTTGGTATCAAAGCTTGTTTAGCCAATCATAGCTAAATCGAGTCTTGGAGCCAATTATTTTGAAGAAGTTTGAAGAGTTAGCCGAGCTTGAAGTGTTGAGCCGTGCAATTTTGTTTGAAGTATTGAAGTGGTGTTCGTCGTGTTCATCATATTTTAGCAACAAGGTTGGAGATTTTGATCCATACCATTTTAGATCGAAAGTTGGAGAAGTGTTTGAATTTGGCCGTGGTTGTTTGCGCGCCAAAGAGGAGTTGAAATTTTGAAGTGGACGAGTTAGCATAAGTCGGAGCCGAGCTAAGGGAAGTTAGGCCGTACATCATTTGGTATCTTTTGCTTAGTCCAAGCGAGAATTGTAGAGTTTGTGAAGTTTTCAAGCATGCCGCCAAGAAGAGCTAATCGACATCAAAACGTTGAAGCATTGTATCGAAGAGAAGAAGCTGATGAGATGGAGCAAAGAATCAATGAAAACTTTAGTGAAAAGCTTAACGAAGGAATTGGTCGGTTAGAGAAGATGATGTTAGAGATGAATCAGAATCGGAGAAGGGTATCACCTGAATCTAATCATGGGGGAAGTAGAGTCTCCCCACATTCCAATCGAGACAGAAGTGTTGATGATGATCGAAGTCGAGATAGAAATGTGAATGATTGTAATCGGAGGAATGCAGATCGAAGGGATGTTGGTGGAAGAAATGGTGGTAGTAGAGATGCTGGTGGTCAGGATCGACATCGATATACATCGGATTGTGAAGAAGAGTATGATGGTGGTAGTGTTCATGGACGAGGACGAGGACAAGGAAGAAATTACTCTGAGTATGATCACAAGTGGGAGTCGGGGATGAAGACTGAAATTCCTGAATTCAAAGGTGGTATGCAAGCGGAGGAGTTTCTAGATTGGGTGGCTAATGTTGAGGAGATTTTTGACTTCAAGGAAGTTCCAGAACATCGTAGGGTGAAGTTGGTTGCTACAAGGTTGAGAGGTAGAGCTTTGGCGTGGTGGCAGCAAACCAAACTTACACGTGAACGGATGGGGAAGTCAAAGGTTGAATCATGGGAAAAGATGAGGAAAATGATGAAAGCCACATTCTTACCTTATAACTATCAGTCGCTTATGTATCAGAGGTTGCAAAACTTGAGACAAGGGACGAAATCTGTAAATGACTATGCTGACGAATTTTATCAACTGATTGCAAGGATTGATATTATGGAGACAGAAGTACAATTGACAGCTAGATTTGTTGGGGGGTTGCGAATGCAGATTCAGGATATGGTTAACATGTTTGATCCCAGATCTGTAGCGGAAGCACATCAGAAAGCGTTGGCTTGGGAGAAACAGGGAAGACGAGGAGGTGGTGTGTTTATTAATTCCAACAATCAAGCGAAGGGTGTTAGTGGGAGTTCTAATGTTTCTAAACCTATCAGTAGACCAGTGGTGAAGGAGGCTGAGAAGGCAAAGGTTAACACTGGTTTCAAATGTTACAATTGTCAGGAATTGGGTCATAAAAGCAACGAGTGTCCAAAGCCGAAGAAACGAACTATGATTGCTGAACTTGAAGATGAGGATGGAGAATATTCTAGTCCAGTTGAGGAGGATGAATAGGATATTGCGTTAGGAGATGAAGGTTGTAATCTAATGCTGAGGAGATCGTGTTTGACACCGAAGCAGGAAGAAGCTAGTTGGTTGAGGAGTAATATCTTTCAGTTGACATGCACTATACTGGGAAAGGTGTGTAAATTTGTGATTGACGCCGGAAGCTGTGACAATATCATTTCAACCGAGGCTGTAACAAAGTTGAAGTTGAAGACAGAGAAGCATCTGAATCCATACAAGTTAGCATGGTTGAGAAAAGGAGGAGAGGTGAAAGTGGATAGACGAGTTCGTGTTCCATTCTCTATTGGGAAGAAATACAAAGACGAGATCTGGTGTGATGTAGTAGAGATGGATGTTTGTCACTTACTTTTGGGAAGACCATGGCAGTATGATCGAGCAGTACAACATGACGGTCGGACCAATAGCTACAGTTTTATGTTTGAAGGTACAAAGATTATCTTAGTTCCAAAGAAGAGACAACAAGGAGAAAGTAAGTCAGAAGAGATTGAAGAGCTGAAAACTTTATTATCTTTGAAAGAGTTTGTTAAGGAGGTTGAGGAAGAGCCGGAAGTATTTTTGTTGATTGGGCGAGAGAGCAGTGAAGAGGTTGAAATTCCAGAAGAAGCGAAGCCAGTTTTGAAAGAATTTGAGGATGTATTTCCAGATGAGTTACCGAAGGATTTACCGCCACTGAGAGACATTCAACATCAAATTGATCTGGTTCCGGGAGCAATATTGCCATATAGACCACATTATCGAATGAGTCCGAAGGAACATGAAGAGTTGAGGAGGCAGGTGGAAGAATTGCTTGAACAGGGGCGTGTGCAGGAGAGTTTAAGTCCTTGTGCTGTACCAGCTTTATTGGTACCCAAAAAGGATGGAACGTGGAGGATGTGCACAGGTAGTAGAGCATTGAATAAGATCACAGTCAGATGCAGATTTCCGATGCCGAGGCTTGATGATTTATTGGATCAAATCAGTGGGTCCGTAATCTTTTCTATGATTGATTTGAAGAGCGGTTATCATTAGATTCGCATTAGGCCAGGGGACGAATGGAAAACGACATTCAAGACGAGGGAAGGATTGTATGAATGGTTGGTAATGCCGTTTGGTCTATCGAATGCACCGAGTACATTCATGAGGGTAATGAATCAGATTTTTAGACCATACATTGGGAAATTTGTGGTGGTTTACTTCGATGATATTCTAATCTACAGTGCTAGTACAGAAGAGCATGTTCAGCATTTGAAGAAAGTGTTAATTATTCTTCGTGAAGAACAATTCTATGCTGCTACAAAGAAGTGTGTTTTTATGGCGAGGAGTGTTTTATTTATGGGGTATGTTGTGTCGGAAGAAGGAATACAGGTTGACCAATGTAAAGTTGAAGCTATCAGAGATTGGCCGCAACCCAAGACGATAACGGAAGTTCGTAGTTTTCACGGGTTGGCTTCATTTTATCGAAGGTTTATTCCACACTTTAGTAGTGTGATGGCGCCTGTGACTGATTGTATGAAGGGTAAACAGTTTGCATGGACGGAGGAAGCCGGGGTTGCTTTTAAGCGAATCAAAGGACTTTTGACGTCTGCACCAATTCTAGTATTACCAGACTTTCAGTTGTTGTTTGAACTACACACTGATGCATCCAAGGTTGGGATTGGAGGAGTGTTGAGTCAGAGGGGACGTCTGATTGCATACTTTAGCGAGAAGTTATCAGGAGTAAAGATGAGATACAGTACATATGATGTGGAATTTTATGCTGTTGTGCAAGCTATTAAACACTGGAGACATTATCTATTTCAGAAAAAGTTTGTTCTTTACACTGATCATGAGGCATTGAAGCATTTACAAGGGCAAGACAAGATTTCAGCGAGACATGCATCATGGATTGCATATCTGCAACAGTTTACTTTTGTTGTTAAACACAAGTCAGGAGTGACGAATCGTGTGGCTGATGCATTAAGCCGAAGGAATCACTTGTTAACTACGATGAAAGTTGAAATAACAGGATTTGATGTGCTACCAGAATTATTTGTCGATGATCCTTACTTTGCAAAGTTTGTTGATAAAGTCAAGGAGGGAGAGACGGATGAGTTTTTGATGGTTGATGGTTTTCTGTTCAAAGGAAATCGATTATGCATACCTGATTGTAGTTTGAGAATGAAGATTGTAAAAGAGCTACATGAAGAAGGACATGTTGGGAGAGACCGTACGTTACAGTTGATTTCACAGTCTTACTTTTGGCCATCGATGAGGAAAGAGGTGGAGTGGTTTGTGGAGCGATGTCATATCTGTCAGGTTTCGAAAGGAACTGCGACTAATGCTGGTTTATATATGCCGTTACCTGTACCAACTAAGCCTTGGGTTGATGTGAGTATGGACTTTGTGTTGGGGTTGCCAAGAACACAGCGTGGAAACGATTCCATTTATGTGGTGGTTGACCGATTTTCGAAAATGGCACATTTTATTGCTTGTAAGAAGACGGCGGATACTGTTCATGTTGCTCAGTTGTTTTTCAAAGAGATATATCGACTCCATGGATTGCCAGAATCTATTGTGTCGGATTGAGATACTCGTTTTCTGAGTCATTTTTGGCTAAGTTTGTGGAAGATGGTGGGAACAAAGTTGAACTTTAGCAGCGCTTATCATCCGCAAACGGATGGACAGACCGAGGTTGTGAACAGATCGTTGGGAAATTTGTTGAGGTGTCTTGTACAAGACAATTTGAAAAGCTGGGATATGAAGTTATGTCAAGCAGAGTTTGCACATAATCACGTAGTCAATCGAAGTACTGGGTTCAGTCCATTCCAGATTGTTTATTCAAGCTTACCAAAGGGACCGTTGGATTTAACGGTCATATCACAACCAAAGAAGACAGTCAAGTGAGCTGCTGATTTTGTTGAAGGATTGACAGAG
The DNA here is from genome assembly GCA_030737815.1 of Allium fistulosum. Lineage (NCBI taxonomy): Eukaryota > Viridiplantae > Streptophyta > Magnoliopsida > Asparagales > Amaryllidaceae > Allium > Allium fistulosum. Next base: position 997,493,434 of record CM060907.1, read on the forward strand.
TGTCATAGGATCGTTCAAGAACGATTGGAAAAGGCAAATGAGAAATACAAACGATCTGCAGACTTGAAGAGAAGAAATGTTGAATTTAATGAAGGTGATTGGGTTTATGCAGTGTTAACAAAGGATCGTTTTCCAGTGGGCGCTTATAACAAATTGAAAGCCAGAAAAATTGGTCCTGTAGAAGTCGTGAAACGAATTAATGAAAATGCTTATAAGTTGAAGCTGCCGGAGGATGTGTACACTTCTGATGTGTTCAATGTTAAACATCTCGTACCATATCATGGGGATGAACGAGCTGATGTGGAAGAATTTACAAATTCGAGGTCGAATTTTTCTCAACCTGGAGAGGATGATGCAGCTCGGGACAGAAGTGAAGGTCTAAGTCGCACACGACTTAAGGATTTAAGTCGCATACGACTTAACGAAGAAGTTATAGGTCGTCCACGACCTAAGGAGTCACGAGAGGGGGAGCTGCGACTTAACTGGAAACCAGGGGAAGAAGTTATCTCGAGTTTGCGACCTAAGGAAGAAGTGATAAGTCGTCCACGACCTAACGGAATCTTAAGTCGTGTGGATATGATGAGTCGTAGACGACCTAACCTATTATTGAGTCGCTCACGACCTAACAAAAGCAGCACGCGAGTTACTGGGTTCAGGGTGATGGAAGGCAGACGAGTTAAAGGGTTACGACCTACTTTAGGTCACAGAGATATGTTACGACCTATACTATGTCACGCAAACGAGTTACGACCTAAGATAAGTCGCTGGGTGATCTGGAGAGATAAGTCGCGAGGTCTTAAGTCGCGAGGACTTAGGTCGCAAGACTTAGGTCGCGCAATTTTATGAAGCCACTCTTTTAAGTCGCTGAAGCTTGATGCCGTTGATTCTTATGCCGCGTTAATCTCTGCCGTTGATTCTTTAAGTCGCTGATGGAAGCTGGAGCATTGAAGTTTGGTCGCGTGAATTGTAAGTTGAGTTGTGAGAAGTTGTTAGGTCGGCAATGACCTAAGTGATGTATTTTCTGTTTGTTAAGACGCTTGTACATAAGTCGTATGTCGTAAGACTATGTGTTGTAATCTGTTAAGTCGAGTACGACCTATAGTAAGTCGTAAGTCGGCTGGTTGTTAAGTCGACCATTTTTAGGTCGTAGTTGTTAGGTCGGAAACGACTTAAGAGTTGTTCAGATTTGTGTTGTGATTTGTAACTTCTATAAATAGGCCGGCGGTGCCATTTGTAATAGTTTAGTTGATTTGAAATAAAACTCTTGTTTTGTTAGCTTTGTGCTTTCACCAAATTGGTAGTCGAGTGTAATCTCCTATCTCCTCTTTCGATTAATCGAGTGCGCTCGATTCAACGACTGCAGAAGCCGATTCACGGAATCTAGTGCGCTAGATCAACGTGTGAAGAATCGTAGATCTTTGAACCTGGTATCGTGCGCGATCAACGAGTTCGGGATAGCTAGAATTCGGTATCTTCGGATCAACGAATTTGGGCATTTCAGTATCTTCCAATCCATCGATCGCTACTTTCTACATTGTTTTGATTAATCCGCTGCGTCAAATCTTCACTTTTGGTGCTCCGCGTGAATTGGCTAATTTCATTAGTGAATCTACCTGAGCACTCTTCTCCCTTGGCACTTGATGCATTGAAAAGCACTTAAAGTGGTTTAACATCTCCTGGATCTTATTTACATACTGAGCTAATCACACATCCTTTTTTGATGGTTTTTTTTAAATACTTTGTCATTAACCGTGAATAGCTGAATACCTCAAATTCTGGGAATTTTCAATTGTTAGGCTAAAGTTAGTCCGATTATCATTGATTCATATTTGGCTACATTATTGGTTGCAGTGAATCCTAATTTCATTACAGAATGTAATCAATGTCCTTTGGGTGTAATTATTACGTAACCAAGTCCGTCTCCTTGCCCATTGGTGCACCATCCATAAATAGTTGCCACATTAGTTCAAGCTTTCTTTCCTTTTCAAATTGTTCTTTAATAAATTTGGTACATTCTATCACAAAATTAGCTAGCACTTGTCCCTTTTTACCCGAGTTAGATTTTGGTATCATATTGACTTTATTCCATTCTCCACTTTATCAATCTTCTAGATGTTTCGGGCTTACTAAAAATTTGCTTGAGCGAATAGTTAGTCAAGATTTTAACTACAGTGCTTGGAAGTAGGTCCATAATTTCTGAGATGATAGGACTAAACTGTTAGTTAACTTTTCTATAATTGGGTATTTTACTTCGGCATCCTTTAGTTTTTTTTTCTCATATAATACACTGTTAACTGAACTCCATTTTCTTCTCTTATTAAGACTGAACTAATTGCATGCTCAGACACTACCATATATAAGAAAAAAAATCCTCACCTTCCATTAGACTTGAGAGTATAAAAGGCTTGACCAAATGATTTTTTAGCTCCTGGAATTCTTTTCGGCATTCTTTGTCTAGCCAAAAGTTCTCCTTTTCTTGATCACATTAAAAAACATAATATACTTATCGGTGACTTTTGATATAAATCGGTTGAATGCTGCCACTCGGCAAGTAAAGCTTATCACATTTTTACTTCTTCTTGTAGGATCTAGATTAACCCTAGAGGGGGGTGAATAGGGTTATCGCAAATTTTCTCAAATTAAACGCGAAATCAAACTGCAGATAAATAGATATGCAGAAAAGTAAATCACACACAAAATTTACCCAGCTTCGACAACCCCTGCCTACTGCTGCATTCCCAGATTTCTATTAGGATTAAACAGTATCCCGCTTACAAACACTCCTACAGACTCGCACACCCTTCTCTGCCTATAGAGCTTTGTAAACTCGCACACCCTGCTCACTGAACTAACCCTAACTAGACAATCTGACACTACCTAAACCCTAGGTGGTGATTTACCCTTGCTTGACTTGAAAAGTATAAACTGAAAAACAAAATACAGTTTAAAATCTAGGGCAAAATTTAAATTGAAAATTTAAATCGATTTTTCCCTCAATAGACTTGGCCTAAAACTATATTAATTAAACCCGGCCTAAAATTATAAAACTAAAGCTTAAAACAAGACATCCCCAATTTAAAATTCTTTTAATATCTGGCCCATTGTTATTTTATCTCGAAATAATGTCGGCCCGCTTCCTTTTGTCTTCGACCCCCTTATTATTATCTTCGACCCAATTCTTTTATCTCCAGTCCGATTCCTGAGAAAAAATATGGCGACTCAAAAATTAGGGCTTTCGGTGATTCTTCGATTCTCTGATGAATTGGAGTCTCTTCTTCGACGCTTGCTTGAATGAATTAGGGCTTTGCCCTTGTTCGTTCCACTGGCAAATTGAACTTCGGCTTCGTCAATTCTTAAGACGATTCTGGAATTGTTGATCTTCTGTTGTTCTGATGACTTGATACTTCAGCTTCTCTTGATTCTGGAATTTGGGTTTATCCCTATTGCCTCTGGCGATTCCCTTTGTGGTTTGCGATCACCTAATCACTCGACTGTTGGCTTTGGTATGTATTTCTCTGTTGCTATGTTCTCTGATTTGAACTTGATTTTGAGCTTTATGCCGATGATGATTGGGTTTGTGTTTCTCTGCTCTTCACCACACAGTCGATGATGATTTTGGGTTTGTTTATATATGCGTCTGATTTGATTGCTTGATCTCCACGCCTTTAAAACTTTCTGTTTTTATGCTTGCTATTTTGGGTAATTACGTTGTACCCACGACTTTGATTTTAAAATGTTCGATCGCTTTTCTTGATTGATACAGCCAATACTTTCCTAATTTATAATTCTAACTTTGACTTTTTCTTAATTTGTTAACTCTTTATTTTTGAAATTGCTTCACGTCTCTGACCTGTTCACTGTTGATCACGGCTTTGACATTTGTTTACTGTTGATCATGGCTTTGACATTCTGTACATATTTTCTAACATCACCTGACTTTGATCATTTATTTGGTGATGATATTCTGGGTGTTTACTGCACTGGTTCACTTGAACTTCGAGTTACATTCTACCCTGACTTTGACATGCTTTGTGTCATCACCTTACTTTGATCTTCATTTTGCTATTGATGTTTGCACTCACCTCTGTTTCACCTATGTTGCATGCTGTTGATATTGTTTTCATGCTGACGGTCTTGCTGGTTGAAGTTGTAGCTACTGCACTTGTTATTGACACTGTTGACTTTTGTATTGATGGTCTTCGAAGTGTTGATTATCTGTTTCATCTTGTATTACATGCTGATGATCTGATACTTTGAGTTGCTATGTTGAGTTGGTTCATGTTGTAGTCTTGATGCATTTGAACTGTAGCCATTGCACTGTTGCCATTGTAGTTGCAGTTTTGTATTGACTTGTAGCATTCTTTGAGACAGTTTGCATTTCTTTGATCTTTACTTCACCTGTGTTGCATTTTCATGCAGTCTGGTTCATGTGCATTGATGAACTTGATTATTTTGTATCTGCATATCTATGATTGTTATTGTATCACTGAAGCTTCACTTGAGTCTCTTGAACTTGAGTCAGTGGTCTTGTACTTGTGATCATTGGTTGATTTTGAACTAGTTGGTCTGGTTTGCTGATTAGTTGCTTTTGATTTCCCTGTGCATTCATCTGGCTGATGTATGTTCCTTTGCATGTTGAATTGAACTTGAGTTTTTGTGCATTTTCAAATTGCTGTTTCAATTTGCACTTCTTTGACTTCACTATGTACATGCACAGTTTATTGTTGCAGTGATACTCTGAATTTTGGTCAAGGCCATTTGCACTTGTGTTGAATCTGATTTTGATTTGACCTTGTGCACTCGAGTTGGCGAGGCAGTGCACACGTGTATACGTGTGTACTGCAGCCACTCGTAATTACCTGTCCCTGAAATAAATACTGATATGCACAGATATTACAGAATCAAAGATGATGACGATAACCCATATATCTGAGACAGCTTTAAAAACAAATTTTATATTTTTGCAAATTCAATTTGTTTCTTTTCAGATTACTGCTGTAGATTGTTAATTATACAGGTATACAGGAGACAAGACAAATACTGGAGCTGGACAATGCAGATGCAGAAGACTGAGTGTATGAGTGATGTAGTGAGGACAGAAATGTAAATGTGAAAATGTATGAGTGAGAGTGAACTGTAAATATGAAATCAGTGTACTGTATGAAATCAGTGTATGAACTAAAACATTGTACTAAATAAAATATTATATTGAATAAAACTACTGTTTGAATTCGTTAAATTCTGTGCAATAGTATTATTACTTCAACACGAATATTTATTCCTGTATTTGTAAAATCTGCAAACACATCTATAATTCGATATATATTTTGTTATCATCAAACACTAAACACACATCAAACACTTCTAGGCCCCACCATATCTTAGGTTGCTTTTATTTATTTGGGGTTTGCTTCTATTCCCCATGCAATTACTATGCATCCCAAAAAACTTTCCAAACTGAATTCCAAACGAACATTTTTGTGGATTCAATTCAATCTTGTATTTTCGCAACACTTCAAACATATCATTCAAGTCTTTTATATGGTCCGCCCTTTTTTGGATTTCATTGCTATGCCATCTACATATACTTCCATGTTATTGCCAATTTGGTTGTTGAACATCCTAATTACTATCCATCGGTATGTGGCCCTAAAGTTTTTTGTCCAAAGGACATTACTTTATAGCAATATGTTCCCCAATCACTTACAAAGCTTGTATGCTCTTCATCGGGCATAAATATAGGGATTTGATTATACCCTAAATATGCATTCGTGAATGACAACAACTTATGCCCACTAGTTGCATCTACCAACTGATCAATCCTCGAAAGGGGATGACAATATTTTAGACATGCTTTATTTAAATCCATAAAATCAACACAAGTTCTCCATTTCCCGTTGGATTTCTTAATAAGCACAAAATTTGCCAACCGTTTTGGGTACTATACTTTTCTAATAAACCCATTTTGTAGTAACCTTTTTACCTCCTCTTGTAATGCAATCGTTTGTGCTTTATCAAATTGTCTTTTCTTTTTCCTTATAGGAGTAAAACTCGGATCTATATTAAGCACATGTCATATCATTATAGGATTAACTCCAACCATGCTCGCATGAGTCTAAGCGAAAATGCCTTTACTTATTCGGAGAAAATGAATTAGTTCTTCCTTGTTATCTTTATCTAGCCCTCTCCCTATCCTTCTTATATTAGTCGAATCCTAAGGGTATATATTTATGTCCTCCAACTCCTTAGTCGACTTTATATTATCTTTATTATCTCTAGAATCTATTTTCAAAATAATTATTTATAGCGCTTCTTTAATGCCTATTTCCTATCCACTTGATTTATTTCAACACATTTCCTTTTCTTTTCTAGAAGTTCAAATTTCTTAGCCCCCACTTTTCATTTCTCAATTGGTGCATTTATCCTAGTTGCCTTAGATGTTAGTTCTTGATGATAGGTTTCTAAGGGCTTGCAATTTTTAGTTTTACTTAGTTTTGACATATCATCATAACAAAAACCATTCTTATTATTAGATTGCCTACGGTTGCAAAGTACATTTTCCAATAACTAAATTTCTCTCCTCGCATGATCCCTCATCCAGCTTGAGAAAGAAATTTCACAATTGAATGCTTTGGATAGACAAAAGCATCTACATGATCCAAAGCATGTCTCTCAAAGAAGGAGTTGTAGTAAGAGGGTTGGTCCATACCTATAATTAAAGTTTTGAAAGTCCTTGAATAAAGTGGGATTCCCATTTGGACGTACAAATTTATCTACCTAATCGGGATAGATCCTTTATTATTGAACTGAAGACATGCTCAAACCTTAACTCAAGGTTTTCTGTTGGAATATTCATTTTTCATCACCTTGGATTTCTATAAAAATAAATAAATAAAAGGGCATTATAGAAACTTCATATAAAATTGAAAAATAATTTTTACAAATGAAGGAATATAGAAAATCCGACTTTTCCATTACGTGAAGCTAACTTTTTAGCACAAATTCGTATATAAAACTTCAAAAACGGACGCCGGATGGAGATACATATTGTTTACCGTAGCATGCATTTCGAGGCAAAGCGGGTCGATGCGCAAGTGGGTTGAGGAGAAATTTCAGGTTTTGGCTATGAAATGGAAGGATATGTAACACTTAGTCATTCTACATTCATTCCTCTTCATTCTAGAGCCACCACAAAAACAATTGTCTCAAACTTCATTCTTTTTCCTCCTTCTTCCACATTTCTAAATCAAAATTCTTCAAATAAACTACAAATAAATTAGAAAAAAAGGACCTGGTCCAGAAACCTTATAAGGCAAATAGAAGAAGGAAGGCCTATATACAAATCAAATTAAAAGGGAAAAGTTTGAAGATTTATATTGGAAGTTTACCAAAACATCGTATATGCATGAGTGGGTTTATCTACGAAATGAATATGATATAGATAGGAATTTAAATTTCATTTTTTTATTTATTTAAATTTAAAAATTTGATTTTTTTATTGAATTGATGAGTTTTGATGGAAGATTTATATGAATTGACATAACTGGAAAATCCTAGACAATGATTTTGATAATAAAGTTGATAAAATTTTGGCCAGGGTAGATTGAATTAAGTCCACTATTAAATCATATACATTTTATTTTGTGTAATAGATTTGAATTAATCAAAATGAACAAAAGTGAATTTATACTATAACTTTGGAATCATACAACTCTGATTTTGTGTAAAAGATTTGAATTAATTTTGGTAAATAAAACTGAATCTATGTATATATCCTTTAAAAGTCATCTACATCTGATTCTATCAACTTTGAATAAAATTGAATATATGTAGATAGATTATTGAATTGTTATATACAATCAATTTGATAAATCACACAAAAAATCTAGATATGATAAAAGTTGAGATTGTATGTAGATACTTGTTTAAAAGTAGGATTATACACATTCAAAAGTTATGCTTAAGTTTGGAAAGAAGAACTGATAATAAACAATCAAAACAGGATCAAAATAATAATTTAAACATGTTGAAAAACTAAATTATGGAAAATTAGTCGACTGAAATTATAGACTGGTCGACTGAATTACTTCGAGTAACATATGGAACGAACCAAAGTCAAACTCACAAGAAAATAGTTCATTTTTAAGGTCGAAAAGTCACTGACCGAAGTAATTAATAGACTGATTTCCCTTTCATTTGAATGGTAATGTTGTCCAATCGACTAAATGCATAGTTCTAGAGAATTTTTTTTGCAGGTTGCATTATTAAAGCACTTAATGGTTCTATAGCGTTGTATGTGCAAAAAGTTATAGCTTAGCTAAAGTGAGGATATAGCGGAGGTGCAAAAAGTTTCATTAGATATAAAACCAATTATTAAAGTTATCTTATTATCATGCTCACATCATTTGTGTCAGAAAAAGAAATATTGTTTAATCTTATATAATAAAACCAAAGAATATCACGATTCATGTAGTCCATACTTGGTGACTACAATAGATTATTAGTTTATATCGAGCATTTATGCCTTAAAATTAGATCTTTACCCTAACTTGTTGATTTGGTTTAAAAGAAAACTAGTTAAATCAACCTTTTTATATTAATGTTGCTAAAGCGGGTGCTAAAAAGCCTTGATTTAGCGAGTATAGCAGGGCCTGAAGCGGATCTACTGTGTAATAGCACTAAATTTAAAAGTGTAGCGGTAGAGGAGTGCTATATGCTGTAGCGGGGCTTCTGTGGGGATTTAACCAGGTTTACAAGGAACTCGTCGACTGACCTATATATTTAGTCGACAGATAGCCTATTGACAGCCTAGATTGAACCTATACCTGTAGAGGCCAAGTAGAATAGCTTTGGGGATTTGTTTCCCACATTCTTGACCTTTTATAGTTCACGGAACTACATGAAGCTGTGCAACGTCTGGGACTTCATTGCCTACTTAGCAAACGTTTTGGAATTCACACTTCATGATGTTATATAAAGTGATACTCAATGTGATGCATGAATGTGTCGCAATTAGATGCTCTTATTGTTAATATTAGTGCCATGGCTGCATGTATTTGACTTGTGAACAACGAGGCAGAGGAGTTGGAGATGTCCACATTAGTAGGGTTTATGACTGGTCGAGCAAATGTACTACTAGGAGTTAAATTATATACCGACCCTTTTAGTTGTAGGTGGAATGATATAAATTGTAGGACACATTTACCATTGAGATTGTTTATTTGATGTTTTGGTATGCATTTTACCACCGAGATTGTGTACTCAACGTGTATGCGACATAAACTGTTTATCATTGAGAATGTCTACTCAATGTATAGTTAGTAGTTTACTATTTGGACTATATACTCGATGTATTCCTAGATTCAACCAAATTCCGAATGTCTGACATTTGGGTGGAAATTTTTATAGATTATTATCAAATTTTAGTCATATTATAGTTTGTTACCCATATTGTACCAATATGATAATTTGTTAGATATAGTATACACATACGAATGAACACGCTTGGCTAGTTTAGATTATAAATGTTAATTTAACTGCCTATTAACACCATACCACTAGTGGTATCACTCACTCACTAGACCTTGTCTAATCCTCTCTATTTTTTCCTCTTTATACCTATTACAGAATGATAGGGTAGTAGGTGGTATGACGAAGATAAGATGTATAGAGGTGATGATCGTATGCCTTAGAGATATATTTACATATTGTCATCCCCTATGTATCTTATTATACTCATCACTTAGACATGTATTTCTATTTGGAGACTTTGTTTAGACATTTCTAGTATAGACTACGGTTGTTTTAATATAGTGATGATTTTCATATTTCAATATTTATATTTTATTCCTTCCGTCATGATATCAAAGAGTGTAGACATGGTTAAAGTTATGTTTTCCTTTATACCTTATAAATCATCAAAAACTGAAGGATCCATGTTTCTTAGCATGACGCGAGTTCAAATGCCGCTTTTAGACTTTGAATCGGTGTGTCCAACGATATGGGTTGTTACATTAAATATAAGAGCCTAGGTTCAGGATTCCTTAAGGATCAGACATGCATCGAGGGAGCATACTTGTATATTTTAAAGATTATTATGTATATATAAGTATAAAACAAATATACCCATAAGATACCATTAATGCTTACAATTATCTGAAATGGTTGCCAATAATTCTTGTTTACTAGATAAGTGAAAAATAAGCAATCAAACTAAAAATAATTTTTGCAAAGCGGTTGAGGTTCCACGCATGAAGTGTACATTCCAGTTTAGTTTCACCTGGATCTTCAAACAAGAGGCTAGACTGAAGTTAACCCCAATGGAGAGCTTGCATCACAATTACATGGTGCAGTCCCAATACCAGTCCCAGCTCTTCTGCTTGCTTCAAATTCTCCTAAATTTTGTCAGAATTTCCAAAGTCTGAGTGGAAAAAATTACATGGGGACAGAATCATTTATTGGGACTCAAACATGGTTGAGGAATTATGATCAGTTATTTACTATAATGGGTGTAGAGGATACAAGAAAGAGATAGCTGGCTTCATGGCATTTGCAAGTGGAGGCCTTGAATCGGTGGGATATTTTCATTGTGAGGCAGAAGAGACTATGATTACATAGATTGATTTTAAGATGCGCTTTGAAGTTAAGTTTATATTGGAGGCCGAAAGGGGAGTAGAGCTAGAGAATTTCATTCGTTTGGAGTAGGGAGTGTTGGAACTAGGCTAACCCGCAGTGGAGTAGTTAGTTAAATTTCAAAAAAAATCCATTATTGGATATTTAAGGCCTATGTAGTCTAAAGTCATTTAGAACATTTCTTTGTTTCTTTAAACAAAATCAATATTTTATTTAAATTTATAAATAAAATTTATTTTGTATAATCTGTATTATATTATATATACATGTATGTATCAAATACACATATGTGTGTAAAGGTGCATGTGCAACAGGATAAAGTGTACATGGTTTGACATGCCTGTTTAAAAATGCGGAGATCTACACCGCAACAGACATGTTAGCCTCTCTTGTATATAAATGTATTGTCTAAATGTATATTGTGTGCATCAAAATTATGTACAATATATATATGCACACTATGAAATAATAGTTTTAAACAGCTTATATAAAGCATTTATAATATATATATATGTATATATATATGTGTGTGTGTATATGTATGTATGTATGCATGCATGTATGTAAGTACGTATGTATACACATAAATGTGATTAAATTACAAAATTATTTCAAATATTAGTTTATAAAATAACTTTAAACTTATTTAATATATTATGTAATCAATACAAAAATATTATTTTATTTGTATATAATATATATACGAACATATAAAATGTTATACATATATATACATATATTTATATAATATAATAATAAATTTTATACATAAACATATAATAGCAATATTGCTTGGCCTAGGTAATATAATAATTTTTTAATTGTTTTATCAATAAACATTTACTCAATACTTAAAAGCCATAAAGAAATTATAAAAAATTAAAATAAAATTATTACCGAAAACAAAATGTATGTTAATATTTTACATAAAATTTTGTTCAATATTTTATTATTTGTATATATATGTATACATATGTTTTATTTACATAATTTATTTTAAATTAAATAAATAATTATGTATGTATTAAACATATATATATATATATATATATATATATATGAAAATAAATAATATATATTTTTACTGTCGAAAGCTTTTTAGGCTTAAATGGTTTTTTATAAAATTTAAAACATAAATAATATGATGTTAATCATTTTAAATTTAGATTTATGTAATTGAACTCATTTAAATAATATTATTTCAATTTCAAATATTTTTTGAAAGCCATGAGCACTAGAGCAACTATACATATGCATATCTTTTTAATATATAAATATATATGCACACTTATATACAACCATCAACATGTGGCAATACACTGACGTACAAATTCATTATATTTCTAACTAAGTAACGTATGATATAACAATTAATTAAACATTGATACACGTATGTCGATCAGAGATATACCTTTCACCAAAGCTTAGTGCACATACGTTGAAACAAAGAAGTGAAAACATTAAATCCAATTCCTAGTCCAGAAGTTGCTAGCTCCCAAACAGCCTTACCATCGATAATCGAACTATATTATATTTGATGTTTTAAAGGCTTGAAAACAAGAAGAGGAAGGTAGGTGAGTTCGGCTAGCAAAGGAGGTGATAGAGGCTTAAAAAATTAGTTCTAAAGTGAGGGTTAAGATGCTTATATAAAAAGAGACTAGAGAGCAAAAGTTGTATCAAGATCCTGGTTTATTTCTTACTTATTCTCTCTTTTTAAACATTTAAGTTCCTCCCCATAAGCCATCAAATGGCCGGACTCACTATGCTCCTATCATGGCCAAAATTAACAAGCCCCGTATAAGCCTCAAATCCACTTCAAGCCCTAATAATGTTTGTTGCATTTATATCTAATTTAAAATCATATTGATATCGTATATCAATTAGTGTTTATGTAACGACTGCCTTTCTTACACCGAAAGACGAGCCATTAAGGGTAGAAGAAAACAAGAGATAAGAAGAAACTACACAATCATAGAATCTCACCATGAATCAGAACAATATATAATAGATAACATATGATATTACATTGTCATTTTCATAATACTAATACATCAGAGTGAACACATTACAACCTTCAATTGGACAGTTATAACTACCCGTCCATACAAAATACATAGATCATACATAAAACATAGTGGAATAAGATAATAACTAGCTAACGGTGAAGCCACCTACTCCAGCTCTTTCAAAATGCTTTCGAAAGAAACCTGGATCACTTGGCTACTCATACAAATTTGAGTACCGAAGAGTTTTTGGAAAAGAAAATAAAACTCCGGGTCAAACATGGATCTGGTGTGAGTAAACTCAAACAACTTAATTCTTATTTTTATAAAAAAAATTCAAAATCAAAGGTATCTCGTAAGGCCACGACGCACATAAGCACGGACGGTTTTTTACCTTACGATAACCAAAACTCTTTATATAGAAATCCAATGATATTATGATAATGTCTAGGGTTTTCAAGTAAAATAGAACATAGCTGAAATGCTTGAATCTCACATTGCAACATATTTGGGTACAACTAAATCCGTATGTCACTTATTGGAGAATGGATTCCATACAATGACTGGGCTACCACCCATCACAGTGCATCTCTAGATAAAATAACATCGAGAACTTCGCCTAGATCCCCTGCTAATACAAGACCGGCATACCCCTTGCTGGATAGTATCGAATAAGATCACCCCTCGATGAGGATCAGCAACCGTACCAAAGCATACAATAATTGATAGTAGGGACTCTAGATAGGGATAACCTTATCCTAATGGAAGCGACCTACTTAGCCATGCTGCATTTCCCCTGTTTTTGTCATTCCCAGTTGATGAGGCCTGAGGATACTTTTACCTTTATTATAGCATTGCCACTTGGAAGGCTAACATTTCCTTCCAGATGTTGACACAATGCCAGCATTCATCCATACAAGTCATTCAGGAGATGAACGAACCGAAGGCACTATATCCACTACATCCGTTTCGGAATCACCCTCAGGGTTAGTAGAAAATAGCCCTTGAACTTCAAAGTCTTCGTCTTGGACCTTGCCATTACTATTTCCAATTCGAACGCTTACGTTGGTTTGAAATGGTTTTCGGATAACAATTAATATCCAATCTTGGTCTCTCCAAACCAACGTTTGATAATTTTAGATGGTCAAGTTCTTTATAGTGGACCAATCCGCTATCATGGTGTAATATTTACACATGGACATATGCTCCATATGCTTAGATTATCGTGACCCACTTATCGAAATTAACCCACTTGTATTCATCACGTTCCCAAAGTGCGGTATTTGTGATAAGTACATGCCGACTTACTTTTAATAAAACGTGCCACCTTTTTATTACAACTACTTTAATTCATTTGGCTACTTAACAGCATGGACAAGAGATCCTTTTTTTAAAAACAATTTACTTAAATAAGAAAGTTGGTTAAAAATAAATAACCGATGGAGTTTTAAAAGATACTTTAAAATAAATAAATCTTGATTTAATCATAAGTTTAAAACTCAATTAAACTTTAATTACTCTTAATTAAATCAAAATTACGTCATTAATAATCCTAATTTTATTTATAATTAAACCTTAATTAAACAACATTTATTTAAGAAATTAAACCCTAATTAAGTGGATGATTAACCTTTAATTAAAGAATAATTAATTAAATAACTAACTCTAATTAAATAATTAATTAAAGAAAATAATTGATTAAATAAAAATTAATTTTCTTTTATCTTAATTAATCATTATTTACAACTTACTTAATTAAAAACAACAAACTTAGTTAATAATTTCTTGAACTCTAACTATTTAACCTAATTACTTATTATAGTAACTAAATAATAATTACCCTAATTAATAAAATAAATAAATAAGTTATTATATAATTAAAACCTTAAACCTTTTGACTTACTTGATTAGTTTGAAATGAGTTTTCAAAAAAAATCCAGAAGAAAAAACTTAAAACTTGAACTCGTGAAATTTTCCGAACTACATCCATAGCGACCATCGCTTTGAGCATAGTTTGCTAGAATTGATTTGTGAAAACATCACCTTAGCTCTAGCTACTACATCTTTGAAAACACAAATGGAAAAGTTTTGAAATCTTTAAATAAAGGTGAAATCTTGAAAAACATTTTCAAAATTCAAAACTAGAGAATAAACTTTCGTTTTCAAATCAGATCTCATGTCTTTTGCGACTTTTCAGGGTGCTAATTTCACAACAATTCATCGCATACACTTGGTTTTGGTTTCATAGCCACACTAACATCATATCATTTGCATAATCATATCCAACAAATTAATTAAAAACCAAACCACAAATCCAAACCCAAACATAAACATATAATTATATGTTATCCAACATAACATTTTAATTCAACATAACAACCACCATATTTTCACAACATATAGTCCATCAAAATCAAGTTAATTTATTTTCCAAAAACAAAAGTTTTACTCATCGAAACTTTTCTAAATCAAAGCGAACTTTTTTCCAAAACTGGAAAACACTTTAGAAACTTTGCAAGAATTGAACTTTTAGTTGCTCAAACACTCGAAAATGGCTCGGTCAAGTGGCTTTGGGCTCGACCTAGTGATGTCTGGGCTCGACCATCATGGGTTTTGGCTCGGCCATGGTGTGTGGGGGGTTTGTTTGCTTGAGTTTTGGAAGAGAAAGTGTTGTAGGATATGTATAAGTGGTTTTGTGAATTAAAGGAGGGATTTTTGCATAAAGTAGTTATTTTCTCACTTTAGAAAATATGAAGAGGAAGCCATGACTAAGTTTACTTAAGCTCTTAGGAAATTGAAATGAAGAAGGAGGTTGTAAAAATGAGAACATGAAGATAAAGGGGTATTTATAGGCTTAGGATATTAATTAAAATTATATGCAAGTGCTTATATTAAAATATATACATGCATGCATCACCATACTCCTTCCCCCCTTAAATCCATCCACCCTAGTACCGCTCCCCCTCTCTTTCAACTATGTATACCATGCTCTTGTCCTTTGTGTTGAAATTGTTATTTTTATATGTATATATATACTTTTCCTTATAATATATTTTCTATTATTCTTATATGTTAATATGCTTAAGGAGGAAACATGTACATGCATATGTACATGCACAGAACATGTTTAAGATAGTTTATAATGTGTGCATGTGTTTAACATAGTGCTGTAACCTTTTGAATAACCTTTAATGAATGAAAAATTGATATTTTGAAAAATAACTTCCGGTCACATTTTCTATTTCTCTATGAACTATATATATTAGTAACAAATTTTGAAAATGATTTTATCATCATCAGTTATTATTTAAAATAGTTTTATTTGTTAATAAAAATCCATTTACTAATTATTTAAAATATAACTAAATATTTATTTAAACAGCGATTAAATTCTGGGTCGTTACACTCTCCTCCCTTAAAAGAATTTCGTCCCAAAATTAGCAAACAAGGAGATAATTCAAACTTATGCAAAAAGCTATATATTCATATCATTTAACACAACAAAGACATACACTAAGCATTCATAGAAAACAAACATACATTATACATACAACCTATGACTAGCTATCCTAACACCAACTCGGGATAGGCTTCTTTCAAACAATCCATAATCTCCCAAGTGCACTCTCTTAGATCCTCACTCCACTGAATCTTGACTAGCCGTACCACTTTGTTACGCACCCTCTTTTCATCTTAATCTACAACATAAACTGGATGTCTAACCATCGTTAGGTTCGGTTCTATTTCCAATTCCTCTTGAACTGATGGCTCCACAATTAAAGATGGGTCATGAACATATTTCTCAAATAAGACACGTGGAACACATTATGAACTACCGCCAATCTCTCTAGCAACTCGACCCTATAAACAAGCGATCTGATTCTCTCAAGAATACGGAAAGGTCCAACATACCTAGGAGCTAACTTTCCAACTTTTCCTAATATGACATCTCCTCTTATAAGTGATCTTTACGAACACCAAGTCTCTAACCACAAATTCCAAATCCCTTCGCCTTTTATCAGCATAACTCTTTTAGCGATCTTGGGCTTCCTTCATTCTTTTCTTAATCACTGCAACTTTCTCTATAGCCTCTCAGATCATGTTCGGTCCAAGTACTAATCTATCTCCCATCCCAACCCAACATGCTGGTGACTTGCATGGCCTTCCATATAGGGCTTCATACGGTGCCATTTCGATGCTTGCTTGAAGCTATTGTTATAGGAGAACTCAACAAAATGCAAATGATCCTCTCATGATCCACCAAAATACACGCTCTCAAGAGATCCTCTAAAATCTGATTCACTCGCTCCGTCCGTCCGTCTGTTTGAGGATGATATGCTGTGCTTAAGCTCAACTTTGTTCCAAAGGTTGTTGGCAACGCTTTCCAAAATTGACTAGTAAATATAGGGTCTCGATCACTTAATATACTCATAGGAACTCCATGCAAGCAGACTATCTCTCTCATAAAAATTTCTGCTAAAGAAGCAGCGGTCCTTATTGAATTTACCGAAATAAAATATGCGCTCATCATTAGCCGATTATGATAACCCATATCCCTTCATTTCCTTTTTTGGTTCTGGGAAAACTGATAAAATCCATTGATATAATTTCCCATTTCCAATTGGGTATTTCCAAAGGTTGTAATAATCCGGCTGCCTTTTGATGATCACCTTTGATTTGTTGACAGCATGAACACCTGCTAACATAGACTGAAATGTCCTTCTTCATTCCTGGACACCAAAATGCTCTTTTCATGTCTTTATACATCTTATGAACTCCTGGATGAATACTTAACCTAGATTTGTGGAATTCATACAAAACTTGTAGCCTCGGCCCATCCACATCAGGAACACACAATCGTCCATTCATCCTTAAAGCACCTCGAATATCCATCTTAAAATCCGAACATCTACCCTCTTCAACCCCTTGAATTAACCCTTCCAATATCTCATCCTTCCTCTGATTCCTAATAATCCTTTCCTGAAGTGTCGTGTTAACCTCCAAGATTGTCAAAATGGCATTCCTGCTTAAGGCATCCGCCACCACATTAGCATTTCCTGGCGTATAAAGGATATCCAAGTCATAGGATGGTAGAAACTCTAACCACCTCTGCTACCTCAGGTTTAGATCCTTTTGAGTAAAAAGAGACTTCAGGGATATACGATCCATGAAGAGCTCAATTTTTTTTACCTAATTAAAGAAACAAAACTTACTCCTAAAATCTCTAAGATTAGAAAGAAACTAAGAGGAATAGAAGGATCCTTCCCCAGCAAGTAGTGTCTCCACATTTTCAATGCAAAGACAATAGCTAGCAACTCCAGTTCAAGCATAGCATAGTTCTTCTCATGAGGCTTCAAATGTCTGCTTGCATATGAAATCACCCTACCATGATGCATCAAAACAAATCCTAGTCCCACTCTACGAACATCTATGTAAACCGTGAACCCACTATTTCCATCTGAACAGTCAAACTAGTGCACTGGTCAATCTCTTCTTCAATTCCAGAAATGCCTCTTCACACTTTGGAGTCCATACAAACTTATCCACCTTCTTAGTTATCTTAGTCAAATGAGAGAAAATCTTTAAATAATCTTGAATAAACCTTCTATAGTATCCAACCAAACCTAAGAAACTGTGAACCTCGGTAGGAGTCCGTGGTTGCTTCCATTCCTGAACAGCTTTCACCTTCGCTAGATCTGCTGAAATACCTTCTCCCATCACGACATATCCTAAGAATCTTACCTCCGATTTCCAAAATTGACATTTTGAAAATTTTTCCTACAAGACATGTTTCCAACACCACTTCCAAATGATGTTTATGCTTCTCCTCAGATTAGGAGTAGATAAGGATGTCATCGATGAAACTAACACAACTTGTTAAGAACATCTTGGAAAACACGGTTCTTGAGATCTACAAAATATGCAGGTGCATTGGTTAGCCCGAAAGGCATAACCAACCACTCAAAGAAACAGTCAGGGCCTCAAAAAGCTGTTAAGGGCATACTATTTTCAGCAACCCTTAATTGATGAAATCCAGTACTAGATCCATTTAAGAAAATACCATAACTCTATTAAGTTGATCAAAAAGATCATCGATGCGGGGTAAGGGATACTTGTTCCTAATTGTCAGCTTATTCAACTCCATATAGTTCATGCATAACCTTAAAGATCCATCAGACTTAGCCACAAACACCATAGCAAACCCCCAACTTGTATGACTGGGTCTAATCAATCCTCTTCTTAACAAGTCCTAGGTTTAACTTACCAACTCGTCTCTCTCCCTCGGAGCCATCCTTTACTTAGGTTGAACCACAAGCCTTACACCATGGATCAGTCAATGCGAAAATCTATCTCCCGATGCGGGGGTAAACTTTTAACCTCTTCGAAAACATCGAGAAAATCCTTAACAACCTCAATAGACCCTAAATTTCTTTGGGATGCTTCCAGGGCATATAAGAAACTACACATATTAATATCAGGTTCCTTACATGGTACTTTAGTAATTCTTTCCAAATTGGTTACTAATGATATAGTTCTTTCATTACAATCTAAAATAGCTCTATATTTCAATAAATAATCCATACCAAGAATAATGTCAAATCCTTTAAAGTCCAAGACACACGGGTCGTAAGAAAAGTGATGAGAAAGGTAGGAAATTTGCACATCTTCACAAATCATATTCAGATGGGTTACACCACCTACGAGGTTAGACACACATATAGGGTTTTCTATAATACTAGGAATAAGATGAAAATTACATGCTGATTCACAAGAGATAAAACTATAAGAGGCACCAGTATCAAATAATGCTCGAACAAAATACCATTAATCAGTATGGTACCTTCAAGGACGCCTTTCCCCTTCACATCCGTCGAAGTAGACGGTTCATTTTTAATGGCATACATCTTGGGCTGCTGCACCTTCTTCATGAGTGGGCAGTCCTTTACTATATGCCCGGGTTGATGGCAATTAAAACAAAGAGTCTTCTGGACCATTGGAGAGATGGGTCCACCTAGTTACTTTGGAACTTCACAATTTATATAGTACCTGGCAATATGTCTTTCTGCTTGCAAATATAACAACCATTATCCTTAGGCTTGCCTCCCTGCATCACTTTTCCTTGCTTCTTCCAATTTTGATTACACTTTCTCTTATTAGAACCATTTCCACTGGTATTTTCACTAGTTGTTGTTGGAGTAGGATTCTTCTTTTCGAAGGCCTCATACCTCAGAGCCATCTCAACTAGATCCATAAAAATACCTTTAACATGAGAAGTCATTTTCTTATGGTATTCCTCCCTTATACCCAAAACAAACATCTTATTCTTCTTTAATGAGGTGTTGATCAACTCTGGCCCAAAACAAGATAGCACATTGAACTTCATCTCATATTCTGCTACCGATAGGTCCCATTGCTTCAAATCCATAAAGTTTTGGTACATCCGGGTGCTTCCTGTTGTTGGCAAGGATTGATCCTCAAAAACTTCTTTAAATCGGGCCCACGAAAACTCTTCTTCTGGATTATTTGTAGTAAGGGTGTCCCACCAAGTTGTTGCCCCCTCTTGCAATTGCTATGCTGCTAGAACCTCTTCTTATCATCGAACAACCAAGACCTTTCAAAATCTTCTCACAAGATCGCAACCAAGCTTGCTCTTCCATGATAGACTCGGTTCCTTTAAATGGTTTCCCTTCGAGGTTGGTGTAATCCTTGCATAAGGTTGTGAAATTCACTCTTGGCTGCTCTGGCGCTATTTCTTCGGCGATCTGAACTTCTTCAGGATTTGGGGTTCGACCATTTGTAGTCATAATGCTACCTGCTCCCCGACCTTGTTGGCTTTGTTACTCATGTCTTACTATCCAGACATATTAAGATAATTCTTAGAATACTTGGACGAGATAAATTTTGAAGGAAGGGTGCAAATCAAACCTATCGAGCTAATCTATTTATCATATATATATATATATATATATATATATACACGAAAGAAAATTATAAATACGCACTCACGAAGTTGACCCAACCCAATGCCTAAGTGTTCGCTTAACCTAGGCTCTAATACCAAAATTGTAACGACCGCCCTTCTTGCATAGAAAGATGAGCCATCAAGGGTAGAAGAAAAGGAAAGATAAGAAGAAACTACACAATTACAGAATCTCACCACGAATCAGAACAACATATAATAGATAAAATAGGATATTACATTGTCATTTCCATAATACTAATACATCAAGTCAATACAATACTACCTTCAAATGGATAGTTATAGCTACATGTCTATACAAAATACATAGATCATACATAAAACATAGCGGAATAAGATAATAACTTGTTAACGGTGAAGCCACCTGCTCCAGCTCCTTCAAAATGCTTTCGAAAGAAACCTGGATCACTTGGCTACTCATACAAATTTGAGTACCCAAGAGTTTTAGGAAATTAAAATAAAACTCTGGGTCAGACATGGGTCTGGTGTGAGTAAACTCAAACAACTTAATTCTTACTTTTATAAAACATTTTGAAAATCAAAATTATCTCGTAAGATTACGCCACAGATAAATATGGATGGGTTTTACCTTACGATAACCAAAACACTTTATATAGAAATCCAGTGATATTATGATAATGTCTAGGGTTTTCAAGTAAAATAGAACATAGCTGAAATGCTTGCATCTTACATTTCAACATATTTGGGTACAACTAAATCTGTACGGCACTTTATTGGAGAATGGATTCCATAAGACTGGCTACTGGGGTACCGGCCATCACGGTGCATCTCTAGATAAAATAACACCGAGAACCTCATCTGGATCACCTGCCAAAACAAGACTTGCCTACCCCTTGCTAGATAATACCGAATAAGACCACCCCTCGGTTGGGATCAGCAACCATACCGAAGCATACATAAATTGATAGTAGGGACTCTAGATAGGAATAACCTTACCCTAATGGGAGCAGCCCACTTAGCCTTGCTGCATCTTCAGTGTTTTAGCCATTCCAAGTTGGTGAGGCTTGAGGCTACGTTTACCTTTATTATAGCATTGCCACTTGGAATGCTAACATTGCCTTCCAGATGTTGACACAATGCCTGCTTTCATCTACATAAGTCGTTAAAGAGATGAACGAACCGAAGGCACCATCTCCACTACACATGTTTTGGAATCACCCTTAGGGTTAGTAGCAAATAGCCTTTACACTTCAAAGTCTTCATCTTGGACCTTGGCTTTAGTATTTCCAATTCGAACGTTTACGTTGGTTCGAAGTGGTTTTCGAATAACAACTAATATCTGATCCTGGTCTCTCCAAACCAACGTTCAATAATTTTAAAGAGCCAAGTTGTTTATAGTGGACCATTCCACTATCAGGGTGTAATATTTACACATGGACATATACTTCATATGCTTAGATTATCATGACCCGCTTATTGAAATTAACCCCTTGTATTCATCACGTTCCCGAAGTACGGTATTTATGATAAGTACAAACCGACTTACTTTCAATAAAATGTGTCACCATTTTATTACAACTACTTTAATTCATTTGGGAATTTAATAGCATGGACAAGTGATCCTTTGTTTTTTTAAAACAATTTACTTAAACAAGAAAGTTGGTTAAAAATAAATAACCGATAGAGTTTTAAAAGAAACTTTAAAATAAATAAACCTTGATTTAATCAAAAGTTTTAAAACTCAATTAGACTTTAATTACTCTTAATTAAATCAAAATTATGTCATTAATAATCCTAATTATATCTATAATTAAACCTAAATTAAACTTAAATTAAATAATATTTATTTAAGAAATTAAACCCTAATTAAGTGGATAATTAACCTTCAACTAAATAATAATTAATTAAATAACTAACTCTAATTAAATATTTAATTAAAGAAAATACTTGATTAAATAAAATTTAATTTTCTTTTATCTTAATTAATCATTATTTAAAACTTACTTAATTAAAAATAATTAACTTATTTTATAATTTCATAAACTCTAATTATTTAACCTAATTACTTAATTAATTAAATAATAATTATCCTAGTTAATAAAATAAATAAAGTGGAAATTAGCAACAAGGGCCTCTTTATCAAGTGGAATTAGTTTCTAGGACACACAACTGGAATAATTACTTTCAAGGACAAAACGTAAAATAATTAGTTTCTAGGACCTAAAAACCTATGAAATTATGTCCTTGAAAGTAATTGGACTGCTGACTTTGTCCTTGAAAGTAATTATTCTACTCACTTTGGCCTTGAAAGTAATTTCTTTAAATGTGTGTTCTAGAAACTAATTGGACTGCAAAGTTTGTCCTTTTAGTAAAATTCCCCATAAATAAATTATTAAATAACTGAAACCTTAAACGTTTTGACTTACTTAATTAGTTTGAAATAAGTTTTTAAAATAATCCAAAAGAAAACACTTAAAACTTGAAATCGTGATATTTTTCGAACTGCATCCACATCGACTATCACTGTGAGCGTACTTCGCTAGAATTGATTTCTAGGTGAAAACTTCAACTTACCTCTAGCTACAACATCTTTGAAAATAGAAGTGGAAAAGTTTGAAATCTTTAAATAAAGGTGAAAACTTGGAAAACATTTTCAAAATTCAAAACTAGAAAATAAACTTTCGTTTTCAAATCGGATCTCAAGTCTTTTGCGACTTTTCAAGGTGCTAATTTCACAACAATTCATCACATACACTTGGTTTTGGTTTCATAACCACACTACCATCACATCATAGCCAATCATTTACACAATCATATCCAACAAATTATTTAACAACCAAATCACAAATCCAAACTCAAACATTAACATATAATCATATGCTATCCAACATAACATGATAATTCAACATAACAACCACCATATTTTCACAACATATAGTCCATCAAAATCAAGTTAATTTCTTTTCCAAAAAAAAAAGTTTTACTCACCAAATATTTTCTTAATCAAAGCGAACTTTTCCAAAACTTGAAATCACTTCAGAAACTTTGCAAAAATTGTACTTTTGGTTGCTCGAACACTTGAAAATGGCTCGGCCAAGTGGCTTTGGGCTCAACCTAGGATGTTTGGGCTCGGCCATCATGGGTTCTGGCTCGGCCATGGTATGTTGGGGTTTGTTTGCTTGATTTTTGGAAGAGGAAGTGTTGTAGGAAATGTAGAAGTGGTTTTGTGAATTAAAGGAGGGATTTTTGCATAAAGAAGTTTTTTTTCTCACTTTAGAAATTATGAAGAGGAAGCCATATCTAAGTTTAATTAAGCTCTTAGGAAATTGAAATGAAGAAGAAGGTTGTAAAAATGAGAACATGAAGATAAAGGGGTGTTTATAGGCTTAGGATATTAATTAAAATTATATGTAAGTGCTTATATTAAAATATTTACATGCATGCATCACCATACTCCTTCCCTCCTTAAATCCATCCACTTTAGTACTGCTTCCCCTCTCTTCAACCATTTATACCACGCTCCTGTCCTTGTGTTGAAAATGTTATTTTTATATGTATATATATATACACTTTTCCTTATAATATATTTTCTTTTATTCTTATATGTTAATACACTTAAGGAGGAAACATGTACATGTACACAATATGTTTAAGATAGTTTGTAATGTGTGCGTGTGTGTTTAACATAGTGTTATAACCTTTTGAATAACTTTTAAGAATGAAAAATCGATATTTCGGAAAATAACTTCCAGTTACATTTCTCTATGAACAATATATATTGTTAAACAAATTTTTAAAACGATTTCATCATTAGTTATTATCTAAAATAGTTTTATTTTTTAATAAAAATCCATTTACTAATTATTTAAAATATAATTAAATATTAATTTAAATAGCGATTAAATTCTGGGTCGTTACAGTTTTTATAGCTATTATATGCACACTATTTAATATATTGTTCAATACACATCAAATAAAATTTTATAATTAATATATCATAAATATTAATTAATTTAATTAATTTACAATAATTATAATTTAATTAAATTAGGTGGTAACGGGAGTATTCAATGTTTCGGTTATGTGAGTCTATGGTGCAAATTTAGTCATCAATTAATATCGAATAATTTAAATATTAACATTCACACTTCACTTAGTAGGTGATGTGACATTATGGCCAAATTTATCACTTACTTGGTATCAGTAAAATCCCGTTTACTCTGTTAAGCATTACCTAGCAGTAACAATTATTTACACCAGTTATCTCCATTAAACTATGTCACTTCGGACTTATGGAATTTGTTTATAATCAAAATTCCAATATCGTCCATATTCAACACTATAGTCCAAATACAAAGTCCTTGGTTCAGTAATAACAATTATTATTAACCAAAATGCTCTACTTGGAGAGTTTGACTTGACTTTAGTTGACAGGGATACCAACCTCGTATAACTGAGGAGATGAGTCATCTCTTGAATAGTGTTTCACTTCCAATACTTCCACTCGATCCAACTATAGTCGTTCGATGGACGTCATGGACGATTTAATTGTAATCAAAGCAAAGCTTTCATATTGAAGATCAATGGTATTCTAAAGACATGAGAACTGTGTAAAAATTAGTCACATCAATATTTTCTATTTAACCTTAATTATATTAATCAATAAAAAACTATCGAGTGAGTCATTACATAGTTATCCAATAACTATCAGTTCGTAACTCCTTGGTGCACCTAGCAGTCATAAGTAATACAATGCCCAATATTTGGAGAGTGTTATATACTGTAGTCTCAATGGATGCATCGATATCCAATCTCAATACATCTTGACTAGGAATATTTAAAATGATGTGCTTATTATATTGTGATATAATACTCATGATTACAACTATTTGTCATTACTACCACAAACACACCATTTAAGGATTTTCTATTAAATATATTTTAATCAAACATTAAATTATTTATAACATGTTATAACAAATATATAATAGAAAGAAAACACCTTTTGTTATGTATGAGAATTGACTACATAGTTAATAATTTATAATAAATTACAGAATTGCCCATAAGGCATACTCCTAAAACTACCAATCTCCCACTTGCACTTGGGGCCAATTATGGAATCTCAATCTCATTCCTTCGATCCAATTTTCGAGAATCGACCGATTTAGACCCTTAGTGAATGGATCTGTTATGTTGTCCTTAGTATCTATCCATTGTACCATGACCTCTTTTTTTTCTTCAATTAGGTGGAACTTGCAAATAATATGTCATGAGTTCTTGTGTGCTTTGGGATCTTTTGCAATCTGTATTACCGTATTGTTGTTACTAAACAATGCCATCAGATTCGGTATCAGGAATCACTCTGAGCTCACTTAAAAAATTATGCATCCAGACTACCTCTTTAGCTGCTTTAATGAGGGAGATGTACACGGCCTCCATCGTTGAATCGACTATTATTTTTTGTTTGGAACTTTTCCAACCGGTAGCCATGCCATTTAGCTTAGAAACATAACCAAACACTATTTTACTATCATCAATGTAACTTGAAAGCTAAAGTCAGCATACCCCTTCTTATGGAGGTCACCATTCAAGTATATGAGGAATAAGTCTTGAGTATTTCTTAAATACTTCAGTATAAATTTTACAGTTGTCCGTTGATTTTCTCCAGGATTAGACTTGTAATGGCTTATGCATCCTAGTACGTATGCCACATCTGGTCTAGTACATAACATAGTGTAGATTATGGATCCTCTAGTTGAAGCATATGAGATCCTCTTCAAATGATTTTTCTTCTCAATAGTATAAGGAGCATCCTTCTTAGAAAGAACAATTCCATATTTCATTAGAACATTTCCCTGCTTGGAATTTTCCATACCGAACCTTTTCAGTATGGTGTCTACGTATAGGATTGGGACAATCCTAACAGCCTCTTAGATTTATCTCTATAAATCTTTATTCCTAGTATATAGGCAGCTTCTCCCAAATCCTTCATGGAAAAGTTCTTGGAAAGCCAATCTTTCACTAATTGTAATAACGAAGTTTCATTGCCTATCAATAGAAAATCATCAAAATATAGCACTAAGAATACGATAGCGTTGCCTTATTACTTTCTGTATACGCGTGCTTTCTCCTTATTCTGATAAAAAAAAAACTGCTTGATTACCTTATTAAAACACTAGTTCCAACTTCTTGAAGTTTTGTTGAGTCCATAAATGGACTTTAACAACCTACAAGCCTTGCCCTTACTCCCACTGACCATAAAACACTTGGTTTGTGACATATAAATAGTTTCTTCTATATCACCATTTAGAAATGTCATCTTTACATCCAAATGCCATATTTCATAGTCATAAAATGCAGCAATGGCCGGCATAATTTGAATGGACTTAAGCATGGCCATGGGAAAAAAGATTTCATCATAATCAACGCCTTAAATTTGATGAAATCCTTTTGCAACAAGCCTAGCCTTATATGTCTCTATTTCCCCATCTGCATTCAGCTTTTTTATTAAAAATACATCTACAGCAAATGGGTTTTATCCCTTCGGGTACATCCGACAAAGTCCAAACTTTGTTTTTGTACATGGAATCCATCTCAGATTTCATCGCTCCAAACCAGAGTGCAGAGTCTTTACTCTACAATGCTTGTTGGAAATACAGTGGAGAGTTATCATGTAAGACATAGTCGTCCTTTTCTCCATCCATGAGAAAACCATAGTATCTCTTTGGTGCACGAGATTTCCTACTAGATCTTTTAGTAGGTTGCGTGTTTCGTATATAGGTGAAACGGGTTCCCCCACTGTTCGACCTTAGTGTTAACTTCTTGGATCTCAACCAAGTCTACAACTTCGCTGTTAATTTCCTTTGACATAAATTCTTTTTCCAAAAAGATAGTGTGCTGAAAAAAAATAACTTTTGTTCCTTGGTGTTATAGAATATATATCTCATTGAATTTTGGGGATATCCTACAAATTTACACAATACCGATCTTGCCTCTAGTTTATTCAGACCAATGTTCTTAACGTAGGATGGACAACCTCACACCTTCAAATACTTGAGCTGGAGTTTCTTACCACACTGCATCTCACATGGTGTTTTAGGTGCAGATTCGGTGAGCAATAAGATCAATATATGCTTTGTGGTTTCTAGCACATATCCCCAATAGGACAGAGGTAACTCAACCTTATCATCATGGAATGAACCATGTCTAATAGAGTTCGATTCCTTCCGCCAACACACCGTTGTGTTAAGGAGTATAGGGTAGAGTAAACTAAGAGATAATCCCATTATCTTTTAAGTACAATTGGAGTTCCTGTCCAATGTACTCACTTCCTCGACTGGATCGAATAATTTTTATCTTTTGGTTCGTCTGATTTTTAACTACATTCTTATACTTAACAAATTTCTTATAGACATCTGATTGTTCTTCATAAGATATATATATATATATATATGTATGTATGTATGTATGTATATCCTAGTCTTGAGAAATCATCGGTGAAGGTAACAAAGGAAGAACTATTATCCTTGGTAACAAGCATCTTGCCATATACATCACTTAGAGTTCATCAACTCTTTCGTTGCTCCCACTAAAGGACTACTTAGTCATTTTACCTTTGAGATATGACTCGCACGTGACAAATGATTCAGAGTCAAGTGATGGAAGAAAACCTTCGAGTTTCAGCTTTTGTAGTCGGTTCTCACTAATATGACCTAGCCTACAATGCCAAAATAATTATCATTTATACTATTATAAGAACTACTCACAGAACAAACATAATTTATTTTGATCATGTAAATGCCATTTATAGGAACATCATCACAGACTTTATTTTCAACCAAACTAATGTTCATAACATTATTCGCATAGTGAAATACATATCCAGCCTTAGAAAATCTAAAAACATACACAATTCCACAAATAAAGTCTTTTACAAAATGGAAATTATTTAATATCAATATTACACCACTAGGAAAACACTATTGATAATATCCTACTGCCATTGCATCTACGATAGACTCATCGACAATATGGAGCCTCGTTTCTCCTTTTGTCATGCGGTACTCGTTCCTAAGCTCCTGTAACGAATTACATATATGAGTTCTGGGTCCAGTATCTAAAACCAAGAAACTTTACTGATTGCAAAACAATTTTGAATCATAAATGTACTTGATGGAGCTGCAGATCCGTTATGCTTTCTTTTTTCAACAATCTTTAGATACTCTGGACAGTTCCTTTCCAATGGCCTTTCTTATGGCAATGGTGACATTCACCCTTTTCATTGGTCTTCTTACTCTTCTTATTCTTTTTACCTTCTCTCTTTCGCTTCTTCAACTCTTCAAAGATAACACCCCACCTTAACAACAAGCACGACCCCTTGGTCCTTTGATTATGTCTCGTCCGACCTTGACATATTGAGGAGCTCCACGGGATTCACATTCAGATTGTTTATATTATAATTCAGTGCGAATGGTTCATACTGAAGGGTAAATGAACCAAGTATCAAGTCTACTTGAACCTCATTACTTATCGTCACGTTTAATCGTGAAAACCTATTTATATAGCCCTTCATCATTGCTTATGTCCCTTTTTCATTTTGGTGTCGAACAATTTCTTAGCAATACCATACCTCGCGAAACAAGATTACTCACCAGACAGTACCTTTAAACTACTGAATATACGATGGACAGACATGGTTTCATGCTGCCTTTACAACGGGTTATCTAATGTAGACAACAAGAAAATTTGGGCGATTTCCAGGTTAGCGATCCACTTATTATAAGCAACATGCAGTTCGGGGCTAGTATTTTCTATGGGTTTTGTCATAGGAGTACAAGTAACAAATGGCCAAAGAAGATCGCTTGTCAACGCTATCTTTATAGCCCCTAGCCAATCAACATAGTTGTTTGGTCCAGTTAGTTTTTCATTTTCACTAAACAGTCTTGGGGTTAGCATTTTCTACAAGTTTTAATTAGTTATTTATTAGGATAATTGTAACAACCCGGGGTTTTGTAACAAATTTATAATCGTCATTAGACGATTTAATTTGGTTGCTAATTTATATTGTCATTTTAATTGGTTGAAATTCTTTTATAAAATTTGTTAAAGGGTTTGTGGACTTAGAAAAATATTAGGCCCGTTCCCTTTTCAATTTATTCAGCCCTTTCCCTTTTGTTGAGATAAAGGTTTATACTCGATTTCCTTATTCATTCGTTCAAAAAAAAACCTAAAGCAAAATAAAGGAGAAAATAATGGCGGCTCTGGCTCATCCTCGTTCGTGTCTCTTTTCAAAATTAGGGCTTGTGAAAACTGGGGCTTTCGATCTTAGATTTCAACTACGAGATTGGGTTGGTTCTTCGAAGTAAGGTGAGTGACTTCTCACTTGCATCTAATTCAAATTCTTGTTGATTTCTGGCTTGTTCGAATTTGAGATTTTCGTTGTTTGTTTAATTGTTACGCACGGCTTTGAACTTGCTGGTTCTTTATTGACTACGGTCATTTTGATTTTGTTGATGTTTGCTTGGTTGACGATACTATACAAGGCTATTCGATCTTCGTTTGGATGTTTGAGATGGTTACTGACTTGTCGTATGTATTTTGCTTGAGTTCATTTGCCACCACGGTTTCGAAACGATTTTTCCAATGTTGATTTCTTTGGCCATCAGTGGTTTTGATTTCTGGCATTTTAATGACTTCGTTCATTCGAAGTGATCTACTTTGTTTCGATGTTGATGATTTTTGACTTGGTTCGACTTCGGCCTTCTCTGTAATATTGAACTGTCATCTTCGACCACTTGACTTTGTTAAAACTTGTACCTTGGTCATTTTTGTGTCTCTAACATTTTTAAATTCAATTGCTAAGACATCGAGTTTATTTCGTTGTCTTCGACTTGTTTTTGAGATGGAAAGAACAAGTATTGGTTTTGTTCGACTTTGCTTATGTGATATTTTTGATGGCTTCAGTCTTGATTTGAAACTGCATTTGTTGATTTCTGACTTCACTCTCTGATTTCATGAATTTCTGCTAGCTTTGGCCTTGACACTGATAGTGTTTACTTCGGTCATTTTGATTAAAAGCTGGTGATTTGTTGAATTGAAATATACAGTCCCTTGTTGCCACCTCTATTATGTTTTGTTCAGGTTGCACGTACTGTTTTACTGCTATTATGTGAGTGACTTTTGCCTGCACATGTTTGCTCTTGGTTGGATTTTTGGTGCACAGGCTTCTGATTCATTGTTGAGGCTGGTGAAGTTGTCACATATGCAGCTTGCTTTGATTCGACCAGTTCACTGTTGAGTTTGCATTTTTACCACTAGAGTTCATGTAGCTCATCTTGCCTTCATTGATTATGTTGGCTAATTGGTCTGTAGCTCGGTACATCATTGTGTAGTATTGTGTACATGTAGGCACAAGTTGCTTCATGTATTGCTACCATTGTATATGCAGTTTTTGTGTTTGGTTCTGGCCATCTCATTGTTGAGGCTGTCCAGTCGAGTTCTGTACTTGCACTATCCAGTTTCATGTTGTTGCCTTTTCTTGTGAATATTTATTTCTTGTTCCGCTCGAGTCTGTGTCATTTGATTCACTAGATGGTCAGTTTCACATGTTGTTCTGGTTTCACTCGAGTTTTGTACAAGATCTTTAGTGCTGTATGCATTTTGGTGTTGTTGAGTCACTGTTGTGCACTTCATACTGTATAGCCACTTATTCATATATGTTGGATTGAGTCTGTTGTGCTTGTGCATTGACATTGGTCTTTGATTGTGAAATGCTTTGTCGAATTCATTTGCGTGTGTTGTTTGGCCTGGCCATTCTTTGTTTCAGATCTGTAGCACGAGCTACTAGCTTGCATTTGAGTTGTAGCCTTGAATTTATTGCCTGTACATCTCCAGTCACGCTTTGTACTGGTGCACTCGATTTGAGTCCATTTCCTATCATGCGTGCATGTGATCTAGTATCACTAACTTTGGGTTTGTTGTATATATGAACTTGGTTCATACGTAGTATTGATGTGGCTTCAGTTTGTTTTACTGGTGCATTCTGTTGTACCTGTTTTGCTGGTTAGAGCTTTGCTTTGAGATATAGTCTCTGAGGTGTATATCTGATTTTGGCAAGGCAGTGCACGCGTGCGTGCACTGCAGCCAAACAGAATTGAAGTTTTAAATTGATGATTTCAATTGTCGTAATTGTTTCGTGTTGCCAAATTCAATATATTTTGAAGTGTATTTTGATTTGGTTTAATTTGATGATTTTGTTGATATCTGATTATCATTTAGATAAGTTAGATTATGTGTTTTCTAATTATCATATTGATAATTAGATTTTTTTTGTTTATGATGTTTTGTTGTCTTGAGTTTCACTTTGACCTCTGCAGTTTGATTGCTGTTAGTATTCTCTGTTGAAATGATTTCACGTACTGTGTGGCGAGGTAGTGCACGCATGCGTGTACTGCAGCCACACAGAAATTTGATTTGATTGATCATTTTGAGATTCTAATTATTTATTTAATAATTGGAATCTGTTGTAAATTGTTGTTTAGGCAATTCTGGAGTTTTCATATTATCTTCATTGATAACCTTTTATTTATCTTGTTGATGATTTGGATTTTCTGATTTGTTGTTTAACACTGTTTAGTGTTATATCTGTCGTTATCCGATTCTCTTATCGAGTAGTTGGATATACGAGATCCCTGTGACTGCCGTCTATTTGATATTTGATTATTATTGCTTCTGTGCATTAATAACTGAGTTTGAATTAGACTGACCCGTGTATTATTTTCTTTTGAATTTAATACTCGGGTCAGACCCAAGTTATTTCAGGTTGTAGATATCTTGCTTTGGGTTGCTGTTTGAGCTATGAAGACTTTTCATATCTTTTGAAGTGGTCTTTCTATTTTTGTAGTAGTCAGTGTACTGATTTAGGTTGATATGTATTCATGTATATTAGTTGATAATGTACTTGTATATATAACTTCCAGAGTCGACAGTTGTAGTTGTATCATATGTATTGTGTCAAATGTATTGTAATTGACATCAGTTATATATATATATATATATATATATGAGACTTTTGTTATTTGTGTTCCGCATTTTATTATCTGTGTTATTATTATATATATTGTCCTAAACTATTATGAACCATCGTAGTTCGTTTTATACTGGAATTGGGTATGTCGATGGGTGTAAATAAACAAGAGATGAAAAATGAAAAATATATACCACTCCTATCGAGGTAACCAATACTAGTGTAAGGCCAACTACGGATGGCCGCTCTTATCCAGCCTTATTCTTCGTAATAACAGACAGTATTTCTTTTAATACTCTTTGTTATTGTGAGCATAGAGGTGAGGCATTACAGTTGGTATCAGAGCTTGGGGTTTATGGACATAATATAAAACATAACTTAGATGGAACATGTGTTACAACTATTGGTCGATGTTTTATTTGTGCCTTGAGTCAAAACTAAAGTTTTGAAATTATGATGAAATTTTTAAATATATTTATTTAAAAATAAAAGAGAGATTATGTTTTGTTGATTTATTAATTTGTGTTCTGTTTATCCGAGTGCGCAACGGAAGCAGTGACACTGTCTTCGCTGAATACAGCTGATAATCTTTTTGATTTAAAAATCAAAATGTGAAATTGAAATAAATTTCATTGTTGTTTACATAGCTGTGTTTATTTTGTTTCTATAAAAATTTCGAATCCGATTTGAGGATTCTAAGCGATTACAGTTATGTGATTTTTGTTGAGATTTTTGCTGGTTTTCTTTTATACTAATCATGTATTGATTAGATTTTGCTGTTTTGAATTATCTTCATTGAAGATACATTCGAATGATTTCTTTGTTCATTTTGTAGTACGTGCAAATTTGAGTTGCGCGTTACTGCATTAATTACGTTGAACCGATGTTTGGTTTAAACGTATTTTGTTGCCGTTATCTTTATAACGGGATTTTTACATTGATGCTAAATTTTTGAAGCACGATGTTTAGTTGGCATTTTTAATGAATGAAAATTCACTGATATTACATTTTGATGTAAATTACTTTGATAAGGTTTTGACGTTTAAAAATTTCTGTCGCTTTGGCTTCAGTAACCGTCAAATTTTTAAAGTGGATTTTCAAGCGGTTATTCCGCAATGCTGATTCTGAGATTCGTTTTACGATGTTTTGGGAAGTGCAATTTCCTTTTCGAAATTGCTACTGATGTTGTTGCTTTAATCACGTGATTGGAAAATCGTTTTAAAATGAAAGTTGTTTATAATTTTTTAACAGTTTGCGCTTTCAAAAGAATGAGGAAGCGACTTAAACGATTCAGCAAAATCGAGGACTATGACCCCTTTCTTTTACTGATTCGCTTAACTCCGGACTTGTCCAGTTAAGAATGTGGATTGTTATTTTTATAAAATAAATAAAATTGTTTTCGGGAATTTTATAGTTTGCGCTTTCAAAAGAATGAGGAAGCGATTTAAACATTTCAGCAAAATCGAGGACTATGACCCCTTTCTTTTACTGATTCGCTTAATTCCGGACTTGTCCGTTTGAGAATGTAAAATGTATTTTTACAAAATACACAATTTTGCACTTTCAAGGAAACGATGAAGAGAATCAAACGATTTAGTAAAACACGTGGTATGGGACATGTGCGTTTGCTATTTCGGTTAATTCCGGACTCGTTAATTGAAATATTTGTTGTTTTGATGATTCTGATGATTTGTGTGCTTTCGAGCCACTATGTTGGACCTTCGGGTCATTTGTTGGAGCTTTGGGTCATTTGTTGGGCTTTCGGACCACTCTGAGGACCTTGGGTCAAATACCAGTACTAGACCTTCGGGTCACTCTGCGGACCTTCGGGTCATCTGATGGGCGCCAAAATTATGTTGAGTACTTGGTAGGCTTCAGCCATATGAGATGCACGTGCGGCGAACTAAAAACTCGCCATCTGATGGGATCGATCCAAGCTTTTATGTTGATTTTCTAGTCTTCTTAATTGATTTCTAGATATTTGTTGTTTCTAATTATCTGCAGGTAATTAGATATTTGATGTTATGAGATTTAATTATCATATCGATAATTAAATATTTGAGAATTCTGATTATCGTTTGAGATAATTAGATATTTGTTGTTTCTGATTATCGCTTGTGATAATTAGATATCTGAGATTTGATTATCGTTTTTGATAATTAAATATTTGTTGTTTCTGATTATCGCTTGTGATAATTAGATATTTGAGATTTGATTATCGTTTTTGATAATTAAATATTTGTTGTTTTTGATTATCGCTTGTGATAATTAGATATTTGAGATTTGATTATCGTTTTTATAATTAAATATTTGTTGATTTGAAATTTGATTATCATTTGTGATAATTAAATATTTGTTGATTTGAAATTTGATTATCATTTGTGATAACTAAATATTTGTTGATTTGAAATATGATTATCATTTGTGATAACTAAATATTTGTTGATTTGAAATTTGATTATCATTTGTGATAATTAAATATTTGTTGATTTGGAATTTGATTATCGTTTTTGATAATTAAATATTTGTTGATTTGGAATTTGATTATCGTTTTTGATAATTAAATATTTGTCGATTTGAGGTTTGATTATCCTTTGTGATAATTCAATATTTGTTGATTTGAGGTTTGATTATCGATTTTGATAATTAGGTATTTGTTGATTTGAGAATTCTGGTTATCGTTTTTGATAATTGGATATTTGCTAATTTTGCTGTTTTCTAATTATCGTATCAATAATTAGATATTGCTGTTTTGTGATTTCTGTATTCTGATTATCTATTTGATAATTAGATTTTGTTGAGAATTTGTGAATTTCTTTTAAGTAACTAAAAGATTTCTTTGTTGTTTGAATTATCTACCTTTATTTTTCTAGCTTAACCAGTTTATGTTAGAAAAATAATTGTTATTGACGCCTTTAATTATGAAAATTGCGAGGACGCAATTTTTATAAGGAGGGGAGAATGCAACAACCCGGGGTTTTGTAACAAATTTATAATCGTCATTAGACGATTTAATTTGGTTGCTAATTGCTATTGGCATTTTAATTGGTTGAAATTCGTTTATAAAATTTGTTAAAGAGTTTGTGGACTTAGAAAAATATTAGGCCCGTTCCCTTTTCAATTTATTTAGCCCTTTCCCTTTTGTTGAGATAAAGGTTTATACCCGATTTCCTTATTCATTCGTTCAAAAAAAACCCTAAAGCAAAACGAACGAGAAAATAATGGCGGCTCTGGCTCGTCCTCGTTCGTGCCTTTTTTCAAAATTAGGGCTTGTGAAAACTGGGGCTTTCGATCTTAGATTTCAACTACGAGATTGGGTTGGTTCTTCGAAGTAAGGTGAGTGACTTCTCACTCGCATCTAATTCAAATTCTTGTTGATTTCTGGCTTGTTCGAATTCGAGATTTTCGTTGTTTGCTTAATTGTTACGCAAGACTTTGAACTTGTTGGTTCTTTATTGACTACGGTCATTTTGATTTTGTTGATGTTTGCTTGGTTGACAATACTATACTAGGCCATTCGATCTTCGTTTGGATGTTCGAGATGGTTACTGACTTGTCGTATGTATTTTGCTTGAGTTCATTTGCCACCATGGTTTCGAAACGATTTTTCCAATGTTGATTTCTTTGGCCATAAGTGGTTTTGATTTTTGGCATTTTAATGACTCGTTCATTCGAAGTGATCTACTTTTTTTCGATGTTGATGATTTTTGACTTGGTTCGACTTCGGCCTTCTCTGTAATATTGAACTGTCGTCTTCAACCACTTGACTTTGTTAAAACTTGTACCTTGGTCATTTTTGTGTCTCTAACATTTTTAAATTCAATTGCTAAGACATTGAGTTTATTTCGTTGTCTTCGACTTGTTTTTGAGATGGAAAGAACAAGTATTGGTTTTGTTCGACTTTGCTTATGTGATATTTTTGATGGCTTCAGCCTTGATTTGAAACTGCATTTGTTGATTTCTAACTTCACTCTCTGATTTCATGAATTTCTGCTAGCTTTGGCCTTGACACTGATAGTGTTTACTTTGGTCATTTTGATTAAAAGCTGGTGATTTGTTGAATTGAAATATACAGTCCCTTGTTGCCACCTCTGTTATGTTTTGTTCAGGTTGCATGTACTGTTTTACTGTTATTATGTGAGTGACTTTTGCCTACACATGTTTGCTCTTGGTTGGATTTTTGGTGCACAAGCTTCTGATTCATTATTGAGGCTGGTGAAGTTGTCACATATGCAACTTGCTTTGATTCGACCAGTTCACTGTTGAGTTTGCATTTTTACCACTAGAGTTCATGTAGCTCATCTTGCCTTCATTGATTATGTTGGCTAATTGGTCTGTAGCTCGGTACATCATTGTGTAGTATTGTGTACATGCAGGCACAAGTTGCTTCATGTATTGCTACCATTGTATATGCAGTTTTTGTGTTTGGTTCTGGCCATCTCATTGTTGAGGCTGTCCAGTCGAGTTCTGTACTTGCACTGTCCAGTTTCATGTTGTTGCCTTTTCTTGTGAATATTTATTTCTTGTTCCGCTCGAGTCTGTGTCATTTGATTCACTAGATGGTCAGTTTCACTGGTTGTTCTGGTTTCACTCGAGTTTTGTACAAGATCTTTAGTGCTGTATGCATTTTGGTGTTGTTGACTCACCGTTGTGCACTTCATACTGTATAGCCACTTATTCATATATGTTGGCTTGAGTCTGTTGTGCTTGTGCATTGACATTGGTCTTTGATTTTGAAATGCTTTGTCGAATTCATTTGCGTGTGTTGTTTGGCCTGGCCATTCTTTGTTTCAGATTTGTAGCACGAGCTACTAGCTTGCATTTGAGTTGTAACCTTGAATTTATTGCCTGTACATCTCCAGTCACGCTTTGTACTGGTGCACTCGATTTGAGTCCATTTCCTGTCATGCGTGCATGTGATCTAGTATCACTGACTTTGGGTTTGTTGTATATATGAACTTGGTTTATACGTAGTATTGATGTGGCTTCAGTTTGTTTTACTGGTGCATTCTGTTGTACCTATTTTGCTGGTTAGAGCTTTGCTTTGAGATATAGTCTCTATTTTTAGGTGTATATCTGATTTTGGCGAGGCAGTGCACGCGTGCGTGCACTGCAGCCAAACAGAATTGAAGTTTTAAATTGATGATTTCAATTGTCGTAATTGTTTCGTGTTGCCAAATTCAATATATTTTGAAGTGTATTTTGATTTGGTTTAATCTGATGATTTTGTTGATATCTGATTGTCTTTTAGATAAGTTAGATTATGTGTTTTCTAATTATCATATTGATAATTAGATTTTTTTATTGTTTATGCTGTTTTGTTGTCTTGAGTTTCACTTTGACCTCTGCAGTTTGATTCCTTTTAGTATTCTCTGTTGAGATGATTTCACGTACTGTTTGGCGAGGCAGTGCATGCGTGCGTGTACTGCAGCCACACCGAAATTTGATTTGATTGATCATTTTGAGATTCTAATTATTTATTTAATAATTGGAATATGTTGTAAATTGCTGTTTAGGCAATTCTGGAGTTTTTATATTATCTTCATTGATAACCTTTTATTTATCTTGTTGATGATTTGGATTTGGATTTGCTGATTTGTTGTTTAACGCTGTTTAGTGTTATATCTGTCGTTATCCGATTCTCTTATCGAGGAGTTGGATATACGAGATCTCTGTGACTGTCGTCTATTTGATATTTGATTATTATTGCTTCTGTGCATTAATAACTAAGTTTGAATTAGACTGACCCGTGTATTATTTTCTTTTGAATTTAATACTCGGGTCAGACCCGAGTTATTTCAGGTTGTAGATATCTTGCTTTGGGTTGCTGTTTGAGCTATGAAGACTTTTCATATCTTTTGAAGTGGTCTTTGTCTTTTTGTAGTAGTCAGTGTACTGATTTAGGTTGATATGTATTCATGTATATTAGTTGATAATGTACTTGTATATATAACTTCCAGAGTCGACAGTTGTAGTTGTATCATATGTATTGTGTCAAATGTATTGTAACTGACATCAGTTATATATATATATAAGACTTTTGTTATCTGTGTTCCGCATTTTATTATCTGTGTTATTATTATATATATTGTCCTAAACTATTATGAACCATCGTAGTTCGTTTTATACTGGAATTGGGTATGTCGATGGGAGTAAATAAACAGGAGATAAATGAAAAATATATACCACTCCTATCGAGGTAACCAATACCAGTGTAAGGCCAACTACGGATGGCCGCTCCTATCCAGCCTTATTCTTCGTAATAACAGACAGTATTTCTTTTAATACTCTTTGTTATTGTGAGCATAGAGGTGGGGCGTTACAATAATATCATAGTAGATTTTCTTATAATATTAACAAGGTTATTATGTTTCATTTTACAAATAAGTTCCCACTAATCTTTTATGTTTTCCAAAACCCTAAATCAAAACATAAAAGTCTTTCTACTTCACCATTAGGTGTTAGGACTCGTCCGTCTTGGAATTCTGACCTTGAGTTTGCTCGATAAGTCATAGCTCCACGGACGATGGATAACTCCTTATCGGTTGTATCATATAGAACTCCTAACCCATGTTACCTTGTTCTAATTTCACTTCTACCTTGAGTTTACTCAACAAATCAAAATGCATTGTTCAGGCGTACCTACCATATCACAATGGCATAAGTATAATATATGTATCATAAGTTTGCTCAACAACTACATATAATTATCTTACCTAACATATACAATATATTAATAATACTACACATAATATCTCTAGCACGAGCTTGCTCAACAACTAAGGAGTATGCAAGTAATTTCTTACTATATATATGGTAGGTGACAACATTATATTAAAGATTAGCAATCTTTAATACATTATATTAAGTGATATCGACTTATGGAGTAATGTATTTTTTATGAAATACCCTTGTGATCCAAGTGTTTGACACATCGGGAATCACAATATATGTACATTTGCGTATGTATTTATTCTTTGAGTCTATTTAGGGTTTCTTTAATATTACACCTTTAGTTTATACATTCATATTATAAGTGTTTCATTGTTATATAACTTTTATATTTTAGTTAGCTTATATAATACTTTTATGTATAAAATTATATTAATTAAATCATATTTAATTAAATTTAATTAATTAACGCTTTAATTAATTTTATATTATTTAATTTTGACATATTTTATTGAATATTTATATAATATAACCTTTATAGTAATATACATGTATCACACACATATTGTATGTATGTATGTATGTATGTATGTATGTATGTATTTATTAATTAAATTTATTTAACAATTTTTTTTTAATTAATTTTAAAAATTATTTTATATACATACATGTATAGTTTTATTGTCTTAAACATTTCAAGACAATATAACATATATCACTATATATTATACATGTATATATATTATTATTTAATTAACTTATTTAATTAATTTCTTTCTTTCATTATTCTTATTAATAAAATTAATTTTGAAATTTGCTTATTTTTAGTTTCAAACATTTTGAAAATTTTCATTATATTATAACTTTTATAATATAAATGTTTTATTTTAAATTTAACTTTTAAATTTAAAATCTACGTTTTTAATTTTCGAATTTTTTTTTGAAAATTTGCCCAAGGCCCAATTCAAATTGAGCATTTTCTATTAGGGGCAACCTTTAGGCTTATATATCTATTCAGATCAGATTGGTAGTGAGATAAGGTAGAGTACTTGATTACCAAAACCCAATCCTTCGACACTACCTTTTCAAATACCCTATTATCTGAGTTGTGAGCTTAATTAGTTAGCCCTAACATGACTAATTTAGACTGCATAGGCTATTGGGCTCTAATACCATTGTTGGAACATAACCAGCCCGCAATAGAGTAATTGGGTGAACTTCAAAAAAAATCATTAGTGGATCTTTAGGGCCTACGTACTCTAAATTCTTTAGAACTTTTCAAAATTTCTTTTAAAGAAAATCAATTTTTTAAATAAAATTATAAATAAAGTTTTATTTTATATAATTTATATAATATTATAAATATATATGTATCATATACACATATGTGTGTACATGCACGTGCAATAGGATAATGTGTACAAGGTTTGAAATGCACTTGTATAAATGTTGAGATTTACATCGCAAAGGACATATTAGCCCCTCTTGTATATAAATGTATTTTCTAAATATATATATACATTAAAATTATGTACGAAATATATATATATACACACACACATATAATATGAAATACTAGTTTTAAACAATTTATATAAAGCATTTATAAAATACACACACACATAAATGTGATTAAACTACAAAAGTATATCAAAAATTAGTTTATAAAATAATTTTAAACTTATTTAATGTATTATGTAATCTGTACAAAAATAATTTTTTAGTTTGTATATAATATATATAAACATATAAATAGTTATATATATATTAATATAAAATAATAATAAATTTTATATATAAAGATATAATAGCAATATTACTCTGAGCCCAGGTAATATAATAATTTTTTGAATTTATTTCATTAATAAACATTTATTAAATACTTAAAAACCATACGAAAATTAATAAAGAATTAAAATAATTTTTTTTGAAAACAAAATGTATGTTAATATTTTGCATTATATATTGTATAATATTTTATTATTTGTAGATATGTATACATATGCTTTAGCTATGTGTGTGTATTAAATATGTATGAAAAAAAAATTAACCGCTAAAACTTTTTAGGCATAAAATTCAAAACATAGATTATATAATGTTAATCATTGTAAATTTTGATTTATGTAATTAAAGTCATTTAAATAATATTATTTTAATTTCAAAATTAATTTTTTTTAACGGTATGAGCACTAGAGCTATTGTACATATACAATTTTTTCTAATGTATATGTGTGTGTGTATGCACACTTATATACAACCATCAATATGTGACAATACATCGATATATAGATTTGTTATATTCCTAACTAAGTAATAGATCAGAGATATACCTTTCATCAAAGCCTATTGCGTACACATTGAAATGAAGAAGTGAACTCCTTGAATCCAATTCCAAGTCCATAAGTTGTTAGCTCCCGAACAACTTTACCGCCGACAATCAAATGGCATTATATTTTATGTTTTAAAGGCTTGAAAATAAAAAGAGGAAGGGAGGTGACTTTGACCATTGAAGGAGGTGATGGAGGCTCAAAAAATCAGTTCTAAAGTGAGGGTTAAGATACTTATATAAAGGAGAGACTAGAGAGCAAAAGTATGATCAAGATCCTCGTTTATTTCTTACCCATTCTCTCATTTTAAGCATTCACACTCCTCTCCTTAAGCCATCAAATGGCCAGCCCCACCATGCTCCTATCATGGCCAAAATTAGAAAGCCTCATATGGCTCTCAAATCCACTTCAAGCTTGAAAAATATTTATTGCATCTAAATCTAATTTTAACGCATATCGGTTTGTATATCCATTAGTTTTTATATAACTATTATATGCACACAATTTAATATTATTAAATACACATTGAATATTATAATCAATATTTCATAAATATTAATTAATTTAATTAATTTATAACAATTATAATTTAATTAAATCGGGTAACATTATAGCCAAATTTATCGCTTACTTAGTATTAGTGAAATATAATTATACTTATTAAGCGTTATTTATAGCAATGATTGTTTACACCAATTCTCTTCATCAAAACTGTATCACTTTGAACTTATGAAATTTGGTAATGGTCAAAATTTCAATACTGTCCGTATTCAACTCTATAGTCCAAACACAAATTCATTGGTTCAATAGTAACAATTATTATTAACCGAATTACTTTGGCTAGAAATTTTGACTTTAAGTTGATGTTAGTCGACCGTGATACTAATCTCATATAACTGAGGAGATGAATCATCTCTTGAATAGTGCTTCACTTCCAATACTTCCATTCAACCAAACTATAGTCGTTCAACTGACGTCATGCCACGATTTAACTATAATTAAAGCGGAGCTTTCATGTTGAAGATCAATGGTAATCTCAAGTCAAGAGAACCGTGTAAATTAGTCACATCGATATTTTCTATTTGACCATGATTATATTAACCAGCACAAAACTATCGAGTGAGTCATTCCATAGTTATTCATAAGTATCAGTACATAACCCCTTGGTGCCTTCGGCAGTCATGAGTAATACCGTGCCTAATGTTTGGAGACTGTTACATACTCTAGTCTCAACAAATGCTATGATATCCAGTCTCGATACATCTTGACTAGGAATATTAAAAATGATGTGCTTATTATATTATGATACAATACTCATGTTTGTAATTACTATCATAAACACATAATTTATGGATTTTCTATTAAATATATTTTAATTAAACATTTAATTATTTATAACCCATTATAACAAATATATATAACAGAAAGAAAACGCCTTTTGTTACGAATGAGAATTTATTACAAAGTTGGTAATTTACAATAAATTATATAATTTCCCCTAGGGTATACCCCTAACTCTATCAGGGAGACACTACCAACCAGGAGTATGTTAATGATTTCAATTAGCTAGTGAAGTATGGCCTAGACCTCAATAATATACCAGTGAAAAGAGGGATGAAATTTGCAAAGGGGTTGAATTCCTCTTTGAGAGATATTGCTTTGAGCCATGTGCCTACTGGAGCTACTTTTGAGAGCTTGGTTAAGATGGCGATGCAGAATTCAACTGCTAAGGAAGAGCATAAGAAGATAGAAGGGAAGCCGGTTCAGCATAATAATCGCAAGGGTAAAGTAGGTGCTTAAAGCATAATAAATAAACTGAGATTCAAGTGTAAGAAGTACCATGTCAATGGCATTTAGCAAAGG
Source organism: Allium fistulosum (assembly GCA_030737815.1). Classification (NCBI taxonomy): domain Eukaryota; kingdom Viridiplantae; phylum Streptophyta; class Magnoliopsida; order Asparagales; family Amaryllidaceae; genus Allium; species Allium fistulosum. The sequence continues at coordinate 997,536,901 of CM060907.1, forward strand.
ATTGTAAAGTGAATGTTGCGGAGATCAAATGCTACAACTGCAACCATTTTGGGCATGTGAATAGGGAATGTCCTGCCTTGCTTAAGATTTCTATGCATGCGATTCCAACTTATGCACTTGATGTTGTTCCTAGCTCAAGCAGCTTTAGTTATGGATAAAGGGAAGAAAATCGTCATGGAAGATGTGTTAACTCTTTCTAATTTTCCTATTCACGCTTTATTTGACACCAGAGCATCTCAGTCATTTGTTTGGAGTAAGCAGTAGATGAATTATAGTTAGAGACTAGTATAGTTAGTATCGAATCCTATATGGAGATCGATCCTTCTATATGAATTAGAACTGTAGATTTTTATCAAGAGTACGAAAAATCATTCTAATTAACTATGTTTTGTCAGCCATATCCATTTATTTTATATCCTTTTATCTTTTTTCAAAATGGATAATTGATCAGATAGAAAAAATTAGAAGAAATTTACTATGAAGTAGGGATAACACCTGTTGTAGTATCCATTATCTTGTTAATTGGAAAACGGTTTGTAAATCGAAAGAGAATGAGGCTTATGAACTGTAAATTTTCATATTCTTAACCCTCATCATTAGGAAAATGGATAATAATAATGAAAATCAAATTTCAAAATAAATGATCTCAAAACAACATTACAGAAGAACATATAACCTTCATTGTATCATTACAGACTCCAAAAATATGTCTCACTTTTGGATATCTACTTAATTGTTTTTTAACATTTACAATCTTGTAATATATAATATAGTCCATTCAGGTAATAACACATCATTTTGGGTATGATAGCTGGATTTCTATTATACCCCTTCGAGTTGAGTATAAAGTGCTTTTTGACATTTGTTCAAAGGTTTTTAAAATTGAGTAATTTCATATTTTTACTAGAATAATTTAAGATTTCAATATGTTAAGGGTTATAGAATTTTAGATGATACTATCTTCACTATCACTTGCTAGTATTTATGGTTAGAAATAAACTAAGGAATGTTTAGTAATATTAATATTCCTTCTGATAACCTGATTTACATCGTTATGCTTTTCTATTATGTTCTATTTAAGCAATATTTACCAAAATTAAAATCATATTGATTGGAAGTACAAAAATGTTTATAACAATTAGAAGAAACAATATGGCCTTAAGCACCGACCTAGTTGATACTTCAATGATGGCCCTTTAAACGTTTTAGTTTTAATTGAAAACTAATTTTGTTTTGCTTTTCGATTTCATTTTATTTCTCTCATACATCTATGTACATAAATTTTCTACACATATATTTGGGCCGGTCTCATGCATTTTTGGACCTTTTTCAGTTTCATGGGTTATTCCGGATTGGATTGCTTGTGCTACGACGTGATCATGGATTGGATCATTGATCTATCGTTATTGCTTACCATTAATGACTCTTTATTGACTTGCTTAGTGATGTAGTGCTTCTTTTTACTTTCTTACATGATCTATTTTGATTGTTCCATTTATGGGTCGGGAATTGATGTGGTATTTGGCATCCTAGAAACGATATAGTTTCGTGGACTTGCATCTTTATTGATTTTTTTGTGTTTGATTTATCAGCTCTTCTTGACTACTGCATATTTAGATTTCATTTCTTGCTCTTTGTATCCTACAACGGACTCTAATTGTTAGGTTCGGGAGGGGTATTTTCTTTTCATTTACCATCTGATGGGGGGTGGAGGGGTTTTGCTACCTATCAGGTTTATTGAAAAGTGTAGAATAAAATTATATGAGTGTTCTTCTCTTCAAGAAGATCACTCATTTTCCTCAATAAAATATATTTACATGGCAATGAGATATAATATATATGCATATGGATCAAGGGTTGAACATATAGAAATATATGAACTAAAATAAAATATAAACCTCAATAGATCTTGCCGTTCACAACATTAGATCTGATATAACTCTTTAACTTTTGATTTACCACATGCATGAGCAATGGGACGAGTGTACCATCTTTTAAATTTTAAATTTGGATGTTTGTATCAATGGTGAGTTCAGCCTTGAGATGATGAGGTTGACAAGGTGAGATAATGGCTAGGGTTTAAGAGGAAAAAGAGTGGGTGTGCCTGGGTGTTCATATATGGAGAAAAGGAGAAATTTCAATGACCTTTTACTCGGTCTCCCATGCCAATTCACACTATATCAAAGTGTCTTTCTCCCGAATGACTATACCATGTCAAAAAATGGGTTAAAATATCTTATGACCTCTTAAGCAATTGTTTATATTTAAATCCACTTAAATATATATCGATGTATATTGGTACGTTCACATATAACCTTATATATACATATAAACAATTTATAATGGATCCCAAAACATTTCTAGGAGCCACCCATTTACTAAAAACAACCTAAGCATCAAATGAAATAATAATCAATATTTATTAAATATTAATTAATTTATAACACTTTATAAACCAACTAAATCGTGTGGTACTTTGAAAAATTCACATATGCGGTTGTGTGACTCGTATATAAGAATTCAATTAGCGATTAATACTAAACAATTCAAATATTAGCATTCACATGTTACCTTAGTTTATGTGTGAAAGTTTGTCTGAGTCCATCACTTACAAATCTTTTCGATGAAATCAAATTTTAGATTACCTTAAGTAGTATCGTTAAGTGACGATATACTATGCACATGTTCTCTTCATCAACGATATATCACTTTAGAATATATAGAGTTTGGTATCGGTAAAAAGTCCAATAATATCCATATTGTTCAATCAATTTACAATGTCCTTGGTTCAATAATAACATTTATGATTAAATGTTCTACTTTAACTAGAGATTTTGACTTTGAGTTGACTACAGTTGACCATGATACTAATCTCTTACAACCAAGGAGATGAATTCTCTATTGAATACTTCTTTACTTCCTATGCGTCAGCTCAGACCCAACTATAGTTGCTTGATAGTCATCATTTCATGATTTAACTATAATCAAAGTGGAGTATCCACATCGAGTTTCACAGTATTCCCAAGTCAAGAGGACTATGTAACGTCGTCACCGAGCTTTCCTATATATTTTACTTAGTTGTTATCAACTAATAGGAAAATCTCGATTGAGTTATTTTATAGTTATCCAATAATTATAAGTAAGCAACCCCGGTTGCTTCTTCCAACCGTGAGTAATACGCTATCCAATATTTGAAGTGAGCGTTATGTACTTTGGTCTCAACGGATGTATCGATTTCCTTCTTAAAACATCTTGATTTAGAATACTTGAAACAAAATGTTATTTTATATTATGATTAATTACACATGATTGCAATTATTGCAACTATAATACATAACTTGTTATTTAAAGATTTTCTTATTTATATACTTTGAATAAATAAATAAATTATATCATAATATAACAAAATATATGAAAGAAACAAACATTAAATAATTTTTAATATGAATAAGATTGATTACATAGTTAGATATATATGTAATAAATTACATAATTACCCATAAGGCATACCATTAACTCTCTCGATATAACTATGCGGGGTTAGGGCCAATGTTGACATTTGAATCGATATTGAATTGTAATCTAATTTGTCCATAGTTTGAGTATATGAATGACAGGTAGCGGGCCTTGGATGCATATGACATGCATTGTAGTCGAGACGAAAACGTCTAGTATACTTTGGTTTGTTTGTTCTTTCTTATGCGTTACTTTGATGTGTGTTACACCTTTAATGTGTAAATACATACCACCGTAGGTTTGTGTGAGAGTCTTAGATCGTAGTTCTTGACTTCGAACTTGAACTTTAGCATTGTTATCACATTGACATTGCATTGCAGGAGGCATTGGGCCTTAATTGAGTGCATTCTCGTGACAATCATTGGTGAGGTGGGACCTATCTCTTGTACTAAAGATTCGACATGGTCCTACATGTTTTCTTATGCCTTAAGTAATCCAATGGAAAATGGTGAGGCACATTACGTTCCATTTAAAGGTGATGTGTATATGTAGTAGTGTGGTACGTGTATCTTGGCGGTTGATATTATTGACCTTCTCATTGATGCCTTTGCCTAATCGGGGAATCCAACAGTGCCACTATCCCAGAGTATAGTGTTCCATTACACTGGTCTTGTGCCTAAACGGTAGTAATATTGATTACCTATCACATAATATTTGCTATTGTAGCATTTTAAGAGAATTGTGCTTATTTTTTGTGCGTAAAAAGACATATACTGAGATGTATTTATGTTTTTTTTGTCGCCTTTTGGTATAATGTTCATGCTATATCAGTATATTCGTTATAATACATTTTAATGATATTTCTCTCTCACTAGACTTATGTCTAACCATCTCTATATTTTTCGTTATCTATTCTTTGAGTGTGTTGACATGGAAATTACGACGTAAACTGAAGGTGAGGATATGAATATAGAGATCTTAAAAAAAATTCTATCTATGCTTATATAATTTTGTTTTATGACAGACTTCATTGATCAGTATGAAACTATTATGTACATGGTTTAATGTTGTGCTTAGTATTTTGCCATGTATGTTACTATGTCCTACATGTGATATTAACAATATTGTACATGATTGTATTGATCAGGCCAGCATGAGCTAATTTGTTGCCTTGCCCCAGCCGATTTTGAACAAAAATGCTCAAATTAGTTTGGGTAACGAGAATTGAAGTCTAATCACTTGCCACGTTGAGTAATGAACAAACCATTTGAGACATAGCACAATTATTATTCAAAATTGCATTTTAATATTATATAATTTCAATTCTTTTAGAAAACTAACACCTGCATCGTCTTCATCGTTGCCCCCCTCTACGTTTGTTGCTCTAGGCTACTGTTTCAACAACCTTTTGCCCTAGGATCGAGCCTAATGTTGATGTGTGTGTGTATACACAGGAAAATAGGCACGATGACAAACTTAGAAAAAATTTTAGACTAAAGCACAGCAATTTTGTTTTTAGGCTGAAGCACAATGCTAGTTATAACTAGTATTTTGTATAGTATAAAACTAAATATAATGTTAGATATAACTAGCATTTTGTATAGTGTAAAAGTTGAATATAATACTAATTATAACTAGCATTTGTCCTTCAGCCTAAAAATAAAACTTCATGTCCTTCAGTCAAATTCTTTTTCAAAGTTTGTCATTTCCCCTAATTCACTCACACACACATTGTTCTTCCATTAATAGTTATGATATGTTAATCATGTGATAGATTTCTTTGTTTTGTTTAAAGTTTACCATCAAAATCTTGTACTCATGATACTTGTCAACAGGGTATTGACTCCTATAACGACTCGCATTTTTATCATTGTTTATTTATTTATTTAAAAAAAATGCAAAAACAATTAGTTACAAAAAAAGGGTGATTTGAATCTAAAAACAACACAAAAAGGTGGTTTCTAAATTCTTAGGTCGAGTTACATTATAGATAACTACTTAAAAAAAATGCCTTTCTCACATGGTAGAATGAAGTACTCTTTGATATCGCCCATGAACTATATTCTATTTCTTTGCCAATTTTGTATACACCCACTATGATGTACATGTTCTATCCCTCTCAATTACTTTCTTTACCTATTCACAATTTCATATAAAACTAAATCGGCTATCTAGTTGTATTTCCATCTAACGCAAATATCCTCGAATTTGAAATTACACCTTACCTCCTTGTTTAAGTAGGCCACTAATCGTAACCCAATCCTTCCATCAAATTCTCTCTAATCACCAACCAACGCAACCAAATTAAATATCTCCTCAAGCACAACTACAATTCACTCATCCATCCATACTACTGTCTATTTAAATATAAATCAAACTCTTCTAAACCCAAAATTCAAATTTGGTAAACGTTAGCTCATCTCCTCTTCTACTTCACCCTCATTTTCCCACCTCCTCCTTTTCCCTTCTTCTTCACTCTTCCCCTCTCTTCCTCTCGTACAAACATTTCCAAAAATTATGTCTTTACCCACAGCTCGCAAGCCCCGTTATAGAATCGACACCCATTCACTCTCCCTCACTCTTCATTCGCGTCCAATTCTTTCTGGAATCACTTGCTCTGCACACCCATCCGAGCTTCTTGCCATAGTTGGTCCAAGCGGCGCAGGCAAAACTTCCCTCCTTTCCCTCCTCGCGGGCTCCGTACCGGCATCCGCTTCCTTCTCAGGCCAAGTCTTCCTCAACTCCGACCCGTTAACCTCCTTCTCCAAACTCCGTAGAATATCAGCTTACGTCACCCAAGATGACGCCCTCTTCCCTTTGTTAACTGTCCACGAATCTTTAACCTTCTCTGCCCGACTCCGCATCAAACACCACCACAAAACCCGGGTGCATCACATTCTCAAAGAGCTGTCACTAGACCATGTCGCAAACTCCCGGGTCGGATCCTTATCGGGCGGAGAACGCAGACGGGTCTCGATCGGGTCAGAGCTCGTCCACGACCCGCAGATCCTCTTCCTTGACGAGCCCACTTCTGGGCTCGACTCCGCCAATGCGTTACAAGTCATCATGCTGCTAAAAAACATGGCCACTTTATATAACAAAACCGTCGTTTTAACCGTTCATCAACCCGGGTTCCGGATCCTGGACTTGCTCGACAGAATCCTGCTAATGGGCAATGGATCCGTCAAGCACCACGGGTCCATGTCAACCTTAGAGGAAAAGCTCATCAACATCGGTCTCGCAATTCCGCAGCACGCGAACGTGCTGGAGCTGGCCATGGACGCGGTCGAAACCCTACCAACCGAGCTAAGGTCGGTATCCTGCGAATTCTGCAGCCTGACCCCTAAAGAACACAAAATCCGCTACGCCAACCCCAGATGGAAAGAGGTAGTTATCCTCACTTCCAGGTTTGTAAAGAACGTATACAGAACCAAGCAGCTGTCGTCAGCCAGAATGCTGCAGTGTGCCCTTGCCGGGATCGGACTGGGCACGATCTTCATGAACGTGAACAACTTACAAGCACGAGTCGGATTTTTCGCATTCACTCTAACATTTATGTTGTCCTCTACAACTGAAGGGCTGCCTGTGTTTTTGCAGGAGAGAAGCATTTTGAGAAAAGAAACATCAAGAGGAGCTTATAGAGTGCTGTCTTACGTGATAGCTAATACACTTGTATTTATGCCGTTTCTTTTACTGGCTTCGGTGCTTTACAGCGCGCCAGTGTATTGGATGGTGGGGTTAAGGAAGGAAGTGGATGGGTTTATGTACTTCACAATGGTGGTCTGGATGGTGATGATGATGGCGAATTCGTTTGTGGCTTGTTTCAGTGCACTGGTGCCGAATTTCATAATGGGGAACTCTTTGATAGCGGGCTTTATGGGATCGTTCTTTCTGTTTTCGGGTTACTTCGTTGCGAAGAGGAACATACCGAAGTATTGGATGTTCATGCATTATATGAGCTTGTTTAAGTACCCTTTTGAAGGGTTTATGGTGAATGAATATGGAGGGGAAAGAGGAAGGAATGAGTGCCTTAGTAGGGAGGATGGAGTTTGTGTTCTTGATGGGAGGATGTTTTTGGAGGAACAAGGGTTGGGGGAGAAGGAGAAGTGGAGTTCTTTGTGGGTTATGATGGGGTTCTTTTGTGGGTATAGAGTGCTTTCCTTTGTGATTTTGTGGGTGAGATGTTGTAAATTGAGGAGGTGAAGGGTTCGTGTATTTTTATGTTTTTTGTGTTTTGGTGTATGTACTTGATTTGTGTAATTGACTCCGATTCTTTATGCCATTTGATGTTATTATTATGCAATGTATGTACATGTACTCGTACGAAGTTTGTACAATAATTATTCTTTCTGTTTAATGTTCAAGGGGGAATTTGATGTGGTCTGAAGGTTCCACATTAGAGCATCTTCAACAAACGATAGTGCATATTTCAGAAAATGTAAACTTGAATTTTGTAATCCACTATTTTCCCCAACAGAATATAACCAGGCGCTTGTTCAACAGACGCCTAATGTTCAGGAGCCTGTTGAACAGGCGCCTGACATTAAAAAATTATAAAATATATAGTTCAGGCGCTTGTTAAACAGGCGCCTGAACACTGGGCGCCTGTTGAACAAGCGCCTGAACACTGGGCGTCTGTTCAACAGGCGTCTCAACCCATCCCACATTCTCAGTCCGAAAGCCCCCATTTCCACACTATTGCATTTTCTCGCGCTCTGTTGGGAAGGAATTTGGGTGCGGATTTGAGAAAATTGGAGCTGTTGGAGATGCTCTTACGGCCGGAATATCGGGATTCCGACCATGCCGTCGGTCAACAAATCTGCTCAAGAATCTAGTTTCGGTCATGTTACATTGTTGGGAAGTAGAGTAAAGAATAATACTTTGTTTAATATGAAAATAAAATATTAAAACCGGCTTTGGATATAGTCCTTGGAAGTTTGGAGAATTTAAGTCTAATAAACTACCGTTTTCTTGAAACAACATTGCTACCTTTATGGCGTTAAACATTTACGAGCATATGTTTTTCAAAATAAAACGAACTAGACTCTGCAATGAAAAACTTCAAATTGCAAAGTAACAACGAACACAAGAGTAAATAGCATTAAAGAAGCAATGAAAAAGAGAAAAAATATGTGATTTTTTTTTGAATTTTTGAATTTACCTCGTACATCTCCCAAGGCCTTTATATAGATTTTGAAGGGTCCATTTGACCAACTGGTGTATTATTAGGATATTGGCGAATAGAACATTAAATGACCTAGAAAATAATATCACATCTTCAAGTAAATGTTCAAGTTGTAGTTTATATACTAAGATGTGGAGATTAAAGTAATTACAATGAGCAAGTGAAGCTTGAACCAAGATGACCACTGTAGCGGATGGTGCTGCTCCCGTGCACGCAACATGAGCGCATGGGCGTTTCAGGTGTCTTGTGGCACTTTCCAATGGACAATTGGTAATGTGTGGTGTGCTGAGATTATTTCAACCTGGATGTTTTTAACGGTCATTTTTTATTTAAAATTGCACTAATAAACCATTGCATCTCTTAATAAAAAACGATAAGGATCGCATCTTTCCAACCGACATGAGTATTGGACCGAGTGGACACCTCCAAAGCCTATATAAAACCTTGGGAGATGTGTGAAATCAATTCAAAAAACAACATACCCTTTCTCTTCTCCACCTTTGTTCTTAATATATTTTTTGTCTTGTGTTCATCATTACTCTGCGATTACAAGCGTTGAATTGCATAGTTTGGTCCATTTGATCAAGAAAAACTTTTGCTCGTAAATTTTCAATGTCGTAGAGGGAGCGTTATTGTTTCAAGGAAACAATACTCTACTAGATTCGGACATTCCTCGAGCTCCAACGGACTATCTACGGTCAATTTACTAATTTGATTTTATTTTCACATTGAACAAATTACTATCATGTACCCTTACTTCCCAACAATCTTAAAACAATATTGACTATACACTGGTTTCTGTAGACGACATGTCTTAGGATAGCAACCACTCTGCATTAACACAAACCGTGACAAATAGTCAAAACAGTGGCTTATCGGATCCTGGCGCACAAGTTTGAAATTGATGGTATTCATGAAGATATCATCATTGAGTTGAGAAATGCTAAATTTTTTGAACATATATACCTTCTAAAATAATCCGTTGAACTCAATGCTCAAAAGAGATAAAGAGAAACGGAAAGATCTGATCCGCACAAGAATAATGAAGAACAAGCTATTGACAACATTCAACAAAATAATGATGAGCAATAATTTGAGGAACCCAGGAGAAGCAAAAGACAAAGAATTTCAAAAACCTTTGGACCAGACTTCTAAACTTTTATGTTAGAGAACGGACCTTTAGAATACAAATAAGTAATGCCATCGTCGATGCTCTTATAGGAATGAGGCATTTAACAGTGAGATCAAATCCATTATGCAAAACCATACCACTATAAGGATATACTGTGTTTAGCGACGACAAAAAGCCATCGACGGTTGTTGCTAGTCGTCGCTAACCGACGAAAATTGCTATCGCTTTCTAAGTTGTCGATTGAAGAAAAGGCGACGGCTTTAGCGACGGCCTTGTCAATAACTTTTCAATGGTTAGGGATGACCTTGTCGTCCGATGAAAGTCGATGGACACGATGCATGAATTTGTGCACCACGTATATGCCCAAGGGGGGTCGCTAGCCGTCGCTAGCCTGTACAACTAGGCCTTCGCTAGCCGTAGCTAACCTCTGCCAATAGGCCGTCACTAGCTGTCGTTAAACTGGACATTTTGTATTACATAACAACTTCTATTTGCACCATTCAACCACACATATATATTCATCTATCTATCCACCTCATATACAACACATATAAACCAAATTTCATAATTACAACCATTGCATACATCGTATAATCTCATACACATCATACTTAACCAAGTTTATATCACAAAAATCAATATTTACATCAATATTCCAGCAAATAACAGAACCATATCTACAAATCTTTATGTCCATCAAACAAAACAACCATCAAACATCCACAAATCCATCAAACATCCACAAACAACACAACCATCAAATAAGTATTAAATCATCAACTAATGTCAAATAAGTACAAAACAAAGCAATCAAAATTCATCAAAAACATAACCATACTTACTCATCGTCATCATTTCTCGACCTATGCCAAGGAATTGTCTTGTGCTCTGCCATATATGCCGTAATCCGCTCATCCAGCAGCATGACCAATCCTCCGTTGTTCCACCAATCATTCAACTCTGCTATCTGCTGTTTGAGCTGAGATATCTCCTCTTCGACCTGTGATTTCCTATATCGGCTCGGGACATCCTCCCCTATAATTAGTTAATAGTTAGTTATAATTTATGCTTAATATGAAATAAAATTTGTATATTAGTTAATGAAGTAGTTGAGCTCAATAAACATTACATTCTAATTCCCATAGCCGTATTGTCTATTTTGCGTGGGCTTGTCGGTCACATCATCGAAAATCTATTCTCCTCCTTTGCGGTCAACTTCTCTCGGCCGGTGGACTATAGCACCCGAGCTCCCTCCATTTCAAATCGTTTCTACGATTAGGAACATAATTTTGCCACAATAAATATTCAATTTACAATTTACGTAATGTGAAATAAAAGAAAAAATTTAGCATGTTTACCATTACAGTTTGAGATTTAGGGTCCATCCAAGTAAACAAAACTGAACCATCATCATTGGTGTGCTCGATGGCATGAGTCTGTGTGAAGACCTCCACATATGTAGGCTCACGACCCTTCTCCTTAGCCTGAAATTATATGTGAATAAATAATGTATATATATGATTAAATAATGTTATAATTATTTTATAATCGCAATTTATAAATTTACCAATTCCTTCCAATATTGTTGAAAGAATTTTGAGCCGCCGTGGTGTACAACGGGATTTTGTTTCTTGTTTGCGGAGTTCCACTCGGCAATTTTCTATAAATTTATATAAATGACTAAATTAATGCAGTTATTATACGAACTTTGAACAAATTATAATAACAATATGAAATTAGAAAACTTATTTTCACGGTGGAAATTTTCCAATGCTGCTGAAATTTCATCCAAATACTAACGCTCACCTAATTGGGTTTTTTATTCTTTTTATTGCGCCAGAGAGGGCATCCCCGTAATTTTTTCTTAGTTTTTTGTTTCAATAATTCCTAAAAATATCTTGATCTTTCTCTTCAACCGCTACTGCGGTCTACACATTGAAATTAAATCGAATTATATACCGTATATTAATTTTCAAAGATCAAATATGTCATTTTTAAATGAATTTTAAATTTATACTTACCATCACGTCGGTCCATATAGCATTCTTAATATGTGGTGGGATATCATCCCACTGAGGCCAATAATCCAACATCCAACTCACGTATGGCTTCTTAGAGACAGCCAGAATATTGTCGGAAGGATCCAGCTCAAAACCAATGTATTAATTTTGATGTAGACATTTAATAATTTTTAAATAATATACATGCACTAAATATTAATGACATTGCAATATATTTGATACTTACCCTTCACTCTTCGAAATCATGGCCGCCCTTAGGCGTAAATCCACCGAGCCACTGGCACACTCGCCAGCAGCAGGAGAAGTATAAGCATGAGATCTAGAAGATCTCCTATGAGACATATATAATATCTACCACAAACATATAATTTCATATAATGAAAAAACATATCATTTTATTATCAGAAAACATGTCTGATTAATAATCACATAAAACTTCCACTAAAACTATAAAAACAGAACAAGATCTCCTAAAAACATAAAATTAATAAAACAGAATATTACATAGCTTACAACATAGTCATCATCATCATTAATAACAGCGAAAACTCAAAATATAAATTATACAACAAGCGATACAAATATTCATCGTATATACATTACATCATCAGTAATTAATAATCAGTCTTTGTTGTTTTCTGATTCACGCTCGATCTCATACTATATATTGTTTTTCTTTGTACTCTCAAATGCTTCTATTAAAACATTTGATTCATCATTCAAAGGCCCTAAATCAGTATGATCACCAGTTATTATTGTTTCATTATTTGGCTCAAGATCTGCTTGATAAGTTGCTTCGTCCGAAATATTATTTCTGTTAAACGTAAATCTTGTCTTTGTTTTAAAAACAGTGGACCGATCCGCTTTGTCTCTTTTTAGAGATCGATGCGGAGCAAAATAAACTTATAATGCTTGTTTGGCTAATATGAAAGGATCATACTTATAGTAACGCGTGGTATGTTTTATTTCAATAAGCTTATAATCGTTATGCACATTGCTTCCAGAACCAGGAACATTGCTAAACCAATTGTATTTGAATAAAAAAACTTTTTTGCAGGTCATATAAAATATGTCAATTCTAAAACCTGTGTTAAGACGCCATAAAAATCTTTTATATGCTCATCTGGATCATTACTACCTTTGATAAACACACCGCTGTTATATTAATTTTCAGCACCATATTCCTTGGTGTTGAATTTAAATCCATTGATGAAGAATATTCAATAAGTCTTGACATTTCGTTTTGGTCCTAGCGCATGATGTTTCAATCCTTCATCAACGACACAATTTCTTGGATCATAAACGTATTTCGAAAACTAATTAGCAAATCCTTTACTAAGATCGCTAAGTGGATGTTGTGATTCGTAAATACTGCAAATATATATAATATGTTCCATTATAATTAATATGTAAGTATAGTTGAAATAAATATGAATTTAATATTACCTAATAAAGGGTGCAACTTCAGCATAATTAAGAAAAATATATGTGTGTGCTACATGGTAATCTCTATCATCTAACCATATTTTCACACATTTTCTAACTGGTCGGCCATGTTGTCTAAAAATAAATAATATTGTTTGAGAAGAATCTTGTTCAACAGCTTCATCATTACGAGAAACACTTATAAATGATAAGTTCGCATGGTCGCTAAAGTAATAAGAGAGAAAGAATGAAGCTTCTTCTTCAAGATATGATACTCAAATCGAACCTTCAACTCATTCTTTTGTCTAACTTTTTTTAGATGATTCAAGTACATATTACAAAATTAATTCAATTTAAATTTACTTATATAAATCTGTATTTTAAATTAAAATTAATATTACAGACATTCAATATTACCTCTCAAATGGATACGTCCATCCGTATTGCACAGGACCTTGAAGAAGTGCTTTGGCTGGAAGATGAACTGGTAAATGCTCCATTACATTAAAGAATCCTAGAGGATATATTTTCCCTAGTTTGTAGAGCAGTATAAGGACATTATTTTCAAGTTTACATATACGGTCGACTCTTAACATCATTGAACAAAGCTCTTTATAAAATAAATTTAATTTTGTTATAATATTCCATATTTTTATGGGCAACGGTTCTTTGAAAACCATAGGTAATAAAATTTTCATCATGACATGGCAATCGTGACTTTTCATCCCAGTCAATATATTGTTTTTAAATTCAACACATCTACAGAGATTAGAAGAAATCCTATCAAGACATCTTAGTTCTTCCACCTACTATGTACGAGTTTTACTTGCTTGTTGTAACATCCCCTATCTTAAGGCTCGAAGCTAAGCGCTATAGATGCTGCAGTCATCAATAGTATTAACTTCCGGTAATAAAATACGATACATTAATGGTATTCATAATATCAAAAGCACATGAATATGAAATAAAATCACCACAGATTTCAAAACAGTTTTTCTGATTACATTTCAAATCAATATTTCATATTCAAATACATAATCCTGAAACAAATCCCAGGTTTTAATCAAATATAATTATTACAAATTACGCTAAGAGCGACATATGAAGATGCCCCTTTAGATGATCAGAGTACTAGATAGAGATGTTTGCCATAAATACGTCACAGCGGGAATAAAACTAAATAGCTCCTACATAGCTACTTTACCTCCTGTATCTCTTCGGAAGCTTATTCGTCCAACCTACTAAACCTGAAAAACCATAACTCTCAATCTACTCAAATTAAATTTTGAGCAGCCGAATGTTTAAGGGGAAACATAAACTTCGAGTCGGACATAAAGCCTGGTATGAATAATACGATTAGATATCAATTTATTGATATTAAGTGAGACTATGCCGCTTAGTGGAACGAGTTTCTCACTAATATCCCTTTAAAAAATATATTTTGCAAATCAGAATCCTGCAATCAAACCGATTATAACAATAATAGCAAGTACATATAAAAATCAGTAAATCGATGGACTATCTGCCCACACTGTAGTTTTACTTGGCTAAATATTAACCATCGGCTGACTCGGGCCTACCAGACATACTCAATAATCTAACTTCTATTAGACATAATACTGGGCTGACTGCCCTTAACTTTCTTTTCTAGGGTCAACTAAACCTAATGGTTTTACGGGCTAATCAACAACCTATCTTTACTATGTATATTCCCTTCTATGTGTAACCTCAATTTAGTCTCACCTGTGACAAGCACTACACTTTGGAATTTTGGACTTATTTTAGCTAGGGGCTAATAGATAAAGTATAGGGCGCGACCCTACACCAATCCCATCTGGCCTTCTAATATCTGAGTCATAAACTTAGGGTTAACTACCATATTCATATTCCATTTCCTACTTTAGGGTTAACTACCCTGTTAAAACTTTATTTCCCTATAAATAATCTTTATAAATGATTTACCCTTGAAATCATGTCTTTTTAAAACCAGGAAGTCATATACTTTGCTTTACTCAAAACACTTATGCCATGATATATATATACACTTTACATAAAATAGCGTTGATGAAACCTTATCAATGGGATTATCTATCCCTTTCAAGTAAGTTAAAGACCCTTTTTAACTTAAATGATTTTAGGCCATAAAGTCAAACAATACCTTCGAAACCTCTATTTAAACCTTAAACAATGCCTTTTGAAATCTTTGAGAACAACCCTTTCGAAATCTTTACTAAAACCTTAGACGTCCTCTCTTAAACCATTTAAACTTGCCTTTCGAAAGCATTAGAAACTCTCCATTCAAATACTCAAAATAAACTTTTCGAAAACATTAGGGATCTATCTTTCGAAACCCATATTGTATATCTTTCGAAAGCATTGAAATTCTTCACTTAAAACGTACCTTTCAATAGTATTGGGTTCCAGTAAAAGTATGTGGAAACATAGCTTAGAAACCATTTAAAATTACTCCTTTCGTAACATTTTGGGTTTAACTTCTACTTTAACTTAGGGTCATAAAAGAATAAAGGTGAAAATATTACTTTCGAATCCCAAGTAAAAGAAAGAGGATGGTTTCGAAACCAACCCCTTCAAAACCATCGCCTCCGAAACCATTTTGAAAGCAATTAAACTACCCTTTCGAAAGCATGATAAGGCGGCTTTAGAGTATAAAGGCGTAGCACCCTTTTGAAAGCATTGGTTCAAAAGGTTTGAATGCGACAATATGGGTTTAGTCCTTTCGAAAGCTTCTTTTACAACATAAAGGAGGCAATTCATTCGAAAGGTCTTTTATATAAACAAAGCAAGTTAATTAAGTCGAAAGCCAACTCTAACCCTTTCGAAAGCATCGTTATAAACAAAAACAGTTTAAAGTTAATAAGGGTGGCTTCTACCCCTTCGAAAGCATAGTTTCGATGTTATACCTTCTGCCTTTCTCCAATGCACTACGTATCATTGTTTGATACCATGTGCCTTGGTTTCGACTTGGCCATGGGCGAAGGTATGGTGTCGAAAGCTACTGATGGAAGTGGTGTTTTTACCTTTAGAGGGGGGAGTGAATAGGGTCTACTAGTAAAGATTAATGCGGAAATAAAAATAAAAATAGAAAGTAATGCAGTAAAGATCACATACCATTTTACCTAGCTTCGGCAAAAATTTGCCCACGTGCTGCCCCCAAGGTTTCTACTAGAAATTAGTAATCAGACGCTTACAAAAACATGTAAACTTGCAACACCCACTAACTTGATTATCCTAACTCTAAGCTCAAAATCCTGCCACAACTCAGCCATTGACTTGCGAATTCTCGAACTACAAAACCGTAGTTCGTAAACTAATTAATCTAGAGTTTGACTTAAATAAACAAAAATACAGAAAAAGGTATTAAAAATAAATAAAAAACCCTAATATACTATATGGCCCAATTAAAAGACTTAAGCAAATTCCCTTTTTATTTTTCTTCCTACTTATCCATGACGTCCGTTCCTCTTTCTCTTCGTTCTTCAAAATTAGGGTTTCTGGAAATTAAAGCTTCCACTTTGAATTTGAAGCTTCGAATCGCCTTTACTTCTTCGTTGATTACGCTCTTTGATTTGCTGGCGTTTGGTGGTTGTTGCGGCCGCTTCACTGAGTCGAGTAATTCTTCAATTGAGGCTTTGGTATGGTTTCAAATTTTTTGATTTAGATTATTTTCCTTGTGACTCAACTGATTTAATGCTGGTGATGATGTTGGGTATTTATAGGAATCAATTTCCTATATTTTCGTATATACTTTTGGTTTGAACTTTCCAAAGTTTGATTCGAATTTAACTTCGGCTGTGGATTTATGATTGAACAGTTCACTGATTTCTGACTTGGTCATTTGTCGAATATACTTCTGATATATTTGATTTGCTTAAATGTAGTTGAATTGGTTCCGTTCTTTGCTCCTACGACTTGTTCATCGTTCGCTGACTTGTTCACTATGATTTGATGTTCCATTTTCGGAAATACGATTCCTTATGACCTCTGATTGAATTCTTTTGACTTGTTCTATTTTGATATATACGACTCTCTGATGTATTTATATATTCAAAGATTCTGCATATATATTTCGAATATATTTCCCTGGTTGACATGTTCAAAACTGCTGCATATTTTGAATTTTGTCCAACTTTTCTATGTTGATGCTTGAACTATTTTTCACTTGACTGAACACATTAATTTCGAACTCTGAAAAGATAAATTCGATTTTTTCAATTGAGTTACCTTCTATTGAATTTCTGAGCCTCTGTGTGCACATTTTTGTTTGTCTTATTTGTGCATGTCTGAATTTCCATTGGTATATTGCCTTATTGATTTGTTTACTGCATTTGCATTTGTATACATGCACTGAATCCATCTGCCTTGAGTCCGGACATTTCTATGCACTTGACATTCTCTTACCTCGTGAGCATGTTTCTGGGAACTGAACCGATGCATGTTTACTTGTCTGATTTCCACTATATATATGTATACATGTATGTACACATATGTATACATGTATACTATTTGTTGGTTGTCCAGTGATGATGACCTCTGTTCATGTTGTATCTTGCTTGATGTTCTTACTTGATTGCTTTGTGCTGACCTGATGTCTCCATGTATATAAATACATACATACATACATACATACATGTATGTATATATGTGTGTGATTGCTTGGCATCAATTCTGGATGTTAGACTTGTTTTCACGTGCTTGTTAGTCTTGCTTATATTTGGTTGACTTGTATTCATGTTCAAGTTGACTGGTCTAGTTGCTTTGCATTTCCTTGTACCATTTGAAGTCTTGATGCATTTGTATTCTTTGTCCTTATGCACTTGTATTCTCTGAACTATCGAAACTGAACTTGATTGAACATATTCAAGTGTTTGGACATTTTGCTGGGTTGATTGGTTGGTCTTCATATGTACATTTGAGTTGCTGTCTTAGTTGAGGCTTCACTTGCATGCTCCAATGTTTGCTGGGTTGATTTGCTGCATGCACCACTTTGTACATATGCATTACATGTTGATATCATGTTGGTTGATCATGAGCAGTTTAATATTTTATATGTGTGTTTCCTGCTTTTGCTTTATCCTTTGTACAGATTGCTTGCATATTGAATGCCTAAATGCTATTGCTGTGTTATTTGTTTTTGCACTTGAGTTGAATCTAGTTTTGGCTTGGGTTTGACCTTGTGCTCACCTATCCCTGCAATTTTAACAAGCAAGTGTATATCGGTGTGCATGACCTTGTGGCATGTACAATGATACACTGTGCATGTCACAAGTTGTTCGCGTAAGATGAATTTAAAAAAATGATGACGAACAACCCAAATAACTAAGGCAAATAATATTTTCAAACACACACTTCATTTTAAACTGCAAAATAATTGTTTTTTAATTTTACAGCATCGGTGTTTATTTTGCAAATAGTTCAGATGCTGGATTCAGGCTAGAACAGAGTTGAAGATTAAAATACGAGTGAAGAGTGAATATGTATGTAAAATTGTATAGTGAAAATTGTGTTGTAATTGAAACTTGTATTTGGAATATAGTGAGAGCCTAAATTTGTACTATTTGTAATAAAATATTTATTTGAATAAAACTTTTGTTTAAATAAGAATTCCGAGTTATTTATTTTATTCAACAAATATTTATTTAATTATATCGAAAAATAAAATACTACAATAACAAATATATTTAAACGAATATATATGTTTATTATCATCAAACAAAAATCATACACTAGTATATTCTACAATCTCCCCTTTTTGATGATAACAAACATATATTAAGATTTTGACTCTATTAAATGTATTTGGTCTTGATGAATTCTATTAGCTCCCCTTATTTGAATACTCCCCCTACAATAAAACTCCCCCTTCACATATGCTTGAAAAATAAAAAATATGCAAAATAAAAAACAAATGCAATGAACCCAGATGAGAATATGCAAAAAATAAAAAATATGACTTATTTTCCAAAATCTTAACATCTCTTTTCCCCTTTTGTTATCAGCAAAAGAGTAACAGTGTTAGAAAATAGTGATAAAGTGAAAGACATTAATACAACATTAATACCTAATCGAGTATAAATATTAAATTTCAAAAAAAAAAAATCAAACAAAAATCATAAATACTCTGTTAGGCGCATATTCCATTTTAGAGTGATAGGGGTGATGTCGGCATAGAAAACCATATAGTTGTGTGTCTATTTGTGGTATATTTGTGACAGGAATTTTTTAAATACTTACTAACCATGCATAACCGTTAGAACTTTTAAATGAGATTAGTAGTATTCTCTATTTTTATTAAAAAATGAATTCCAAGCATCTTCTAACCACGCATAACCATGAGGACTTTTAAATGGGGTTAGAATCAACTCGCTTATTTCATCCAATATTGATATGTGTTCCATACATGCATAACCGTGAGGACTTTTAAATGAGCATGAAAGCACATAATCATAAATTTCAAGTAGTTCACCCTTGCATAACCGTGAGGACTTTTAAATGAGAGTGAGTACTTTTGGATGATTTTATTACTAATTAAAAAAATGAATAATTTCCCGTTTAGATACCACATTTTGACATACTATATTGGATTTTGATGAGTGATAGTCTAGAAATATGATAGGAATAGAGATGGTCATGGAATTTTTACCAACCAAAGTTATTACAAATTTTGTTTAAATTTTTTAAAGAAATTTTCTAAATATACTGTCTCAAGTCATAATGTATGATTAAGATCAACACTCATCATTTTTTTTAGTCACTATTCATCTTTTCGATAATCAATAGGAAGTCAGATTAGTTTACATAGGCATTTAAGATCAAATAAAAAAAATCATATTTCTAAAATGCCTAAACTGAGACGAAGTCGACAAAAACTATTTTCTGGAAGGTGTTTTGTAAAAATGTCTGCCAATTGATAATCTGTTGGAATGAAGTTTATGCAGATATTTTCTTTGGAAATGTGATCTCTAAGAAATGATGTCTAACATCTATATGCTTGGTGCGAGAATGATGTACATGATTATTTGAGAGATCAATTGCACTTTTGATGTCACACATAAGTGGAACCCATTTAAAATTTAGACCATAGTCTTGCAAAGTTTGTATCATCGATAAAATTTACACAAAGCAACTGCTTAGAGCAATATACTCTGCCTCAGTGGTAGATAGTGCAATACAATTTTGTTTTCGACTTGACCATGCAACTAACAAATTTCCTAACATAAAACATGTTCCACAAGTACTTTTTCTATCAACTAGGCTACCAGCATAATCTGCATCTGAATACCCTTTTAACCCAAAGTTATCATTAGTTGGATACCATAGACCAAACCGTGAAGTGTGCAACAAATACCTTATAATCCTTTTTACAGCTTTTAAATGAGATTTTTTGGATTTGATTGAAACCGTGCACATAAACAAACAGAGAACATAATGTCTGATTTAGAAACAGTAAGATAAAGAAGTGATCCAATCATACCTCGATATTTCTTTTGATCGACTACTTTACCTTTCTCATCCTTGTCAAGTTTAATTGTTGTGCTCATGGGAGTTTTTGCAGGTTTAGCATGTTTTAATCCAAATTTGTTGAAAAGCTCTCTGATATATTTTGTTTGAGAGATGAATGTACCTTTTTCGTTTTGTTTGATTTGAAATCCCAAAAGGAATTTCAACTCTCCTACCAAGCTCATTTCAAACTTTTCCTGCATGACTTTTCCAATTTTCTCATACAAAAGGTTGTTAGTGGCACCATAAATAATGTCATCAACATATATTTGAACAATCAATAGGTCATCGGTTTCGTGCAATAGAAACAATGTGGTGTCTACACAGCCCTTTTTGAACCCATTTTCAAGGAGATAAGTGCTAAGACATTCATACCAAGCCCTAGGGGCATGTTTTAATCCATATAGTGCCTTTTTAAGTTTATATACATGGTTAGGGTATTCTTGACTTTCAAATCTTTCAGGTTGTTCAACAAATACATCCTCTTTCAAAATCCATTAAGAAAAGCACTTTTAATATCCATTTGTCTTAGTTTAAATCCTTTATAACAAGCAAAAGCTAACAATATTCTAATGGATTCTAGTCTTGCTACTGGTGCAAAAGTTTCATCAAAATCAATTCCTTCAATTTGATTATAGCCTTTAGCAACTAACCTATCTTTGTTCTTAATCACATTTCCAGATTCATCAAATTTATTTTTAAAAAAACATTTTTTTTCCTACAACTGGATAATCATTAGGTCTAGGTGCTAGAATCCGAACATCATTTCGTTCAAATTGATTTAGCTCTTCTTGCATAGCCATAAACCAACTCTTATCATTAAGAGCTGTATCTATGTCTTTGGGTTCAATTTCTAAAATAAATCTACTGTATAGACACAAATCACATAAATTTCTAAAAGAGGAACGAGTTTGAATACCTGCAGTAGGATTACCTATTACCAATTCTGGATGATGATCTGCTTTGAATTTCAATCTCTCTGGTTCCAGATTTCTTTGGACTTCTTCCGCGGTTGCAGTTTCTTTTGGATTTTCACTTTAATCTTTTTCGTTCTCCTCTTCGACATTGCTTCTGATTGTTCTCTTGCTTTGATCATCGATGCCTTCATCAAATTTCACATTAATTGACTCCATGATTGTTCTCGTCCTTTTGTTGTATACTCTATAAGCTTTACTTCTGGAAGAGTATCCCATGAACATGCTTTTGTCAGCTTTTGGCTCAAATTTTCCCAGTTGATCACCTGTATTGAGAATAAAACATGGACAGCCAATTTTTTTGAAATATGCAATGTTTGGCTTTTTGTTGAACCATAGTTCATATGGTGTTTTCTTAAGAATCGGCCTAATCATGACTCTATTCATTACATAACAAGATGTATTTACTGCCTCTGTCCATAAGGACAAGGGTAGTTCATACTCATTTATCATAGATCTAGCCAACTCTTGTAAGGTTCGATTCTTTCTCTCGACTACTCCATTTTGCTATGGAGTAGGTGAGGTAGAGAATTCATGTTTAAATCCATTTTCATCACTAAAATTTTCAAATTCATAATTTTCAAATTCTCCACCATGATCACTTCTTAGCGAAATAATATAAACTCCTTTTTCATTTTGAACTAATTTTGTGAATTTTGTGAAGTATGAGAAAGTTTCTGATTTTTTAGCTAAGAAGTATACCCACGTGTATCTAGAGTAGTCATTAACCAATACATAACAATATATCTTACCACCTAAACTTGCAATATCATTAGGTCCAAACAGATCCATATGAACTAGTTCAAGAACTCTAGAAGTACTTACAGTGTTCTTGGCATGAAAAGATGATTTTTTAAATTTTTCCATAGTACATGCTTTACATAGAGTTTCTGTTTTGAAATCAAGAGATGGTAAACTTCGTACCAAATCTTTTCTTTTTAATTTGTTTAATAGATTTATGCTAGCATGTCCTAATCGTCTATGCCATAAGTTTACTTCTTCATCCTTAGCTACCAAACATTTTGAAAGAATGAGATCATCAAAAGATAGAGAGTATATATTACCTTTCCTCTTACCTGATAATGTTTCTTTTGATGATTGGTCAACAATTTTGCACAAATCAGAATCAAAAACAACATTCATTCCCTTATCACATAACTGGCTGATTTAAATCAGATTATGGTGCAGATTTTCAACATATAATACATCGTTTAAGGTAAATGTACCATTACCTACTTTACCTTTACCGATAATTTTACATTTATCATTGTTGCCCATTGTGACTCTGCCACCTTTGTACACCTCTAGGCTAAGGAACTTTGATTTATTGCCCGTCATGTGCCTGGAACAGCCAGAATCCAGGTACCACTCTTGTTGTTCCTTAGCTTGCCAACACATCTACATGATAAAAGAGTTTAGTGACCTATTTGTTTTTATAGGTCCATGATTGTTAGTGACAAACAAATTTGAACAACAAGTTTGTGTAGAACCAAGACAGTCTATGTTAGTTCCTTTTGGCACCCAGATTTGTTTGACTTTAAGGGATTTTACATTCGTGCCTTTAGGAACCCAAATTGGTATGGTTTTCGTGTGTTTGGGTCTATACCAGCAATTGTTTTTATTGTGTCCAATTTTTCCACAAATCGTGCACTTTGAGTTGACATGATTAGTTTCACTTTTACCTTTTCCAGATCGAGTATACCCAAGTCCTTGTCTAATGGTATTAACAGTTTGTTTCCCTAATAGCATATTTAGTGATCTTTCTCCTTTGGAGAGTTTTCCTAAAGTTGTAGACAATTGTTGGAGTTGTGACTTGAGAGATTCATTTTCATTCAATAACAAAGTGCACTTTTTAATAGAATTTTCTCTCCTAGTATTTTCACTTTCTTTCAAAATCATAATTTCATTTTCAAGCGATTTAATTCTAGTTTCTGATTTTTTTTTATTTCCACTTCTAATGATGGACACTTATCACACCGAGGGCTCTTTTTTCTATAGTTTTGAACCATTTGATCAAGCTACTTATTTAGTTCTATCAAACTATCCTTTTGTGATTCAATTTTAGCATACTTCTCCCTAAGTCTTTCAAAACAGCCATTTACTTCATGAAAATATATAAGTAATTGTGAGTGAGTAAGTTTTGATACCTCGCTGGGCTCATCATCATCGCTGTCACTTGTTTCTCCTAAAAGACACCGATTTGCTCTTTCATTCTCATTGCCAGTGCTTTTGTCATCATTTTCATCACTTTCATCCCAAGTTGCTGGAAAACTTCTCCTTTTCGGTTTCTTTCCTTTGCTGACTTGATTTTGAGGACAATTTGGCTTGATATGACCAGGTTTATTGCACTTATGACAAATTACCTCTTGCTTTTCTGAGTTGTCTAGAACTTTGACGATTTTGCTCTTTAGTTGTTGATTTAGGGTTGGATTTCCATATTTGCGGTTCCACCTTTTGAATCTCTTTATTATCAGTGCCAGTTCAGCTGCTCCTTCATCATCATTATCTTCACTTTCCATCGTTCCTTTGAGAGCTATTGATTTCTTTCGCATATCTCCTCCTTCACGTTCTTCTTTGAATTTGATTTCTAGCTCATAAGTGGTGAGGTTTCCGAAGAGTTCTTCAACTTTAACTTGTTTTAGATCCTTTGATTCTTGAATGGCAGTCACCTTTTCTCAAAATTTCATGGAAGAATTCTGAGGATCTTTCGGACTATTTCCAATTCTGTGTATGGTCTTCCTAGGGATTTTGATTTGTATACAAGATTAGAAAGTCATCCATACATTTCTTTGACACTTTCATCCTGTGCCATTGTGAAGTTCTCGTACTCACTACTAAGCATGGCAAGGCGAGATTCTTTGACCTGTGAGGTTCCTTCATGAGTCACTTCAAGCGTGTGCTAAATTTCCTGCGCAGTTAGACAATGCCAGACTCAGTTAAATTCAGTTTGATCTAATGAGCAAATAATAGAATTCATAGCTTTAGCATTAGCAGTTTGCAGTTTATTTTTGAAGATCTGTCCATTGATCCATAGGTTTATCAACTTCTTGATTATCTACCATTACTGTTGGTGTGCTATATCCCGTTTCAACAATATTCCATGCATCTATGGTTTTCAGAAAAATTTTCATTCTGGTTTTCCAATATGCATATTCACCATTGAACATAGGTGGTCTAGCTATGAACTGACCTTCAACAAAAGCATTATTAAAAGAAGCCATTGAAAGAAAAAATCAATTTTTTTAAAACAGAAAATGGTTTTTATTCCTAGCTCCGATACCACTTGTAGGATCGTTTTTACCCTAGATGGGGGGTTAATAGGGTCTACTACAAAAAATTAATAGGGAAATAAAAACAAAAACAGAAAGTAATGCAATAAAGATCACACAGTTTTACCCAGCTTCGGCAAAAAATTGCCTACGTGCTGCCCCTAAGGTTTCTACTAGAAATTAAGTAATCAGACACTTACAAAAACACGTAAACTTGTGACACCCGCTAACTTGATTAACCTAACTCTAAGCTCAAAACCCTGCCACAACTCAGCCATTGAGTTGCGAATTCTCGAACTACAAAACCGTAGTTCGTAAACTAGTTAATCTAGTGTTTGACTTAAATAAACAAAAAACACACAAAAGTATTAAAAATAAATAAAAAACCCTAATATACTATACGACCCAATTAAAAGACTTAAGCAAATTTCCTTTTTATTTTTCTTTCTTCTTATCCATGTCGTCCGTTCCTTTTTCTCTTCATTCTTCAAAATTAGGGTTTCTGGAAAATGAAGCTGCCACTTTGAATTTGAAGCTTCGAATCGCCTTTACTTCTTCGTTGATTGCGCTCTTCGGTTTGATGGCGTCTGGTGGTTGCGGCCGCTTCACTAACTTGAGTAATTCTTTAATTGAGGCTTTGGTATGGTTTCAAATTTTCTGATTTAGATTATTTTCCTTGTGACTCAACTGATTTAATGCCGGTGATGATGTTGGGTATTTATAGGAAACAATTTCCTATATTTTTGTATATACTTTTGGTTTGAACTTTTTAGAGCTTGATTTTGAATTTAACTTCGGCTGTGGATTTTTGATTGAACGATTCACTGATTTATGACTTGGTCATTTTCTATTATATTTATGATATATTCGAATTTGCTTAATTATAGTCCGGACATTTCTGTGCACTTGACATTCTCTTACCTCGTGAGCTTGTTTCTGGGAACTGAACCAATGCATGTTTACTTGTTTGATTTCCACTATATATATGTGTACATGTGTGTACACATATGTATATATGTATGATGTTTGTTGGTTGTCCAGTAATGATGGACTCTGTTCATGTTGTATCTTGCTTGATGTTCTTACTTGATTGCTTTGTACTGACCCGATATCTCCATGTATATACATACATACATACATACATACATACATACATACATATATGTATGTATATATGTGTGTGATTGCTTGGCATCAATTCTGGATGTTAGACTTGTTTTCACGTGCTTGTTAGTCTTGCTTATATTTGGTTCACTTGTATTCACGTTCAAGTTGACTGGTCTAGTTGAGTTGCATTTCCTTGTATCATTTGAAGTCTGGATGCATTTGTATTCTTTGCCATTGTGCACTTGTATTCTCTGAACTGTCGAAACTGAACTTGATTGAACATATTCAAGTGCTTGGATATTTTGCTGGGTTGATTGGTTGGTCTTCGTATATACATTTGAGTTGCTGTCTTGGTTGACGCTTCACTTGCATGCTCCAATGTTTTCTTGGTTGATTTGCTGCATGCACCACTTTGTACATTTACATTACATGTTGATATCATGCTGGTTGAACCTGACCAGTCTGATATGTTGTATGTATGTTTCCTGCTTTTGCTTTATCCTTTGTACAGATTGCTTGCATATTGAATGCCTGAATGCCATTGCTGTGTTATTTGTTTTTGCACTTGAGTTGAATCCAGTTTTGGCTTGGGTTTGACCTTGTGCTCACCTGTCTCTGCAATTTTAACAAGCAAGTGTATATCGGTGTGCACGACCTTGTGGCATGTACAGTGATACACTGTGCATGTCACAAGTTGTTCACGTAAGATGAATTTAAAAAATGATGACGAACAACCCAAATAACCGAGGCAAATAATATTTTCAAACACACACTTCATTTTGCACTGCAAAATATTTCTTTTTCAATTTTACAGCGTCAGTGGTTATTTTGCAGATAGTTCAGATGCTGGAATCAGGCTGGAACAGTGTTGAAGATCAAAATACAAGTGAAGAGCGAATATTTATATAAAATTATATAGTGAAAATTGTGTTGTAATTAAAACTTGTATTTGGAATATAGCGAGAGCTTAAATTTGTACTATTTGTAATAAAATATTTGTTTGAATAAAACATTTGTTTAAATAATAATTTCGAGTTATTTATTTTATTCAACAAATATTTATTTAAATATATGAAAAAATAAAATAGTACAATAACAAATACATTTAAACGAATATATATATATGTTTATTATCATCAAACAAAAATCATACACAAGTATATTCTACAGCATAGCAGTAAATTTAAGCAAAACTGATTTTTAGCGTTTTAAAGTAATTTCTTTCCAACTAACTTGCCTTATTTATCTACATATAATTGCTTACCAATTCTTTTCAAAATCTTTTTCTAAAAGTGCTGCCGAATTCAGATATTATCAAATTAAAACATTTAATAATTAAGCCCTTCTCCTTGAATAAACATGTATCCTTTTAAACCATCATATCGTGGCATATTACTTGCAAAACTAATTCAGATCTAACTGGAAACCGAAATCAACAAAAATGAGATTTGTCTAGTACACAAGCTCCTAACAAATCCTCTAATATTTTGTTAGCTCTTTCCCTTTGTCCATCTTTCTACAGACGGTAAGCGGTACTCATCTTGAGCTTGGTACCCAAAGTCCCTTATAGACTTTTCCAAAACTCGCTAGTGAATAAGGAATCTCTGTCACTTACTATACTACTAGGAATTCCATGTAGTCTAACTACATTCTTTAGGAATAATTTAGCCAAAACAGGTGCCATCCTGGTTGGCTTAACTGGAATGAAATGGGCACTCTTGGTCAACCTGTCCACTATGAACCATATACTTTCATTTTCTCAATTTGACCTTGGCAACCCGTCTATAAAATCCATTGAGATAGAATCCCATTTCCAAACTGGAACATCTAAAGGCTGAAGTAACCCACTTGGTTTCTGATGTTCGACTTTTACCTTTTGACAGTTCAAACACTACTTCACCCATAAGCCAACATCTCTCTTCATACCTTCCCAGAAGAAACTTCTTTTCATGTACTGATACATCCTAGTTCCTCTCGGATGAATGGTGAACTTTTAATGATGACATTCTCCAATAACTTCCTTCCTAATGTTTCCCACATTCGGAATACACAGTCTTCCTTTCTTCCTTAACCACCCATTTTTGTCAAGACCGAAATCTTTCAAATCATCGCTCTCTGTTCCATTCCTTAGTTTCCTGATTCGTTTAGCTAATAATGGATCATACCCTTGCTTAGAAGCAATCCTTTTGATCATCACTGGTCGAACTTCTAAACATGACAACATAAAAGTTTTCTTACTAGAACTAGCTTCAATCTCCACTGTATTCTGCATATAGTCAATGCTTCTAAATATTTCCACTCAGTTATCATTGCCAATACTGCATTCTGATGTTTCCTGCTAAGTGCCTCTGCAACCTTATTACCTTTCCCCGATGTGTATTCAATTCCAAAGTCATAAGCGGCTAAAAGCTTTAACCATCTCTGCTGTCTCATATTCAACTTCTTCTGAGATAATAAATACCTCAGTGACTTATGATCCGTATACAACTTGAATTTTTCTCCCAAAAGGTAATGTCTCCACACCTTCAATGCGAAAATTAGTGCAACTAATTCCAAATCATGAATTGGATATCTAACTTTATGCGGTCTAAGCTGGCGTGAAATTTAGGCAATCACTTTACCTCTTTGCATTAACACTGCTCCTAACCTTATTCCACATGCATCTGTGTACACCACTATGTCTTGATTCCCCTCTGGAACAACTAACATAGGCGCATTCGTCAATAAGTGTTTCAATTTCTAGAATGCCTCCTTACACTTATCAGTCCAGACAAACTTCACATCTTTCCACGTTAACTTAGTCATCGGTTCCGCTATCCATGAAAAATCCTTAATGAATCTCCGATAATAACCTGCTAATCCAGAAAAACTCTTTATCTTAGTCACTGTCTCGGGTCTTTTCCAATTATTCACCGCCTTGATCTTAGCCGGATCTACGGACAACCATTTCTCTGAGACTACATGACCAAGAAACTTCACTTCCTTCTTCCAGAAATGACACTTCAAATTTTTTGCTTTCAGTTGATGCTGCTTCAACGTCTCAAGCACCACTCTAAGATGAATTCCATGCTCTCTTTCATCTTTTGAGTATATCAAAATGTCATCTATGAACACTAACATGAATCTGTCTAGATGCTTCTGAAATATTCTGTTCATCAAGTCCACGAAAAATACTGGTGCTTGGTTAGTCCAGACGGCATTACTAACCATTCATACGATCTGTATCTTGTTCTAAATCCCTTAAAGGAATACTATCCTCTGCTACTCTAAGCTGATGGAATCCTATTTCCAAATCCAACTGGGAAAATACTTTGGCTCCACTCAACTGGCCGAACAAATCATCAATTCTAGGTAACAGATATCAATTCTTTATCGTCTTCTCATTCAACTTACGATAATCGATACATAACCTTAACGATCCATCCGGTTTCTTTGCAAACACTGTGGCTGCTCCCCATGGCGAACTACGTAGTCTGATAAAGTTCTTATTTTCCAAATCCACCAACTGCACTTTTAGCTCCTTCGTCTTGGTAGGTGTCATTCTACTTAGCGACCTACTCACCGATTTTTCCCTTGGTACTAAATCAATCCGAAACTCAATGGCTCGTTTCAGCGGTAGTCCTACTACCGCCTCAAAGACATCTACAAATTCTATAACAATGAAAATTTGGTTTAACTCATCTTCTTCTTCCATAACACCTAATAAAGCATTTACCCCAAAACTAGAGCTTTTTACAGAGTATACAATCTGATCACTACAACTAGGGTGTCTAAGTGATATTTTCCTATCATGGAAAAATATCCTAGCATCATATTTACTTAACCAATCCATACCCAAAATAATTCCGAACCCTATGAAATCAAATACATGCAAACTGCAAGCAAATGTACGACCTAACAACTCAAACTCTAACTAGTCACAATTCATCCAAGTGTCGCATATCCACCTATTGGATTCGCAACCCTTAAGAAAGTAACTAGGTATGAGGGTTCTAGGTTAAGATTATCTACCAAACAATGAGATATAAAATAATGCGATGCACTAGTATCAAATAGGACTCTAACTAATACACCATGAATCAAAAGTGTACCTCCCAGCACAGCTTTTCCCTTTTCCTCTACTGTTGGTCTCGAGGTCGCTGGCTCCAATGCAAGCACTTTGTCCTTTCCATCCTTGGCTGGCTCCTTGCACTGGTTCTTATAATGTCCAATCCGATCGCAGTTGAAACATCTTACTCCTTTCTTGTCAGCAGCTTTCTTCCATTAACCTATCAGGCACTCATGAGCATAGTATCCCTTCTTATTACACTTATAGCAAACTACATCGGCGTTTCCTTTCTTGGCTGCTCCGCTCTTCTGAGCACCCTTCTTATGGAAAAACTTTCTCTTCTGGTTCCGACCACTTTGAGCTTCCTCTTCTTTACTACCATCAAGAAAAGCAAGCATCTCCTCCTGTTTAAAGCCATCTCAACAACTACATCACATGGATCCCTGATATGTGGCAGAACCGCTTTAGCTAGTTTAAGTTTCAGTCCATGGATGAAATTCTCATTCCTTTTGATGACTGTATCAACCATAGCATATCTGTATCTCGATAGCTTTTCAAACCTGGTTGCATACTAAAGCACCGTCATGTCTTCTTGCTCCAACTCCATAAACTTCCTAAGCAAAGTTGACTTAGCAATCTCTGACATGAATCTTTCCTCAACCCTCCTTCTAAATTCAGCCCAAGTCACGGTCTCCTCATTGACTCCTACAATAACACTGTTCCACCAGTACAGTGCTGCTCCTTGCAACTGTCTAGAAGCAAGCCTCCTCTTCTGCTCATCATTAAGCCCTAAATCAGCAAAAATCCTCTCGTAGTGAAGCAACCAATTCTCCACTTCAATTGTGTCCTCGGTCCCGATAAACGGTTTTCCCCAGCCTAGCATAGTCTCTACTCAATATTGCATAGTTATTAACCACTAGATCTCTTTGATTTCCTCCTTCAGCATTTCCTCCAACTAAACCCGCAGCAACCCCAGCCTCCGTCATATTAACGAAGAACTGATACATAGCTCCCATATCAGCTTGCGGCATTCCATCACCTACATTAGCAACTTGTGCCTGACCTGGATTCCTTTTAGTGTTTGGTCTGGCATTCCCATTGGTTATGGTGCTTCCTCCACCAATGTTAACTCTTCCACTCCTAGCATCTATATCTTACGCCCTTAAAATATGCATTCGAGCCTTTGTAAGATACATAAGGATGGCCTAAGAAAGATGAAGAATAGAGATAGAGCGTATACTTATATATAGCAAACACAAGTACATTACTATAGCGTATCTCATACCCAGGTCTTTTTTCTAATTCCTTAGGATTATGTTCTCAAAATTATTTTAAGTTTGAAATTTCTTTTAAGTTTTCATAAACCTAGGCTCCGATACCAAGTTGTAACATCTCCTATCTTAAAGCCCGAAGCTAAGCGCTACAGATGCTGTAGTCATCTATAGTATTAACTTCTGATGAAAAAATACGGTAATGTTAATGGGATTATCTATCCCTTTCAAGTAAGTTAAAAACCCTTTTTAAATTAAAGCATTTTAGGCCATAAAGACAAACGATACTTTCAAAACCACTGTTTAAACCTTAAACAATGCCTTTTGAAATCTTCGAGAACAACCCTTTTGAAAGCTTTACTAAAACCTTAGACATCCTCTCTTAAACCATTTAAACTTTCCTTTCGAAAGCATTGGAAACTCTACATTCAAATACTCAAAATAAAATTTTCGAAAACATTACGGATCTCCCTTTCGAAAACATTGAAATTCTTCACTTAAAACGTACCTTTCAATAGTATTGGGTTCCATTAAAAGTATATGGAAACATAGCTTAGAAACCATTTAAAATTATTCCTTTCGAAACATTTTGGGTTTAACTTCTAATTTAACTTAGGGTCATAAAAGAATAAAGGCGAAAGTATTTCTTTAGAAAGCATATATCCCAAGTAAAAGAAAGAGGATGGTTTCGAAACCAACCCCTCCGAAACCATCGCCTCCAAAACCATTTTGAAAGCAATTAAACTACCCTTTCGAAAGCATGAGAAGGCGGCTTTAGAGTATAAAGGCGAAAGCACCCTTCCGAAAGCATTGGTTCGAAAGGTTTGAATGCGGCGGCATGGGTTTAGTCCTTTTGAAAGCTTCTTTTACAACATAAAGGCGACAATTCATTCGAAAGATCTTTTATAAAAACAGAGCAAGTTGATTAAGTCGAAAGCTAACTCCAACCCTTTCGAAAGCATCGTTTATAAACGAAAACAATTTAAAGTTAATAAGGGTGGCTTCTACCCCTTCGAAAGCATAGTTTCGAGGCTATACCTTCCACCTTTCTCTAATTCACTACATATCAATTGTTTGATACCATGTGCATTGGTTTCGACTTGGCCATGGGCGAAGGTATGGTGTTGAAAGCTACTGATGGAAGTAGCGAAGCAGTAAATTTAAGCAAAACTGATTTTTAGCCTTTTAAAGTAATTTCTTTCCAACTTACTTGCCTTATTTGTCAACATATAATTGGTTACCAATTCTTTTTCAAAATCTATTTCTAAAAGTGCTGCTGAATTCAGATATTATCAAATTAAAACATTTAATAATTAAGCCCTCCCCCTTGAAAAAACATGTAAACCTTTAAGTCCCTCAACTTAAATAATTTTATAACCATAATAAAATACTTAGGAAAATTCCCCAAAAATCACCATAATTCACTTTTATATGCTTTCTAACATATATAGATTTCAGACAAAATACCAATATATAATTGCCGAAAATAATTTTAAACCCAATTTTAGCTATTTTCTTTCATAGAAAATTCATAATAACTCCATAATTGCTTAGAAAATTATGAAACCTGAAACCCACTTCTAAATTAATGTTCTTGATCATATATAAAAAACGTACATTATTTATACGTCATTTACTAGGGTTTTCAAAACTAAACTTATCATAAAATCTATTTGAAGCAACATAAATCATCAACAAGCATATATATAGATATATATATATATATCCTTTTAAACCATCATATCATGCCATATTACTTGCAAAACTAATCTAACTAGAAATTGAAACCAACAAAAATGAGACGTAAGATTATTATTCACCGTAGCTTGGTGTTAAGAAGTTTGACATTTTTCTTTTGATTGATTTGCTTAAGCTTCCTACTTGAATTTTAGCTTTTCTTCTTCTTGATTCTCTTAACGGTGGCCAACCGAGCTTACCAGGGTTTTAGTTTTGTTTGCAATTGTAAAAATAAAAAAAGAACGAAGATAAGATGGGTTTATGGTATAAGAACATAGTCTATTCCTATTTTGCCATTATCATATTCCTCCTACTTTCTTCTTTTTAGTTCTCTTTTGTTTACACATTAATTAAGGCATGGCCCTTCTTATTGATTAACAAATCTCAATCCCTTAACCATTTATATTATTTCATTTAATTTATCCAATTAAATGTTTTAAATAAGGTTACTCAAAATTAGGGTCATTACACTTGTTGTCTAGCTCATAGCATACTTTGAATTTTTTTTACTATCATTGGGCTTCATATGAAGTTCAGGACGCTTATATAATTGTTCTGTATCACATCTTGAATTCAAATCGTCCTTACTTTTCTCCTTAACATTCAAAATTGTATTAAACACATTATCAAACACGTTTTTTTCATTATGCATCACGTAATTATTATGTCAAAATAAGATATCTTTCCATTAAGGTAACTCCCAAAATATACTTTGTTTGCACCAATTATAAATTATCGGTTTACCTGGAATTTTAGTCTGTACTCCAATTTCATGTATCTTTGGATAATCCTTTACAATTACATATATTTCTTCGCTTGACCAAATCGTTGGTGGTTGCATAGTCTCTGCTCTGTTAGCTATAAAGTTTATTATCTGTTCTAAATGGATGATTAATATGGAGAAAACACCGATGACAATCAAACCATGAAATTTTCTTCCCATGAGAGAATGCTCGTGGTTCTTCCATGCAATAAGGATAAGCTAGACGAATGACCGAACTCTAATCTGAAAGCATTACATACGTAGGAAAATCGCTAATAGTCCATAACAAAGAAGCTTTCTTTCCTTGGAGATATATAGCTTGATATTCCATGTAGTCTTGATATTTGCCCTTTGTTGCAATATATAGCTTTCTTTCCTTGGAGATCTTATTTGAAATTCCCCAACCCCTTTGGTCCCGGGTTGGTAATTTTAGGTAGATTTGCTCTACCTTTGCAATACTTGGAATCTGAATTGTTACTCTTATTCCTTTTCTATTTGTAATCTATGGGCACTTGGGTTTGTATAGTTTTATCTTTATGTTTTGGTGCTTGTATTGTGTGTTTGATAGTTTGTAAGGCGCCTCTACCTCATACCTGTATTTTATTGTTTGGAGGGTGGTCGGTCCATCTTAAAAATTAAGTTACTGGCCAGGTCTTGTTGGCAGCTATATATATATATAATATGTCTATGTGATCTTTGGATCATACAAGCTTTTAACCAAAAAAATATTTTAAAATCGGAGCTAGTATAAAAAAGTTATTAACATTTGGAAATTTGAAATAAAAAATAATTAAATAATTATTTTAGGGAAAGAATATT
Source organism: Allium fistulosum (assembly GCA_030737815.1). NCBI lineage: Eukaryota > Viridiplantae > Streptophyta > Magnoliopsida > Asparagales > Amaryllidaceae > Allium > Allium fistulosum. The sequence continues at coordinate 997,571,626 of CM060907.1, forward strand.
TTAAATAAGGAATACTCCACCAGTCGACACCAATGGTTGGATCGGTCGACCGCTGGTGCTCGATCGCTTCAGACCAAGTGGTCAACCGATCATCGGTCTCAAGCTAGGGTTTAGGTTGACCGAATAGCCCAGATTTGATAATATTTGATCGTACGGTTCTGATTTCTTTCTACCATTATAAATAAATAAGAGTGTAACAAAATTCTACCTCTCTAAAATCTAAGCCTTCTTTCTCTTCAAATCAAAAAATTCTTCAAAACAAAAATAAATAAATTGAAGAGATTGAAGAAGGAGAAATCAGATTAAATTAAGTGGACTCTTACACCAAGCGGAGGTAATTCTAAGCATATTGAGAAGGGGATAGCTTTCGAGAGGTGAGTGGGTTCACAATTAATACAGAGGTTTATATGTAATTTAGTTTATTGATATCCTATTTGATCTGGTATTGGTTAAGGTTAAATCTGAAATACTATTTATCTTACAATTGTAATAGATAGGAAATTGAATAAGAATTTAACCTATTTGAATATGATTATTGTCTAGGAGGGTGCAACCTTCTTACCGCTCCAGGGACTTCTCGATGCAATTAAGAAAACAATTCAAAGATTCGAATCAAATAAGGAAAAGGAATTTTTCCAACGACGACTAGGAGAGTGTACTCTCCTTACTGAAAATATACATGAGAGAGTCATATACTCCGTGACTCCCTCGAAAACCCCCATGCCGGACCCAACCAATCTTACCGAGAATCTGAGTATTTCACATCTTCGTGTGCATACCACCAAAACCAAATCTAGAATAGATGTGAAAATATTCAAATAGGAGCAATCCCACATAGCTTGGCCCCACTCGCTCTTTTGTTTTAGTTATTTCCAGTAAAGGATATAGATGCTCAAATGAATGACAAATTGTCTTAAATTGACGAAACTCAAAGAAGATAGCAAAATCTATAGTCAATAAATCAGCTATCGGGAATTATAAAATGGTCATATATGAAAATTAATCCCTTAAAACTTTTAACTCGCACTTGTGCTAGATTATCACATCGCAAATATTAGTAAAAACACTTTAAAAACAAATACTCTTCGAAATATTCTTTCTAAAGAGCAAATTATATTTCTCGGTGTATTAAAAAAAAGGGTAAAAAACAAATGTTATTAAAACATCGCTTACATAAACCCAAAATAATTTATACGTAACTTTATTTTTAAACATTCCTTTTTTAAAGATTTTCTTATTTATAAATTATCATTTGTAACTTTTAAAATAACGTGTATTATCTCTAAAGATAATAAATCAATTTAAAATATTTTTATAAATTTAAAACGATGTTAATCATCTCAAAAAATAATTGATATAACACTTTTATAAATTTAAAACCACATTAATTATCCCAAAAAAATTAATCAAATTTGTCCCAAAAGAAAATTAGTCAAATTTATAAATTTCAAACAACATCAATTATCCCGAAAGATAATTAATCAAATTTATAACATTTTTATAAATTTAAAACAACATTAGTTATCCTGAAAGAAAATTAATCAAATTTATAATCTTTTTATATATTTAAAACAACATTAGTTATCCTAAAAAATAATCAGTCAAATTTATAGCCTTTTTATAAATTTAAAACAACATCAGTTATCCCAAAAGATAATTAATCAAATTTATAGCCATTTTATTAATTTAAAACAATATTAATTATCCTAAAAGATAATTAATCAAATTATAACTCCGTTAATAAATTTTAAACAATACTTATCCTTTATTTCAAAATTCTCAAAAATACTTGAAAATATAGTTTAGACAACTTTCAAAGTGCAAAAACGCGACCAAACATTCATTTTATAAAAATATAAGTACAAGTTCAACACATACAAAGGTTTAAGGAGATGATATTTCATAAGTAATGATATAGCGATAATCGCTACACTTACATAAATCAAATAGCATGTCACAAATATTTCAACCGAACATCAATAAAAGCATCATAAGAATATATGTAAGATGTATATAACAGTAAATTAATAATGGCGAGAAACCCCTTAGGATCTCTCTCCAAAAGTCCACTACAAAACATTGGTTATTTACGCAATCCGCTTTTTAAGCGAGAATTCGAATCCAAACAAACAATCAAACAATAATAACAAACATATTATTATCAACAATTAGCAATCAATAGCTAACATATCATTTATTAATTAATCCACATATTAATTAACTTAAAAATAATCTTTTTACTTTGCAAGCACATAATGGTGATTTATTCTGCTTAATAGAAGTCCAAAATAATATATTCAATTAATTATAGCAGAACGGTGTTTTCTTTTGCTAAATAGATATCACAAACGAAGAATAACTAATTTAACTACGTTAAATGAAATTAAATTAAATCATTATAATTTTATTATTAATTTATACTTTACTAAAACCATTAACTATCATCTAAGCATTCAACAATAATCTATAGCAACACAAATATTGTATAGTTTATTTAGAGGTGAGTAAACTCACCAAAATTTCAGTTGATGCTTTCGCGTTTTAGCTGGATCTAAAATCGAACAACGTCCAATTTTAGTCCAGAATTCTATTGGCTTCGAATTCAACGAATCCAACTTCAATGCGTAGATAATAATTCCATGAGTTCAACACAAAAGATCGCGTCCAAATTCGACCTAGTATGAAATAATTGTTAAATTTATAAAAATTTGGATTTTAAATATTAATTAATTATTTAATTATCAAACTAATTACCCTAATTAAAACAAATCCTTCTTCCCAAATGATTCCCGCTCTTTCCTGTAGAAGAACCCACCATTGTCGTGCCTTTCCTCCACCATCATATGAGCTTTGATTCACTAAATCGCATATGACCGGCGCCGTTCTTCACATTGAGTAATGAGCAACCCACTGAAGCCCACCACCTCCGCAAGCCTCCTAAAAATCATAACCTAGCTATGACCTACGTGCTCTAAAATTTCACGACCACCAAGGAAGAATCACACCCTACAAAACTTGACCTACGGAAGCTCCACGACATGAGAAACACACTGCCACTCTCTGATTTGCTCTCATCTCACCAAACTCCGGAAAAACAAATCCTTAGTTCACTTTATCCACGTCCAAACCTATCAATCCTCACCAAACACTACCGCAACCAAATTCGAGCATATAGATTTGTAAATCTAGCTACTACGAACTCAAAGATCCTTATTTTGCAAATTTTCGATAAGTATTTGTTTTGTTTTTTATTTTTGAAGACGGTGGTTTTACTTTGCTTTTTTACAAGAATGGATAAATAGAAAAGTGAAAGAGGAAAAGAAAAGTCAGTTTTGTTGAAAAAGCTAAGTGTGGGCTATGTGTATTTACAAACTTTCGGCATCTCACCACACAGAATTTCATTTGTGTAAGAACCGCGAACAACAAAATAAAAATATGATCATGCACAAAAATGCCATACGATCACAAAACAATAATAAAATACACTAGTTATCTTATTCTTTAAATTATAGAAATACTATCGTTTGTTGAAAAATATGTCAAACGATAATTTAAATATTTTACAAATTAAAATTTGTGGAAAAATCATATAAATAAAAATAGGTCATTAAAAATCAAGTCGTTTTTATTAACAATTAAATTTCTTGTTATTTATTCTAATTATTTATTATTATAAATAAAGTTACAAGATGAGTTCATTGTTATTATTTATTAATTAAAGGAGTTAAATAAGGTTATTAAATCCATTTAATTAATATTTAATGCACAATTCAAATATTTAAATAATCCCTATATTTGAATTCAAGTCATTAAACTTTAAACCTAGTTATTTAAATATTTAAAACTAATTAAATATTCAAAATTAAAATGATAAAATTCCAGGATGTTGCAAGTAGCCTATCTAAATCTAGTGGGTGATCTTGTTGCACGGTAAATCAAGAGATTTTACCCCGGACTTATGATACAAGAGGGAGTAGCTCGTAGCCTTGAAATTGAGACATTATTCTACTTTGCTTACTACCTCATTAAAGTAGGCAATTGAAAAGAAATATGTACGGTAAGACTAGATGTAGGATTGCTTAATCCGAACCAATATAAAATTCTTGGTGTCATTTCTCTTACTTTACCTTTTATTATTGCTTTTATATTTATCTGTGATTACATCTATGAATGCTTAATTAGTATAGATCTGTATTGTAAATATGATTTAATTTAAATCTTTAAGCAAAGTTAAAAAGATTCATAAAAGTTATAAAACATTACTCACCACCTTTTACTGTTAAAGTAGCCTTAAGATCCGTTACACCGTAACCCTTGTTTGGTATCAGAGCATTAGATTTTCAAAAATTCGTAATTTAATTTTTGAAAAGTATAAAGGGCTAGTACACTGGTAATTCACTTTTTAACACTTTTGTAGAAGAACAATTGACTTCCAGACCCCCACTATTTAATGGTAGTAATTACATTTATTGTTAATGCAGGGTGAAGATTTATTTATAGTCTAATGGTTCATACATTTGGAATATTACATAGAATGAATATACTGAACCCAAACTGAATTTTCACAATGGAATATTAACCAAAAGTCACATGCACCAAATATTTCTAAGGCCATAAATATTTTATTTTACTTCTTAGATAAAAATGAATTTAATAGAGTCTCTACTTGTAAGTCTATATATGAAATTTGGAGAACGCTGCAAGTTACACATGAGGGCACTAGTAAATTTAAATAGAAATTTGTTTCCATGCTAACTAATTAGTTTCAATTGTTTAAAACAAAGTAAAATGAGTCTATTTCTGGTATGTTTTCTAGATTACAAGATATAGTTCATTCTTTAGTATCACTAGCTAAAAATTTCTCTAAAGATGACCAAGTTAGAAAAGTCCTTAATTCGCTCTCTTAAGATTGGGATCAAAAGAAATTAGCAATAGAAGAGACTAATGATAGTAGTACTTTAAAAATTGAAGAATTAATAGGTAATCTAATACCTATGAAGCATAGTTGCAGGGTAGAAGAGAAAATAAAGCAACAGAAATGAAATCAATTGCTTTCAATACAACAACTTATGATCAGGACTCAAACGATGACAATGATTAGGAAATTGTTCTTATGACCAGGAATTTCAGAAAGTTTCTAAAGTATAGAAAGATGAATAACTTCTATAGACCTGAAAACAAAAATTCTGAAAATGGAATGATGATTAAGTGTTACAACTGTGATGAACCTGGTCATCCACAAAGAGACTCTCCATATTAAAAGAAATCAAAGATCGCGTATGTCACTGATTCAACCGAAAAATAGAAAGAGGGCTTACACTGTAACTTTAGATGATTCTAATGAAACATCGAGTGAAAATGAACCAGACATCGAGAATGATAACATGTGTTTCACAACATTAGAAGTTTAACCGAATAAGAACAAAGGAAAATACCAAAAGTGGTACTTTTTACATTTAATTTTTACTTCATTTATTTGGAATTATTGAATTTAGGAATAAATATCGACTAATAATAATAATGAGTGTATATAAGTATATAGATATATATATATATATAGGAATTTATTGCCTTAGTTTAATTTTGGAATTTTCGTTCTATATGTCAACATAGCCTACATATGTGTGTCGACATACCAGTCAGAAAATTGGAGAATCTTTTCAAATTCAATTTTTTGAATTTCCCTCTCTTTTGCATTAATTTCAAAAATCGAAAAGGCATCTTTTGAATTAAAATGTCAGTCCACTCTCTATTAATCAACTCATTCCCGTCCCTTCATTAACTCACGTTTTATTTCAAAATTCAAAATCATTTTCCATTCTCCTACCTTCAAAACTAGTGGCTTTCCCTAGCCAAACATCCTCATCCAAAGCCATTATGCTCACTAAGAGAACCAAAAGCCATCTCTTCAATGACAAAGAAGCCATGGAAATTTGGAAAAAGTTTTTTCGAGAGGGTTTACAAAGTTTAATGTATTTCCTTCTTATGATCTTCATCAACATGCCTTTGAAAATGATATTCTTGGTTTGGTTGACTCTTCTCAAAATGATTTTGATTGTTACCCTAATCTAGTAAAAAATTTATGCAAATTTAAGTGGAAAATTTTATGAAGGTGAAGAAGGTCGAGTTAGGAGTACTATAAAAGGCACTACTATTATTTTGGATTGCAAGAGTTGAGGACAAATTCTAGGTTGTCGAAGTAGTGGAATTGACCTCTTTATGTATGAAGTTTCTTATGAAAATCAAGAAGTTTTACACGATATTTTTTTCAAGCAACAAAGATTTTGAGTTTAAAGCCAAAAACCTTAGGCCTAAAGCGAGGCTTATGAGTCTCATTTTACAATAAAGTATTACTCCGAGAATGGGAAATTACAATAAGCAAACTCAAAAGTTTTTAAACCACTTTCTGCAATTTATGAAAAATACAACGTAATTTGGTCTCAAGTCATTTTGAAAGATTTTGTTTAAAAGAAAATCTCTAGACATGAAAACACACTTTACCATGGTGTGTATTTCACTAGAGTTTTCGACCATTTTGGTGTTAGTTTAAGAGCTGAAAACATTTTGCCTGGTACAGTTTTCGACAAATCCAACATCTCACTCATGCAATTCCCTCTTTATTCCGATCCATATGAAACTCTTGCCAAAAAGGAAGAAAGAATAGCAAGAGAAGAACAATAGGAAATTTAACAAGAAGAAGAGGAGGAAAGTTATGGAATTCAAGAAGGGGAGGAAAGTTATGGAATTCAAGAAGAGAAGGAAGAAGAGGAACAAGAAGAAGAAGAGGAAGAGGTTGAGAAATCTCTTGAAAGTTTTCAAAAACCGTCTAGACTTTCAAACAAAGCGATTCTCAAAAATCAAGGGAAGCTTCTTAAAAATCAAAAGAAGCTTAAAAGGTCTTTCAGTAAGAAATTCACAAATATCTCAAATAAGGTGGATAAGTACTTTGGGAGGATCACGAAAAAACTTAGTGGAAATCCTTATCCATCAACTTCTCTCTAGCTTTATAAGATTACTTTGTATTTCTCTAGTTTCATTAGTGCCATTTCCTTGCATTTTCTTTATGTTCACGTATATCCCTATTTTAATTAATGAAATTTACTTTTTGCCGCTCAATAATGTTATCTCAGTCTCTCCAAATCATTAAAATAGAATACTATTAAGTATAAACAAAAATTAGAACAAAAACATAAATTGTGCAAATTAAGGTACATATGTCGAGATATAATAGCCGTTTTTGAAAATTTTTAATTTTCAAAAATCATTAACTACTTTTAAATCGGTTATTTAATTCGCCTTTTCGTCTCTATTTAAGCTCATTTCTTCCAGAAAAACACATACATTAATTCATATTTTCATCATTTTCCATTATAAACATTCCCCTTCATAAAAGGGAGTTCTTCACATCAAAAACTTTGTGAAAACTTAGAAGAAACACTTCAATCTTTCAAAGAAGCTATCTGTTTCATTCTTCGAAATCAAAGGCATTTGGAATTAAGTCAAAAGCCAATGATAAAGGAATAAGAGAGACAATTTGATGCTCTTCATTGGTTAATTTCCTCCTTATCAAAGATGATCAAAACAACAACCTAGAATTCTCAAACTCCAAAGCAAACATGAAACAAGAAGATCGGGATGTCATCAAAACAAATCCAATCTTTCGTCCGAAGGATGGGTTGAAGTTCCAAGGAAAATCTTCTGTTCTAATTTGTTTAGCATTTGTAAGAGTGTATTTTAAACTTGTATATTTGAATTTGATTGGTTTTTAAATACTTAATACAGTTAGGTTTGGATTGTTATAAATTTGTATATATGGTTTGACTTGGTTTGTTTAGGATTGTCTGCTCGTTTATTTGGATTGTATAATAGTTTGATTTGTATTTTGGAATGATTAATAAAGTTTGTCTTGCCCTATTTATTTAATGTCATTAATATTTAGTATATGATTTAGAATTTAATCATTACTCAATGTATGTTTTGAATATATGTTCTGAATATACCACATTTAAAATGACTAGTATTTCCATAAATATATGCCTTAAATATAATCTAATCACAATTGTGTATATAGTTTAAATATCTAAAAAATTACTTAGAATTTAAATATTGATTTTGACTCCATAATTCAAAAGTATATCACATTTAAGGAGAGTTTTTTTTCATCCATATTAGTTGATGACAAAAGGGTAGAATATATAAAATATAAAGCATGCATATACTAAAGGGGGATTATTTAACTCAAGCAGAGTTATATTGTATCTTATATATAGAAATATTTACATGGTTATCATCATCAAAAAGGGGGAGGTTGTTAAATGAATTGTTGAAGTCGCTGATAGTAGATTCTGATCTGTATCACAAATTTCTAATCTTTGATATTTTATCAAAATAAATTATTTAAAATTCAAAATATATTTTTACAAATATTTTATAAAAACATTTATGTGTTCAAAGTATTTAAAAAAACCATGTTTAAATTATTTTACAAAAAGATAGAAGTTTGAATACAATTTAAAAGAAAATCATTTTCAAATTTTAAAAGGGTATGTTGACATACCCCTCCTAGATATGTCGACATAGTGACCGTTATTTTTTTTTTTAAATTTGAAAAGAGGTTCCTTTTAGACACACCTCTTCGGGTGTGAATGAATTTTTTATCTAATTTTTCTTACTTTCTTCTTACTCCTCACTCCCTTAAAATATTTCTTGAATACTACTTTCTATATTCTTCAAAACTACACAAAATCAATCCATACACTACTATATTGATTCTCTACAAATTATTTATTGTTTTGGAAGCATTCTCTTTACAAACTTAAACATCAAACTACTACCGGAAGGGCTATAGGATATCTTGTATCCTAAGTACAACTGTTTGTATTTGAAAATCAACAACTCTACTCTTATTTGTTTGGGTGTGCTTGTTACCGGTTCAAATCAAGTGGGTATGCTTAGTAGCCCATCTAAATCTAGTAAGTAATCCTGTTGCCCGGTAAATCAAGAAATTTTATGTAACATCTCCCATTTTGAGGCACAAAACTAAGTGCTACGGATGCTGCAGTTATCTGTAGTTATTAATTTCCAGTGACGAAATGCAGCTATGTTAATCATTTTGATAATATCAGAAACACGCGAACATGAAAATTTCTAAACACTTTCATTAAGTAACTTTCATCCATTTCAAAATAAGATTTTCACATTCATTACATATCCCATTCACAATCCCACGTTTAGAGAAAATATAATTATTACAACATACTCCAAGAGCGACATATGACGATGCCCCTATGGTTGATCAAAATCTAATACTAGGCAATAATACAACTTTGCCTTTACATCCATACAGACAAACACAGCGGAAATAGATAAAGCTCCTAATAGCTAGATCGCCTCCTGCACATCTCCAAAAGCTTATTTGTCTAATTGGAAACCTGAAAACCATTACTCCCGACCTACTCAAATAAGCACTCGAGAGTTTAAGGGAAAGAACAAAAACTTCAGGTTGGACAAAAAGTCCGGTGTCAATAATAACCTACCATCTCGAACCAAATAGATATCTAATGGGACCATGCCACTGAGCGGAATGAGTTTTCCCCTCACTAGTACCTTAACCAAAACATATTAACCATATGTTTTGCACTTGCATCCATAATAGTTAAAACGTAGTAAATAACCTTTACAATCACACAACTTAGGTAAGTCTGACTAACCTGTCTTCATAGTGTTGCCCACACCCTTACTCAATCCCCAAAATCATATAATGGATTATCCATCCCAGTGTAATTGACTATCCATCTAATTTCAAATGACTATTCGTCTCAGTTTAATCTGACTACCCATTTTATATGTGTGTGTGTATGTGTGTGGACTATATATCTCACATATGAACATTTTTATGGATTATCTATCCCCTTCCATATGGACAACCCATCACACATGGTTTCATTAACAAAATTATGTGGACTATCTATCTCACATGTAATTATTACTTGGATTACTCATCCCTTACCATATGGAATACCCATCACACATGGTTTACCTATTTAAATTATATGGACTATCCATCACATATATTCCATGCATTTAGAATGATGTAGACTATTCATCACACATCCTATAGTTTTCCTAGGTTAACTATGAACCCTTCATTAACCTTATAGAGACAATCCATCTCCGGCATGATGTGGACTATCCATCTCACATCCTATGGTTTTCCTAAGGTAACTATAAACCCATCACTTATCAATTTAATTCATGTTTAGCTTACAAGTTCAACCTATATCTATTGGTGTCCCCAATTAGATTTTATATCCTTTAAACTTATAATATCTCAAAATAAAATGAATTGGTATCCCTAATGATCTATGTCAAACTTATTAAAGAAAATTTTACATTGGTACCCCCAACGATTAGTGTCAAAATTCATAAAATAGAATACATTGGTACCTTCAATGAATAATGTCAAAATCATAAAACATATAGCTCATCATCGTTTTATAAGATAATATAGAACATTGATGGCATTAAAACAATGTCGACATTTATCCATGGTCGAAAACAAAAACTTATACTCTTTTAAGTATAAAATTTCATATCGAAAATGATGTCGTCGACTTACAAATGTTATAGGTTATCCACCTAGTAAGATAAAAATTTAGGAAGGCATATAAACTTAGCAATATGGCCTTTAAACTCCAACGTCGACACCACAAGTCACGACGGCAATGATGCACGACATCATTTCCTAAAACAATGCAAAAGAAACATTGTTGACCTTGATGAATAGTGACAATAAGACTAGCGGCGTCATTACAAAACTTTATACTTAGTTTACTTCGGCTATCATGCTGTCAAACATATAAGATTTGAAAACAAGTGACGTCATTTAAAAACAAAGGTGAATACATGTGGCATTGAAATGCGACCATGGCGACAATAAGACAAGCGACGTCAATGACCATAGTGTAAGTTTTAAACATTTAAGTGAATTACAAAATTACGATGCCACCAATGATGGTTGCCGCCAATTTCCACCTCGGCACAGATGGAATCACTCCATAACTTCCTAAGTAGTTATCATATGCTTCCCATCTCATCGACGTCGACAGTCATCGATGCGGTCTTGTATTAGGCTTGGTGACGATAAGAGCGGCGTGACATTATTGTAAATTTCATGAAAACTAATTTATTACCAATAAAAGCAATTTCTTTTCACCAAATCTTACTTCTTGTCCAATTTTTATTGGATATTACATTACTTTACACAATTCTTTTCTGAAAATCTACCACACATTAGTTATACATTTCCAAAACATTTTTCAACATAAATAATTAATAGCTTTAGTTAATTAATAATTTAAATGCTTTTCTAGCATATTATATTCATAATAATTCATAATCACTTGAGAAAAATTCCCAAAAATCATAGAACTTCGAAAGTACTTTATTCTTTACCATAACCAAATTTCGATAAATATTCGTTATTTAACTATTTTAATAATTAAAACTCGAATAAACATCATTTCCTCCCTGGAAATTCGTAAAATATTTATTTAAATTTGGAAAATTTTGAAATTAGAAACCCATCTCCAAATTAATGTTTCACATCACATATCCAAAAATCAAATTGATTGGAGACTAAAAACTTAGGTTTTACCTTTTAAAACCTACTCACACAATTTCACAAAAATTTCATAAATCATTATTCTATCTAAACATTGATTATATTACCATAACTTTGCAAAAACTATCAAGAAAATTTGGGTACAACCCGTAGCCTAATTCAAAACACAAATAAAGATGGTTTCTCTTATTATTCACCTCATAATTAATGTTGAAGTTGAGATTTGACTAGTGTTTAACTTCCCTAAGCTTTTCCCTTGAATTCCTCTTTAATTTCGATCCTCCCTAGCTTGATTAAGGGCCGGCCTCTTTTCTTCTTTTTGATTGTTTACAGAGTGAATAAAATGAGAATGAACTGAGGGGGAGAGGGTTTAAGGAGTGAAAGTTAGATCTACCTAATTTGCCCCTCTCATATTATTTTATATGTTAAGTTTTAAAAAAATCTCATTACTTAATTTAATAAGGCATGACCTGGTTAATAACCAAATCTTATTCTCCTTGATCGTGTACATTTTTCTATTTAATCTATCCAATTAAATATTCTGAATAATGTTTAACTAAAATTAGGGGTGTTATAGTTTACCCCGGACTCATGAGATAAGTGGTTGTATCTCGTAGCCTTGAAATCGAGATTGTGTTCTGATTTGCTTGCTACTTGGTTAAAGTGGGCGATTGAAAAGAAATATGTACAATATTGTACGGGACTAGATGTAGGATTGGTTAATCCGAACCAGTAAAAAATTCATGGTGTCATTCCTCTTACTTTACATTTTGTTATTGCTTTAATAGTTAGCTGTGACTGCATCTATGACTGCTTAATTAGTATAGATCTGTATTGGTAATCTGTGATTTGATTTAAATCTCAGAACAAAGTTAAAAAGATTCATTAAAATTATAAAACACTTCAACCCCCCTCTAGTGTTAAAATAGGCTTAAGATCTGTTACACCGTAACCCTCTTTGGTATCAGGGCAATGAAATTTCAAAAATTCATAATTTGATTTTTGAAAAGTCTAAATGGCTAGTAACACTGGTAGATTACTTTTTAACACTTTTGTAGAAGGACAATCAACTGTTAGACCCCCACTATTTAATGGTAGTAATTACACTTATTAATCATGTAGAATGAAGATTTATTTACAGTCTAATGATCTGGATATTTGGAATATTACATAGAGTGAATACACTTAATCCTAAACTGAATTTTCATAATGGGATATTGACCAAAAGACACGTGCACTAAATAAATCCGAGGCCATGAATATTTTATTTTTCTCCTTAGATAAAAATAAATTTAATATAGTCTATATTTGTAAGTCTGCATATGAAATCTAGAGAATACTGCAAGTTGCACATAAAGGCACTTGTAACGACCCATACTTTTAAACTATTTTAAATTATTGAATTTAATATGATTATTGGATAAAAATTGTTAGAAATAAAATTTAATAATTTATTAATGCAGTTGTTGAATATGGACTTTGGTAAAATCTTGAAATACACAATTTTGGAAATTTAGGAACTATTTATATTGAAATGAAATTATAATCCATAGTTAGAATTGGATCATAAGTGTTGAATTATTTAGGTGGGAACAATTATTGATAACTATCATAGAAAATTTATGATTGTTAATGTAATTTATTGCATAATTAAATTGTTTAAAATTTAATATTGGAAATCATTTGAATAGTTGAATTCTGGATTTAATATGATTGAAAATGATATCGGAAATTGATTTAAATTTTATTTAAACAACAATAAAGATTGTTACATTTAAAATTGGATTTAAAAGTGAATAATTAGAAGTTGGAGATTTTATATTATATTTAACGAGTAAAAATAGCCAGTTTGGCCACTGTCTCGGATTTCGACGAAACTAGTTTCATCGGATCCGTAATAGTAAATTATTCTAGGATTTCAAGTTTTATAGCGGTCGGACTAATCGTTTGACCGTGCGAGCTTGAAATGCGTAGAATTTATTTTTAGAATTTAATTAAAATAAATTGATTTTGAAATGCTATCTTCTGCATATGATCGAATTAGGCCTCGAGACTAGTTCTATTGCGTTCGGAATAGCGGTATAAAATTAGGAATGCCAGGCGGCACACCTCAATGGGAGTTCGAGGTTTCCCTGTATATAATACGTGATATCCTGAATGGATAAATATGAAATCAAATCGAAATTAAATCTCAGCCACCCTTTACAAATCTATCACGCCACCCTACTCCCGAAGACGGTTTTCCCAATTTAAATTCGCACCCCCTATTTCTTCTTCTCTTTCATAAAGCATAATATAAATGTAACGACCCAGAATTTTTGTCATTTGAAATTCGTATATTTAATTGATTTTAAATATTAACAAGTGAAATTTGTAAGCTGAATGAATTAAAATTCGAATATAGTGATTTAATTGGATAATTAAATCGACAATTTAATATTCGAAATTGCGTAAATAATTGGAAATTGGGTTTAATGTGATTAAAAATGATGTATAAAGTTATGATAAATCATATTGGAGTTAGAATGATGTTATAGAACTTTTAAATTTGAATTAAAAGTTAAATTGTGAAAATTGAATATTTTAATATTTAATTGACGACTAAAAATAGTCATTTTTCAAACAGTCTTGGATTTCGATGAAACCCGTTTCATCGGATCCGTAATGTGAAATTATTGTAAGGTTTCAAATTTCGTGTCAATCGGATTTACGGTTTGTCCGAGGCGAGCCAAAATGCCTAGAAATCGTTTTAATCGATTTAATTTTAATTTGATCGTTTAATTCCATAACTCGCACATATGATCGAATTGGCTCTCGACACCTATTCCATTGTGTCCGGAACATGGGTAAAGCCCTAGCAATGCCAGCCGGCACGCTTGATTTCGAGTTCGGAAAATTTCAGATGAATAGTGTTTTGAGCAATTTTCTATGGATTGTGCTAACCTCGAAGTGGAATTGGTATTGTGCTAACATCTGTGGATGCAGGGAAACAGGTTGGAGGGATCCAACTGGATTCCTCAAACATTTGAATTTATTTCAATGTTGTGTGTTGATTATTTATAATCTCTGTGTGATTATCTTTGTGATTGAAATTGTTGAAGCCTACGGTTTAGCCGAATATATTTTTGGTAATAAAATTGGATTTTCGAAATTCAAGTTGAAAATTTTATTTTTGAGAATTGGATAAATTTAAAAGGAGTTTTAAAAAGATAAAAGTCTTATTTTTGAACTATATTGAATTAAATTTAAAATTTCGGGAAAAAGGGCTTAATAAATGTATTTCGAAAATATTATTTATAAGTTGAAGAATTTATTTAAAAATATGGATTTTTAAATAGATTTGAAGAGATAAAGAAATTTATTTAAAAAAGGAAATAATTTTGGAAATTCATTGGAAATTTATTTGGGATTTGAAAATCAATTTGAAAATTGATTTGGAGTTGAAAAATGAATATTTGTGAAATTGATTTGAAAATCGTATAAAGAGTGAATATTTGGAAATGTAAATTCACAATGGAAGTTTATAAGTAGAAATTAATCGGTTATGGTAATTAATAAAAAATAATAATTAATTAAGTATTAATTATTAATTAAGGGTTGATTAATGATTAATTAAAGGAAAATTTATTAAATGTTTTTGTATTTAATTGATTATTAATTTACCATAACTAGCAAATCCATTCATAGAAATTAATCTGTTTAAATTAATCAGATGATTAAATTAATCCTACGTATGGATATTTGGATTTTATTGAATGGTTGAATTATTTGATATCCCTGATATGTGATGCTTTGTGATATATCCTGATTTGTGTTGTGATCTGTAATTTGTTTACCTAGTGATATATATATATATATATATATATCTGTGATCTGTGAATGAAAGATAAGCGTTATAGTTTATACCACTTATCAAACACATTGTTATATTTGAATCTGTGATGGTTGAATGTTGTTGCATTATTGTGTTAAACCCTTGGACTACACAATACACACACAAATGTGGATTTCACGTGGAAATCGGTTAAGTCACAGATTTTTGACAATTCTAAAATGATTGAATTTTTGAATCCAAAATAGTTTTGGAATTTGAATTGAAAGTTTTGAAAATGAGTTTCAAAAATAAAGGTTATTTTAAATAACTTAATAAAATTGAAATTTGAATCATTTGATTTAAATTTGAATTCAATATTTGAAATTGAATTCAATAATTTAGGAATTTTGGTTTAAAAGATTTTACAAGTGTAAAAGGTGTTTATATGGGGTTTTAACCATTTAAAATATGGTTTTGGAAATTTAAATCTGAATTCAAGTTTTATACTTGGATGGCTTTAACCTGTGTAATTGTAACCAGTTTTTCCCAAAACGAAAACTATCTGTTTTCAAATAATAATAGCTTTCATAAAGTGAAAAGAGTTCCAATTTGTATCGAAACATTTCAAGTTGAAATGAAATTGTGAATAGTTTTGAAAGCTATAAGTTAAATCTTGATTTAAAGATTTAATGGGTTAATCCAATTGAAATGGAAATTGATTTGGAAATCTATGAATGAATCTTTGTGAAACTGGGTAAACTTTGTGAAGTAAATCTTTTTGTTTAAAGATTTAAAATGGTAATTTGTTTAAACCATTTAAAAGAAAGGGTTTGGGTAATAAGTTGTGACTTAATTGAAATCCCTATATCCATATGTTTTAAATATTGTGCTCACTATTCGGTTTAGACGGGAAAGGACCTTTGTGTCATATAACCCATTCCGAATAAGTGAGATGACGATATGGATAACATTTGAAGACCGGTGGTGAAGACCGGGTATTTGTGAAAACGATAGGATGACCTATCGATTGTCTCTGCACCGTTAGCTACGGTATAGAGATTTCCTTTGTGATGGGAAGTTCGATCGGGATTGTGAATACCCGGATTGCAAGGGCTTCTTTGGAAGTGCCTTCGGTTCTGTTCGAACCCGGAACAGACTTGTATGGTTACATGTCTGACATTACATTTTGAGATGTAAAGCTGATTTCTTTCAAATACATTTCTGTTGGTGGCGGAGAATTTATTCTCTTAGCTTAACACCCTTCTCTGAGACGTACGAGCTCAGAGGTTATGTAGTTGAAAGTTATCAGTGATATACTCCCAATTTGGTAATGTGGCATGCTGAATGTTGCTGTGTGATGATTATTTATTGATCATTTGTTGATCAAAGCGTGGCTTTGTGAAAAAGCATAGCTTTGTGGACGAGACCTTTTCGGACCTCACAACCCGAAAATGGTCAAAACAGGAATATGCGGCAAGGTTATGAGGGTTGCTCCCTTTAGGGTATGTCATTTCCTTCTGGAAAAGGGTGGTATCAGGTATGGAGCCCTGGTATTTAACCTATGTGGTTGCTCCAATCTCATTTACTATGTGATTGTTGCTTTGTGATCGAGGCGTCTCGGATAAAGGTCCCAAAGGATCGGGGGGGGTGGCATATTCGTGTAGTAGTTACCTAGTGTAAGAGGTAACCCGGCCTTGTGTTGGCAGAGATCCGGTTAGGTTCTCGGGGCATCCATCCAGAGGCGTACCCATTGGCAGTAGGAAGTTCCTTAGCCTGACCATTTGTTGGAAATCCAAAGAAACAATACGAGCCCTGTACGGTTTTAGTTGTATTACCTGCCATGGAATGTGGCGGTAACCTGCTATTGAACATGGTAGCTACAGTAGGCATAAGTGTGAAATGCCTATGCTGGCTAAGATTAATATTATACTTTCGAAATGTTTTCTGCACTATGCACTAATAATAATATTTAAAGGAATTTGCGTAGTAAACATGTTTGACTATCATAAGAAGAAATCTCCTCCAATTCTGCGTTTGCATTGTGTGTGTGGCGGGAGGTCTTATGGTAGTTTTATTTTCCAAAAGCATTGCGGATATTTTCCACTTCCTTTGTTGTTGTTGTTTTAAAGACAACAACTGTTTTAAGTTCTCACACCAGTCACCATGACTGACCTGGAGTTTATTGTTTCCTTCCTAAACTCTGGGTGCCCACCAATTTCCACACGGGCAGTCTAGAGTCAGGTTATCAGGTCATTCTGGATTCAGGAGATGTTGTGGAGCTCAGTGGCGAACTGGATGTCGAGACGTATCACTTGTATATGATATTATTATTCCGCTGTGTATTCTGTATGAGGACAAGTTCATATAATTGTCCAGTTGTGTTGTATATTGTTGTTGTAAGCTCTGATGATGATGTAATGTACAAACTGATATAGTTCTTGATTTAAAGATTATTCATTTATCTATTATATGTTGTTCCGCTGCGATATGTGAGATTCTGATATTGTTTCTGTTGTTTCTTCTTTCTTTTCTTCTTTTTCTTCTACCTCTTCTTTTTAACCATAACAATTCAGTTTTTCGGCATTTGATTGCTCGGCAGTTGATACAATGGACGTATTAATGTCGATTTTCGAAAGTCGAAAATCCCGAAATGTTACATGTGGTATCAGAGCATATGGTTAAGTGATAACCTTGGCTCTGTTGGGTGTTACTCATTAGAGATAGAGTCAGTAGTACTCTAGAATGAGTGTGAGTGTAATAATAGATATGAGCGCGTATTTGTTAGTGAATATGAAATTACTTTGTATTGTGTTGACTTATCGGTTGAGTGTTTATGGATTCTGGTCGGCGCAGTCTAGCTAACTGTATCGATAGGGGTTTCTAAACTCTTGAACAAGATGAACCGACACAGTATCATTTTAAATTGGGTAAATGAAATAATTTTACCTCGATTATATTTTGTATATAAAGAAATAATTTTTCAGAAATTGTTGAGGTGTATATAAATTAATTGTTTGGTTGTTGAAAATGTAAGAATATATATAAGTTAATAAAAGTTGTTTGAATAATCTAAATAAAAACAACAATTGTAAAAGAATAATGTATATAAGCAAATGAATTATTAAGTATGGAATTATAATTAATATGATTTGCAGTTGTGAAATAATCTTATATATAAGAAGTGAAACTATATGAATATATTTATAATTATGAGTTGTAAATAAAAATGAATTTGAACTATGAATTTGAAAATTTTGAATCCTGTTTATTTTGAAAGTTAATTTTCAAAATTAAAAGTAAAATAGTGAAATTATATGAGAAAAAGATTTATAAATGCGATTTATAAATAAAAGGAAATTTTAAAAGAACAAAAGGCACTGGATTCACTACTGTTACTGGGAAATAATAAGGGTGATGACTGCAGCATCATCAGTATCATTTTCGAGTTTCTGTGTGATGGATTTGCTACCGTAGTAAATTGAAAAAAATTGAAGTTTTGTTGTGATAAACAAAATTTAAATTAAAATCCAAGTTGTAACTGATACATATAAGTAAAATGAGTTTTGAATTTATAATATGAGATAATAAATTTAGCTTTGGTAAAGTTGGAATCAAATTTGGGTTAGCATAGTAAATATATGATTTGGAATTTAACTAAAGGAAGTTAAATAGATTAAATCAGATTTGGAAGATTAAATAAATAAGTTGTATAACTTATAAAATGAGTGTATGTAAGCAAAACCAATTGTAAAAGAAATGGTTAAACAATTTTGTTAAGCAAAATAAAATTTGATTTTGATTAAGTAATGAATTTGACTTTAAGGAAAAGTTAAATGAAATTGAATTTAAAATAAATTGATATGGAATAATGGATATAAGTGTTAATTCATAAAGCTAATAAGTTGGAAATTGAATAATCGAATGGAAGTCAACTTAATATTAAACCAATTGAAATTAAAAGTGTTAAACCAAATTGAAAGTAAATTTAATAATTTGGTTATGTTGGTTATGATTTGATTGTTAGATGGTTGTTGGTTGATTGTATATAATTCATTAAGTGTTAATGAAATTGAATTAGTGAAATTGAAAGCTATGTAATTGGATTTAAATTGAAAGAGAACCAACTTGAATTTAAATTAGTGAATGTAAACTAATTGAAAATGAAGAAACGAATGTCGTTGTATATGAATTGGTTGTAAACAGTTACAAGGGATGTTGAAATTATATAAGTTGCTTATAAACCTTGTTTAGTATGCATTTCTTTTAATATGCATATGTTGTAGTTGTTTAAAAGATTAAAATGTTAATAACTTCATATATGTGGCACTTACATATTTAAACAGAGTAAGTACAGGTACCGGGGCTACCGTTTGGCGGGATTTTGTCGCGCTAAAATGCTTAATAAATAACTGCTTTGCTTAAAAATGCAAAAAGGTACGCCTACGCAATAAAAATAGGAAATATGAACTGTTTTCTGCTTTTCCGACCGTGTGGGTCGATGTATATATATTTATATCTACTGTGAAATTGTGAAAGCTCCTCCGTACAAAGGAGACTCTGCCAAAATTTTCCGTAAATTTTGGGAGTTAGAAATTTTTTGAAAATTTGGAAAATTTTTGTTAACAGGAAGTTGATTTCTAAATTGTAATGAAAATATAGGAATTGAACTAGAAAATGGAAACCATTGTTTTGGTTGAAGTTAAAGGTTTTGGAAAAAGTGAATATAAAATTTTCACTAAGTGGATTTTTTTGAAAAGTTAATGAATTTGGGGCATTTTTCTTACTTGGCGATTTCAAGGACGAAATTCTTTTAAGGGGGGAAGATTGTAACGACCCAGAATTTCTGTCATTTGAAATTCGTATATTTAATTGATTTTAAATATTAACAAGTGAAATTTGTAAGCTGAATGAATCAAAATTCGAATATAGTGATTTAATTGGATAATTAAATCGACAATTTAATATTCGAAATTGCGTAAATAATTGGAAATTGGGTTTAATGTGATTAAAAATGATGTATAAAGTTATAATAAATCATATTGGAGTTAGAATGATGTTATAGAACTTTTAAATTTGAATTAAAAGTTAAATTGTGAAAATTGAATATTTTAATATTTAATTGACGACTAAAAATAGTCAATTTTCAAATAGTCTCGGATTTTGACGAAACCAGTTTCATCGGATCCGTAATGTGAAATTATTGTAAGGTTTCAAATTTTGTGTCAATCTGATTTACGGATTGTCCGGGGCGAGCCAAAACGCCTAGAAATCGTTTTAATCGATTTAATTTTAATTTGATCGTTTAATTCCGTAACTCGCACATATGATTGAATTGGCTCTCGATACCTATTCCATTGTGTCCGGAACATGGGTAAAACCCTAGGAACGCCAGCCGGCTCGCTTGATTTCGAGTTCGGAAAATTTCGGATGAATAGTGTTTTGAGCAATTTTCTATAAAAGGACGCCACAATTTCATTTTTACACTCAAAACCCTAGCTAGGGTTACAACCGTCGTTCCCTCCATTTCAATGGCCGGTAATTCACAATCTTCTTCCCTCTCATTTTTCCAATCCATCAGTTTATTCAAGAAATCTTCAACTACAAAATTGGAGAGGGGAGTGAGGTCTTCATTGTGAACGGCTGTGATCGCCTAATTCGCGACGTGGAGGTCAGAATCGAGCGATCAAAGTTGCACGTTCGTGCACGTTTTCTGAGGCATGTAGGTGACCGAGTTGCATGAGATCAAGGGCGGGGGTAGAGCTTGGCTTTGGCTTCGACGTGGGGTTCTCTGATCGTGCTCTCGACGTCGTATGGTGGTGCGTTAATCAAGGGTAGGTGGCGGCTATAATGGGTTGTTTCGAACGGCTGTTCGAATGGAGGAAGAAGAATTCACGCGGCCCAGATTCTCAATTTTGAAATCAACGGCCTGGATGAGTTTAAGGTTAAAAAAAAATTGTAAATAATATATATTATAATTCGTTCGAACTTTAAAAATGCATAACTTTTTGATGCGAGGTCCGTTTTGCACGAAACGATTTGCGTCGGGTTCGTTTTGTCGAGCACTACGCAATGGAGCTGGATTGGAGTCAATTGAAGCTAGTGATAATTTTGAGTAAAATTAAACGTGCGTTTAATTTTATTCGAAATAAAACACTACAACTATTTTTGGAAGCAAGGTGAGAACTCCTCACTCAATCGAATTGTGTTTCGATTTAAATTTTAAATAGTTAAATTTAAAATTGCTTGATTGTGATATTGGATGATGATTGTTATCTATTGTGTTGAAATAGACCCTATACGCCGTATAATAAGCGGAGGTTATTATATTAAAAACATATACCGCGATATTCCACCGTGAAGTGGAATTGGTATTATATATGTATTTGGAGTTGATTTCTCGCATTATATAGCGGATGAGACCCTATTGTGCCGCATAATAGCGGATAGTATTTTATAAATCCCATATACCGCGATATTCCACCTCGAAGTGGAATTGGTATTGTGCTAACATCTGTGGATGCAGGAAAACAGGTTGGAGGGATCCAACTGGATTCCTTAAACATTTGAATTTATTTCAATGTTGTGTGTTGATTATTTATAATCTCTGTGTGATTATCTTTGTGATTGAAATTGTTGAAGGCTACGGTTTAGCCGAATATATTTTTGGTATCGTTGGATACCAAGAATAAATAAAATTGGATTTTCGAAATTCAAGTTGAAAATTTTATTTTTGAGAATTGGATAAATTTAAAAGGAGTTTTAAAAAGATAAAAGTCTTATTTTTGAACTATATTGAATTAAATTTAAAATTTCGGGAAAAAGGGCTTAATAAATGGATTTCGAAAATATTATTTATAAGTTGAAGAATTTATTTAAAAATATGGATTTTTAAATAGATTTGAAGAGATAAAGAAATTTATTTAAAAAAGGAAATAATTTTGGAAATTCATTGGAAATTTATTTGGGATTTGAAAATCAATTTGAAAATTGATTTGGAGTTGAAAAATGAATATTTGTGAAATTGATTTGAAAATCGTATAAAGAGTGAATATTTGGAAATGTAAATTCACAATGGAAATTTATAAGTAGAAATTAATCGGTTATGGTAATTAATAAAAAATAATAATTAATTAAGTATTAATTATTAATTAAGGGTTGATTAATGATTAATTAAAGGAAAATTTATTAAATGTTTTTGTATTTAATTGATTATTAATTTACCATAACTAGCAAATCCATTCATCGAAATTAATCTGTTTAAATTAATCAGATGATTAAATTAATCCTATGTATGGATGTTTGGATTTTATTGAATGGTTGAATTATTTGATATCCCTGATATGTGATGCTTTGTGATATATCCTGATTTGTGTTGTGATCTGTAATTTGTTTACTTGTGATATATATATATATATATATATCTGTGATTTGTGAATGAAAGATAAGCGTTATAGTTTATACCACTTATCAAACACATTGTTATATTTGAATCTGTGATGGTTGAATGTTGTTGCACTATTGTGTTAAACCCTTGGACTACACAATACACACACAAATGTGGATTTCACGTGGAAATCGGTTAAGTCACAGATTTTTGACAATTCTAAAA
Organism: Allium fistulosum; assembly: GCA_030737815.1. Lineage (NCBI taxonomy): Eukaryota > Viridiplantae > Streptophyta > Magnoliopsida > Asparagales > Amaryllidaceae > Allium > Allium fistulosum. The sequence continues at coordinate 997,594,672 of CM060907.1, forward strand.
AGATTGAATTTTCGAATCCAAAATAGTTTTGGAATTGGAATTGAAAATTTTGAAAATGAGTTTCAAAAATAAAAGTTATTTTAAATAACTTAATAAAATTGAAATTTGAATCATTTGAATTCAATATTTGAAATTGAATTCAATAATTTGGGAAATTTGGTTTAAAAGATTTTACAAGTGTAAAAGGTGTTTATATGGGTTTTTAACCATTTAAAATATGGTTTTGGAAATTTAAATCTAAATTCAAGTTTTATACTTGGGTGGCTTTAACCTGTGTAATTGTAACCGGTTTTTCCCAAAACGAAAACTATCTGTTTTCAAATAATAATAGCTTTCATAAAGTGAAAAGATTGCCAATTTGTATCGAAACATTTCAAGTTGAATGAAATTGTGAATAGTTTTGAAAGCTATAAGTTAAATCTTGATTTAAAGATTTAATGGGTTAACCCAATTGAAATGGAAATTGATTTGGAAATCTGTGAATGAATCTTTGTGAAACTGGGTAAACTTTGTGAAGTAAATCTTTTTGTTTAAAGATTTAAAATGGTAATTTGTTTAAACCATTTAAAAGAAAGGGTTTGGGTAATAAGTTGTGACTTAATTGAAATCCCTATATCCATATGTTTTAAATATTGTGCTCACTATTCGGTTTAGCCGGGAAAGGACCTTTGTGTCATATAACCCATTCCGAATAAGTGATATGACGATATGGATAACATTTGAAGACCGGTGGCGAAGACCGGGTATTTGTGAAAATGATAGGATGACCTATCGATTGTCTCTGCACCGTTAGCTACGGTATAGAGATTTCCTTTGGATGGGAAGTTCGATCGGGATTGTGAATACCCGGATTGCAAGGGCTTCTTTGGAAGTGCCTTCGGTTCTGTTCGAACCCGGAACAGACTTGTATGGTTACATGTCTGACATTACATTTTGAGATGTAAAGCTGATTTCTTTCAAATACGTTTCTGTTGGTGGCGGAGAATTTATTCTCTTAGCTTAACACCCTTCTCTGAGACGTACGAGCTCAGAGGTTATGTAGTTGAAGGTTATCAGTGATATACTCCCAATTTGGTAATGTGGCATGCTGAGTGTTGTTGTGTGATGATTATTTATTGATCATTTGTTGGTCAAAGCGTGGCTTTGTGAAAAAACGTAGCTTTTTGGACGAGACCTCTTCGGACCTCACAACCCGGAAATGGTCGAAACATGAATATGCGGCAAGGTTATGAGGGTCGCTCCCTTTAGGGTATGTCATTTCCTTCTGGAAAAGGGTGGTATCAGGTATGGAGCCCTAGTATTTAACCTATGTGGTTGCTCCAATCTCATTTATCGTGTGATTGTTGCTTTGTGATCGAGGCGCCTCGGATAAAGGTCCCAAAGGACCGGGGGGTGGCATATTCGTGTAGTAGTTACCTAGTGTAAGAGGTAACCCGGCCTTGTGTTGGCAGAGATCCGGTTAGGTTCTCGGGGCGTCCATCCAGAGGCGTACCCATTGGCAGTAGGAAGTTCCTTAGCCTGACCATTTGTTGGAAATCCAAAGAAACAATACGAGCCCTGTACGGTTTTAGTTATATTACCTGCCATGGAATGTGGCGGTAACCTGCTATTGAACATGGTAGCTATAGTAGGCATAAGTGCGAAATGCCTATGCTGGCTATGATTAATATTATACTTTCGAAATGTTTTCTGCACTATGCACTAATAATAATATTTAAAGGAATTTGTGTAGTAAACATGTTTGACTATCATAAGAAGAAATCTCCTCCAATTATGCATTTGCATTGTGTGTGTGGCGGGAGGTCTTATGGTAGTTTCATTTTCCAAAAGCATTGCGGATATTTTCCACTTCCTTTGTTGTTGTTGTTTTAAAGACAATAACTGTTTTAAGTTCTCACACCAGTCACCATGACTGACCTGGAGTTTATTGTTTCCTTCCTAAACTCTGGGTGCCCACCAATTTCCACATGGGCAGTCTAGAGTCAGGTTATCAGGTCATTCTGGATTCAGGAGATGCTGTGGAGCTCAGTGGCGAACTGGATGGTGAGACGTATCACATGTATATGATATTATTATTCCGCTGTGTATTCTGTATGAGGACAAGTTCATATAATTGTCCAGTTGTATTGTATATTGTTGTTGTAAGCTCTGATGATGATGTAATGTACAAACTGATATAGTTCTTGATTTAAAGATTATTCATTTATCTATTATATGTCGTTCCGCTGCGATATGTGAGATTCTGATATTGTTTCTATTGTTTCTTCTTTCTTTTCTTCCTTTTCTTCTACCTCTTCTTTTTAACCATAACAATTTGGTTTTCCGGCATTCGATTGCTCGGCAGTTGATACAGTGGACGTATTAATGTCGATTTTTGGAAGTCGAAAATCCCGAAACGTTACAATAAAGAAAAGGAAAAAAAGTATGAAGGTTGCGAGGCGACCTGGGAATGAAAATCGATCGGGATTTCAAGGGTTCGACTTCAATCGAGAGCAGCGCGATGGTGTCAGGTCGAGGTGGAGGCGTGTAGGCAATTCGCGAAAATGCTGCAGGCGCAGGCATTGGGCGACATGAGCAACGTCGCGTATAGGCGATGTAGGCGACTGATGTGGGTGGCGTTGGGACGGGAACGGCGGTGGCTGGCTACGGTGAGGATGCAGTTGGCTCTGGCGATCTGTGGTGTCATCAAGAAAGAGATGCAGTGAAAACGACGAGTAGAAGTTGCGTGCGGCCTAGGTTGTTATCGAAGGTGGATTAGTGCTAAGCTAGGGATTAAGGTTAATTTAAGTTTCAATTTAATTAAGTTATTGATTTTAATTTAATTATATTCAATTGTTAAATAATCTGTAACTTGTGCATACGAGGTCCGTCTTGGACGAAACTGTTAGTCCCTGAGAAGTTGGTTTTGATGACAACAACCTTAGAATAAGATTATAAAATATAAATACTAACATTATTGTTTAGATATATATATATATGTATATGCAGGATGTATATGTAGGTACCAAAGAATGAAGACTGTACAGTATAGAGATTCAAGAACTGATGAACTCGAGATCGAAGATATCAAGATTCAAGACTCATGAGTATCAAGATTATCAAGAGTTCAAGATTTCAAGGTATGTAATTTAGTTAGGAATTTTGTTAAAACTCCTAGAAAAGCACTGACATCTTAACATCCATTTTATTCGTGGAATGGAATCCACTTCGAGCCCGTTAAAGGGATGGAACCCTAAGTAGGATGGAACCTACGAAAAATCTAGTGGAACATTGTTTTGTATCCACTAACTTTTATTCAAATGTTTTACAAAATTATATCATGTTTTCAAAATGATTTCAAAATCTTCTTTTTTAAATCAAAAACATCTATCCTGGTTTTAAAATACTTTTAGCCTTAAAATAATCTTTATTTTCAAAATCAAATTATCCTTGGTTTTAAACTATCTTTTAATTATAATATATTTTACTTTTAATATATATACTTAGATTTAAATATAAAATTATAGTAAAATATTATATATACCAAAATATTATTCTCTATACTTATTTATGTATTTTAACTATAGTTAAGTATATTTATAAAGTTTAAAATAGTTTTAATACAAGATAAAAGTTATTTTCAAAGAAAAACAAATTACCAAAAATAAACTAGGCTTGTCGACAACCCCAAGGACCCCTTGTCAACAAGGTGACAGTTTATTTCAAAAGTTTGAATTTCAAAGGAAGTGTCTATTCATCATATCCTTTCACGAATGGACATGGCCGTTGTTCCACTATAAATAGGGGCTGTTTTAAACGAATTTATATTCATATTTTTCTGATTTCACTCCTCTTTTTCTTCCACATTTCTTTATATACATTTTTACCATTACTCTACCGAAATCAACATTGAATCTAACTAGATTATCTCTGGTTTGATCCTCTATCACTATCTCAACAAGATCCCAGTGCTATTCAGAGTTATAGATTTCTTTGTAATCAATCGAGTGAGAAAATGTATGATTGTAGCCTGGAAAATCAATCGGGTGAACTTGTTGCCCGTAAAATCAAGTATCTCTACCTAGAGGATTGTTAATCTGGAGCGGTGTACCTCGTGGCCTTGAAATCGAGGGTGTAATTGTAAGAATTGATTTTGAAAGGAAATCCGTACTTGTGTTGCGGGACTGGATGTAGGGTAACTCCGAACCAGTATAAAATCCAGTGTGTTCTTTCCTTTATTGCTTTTACTTTATATCTGCATCTATGTTTGATTCTGTGATCGTATATGTGTCAGAATATTGCATACATTTGTGTTAATTCTAGCCTTAAGATCCATAATCCGCATTTCTCACATTTGGTATCAGAGCAAGGTTTTCAAAGTTTCATAATCTGAATTTTGAAAAATTTCAAAATGGCTACCAGCACTGGTACTGTTACTTCTACCAACACTGGTTCTATTTCTTCTGTCACTAGTTCATTTGTAGAAGGTCAGTCTACTGTAAGACCGCCACTTTTCAATGGCAGTAACTATGCATATTGGGCATGTAGGATGAAAATATATTTACAATCTGTAGGACTAGACACTTGGAATATCACACAGACTGAATATTTTGAACCCACAACTGATTTTGCACAGTGGACTGCTGAGCAAAAGACCGTCGCACAAAATAACTCTAAAGCTATGAATATTCTGTTTTGTTCACTTGATAGGAATGAATTTAATAGAGTGTCAGTTTGTAAGTCTGCATATGAAATCTGGAAAACTTTGCAAGTTACCCACGAAGGAACAAGCAAAGTTAAACAGACCAAAATTTCCATGCTCACAAATCAGTTTCAATTATTTAAAATGAATCCTAATGAGTCTATTCCAGATATGTATAGTAGATTTCAGGATATTGTGCATTCTCTAATATCCTTGGGAAAAGTATTTTCGAAAGAAGATCAAGTCAGAAAAATCTTAAATTCTCTTACTCCAGAATGGGATCAAAAGACACTTACGATCGAAGAGGCAAATGACATCAGTACCTTAAAGATAGAAGAATTAATTGGAAATCTAATGTCGTTTGAAGTACAAATGATTGGGAGAAGAGAAAGCAAAGCATCTGAAAAGAAATCAATTGCATTCAATGCATTGACCGATGGATCAGACTCAAACAGCGATAATGATGAAGAGATAGCCTTTATGACCAAGTACTTTCGGAAAATCCTGAAATACAGAAAGATGAATAATCTCAAGAGAAACAACTATAAGAACTTTGGTAATCAGAATGTAGTGCCAAACTATATCAAATGTTTCAACTGTGACGAACCAGGCCATATCAAAAGAGACTGTCCGCATCCAGATAAGCAAAATCTTCCTATAAACAATGATTCCGCAAAGAAACGAAAATGTGCATTTACCGCTACTCTAGATGACCCAGACTCGTCCTCAAGTGATGATGATCAGAAGACAGATAATTCAAATATGTGTTTCACGGCAGTTTACGACTCCGACGAATTCAGAGAAACGGACTTAGAAAAAGGTACACGTTTACAATACATTGGTTGAAATTGCATGCTTAGGATTGGATGTTTGATTGGTTGATTTTGAATTGGTGTGTCGTTTGAATTTTAAATTTTTTATTATTATTTTATTATATTTTTACTATTATTTTATTTTTATTTTTATTTTTAAATAGTATCATAATATTTTATGGAATATAGTAATATTCCAGATATTATATAGACATTAAAAATTATATATATATATATATATATATATATATATTAGAATACTTAAGAGAAATAAATCATGAAAATTCAGAGACACCTGTCGACAAGGCCCCCCACGTTGTCGAAAAGGGTACAGAAATTTGAAATTCAAATTTGAATTCAAATGTTTGAATTTCCCTCCATCTTTTAACTTCATTCAAGTCTCTGAAAAGTCACCTTTTGACCAGAGAACCTGTCCCTTGAGAATCTATTTATTTACTATCTCTTATGACAACTTTTCACTCTCATTTCAAATTCAAACTCTTATTTCAAAATATTAAGCTCTCTACTCTCTACTCTAATGGCTTCTTCAAGCAACCCTTCCACAATGAGACTTTATAGAAATATAAAAGAGCAACTTTTCAATAATCCGGAGGCTATAAAAGCATATATCAACTATGCTAACTATGGAAAAGTCCATCCCAGGAAGTTTGCTTTATTTCAAGATTTCTCTACTTATGAAATCGATTCTCTTTTTGCAAACAACCAAGTTCTTAGTCTTGTTGATGCTTCACAAAATGATTTTGTTTGTTATCCAAATCTTGTTAAAATTTTCTATACAAATCTCAACCGTGGATTTTATAATGGAAATGATGATGAAATTTGGAGTAGTGTCAAAGGCACTAGAACCATTTTAAATTGTGATGTTTTGGGTACCATTCTCATTTGCAAGAGCACGGGAATGGATCTTTCTAGTTTTAATATCGATGAAAATGATCGTGAGACATTTCATCATATTTTCGAAGGAGATGATAACATTGAATTCATAAATCGAAACTTTCGACCAAAAGCAAGAATTGTTAATCTTCTTTTACAACATAATTTGACCCCAAGATCGGGGAGTTTTAACAATCCAACTTCAAAAGTTTGCAAAGCACTTTTTGCTATTTTTGGAAATTATGATATTAATTGGGGGCAAGTTATTTGGATGAACTTCGTCCCAAAAATTTTGAAATGAGAGAAAACACTTTGTATCATGGAATCTATCTCACTCGGATTTTTAATTATTTTGGAGTGAATTTCAAAGGAGAAGAATTTGTTTCAAGAAAAGTTTTTAATCACTCAAACATTTCTCTTATGAAAATTCCATATGTTTTTCAACCATATGAGACTCTTGCCGAAAAGGAAGAGCGTTTGGCTCATGAGGAGATGGAAGAGGAAGAAGAAGAAGAAGGGGATGAAATGGAAATAGAAGAAGAAGAAGAAGAAGAAGGTGAAACATCCTTGGAAAGTATTGACTATCCCTCTAATCCAACCAACAAAACCTTACTCAAAAATCAAAAGACCATTGTAGAGAATCAACGGACTCTTAAACGATCCGTTAGTAAGAGATTAGGTAAACTGTCATCCAAGATGAACAAGTTTTTCTCCAAAGTCAGCAAGAAGCTTGGATTATCTTCATCTTCGTCATCCTCTAACTAGTTCTACCTTTTCATGTCATGTTGTATTGGTTTTATTTTGTTTTGATTTGAATGTTCATGTAGTTCTCATTGTATCGTTCTATTATGAAATGAAATTGAATTACTTTTTTGTTATCTAGCTTATCTTATCCCCAGAATAAATGTTAGTATATTATATAAATATATATATACACAATTATTCACAAAATCAAAATGAGTCATCAAAATTAACTGACCCCTGTCGACAACCCTCCAGAGACCCTGTCGACAAGTACTGGTCAGAAATGACTTTTCATTTTGAATTTGAAATTTGAATAACTACCTTGTGTCTATTCATTTCAAACGAATTTCTACACCTATAAATACATATTTCTTCCAGAATTCATCACTCAAAATCATTTCTTATCTACTCAATCTATATTCCCTTTCACAAACTCAAATATGGCCAATCCAATTCATAGTTTGACCGAGAATCTTGAAGAAACCCTTAATTCTTTCAAGAATATTCTTTCTTTCATTCTTCGTAATCAGCGACACTTAGAGTTAAGTCAAATGCAGATGATCAAGGAGCAAGAAAAACATTTCGATGCGATTCGATGGATGATTTCCTCCCTACATAAAGATGATAATGAAGCACATCCTCTAGTCTCTCTCAGCAATGAAAATGAAAATTGGGATGCCATTAAAGCAGACCCTATATTTGGAGAAGAAGGGTGGGTGGAAGTTCCTCATAATGTTTGATTTTATTTGATTGTTTTGTTTAATTTGAATTGATTGCTTGGATTGATTTGATTTGATTTGATTTGGTTTGGTGTGGATTGATAATTGATGTGAAAAACATAATATGTATAAATACACAATGATATTTATATGATCTTTGATTAGTTATCATGTCTATTAGTATAATTATCTCTTAATCTATCTATTATATTCTCCTTTATATATTTTATTAATGCAGGTACTTTAGTACAAGAATAAGGGGGAGTTATATAGTTTGGAGTTAGTTTTTGTTGATGACAAAGGGGGAGAAGTATAAAATAGGATAGTTAGGCATAGATTAAGGGGGAGTTATTAGTTTTAGGGGGAGTTATTAGGATAGAAGTGATATTTTATAAACAAAGGTTGTCATCATCAAAAAGGGGGAGATTGTTAGTCCCTGAGAAGTTGGTTTTGATGACAACAACCTTAGAATAAGATTATAAAATATAAACACTAACATTATTGTTTAGATATATATATGTATATGCAGGATGTATATGCAGGTACCAAAGAATGAAAACTGTATAGTATAGAGATTCAAGAACTGATGAACTCGAGATCGAAGATATCAAGATTCAAGACTCATGAGTATCAAGATTATCAAGAGTTCAATATTTCAAGATATGTAATTTAGTTAGGAATTTTGTTAAAACTCCTAGAAAAGCACTGACAACTTAACATCCATTTTATTCGTGGAATGGAATCCACTTCGAGCCCGTTAAAGGGATGGAACCCTAAGTAGGATGGAACCTACGAAAAATCTAGTGGAACATTGTTTTGTATCCACTAACTTTTATTCAAATGTTTTACAAAATTATATCTTGTTTTCAAAATGATTTCAAAATCTTCCTTTTTAAATCAAAAACATCTATCCTGGTTTTAAAATACTTTTAGCCTCAAAATAATCTTTATTTTCAATATCAAATTATCCTTGGTTTTAAACTATCTTTTAATTATAATATATTTTACTTTTAATATTTATACTTAGATTTAAATATAAAATTATAGTAAAATTTTATATATACCAAAATATTATTCTCTATACTTATTTATGTATTTTAACTATAGTTAAGTATATTTATAAAGTTTAAAATAGTTTTAATACAAGATAAAAGTTATTTTCAAAGAAAAACAAATTACCAAAAGTAAACTAGGCTTGTCGACAACCCCAAGGACCCCTTGTCGACAAGGTGACAGTTTATTTCAAAAGTTTGAATTTCATAGGAAGTGTCTATTCGTCATAACCGTTTACGAATGGACATGGCTGTTGTTCTACTATAAATAGGGGCTGTTTTAAACGAATTTATATTCATATTTTTCTGATTTCACTCCTCTTCTTCTTCCACATTTCTTTATATACATTTTTACCATTACTCTGCCGAAATCAACATTGAATCTAACTAGATTATCTCTGGTTTGATTCTCTATCACTATCTCAACAAGATCCCAGTGCTATTCAGAGTTATAAATTTCCTTGTAATCAATCGAGTGAGAAAAGGTGTGATTGTAGCCTGGAAAATCAATCGGGTGAACTTGTTGCCCGTAAAATCAAGTATCTCTACCCAGAGGATTGTGAATCTGGAGCGGTGTACCTTGTGGCTTTGAAATCGAGGGTGTAATTGTAAGAATTGATTTTGAAAGGAAATCCGTACATGTGTTGCGGGACTGGTTGTAGGGTAACTCCGAACCAGTATAAAATCCGGTGTGTTCTTTCCTTTATTGCTTTTACTTTATATCTGCATATGTGTTTGATTCTGTGATCATATCTGTGTCTGAATATTGCATACATTTGTGTTCAAATTAATATAAACTCAAAAAGAATTAGTAATTCCTTAAAATACTATTCACCCCCCTCTAGTGTTAATTCTAGCCTTAAGATCCGTAATCCGCTTTTCTCACAGAAACAAGGGGCTTGGAACCGTATCGACGAAGGCTACGTCGCGGGGTTGTTTTGGAATTTATTTGAAGATAAAATTATTTTCAGTTTCAAATAAAAAGGTGAGTGTTTTATAAGCTCACATTTGACTAATATATTTTTATGTTAGTAAAATTTATATCATGAAGTGAATTGAATTTATTGATTTTTGTTTGATAAATTTAACTGACATTTAAATGGACATTTGAATTAACTGATAGAATTTAATTGACGGTTAAATTGAATTAGAAGTTAATTGCCAGTAAAATACCCGATATTGATAGCAATGAAACTATTGTGAATTTTATTGACTATTTGGATAATTGATTGCGATTGATGCTATTCGTTGATATTTTGGATGTTTATTTATTTTAATATATCATGTTATCATCCTATGTATTATTTACAGTATATAAAACTATAAATTGAATTATTTCGAATAAATTAAGAAATAGGTTGAAATGATAAATATGTATGGCATTTATTTTGGATTGAAATGATACATATCCATCCCGGAGTTAAATTGGAATAACTGATTCACTTGGCCATAGGATAGAAAACTATATACGGACACCGGATTGGTTAAATTAAATGATTTTAAAAATTTTGTTCTGAAATTATATAAATGGTTTGATTTTAAGAAATAAAAAAAATTGAATTTATGAAAACCGAACTATTATCGAACTTGAGCTCGAAGTGTTGAAATTTAAGTTGATAACAGAAATTGTTTAAATAATTGAAGTTGAGGTTTTGAAGTTATAATCGAGATATGATTTGAATTTCAAAAATCGATTTGTTTTAAAAGATTGGAATTTTATTCGAACTTTGAATATTGCTAAGTAAAAGTGATATAAAACGATATTTCGAAATTGAGCTCGGAATCGTATTTTATTTGAAGATTTGGATTTTTAAATTGGATATTGAAGGTTAATTGGATTTAAGTGTTTTGAATCGATATTTTGAAAATCGAACTCGAAATTGATATAAATCGAAATGGTTTTAATTTGGAATTGGAATTGAAATTGATTTGGAATCGAAGTAAAATTCCACTTGAAATCAGAATGGAATCGATTAAATCGAAATGGAAATTGGAATTGATTTGAATTAGGAAATTTGGAATTGAATCGGTTTGACTTTGAAACTATTTTCAAATGAATTATTTTAGTATAAACGGTTTAAAATCTATATTCTTTAAATATTCAAATTATTTTGATTTTCCAAACTATTTTACTATATAAACCATTTTTAACACTCGAGCTATTTTCTATTAAACTATTTTAAAACTATTTAAACTATTTCTAAAAATTCAAACTGGTCAAAAGGGTGGAATTTTATATTTAAATCATGGATTTAAATACGAATTGGGTTAAATTGAAGTTATAACCCAAATGAAAATTCCAAGCAATGTTGAATTGGAACTGAAATCGAGATATTAAGACAAATATGATTTTGAATTGAAATAGTATATTTTGAGTAAATATGATGATTTTGAAATGAATTTGATTTTGAAGCGAATATGATATTTTGATATCAAGTACGAATTGTTTTCGAAATATAAAAGTACCCACCGGTGTGTAAAATGACATTTGGTTGTTAAAGAGACCGGGGCCTCTTATTGGCATATTCTTTGTCAATATTGGAACCACTTTAACAACTGTATACGCGGAGGAGACTCTAGAACGTAGTGGTTGGATTTGGCGTTGTTTGCTATATTTGAAGAAAGAGAACGATGATGGATTGGCCTAACACTTGTGTCAATTTGATATGACTAAAACAGGAGCCGTACCGACCAATGAGGTTAGATACCTCTAGCGGACACACTTCTTCAAATTACTGTCATGACATTGTTGTTGATTGGTGTGCACCCTCGGATTTTGGGAGTGTTGGACGCGGTGGGCCATTAGGGGTTAACACTAGCCGGGAAGGGTAAATTGGTAGTATCCTACCTTAGGCATTGCCTCACGTGCCATGTCATACTTTTATCCCTATACGAGACCACTATGATTTTGATTTAGTGTTGTCGTATCACGGTGCATCCCTATCCACCGAAGGTTTACTGGTGTTTTATATGCAAACGGTATGACAATGCTTAAAAACGGGTTAAGGGGGATCAATGTAAAGCCTTAAAGCTATTTTGATATTTATTTTATTGATTAGACATTATATATGTAGCGTATTCTACTACATATAAATATTTTGACGTATCCTTAAGAGATGGAAAATCCTATAACATCCCTTGAGTTATTGCACGCACGTTATACACTGGATAAGAGATGTGAAACCCCATAAACATCTCTGACACCAAGGCACTCATGTTATATGCCATATCGATCTGACTCACATAAGAATATTTTAGTCCTGACTCGAGTGTTTTATTTTTTCATTACGCTCGGGTCAGCCCTGAGTTTTCAGCTTTTTGAAGATTTATTCTAGAGGATGAAGACGAAGATTTGGTATATTATTACTATTATTATTCCCTACATCATGTTGTTCTACTGCATTATTTATTTATCCCGGTTGTATATATAACTCTGATAAATGTTGTATAAATTATAATCAAATGTATAGTAAACAGCTTCATGAACTATTTATTTGATTATTATATTTTATCATTTCGCTGCGAGATACTGTGCCTGTTTTCTTCTTCTTTTCTTACTTTTCTTAATTAACCCCAATGATTATCTATGTTATGGATTGTTTATGTTGGACATGTGTGGATTATTTTCTATTTAAACCTCCCGAAATGTGGGTCGTCACAGTTGGTATCAGAGCTTTGGTTTAAAGATAGGCTTAGCTTTGTGGGGTTGACTCATTAGAGATAGGGTAGTAATACCCTAGAATGAGTCTGTTTAAGTGTATATATGTGAGAAAGCGTACTTGTTAGTGTTATAAAATGTTTTATATTGTGTTTACTTATCCGTTGAGTTGTTTATGAATTCTAATCGATACGTGGGATGCCGTGTTATCGATAGGGGTTTCCAAACACTTAAATGAGGCAGGTCGACATAATACTGTTTTAAAATAGGGTAAATGAAATAATTTTACCTAAATTATATTATATATGTAAAATGATAATTTTTTAATGAATGTTAGTTGTTAGAAGATGATAATATTTAATTATCATCGATTATTGATTGAATTAAAATAAAACGAATACTTTGTGAATTTTATTTTATGAAGTGTTCGATAATTAAATTGAATTGAAATCAATTGTAATAAAAATTGTTTGAGATGGCAAAATTGTAAATTAATGAAATGTTGGCAATAAGGTAATGAGATTGTATAAGTATATTTATAATATAGTTTATAAATAGAAAGAATTTAAAAGTCGAGAATTTTTGAATTTAAAACCTATTGTTTTCAAAATTGTTTTCAAAGCATTCAAAATTAATAATAATATTATTTGAAAGTGTCTTGACAAGAAATATATTTTGAAAGGATTTTTGAAAGAAACAAAGCATTGAACTCGCTTTAGTCGCTGGGAAATAGTTCTGGAGATGACTACAGCATCGCCACTATTCATTTTCGAGTTTCTGAGTGAGAATTTCTACCAAAGGAATCTATTTTCGATTAAAACAAGTTTTGTTGTGAAAAGAGATTCTAAGTATGATTTGATAAATATATGAAAATAGTTTTGGACTTATAATTGAAAATAGCATAGATAAAAATAAGTTATAACTTATAGTTTGAACAGGAAAATAAAATCAAATTTTAAAATGGTTGAACATTTTGGTTTAGCAAACAAAAGAAAATTTGAATTTGAGATATGAAATAAAATAATAAACTTAAGAAATGTTAAATAAATTGAGTTAGAAAAATGAAGTAAATAAAATGAAGTTTAACTCAAGAAGGCTTAAATAAAAGTGAATTGTATTGAAATGAATTAGATTAAATAATGAAACAAAATTTTTAAGTGAATAAAGTTGTATAACTTATAGATTTGAGTAATATTAAGCTAAAAACAAATATTAAATTTGTTGAATATGAACGATAAGAAAAAGAAAAAGTTTAACTTAAATAAAGTCGAATAAATGAGTAATGGATTGAATGAAATAGAATTTCACTTAATGAAGATTAAATGGATTGAATTGGATTTGAATTAAACTAGATGAATTAGTAAAGTGAATTAATTCCACTCAAGCTATGAAATGAATTAATAAAATGAATATGAACTTGAATTACAAAATGAAATGTAATTTAAGTTGTGAAAGAAATTGAATAAAAATAAATGAGTAAATAAAATTAATGTGAGTAATTGAATTTGATTTAAATTGGATGTAAATAAATTGAATGCAAATAGAATGAATTTCAATAAAATTGAATAGTAACTAATTGAATATGAAATAAGTTAATAAAATAAATTATAAGATGAAGTTAACTTAAAAGAAGTTGGATGAATTGATTGTGATAAAAGGAAATTATTAATATGAATTGGAGTTATAAAATAAAAATTTACTTAAGTAAAATTATCAATATGATTTTGAATTACTAAAATGAACTATTGGAAGTGGAAAATGAATGTAACTATAAACGAAGGTAAATTAATAGAATGTGAATTCATTAATGTTGAAGTGCATGTCAATCAATTGAAAGTAAATAAACTGAATGAAAATCAACTGAATGTGAAATTAAATTGAATGTAAGTCGGTTGAATACAAATAAATTAAAATGAGCCAATTAAATGATTCCGTTTATAAAAATAAGATTTAACTTAAACAAGGTTAAATGGAATAATTTTATAAAATGGTTCATAAATGGACTTATATGAAATATGTTAAACAAAAAGTGAAACAATTGAAATTTAACAAAATTTGAATTGAATAAATTGAATGTAAATAAAATAGACGTGAGTAAATTTGAAGCAAACCAATTAAACGTTAAAAAAATTGGATGTTAATAAAAAATGAAGTGTATAAATTAAATATTGACATTGGAAGATGTAAATTAACATAGGTATGAGTTAATTGGATTAATTAGATGAATATTAATAATTGGATGGTTTATTTTGTTGTAAATCATCGTTATAACTGTTTTGAATGCATATGATTGTTGTATGTCGTGTATTCGTGCTTATGTTTATGGTTTAGATTCACAATTCATTCTATGTGATTCTACTTAACTCATATATGCTTTCTATATCTTTATAAGTGAACAAAATTCTAAATTGAGTTGAGATAGATACATACGAAGACCGTTTGGACGTATACGCGGGTTTTGTATGCTTTTGCTTGCTTAATATGAGCAAACTCGCTCGTATTAATAATAATAAGGTACACATCTCAGATTACATACCGTGCTTTTATATTTTTTCCCTACGGGATGCCTCATCATTGAGATGAGATGTACATTTGATTTATTTGATATATATTTGGGTTATATATTGAATTGTAAAATATTTCCGATCGAGCCGCGCAAAGGAGGCTCTATCGAAATTTTTCATAAATCCAGGTGTTAGAAAATTTTTGAGGTTTTAAAAATTTTATAACTTGTTTTGATAACTAACTTGTAAATTCCGTAAGCCGATCGGAGTAGCGTAGTAGAAACGTAGTAATGGTTTTATAAATGAGATTTAATGTTTTATAAGTTGATAATTTTGAATAAAATATATTAAATGTTAAATTATCTACTTAGCCCTTTTCGAGGACGAAAATTTTTGAGTGGAGGAGAATGTAATGACCCATACTTTTAAACTATTTTAAATTATTGGATTTAATATGATTATTGGATAAAAATGGTTAGAAAGAAAATTTAATAATTTATTAATGCAGTTGTTGAATATGGACTTTGGTAAAATCTTGAAATAAACAATTTTGGAAATTTAAGAACTATTTATATTGAAATGAAATTATAATCCATAGTTAGAATTGGATCATAAGTGTTGAATTATTTAGATGGGAATAATTATCGATAACTAAATTCATAGAAAATTTATGATTGTTAATGTAATTTATTGCATAACAAAATTGTTTAAAATTTAATATTGGAAATCATTTGAATAGTTGAATTCTGGATTTAATATGATTGAAAATGATATCGGAAATTGATTTAAATTTTATTTAAACAACAATTAAGATTGTTAACATTTAAAATTGGATTTAAAAGTGAATAATTAGAAGTTGGAGATTTTATATTTTATTTAATGAGTAAAAATAGCCAGTATGGCCACTGTCTCGGATTTCGAGGAAACTAGTTTCAACGGATCCGTAATAGTGAATTATTGTAGGATTTTAAGTTTTGTAGCGGTCGGACTTATCGTTTGGCCGTGCGAGCTTGAAAAGCGTAGAATTTATTTTCAGAATTTAATTAAAATAAATTGATTTTGAAATGCAATCTTCTGCATACGATCGAATTAGGCCTCGAGACTAGTTCCATTGCGTTTGGAATAGCGGTATAACATTAGGAAGGTAGGCGGCACACCTCAATGAGAGTTCAAGGTTTCCCTGTATATAATACGTGATATCCTGAATGGATAAATATGAAATCAAATCGAAATCAAATCTCAACCACCCTATACAAATCTGTCACGCCACCCTACTCACGAAGACAGTTTTCCTAATTTAAATTCGGGCCCCCTCTTTCTTCTTCTATTTCATACAGCATAAAATAAAGAAAAGGAAAAAAACGTACGAAGGTCGCGAGGTGACCCGGGAATGGAAATCGATCGCGATTTCAAGGGTTCGGCTTCAATCGAGAGCAGCGCAATGGTGTCAGGTCGAGGCGGAGGCGCGTAGGCGAGTCGCGAAAAGGCTGCACGCGCAGGCGATGGGCGACGTCACGTATAGGCGATGGTGGCTGCCGATGTTGGTGGCGTTGGGACGGGAACGGCGGTGGCTGGCTTCCGTGAGGATGCAGTTGGCTCTGGCGATTTGTGGTGTCATTAAGAAGGAGATGCAGTGAAGGCGACGAGTAGAAGTTGCGCGCGGCTTGGGTTGTTATCGAAGGTGGATTAGTGCTAAGCTAGGGATTAAGGTTAATATAAGTTTCAACTTAATTAATGTAACAACCCTAGATTTTTGCAGATTTTATTTTGACTTTATTTTATTTTTAAATTATTTTAAACTTGTTTAGTTCAAATATTTCATTTTTAAATATGAATTTTGATTATTATATGAATTATAATTCCAAACTTGTATAAATGGAATATTTTCCTAAAAAGTGGATTTGTGGTCAAACTAGTCAAACTTTGACTTTTAATTTTTAAATATAAATATTTAAATTCTTGAATTTTATCTTTTATTATGAAAATAGATTTAATATCATGAATACTGCTTTTTGTTTCGTTGAAAACGGATTTACATTGTGGAAGTTATACAGTTTTCAATTTTGTGTGTAATTTGCTGTATTTAACCAAATTGTTTATTTCAAATTATATAAATAATATTTTGTTTGGTCATGTAATGTTCTAAATTATGTTTATATGGGTAAAATAACTTGGTATGTATATATTTTGGTTTTAAAATATTTTTAAGTGAAGTATAAATTTTTCTAGAGTTATAGTAATTTATTTGAAATTTTCATGTCCTGTTTGCTATTTTTAAACAATTTCTTCAATTATTTTGCTATTTTCTCTGAATTTAATTATTTATTTTACTTTGAAAATGTTTAAAAATCATTTTTATTTCAAATTTTATTTTAGAATATTTTTAAAATGAAGTTAATAATTTTCCAAAGTCAATAGTGATTTATTTGTAATTTCTAGACACTGTTTTGGATTTTTAAGCAATTTCTTGTTTTCTTTTTCCATTTTCTTTAAAATTATTATTCATTTTTATTTATATTACTTTGTTTCGGTTTTAAAGTCAATTTACTGATTTTATTTTTGTTTTATTTGAATTTAAAGAAAAAGAAATATGAAGAGTTTTAAAAGCTTATTTACCTTAAGTCCTTTCATCTCCTTTGTCCTTTCATTTGCCATAACTCCTCAATTACTATCTTGGCTGTGCATTTTTGGTTTGTAGCCGTGAGTTTTCAGCCTCCATTCACCCAACATTTTACCTTCTCATTCATTCATGGCTTCAAGAAAAATCTATGGGTAATGGCTACTTTTTTACACTTTTCTTCTCATTTTTCATGTATTTTTGCCTTGTTTTCTTTGCTTCTTTGAACGGCCTCCACTTCATATCCACGGCCACCACCTCCTACACCTCTTCCCTGACATCATCACCACCTACTCGTCAGGTCTGAACCATGGCCGCACAATCTATGAAGAGAAACTCCACAAAAACTATGTTAATTCCCTTAAAACCATGTTGTTTGACCACCACTTGTTCACCACTTCCATTTCCACCACCACCGTCACCTTAGGCCGCCACCACCACCTCTGTCTAGACCCTTACTCACCCCTCCTACCTCTGGCCAGACCTGTAGCATGACATGGCCGAGCCATTTGACCATTAGCCAAGCCCAAAGTGTGAACACAAACCTTCCAATGTTGCCTAGCCTCTTGACGTTCTTATGTTGTAACTTCCTCTACATGTTCTCGCTTACGCCGTGCATTTCCTAGCCCAAACCTGAGCCAAACTTGTTCAAACCTGAGTCAAACAACATCCCTAGGCCGTGCCAAATAGTAGAGAAAGCAAGGCAAAAGACTTGACATTCAAATCTCTTTTTATTCCAAAGTTATTCCATTTCAGAGTGTATTGAATTTATGTCTGTTTTGATGTTTGTTTTGGGTTGTAACACAAGACTTTTATCATTGGATCTCGCTCTCCACTCAAGTCCGTAGTCTTGTCATTGTGCTTTTGTTTCCGTTATGTCATTGGTTTTGTTATCTCCATCTTTTAGAGGTGAGTTATTCTCACCAGACAATCTATACCTATATAACTGATAAACCGACACCACTTGAATCTGTAAATGTATTTCATCCTGTTATAACTGCTATATTATGATCATATGATGTTTACACCTATTATTGCACCTGTTATATCACATGTTACTTTTATATTATACTATTATGTTATTTATATCAGTTACCACCATTGCAAGTTCCCTGTAGACTAGAATCACTATGGGTTGAAATGATACATACCCGAACGGACTTTAGAATAGGGGAAAATCGTTATGGGCTGAAATGATAGGCCTGAGCGGTTTTCATTTCATTCATTTTACTTGGGACTGTGGGTTTGAAATGATCAAACCCGGATTTTTCATTTGTAAATTTCAGATTGATATGATATAGTATCCGTATTACTTTACCTAGGCCAGTAAATGATATACAAACCATTGGTTAAAATATGTTTTTCTAAAATTTCTAAAATATTTTAAAATGTAAATATTATATTATTTTGATTTAAACTTAATTAAAAATGATTTTGTTGTAAAGTATTATTGATTTTCTGAGAATTTATAAGTGAAATAAATAATAGGTAAAGTTAGAAATTTGAAATGTAAGTATGTTTGGAAATTCTAATTTGGTGATGAAATGGAATTTAAATTTAGTATGAAATATGATAAATTTATGATATCTTGAATTTAAATGGATTTAAGATGATTTTATAGTATATTAATGAATTTTGAATAAGTTAAAATGTTGAATGAATAAATGTTTAAGTTAAAATTTGGAATATAACTTAAATTGGAAATTTTGAATTTGGGGTAAAAGTGAAATTTTAACTAAGTAAAATAAATGGAAAAAGGGTTATATTTTGGAAATTTAACTAAATTGTTAAGTTAATAATTTAATTAAAGAAATGAAATTTAATACTTGAATTTAAATAAGAAATTATGTTAAAATTTGATTTTTTTTGAATGAAATTTAACTTTATAAAAATTACAAAAATAATAGTATTGAAATGATGATTTTAAAATATGAAATATATGATTTTATAAGTTAAATTGATTTATGTTAAAAGTTAATTGGTTGGGAAATGGTAATTAAAACTATGAATTTGATTTGATAGCATCTTTGAAATGTAATGTAAAAGATATTACAGCATTTTGTAAATGCTGTAGTTGTTTTAAACGAACTAAAAAGTTAATTTGCAATAAAGACTATTATAGCACTTTGTAAGTGCTATAGTGGTTAAACTTAACATTAAAGTTTATTTGAAATAAAAAGAAATCTATTACAGCGCTTAATGGTGTCTGTGTTAAATGAACTGTTTAAACCAAAAACTTTACGTAGCATTTTATAAGTGCTGTGGAAACTGGAATTTTTGTTTAAATAAATAAAAAAAAATCTTTGGAAAAAGATTAAATTTTGGAAATTTAATATTTAATTATTAAATATAATGAATTTAATTTAAGTGATTTAAATGGAGATATTAACTTGAAATATAGCTATTTTGAAATGTGAGTTGAAACGGTATTGATGTTAAATAAAAATAAATGTGATTTTGGAAAATATGATATTTGGATATTTGAAAAGATTTGAAATGATATTTAATTTTGAGATGATATTCGATTTATAAGTAAAGATACTATTTTTGAAATTTTAACCACGGGATGTATTTAAAATTATATAGTTTAACTGATCCTTAAAGGATGGGCGGTCCCAAGCATCCTTTAAGTTATTGTGCATTACTGCTACAGTTCACTTGAGTTGGTTTATATTATATAAGTATATATTGTCCTGACTCGAGTGTTTTGTGTTTTACTTTACGCTTGGGTCAGCCTGAGTATTT
Organism: Allium fistulosum; assembly: GCA_030737815.1. Taxonomy (NCBI): domain Eukaryota; kingdom Viridiplantae; phylum Streptophyta; class Magnoliopsida; order Asparagales; family Amaryllidaceae; genus Allium; species Allium fistulosum. Next base: position 997,615,098 of record CM060907.1, read on the forward strand.
ACAGCTTAGCTTTGGATTTCATTCTGGAGCTAGGAATCGCTGGAGATTCCGCTTGTCTAATTATCTATTCCTTTTCGGTTCCAGTTGTTCTATTTCAGCTTTGGTATTTTCTATGTATTGGAGATTTCTATTGTATATGTTTTCAGACTGATATTATGTATTATGTTTTGAGAGTTTGTATATAGTAGCTTCATGAACTACTATGGTATATTATTTCCGCTGCGAGTTATTCTGATATTCTGTGGCTGTGATTCTGTTTTTGATTTTATTTGCTCCAAATTTTATTACAATCTGTTATTTTGAATTATTCAAGTCAGACATGTGTGGATTATTGTCGATTTGAATGGTTCAAAATAGTGGGTCGTTACATTTGGTATCGGAGCCAGTTTTTAGGCAAACCTTAGCCTGTGGAGCAAAAACTCATTAGAGATAGGGTAGAAATACCCTAGAATGAGTGAAATCAATCTCAGAATCATTCCTTTGTGAGAGAACGTATTTTCGAAGTATAAAATGATTTTCAAATGATTTTTAAAGGATTTTTAAAGATTATTTTGATATAAAATTTTCTTGTTTTGAAAGAAAATTTTCTGGGCTTTATCCCTTTCGTATCCACCTTGTTAGTAATTTCTTTGATTCGGATTTCCTTAAAATTCTGAACTTCTATCTTAGTTGGGATTTCTTCGATTAGGATTCCTTTGAATTTTGGAACGCTCCCACTTGTTCTGAAATCCATTCCTGTCTCCCCTAATTGTATTCTTTTGATTTTTGGAGCATTCCATAACTCCACTTTGAATGACCTCTATAAAGACCGGCGATTCCGCCAAACTTTGAATGATTTGTAAAAGGGTGAAACTTCTTTACAATGGGCATTGATTCACTGGAGATTTCCGTATCCTCGGTTTACAATGTTTTCTATCTTCTGCTATACCTAGATTCTATCTCTGGCGATCGAAGGTCAATTTGCCTTAGATTTTCGCATCGATTATTCCTGAAGTCACGGTTGACCAGTTAAGGTCGCCCGCAATTTATATGAGCTTATCCATCTTCTATTTGGTAATTTAATTATCTCATCTTCGTTCGAGCTTATCTTCAAATCAGAATTCTATTTAATTGGAGTTCCTCTAAATTTGAATCTCTGTTTTGTTTTGAAATCCATCCTTGAATCATCCCTTCGAAAATTTGTGGTTGATTGTCTTTTGAAAATTTTGCATTCATCGAAGTTGTTATTTTGATAAGGATGACCATATGTTTATATAAAGGTGAAATGTTTTCGATAAGGATTATATACCATTTTAAAATTGAGAATTTAAAGTTTTGAATGGATTTGAAATTTTGAAATTTATATAAGAAATGGTTTCATATAAAACAATTTATAACTGAAGGATTTGAATATGAATTTGAGTGATTGAACTCCGGCATTTTGGAACTGGTTTTAAGATTTTGAAATAATAAATAATATGATTTGAAAGTATTTTCCGAATATGAAATGTTTCAAATGATTTTAATGAGTTTCAAATGATTTCGAAGAAATTTCAAAAGAAGTTGAGAAAATAGAAGTCCAGAACCCACTTATGTCGCTGGAAAATAATTTCGGTGATGAATGCATATGCATCATCGACATTGATTTCGGAGTTTCAGAGTGGGGGAGAGGATACTTCGGTAGCTTTGCTATGCGATTTATTTGTGAAACCAGTTTTGATTTCAAATTCCGAAGTGTGATGTGATATTCGAAAGAGATATGTATATATATTTGAACAATTTGAAATGAGCCGGTGTTCAGTCCTTGAGTTTTGGATTTGATTTGATATAACCCTATCTTTTGGAATTGATTTACTGATTTGTTGGTGATTTCCAACTCTTGGATTGAAATATGATTTCTTCAACTATTTTGAAGGTTCGAGCACTTCCAAATCAAGGTTAACTTTTCAAAGCTAAGTAATTTTGAAAAGTATAAAGTATATAAGTTTGGTATTTATGTTTAAAATATGTAGTAATATGATTTAAATAAGTTGAAACTGTTTTGTTAAGTAAATGAATAAGGCTATTTTGATTTTTTCTAATATGAAATTTAGATTTGAAATGTTTTGAAAAGAATTTGGTCTTCAAAATATTTTGAATAAAATTTAGTTTAAATGTTTAACTTAGTAACATTTTTATGAAACTACATATTTAAAAAGTTGGAATAGATACATAAGTTGTACGTTTGCTGTTTTATTCGCATAATTAAATTGATCCAAGTTTGAGTACACAAGTTCGAGGTGAATTACACCATTTCGTGTTAGGATTTTTCATTTGATTCTTGATGGCGAATATTTGATATGGATTTTGGGCTTGATTCTAGAATTCTCTATCATAGTATATGGCTATGCAAGGAGACTGATGGTTTCTAGTCGAGAAACCATATCGAAATCCACATTAGGGAAGTCGAATGGACAATACTAGTTCGAAAGCGAACTTGTGTGATCGAGCAAGTGGTCGAATGTGATTTTGCGAAATGATGACATATGTACATCTTATATTCTAATATCATTGATATACTTGACGCTGAAATTGGAAGTTGTTGGGTTGGATATCTTTGTAATTTAATTGGAATTTTTCTTTTATGCAAAACTACTATCAATTTAAAACAATTTTCCAAAACTAATTTTTCTTTTATTCTTCTTAAACAAACTATTTTATTCTATTTTACATACAAAACTATTTTATTTAAAACCATTTTCCAAAAAATTATTTTATATACAAAACTATTTTTTTTTCAAAACTATTTTATATGCACACTATTTTACAAACTATTTTATATACAAAACTATTCTAAATTAAAAGTCTTTTATAAACCAAAGATGTTCAATCCCATATGACTCTTCATGCAGCGAAATTGTTTTTTTGAAAATTTTTTGATCCTTATATAAGATAGACTTTATGTAAATATAAGATGATTTTGGAAATGAATTGTTTGACTTAAATTATATTGATTTGGAAATTTTGATTTATTTTTCTAAATTTATTATTTCGGAAACTTTGGAACTGAAGATATTTGATTTGGAAGAATAATTTGGTGAAAGCGTATATGATTTTGAAAATTGTATTGATATTGAAACAAATTGAAATTTGAGAACCTTGTGTTACTAAATACTTGATTTGGGAGTTATCGAACTTATATAAAAATTTGGTTTGTATAAGTATGATGTTGATTCGAAAACTATGGATTTGAAAAGGTACTCAATTTGAAAAGTGAAATCTTATATAATTGAAGTCTATATAAGTGTGATTTGATATACTATTGATTTTGGAAAGTATTTGATTTGAAAATGAAATCTTATATATAATGGACTTTATATAAGTATGATATTTGAAAGTGATTTGAAAAGGTACTATATGATACATATTTTCGAAGTAAAGATATGGAAAGTGCCTTCTGCTTGATATCCGCTTTGTGGCCACATTGTGGATTCATTCTATCGATATTTCTCTGATTTTTGGTTTTCCGGATATGATACTTGAGTGTCCATCGAATTCCATGGTGTTACCCATGGTCTTACGAGTGCGACTGCATAGCGTAATTCACCTGGCTGGATGGCCCAGGGGTACGGATGTTTCCTGGGGGATTCAGGCGTAACCATTGTGTATCCTGTGATCTATGTAGGTCGTATTAGTAGCGAAATCCACAGGACTGAGAAAGCTTATGGATACAGATGTTTCCTGGGGGATTCAGGCGTAACCATTGTGTATCTGTGGTCTACTAGTCATCATGGCGCAATTCGCAGGGCTGAGAAAGCTTACGGATACGGATGTTTCCTGGGGGACCCAGGCGTAACTTTTGTGTATCTGCGATCCATGGTTAGACAAAGGTTTTGTTTGTTTTTTTGTTTGGATTGTACTTTCCATATCTGTTTTTAAAAGTTTTCCAGTATTTTCACTGGGTGTTGAAACAAGTCTACTAAGTACCTGGAGAATTCTAGCTTTGCGCCTGATCAACGCACTGCCAGAGTCTGCAGGAACAAGGATAAATTTGTTAAGACATCGAGTTATAAAAGTATTTTGATAAAGTACTATATAGAGAATATTTTGATCAGTTATTTTCCCTTTTAAAGATTTTAAAATGTTTTAAATATTGTTTACTTTGAACTATCAGATTTAACTCAAAGGACTAATCATCATATTATAAAATGTTTAAAATGTTATAAAATTTTAATTGAAATGTATAATGGTTTAAAAATAATGGTTCATCCTTGTCTTTCAACCTGCTTTCCCTCCTAGCTACTTTTTCCCTACCTTCTTTTCGGGGATGTCTTCAAACCTATTGTTCTTTCTAGTTGTTTCTCCGCTTCCTTTTTTTGAAGACGAAAAGATTTGAGTGGGGGAGAGTGTAACAACCCTAGATTTTTGCATATTTTATTTTGACTTTATTTTATTTTTAAATTATTTTAAACTTGTTTAGTTAAAATATTTCATTTTTAATATGAATTTTGATTATTATATGAATTATAATTCCAAACTTGTATAAATGGAATATTTTCCTGAAAAGTGGATTTGTGGTCAAACTAGTCAAACTTTGACTTTTAATTTTTAAATATAAATATTTAAATTCTTGAATTTTATCTTTTATTATGAAAATATATTTAATATCATGAATACTGCTTTTCGTTTCGTTGAAAATGGATTTACATTGTGGAAGTTATACTGTTTTCAATTTTGTGTGTAATTTGCTGTATTTAACCAAATTGTTTATTTCAAATTATATAAATAATATTTTGTTTGGTCATGTAATGTTCTAAATTATGTTTATATGGGTAAAATAACTTGGTATGTATATATTTTGGTTTTAAAATATTTTTAGGTGAAGTATAAATTTTTCTAGAGTTATAGTAATTTATTTGAAATTTTCATGTCCTGTTTGCTATTTTTAAACAATTTCTTCAATTCTTTTGCTATTTTCTCTGAATTTAATTATTTATTTTACTTTGAAAATGTTTAAAAATCATTTTTATTTCAAATTTTATTTTAGAATATTTTTAAAATGAAGTTAATAATTTTCCAAAGTCAATAGTGATTTATTTGTAATTTCTGGACACTGTTTTGGATTTTTAAGCAATTTCTTGTTTTCTTTTTCCATTTTCTTTAAAATTATTATTTATTTTTATTTTATATTACTTTGTTTCGGTTTTAAAGTCAATTTACTGATTTTATTTTTGTTTTATTTTAATTTAAAGAAAAAGAAATATGAAGAGTTTTAAAAGCTTATTTACCTTAAGTCATTTCATCTCCTTTGTCCTTTCATTTGCCATAACTCCTCAATTACTATCTTGGCTGTGCATTTTTGGTTTGTAGCCGTGAGTTTTCAGCCTCCGTTCACCCAAAAACATTTTACCTTCTCATTCATTCATGGCTTCAAGAAAAATCTATGGGTAATGGCTACTTTTTTACACTTTTCTTCTCATTTTTCATGTATTTTTGCCTTGTTTTCTTTGCTTCTTTGAACGGCCTCCACTCCATATCCACGGCCACCACCTCCTACACCTCTTCCCTGCCATCATCACCACCTACTCGTCAGGTCTGAACCATGGCCGCACAATCTATGAAGAGAAACTCCACAAAAACTATGTTAATTCCCTTAAAACCATGTTGTTTGACCACCACTTGTTCACCACTTCCATTTCCACCACCACCGTCACCTTAGGCCGCCACCACCACCTCTGTCTAGACCCTTACTCACCCCTCCTACCTCTGGCCAGACCTGTAGCATGACATGGCCGAGCCATTTGACCATTAGCCGAGCCCAAAGTGTGAACACAAACCTTCCAATGTTGCCTAGCCTCTTGACGTTCTTATGTTGTAACTTCCTCTACATGTTCCCGCTTACGCCGTGCATTTCCTAGCCCAAACCTGAGCCAAACTTGTTCAAACCTGAGCCAAACAACATCCCTAGGCCGTGCCAAATAGTAGAGAAAGCAAGGCAAAAGACTTGGCATTCAAATCTCTTTTTATTCCAAAGTTATTCCATTTCAGAGTGTATTGAATTTATGTCTGTTTTGATGTTTGTTTTGGGTTGTAACACAAGACTTTTAGCATTGGATCTCGCTCTCCACTCAAGTCCGTAGTCTTGTCATCGTGCTTTTGTTTCCGTTGTGTCATTGGTTTTGTTATCTCCAGCTTTTAGAGGTGAGTTATTCTCACCAGACAATCTATACCTATATAACTGATAAACCGACACCACTTGAATCTGTAAATGTATTTCATCCTGTTATAACTTCTATATTATGATCATATGATGTTTACACCTATTATTGCACCTGTTATATCACATGTTACTTTTATATTATACTATTATGTTATTTATATCAGTTACCACCATTGCAAGTTCCCTGTAGACTAGAATCACTATGGGTTGAAATGATACATACCCGAACGGACTTTAGAATAGGGGAAAATCGTTATGGGCTGAAATGATAGGCCTGAGAGGTTTTCATTTCATTCATTTTACTTGGGACTGTGGGTTTGAAATGATCAAACCCGGATTTTTCATTTGTAAATTTCAGATTGATATGATATAGTATCCATATTACTTTACCTAGGCTAGTAAATGATATACAGACCATTGGTTAAAATATGTTTTTCTAAAATTTCTAAAATATTTTAAAATGTAAATATTATATTATTTTGATTTAAACTTAATTAAAAATGATTTTGTTGTAAAGTATTATTGATTTTCTGAGAATTTATAAGTGAAATAAATAACTGGTAAAGTTAGAAATTTGAAATGTAAGTATGTTTGGAAATTCTAATTTGGTGATGAAATGGAATTTAAATTTAGTATGAAATATGATACATTTATGATATCTTGAATTTAAATGGATTTAAGATGATTTTATAGTATATTAATGAATTTTGAATAAGTTAAAATGTTGAATGAATAAATGTTTAAGTTAAAATTTAGAATATAACTTAAATTGGAAATTTTGAATTTGGGGTAAAAGTGAAATTTTAACTAAGTAAAATAAATGGAAAAAGGGTTATATTTTGAAAATTTAACTAAATTGTTAAGTTAATAATTTAATTTTAGAAATGAAATTTAATACTTGAATTTAAATAAGAAATTATGTTAAAATTTGATTTTTTTGAATGAAATTTAACTTTATAAAAATCATAAAAATAAGAGTATTGAAATGATGATTTTAAAATGTGAAATATATGATTTTATAAGTTAAATTGATTTATGTTAAAAGTTAATTGGTTGGGAAATGGTAATTAAAACTCTGAATTTGATTTGATAGCATCTTTGAAATGTAATGTAAAAGATATTACAGCATTTTGTAAATGCTGTAGTTGTTTTAAACGAACTAAAAAGTTAATTTGCAATAAAGACTATTATAGCACTTTGTAAGTGCTATAGTGGTTAAACTTAACATTAAAGTTTATTTGAAATAAAAAGAAATCTATTACAGCGCTTAATGGTGTCTTTGTTAAATGAACTGTTTAAACCAAAAACTTTACGTAGCATTTTATAAGTGCTGCGGAAGCTGGAATTTTTGTTTAAATAAATAAAAAAAATATTTGGAAAAAGATTAAATTTTGGAAATTTAATATTTAATTATTAAATATAATGAATTTAATTTAAGTGATTTAAATGGAGATATAAACTTGAAATATAGCTATTTTGAAATGTGAGTTGAAACGGTATTGATGTTAAATAAAAATAAATGTGATTTTGGAAAATATGATATTTGGATATTTGAATAGATTTTAAATGATATTTAATTTTGAGATGATATTCGATTTATAAGTAAAGATACTATTTTTGAAATTTTAACCACGGGATGTATTTAAAATTATATAGTTTAACTGATCCTTAAAGGATGGGCGGTCCCAAGCATCATTTAAGTTATTGTGCATTACTGCTACAGTTCACTTGAGTTGGTTTATATTATATAAGTATATATTGTCCTGACTCGAGTGTTTTGTGTTTTACTTTACGCTCGGGTCAGCCTGAGTATTTACAGCTTAGCTTTGGATTTCATTCTGGATCTAGGAATCGCTGGAGATTCCGCTTGTCTAATTATCTATTCCTTTTCGGTTCCAGTTGTTCTATTTCAGCTTTGGTATTTTCTATGTATTGGATATTTCTATTGTATATGTTTTTAGACTAATATTATGTATTATGTTTTGAGAGTTTGTATATAGTAGCTTCATGAACTACTATGGTATATTATTTCCGCTGCGAGTTATTCTGTGGCTGTGATTCTGTTTTTGATTTTATTTGCTCCAAATTTTATTACAATCTATTATTTTGAATTATTCAAGTCAGACATGTGTGGATTATTGTCGATTTGAATGGTTCAAAATAGTGGGTCGTTACAATTAAGTTGTTAATTTTAATTTAATTATATTCAAATGTTAAATAATCCGTAACTTGTGCATACGAGGTCCGTCTTGGACGAAACAAGCGGCGTTGGACTTGTATCGACGAAGGCTACGTCGTGGGGTTGTTCTAGAATTTATTTGAAGCTGAAATTATTTTCAGTTTCAAATAAAAAGGTGAGTGTTTTATATGCTCACGTTTGACTAATATATTTTTATGTTAGTAAAATTTATATCGTGAAGTGAATTGAATTTATTGATTTTTGTTTGATAAATTTAAGTGACATTTAAATGGACATCTGAATTTATTGATAGAATTTGAGTTGACGGTTAAATTGAATTAGAAGTTAATTGCCAGTAAAATACCCGATATTGATAGCTATGAAATTGTTGTGAATTTTATTGACTTTTTGGATGATTGATTGCGATGGATGCTATTAGTTGATATTTTGGATGTTTATTTATTTTAATATATCATGTTATCATCCTGTGTATTATTTACAATATATAAAGCTGTAAATTTAATTATTTCAAATAAATTAAGAAATAGTTTGAAATGATATATACATATGGCATTTATTTTGGATTGAAATGATATATATCCATCCTGGAATTAAATTGGAATAACTTATTCACTTGGCCATAGGATAGAAAACTATATACGAACATCAGATTAGTTAAATTAAATGATTTTAAATTTTTTGTTTTGAAATTATTTAAATGATTTGATTTTAAGAAATAAAAAAAATCGAGTTTATGGAAACCGAACTATTTTCGAACTTGAGCTCGAAGTGTTGAAATTTAAGTTGACAATAGGAATTGTTTAAATAATTGAAGTTGAGATTTTGAAGTTATAATCGAGATATGATTTGAATTTAAGAAATCGATTAGTTTTAAAAGATTGGATTTTTATTCGAACTTTGAATATTGCTAAGTAAAAGTGATATAAAAAGATATTTCGAAATTGAGCTCGGAATTGTATTTTATTTGAAGATTTGGATTTTTAAATTGGATATTGAAGGTTAATTGGATTTAAGTGTTTTGAGTCGATATTTTGAAAATCAAACTCGAAATTGATATAAATCGAAATGGTTTTAATTTGGAATTGAAATTAATTTGGAATTGAAATTGAAATTAATTTGGAATCGAAGTAAAATTCGACTTGAAATCGGAATTGAATCGATTAAATCGAAATGGAAATTGGAATTGATTTGAATTGGGAAATTTGGAATTGAATCGGTTTGACTTTGAAACTATTTTCAAATGAATTATTTTAGTATAAACGGTTTAAAATCTATATTCTTTAAATATTCAAATTGTTTTGATTTTCCAAACTATTTTACTATATAAACCATTTTTAATACTCGAGCTATTTTCTATTAAACTATTTTAACTATTTAACTATTTAAACTATTTTCTAAAAATTCAAACTGGTCAAAAGGGTGGAATGTTTATATTTAAATCATGGATTTAAATATGAACTGGGTTAAATTGAAGTTATAACCCAAATGAAAATTCCAGGCAATGTTGAATTGGAACTGAAATTAGGATATTAAGACGAACATGATTTTGAATTGAAATAGAATATTTTGAGTAAATATGATGATTTTGAAATGAAGTTGATTTTGAAGCGTATATGATATTTTGATATCAAGTACAAATTGTTTTCAAAATATACAAGTACCAACCGGTGTGTAAAACGACGTTTGGTTGTTAAAGAGACCGGGGCCTCTTATTGGCATACTCTTTGTCATTATTGGAACCACATTAACAACTGTGTATGCGGAGGAGAGTCTAGAACGGAGGAGACTCTAGAACGAAGAGGCTACTCAAATCAGTTTTTCACAGAAACAAAACAAGTATAGAAAACAGTATATAAAAGCTTTATTTTTGCACAGATTTGGCTTTTTGAAGCTTTGCTTCAGCTGGAATTTTGTGAGCAGTTAACTCACCTTGCAATTGAAGAGCAAAACTCGGATTTACAACTGAAAGGTGAAAGCTTGGACATAGATTTAGCTTCAAAGACCCGTAAATACTCAAAACAGAAGCATGCAAGGGAAGAAACGACAGTTAACAGACAACCAAATTCACAAAACTAGATTTTGATGAAATGATTATATTTTGGCGTTGATTACCTGTAGAAATTTGCTTCAATTAGATTGAAAACAGCAATTTGTTGAAAGAATTTGAGATTGAAAGCATTAGGTTAGAAAATGAGTAAAGTTTTCTTTTTTTTTTCCTGTTTTTGTTTATTGCAAATGATAATATTGGACGTATATGTGAAGAGGAAGAAAACTTTCACTTTTGGTTTGTTTTGCTAAGTGGGCTTGGACCCAAAACTAAATAATTAGCCTAAAGAAATAAATTTATCACAAAACACATATGTACACTTATGTTGATAAATAAAACAACATGTTTCAACAAAATTTCTTCACACTAAAATTCTACAAACACTTTTCTATGTTGAATAAATTATTTTACATCTAATAAAATGACAATTTTGGATATAAAAATATTTTTATTATCAAAACTCTCATTTTTAAATAAATAACCAATTTATACAAATATTTACATAAAAACACTATTTTTAACTCCAAAAATTACACAAAAATAATTTTCTTGTATAATAAAATGTTACAAACCACTTTAACATCAATTTTATATCTAAAACTCATTTTTAAACAAAATTCCTTCTTTTATTTATTAAATACACATTTTAAAACAATTACTTCTTTTTAAAAATCAATAAAAGAAACATTTGGCAATAATTACTTGCATTTCTCTAAATAAAAATCATATTTCACTCATCCTTAACACAAACAACCAAAATAAAGTTTCCAAAACTTTATTTCCACATTTTATATTTTAAATCCATTGTTTATTCCAAATAAACAATTTTAAATCTCCAATTTATTTTTATTTCTCAATATTAAATTATAACCACCGTTATAATTTAATATTTACCGGTAATCACCAAAACCAAGGTTGTTACAGACTCCCCCCTTATAAAAACTACGTCCTCGTAATTTCTAGAGAAGAGTTGTATTCAACACTATTTAAGCAAAGGAAGATAGATAAGCTCGAGTTTAAAATTTCTCACCCTAACACAAGATGATAGAAAACCAAAATAAGATTGCCCGATTAATTTTATGGTTTCCCGAGTGTAATTACTAGGATTAGCGGACCATAGGATTTTTCCAAGCAATACATCATGATTTCGAAGGCGTCTCATCTTCAAAACAAGAATACAGATAGAATGCTACACAAGAGATCAATCAAGTGAGATTGATTTCTCAGAAGCTTTTCGGATAGAGTTGGGATTTAACATAATTTTATCCCAGTTTCAACCAACTAGATAATTGTCGACATGACTTTCTGTATGTCACTACGGAAAGAGCCACACCAACATTAGATTAACACAATTGAGATAAGAAGACTCAATAAGAGGTGGATGGTTTTCTCAATACCACCAACCCAAATGACCGCATAATTGCAAGTCGCTAGATAATTGCACAAAGGCAAGACAAACTCAAAGAATGGATTTTTATACTCCTATTTTACTAAACAAATATTTTCAAGGGTTTCAAAAATCCATTTTCTTCATAATCAAATTCTCAAATTTCAACATTTTGAAAATTTTCAAAACCTAATTCAAAAATCCAATTTAATCTCCAAACTTTTCATTTAAAGTGAATAAAATGCTTTACTCATAAATCTACCAAATATATATATATATATATTAGTTTGAGATATATATTTATACTAAACATCAATTCAATTACATCCACAAAATAGGTAGAATACGCATGACCACAAAGAAAACAAGTAAATTTCAATTTCAGACCTGCTACAAAGAAACCAAATTTTAACCAAGAAAACAACAAAATCAGAGAACTCTTATAATATAAAAGTTATTCTACTAAGTCTAAGCTTTCCAACGATGTAATGATCATCAAAATCGGATTCACGGTTTGAAAGTTATGCAAAATTTACTTTCAGCCCAAATTTTAGAAATTCTATAATAAGACAGAAATGATTATTCACTTTCAAACCTATTTTAGACAGAATAAAAAGCAAAATATTCTAAAGTGGTAAAAATAATTTTTTTAGCTTTCTAAAGGCTCTTTTATTTGCAAAAAGTTTGAACTCATTCGGAGCTATAAATCTCAAGTTATTGTTGTTTTAGCACAGCACTTTTTCAAACCAAATTCAATCTTTCAAATCAATTTAAATTTTGAAATTTTCCCAAACCATTTAATTTCAAATTACATTGCAAATAAGCTTTTGCTAAATCATTTATTAAATGATCTTCTTATTCCTCGAAAAGCTAAGACATACTAAATTATGACCAATTCTATGGAATCATCATAAAAGAAACAATTCATTAATTGGAAAAAATTTCATTACTTTCCAAAATCTAATTTTAAAGCAATTAACTAAAAAAACTCATTTTGGAAGAGATACTAATCTCTTCTATTATCAAAAGATGATTATTGATTATCCATAAAATAAGGGATATATATATATAAAGTTTTAAAAATTATTCTCACAATTAAAATGATTATACTACAAAATGATTCATTTATCAAAACAACTCAAATTCACATTCCCTTTTTGTCACAAAAAAAATTAAATTTCCAAACTTTTCTTATTAAAACTCAATTTACCATGTCTGACTGTCTCATCATAGTGTTTAGAAAATTCCTATTAATAACGTTGATCAGGCGCATCGACCAAAATTCTTAAAGCACTCGATGGACAACCCTAACACAAAAATCATTTTCTATAAAAGAACTACTTCATATATAATTTAAAAAAATACTTTGCTTATCTCAATAACAAAAATACAATTTCACTTAAAAACATATTTTCAATTCGACAGATTTGAAAATTCAAATAGTTGCATACACTCAAAATCAAAGAATACAAGAAGAACTCATCGAGATATTCCCAAAATACTCGATTCACAAGATTGGCAAATAAGCTGGAGTGTTCACCAAACCGAATGGTATAATGAGCCACTCGCAAGAACCATACGAGTGTGGAATGCGTTAAGAAGAATGCTATCCTCCGCAACTCGTAGCTGATGAAAATTGGTGCAAGGTCAAGCTGAGAAAGATCCTAGCACCACTCAATAAATCAAATATCGTCAATCATAAGCAACAAATACTTGTTCTAATGGTTAACTTGTTAGGCTTGCGAAGATAGATGCAAAGCCTAAGAATACCATCAGATTTCTAAGCAAAGATGACCGTGGTACCTCATGGTAAAGGCTGGACTGAATGACTTGCATGGCTTCACGCTTCAGCAATTACTTCTAGCGTTTCTCATTTCCCTAGTGGACACCCTCTTGGAGGGATGGCTAATAGGCTAAGGACCAGGAATGAGATCAACACAAAACTCAATTGCTCGATTGGGTAGCAAACCCGAAACGGACTCACATATATCAACAAAATCACAAACAACTGGAATTCGAGATATATCATCATCATCTCGAAACTCAATAATAAATAAAGATACTTTGGAATCTCCATCAACATTCCGAAGAACAAGAAACAACAAATCAGCCGAATTAGGATGACTAAAATATAGAATCCTTCTAGAACATAGGATTGGACTTGATAACAAACAAGTCAATCCATCCCCAAAATCATATTAAACTCAAGGTGATGACTAATGTGCGGATTCGCATCGAAAGGAAAGCTACAAAGATCAACCCTAATATTGTCACACGACAAGCCAAATATTGCGGATCCCTTCAATAGGATACACAATCCTCAAAGAAGTAATAAGATAAGAAACATCCAACGATATCACAAGCTCCTTCGATACGAATGTGTCAAACATCCGTATCGAAGAGAACTAGAACAAAATAATCACGATAAGGATTATTAATAAGATAAGATATATTTAATTCAATTATGGAATACTATAGAATAAAATATATTCCTAGACACATTCCAAACTTATGTCTTCCCTAAAGGACACGAAAAGATCAAGGACATGATGATTAATGGATTTGTAACACTTGTACTATACTTTGATGTACCGTAATATATGTTTCTGTTCTATGTTTATCATATTTTTTTCTAAACTCAGCTCCGATACCAAGCTGTGATGCCCCACCCCGAGACCCACACTATCATAGAGTATTACTGGGTAATACTGTCTGCTAATGCGGAGAATATGGTTGGTTAGGAGCGACCAACTATAGCCTTGTTTTAAACATCTATTAAATACGTCGATTTGGTGCTCTATATTTTTTTCTCAAGTGAATCGACATATTCAATAAATGCTTAATACAAAACTATAGTGGCTAACGGATCTATCAGAACAAAATACAACAACAAAATGTACATCACATCACAGAACAGTAAACAAACATATACACACATATATACATTGATACATCCCAGTATAATACAAAATGATACATCATAAGTGGTTCTAGGACCACAATATATATACAACGAGTCAATCAATAGATACATATCAGAGTCAAGCAAAAAAGACTACAAAACTACATAAAAAGAGATAACCAGATATCCAAGGCGGAAGCAGATAAGTTAAGTCCAACAGCATGTATCAAACTTGAAACAACTCGGTCTAACCCGAGTATAAAATACACGGGTCAGTCTAGTTAAAACATCAGTTTAGTAGGATAAGTGATAATATGATGCATAAGGAAAAGGGTGATAATTCTTCTCAAATGAGAAGGAATAATTCTAAGTACATGTGGTTACTTCAAGAGATGAAGTGTCATTTAGCATATATAGGCTCGAAAGGGATAACTCAACATTAAAACAACAAGCATAAGCATGCCTCATATAATCGGCATAATCCCAAAACAACAATAATGGTTTAGAGAAACCCTAACTCTTAAATAGGGGAAATCCCAAACTCAAACACGCCATAAAAAAGGCAATCACAAAAATATTCTCTAAATAAAGAAATCCCAAAGCTCGAAAATACGCCACAATGGCAATTATATATATATCTCCTTAAAGGAGAATGTAAATCTCAAACAAACGCCAAGAATGGCAAATCTCAAATAAACGCCAAGTGTTGGCAAACTCAAATCTTAAATATAGAACTTGATAAGGAGTTCAATTTCCAAAGATGCAATCGCCATATATATGATATCTCAAAAGGCTTAAATGGCCAATATTGTAAAAGGCGATACACTTGGAAAATCACAAATAATCAACGAAATCATCTCAAAGATATAGCACCTGCTTATGGCCGAAGCTTGCTAAGTACCGTTCTCTCAAAATAAGGCGCCACATCACAATGACAAACGTCCCGAAGGACAAATACGTCGCAATGACAAACATCTCGAAGGACAACTTCCCAAAGGACAACATCCCGAAGGACAAATACGTCGCAATGACAAACATCCCGAAGGAAAAATGACCCGAAGGTCCAGTACTGGTAAATACGTCGCAATGACAAATGTGTCACAAACTCTCAGATAGGAACCCGAAAAGTTTTATCGTGCGTTCCATACATACGTTCGCACTAAACTGTTTACTAACCGCTAGTAAATGCCATACTAGAAAGCAGTAAAATGTTTGCCTCATCTCATCGGCAAATACGACCCAAAGGTCAAAATGATCAAACGGACAAGTCAGGAATTAACCAAAGAGATAAACGCACGTGTCCCATACCACGTGTTTTACCCAATCGTTTAATTCTCCCTTTCATTTGCTCGAATAGTGCAAAAACATGTATTTTATATAGAAAATAGTTTGTTTGTGAAAACAAGCTTTTAAAACAATTTTTCGAAATCGTTTTTGGAAAACAAACTTTAAAATTCCTTTATTATAGAGAATATATAGATTTTATAGCTTGAAAATAATTTATAAATATTATATAATAATTCTTTCAAAAACCAATTTATTTTTAAAAATTATTTAGAAAAACCCGTGCTCGAAATCAAGAGATAACATCGAAAATCCTCCAAAACCGACATTCGAATTCAATTAAAAAATGATTCAATTTGAACATCAAATTCACCAAAATCTTTGCTAGCCTATTGATAGACATCAAAGACATGAAACACATTCGGAATTATCACAAAACCAAGTCACAAATGCAAGAAAATGAAGCTGGAATGAAGGCAGAACAAAGCAGAACACACAGGAGAAAACAACAGGGAGAAGGCCACCATAGGTTGACCATCAGGTCGACCTATAAGTCGACCTTACTCACCAATGGGTCGACCGTACGGTCGACCTATGTGGTCATAGGGTCGACCCCTAGGTCGACCTAGGCTACGAACTCTTCCAGGTCGATTTTATAACGACCCGTAAATTTTAACTGTTTTAATATCATAATTAGTTGAAATTTTGTGAAATTTTAAACGAGAAAATTTTGAAATATAAATTTGATATTTGGAATGCGTCTAGTTAAACATAGCGACTGATAAATTTTCGTCTAAAAATATGAAAGTTTATTTCGCGCGTAAATTTACTTCAATTTAATCAGTTAAAAAGCGATGAAAATAAAATATTTTCGGAACCTAAATATTTTTACATAGAAAAATTCTAAACCATTTTCTGAGCAAACGCTATTTTTTCGTTTTTCAAAATTCGGACATCTTTAGCTCCGTCGATCTTATTTTTCTTCGTTTTTGCTGCATTTTCCGTAGTAGAAAATTCGAATTTTTATAATTCAATCATACCACTGATATCTGTATACCATTTTGATCGTCTCATCGTGCTGATCTTTGCGGTATATTCAAATCCGTGTTTTGAAGTCTGGTACGCCGCAGAAACTGCGAAACGGTTCATCGTATCGGTGCCCGTTAGTGACCGTTGGTTGTTGTGACTTTTCATTTTCCACCGTCTAAACAAACAGCCATAACTATTTATTATTTTCAGCTTTTGACTTTAATATTCCCTGGTTCCAAAATATGTTGTTGGTTCATTTTCGTTTTTCACTGGTTCATTCAAATTCTCTCAGCACTGTTCCTTTGTCATATAGAAGACAGCTCATCTTATTCTCTCACCTGCTCATTGTTTTGTGGCCTATCTCCTTATCGAAAGATGGTGGGAATTGAATAGCCTTTGTGAATTAAAGAGCACGTTACCTGACACCTCTTTTCCCATTCTTCTTTCATTTTATTTTTCCTTCTTTTCTAGCTCTCTTTCTCATTTCTTCCTCTCACAAAAATTTTCACAGTAAAAATAATTCTTTTTTCCTCTTCTGCATTTTTCTACTTTTCTACTATGAGTTCGGCCACCATTCCCTTACCTCTCGTCCTCCTTGCCTCCTTGCAGCCGAGGCCATGGTTCTCCAAGCCCACCCAAACCCGCTGAGACTTCAGCCACCTCCACCGTGCCGACCTCCCTGACCTCCGCCTCGTCCCATCTACGACGCAGCCCCTGCCGTGAGCCACCTCAGCCTCTCTCGGCCACCCCCTCTTGCCACTGCTTTCCCCGAGCCGCCGTTCTTTCCTAGCAACCCACGCCTCCTACCAAGCTCAGCAAACACCCACCTCACCGCTGCCACGCCGACACCACCCTGCTCGAAATCCTTTTTAGCCTTCACCATCCCTATCGGCCCTAGCCTCGTCTCTTTGTTTTGTTCTACTCTTCTTTGCAGCCGAGGTAAAAATATGCTCT
Source organism: Allium fistulosum (assembly GCA_030737815.1). NCBI lineage: Eukaryota > Viridiplantae > Streptophyta > Magnoliopsida > Asparagales > Amaryllidaceae > Allium > Allium fistulosum. The sequence goes on from CM060907.1 coordinate 997,633,079, forward strand.
ACATATGTTTATACTTTATATATAGATTATATTTTGTTTATTTATATATATAGGATTTGGAAATATTGATTACAGCTTGTATGTACAGAGTAGTGTATATATATAAGGTACTTTGCGTTTTATAATTATATTTAGATATAAATATTATTTTATTGTTTGTATGTGTATATTTATATCAGGTTAGTTATACTTAAAGTTTTATATCAGTTATATATAATGTTGTATATCAACCTATGTATATAAGTAAGTGTATGTTAGTTTTTTTTTAGTAAACGCATATTTATACTTGTTGCAACTTTTGCTTTTGTATGCCGTGCTTTTAAATTATATTGTTTTATAACATAAAATCTTTTTCCAATATATGTATTTACATATAATCTGTATATGTCAGTTTATGTTTCGAAGATATTTAATTCGTATATATATATATGTAAGTGATTGGCAGGTATATCTTTACTTACAACTATGAACTGTAGTTATACTTATATAAGTTTATAAAGGGGTTTTATATCTATGTTTATATATCTATATAAGTTTTATTACAAATATATTGCGTATGAATTTAGAATTTGGAAAGTTATATGTTGTTATCAGTGCAGTTCTTTATATACGTGTATAAAATGGTCTATTATATATATGTGATGTGATATTGGGGAACGTGTATTATATTTCAATGTACATACATTTGTTTATATGAGTTCTCATGAGTTGGATCCATACGCAAGTTTTACGGTTATACAGTATATATAATTTAAAGTATATTAAGTTATGAAGTTTATATATATAATGTTAGCTATATATATATATACGAGTACGGTGGCACGTCCCTTGGACGTGTGCCAAGAAGGAAGTGGGAAAATTTTTGTATGCACTGCAATTATGATAGTGATACACACACAGATACATACATACACACACACGCACACACACACACACATATATATGTATATATATGTGTGTGTGTGTTGCACATTTTCCCTTCTTTTCTGTTCAGTTGCAGTAGTGTACACCTCTATATTAATTGTGATCTAATTATGTAGGCCGACCGGCACTGAATGAAAAATTTGAAGCAGCCAGGAAGAAGATGATGCAGCACTGAAATGCAGTAAAATGAACATTCATTTGTTGTTGCATTATTTGAAAAAGAACAGAGCCACACAAACAATGCATTTTTTAAACAATATTCGTTGATAATACTAATAACAATATTCAGTATCTCTCATGGCCCATAGTGATGAGTTTTAGTTTTTTATAAAAAGGTCAACTCTGAATAGAAGTTGCTTCTTATAACTTGGGTTTAACAGTTTGAAATACAGTTAAACTAATAAAAATAAAAGGAAGTACCTCATTATGTTTACAACAATATTGATGAGTCTAGAACATTTTATCTTTACAACATAGTGATGTAACATCGAAGAGGATAGAGATTTGAATAACCATGGTAAGGAGAAGTCATAGTTGAACGTTCACCGTTGATGAGTCATAAGCAGTCAGTGATGGTATAGAAGTCGAAGTCGAGGGGTTTGAGGCAGAGGAGTCATAAGCAGTCAGTGGTGGCATCAACATGTTGTTTGTTTCCGATAGGTCGCATAAGAAGAAAGTAAAATGAAGTACATTTTGACATAAAAATAGAGAGCAAAGAGGTAAGTAGAAGGAAACATATAGATAATAGTACGTAAATGTAGAAGTATAATATTTGAATAGAAAATACAGCAGAAGTATAACTGTTTAAGAGAACAGAGAAGTTGAACATATTTAAAAGGAAAAAATAAACTGAGTTATTGAGGACGCAAATTCCTGAGTGGGGAAAAGTGAAGAAACATCATCTTTTCTTTCTATTCTCCCATGCAGTTAATGTACTCATAGATTGCAAATGAGATAGGACGTATGAATAGAATGTTGATGTTAAATTTATGCATTATCAATATAAAAGAGAATTATTCATCTGAATCCTCTTAGTCAGTTGCTCCTTGAGATGGTTTCGTGCTTTGAAGTTGAATATGTGGATATTTATGTTTTGTTCTGTGCATACTTTAATTCCACCGTCTTGATTTCGTGAATCACATTTCCTGATTATTTCTACGATTTCTTTTAGTAACTGCAAATATTTTATGGAATAGAATCATGATAAATTTATGGTGTTATGATAGTAACTGAGATTGTATGTGCAGTTGTAATTAGTTATTCATTTACAGGGTGTAAACAGCATTGTCGTTGTAAATATTGTACTATAAATATTATAGTTTATGTGGAATGTTTCATGAAGTCACAGTAGTGCACATGAAATCGCCTGCGCATGCATGTAATAAAGGAAGTAAATACTATTGTTAAAGAAAGTAAATATTTTCTTTCACAAAATAATGGCGTTTTTATTGCACATTATAAACTGACAAACTCTGAAACATAATGAAAGGCGCTTCTTTTGCATGTGGTAAGTAACAAATTTTGAACTCCTGTAGTGTTGAAAATCATATAAAGGAATATCAGTATATAAACTTAAAATTTCATATAATTACAACATAGCATCAAGTAGCAAGTTACATAGTAAACTAAAACTGAAAATCACATTAGCTGTAAATAGGAAAAGATGTACATTCTCATAAATCATTCAGATATTTCATTTCTCATTATAGCAGCCTTAGTAGATTGAAATGAGGAACAAATATTCACAAAAACTAATGACAATATATACAAAACTGAAGACGTCTGTGATGCACAGCCAATCTTTTGCCTTATTTTTTATTTAGAGCAGTATTAGCAGCAGTAGTTGGTGGGGACCGCAAAGAATAATGCACCCTTATTTTCATATATATAATGAAATAATGTGATGGACATTTTTCGCAGTTCAAAAAGGCAAACTTATTTCCTATTATTTAGGTCTGTTCAGTTGTCTTATTCCAGGATATTTTCAACTACAGAAATTATATGATTAGACAATGAAACCATAACATGTAACTACTTAATTGATGGACTAAGAGTATTATAACACAATTCAAAAGTAAAACATAAGAAAATTCAAGAGGCGTGGCAGAAGACCTAAAAGACTCAAAAGATCACGTCTCTCAAAAATTTCATATTGACGTTGATAAGAATATTGTGTACCATGAGCTTCATTTATTTGTTTTGCTTGCACATGAAGCATAGTACCTGAGTATCATTAACAATTGTTTATTTATTTGTATTTATTGGTGCATGATTTTTGTATATGTATTATAAACCAAAAGTTGTAGCGGTCAGTGCCTATTTGTACTTGAAATTCAGTAGTTGTCAAAAAAATGAAGCATTTGCGAAAATTGTATTGAAAGTTAAATGAATGTTACAAACATAGTTAGATCCAAAAAGTCAAGAAGTATTTGTGTAGTTGCAAGATGTTGAAGTAGTCAAAGCCCTAAAATGTTGGATGAAATAGTGGGTAAAACGGCTAATGGGAAGAAGTGTAACCGTACAGTTGATAAAAAGTCTACAAATTGAATATTCAAGCCAAATAAACTTTGTGCACGAACTGAATCTAGCAGACATTCAATTGCAGTTAGTGAAATAAGCTGGTAAATATTAAACCGTTAATTTTTTTATGAAAGTCGAACCTTTCTTCCCAGCTATATCTCTTTGGGAACGATGATCAAACAAAGCAGATTTGTACCCATTTAATCCCTTCATATTCACTGCAGAAAACATACGAATTAAAAATCAAAGGAAGAAGAAACTAAATTGGTAAATAATATTATAGTTAGTTTTAGTAAAAGTGTCAAATCAGAAATTGTATGCACTCACAAATGGTAAAGTACAAATAGTCATAAACAGTGCAGCAATCCTGAATTAAACGTTTTTATGAGTCATACTGAAATATGCATAATAATATTTCTAGATTTTAGCTTATGCATTTTGGGAAACTTCGACAATCAGTCTGGACATTGTTAAAATTTTGGTAGTAGTGTGTGTAATGACTTAGAAAGTGAATATATTACTTATAACTATTGCACCATTAAATGAATATCTGAACCAAGCAACATATTTGTTCCAGTCAACTTTTCTTTAATATATTTGTGGTTAGTCTAGCATATTAATAGAATTTGCATACCTAAATACGGTTGTTGTCTTGCTGAATGTGCAGATAGTTGTTGTCTTGCTGAAGCTGTAGTTGGCAGTTGAGGCAAATGCGGCTGGCATTTGAACACCTTCCTCTCAGTTCCTCTTTTTTTTGCTGCTATACAGAGAAGGTCAATATATATCCAGTCGAAATTACTTTGTTATATACATGATATCAGCGAGTTTTGATAGGATCACCTCCTCCAAAGTCGATAAGAACATGAGCAGTTATCAGCAATCACCGCTAATGCTCTTCTATTGTAGCATATTAGTAGGAAGCTTTGATGAAAGGCTAACCTTCGGTCTGTCAAACTTGTGCAAGCTAGTTAAAGTCCAATCAAAACTTGACTTGGAAATATAATTGAATCATATATGTCCCTGTCCATTCAGGGCCGGTCCTATGAGTTTTGGTACCTAAAGCCAAAAGTAAAAACAAGGCCTCTATACAGAAACTGATATTATGACTATTAATTAAATCATTAAAAATTTATATTGTTCATAAATAATGAGCAGAGAAAAAAAGTAAATAACTTTATCCGTGATAATAATTCAAGTTGTACAAAAGATTATCCTTGATACTATCGTTCATAGTTTACACTTTCAAATTAGGCATTGGTTATTCGGGTTCATTTACATTTCCTAAACATATTAATCTATGATTCTATCCTTGATACTACCTGAACTTTCCCATAAATTCTTTCATATTACATTTAAGTGATTTAATGAATTCCAGAATCCAGACTTTTGATTAGAGAAAAAACAAGAATGGGTACAGTCGTACTCGTACAGAGATATGCAACCATTTAGCAATTAACAATTTAACATTACTAAATTATCCAACCATTACAGAGATATGCAACCGGCCCTGCAACTAACATTACTAATTTACTAAATTATCAAAGTTAATTAAGAATTAACATTACCAATTAGCAATTATCCAATTAGCACAGCAGCAATGAAATCGAGAAGAGTCAGAACTCAGAAGACTTGGAGGCTGGAAGCCTGGAACTGGAAGGAGAGCCGCCGCCTGCCGCTTCTGTTGACCGTGTGCCGCTGCCGTGCCGCTTCGGCGCTTCCCCGGGTCGAGATCGACGACGACGACGAGACGACTCAAATCGAGAAGCCCTAGCTTCGAATCGCTGCGCCGGCTGCTGGAGCTTGGTGGAGGAGCCGATGGACGAATGTCACGAATCGCGATGTCTCGAAATCGACGACGAGACGAGTTGAACGGGACGAAATCGCGATTGAGAGATCTGCTTTTTTTTTTTCTCGCTTGTACTCGGTAAAATTTGGTGCCCCGGATTAAATTGTGCCCTAAGCGGTTGCTTCCCCCGCTTTGGGGAAGGGCCGGGCCTGGTCCATTTCATCACGCTTAACTCTGTATCAATAGATAAGCATAAGGAACAAACACCTGTTTAAAATTCCATAAATTATAATACAGTTAGATCAGTACATAATGAAATCAACATATGGACATTAATAAAAAAGTGATGTATCCTATATACCTCGTCAAATTCAATGGCTTTGCCAGTTTGCTTCTTAAAAATGCTATTGACACTGTGTTTTTAGTGCTTATAGAGATTTAGGTTGATGATGTATGTTGTGCATATCTATGTATCACCATAAGACAAAATGAAGTGTGTATGGTATGCATGTGGCTGTGCTTAACTATAGTGTGCAAAATAATTATCAAGAGCTTAAAAAGAATGAAGACACCATGATTGCTTGTGAATATATTTTTATCAAAGTCATTTCTTGATCATTACCGATACCCCACAATCACAATACTACATAAATATTTCTACAGCTGTGCGTAACTATAGTTTGCATGCAAAAATGTACTTAAAGTTAGGAATGAGCTTTTAATTAGATCGCCACTGCCTTAACTTTGGTTTTTTGCGTCAGTGGTGAAGCCTTTCACTAAAGATATATAAACTGTTTGCATCAGGAGACTCTAGCATGCAACATTTGTGGCATATATAGGAAAGTTTAAGAGTAAAGAAAAATATAGTTCTGGTAACTTTCGTGTATGCAAAGAAAGCACTAAGTAAACCAAGATGTCTTCACTTTTCATTAGTTTGATTGTTGAACTTTCTTAACTTAATCAAATTGTGAGAACATAAAATGGACAAAGGATGAAACCATTCTTTATCTAATCTTACAACTTTATCGCTTGTATAAACATAATCTGTTAAATTATACCAAATAAGTAAAACTGAAAAAAAATGCTACGATCCAAAAGCTAATTACTTACTATGTCACAGTTCAGTTGTATGATAAATAATGTTCAAGATAATTGAACTCTAATTCAAGAACATCACCCATCCACATAAACCTAAATGCAGGATTATGGACTTAACAACCAAATATAAAAATTAAACTTGGATTCAAAAGTTAAGACTAATTGGCATAAATTTTTATTCATTGTTGGTCATAACCTTTCTACAATCCTTATTCTACATTAGGTTGCATGTAAATGAATATAATCTTTAATCAACCCATAATTTGTAGTTACTGGTCTCGTTACTCTGTTGACTACATAAACTAAGCACTCACACACACACATATAGTAGACCAAGTATTGTACTTATAAACTAACGCGGTCTATATAATAAGTTTAACATACCGTAACCTTCCATAGAAATAATTTGCAAATCCCCTCCAAAATATCTAGCAAACAACCGAATAATAGAAGTCTGCAACCATATCCAGCCATTGTTACTCCATCAGTATCATCAAAATTCTCAACTATCGGATTTCTCGCTGTACTGTACAAATAGGTGAAAATCTTAGAAAGGCCACTCCTTGTTATGCTACCCCCTTCATCGAAAATCTACCAAAACATAGGGTTCTATATGTCAAAACCAAGTATTGGCTATTAAGCATATAAAACTGGTTCGGAAATTATTATGTGCATAAGCAACTATATTTGTATATTTTTGCATGGAATATAACACCTCTTAATGTACTTTAGTTTGAGCATGGGGAAATATACTTTTTTTATTATATGTCTTGACTTCTTCCTCCTTCCAATTACTGTATGAAGTTGTTTTAAATGTACATGCACAGTTAGTAGATTGAATCACACATGGATATATATATTTGTATTGTGTTTATAATTGAGGTACAATTCATAGGAGAGATAAACTTGTATCATCAGTAGAACTATAAAATATTTTAATTCCTATTGTTACAGATCATAACATAAAAGACCAATCGACGTACATAATCAGGTTCAAAGTTTATCACATCATTTTCATTAAGAGTAACTATAAATATGCGAAAATTGTTTGAGTTCAAGAAATCAACAATCCAAGTCCTTTAATTTATAGTATAACCCCAACATAAATGAATCCATATGTAGACTTATTTCGTAAATGCAACTAAAAAGCTAAATATCAAATACCAAATCCAACAAAATGCTGTAGTAATATAGTAGAAATAACGTTTCACCTTCATTTTAATTATTCATCTATTTGTTCGTATGGAAAAATGAAGTGCAGAAACCTTATAAAAATCAGTAATATTTTTAACAAATGCAGCAGTAGAAAAAAATTCACCTTTCTAATGGTGTAGTCAAATGTGAAAGCCATTTTGTTTCATCCATACAATCACCTTTGTTTTCATTTTCGTCGTCTACCTCATTCCTTCTTAAGTACCTTTCTTATTTTTGGAATCCATGAAAAGTAAGTGTGAACTTAATTTCACAGTAAAAAAAAACCTTTTAATATGTTTATGGATTAAGAAACAAAACGGAATTTTCATTTATGATATGAGTGCATCTGTACAGTTGCAAAATTACCGAACAAAATTGCAAATAAAAAAAGTAAAAGCAAAATTGGAAGAATACCTTAACTAGAAAGTCGGTCCATGCGGTCAAAACTGTAGATCAACGGCCTTCGCCTATTTCCCTCACCATGCCCCTTCCTCAAAGATACATCTACTGCTGAAGACGAAGACGTATGGAATTGGTAGAGAGCGGTCCAACCTCCATTGGGAAGCCTAATCTCTGAGTTGGGCAAAGAAGATAATACGGGAGAGAATACTACATTTGTACAGTTCCAAAATCAGCGAACAAAATTGCAAATAAAAATGATAAAAGGAAAATTGGAAGAATAAAGTAAAAGCGAACCGTAGATCGACAACCATCAGTGCTGGTTTTGGGATGTAATTGTCTGTTTTGATTTGAAGAGCGGTGGATGTGTTGTAAGAGAAGATGGGGGTTTGAGTGGAAGTAACCGTAGTTATGAAGTTATGGTGTATGCGTATGTGGGAGGCCGAGAAATACGAATGGTCATGTCGAAGTAACTGCCGTATAAGTGTGAGAATGCCAAAACTAACCTCGGAAAATAATTTCTGAGTTAAGTGTCAAAGTGGGTATTTTCGGAAATGCCAAAAAGGCTTCACTTTGACCCGTTGACTCAAGGTTTTGCTTTATAGTATAGATATATATATATATATATATATATATTAGTCTATACTGGTCCTATCATATTTTAGTTGAAGTTAGGCTATGTTTTGAAACAGTTATAATATATAAAATGTAATGTTGTATATATGTATATTTTAATCTTAACTATATATATATATTTGTTTATATAGTGTGTTATTTCGGCTTCATGTATTCATACTATGAGTGTGTAAATACTATAGGTTATATATTAGTATTATATTCGTTGTTTAAGGCGAATTTGGATCATTGCAATTTGCGGTATAGTTTACAATGTTTGATTATTTTTTACATATAACATAAGTATACTTGAGTTTGATTCTAAGTTGCATTATATATGTGTTTAATTTAAAACAATGATTTTTGAATTATATATATATATTTAATATAAAATGTGTTTGAATTTGTATTATGTTTTATATATGTAAATATTTATATATATAGTTATATACATATATACATTCACTTACACCAATTTATCTTCATCGACCCAATTCTGATTTGATTTCGTCTATTTCTTGTTATCAGCTTTAACCATCGAATTCGTGCTTGGATTCGTAACTCAATTTCAATGTCCGTTCCTGTGTGCGTATCCATGACATCTCATGTTCTATCTAGCCTCGAAAGGTGAGCAATCACTCACGATTAATGTTCTTTTATTTATTAAATTTGATTTAAATTGAAACGACAATTGAAATATGCTGCTGTTAGTTATTTACACTGTATCTATGCTATTACCTGTATCTGTTCACCTATGACATCTGACACCATTATCTGTTAAGTATTTATGCGATGATAATACAGTTTGGTTGATAATTGATTGATTGATTGTTTTTTATATTAGATGATAAATTGTAATGTATAAAGTGATAAATATTATGCAATTGAATTTGACATAGGATAGTTAAAAATTTGAATCGACATAAGTGTTGAATTCGGTTAGTTAAATTTGTTTAATATGTCCCTTTAAATGTTTAATCATTTGACACGTAGAAAAATAGTGTTAACTACACCTTGAACCATCAATTGTATGTTGTTTAAACTGATGATGTATGAAATTATAAATAGATGACAAGTGAAGAACCGTAATGGAATAATCTTTAATCTACATGAAATGATAGTGTAGATTCTAGAAATAATTATATTAATTTGCACAAATAACAATGTGAATTAATACGATTATTTCGGGATTATTTGAATAAATTATTGGATTGTTGTTATTGATTGTTGTTATTGCTTGTTCATTTACTTTGACACCATCCCAGTTATCACACTGCAAGTTCCCTTTGTTATGCTTTGATTTTTAAATTGAATTGGAATCGGGTTGAAATGATAAATACCCAAATTAAACTTTTGACCTAGGATAGAGAATTAAATAAAAACCGATTGGTCAATAATTTGATTTAAAAATAAAATGAAGATTTTATTTGAATAAATAATATGGTTTTGAAATGAAGTTGAAATTTGAATTTTTAATGAAAGGAAAATGTTAATATTTAATAATCTGAAACAAAATATTAACAATGTAATTGATGAAAGAACGTTGTTTAATTTGAGAAATGATTGAATTAAGTTTTGAAATTATTTAATAATTAAGTTTTGAAATTTTATAATAGTTAAGTTTTGAAATTATTTAATAGTTAAATAAGATTGAATTATTTAATAATTAAATAAAATTGAATTCTTTAATAAGTGAAATTTAACTTCTTGAATAAGTAAAATAAGTTTCTTATTTAATTGAGTTTTGAAACTTGTAACTAAAATTAAATCAGTGAAATTGAATTTCTCTAATAAGAAATAAAATGTGTTTTATTGAAATAAATGTAAGACTTGAAATGTAAAGAATTTGATTTGACGAATCTAATTTAATTAAATTTGTAAGTTGATATAATGAAGTTGAACTTAAGTAATTGATTTAGTGAATTGGGAATTAAATAGAAATTGTTTTGAATGTTAAATTAACTTAACGAATATTGAATGAAATCGATTAATGAAGTTAAATTGATTTGAATGTTAAATTAAATTAATTTAAATGATTTGGAATGAAACTTATTTACGAACTTGAATCAATATTTGAATTTTGTAAATGAAAATTGAAAGTGAATTATAAGATTTTGAAATGGTAATTTGAAAGTTTCGAAACGTAAATTATGGAAATTGATTTAGAAAGAGAAATGAAATGTTGATTTACAAATTCTAATTGAAATTGTAATTGATTTGGTTTTGAAATATATGAACGACCAATCGGTGTAATAATAACGGAAGTTATTAAAGAGACCGGAATCGGTTAGGGACATACTCACTGTCTAAACCGAAAACCACTTTAATAACTATACGCGGAGTGTGATCCAGAATGAAGTGGTTGGAATGATGAACGTGATGACTGAAGAAAGAGAACGATAATAGATAGCCTTGACACTTGTGTAAAATTGGAATTGACTAAAACAGGAGCCGTGCCGGGCCAAATGGAGGTCAGCTACCTCGAGCGAACACACTTCTTCGAAAACTACCCATTACTTGTTGTCGATTGGTGCACCCTTGATTGGGAGTGTTGTTTCGCGGTATTGCGATCGCTGCGGCGATGCGTTCTCACCAGTCCGGATCAGGCAAACGGTAGTTTCACTACCTTGGGTATTGCCTCATGTGCCTTGTCATACTTGTATCCCTATATACGCGACCACTACGATTTGTTTTGTGTTATACCTATGGAGTACTCCCTGATATCCCACTAGTTTATGGTGGAGTTTACAGTGCTGTATAGACTATAACGCTTATATAAATGTGTTAAGGGGGATAATGGTAACGCCTTAACACTATTTTGATATTTTATATTACTGATAGACATTATCTACTTAGCGTACATTACTACCTAGTAGATAGTTTAACGGATCCTTAAAGGATGGTTATTCCAAACATCCTTTGAGTTACTTGTATTTCAATTGCTATTTCACTTGAGTTGGATTTATTGATATAAGAATGTTAATCCTGACTCGAGTGTTTTGTGTTTTGCTTTACGCTCGGGTCAGACTGAGTGTACCAGTATTCGAGACTCACCTTTGGAGTTGGAGCTTTGCTTGAAGATCCAGCCATCTATTCTGCTTTCAGATATCCAGTTGATTCCAGTGATTGTATTCTGATTCTTGTATTTGATTATTGTATTCGAGACTCCTATTGTACCTTATTTTACTCTGATATGTATATAGTAGCTTCATGAACTACTATCTTTTATTTCCGCTGCATTTATTACTCTGTGTCTGTGATCTGTGATTATTTTATTTACTGTATATGCTCAGTTTTGCCAATTTAAATTAACAACGCGGTATTTTGAATTATTCAAGTCCGACATGTGCGGATGCGAATGGTCTAAAATAGCGGGTTGTTACAGATTTGCACTGCTTCGGGTTGATTTTGCATAGCAGTTTTCATATAGCAAATGAATGTTTCAGGTGATGAAATTTTGCACAGATGAACTACAACATACAAGCTATCAACTGAAGAAAATCTGGCAGCATTTCGTTACTAGGATTGAAAGAAAATGACATGCAAAGAGGCTACTCAAATCAGTTTTTCACAGAAACAAAACAAGTATAGAAAACAGTATATAAAAGCTTTATTTTTGCACAGATTTGGCTTTTTGAAGCTTTGCTTCAGCTAGAATTTTGTGAGCAGTTAACTCACATTGCAATTGAAGAGCAAACCTCGGATTTACAGCTAAAAGGTGAAAGCTTGGAGATAGATTTGGCTTCAAAGACCTATAAATACTCAAAACAGAAGCATGCAAGGGAAGAAATGACAGTTAACAGACAACCAAATTAACAAAACTAGAGTTTGATGAAATGATTATATTTTGGCGTTGATTACCTGTAGAAATTTGCTTCAATTAGATTGAAAATAGCAATTTGTTGAAAGAATTTGAGATTGAAAGCCATAGATTAGAAAATGAGTAAAGTTTTCTTTTTGTTTTCTATTTTTGTTTACTACAAATGAAAATAATGAACGTATAGGTGAAGAAAAAGAAAACTTTCTCGCTTTTGGTTTGTTTTGGTAAGTGGGCTTGGACCCAAAACTAAATAATTAGCCTAAAGAAATAAATTTATCACAAAACGCATATGTACACTTATGTTGATAAATAAAACAACATGTTTCAACAAAATTTCTTCACACTAAAATTATACAAACACTTTTCTATGTTGAATAAAGTATTTTACATCTAATAAAAAGATAATTTTGGATATAAAAATATTTTTATTATCAAAACTCTCATTTTTAAATAAATAACCATTTTTTTTAGATCATGGGGAACCTTAAGATCATGGTATTAATTAATACTCGGTTAAGTAAACCCCACGCTGTGTGTCTACCCCGCTTTTATTTAGTCGTCGCACACGGATGCTTAACGTTGAAACTCCCACTGATGGTTTGGCGTTGGGATTCGAACCTGCCCGGACACAGTCCTTTTGTTCCCATCTCCCAGCTCCCAAACCAACCGAGCTACGAACGGCGGGTATAAATAACCAATTTATACAAATATTTACATAAAAACATCATTTTTAACTCCAAAAATTACACAAAAATAATTTTCTTATATAATACAACGCAACAAACCATTTTAACATCAATTTTATATCCAAAACTGATTTTTAAACAAAATTCTTTCTTTTATTTATAATATACACATTTTAAAACAATTACTTCTTTTTAAAAATCAATAAAAGAAACATTTGGCAATAATTACTAAAACTATTGCATTTCTCTAAATAAAAATCATATTTCACTCATCATTAACATAAACAACCAACATAAAGTTTCCAAAACTTTATTTCCACATTTTATATTTTAAATCCATTCTTTATTCCAAATAAACAATTTTAAATCTCCTATTTATTTTTATTTCTCAATATTAAATTATAACTACAGTTATAATTTAATATTTACAGGTAATCACCAAAACCGGGGTTGTTACAATTAATACAGTTAATTGCATGTGATCACCATATATAATGATGTAAATTATTGACCAGACTTTTGTTTGACCCATTCCTTTCCTTTCATTTTCCCCCCACCATAGGAAGACAGGGTAGCACTTGATTTGGCATGATATGTGAAAAAGGAGCTCCTGGAGTTCCATTATTCTTCTATTCCTCATGTAGCTAATTATTGTATCAAATGTCTATCGGACTTTATATTGTACTTTGAAAACATTGTGTATGAATTAAGTAATTTTAGAGACTATTCTTTTGAAATATTTATTTTCATTACTTATATTTTGATTCCTTCTATCATGGGATCTGAAAGTATAGAATGCTTTAGATATTATCTTAGTCTCTGTAATGTTTTAAAAACCAAAAACTCATACTTCTTGGCACGATGTAAGACCGAAAGTCATCCTAGGCTTTGGTTTTGGTGTGTCCGGAGGTGTATGTTACATGTGGTATCAGAGCTTAGGTTGCGTACCGACAGAGCGTACTTGAAAAGTTTTTTTTAAAAGTTTTCAAAAAGGTTTTCAAAAAATAATTCAAAATGGGTTTCTAAAAGTGTATATATGTATAGCTAAAAGGTTTTTCAAAGGATTTATATACAAATATAACACGAAAAACGTATTCGCTCTATTTTTATCTAATATTATCTACGGGAAAGTTGCTAATAATTCCTAATCACAGAAAGTGAGAAAGAGCAATTTTGCTAGGAAGGGTTTAGAGGAAGCAGCTAAGATTTTGAACGTGAACATCCAGATATGGTTCCTCCGGTATCTATAAGTAAGGGGAAAAGTTGAGCCTAACCTAACGGAGGAAGCATATTAGTAATTTTATAATACGTATATTTATTAATACGCAACATCATATACATTTTGACTCATAAGGTAGTTGTTCCCTTATACTAGAAAACAATCATGAGTTAAAATAAATGTTAAACATTAAAACAATTGAGACGAAAAATAAACCCTTCACATTTATTATGATTTACTGCATAAAGGAATGCTAGTAAAGGTTTCTTATACCAACTAACAGTAGCAAGTAAATTATGGATATAAGGGTGAGTGAAAAGAGATTAGTACCATTGGACCCATATAATAAAAGTGTGATGTGATAAGACATAAAAAGCGAACATGAAAGAAGGACTTCACAAACTTAAAGCAAAACTCCCCCATTAAAGTAGAAATCCTATTCTTAGATCAATAGTAGTTGCAAAGACTCCATTTGACTGAAATTTATGGCTAGATGTTTCTGTATTAGAGTTGGACACTGTATTGAAAAATAAACTTAAGTTAACCATCTTTGAAGAAGAAGGACGGAAAACCTATAAGCATTATTAGGTGTAATTGGACTTATGTAAATTAGGTTTCTTTTATCTACTGCCGTAGGTAATAATTTAGTGGAAATGTTTTCTAAAAGTTATAAACGGTAGATATCTAATATTTTTAAAGGAAAAATAAGTCAAGCTTACGATTTTCTAATGAAATGACCAGAAAAACTTCATCAAATTTATTTAAAAAGTAGTATTAAAAGAATTTAACAGAAAGAAATTTTCAATAACTGCTTTAAAGATTTTTTTTGGAAATATTGTTACACTTACCTCAATGTGTACTTTGTTTTTGATAATGAAACTTTTTAAGGAAAATTAAAATGTAGGTGAAACCCCAATTTGAATCTCTTTTATAAATAAGAAAGGGTCAGTGCTTGAAAATGTTTATTATAAATGTTCTATCAAACTTTAAAATAATAATAACAATAAGTTAAATTACCACCTTTTCTTTTTAAAATACACTTTTGTGAAAATTTCTTATTTATAAAGGAAAATTTTAGAAATATATGTTTATTTGTCCATTTTTCTAGGTCAAGCCGAGCCATTTTGGGATAAAATTTGAATTGAAGAAAAAAATGTCAAGATTTTTGTCAAAAGGAAACATTTGTTAAAATTAATGGAAGATTTTACAGTTTTAGAAACTTACTAGTTATGTGGAAATGATGTTAAACTAAAGGTTTTGATTTAAATGGTAAAATGAAAGTATTATGATTATCACTTGAACTTAAAGAAAATAAATAAATTGGAGTTCGATAAATAGGATTACATAGCTTATTAGGACTAAATTGACTATAAAGTTCAGAAGCATTTAAATGTTTGGGGCAGAGATAGAAAGTAACATAGAGATTTAGTGACGTTTTAATGTTTGAATTGGAAGGGTAGAGTATTAGATCAAACTTCCTATAATAGTGAAGAGAAAACACCACTTTGTGTCTTTCTACCCAAGTATGGTTAGAATTTTAGAATCTTTAGGTAAGAAAGTTTAGAAAGTATGATTTGGGCAAAACATATTTCAGAAGAAAGAAAGAGTAAGCCAAGATGTTTTATTGTATCAAAGAGTGCTGCAGATGCAAGAAGTTTTTTGGTCCGGTTGGCAACTATGAGGAGAATTTAGTTTTCTCATGGAACTCAGAGCATGAATATACTTTGATTTAGCTAATAGAGTTATTGACTAGCATGCCTATTTAAATACACCTTGATGTTTTGGAGACGTTTGCTGTATATACCAATGTTTGCAGTACAGGAAGGGACGCTGTTTTGATACATGATGGTAGAGCTGTTTGTTATACTAATCAAAGGTTGAAAGTACACGAGAAGAATTATCCAATCCATGATTTTGAGATGACGACTATTGTTTTGCTTCAAGTCTTGGAGGTGATTTAAGTTATTTGTATATTATAAGTCCTTAAAAAATTAGTTGTTCTAACATCGTCGGAAGAGGAAGACGATTTGGATTACTTATGAGTGGGTGGTGTTGATCTGACATTTCGAGTAACGTTACACTACACATGTTGTTTTTGGCTTAGGAAGTTATACATACCAGGCATGATTTTTTGAAGGTGAATTATAGGTAACCAAGCAAGTAGGTTGTTGTCTTATAGTATACGTTATCTGGTGATATTTATAAAGTAATTGGTACTTGAGCTGTCGTCACAACTACAAGTATGTTGTTGGGGCTGAGATGACAAGAGTTCCATAAGATGCTTACTAAGTTAGGACATCTCTCATTTTAGACGTTCTTAGATGAGTTTTTGGGTATGGTGTTGGTTAAGTATTGGTCATTATGGCGATTGGATTAAAATTGCAAGGCACCATTCTATATTGAGTTGTCTCGACCATAATATAGTGAGAAGTTATGTTTGGGAAAAAGGTCCCATTGATGGGATGACATTAAGGAATGGTAAATTTTGGAAGTTCAAACTATAAAAGATATCCTAGATGGGGTTGGATTCAAGATTGTGCAAGGAAGTTAATTCAAGGATTTGGGTTCCCTTTAACAAAAGATATTGCTATTTGCACGCTTTTAGAATGCGAACGTGATTTTCATATAAAATAAGACTTGAAATTTTTTGGCAAGATTTGGAAGAAAGGATAATAGGATTCCTTCTGATCATCCCTTGAGTTGGAAGAAGACTATTTATATAAGGAAGTCCACAAAAGACAGACTTGGGATACATAATTGTGTTGCATAACAGTTGCATGTGAATAATGTATCACCTAGTCAATTATCGTCGATGCTAAAATAATTTTAGGTTATAATATCATTTAAATGTAGGACTTCACTTAGACTTATGATTTTAAATTTCTAGGTTTGAATAGGAAAATAGATTAAGATTATCATATTTGAATGCTTGAGTATTTACTTGCTTGTATGCTAAAGAACTTAGGATAAATCCCTGCATACTATAAATGCAATAAGGTACCATGATTTTTAAAGGATTAAAGAAATGAATCATAAGTAAACGAGAGAGCTTAAGTTAAATCAAAAGGCAAGTTATGCTATTTTCAACACTTTAAGAAATCATCAGGTTTGGATATCCTTGGGTAAAATGGAGGAATGGCAAAAGTTTCTAAGATACTAGGAGGGAACATCGTTCACTTTCGGGTTGTCTTATATTAGTATCTAGAATATGAAGTGACTAGGTTTACTTCTAGATGATCTAAGGCAGCGTATATGTGCACTGAGGATTGTATAAGGCTACAGTTATGTTAGAGCATACTTATGTTCAAGTTATCTAGTATGGTGCATGTTGACATCATTTTATTTGAGTTGGCAGTAAGGATTGCAGAGGTATTGCCTATGCACATACATTTAGGTTGAAATTACATGTCAGTAGTAAAGACGGTAAGTGCGGTCGAAAGAATGATCCACTAGAGAAAATTTAGATAGTGGAAGACATAATTCTATATTTTCATCTCGACTCTTTGCTGAAAGGCTTTACATGGACAGAGGGAGACTACAAGAAATATAAAGAAATCATATGCTAATAGGAGACACAGGGAGTTAAAGTCCATGGTGGCGACAAGGTCTGTATGAGGATCTCACCGCTTAGATATGTAATTGTGTTAGTAGTTCAAAAAAGTTAGCACCAAGGATTGTAGGGCCTTTTCAGATTTTTGGATAGAGTAGGGAAGTTAGCTTATGGAGTGGAGCTTCCAGAAGGTTTGGAGGGAGTTCATAATGTATTCATGTGTCACACTTGCGGAAGTGTTTATGTGATGCAACTACTGTGGTCGAACCTTCAGTTGGGAGAAGTGGAAACGTATAAGTGAGTCACTTGTTCACCATGCACCTACCTGCATTATTGGGCATGGGACAAAGCGATCCCACAGTAAAAATAATTAAACTGGTTAGATTCCAGAGGGGAGATGACCCAGTTGGCAATACATGAGAGTCTGAGTAGACGATCCGAGCTACCCATCCGGAACTCTTTTCTGGTATGTTCCCATTCTAATTAAATAAGTACAAACTACTTATGTGTTTAGATTCTAGTTTAGTATACCCCATAGGTAGGGACAATTGATTGTTAGGAATGGTTACAGACGTGTCATTAGTACATGTTTTGGATGATGGATGCTAATGGATGAATTTATTAAATTGATCTTAGTACACTTAGGCAAATATACTCTCGAGTGAGCATACACTCACACCATCACTTGCTTTATTTCACCAAGTTATATGCATATAGCTATTGCATATGGATTGAATGGTTTCAGATACATGTAGAATTGCTAGTATATTTACTTAGGATATTGCATACATTTGGATACATGACATAAGCACTTGCATTTCAGGAGGTTGACTAGATCAGGAGATCACCTAATTTATGTATTAATATAGGTTCATCTATATTTCATGCCTACGGGTACATATTGCATTAGAATTTTTAACCAAGGACAATGGTTATTAGTGTTTGATAGATGTAGATGGTTGTAAGTATTAACTTCTGTATGTACAAGTTGCATTTGTTTCCCATCCTTGGAGATTTCGAGAACGAAATCCTTTTTAAGGGAGGAAAATGTAACACTCCACAAAATTAACTGTAAATTTAATAAAAGAATTGAATTTAAATACAACAGGGGTAAAAATGAAAATTTTACAATGTCCAAATCTAGCTACGACACTTACAATGTTGCATTCGTAGCGATTTTCTAGACAAGTTTCAATATAATGTTTTGAAATCGGAACTAGTATGAAAAATTATTAACGTTTGGAGATTTGGAATCAAAAATAACTAAATAATTTTAAGAAATGATTATTTAAATAAGAAAAGCTCCACTGGTGAACACTATTGGTTGGACCGGTCGACCGCTAGTGCTCGACCACTCCAAACCAAGCGATCGACCAGTCATCGCTTTCAGGCTAGGTTTCGGGTTGGTCGAACAACCCAGATTTGATTATATTCGATCGAATGATTTTTTTTTCTTTCTACCCTTATAAATAGAACCCTAAGCTGCTACCAGAACCCTAATTAAATTAGAGCATAACAAAACTCTACCTCTCTAAAATTTGATCTCTCTTTCTCTTCAAATCAAAAAAATTCTTTAAAACAAAACAAAAATTAAATTCAAGGGATTGAATGAGGAGAAATCAAATTAAATCAAGGGGATTTCTACATCAAGCGGAGGTGATGCCAACCATATTGAAAAGGGGATAGCTTTCTAGAGGTGAGTGGGTTTCATTAATATGGAGATTTATATGTAATTAGTTTATTGATATCCTATCTGGTCTAAAATTGGTTTAGGTTAAATCTGAAATACGGTTTACCTTATAATTGTAATATATTGTAAATTGAATAAGAATTTAATCTATTTGAATTAAATGATTCTTGTCTAATCTAAATCTGAATAAAGTAAATATATGGCGAAAAAATCGGTTTAAATTGAATACTCTTTTTGTTAAACTGAATATAGGCTAATATATCAATACCATGTTAGTTCAGTTTAATTCGTTTGGATAACATACATGCATAAGAAATTATTTGAAACACAAACTGAAAACATCCAAGACTTTAGATTGAAAAAATAAGGTTCAATGTAATTAACAATTTACTATAATAAGCAATTCATGATTATCCGAGAAGGAACAATAATTAAACGAAAACAAATTTAATTAAAAACAACTACGATCGGTAGACATGTTCACTGGAGCCAGTCGACAACAAGCGATCAACTGCTCTAGTGACCAGCAGTCGACTGGTTAACGTGTTATAGATAAGATTTAACCTCAGCCTAAGGCCCAAGTTTATAAGCATATATATATAATATATATATATATATAATATGAATGTTGGTATAAGTAGGGAAATTCGTTCCCTAGGTTTAGGATTCTTGGACGTTGTGGGATTGGACAGATGTGTACGCTGGCAATGAAGCCTAGACACGATTTATTCGATGGGGTCGATATTTGACTAGGGTAGTTCTATCATAAATTGCACACTTAGGAGGTTCTACGATTTACGCACACAATGATGATGATGCCTGGAGAAGTGTGTGACCCAACACTAACATGTTCCTTGGTATGCATGGCAGCGCGGACGTGATACTGCGTTATTGATAGATCCCGACGTGGTATGATAATGGTGTTACATTATCATTGAGAGTTGGACATGGATGCGGGGACCTTGAGACGTCTTTGGCGTGGGTGGTCGTTGTGGGCTCCCACTCAATGTATAAATATGATACGTGCAGTCATAATTTGGGAATGCATTCCTTAGGTTGATATTATAGGTGATCCTAAGTTGGAATAATTCTAGTATGTATTAGCTGATCCATAGTTATTTTGAGGATTTGGTTAGTTGTTCAATCATAAGTGTAAGCCTTCACAAGATGTTGGTGCAGGTGTGTTTATAAATATACCCCTTATGTAAACGAAACTACCTTGGTAAATAGTACACAAACACAGTAGAATATCCTAGGTCACCTAGAGTATTAATACAGTTAATTGCATGTGATCACCATATATAATGATGAAACTCATTCACCAGATTTTTGTCTCACTCGCTCCTTTCCTTTCCCCCCCCCCACCACAGGAAGTCGGAGTAGCAGTTGGCTTGGCATGATACGTGGAGAGAGGAGCTAAGCGCTGGAGTTCTATTATTCTTCATTATTCCTCGTGTAGCTAATTATTATATCAAATGTCAATCAGAATTTATATTATTCTTTGGAAACATTGTATATGAACTAAGTATTTTTGGAGATTGTTTTCTGAAATGTTTATTTTCAGTATGTATATTTTAACTCCTTCCGCTATGAGATCTGAAAGTGTCGAATTTTTAGATTTTATCTTAGTATTTGTAATGTTTAAATACCAATAGCTCATACTTCTTGGCACGATGTAAGACCGAAAGTCACCATAGGCTTTGGTTTTGGTGTGTCCGAAGGTATGTGTTTGTTATAAAGAGTTTGAATTTGATATAAATTTAAATGTGTAAGCGTATCAAATACACCCATTTGTGTAATAGTTACGCATTAAAGATAATTTGAGAGGTAAACGTTTCGTTTCCTTCTCTAAGACCTATGCAATCAATTAAGAGAATAATAATTTTAATTGAAGAGAGAAACCTTTCATTGCTCTCTCTGATTAGATTAATGGTTCAGTGAATGTCATTGATGATCAATTTAAACATAGCATGAAATGTATGTATATCCAATGTACTCATAGTGTATATTGTGCAAGTGCAACATATAAAAAGTGTGCATAGTTAATGATTCCCTTTATATATGCCTATTGTTGTCCAATTGTTTTCTAAAACAAAACAACATTTGTTATATATATATATACACTTATAACACACATAATATATATGTATGTACATATATGTGTGTGTGTGTGCGTATGTTCTTGTTTACACTAAAGTTGATTTTGTTTGTTTGACATGTTTTTACAGTAAAGCAAACAATTTAAAACTATTTTTAATTAATAGATAGTTTAAATCAAAACTGTAATTTTCATAAAAGTTCATTTTGTAAAACCTAAATTAAGAACATATACACATATGTGTAACGATCCACTTTTCTGTATAGTTTAAGCAGACAATCAACCATACATGACCCACCCAAATTGATCGGAAAGGTGGATAGTTAGGGAAAAGAAAGAAGATAGGAAGAAACTAAACAACACAAAATCTCACAGAAAAACGAATAATCTATAATATACAACAAATCTTTACCCAAAGCAAAATGTAATACATATACACTAATCAAAGTATACTAACCTATATCAACACAGATAGTTATAACAGCCTATGCTTACAATTGCTGATAAATACAACCAACAGACAACACGGCGGACCACAAAGAATTACGTAGATACGTCTTGGCCTCTAGCTCATCTCCTGAGCTCCAATTCATCCAAGCAATCTGTAAATATGCTCGGTCTGACCCGAGCATTGAATGGAAAGAACGCCCGGATCAGTTTAGTAAACCAGCGTGAGAAAAACACACCCAATGGATTTTAAAGTTATCAAACTCTTTTCAAAATAAAGGTATCTCGTAAGTCCACGCCGCACATAAACACAGATAGGTTTTTACCTTATGATAACCAAAATATTTTATATAGAAATCCATGATATTATCATAATGTCTACGGTTTTCAAGTAAATAATTAACATAGACGAAATTGTTACATTAATTAAATTCCAGCATAATAGGTATACAACTAAGATCAAAGGCACTTATTAGGAAATGGATTCCACACAATGACTGAGCTACTGGGGTACCGCCCGTCATGGTGCATCTCTAGATAAAATAACACCGAGGACCTCGTAAGGATCCTCTGCCAACACAGAACCGGCCTACCACCTGATTAGTAGTACCGAATATGATCACCCCTTGGTTAATGGGCCCCGAAGCATACAAATAAGAGATAATATCTACTCTAGATAGGGATGATTATACCCTAATTGGGAGCGACCCACTTTGCCATGCTGCATCTCCCATGTTTTAGTCATTCCCAATTGATGTGGCTTGAGGCTACATTTTACATTTTTTTATAGCACTCCCCACTTGGAATGCTAACACTGCCCTCCAAGCAACAATGCAATGCCAACATTCGTCCATACAAGTTGTCCAGGAGATGGACAAATTAAAGGCACTACTTCTGCTACATCCTTTTTGGAATCACTCTTAGGATCAATAGCAAGCAGCCCTTGCAATTCAAAGAGCTTCGTCTTCAATTCCATCATCTTCAAGATGTCTTCACTTCAAAATGCTTGAGTTGGATCGAAGTGGTTTTCGGATAACATATATGATCTCAGTCTCTTCGAAACAACATTCGATAGTTTTCGGTAAACTCAACCCCGGTTCATTAGGAAATAAAGAGTCAAAGATAAGAGCAAAAATCACCTCCTAACCGTTAGCGGATGGATTTCCTTATCATTTATCCTAGGAGAACGAAACGAGATTTATATGCATAGTACAACATCATCGGAGATGACTGTGCCATATAACTCACGTGTTTCTCCTAGATATTTCCAAAGTTATGTTTTGGTCCATATTTGATAGTCGGTTATTTAACTATCTACAAACACAAATCAAAATCAGGGATTTAATTCCATAAAAAAAACCAACATTGGTTAAGCACATAAGTGTTACCTGGAGGTTTGACCAGGCAATTAGGTCATTCGACACAGCTGGATCGTTCGGCATTCAGAGATCGCTCGGCATCTATACCCGTTCGGCATCCAAGCGTCGTTCGGCATCTGTCCTCGATCGGCATCCAAGAGCCGCTCGGCATCTGTCCTCGATCGGCATCCAAGCGCCGCTCGGCATCTGTCCTCGATCGACATCCAAGCGCCGTTCGGCATCTGTCCTCGATCGGCATCCAAGCGCCGTTCGGCATCTGTCCTCGATCGGCATCCAAGCGCCGCTCGGCATCTGTCCTCAATCGGCATCCAGCCTCGTTCGTCAGTCAAAGGTCGTTTGGCATTCATCCTCGACCGACATTCAACCTCGTCCGGCATTCAGCCCTCGTCCGGCATCCAGCCCTCGTTCGTCAATCAAAGGTCGTTCGGCATTCATCTTCGACCGGCATTCAGCCTCGACCGGCATTCAGCCCTCGTCCGGCATCCAGCCTCGTTCGGCCTACACGCCTCACTAACACATTTCTTTGTTCGGTTTGGAGACCTTGTTCGGCATTTGTCGTTCGACATTTATGGCTCGGCATACAGAAGGTACTCATTTTGGGCCAAGGTATCTTGCCACTAGGCCCACCAGGGAAGTCTAACCCATCTTCGTCTATAAATAGAGAGGCAGGGGCACAGTGAAATGGATCTTTTTTCCGAGAACACTGGGGAGACTCTGCCGCTTTCAAGACTCGTTCTTTTTACTTAGCAATTGTATTCGAGTAGTTGGTGTACGGATTGTATCTGTAATCAATTATTAAGTAAAGCAATAAAGATAAACCTCAAAGTGGACGTAGGCAGTTACGCCGAACCACTATAAATCTGGTGTTCCCGTCTTTGCATTCAATTTAGCATATTGCTCTCTGTTTAAATTTACT
This sequence comes from Allium fistulosum, assembly GCA_030737815.1. NCBI lineage: Eukaryota > Viridiplantae > Streptophyta > Magnoliopsida > Asparagales > Amaryllidaceae > Allium > Allium fistulosum. Next base: position 997,657,420 of record CM060907.1, read on the forward strand.
TTCCTCATTTATCTCTCTACACAATCTTTCTCAACGAGGTTAGTGACCAATTTTGGTGCTAACACTTTGGTGCTTTCACTGAGAGTCGAATTCTCAGGCCACAAGGATCTGCTTTGAAGCTACTCGATTGAATAAATCCCCTGAAGGAGATTCGAGTCATTCATAAGACGTCCGTTGATTCTACTCAGAGTTCCTACCAATAACTCTACAATGGGAAGACCACATACCAGATCAGCCTCTCATAACGCGGACGCCCATGATACCGCTAGCGTACAACAAGTAGGGCCTAGTAATCAGCAAGAAAATCTAGGTGCAGGGACGGCCGTCCAGGACCAAATGCAAGTTGTCACCAGAACAGAGTTCAACGACTTGATGAGAGAGCTCATGGAAAGCAGGAGACAACTTGGAGAGCAGATGCAAGCTAACGCCAACCTTATGGCATAGCTCACTCAACAACAACATCAGAATGCTGGGGGCAGTCCAGCTCCTTACTCTTCATCAGATAGCTCAACTTCATCTGATGAACCCCCTAGGCGTAGACGCCGCAAGACCGAAACTACGCATGCAGGTGCTGCCGATCAAACAGCTAGAGATCGCCTACACCTTGGAGATCGCAACCAAGCAGGAACGGGAAACTTAGGAGCTGGAGCCCAGGTGGAGGCTGGACGCCCAGCTCACCAAGATGCTAATGATCCTGAACCTTAAGATGCACGTTTGGCAGATCGCCAGCAGAGGAGGCATCAACCTGATCAATCCCGTAGAATAGACTCCAACCTTCCATCTTCCATACAAACCCCAGACCTAACGGCTATGATCAGACAGTTGATGAGAGAGAATCAAGGTTTGTCGAATGATGATTGGGGGTATCCAGGAGCACACTCCATTCACAGACACTGTCCTACGGGCTGAGTACCCCAGGAAGTTTAGCATGCCGACTATCCCAGCTTACGAAGGAAAGACTGATCCTAAACAGCATGTGATGAGATACGAATGGATGATGGATTTAGCTAGAGCGAATGATGCAACCAAGTGTAGATGCTTTCCAATAACTCTATCTGGGATCGCTACCATGTGGTTTACCCGGCTTCCTCCGCGGTCCGTATCCAATTTTGAGGAGTTGGCGAAGAAATTTATAGAACAGTTCAGAATAAATACTACTCGTCCAAAGGACGTGATGTCTCTATCAAGTGTAATCCAAGCCCCTGGGGAGTCGTTGATGGAGTATTTGCAGAGATTCCATGTTGCATTCCCTTCTTCGATATAATAAAGAAAGGAAAGAGGAATTTCGAGTGGACATCTAACTGTGAGGAAGCGTTCCGAGATCCGGTGAGGCATTTGGAGAGTCCTTCAGTGCTGTCGAAACCAGTAGACCACGAAATGCTGTACGTATACTTGGCCGTATCCCCGCATGCTATAAGTGCGGCTTTGGTCCGCGAGGAGGAACGAGTTCAAAAGCCGGTGTATTGCGTTAGTAAACGTTTAACGGGGGCAGAAAGAAATTACCCTAAAATTGAGAAATTGGCCTATTGCTTGGTGATTGATCCACGTAAGCTGCGTCCATACTTTCAAGCACACTCAGTCAGTATCTATACCGATCAACCCCTGCGACAGGTACTCCAACAACCAGAAACTTCTGGAAGGATGTTAAAATGGTATATCGAATTGAGTCGGTTCGATATTACCTACCTGCCATGAAGAGCCATACAAGGACAGGCATTAGCGGATTTCATCGCTGAGTTTATGGTATCAGACGAATCAGATGGTCACAGTGTCATTCCCCCCATTCAATGGAAATTGTACACCGATGGGGCATCAAACGACCGTTGTTCTGGGGCTGGTGTAGTTCTTGTGACTCTAGAAAATCGATCGATTTGTTATGATTTGAAGCTCAATTTCCCGGCTGCGAATAATGAAGCAGAATATGAAGCATTGATTGCTGGTTTAAAGCTTGTTGGAGAACTTGGGGTAAAATCAGTTGAACTCTTTTGTGACTCGCAGCTGGTGGTGTACCAAGTGCGAGGAGATTACCAAGCAAGGAGACAAAAGCTTGCTCCGTACCTTGCTCTAGTTCAGGAACTATTGGCGAACTTCGAACATTATGACATTTCACATGTCCCGCGTGAGCAGAACAAGGAAGCTGATTCGTTGGCCAAACTCGCAAGCACCGGTGATGCACAGCAAATGGGATTAGTTCCCGTGAAACCTTACATGCTCCAAGCATAGATGTGATGGAAGTCGATTTTGTGTTGGAAATGGAAATCGAGAAGGAGTCATGGATAACCCCATTCAAACAATACCTGCTAAACGGGACTTTTCCCGAAAGAAGAAGCGAAAGACGATAGGTCATTCACAAAGCCGCGCGATATGTAATGCAAGGAGGAGAAATGTATCGAAGGGGGTTATCGGTTCCCTTACTACGGTGCATCGCCTGTGATGAGGCGAAGCGGGTCTTGGAGGAGGTTCACGAAGGAGAATGTGGCGACCATACTGGGGGACAGACACTAGCAAAAAAGATCGTCCACTACGGATACTATTGGCCATCTATGAATCGGGATGCTGCAGACTATGTAAGAAAATGTGACAAGTGTCAAAGATACGCGAAAATCCCGAGAACTCCATCAACGGAGCTCACGCAAATGGTTAGTCCTTGGCCGTTTGCAATCTGGGGAATCGACATAATCGGTTTTTTGCCTATATCCAAAGGTGGTGCAAAATACGCGATAGTTGCGGTCGACTACTTCACAAAATGGGCCGAGGCAGAGCCTTTAGCCCCAATCACCTCCAAGAAGGTCATTAATTTCGTTGTACGAAACATTATATGCCGCTTTGGCCTCCCGCGAACCATCATTACAGAGAACGGAACTCAATTTGAAAGTAGAAAATTCAAAGATTTCTGTTTAAAGTACGACATTGAGAAAAAGTTCGCCGCCGTTGCTCATCCGAAGGCTAATGGACAAGTTGAAGCCGTGAACAAAATAATCAAGTCCATATTGAAGAAGCGTTTGGAAAAGGCTGGAGGCAAGTGGGTGGATGAACTCCCAACAGCGCTATGGGATTATAGAACTACCCACAAGTCCGCGATTGGTCACACTCCATTCGCATTGGCATACGGCTCGGAAGCTGTTATACCCGTGGAGCTTGAAGTTCCATCACATCGGGTGACACATTATGATCCTAAGACGAATCGGGATCTCTTGTTGGAATCACTAGACTTCGTTGATGAAAAACGTGAAGAAGCTGAGTTAAGGGCGGCAGCGTATAGGCACCGAGTCAAGCGATATTACAACGAAAAAGTCCGCCCAAGAATCTTTGATGTGGGTGATCTCATTTTGAAACGAGTTTTCCCGGTACCATCACGTATGAATCCCAACTGGGAAGGTCCATATGTCGTTGAACGGAAGCTTGGAGAGGGAACTTTCAAGCTAGCGACCGTTGATGGCATGACACTCCCCCGAGCATGGAATAGTGAACATTTGCGACGTTATTATATTTAGCTTGTTTCTTTCGTGTTTTAGGTGCAGTTATTTCCCGTATGTTTTTATTCCATTAATTCTTAGTTTCCTTTTAAGCATGTAATCAGATGATTTAGTTTATTAATAAAGGCTTGAAGCCATCTTTTTTATGAATTACCGATGTTTCTGTGCCTTATAATCCGATGGCGAACAACTAGAGTTACATAATTCTGTCTGACGTACGAACTCGCATAAACGACTTAAATCTCCACGTCCCCTGAGTGTGGACTGGGGTACTCTAAGTCCCCGGAGTGCGGGCTAGAATATAAACGACTTAAATCTCCAAGTCCCCTGAGTGCGGACTGGAGTACTCTAAGTCCCCGGAGTGCAGGCTAGAGTATAAACGACTTAAATCTCCAAGTCCCCTGAGTGCGGACTGGAGTACTCTAAGTCCCCGGAGTGCGGGCTAGAGTATAAACGACTTAAATCTCCAAGTCCCCTGAGTGCGGACTGGAGTACTCTAAGTCCCCGGAGTGCGGGCTAGAGTATAAACGACTTAAATCTCCATGTCCCCTGAGTGCGGACTGGAGTACTCTAAGTCCCCGGAGTGCGGGCTAGAGTATAAACGACTTAAATCTCCACGTCCCCTGAGTGCAGACTGGAGTACTCTAAGTCCCCAGAGTGCGGGCTAGAGTATAAACGACTTAAATCTCCACGTCCCCTGAGTGTGGACTGGAGTACTCTAAGTCCCCGGAGTGCGGACTAGAGTATAAACGACTTAAATCTCCACGTTCCCTGAGTGCGGACTGGAGTACTCTAAGCTCCCGGAGTGCGGGCTAGAGTATAAACAACTCAGAATCTCCAAGTCCCCTGAATGCGGACTGGAGTACTCTCAGTCCCCGGAGCGCGGATTGAAAAATATTCTAAGTACCAAAAATGTAAAATAAGAGATGTACGATTCTAAAGAATCTCCAACCAATATGAAAATGGATTGGAGGCTCATGTGACTCACAAGAACTTGAGTTTCGAACACAGTTATACAGAAAGCTAAAAAACAAGAGTCATTTAAAAGACGAAGAAACTAAACTTTATTTATTAATCCAAAATGGGTTGTACATCCGCTCCTCCAAAACTTGGAGTCAAAAGTCTGTCTACTTTGGCTACGAAGGTAAATAAATGAAAGTAACTACACGATCTAAGCTAACCCTTGTTGAACTAGTGTAGCAGCTACTTCTTCGATTTCTTTAATTTCTTTTCCTCCTTTGTCTCCTCGGACGACCCCTCCCCCACATGCTTTCTCTTGGACATTTTGCTCGCCAAGGAAGTGGTGTCAGGAGTGGGAAGAGGAACATCCAGTGGTTTGGATTTGCCAGGAAGGATGACTTTCAGAGGCCTGTTCAGCGGGTCGTCAAGTTCTACTACTTGAGACTCGATCTTGACCTCAACTTTCTTCCTTTTCTCTTCCTCGAGTTGTTCCTTCATGCTCAATTCAGAAGTATGTTCAGTGGCACCCGTAATCTCAATTTCGTAATTCCCTTCGACGGGGGACGAAGTTTCAGACTTATCATCGTCAAGCGCCCCAATCACCTGAGCATCAGGACCGGGGGTAACTCCCGCGTGAGTAGCATCGCTCGTTTTCCCCATCTTCTCCTTGGCGTCATCACTCCTTGGAGACGGTTCAGGGTCAGAGCGGCCTGCATAAAAACATAAAGGACGAACGATAGAATCAATAACTTCTCGCCAAAAGCGATAGATTTTTGAACTTCAAGAAGAAGAATTTTATACCGGTTTCTTGCTGGCTTTCAGCTGTGCGAGGAGTCTCACCCTCTAGAATAGGGGATAACACGTGAATGCCGATGCCGGGATCTTCCGGATCGTAACCAACGTGCTGCTCGAATGGATCAAGTGCTGGCAGTTCGGCCGATTGAGTAGAAGGAGGAGCCGCAGCCTCGGTTCCAGATGAACCAACTATGTCATTTTTCTCCTTTGGTTGAGAAGAGCCTTTGCTAAAGAGGGCCATTGCTGCAGACAAGTCTGAAGGCTCGTTCCCCCTGAGAAATTCTTTCACTAAAGCATCTTCATCGACCTCCTCGACACCCGATTGCACCTTTCTAATCTTTATTAGAGTTTCCCATGCCTCGGCTAAAGATTCGAGGTAGCCCTCGCCAAGAAATGTTAAGTCCCGATGCATGAGAACTCGGGCGTTATATTCAGCTATCAGCGGGTCGAACATGCACTTGATCTCCTCTCTACCGGCCTCTGTAGCCGCCTCAAGGCGAGAATCAATCTCCGTAGATGCTATCCTTTTGCCCTCCTCACGGGCTTCATCCTTTACCGTCCCGACCTTAGAAAGCTCATCGTCAAGCTTTGCCTTCAAGAGTCGTGTAGCAACAATCTCGTTGCAGTATCGTTGGGACTCCTCTTGAGCAGCTATCTTCTCTTCCTTCTCCTTAGAGAATAGCTCTTTCAACTCTTTGACTTGCAGGGCGAGCGCATCCCTTTCTTTCTGAATAGAGTCCTTTTCTAAAGCTAAGGCCCCGTAGCGTTGGACCGCTTCGTCAAATTCCTTTTTATGAGTCACCTCTAGACGAGTGACGGCCTCTGCAGTATCTTTAGCGCTTTGCTCGGCAGCCTCAAGTTGGGATTTATATGAAGAGAGTTCTTCATCTTGATTTTTAATAATGTCTTTATCAAAGATAGCTTCAAGCTTCAGGCGGTCGATTTCTTGTTGGCGCTCAACGGAGACTTCCAAGACTTTTTCAACTAAATGAACAAACGCGTCATGTTGAACATAAACGTCGTTGTTGCAAGCGATGGCACTCTGCTTGACTTGCCCCGAAATGTGATGAATTGCTGGAAGGAACTTCAGACCGTCGAAGCAGATTTTGGGAAATTTGACTTTAAGCTCGGCCAGCTTTTCCGATATCGTCGGGTCTGCTGCAGGAACAGGGGGAGGTGGCTTTGAAAGCCTGTTCTCTTAGGATGTTTCCAAGACTGCCGTGTGCTAGATGAGCCACAATGTTGGTCAAGGGAAACATCAGGTTGAGACCGCTTCAGCGAAGACTTCTCTCTACCTTGTTCTGTTTGAGAAGGGAGATCGCGGGAGTATGAAGACTGGCTGTGTGATTTCTTTCGATAAGTCGACTCTCGGTGATGGTTGTCTCGGTCTCCAGAGTCGTCTCTGTCCCAGCGCTTGCCGGTGCCCGAATCTCGGTCAGAATGATGAAAACTTGATGAGCCATGAAGACGATCGAATCCGTGGGAGCGTCCCATGTCACCTGCATAGAATGAGAATAACGACAAGTTAGAAAAGATCAGGGTGACGACGAAAGCTGAAGTGTAAGGTGAAGTGCACGTGTCCGTGTGTGTCCTAGTGTTCCTCCTGACGGACCAGTTTCTTTATCTTTACTAATAGGAGTTTTATCTCCCTGGACATGGGCTTGAGCGCCTGCATTGCCTCTGGCGGGCGAATGAAGCTCAAGCGTCTCTGAGTCGTCGAAACCATAATTGAGCAGATCGTCAGGGATGGTGAGGTTCAACAGACCTTTCAGTGAACTTTCTAAGGATTGAGGGGAAGGTTCTCTCTCCTTTGGAATAAGCGTAACTTTAGAAGTTCCACCTACTTTCTTCCTCCTCAACTTATAAGCCATTTTCTACTTTCCCTTTGAAGGGGAAGATGACGTCTCAATATCGTGGACTTCAACCGTCGGGTCCTGAGTGGGACTAATATCTACACCCAGTACTCCGGGCGTCTTTCCTTCTCTAATTTCTCCCTCATCTGGCATGTCAGGGGCATTACATGTTGAAGGCCCAGCCTGCCTTTTTCCCTTGCTTGAAGCAGGCCTGGATAGAGTGACGCCTTGGGGAAGGTTTATTCGGCGACCTTCCGCCAGCAGCCCGAATCTCGCAAGTGACTCATTTGAAATGAGGGATTTAATGTCCCGATCTATTGCGGGGAGAGCTCGGATAGTTTCCACTGCTTCAGAGTATCCGGAGCCTTTGGGGCATGGAGTGATACCTGAAAAAGTGGATAAAGAGTCAGAAAAGATGCAGATTCCGCCAAATTCAAGTGTTGATCTAGAAAACGAACTTACTCCCTTCCACCCATCTCCTAGCGAAACTGGAAGAACAACGAACATAGAACCACTCCTGCTTGTACTGGGCGAATTTGTTCCATGCCCCAATCAGGATTTGGAATTTACTATATGGCTCCATAAATATGAAAGACGGGCTATCCGACCGTCTCTTGAAGCGATAAATATAACGGATATCGCCTAGAGTCGGAAGCCTGGAGAAGACACTCATAAAGAGGATGCAAGTGCCATATAAGAAAACATGACTGTTCGGAGGCAGTTGAGAAGGAGCGATCTCGATATATTGCAATAAGTCGCGAAGGAAGGAGTTGAAGGGTGGAACGCTGCCGACCCAGCACATAAACTTATTGCAGGCTGTATACCCGGCTGGGGGAAAATGCGAACGATCATTCCCCGAAGGAACTAACACAACATCGAAAGGGATTCCGTGGACAGAGCATATCCGATGGAGTGTACTTTCGTTAATCTTCGAGAACTGTGAATCGGCTGGGTCGTCTAAGAAAATAGCTGCCTCCAGAGCGTCAGGAGCTAAATCGATGGATGCTATCGCGGCGCTCGATAAGTTTTGAGCAGGGGTAGTTGACGGATTCGAAGTATCTACAACTTCTTGTCTAGAGGATGGCCTAGGTCTGTCTGAGATCGTAGCAGAGCTAGATTTTTTAGACATCTCTAATGAAGATCGAATCCAACAAAGCACCTGTTTGAACTATACTTGAAAAACAATTAACATTAGACTTAACAATGTAAGTATTCCTCCCGTGTGGTGTGTGAACTAGTGTGATCATCCAAATATAAGTGCTGAGAAATTAAAAGTCGCAGAGTTGATGATATAAAGTTGAACTTTGAACTGTCATCTTCAAAGACCGTCATCGCTGACCGTCACCAAAAACCTACCCTATCATGTTTTTGATTTTGGACTCGGACATTGGCACTATATGTTAAAGGTTATTATCTGTTTTTATCGATTTGAATTCAGACTTATAATTGTTGAAACTTGGGAGTCATCAGTCCAGGTTAGTTCGATATGCTGGTTTGCTTAAGTCCTTGTCCTTGTTTTTTGTTATATGAATAGGCGTGGGAAATAAGTGAGTTCAACAAGGGTTATGTTCAAGTTTGAATGATTTCGACTGTCGTTGTCTATTCGTCAAAGGTCAAGACCGAGCGACACTTGAAACACACGGCCTAAATGCCGCTAGGCCTAACTGCCGTCCGACCTAGATGTCGCTCGGCCTCAGTCCCGCTCGGCCTAAATGCCATCCGGCCTAGGTTCATCGTTCACCACTATTACCCTCGACAACAACGCTCCCCCACCTTTCCTCTCTACCATTCGGCACAAGAGAATCATGCCGAACCGTAGTCGTACCGAGCCACGTCGCTCGGCATGCTAAAGTTAACCCTGACTTCACTCCGGTATTTCCCCTTCACCGGTCGGCATGAACATGTCATGCCGAGCCATGATCATACCGAGGCGCATCGCTCGGCGTCTAAGCCCAACCTCGACCTTACACCTTTACTCCCACACTTCAATTCACACGCCACCAGTGTCCGGGCATCTCAAACCTCATCGGCTCTCACCGGGCTAACACCTTTTTCCAACTTCCACTCCGTTTAATCCTAGGGCCTGTTTAAACTTCAAACCCAATTTCCTAATCTACGAGGCTTCCGTTACTTATAGATTAAGGGAAAGTTATAATCCGAGTCTCATCCAAAGTCTCTAATCGGAGAGATTCGGGTATGCGAAGTTTCCATACCTAAGAGAAGGGAAAGGAATCTAGCAAGATACTTGAATTGGAAGTGGAGATCTATTCGGGCTCGCTGTGGAAGGCAATCGGGATGTAACCAAGGAGACTCGGGGATTAAAAGAGTTGGAAAGGTGTTGGCGAGAGATTGGGAAGACACGAGTTTGTAAGTACTGTGGTGTAGAAATAAGAGTAAAAGGGAGAAGGAGAAGAAGTATCAGCTTTTATAGAGGAAGGAAGCTGAACAGGCATCAACCAGTAGAACCGGTCAAGGCAGGGTCGTTCGGCATCCAAGTTTCGTTCGGCATCCAACATTTCGTTCGGTATCCAGACCTCGTTCGGCGTCCAATATCGTTCGGCACCCAAAGTTTCGTTCGGCATTCAGGAAAGCCCTTCGGAGAAACAAAGCGAGAGTTTAGGGGAGAGTATGGGGTGCTCATGATTCAAAGCACATCACGTTTGACCACATGATGCACTTTGGGGGGCAAGTGTTACCTGGAGGTTTGACTAGGCAACTAGGTCATTCGGCACTGCTGGATCGTTCGGCATTCAGAGATCGCTCGGCATTTATACCCATTCGGCATCCAAGCGCCTTTCGGCATCTGTCCTCGATTGGCATCCAAGCGCCGCTTGGCATCTGTCCTCGATCGGCATCCAAGCGCCGTTCGACATCTGTCCTCGATCGGCATCCAAACGCCTCTCGGCATCTGTCCTCGATCGGCATCCAACCTCGTTCGTCAATCAAAGGTCGTTCGGCATTCATCCTCGACCGACATTCAACCTCGTCCGGCATTCAGCCCTCGTCCGGCATCCGGCCCTCGTTCGTCAATCAAAGGTCGTTCGGCATTCATCTTCGACCGGCATTCAGCCCTCGTCCGGCATCCAGCCTCGTTCGGCCTACACGCCTCACTAACACACTGCTTTGTTCGGTTTGGAGACCTTGTTCGGCATTTGTCGTTCGGCATTTATGGCTCGGCACACAGAAGGTACTCATTTGGGGCCGAGGTATCTTGCCACTGGGCCCACCAGGGAAGTCTTACCCATCTTCGTCTATAAATAGAGAGGCAGGGGCACAGTGAAATGGATCTTTTTTTCGAGAACACTGGGGAGACTCTGCCGCTTTCAAGACTCGTTCTTTTTACATAGAAATTGTATTCGAGTAGTTGGTGTACGGATTGTATTTGTAATCAATTATTAAGTAAAGCAATAAAGATTAACCTCAAAGTGGACGTAGGCAGTTACGCCGAACCACTATAAATCTGGTGTTCTCGTCTTTGCATTCAATTTAGCATATTGCTCTCTGTTTAAATTTACTTTCCTCATTTATCTCTCTACACAATCTTTCTCAACGAGGTTAGTGACCAATTTTGGTGCTAACAATAAGCAACCACCAACCTCTTTAATTAATCTTTTCATTGATTAAAATCACTTAGTAAATTACTTGTATAAAAATACCTTTACAAAGATACACCCAAAAATCCCTATATTTTCAATACTTGGGAAAAAATATATCCATATACTTATCTCAATGGTATAAGTATATTTACAGACTTTACACTTCACAACTTAAAAATATACCCATATACTTACCTCAATGGTATAAGTATAGTTACAAACCAATAAAGATTTCTTTTTATTCAATTCAAAAATCATTTATAAATCCCTTTTAAATCTCTAAAATTATTTATAAACTATTTATAAATTACTTCTCAAGTCATTTATAAACCCTTTATAAATCCAGGCAACTATTTATAAAACTCTTTTTATAAATCTATAAACCCATTTATAAAATTCCTTTATAAATATCTAAAACCATTTACAAAGCTCTCTTTATACATTGTAAATAATTTTCCTTTAAGTCTCCAAAAACATTTTATAAAACTCAAGTCTGTTTATAAAACTCTATTTATAAATCTTGAAAACATTATAAATAAATAATAATCATTTACCTTCAAAACACTATTATATAATAATAATTAATAATTTTAAAACATTATTAATAAACATTAATAATTAATCTTCACCATTATTATAAATAATAATAATTAATTTCCAAAACATTATTAATAATCATTATTATTAATTTCAAAACATATTAATTATTTAAATAGTTAACTTTTTAAAATATTAAAATATTGATAAATAAACCTTAAAACAATATTAAGTATAAATAAATAACTTTAAAACAATATTAAATATAAATAAATAATCTTTTAAAACAATACTAAATATAAATAAATAATCTTTTAAACCATTTCTATATATAAATAACAATCTTTTAAACCATTTCTAAATGACTTAAAAAAAGATAGATAATAAGGTTGGAGTAAATAGAAATTTAATCCCTTAAAACAAAATATTTATGAAACCTAATTCTAGATTTAAAATCGTTTCCTGTCTCAAAACCCAACTCCAACTCAAATGGCAATTGATAGTATTTCAAAATACTAATTTTGAGGCTAATAGCCACCCAACGCTTAACCAATACCGACTATTGATTTTCTATCACTACAGGGTTTTAAATTTTGGGCATATAACAATGTCACAATCAATAGAGCCAACAGTCAGGTTTAATATCCAATTATTCATATGACAGGAATATTATTGAAACTAAAATCAACAATGGCGAGGAATCCTGTTGGATCCCTCCAATCTGTCCCCTTGCATCACAACTCATATATATCAGCACATACATATGTAAATAAAATCAACAGTTGTGAGAAATCCTATTGGATCCCTCCAACCTGTATCCCTGCATCACAAACAGTATATAACACATATTACATGTCATATACTACTAGGCAGATATATATATGAAAGGTCATCCGCTCCAGGGGTGGAAATTAATCCAAACCAACTGATAAAAAAGTAAATCATCCAAACATCCAATCAATAATTTTTTTCCAACTATATAACATACTGGTTAACCAAAAAGGTGAGTTTAATGCACCTTGATTTCAGTTATCGTCAAGGCATTTCGTTTCATTACGTTCGATTTAGAGCAAAATTTCTACTTGTTCAGAATTTGACCAAACTAGTTTCATCGTAAAGTCTTCGCCATAACGAGCGCAACGCAAAATTCCACGTCTCGATTGGACCTTTTACGCAAAAGTTACACAATTTTTAATTAAACGATTTAAAATTTAAAATTAAACAACTAGTTAAATACTTTATTAACTAATCACCATTTTATTTCACTAATCCTTCTTCTCCTATTAATTTAAACTCCCGCTCCCTTCACATTAACTTCACACCATTGCCAATTCTTCTGCCTTCCCTCTCAAGCTCAATACTCCACAAAACATGCTCAGTAAACTCCGACGAACTCTCCTTCCCAAACCCTATCACCTCGACTCCATCAATTTACGCCCACGCCTCCTCCCTAGATCGCGACATCAACCCAGTTGGCCATGCCACTGCCTAAACGCGGTTCCCTCCAAGCCATCGCGACCTCCCATATCTTAGCCTAGATGCGACGCCACCTCCTAGACCCAAATACAACCTCAACCCAAACCAATACTTCACCAATTTCAAGAATTTGCGAACCTTAGTTTTTTGTGCTATTTCCAAAAATGGTTCACTGTAAAATGTCGATCCAAGAAAATAGCAGCTGCAACCTTCAATCGAATATCAAGTTGAAGACCTATGCTTTCTACATACAAAGCTCACACCTTTTTAATTTCTATGATTTTATGTGATTTGTTATTAATTTTGAAAGGAGGATTCACTTTTCTTTTTTTTCTTTGAATACGCAGGTTTGGAAAAAATGAAAAGAGGAGGAAGATGAAGTGATATAAATTAGAGATAGGGTATGGGCTTGTACGTGGAGGGTAAGGCTGTGAAGTTGACGGGGTATGGGTTTGTCCCATTCTATTATTCAATTCCAAAAATATCCAATATTATACACCTAAAATCTCAAACTCCAATTGAGACGTTCCGCTTGGCATCCTATATCAAATACCCCTATTTCGAACAGAATGGAACTAATATTGGAGCCTAATTCGATCATATGCAGTAGTTAGCTTTTAAAATCGAATTATATTATTTAAATTCATGTGATTAATTTCTACACGTTTCGAGCTCGCACGACCACACAGTATGTACGATCGTCATGAATCTCGACAGCGTACAACAATTCACTATTACAAATCCAATGACACTGGTTTCATCAAAATCCGAGACAGTGCCCCAGAAGGCTATTTTCACATGTTTATTAAAACGAATTTTTTATTAAAACCAAATAAATCACTTTTAAATCTAAATTTTAAAAGTTTACTAGCATTATTCTTATTCAAATTAAATCCAAGATTCAATTATTAAACAATTCTAGTTATTTGAAATTTATGCTATTTGACTTATAAAATAATATTTCAATATTTAAAACTAATTAAATATTCTGAATTCAAATGACTAAAATTCTTGGTCGTTATAATATGTACATTCATACACACATAGAGATATATATACACACATGCATACATACATACATACATACATATATATATATATATGTTAATATATATATACACACACTATAATTGAATCAATGTTTTAAATTCAAAACAAAGTGTAATATATGTATTCAATTAATTCGTAGTTTAAAATATATGTGCATTCAGTCAAAATAACAATATTAGATCTAATTGTTGACTTAAAATAAAAGTTATAAGATTTAGAAAGTCCATATGTAAATCGTAAAATGGATTAACTTTTATTCTAATGTAAATAATGACCAAAGTTGTTTCGAAATAACTTGTAATAGTGTATTCAATTCCTAAACTTATAATATGAAATTTAAATCTATTGATCAAAACATTTCAAAAAAAATATTATTCAAACTATAATTTCTAAAATAGAAAAGGATTAAACAACCAAGTCACATATAACTTCATGGAAATAGGATTCAAATCTAAACTAAACATACCATATAAACAAAAGAACAAAAGGGGTGATGGATCTATTAATATAAACATAAATAACATAAACTATATGGGAATGAAGTAAATGTGCAGGTCTGAGATGAATCAAAATAATAGATATGCTTTTAACTGAGATAAAGGGGTTATGATTCACATGTTTAAAATTAATCTATTAAACACATAATGAATCATTCTGTAACGACCCGATATTTTCAACCATTCGCATCCACACATGTCGGACTTGAATTGCTCAAAATACCGAATTGTAAATATAAATTTGGCAAAACTCAGAATATACAGTAAATAAATAATCACAGACACAGAGTAATATAACAATGCAGCAGAAGCAAGAAATAGTAGTTCATGAAGCTACTATATATATATAAATCAGAGTTAACAAGATACAAAAGAAATCACGAATACAAAGATGTCTCAATACAATAGTCAAATACAAGATCTGAATACATCACTGGAAACAACTGAATGACTGAAAGCAGAATCAATGGATGGATCCAAACGAAGCTCCAACTCCAAAGGTGAGTCTTGAACACTGGTACAACTCAGTCTGACCCGAGCCTAAAGCAAAACACAAAACACTCGAGTTAGGACATACATACTTATACAATGTAAACCAACTCAAGTGAACTGTAATAGAAAAGTACAAGTAACTTAAAGGATGCTTGGGACCGCCCATCCTCTAAGGATCCGTTAAACTATTTACTATGTAGTAATATTCGCTATTATAATAATGTCTAATAGTAAAATAAGCTTACTTTTAAATAGCATTAAGGCACATAATAGTGCCAATAGTCTATACAGTACCTGCGTACCTCCAGATCGGGAGGCTACGAGAAGATACTCCATAGGTACGACACAAATAGAAACTCGTAGTAAAGCTCGATATGGTAGGCGACACAACTAGGAAATGCCAGGGTAGATATACCAATTACGCACACGGGCTGGTGGAAACGCATAGCAGCCACTACCGCCCACCTCGGAACACACTCCCAAATCAAAAATCGAAGGGTGGCCACCAAATCAATCACAAAGTAATAGAATAGTATCGAAGAAATGTGTCCGATCAGAGGTGCTACCTCATTGGCCCGAGATCGCTCCTGTTTTAGCCACCTTATGCCAACTCACAGGAGTTGGGTCCACGAATATACCTTAATAGGATCGTCGCCACCATCCTACTTCATTCTGGAATCTCCACCGCGTACACGGTTGTTAAAGTGGTTTTTGGTATCGACAGAGAGTATGCCCATATCCGATCCCGGTCTCTTTAACAACCAACTATTATTATAACCCTTGGATATTTATTTCAAAATAATTCATACTTTAAAATACAAAATATCATATCCATTTCAAAACTAAATACTATATTATTTCATTTCATAGCCAAATCAATATATCATTTCCATTTCAAAAACCAAAGCCATAATATATCATTTAAATTCCAAAACCAAATCAATATATCATTTAAATAAAACCCCCATTCCAAAATCACTGAATATTTCCTTCAATTTATTAAACTTGAAATATTCCTTTAAATCGTCTTAAACCACCACTTTATAAAGTCACATTCTTAAATCTTTAATTTCAATAAGTTCCAATTTTATATATTTAAAGACAATTCTTAATTAAATACAATTTCAAAAATCTCATTTTCAAACCATAGTACCTTCAAAGTTATAACAACTCTGAAACCCAACACTTTGAAACCATAATATTTTGAAATCATAACAATTTAGAAATGTTATTCTTTGAAAATCATAATACTTAGAAAATCATAACACCTTTTAATTTAATATTCATTTAAACCATTTAAATTCAACGTCAAATAATATTTATTTCAAAGTTGTAGCATTTCTAAGTTCATTCATTCAATTATAAAATTTCCAAAACATTGGATTTTCAGCTAACAACAGCACTTATAAAGTGTTTCAGTAGATATATTAGTAATATTTCAAAACATTGTCAAATTTAGAAACAGCAGCACTTATAAAGTGCTGTAATAGATATTTAGTTATTTACAAATAGCTTAGTTTCAGAAACAATATCACTTATAAAGTGATGTAACAGGTATTTAGTTGTTTCCAAACATAGTTAAATTTCATAACAGCAGCACTTATAAAATGCTGTAATAGTATTTGGTTTTTTCAGAACTTAGTAAAATTTCAGAAATGATAGCACTTAACAAATGCCATCTTAAAACCACAGCATTTTATGAATGCTACCAATAAAATTCCAGATTTTAACATTTCAGAAACATTAAAATTTCAATTTTAACTTATAAAACCATATCTTACATTTCAGAAATATTCATTTGGATATCAATATACTTATAGTTTACATAAAATAACATTTATAACTAAAATATCCAAATTTACTATAATTCATTTATTTAGTCAAAAGTACACTATTTTACTTAACTTTTTATTTTAACAAATACCTTATTGAAATACCCATTTCATAAATAAAATATTCTTTTAATAAGTCGAACTTCACATTTCCAATTAAAACCAAATTTTCCAATATAAATTTAATTCATAATTTAAGATACATTTTTCCATTTTAAATCATAATTATTTATTTTACAAAACATATCTATTTCCTAAAATAAAATCCATCACCATCACTAGGTTAGATTTAAAATTCCGCATTAAATCAAATTTTATTATTAAGTTTTTTATCAACAATAAAGATCTTTAAATAGCAATTTGAAACCAATTATTGATATATAAAGATTCCAACTTATAAAAATCAATATAAATTTATAATTTAAAATCAACCACTTATTGACTTATACAATTTCCATATATTTAAAATCATTGAATCAAATTTTTAAGTAAAATTTTCATATATCTTAAAACTTAAAAATACTTAAAAATTCTTAAGAAAATATTATTAAATATATAACCATAGGTCTGTATAATATTTTCTAACCTAGGTCAAGTGATACGGATATGTATCATTTCAATCCGTAATTTAAAAAGAAAAATCCGGGTTGTATCATTTCAAACCCGCAATCCCAAGTCAAATAATATACAATAAAAATCACTCGAGCCTATCATTTCAGCTCATAATGATTTTTCCTTATTCTAAAGTCCATTCGGGTATGTATCATTTCAACCCATAGCGAAAGGGAACTTGCAGTGTGAGATACAAAAAATAAATAGTATAGCATAACATATCATAACAGGTGATGTAACAAATATATAAGCAGTATTTAACATCATATAATCATATCATAGGCATATATGAATTAATCAACATAGTATATCAATTTCTACAATTCACATGTCATTGTTTCACAATTATATAAGTACGAATGTGGAGAGTGATAAACTCATCTTTTTAAAGCTGAAGATCAAATTCAAACATAAAGAACAAAATTCCGAAAAGCATGAAAAAACACGACAATCACGGTTCAAACTTGAGTGATGGAGAGTCAAGATCCACATCTTGTAAACAACACAAATATACAAACATAACAATGATTCAATCCCAAAGAATATAGATTAAAACAATGGAAAGATAAGAAATAAAATGACATGGCTTTGCTTAAACCAACATGTGGGCTCGGCCACATCACACTTTGGCTCAACCATGGTCTTTTGGTGCTCGGCCATGATGGGGTTCAAGGCATAAAGGGCTCGGCTAAGGTCATGCAAAGCACGGCTAAGGCTTGGGAATTGAAGAGGTGGAGGTTAAAAGTTGTGGGAAGGCAAAAAGGCAAGCACTTGATTGAATTTGGATTCGGCCTAGGCTTCAAAGGGCTCGGCCATGGTGTGGTGCATGGCTAGGGTTGGGTAAAAGGAAAGGTTGTGGTCAAGGCAAAGCAAGGTGGTGTGGTGTATGGTTGTGGCCTAGGCTAATAGGGGAGGAGGTGATGGAATATGTGATCTAGGCTAGGTTTTTTTCATTGTTTGGGGATGGATTTTGATCTATAGGTCACGGCCATGTTTAGTGGATGGTGATGAGGTGATGGAGGTGATCATGGTGGTGGTGGAGAAGGGGAGATGGTCGGCTAGAGGAGGTAGAGGCCGAGCATAGCAAAGAAAAATAAAAGGAAAAATAAAAGTGAAAAAGAGGAGAAAGAGAAGGAGACCATGGATTTAGATCTTGAAATATTTTCTCTTGAAATCAAATAAGAAAAATGAGGAGATGAAATGTATTTTGTGTGTGAATGATGGAGTGGTTTGCACGGCAAGAAAGAAAAAAAAGAACGGCTAAGGAGTTGGGAGTAAATGCTAAGGAACGGAAAAAGGCAAGTATTAAGGAGTTTTGAATGGTAAGAAAAGGAAAAGTCACACTATGAATTAAAGGAAAAGAATCTTGTATATATTTTATTCTTAAATGCAAATGAAAATGAGAGATGGGAAATAATTTTTTTTTGTACGTGTAAACAAGTAAGAATGCATGGCTAAAGAAGTTTTGGATGGCAAGCAAAGGAGTGAATGCTCGGGTAAGTAATAAAGAGGGTAGGTAAATAAAAAGGCAAGAATTAAAACAATGTAACGCATGTCTCCTTGATTTTCTCCAGCTCTTTATAAAAAGATATAAACAAATAAATTCCAATGAATACAATAAAAGCCTAGACAAAGAAATAGAGACATAAACAAAGAGATGGATATAAGAAAAAATATAGGAATATATATATAAAATAAAATGCAGAACTTTATTACGTGTAAAACGTTGTAATTTATCCAATTTAAAAAGTATAAATCAGAATTTGACGAAACGAAAAGCAGAACGAATATGAGAATTATATTCTTCTTCAAAGAAAAAGATTTGAAATTAAAAATTCAAATTTAAAGTTTTCAAATGAAAGTCAAAGTTTGACCAAAGTTGACCGAAATATTAAATTTCCAGAAAATGTTTATTTTAATATATTTGGAAAATAAATTACAAATAAAATCCAAAAATACATTGGAAAATTCCAAAATTCAATTTTAAATGATTTAAAAATCAAAGTTTTTCAAAATAAAATTTAATAAAGTATTTACAAAATTAAGGGTTGTTACACTCTCCCCCACTCAAAACTTTTCGTCCTCGAAAAGGAACGAGATAGGGAAAACAAGGAAAACAAGATAAAACGAGATAGGATTAAGACAAAATGAAAAAGAAGATTGAAATTACGCCTGATAACTGTTGTTATAGGTGAATTCAACAAGATAGAGATGATATTTCCAAGATCCCCCAATATCAAGAATACAAGTACGAAAAAGATTCTCCAGAATCTGATTCACTCTTTTCGTTTGACCGTCGGTCTGTGGATGGTAAGCACTGTTCAGATTCAAGTGAGTATCCAATGATTCCAGAAAGACTCTCCAAAACTGACTAGTAGAGACAGGATCTCTATCGCAAACAATACTGATAAGAACACCATGAAGACAAACAATCTCCCTCACATATATCTCAGACAAGCTAGAAGAAGAACGGGTAGACTTGACCGGAATGAAATGAGCTGACTTGGTCAATCTATCCACAAAGACTAGAACAAATTTGATAAGCACGACACGAAAACACGATTCAACAAATCAACAAAGGAAGCTGGGGCATTAGTCAAACCAAAAGGCATAACTAACCATTCATAAAACCCATTCTCAGTACGGAAAGCAGTCTTGGGAATACTTTCCTCAGCAACACTGAGCTGGTGGGAACTGTGGCAAGATAAAGCTGAGAGAAAACAGCAGTTCAAAAATCAATTTGGAATTCGATTTCCTACTTAGGAGACAGGAGAATAGAAACAATCCGCAAGAAGGATAGATTGGAAAACAAAAGGATACTAAAATTTAAAACCATGAAAATTTTAACTTAAATTAATAATTGATTTCATTTATTTGATTTCACCTAAGTTAAATAAATCTTAACTATTTCTAATTTCATTATTTTATCATCCAATTAACAATTTCTAAAATCATGAATTTGAAAATCATTTATTATACTCATAATTTATTTAATAAATTTAATTCTTCTTTATTCTAATTTATTATTAAATTTATTCCACTTAATGTATCTAATCACATATATTAAGTATAGTTACACTTATTATAACTACTCTAATTTATTTATAAATTCCTTTAACACCATTTTATATTGTAAATTATTGAATTAACTTTTATTCTGTTTACCCTTATAAATCTCTTTATAACTAAAATTTAAGCGTATAACATTTAATATAACTAGTCAATTTTTTTTATAAAATCCTTTTATATTGTACATTATCCAATTACATAGTTAACTACTAAATGATTTAGGTAAGTTATATGGGGATGCAATTGAATATTATACAAATAAAATCTTTCTAATTCAACTATTCAAGATTAAATATTTATTAAAATTTTGGCTTCATTTTTTAATTGAAATCATCCTTTAAGATAAAATTTAAGAATTAAATTTCCGATTAACTTCAAACAATTTAGAGATAAATAAATACATATGCAATATATATATCAAATCAAATTTGAAATCATATATCAATATATATTATAAATCAAGTCATATTTTAGAAATTCAAATCAATTAAATTTTCCAAAACAAACCTGTAGCGAGGCTACAGGATGGTCTCTTCACTTCGAAACTCGAAAATGAACATCGATGATGCTGCAGTCATCCCCGAAATTATTTTCCAGCGACAAAAAAAAGAGCACTGATTTGAAACTTTTAAAATTCTTTGAAAACTATTTCTATTCGAAAATACTCTAAATAATATATCCTTTTAAAACTTTAAAACAAAGTTTGAAATCATCGAAAATTAAATTCTCACATTCTTGATTTAAAATTCATTTAAATTTCCAAATTAATTTATAACCATGTTTGATAGTTCAATTATTTATATATGAAACAAAAGCCAATGGTTACAAGCTATATATAAAATCAAATATTATTTCTTAATAACCAATTCAATTAACTATCAAATTCAGAAAATCATATATATATAAAATATTTATACAAAATTTATCCATTTACTAAATTTGAAAACAATATGGTGTCAGTTTGCTCTGTTCAAGTGTTTTGGAGATCCTATCGATGGCGTTGATCAGATGAATCGATCGGGAATCCAAATCAACATCAACAACTCAAACAACACCCTATATTTTAAAACATTTTAAAAATTAGTTTACAAATACACTTCAAGAATGATTTGAAGATAAGTTGGAAACAAAAGACAAGATGATTAAATAACAGAATAAGGAAATGAATAAGCTTATATAAATCTCGGGCAACCTTGACCGGGTCAACCGTGACTTCAAGAATAAGATTGATGTAGAGTTCTAGGACAAACCCACATCCGATCTCAAGAGATAGAATTCAGGATAACAAGAGATAGATAGCATTGTAAACCGAGGATGTAGAAATCTTTGGTGAATCAATGCTTCTTGTAAAGGATTTTCACCCCTTTGCAATCATTCAAAGATCGGCGAGACCGCCAATTTATTACAAAGATCATTCGAAGTGGAGTTATGGGATACTCCCGAATCAAAAGAAGACAAACAGGGAGAGACAAGAATGGATTTGGAACCACAGGGAACGTTCCAAAATTCAAAAGAAATCGAATTAAAAGGAAGAGATTCAAACTCGAACGAAAATGATTCTGTAAATAAATTTACTATATATGCTAAGTTTTTCCTAGAGCCAAAGCTTTGATACCAAATGTAACGACCCGATATTTTCAACCATTCGCATCCACACATATCGGACTTGAATTGCTCAAAATACCGAATTGTAAATATAAATTTGGCAAAACTCAGAATATACAGTAAATAAATAATCACAGATCACAGACAAAGAGTAATATAACAATGCAGCGGAAGTAAGAAATAGTAGTTCATGAAGCTACTATATATATACATCAGAGTTAACAAGATACAACAGAAATAATGAATACAAAGATGTCTCAATACAATAGTCAAATACAAGATCTGAATACATCACTGGAATCAACTGAATGACTGAAAGCAGAATCAATGGATGGATCCAAGCGAAGCTCCAACTCCAAAGGTGAGTCTCAAACACTGGTATAACTCAGTCTGACCCGAGCATAAAGCAAAACACAAAACACTCGAGTCAGGACATACATACTTATACAATGTAAACCAACTCAAGTGAACTGTAATAGAAAAGTACAAGTAACTTAAAGGATGCTTGGGACCGTCCATCCTCAAAGGATCTATTAAACTATTTACTATGTAGTAATATTCACTATTATAATAATGTCTAATAGTAAAATAAGCTTACTATTAAATAGCGTTAAGGCTTTACATTTTTCACCTTAACACATAATAGTGCCAATAGTCTATACAGTACCTGCGTACCTCCAGATCGGGAGGCTACGAGAAGATACTCCATAGGTACGACACAAATAGAAACTCGTAGTAAAGCTCGATATGGTAGGTGACACGGCACAACTAGGCAATGCCAGGGTAGATATACCAATTACGCACACGAGCTGGTGGAAACGCATAGCAGCCACTACCGCCCACCTCGGAACACACTCCCAAATCAAAAATTGAAGAGTGGCCACAGAATCAATCACAAAGTAATAGAATAGTATCGAAGAAATGTGTACGATCAGATGTGCTACCTCATTGGCCCGAGATCGCTCATGTTTTAGCCACCTTATGCCAACTCATGGGAGTCGGGTCCACGTATATACCTTAATAGGATCGTCGCCACCATCATACTTCATTCTGGAATCTCCACCGCGTACACGGTTGTTAAAGTGGTTTTCGGTATCGATAGAGAGTATGCCCATATCCGATCCCGGTCTCTTTAACAACCAACCGTTATTATAACCCATGGATATTTATTTCAAAATAATTTGTACTTTAAAATCCAAAATATCATATCCATTTCAAAACTAAATACTATATTTTTTCATTTCATAACCAAATCAATATATCATTTCCATTTCAAAAACCAAAGCCATAATATATCATTTAAATTCCAAAACCAAATCAATATATCATTTAAATAAAACCCCCATTCCAAAATCATTGAATATTTCCTTCAATTTATTAAACTTGAAATATTCCTTTAAATCGTCTTAAACCACCACTTTATAAAGTCACATTCTTAAATCTTCAATTTCAATAAGTTCCAAGTTAATATATTTAAAGACAATTCTTCATTAAATACAATTTTAAAAAACTCATTTTCAAACCATAGTACCTTCAAAGTTATAACAACTCTGAAACCCAACACTTTGAAACCATAATATTTTGAAATCGTAACAATTTAGAAATGTTATTCTTTGAAAATCATAGTACTTAGAAAATCATAACACCTTTTAATTTAATATTCATTTAAACCATTTAAATTCAACGTCAAATAATATTCATTTCAAAGTTGTAGCATTTCTAAGTTCATTCATTCAATTATAAAATTTCCAAAACATTGTATTTTCAGCTAACAACAGCACTTATAAAGTGTTACCGTAGATATATTAGTAATATTTCAAAACATTATCAAATTCAGAAACAGCAGCACTTATAAAGTGCTGTAATAGATATTTAGTTATGTACAAACAGCTTAATTTCAGAAACAGCAGCACTTATAAAGTGCTATAATAGGTATTTAGTTGTTTCCAACCATAGTTAAATTTTAGAACAGCAGCACTTATAAAATGTTGTAATAGTATTTGGTTATTTTAGAACTTAGTTAAATTTCAGAAATGATAGCACTTAACAAATGCCATCTTAAAACCACAGCATTTTATAAATGATACCAATAAAATTCCAGATTTTAACATTTCAGAAACATTAAAATTTCAATTTTAACCATTTTTAACTTATAAAACCATATCTTACATTTCAGAAATATTCATTTAGATATCAATTTACTTATAGTTTACATAAAATAATTTTATAATTAAAATATCCAAATTTACTATAATTCATTTATTTAGTCAAAAGTACACTATTTTACTTAACTTTTTATTTAACAAATAACTTAACACTTTATTTGAAATACCCATTTCATAAACAAAATATTCTTTTAATAAGTCGAACTTCACATTTCCAATTAAAACCAAATTTTCCAATATAAAGTTAATTCATAATTTAAGATACATTTTTCCATTTTAAATCATAATTATTTTTTTTACAAAACATATCTATTTCATAAAATAAAATCTATTACCATCACTAGGTTAGATTTAAAATTCCGCATTAAATCAAATTTTATTATTAAGTTATTTATCATCAATAAAGATCTTTAAATAACAATTTAAAACCAATTATTGATATATAAAGATTCCAACTTATAAAAATCAATATAACTTTATAATTTAAAATCAACCACTTATTGACTTATAAAATTTCCATATATTTAAAATCATTGAATCAAATTTTTAAGTAAAATTTTCATATATCTTAAAACTTAAAAATACTTAAAAATTCTTAAGAAAATATTATTAAATATATAACCATGGGTCTATATAATATTTTCTAACCTAGGTCAAGTGATACAGATATGTATCATTTCAATCCGTAGTTTAAAAAAAATCCGGGTTGTATCATTTCAAACCCGCAATCCCAAGTCAAATAATATACAATAAAAATCACTCGAGCCTATCATTTCAGCTCATAATGATTTTTCCTTATTCTAAAGTCTGTTCGGGTATGTATCATTTCAACCCATAGTGAAAGGGAACTTGCAGTGTGAGATACCGAAAATAAATAGTATAACATAACATATCATAACAGGTGATGTAACAAATATATAAGCAGTATTTAACATCATATAATCATATCACAGGCCTATATGAATTAATCAACATAGTATATCAATTTCTACAATTCACATGTCATTGTTTCACAATTACATAAGTACGAATGTCGAGAGTGATAAACTCACCTTTTTAAAGCTGAAGATCAAATTCAAACACAAAGAACAAAATTCCGAAAAGCATGAAAAAGCACGACAAGCACGATTCAAACTTGAGTGATGGAGAGTCAAGATCCACATCTTGTAAACAACACAAATATACAAACATAAGAATGATTCAATCCCAAAGAATATAGATTAAAACAATGGAAAGATAAGAAATAAAATGACCTGGCTTTGCTTAAACCAACATGTGGGCTCGGCCATATCACACTTTGGCTCAACCATGGTCTTCTGGTGCTTGGCCATGATGGGGTTCAAGGCATAAAGGGCTCGGCTAAGGTCATGCAAGGCACGGCTAAGGCTTGGGAATTGAAGAGGTGGAGGTTACAAGTTGTGGGAAGGCAAAAAGGCAAGCACTTGATTGAATTTGGGTTCGGCCTTGGCTTCAAAGGGTTCGGCCATGGTGTGGTGCATGGCTAGGGTTGGGTAAAAGGCAAGGTTGTGGTCAAGGAAAAGCAAGGTGGTGTGGTGTATGGTTGTAGCCGAGGGTAATAGGGGAGGAGGTGATGGAATATGTGATCTAGGCTAGGTTTTTTTCATTGTTTGGTGATGGATTTTGATCTATAGGTCACGGCCATGTTTGGTGGATGGTGATAAGGTGATGGAGGTGAACATGGTGGTGGTGGAGAAGGGGAGATGGTCGGCTAGAGGAGGTAGAGGCCGAGCATAGCAAAGAAAAATAAAAGGAAAAATAAAAGTGAAAAAGAGGAGAAAGAGAAGGAGGCCATGGATTTAGATCTTGAAATATTTTCTCTTGAAAGCAAATAAGAAAAATGAGGAGATGAAATGTATTTTGTGCGTGAATGATGGAGTGGTTTGCACGGCAAGAAAGAAAAAAAAAGAACGGCTAAGGAGTTGGGAGTAAATGCTAAGAAACGGAAAAAGGCAAGTATTAAGGAGTTTTGAATGGTAAGAAAAGGAAAAGTCACACTATGAATTAAAGGAAAAGAATCTTGTATATATTTTATTCTTAAATGCAAATGAAAATGAGAGATGGGAAATAATTTTTTTTGTACATGTAAACAAGTAAGAATGCACGGCTAAAGAAGTTTTGGATGGCAAGCAAAGGAGTGAATGCTCGGGTAAGTAATAAAGAGGGTAGGTAAATAAAAAGGCAAGAATTAAAACAATGTAACGCATGTCTCCTTGATTTTCTCCAGCTCTTTATAAAAAGATATAAACAAATAAATTCCAATGAATACAATAAAAGCCTAGACAAATAAATAGAGACATAAACAAAGAGATGGATATAGGAAAAATATAGGAATATATATATAAAATAAAATACAGAACTTTATTGCGTGTAAAACGCTGTAATTTATCCAATTTAAAAAGTACAAATCAGAATTTGACGAAACGAAAAGCAGAACGAATATCAGAATTATATTCTGCTTCAAAGAAAAAGATTTGAAATTAAAAATTCAAATTTAAAGTTTTAAGATGAAAGTCAAAGTTTGACCAAAGTTGACCAAAATATTAAATTTCCAGAAAATGTTTATTTTAATATATTTGGAAAATAAATTACAAACAAAATTCAAAAATACATTGGAAAATTCCAAAATTCAATTTTAAATGATTTAAAAATCAAAGTTTTTCAAAATAAAAGTTAATAAAGTATTTACAAAATTAAGGGTTGTTTTTTTTAGAGGAACGGGTGTGTAGCGCATAGCTACACAGTCGATTAGATAATATATATTATAGATAATAGGAGGCGACCAACAAGCCTGGCGATAGCCAAAATTAAGGGTTGTTACACATTCAAATCCAAACATATGAATAATAAAACATATAAATAGATAAATTAGAGAATCACCGTTTGATGTTGCCTATAGATCACACCTTGAATGATGATATCTCCTTGGACCTTTAAGATCCACAGCCAATCCATGCAAGAGAAGAGGAGAGAAGAGAAAAAAATGAACGAGAAAGAATGAATTGTCTGTAGGAAATGAATTAGTGCATTTGTTTTAATTGAAAATTCAAAACATTTCTCATTCTTTAATTAAAATTTCTCTAATTAATTCCCTTGATCATCTCTCTCTTCACTCCTCTATCTTCACATGGTATGGCTGAAATTACATGCCATTAAATGACATAAATTTTTTATAAATCACTTCAGGCAATTATCTTTTATTTTAACTTGATTAAATTACATCGATATCGTATATCGGTGCGCGTAAATATAACTTTTATAAATGCATTCAAATAATTACAAACAACTTTCAAAAATCAAATAAATTAAGAAAAAACTAATATTTCTTAAACATTAATGGATCTAATTAATTTACAACATTTTATAAATTAAACCATATGACTTTATGGAGAATTCGTTATTTACGGTTGTGCAACTCAAAGGTGTAAATTCAGTCAACGATTAATATCGATCAATTTAATATTAACTTTACACGTCACCTTAGTTATGGTGTGATATTTTGGCTGAATTTATCGCTTATAAATCTTTTGGTAAAATCTAATTTTACTTATTATAAGCGGTACCTGGTAGTAACAATTATTTATACCAATTCTCTTCATCAAAACTATATCACTTTAGGATTTATGGAATTTAGTTTTGGTCGAAACTCCAAAATAGTCCATATTCAATTTTTTAGTTCCAAACAAAAAATCCCTGGTTCAATAATAATAATAATAATTAACTATACTTCTCTTGCAGAGACTTTGATTTTGAGTTGACAACGGTTGACCACGAAACTGACCCCATATAACTGAGGAGATGAATCTCTATCGAATAGTGTTTCACATCCATTGCTTCAACTCAGATCCAACTATAGTCGTTCGATGGACGTCATGCCATGATTTAAATATAATCAAAGTGAAGTGTCCATATTGGACGTCAAGCCGAGGGAATTGTATAATATCATCACTTCGAGATTGTATGTTTGACCTTAGTTATATTAACCAACAAAGAACTCTAGAGTGATTCATTCCATAGTTATCCAATAATTATCAGTATGTATCCCTTTAGTGCCTTAAGCAACCATGAGTAATACATTGCCCAACATTTGGAGAGCATTACATACTCTAGCCTTAATGGATGTATTGAGATCGATCTCTATACATCTTGAATAGGAATACTTAAAATGGTATGTTTATTTTATTATGATAAATCACTCATGATTACAACTCATTGTAACTACTATCACAAAACATATTTCTATTAAATATACTTTTAATTATATTAATTAATTAATATAACACATTATATCAAGTATATAATAGAAAGAAAATACATATTATTTCAAACAATATTGGTTATCGAGCTAGATATATTTAATAAATTACATCATTGCCTATAGGGCATACCCCTAACTCTATCATGAAGTAGCAAAGAGATAGTGAAAACTAAAAAAATGTGCTTTACTATAGATTTAACATGGAATATCTAGGAATTGCTAATGTGATCCTTGGAACAAGAACACGTAAAACCTCCCAAGGATATGTGTTGTCCCAATCGACTATATCGGGAAAATACTTGAAAAGTTCAAACAACGCAACATAACAATTACAAAATCATACCTAGAATTAAACCAAATTGGGTCAAAAATAGAGGTGAGAGTTACCAACTTGTGTACTTTCGTATACTAAGCAACATCATACATGTCATGAACTTCATTGGACCTAATATAACATATGGTGTATGTAAACTTAGCTAATATACAAGCAACCTAGGAAAGAATCATTGGAAAGCCATAATTCGGTTACTGGGATATTCAAAGTGTACATAGAATTATGGATTACATTATTCTTGGTATCCTTCTGTAGTAGAAGGTTATTATGACACAAGCTGATGAACATTTAAATCATTTGGACTATTACTCCATAGATTAAAAGGGATAGTTGAGGCGGGATGGAAGATTTTCTGTACCTAAGATCAAGGAATTGATTGAATAAGTTCTAGTTAAGTGCCACCATTTTAGGATGATCATTCATCTCGATGGAAATAAGATGTATAAAGACACGAAGAGTTTTTTATTGGTCAGGAATCAAGAGACAAATAGAAAAGTACGTAGAAAGACATTTGACTTGTCAATGGGTTAAGACAGAGTAGAAGAAAGCAAGTGGGTTACTACTTAAAGGCTCCTCAATGGAAGTGGGAGAACATATCAATGGATTTCATGGAAGGGTTATTATGGATCGTCTCGCCAAAAAACACACCTCATACTAGTTTGGAGTACAAGGACAATAGTGCCATTGGCTACTTTGTATGTAAGGGTAGTTATTTGACTTCATGATATTCCGGTAAGTATAAATAGTGATTGAGGCCCACTTTTCAGAAGTCGGTTTTCGAGGTGTCTATAGGATGCATTAGGAATAGAGCTAAATCTGAGTATAACATATCACCTACATGTGGATGAACACACTAAAAGGGTGAAAAGGGTATTGGAAACTTTGTTGAGAGTCTACATACTTGACTTTGGTGAAGCTTGGGAAGATCATTTACTACTTGTAGAGTTTTCGTAAAACATTTATTTGTCTAGCATAGGCATGGGACCGTTTGAAGCTTTGTAAAGGCAACACGTAAGTCACCATCTTGTTGGTGGAAAACTATGGATAGACTTATACTTGGACTCGATATTTCATAGAAGGTAGAGCTGATACAAAAAGGGATGAAGACTGCACAAGATAGATAAAAGTCATACAATGATTGGAGATGCACGGAGCTAGAATTCACAGTTGGAGATAAGGTCTTTGTGAAACTCTCACCATTAAATCACATTATGAGATTTGGCTATTCAACAAAGTTAGCTTTGGGATTCATTGGCCCTTTTCTGATATGAGAGAGGATTATAAGTTTGGCTTACATAATAGAACTTCCAAAGAAATGACAATAATTCATAACCCATTCCATATGTCACATTTGCGAAAATGTGTACGTGATTCAACTGCCTTGGTCAAGCCAAGTTGGTTGGAGGATGTTGAGTTTGATACTAAGTTGATTTCACCTTATTAACCAATATACACTGTGGAACATGGTGTGAAAAGACATTGGAACAAAGTTGTGAAGTTCGTTAAAGTTTAGTAGGAAATGACCCAATAAAGAGTACTTGGGAACCCAAAGAGAAGATACAAGCTTCCGATCTAGAACTCTTCTTCGGTCGTTCTATAGTTTTATTTTGGTTGACTAAGGTTAGTTTGGTTGATTTCTCGTTTGGTTGTGTGGTTATACTGCTATCATAGTTTGAAACCACTATATATGTCTCATGTTACGCTTATGGTTGTTGTTTACATATAGGACTTACATGCTCATATTAGGGTGCTTACATACATACTTGATATGATGTGTCATTTTCATTCATATATGAGGTCGATAATTGCATTTTTGCATTTAGTATGACACTTGATATGTCATGATAATCATACACGCATGTGTGTCGTTATATTGCTAAGTATATTTCACCTAAGCATTGTTAGCACCAAAATTGGTCACTAACCTCGTTAAGAAAGATTGTGTAGAGAGATAAATGATGAAAGTAAATTTAAACAAGGAACAATATGCTAAATTGAATGCAAAGACGAGAACACCAGAGTTATAGTGGTTCGGCGTAACTGCCTACATCCACTTTGAGGTTAATCTTTATTGCTTTACTAGATAATTGATTACAGATACAATCTGTTTGCCAACTACTTGAATACAATTGCTAAGTAAAGAGGATGAGTCTTGAAAGTGGCAGGGTCTCCCCAGTGTTCTCGAAAAAAAGGTCCATTTCACTGTGCCCCTGCCTCTCTATTTATAGACAAAGATGGGTTGGACTTCCCTGGCGGGCCTGGCAGCCGAATACCTTGGCCCAAATGGAGTGGTCACTGTATGCCGAACCGAACAGGCCGAACGGTCGGATGCCGAACCATCCTCTTCATGCCGAACGATGCGCTTATTGTGTGGGAAGAGTAGGCCGAGTAACAATCGAAGCCGGACGTGCTGGGAAGAATGCCGAGCCATCTTTGACCGCCGAACGTCCTTGGTATGCCGAACGATACGCTGGCCGAGCGATGCCTCTGGCCGAACGATATCTTGACCGAACGAGGTCTCTGGCCGAACAATGCCTTTGGCCGAACCAATATCTTGACCGAACGAGGTCTCTGGCCGAACGATGCCTTTTGGCCGAACAACGTCTTTGGCCGAACAATGCCTTTGGCCGAGCGCTCCTAGATGCCGAGTGTTCCTGAATGATGGTTGCAAAGAGATGCCGAACGATCCAGTTGGGGCGAACGGTGGATATGCCGAGTACTAAGTTGCCTGGCCAAATCTCCAGGAAACACTTGCCCCCCAAAGTGTATTACGTGACCGAACGTGATATGCTTTGAATTACGTATCCTCCATGCTTCGCTTCGAACCTTGGTTCATCACTCTTGGGGTTTGCTTTCTTGTGAATGCCAATTATGGAGGTGTGTGCCGAACGTAGTGTAAATGCCGAACGACACGGTCGAAGCCGAACGTTTTGTGCGTGCCGAACGATACCTTCTTGACCGGCTTTACCGGTTATGGCCTCTTCGACTTCTTCTTCTTCCCTATAAAACCAAGCGTCCTCCCTCTTCCCCTCTTTTCCACTTTTATTTATGTTATTCTCCAAAAACTTGCAATTCTTGCCTGTTAATCGGATACTAAAAGCCTAATCAATCCTTCCCAAGTTTCGATCTACCGACTAGGTATTATCCCTTCTATCTAAATCCCTTCCATGATTAAATAGTTTCAATAAGAGACTTAGGTTTGTGCACTAGAACCATAGCCGAGAGGGTTACATGGATGGAGGAATCAAACTTTGATTAGGATATCTTTAGGGCTGAATGATGTGAGGCGAGGAGAAATGACCAGGGATAATCGCACGTAGGAGTTGTTGGGTGATGTGTTGTAGTTCGGCTTAACTTCTTCATGTCGAACGAGACCGGAAGAAAAGAAAGAATAGAGGAAGTGTTGGAGGCGATTAGGATGCCGAACGACATGATCTGGGATGACTTGCCGAGCGACCTGTTCTTGTTGTTCGGTGTGGATGGAGGAGGAGAGGAGTGGAGCTGTAGCCAAGGGTGGAGTACCGAACGTTAAGGCTCAGCATAACTCTGGTTCGGCGTGTCTTACCGTACGCCGAACAGTGGAATGGAAGGCTAGGGTGGAGGCATGAATTAGTGGGGATGCCGAACGTTATCTTGGCTGAACAGAATCTTGGCCAAACGATGCTTTGCCGAGCGCTAACTAGTTCAAACGATAGTTAGGCCGAACGAGAATTTGGCCGAACAAGTTTTAGGCCGAACGGTAGCTTGGCCGAACAATCACAAATGCCGAACCATATCAAGGCCGAACAATGATAAATGCCGAAACATACTTAGGCCGAACAACGTGAATGCCGAACCATACTTAGGCCGATCAAACATAAATGTCGAACCATACTTAGGCCGAACAACACAAATGCCGAACCATATCAAGGCCGAACAATCATAAGTGCCGAACCAACAATTACCTTGCCTAATCACATAACAAAACAAGGACAAGGACTCTAGCATACTAGCATATCAAACTGATCCGGACTATTAACTCCCTAGCTTCAGTAGACATAAACCTGAACTTAGATTGACATAATCGGATAACTTCTTTTAACGTTTTCTAAATCTGAAACCGTAATCACCATAAGGCAGGCTTTTGGAGACGGTCAGCGATGACGGTCTTCGAAGGCGATGATTTGAAGCTCAGTTTTATATCAGTAACCTTGTGACTTTCAAATTTTCAACGCTTATATACGATTGATTGCACTAGTTCACACACCACGTGGGGGGAATATTCGTGTTGTTAATTCTAACGTTGAACATTTTTCAAGTATAGTTCTCACAGGTGCTTTGCCAGATTCACTATTTATTGCAGATGTCTAAAAAATCTAGCGCCGCCACTATCTCAGATAGGCCCGGGCCATCTTCAAAGCAAGAAGTCGCGGACACTTCAAATCCGTCGACTTCCCCCGCTCATAATTTAGCTCTTGATGCCTTGGAGGCATCGATTCTCTTGGATGATCCGATCGATTCACAGGCTTTGGAGATTAACGAAGTTGCGTTTCGGCGAATATGCTCAATCCACGGAATCCCTTTCCCCGACGTGTTCGTTCCTGCGAGGCATGATCTCCCACATCTGCCCCCAGTTGGGTATACTGCCTGTAATAAGTTTATGTGCTGGATGGGCAGCGTGCCTCCATTCAATTTATTTCTTCGGGACGTGCTGCAATACATAGACATCGCCCCGTCGCAGCTGCATCCAAACGGCCACGCGTTCATATACGGGACCTACCTCCTTTTCATGGCCGTCTTCTCTAGGCCTCCAACTTCCGGCGACATCAAATATATTTATATGATTAAGAGGCAGAAAGATAGCCCCTCCTTTGTGTTTCTCGAGCTGTACCACAAATGCCAAATTTTGACCGGAGCATGTAGCAAATTTGCCCTGTACAAACAGAAATGGTTCTATGTGCGTTGCCCTCCTGGTTTCGCGAGGAGATGGGTTGAAGGCAGTAAGTCTTTTCCCTGAGTCGACATTCACGCTCTATCGGAGCTATGCTTTTTCTAACTTCTTGTTTCATCTTTTCAGGTATCAACCCACGTCCTGAGGGCCGAGGATATTCTGATACCGTCGAAGCCATTAGAGCTCTTCCTGCCGAGGAACGGGACATCCGAACCCTCATTTAAAATGAGTCATTATCGAGATTCAGACTGTTAGTAGGAGGTCGCCGGATTAACCTTCCTGAGGGCGTCTCCATTCCCAAGCCCGCATCCGGTAAAGGGAAAAAACTAGCTGAATCGTCATCACGCCATACCCCTGATGTACAGGAAGGGGAGAAAACCAAAGGGAGTGAAGCTCCTGAAACACAAGGCGAGAATGTGGGTCCTACTCAGGATCCGCTGGTCGAAGTGCATGATATTGAAATGTCATCTTCCCCTTCGAAGGGGAAAAAAGAAATTGACGTATAAGATACGGAAGGAGAAGGTTGGCGGAACTTCCAAAGTTACGCTCATCCCGCCAGAGAAAGAGGCTTCTTTACAGCACATGGAAAGTTCTTTAAAGGGTTTGTCGAACCTTACCATTCCTGATGATCTACTCAACTATGGTTTCGACGATCCAGAGGTCCTTAAGTTTCATTCGCCCGCTAGAGGCGATACGGGAGTACAAGCCCGAGTCCAGGGAGATAATACTCCAATCAGTAGAGATAAAGGAACTGGTCCGTCGGGGGGAACACTAGGACACACATGCACACACGCACTTCACCATACACTTCAATTTTCGCCATTACCCCGATTCTTCCTAACTTGCTATTATTTTTATTCTATGCAGGTGACATGGGGCGCTCCCACAGATTCGATCGCCTCCACGGCTCTTCTATATTTCAACATTTTGGATGGGATTCAGGCTCTGGTAGACGTAGGGACAGAAACGATTATGAAGATCGAGACAACCATCCCCGTGAGTCATCTTATCGAAAGAAAACATATTCCCAGGCTTCATACTCTCGCGATCCCTCTCCTCAAACTGAGCCAGACAGAGAAAAACTTTCACAGAAAGGGTCTCAACCCGATGTCTCCCGAGATCAACATTCTGGTTCATCGAGCACATGGCAAACTCGGGAACATCGGAAGAGAACATAACTTTCAAAGCCTCCTCCCCCCATTTCTGCGGCTGACCCAACAATAGTAGAGAAGATGGTCGATCTTAAAGCTAAATTTCCAAAGATCTGCTTTGACGACCTGAAGTTCCTCCTAGCTATTCATCATATTCCAGGGCACGTCAAGCAGAGTGCCATCGCCTGCAACAACGACGTCCATGTTCAACATGACGCGTTTGTACATTTGGTGGAAAAAGTCTCGGAAGTATCCATTGAGCGCCAACAGGAAATTGACCGTTTGAGGCTTGAAGCTATCTTCGACAAGGACATCATCAAGAATCAAGATGAGGAGCTCACCTCGTATAAGTCCAAGCTTGAAGCCGTAGAACAGAGTGCTAAGGAGACTGCAGAGGCCGTCGCTCGTCTTGAGACGACCCATAAGAAAGAACTTGACGTCGCAGTCCAACGTAGTGGGGCCCTAGCTCTGGAAAAAGATTCTATTCAAAAAGAAAGTGACACACTCGCCCTGCAGGTCAAAGAGTTGAAGGAGCAACTCTCTAAGGAGAGGGAAGAGAAGATAGCGGCTCAAGAAGAGTCTCAACGGTATTGTAACGAGATCGTCGATACACGTCTTTTAAAAGCAAAGCTCGATGATGAGCTGTCTAAGGTTGAGACGATGAAGAGCGAAGCCCATGAGGAGGGCAAGAGACTAGCTTCCGAGGAGATCGACTCCCGTCTTGAAGCAGCTGCAGAGGCCGGCAGAGAAGAAATCAAGTGTATGTTCAACCCACTAATAGTCGAATACAGTGCCAGTGTCCTCATGCACCGGGACTTGACCTTTTTAGGCGAGGGCTACCTTGAATCTTTGGCCGAGGCTTGGGAGACATTGATAAAGTTTCGGCAGGTGGAATCGGGCATCGAAGAGGTTGACGAGGAGGCTTTAGTGAGAGAGATTCTCAGGGGGAATGAGCCATCGGATTTGTCCGCAGCTATGGCTCTCTTTGGTAAAGGCTCTTCCCCATCAAAGAAGAAAGACGACGAAGCCGGTCCGTCTGGAACCGAGGCTGCAACCCTTCCTCCTACTCAACCGGCTGATCGACCAGCACTTGACCCATTTGAGCAGCATGTCAGCTACGATCCGGAAGATCCCGGTCTCGGCGTTCATGTGCTATCCCCTATTCTAGAGGGTGAAACTCCGCGCGCAGCTGATAGCCAGCCAGAAATCGGTATAAAACTCTTCTTCTAGAAGTCCAAAGATCTGTCGCTTTCTGTTAGCGGTTATAGGTCCTAATGTTCGTTCTTTATGTTTTTATGCAGGGCGCTCTGATCCTGAACCAACTCCGAGGAGCGACGACGCCAAGGAGGAGGCAGAGAAAACAAGCGATGTCGCTCATGCGGGAGTAACTCCCAGCCCTGACGCTCAAGTGATCGGGGCGCTAGATGATGATAAGTTTGACACTTCATCTCCCATTGTAGGGAGTGATAAAATCGAGATCACTGATGCCTCAGAACATACTTCGAAGATGAGCATGAAGGAGCGACTCGCAGAAGAGAAGAAAAAGAAGGTCGAGATCAAGGTCGAGCCTTAAATACTGGAACTTATCGACCCGCTGAATAGGCCTTTGAAAGTCATTCTTCCCGGAAAATTCAAACCTCTGGATGTTCCTTCTCCCACTCCTGACTCCGCTTCTTTGGCAAGCAAAAAGTCCAAGAGGAAGCGTGAGGGAGAGGAGTCATCTGAGAAAACAAAGGAAGAAAAGAAGAAGAAGCCGAAGAAATAGCCACTATACTTGTTCAACGAGATTTTGCTTAGGTCTTGTAACTACTTTTACTTTTTCGTTTCCGTAGTTTGTGTAGATAGATTTTTGACTCCAAGTTTTGGAGGAGTAGTTGTGTAACCCCATTTTTAATTATTGAATAAAGTTTAGTTTCTTTGTCACTTGAATGATTCTTTTGCTTTTTTAGCTTTCTGTGTAACTGTGGTCGAAACTCAAGTTCTTATGAGTTGCGTAATTTCCCAATCCATTCTTACATTGTTCGAACATCCTTTGGAGTGGCATATTTCTCGTTTCACATTTTTGGGTACTTAGAATTTTTTCTAATCCGCGCTCCGGGGATTTAGAGTAATTCGGTCCGCATTCAGGGGACTCGGAGATTCGAATCGTCTATACTCTAGTCCGCACTCCGGGGACTTAGAGTACTCCGGTCCGCGCTCAGGGGACTCGGAGATTGGAGTCGTTTATACTCTATTCCGCGCTCCGGGGACTTAGAGTACCCCGGTCCGCACTCAGGGGTCTCGGAGATTCAAGTCGTTTATACTCTAGTCCGCGCTCCAGGGACTTAGAGTACTCCGGTCCGCGCTCAGGGGACTTGGAGATTCAAGTCGTTTATACTCTTGTCCGCGCTCCGGGGACTTAGAGTACTCCGGTCCGCGCTCAGGGGTCTCGGAGATTCAAGTCGTTTATACTCTAGTCCGCGCTCCGGGGACTTAGAGTACTCCGGTCCGCACTCAGGGGACTCGGAGATTTAAGTCGTTTATACTCTTGTCCGCGCTCCGGGGACTTAGAGTACTCCGGTCCGCGCTCAGGGGTCTTGGAGATTCAAATCGTTTATACTCTAGTCCGCGCTCCGGGGACTTAGAGTACTCCGGTCCGCACTCAGGGGACTCGGAGATTCAAGTCGTTTATACTCTTGTCCGTGCTCCGGGGACTTAGAGTACTCCAGTCCGCGCTCAGGGGTCTCGGAGATTCAATTCGTTTACGCGAGTTCGTATATCATACGGAATAATGTAACTCCAGCGGTTCATCATCAGATTATAAGGTACAGAAACATTAATAATTCGTGAAACAGACGGCTTCAAGCCTTTATTAATGAAACAAACTAAATCGTCCAATTACACGCTAAAAAGGAAACTAAGAATCAGCGGAATAAAAACATACAGCAAACAATTGTACCTAAAACAGGAAAGAAACAGGCTAAATGTAAAAACGTCACAAATGTTCACTGTTCCACGCTCGGGGGAGTGTCACGCCATCAACGGTCGCTAGCTTGAAAGTTCCCTCTCTAAGCTTCCGTTCAACGACATATGGACCTTCCTAGTTGGGACTCATACGTGATGGTACCGGGAAAACTCGTTTCAAAACGAGATCACCCACATTAAAGATCCTTGGGCGGACTTTGTCGTCGTAATATCGGTTGACTCGGTGCCTATATGCTGCCGCCCTTAGTTCAGCCTCTTCACGTTTTTCGTCGATGCAGTCCAGTGATTCCAACAAGAGATCCTGATTCGTCCTAGGATCAAAATATGTCACTCGATGCGATGGAACTTCAAGCTCCATGGGTATAACGGCTTCCGAGCCGTATGCCAATGCGAATGGAGTGTGGCCAGTCGCGGACTTGTGGGTAGTTCTATAAGCCCATAATGCTGTTGGGAGTTCATCTACCCACTTGCCTAGGCTTTTTCCAAACGCTTCTTCAGTATGGACTTGATTATTTTGTTTACGGCCTCGACTTGTCCATTAGCTTTCGGATGCGCAACGGCGGCGAACTTCTTCTCAACGCCGTACTTTAAACAGAAATCTTTGAACTCTCTGCTTTCAAACTGCGTTCCATTGTCCGTAATGATGGTTCGAGGGAGACCAAAGCGACATATAATGTTTCGTACAACGAAATTAATGACCTTCTTAGAGGTGATTGTGGCTAAAGGTTCTGCCTCGGCCCACTTTGTGAAATAGTCGACTGCAACTATCGCGTATTTTGCACCACCTTTGGATATAGGCAAAGAGCCGATTATGTCAATTCCCCAGATTGCAAATGGCCAGGGACTAACCATTTATGTGAGTTCTGTTGGTGGAGCTCTCGGGATTTTTGCATATCTTTGACACTTGTCACATTTTCTTGCGTAGTCTATAGCGTCCCGATTTACAATCGGCAAATAATATCCGTAGCGGAGGATCTTTTTTGCTAGTGTCTGCCCCCAGTATGGTCGCCACATTCTCCTTCGTGAACCTCCTCCAAGACCCGCTTTGCCTCATCACGGGCAATGCACCGTAGTAAAGGGACCGAGAACCCTCTCCAATACATCACTTCGCCCTACATCACATATCGAGCGGCTTTGCGAATGACCTGTCATCTTTCGCTTCTTCTTTCGGGCAAAGTCCCGTTTAGCAGGTATCTTTTGAATGGGGTCATCCACGACTCCTCTTCGATTTGCCTTTCCAACGCAACATCGACTTCCATCAAATCTATGCTTGGAGTGTGTAAGGTTTCGACGGGAACTAATCCCATCTGGTGCGCATCGCCAGTGCTTGCGAATTTGGCCAACGAGTCGGCTTCCTTGTTTTGTTCGCGCGGGACATGCGAAATGTCATAATGTTCGAAGTTCGCCAATAGTTCCTGAACCAGAGCGAGGTATGGAGCAAGCTTTTGCCCCCTTGCTTGGTAGTCTCCTCGCACTTGGTACACCACCAGCTGCGAGTCACAAAAGATTTCAACTGATTTAACCCCGAGTTCTCCAATGAGTTTTAAGCCAGCAATCAGTGCTTCATATTCTGCTTCATTATTCATAGCCGGGAAATTGAGCTTCAAAGCGTATCAAATCGATCGATTTTCTAGAGTTACGAGAACTACACCGGCCCCGGAGCAACGGTCGTTTGATGCCCCATCGGTGTACAATTTCCATCGAATGGGGGGAATGACACTATGATTATCTGGTTCGTCAGATACAGTAAACTCAGCGATGAAATCTGCTAATGCTTGCCCTTGTATGGCTCTTCGTGGCAGGTAGGTAATATCGAACTGACTCAACTCAATATTCCATTTTAACATCCTTCCAGAAGTTTCTGGTCGTTGGAGTACCTGCCGTAAAGGCTGATCGGTATAGACACCGACTGAGTGTGCTATAAAGTATGGACGCAGCTTACGTGATGCAATCACCAAGCAATAGGCCAATTTCTCAATTTTAGGATAATTTCTTTCTGCCCCGTTAAACGTTTGCTAACGTAATACATCGGCTTTTGGACTCGGTCCTCATCGCGGACCAAAGCCGCGCTTATAGCGTGCAGGGATACAGCCAAGTATACATACAGCATCTCGTGGTCTACTGGTTTTGACAGCAGTGGAGGACTCTCCTAATGTCTCACCAGATCTCGGAACGCTTCCTCATAGTTGGATGTCCATTCAAAATTCCTCTTCCCTTTCTTTATTATATCGAAGAAAGGAATGCACTTGTCCGTGGCTCTGGATATAAATCGACTCAGCACAGCCACCTTTCCATTCAAGCTTTGCACCTGTTTTATAGTTCTGGGCACTCGCACATCTCGAATAGCTTGAATCTTTTCCGGGTTAGCTTCAATTCCCCTAGCGTTAACAATGAATCCCAAAAACTTCCCCGACGCAACGCCGAAGGAACACTTCAGAGGGTTGATCTTCATCTCATAATATCTGAGTATATCGAACATCTCTGATAAGTCTCGAATGTGGTCATTTGATTGTCGTGACTTCACGAGCATGTCATCCACATAGACTTCCATTGTTCTACCAATCTGGTCTTTTAACATTCGATTCACCAAACGCTGATAGGTCGCTCCCGCGTTTTTCAATCCGAAAGGCATTACTACATAGCAATATAGCCCAACGTCTGTGACGAAACTGGTGTGCTCCTGGTCCGGAATATGCATCGGGATCTGATTGTATCCCGAGTAAGCATCCATGAATGACAACAGCTCGTGTCCTGCAGTGGAGTCGACCAACTAATCATTCCTAGGCAATGGGAAACTGTCCTTGGGGCACTCTTTATTCAAATCGGAATAATCTACGCAAGTTCTCCATTTCCCGTTCGCCTTTTTCACCAGTACGGGGTTTGATACCCATTCAGGGTAGAGGGCGTCGCGGAAAAACCCATTGGCTTTGAGTTTGTCCACCTCCTCTCTGAGAGCGGCGGACCGCTCCGGGTCCATCCCTCTCCTCTTTTGTTTAACCGGGACGTACTTCGGGTCTATGTTCAACATATGACTCGTAATAGCGGAAGAAATCCCACACATGTCAGAATGTGTCCAAGCAAAAACATCAAGATTCGCTCGGAGGAAATCACTGAGATCTTCAGTCATTGCGGGGCTAAGTTGTGATCCGATCTTCAGTACTCGCGATGGATCGTCTTGGCTGACTGAAATGTCAATTGTCAATTTAGCCGATGCTGCCTTTTCTTCCCTGGGTTCCTCATTGTCGTCTCTCGGATCTATGTCTCTGTAGATCCAAGGATTATGCCCGAGCTAGGGCTCGAGCATTATTTGTCAATTGTCGGTATTATGGATGCGGACGGAATTGTCCGCAGCCTTTCCTTTCTTCCTTCGATGGGCCTCTCGGAGCTCAACCACATAACATGCACGACCAGTCACCTGGTCGCCATGAACAACACCTACTCCTTTGTCAGTTGGAAACTTCAAAGTCAAGCACCACGGGGCTAACGCTGCCCTAAACTCAGCCAGGGCCGGTCGACCCAAGAACACATTGTACGGAGAATCCACATCCAAAACTACGAAAGGTAGGATTCGCACCCTCCTTCGCTCACCTTGTCCCAGTTCAACTGGTAACTCAACATATCCCACTGCATCGGTCGCTGCGCCATTAAAGCCATGTATGCGAGCTTTAGACGGTTTCAAATCATTCGTCTCCATCTTCATCTGGTCATAATCCTTTTTGAAGATGATATTGACTGAACTTCCACAATCAATCAAAATTCTCTTTACATATGCCGGCCCGATTGTCGCAGATATGACCATCGGGTCGATGGTAGGAGCCTCTACTTGATCAGCATCTCTGCTCCTGAATACTATATCGTCTGTCATCGTGCGTAGCTGTTTAGCAGGGGTCCCATCCTCTACGTTGGAACAAAACTCAAAGTCTGTGTGCTTCAGGGAACTAGCATACCGCTCCATTTCTTGCCAGTTCTTATCCGTAGGGTGAGGTCCGTCGATGATCGTGTTTATGACTAGTCTGCCCACAGTCCGAGTAGGCTCCTCGGGATGACGCGGAGCTGGTGCACAACCTAGATTGGATGTTCCCTGTCCTCCTTCCTGCGGATTCTTCACAAACTCCTGTAACTTTTTCTGCCTGATCAACTTCTCTATAGCGTCGTGTAGGTGTCTGCACTCTTCAGTGTTGTGCCCATAAGTCTCATGAAAGCGGCAGTACTTCCCGGTCCGCTTTTGTTCCTCGGTCGACTCCTTTGGACATGGCTTTCTGTACTGAAAGGTATTGCAGGTTGATAGGTAATGTTCTCAAGAGATGCATTCAGCGGGGTGTACTCATTGTAGGTTGGAATTCTCGGCTTCCATTTTCCCGCTTCTCTCTTCTTCCCATGATTTCTTCCTTCGGATTCCTTAGATTGCCCGGGCTTGTTCCGGACATTGACTTGAACTTTTCCCGAGTTGTCTCCGGACTGCTTCACAGCAATGTTGCTTTTCACGGACTCCTGGACAGGCCCCGGTGCCTTATCTCACCTTACCCACCAGGCTTCCTCTCTTCTTATGAACTAATGTGCCTTTGAGTAAAAACGATCTAGCGTAGTCGGAGGTTTTCCTGCCAGCCAGTCTCCAAACTCTGAATCCAGATCCACACCTCGCATCACAACCATAAGAATTGCATGATCATTGGGATTGCTGACTTCAGTCGCCGCAACATGGAATCTCTGTAAATACTCCTTCAATGATTCCCCAGGAGCCTGGATTACACTTGATAGAGACATCACGTCTTTTGGACGGGTAGTATGTATCCTGAACTGTTATATAAACTTCTTCGCCAACTCCTCGAAACTGGATACTGATCGCGGAGGAAGTTGGGTGAACCACATGGTAGCGATCCTAGATAGAGTTATTGGAAAGCACCTACACTTGGTTGCATCATTTGCTCTAGCTGAATCCATCATCCATTCGTACCTCATGACATGATGTCTAGGATCAGTCTTTCCTTCATATGCCGGGATAGTTGGCATACTAAACTTTCTGGGGTACGCTGCTTGTAGAACAATGTCTGTGAACGGAGTATGACTTCTTGACACTCCCCAATCATTGTTTGATAAGCCTTGATTCTCTTTCATCAATTGTCTGATCATGGCTGTTAGGTCTGGTGTTTGTATGGAAGGTGGAAGGTTGGAGTCTGTTCTATGTGATTGATCAGGCT
This sequence comes from Allium fistulosum, assembly GCA_030737815.1. Taxonomy (NCBI): domain Eukaryota; kingdom Viridiplantae; phylum Streptophyta; class Magnoliopsida; order Asparagales; family Amaryllidaceae; genus Allium; species Allium fistulosum. The sequence goes on from CM060907.1 coordinate 997,700,288, forward strand.
GATGCCTCCTCTGCTGGCGATCTGCCAAATGTACATTTTGAAGTTTGACATCATTAGCATCTTGATGATCTGGGCCTCCAGCCTCCACCTGCACTCCAGCTCCTGCTTGGTCATGGTCTCCAGCTGTTCGGACAGCAGCACCTGCCTGCGTAGTTTTAGTCTTACGGCATCTACGCCTGGGAGGTTCATCGGACAAAGTTGAGCTGTCGGATGAAGAATAAGGAGCGGGATTACCCCTAGCATTCTGATGCTGTTGTTGAGTAGTTGTGCCATGAGGTTGGCGTTGGCTTGCATCTGCTCTCCGAGTTGTCTCATGCTTTCCCTGAGTTCTCTCATCAAGTCGTTGAACTCTATTCTGGTGACAACCGGCATTTGGTCCTGGGCGGTAGTCCCTGCACCTAGAATTGCTTGTTGATTGTTGGGCCTTGCTTGTTGTACGCTAGCAGTCTCGTGGGCGTCCGCGTTATGAGAGGCTGATCTGGTATGTAGTCTTGCCATTGTAGAGTTATTGGTATGAACTCTTAGTAGAATCAACGGACGTCCTACGAATGAATCGGATCTTCTTTGGGGGATTTATTCAATCCAGTAGCTTCAAAGCAGATCCTTGAGGTCTGAGAATTCAATTCTCAGTGAAAGCACCAAAGTGTTAGCACCAAAATTGGTCACTAACCTCGTTAAGAAAGATTGTGTAGAGAGATAAATGATGAAAGTAAATTTAAACAAGGAACAATATGCTAAATTGAATGCAAAGAGGAGAACACCAGAGTTATAGTGGTTTGACGTAACTGCCTACGTCCACTTTGAGGTTAATCTTTATTGCTTTACTAGATAATTGATTACAGATACAATCCGTTTGCCAACTACTTGAATACAACTTCTAAGTAAAGAGGATGAGTCTTGAAAGTGGCAGAGTTTCCCCAGTGTTCTCGAAAAAAGGTCCATTTCACTGTGCCCCTGCCTCTCTATTTATAGACAAAGATGGGTTGGAATTCCCTGGCGGGCCTGGCAGCCGAATACCTTGGCCCAAATGGAGTGGTCACTGTATGCCGAACCGAACAGGCCGAATGGTCGGATGCCGAACCATCCTCTTCATGCCGAACGATGCGCTTGTTGTGTGGGAAGAGTAGGTCGAGTAACAATCGAAGCCGGACGTGCTGGGAAGAATGCCGAGCCATCTTTGTCTGCCGAACGTCCTTGGTATGCCGAACGATACGCTGGCCGAGCGATGCCTCTGGCTGAACGATATCTTGACCGAACGAGGTCTCTGGCCGAACGATGCCTTTGGCCGAACCAATATCTTGACCGAACGAGGTATCTGGCCGAACGATGCCTTTTGGCCGAACAATGCCTTTGGCCGAGCGCTCCTGGATGCCGAGCGTTCCTGAATGACGGTTGCAAAGAGATGCCGAACGATCCAGTTGGGCCGAACGGTGGATATGCCGAGTACTAAGTTGCTTGGCCAATTCTCCAGGAAACAAGCATGTATTTGTTATAAATGTTTGGATGATTACTTATGCATGTTGTGCATATGATACGCGATACATAAGAGTGCGAGCTGCATATTCTATCCTTTGGGAATTTCAGGGATGAAATTCTTTTAAGGGAGGATAATACAATACCCCGTAAATTTTGATAACTAATTTTGGAAAGTGTATTTGATAATTTTACCTATAAGTGTAAAACTGTAACTTTATAGATGATAAAATCGGGTAATGGAAATTACATCATTGTAGAAATTGGATTTTTCTGATCGATTTCAATAATAAGAACATCAGAGTCAGAGCTAAGACAGGGAAGACAAAGGCGATTTACGATGCAGGTTCGTAATGGACTGTAAATGGGTCCAAAGCCCATTTATGAAGTATTGTTTCAGAATTTTATCTTCAAATTCAAAAGTAAATATGTTTTATCATTTTCAAGTTCCTTCTTTTCCCCTACTCGACTCCTTCTTCCAGAAACTCAAAATCCCTAATTCACATATCAAATCAATATCGTTTTTCATAACCGAAGAGCACAAAGAGAGTAATGCTTATATACAAGTTTCAATCCAATTAGGGAAGATTTTGGATTCATCTACATTAAGTTAACAGAGAAGACTAGTGCTTTGCATCATGATTGGAAGCCCTAATAGATATATTTTGAGTGAAGTTCATCTATTTCTCGATATAATGTGTATATGCTTCTAAAATATTATTGTTGGTTTATGCCTTGGGTAATTTCGAATTTAATCAAAGAATAATCATTCTAAAATGACCAAAAAATTGTTTAATTAGTGAATTAATGGATAATATTGTGTAGTTGATATATAGAAACAATGCGAAGAAGAAAGATATGATTTTGTGACTAAACTAAGATAATGAGACTTGTATATATGGAATTGACTAAGTGTATAATGTATAATGTATATGTTAGGCCAAATTTTAATCCTAACATATATGCTTGGTCAACAAAGAGAATTAGTGGTACTTGAGCAAGAGATGAGGCTCTTGGGAAAGTATGCTTGTCAATATATAATCGAAAATCATTTATGCAATATGAAATTATTCATGTTCTAAGTCTTAATTTCAATTTAACCTAACCGGCCATTAGAGTCATAATTCCAAGCTTTTTATTTATGCTCAAGAGAAAAGAAAAATGAGAAAGAAGTACAATTCGAAATTCGCTCCTTCTTAGTAGGTGGTACATGCATGCCTGTTTATAAAGAATTCAGACCTTAAGATTTTTGACATGTGGCACTCGTATGGGATGAATAAATATGATTTTTAGATGTGGCACATGACCAATTTGAAGTGTGGCATAACTTACTTTCAACTTTTTAAGGTAATGTGCCATAGTTGAACAACTCAGAAAATGCCACATGGCTAGCTAAAGTATTGCTTTTTGGGTAGCTTTTTAACCATGCGATAGCATTGTCCATATGCAATAGCTTTAGTTTACGATAACATGCCTCCATCATGAGTTAGCTACTTATATATCAACTGCGATAGTTTTGACAACATCAATTTGAGATAGCCTTATCAACATCAACATGTGATAGCCTTAGCAACATCAACTTGCGATAGCTTTGACAACATCAGCATGCGATAGCCTTATCAACATCAACTTGCGATTGCTTTGAGAACATCAGCTTGCAATAGTCTTATCAACATCATCATCTTATAGCCACAATTGTATCAACATGTGATAGCCTTAGCAACATCGACTTGTGATAGCCTTAGCAACATCAACTTGCAATAGCTTTGACAAGATCAACTTGCGATTTCCTTAGCAACATCAAATGCAATAGCCTCAGCAACATCATCATGTGATAAACTCTTGTAACCTTGAGAAAATTTTGGGTGTAACAGTATACAACAAGGTAAGTAATGTAATTCAAGTTAATACAAAGAATACATAATGATATATGGCCTAAGAACGATTAAATAGAAAGTTAGAAAATAATACGGATACTTGGTGAATACATAGGACACTAATTAATATAATGTAATGATGTTAAAATTCATTTATTTAGTGTTGGAAGCATGTAATGATGGATCAACATCAACATGAGTATGAAAACATTGAAAATCCATAACAACCCATCACTCCAGAACCTTGTAACTACACAACGAAGCCCCAAACGACGAGTCGTTAGGGTAATGATACATATTGATATACAGAGAGAGCATAAGACAAAACTATACTAACTATTAACTTTCAGAGTCTTACAGTGAATGGTCACACAAAAAATCATATTATGCAAATATATATATATAGCTGTGTATGTTTAATTGCATATTTGATACCACATCATAAGTCTGTACAATCCAAACCCAATTCAACCTCACCCATACACTGTCACATCATGTCTTTAAGATACAGATTATATACAAAATTTGTATATTTAATATTTACAATATGTACGAATCCGCGCCTCCTAATCCATCACATCTCCAGATTCCATCAACTTAATTAATATCGGTCAAAGAAAATATAGGAGTGGATCGGACATACGTATGAGTGAGTGAATCCAATTTAATACAGGTAAATTAATGTGATAGTGATATAACATGATTTAAGCCTAAAGTATAATACCTTTTGGTCCAGCCTCATGCACTACAGAATGATATTATACTATCTAAAGATGATCTAGTCTTGATCACCAACGGTAAAGGATCCCCTATACGAAATCTAGTCTCACCATCTATGATAAAGGATTTGACGTTTACGTAATTCGGTCTTACCACCTTGGGTAAAGGATTACATGTCTACAACTACTATTCGGTCTCGCCACCTATAGTAAATGATAGTATATGTATTGGACTCACACTGGTCATGCCACGTATAAATAGGTCGACTTTTATCCACATTAAACTTTTCCTGGACCAGCCTTGTTGCTCTATAGGAGATCACTTGCTAATACCATGAATCAAGGCTATGCCACGTGCGGTACAAGATTTAGGTATTCATCCTTCATCCAAAGCCACATACACTACATCATTAAACTATGAAATTCAAAGCCATACGCACCATACTCGAATCTCATTATTGTCACCAAGTTCCACATATTTCGTACATTCGTCTAAAATTGCAAACACTTTAACCATGCTCCATCATTACCAAGCTACACATCCATATCCAATTCGAGCATTCGCCTATCATTACAAAGCAACATATTCGACATCTATACGTCATCACTATCATTAAACTACACATCCAAACATCAGACATACATGTCAAGTCATAGCTATAGAGTCGCTAGAGAATACCATGCAAAAGATCGAAACAATGCACATCTATTAAGGCATTCAAAAGCCTGAGAATAACTCAACTGGGTCATCCACCGGTGGACTGGTGTGCACCCACCGGTGCACCAGTGTACAACCTTGATAGAAGTTTTGAAAGTTATTTTATTTTCTTTATTTCCAGGTTTCAATTATTACTTCATTCTTTGGTTCCGATGATTTCATGTCATATATGCACAACATTTATAATGTTTCTAAGGTCCTAACATGTTCATATACATCAAATTGGGTTTCTTTAAGGCTTTCAATTCAATTTGTTGTCAAATTAAGTTTCTAATTTTTTTTTGAAATAAAAGCACATTCTTCTTCATTTCTTAGTTTCTAGGTTCATCACTTAGACTTATATACATCATAATTAAATCCTATGTTAGCCCTAAACCATCTTATAACATTATCAAAGCGTTATACATGAATTACAGAAGCCACACTCACCAAATCAAGCCAAATAACCCAAATGTAACTGTTGTCTAGAATTTCTAGAAGTCCACATCCCCAAATTAGCCTTCGGTTCTTACTCCGGATGATATGTTATGATTCTAACGCACTTCGTCTTGTCGAATTCCGTTGAGAAATGAAGGTTTTGTGTTAAGATGAAGGAGGAGGAAATAGAAGAGTTTGGTGGTTTCAGAAATGAGAAAGAAATGTACATATTTTATTTTTTAAATGGGCTTTGGAGGGAATGTAATTTTGAATTTGAATTTCAAACCCGGTCTAATTTAGCCTAGCCCGGCCAGCTGCCCGCACATGATTTCAACCCACTTGACTAAAACCTCAATATCTCACTCATACGATATCTGATTTAAACAAATAAATAATCCATCTCAACCATAAAAAAGAGAGAAACACAATGTTGTGACTCCTATTGGAAAATTCAACTGTTTGTAAAAATTATATTTTTCCCTTCTAATGGAAATTTACCAAAATACCCTTCAGTTAAATTTCAAATTTATTTATTATTATTTAATATTAATGTTTAAGTTATATTTATAAATTTCGAGGTATTAAATTTTCTCCCTTAAAATAATTTCGTCCCTGAAATTTCAACGAAAATATAATAGATGCTCATCCTTTCGTTTACACACCTGTAACACTTGTGCATGTGTACAACCGTTCAAATAAAGCAACCATTTATATTAGTCTTAGTCAAAGCAATAACAATGCAAACATGGCATATAATGAGCATGATCATGATAACTAGTGAGAATCTAGCATAATGCAATAAATGCGGTAAATGCAACCACTATGAATGCAAGAATATACTATGGTAGGCATGATGCATAGCAATCCTAGTATAAAACTGGCAGTTCTATATGAATGCTACTTTAGTAGCATTAGAGGTGGTACATAGCATATTATCCGATAAAAATCACATAAAAGTCCTAACTTCCAATCTAAAAGCAACAAAAACTTATTTTCTAACAAAACTCACCAACCGAAAGAACATACCAGAAAAGAGTTCGAGATGAAAAGTCCATATTTTCTCCTCAGGCTCTCATGTACTCTCCTCTGGATCGTCTCCCCATTGCACTTTCACCAGCTTAATCACCTTATTCCTTAGCCTTCGAACTCCATGCTCTACTATCTATGCTGATTATTTAGATGAACTCGCTTCAGCTTCTAACTCCACTTCCTGTTGTTGACTAGGCTATATTACTGTAGCTAGGTCATGTACACATTTCTGCAAATGTGATACACATAATACATTATATACTACGACCATCCTTTCCGGAAACCCTACCCTATAAGCCAATCATCCAATATGCTTCAACACCTTAAATGGTCCAACAAACCTCGACGCTAACTTTCTTGAGCTTTAAAACATCATCACATGCTTAAGAGGCGATGTCTTTACGAACGCAAGATCTCCAACCTCGAATTCCATCTCCTTTAGCCTTTTATTAGCATACAACTTCTACCTATCGTGTGCCGCCTTTATCCTTTTCCTTATCAACTCTACTTTCATCGATGTATCCTATATCATCTCTTGTCGAATTATCACCTTATTCATCAACTCCCAACAACACGAAGGTGATTTACCCGGCCTTCCATACAATGCTTTGAATGCAGTCATCCCAATATTGGTACGATAATTGTTATTATAGGTGAATTCCACTAGTGGAAAATGACCTTCCCAATTACCTCCAAAATCCATAATACACGCCAACACCAAATCTTCTAACACCATATTCTCCCTCTCATATGTCCACCCGTCTACTGACGATATGCCATGCTCAAACTAAATTCCATGCCCAAGCGATCTTGTAGGCTCCTCAAGAACTCACGCATGAAGAGTGGGTCCTGATCACTCATAATATTCACTGGTATATGATGCAATCTTACCACTTCCCTAATATATAATGCAGCTAAAGATGTCGTCATCCTCGTACTCTTTACAGGAATAATGTGTGCTCTTCGTCAGTCGATCTACCACAACCTAAATACTCACATTACCTCTTCTACTCCTTGGCAATCCATCTATAAAATCCATCGAAACACTTTCTTACTTCCACTTTGGAACTTAAAAAGACATCAGTAATCCACTTGGTTTCTTCTGCTCCGCCTTAATTCTCTGACAGTGAGATATCTTACTGCATATTTTGCCACATCACCTTTCATTGCTGGCTAATAATAAATTCTCTTCATATCTTTATTCATTTTTTTCACTACCAGGGTAAATGGTCATCCTCGAATGATGACACTCCTCTAACACCTCATCAATCAGCTCATATAACTTCGGCACACACAACCTTCCATACCTCCTCAAGTATCCTTTCTGTAACACCCCATATTTTTATAACATTATTTAGGATATTAAATTGGTTAAATTAAATAAAATTATGTGAAGATTAATAGGTTGAGATTTGATTAAACTAAGGGTAGTCGTGCCATGTTAATATGCAAATTAAAATAAGATAACATGAACTAATGTGTTAGGAAAAGAGTAAGGGCAATATGGGAAATAGGAGAGGCTTATACCCTAAACCCTTAGGAAATGAAACTCACGTTCATTTCATTTTAGCAAACTAAAAACATCTAAGGCCAACCACCATTTTTATTCTCAAGGAAGATAAAGCTAGGATTCAAGAAGAAGAAGTTAATCAACGTCAAATCTCACATCTTTTAGTCTCAAAGCTAAGGTGAATAATTACTTCATCCCATTTTCTTATAGTTTTAAGATTAGATCCGAAATGTTTTTATAAGTATATGCGATGTTTTAATGATTAAAGTTATATATTTGTTTGTTGGTGAATTATGGATGTTCATATTAGTATTTATGAAATGTTTGATATGAAAACCCTATTAAATGACATCCAAATGCCTTGAAAATTTAAATATAGGTCAGAAATGATATTTTAGAGATGGGTTCCAATTTTCATAATTTTACGAATTTATGTGGATTTTATATTAATTTTCTAGTGAAGAAAATGATTTATTAGGTTATAAATTATTTACGGCTAAATAAATAATTGTTTGGATTTGAAATTTTTATATGTTAGGAAACATATTAAAATAGATTTTTTGGAATTTTTCCAGATTTTTCCTAAGTGTTTTGATGAATATATAAAATTATTTAAGGTATGGGATTTAAATGTTTTATGTATTTAATTAAGGAGAATGGGCATTTTATAAAATAAAATTATTATTTAATTCTGAAATTAGTGGTAGCATTTTTTTGAAAAGTATTTATTAACCAATGAGAATTTGAAAAACAAAGGCAGGTTAGTTGAAAAGTTATCTTTTTAAAGTTAAAAACAAGAAAATCATGCTTTTAGCATGTGTCAGCCATTTTAGGCATCAAACCTTCCGACCCAGACCTTCCGACAAAGTCGAAAGGTTATTGCTTTCGACAAGGTCAAAGTTCAATGCATATGGTATCAAGCTACTTAGCACGTAATGAATTGAACAAGGTCGAAGGGTACTTAGTCGAAAGGTTGGTTGCCAAAGAGGTTGGATATGTTGTTTTATAAACCAAAAGCTTACACCTGCTTGCTTTCGGAAAGGAGCTTTCGACTTGGTTGCTTTCGACCAGGTCAACTATTTAAAATAAAGGTTTTAAACCTTTCGATAAAGTCGAATGTTTACTGCTGCTTTATCATTGTTTTGTTTTGAACCTTCCGACAAAGTCGAAAGGTTTACCTGTTTCTAAAACCAGCCTCTTCTCAATGCTTTCGAAAGGTACCAACGCTTTCGACTTAGATGTTTTACCTGACTTTTGTAATTGAAGTATAACCAAAAGCTTTTGTAGGAGTTTTTTTAAAGGCAAGGAATAATTGTTTTAAATGATGTGTTTTAAAGCTTTCGAAGCAGAGCTTTCGACAAAGTTGAAAGGTAGCTTCCAATGAAGTTGAAAGGTTTTTAAAAGAAGATTTTCCACAATTTTTAAATTGAACCCAGTGAGCTTTCGAAAGGTTTGAGTTCAATGGTTTCAAAAGGTTTGAGTTCAATGATTTCGAAAGGTTTTTTTTCAATGGTTTCGAAAGGTTTGAGTTCAATGATTTCGAAAGGTTTGCTTTGAATGGTTTCGAAAGGTTTAAATGGAAGGTTTTCCAAAGGTTTTCTAAGGCAATGTTTTAAGTTATCTTTAAAGTAGGATGTCTAAAGTTTTATTACTTTCGAAAGGAATGATTTCAATAGTTTCAAAAGGTTTGATGTTTAGTTTCGAAAGGTAAGGTTTTGGTCTTTTGGCGTAGAAAATTAAAGTGTTTCACTTGGTTTTGAAAGAGTTGTTTTCAAAATTTTAGAAAGAGGTACTTTCAAATGTTTAAATGGTTTCATCAACTAAGGTTTGAGTAAAGAAGATATATATAACATGGTAATGTGATTTTGGGTAAATCATAAAGATTATATATTTTCCTTGTTTGAGTTTGATTTAAAGGTTTTAGATCATTTTGAAAATGTTTTTAAGGAAAATTATGGGAGGGGATCCTTAAGTGAAAATGACTCAGATATTAGAATACCAGATGGGACTAGTATGGGGTCACACCCTATACATTAGCTATTAGCTCCAGCTAATTGTTGTCCAAATTCCAGTGTGTAGGGCTTGGTCATAGGTAGATTAAAATTATGATTACACACTGAAGAGAATATATGTTTGTATACAGATAGGTTATTGGTGAGCCCGAAAAACCATTAGGATCGGGAAAACCTAGGAGATGATTAAGTTAGGGACAGACCGTCCAGAAGTGAAGTATTTAACAGATAGTTAAGGATATATAGTCCAAAAGAAGAATAGCTAACATGTGTTAGATTAATTTTGATTATATTGTCTGGTAGGCCCGAGTTAGCTAAAAGTTAAAAGTTATCCAAACAAAACTTATGTGTTTGACCAGATAGTTCATTATTACCTGATATTTATGTATGTTTACATAATGAATTGCTTTATAGTACTTAACCGGTTTTGGTTGCTGGAATTTTTTTTGCAATGATATGTTTTAAAAGAATGTTAGTGAGGGGAAACCCATTCCGCTAAGCTGCGTGGTCTCACTTAACATATAAAACCGAGATGTATAGTATTATTCACACTAGGCTTTATGTCTGACTCGAAGTTTATGTTTTCCCCTTAAACTCTCGGGTGCTCAAAATTAATTTGAGTAGGCTGAGGGTTAAGGTCTTTTTCAAGTTTAGTAGGATGACGAACAAGGCTATCGGAGGCATGCAAGAGGCAAACAGATAGCTATTTAGGAGTTGCAGTTTTATGTTTTGTTGTATTTCCGCTGTGTTTGTATTAAGTCTATTATGACTATAAGGCTCTGATCATCCAAGGGGGTATCTTCATATACCGCTCTTGACGTATTTTGTATTAAGTATATTTTATCTCTACCTGGAAACGTATTGGGATTATATATTAAGAATTTGGAACATCTGTTTTAAATATAATGAATAAAATGTTGTTTTGAAATCTATGTTTTGTTTCATATTCAAGTGCTTCTGATATTGAAGATACCATTAACATAGCCATATTTAGTCGCCGGAAGCTAATACTATAGATGACTACAGCATCTGTAGCGCTTAGTTTTGGGCCTCTAGATAGGGGATGTTACACTTTCCCATATTTTGTATATCGCTCTAAATTACTCGACTTCTCACCTTCTCAACATGATCCATAATTTCAACCAACTTTGCATCCTTCCTTTGACTCATACCAATCCTATCCACTCTTATAGGTCTAACATCCAAGGCTACCAATAATCCAGGTGTAACATCCGTTGGTAGTCGAAAATCAAATCCAGAAATATAATCCAATAGACTCATCCTCAACATCATATCACCCAATGTTGCATGCTTCCTACTCAGTGCATATGCCACAATATTACCCTTTTTAGGGGTATAAGTAATAAAAAAATCTATAACACCCTGTAAAATTAATAAGAAATTAATTAATAAAAATAAATTAATTAATAATAAAGATAAAATGGAAATTAAGCAAACATCAGAATTTGGCTATGATTCTTGCAGCATTGTATTCATGGCAATCTTCTAAGCAACTTTTATACATAAAGTTCCGCGATCGGAGTTCAAACGAAGAAGTCATCGACATTTGAATACTTTGAAACGAAAATAATTCAAATAGAATGAAATAATATATAATAACGTTAAGATTAACATTAAGGAAATAATAACGTGGTCTGGAGCACACCAGTCGACCCCTTGATTGGGCTGGTCGATCTTCTATGGGTAATCGATCGACCGGTCAAAGTTTGTTGATTGGGGTTTGACTTGGCCTGAATGGTCTAGATTTGATAATTTCAAACAGATTCCAATCGAATGGTCCTAGTGCATCCGAGCAACTATAAATAAGAGGCTAGCCTGCTTATTTTTATTTATAAAAAGTATAAACATGTTAGCAAAATTCTACCATTTTTCTTCCTCCATAATAAACTTCCTAAACTCAAAAACAAATAGACGTATATACATTGAAATCTAAGCATTAGAGAAAAGATTAATCAAGTTAAAGGAAGAGATAATGAATATTTCTCTATTTCTATTCTGCCCTGATCTTTGAATTTTGAATCTAAACTATATACAAATGAATTGTTACATATTATACAATTAAAAATTAGATAATTTAAGGAAGAGATTGACGTTAACGGAAAAGGAAATCCATGGAAATTCAGGGAAAACTATCTGTGAGTGGAAATCTTAGTTTTTCTCTTTATAGTAGTTTGTGAAGTTGATATTTGGATTTTTTTATTCCTTGGGGAATTCTATAAGCAAAATCTTTAAATCTTAAACCACAAAATTCCCCCGAAATATGTAAATTCTAGAATTGGCTGGAATCTTATTTGTTTTATGTTAGTATGGTAGAATTTAATTCGTTATTATTTGCAATATGAATGATTTATATTCTATTCAGTTTCCACTTCTCAATTTGTGTTTGTTTTGACAAAGGATTTAAAAAGAAATAGAAAAAGGTGTGCAAAGTATGGATTTTTCTCCTGTCCATAGTTTTCACCACCTATTTCAGAAATTAAAATAAAAATGAATCTATTGCCACTTCAATGTTATATATTTAAAAGTCAAATAGAATATAAAGGATTCAAATTGTAAATTTTTACTCCTTTGGAATAGAGGCGTCAATTATGTTATATTAACGTAGAAAAAGTTAGATGTTTTGATTCCATTTTTGGTTTTATGTATATACATACACACACACATACACACATATATCTATATATATATATATATATATCCAAGTCTGTTTTGTTTAGCTAATTTGAATTATGATATTTTATATTATAACAACCCGCAAATATATCACTTTGATAAATTATATTTATTTTTAAATAATTTTTTTTAACATAGATTATGTTGTCCTAAATAATAAATAATATTGGTAATCTTATTTTGAATAAGTATTTACAAAAATATATACTTTGGGAAAATATCGATAAAATGACCGAAAACCGTTTTATCAATAAATAGCTCTACACTTATCTAAAGTCGAGTACGATGCTGGATACATACACTTATTTATCCATTTAAGTGAGAATATGAAATAAAGTTTTTATTTTATTTTTGGGAAATAAATTGTATATATGAAATCATCAATAATGCATCATATTTAATAATTAGTTTATGAATTTAAATTAAGATTTAATGATTTAATAATTATTATAATTATTCAAATAATTGTTTTAAAATGATAATAATTCATTTTAATCAGTTATATAGTGATAATAAATCATTTATAATAGTTTTATAAAGATTATACTTGATTTGAAAATATAAGAAATTTCGTATCGCTTTATCGATATAACAACACCTTTTGTAAACAATTGTTTAATATTAATTTATATGGTTTTATTAATCAAATGTGATCATTTTAATTAGTTAAAAATGATGAGAAATTATTTTACAAATTTTGTTTTCAAATATATGTATGTGAACTAAGAAGTAAAAATATGATCGAAGATCGGAATCAAAATTCGTAATGGTTTAACATATAGAAATTGTAAACAAATCAATACAACGTTGTGATACATATGCACACATACATGTACATTAACACATTTACATAGACATGAACACATATACACATACAAATATACTTATACAATTATATATATACTAGAAAATATCTAAGATATTTTCCTAAAACTTTACCTTTAAGTAAATCCAAAGTCAAACCCTTACACACTAAGTACAAGCACATGGGTACACACACATGGGGGATACATGGCCGAAATAGATGAGATAGGAAGGGAGTGGGGTGGTGATGAAATGGTGATGTATTTGTGTGGAAATATCATGATATTTTCTCTCCACTTTTTTCCTATAAATACCCACCATTCTCATTATAATTTTACACACAGTTCTCTTTTTCTTGTTCCCCTTCTTGAAGCTCATTAATGGCTTCTAGTTCATAGAAAAAATATAGCAAAGCTATGGAAAAATATTCCAAAATAAAGTAAAATATATACACATGTATATACCATGTCAATTCACTTCAAAACCAAGTGCAATCACCTCCTCTCCACCTTCCAAACAAACGGCCATCACCTCCATCACCAAGGCCGAGCCTATCTCCACTTGCTTGCTTAAGTTGTGGCTTTCCAAAGGTCCTGGTCTCAATTCCATAGGCTTTGATTCGATCGTAGCGAAGCTATAGTCCATTTTCCCAAGTTTGATATCTAATAAAGGTGAGAAACTCTATATATATATATATGATGTGATATGTTTGTCATGGATGTTTACTACGTTTTGATCATTAAGTTTGGTTGTTTTAATATAGTTGTTAAATTGTGTAAACAAGTCACGTTAAATACATGTCGATATTACACAAGGAAATCACTTTCCGAATCAAGTTATAAAAGTGATATGGAATCATTAAACCTATTTGAAATGATTTAAAATGGTTTATAAATTTCAATAAACACTAAAATCTAATTTGGTGAAGTTTTGAAAAGTTATGAAATTGAGTTAAAAATAGGCGCGTCGCATAATGGCAGTTCACGATTTCGCACCATGGAAAGTTAAATCCATTTATACGATTGGAATCGGAGTCGGAATTTTTGGAATAAGAATTTTCTGAACTCTTATAATCATAGTTTTCAAACAAAAGAAAATGATCGAGATTTCATTTAATAGATTTCGAAATATGAGCAAAACAAGTTATCAAAATAGCTGCGGTTTGGCAGTTTGAAAACCAAAGCGATAAATTCTTTAAAATTGATATTTTAATTCATTAAAAATATGGAATAAATTCTATAAATGTTTTAAAAGAGATCTGAGTTATAAAAATGGATTCCTAAATGATCGAAAAGTTGTTTTGATCAAATAAGCTTAAAAGCACTATTGCAACACTTTTTGCAGCAGTTTTAATAACTTTTGAAATATTGTTTTAAACTTAAGTATTCTTTCCCAACTATTTTATAAATATTTTTAAATAAAAACTTAAGTATTTTAAAAATAATCTGAAGGTTTTATAATTTATTTTAAAAATTTTAAATAAATGATTTAAAGAAAAGCGGTTAAAATCAAGTGATTTAATCTTGGCTTTAAAAACTGATGAGTAGACTAGATTTTTCTATTCGTGAGATCCGAATGTGAGGTGCTTAAACTGATGAGATGTTCTAGAGCAACCAGTGCCCTGGCTCACCTGGCCTTTTTCCTGGGCGAGGAATAGATAAAGTCGAAATGTCGGAAACGAGACAAGTAAAAAAGATTCAAATTTACAAATTTTATTTAATACAACTTGGATTATAGAAATAATCTTCTTATACTTGGTGTTACATTCCAAGGAGGGAACCCATATTATACGTGTGAATTTAAAAGGTGATTTCACCGTTATTCGACGGATAGTAAAGGTTGAATACGGAAATTGATGTTGAGTAGAATTAGTACAATTTCTATCAACCCTTTTTACTCAAATAGGTTTTGTTATATGATTTATGAGAAATGATTTTGATTTATTATAATTTCTATGAAGGGGAATTTTACCATAAGGGCCTTCTTTCATCAAACAATAAGTTTGTAGGACACGGCTTTAAAATAATTACTTTGCAGGAAATTTTTTTATACACGTTACGTCAGCCCTTCAATCAGTTACTTCATGCCCTTCTTGCGTTCCATTTTCTCTTTCGCTTTGTATGATTTTTCAGAACTGCAAACCAAAACTAGGTTTTAAAAAACAAATGATTGATTTCTCTTTCCAATATTTCTGCTAAAACGATTACAAATCATTTATCAGAGCTGCATTTCAATTACAACGACTTCAGCTTCATCAATTTATGCTTCATTGATTTCAGCTTAAACTAAAATACTTTCATCGAGAAATCTTTGCAATCACCTTAAACTTAAATGCGGAACAAGTAAGCTGTATTTTATTTTGATGTAAATGTTTTAGTTAGATGATAAATCGTAGTTAAATAATCATTCTTATTGATGCTGATGATAGCTTTTGTAATGGATTTAAGGTATATTAGTTCTTGTTCTAATTTAACATAATCGACATTTGTTTAATTAAGCATAACTAAATATTCAATGGCAGATGATACTAAACCTTTAAACTGAACAAGTTATTAATTAGCTGTTAAAAAAGATAAACACATCTATCTTTTAATGTAAAAGATTTAGACTACATGCTAAACCCTAGGTGTGTTTGATAATTACTAATACTTATTAGATATGATTTTGTTTTTAATATGATTTAAAGTTATTAGAAAAAATATACAACTAATTTAAACCCTAGTGCGAAAAGATAAAAGCATTTATGTTTTTATGTAAAACATTAAAATACATAATAAATCCTAGATAAATTTCTATATTAGCTACTACACATAACATAATAAATACTGAATTTAAGTCATTTGTAGTTTTCCTGAAGGATTTATGTGAAATAAACATACTTATTCAACTTTTAAGTACAAAAATATTATTCTTCACTCTTGCTAACATTTTATTATATATGACAATTTTTATGCAGCATAAAGATGCAAACAAGGTCTTCTAAATCAAAGTTATTCATTGGAAAAGCTACTTGCATATTTATAAATGAAGGAGGAACTCAATGCATAAACATAAGACTAATATCTAGTCCTTTCTGTGATGAACATAGCCAGAGACCATCATTATTTTTAACTCCATTAGTAACTGTTTTCCTACTTATGTTTCCTATAATATTTAGTTTTACTCTTCAACTTGTATATACATATTAAATTAGAAGCTAGATTCCATATTTTAAATAAATAATAGTTAAATTTCAAAAAAAGGTTATGACAACTAAAAAAGATAAACCAAATTATCTTTTTATATAAATTCTTGTACAGATATTTTGGCATTTTCTGTAATCTAGTTTGCAATTTCCATTCACCACTTTTATTCACTATTTGTTGTTATTATTATTATTATGTTGCATCTTCTATTTTAAGAGTTATTAATAAAAAGTACAAATTTATATGTGCTCTCCTCTATTTCTAGAAGATCACACACTTTTCTTAAAAAAACAAAAAGTACAAATTTATTTACTACTTTCTATTCACTTTTTCTTTACTGTTTACACATTAGACTCTTTATTCATTCTCTTTGTTCTATTTATAAAGTAGCATAATTTCAAAAAAACATAAACCAACTACAAAAGATAAAACATATAATCTTTTCGTAAAAATTCCTTGAAAGATATTTTGGCATTTTTTACCACAATTTTCAATGTTCATTCACTATTTTCATCCATTGTTTGTTATTATTATCGTGTTGCATTTTTTTATGAAATTTTCCAATATCCATTCACTATATTCCATTCATTATTTTCTTTGATATGTGCACATTAATATCTTTATTCACTCACTTTATAGTGTTCATCAGCTGTTACATTGATCATTTTTGTGTTTTTACTGTTGCTGTTGCATTTTCAACTTAGTGTTTTACATTCATCATTGCTATTCCTATTTCTGTCTCCTATTTTCAATATCCATACAACCTTTGATCTTTATCACCCATTGCTCCTTCCTTGTCACCATCTAATTCTTCTCTACCTTCTACAACCACAACTTCACCATCCTTCAATTTCCTCATAGAGTACAATCTATTACTGCTCAAACAACTTTTGTACCAATCACCATCCAATACATTTGAACTCAAATCTCTACCTGAAATATTACATCCTCATACCCCATCCAAACTACAACCTGAAATAAGGACAACAACTCCTCAACACTACACCTCAACTACTTAAATAATAAATTCCATCATCCACTCACCATCTTCAATACCACTTCAATCTTCTCCCCTCAATTACACCTTATCAGAACCGATTAAGTTGGTATACTACACCAAAACTTCAACTATCTACAACCAGACATTACAATTACCCACTGAAACCACAACCAATATTGCTTCTCCCTAAAAATGTTTTTGATTCTGAATGTTAACTGTTCTAAACTATGATTGTTAACAAACATGTTTAGTTATTTAAAAACATGTTCTTAATTGTGAATATTGGCTATTTTGTGTTTGGTTCTCTTTAAGTTTTCAAATTTCTAATTGACCATTACTTAGACAACTAAAAAAGATAAAGCAGATTATCTTTCTATACTTTGAAACTTTCTTCACTTGCTTCTAATTGTAAATTTTCATTGCATCAAATAATGCTTGTTGATTTCCAGTTATGAATGTTCACTTTTCTATTTTATTAATTTTCACCTATAGTCTTATTTAGTTTAACTTTCTAACTAACTTAGCATAGCCTTTATTATCAAAAACTTTCTCAATAATATTCGCTATAATGTTTAGTTAAGATGTTTGATATTTACCTTGTGAAAGAACAATTATTCATTGATAAACCAGTTAAGATGTTTTAATGTCTGCATGTCATCTATAACAAGAAAATTTTAAACTGTGCAAATTGAAATTGGTGTAAAAAAAATTTCAAACATTTGTTCTTTACAAAAAAAACCTGTTGGATTTAATTTGTATTTTTTTTGAAAAAAGAGGTACTTTATATACTAAAAAAGTGCTTTATCTTTTTTTTTTGAAAAAGAGGTACTTTATATACTAAAAAATATCTTAATCCCAAAAAAATACAAAATAATTAAAAAGATAAAGCATATTATCTTTTTATTCAAATTTTTGTGCAGTATGATATTTATTTGATGAACTTGTTATTTTTACCTCCCAATTAATTTTATGATTTTCATAAATGTAGAATCAGATTGGACCAACATAGGAATTACCTGATGCTGATGAAAAAGAAGACTTGATAGATAAGGACTTCAGACATAATCAATTAGAAAACTCTGATGAAGAAAAAACGATTTCACAACAACTGACTGAAGAAACTACTGATTCAGATGATGTTGATCAGTATGAAATTAAAAAAATAGCTAAGAAGCAGAAAAGGCAATAGTACACAGGTACATATTGATGTAATTTGGATGCAATCTATAAAGTGATGTCAATTATAAAGGAGAAAATCATTCTTTCACCTGAAGCAACAACTTTTATAGAAAAAACACCATTCAAAAACTTCTTCAATGTTTTTCTTAGAGATTCAATAGCACGACAAGATTTAAGGAATAGTGCTTCGAATTTAGATGACATCATTCCTTCTTTTGATGTAAAAGAAAATGCTTTCACAATTGGAAACAAATTACTCAAAATAAGTCCTAAAGAAGTCAGTCTAATATTCAGAATGCCATTAGCTGGAGAAGACTTATTTCCTATACCAGCTTCTAACAAAGCCTTAGCCATGGAAAGATTCTCCAATTTTTTAAGTGCAATTTTCAAGAAGAAGACATAATCGGCCAAAAAACAGTAACAAAAAAATTAAATACACTATTAGAAGAGGAAAAAGGAAATGAAGATTTAGTGAAATTGTTATTATTATTGCTGGTTATAACTTTCCTTTTTCCAAACAACTAAAGCTATATGCCATGGGGTTTCTTGCCGAAGTTGTTAAATTTAAAAAAATTAAATTCAATCTCCTGGCCACGGGCAATATGTGAAAATGTTTTGAAAAATGTTAAAAAGTATCATGCTGACCCTAGAAGTACACCAAGCTGTACTATGGTGTTACTGGTATGCTTTCATAACTTTAACTAAATATAAATATATTCAAATTTATATTTATTACAAAAATATAAATGTATTTATCTTTTTCTTGCAGTACTGGTTTTGTGAACGAACACAAATAATTGATGAGAAGGAAAATCTGCAAACCAAAATCCCAAGAATGAGAAAATGGGATTTATCAAAATTGAAAGATTTGGACCACACTGAAGTTGACAATGACAAAGTATGCTAGTTTTTTTTAACTGTACATTTTTTTTAATTTCTTAGAATGCCATTTCTTGGAATGTTAGTGGCCTAAATAATAGAAAACAAAATGAGTATAGAAAGTAAGCTAGTTTGAGTTGGTACTTATATAGGATCGTACCTCTATGTGAATTGCATAACAATATTATATTAAAGGCTGAAATACCGAAGTCAAATTCCACTTTATAAGTTTGAGGTATTACAACTTTTCCTGTTAGTTAAGGGTGCTAATTTTTATAAATAGTTAATAACAACAACAACTAGAAAGTTTGTAACTGACGTGATAGAAAATAGAAACGATCAACTTCTCATGTTCTAGGAAAGTGGTACTACCCATGTTCTATTATATAACTCTTTGATTCTACAAAATAACCATGTTCATTATTATTTAGCTTAGAACTATATTACCTCAAAACTGGTTGTATGTAACTTGTATAGTACTTGAATGGCAGTATATGTGCAAGCTTAACTTTAAATATATTCCTTGCAGATTTTAAATTTTTTTGCAACTGTAACAGAAGAAGAGAAAGAATTTCATTCCAATAAAATAAAAGTTATTGAGGTGGAAGATGACCAAAACAACAAAAGAAAATTAGATGAGCGCTAGGAAGACATAAGTCTGAAAAAATATGCCAAAGAATGTGCTAATAACATAATGGAGCTAGAGTCAAAAGTCACTTTTTTGACAACTGAGATGAAAAATGTTGAAGAACAATTAAATGAGGAAAGACGTTTAAGAGAAATGGCTGAAAAAAGAATCCAGATTCTTGAAATGAAGCTCCAGAAGTTGGAAAATTTAGAAGAGCACGATGTGAAGGAAAAAGATAATTTGAACGAAAAAACTGGAGCTGAAAAAGGTAAGAAAAAAAGAAAAATTGTTGGTATAATTCACATAAACAGTTCTGCTAATTTTCCAACTTTTGATATAATGCAAACTCAAGATTTCATACTAGAAAAGCAGACACAAGACAGTTTAAAATCCGACAATCTAAAAGTGCCCGCTCAAGAAAATGCTCCCGAAAATCCTATCGTTGTTGAAGATGTTGTCCTAAAAGAACCAAAAAAGAAGAAGAAGCCAAGGAATGTTGAGAAATGTCCACTCCTCAAATATCTTACTAATGAACAAAAAGAAATTGTCAAAAAAAAATTCAAAATTCTTGGAGGAAACAAGTAAGTAACTAAACTACTTTTCACTCAATTAACTTAAATATAGGTTTATTCCAATAAGATATTGTTTATGGTACAATATGATAACAACATATAATTCAAATAAGGCTTTTTATTTCAACATCAAAAACTGATGATTTACAAATAAAAAAAATACTAAAAAAACTAAAAAAGATAAATTAATTTTTCTTTATCTTTTCATTTTTAGGTTTGATGCTTTGCATTTTTAGGTTTGTTAATTATATACGATACAGACTACACAAATTTAAGCAATGGTAATAAAAGGACGGAAGACGTACTTAAAGCTAAGAGTAAAAACCATAATCAGTAACATCAACAATGAACTGTTGTATTGGTTTGTCATGTTCTTTTGGACTTCCAAATTCAGTAACTCAAAAAAAATAGAATAAACAAATAGAATTAGTATTTTCATAAACATATTAGTTATATCTTTCGCAAACATGGTTTATGATATGCATATAAATCATAGCAAAAGTTTAGTTGATACGTATAGGCTAATATTACTAAAGTCATATAGAAGTTATAGAATTTGCAACACGACCTATATTTGTTTTGTCATATACAAGTCATGGACTTTTTTTGTCCATGAATTCCCCATGTTTTTTTGTCATATAGAGATCAAATTTGTGTTTTATACTGTAAGTGCCTTAAAAGTAAGACTGATTTAATACCCATGTTTTACTCAAAATTTTCAATAACAAACAAAACTTCACACCAGATAAGGTTTTTAAAATCCTCGATCACCATCACATATGTATCAAATTAACCTAAGAGCATCTCCAACAGTTCTAAATTCAGCCTTAATATTAAGGCATGCATAAAATTTATACTTCAACAGTCATATATTGTTTATAGATTTATTCCAATAACATATTGTTTATGGTACAATATGTTAACAACATATAACCCAAATAAAGCTTTTTATTTCAGCATGAAAATCTGATGATTTACAAATAAAAAAAACAAAAAAAACTAAACAAAACTAAAAAAGATAAATTAATTTATCTTTATCTCTTCATACAAACTTCTACAAAGGTTGTTATTTTCTTTTATTAACAAATAAATAAAAACAACACAGTACATACTAATCTTAATTTCTTCTGTTAACAACCATCAAATTTTTCAGTAATGAAGCATTTACTTGTGATGATGGAAACTTCATCACCGTCACAAAAAGTATGATAGAAGAACTTCTCTAGAATATATTTCTAGTCAAGTAAGTAGAAAAAACTATACTTTGCTTCATTATAAATTCTATACTTTGCTTCATTATAAATTCTATACTTAATCCATATTCTTTTTGAAATGTAGGTTATTCATTGGTTTTGGTTCAGAAAAACAAAATAATTAGAACAAAGTTCTAGCATTTTATACGTGAACACAACAATGACAGTATGTGAACTATAATGTCAAATTTAATTTGTTTATAAGATGAATTTTCTGAAATTATTTTTTAACAGAAAAGTGCAACAGATGGAAACATGGAATATATCAAAAGATATATGTTTAATCCTTTTATTAAAAAAACACTTCTAAATCCATTATGTTGCAATATATTATTTCCTATACACGGCAACAAACATTGGAGCTTGCTAGAACTAGTAGTGGAATCATGTACATGGAACCATTACGATTCTCTACACTTGACCACAAGATCTAAGACCATAAGAAGTGGACATTCAAAGTTTGCTATTAATGTGGTAAGTAAAAATACACAAAAAGTAAAAAAGATAAATAGATTTATCTTTATTCTAAAAATATTATATTTTTTTGGCAGAAAGCAGCAGTAAACAACATCAATAAAGAGCTACAAGACGCAGGGGAGAAAACAATACTGGGGAAGTCTACATTGCTTAAAAATGTTAACTGTGCCCAACAAAGAAATGGGTAATTTTGAAGATAGTGGAGATATTTATACAAAAATGCATGTTACACGATAACTAGGCGAATTACATACTATTATTATTCACATACTGTTACTTAAACAAACACACTACTAAATACAATTCATTATCAAAATGAACAAAAGATAATTTGTTTTATCATTATATTCAAATTACTAAAATTAACAAATACAGGTTCGACCGTGGAGTTTTTGTAATGATGTTCATAAAAAATATTGCATAAGGAATGGAGACTACATCAAAAATCAGTCTTGAACAACTCAATGCATTTAGAGCACAAATAGCTGCACAAATCCTCTTTGACGAACCATATTGCTGGACAGTTGAAAAATTTTGTAGCTCAGCTTCAGCTACAAAAAATTCAAACTGAGAATGATAGGAACAATTTCTTTGATGTCTGACAGTCTTTTTATCATACATTTGTTAAAAATTTATTTGATGATAGATTTTAGGCAGTATATTTGAATTTACTGATAAATTTGTAATGGCTGATGTTAAATAGCAAACAATTACACAACTGATGTTAATTTGATGATGAAATTCTGATAACTGATCATGAATTTGTAATGGATAATTTGTTTCTAATGCTCTGTTAACAAAGATAAAAGCATTTATCTTTTATTCATAATATTCCGATGTCATAAAATAATACATTATTAACAGTATGTTGTATCAGTCTTTTACAGTACGCACTATTTTTATGTCTCCCAGATTTATATGTATAGCACTATTCACTTTATTTCATGTACAATTTAACATTCTGCATATTCTCCTATGTCTTTATAAGAGCAAGCAGCCTGAAAACAAGCAGATGACATTGTTACGAAGCAAACTATTAAATTTTCGCCATGTTTACTTGATTCATATAGCTACAAAAGCAAAAGAAATGCCAATCTCCACTTTAAATTAACATTGGAAGATAATACGTGTCAATTCAAAAGTTTGTCAAAATGCAAGATACACCGGAAGAAACACTGCATATAAGAGAATAAAACATTTGTTACTTACCTTTTGGTCCATCAATATTACAGAACTAAGCTGATTATTCAGGATATAGATAAAAACATTAATTACATTCATGGTCTCAGTTGCACTGAAGTCACCACCCTGCAATGACATTTATAGAATTGGTAACCTAAGAAAAACCCTATACAACTTGTTCTTTTCAAAGCATATTATGTATAAATTCTGTTTGTTCATTCCTGAAAGTTTATGGGGGAGAAAGAGATTAAAGAATTTATTGCAAAATTATTGCTACACAAATAAAAGGTTATAGCTCTCATACTAATGCAAGTAAAATTTGGGATAGGTATAATACAAGTGGTGCTGCTGTAAGTTTTACTATAGAATCTTAATTTTATAAAATTAATATAACACCTAGTATCTCATATAACTCTTTCTGTATACTTGCAATATGTCCTGATTGAAAATCATTTAATTATAGATAAAGATAACAAGGAAAAATTTTAAACTCTCATCCCAACATACAACATGCTAGAATTATTCAATCTTTTACCTTATAGTTTACACATACCAAATTATTAGTATAACAGGACAGAAAAATAATTTCTGGAAAGCAAAGGACACTTGGTAGATTGATGTATCTTCCAATCTATAACAGAACAAAAAAAAGATATATGAATTTATCTTTTTCACAAAAATAACAACAATGTATACCAAATAACAATTAAACATAAAAATTGCTTTAAACCAAAAATAATCAGAAACATATCAGCAACAATTCAACATACCCAATTATTCAAATATTCAACTCAAAATATTCAAAGAACAATCAATCAAATACATTGGATTAAAACACTCAACTCAATTATTCAAAGAAAACCCGCTTCTATTATGTCCTAGTTTTTTACACTTTCCACATCTGTTTTGCTTAGCATGAAAATCAGCCCCTTTAATTCTATTCATCCTAGGCCTACTAGCTCCACGAATGGGCTTAGGAGGAAGAACCGTAGATGATTCCTCAGCTTCAATTGCTTCCTTATCAAAAGTTGGAATGGATTGATGACATGTGAATAAGAAGCTCGATAATACTCAACAATAATGTAATTCTCAATATAATCATAAACAGAATTTCTGGTTAAAGAAATACACTTCAAAGCATGTGCACAAGGAAAACCCGTCACCTTCCATTGATTGCAACTACATATACGATTTTTAAGATCAATTTTTTGCGAAGTTGGAGAATGAACTTCAAAAATAAAACTTTACACAACCACAACAGAAAATAAAACTGAGAATTTTAGCATCAAAACAAATATTGGGAAAATCATTGTCAGAAAATCCTAATATAGGATGTTCACCACTATTACAAAAGAAACATAATAGAACTATGAAGACTAAACGCAATAAAGGATGTTCACCACTATTACATTTGTTGTCAAATATCATTGGGCTAGTGAAGATTCTGTCTGATGTCAGAGACAGATTTGACAGAACTGTTGAAGTTAATTTTACCTGAATTTTCAACACACATCTCTCGTAAAGTGCTTGAATCCAGACAGCCAGTTTGAATGAAATCTAAATAGTTTTCAAGGGATGTTAGATTGTGAGAGTTTTCATTGTAAAGAGTATTGCTTTCACTATGCTTGTATAAAGGCATCTTTCATATCATTCTGAATTGTTGAATCTAAATTTCCAGTCATATTATTTTTTATATAACAAAAACTCTAGCAAAAGAGTGCCTGTTAAGTTTACGATCATCGATCTATGTCTATCCAATTCTTGTTTAGAATGTTGAATTAAATTTAAAAAATGATTGTTAAAATATCCTAACATACATATGCAAGACAACTGCCAATTCTGCAATTATATTGTAACATAAATATGACACAATCTTGCATATATATATATATATATAAACAAGTTGAATTTCCAAACAAAAGTTATTCACGCTATATATATTCTCTGTAACACATAAGCCTCAAAGTATGTGCAATAAAGTGTGTCAGATAACAAAATGAATTCTTTAATGCAAAAATAACATGCAGCAACAAAATCAAAACATAATACACAGGGTATATAGCAGATGGAAAAAAAGATAAATACATTTATCTTTTTCAGAAACTATGAGAAGCATATAATAAAATACAAACACATACCTAGATGATTTAAAAACACTCCATCCAAATACTTCTTCCATCAATTTCAACAAACGAGCTTCCATTTTTGGACAAAGCACACTAGTCCACTTAGACGCCTCTTCTCTTCGATTAGACAATTGCATCATAAGTTTAACCTGAATACCATCAAGACAAGAAGTCAAAGGTAGGCTTCTTTCATCCAAATCCAAGAATTAAAACTTTCGGCTACATTAGACTTATTTTCACCATATCTTTTTCCTGGAAAAAATAAACCAGCCCAGTGGTCATATGGCTTATCATTCAAATATTCAATAGCTTTCGTACCTCCAATTTCATTATACTTTGACATAGCCTTTTCAAACTATTAGAAGCTGAAGCACAACGTTCTAGTAAATGAGCTACCCACAAACCTCTTCCACTTTTCACAATACTAGCAATATTATTTTGCATATGATACAAACAATAAGAATGATAACTATTTGGAAATTTTTTAGGAATACTTAAAAGCAAACCCCAATGTCTATCACTTAAAAAAGTCAATGGTCTATCACAACTAAGAGCATTCTTTAAGTGAGTCAAAAACCAACTCCAACACTCTTCATTTTCCTTAGGAACAAGAGCCATAGCCAATGGAAAAAAACCTGAAACAAAAAAAATCAAAATACACACACTGTTAATCCACACAGCAACAATAAATTACAGCAGCACAACTATCTAACCCAAATTTATAAAAATAAATTACAGCAGTACAACTATCAAGTCCAAATTTATAACAAAGAAAGCATGAAAACACTACAAAGTATAACCCATATACATTTAAAAAAATAAAGAAGATAACAAACGTACCTTGATTCCCATTTTTTACAGTAGCTGCCACCAAAATACCACTTCGACCTTTCAAAAATGTTGCATCTAAAAACACCATAGGATGACAATAACAAAATCCAAAGATACATGCCTCATAACAAACAAAAACTCTCTCAAATTGATTAGTATTCGGATCCACTTCCATACTTAAGTAACTATTTGGATTATTTCTTTCCATTGCCTTCAAATACCAAACCAAATCATTATAAGATTTCTTTTCATCACCATAAATATCATTCATTGCCATTTTCTTACCCTTATAAGCAAAATAATAGCTCAAATCCACATCATAATCTCTTCTAAAACTTTTCATAATATCTTTCATTTTTCTTTTTGGCTTATCACGAATTGGATTAAAAATTAAACTTCTCACAAGATCACTATTAATAGTTGGACTACTAGTCGATCGAAATCCACCAACACAAGAATGACTTAAATGAATATTTTTAACAAACAATTGGTCCAATTGCTCGAATTTGTAAGAAGCATGAATCGTAAAAGGACAACCATCTACAGCACATCGAACTGTCAATCGTTACTTACAATTCTTAATATATTGTACTTTAAACCCATTCTTCAAACAATAAGCACTAACTGTTCGACGAAATCCAAGAACAGAATCAAATTGTTGACCTGCCCCAGTAAAAAATTCAAAATTTGAATTCTTCTACATCAGCTCATGTAAATCCCTTTCTTGTGTAAAACCAGACTGTAAATCATCAGCATACTCTAACATATTACTACTTGATTCTCCAACAACAAGTGAACAAGATTTGCTACTTTCACCAACAACAGTATCCATGGAATTATTCTTCAACCTTAGAAAAAAACCAAATATTCTTCCTTTTTAAACCAAGATAAGCATAATACAGCTTGAAGATCACTATTTGTTTCAAAAAAGGTGGTCTTTGATTCTAGAATATAAAAAATATCGAAGCATAATGGAGTAAAATTATTCCACTCCTCACAAATCTTATTCCTAACATAAGAAATAGAAGCATCCAATCTAAAACGAGCACTAAAAGAATTCTTATTGAAATCAAACACAACCATAACAGATGAATAACACCTGCAATTAAAGATGTAAACAAATAAATATGTGTATGAAAATGTTTGAAAATATCTAATCTTAATTAACAACTAATTACATCACAAACCCTTTTTGAGCCCACTTTTTAGAAAAAGATAAAACCATTTATCTTTTCCAGAACTCAAAATTACAATGTCATCCATTTAACACATTCACCAATAACTAAAGAAGAAGCACCGTCAACAAGAAATGTCAAAACTAAACAACAAAGCAATAATCAACCAAAATAATCAACCTTATTTGTATACTACTTTTAACAAAAATACAAATTCATTTATCAAACAATTTGACGAGGAAGTGAGAAGAGTGGACTAAAAAGATAACAAGTTGAGGAATTATTATCACAACCAAACAAAACAGATACTTTAAAAAAAACAATACCTTTCATCACCACAATCCATTAACTGATCTCTTGAACATTGATTTTCAGAGCCAATTATCAAATTAGAAAGATCGCCTGATTGATTTAAGAAATTCGCAAGTCGCTTGATCAACGTAGAAAGATCACCTGATCAAATTAGACGATCGTGAGAAATTGGTTAGCAATGATTCATAACCAATAATCCCATTTGCCTATTTACTTTCATAAAAAATTCATACTAGAACAACTAATGAAGATGTAATAAATAGGAAACATAGTAAATTAAAGTTGAGAATACAAATCTTTGAACCTGGTGAAAGCAGAGAAGAAAATAAACTAAAGAAGCGGAAAACGCTGGCAGTAGAGCTGAAGAACTAAAGAATCCAATTTTCCTTTCTTTCTTGCAACATGTAAAAACATAAATGTCTCAAACATGATTTCATTCCTAATACAGACCAAAGTTTAATTTAAACTAAAATCGAATTAGGAGAAATTTACATTTACAGATTAGTAGACTCGGAGAAAAATCACCTTTTGTAGATTTGAAGATCGGGAGAAATTGTCTTTTGCCAATTTGTAGATTAGGAGAAAATCATAGATTTGGAGATTAGGAAAATTGCCTTTTGCAGTTGAGACGATTTAATTTGAAAAAATGGTCGGACGTATGTTTTTGTCCTGCAAAATAATTCATTCGAAACCGTGTCCTAGAAAATAAATGGGCATGACTTACATGCCCTTACCACTAATTTCCACTTCTATGAATCCGTTTTACTAGAATGCTAACTAATTTGGATTTACCATCTTAAATAACATGGTTTTAAACTATTAAAATGATATGTGTTTGAATTAAGAAATCTTTTGTCAAGATTTAAATAAATGATTTGGAATTATTTTAATTCCTATGGATCTTTTTACTT
The DNA here is from genome assembly GCA_030737815.1 of Allium fistulosum. Taxonomy (NCBI): domain Eukaryota; kingdom Viridiplantae; phylum Streptophyta; class Magnoliopsida; order Asparagales; family Amaryllidaceae; genus Allium; species Allium fistulosum. The sequence continues at coordinate 997,729,251 of CM060907.1, forward strand.
AGAATTAATTGTTTTTGGTTTATAGTAAATTGTGTCTTAAATAACATTGTTTTTGACCCATTTAAAGGTTATGATTTGAAGATATTTTCCTAAGTAAAGGATGAAATGATTTGGAATTACTCCAAGATTTAAAAGGTTTTAATTATACAAAGATTTGATAAATGAGGTTTAATGATTTTGTATATACCAGAAAGAAATGTTTTAAAAATATATATCTCAGGAAGATATTTTTTATTAAGAGAAAAGTAATCAATCAAATGATAAGCACCTATTTACTTAACATCTTTTTATCGATGATTAGTTCGAAGGAACCAAGGTTGGATTAAGTGATTCTTATCTGGAAACCACTTTGAACCAGTTTACAAGTTTGAAAGTGAAGACATTTAAAGATAATGAAGTTGAAAGCAGGGATCTTCATAATGGAAGGACTGCTTGTTGATAATTTCAGAGTAGTTCCCGAGATAAATAAATAGCAGTGGTCCCTTCGTTTTGGGATCTTTGTATGCAAGGACTACTCGCTACTAATCCCAAGGGATGTGGTAGGAGAGTGCCTTCGGTTTGTCCTGTTTCTGGACAACTTGTATGGATGAATATCTAACATTACATTTCTAAGAACACGGTGCATTGATCTCTACAAACGTACATCTGTTTGGTGGTGTAGAAGGTAACCCCTCTTATACTTTACACTCTTCTCTTAGACGTACGAGCTCAGAGGTTGTACTTTTGTGGAAATTAATAGTGTGTTGTTGGAAATGGCTAAATGGCATTTTAAGTAAAAATGATTCTAAGAAAGGTAAACCTTACCTCAAGCCTCACACCCGAGGAATTATGAAATAAGGATTGCTTTCACTACGCCATAAATGGCCTACTGCAACACAAAAAAAATGTTGGCTCAGGCCCGAAAAATGTTGCCATAGGTCTATGGCAACACTTTTAGGGTGATGCAATTTTTGCCGTTGCCTTAGACCTCAAAGGCAACATTTTGACTATCTAAGGCAACATAAGTAATATTGTTGCAATAGAACCCTATTTGGGTCTATGGCAACACCCATAGGTATCTATAGCAACATTCCAAAATGTTGCTATAGATATGAACTTTTTGAATTTGTGGGGCCCACAATGTAGAGCATATTTGATTTTTTAATAAAAATAAATATTTTATTTAATAAAATGCTATTGCACAGAATTTGATATTTAAACAGTAATTTATTTAAATAAAAATTTTATTTCAACATTTGAAATAGTACAAATTCCAAACTCCACTATTTTACAATTCCATGATGTATAACACTGATATTCACATATACAGATATTCCTCACTACATCACTCAGTTCACTCATTACATATGCAGTTTCAATTTATACAGACACCGACACTGACAAATATATGCCGAGCCGAAGGCGAGCCGAGTGCCGAGCCGAAGGCGAGCCGAGAAGCGGGTCCGGGCGCAGCGCCGGCGGGGGTCCGGGCACCGCAGTCCCGGCGGGGGTCCGGGGCACCGCAGTCCCGGCGGGGGTCCGGGGCACCGCCCGATTCATCCGATTTTGGAAGATCGATCCTTCTTTGAAACCTGTCTTCAAGCTCATGCACATTTGATTTGACTCTGTCTTCAAGCTTATATCCAGCTGTCCAGTCTTCAATACCTGTCACATATAATTCAAAAGCAGTAATCTGGAAAATAATATTTAACTCGAACAGAAAATGAAAATGTTTTTGTTATATTATTTGCCTCAGGTATTTGGGTTGTTTCTTTTCATAAGTGCATAAGCCAAACATGAATGCAACACATGGATACAAGGCAGTATGGAAGACAGCAAGCAACAGTTCAGGCAAAAATGCACAAAGGAGAAGCCAAGTGCACAAAGTAGTACTCAACACAGCAAGCAACATAACATGACCAAGAAATGCATGTACATGGATGAACATACATGCATCATAAGGCTTGGTACAAGAAACTACTCAAGTGCAACTACTCAAGTGCAAGTTCATACTCAAGTGCAGCCAGATATGTAGACAAGCCAAAAAAACAGACACGGCACAAGGTCAAACCCGAGTCATCGACTGGATTCAACTCAGGGCCAAGCAACCAACAAAACAAACAAGAACCAGGTTCAGCAAAATATAGACAAGCCATTGCAAGAAACACAGCAGTACACATAGGCAGCCCATCAAGCAAAAACAGTGAATGCATCAGGCATGTACAAGAGAAACCTAGGTAGTAACATGATATACAGAGGACTTGGAGCATCAGTTCATGTTAAAGAACAAGGTTAGCATGGTACCAGTTCAGTCCAGACCAAGCAAAACCAACAAAGCTCAACACACATATGTTTGTATTCATCATTGCAATCCAACATACCAGATTTCTCAAAGTCCAACAGAAAGATTAAACTCGAGATTATAGGAAATAAAACCTATAAATAAATCCCAATTCATCATCGGCAAAAGCGTGCGAGTGTAACCAATATCAAGAATATTCAAGTAAACCTGAAGGCAGAAAACATACCAAATAATATCACATCGCACCCGACGACGAAGTCAAAGCAATTCGAGCAATCAATCAAGGAGAACGAAGGAGCAAGCTACCAGGAACGTTTCTCACACTAGATTCGATCAATCAGAGCATCAAAGCAATTAGAATCGCGTGCCCTAGTTTTCACCGAAACCAATTCGACTACCCCCTGCCACTCTGACATCAGGCCCCAACCACGAAATTGCGACCAAATCAGCAACTCCCTGAACCATCGCAATCCCACAACCTTACCTCGAATCACCAGAATCGCCAAAAACCTGAACAAAATCGCAAATCCGGAAGTAGTGAGGAAAACTGACGCGAGGCGAAAGAAAATAACGGAAATTGATATGGCCGACAAGGGATAAAAGCAAAGCCAGTTATTCTCCAGATCGAAGAAACAAGGAGGAGCGGAATAAAAATTAGGGATTGGAAAATTGGGGGTGAGAAACGAAAGCGGATGAGTGAAAAGTAAAGCGGGAAATGGAAATTGGTAAGGTGTGGATCGATGGTGTGAATCGACGGTTGAGATTTTGTTTTAAATGGTGGTGTGGATCGCTGAGGTGTAATTTTTTTTTTAATTTTTTAATCTGAAAACATCTATGGCAACACTATATAAAAATGTTGCATCGTGTTACACTTGTTTAGCTAGAGCAACACATTTCTATGGCTAAGGTAACACCAAAAATACAACGTTGCAGTAGGACCAAAATTCTATAGCTATCGCAACATTTTAGCTGGCAACACCTTGCAAAAATGTTGCAGAAGGTCATTTATGGCGTAGTGTTTAAGGCTAAGTGCTTCGCTACCATTAGGGCATGTTATCACCTTTTTAGATTTATTTATTTCTACCCACTATAACATTGGGTTTAAATTATGTGGTGTATAGTATGAGACGTCTCGGATAGGTTGGGAACGACCGAGGTGATATCATACTTGGTTCTATTCGCCACCAGATGTGTCTACGAGTAGGTCGATCTTAATTCATAGAGGTTTTGAAGATGTTAATCCTTGGTACATTCCTCTAGAAATGCACTGTACGAGAGGTAGTCCTTTACCTCGCTATTCATGGAAATCCAAATCTCCAATAAGTGCCTTCGGTTTTAGTTGTATTGCTAGAATATAATAATGTAATAATTTCAACTAAGATTATGTATATTTACTTGAAAGTTGTTTCAAAGAATGTCATTAAAAATAATATCACTGAATTTTACGTAGAAATGATTTAGTTTATCATAAGGTAAAAACTCGTTCTGTGTTTATGTGCGGCGTGGTCTTATGAGATACCTTTTGTTTTCCAAATACTTGTATTTTGAGTTTCTTACACCAGTTCCATGACTAACCCAGAGTTTATTTTCTTTCCCATAAACTCTGGGTGTCCTATTTTTTCGGGCAGCCTAGTAGTCCGGTTTAATTTGGAGCATTTTGAAAGAGCTCGAAGCATGGAGCTAGAAGATTCTTCTGAAGATTGTTATCCATTTCCACTACACTTATGTACTATTGTATTACGCATTTGTAAGGATAGATATTTATAACTGTCCATGTTAATGTTAAATTAAACTATGATAAATGTTTTTAAAATTTTCACCGTAAAGATTATATGTTGAAATAATATATGTTATTCCATTTGTGTGAGATTCTATTTTCTACTCTATTTCTATCTTTATTTTATTTTCCCCATAACCATCCACCTTTTCGTTCAAATTAAGTTGGATACTGCCCAAATACTATTATGGTAAGACTTGAGATTTTCTTTCACCGTATATTGTTATTCTGACTCCTTCCTAGTTACACCCCATAGGTTAGGGGGAACGTTGTTGATGATAAGTGTGAAGGAGGCAGCAAAGACTTGTGGCAGTATAGCTATCCATTTGTGTTTATGATTGACTTTGATGTACCTAGATTTTTAGACATGTCGATGTACTATTTCGAGATGTTGTGTTTACGGATATTTGGGATATTGTATTTTCAAGACTTAGAATGTGTGAAATGGGTACTTGTTTTATTATTATATTTTAACCCTTCTGATGTGAGATTCTAAAAGCATAAATAGATAACTCTGTCTATTGTTTATTTAATCAATTTTATCAACCAACAGTCGGCTCTGAAATTGTCCTAAGGTTCAATGGGCTTTTATTGGGTCTAAAATTAGGCACATTTAGGAGAGGGTTGTTACATTTGGTATCAAATCTTAGGTTACCCAATCAGTGGTTATAGGATACGTAAGAGAACGTATTTGTATTTTTATCTATAATTATTTATGCGTGTGTGTGTATTACACACTAAACTCTACAAATTCCGACTATAGAAGTAGTTGTGACCATATTCTGAATATATGGATAAGGCAACTATGGTTGGAGCAATAAATTAGGTTAAGATTATACACCTACCCCGATTACCCTACGAGATGTAGGCCGTACCATAGATGTTTACTTAAGAAGAGCATAAGCACGACATATAGAAGGGTTCCTGAAGCTAGATGATACTTAATTCTTTTGTTGGGCCAAGACCGTTCTATGATTGTGGATTTCACTGGATTGCTAATTGATGGCGTACATTTCATCCAGGTAGATGGGAAGTAAGAACCTATATGCTACAAATATCTGGAAGTAAGGTATCAAATGAATTGAGCAAGTTCGTGCAAGAAGGTGTGTTGTAACTGCCACAATATGATAGTCATATTTTAATATGTTATTAATGAAGATGGGTTAAGAATAATTGGAAAAGAAAAAAGTCCAAAAGAAAAGACAAATAATAATCCACTTTTGAGTCCGGCCCTATGTTAAATAATTTAATAAAAGATTTTCAATTTTATTAAAATATTTGAAATGACATTCAAAAATAAAAGAACCCTATCTCTAAAAAGTTTTCATTTCTGAAAGGTAAGTAAATACTAAAATTTCCGACATAGAAAATACCCTTTTAAAAAAGTAGAATCAAGAAAAGTTAGGAAATTTAGAAAACTTTAACTAAATGAGTTATTTAGAAAATTTCCCAGGAAGCTAAAACTGATTAGACAAAAATTCCAAGTAATGGGTTTTTGGTAAAGAATAAGGAGAAACTGATAATCTCTCTTTTTAAAACAGATGAAAAATAGGGTGTATGTTTAGCTCGATGACTTTTCTATTTCTTTAAATTTAAATGTTTTAAAATTCTTTTAAAAGGGTGGATAAATGGAAAGTACTAGATTTAAATAGGGTAAAGAGAATAGAATGGTAAGAACACCTGATGGTGAAAATAGAAAGAATATTCTCGTATAATGAAAATACGTAGAAAAATAACCGAAATAGATTTACACATAAAAAGCAAATTGTTTCTTATTAATGGGGCAAAGCCCAATGGCTAAAGCATTAGGCGACCGCACTACAATGATCCACTGAAGAAAACGATTAATTGAAAATGAGAACTACATAAAAAGAAGCAATTTAAATAAAAGTAAGTGAGGTAGAGGAAATTTAAATAGCGTGAGTAGTAGGAAAATAATAGTATGAAAGTTGTCCTTGCCAACTCCAGTTTCTATTATTTAAAGTTCAAAAAAAATTGTAGAAACACTATAATAGTGCATTTTGTAACATGGTTTGGTATAACGATTGAGTTTTTAAATGAAAAACTTAATAAATGGTTTGAGTTAAATATCCTACCTTTTAAGAAGTAAATCTCTATTGTAGCCTTAAAGAGAAAATTGATTTGATGACTATTCATGTAATAAAAAGTTGACTCTTATTATTTGAATAGAAGGAAATAATGTGTTGTTTAAAGGAAAGGATCGTTTTAAATTAAATTTCTAACATTGACTTTTGAACTTAATAAATTATATTTAAAAATTATGATACCTACAGTTAAAGTTGGTTAAAACGAGAAGTTTTTTATCACTTCTTTTGGAAACCAAGCAATTGTTGAATTAATAAAAAGTTTCTAAGTTTACATTTTCAAGACAAAATTTAGGTTAAGTACTTTACGACTATGAAATTTAATGATTTTATAAAAAGAAGTGAAGACCAAATCAACCATGATATGGAGTAGATAGGGACGACTAGTTAGGGAAAATAGAAAAAGGCTAAAAGCTATAAGCAATAGCTACAAATGTTATAGTGATTGAAAGTGAAAACCTTAAAAAGGTTTTGAATCATCACATTTTGTTTGAGGAGGTTAATACTAAAGGAAAGTGACCTAAAAATGGAAAGTTAAGAGACATTGACCTCACTTTATAAAGCAGGTCCATGCTAAAAGAAATGAACCATTGTTAATAAAGTTTTATATGTAAGCAACACATTAGACCTAAACCGCGTGAATATCTCTTTCCACCATTAAAATTGGAATTTAGACATTTTTATAAATATTTAAAGGAAAAAGGGGATATTGCATGACGTAAGTTTTGAAATTTTACTTTCGAGGCTAAAATATAGTTTAAAAACCCTACGGTTGGTGAAATTTGAAATATGTTCTAAAAAGAAGAGCAAAACTTCTATTAATTATGGGTACATTGAACCCTTTGAACTTTCTAAGTAAAATAGAGAAAGGAAAAAGAGTATATAGATGGATAATTAAGGTTTGACCTTTGACTTTCATAAATTAAGCCCAATTAAACTTCTTCTAAACTTTTGAATTTTTCTTCTCAAGAAGGTTTAATTAAATTACCAATTCTAAAACTCCCTATTTTTGGTTACCAATTAAGTCATGGTTCATACTCGAATTTATTTTTTATAAATGAAAAATAATGATGAAAATATGAAAATTAAATGTGTTGGGCCTTTAGTTTGGAGTCCATTTTGTTACCCCATTTATTTGGGAAAATATTTGGTTTAGAAATGTAAAAACCTTGGCATAAACACTTACCATCTTATTTTGAAAATGAAACTTATGTAATAAAAGAAGAACAAATGGTTTTCCTTTTGGTAAATTTTTTAATTTATGGAAGGAGATAATCAATTACAGCTTAGACGGTTTAGAAGTGTTGCTAAACATAATGCTCATAGTTAGAGGATTCTTGGAAGGTCATATGAAGAAGATAATGTTAGTAAACATTTCAAGAATATTATTGATAATTATCTTAAAACAATAAAATGATGTGTAAGGATACCATTCAGATAAGTTAAGAAATGGAAGAAATGACGACAACGTTAGCAAAGAATGGACATATTATACTAAAGAAAGTTCTTATGATTATTAGCCTATGAAGGTGGACGATCATGATGTTGTGGGCATGAATGTCGTTATTTATACATTTTGTTAGTTACAGGGCTACATATATTTATTCGGTTATGGATTTTTTGCATGCTAGTAGGATGATGTCTCATCATACGTATTTTTGGATTATGGCTATACAGTTGGTAGTACTTGGGTTGTCACTGCAACCTCAAAAAGTTTATTTGAGATTGTGTTTAGGTTAACATAGAGTTTACCCCAAACATAGGGTAGCATACCACTTGGATCCAATGGTTATTATCTTAGGCAATACCATAGCAAGACGATCCCAAAGTCGTTAAAACAGATTAGGTGGAAGTTAGACCTCATCCATTTAGGGATAACTCTAAATAGAGTTGATTGGTAAAAGATGCGGAAACCATATTGCACTTTCCAGAGTCACTAATATTGAAGTACGAGATATTATGTGTTGTATGGACAAGCATGGACGAGGATTAAACAGTGATCTTGCATGCTTAAATGTGAAGGTGATTCCCATTTGAAACAATATTTAGAACTCGAAAGTTTGTCCTTTTAGTCAACTCTTGGACTAAAGGAGACAAATCATTCAATGAAGCTTAGTTGGAAAATATTATTTTAGGTATCTAGGTAACCTCACAAATTTTAGGATTAGGTAGTATAAGATAATAATAATTTAGGATTATAAGCAATGGTTATTCACTTAAGATGGGGAATTAATAACTTCTCCTAGGTTTGGGAGAACAATACTTTCGAGTTGTGATTGGTTGAAGTCGAGAAAGAAATGGCATGGAAAGATATGGCACCACTTAAATGGAACTAAAAATTCGGGATGTAAGATCACGTACCATTCAATAGATGTGCTAACCTGGAGTTCACACTGCCTTCAATGTGTTACACTTGAAAAGAAAACATAAATGATAAAACCATTAAGATAAATCTTGATCAATGGGAGATGTACAAGAAGGAATAATCCATATAAAAACACCTATGAAATAGAAGAGAAGATGAAGGTTTCTCGCCTAGTGCTTTTCTCTAGTAAATTTTTTCTCTCTAGATTTAGTATTATGTAGGTTTTGGTTGCATCATGGTTGCTAGATTGGATGGTAAGAGATGGCTGCCACACTTTTTCCTATTGTTTTATACTCATATAGAACTTCATGCATATTTAGGTTTTTTGAATACATGCCTATATATCACGATCTTGCATTCACGCTATGGTTGAGCTCGCCTATAGATATGTTGCATGCATAATCACATTGCACTGATGGTTGTATAGATAACTTGGTTTACAACATGGTTGTAGAGTATGCATTACACCATTTATCTGTCCTTTAGGAATTTCGGGGATGAATTTGCTTTAAGGAAGGAGAAAGTTAATCCCTATAAAATCAATAAGAAATTAACTAAGAAAAATAAATTGATTAATAATAAACTAAAAAAAATTGAGCAAACGTCGGAATTTGGATACAAAACATACACCATTGTGTCCTTGAGCAATTTTCATATATAAAGCTTCATGATCGGAGTTCAAACGAAAAAGTTATCGATGTTTGAAAACTTCAGAATGAAAATAATTCAAACAAAATAAAATAATAAGTATAATAACATTAAGATTAATGACGAAATATTAACGGCACCTGGACCACACCGATCGACCCCTTGATTGGGTCGGTCGACAGCCAGCGATCGACCGCCCAATGGTAACCGCTCGACTAGTTAAAGCTTGTAGGCTAGGGTTTGACTTGGCCTGAACTACCCAGATTTAATAATTTTAAACAAATTCCAATCGAACGGTCCTGGCACATTTGAGCAACAATAAATAAGAGGATAACCCTCTCTTTTATTTAAAAAATAAACACGCTACCAAAACTATGCTAGTTTTCTTCCTCTGTAAAAAACTTCCTAAATTCAAAAACAAAAATACGTATATACATTCAAGATCCAAGCATTAGGGAAGAGATTAATCAAGTTAAAGGAAGAGGTAATGGATATTTCTCTATTTCTATTCTTCCATAATCTTTGAATTTTGAATCTAATCTGTATACAAATGAAGTATTATATATTATACAATAAAAAGGTAGATAATTAGAGGAAGGGATTGGCGTTAACACGAAAGCAAATCAAGGAAATTTAGGGAAAACTATCTGTGAGTGGAAACCTTAGTTTTTCTCTTTATAGTAGTTTGTACAGTTGATATTTGAATTTGGTTTATGCCTTAGGAAATTCTATATGTGAAAACTTTAAATCTAAAACCCCAAAATTCCCCCGAAAAATGTAATTCTAGAATTGGTGGAAATCTTATTTGTTTTATGTTAAGATGGTAGAATCTAATATGTTATTAATTGGAATATGAATAATTTATATTCTATTCTATTTCCATTTCTCAATTTGTTTTTATTATGACAAAGGATTAAAAAGAATTAGAGACGGGTGTGTAAAGTATGGATTTTTCTCTTGTTCATGGTTTGCACCACCTACTTCAGTAATTAAAATATAAATCTTTTTTCACTTCAACGTCATACATTTAAAACTCGAATAGAATATAAATGATTTAAATTGTAAAGTTTTACTCCTCTGGAATAGAGGCATTAATTCTACTGTATTAACGTAAAATAAGTCAGATATTTTGATTCCATTTTTGAATATAAATGCAAATCTGTTTTGTTTGGCTAATTTACATTGTGATATTATCTATTGTGTAAACTATTGTATAAGACTGGAGCTTGTATGGATATAATAATTGTGACATTAATATTAAGCACACCGAATAAAAAGCATTTTTTTTATAGAAATGCGTTTACACACCTAGAAATATTTTGATAAAAACTAATTAGCCAAGAATTAACATTAAGTATAAATATAATGATAATGTATAAATCGTAATGTACAAAATAAATGGTAATAAATAAAGAAATCGTCAATTGTATGACCATTACAAATAACAATAAACCGTATAAAAAGGAGTTAAGAACAATTATGGAATTTAATCAATAATTAAAGGCGAAAAATGATTTTCCCTTATACGGCCTTTACTGCGTAAACATGGGTGAGGAATATATATATATATATATGCAAAAATGTTGATGTAGTTCAACATTAAAAGTTAGGGAGTGGAAATGCGGTTAAGCTATCGGGATGCAAGGTCAGTTAAAAGTACAAAGAAGTCTGTCCAACTAATCTGGTTATTAGCAATATACTTTTATACCTAATATGGGACATCGCCTATAATAAATACCTATGGTGGACGTGAGGTTAGTCCCAATTTTGTAAGGTAAGCTTGCCCAACTGATTTGGCTATCAACACCTATAAACAGTCGGACTAATGCAAGACATCATGGTTAGGTTATGGACCATATGGACAAAGAAGTTCCCGTATGAGTCTGCTTCGGGCTTGAGGTATTAAGTTGTCGATTTAGGGTCCGCCTCCTCCCTAATAAGAAGTATTAAATGACTTGGGGAATTCCTTTAAACAATGTGGATAATCCTAGGATGGGCCTGCTTTGGCATTGAATAGCTGTTGTAGGGTCTTCCTCTTTCCCATTCGAGAAGTATTACATGGTCGAGATTATCTTTTAGGAGCGGTAGTGGAAATCTCTGGAAGGGATCTACTTCAGGGTGTAAATATTAATGACTATTGGAAGTTCTGCCTCTTCATAATTTAAGAAGTATTAAGTGGCTTTATGAGATTTCTTACAGTATCGGCTAGGAAGTAATAGGGAGGGGTTCACCTAGGGTCTAGGTTTTAAATAGTGGGGGTCTACCTAGGGTATAGGTATTAAATGGCCAAAATCTGCCTGTTTCCCTTTTAAAAGGTCTTAAGTGACTCGGGTACTTTCTTTCGCATCATTAGGGTATGGTTGATGGGAGATGGGTTGTTGAACCGAATATACTCAATAGTTGGATTGCACTCGCGTTATAGTTATGAAGTTGGATTTGAAAGGGCCATTGTCCTACAATTGGAGATATGATATGGAGCTAGACTAGAAGGGCCATTGGCTTATAGTCGGAGGTATACTCGGAAAGATATAATTTTAAATATGTAAAACATGATACTTTTTTACATGCTACTACCCAAATACTATTATGGTAAGACTTGAGATTTTCATTCACCAAACATTGTTGTTCTGACTCCCTCCTCATTACAACCCACAAGTTAGGGGGACATTACTAATGATGAGTATGAAAAAGGCAGCAAAACCTTATGGCAGTATAGCTATCTATTTATGTTTATGATTGGCTCTGATGTACCTAGATTTTTAGACATGTCGATGTACTATTTTAAGACATTATGTTTATGGATATTTGGGATATTGTATTTCTGAGATTTGGAATGTGTGAAATAGGTACCTATTTTTTTATTATATTTTAACTCTTTCGCTATGAGATTCTGAAAACATAGATAGATAGCTGGTTATATTGTTTATTTAATCAATTTTACCAACCAACAATCAGCTCTGAAATGGACATAAGGTTCAATGGGTATTTATTGGGTCGAAAATTAGGCCATTTCAGGGAAGCTTGTTGCAAAATCACAAGATGTTGAGCATTCCATCCACCTATGCCATCTCAAGTTTAAATCCTTCTACAAGAATAAATATTTTAATGATTTGTGGTCCATAAACAACTTGAACCTTTCTCCTAGCAGAACTCCACGACTTCAAGGCAAATAAAATCGCAGCCAATTCCAGTTTATGTATAGGGTAATTCTTCTTATGCGTCTTCAACTGCCGACTCACATAAGCTATAAACCTACCCTCTCGTATCAACGCAGCACCAAGACCAGTACCACAAACATAAGAATAGATGGTAAATGGTTTGGTACCATCAAAGATGACCAAAACAGGTGCGCTCATCAACATCTACTTCAACTTGATAAATGCCTCTTCACACTCTGCACCCCAAACATAAACCAAATTCTTTTTAGTAAACTTTGTCAATGGTGTAGATGCCTTCGCAAAGTCCTTTATAAATTCCGATAGAATCCAACTAATCCCAAGAAACTACGTACTTCTGAAGCATTCTTTGGAACCTTCCAATCTTTAATAGCTGCTACCTTTCCTGGGTCTACTGCTAACCCATTTCCAATTACATGTCCTAAGGATGAACCTCGGTCCTCAAAAAGCGGCACCTCAAAAATTTAGCTCTCAACTAATTTCTTCTTTGTACATCCATTACTTCTCTCAAATGCAACTCGTGATCCTTCTCATCTCTAGAAAATACCAAGATATCATCAACAAATACAACAACAAATTTATTCAGCTGCTTCCGAAAGACCCTACTCATCAAGTCAGCTCAAATGGCATTACAACCAACTCAAATAATCCATCTGGAGTATGAAAAGCGGTCTTCAGAATGCTGTTCTCGGTAACTCTCAAATGTTGAAATCTTGTAGCAAGGTTAAGCTGCGAGAAAACCTTTGCCCCGACAAGTTGATCAAATAGGTCGTCAATGTGAGGTAATTGATAATGGTTTTTCTTTATCTGCTTATTCAACTCTCGATAATCGACGCAAAGCCTTAGGGAACCATTTGCAATAGTGTCAAAAATGACAGCCGCTCCCTACTCAAAAATACTTCGCCTAATAAATCCTTTCTGCAACAATTTCAAAATTATTTTTCCAATTCTCTCCTCTCCTTTGGAGCAATATGTCTTAAAGGCGTCACCACAGTCTTAGCATCTTTCTCACGGTCAGTCCTAAACTCAATATCTCTATGGGGCGGAAGTTCAGAAACCTCGATGAATACATCTGGAAAAACTTTAACTATGGGGGTATATGCTAACTAATCGTTTGATAAGTCTAAAAGATACAAATATCACTTCATTATGGAAACGTCTGGCTCATATAGAACTATCAAATCACATTTCCCATGACTACTCAAATGAACAATCCTCCTATCACAATCCAAAATTACTCCATATCGAGCCATCCAGTCCATTCCCGATCAATATGTATCCTATAAAGCTAAGCACATATGCATCACAACTTAACTCTACACCATTTATAACTAACTTAAGATCATGGCAAATACTAGACACATTTGTCGATCCTCCAACGGGATTCACACAGTAATGATCTCATGCACAATGTTGGGGTTATTCCTAATCTTTCCACTAATGCATTAGCAATAAATGAATGTGATGAACTAGGATCAAATAAAACTCCAGTAGGTAATCAGATAGTAATAATACACCTTCCATAACTGACTTCTCCTTCTCCTCGGCCATTAGTGCAGTACTGGTGGTGAGTATAGCTTCCAATGCATAAGCCTTAACAATCTGACCCTCCTATAATGTTGGGCACTCTCTTTTATAATGTCATATCTACTCACAATTATAGCATTTAACCACTTTCAATTGTTCCTATTGTCCCGACTGTCCTTATTGGCCTTGCAGTTTCGACCCACAATCTCTCGCCAAATGTCCCATCTTACCACATTCATATCATTTTTCTCCCTTCTAGAGATTCATCCTACAATTATTAGCTATATGTCTAGTCTTATTACACTTTCTACACACAGTAACCTGTTTCTTATTCTGCCCACCTAGCCATCCTTTATTCTTGCACTTACCCTGATCTCCAACCGACACTTGCTCCTTATATAAGTTTCCACTCACAACATTCAACAAATCCGCCTAAACTAACCCTCAAAATTCATTCCAGTTGGTACCTGACTTAAAGCCAACTCCCTCTGCAATGAATTAAATCCCTTAGAAAATTTCATAGCTTTCTTCTCCTGAGTAGCTCAAATCCAAACTTCGCTAGTTCATTATATCAGATCACATACTCCTTTATAGTCATATCCCCTTCCTTATGCTGAATAAACTCCTCCAACAACATTTCCCTCTCAGCCCTAGAAAAGAATTTGTCTCAAATTTCCTTTTAAAAATTTCCTAAGTAATGTTGTTCTCCTATGTCTCAGTTATGCCAATCTCCCACCTATTCACCGTCTCTTCCTATAAATGCTAAACTAGTAGAGTTGGGGGAATGACTAGGGGAAATTATGTAATTGTTACATATATCTAACTCGATAACTAATCTTTTTTTTTGGCAAGGCCAGCGGGGTTAGAAATGGACCCCTACCATTTATTGATATACCAAGAGAGAAGTACAACAAAGAAGGAAACAAAGCTACCTAAAAATATATAGGCAGGCAAGCAACAAAGAAACAAGAAAACAAAGAAGAACATGCATATCAAAAGTAAACTAAAAAAACACAACAGAGGAACACATAGACAAGCAAAAATCAGGAGATAGGATATTATATTTGAAATAATCTTATTTGAAATAAAAGTTGTTTTCTTTCTATTATATGCTTGATTAATGTGTTATATATTAGTTAATTAACTTAATTAAAAGTAAATTTAATAGAAAATCCATGAATGTTATGTTTTGTGATAGTAGTTTCAATGCGTTGTAACTATGAATGAATTAACACAATAAAATAAACATAATGTTTTAAATATTCCTAGTCAAGATGTATCGAGATAGGATATCGATACATCCGTTGAGACTAGAGTACGTAATGCTCTCTAAATGTTAGCCAGCATGTTACTGAAGGCTACTGGGAGCACTAAGGTGTTACATACTGATAGTTATTGGATAACCATAAAATGACTCACTTAATAGTTTTCTGTTTGTAAATATAACTAAGGTCAAATAGAAAATATCGGTATGACAAAATTACACAGTTCTCTTGACTTAAGAATGTTGTTGACCTTCAACGTGGAAGCCCCGCTTTGATTATAGTTAAATTGTGGCTTGACATCCATCGAACGACTATAGTTGGGTTAAGTGGAAGCATTGGAAGTGAAACGCTATTCAAGAAAGAATTCGTCTTCTCGGTTATACAAGATTAGTATAATGGTCAACTGAAGTCAACTCAAAGTCAAAGTATCTGGCCTGAGCAATTCGATTAATAATAACTATTATTATTAAACAAAGGGCTTTGTGTTTGGACTATAATGTTGAATATGATGATATTAGAATTTCAACCATTACCAAATTCTAAAAGTCCTAATATGATATAGTTTTGATGAAGAGAATTGATGTAAATAATTATCACTAATGGGTACCGCTTAAAATAGTAAAATTGGATTTTACCAAAAAAAAGTATAAGCAATAAATTTGGGCAAAATGTCACACCACTAGCTAAGGTAAATGTGAACATTAATATTCGAATTGTTCAATATTAACCAATGACTGAATTTACACCCGCGATTCGCACAACCGTGTTGGTAGATTCTTTGATATACTACATGATTTAATTGATTTATTATTGTTACAAATTAGTTGAATTAATTAATATTTATAATTATTTGTTTATTTAATGTATTAGATGCCATTAGTATTTTCTGGGTGCAATTAGTAATTAATTAGGTGCATATATAAAAGTTATATATGTACGAGTCGATATTCGATATCGACATGCACTTAATCTAAATGTGATTAATTGCAAATGGGTTTGGAATGAGTTAAGGCCTATATAGCCTTGTCTAACAGCTATAGGAGAACAAGAGAGGGGCTAAATTTAAAAAAGTTGGATCTAGATTTGGTAACAGAGAAGGAGTAAATCAAGGAGATAATATCTCCTTTACTCTCTCTATAAAAGGCCACACTATCCCCTCATTATTTTGGACTTTTTCTCTCCCTCTCCTTTACGATAACCACCATTTCCAGTCCCCTTAGGACAAAGATATCAGATCTAAACATCAAATAAAAAAATCAAAAGTGATTCTCCAAGCAATTACAAAGCTAAAAGCTCGTATGAGGATTGAATTTAGAGTAGTCTGCCAATCAAGGTGCAAATTAAAGGCAACATTTTTGAGGTAACATCCTACAATCTATGATTAATATATCATTATGTTAATATAGTTAATTAACATATATCTGAACAAATTTATATGTACAATCATTGTCTTATTTAATTGTATTGTCATATATACCCATATGTAAGTATAAATCCCTATATCTATCAATTTCTATTTGTTTGAACTAATTATATATATATATATTAGTAATGAATTTTTAGATATAATTTTTAATAATTTTTTAAAACATTAAAATTATTTTAAATTGACTTAAAAATGTCGTAGCTACAAATAAATGAACAAATAAATATATAAAAGTATATATCCAAAATTAATTTATTATGCATCATAAATTAATATTATAGCAAAAAAAATCAAAATTTATTCTTATTTCCTTTTAAATATAAAGTTTATATATAAATATGTATTAATGTTAATGTAACATGTATTAAGTAGTATTATATATATGTGTATATCTGTGTTTTTTTTCTTCACAAGATTATATATACTTTATTGTTTACAAAATTTAATATGCATATACATATACATATACATATATATCATTTTTAATTTTGGCTGCAAGGCATTTTATTTAATGTATTTTTAATTTTGGCTCAGGTATGACTTCAGATTTAGGCAGTATTTATTCTTCTTATGCTTTGGGTAGTTTGTCTTCCACTGAGTTATGTCAATTAGCTAGGGATATCGCTTTTGTTTTTACTGATGTTGAATTAGATACTGCTTATATTATGAATAGGGAGATAGAGAGGGCTAGATCTTCTGGATCATGAGGATTATTAGCTGGAATATTATGGGTTTAAATGCTTTAAATAAATGTGATAAAATTAGAGCATTTTTTAAGGATTATTTTATTGATATTTCTCTCTTATAGGAAACTAAAATAGATTGTCTCGATATTCGCTTTTATAGAAGATTAGGTGGCTATCATTTTAGACATTGGACATGTTTACCTTCTATTGGAACTTCTTGGGGTTTACTTATAGGGTGGCGAGATAAATCTTTTAAACTTCTTCAAACTATTACTAAGCAATACTCTTTACATATTATACTCATTAACCTTAGTGATAACTCTTTATTAAATATTTCTAATGTTTATGGTCCAAACTCTAAAATTGGTCGTAGAGTTCTATGGAATGAATGTTTGGAATTTAGATCATTCTCTTCTAGATCTTGGATTATGGGTTGTGACTTCAACGTTACGCGTTTTCTAGGAGAACGTTCACCTCGGGAGGAGGACTTCTCCTCGATGGAAGAGTTTGACCAATTTATTATTAATACTAATTTAATAGAATTGCCACTTTCTAATAGAGAATTCACTTAGAGTAATACTAGAGAATCCCCGTCTATGGCCCTCCTAGATAGATTTTTCGTCAGTGATGAAATTGAGGATAAATTTCCCATTTGTAGAGTCTCTGGTTTGCCTTATACTTATTCTAATCATTGCCTATCATTCTTACATGTGATCATCACAAAATTGTTAATAAAAATTTTAAATTCAAAAAAATATGGTTATTAGAATCCAATTTCTCTAATCTAATTAAATATAAATGGATTTCTATGAATTTTTATAATATCAGAAATATGGATAACTTTGCTAAGAATT
Organism: Allium fistulosum; assembly: GCA_030737815.1. Lineage (NCBI taxonomy): Eukaryota > Viridiplantae > Streptophyta > Magnoliopsida > Asparagales > Amaryllidaceae > Allium > Allium fistulosum. Next base: position 997,747,361 of record CM060907.1, read on the forward strand.
TTGTTTTAAAACTTAAGGTCCTAGGAAGTTTCTTAAAGTTTGGAGTAAGAATGTTTTTGGTAGTATTAAATTAAAAACAAAAATTTACTTTCTGAAATGCTTAATATTAACAAGATAGAAGAAACTAGACAACTAAATACTGAAGAGCGTAATGTTCTCGCTAATTTAAAAGAAGAGCTTAATTCAATTTTAGAAAAAGAATTGGCTATGTGGAAACAAAGATCTAGAAATCAGTGGATTAATGAAGGTAATAATAATACTAAATTTTTTCATAATATGGCTAATGGTAGAAAACGTAGTAACACGGTAAATTCTATTTTTGTGAATAATGTAGAATTGGTTGATCAAAGAGATCTTAATAAGGCATTTATTGATTATTATATGGATATTTTTGGTAATAAGTAAGCATAGAATTATTGTTAGATGGAATGATCTTTATCCTACTGAATCTAGAATTGATCTTACTGATTTTGATAATCCTTTTACCGAAGAGGAAATTTTAGAGGCTATTAATGATATGCCTAGTGATAAAGCACCGGGCCCTGATGGGTTTCCTATTTTATTCTACAAATTATTTTGGAATGTTTTAAAGTTTGATTCAATTAGTATGTTTAACGAATTTTATAATGGGAAACTGCAATTAGACAGATTTAATTTGTCCAACGTCATTCTAATACATAAAAAAATCGGTGCTAATAACTTAAAAGATTTTAGACCAATTTCTCTAATTAATTGTTCTATTAAAATTGTTTCAAAAGTCTTAGCTAATAGACTTAGCACAAGAATGAATGATTTAATTGATTGTTCACAAACTACTTTCATTAAGGGTATAAATATCATAGATGGAGTAGCTGATGTTCAAGAATACATTAATCATTGTTGTAATAATAACCTTACATATGCTCTGCTAAAACTGGACTTTGCGAAAGCTTTTGATTCGGTTGATTGGGATTTTTTAATTGATATGTTACTGGCTAGAGGTTTTAGTCGCAAATGGATTGGTTGGATTATGACTTTGCTTAAAACTGGTAATTCTAGTATAATGGTTAACAGTATTTTAGGGAATAAAATTCAATCTAAACGAGGCTTAAGGCAGGGTGATCCTTTATCGCCTCTTTTGTTTAACTTAGCCGCAAATGTTTTTGCTATAATAATTAAAAAAGTGGTCGGTAATGGTTCTTTAGGGAGTGTTGGTAGTGAAATCTCGCGCAATGGGCTCTCTGTTCTTCAATTTGTGGATGATACCTTATTATTTACCTCTCATTTGCCTAACAATGTCATAACCCTTAATTTATTTTATACAGCTTTGAACTTCTTTCGAGGCTAAAAATAAATTTCGATAAGAGTTCAGTTTTAGTATTAAATGGTATTGATAAGGTTGAAGGTTTAGTTGCTAATACGCTTAATTGTAAAACTATGAATTTTCCTTTTGATTATCTTGGTTTTCTGATTAGACCAACTAAACTTAAACATGATGACGGGCTAATTATTATAGATAAAATTAAAAATAGAATTTCTAAATAGAATGAGAGATTTTTATCTAGAGCGGGTAGATTAGTTTTCATCAATTCTGTTTTATCTGCTCTTGCGATCTACTAGATGTATATGCATCTTTTCCTAGATTGGGTGATTAATAAAATTGATAAAATAAGAAGGGACTTCTTATGCAGTGGCGATAATCCTACAGTAGTCTTGAATGTTTAGTTAATTGGGAAACAGTTTGTAAATCGAAAATGGAAGGTGGTTTAGGAGTCATTAATTTACATAGCATGAATTTGTCTTTATTATGGAAATGGTTATGGAAATTTAAGGATATTAATGATAACTCTATTTGGAAAGAAATTATTTCTAAACATTATTATAAAGGTAGTAATAATTTATACCAAATTACACCTTCTGTTACCAATAAATTGTCTAATTTTTGGAAATCTATTTTAAAATGTCATGAGACTTTTAACATTGGTACTAATACGATTGTTCATTCAGGGAATAATACTTCTTTTTGGCATGATTGTTGGATATCTGTCATTCCTCTTAGGGTAGAATTTAAAGAGCTTTATGAAATTTGTAACTTTAAGAATGCTTTAATTTTAGATGTTTTTTCTCCCAAAAATAACCCCCCTTGGAACTTTAGTCTTAATATATTGTTAGAAGGTACAACTCTTAGGAAATTTTCTGTATTATGTGCTAGATTGGATTTATATAATATTGATAACGAAAATGATATTATTAACTGGGAATGGGATAAAAGTAAGAAATTCACTTCAAATTCTTTTTATAAATTTCTTAATTTCTCGGGCGTAACTGATAACTCTTTTAAACTTATTTGGAAAACAAACGCTCGTCCTAAAGCTAAGATTCATATACGGTTAATCATACATGGAAAACTAAATACTATTGAATTTTTAAAAAGAAAGAATATGCAAATTGATAATAAATGTACTTTTTGTAAATTGTATTTTGAAGATATTAAGCATGTGTATTATGATTGTATGGGTACTTGTTACATTCTTAAAAATACTCTCAAAATCTTTAACTTTATTCTTACAACTAAAGTTTCTGACTTTGATTATTATTGGAATAATTTAAGATTTAAATTTAAAAAGGAAAATAGATTTTTACTAGATACTTTATTCATTATAATATGTTAGTATATTTGGTTTGAGAGAAACCAGAGACATCTTAATAATAATAATAGTCATATTAATAAATTGATATTTATAATATCATCCTTTTGTTTTAATTGGATATCAAATCTTAAATATAGATTAGCTAAAATAATCATTTCAAAGAATATCTTAATAAGGTTAGTAATAGCATTAAGCAATTTAAACAAAATAACAATATTTTTAACATTAATAATTATAGCATTAACATTTTTGCAAATTCGAATGGTGATTTTACTGATTATCATAATGTTCTTTTGATTAAAGGAGCATAAGGAATTTTTTTTAGAGTTTATAGTTTATAGATTTTTAACTTCATATTTTTTAATTTTTTACCATTTTGATTTTGAAATCTCTATTTCACATCTTTAGAGTTGGTTAAGATGTCGTATAATGTGTTTAGATTGTTTTTTAGTCTCTCTTATTTTGGGTTTACTTCTTTAATATATATATATATATATCTGTGCGTGTGTGTGTGTGTAAATTTCATTTATATACATACATGTGTATTAGTCTTATACTTTTGTTCAGTACCATCTTCAGATACAGGTTTAGGCTAGATATGGTGCTAGATTGCTATTTGCATGTTTTCAGGGTTGCTGTCGTCAGGATTGCAGCGAGGCGTTCATTCTGGATCTTCCGTGATGGCAGTGAGGCATTCTTTCTGGATCATACACATTTGCAGTGAGGCATTCTTTCTCTGGTGGAGCTGCTTGTAGGTGCACTTGGTTACACCATGGATCTTCCGATTTTGTAGAGTGACATTCATTCTGGATCATCCGCATTTGCAGTGCACTTGGTCACACCATGGATCTTCCGAGTTTGTAGAGAGTTGTTCATTCTGGATCATCCGCATTTGCAGTGTTCTTTATGATTCATCCGCGTTTGCAGTGAGGCGTCCTTTCTTTGGTGGAGCTGGTTATAGATCTCTTTTGCTGATATCGTTTGGGTTCTTCTAACACTTCATATCGGGCGGTGGCCTTGCCGGAGTTCGATATCGAGGTGTAATGGATGGTGGCTTTGCCGGAGCTCATTTAAGAAGCTCCCCATAACGACCCGTATTTTGATAATTAAAAATATTAAATTTAATAATATTTTTGGAATTTAATATTGTGAGAAATTAAAATTTATGATTTAAAAATGAAAAATAATTATTAGTATATAATTTAATAATGTTGGTTGAATGTAGTTGACAACTGTTTTAATGTAATCTCAATCAATTGCAATAATAAAGGTAAATAAGGATTAAAATAAATGTTGTATTTAATTGTGAAATTGTATGTCATTTAATTGAAATCAGTTCTAATATAGAATATGAAATCAATTAGTTGTACGCAAATTTATCAACCTTTGTTTGTAAACAATAAGTTAATAAATATGAATTATTAATGTATAATAATTGTTTTAATTATCATTTTATTATTTAATCCGTTTGAAATTAATTTGGAAATCAATTGTTGAAATTTAATGTAATTGAAATATTGTTGTTAATAATAGAAAAGACATTAACTGTAGAAAATGAGTATCATAAAGTGGAAACTTATGTTATAAAATTCATAAGGTATTTATTGATTTAATAATAAGAATGTAAATCAAAATAAAAGGATAGGTTGAAATTTAAATATAATTAACTGGGATTTTATTACTGTTGTAATGTAACATTGAAATTAATTTAATATTTAGACCTTGAAATTAACATGGAAAATTGAATTTTAAAAGATCATTAAGTTTCTATGTAATCAAGAATGATAAAATGGTTAACTTTTAAATTTGAATTTAAAAGTGATTAAATTGATTTCTAAATAATAATTCATTTAATTAACGTGTAAAATTAGTCTTTTGGGCACTGTCTCGGATTTTGACGAAACCAGTTTCATCGGATCTGTAATAGTGAATTATAATAGGAATTCAAGTTTTGTAGCGATGGACTTATCGTTTGATCGTGCTTTGAATAAATTGTGACAATTGATTTCTATTGTATATAATTTATGATTTAAGTTTTGATTAAATGATATTGTTTTAAAGGAAATAAATTGTGGATTTATATGAATTGAATTATTTCTAATTCAAGTTTTGAAAAGTGAAATTGAAATTGGTTAAAAGAAATTGTTTAAAAGAATTGAATTGGAAATGTAAAGTTATAATTGATATTTGACTTTAATTTGGGAAATTGAATTATTTTAAAGTTTGGATCTTGAAATTGAACAATGAGGTTTGATTTGATTAAGTGGTTTAAATCGGTAAATTGAAATGGGACTTGAAATCGATATGAATTGAAATGGTTTAAAATATGAATTGGATTGAAATTTAAATCATTAAATTGAATTGTTGAATCTAATTTGAAGTTAAAAAATGAACGTTTCGAAAATTGAAGTTAATTCGAATTGAAATTAAAATTAATTTGATTTGAAACTAAATCGAAATTGAGTCTATTGAATTGAAAGATTGGAAATTGAGTTTGTTGACTTGAAATTTTAACATGGGTCCAGATTTGTTAAAATAGAAGGAAATAGTTTGATTTGATACTATTTTCAAAATAAATTATTTTAATATAAACTTTTTAAAATCTATCTTTCTAATATTCAAATTATTTATATTTTCCAGAATATTTTACTATATAAACCATTTTCAATACTCAAACCATTTTATATTAAACTATTTTAAATCTCTAAACTATTTAAACTATTTTAAACTATTGAAACTATTTCTAAAATCTCAAACTGTGCAATGTTGGAATGTTTATATTTAAATCGTTGATTTAAATGTGAATGTGGTTAAATGAAGTTATAACCTAAGTTGGAATTTGAAATGATATTTTCAAGTGAAAATGACATATGAAGTAAATATGATGATTTTGAAATGAAGGATATTTTGAAGTGAATATGATATTTTGATATCAAATATGAATCGGTTTCGAAATGTAAAAGAACCAATCGGTGTGAAAAATGAAGTTTAGTTGTTAAAGAGACCGGGGCCTCTTATTGGCATACTCTCTGTCAATATTGGACGATCCAGAATGAAGTGGTTGGATTTGGTGAACGTTTACTGGATTTGAAGAAAGATAATGATAATGGATGACCCCGACACTTGTGCTAATTTGAAATGACTAAAACAAGACGGCTTGTCAGGGCCAAGTGGGCTAGCTACCCCTAGCGGACACACCTCTTCATATTACTATATTGATGTTGGCTTGATCGGTGCACCTTGATTTGATTTTGGGGGTGTTGGACGTGGTGGGCGGTCGTGGCTACGATGCGTTACCACCAGCCCTGCGACCCGAACTGGTAGTATCCTACCTTGGACATTGCCTCACGTGCCTTGTCATACTTTTATCCTTATACACGCCCACTATGATTTTATTTTAGTATGGTACCTATAGGGGACTCACTGGCTACCGACATTACAAGTTGTGTTACAGGACCTGCATAGACTACTTGCTTAAAAATGTGTTACAGGACCTGCATAGACTACATATATAGAGTATCTTACTACATATAGATAGTTTAATGGATCCTTAGGAGATGGAAAATCCTGTAACATCACTTAAGTTATTGCACTCACGTTGTACACTTGATAGGAGATGTAAAATACCGTAAACATCTCTGAAGCTATTACACTCATATTTACTTGTTATTGATTTAACTTACATAAGAACTTTTAGTTCCGACTCGAGTGTTTTGTCTTTTCATTACGCTCGGGTCAGTCTGAGTATTTTAGTGTTTGAAGACAGTATTTCTGGAGGACGAAGACGGAGTCCGGCGTATTATATTATTAGGATTATTTTGCTGCATAATTTTGGTATGTTTGTTATTGTACTCTGATTATGTTGTAAAAATTGTGTAACCAAATGTATATTGCAAAACAATTTCATGAACTGTTTATTTGATTATTATATTTTATCATTCCGCCGTGAGATTTTGTATTTTGTTTGTCCTTCTTTCCTCTAATTTTTTTATTAAATCCCATTGACAATCCTCCCTTTCGAATGGTTTGAGTTAGACATGTGTGGTTTATTGTCGTTTTAAACTGTCCAAAAAGGTGGGTCATCACACCTAGTTTTGTTTTTCTTTTTTTTTATATTACGATTTGTCACCTATCAAGCATGTTGGCAGCTCCTTTATTATTGGTGTTATATATATATATATATGTACATGTGTGCTCTCCTCTACTTTAAAGGATCACATACTTCGCTCAAAAAATGTATTATTACTAATATATATATATATACATATATATATTATCATTTTAGAAATTTATATGATATAAATGTAGAAATCATATTTTTATTTTATTTTATATAATATATATATAATTTAAATCTATAGAACCAAATCTATTTTTAAACTGTTTTACTAATTAAACAAATTAGATATTTTGAAAATGAATTTTGAATTTCAAAATTATTAACTTATTCAAAATAAATTATTTTATTTATATTTATTATAATTTTATTTAATTCTATAATATATATATATATATATTTAAATTTATAGATGTAGATCATATTTAAACTATTTTACTAATTAAATAAATTAGATATTTAAAATGAATTTTGAATTTCAAAATTATTGACTTTTTCAAAATAACTTATTTTACTACAAAATAAATATTCAACATTTTAAGTATTATATGTATATATTTATAGTTTAAATTTGTTTTGGACATCAATGTCCATTTAAAAGGTTAATGTGTCTGTTACGGTGTAAATCCCAATACATATATATGGGCACATTATACCATGTACACATTTTTATATTGCACGCACACTAACACGTATGTGTGTATTTGACACACATACACTTTATATATTACATATTTATACAAAATCAAATATTTATATAAATTAAATAAATAAAATAAAGATTTTATTTAAAATTGTCTATATTGGATCTAAATCAATTTAGACTTCATAGGCCCAATAAGATCTAAACTGGTAAAAAATATTAAAATTCATCCATTTAACCCGCTACGTGCTGACCCAGTTCCAATAATGGCATCAGAGTCAAATAGCCTATGCGGTCTGAATTAGCAGTATTAGGGCTAAATTATTAAAGCATGCCCATAATGTAGGGTGTTTAGAAAAGTAGTGTCTAAGGTCGAGTGTGGGTAATCATGTACTTTTCTATACCTGGCAACTAGCTTGGTTCGAAATGATGATGTAAGCCCAAAGGTTAATGTCAATATAAATGCCCAAATTGATTTAGGCCTTGGGCTAATTTCAAATTTGATTTGAAATTAAAATAAAAGTTTAAACCGTTAAATTTAAAGTAATAAAAATATTATAAATGTTGTAATATAGATTTTCGTATTTTGAAAATTCAAATAAAAGTTTTAAATTTAAAAGTTAAATTTAAAATAAAAAACATATTATAAAATTTATAATATAATTTTTCAAATGTTTGAAAATGTTATAAAATTAATTTCAAAAATATTATTTAATAAGATTAATAAAATAAATGAATTAATTCAATAAGTTAATTAATTAAACATAAATACATGTATAATATATATAATGGTATATGTTATGTTATCTTGAATCGTTTAAGATAATATGAGTATACTTATGTGTATAAAGAATTTTCAAAATTAATAAAATTTAATTAAAATTGTTTAATTGAATAAATTAATTAAATGTTAATAAATAAATTAAAATACATATATATGAGATATATATGCATAACTATAAAGGTCATAGTATATATATTCAATATAATATGTTATATCCGAATAATATAATAATAAATTAAATTATTAATGAATTAAATTAATTAAATAAGTTTTAATTAATATAATACTATACATAAAATATTATAGAAGTAAAATAAAGTATAAAATAATAATAAAACTCATATAATATAAATGTATAAACTAAAGGTGGAACATTAAAGAAACCCTAAATAGACTTAAGGAATAAATACATACATAAAAGTACATATACCATGAATTCCGATGTGTCCGACACTTGAATCACGAGGGTATTTCATAAGAAATACATTATTCCATAAGTCAATATCATTCGATATAATATATTGAATATTATGAATCTTTAATATAAAGTTGTCCTTTATCATTTATACATTAATAAATTTCTTGCGTATTCTCTAGTTGTTGAGCTTTCTTCATGCTAGAGATGTTATGTGTAGTATTATTAATGTATATACTAGACGAGATAAGATACTTATACATATTTATTGAGCTTTCCTCAAGGTATGTATAAAATATTTAGGCCCTCGCGAAATGTTAGGTATGAGTGAAAAATCTCTTTTTATTTGTTGAGCTTTCCTTAAGGTAAAAATGAGATTAAGACAAGGAACCAGGGTTAGGAGTTATATACAATACAATCGATAAGGAGTTATGGTATATGGGAGTATGATTTGTTGAGCTTTCCTCAAGGTCAAAATCCCAAGATATACAAGTCATAACACCCACCGGTGAAGTCGAAAGACTTTTATGTTTCGTCTTAGGATTTGGAGAAACATAAAAGACTAGTAATAGCCAAACTAGAAAAATAAAATGGTAACGTTTAACCTTTCTAATATTGTAAGAACATTTGTTATGTATAATTAAACTGATCTACTTCAATAAATTTATGCATTAAATATACTTATGATATGTTTATCAATTAAAATATACGAAGGAACTGAATTAAATATTGATGAAGAAATATTACATATACTTACTAATCAATTTTCTTGTTGACCCATGCAAGCACCTAATTATATAACCACTAAATGCATTCGTAACTTGGTCACTAACGAGTTTACTTATTTGAGACTGTGTATTGTCTTCAATTAGTTTCGAAATCTAAAAGCAATACAAGGATAAGGATATTTTATCCATATATGATCGTATATAAATGTTATATAGTAAACAGTCACAATTCGTAATGTACGAAATCTTGATGAAATTAGTTCGTTGAAATAAGCAAGTAAACTGTAATGTAAGATCGTGTATTCAATATGATTGATTACCATAATGATCTTGTTGTGTTAAATGTAACATTGGACCAAAGGCTTCAAGCTAGAACTAAGAATTAGATCGCTGAAATGTCATTTGATCAGTTTATGTAACATGCAATTAATTTGATATCCTTAAAAGTTAAGGATGGCCAAATGCACTTTGTAAAGAGTTCGTTATGATATTGTAGTAATGATTTCCTTTGAGTGTTTTGATCGTTTAGAGAGGAAATCAAATGTATAAGTATGGATGTAACTTAAGGCACAGTTGAGATGAAGAAAGTGAATAGTCACTTTTGCTTCATAAAGAAATTCGAAAACGAGTAAAATAATAATAGGTACTTAACATTGGAATGAGAAATATGATTTATATTCCAAAATGTATTTACACATAGAAAATTATATTTTATGAGAATCATTTCTTTGAATTTAATATGTTTGATCTGAAAATTCTCATCTGTAAACTGGTTATAGTAAATAAATAAATAACTTATATTACGTGGTTTAATGAAGCTTTGTATTTCAAATGCTATTATAATAATGGTGAAAATAGTAGGAACATGCCATATAACTCTTATTGGCGGCTTCAAGTTACGAAAATTACTTTCGTAAAATGTACCAAACATTATTTATGAAATAATAATAATAATTTTTCAGTATTGACTGAAAAATAGACAATGTTTTATTTCAATATAAATATTCGTTATAAAATAAAACTATAGTATTGGTATTTGTGATGTATTGAAAAATACAGAAGTATCTAAACTTATTTGCAATTATTTTGAAATTATGGAGTATGCCATAGTTCTGACAAATAATTTTTTATTATATGATTATGAATCATATGGTACTAGTAAATTAATCTTAGACAATTAAGGGAAAAACACCCATTCAGTGTGAGCATTATAAGAGTTAATAAACTCTACGGATTGATACATATAGAAGTATGCAATCGAAAGTCTATTAATTCCAAAACGGTTCCATGTACTTTGTTGTATTCATTGATAAACTATCACAAACATGAATATGTGTATATGCTACACATATGATATGTTAATATGAGTTCATGGAATATAAAATGGAAGTAAATAAAATAATGTGCAATAGAAATAAAAATTATTTGAGTTGATCAAATAGGTGGATATATTGGAAAGAGTTTTGAATGTCCTAAGAATGAACAAAGATTCAATATCAATAGTCCCTCCTACGTGTTATACATAATGATGTATCAATAAGGAGTAATCAAACTTTTTTACAAAGTATGATTAATGGTGAGTGAAGTTGAGTTAACTTCTTTCTATATGGTCGTGTACATAAGAGTAGTACACAAGGTTAAAATTAATTTTATCTAAAAATAGTTTACAAAGTCATATAGTATAAGGGTTTATAAGAAACCCCAACATATCCTAAGCTAAGGATATTGCAGGTTGTGTGAGTCGAAAGATAACACATAATAACTGTACATGAGGGACCTTATATGAATCCCACCAACAGAAGTTTGGGAACGATCGTCGTTGGATGACTAATTTATGTTTTGAACGTAAGTTTCATAAACTAAAACCAAATCAGTTTTATATGTATATAAGGAAATTCATAAAGTGTTTATGAATACCCATTTCGTTGTATTGAGAAATAACTATTGTTTCAAGAAATACCAACTTCATAGGGAAGGAAATTCTTTAAGAAATTATTGGTAGTAAAATGGATTTGGATACGATCCGAAGATGAAGTCGATTATGTGAGATGAAATGAAATTAACCAAACCTAAATGAACACAGGGCATTAGAATGTTTAATAAATATTCTTGCACATTTAAGTGAAACTATGAGTTTCTTATCAATGTCAAGAATAGATAATCATCAACAGTTAATTAAACCACTAAGAGTATTGACTCTATGATATGGTGTGATGCCCAAATCCGAAAGTATTCCAAGTACGTTATCAAAATATGATTTTGGTAGTTGCACCCGAAAGGATATAATCCATCGGCAGTAATACGTCTTCGAGAGAAACACTGATGCAGTTAGAATATAATGAGCAACATTGATAAGAATAAAATCGTAAATTTCAATTGTTGAAATTAGCATAGCAAATTCACCGTTCAATGTGCTCAAGTTGATTCAAATTCTTACTCATAAAATTATTGCTTGGTAGGACTTTGTTTTTGGTACGTATGTGTTGAAATGGAAAATTCTAAGTAATGATTTGGAATAGAATATTTGAGCGAACAACCAAAGTGTCTCGAAGTCAGTGAGAGCGATATTGAGTTTGTAGGATTTTTTAGATATAATCCAAGAAATGATATGAAAGTATCATTCTATAAGCATCAGAATTGAACAAGTATTTTGATAGAAATATCAAATAGTTTGATTTTCAATCAAAATGCAGAGGAAGCATGTATCCATAAGAAAGAACCACTAAAAGATACATGGATATTTCTAAACTATAAGTAAATAACATATTGTTGATTGTTAACGATGTATCTATTTTAAAATTAGTAATAGTTTGATTGTTTAATACTTGATATCAAATTTGTAATTATATCTTTCATAAAAAGTATAAATCATGTTGGGAATGTCCCAAATGATATATAAAGACACCTTACTAAAATGTTTAATATAGAACTTGTAAGGTGGATTCCTTATGCATTAGCAATAAGAATTAACATACATGTTGTATTGTCTACAATATCATAATTTGCTTATGTATTTGATGTATTAAGCGAACATCAAATCCAAATTAAAATCACTAAATGGTAGTTTAGAGTATTCTCAATTACTTACGAAATACAAGAGAATTGTTTGTAGAAACAATGGACTCCTTATGAAGCAGTATTCGAACTCAAACTTTATAAGTGATATTGAGTATAATTTTTCAATATTGAATCCATGTCCAAACATTAATTAAGTAGCTTTAATTTGGAAATGTTCCAAACGAAAGGTTGTGATTGATTCAACGAAAAGACTATGTATATCGCCTTGAATAGCGCCACAAATAAAAGCTATGTATAAATACAAATGCACTAATTTATAACTGAGTTGATGATGCCAAATGTTGAGAATCCCATGACATTGTTATATGATAACTATGTCATGTTTACTTGACTGAGACCATGTATTGCCTTTAATGAGTTTCGGAATCTAAAAGCAATACAAGAATATGGATATTTTATCCATATACAATCGTGTATAAATGTTATATAGTAAACGGTCATAATTCGTAATGTACGAAACCTTGATGAAATTAATTCGTTGAAATAAGCAATTAAACTATAGTATGAGATCGTGTATTCAATATGATTGATTGCAATAATGATCTTGTTGTGTTAAATGTAACACTGGACTAAAGGCTACAAGATAGATCTAAGAATTCAATCATTGAAATGTTAGTTTGATCAGTTTATGTAAGGTGCAATTTATTTGATATTCTAAAAAATTAAGGATGTCCAAATGCACTTTTGTAAAGAGTTCGTTATGATATTGTAGTAAGGATTTCCTTTAAATGGTATGACCTTTTAGAAGGAAAATCGAATGTATAAGTGTGGATGCAACCTAAGGCACAGGTGAGATGAATTAAGTGAATGGTCACTTCTGCTTTATAAAGAAATTTATAAAGGAGAATTGTAAAATAATAATAGATACATAACATTGGAATGATAAATATGATTTCTATTCCAAAATGTACTATACATAAAAAATTATTTTCTATGAGAATTATTTCTTTGAACTTAATATGTTTGATCTGAAAATTCTTAACTGTAAATGGGTTATAGTAAATGAAATAAATAACCTATATTAAGTGGTTGAATGGAGCTTTGTATTTCAAATAATAGAAATGGCAAAAATAGTGGAGGCATGTCATATAACACTTATTGGTTGCATCAAGTTAGGAAAATTGTTTTCGTAAGACGTACCAAACATTATTTATGAGATGATAATTATTATTTAGTATTGATAGAAAAATAGATATGATTTTATATCTATATGAATATTCATTATAAAATAAAACTATAGTACTGGTGTTTGTGATGCATTGGAAAATATAGAAGTATCTAAACTTATTTGCAATTATTTTGGAATTATGGGCTAAGCCACAGTTCTGAGAAATAATTTTTGATTATATGATTGTGAATCATATGGTACTAGTAAATTATATCTCAGAAAGTTAAGGCCAAAGCATCCATTCAGTGGAAGCATCATACAAGATAATGAACTCTACGGATTGATGCCTATAGATGTATACAATCGAAAGTCTATTAATTCCGAAACGGTTCCACATACTATGTTGTATTTACAGATGAATTATCACAAATATGAACATGTGTACATGTTACACATGTGGTATGTTAATGATGAGTTCATAGAACGTAAAGTGGAAGTAAATAAAATAACATGCAATAGAAATAAAAATGATTCGATTTGATCGAATATGTGAGTATGTCAAAAATAGTTCTGAACGTACCTAACAATGAATAAAGATTCAATCTCAATAGTCGCTCCTCCTTTGATACATAATAATGTATAGATAAGGAATAACCAAACTTTGTTTAATGAAGTACGATTAATGGTGAGTGTTAACCCAAAAATGGATCAACATCCTGCTTTGAGTTTGAAAGCACCAGCCATGTTTTTACAGAGCAATAATACAGATAATAGTATAGAAAAGAACAGTAAAAGAAAGGAGACAAGAAGATTTATATAGTGGTTCGGCTGTTTACAAGACTACGTCCACTTTATAGTTTTATTATGACTGATTGATGTTACAAGTTGTGTTTGATTACAAGTCTTTTGATTATCCTTAGCTAGATTGAATCAACGGAGTTGGAATCCACTACAGAATCACAGTGAATCCCTATGGAGATTGTTGTGAGGTAGATGAAGAGTGAAGAAAGTTTCCATCAGAGCTTCAGCAACCAGTTTGGAGAAGATCCTCTTTATGTCACAGGTAGGATGGTATTTATAGAGATCGGAGAGCTTCGGGGCCAGGCCAGTTCGCCAATTGCTTGCAGATGGATGTAGGAGGAACTATTGGAGTTTAGCTCGCAACCCGAGCCAAAAGAATGGATCGCTAGTGATCCATAGCTTTAGCTCGCTTGCGAGCTAATGACTCAGCTTCTATCTCCATCATTTCGCCATGCTAGGTCGCAAGTGCATCGTGCGTTCATATGGATCGCTGGCGATCCATTGTGTATGGATCGCTGGCAATCCATACACTTAGTATATTTTGTATTTTGTCTTCTAGGCTTCTTAGCTCCTGTTTCTCTCGGTGAACCATCATGTTGCGTGGATCGCTAATGATCCAAGTGCTTGGATTATTTTAGGAGGAAGTTTGGAATGCTTTCATGGCCTTGTACTAACGTTGTTCGTGTTGTCTCGTTGCACGTTGCACGTTACTCCGTTTCAATGACGATCTACTAGTTGATCTACTAGTTGGTTGTGCTTAGCTGCTGATTGGACTGAACGGACACTGGTCCTTTGGTTTAATCAAATTCAATCGATGCTTTAGTAATATGATTTGGCTCTCTTTAACTTGTTGCTTTAACCCTTTTGGCCGAGTTCCGAGCCATTCTGACTTCATCAGCTTATTCCATCTTTTATTGGATCCTGCTGGGTTAAAACTTGGATAACATTTGCCCTCTAGAGTACGTTTTCGTTGGAAACAAGACATGCTCTGGAAGTTATCGATTATAGTATCTGTTTACTGGGTTCCAAATAATTGCATTAAAGCTTTGCGGACACGTAGTAGGTTATGCTGTTGATCACCTAGTCTTGGTCTAAACTGCTACCGCTTATCGTAACGAATCAAATTTCTCTCCATAGCTTCTTGGTGTGCTTTGAAATGATGGATGGAGGTCGCAATGCAAATTTGAAGTCGGAGATGAGCAATTCTATGGACCACTAGCGATCCATAGATGATGAATCGCTAGCGATCCAATTGCTAATGGATCGCTGGCAACCCTAGTACTTAGAGATTTTTCGTGTTTTTCTTTCCACTTGCCTATATAAGCCATTTGAGCCGACCTATTCCCCCACTTTTCATGCGACCCGACCTCTTCCTTCTCTCGTGCGACCTGATTACTTAGCTGTGATTTGATTCAAGCCTTCGATCCATCGATCTACATTAATTCCAGCCTTCCACCGTGATTTCCTTTTGAGCCGCCGTTATTAGACATTGCCACTGATTTCTTGGGCCACTTTTGATCCAAACCCTAGTTCGAAACCCTAGTTTGCCATTGCTTTAGATCGCCGCCATCCATCCACTTGGCTCGCCACCGACCCAATTACAACTCGCTGATTCAAAGTCTTCGACTATTCCTGTGTTTTAGAGTCCAATCTGAGGTGGGTTTGCAAATCATAGTGTTCAGTTAATGATTTGTTGGTGGGGTTGCGTTTGTGATGTTGGTCATGAGAAGTTTGAGTTGATTGCGGTTTATTGGAGGAAGATAGTAAATCGAGTCTTGAGTTTCTCCCGAAACGACATTTGGGCCTTAGCCCGGTGCTCGACATGTTTTGCTATCTTCATCCATTAAGCCAGAATTGACTTGTGCCAAGTTCCATAGCTGATACTGCACGACACATCGTGAATTGGTCCCAACTCTTCCGGAGGATTTGGACTTATCTTGCTTGCTTGTTGCACGTTCAGTGTCCCTGCAATGAGAAGAATTTTCCGCATCGCTTCGGACAACGGATCCATTATCGATCGTTGATCGATAATGGGTAAGTGTAGAGGAAGTAAAAACAAACGAAAATGATGCGGGAAATTCTTTTCCTTTTCCACCGCGAGCGAGCTATCTACACGGGATAGAGTATTTATAGTGTTTCGGACACCGAGCTCACCCTTTATAGACAACACACTGCTCTTGCCCCGGTACTCACTTGAAATCTGTTGTGTGGGCATGAATCAATATCTCTCCAGAATTCAAGTGGTGTAGGGGAAATTATTAATTTAGAACAGAATCACCTGACCGTTTTGAATGAGAGTTCCGATGTTTTAGAATGAAGCACCCACCTTTGCACCGTAAATCGAGCAGGGGAAGCCCTGCACTTTTGACAGCCAAGTCATCATCCGTCGCCCTTTCTCCTTCCACTTCGTAAGCTAAATATGGCCAGTTGGTTCCAGTTGGTCCGGCCTTGGACCGAATGCCCCCTAATTTTAGAGTTCTACTCAACCCGCCAGAGAGAGCTTCTTTGGTGGTTTCCGCTAAAGTTCTGCACAATATCTGCATGCAGCATGGTATACCAGAGGAGGACGTACGTTTACTGGAGAAGAACGGGTTTGCTCACATGCCTCCTCCGAGATATATCGCTTGCCATCGGTATATGTGTTTGAATAGAGTCGTGCCTCCCATTAACAACTTTCTACGCGAGACTCTTTCAAACTTAAGCATTGCCTCATTCCAGATTCATCCTAATGGTTATTCCATATTGACTTGCTTGCACATTCTTTATATGCGAACATTCAACCACGCTCCAACTTTGACGAGTTGCGGTACTTTTTGTCGTTTAAGAGGAGAGATGAATGTCCATCCTTGATCGTGATTGAGGCTCAAAGGAACCGAAAAATCATTTTGTGTCTACATAGCAACTTGTCCCAGTTAAAGACGCAGTATTTCTTTGTTAGATGCCCCGAGGGGTTTAACCGTCTTTGGACGATAGGGCGTAAGTTCCTTTCTCCACTTATCAAGTTCTGACGCATTGTTATGGAGTTTCTAACAAGCCATATACTTCTTGCAGTCATCCCAAGGCCAAATAGGGACGTGTCTCTTGATGAAGTTTGTCTGACCCTGAAGGCTATCGATGATGAGGAAAGGTCTGTCAAAGTTTTGTTGACCGAAGAAAACTTGCTCCAATATGGATTACTACATCCGGGAAGATCCGTTGTTCAAGTTGAGGTCCCCTCCCCTGCTCAATCCAGGGTCCGCACACGATATACTTCTTCTCCTCACAGTTCCGAAGAAGGCGCTTCTCTCTCTCTCGAGAGAGAGGGCTTGTCTGAGGAATCAGCCGAAGAGGCCCACGAAGGATGAGATGCTACCGTGATTGGAGTTAGCGGCTCGGTCAGAATGCATCTGATCCCGGAAGAAGGAGAAGAGGAGTTCCAACAGAGTGAAGGCAATGCCGCAATGGGCTTAGAGAAAGAGGAGGGGGAACTCCAGAGTAGTAGCGATGAGTCCACCTCTAGCGATGACTTCTACGTAGTATCCGATGATGGAGATTCAAAATCGTGCGATGAGATTCCGGGTATGAGTCTCATCCTTCCAAGCTCATCTCCTCCAGATTCGAGCGATAAAGACAATGCCTTAGAAATTAAAGAGCATCGGGATTCTCCGAGTAAAGATGCTGGCGCAGAGTTTGGAGAATTGAGTGATGTTTACGTCGATTTCAACGCGCTTATGAGGGAGGATTTCAAATTGAGGAGGTGCCCCCTCGTTCGAGTGGTATTGCGCCTGAAGTTAGCCCGATTCCCCCTATGACGACCGCTCAATCTGGTTCGTGACGATGCTTTAGGCCTTCCTCCGAAACACACTACAAATTTCACTAGGGTACACTTTTTTTGCAGATTCTACTTATTTTTATCCCCTGTTACTAAGATCTTTCATTTCTTCTTCATTTCAGGTATGACGAGAGGATGTGGCCTCTATGAAGACTTCGAAGAGTTCACCGACTCCAAGCACTGGTCTAGGCATTCTTCCGACCGTTATCAGCCTCGAGAGATGGAGGAAGAGTACAGGAGAAGAAAGGATTTAGAGGTCGAGACCCGTCGCCAAGAGGAAAGAGATCGGATCCGAACATACAAAAGCAGGTATGCGAAGCGGAGGTCTTTTGATGAGAGGGAGGAGCCATCAAAGAGATCAAAGTTTGACCACCGTTCGCATTCTTTAGAACAGAAGGCTTCTACTCCGATGCACTCCTCAGTGGGTCAAGAAAACCCCATCACTTCTGCCCCTGTTCCGCCTTCAACGTGCATCCCACCATCTCTGTTGTGCTTGCCCCCGGTGCTTCACCACCTCACCGGAGACCTGCCTACATTCTTCCATCGGGTCCTCCCAAGCTTGAGGTAGCACTTTCCAGGTGGTTTCAAAGGGGAGTTAAGTTCGATCGCGATCTCCATCCAGTTCATCGAGATTCTTACATGCCACATCTTCAGGCTATTCAAAATGATTTAGGCCAGGCCGAAGGGTGGGAAAAATTATGTAAGCAGCTGGCAGATACCAATCGCAACAATTACCAAGAAATCCTTTCTTTTGAGTCAGAGAAGGATGATTTTGAAAGAGCGTTGTCAGAATGTGATGCCAGAATTAAACTGCTAAAGGAGGAGAGAGAAGCGGCGCTGCAAGAGAGCAAGAGGAACGCCGACTTGATAAAAGAAGTCAATGAGGCTCACGCTAGACTTGAGATCGTCTATAGGGACGAGATAAAAAAGGCTCACGCCGAGGAGGCAAAACTAAAAGAAGAAGGGGTTGCTCGTAATGCAATGATTGAAGCCCAGAAGAAAACTATCTCTGACCATGACCTTATCATTGAGGGGCACAATAAGGCTATCTTTGATCAGGCTACGACGATCGCCCAACTGCAGGATCAAGTTGCACAGCTTAGCGCTGACAAGTCTCGCGTTGAGTTCGAAAAGGCATCCATTACGATGGACTATCTAGAGCTTCAAAGCGCTTTTGAGAGGAAGATGGAAAAGATGGACGAGACCATCTTGAATTTTTACATCAACTCTCTACTTCATCAGGGGAGCCTTAGCTACTTGGGCCTGAAATTTCCACGCACTCTCGCTCTAGTCTAGGAGGAAATCTTGACCCGCTTTCACGACAGCGGCGATGTTTACACCGAGCGAGAGTTACAGGACGCCTACCTCAATAAAGAATCAAGGAAGGCGTTGCTCGAGGGCTGGGAAATTTTACAAGTCGAGAGAGAGAAAGAAGCCGATGATGCTGCCGTGACAGCTGCCGCCGAAGCACTCACTAAGCCTTTCATTTCTAGTGCTGGCGAACCATCAGGGCAGCCCCACAACCTGCCAACAAGTTCAGGGCTTGAGACTTTTCCTCGGGTAGTGGAACCATCGAAAGACGGTGAAGGCGGTGAGTATGAAGTCAACATTGTTTGGCCACTCTTCTGGCATAGGTAATCCCCCCGTTTCTCCCTAGTTTGGGAGTTTCCAACTTACGCCGCAAGAGCAGGAAGAATTTAATGCTTTCATTTTCGATCTTATAGGTCCGTCCACCTTTCCTATTGATGTGCCAGCTTCCTCAGCGCCCGGACCTGGGGCTATTTCCACAGCTTTCGTGCTCATTTCTATCCACGTTCCCATTTTCATGTCTGTGTCTAGCTCACAGCCGGGACCGAAGTCCGAAAAGATAGCCACGCTTCATGGCTTGGATGACCCTTCTGTGTCTTTGGAAGGTGACGTAACAGCGGCAGAAGTTAAGGAGTAGGAAGTTCAAACAAAGCAGCCTCGTAAGACTCAACATGAATTGGTCGCTATCAAGAACGAGAAGATTGTAATATCTCGTATCTAGAGGCCAAAAGCTAAGCGCTACAGATGCTGCAGTCATCCATGGTATTAACTTCTGGTGACAAAATACGGTAATGCTAATGGTAGCCATAATATCAGAAGCGCTTGAATATGAACAAAATCATAGATTTCCAAAAAACCAACATTTTACTGATTACATTTGAAAACAAATTCATATCCAAGTTACATAATCCCATAATCGTTTCCCAGGTAAAGATTAATTATATCATTACAAAAATACGCCAAGAGTGACATATGACGATGCCCCCTTAAAGAATGTTACCAAATAATGTTAAATGGCACCGCTACCGTTTGATTAAATCAAATCTCAATCCCCTAATCAACACATTATTTTATTTTATTTGACTAATTAAATATCCCAAATAATGTTACCAAAAATATAGGGTGTTACAAACTCCCCTCCTTAAAGAATTTCATCCTCGAAATTACAGTAAGGGACACAACAAATCAATCAAAGAGGTAAAACATACCATCAAATAAGTTTGGATAAGTATCTCTAATCCTGCTCTCAATCTCCCAAGTACAGTCCCTGTCGTCGTCGCTCCACTGGACTTTGACTAATCTGCCCGTCTTGGTTCTAAGCCTCTTCTCATCTCTCGCAACAATACGAATAGGCTTCCTTACTATAGTCAAATCCGGTTCTACTACTACTAAGTCATCTAGCACAGTCGGTGCAATAGTAGTATCCAGGTATCTAACACACTTTATGAGATGACAAACATGGAAAACACTATGGACTCCTGCCAAACTGCTCGGTAACTCAATTGTATAAGCGGTCTTCCCGATCCACTCAACAATAGGAAAAGGTCCAATGAATCTCGGTCCTAACTTTCCTGATTTCCCAAATCTAATCACACCCTTCATCGGTGACACTTTGACGAAAACCTGATCTCCAACTGAGAACTCTAAATCTTTCTGTCTTCTATCTGCATAACTCTTCTGCCTAGACTGAGCCTCCTTCATTCTAGCTTGAATGACCTCAATCTTTTCTGCAGCTTCTCTGACCAAATCTGAACTAAGAACCAACCTATCTCCGGTCTCTAGCCAACATACGGGAGATTTGCATGGCCTTCCATACAAAGCTTCAAACGGCGCCATCCCAATACTAGTCTGATAACTTTTGTTATACGAACACTCGACTAAATGCAGATGGTCTTCCCATGATCCCCGGAAATCTAGAACACAAGCTCTTAACAAATCTTCCAAGACTTGTTAACTCTCTCCGTTTGCCCATCTGTTTACGGATGGTAAGCGGTACTCATCTTGAGCTTGGTTACCAAAACTTCTTGTAGACTCTTCCAGAGCTCGCTAGTGAATAAGGAATCTCTATCACCAACTATGCTACTAGGAATTCCGTGCATACTAACTACATTCTTCATAAACAAATTTGCTAATACAGGTGTCGTTCTGGTTAACTTAACTGGAATGAAATGGGCACTCTTGGTCAATCTGTCCACTATGACCCATATACTATCATTTCCTCTGTTCGAACTTGGCAACCCGTCAATAAAATCCATAGAAACAGAATCCGATTTCCATACCGGAATATCTAATGGCTAAAGCAACCCACTTGGTTTCTAGTGTTCGGCTTTTGCGTGTTGGCAAATCAAGCACTGCTTTACCCATAAACCAATATTTCGCTTCATACCTTCCCAGAAGAAACTTCTCTTCATATCATAATACATCTTAGTACCTCCTGGATGAATAGAGAACTTCGAACAATGGCATTCCTTTAAGACTTCTTTCCTTATGTTTCCTACACTCGGAACACATAATTTTCCTTTCTTTCTCAACCTCTCATTCTAGTCAAGACTGAAATCTTTCAAGTCATCGCTCTCGGTTCCATCTCTTAACTTCCTGATCCGCTCAGCTAATACCGGATCTTCTTCCTGTTTAGAAGCAATCTTTTCGATCATCACTGGTCGAACTTCCAAACAGGATAACACTACGGTTTCTTTGCTAGACCCAGCCTCAAATCTCCACTGCACTCTGCAATCTGCTAATGCTTCCAAATCTTTACACTTGGCGATCATTGCCAACACTGCATTCTGATGTTTCCTGCTAAGTGCATCCGCAACCTTGTTACCTTTCCCTGGTGTGTACTCAATCCCAAAATCATAAGCAGCGATAAACTATAACCACCTCCGCTGTCTTATGTTCAACTCCTTCTGAGAGAAAAAAATACTTCAGCGACTTTTGATCTGTATATAACTCAAACCTCTCTCCCAAAAGGTAATGTCTCCACATCTTCAACGCAAAAATCACTACAGCCAATTCAAAATCATGTGTCGAATACCTGACCTCATACGGTCTGAGCTGTCTAGAAGCATAGGCAATCACTTTACCTCTCTACATCAGCACGGCTTCTAATCATGTTCCACACGCATCTGTGTAAACCAACAAATCCTGATTCCCTTCCAGAACCACTAAAACTGGTGTATGGGTTAATAAGTGTTTCAAACTCTGGAATGATTCCTCACACTTATTAGTCCACACAAACATTACATCCTTTCTCATTAGCTTGGTCTTTGGTGCCGCTATCCATGAAAAATCCTTAATGAACCTCTGATAATAACCAGTAACCCAAGGAAACGCTTTATCTCCGTCACTGTCTCGGGTCTCTTCCAACTATTCCCCGCTTTAATCTTAGTCGGATCTACTGACAACCCTTCCTCTGAGACTACATGACCAAGAAACTTCACTTCCTTCTTCCAGAAATGACACTTCGAAAACTTCGCCTTCAACTGATGCTTCCACGGCGTCTCAAGCACTACTCTAAGATGAACTTCATGCTCTCTATCATCCATAGAGTATATCAAGATATCATCTATGAAAACTAATACGATCTTATCCAAGTGCTCTCGAAAAACCTGGTTCATTAAATCCATAAAGAAAGATGGTGCATATGTCAGTCCGAATGGCATAACTAACCTTTCATATGACCCATATCTGATGCTAAACGCCGTCAAAGGTATACTATCATCTGCTACTCTAAGCTGATGGAAACAAGTTGCCAAATCCAACTACAGGAATACCTTGGCTCCACTCAACTGGTCGAACAAATCATCAATCCTTGGAAATGGATATCGATTCTTTATTGTCCTCTCATTCAACTTACGATAATCAATACATAGCCTTAACGATCCATCCGGCTTCTTAGCAAACACTGCGGCTGCTCCCCAAGGCGAACTACTCGGCCTGATAAAGCTCTTGCCTTCCATTTCCACCAACTGCACCTTTAACTCCCTCATCTCTATAAGAGTCTTCCTGCTTGGCGGCCTACTTACTGGTTCTGCTCCCGGGACCAAATCTATCTGAAACTCAATAGCTCGTTTCGGTGGCAATCCAACTACAGGCTCAAAAACATCTGCGAATTCTCTAACCTCGAAAACTCAATTTAGCTCATCCTCCAACTCCATGACACCCAACAAAGCATTCACCTCATCGCTAGAACCTTCTATGGTATAAACTATCTGATCGCTACAAACAGGGTGCCTAAGCGATATTTTCCTATCCTGGCAAAATATCCTAGCATCGTACTCACTTAACCAATCCATCCCAAGAATAATCCCGAACCCCATAAAATCAAACACATGCAAACTGCAAACAAAAGTATGACCTAACAGGTCAAACTCTAATTGGTCACATCTCAACCCTAGAGTTGTATACCTTCCTATTGGATTCCCAACCCATAAGGAAGTAACTAAATATGTGGGTTCTAGGTCAAGTTTATCTATCAAACATCTAGATTAAAAGAATATGATGCACCAGTATCAAACAAAACGCTATCAAACATACCATGAATCTGAAGTGTACCACCCAAAACTGTCTTTCCATTTTCCTAAGCTGTTGGCTTAGAAGCAGCAGGCTCCAATGCATACACCTTGCCCTTTCCATCCTTAGCAGGCTCCTTGCATCGGTTCCTATAATGCCCAATCTGGTCACAATTGAAGCACCTGACATTCTTCTTCCTGGCTACCTCCTTTGCCTTTCCAGCATGACACTCATTAGCAAAGTGCCCCTTCTTGTCGCACTTGAAGCAAACAATCTCAGACTTCCCCTTCTTAGCTGCTCCACCCTTCCGAGCACCTTTCTTAGGAAAGAACTTCCTCTTCTGATTCTGCCCAACCTGGACCTCCTTAGCCTTTCTCTTCTCTAGAGAATCAAGAATCTCCTCATACCTTAAGGCCATCTCCACTACAAAGTAAGAAGGATCTCTAATATGAGGTAATGTAGCCCTGGCTAACTCAGGTTTCAACCCCCTGCTAAACTTCTCATTCCTCTTCATCACTGTATCCACTGAAGCATACCTATATCTAGCCAACTCTTCAAACTTTCTAGCATACTCCAAAACAGACATCTCTCGGCAAATTTTCCGATCAGAGCAGACTATGCCATCGCAAACATAAACCTCTCTTGGAACCTCCCCCTGAAATCTGCCCATGTCAAGGTTTCCTCATCCACACTAGCTGTCACACTGTTCCACCAAAACAAAGTCACGCCCTGAAGCTGTCTTGAAGCAAGCCTCCTCTTCTACTCATCATTGAGCCCCAAGCCTGTAAAGATTCTCTCATAGTGCAGCAACCAATTTTCCACCTCTATAGCATCCTCTGTCCCCAAAAAAGGCTTCCCTCCAAGCTTAGCGTAATCTTCGCTCAGCTTAGCATAATGGTTAACTAACGGAACTTCTAGAACTCCTGCTCCTACAGTATATCCTCCTAACACTCCAGTTGCAACTCCCGCTTGCATCATATTCATGAAAAACTGATACATAGCTTCCATTCCATATTGCGGGACTTCAACACCTACATTCTCTGCTTGTGTCTGACCTTGGTTCCTCCTTGTACTAGGTCTGGCATTCCCATCGATGCCCTCCCCTCCTGGGTTAACTCTTCCTCTGCTACCATCCATATCTGTATTCAAACCTCATGGGATACAGAAAAATAACCTAACAAGGATAGGAGACTAGAGATAAAGCATATACTTATATATAGCAAATACAGGTACATTACTATAGCGTTATCCCATACCCCAATGTTACTCCAGTTCCTTAGGATTATGTTTTAAAAACCATTTTTAGTTTAAAGTTCTTCATAAACCATGCTTTGATACCAAGTCGTAACATCCCATAACTAGAGGCCAAAAGCTAAGCGCTACAGATGCTGCAGTCATCCATAGTATTAACTTGTAGTGACAAAGTAAGGTAATGCTAATGGTATCCATAATATCAGAAGCACTTGACTATGAACAAAATCACAGATTTCCAAAAAACCCAACATTTTACTGATTACATTTCAAAACAAATTCATATCCAAGTTACATAATCCCATAATCATTTCCCTGGTAAAGATTAATTATAATCATTACAAAAATACGCCAAGAGCGACATATGACGATGGCCCCTTGGTTGGTCAAAGCAATATAGTCATATCTGACTTAGTACACAGTGGAAATAAACAAAACAATCTGTAATTCCTAACTAGCTATCCATCAGCCACCTGCTCGTCTCCGGAAGCTTTAGTCGCCAAAATTTCTAAACATGAAAACCTTAACCCTCAGCCTGCTCAAATCAATTTTTGAGCACTCGAGAGTTTAAGGGGAAACAAAAACTTTGAGTCAGACATAAAGCCTGGTGTGAATAATACTATCACATCTTGTTTACAGATATTAAGTGAGACCACGCCGCTTAGCGGAACGGGTTTCTCCTCACTAATATCCTCTTTAAAACATATATATTGCAAATCCTTTCCTACAACCAAACTGGTTAATCAAACTGATATAAAAATGATAATAATAGCTAAGTCCATTAAGCTATAATCAGGTAACCAATGAACTATCTATCCACGAGTTACAAATGGACTATCTGTTTGATAACTGGGCTGACTGCCCGCAAACTGGACTAATTATCCGCAAACTGGACTAACTGTCCGAATCAAAATGGACTATCTGTCTGAATTATTTTCTTAGGGTTAACTACCCTTCATCTTTTTCCTTGAAAACCTTTTCAAAATGGTTTAACCTTTTAAATCATACTTATACAAGGAAAATATAATCTTAGCTTTATTCTAAGCTATTTTGCATTGATATATATACACACACTCACACACACTTTACTCGAAATAATGTTGATGAATTTTAATAAGGATTAGCTATCCTTCCAAAACAAGTTAAAGCACCTTTCAACTTGAAAATACATAGGCTATATTGCCTATTTAATACATTCGAAATCTTTGTTTAAAACCATTAAACAACCCTTTCGGAATCATAGAAGGTAACCTCTTCGAAACCATTAAAAGTGACCCTTTCAAAACCATTAAAAGCCTTTCGAAAACATTAGAAAAACCTTTCCTTTCTTTTCTCCGAAAGCTTCAAAACATTAGACATCCTCCTTTAAAACCTTTAGATATCGCCTTTCGAAAACATAGGAAAACCCATTCCTTTCAACCCCTTCGAAACCCTGGGGAACCACCCCTTTTGAAACCATTCATTAAAACCTTTCGAAACAGTCAAAACTCAATCCTTTCGAAAGCACTTTGGGTTCAATTTAAAGCACGTGGAAACCTTTCGAAACCATTCGAAAATTTACTCCTTCGAAACCTTTGAAAATCGTCTCAGTCGAAACCATTTGGATTATGCCTTCAAGTAGAGCAAAAGGATCATAAACCCATTAAAGTCGAAAGCATCTGTTTTGAAACCATTTAAAACTATCTCTTTCGAAACCATTTGGGTTTTACTTCAATCATAGAAAAAGGGTCTTTAAAACATTTAAGTCGAAAGCATCTGTTTTGAAACCATTTCTTAAGTAAAGAAGTGATGGTGTTGAAACCATCCCTTCGAAAGCATTGGAGAAGTAGCCAAATTTTAGAAAACAAAATACCCCTTCGAAACTATTTGGGTCGAAAGGTAAAAAGGCGGCAGCAAAAGGTTTCGACTTAGTCAAAAGCAGTTATTTAAAAACAAAGGCGCGACCCAATCAAAACCATTTCCTTTAAATCCATTTGACCTAGTCGAAAGCTAACTAAGTCGAAAGCTACTTAGTCGAAAGCCATTTATGAAAGCAAGCAAGCGCATTTTTAATTTAAAAGCAAAGTTATGCCTCAACCCCTTCAGAACCCCTAGTTTCGACTACATACCTTTCGCCTTCTATCTAATTTGCTACGTACCAATATATTGATACCATGCGCATTGGTCTCGATGGTGTTGAAGGCGGAGGGACTTAGTCGAAAGCCAAGCAAGGCGAAAGCAGGTGCCGAAAGCACAAAACAGTAGAACAACATGTAGCAAATAGTTCATTTCACCTAACCTGCTTTTCATGTTAAATTTTGATTAGTTGCCTCTTTTCTTTACCACTAAAAAGTGTTGCAATTTTCAGAAGTAACTGTTTGAATTATTTGCAAAAAGCCCCTTCTCCTTTTATAAATATGTAAAATATCTAAGTCCCATACCTTAAATAATTTTATATACCTATTAAAACATTTAGGAAAAATCTACAAAAATTCCAAAAAAAACTCTTTTAATATGTTTTCCAACATATAAAATTTTCAGACCCAAATCTTTTATTATGCAATCGTAAATAATTATTAACCCAAATCAACATTTGCTTTACTAGAAAATTCATATAAATTCCACAAATATTCAGAAAATTCTAAAAATTGAAATCCATCTCTAAAATATCATTTATGATCTTCATAAAAATTCGTAAGTCATTTGGATGTCATTTTATAGGGTTTTCACCTTAAAACATATCGTAAATTCAATATGAACAACCATAATTCATCAACAAGTATATATAATCATTCCATCATTCAAAAACATGGAAAATCAATGCAAAATATTCAGAATTCATCTAAAACTGAAAATAATAAAAATTTGAGATGTAAACATTATTCACCTTAGCTTTAGAGATTAAAGAGATCGAGATGTGAATGGATTTGATTTGAATTACCTTCTTCCATAACTTTTCTTAATCTTCCTCCTCCTTCCCTTGTTCATGGTGGCCAACCTCTTTAAAAAAATTTGGAAATGAAAAGTAAACGTGTGTAGGAATACACGGCCAAGTTTTAGGGATATAGTAATAGCCTCTTTCCTATTTTACCACTTCTCTATTTCAATCTATCTCTTATTTTAATTTATAGGTTAAATGGCACGGCTACCCTTTGATTAAATAAATCTCAATCCCCTAATCAACACATTACTTTATTTAATTTAACTAATTAAATATCCCAAATAATGTTACCAAAAATATGGGGTGGTATAAAGATTGAAGCGATCAAAGCCTCGAAGAGCTCCCGCAAACCACGAAAACGCAAAACAAAGGGAGAATCTTCTGAGAAGGCGGAGGAGCAAGAGGAGGATGTTGCCACCGAGGAGTTTGTTGATATTATTAGCAGTGACACCATTCTCGAGATGAGGCAGAAACTGCAAACAAAGGGCGAAAATGGGAGCGGTGGAAGGAAGAGCTGATGAGCTTGTATGGAGACCGATTGGATTTTTGTTCTTTATGGGTCATTTTGTTCAAGTGCAGAGTCTGCACTTAGTGTTTTTGTCATGGAGTCTGTATTTTCTTTTTGTTGGCCGGTGTTGTGTGGGTACGGCCCCCACGTTTTGACCCTGTGTAAAGAAAATTATAAGGAATACATTGATATTTTGATTGTACTCTTATATGTCTGTCCATATGTGTTCTGTGTGCTTGTTTTGTTTACACTTATCAAATTTTTGTGATTGCCGCTAAAAATTTTATTTGGAGCAACAATTCTTTGTTTGGAGTAATAGAACTTGTGAACTTATTGTTTTCAATTGTTTTTATTTAAGTAACGTTGTATGTCCCCCAGTTCACAGGGCTGTTTACTTCAAATGACCGGTAACTTATGGTTTAGATAATTTTTCATATTAAACTTGAAATTTGGCTAAGTCACGGCTTGATTTTCCTTCTTGTGGAAGTTTTGCAACTTTAGCATGTAATCTAAGTTTCTTGTGATATTCTAGTAAGTATGCAATATATGCATGTTTGAGAGGAGCACATTGCATGGGTTAACTGAGGGCAGTTTTAATCATTAAGTGTCGTCAGTTGAAACTTTTCTTATGGTTTTTAGCACTCCAATTTTATTGGAGTTGTTCCCATTATTCCTAATCATAGAAGTGGTTGGTGCTGGTTATGAGATGCGCGGTGTTCTAGATCGATATGGCCCGTTGATCTAGTTTTGATGCTCTTCAGCGCTGCCTATCTTTGGGAAACTTTAGGAGTTTAAGCTTTAGGAGTGTGATTTTTCGGTGATGTTCCTCGGTGTTGTCTATCTTCAGGAAATGTCGAGGAGTTGGTGCGCGGCTTACGGGCGTGCGGCTTTTTATATTCCTCTGCGTTGCCTATCTTGGGGTAACGTGAGGGGTTTGTGTTTTGAAAGTTAGTGCACGGCTTATTGGATGCGCGGCTTTTAGTTTTCCTCAGTGTTGCCTATCTTTGGGCAACGTGGGGAGGTTAAGTTTTTTTAAGAGTTAGTGCGCGACTTACAAAATGCACGGCTTTTCGTGCTCCTCGGTGTTGCCTATTTTCGGGCAACGTGGGGAGCTTATGTTTTTTAAGAGTTAGTGCACGACTTACGAAATGCGTGGCTTTTCATGCTCCTCGGTGTTGCCTATCTTTGGGCAATGTGGGGAGCTTAAGTTTTTTAAGAGTTAGTGAGCAACTTACGAAATGTGCGGCTTTTCGTGCTCCTCAGTGTTTCCTATCTTCGGGCAATGTGAGAAGCGTACGTTTTAGGAGTTAGTGCGCGACTTATGAAATACGCAGCTTTCGATACTCCTTGGTGTTGCCTATCTTCGGGCAACGTGAGGAATGTATGTTTTGGCACGGCTTATGAAAAGTGCGGCTTTTGGTACTCCTCGGTGTTGCCTATCTTCAGGCAAGATAGGCAACATGAGGAGCGTATGTTTTGGTGCATCTTTTGGTACTCCTTGGTATGGAATATATTTGGGCAACGTGAGGAGTGTAATTTGGGGCCTTCCCGATGTTGCCGAAGCAACACCAGTTTTTAAAAGGCAAGGATCGGGTTCCACCGATCCAGCGGTTTGAGTCGATTTGCTTCCGTTGACCCGGCGGGTAGTTATTATGAACACAGTTTTGTCGATTCAAAGAGCGAATCAAATTTCATTAAGGAAAGTAGGGCAGGTTTTTGCCTATTTACAATGCCTCCGGTATTCCGGGGCGGCTTATTTGCTGAAAAATAGAGAGTACATAAAGTAGTTTTGAAATGAAGTAACGGCGGAGTGATTTGCTATTCCATGCCCTAGGAATTTGGATTCCGTTGACGGTTGTTAGTGTTAGTCCCTGAGAAGTTGGTTTTGATGACAACAACCTTAGAATAAGATTATAAAATATAAATACTAACATTATTGTTTAGATATGTATATGCAGGATATATATACAGGTACCAAAGAATGAAGACTGTATAGTATAGAGATTCAAGAACTAATGAACTCAAGATCGAAGATATCAAGATTCAAGACTCATGAGTATCAAGATTATCAAGAGTTCAAGATTTCAAGATAATTAATTTAGTTAGAAATTTTGTTAAAACTCCTAGAAAAGCACTGACATCTTAAAATCCATTTTATTTGTGGAATGGAATCCACTTCGAGCCCGTTAAAGGGATGGAACCCTAAGTAGGATGGAACCTATGAAAAATCTAGTGGAACATTGTTTTGTATCCACTAACTTTTATTCAAATGTTTTACAAAATTATATTTTGTTTTCAAAATGATTTCAAAATCTTCCTTTTTAAATCAAAAACATCTATCCTGGTTTTAAAATACTTTTAGCCTCAAAATAATCTTTATTTTCAATATCAAATTATCCTTGGTTTTAAACTATCTTTTAATTATAATATATTTAACTTTTAATATTTATACTTAGATTTAAATATAAAATTATAGTAAAATTTTATATATACCAAAATATTATTCTCTATACTTATTTATGTATTTTAACTATAGTTTAGTATATTTATAAAGTTTAAAATAGTTTTAATACAAGGTAAAAGTTATTTTCAAAGAAAAACAAATTACCAAAAATAACTTAGGCTTGTCGACAACCCCAAGGACCCCTTGTCGACAAGGTGACAGTTTATTTCAAAAGTTTGAATTTCAAAGGAAGTGTCTATTCGTCATATCCTTTCACGAATGGACATGGATGTTGTTCTACTATAAATAGAGGCTGTTTTAAATGACTTTACATTCATATTTTCTCTGATTTCACTCCTCTTCTTCTTCTTCCACATTTCTTTATATACAATTTTACCATTACTCTACCGAAATCACCATTGAATCTAACTAGATCATCTCTGGTTTGATTATCTATCACTATCTCAACAAGATCCCAGTGCTATTCAGAGTTATAGACTTCTTTGTATTCAATCGAGTGAGAGAAGGTGTGATTGTAGCTTGGAAAATCAATCGAGTGAACTTGTTGCCCGCAAAATCAAGTATCTCTACCCAGAGGATTGTGAATCTGGAGCGGTGTACCTCGTGGCCTTGAAATCGAGGGTGTAATTGTAAGAATTGATTTTGAAAGGAAATCCGTACTTGTGTAGCGAGACTGGATGTATGGTAACTCCAAACCAGTATAAAATCTAGTGTGTTCTTTCCTTTATTGCTTTTACTTTATATTTGCATCTGTGTTTGATTCTGTGATCATATCTGTGTCTGAATATTGCATACATTTGTGTTCAAATTAATATAAACTCAAAAAGAATTAGTAATTCCTTAAAACACTATTCACCCCCTCCTCTAGTGTTAATTCTAGTCTTAAGATCCGTAATCCGCATTTCTCACATTTGGTACCAGAGCAAGGTTTTCAAAGATTCATAATTTGAATTTTGAAAATTTTCAAAATGGCTACCAACACTAGTACTGTTACTACTACCAACACTGGTTCTATTACCTCTATCACTAGTTCATTTGTAGAAGGTCAGTCTACTGTCAGACCACCACTTTTTAATGGCAGTAACTATGCACATTGGGCATGTATGATGAAAATATATTTACAATCTGTAGGACTAGACACTTGGAATATCACACATACTGAATATTTTGAACCCGCAACTGGTTTTGCACAGTGGACTGCCGAGCAAAAGACCGTCCCACAAAATAACTCTAAAGCTATGAATATTCTGTTTTGTTCACTTGATAGGAATGAATTTAATAGAGTGTCAGTTTGTAAGTCTGCATATGAAATCTGGAAAACTTTGCAAGTTACTCACGAAGGAACAAGCAAAGTTAAACAGACCAAAATTTCCATGCTCACAAATCAATTTCAATTATTTAAAATGAATCCTAATGAGTCTATTCCAGATATGTATAGTAGATTTCAGGATATTGTGCATTCTCTAATATCCTTGGGAAAGGTATTTTCGGAAGAAGATCAAGTCAGAAAAATCTTAAATTCTCTTACTCCAGAATTGAATCAAAAGACACTTGCGATCGAAGAGGCAAATGACATCAGTACCTTAAAGATAGAAGAATTAATTGGAAATCTAATGTCGTTTGAAGTCCAAATGCTTGGGAGAAGAGAAAGCAAAGCATCTGAAAAGAAATCAATTGCATTCAATGCATTGACCGATGGATCAGACTCAAACAGCGATAATGATGAAGAGATAGCCTTTATGACCAAGAACTTTCGGAAATTCCTGAAATGCAGAAAGATGAATAATCTCAAGAGAAACAATTATAAGAACTCTGGTAATCAGAATGTAGTGCCAAACTATATCAAATGTTTCAACTGTGACAAACCAGGCCATATCAAAAGAGACTGTCCGCATCCAGATAAGCAAAATCTTCCTATAAACAATGATTCCGCAAAGAAACGAAAACGTGCATTTACCGCTACTCTAGATGACTCAGACTCGTCCTCAAGCGATGATGATCAGAAGACAGATGATTCAAATATGTGTTTCACGGCAGTTCACGACTCCGACGAATTCAGAGAAACGGACTCAAAAAAAGGTACACGTTTACAATACATTGGTTGAAATTGCATGCTTAGGATTGGATGTTTGATTGGTTGATTTTGAATTTGTGTGTCGTTTGAATTTTATAATTTTTATAATTATTTTTTTATATTTTTACTATTATTTTTATTTTTAAATAGTATCATAATATTTTATGGAATATACTATAATTCTAGTAATATTCCAGATATTATATAGACATTAAAAATAATAAATATATATATATATTAGAATACTTAAGAGAAATAAATTATGAAAATTCAGAGACACCTGTCGTCAAGGCCCCCCCCCCACGTTGTCGACAAGGGTACAGAAATTTGAAATTCAAATTTTAATTCAAATGTTTGAATTTCCCTCCATCTTTTCACTTCATTCAAGTCTCTGAAAAATCACCTTTTGACCAGAGAACCTGTCCCTTGAGAATCTATTTATTTACTATCTCTTATCACAACTTTTCACTTTCATTTTCAAATTCAAACTCTTATTTCAAAATATCAAGCTCTCTACCCTCTACTCTAATGGCTTCTTCAAGCAACCCTTCCACAATGAGACTTTCCAGAAATATAAAACAGCAACTTTTCAATAATCCGGAGGCTATAAAAGCATATATCAACTATGCTAACTATGGAAAAGTCCATCCCGGAAAGTTTGCTTTATTTCAAGATTTCTCTACTTATGAAATCGATTCTCTTTTTGCAAACAACCAAGTTCTTAGTCTTGTTGATGCTTCACAAAATGACTTTGTTTGTTATCCAAATCTTGTTAAAATTTTCTATGCAAATCTCAACCGTGGATTTTATAATGGAAATGATGATGAAATTTGGAGTAGTGTCAAAGGCACTAGAATCATTTTAAATTGTGATGTTTTGGGTACCATTCTCAATTGCAAGAGCACAGGAATGGATCTTTCTAGTTTTAATATCGATGAAAATGATCATGAGACATTTCATAGCATTTTCGAAGGAGATGATAACTTTGAATTCATAAATCGAAACTTTCGACCAAAAGCAAGAATTGTTAATCTTCTTTTATAACATACTTTGACCCCAAGATTGGGGAGTTTTAGCAATCCAACTTCAAAAGTTTGCAAAGCACTTTTTGCTATTTTTGGAAGTTATGATATTGATTGGGCGCAAGTTATTTTGGATGAACTTCGTCCCAAAAATTTTGAAGTGGGTGAAAACACTTTGTATTATGGAATCTATCTCACTCAGATTTTTAATTATTTTGGAGTGGATTTCAAAGGAGAATAATTTGTTTCAAGAAAATTTTTTAATCACTCAAACATTTCTCTTATGAAAATTCCATATGTTTTTCAACCATATGAGACTCTTGCCGAAAAGGAAGAGCGTTTGGCTCATGAGGAGATGGAAGAGGAAGAAGAAGAAGAAGAAGATGAAATGGAAATATAAGAAGAAGAAGGTAAAACATCCTTGGAAAGTATTGACTATCCCTCTAATCCAACCAACAAAACCTTACTCAAAAATCAAAAGACCATTGTTGAGAATCAACGGACTCTTAAACGGTCCGTTAGTAAGAAATTGGATAAAATGTCATCCAAGATGAACAAGTTTTTCTCCAAAGTAAGCAAGAAGCTTAGACTATCTTCATCTTCGTTGTCCTCTAACTAGTTCTACCTTTTCATGTCATGTTGTATTGGTTTTAGTATGTTTTGATTTGAATGTTCGTATAGTTCTTAATGTTTAATCATTGTATCGTTCTATTATGAAATGAAATTGAATTACTTTCCTGTTATCTAGCTTATCTTATCTCCAGAATAAATGTTAGTATATTATATAAATATATATATATATATATATATACACAATTATTCACAAAATCAAAATGAGTCATCAAAATTAACTGACCCCTATCGACAACACCCCAGAGACCCTGTCGACGAGTACTGGTCAGAAATGACTTTTCATTTTAAATTTGAAATTTGAATAACTACCTTGTGTCTATTCATTTCAAACGAATTTCTACACCTATAAATATATATTTCTTCCAAAATTCATCACTCAAAATCATTTCTTATCTACTCTATCTATATTTCTTCTAACAAACTCAAATATGGCCGATCCAATTCATAGTTTGACCGAGAATCTTGAAGAAACCCTTAATTCTTTCAAGAATATTCTTTCTTTCATTCTTTGTAATCAGTGACACTTAGAGTTGAGTCAAATGCAGATGATCAAGGAGCAAGAAAAGCATTTCAATGCGATTCGATGGATGATTTCCTCCCTGCACAAAAATGATAATGCAGCACATCCTCCAGTCACTCTCACCAATGAAAATTAAAATTAGGATGCCATTAAAGCAGACCCTATATTTGGAGAAGAAGAATGGGTGGAAGTTCCTCGTAATGTTTGATTTTATTTGATTGCTTTGTTTGATTTGAATTGATTGCTTGGATTGATTTGGTTTGGTGTGTTGATAATTGGTGTGCAAAACATAATATGTATAAATACACATTGATATTTATATGATCTTTGATTAGTTATCATGTCTATCAGTATAATTATCTCTTAATCTATCTATTATATACTACATTATATATTTTATTAATGCAGGTACTTTAGTACAAGAATAAGGGGGAGTTATATAGTTTGGACTTAGTTATTGTTGATGACAAAGGGGGAGAGGTATAAAATAGGATAGTTAGGCATAGATTAAGGGGGAGTTATTAGTTTTAGGGGGAGTTATTAGGATAGAAGTAATATTTTATAAACAAAGGTTGTCATCATCAAAAAGGGGGAGATTGTTAGTCCCTGAGAAGTTGGTTTTGATGACAACAACCTTAGAATAAGATTATAAAATATAAATACTAACATTATTATTTAGATATATATGTATATGCAGGATATATATACAGGTACCAAAGAATGAAGACTGTACAGTATAGAGATTCAAGAACCGATGAACTCAAGATCGAAGATATCAAGATTCAAGACTCATGAGTATCAAGATTATCAAGAGTTCAAGATTTCAAGATAAGTAATTTAGTTAGGAATTTTGTTAAAACTCCTAGAAAAGCACTGACATCTTAAAATCCATTTTATTCGTGGAATGGAATCCACTTCGAGCCCGTTAAAGGGATGGAACCCTAAGTAGGATGGAACCTACGAAAAATCTAGTGGAACATTGTTTTGTATCCACTAACTTTTATTCAAATGTTTTACAAAATTATATTTTGTTTTCAAAATCTTCCTTTTTAAATCAAAAACATCTATCCTGGTTTTAAAATACATTTATCCTCAAAATAATCTTTATTTTCAATATCAAATTATCCTTGGTTTTAAACTATCTTTTAATTATAATATATTTAACTTTTAATATTTATACTTAGATTTAAATATAAAATTATAGTAAAATTTTATATATACCAAAATATTATTCTCTATACTTATTTATGTATTTTAACTATAGTTAAGTATATTTATAAAGTTTAAAAAGTTTTAATACAAGGTAAAAGTTATTTTCAAAGAAAAACAAATTACCAAAAATAACTTAGGCATGTCGACAACCCCAAGGACCCCTTGTCGATAAGGTGACAGTTTATTTCAAAAGTTTGAATTTCAAAGGAAGTGTATATTCGTCATATCCTTTCACGAATGGACATGGCTGTTGTTCTACTATAAATAGGGGCTGTTTTAAACGAATTTACATTCATATTTTCTCTGATTTCACTCCTCTTCTTCTTTCACATTTCTTTATATACATTTTTACCATTACTCTGCCGAAATCACCATTGAATCTAACTAGATCATCTCTGGTTTGATTATCTATCACTATCTCAACAAGATCCCAGTGCTATTCAGAGTTATAGACTTCTTTGTATTCAATCGAGCGAGAAAAGGTGTGATTGTAGCCTGGAAAATCAATCGGGTGAACTTGTTGCCCGTAAAATCAAGTATCTCTACCAGAGGATTGTGAATATGGGGTGGTGTACCTCGTGGCCTTGAAATCGAGGGTTTAATTGTAAGAATTGATTTTGAAAGGAAATCCGTACTTGTGTTGCGGGACTGGATGTAGGGTAACTCTGAACCAGTATAAAATCCGGTGTGTTCTTTCCTTTATTGCTTTTACTTTATATCTGCATCTGTGTTTGATTCTGTGATCATATCTGTGTGTGAATATTGCATACATTTGTGTTCAAATTAATATAAACTCAAAAAGAATTAGTAATTCCTCAAAACACTATTCACCCCCCTCTAGTGTTAATTCTAGCCTTAAGATCCGTAATTCGCATTTCTCACAGTTAGCTTGAAAGTTCCGTCTCTTAGCTTTTGATTGATGACGTACGGTCCTTCCCAGTTTGGTCCGAAGGCCCCCGGAATGGGGTAGACTCACTTGAGCATAAGATCTCCCACTTCGTAGGTTTGGTTGTGAACTTTGAAGTTGAAGTACCGTGCGACCCTTTTTTGGTAGGCGGCGGTTCTCAACTCGGCTTCTTCCCTTCTTTCATCGATCATATCTATCGATTCAACTAGGAGCTGCTCGTTTTGCTTTTGATTTAAATTTTGTCTTCGGTGCGAGGGGACTTCCAATTCAACTGGGATTATTGCTTCTGTGTCGTACGCCAGAGCGAATGGAGTGTGGCCGGTTGCCGCTTTGTGGGTGGTTCGGTAAACCCATAGTGCGAGTGGAAGTTCATCAACCCAGTTTACCTTGGCTTTAGTTAGTCGCTTTTTGATGGTAGATTTGATGATCTTGTTTATTGCTTCCACTTGCCCGTTTGCTTGCGAATGAGCTATTACCGAGAAGCTTTTCTCAATCCGGAAGCATTTGCAGAAGTCTTTAAACTTGGTGCTTTCGAATTGGGTTCCATTGTCAGTGATGATTTTCTGTGGCACACCAAACCTGCAAATAATGTTTTTAGTAACAAAATTAATGACTTTCTTTATGGTTATGGTGGCCAGCGGTTCCATTTCAGCCCATTTTGTGAAATAATCTACGATAACTATAACATATTTGGCTTCTCCTTTTGCTATCAGTAGGACGCCAATCAAGTCTATTCTTCATATTGCGAATGGCCACGGGCTGACCATAAGCGTTAACTCTGCTGAAGTTCTTTTAATTTTGCTGAATCTTTGGCAGCGATCACATCTTTTGGCGTAGTCTGCAGCATCATGGTTTATTGTTGGCCAGAAGTATCTGTACTTGAGGACTTTCTTCGCAAGGGTTTTCCCACTAATATGGTCTCCACATTCGCCTTCGTGCACTTCCTTTAGGATTCGTCTGGCTTCGTCATCGGACACACACCTAAGGAGGGGGGGTCGAGAATCCCCTTCGGTGGAGTGTTCCATCTTGTATCATGAATCAAGGTGCTTTTTGGAGAAGCTTTTTCCGTTGATCCTGGTCAGTTGGAAGAGTCCCAGTAAGTAAATATTCCTTTATCGGTGTCATCCACGTATTTGGTTCGACTGTGATCTTGAGGATCCAGTTGACGTCCATTTCGTCTATGCTTGGGTTGGTTAGAGTCTCAATTGGGACTGGCCCCAATGACTGAGCTTCTCCGGAACTCGCCAGTTTAGCCAAATAATCTGCCTTGGTGTTTTGCTCCTGTGGAATGTGAGTTATAGTGTAGTGTTCGATGTCGTTTAGCAGTTCTTGTACTTTGGACAGGTACGGGGCAAGATTCTCCCTATGAACTTGGTACTCCCCTTTTACTTGACAAACGACCGGTTGGGAGTCGCTGTATATGTGAATAGATTTTATCTTGAGCTCTTTTACAACTTTCAGTCTTGCAACCAGTGCTTCGTATTTCGCTTCATTATTTGTAGCAGGGAATTCCAAGCGCAAAGCATAGCTAATGGCTCGCCCTTCGAGGGTTTCAAGCACTACTCCTGCTCCCGAATAGAGGTTGTTAGATGCGCTATCGACAAAGAGCTTCCATTGCGTGTCTACCTCCAGTCGTTCTTCTTCTTCGTCATCCCGTATAGTAAATTCGGCCATGAAGTCTACTAACACTTTCCCATTGATGATTTTTCTTGGGTGGTATGTGATATTGTATTGACTCAGTTCTATATTCCACTTGAGAAGTCGTTCGGAAGTTTCAAGTCGATATAACACTTGCTTTAGGGACTAGTCAGTCAACACTTTGATTGGATGAGCCTGAAAGTATTGCCGAAACTTCCTAGATGCAATCAAAAAGCAATATGCTAGTTTTTCCAGTTTCTGTGTAATTTTTCTCTACTCCAGTGAACCGCTTGCTAATGTAGTACACGGGCCGCTGGATTCTTGCTTCTTCCCACACGAGAGCAACGCTCAACGCGTGTGGTGAGACCGCTAAGTAGATGAATAGGTCTTCTTCGTCCACCGGGTTAGATAGGATTGGCGGAGCTTCCATGTGTCCCAGCAACTGTTCGAATGTAGTTTGACAAGCCTCACTCCATTCAAAGTTTTTCTTTCCGTTCTTCAATGCGTCGAAGAATGGTATGCTTTTGTCTGTAGCTTTCGAGAAAAATTGGCTCAGCGTTGCGAACTTTCCATTTAGGCTTTGAAGTTCCTTTTTATTCTTTGGGGCTTGAACTTCTCATAGCGCCGTTATCTGTTCTGGATTTGCTTCGATGCCCCTGGAACTTACTATGAACCCTAGGAATTTCCCAGAAGCTACTCCGAAGTGAAATTTGAGCAGGTTAGTTTCATTCCGTACTTTCGGAGTATTTCGAACATTTCAGCAAGATTTTCTAGATGGTTGGTAGCTACTTGTCACTTGACAAACATGCCATCCACGTACACTTCCATAGTCTTTTCGATTTGGCATTTAAACATGGTATTCACTAATCATTGGTATTTTGCCCCGGCATTCTTTAAACCGAATGGCATTACTATGTAGCAGTACAATCCCAGATCGGTGATGAAGCTTGTGTTCTCTTGATCAGATTCATGCATCAGGATCTAGTTGTAGCCTAAGTATGCATCCATAAATGACAGCAATTTGTGTCCCGCCGTCCCACCCACAAGCCGATCGATTCTGGGCAGGGGGAAGCTATCTTTCGGGAAAGCTTTGTTTAGGTTCGAAAAGTCAATACAAGTTCGCCATTTTCCATTAGAATTTTTGACTAAGACTGGGTTTGATACCCGTTCAGGGTAAGTTGCATCCCGGATGAAGCCATTGGCCATTAGTTTATCTACCTCTTCTCTTAGTGCCTTGGATTGTTCAGGGCCCAAGCTGCGTCTCTTCTGCTTTACTGGTGTGAATTTGGGGTCAATATTGAGTGCGTGGCAAGCAATTTCAGGTGATACCCCACACATATCGGAGTGTGTCCAAGCAAATATATCAAATTTGGTGCAGAGAAACTTAGTTAGTTCTGACCGCATCTTGTTTCCAAGGTGCGATCCAATTTTTAAGACCCGCGTTGGGTCATCCGTACTGACTGGGACAGACACCGTCAATTCTGCCGATGCTGCTCGATCCTCCCCTGAACTCTTCTTTCTAGGGTCCAAAGCCTTTTAGAATCGGCTATGGTCCCCAAGCCAGGGATGGCTCTGTAGTTGCTATTCAGAGGGTTCACATATGTGGAGAGTTCTCCCCACGTCCTTCCCCTTTTCCTTTATTTTCGACTTACATAATTCCGTGATATAGCATTACCGAGCGGCACATTAGTCTCCTTTCACAATCCCGATTCCGTTCTCTGTAGGGAACTTCATTGTAAGGCACCATTGGGCCAGAGCTATTCTAAAATTTACTAGTGCGGGTCATCCCAAGAAGGCATTATATGCTGACATTTCATCTACGATCTCAAAAGTCTGAATGAGGGTGACCCTTCGCTCCCCTTCTCCAAGTTTCACAAGCAAGTCAATTATTCCTACCGGTTGTTTGGGTTCACCGGTAAACCCCCGAATATTTATTTGGCATGTAGATACGATTTTCACGCCAATCTTCATCTGATCAAAAGTACGTTTGAAAAGTATATTAACAGAACTGCCACTATCGACCAACACTCGTCGAACTACAGCAGGTCCGATTTCTACTGTCACCACCATCGGATCAAGAGTTGGAGCTTCGATCCCTTCGGTGTCCCGATTTCGAAACACTATATCGTCACTCAAAACCTTTTGCAGCTTGACCGGAGTTTCATCATCTATTGTGAGACAGAGTCTTTCGGAGCATGTTTCAACGAACTCGCGTACCGTTCCATTTCTCCCCAAATCCTTTGCACGAGGTGTGGTCCCCCGAATATTGTTCCAATAATAATCCTTTGGTCAGTTCGTTTTGACCCTTCATCACTAGTTCCAGCTTGATTTCCTCGTTCTCTAAGAGGCTGAGGGGCCGCAGGTTGATTGGTTGTGGCTTTCTCACATACTGCTGGAGTTTATTATCCCGTATCAACTCTTCAATGAGATTCTTTAGGTGGAGAGATACGTTTGTATTGTGACCATGTGTCTTGTGGAAGCGGCAAAATTTCCCTGATTTTTTTTGCTTCTCAGTTGCCTCCCTCCTAGGGGGTTTCTTGTATTCTTCAATTTTTTGTGTTGCGAGATAAATATTTTTCGGAGTGTCATTTAGAGGGGTATAATCTTCCTGTCTGAACTCTTTAAATCCTTTGTTGCTGCCATTACTATTTCTTTTCTTGGAGTTCTGATTTTTCCTCTTTTGATTACCATCTTTCCTCGCGACTCCTTGAGCAGTTCCAGAATCATGCACATTTTGATTCATTGCCACATCGCTCTGTCCGATGTTCAACGGTTTCACACCAGTAGACTTTCTTTCCAGCTCCTGTGCTTCCTCCAATCTTAAGTACTGACTTGCTTTACGATTGAAGTCATTCCTTGTGGTAGGATGCTTCATTTTAATCCATTTCCCAAATTCAGTCTCCAGGTGAATGGCATGGACTAACGCCATAAAAACAATGTCCTCGTTGGGGTTGCTTACTTCCATCACCGCAGCATTGAACCGGTTCATGAAAGATTTCAGTGACTCATTGCATCCCTGGAACAATCCGGATAGGGACATGACATTTTTTGGCTGCACAGTATGGAGCCCGAACTGGTCAAGGAATTTTGTTGCTAATTGGTCAAAGGTAGAAATAGATCTCGGGGGAAGTCTGGTGAACCATATAGACGCAACTCCTTCTAGAAAGATAGGGAAACATCGGCAGTGAACAGCTTTGGAGCATTGGCTCCATCCATATACCAGCTATAATTTTATAAATGGGGTTTTGGGTCCTTCGTCCCGTCGTAGGATGGGATAGTTGGCATTGTGAATTTGTCTGGATATTTTTTTGTTTAAGATTTCATCAATAAAGGGAGTCCGACTTGGAACAGATCCTCATTCATCATCTCTTCGGTTTTTACTCTTGTCCATCAATCGCTTGACCAAGTCTGCTATGTATGCCTTTGATGTCTGTTAATCATGGGGACGACAATCAGTCACTACACCAAGTGTTTTGCTTCGCAAATGGTCTTGGCACATGGGTTGAAGCCTAGGCTCTTCTGTCTTCGGGAGAGCCACTCCCACGGGACCCCGTTGGCTTGTAGTTGGCTTGATTGGGGCAGTTTGGACATTCCTAGCGACATCGAACGTGTTGACATTCTCTTCCAATTGATGGTCTTGCTCTCCATCTTCTGAATCAGAGAGATCCCTAGCTATATCTTCTTGCGGGGTCTTGGCCCCCTGGTTCAAGTTCAGAATTGGTTGCCTTTGTGGCGAATGGAGTACTTGCATTTTCGTCCACGTTAAGTCCGGTTGTCACCATTTTTATGGTATAGGCCAGGAACGGAGGAATTCTCTTTCTCTATAGCAGTTGTGGGTTCAGGCATAGTCCTTGGAGCAGGGTTTAACTATAAGGTTAAGAGAGCGTTAAGCTTATCCATTACAGCCTTTTGGATACTTTCCATTTTTTGGTTGATCTCATTAACCATCTTATTGAACTCATTTCTGGTGATAACTTCGTGCTGGCTAGAGGATGCTGGCACCTGATTTCCTAAGTTAGCATCATTTATTTCAGTTTGTTGGGGATTAACTTCTTCTCCAGCTATTACCACCCCTATGGATCTTCCAGAGGCAGTTCATCTTCTTCCAGGAGCCATTGGTTCAAGCAAAGATTGAGGATCTAACTTCTGGACCTATGGGATCCAAAGTAGATAGCTAGATCTAAACCCTTCGTCGTAGTTCTCAATGAAAGCACCAAAATGTTAACCCAAAAAATGGATCAACACCCTGGTTTGAGTCTGAAAGCACCAGCCATGTTCTTATAGAGCAATAATTCAGATAATAGGTATAGAAAAGAACGGTAAAAGAAAGGAGACAAGAAGATTTTTATAGTGGTTCGGCTGTTAACGAAGCCTATGTCCACTTTATAGTTCTATTATGACTGATTGTTGGTACAAGTAGTGTTTGATTACAAGGCTTTTGATTATCCTTAGCTAGATTGAATCCCCAGAGTTGGAATCCACTGGAGAATCACAGTGAATCCCTTTGGAGATTGTTGTGAGGGAGATGAAGAGTGAAGAAACCGATTATGTAGGAAGGAATTTCTTTTAGAAATTATTGGTAGTAAAATAGATTTGGATACGATCCGAAGATGAAACCGATTATGTAGGATGAAATTAACCAAACCTAAACGAACACAATGCATTAAACATCTAATAAATATTCTTGCAGATCGAAGAGAAACTATAAGTTTCTTATCAATGTCATGAATAGATTATCATCAGCAGTCAATTAAACCATTAAGAGTATTGACCCTATGATATTGAACTTTGCTTTCTACGCCGTATAAATTAAATAAATTTAATTATATAAAATATTCGTATTCGTATTCGATTTTGATAATTATTATTTTGAAAATAATTTCTTATTTATTTGAAGTCTATTTAATAAAAGATTTTGTTTTGATAAATTTACTTTACTTTGGAATAATGAATAATTAAATAAAAAATAAAAGAGTATTGAAATGAATGAAATTGTTCGGTTATCGAAATGTATTATGTCAAATGAAGCACAAATCAATTCATACTAGATCGTAGTTTATTTACAAATAAATGGGTTATTTAAAAAGAAAAGGAAAATTATTTAGTTAAAACAAGGCCCAAAAGCAACTCAAGCTCATTTAAACTTTTTCCTTCTTTTCTCTAGAATAATCCTCACCCTACCGCATATACGTCCACTACAACAAAAAACATTTTTTTACAACTATTAAAAAAGTTGTAGTAGGTAGTTTACAACGTTTTGCTAGTCTTATCCACGGTTGTAATATGGGTACATCTATTACAACTTTTAAAAATAGTTGTAATAAAACATTGTAATAAATGTTTTACAACTTTTCATAACCGTTGTTACCTGGTTACATACATCCAAATGCCATTTTTACAACTTTTAGTCTACGTCGTAAAAGACTTTATTACAACTGTTAGTATTAGTTGTAATATATGAAACCACAACTGTATATTCAAGTTGTAATAAACTCTTTTACAATAACTAAAAAACGTTGTAATTTGGTGAGCATGGACCAAACCCCTTTTACGATGATAATACATTGTTGTGAAAGTATTTACTGCAACTATCAGTCTTCGTTGCGAAATATATATTCTACAACTGTT
The DNA here is from genome assembly GCA_030737815.1 of Allium fistulosum. Taxonomy (NCBI): domain Eukaryota; kingdom Viridiplantae; phylum Streptophyta; class Magnoliopsida; order Asparagales; family Amaryllidaceae; genus Allium; species Allium fistulosum. Next base: position 997,792,073 of record CM060907.1, read on the forward strand.
TGTAAATAGTTGTAATTATTGTATGACCACTGTTTAGAACAGTTGTGGTACATCTTTTACAACTTTTATGAAAAGTTGTGAAATATGTATGACAACTTTTTAATAGTATTGCATAGGTATTTCTGCCTAGTCCAATCTGCTAGTATACACACAATATAAACATAGCAATAATACCATTTTAGTAATTCAAATAAAATTCAACGATTAAACAACAAACAACACATTTTCAAGTTACTTCGATTCAAAATAAGTTAACAATTATTCAAACACAAAATACAATACATGTTCCAACACAGCCAGTTTTTCACAAAAGATAACACAAGTTCTAGACCGTATAATACAAACGATAAGACATACCAACAACAAAACGATCTAGTCAACAACAACGAAATTCTTATGCAAAGCAACCGTTGTTCCTACGGCTTGCTGAATAGTACAAGCTTCAGGAATCTCCCTCCACAAAGGAGTTTGTGGTTCTAATGGAACATCGACAAAAACTTTCCAAGCATCTATCCCAAGTGGAACATGATGCACCAAAGCAGCTGGATCAACAAATGCAAGTGTCCCTTCAGCAACAACTTTTCCTTACCAGTTGAGTAATTTGCATTTTTTTGGAAGTCGTAGATCATGTGTACCATTATTTGCAAAATTAGTTCTACCATGTTGTGATAGAGACTGCAAATAAATGTAATTTATCAATACAATATTGAATTTAAGAGTTGAAATAGTTAAAAAAGATATTGTCCAAAAATCCCATGAAATCTCCAGCATGTACACACCATTAATAGTCAACAAAGTATAAATCGAAATTTAAATGGTCTATGAAAAAATAGAATGTGTGACAATTTGAACTAAAATCTCAACACTTCCCTTTTTAAAGCAATGTGACTGAGACTGCAAAATATGGAGAAAGTGTGACTGAACTAAAATTGTATTACCTAAGGTGTATTAACAAGAGTTAATGGGCTATCCAAGTGATTTCCCTTTCCTGTCATTGACTATAAAAAGAACAAATTTTAAATATACATGTATTAGTTAGTTATTAAGATGACCAACTAATTTATAACTTACAGTCATGATCAAATTTGTCAACTCTAGAACTTTATTCTGCAATCTGGAAACTTGGTTTTCAAGTGCAGATACTTTCTTCGAGTTATGTATTTGAGCCCCGAATTGAGAAGGTGTAAACCCAAAACCAAGACCTCTTATTCTTCCACATCGTTCTTTGCCAAATGTCTTTGCCACACCATCTTCACTTAATGAAACCATTCCCTGAGAACTTTGACTGACGTTGTGCTCTTTTATCTTAGTCTACAAATAATAAAAAGTTCCAATAAGAAGTAAATATTGTATTTGTATTATGTAGTAGACGATATTTGTATACTTACTATGCATTCAGCAACAACCGAGTTTGGTGGTTTCCCGTTTTTTTTGTATGTCCTTTGCACCACAACTCATCTCTAGTAATATCAGATGCACATTTCTTTTTCTGCAAAAATAAGTATGGAAATAAAGCTCAGCTATTTTGCACAACAACGAAATTCGATTATTTTTTAACACAAAACTAAAAACTATATCATTTTAACTAAATGCTAAATGACTATCTTTTTGAAAAAAATACACGTTAACCCAGTAGTCAATAATATTACCAGGCACTTCGACTATTACTAGGTATATAAAATTTATAAAATCGAAAGGAAAATTAATCTAAAAAATGAAACAATAACCTTACAATTCCTCCTCCAACCTTGCATACCCCTTTATACTCGTCGTTTGCGAAATCTTATTATTTTCTCTAATCTCTTTGTATTTCTTGCTCTTCAACTCATAATAGAAATTTACAAATTAATAGTATATGATAAGTGTAGTTTACAAGAATCTTATTCGAAAAGGACTGAACGATACCTCAAATTCTTCAGACAGTTTCTCCCTGGTAAAATCTCCCCATTCTTGATCAGTCTTTATATTATGGGGTTTCAGCATCGCCAATCTACTGGCAGAGTCGGGGCTTTTAGAGGCATTTCTTATGGCTGAAATCAATTTTGATTTTGCTTCTTTCCACCTAACACCTAACATCATCATCAACAAACCCTTGTAGTCTACATCCACAACGAACCGTGTCTTGAGAAAAAAACATTAATGCAGTATAAGCATAAACTTCAATAGAGACATAAGGTCATCGTTTTCTTATTGTAGTCTGCACTCACAGAAATTAGGAGATGATAATAGGTAGAAATAAACTTCAGTAGAGACATAAATCATCGTTTTCTCAATCAAAAAAATAAACAGAAACACAAAAAATTAGAAACAAGGAAAGTTGGAGGGTTTGATGATTGTAAATCGGTTCCTAACTTAACATTATTGGTGAGATTGCACTATATTACAATTCAAAAATCTTGCTTTTGATTGATTATCTTGTAAACTCTCTTTTATAGTGAAGTTGCTGAAAGCTGGATCCATGGATATAGATTGATTTTGATCTAAATAAAATGTTGTCCCATATATTGTAACTCTTTTACGTTGATATAATTGGATTATTACTGATTATTTACCAAACAAATATAATGCAATATAGAAGAATACAAACTAGGACATCACACCTAAGCTGTTTACATGAATTCTAGACTATAAGCTGACATCTGTAAGTTTTGGTCGATATTATTGCACCAGATATGCATATTGCAAATCAAATTAGTTCGAAGTGTATCAAAATTGCTGTTAGGTAATGATTAATTTTGACGAATGGTTATCTTTTATCATGTTTATCATAAATATGCAACACAGTATTATCAAACTTGAATGGAATATCATATGCAAACAAAATACTGTACATAGAAAAAAGTATATTTTTTTGAAAAAACAAAATAACAGAACATAAAAATTAGTAACCTGTATTATTGCCTTCAATATTTTTTACTGTCATCCTATAGTGGATAGAAAATATAGCGAGTTTATGAAATAGATTGAAAAACCAAAATGAATCAAAATAAGTGTGTTTGGATTAAAACCCGAAGATAAAAATTAGACTGTAAGGCAGTCAGTGCTATAATTAGTACGTTATACATGCACAGTTAGTTTTAGAATTTCCTGCAATTGAACCGCATTAGATAGACTACTTCTAGATGGTGCCACTTCGATTCTATATTTTTTCTTAACTTCTGACTGAAACATTGAGACTAGATTGACCCTAAAAAGGTGGATACTGAGAAAATTTCTATTCCTTACAACTCTATGAAAATATGGTGCAATCTTCAAGTTCAGGGCACTGTTAGCATGGTTGGCTTTTGTCACTTGGTTCAAATTATTCAAAAAGGATATGGTATCGTTTTATCAAAGACCCTTACTTATCTCTTGCCTTAAGCATTTAAGCATAATGATATGAATATATCATATTATCATTTTGGCATAGGGAGCGTACATCCCCAATATCTAAACACTACCGTATTATCACTTATTACATCATCCATTTTCAGCTACATCTCATCTGTAGGCACCCACAGATGACCTAAGCCATCATCAACTCACAAGATCCTACATCTGCAGCCTCCATTTACAACCATATCACCTACCTCAAAAACAAACTACAACAACAAAGTTATCTTAGTATATGTCATGACAGCACAACATCATTCAACATAAACTAGTCTACTCTCTATATAATCAGCCACAAAACCATAATAACATTTATCGACACAAGCCAGAAGGGTTCAAGCAGCAATAATCTCAAGTAAAGTCATCAAGCACTCTGTGACTTAGGCTCATCACTGCCATCAAATTTTATGGTAACTGCCATCAAATTTGTTTCCCTTTCATCAAAACTTAGTTCTAAAAACTGAATGTACTCGTTAAAAAATCAAAAATCAAATACTTATTGTAATTGAAGGTAATTCACTGGAATTATAGAAAATATTTGAAAACATGAAATTTTACCATGTAAAATCAATCCAAAGTACAACAATTCTATTAATTAGGAAAGTTTCGACCAATACAACAATTCTATTAAAACTGAAAAGACAGTTTTGTACTAAATTGGGAAAGTTTCAATCAATACAGCAATTCTATTAAAAAGATGATTAGGAAAAGGTGATGAAAGGGTAATTGAAAAAGATGAATATTTGTTACCATAAAATTAATCCTAGCTACTGGGCTATCATTCAAGAACCAAAGTAATTAGCAGCTGTTTTGTGTCATTCAACATGTCATTCAAGCAAATTTAGATATTTTTTGATAAATATATTTCTTTTATACATGTCATACCTGAATACATGTCCACATGTCATCCTTCAATTTGTTATCGACATTTTTCCAATGGTCGATGTTCACAGGAACCATTTCCCTTGCTAAAACGCCAAGATATGAAGACAAGTGTATCGAATTTTTACCTAAAGGTTGTCCTCGTTCATTGAATTCGATTGTGACCCTTTCACTCGGTGTTAGGGAGAATGTCTTCATCAATGTTTTCCCCCTTTTTCTCTTTAGTGCTGATTACGCTTGATCTTGAGCGGAAGAGTTAGGAGGAGCGGGCGAGTTTGTACGGGAGGTTGAATTATGAGGAATGGCAGTGAGGAGAGGTACGGTATTTAGCTCCTGAAGTGCTTGAGCAACATCAGTCACTTCAAAAACTTCTTCATTCAAAATTCTACCATCACCGTTGTTGTTAAGAGTTCTAGCCAATTTAGCTAGACGCAATTTCTTTGATTTTCTTTCCCCAACATTCGAGAGCTGAAATTATCAGATAAATGTTAGAAACTGAAAATATCAATTAGATCCATCTTTTTTACTTCTAATTTCTAGAATAATCAATTATATTACATCCATGTGTATTGTAGGTTGCTTACTCAATGTAAACCAAATTTTCCATTGTTATGAATTTAATCTCCCTTAGTTTATTACTGAAACCAAATTCAGAAGGAAATTAATTAGTTTTGGATCAGGCCTAAACATGAAATAATTTTTTTCTTAAGCCTAAAATGAAAATTTGTCCTTAATAATATATTGACAAAGGCAGGGTGAACATTAGGTTGTCCCCTTACAAATGAATATTACATATACATAAATTATAAAGCTACTGGTTTCGAAATGCAAATCAGAAGATTGCTGTAGATGAGCCATATTAAATTTGTAAAACATTTGTAAAACTTGATTTTGCAGTTACATATATACATAATTTTCCAGATATACATATATTTCTCTGCATTCAGTTATAAACATCTGTAAAACTTGATTTTGCAATTTTATTTGTACCTTGAATATGATTCCAGTATGGACTTCCACTATTTCTACTCATGTAAAATTTATCGGATTTTAACTGTATGTTTACTTTTAAGCTTATGATTCTAGTATGTATACTATTATCTGCAATTTAGCTGCTTTTTATTTAATGTAATTAATATTTTTTCAAAAGGATTATTAGAATATTAGTTATGTGATATATCCAGACGGCCAGAATTAGAGCAAAAATCATATTGCTTATAACATATTTAAAACATGCTCCTGCAGTCATTTGAAAAAGGGTGGAATGAAACATGTGCGTTAATTGAACAAAAAACAACTCTGTTTCTGGTGCCTGCGGGCATATCTTTCCATCTCAAGCCGATTAAATTTCACGGTCCATGCAAATCCAATGTTATTTTTCAGGTGATACATTATATAAATATAAGTCATGCTGATATAAAATAGAGGTATCATCCTTTTCTTTTTTGTATGGATCCAGGGAAAAAATGAAGCTACTTCAGACCAATCTTACTGGACTAACACAGATCGAACAATATGGATTGAATTCAATCAATTTAATTTTTTTGTGGCAAATGGTGGAAGGGAAGTTGATGGTAATGGAAAATTTTGGTGGGAATATTCTTGCAAGAGAAACAAAACTCTGGTAAACTACAAAATCACTTTATCACATATATATACCATAGAAAATGATAACCAAATTGTTTAATTTCTGGTTATTTTATATTAGTTCGTGCAAGTGTAAGCTTGTTATTTTAGATGGTACGATACAAATAAATCTTTAAATTGTACCACAAATACGGTTTGCTCTCTAAATCATTACATGTTCTTTTACTTTGTTTTGTTTTGTGCTTTCTGGATAGTGACAGTTAAATTTAAGGCCATTTTACCATATATACTTGCTTATTACTTTTGAGAAATGGTTGATTATCTTTTGTTCTATTTTGAACAGCCAATTGTACGGTACTAATTTTTGACAATTCTTGAAGGCTGGTTTTTGATCAGCATTATGAGTACGAGATGTACCAAAGAAGAAAGCTATATGATAAATAAAAGCAATTATGACATTAGGTAACTACAAATAATATCAAGTGACTACTTATATTTTGTATCTATATGGGTTCAGTAAAGTCCATAATATGTCTATGGTGTTGTGGTTAAAGTAGCAACACCAATATATCAAGCAATATAAGGATCAAACTATGTAGAGTTTTATAAAGGGATTCACTAGCCTAGGAGTTTACTGTACATGTGGAAAAAATGACTTCACAATGACCAAAGGTGATTAAATAAAAAATAATGATAATATTAGTACAAATGTTTATCGCTACATGTTCCCGCCCACTCTTGCCCATAGATGTTGCAAATTCAATTTTCTTGTAAATGATTGACCTGGAAAAAAAATTAACACAAACTACGTGAATAAAATATAAGATACACGATTTATATGAATGAATGGCAAAAAGCAATATAAAATAGAAATTCAATAAATAAAGAACTTTTAACATTTTTTTGTTAATTTCATTGCAACTTCGATCGTGTAATTAAATAGTTTAAGGAATACTAATTATAAATGTTTGCCTAAAAATTACATAATGTATGTAAATGAGCAAAGTCATATATTATTATATGTATAATAATAATAATTACCACAAGCCCATCACAATCATTCCTCATATAATTTTCATCCCCGATATCGATCTCTTTATCGTCAAGTAGTGACTCATCTAGTGGTTTACTAGTCGACTCTTCACCCTCATCGTATTTGTCCAATTCATGAAAACCTCTTAGGGGTGCTCTAAGCACAACATACCAATTCGAAGAACCACTTTCTCTTGAAAAGAACACTTGTCCAGCTTATGTTGCAAAGATGAAAGGATCATTTGCAAATTGATTTTGAAACTGATGTAAGTTGACTAATGTAAATCCATCTTCAATCCTAACTCCACGATCAATATTAGCCCAATCACACTTAAACAAGGCAACTTGAAATATGCGATAGTCTAGCAAAATAATCTCCCGTAAAACTCCATAATAAACTACTTTTTCAAAAGATCCATCTTCACAGATTGTATTTGCCTCAATGGAAACGCCACTATTTTATGTAGACTTCTCACAATCTTTAGTGTGAAAACGCCGACCATTGATAATATAGCCAGTATAAGAAGTTACTTGTAAGTGAGGCCCATATGAAAGCCATTTTATTGTATCACTAACATTAGATGCATTTCTTTCTTCCTTAACCTGTACGAATATATTTTTATGTACAAGGACTTAAGATGATAATATGTACATTGTATACCAAATTTAATTGTTTACAAATAAGAAGACATAATCCTTGCAACCTTTTTTTCAAACCAGGAACAAAAATTCTTTGAATGCAGCCTTGCAAGTTCCACATCATCTTTTATAAGTTGAGGATGCGTACGTTTCAACTCCTCTTTGTGCATTCTGTATATGCGAATATACAAGTCAAAATTTAGTTTCTTTCATACATAATAATTGGATGCAATTGATACTTACTATATATAGTGCTCCACTTCCTCGGTATTAAATAACACATAACGATGAGCAACATCAACCATCTCCTTGGTGGCTATCATAGTGGTTCCTTTGGATATAGGACGCCCTTCTACTATGAAATCATTATGATGCACTTCATTTTGATTCTTCCCTTCTTCAATTTTAGATGCATGTTTAATATATCCATCGCAATACTTCAACCATTCTTCGGAAAAATAGCGCTCAACTATGCACTCTTCAGGTCGTGCTTTATTTTTAACGTAGCCTTTTAATACTTTCATATATCTACAACCAAAATGTTAACGCTAAAAATTGAACGCTAACACCCGGTGTGTGTAGTAGTAATGTGAAAGCACCACCCATGATACGGGAATAAGAAACAAGCAGAAAAGTAGCAGAAAACAGTAAAAGACAACGATTTTATAGTGGTTCGGCTTAAGATCAAGCCTACGTCCACTTTGAATTCCTTTATTGCTGATTTTGGTTACAAATTGATACAATACACTTCAAGATACAATACACTTTGATTCCTAAACACTTCAGACTAATAGCTCAAACTTCGATGTGATAAGGCTCTTTGAATCCATGTTGGATGTGCAAGATCTTTTTCGAAGCTTGTTGTAGTGTCTTGAATGGTTGGAAGGCTTAATGTGTTGGATCAGGTCTGAATTCAGCAGAGTAACGGCACTTTAGAAGATCAGCCCAAAAAGCCCCCCTGCCGTTGGAGTTAGGGCTGTATTTATAGGGGAGATTCTGAGCAGAATCCAATCTCTAAGTCTTAGGTCGTGAACGACCTAAGTTAGGTCGTAGGTCGGCAGCGATCTAGGGGATGGGATCTGCCTTATCTCCTTTACGCTTAGATTCTTCTGAGTGAGTTATTAGGTCGCACGCGACCTAACATAGGTCGTAGGTCGTTGAGACCACTTCTTTCTTAAGTCGTTAGGTTGTAGGATCCCTTAAGTCACTGGCTTCTTAGGTCGGTAGATCGTGGCATTGCTTAGGTCGCACATGCTTTAGGTCGCTCCACACCTTAGCTCGCTTACTAATTGAGTCGTTAGGTCGCTGCTCCCCATAAATCGTAGGTCGCTGCTCCCCATAAGTCGCCGAGGAATGAAGTCACTAGGTCGCTAAGCCGCTTTAGGTCGTAGAAGACTTTAGGTCGTTGAGTGCTTTGTGACGTTAGGTCGCTAAGACCATTATGCCGTTAGGTCGTTGAGACTATTAGGTCGTTGGGTACTCTTAGGTCGCTGTGCTACTGGATAAGTTAGGTCGCTAGGACCATTAGCTCGCTAAGTCGCTAAGATTATTAGGTCGTTGGGTCGCGAAGTTATAGGTCGTGGAGTTTTAGGTCGCTACAAAAATAGGAGTTAACATTTGCCCCTCGAAGTACAGGCCTATGTCATAGGTCGTGTGCTTCGACTTAACTTTGCTAGGTCATGAGCGACCTAAAACAGATACTAACTCGCGCGCCTACTCGTCTTCTTCTTTTTGCCCTATATAAACTGTTAGGTCGCTTCTTCCTCCTTACCTTACTGCTCTGATTTCCCACTGCCATTGACGAATCTTCGAACTTCCATGGGCAAATTCAACTCATTTAGTCGTCGATTCATCTTTACCAACATACTACATAAGTGAATTCAATCTCTATCCCACCATAATCGCCGCCTAATCGTGAATCCATGTTTTCCGACTCAAGTCCAATTCATGTGTCGTGCTTCATTTTGAACAAATATTATGATCGACTTTTGATCGCCGTTTGATATGTTGTTGTGATTCACGAAGGCACGGTAATATCTATAATGGATCGGAGGTATTTGGAATCGATTTTTTGGGTGATTTGGTGGTATGTGGAGATGATGAAATTCACGAAGAGGATGATGGATTTCTTTGTATTGGCGATAACGGGTTATTGGGTCTAGTGAGTGATTGCGTGGATAGGAAGTCAGCGACTTAGTGAATCTGAGCGTCCTAAGATAACTCGTGACCTAAGAGAAGCTTGACGACCTTCAAATTCGCGACTTAACTTTCTTGAATGACTGCATAGCGACTTATCATATCAATGACCTAACTTTTGCGGCATAGGCTCTAGGTCGCAGCCGAGTTAGGACTTGACAAATTTGCATTGCCTTGAACTTTTTGACTTGCACAGTGCGATCTAAGAGAGTCTCCGACCTATGCTAGGTCGCTGGACGACCTAGGACTTGACTGAACTTGAGCCTGAACTGTGTTGCACTTCTTTGCATATTGTTTTAACTTTAATGCTAATAACCTGTTAAACACAATATCTGCAGAAAATTGGGATGAATATACTGCCATTGACTGCCCACATCGAATGACAGATTAGTCTATAAAGAATAATCAACTTAAATAAACTGCGTGAACAAAATGCTGTAAACCAACCAATTCAAGTGAAGTATTAAAGCAAAACTAAAATAGTTAACTGAAGCTGATTTGTTTGCATTAATACTGCACTTGAGTTTTAAATTAACAAGTCCTGGAATCTCGTAATCGGCCAATTGTCAACTAGTTTAACTCCAGTTATGTTTGCTTGTTATTTTTATTAGTTCTGCACAACACTTCACACTTTTTAGGAAACGTGCACCTTCATATTTGAATATCCAGTTGATTGTGTAGAATGACTTCTCAACAAGAAGTGGTAATAGTTCAAGCTGGAGAGGCTGTTCCTATTCCTGCCCCGTTAACCAATCCTCCAGAAAGAATCTCAACCACACTATCTTATAAAGTTTTCCGCCAACTGTGCACTCAGCTCGGGATTGCTGAAGCAGATGCCATACTTCCTGAGAAAAGCGACACTGCTGATATACCACCTTCTGGTTTCGTCGCAGTTAATCGTCAAATGTGCATGAGTGGAGCTATCCCTCCTTTTAACAATTTCCTTCAGCAGCTTCTTCTTCGACTGGCTATCTCTCCTTCCAAGCTACATCCTAATGGCTATGCCATCCTGATGGGGCTATGTGTGCTATTTAGGAGGACGCTGGATCATCTTCCGAGTTTTGATGAAGTTTGTTACTTGTGCACATTTGCCAAGAATAAAGACCATCCCTCCATCACGCTCGTGAGAAGTGCTAGGAACCGCAAACTGATCATTGGTCTCCCTGAGAGTGCTCACGGGTTTCTAAGTCAATTTTTCTTCGTTCGCTGTCCTCCGGGATTTTACGCTATCTGGAGAGTAGGAAGTAAGATCATTTATTTTTGTTCCTTATGCTTTCTGAACTTTTCGAAGCCCGAGTTGTCAAGTGTTAACTTTGCCCTTTACTTTTCAGCGCTTCCTCCTCCTTCTAGGGATCCGGGTCACAAACCAACTTTTGAGAGGCTCATGGCCGTGCCAGTTGAGGAGAGGAGCGTTCAATTTTTGTTGAAAGATGAATTTTTACATCAGTTTGGACTTCTTCACTCTTCCCGTTCTACTCAGCCTCGTGAAGTCCATGATTCTCCAGCAAAGACATCAGATGCCCCAGCTCCTATCAAAGAACTTACATCGAAAGAACCTACCACAGAGGCTTCACTGGTGAAGTGTTCTATTCTATTGACGTTGCGGGGTCATCCGACAAATTTACACTTGCCCCGGTTATTGAGGAAGAAGAAACTCCTCGTAATTCCGAAAAGGCGGCTGATGTAGAAGTTGAAAAAGAAAGTCCTGCCGGGCATGATGGCGATGACACTTTTGAGGGTTTGAGTGATCTGATGATAACTTCACAAGAGCTTTTTAAAGATGACGTTTCAAGAGTTATTTCTCCTGTAGTTGAGGCGACCTCTACCGTACAACAGATTTCAACACCCGCTGTATAAGTCATTACCACCTCTACACCAAAGAGTGGTTTGTAGTTTGACGCGCGTAGCTTGCACATCACACACACTTAGGATTTTTTGTGATTAAATGCACTCAGCTTCTTCTCTTTGAAGATTTTTAAGACTTGTCTCTTTTTCATTTTCAGGTTCTCCGATGGGACGCACTGGTTCATACTATGATAATTTCCAGTGCCATGGAAGCCGCGACACTTATGATTTTAGGCGCTATCTCACAGCCCCGAGAGAAACAAATGAAGAACGAGCTGCCAGAAAAGCTCATGAAAGACGAAATTATGAGGAGTGGCCGAGAAGAAGGGATGATGACTCTCATAAAAGGAAATCCCATGATGATAAAGGGAAGAGTCGCATTGCTGACGATTCGAGCAAACGGGTCAAACTTAGCGATCAATCAGCATCTGCAATTTCTGAAAAGACCGATGCTCCTAACCCTCTTGACATCTCCTTCGGTTCTCCTGCTCTTAAGAAATCTGACATTCACAGAATTATCAACAGGCCTCAGTATCAAGTCAAAGATGCTCCTTCTACACTTCAAAGCCGATTCCCAAATTGGTGCTTAAGGGGAGTACGCTTCGACTTAGACTTGGTACCGACTGATAAGCCGGCTATGCTGAAGAACCTTGATGCAGTCAAACTTGATATCGAGAGGATGTCTGGCTGGCAGAAACTTGTCGACGAACTTCAAAGAGTTAATCGCATGAACCTTGAAGCCATGCTAACTATGGAGAATGACAAGTCGGAGTGGGATAAAATTTGTAAGCAACATGATGCAGAGATGGCGAGCATTGCTGACGACAATGCGAGACTTGAGTCCAAAGTCAAGAAACTCAAGGAAGATCGCGCCGCTTCTTCCGCTTCGCACTCTCAAAAAGAAGAAGTCTTCCAAAAAAAAGTGAGAGATGCTCATGCTGCTCAAAGAGATACTAAGATGAGACTTGAGGCAGAGCAGCATGTTACTGAAAAATATCGCAAAGATACCGCTCAACTGCGGGAAAGAGTTAGCTCGCAAGATATGGAGATTTCAGCATTAAAAGCTCGACTTCTTAAAGTTGAAAAAGAGCGGGATGAAGCAGTTACCGGCCAAGTTGCAGCCATTGCCGAAAAAGAAGCGGCTGAGCAGTCGCACGAGGCGACGAAGGAAAAAGTCAGCTCTACTCTATTTGACTTTTATATTCATAGCGTCTTGGGGCCCGGGAGTCTCTCTTTTTTGGGATCGACATACGAAATTACTCTGGCCGAAGTGTGGGAGGCGATAATTGATATGTTCGGAGGCGCTGGCTATGCAGAAGCGGATCTTGAGGCGACCTATCTAGATGATGAAGCACGCATCGCCCTTGCCAGGGGAAAAGATCAGCTTGCTAGGGAGCGAGCCAAAGTGGTAGGAGAAGAGCGTTTGGAGAAAGCGCCTTTAACTGACCCCGCTCATCTTCCGGCTCCGGTCGATCCTGACATTATTGGCTCTAGCTCTTATTCTCCACCTCCCGCAAAAGCTGAAGTTAAGTCTGCCATTACCAAACCTCCCACTGTTCAAGTTGAAGAGAAGTCCCAGGATGACGCTGATGCCGAAAAATTTGAAGTCGTCGCGATTAAGCCGACTTCCCCAGGTAACTTTGATTCAGATCTGGCTCAAGTGGATTGTTCATTCGATTCAATTGGACTTGATGAGTTTCTTGTTTATTACTTAAGTCCCGATGAGCCAATATCTTCTCTTTTTTCGGAGAATACTGATTTTAACTTCTTTTCTTCTGTAGCGGAAGCACCGAGCGCTGTGCAAACTTCTCCCCTTCCAGCTGTTCCTCCACCATCCCTTCAAGTCACTCCTGCTTCTCAGCCAGGGTCGCAGGAAGAACAAATAGAAGCCCTTCAAGGCTTGAAGAATCCACCCGCTTCGCAAGAGCAGAATGCGGAAGATCTTGAGGACAGTGAGAAGACTCCGGAGCAGTCTCTTGATAATGACACAAAACTTTCTGCGTTGCTTACTCCACGAAGTGAGTCTTCTACAAAGAGGAAAGGGAAGCGCGCAATGAAGAAGAAAAAGAAAAGCACTTCAGCTGGAGAAGGGAAAGTTGAAGAAGATCCAGCTGCACCTTCTTCTCCTTCTTCCCCGACCCGTCCACGTCGGATTTCGAAGCTTGTCATCAAGCCGGGCAAAGGCTCTAAAGGTGGCGGGAAGAAGGAGTGATGAGTTGAACTTTACGCTTCTTATTTTGCTTTTTGCTTTTTGCTTGTATTGACCGAAGATTGTGCGGATACCGGCCTCCGCTTATTGAAACCTGCATATGCACAAAAATTTCATAGTATGGAATAAAATGGTTCTTTTTGCTTATACAATTTCTTGTTAGTATATGTGTGAACGCATTTATTCCTTGTTTTTGCACAAGTTTCTTTATTTACTTTATATGATATTGCAGTGAGCTCATGGTATGATGTTTGAGCGTTGTTTTTATTAATATAGCTATCTTCTCCCATACCACGGCTTACTGCAATATTCTGAAAAGACTTGTACTCTTATTTTAGAGAATAATTCTTCTGTTTTGAAGAAATATCATTCTGCTTTTAATAGAATACGCTTTGTATCGGAGAAGTTTCTCTTTCTCTTTCTTTTAAAAGAACGCTTCTACTTTCAGGGATGATCACTTTTATTTGTTGAAAAGTGGATTCCCCTACGCAGTGAAGCAAGCTTCAAAAGAATGTTTCGATCTTCTTCTCAGAAAGTTATATTCCATCGTTGGATGGATCCACGGGACAGACGTCAGCTGTTTTACCGGATACTTGATTGTACAAATAATCATAAGTATTCAGCTGCGGCCTGGAGTCTTCTTTTTGAGAAGATGCCCCTTTAGTGGTTCCATCAACGAAGTTTTGGATGTGCCTTGTTAAAGGGCTTTGTTTAGCATTTCACTATTAAAAGTAAAAGTGTGCCTCTGAAGAGGGCTTGTTTGATATGACTTTGGGAAGGGTTTTTTTTTTGTTATGCCTCGGGAGAGGACTCCTCCGGAAGAGTTGTGCCTCCGAAGAGGGCTTGTGCCTCGAAGGAGGGCTTTGACATTTCAACTCTGGTGAAGTGGGCCTCCGAAGAGAGATTTTTGCACTTCAACTCCGATGAAATGTGCCCCCGAAGAGGTCTTTTTGGCATTTCAAAGAGTGGCACGAGGACTCTGAGGAGTAGCATGGACTCCGAAGAGTAGCAGTTGGACTCTGAAGAGTAGCACGAGGACTCTGAGGAGTAGCATGGACTCCGAGGAGTAGCACGTGAACTCGGAGGAGTAGCATTTGGACTCCGAAGAGTAGCAGTTGGACTCCGAAAAGTAGCACGAGGACTCTGAGGAGTAGCATGGACTCCGAAGAGTAGCAGTTGGACTCCGAAGAGTAGCACGAGGACTCTGAGGAGTAGCGTGGACTCCGAAGAGTAGCAGTTGGACTCCGAAGAGTAGCACGAGGACTCTGAGGAGTAGCATGGACTCCGAAGAGTAGCACGTGAACTCGGAGGAGTAGCATTTGGACTCCGAAGAGTAGCAGTTGGACTCTGAAGAGTAGCACGAGGACTCTGAGGAGTAGCATGGACTCCGAAGAGTAGCACGTGAACTCGGAGGAGTAGCATTTGGACTCCGAAGAGTAGCAGTTGGACTTCGAAGAGTAGCACGAGGACTCTGAGGAGTGGCACGGACTCCGAAGAGTAGCACGTGAACTCGGAGGAGTAGCATTGTTGCTTGTGTCCTTCCACCATCTACTTCCTAGCGATTCCTCGTTATCACTTCAAGTGCATGTCCCATCCTTTTTGCAAGTTGTTTGCTTTTTGGCAGAGAAGTGTACATTATCGTTGAGTGAATCCACGGGGCAAACGCAAGCTAATTTACCGGATGTTCGTTTGCACAAACGATCGCGATTGGTTAGCCAGGGTCTGGAATCTTCTCGTTAAGAAGATGCCCGCTTTGGTGGAATCACTAACTACTTGAATAGCACTTCTCTTGTAGGAGTTGAATTTTGGAACTTTTGTGTCTTGATATCGGTTTGTTAAGTGATTTATGGGAATCGCTGAGTCTTGTGATGTGCTGAATAGGTAAGCTTTGCTTTGATAGCCTGCAATATTAAATCGACATTTTAGCAATATATTTAAGATATTTGCATATCGAAATGAAACAGGCATTGTATAGTACTAGAACACAAGATTTAAAGTTCTTTATTATGAATTCACACTGATTTCTCAGTGGTTTACAATACAAGAGTTATACATCCATCATCATTTTACAAATTTAAGCAATGCTGTTAAGTAAAAAATTGGATGCAAGTGATTGTTGTTTCAAAATCTCGGGATTGAATCTCCATTTCCACTGGAATCATTGTTTCTGTTCCAAATGCCAATCAGAATGGAGTGTGGTCAGACGCTTGGTGAGGACCTCCTGTGACAACATTAATGACAAGCCTCTCAGATTCCTGCGCTTCAGCCTTGTCTTTTGAGCCGGATTGATGAGTAGGAAGTCGTTGCCCCTGAGTGGATGAGGTCGAATCGATTCTGTTTTTCTTCACATACTGTTGCAGCTTATTCTGTTTCAGCAATTCTTCAATCACATTCTTTAATTGGCGACATTGGTTAGTGTCATGGCCAGGTTGATTGTGAAATCGACAGAATCTCCCATTATGCATTGCTCCTCTTCCCATCTCAGGTGGTTTGGGATACTTGACAACATCCTTTGTTGCGAAGAAGATATTTTCCAGTGTATCAGTTAAGGGAGTAAAATTTGGAGGATTAAAGCGGCGAGGTTTCTTCTCATTCCCTTGCTTCTTTTCTCCGTCATTTTCCCTTTTCTGGTTTCTAGATTCTTTTTTGTAAGCAGCAACATCGTTATTTTTGACTTCGGCAACAGCTACTTTTGCTGGCGCAGAAAGGCTTTCTAGGCGCATGAATTCGTCGGCCTTTTTATAAAACTTCTCAAGTGAATTCGGTTCTTTCATTTTTAACCATCTTCTGAATTCACTTGATTTGTTGATGGCTCGCATCAGGTAAGTCAGGATCATACAGGGTTCTGCATTATCCACTTCGGCCAGGGCTATATTGAAACGGTTCAAGAAAGATCTTATGGATTCTCTGGGAATTTGTTCAAGGTTGGACAGTGACATTATATCCTTAGCTTTTGAAGCATACAACCTGAACTGATCCTTGAATTTTCGAGTTAAATCAGAAAATTGACTTACGGACCGAACTGGTAGCTTTGTGAACCATAGTAGAGCCACACCTTCCAAGTATACTGGAAAGTATCGGCATTTAATCTCATCTGATGCTCTTGCACCGGTCATATGCCAATCGTACTTGTATAGAAACTGGTTTGGGTCACTTGTCCCCCTATAGGCCGGGATAGTAGGAGGTACAAATTTCCTTGGAAATTCTGCTTTCAGGATCTTTTCAGTAAACGGAGTTTTACTCGGAGCAAATCCCCAATCGCTCTCATTTTCTTCCCTCTGCATGCTCTCTTTCATGATTCGGCGAACCATCCCCGATAGGTATTCCTCATTGTTCAGAGGCATCACCGGGCAGACGTCAGCTCTCCTTTCGGAAGTTTGCCTGGGCAAATGTTCGCGAAAAGTTGGCTGCGGCCTTGAACCTTCAGCTTGGAAAGGTGGCGCTTCGGCGGTGCCAGTTGTTCTTTGAGGAATACCTCTCTCTTGGGGATTATGAGCATTTTCGGCAAAGGTTGTTTCGTTGTTTTCTGGTCGTTGATTTGCCCCAAGTAGAGCGTTTAATCTGTCCATCATCAAAGCATTTTGGGTTTCAATTTGTTGGTATAATCCCGACACTACGTCGTCTAATTCAGCCCTTGTGACTCCAACGGTAGGAGTTGCCTGGTTTGCTGTTGGGGAAGCGGAAGTTCCCTCATGAGCATTTCCGGATCTGGTAGATCTACTCTTTCTTCCAGGAGTCATGATTTCAGATAAACTTCTGGTCTTTAGAGAGATTATTTCAACAAACTTTTGCGGAGCAATGGTGAGAATATTCCTGAGTTCAACTCTTAATGAAAGCACCAAAATGTTAACGCTAAAAATTGAACGCTAACACCCGGTGTGTGTGTAGTAGTAATGTGAAAGCACCACCCGTGATACGGGAATAAGAAACAAGCAGAAAAGTACCAGAAAACAGTAAAAGACAACGATTTTATAGTGGTTCGGCTTAAGATCAAGCCTACGTCCACTTTGAATTCCTTTATTGCTGATTTTGGTTACAAATTGATACAATACACTTCAAGATACAATACACTTTGATTCCTAAACACTTCAGACTAATAGCTCAAACTTCGATGTGATAAGGCTCTTTGAATCCATGTTGGATGTGCAAGATCTTTTTCCAAGCTTGTTGTAGTGTCTTGAATGGTTGGAAGGCTTAATGTGTTGGATCATGTCTGAATTCAGCAGAGTAACAGCACTTTAGAAGATCAGCCCAAAACGTCCCCCTGTCGTTGGAGTTAGGGCTGTATTTATAGGGGAGATTCTGAGCAGAATCCAATCTCTAAGTCTTAGGTTGTGAACGACCTAAGTTAGGTCGTAGGTCCGCAGTGACCTAGGGGATGGGATCTTTCTTATCTCGTTTGCTCTTAGATTCTTCTGAGTGAGTTATTAGGTCGCACGCGACCTAACATAGGTCGTAGGTCGTTGAGACCACTTCTTTCTTAAGTCGTTAGGTAGTAGGATCCCTTAAGTCGCTGGCTTCTTAGGTCGGTAGATCGTGGCATTGCTTAGGTCGCACATGCTTTAGGTCGCTCCACACCTTAGCTCGCTTACTAATTGAGTCGTTAGGTCGCTGCTCCCCATAAATCGTAGGTCGCTGCTCCGCATAAGTCGCTGAGGAATGAAGTCACTAGGTCGCTAAGCCGCTTTAGGTCGTAGAAGACTTTAGGTCGCTGAGTGCTTTGTGATGTTAGGTCGCTAAGACCATTATGCCGTTAGGTCGTTGAGACTATTAGGTCGTTGGGTACTCTTAGGTCGCTGTGCTATTGGAGAAGTTAGGTCGCTAGGACCATTAGGTCGCTAAGTCGCTAAGATTATTAGGTCGTTGGGTCGCGGAGTTATAGGTCGTGGAGTTTTAGGTCGCTACAAAAATAGGAGTTAACACAAAACATGTAGACAAGATATTTTATTTAAGTGCAAACATTATTGATTAATTTTAATATCCACAAATAAAGTTTACCTTTCAAATGGATACATCCAACAATATTGCACTAGCCCACAAGTTCTTGCTTCCCTCGCTAAATGTATTGTTAAGTGAATCATGATGTCAAAAAAAGATGGGGGAAAAATCTCTCTAGATCGCATAAGGTTAAAGCGACCTGATTCTCCGTAGTTTCTAATTTATCTTTATCAAGCACTCTTTGGCATATGTCATTATAAATAGAACATAGTCGTAGTAGTGCATTCCATGTCCCTACAGGTAAAAGTCCTCCCAGTGCTACAGACAACAATTGTTGCATCAAAACATGATAATCATGGGACTTAAGACTTGAAATCTTGGCTTCTTTTGCAAAGCATTTCGCAATATTTGAGAAATATCCATCAGGTACCTTTAAATTTTTCATTCTATAATAAAAGACACCCTTCTCTTGATCACTTAACGTGAATGGTGCAGCTGGAAGTAACAATTTACTTCCTATATCTATTGGATGCAATTTTTTCCTAATACCCATTGCTTCCAAATCTTGACGTGCATTAATTCCATCTTTCGATTTTCCTTTGATATCGAGCAGTGTGCCAAGAATACTCTCACCAACATTTTTCTCAACATGCATTACATCGAGATTGTGGTGCAAAGGGAGTGTCTAAGTAGAAAATAAAAACAAAAATACCTAATCAAATAAAATTTATTAATTACTACATACGAATAAATAAATGAAAAACCGGTAGCCATTTCTTACCTTCCAATAAGGCAAATCAAAGAAAATGGATTTCTTCTTCCACATTAAAGTTCCATTTTTCTTCTCCTCTCCCCTTTTCCTTTTCTTCTCGCTTTCCCCTTCCATTTTTTCCTCCTTTTGTTTCTTTCCCCACACATTACAAATATCTTTGACATCTTCGAAGACTTGAGCACCTGTTTGTATTGGAGGGCTTCGTTTATTCTCTATGGTTCCATCAAACAACTTTTTTCGTTGGCGATATTCATGGTTAGGTGCTAGGAATCGTCTATGGCCTAAGTATGCACATTTACTGAATGGTAGCCATATCGAGCATGTATTACGGCCACAAACAAGACATGCTTTCTTACCCTTTACAGTGCACCCTGCTAAATTTCCATAAGCTGGAAAATCATTAATTGTCCACATTAAGATAGCTTTTAGTCTAAATTTACTACGGCTACATGCGTCATAAACATTCACCCCTTTAATACACAATTTATTCAAATCTTCAATAAGTGGTTGCAAATGCACATCAATATCATTTCCTTGTTGTTGTGGCCCGGGAATTAACAATGATAACATTATACTATCTTTGTGCATGCATAGCCATGGAGGAAAGTTGTAAGAAACAAGAAACACTGGCCAACAACTATGTGTAGAATCCCAATCACCAAAAGGATTAATTCCATCTGTTGCAAGACCAAGCCTTAAATTTCGAGGGTCAGATGCAAAGGAAGGATACATCACATCAATTGTGGCCCACTGTGAAGAATCCACTGGATGTCACAATTTACAATCCTCGCTTTTATGATTGGCATGCCATCTTAACTGCTCTTTTGTTTCTGGGGACCTAAACATTCTTTTCAACCTCGGTATGATTGGGAAGTATCTTAAAACTTTCATATGTATTTTGGTTTGCTTTTTGTCTTCCTTCGTCCTTTTCACTTTCCAACGAGACTTGCCACTTGTAGGACATGAATCACTATGTGCGAGTTCTTTTCTAAACAGACAACAATCGTTCACGCATGCATGTATCTTCTTATAACCTAAACCAAATAATTTAAGCAACTTATTTGTTGCATATGTTGAATCTGGAAGTGTGTTTCCCTCAGGCAACATATCACGAAGGAGTTTAAGAAGTTCTGTAAATGTTGTATCAGATATACCATTTTTAGCTTTGTGTTTGAAAAGAAGTAATGTTGTTGACAACTTTGTAAAGCTTGCACAACCAGGGTATAAAGGAATTTCATCTTCCAACATTTCTTCAAACACTTATGCATGTATCTTATCATTATGATCTTCAATCCCCTCATTACCAATTGATGCATCAAAGTACATATGTGTAGCCATCTCTTCATGAGCTACATTTTGTGGAGGACATGCTTCCCCATGAAATATCCATACATCATATGTTGGATCAATTCCAAAACAAATCAAATGTGACACAACGTCCCTTGAAGGATGTCTAATCAAGTTTCTACATTTACGGTAAGGACAAATAATTTTTTCTGGATTTCCTTCGCTTTCTGCATGGCTATATACAAAATTTTGAACAGCCTTCAAGTATGCTTCTGTCATTCTACAGAAAATTACATGCATCACTAATCAAACCTTAAGAGTTATAACTATGAAACTAATAAACAAAACTATAAAACCTTGGTATGTTAACCCATGTTTTGTCCATCTTGATAAAGCTCTCGAATGTTCGAACCTGACGAGAGGACATTAAATAGAACATCCACAAAAATTTAATGAAAATGGTAATTTCATTGCATGAAATGGTAGAATAACATGATTAACTCTTTATGAGTTGTATAAATCAGCTCTAACCCCATTTGATAAAAAAATGAGAAAACAAAAAGGGTCGAAATTAATTTTATAAACTAAAAGTTACTTAGTCACTTTCATATTGTATTAATTTTGGAATCCTCTTTATTTAAATATATGTATATTAGCTTCATATTCTCATTTGCATTTCAAATATTGAATTTTAATCAAGGTGTCAAACACATCCATAGAACTTGTAACGGTCCGGATTTTTCATCGTTTAATTTCGAATATTTAAATGGTTTAAATATTGGATTTGGAATTATAATTTAGTTAGTAAGAATTTGAAACTGGAATTTCAAGCGATTTCGCTAATTTTTGAAATCGTCGACTTAATCTACACGTTAAAATAGCGATCTGAGGTACAGTCTCAGAATTCGACAAAACCAGTTCAATTGGATCCATAATAGTGTATTATTATCGGATTTCAAATTCCATAGCATTTGGATTTACCATTTGGTCATACGATCTGGAAACGCCTAGAATAGTTTAATTGAATTTGATTTAAATTATCGATTTAAAAGGCTATCTTCTACATACGATTGAATTAGACCTCGAGACGTGTTCCATTGGGTTCGGAATAGCGGTATAGCATTATAAACGTTAGGTGGCACGC
Source organism: Allium fistulosum (assembly GCA_030737815.1). Classification (NCBI taxonomy): domain Eukaryota; kingdom Viridiplantae; phylum Streptophyta; class Magnoliopsida; order Asparagales; family Amaryllidaceae; genus Allium; species Allium fistulosum. The sequence continues at coordinate 997,813,976 of CM060907.1, forward strand.
CTAAATAGGGGTTCCAAATGGAGAGGTACGTAACGAGATAATTTCAATATTTAAATTTATAAAATCAAATCAAGGTCAAATTCTCAACAGAACTAAACCTTGTCAAGCCACCCTAGGTGCCAACCTACCTTCGTACGCACATCACCCTCTTCCTGTCTAAGTTGCATCTACTTCTCCTTCTTTTTAAAACGAGGTCAGATCATTTTTAAACTAAGAAAAGAGAAAAAAATCAGTACTCTTCCTCTTCACTTTTTTTTCAGCCTCCAGGCCGTTTGATATAAGCAAGAAAAAAACGAACGAAATCGATCACGAGCCTCTCTCTTCTCCCGTTTGTTTCTGTTATAATCAAAGAAGAAGGACATAATCGAACGAAACATGTTCGATAATAAAAAGAATGTAGCGAGGCGACCCGGAGTCGCACGTGGAAGGAGGTAAGGCGGCAAGGCAAGGCGTGCGAGCGAATCACGGTGGACGGCATTGGTTGTTGGGGCGACCGAAGGTGGAGGGTTTCATGGAGATAGATGGATCCAAGCAAAGCTAGGGCGAAGGCTAGGTTTTTAATTTCACGATGTAGGTGGAGTCGCCGTGGGTTCTGAAGTGGAGCAGGGTTAAGGCTAGGTTTTCAGCATTCGCTGTTAGGGTTTGGGCGATGATCGAAGAGGGGGCAGAGGTCTTGGGTGCGAATGAAAACGATGTCGCGTTTAAGGATGGGTTATGATGGGTTCTCGGTGATGGAGGTGGTTGATGTGGGGTGATTGCGTGAAGACTATGAAGACGTTGTCGTAGGTGCAAGTGATGATGGATTTAGGGTTCGACGAGTGTGGTGGAAGGTAGGCGTCTATGTATAGGGTGTAGGATAGGCATAAATATTTGTCGAGGCTGGTTGATTTCCAGTGGGAAGAAATTGGATTTTCGGTAATTAGCTTAACTTAAATTTTTATTAAGCTATTAAATAAATTTATATTATCTCGTTATAGTAATTAATAAATAATCTATTCATACGAGGACTAAAATCAATGAATGGGACATGTGGAATTAATTTGGAGTCGATCAGAGTCAGTTGAAATTTTCAATTTAGTTTAAAATCTGGATATTCAGCAGATTAAAAATCATGGTGAGTAAATCTCACTCTTTTTGGATTGCTGGAGTTATTTTAAATAATATAAATAAATTATTGGATGCCTGGTTGAATTTATAAATTAATATCAGTTGGATGCTATATTATTTATATTGCTATATATATTAGTAGTTGGATATATTTCTCACCATTGGAGCGGATGAAACCCTATGCGCCCCACATAATAGTGGATGACCCTATATACCGTAATATCCTTCTCGAAGTGGGATTGGTATTTTATGTTATCTAACATTTGTGGATGTAGGGAAACAGGTTGGAGGGATCCAACTGGATTCCTCAAAAATGTGGATTTTAATTTCATATATAGTGATATATAATGTGTTAGAATAATCTGTTATAGATTATTGTTATGTTGTAAATTATTGGATGTTATAGTAGCATTGGCCTAAATTTTGGTATTTTAAATACCATAAATATTATTTTTGAATGTGAAGGAATTAAAAGGGATTTTAGATTAAAAAAAATATTTATATTAGAATTTGGATTATTTTAAAGGAAATCGAGTTGGATAAAATAATAATTTGATTTTTGGTTTGTACCTAACTACTCGGAAAATATTTTTAATAAAGCTTTTAAAAATAATTTATATAAGGAATTTTTAACTATGGATTTTTAAAGGGATACTTTTAAAAATATGGATAAGGAGTTTTAAATCGATATTAAAAATAGATTTGGAAAATCGATGGGATTTATTAAGGAATGGATTTATAGAATGAGATTTTATAAATGAGGTTAGTTTTCATAAACAAGTGAAACTCAAAGGAGTTATAAATTTATAAATGATGTTATAAATAAATAAAATCGATATCAGATGGTAATTTGGAAATATAAAATTCATAGGGTGAATTTATATTAGGATATGGAAATGGGGTTGAGGAAAAATAGTGGATACTATTTTTGAAAAGTGGAAATGGTTAAGGAGATCGGAATGAAAGCGATGTGTTGGGAATTGAGAGGAATTGATAAATTGAATTGGTTATTTGGAATTTTAAAAGATATATTTTTATCGAGAAGTTAAATTGTTTAAAAAGAGAATTTTTATTTATTCAAACTATGTAATTTAAAGCTACTTTAGTAATAAAATACTTCGGAAGTGGTTTTTTTCAAATATATAATATTAATTGAAATAAATTTCTAATTTTTATAATCAGCTTTGTAAATCGATTAGTTTTATTTAAAAATGAGTTGGAAATGATTTATTGATGTTTTATTAAAATTGTTTTGATATTTTAAATAGTTACTTAAACTGGTTTTAAAAATAAATTATTATTCTTTAAAAATACCTATTATATACTTATATATATATAGAGTTTTGAAGTGATTGAAATTTATGAGATTCATAAACGGGGTTTATAAAATGGACATGATTTTGATAAGAGGAATTTTATAAGGGATTTGGAGAAAATGAAATTTCAAGAATGTTGAATATGGGAACTTTGAAAATGAAATATGAATTCATAAAGAAGTTATAAATTGTTGGTTAGATTTATAAAAGAGTATAAATCAATTTTTGGAAATTGTAAGAAGGAATTTATTAATAATTCCAGAGATTATGATATAAGTTATGAAATATTCTCCTAAGTATTTAAAAGAGGGTTTTGGAAAAGATTTTAAGTGTGAAATGATTTATATAGAAATATTTTTTCAAAGTGTTGTAAATTGGATTCGGAAATATTTCTAAGTGTTGATATGGTTTAAAAATATCATGTTATGGATAAGTATTTGAAATTGTTTTAAAATATTGAAATACTAGAAGAGATTTGAATAAATATCTTCGAAAGGATATTTTGGAATGAATATTTTGGAAATTTATAAAATGGCCTGGTGACTGCTTATGGATGTTATTTGATAGTTAAATAACCGACTATCAAATTTGGCCAAATTCGTTGATCGTTTCGAAGAGACCAGGATCGGATTTGCTTAGTGAACATACGCATAATAGGGGGTTCTCGCTTTGTGAACAGTGATGAAGCTTAGACTCATACCCATACATGTCCTAAGAGGTAGTATAAGGCCTTGATGGGTTGACTGCGGATGCCGCGAGTTTGGCTGTAAAAGGAAATTCGAGGCACCACTTGTAGTCACCTCCATGTTGAAAAGCAGGAGTATCCTTACGTTGAAAAGCAGAATGGAAGCAAGATGGTTGAAAAGCCTACCGGGGCTGGTTCGTTACAGTTGGTATCAGAGCTGAAGGTTAAGTGAGAACCTTGGCTTTGGTTGGGATTACTCATTAGAGCTAGGGTCAGTAGTACCCTAGAATGAGTTGAGTGTACTAATAGATATGAGCGCGTATTTGTTAGTGAATATAAAATGTTTTATATTGTGTTGATTTATCTGTTGAGTGGCATATAAATTCTGGTCGAGTAGTGGGACGCCACTAAATCAATAAGAGTTTCTAAACACTTAAACACGATTAACCGACACAGTATTGTTTGAAGCGGGTAAATGAAATAATTTTACCCAAATTATATTTTGATATAAAAGAATAATTTTCTGAAAATTATTATAGTATAATTGATGTGTTTGGTTATTAGTATATAATCAAAATAAGATTATAAAATTGGAAATGTTTTATAAAAACCAAAATTAAATTGTATAAGAATAAATTATACAAATGAGTTAAAACTGAAAATTTATTCAAACCGGAAATCGGAAAATTAAATCCTGGATATTTTTGGAATGTTTTCCAAGGTATTTTGAAATGAATAATAGTAATATTATTTTGGAGATATTTTTGAATAGACAATGTTTAAATGAATTTTTGAAGCAATATAGCACTGAACTCACTTCAGTCGCTGGAAAATAATTCCGATGATGATCGCGACATCATCGATGTTCATTTTCGAGTTTCTAAGTGACGGATTGCTACCGTAATTGATATATTTCATATTTGTTGAGCAAACAAGTTTTGTTTAAAAATTCCGAAAGGAATTGTTTTGGATAAAATCAGGTTGATTTTGAAAATCCAAGGAAGTGGTTTGTTAAACCAAAGAGAGTGTGTATATATATTTGATTTCAAAGTGATTTGAAATAAATACCGGGTGTTTAAAAATTCTGGGATCCTTATTTAAATGTTTTAGAAAATATCAGGAAATAAGTTTTTAAACTTATAAGTGGGGGATGATATTAATAAGGAAAGAAGTGTGAAAAATTGAATTTTGGAATTAAAAATTAAAATTGAGTAAGTTTAAATGGATTGAACGAATTGAAAATTAACTCAGGCTAAGTTGAATTAGTTTTGAACTTATAATTGTGAAAATGGTATAGAAGAAAGGAAAATGTTGAGCATTGAAGTTTGGAATTGAAATTCAACTTGAGTAAGTTAAATAAATAAAATGAATTGAATTAATGAAGTGCACTAATGAAATGGGAATTAACTTAGGCAAAGTTAAAAGAAATCAATAAATGAAGTGATTATAATAAATGGAATGAAATGAATAGAATGTAATGAAGTTAACTAAATATAAATGCATGTGAATGTGAATGATGAATGTGTATAAGTGAATGGAACAAATAAATATAAGTAAGGAAGTGTGGAAAAATTTGAATTTGGAATTGCGAATAAATAAGTTTGACTAGCTTACAAAATTGGAACTAATGGAATAAATATATATTTAAGCTATTTGAATTAAAAATAAAATGTGATGCCCCATCTCTATACTACACTAGCCAAGGACACTACTGGGTAATGTTGTCAACTAGCACGAAGAATAAGGCTGTTGAGGAGCAACCATCTGTGTAATTGCTTTGTGCGAGTATCGATATGTCAGATAGTATAACATGCATTCATTTCAAGAGGAAATCCGACATATCAAATACAAACTCAAAGCTACTACACAGTGGTTATGTGGGCTTCGGAAACAAATATAGAAATAAGCATAACACAAATCAGTCCTAGATATTCATATCACAAAGGCGGAAACAGATATGAATATAACACATAAAAGTGTACATCAAAATGGTGGTCATACAAGATCCACTACATCACAAAAGAATAGGTACAAGTGCTAAGCTAAAGAATAAGTATACATCAAGGAGTCTCTAACTCAAATGTATAAAAGCAAAAACTACTAATCTAAAGTAGTTAGCCAAAAATGAGATGATGGTCCCAGATAAGAAGTCAAGCAGAAGCACCTGAAATACCTCGGTCTGACCTAAGTATTATTTAAGAAGAAAATAATAAACGGATCAGTCTAACTATAAATATCATATAAAATGAGATAGGATAAGAGATATGACAAAAACGTATGATAACAAAAATGCCATACTGTGACAAGTATACATAAGGTAACAACAAAAATCATACAATATCTCAAATCATCTCAAACACTAAAAAGAATGTCATATTCTTTAAATTATTCACCAAAACACAAATATTGAAAAAATATATCAATGTCAATCGCATAAAAATCGGTGAAACACAAATTCTGGAAATCATCAACTAGAAATCCAAAAATCACAAAAAGGGGAAGGCCTATCACAAATGGGAGCATGAAAACTCACCAAAACGTGTATCACAAACGGGTCGCTATCCCATGGTCGCTAACAATAAAGCCGGTGCACCGGCGTAGTGCGATAACGGTACGCCCGAGGAACCTGAAACTCAAATGAGCCAGAACAACGACGCAGTGCAATAACGGTACGCCCGATGATCCCGAAACTAAAATAATTCGGAACAACGACGTAGTGCAATAACGGTACACCTGACGAACCGAACTCCATAAAGCCTGTAGGTCGCTAGCCTATAAAAACGAGACGAAGCACAATAGAACGGGGTACAGTCCCCCATGCGGATAAAGAGACATCGCACATCGCTAGTCTAAATCACAAAATGATCATCAATGATCGACAAGTGTAAATTACACTAAGCTAGTAAATAAATGAGTTAGGCTTCATGTCCCATAACCACTAGCTTAACTTAAATATTTACGAACAGATTGTAGACTTCCACTCGAAAATAGTCACGAGAGTTCAATCGAACAAGTCCAAGAATTAACCGACGAAGTAAACGCAAGCGTTTCATACCACTTGTTTTGCTAAGCCGTTTAATTAGATTTCTCATACGAATGAGGTAAAAGTTTGTATATACTAATAGATTGGAAAACGGTTTTAAAAGCGAGCTTTATATTTAAAATAGTGTCGAAATCGTTTTAATGAAAGGGTTTTAGTATTTACTACTAGTATCGAAACCTCTGTATTTCAAAGTGACAAATCACAGAAATGATTGTAGAAACAATCAATCACCAAAAATTCACATTCGAAGACGTGAATCAAAACCATAGAAATCGATACCAAACCCATCAAATGGATATTCCCAAAATTCCAAAGAAAGAAGTCATCAAAGTCGATAATAAGTGATAACCACTAACCGGATCGATAAAAATCGATTAAAATTGAAATCCAATCAAAAACAGCCAAATTGGGCAAAAATGGCAGTTCCAGACGTCTGGGGGGTTTATCCAGACGTTTGGATTTAGGTTCTGGAAATATTCCAGAAACCCTCCCAGACGTCTGAAATTTCAAAGCAGACGTCTGAACCCTTTCAAACGTCTGAACCTATAAATCAGACGTCTGAAATTAGTCTCTGCCATTTTTAATTTCTGCCATATATTCTTTTTCTCTAGAATGCATAACCAGACGTCTAGACTTGATCGACCAGACGTCTGTTCACCTGGGCTGGGCAACAATTTGCCTAGGCCATGATGGCCAAAACGAATCAAGAGCGATCGGACGAGCAACCAAGACTAGGGATTTATGCCAAGCGACAACCCAGCCTTATAGGCTCTTCGATACACCCCAAACAACATGTCCAAACATCCAAGATAGGATATTTAAAGATTTTGACTTCAAAACTTCAAAATAGGAAAATTCACCAAATCAATTCAAACCAAAAGCAAATGAACATGAATAGATGTTAGAAATTCATACCTAACAACAATGAAAGTTATAGACGTAGATGTGAGTTCAAAAACTCACCTTTAAACCCAAAAACACGAATGAGAAGCTCTAAAACGAAGGAAAGGCCAATTCCTCTTCAACTTCAACTCAAGAAGCTCCAATCTAAGATCATAAGCAAATATTTCCTAAGTTAGGTTATAGGAAATTTCTGAAATTGGAGAGAGATTGAGGTGGAGAAGAAGAAGGGGATGCTTACCTAAGCTTCTCTTTGATTTTGGACTTGAATTTGTATTTCCTAATCAAACTAAGGTTTAGGAATTTTAATTTCCAATCTTTTCCCCAATTTTTCTCTTGAGCTTGAGTGTTAGGAAATGAGGAATGAAATGAATAAAGAGGAGTTGAGTTAGAGTGTTTGATAAAGGAGTTGGGTTCTCTTATTGGGTTAGTGGGCTGAAACCCAAACCCAAAGCCCCAAATGAAAACATCAAAATTCTAATCAACTCCAAACATATCGATGTTTATACTCAAAAAAGTTGTAAACGACATTTTGGACTCAATGGAAGTGGTCTCAAGTCCCAATTCGACTGTTTACAAAAAGTAACATTTCGGACTTTAATTCGATTAACGATGCTATATTTAAATAAAACATTTAAATGTACAATCGTAAACCACACTATGGCATGATCAACACAAAAGAAGAAATTTTGAAATGAGAAGTTCACCTTAATGAGCATGAGAGAGTAAGTCTGGATGTGTTTGCTCGATGAATTTTCTGGATTCCCAAGAGCAATCCTTAGGATTTACGGACCATTGAACTTTCACAAAAGGAACATCTTTATTTCGAAGTCGGTTAACCTCCGTAGCAATGATACGAATAGGATGTTGCTCATAGGTCAAATTTGGTGAAACTTCAATTTCTTCAATTACACCGGGCTCAAGAATAGAATCAGAATCCCTAAGGCATTTTCGTAGTTGAGAGACGTGGAATACATCATGAATAGTGGAAAACTATGCCGGTAATAAAAGGCGATAAGCCACGGAACCAATGCGTTCGGTGATGGGAAATGGACCAATATATCGAGGTGCTAATTTTCCCGATCGACTGAAACGCACAACACCCTTCATAGGTGAAACACGAATGAACACCAAATCTTCCACAGAAAACTCTAGTTTCGTTCTTCGGTTATCGGCATAGGATTTTTGTCTACTTTGAGCTTCTTTCATCCTATGATGAATAAGGTCAATCTTTTCTATGGCATCACGAATAAAATCTGGACCTAAAACCAGCTTCTCACCGGCTTCAAGCCAACACGAAGGAGATCGGCATGGCCTTCCGTAGAGTGCTTGAAAAGGTGCCATACCAATACTAGATTGGAAGCTATTATTATAGGAAAACTCAACAAGAGAAATATGATCTTCCCAACTTCCACCAAAATCAAGAACACAAGTACGAAGAAGATCTTCAAGAGTTTGATTCACACGCTCTATTTGTCCATCAGACTGAGGACGATAAGCGGTGCTAAAATTAAGCTTTGTTCCCAAAGCTTATTGAAGACCTTTCCACAATCCACTAGTAAATAATGGATTACGATCGCTAACAATAAAAGTAGGAACTCTATGCAATTTAACAATTTCTTTGACATAGAGTTTAGCCAAAAGAGGTACAGTCCGATTGGACCGAACGGGAATAAAATGGGCAGATTTTGTAAGTCTATCTACGATCACCCATAAACTGTCATGACCCGAACGAGAACGGGGAAGACCGTCAATAAAGTCTATGGAAATTTGATCCCACTTCCAAACGGGAATGTCTAAAGGTTGCAATAACCCACCGGGCCTTTGATGCTCGGCCTTTATGAGTTGGCAAGTCATGCAACGCTTAATAAAGTTAGCAATATCAGATTTCATTCCATCCCAATAATAAATTCGCTTCATGTCCGCGTACATTTTACTACTACCGGGATGAATGGTAAATTTAGAATGATGAGGATCTTCTAAAATGTCTTTACGAAGATCACAAATATTTGGTACGATAAGTCTACCAAATTTTCGAATGCCGCCACGAGCATCGATTTCAAAGTCTTTCAGACCATCAATATCATTTTTATCCCTAAAACTTTGGCTAAGTAGAGCCAATTCGGGATCGTGCTTTTGAGCTTCAAGAATTCGGTCTAAAAGAGAAGGATGAGCCTCAAGGCTACATAATACAAGAGATGAACATGAATTGGATTCACAATCTCGAATCACACAAGTGGACAAAGTCTCGAGATCATTCCACTCGGATATCATCATAGAAACAACCGTTTGTTGCTTACGACTAAGGGCATTGGCAACACGATTTTCCTTTCCGGGAGTATAGAGAATATCGAGATCATAAGATGCAAGGAACTTGAGCCAACGTTGTTGACGCAAATTAAGTTCCTTTTGAGAAAATAAATACTTCAAAGATTTATGATCGGTGTAGAGAAAAAATTTCTCTCCCAAAAGATAATGACGCTAAATTCTAAGAGCGAAAACAATGGCCGCGAGCACCTGATCATGAATAGCATATCTAGTCTCGGCAGGCTTTAATTGTCTAGAATCATAAGCGATAACACGTTCCCTTTTGCATGAGAATGGCATTCAAGCCAATACGACTAGCATCGGTACAAACAATAAAGTCTTGATTCCCTTCGGGAATCGCAAGAATAAAAGTATCGGAAAAGAGTTCTTTTAATACTCTTTCCCGAAAAGATAAGACATTCAAAATTATAATTAACTTCATGTAATCATCTTTTTAGAAAATTTTACTTATTACAAGTCCATTACTGTGATTGACTGTCTCATCATAGCGTTTAGGAGATTCATATCGATAACGTTGATTAGGCGCATCGACCAGAATTCTTAAAGCACTCAATGGGCAAAACAACACAAAATCATCTTCTATATGATAAACATGTCTCTTAAAATTTTACGAATATTCTTTGCTCGTTTTAAGAACAAAATCCAATTATACTTATAAATATATCTTATTAAAAAGATTTGCAAATTTTAAATTGTTGTTTTCATCCATAATCAATGAACACAAGGACTGACTGATCGAAATATTCGTAGAATACTGGATTCATAAGATGGATGAAATAAGCTGGAGGGTTTGCCAAATCGAATGACATAACAAACCATTCATAAGATCTATAACGAGTATAGAACGATGTCAAAGGAATGCTATCCTTTGCAATACGAAGCTAATGAAAACTGGTGGTAAGGTCGAGCTGAAAAGACCTTAGCACCACTCAATAGATCGCTTAGGTGGTAATCCTAAGACAAGCTCAAAGATACCGGAAAATTCACAAACTACTTGAATGAGAGAAATAACACTTTCCTCATCATGTGGTTTTAAAGAATAAAATGATGCCACCGAATTTGGAAATCAAAATCATTAAGAACAATAGAAATCTGCTTAACAAATTGAGAATGTCAAAGATATATAGTCCTCACTGGATATAGGATATGGGCTTCATATCGATTAAGCCAATCCATTCCCAAAAATCATTATGAAATCAAAGTAGCAATCAGATCGGAAAGCTTAATCACATAAAATAATCTCGACATCTCCACAAAGTAAACTGAGTGTTGCGGATTCACCAATCGGATTCGCAATTCTCAATGAAGTCATCAAGCCCATAATTGTTAAATATGCGTGTATATGATTTTTGTTTGATGATAATAAACATATATACATTTGTTATCCCACTTTTTGGCAAAGCTGAGATACCCAAAGATTAACTGAAAATCAATGATTATTAGTCATGAACATCGATTGTGTATCGCAGGTTCACCATGGATATCGATGAATTTTGCCCGAGTCCGGAACAGGCTACAATTGATAAGACATGTCAAGCAAGGCCAGATAGAACAACGTTCCAAATCTCGAGTCAATCCGAGTTCGTACGCCCAAGATATCATCTACGTAAGTGAAGGACATAGCCTTGAGTTCGTCTCCCAATGGTTCGAATCCCCAAGGGTCGAATCCATCAAGCTCGACTCCAACGAAGTTCCCCTGATGGCTTCGAATCGATGAAAGTGCTTTAGCCTTCGACTCCATCCTGCGAGAGTAGCTTCGAATCGAGTGGGTAAGATATAGCGTGATCGATTCGAACGTGCATGCGTTTGAATCCATGTACTTCGAATCCACACTGTTTGAGGCAACTTCGAATCGATCAACGTACCCAGATCGATTCGAACAGACCTTCGCTCATTCGATTCGAAGAGGGATGTCTTCGAATCCATTACCACGAATCCCCAGTCAAAGCTGCTAAAACCATGGAGTCGAACCAGTCAACTCGGCATAGAAGTCGGATCGATACGAAGGAGGCGCTCCACGTCATCACAGAAACGCACGCTTGATCGATTCGAAGCAATCGAGTCGACCGTACTCGATTCGAACAAAGCACTGCGACCAGAAACACCAACTTGAATCTATCATAACTTGAGATCCACAAGTCCAAATGCAATGAAATTTTCACAGAAGCTTAAACACATGATGAAGAATGTTCACACCAAATTTCAGCTCGATTGGATGATTTCTTGATCGATTCGAACCAAGGGTCGAATCGATCCCAAAGTGGGCCCTAGATCTCCAGATTTCGGCCATGTGGGCCCCCTGACGTATCAGAACTGGTCTCCCTTCATTTTAGGCAAAATATCTGCCTCCTACACCTATAAATAGAGCCCCTGGTCATTCAGAAAAGGGGTCGGACAATTTTGAGAGCTAAAGAGCGCCCAGATTCTGCCAGATTTACTCCAGATCACCATTGCTGCCTTAGATTCAGACTTAGTTCAGCAAATCAGTTGTAATACAACATAGAAATTGTAATCTTCAAGCATCGAGCAATAAAATCATAAAAACCTTGAAGTGGACGTAGGCCGGAGATAGCCGAACCACTATAAATTGTGTGTCACTGTTCATTATTTCTTGATTGCTGCTTGTTACTTGCTTATGATCTGTGATTTGTGTGTGAATACTGTTGATTCATATTCATACGCTGGTGCTTTCACTACACTTGGGGTTTGTGACAATTTTTGGTGCAAACACTTTGGTGCTTTCACTGAGAAGAACTAGCACCCGCTACACCAAATTCAAAATTTAGATTTGGAATTTTAAGGATTCAGATCTGACTCTACAATGACTCGACAAACTAGACAAAGAACTGAGAGGAGCCAACAGGCAGGAAGTCAAGAGGCATCCTCTGGCGCTGGAGAAGGACAAGCTTCGATCTACATTACTAGAGATGAGATGGAGGCTATGAATAACTTAATGCAGGAAAGAATGATGAAAAGCCAACAAGAGATGCTGCAGAATTTCTTCGAGCAGATGAGAGCTGCAGGGACGCAGAACCCTGGACCAGCTACAGCGGCTGTGAATGCAGAACCAGATGGCAATCAACAAGGGCTTGGGGGCAGGCCCGCAGGATCCAACGCAGAAGTACCTTTGGAAGGAGCTCAACCGGCTAGGGCCAACACAAATGCTAACGAGCCACTCGAAGAGTACGTACCAGAATTCCCTACAAGGCTCGGAGGGCAAGACAGAGACATGACAAGGGGGCAACCCCTAGATGGAGATGAAAGAATGATCGGCCTAGTGAGACGACTCATGAGAGGAGGGTTTTCAGGAGGAGGATTGGAAGAAGTTAGTCGGAGTCCGTTCGCTCCGAATATCAGGAATGCAAGGAACCCTCCGAAGTTCAAACTACCAACGCTGAATCCTTATGACGGAAAGTCAGACCCGACCATGCATATCACTAGATATATCAGACACATGGAAGTGCTGGGAGCATCCGAGGAAGTGATGGCACGATGTTTCCCCTTATTCTTATCGGATTTGGCTGCGCTTTGGTTTAGGCAGCTAGAAACCGGAACAATCAGGACATGGGGCGAGCTTGTGGATTGCTTCATGAAGCAGTTTAGGGTTCACGTGACGCGACCTAAGAGCGTGATGACTTTGGCATCAATAAAACAAAGGACCGGAGAGTCCATAAAAGATTTTTTGTTGCGATTTAATGCGACGGTGACTTCTGTAGATCGCCCGGACCCATCGATGATTTTGATGGCGGCAGTGGCAGGAGTTGGAGAAGCCACCGAATTCAAAGACTCTTTGACTAAAGATCCACCACAAGATCTTGGAGAGTTTTTCCATGAAGCTGAAAAATTCATTCGATTAGAGGAATCACGAGCCGAGAGGCAGGAAATAAATGTTGCACAAGGCGAAGGAACCGCCAGGGAACAGTCCAGGGCAGACAAAGGAAAGAGAAAGCAGGATGACGCACATGATGGTCCTGATAAACGGAAGAAATTCCGAGAGCCCAGATTCAGGCAATACACAGACTTGGTGGCAGGACTGGAACGAATTTACACCGAAACTCGGGGGCAACTCCCCTATCGAAAACCACCCAGGAGAGATCCCACGGAGCGGGAACGTAAGACTGGAAAGTACTGCCTATTCCATGAGCTGGATGGGCACACTACCGATGAATGCCGCCACCTGAAGGATGAGGTGGAAGAACATGCCAGGAGTGGTAGATTGCCGCAGTATGTCAGAGAACGTACGACGACGGTTAGACCCGAACAACTACCGCCTCAACCAAACAGGAATGATCTTGGATCGGGATCACGACTCGTCATCAACTGATTGTGATGGCAAGGGCCAAGTTCAAGATTTGGACTCTGGTCGATTATTTTTCTTAGATTTGATTTCCAAAATAAAACGGCTATCCCACTTACTCATGTACGGGAACCGGAGAGATCCCTAGGCATGCTCTGAGATGGAAATAGACCGCTCCGCCCGGAGAGGCATTATCTTGTTTTTCCTAGTGTTTGAGATTGAACATCTAGGATTTGAATTTAATAAAGAAACACTTATTAAAATAAACCTTTGACCGGAGAGTTAAAGGATAAACATTAAATATCAATATAAACATGATCGCTTTATGATCCTACCCGGAGAGGCAGGGTCCGGAGTGCAAGAAGTGAGTTGCTTCGCCGGAGAGCGACAGGATCAACTCACTTAAGCATCGTTTCCTATTCACCGGAGAGTGATTGGATCAGGATTCGATAAGAGCCCGGAGAGGCTATGATCGACCCACGATTTAGGCCATGACATCGCTTAATGTTCAGATACACTGAACCAGAGTGCAGGAGGTGAGTCGCTTCGCCGGAGAGCGACAGGATTGACTCACTTAACGTTGTTTCCCCTTCACCAGAGAGTAACAGGATGGGATCCAGCATGAGCCCGGAGAGGCTATGATCGGTCGAGAACGACCAAGACATCGCTATACGCCCTAGCTGGGGCCAGAGTGCAAGGGATAGAAAGCAACGCCGGAGTGCAATAGGATCTTTCTATTCAATCGCTAAATCTAGAATGGGGTTGACAAGGGTCCGGAGTGACCAACAATAGTACGGAGAGACCGTAGAATTTCATTCTTAACTTCCACTGGAGAAAATTGATAACAATTCGGCTTCGAACAGCCATGGACTTGATTGAAAATGCTATAAGCTATGAGTAAAACATGAACTCACTGCATTTAACTTGAGACTGATCAAAACACGCCTTTTAACAAAAGGCATATTTTGGGGGGCAAAGTGTTATCCCACTTTTTGGCAAAGCTGAGATACCCAAAGATTAACTGAAAATCAATGATTATTAGTCATGAACATCGATTGTGTATCGCAGGTTCACCATGGATATCGATGAATTTTGCCCGAGTCCGGAACAGGCTACAATTGATAAGACATGTCAAGCAAGGCCAGATAGAACAACATTCCAAATCTCGAGTCAATCCGAGTTCGTACGCCCAAGATATCATCTACGTAAGTGAAGGACATAGCCTTGAGTTCGTCTCCCAATGGTTCGAATCCCCAAGGGTCGAATCCATCAAGCTCGACTCCAACGAAGTTCCCCTGATGGCTTCGAATCGATGAAAGTGCTTTAGCCTTCGACTCCATCCTGCGAGAGTAGCTTCGAATCGAGTGGGTAAGATATAGCGTGATCGATTCGAACATGCATGCGTTTGAATCCATGTACTTCGAATCCACACTGTTTGAGGCAACTTCGAATCGATCAACGTACCCAGATCGATTCGAACAGACCTTCGCTCATTCGATTCGAAGAGGGATGTCTTCGAATCCATTACCACGAATCCCCAGTCAAAGCTGCTAAAACCATGGAGTCGAACCAGTCAACTCGGCATAGAAGTCGGATCGATACGAAGGAGGCGCTCCACGTCATCACAGAAACGCACGCTTGATCGATTCGAAGCAATCGAGTCGACCGTACTCGATTCGAACAAAGCACTGCGACCAGAAACACCAACTTGAATCGATCATAACTTGAGATCCACAAGTCCAAATGCAATGAAATTTTCACAGAAGCTTAAACACATGATGAAGAATGTTCACACCAAATTTCAGCTCGATTGGATGATTTCTTGATCGATTCGAACCAAGGGTCGAATCGATCCCAAAGTGGGCCCTAGATCTCCAGATTTCGGCCATGTGGGCCCCCTGACGTATCAGAACTGGTCTCCCTTCATTTTAGGCAAAATATCTGCCTCCTAGACCTATAAATAGAGCCCCTGGTCATTCAGAAAACGGGTCGGACAATTTTGAGAGCTAAAGAGCGCCCAGATTCTGCCAGATTTACTCCAGATCACCATTGCTACCTTAGATTCAGACTTAGTTCAGCAAATCAGTTGTAATACAACATAGAAATTGTAATCTTCAAGCATCGAGCAATAAAATCATAAAAACCTTGAAGTGGACGTAGGCCGGAGATAGCCGAACCACTATAAATTGTGTGTCACTGTTCATTATTTCTTGATTGCTGCTTGTTACTTGCTTATGATCTGTGATTTGTGTGTGAATACTGTTGATTCGTATTCATACGCTGGTGCTTTCACTACACTTGGGGTTTGTGACCATTTTTGGTGCAAACAACATTCATTTAAATGTATTTGATATTGTACTATGTTATTTTTCACAGATAAAATAAATATTTGTTGAATAAAATATATATCACAGAATTGGAATTCAAACGAATATTTTATTCAAACAATATTTATTACAATTTTGATAGTACAATTTCAAGCTCTCACTATAACTATACAATTTCAGTCACAATACAATTACATCATAATTTCATAGTTACATCAGTTCCTCACTACATATCACTCACACTCGTATTTATCTTCAACTTTATTCCAATGTGAATCCAGCATCTGAGTAATCTGCAGAAATATACATTGACACGGTAAAATTGAAAATAAAATGTTTTTGCAGTATAAAACAAAATATGAATTTTGAAAATAATATTTGCCTCAGTTATTTAGGTTGTTCGTCATCATTTATATTCGAATTCATCACACACGAACATTGTGACATGCATAGTGCATCACTGTACATGCCACAAGGCCGTGCACACCGAAATGTACACTTGATAATGTTACAGGGACAGGTGAGCACAGGTCAAACCCAGAAGAAAAGTCGGATTCAACTCAACTGCAATATAAATAAAGTCAAGTCATCAGCACAATGTCAAATCTGAGTTCTGAAACTGGATTCAACACAGGGCAGTTGTACAGGATACGACGTCAAGCTTGAGAACAGGCAAGCCCAAATAAATGCACAGACTCAAGTCAAACCAGTTCAAAACAACTTCAACCACAAAACCAGACATGAAGGCAAAGCTCAAACCAAACAGTGAAACAAGTCCACATATAAGTAACATGCAATCAGTAATCATTGATTCAATTCAAACTCAAGGAATAGTCATGTACAAATATGCAAGACCAGTTCAATGGAAAACTTTGATACTTATACAAAGGCAACAGTGCAGTGAACCAAGACATGATGAAACCAGTGATAGCAGATCACAATGAACACAGGAGCCAGGGTGAACTCAACAAGATATATATATATATATATGCAATGTAGACATGCACACATCAAGTATACAGGAATCAGACTTCATATATACATCCAATCAGACAATATCAGGTGAATGTGCAGACCCAACCAAAGAAAGAAGAACCAAAATGACACTGAAATAATTGAACTACAAGTATGCAGTAATGCAAATGAAATCCAAACCAGTTCGAATAAAGCTCAATAGCATGAAGACATCAAGCAAATGGAACCAGACTCAAGTCAGAGGACAGGGAAGTAATAACAGGCCACATAAGACTCAACCCAGTGCAACAGTGATCAAATGAAGTACAACTGCGAATACCAAAGTACACAAAGCATGGGTCAGAATCAAACAAGTCCAGATGAATAAAAGTTCATCATGTAGCAAGTGCAACCCAAAGTCAAGAACAACAGCTACAACTCAAATGCAAGCTCAACTAATCAAGTGAAACAATACAGCAATGAAAGCAAACCATACTACAAGATGAACAAACAAAGACCAGTGAACAACATATCAACAAGGCATCAAGTATACACATCTCAATGCATTACAGTGCACATATGTCAAGTACACAAAGACTCGAGTGATCAAGTGTCTACAACAATACCAAAGAAACCAGAGGCAATTGGACAGAGGCAACAACAACTACACTAAGGGATGAACACACATGAATAGAATGCACAGGTGAAACAACTCTATCCAATAGTGAAACTGTACAAATGCCGAAGTCACAAATCGAATCAGGTTCAACACCGAGTTGCAAGTGCAACAGAGCTACAAAGTGAAACTGTGCAGCGAGCAACCAGACAACATTCAAATGCAATGAGAAGTTCAAGTTAAACCGACCAGAGAAGATGGCCAGAGACGAAGCTCACAGGGGCCAGAAAATCGAAGTCAACATTGATTAATGTCGAAGTCGTGGAAGCATACGAAAGTCAAAGAGAAAGTAACGAAAGAAAAATTCTGTTTTGACCAAATATATCACAATTCCAAAATCAGGTTAACAAATTGAAAAGGTCAAAAGTCAAAAATCAGAGTTAAAAAGAGGAAAGTTTATGCCGTATTGATCAAGGAAAAGATCGAACGGTTTCAAACTAAAACCGTGACAGTAAAGTAAGGGAAAGTATTCACTATGAACAAGTCAGATAAATCAACAACGTTCAACAATAATCAAATGGCCGAAGACAAATTCAAACAAATTCGTACGAACGAAAATACAGGGTAACGAACCCTATATAAGCCAACAAGCATCATCAGCAAATATCATCGAATTCAAGCAATCAATCGAGAAAGCAAAAGGAACGAAGAACATACCAGAAGAAAAGTCGAATTCGATCAACTCGAAGCAACCAGGCAAAATCCCTAATTTCACGATTAATACATTCGGTCGAGCAAGGCAACACGCAAATCAGAGAATCGATCAAATCGAATCAGGAGCTTCGAGATACAAGCCCTAATTTTAGAGCGCAAAGAGGAACGAACGAGGAAGCCACCATTTTTCACAAGTCTAAGCAGCCATTATCACATACGAGGAAAGGAACGGGCCAAAGAAAAGAGAAAGGGATATTCATTACTTATTTGGGCCGGTCCTTTATTTGCTTTGGGCTTTAGAAATTATAAATTAGGGTTTTGTTTTTAATTTGTTTTTAAATTTAAATTCTGTACTTTTTGAAACAAATTTGGGTAAATCACCACTTAGGTTTTAAGTTGTGTCAGATTGTCTAGTTAGGATTAGTTCAGTAAGCAGGGTGTGCGAGTTTGCAAAACTCTATAGGCGGTAGCAGGGTGTGCGAGTTTGCAAAACTCTATAGGCGGTAGCAGGGTGTGCGAGTCTGTTAGAGTGTTTGTAAGCGGGAGACTGTTTAATTCTAATAGAAATCTGGGAATGCAGCAGTAGGCAGGGGTTGCCGAAGCTGGGT
The DNA here is from genome assembly GCA_030737815.1 of Allium fistulosum. NCBI lineage: Eukaryota > Viridiplantae > Streptophyta > Magnoliopsida > Asparagales > Amaryllidaceae > Allium > Allium fistulosum. The sequence continues at coordinate 997,832,871 of CM060907.1, forward strand.
AAATTTTGTGTGTGATTTACTTTTCAGCATATTTACTTCTCTGCAGTTTGTTATCGTGTTTAATTCAGTAAATTCGTGAAAATTTGCTATAACCCTATTCACCCCCCCTCTAGGGTTAATCTAGATCCTACAAGTGGTATCAGAGCCCGGTATTTTTTTCTTTAACTCTAGAGTCATGAATCCACCAAATAATGCTTTTTCTGAGGGGCAATCTATTGTTAGGCCACCCATGTTTAATGGGAATGATTATGCTTATTGGAAAGTTAGGATGGGTATTTATCTTAGTTCTGTTGATTATGATGTTTGGGACATTATTGAAACTGGCTATAAATCTCCCACTATAACTGTTGGTGATACTGAGATTCCTAAACCTAAGGATAGGTGGGACGCTAACGATAAGAAATTAAAAACTACAAATGCTAAAGCCATGAATGCTTTGATCTGTGCTCTTGATAAGAATGAATTTAATAGAATTTCTCATTGTAAAACTACGTAGGAAATCTGGCATACCTTGGAGGTGACACATGAAGGAACTTCTCAAGTCAAGGAATCTCGTCTAGCCCTATTCAGCAATGAATACGAGAACTTTGTGATGGACAAAGGCGAGAGCATAAAGGACATGTTTGGACGCTTTTCAACTTTTTTGTACAATGCTAGAGCGCTTGGGAAGGTATTCACTGAGGTAGAGCTTGTGAGGAAGGTACTACGAGTCTTACCAATGAACTTTGAGGCAAAAGTCACGGCAATACAAGAATCGAAAGATCTGAGTAAACTAAGCATGGAGGAGTTGATCGGCAACTTGATGACATATGAGCTTGAGCTAAAAACAAAGGAGGAACGCAACAACTCCAAATCAAAGAAGAAGACGATTGCCTTAAAGAACAAAGAAGAGAGCGATGAAGAAGAAGAAGATCCAATTGAAGAGCTTGCAATGGCTGTAAATAATCTTAGAAAATGGTCAAGATTCGGGCCACGCAAGAAGAAAACAAATGGTAATAGGTCAAAAGATTCTGACAATTCCGATAATGAACTGACTTGCTATAACTGCAATAAGCCTGGCCACTTCAAACAAAACTGTCCACTTCTCAAAAAAAACAAAGGAAAGAAAAAGAAGAAGAAGGCCTTTGCAGCGACTTGGGATGATGAAGAAGGAGAGGAAGTTTCGAATAATAGCTCAGAGGAGGCTAATTTGTGTCTTATGACAAAATCAGATTCAGAAGCAAGCTTGGAGGAATCTAGTGAGGTAAGTGACTATTCTTATAAAGAACTTGTTTTGATATGTTGTGATCTTACTAAAACAATTGATACTCTTGATTCTAAAATTGAAAAATTGAAATTTGATAGGAGAGAACATGTCCATGAAAACTTTAGGTTAGAAACTGAACTTGAAAATATTCAAAACCTAGACTGTAAAAAATGTAAAATTTTAGATTCAGAATTATCAAAACATAAGAATAGCTTTGAGAATCTTGAAAAAGAAAACTTGAGTCTTAAGGAAACCATTGACACTAGGAAAAAGGATTTTATAAATAGATGCACCTCACTTGTGACTGAAAACACATCACTAAAAACCAAAGTCCAAAATCTTAAGAAAACTCTGAATAACTTTTCAAGAGGAGAAAAATCATTCAACATGTTATTGGGAAATCAACTTTTTGCTAATAACAGAAAAGGACTAGGTTTTGGGAAAACACAAGTTGATGATAATACAAAAGGTAAGAGTGCCTTTGCTAAATATGAAATAATTGGACATCGTGCTGAAAATTATAGTCATAGGAACAAGAACACAAAATTTATACAAGTTTGGGTTCCTAAGAATTCTACAAACAAATTTCATGTCTATTGGAACAAAAATGAAAGGACAAAACAAGTTTGGGTGCCAAAAGGAACATATATAAATAGTTTTGGGTCTACTCAAACATATTCATCAAATTATTCTGCCACTAACAACCATAGACCTATAAAAAAAATAGGTCACAAAAATCTTTTACCGTGTAGGTGTGGTGGCAGGCTAAGGAACAACATTAGTGTTATCTGGATTCTGGCTGTTCCAGACACACAACGGGCGACAAATCAACATTCCTTAGCCTAGCATAAAGGTGACAGATTCACAATGGGCAAACAACGAAAGATTATCGTACAGGTAAAACAGGTAATTGTATTTATTTTCAAACGATAGATAAAATGTGAAAATCTGCACCATAATCTGAATTAAATCAGCCAGTTATGTGAAATGATTGATGATGTTAATTCTGATTTTTTTATTAACCAATCATCTTTAAATAGAATTACTTGAAGTAATTATGATGGTTGACAGATTCTAACTTACTTGATATGATCTTACATGACTTATTCTTATCTATGACTTTGATTTGTGCTTAAAAGTTGACCAACCATTTTTTTATTGAACTTACTCTGTTTGGTCAAATTATGATGTTACTGATTACTCATGCTATAAAAAGGATTTTTAGAAATTGTTGAAACTGTTGAAACTTTATTGGTGAAACGACAAGAAATTGCTTTGAAATAATGACGATGTTTTAATGACTGTTGATCCTGCAATTTCTAAATCTGACACTATGATATTTGTTTGATGGTTAACACGACTTCAATTCAAAGTCAAGAAAATTTCGTTTAAAAATTGTTGAAAATAATTCTGAGATAGTTTGTTGAAATTTCACAATCTGGTCTATGACATCCAACGAGTGAATATTGAGTGAAATTTAAAGTCAGATGCAGATCACACTGGTAATGTAGTTGATAGAAAAATTACTAGTGGAACGTGATTATATTTCGAGGCATTCATTTGCTGCATCAGTTTTCAAAGAAAATATCTGCATATTTTTCACTTAAAATAATCTCTATTTTAGCAGAAATGTTTTAAAAACCCCTTCTAGAAAATAATTTCTGTTGACCTTGCATCAGATTAGTTATTTGATTTTCTAACTATTTTTGAAATTGATTTTAAATAACTATGTTAACTGATCTGACCCCCTAATAATTATCTAAAAAGATAGATAGTGATTGAAAATAAGATGAGTGTTGATATTAATCATATATTATGACTTGAGAAAGTATAATTAGAAAATTTCTTTAGAAATTTAAACAAGAGTTATAAAAACTTTTTGTTGATAAATATTCCATGATCATTTCTATTTCTATCATTTTTCTATCGACCATCACTCATCAAAAGACAATATAGTATGTCAATATGTGGTAGTTTAAACGGGAAATCATTTATGCTTCAATTTTATTATATAAATAATAATATCCAAAATATTCACTCTCATTTAAAAGTCCTCACGGTTATGCATGGGTGAATTACTTGGATTTTTGATTATGTGTTTCCATGCTCATTTAAAAGTCCTCACGGTTATGCATGTGTGGAACGCATATCAAAATTAATTGATTAAATAGACAAGTTGATTCTAATCCCATTTAAAAGTCCTCACGGTTATGCGTGGTTAGAAGATACTTGAATTCATTTTTAAAATAAAAATAAAAATACTACTAATCTCATTTAAAAGTCATAACGGTTATGCATGGTTAGTAGATATTCAAATTTCCTGAAATAAATATACAACAAATAGACACAACTATATGGTTTTATTTGATGATATCATCCTATCACTCTAAAGTGGAATATGTGTCAATTAAAGTATTTATGATTTTTTGTTTGATTTTTATTGAAATTAATATTTATACTCGATTGAGTTTTAATATTGTATTAATGTCTATCACTATATCTCTATTTTTCTATTACTATTATTCTTTTGCTGATAACAAAAGGGGGAGAGAAAAGTTAAGATTTTGAAAATAAAGGTCAAAGAGTTTCTAACTGTATCAAGGCTCATTTGAATTTTTTATTCTCATGCATATATGTAGGGGGAGTATTGTGTAGAAAGAGAGCATTTAAATAGGGGGAGAAAATTGAATAATCAAATACATTTAAAATAGTCAAAATCTTAAATATATGTTTGTTATCATCAAAAGGGGGAGATTGTTAAATATGCGTGTATATGATTTTTGTTTGATGATAATAAACATATATACATTCATTTAAATGTATTTGATATTGTACTATGTTATTTTTCATAGATAAAATAAATATTTGCTGAATAAAATATATATCACAGAATTGGAATTCAAACGAATATTTTATTCAAACAATATTTATTACAATTTTGATAGTACAATTTCAAGCTCTCACTATAACTATACAATATCAGTCACAATACAATTACATCATAATTTCATAGTTACATCAGTTCCTCACTACATATCACTCACACTCGTATTTATCTTCAACTTCATTCCAATGTGAATCCAGCATCTGAGCAATCTGCAGAAATATACATTGACACGGTAAAATTGAAAATAAAATGTTTTTGCAGTATAAAACAAAATATGAATTTTGAAAATAATATTTGCCTCAGTTATTTGGGTTGTTCGTCATCGTTTATATTCGAATTCATCACACACGAACATTGTGACATGCACAGTGCATCACTGTACATGCCACAAGGCCGTGCACACCGAAATGTACACTTGATAATGTTACAGGGACAGGTGAGCACAGGTCAAACCCATAAGAAAAGTCGGGTTCAACTCAAGTGCAATATAAATAAAGTCAAGTCATCAGCACAAGGTCAAATCCAAGTTCTGAAACTGGATTCAACACAGGGCAGTTGTACAGGATACGACGTCAAGCATGAGAACAGGCAAGCCCAAATAAATGCACAGACTCAAGTCAAACCAGTTCAAAACAACTTCAACCACAAAACCAGACATGAAGGCAAAGCTCAAACCAAACAGTGAAACAAGTCCACATATAAGTAACATGCAATCAGTAATCACTGATTCAATTCAAACTCAAGGAATAGTCATGTACAAATATGCAAGACCAGTTCAATGGAACACTTTGATACTTATACAAAGGCAACAATGCAGTGAACCAAGACATGATGAAACCAGTGATAGCAGATCACAATGAACACAAGAGCCAGGGTGAACTCAACAAGATATATATATATATATGCAATGTAGACATGCACACATCAAGTATACATGAATCAGACTTCATATATACATGCAATCAGACAATATCAAGTGAATGTGCAGACCCAACCAAAGAAAGAAGAACCAAAATGACACTGAAACAATTGAACTACAAGTATGCAGTGATGCAAATGCAATCCAAACCAGTTCGAACAAAGCTCAATAGCATGAAGACATCAAGCAAATGGAACCAGACTCAAGTCAGAGGACAGGGAAGTAATAACAGGCCACATAAGACTCAACCCAGTGCAACAGTGATCAAATGAAGTACAACTGCGAATACCAAAGTACATAAAGCATGTGTCAGAATCAAACAAGTCCAGATGAATACAAGTTCATCATGTAGCAAGTGCAACCCAAAGTCAAGAACAACAGCTACAACTCAAATGCAAGCTAAACTAATCAAGTGAAACAATACAGCAATGAAAGCAAACCAGACTACAAGATGAACAAACAAAGACCAGTGAACAACATATCAACAAGGCATCAAGTATACACATCTCAATGCATCACAGTGCACATATGTCAAGTACACAAAGACTCGAGTGATCAAGTGTCTACAACAATACCAAAGAAACCAGAGGCAATTGGACAGAGGCAACAACAACTACACTAAGGGATGAACACACGTGAATAGAATGCACAGGTGAAACAACTCTATCCAATAGTGAAACTGTACAAATGCCGAAGTCACAAATCAAATCAGGTTAAACATCGAGTTGCAAGTGCAACAGAGCTATAAAGTGAAACTGTGCAGTGAGCAACTAGAGAACATTCAAATGCAATGAGAAGTTCAAGTTAAACCGACCAGAGAAGATGGCCAGAGACGAAGCTCACATGGGCCAGAAAATCGAAGTCAACATTGATTAATGTCGAAGTCGTGGAAGCATACGAAAGTCAAAGATAAAGTAACGAAAGAAAAATTCTGTTTTGACCAAATATATCACAATTCCAAAATCAGGTTAACAAATTGAAAAAGTCAAAAGTCAAAAATCAGAGTTAAAAAGAGGAAAGTTTCTGCCGTATCGATCAAGGAAAAGATCGAACGGTTTCAAACTAAAACCGTGACAGTAAAGTAAGGGAAAGTATTCACTATGAACAAGTCAAATAAATCAACAACGTTCAACAATAATCAAATGGCCGAAGACAAATTCAAACAAATTCGTACGAACGAAAATACAGGGTAACGAACCCTATATAAGCCAACAATCATCATCGGCAAATATCATCGAATTCAAGCAATCAATCGAGAAAGCAAAAGGAACGAAGAACATACCAGAAGAAAAGTCGAATTCGATCAACTCGAAGCAACCAGGAAAAATCCCTAATTTCACGAGCAATACATTCGGTCGAGCAAGGCAACACGCAAATCAGAGAATCAATCAAATCGAATCAGGAGCTTCGAGATACAAGCCCTAATTTCAGAGCGCAAAGAGGAACGAACGAGGAAGCCACCATTTTTCACAAGTTTAAGCAGCCATTATCACATACGAGAAAAGGAACGGGCCAAAGAAAAGAGAAAGGGATATTCATTACTTATTTGGGCTGGTCCTTTATTTGCTTTGGGCTTTAGAAATTATAAATTAGGGTTTTGTTTTTAATTTGTTTTTAAATTTAAATTCTGTACTTTTCGAAACAAATTTGGGTAAATCACCACCTAGGTTTTAGGTTGTGTCAGATTGTCTAGTTAGGATTAGTTCAGTAAGTAGGGTGTGCGAGTTTGCAAAACTCTATAGGCGGTAGCAGGGTGTGCGAGTCTGTTAGAGTGTTTGTAAGCGGGAGACTGTTTAATTCTAATAGAAATCTGGGAATGCAGCAGTAGGCAGGGGTTGCCGAAGCTGGGTAAATTTTGTGTGTGATTTACTTTTCAGCATATTTACTTCTCTGCAGTTTGTTATCGTGTTTAATTCAGTAAATTCGTGAAAATTTGCTATAATCCTATTCACCCCCCCTCTAGGGTTAATCTAGATCCTACAATAATATTTTAAGAAAAGTAACAACAAGTTCTTTCGATATAAAAGAGTGAGATGCACCCGAATCAAAAGAAATTCGAATAGGAAAATCACGAAATAAAATAATGCCATCAAGGACAGAATGAAAAATACCTTGACCAAGAGAAGTGTTACTAGGGGCTTGCACAACATTCAGCTTTCCCTCTCTCCTACTTTGAAGTTTGGGACATGAAGATAAAAGATGACCCAAACCTTTGCAATAGCGACAAGTAAGAGGCTTCAGACACTTATTCGCATAGTGGTCCATAGAACCACAATTGTAGCATTGTCCACGACTAGAAGTAGGAGTCTTTGCTACCGAAGTTGCCTGCTTCCCTTTCTTGTTAGGATTAGGGCTTTTGAACTTAATATGCCTCTTCTTGTTGATGTTGAAGTTTTGTTTGGCATCCACAACTTCAACATCACTTTCTTTATCGTCCTCTTCTAGTCGAAGAGTGATATCTACAAACTGGTCGAAAGGCACTTCTAATTTCAGCGGTAAAACCTTTTTGGGGTTCTTACTAAAAGCACAGATAAACCTTTGATTCTTTACAAGATCCAAAAGTTGTTGGGTAGACATGAATACGCCATCCAGAGAAGGACTACTGGATTGACCAGCGCTAGGACTGCCAGATCTAACCATTTTTTCTTCTTTAAGAAAGAAAGAAAGAAGAGGAAAAAGGTTATTCTCAGAATGAATATAAAACATACTTGATTGATAAAACAAGGCAACACAAAAGAAAATAGGATAGTACGGATCCAATGACTCGAGTTAAATCCTAAGGCACGACTCCTAATAAAGACTTAGGACAATGATCTTTGCTAGATTATTCTACATTGTTCCGAATTTGGCTCTGATACCAAGCTGTAATGCCCCACCTCTATACTCACACTAGCCAAGGACACTACTGGGTAATGCCGTCAACTAGCACGAAGAATAAGGCTGGTTAGGAGCGACCATCTGTGTAATTTCTTTGTGCGAGTACCGATATGTCACATAGTATAACATGCATTCATTTCAAGAGGAAATCCGACATATCAAATACAAACTCAAAGCTACTACACAGTGGCTATGTGGGCTTTGAAAACAAATATAGAAATAAGCATAACACAAATCAGTCCTAGATATTCATATCACAAAGGCGAAAACAGATATGAATATAACACATAAAAGTGTACATCAAAATGGTGGTCATACAAGATCCACTACATCACAAAAGAATAGGTACAAGCACTAAGCAAAAAAATAAGTATACATCAAGGAGTCTCTAACTCAAATGTATAAAAGCAAAAACTACTAATCTAAAGTAGTTAGCCAAAAATGAGATGATGGTCCCAGATAAGAAGTCAAGCAGAAGCACCTGAAATACCTCGGTCTGACCCGAGTATTATTTAAGAAGAAAATAATAAACGGATCAGTCTAACTATAAATATCATATAAAATGAGATAGGATAAGAGATATGACAAAAACGTATGATAACAAAAATGCCATACTGTGACAAGTATACATAAGGTAACAACAAAAATCATACAATATCTCAAATAATCTCAAACACTAAAAAGAATGTCATATTCTTTAAATTATTCACCAAAACACAAATATTGACAAAATATATCAATGTCAATCGCATAAAAATCGGTGAAACACAAATTTTAGAAATCATCAACTTGAAATCCAGAAATCACAAAAAAGGGAAGGCCTATCACAAACGGGAGCATGAAAACTCACCAACACGTGTATCACAAACGGGTCACTATCCCAAAGTTGCTAACTATAGAGCCGGTGCAACGGCGTAGTGCAATAACGGTACGCCTGAGGAACCTGAAACTCAAATGAGCCGAAACAACGACGCGGTGCAATAACGGTACACCCGATGAACCTAAAACTCAAATATTTCGGAACAACGACGTAGTGCAATAACGGTACGCCCGATGAACCGAACTCCATAAAGCCCATAGGTCGCTAGCCTATAAAAACGAGACGAAGTTCAATAGAACGGGGTACAGTCCCCCATGCGGACAAAGAGACATCGCACATCGCTAGTCTAAATCACAAAATGATCATCAATGATCGACAAGTGTAAATTACACTAAGCTAGTAAATAAATGAGTTAGGCTTCATGTCCCATAACCACTAGCTTAACTTAAATATTTACGAACAGATTGTAGACTTCCACTCGAAAATAGTCACGAGAGTTCAATCGAACAAGTCCAAAAATTAACCGACGAAGTAAACGCAAGCATTTCATACCACTTGTTTTGCTAAGCCGTTTAATTAGATTTCTCATACGAATGAGGTAAAGGTTTGTGTATACTAATAGATTGGAAAACGGTTTTAAAAGCGAGCTTTATATTTAAAATAGTGTCGAAATTGTTTTAATGAAAGGGTTTTAGTATTTACTACTAGTATCGAATCCTCTATATTTTAAAGTGACAAATCACAGAAATGATTGTAGAAACAATCAATCACCAAAAATTCACATTCGAAGACGTGAATCAAAACCATAGAAATCGATACCAAACCCATCAAATGGATATTTCTAAAAATCCAAAGAAAGAAGTCATCAAAATAGATAATAAGTGATAACAACTAACCGGATTGACAAAAATCGATTAAAATTGGAAATCCAATCAAAAACAGCCAAATTGGGCAAAAATGGCAGTTCCAGACGTTTGGGGGGTTTATCCAGACCTCTGGATTTAGGTTCTGGAAATATTCAAGAAACCCTCCCAGACGTCTGAAATTTCAAAGCAGACGACTGAACCCTTTCAGACGTCTGAACCTATAAATCAGACGTCTGAAATTAGTCTCTGCCATTTTTAATTTCTGCCGTATATTCTTTTTCTCCAGAATGCATAACCAGACGTCTAGACTTGATCGACCAGACGTCTGGTCACCTGGGCTGGGCAACAATTTGCCTAGGCCATGATGGCCAAAACGAATCAAGAGCGATCGGACGAGTAACCAAGACTAGGGATTTATGCCAAGCGACAACCCAGCCTTATAGGCTCTTCGATACACCCCAAAGAACATGTCCAAACATCCAAGGTAGGATTTTTAAAGATTTTGACTTCAAAACCCCAAAATTGGAAAATTCACCAAATCAATTCAAATCAAAAGCAAATGAACATGAATAGATGTTTGGAATTCATACCTAACAACAATGAAAGTTATAGACGTAGATGTGAGTTCGAAAACTCACCTTTAAACCCAAAAACACGAATGAGAAGCTCTAAAACAAAGGAAAGGCCAATTCCTCTTCAACTTCAACTCAAGAAGCTCCAATCTAAGATCATAAGCAAATATTTCCTAAGTTAGGTTATAGAAAATTTCTGAAATTGGAGAGAGATTGAGGTGGAGAAGAAGAAGGGGATGCTTACCTAAGCTTCTCTTTGATTTTGGACTTGAATTTGTATTTCCAAATCAAACTAGGGTTTAGGAATTTTAATTTCCAATCTTTTCCCATATTTTTCTCTTGAGCTTGAGTGTTAGGAAATGAGGAATGAAATGAATGAAGAGGAGTTGAGTTAGAGTGTTTGATAAAGGAGTTGGGTTCTCTTATTGGGTTAGTGGGATGAAACCCAAACCCAAAGCCCCAAATGAAAACATCAAAATTCTAATCAACTCCAAACATATCGATGTTTATACTCAAAAAAGTTGTAAACGACATTTTGGACTCAATGGAAGTGGTCTCGAGTCCTAATTCGACTGCTTACAAAAAGTAACATTTCGGACTTTAATCCGATCAGCGATGCTATATTTAAATAAAACATTTAAATGTACAATCGTAAAATATGCGGGTTGTTACATAAAATGTGAATATACTCGAGTAAAGAACAGATGGAAATGTGAAAAATAAGTTGTGTAACTTATAAAATTGAGAAGTGGAATGAAAACCAAAAATAAAAATGGATTGATATTTTGGTGAAGAAATAAAAATTAAAACTTGAGTTATAAAATAAATTAGAACTCAAGTAAATTAAATGGAGTGATTTTTGAATACAAAAATGGAACTTGACTTGGTTGAATAAAATTGGATTGTGGATTAAAAGTGGATTTTGGAAATGGAACTTGAGTTATAAATAAAATTTGACTTAAATTGTAAGCGAATTAAATATAATTGAAATATTGTCGAATGAAATGGAAATGGTTTGAAATAGTGATGATTTAAGTTATAAATAAATTCAATGTAAGTAAAAATAAATTGAATATGGCCTTAGATATTAATTCGAGAATGAATTTTAGTATGGAATTAAAAATTTGAAGTGTATTAAGTGAATGAACTAATTAAATTATTTAGTAAATGGAGTGGAGTTTGACTGCAATGGACTTAAGTAATATAATTGAATTGATTGGAAATAAACAAATAACTTAAGTTAATATTTTGGATGGAAGCTAGGCTTAAAATAAATTTATGGATTGGATGTCGTTGACGTAAAAATTTAGCGAACAAGGTTTTTGTTGAAAAATTTGAATGCGAATCAATTTGAAATGGAATAGAGTTAAATATAAATTTATTTGGAATCAACTTAAAATAACTATAAACTGAAATGGTTATTTTAATAAATGAATATCGCCAAATTTGCATGAAAAAAAAATTGTCGTTTGACGTAAACGAAAGTAAATAAAATTCTGTGAATTGATAAGAAGTGACTAAATTGATTTTTTTTTAATCAATTTGGAATGGATATGAGTCGTTTGGTATAAATATGAAGTAAATGCAAGAAAATTGAGTTGTAAATCATTCGAATTTAATGAAATGATATACGGGTCGATTGAAAGTAATTAAATTAGTATCAGAATCTTATAATTGCTTATGATTATATGTTAGAATGCGTTATTTACGAAATTTATGCGTTTAACGAGCTAAATAAATGAAGTGTTATTAAAATATCATGTTTTGGTACTTACGTGTTTAAAATTGAGTAAGTACAGGTACAAGAAGACCATTTGGCTAGATTTGAGTTGCATAATTGCATATTAAATAAGCTGCTTTCTTAAAACGCTAAATAAAGGTACGGTTTCGGATTAAATACCGCAAAAATATAAATATTGATATATATTTTGTTTTTCGACCGTGTGGGTCGATGTATACATTTTTATCTCTCTTGTCGTATTGCAAAAGGCTTTCCGTACAAAGGAGACTCTGCCAAAAAAATTCGAAAATTTAGGGTATTAGAAAAATTTTGAAAATTTTTGTTAACTAAAAAGTTGGTTTTTGAATTTAAATTGAAATAAGGGGATATGAATTAGTAATGGAAACTAATTGTTATGGTTGAGGCTAAAAGATTTAGATGAGTGAAATAGAAAGTTCGCAAAGTGGGTTTTCTTAAGTTAATGGGTTTGGATATTTCGTCCTGCCTTAGCAATTTCGAGGTCGAAATTCTTTTAAGGGGGGAGGAATGTAACGACCCAGATTTTTCGTCGTTTAATTTTGAATATTTAAATGGTTTAAATATTGGATTTGGAATTATAATTTAGTTATTAAGTTTTTAAAACTGGAATTTCAAGCGATCTCACCAATTTTTGAAATCGTCGACTTAATCGATGCATTAAAATAGCGATCCGGGGCACAGTCTCGGAATTCGATGAAACCTGTTCCATTGAATCCATAATAGTGTATTATTATCGGATTTCAAATTTCATAGCGTTTGGAATTACCATTTGGTCATACGATCTGGAAACGCCTAGAATAATTTAATTCAATTTGATTTAAATGGTCGATTTAAAAGGCTATCTTCTCCATACGATCAAATTAGACCTCGAGACTTGTTCCATTAGAATTATATTTTGGAATGAATGTTTCAGAAATTTATAAAATGGCCCGGTGACTGCTTATGGATGTTATTTGATAGTTAAATAACCGACTATCAAATTTGGCCAAATTCGTTGATCGTTTTGAAGAGACCGGGATCAGATTTAACTATTTGAAAACCACTTCGATCTGATTTGGGCGTTACGAATGGATTTCGTGAAGATAGTGAAGACGGTGATTTGGTTTGTCCAGACCCAGGACAACTTGTATGGACGAATGCTATCAGAACATCGTCATTGGAGGACGGTGAGCATTTTAAGTGAAATTATTCTTGAAAGGTAAACGTTAGCCTCATCAACTGGGAATGACTAAAACAGGGGAGATGCAGCTAGGTTGAGTGGGTCGCACCCAATTAGGGTATGTTATCACCTTTCTAGATACCCTCAGAAATATATTATAACTTATGGATATGGTTGTGCATGGAAAAGTGAGCGCTCTTTTAAGGGTGGGAACACCCGGGTGATAACATATTCGGTACTATCTAGGTTAGGGGTAGGCCGGCCTTGTGTTGGCAGGGGATCCTGGCGAGGTCCTCGGTACATTTTCTAGAGGTGTACTGTGATGGGCGGTACCCCAATAGCCCAGTCATTGTATGGAATCCATTCTCTAATAAGCGCCGTACGGTTTTGATTGTGTCCAACTATGCTGAAACGTGAGATGCAAGCTGATGCAGCCCAGACTGATGAAGTCTTAGGTCGCGAGCGACCTAACGTGCTGATAAGTCGCGTGCGACCTAACGATGAACGAGCTAACGAGATAGATCAAGCATTGGGAGGAAATACGTCGAGTTATGCAAGGAAAGGGGAGCCAGCGACCTACGATAAGTCGCTCAACTATAGGTCGCGAAGCAGTAATGTTTGCTTAGGTTGCGAGGACTTAGGTCGCTCAACTTTAGGTCGCTCGAAGATTTCCAGAAGCGATGTTCTTAGGTCGCTCGATCTTATGCCGCTTTCTTTAGGTCGCGAACGACCTACCATAAGTCGTGGGAAGATAGGTCGCTCGACCTTATGCCACTGGAAGATAGGTCGCTAGAAGATATGTCGCTATGAAGATATGCCGCACTCTCACATGCCAATCTCCTTAAGTCGCATCAACTTTAAGTCACAACCACCTTAGGTCGTAAGTCGTATGCCGCATTGACTTAGGTCGCTGACCTTAAGTCGCTCTCCGATTGGTGCTGTTGTCTATTTTAGGTCGCTCGACCTTATGTGATGTTTTATGTGATGATGTGTTGTACTTAGGTCATATATTTGTAACTCGTGTATATTGTATCTGTTGTACTGTGTTGTGTTGTAATTTTTAAGTCGTTTGATGTTGTAAAGGTTAGGTCGTTAACGACCTATGTAAGGTCGTAGGTCATGTGTTTGTTTTAGGTCGTGGGAACCTTGTAATGTGTTGTGATGTAATGTGTTTGTTTGTTTTAGGTCGCAAGTGTTAGGTCGTTCACGACCTAGGTGTTGTCAAGTGTTGAGTCGTGTGAGTTGTAAGCCTATAAATAGGCGGGTTGTGTCATTTGTAATAGTTAGTCAATTTGAATAAAATTTCTTTTGTGTGCTTTTTTACCACCATTAAAATTGGTAGTTGAGTGTTATCTCCTATCTCCACCTTCGGCATTCGAGTGCGCTCGAATCAACGATTGTTGAAGCCAATTCACGGAATCAAGTGCGCTTGATCAACGTTCGAAGAATTGTAGATCTTCTCTCACGGCATCGTGCGCGATCAACGTGTCGAAGATAGCTAAAGTCCGGTATCTTCGTGATCAACGGATTTGGGCGTTTGGTATCATCAATTCATCGATTCATATTGCTTCATCTAATCGTTTCATCGATTAGTTTGACATGAAATCTTCATTTCGTTGTCATCCGTTATTTCCGCTGCGTCATTTGGTATCAGAGCTAGACTTAGCCAATCATAGCTAAGCCGAGTCTTGGAGCCAATTCTTATTGAAGAGTTTGAGGAGTTTCAGCCGAGCCAAGGAAAGTGTTAGACTTTGTGCCGAGTTAGTGAAGCCGAGCTACATCAAGCGAAGCCGAGCTAAGTGAAGTGTGAAGTTCATTTTTTTTTATCAAGGCCGAGAGTTAAAGTTGAAGTTTGTGAAGATTCAATCATGCCGCCAAGAAGAACTAATCGCCAACAAAATGTTGAAGCGTTGTATAGAAGAGAAGAAGCCGAGCAAATGGAACAACGCATCAATGAAAAGTTTGATGAAGGCATTGGGAAGTTAGAGAAACTGATGAATGATATGAATCAAGGACAAAGGAGAAGGTCGCCAGTCTCGAACCATGGAGGAAACAGAGTTTCGCCATCGGTTACGGAAGCGAGGAGGGTGTCGCCACAATCTTATCGAGAAAGAAGAGAATCTTCAGTTTCAATGAGAAGAGAACATCATGAGTATAGAGATGAAGAGAGAAGAACTCCACGTGAGTTTGAACATGAACCATACCGTGATGATGAAAGACAAAATAGAAGAGATATGCGTGATCATAGAGATGTGGGTGGTCGAGATCATTATCGAAGTACATCTGTTTTTGATGAAGATGGCGGTAGATGTAGTGTTCATTCGCGAGATCGAGACCAAGTACGAAATGCATATCGGGATGTTGAAGATGATCGTCGATGGGAGTCGGGGATGAAAACTGAAATTCCAGAATTCAAAGGTGGAATGGTAGCGGAGGAATTTTTGGATTGGTTGTCTAATGTGGAAGAAAATTTTGACTTTAAGGAGGTTCCTGAACATCGAAGAGTTAAGTTGGTTGCTACACGTTTGAAAGGAAGAGCTATGGCATGGTGGCAACAAACTAAACTAACGCGGGAGAGAATGGGGAAGTCAAAGATTGAATCTTGGGAGAAGATGAAGAAATTGATGAAAGCTACTTTCTTACCTTACAATTATCAATCTCTTATGTATCAACGTTTACAGAACTTGAGGCAGGGAACAAAGTAAGTGAATGATTATGCAGATGAATTTTATCAATTGATTGCGAGGAATGATATCATGGAGACGGAGGAACAGTTAACAGCTAGATTTGTTGGAGGGTTGAGAATGCAGATTCAAGACATGGTGAATATGTTTGACCCGAGATCTATTGCTGAAGCACATCAGAAAGCACTTGCTTGGGAGAAACAAGGGAGACGAGGAGGTGGTGTGTTTACGAATTCCAACAACCAGAACTAGGAGGTTAGTAGCAGTGCGGATGTTTCCAAAGTCGTCAGTAAGCCAATTGTGAATGAAGCCAACAAAGCAAAGGTCAATAGTAATCTCAAATGCTTTAACTGTCAAGAGTGGGGTCATAAAAGCAATGAATGTACAAAGCCCAAGAAGCGAACAATGATTGCGGAGATTGAGAATGAAGATGCAGAGGTAGGTTGTGTCAATTCACTACCAGTTGAAGAAGAAGAATTATTTAACAGGAGATGAGGGTTGTAGTTTGTTGATGAGGAGATCTTGTTTAACACCAAAGCAAGAGGATGATTCTAGTTGGTTGAGGAACAATATTTTCCGGTCAACATGCACTATTCTGGGAAAAGTTTGTAAATTTGTCATCGATGCAGGAAGCTGTGATAATATCATTTCTTCAGAAGCTGTAAAGAAGTTGTCATTGAAAACAGAGAAGCATCCAAACCCCTACAAATTAGCTTGGTTGAGGAAAGGAGGGGAGGTGAAGGTTAATCGAAAAGCTTGTGTTAATTTTTCCATTGGGAAGAAATACAAAGACGAAATTTGGTGTGATGTGGTTGATATGGATGTTTGTCATTTGTTGTTGGGGAGACCATGGCAATACGATAGAGCTGTGCAGCATGATGGTCGCACCAACAGTTACAGTTTTATGTTCGAGGATACACGGATCATTTTGGTTCCTAAAAGGCGTCAACAGAGTGAAAACAAATTGGAGGAAATCGAGGAGCTAAAAACTTTGTTGTCTTTAAAGGAATTTGTTGATGTGGAAGATGAAGTCGATTGTTTTCAACCACCAAAGTTTGATAAAGATGAAGTTGATGATTTTCAACCAACGAAATCTGATGAACATGAGGTTGAAAAGTCACAATCAGCAAAGTTGGATGAGGATGAAGAAAGTAGGTCAAGAGAGGAAGAGGGTAATTTCTTGGTAAAGAAGGTGAATTCGACTAGTCTACGATCTACAAAAGAGCTTGTTGAAGAAATGGAGGATAGTGCAGAAGTATTCCTGTTGAATGAAAATGAAACCAGTGAAAGTGTTGAAATTATCGAAAAAGTTAAACCAGTGGTGAATGAATGTGAAGATGTAGCTCCTACAGAGTTGTCCAAGGAATTACTGCCACTGAGGGACGTACAACATCATGTTGATCAAGTGTCAAGTGCTATTGTACTGTATATGCCACGTAATCATATGTGTCCGACAGGGCAGGAAGAGTTGAGAAGGCTGGTTGATGGGTTTCTGTTCAAAGGAAGGCAGTTGTATACTCCTGATTACAGTTGGCAAATAAAATTTATCAAAGACTTACATATAGAAAGAAATGAGGACTGTGATCGTACTATGCAGTTGATTGCAACGTCTTGTCTTGGGCCGTCAATAAGGAAGGAGGTTGAAAGGTTTGTTCAGAGGAACCATAATTATCAAATTTCAAAAGAGACCGCGACGAAGTCGGGATTATGTATGTCATTACCTATACATACTAGATCATGGGTGGAGGTAAGTATGGACTCTGCATTGAATTTGATGAAGACGCAAAGTGACAACGAATCTATCTACTTGATGGTTGAACGATTTCTTGTTGGTACGTACAACAAGCTAGATGCTGGAGGGATGGATCGTTTGGAAATTATGAAGGAAATTGGTGAGAATGATTGTAAGTTGAGCTTGCCAGATCATCGTCTTATGACTAAAGTTGACAATATCAAACACTTGGTTCTGCTTCACGAGGATGAGAGTGTCGAAGACGAAGCAACTGTAAATTCGAGGGTGAATTTCTGTCAACCAAGGGAGGAAGATGCAGCCCAGACTTATGAAGTCTTAGGTCGCGAGCAACCTAACGTGCTGATAAATCGCGTTCGACCTAACGATGAACGAGCTAACGAGATAGATCAAGCATTGGGAGGAAATACAGCGAGTTATGCAAGGAAAGGGGAGCCAACGACCTACGATAAGTCGCTCAACTATAGGTCGCTAAGCAGTAATGTTTACTTAGGTTGCGAGGACTTAGGTCACTCAACTTTAGGTCGCTCGAAGATTTCCAGAAGCGATGTTCTTAGGTCGCTCGATCTTATGCCGCTTTCTTTAGGTCGCGAACGACCTACCATAAGTCGTGGGAAGATAGGTCGCTCGACCTTATGCCGCTGGAAGATAGGTCGCTGGAAGATATGTCGCTATGAAGATATGCCGCACTCTCACATGCCAATCTCCTTAAGTCGCGTCAACTTTAAGTCGCAACCACCTTAGGTTGTAAGTCATATGCCGCATTGACTTAGGTCGCTAACCTTAAGTCGCTCTCCGATTGGTGCTGTTGTCTATTTTAGGTCGCTCGACCTTATGTGATGTATGTGATGATGTGTTGTACTTAGGTCATATATTTGTAACTCGTGTATATTGTATCTGTTGTACTGTGTTGTGTTGTAATGTTTAAGTCGTTTGATGTTGTAAAGGTTAGGTCGTTAACGACCTATGTAAGGACGTAGGTCGTGTGTTTGTTTTAGGTCGTGAGAACCTTGTAATGTGTTGTGATGTAATGTGTTTGTTTGTTTTAGGTCGCAAGTGTTAGGTCGTTCACGACCTAGGTGTTGTCAAGTGTTGAGTCGTGTGAGTTGTAAGCCTATAAATAGGCGGGTTGTGTCATTTGTAATAGTTAGTCAATTTGAATAAAATTTCTTTTGTGTGCTTTTGTGCCACCATTAAAATTGGTAGTTGAGTTTATCTCCTATCTCCACCTTCAGCATTCGAGTGCGCTCGAATCAACGATTGTTGAAGCCAATTCACGGAATCAAGTGCGCTTGATCAACGTTCGAAGAATTGTAGATCTTCTCTCACGGCATTGTGCGCGATCAACGTGTCGAAGATAGCTAAAGTCCGGTATCTTCGTGATCAATGGATTTGGGCGTTTGTTATCATCAATTCATCGATTCATTATGCTTCATCTAATCGTTTCATCGATTAGTTTGACACGAAATCTTCATTTCGTTGTCATCCGTTATTTCCGCTGCGTCACAAGCATTTCAGCTATTTTCTAATTTATTTTCTATAGACACTATTATAATATCATATGATTTTGATATCAAATGTTTTGGTTATCACAAGGGAAAAACCCGTCATGTTTATGTGTGACGCGGACTTACGTGATACCTTTGCTTTTCAAAGGATTTTGATAACTTTAATAATTCATTGAGTGTGTTTTCTCACGCTGGTTTTCCAGACTGACTTGGATGTTATTTTATTATAATGCTCGGGTCAGACCGAGTATTACAAATTCAGGATAGGATGCTATGGGGCTCAGGAGACGAGCTGGATGACAAAGACGTATTCCCGTACTTGATTTATATTTCCTCTGTGTGAGGATAAGTTATTAAACTATCCAAATTGGTTGTTGTTTATTGTACTCTGATAATGGTATGTATATTAATAGTACAGTTCTTGTATTTAAAATCTGTTATTATGTATTATATTTTGTTCCGCTGCGATTGTGAGATTCTGTGTTGTTGTTTTCTGTTTCTTCTTCTACCTTTTCTTCTTCACCCCTAGCAATCGGTATTTTCAGCACTTGAATATTTGGCATGCTACAGTGAACATATAGATGTCGATTTTCGAGGGTCGAAATCCCGGTTCATTAAAGAACTGATGCGCTAATGCTTAACACATTCCACATAATAAGAAGAAATTCAGGCACACACAAAAAGAACACAACGCCTATTTCACCGCAAAGTACTATTACTTTTACAACCAGCAAAACAAACATAGAACAAAATGATGATTAACAAAACTAGTTTCAAATATCACCTTTATTACAAAATATCAAGCTTAACTATGCTCTGTGAGTCAAAATAGAGTCAGTTTCCTGAATAAAAAAAAATCAAATCCATCTATCACATATATCATGCGGGAAATACAAAAAAAAATCTTTGATACACACTGTAAATTTAACTAATCAGTAACATTTTTAATTGTTTATAGGACACAAATACAATATATTTTTTAAACAAATTAGAGATACTGAAACGCAAACAAAATCAATATCAGTAACAAATATAAGTCATCGCTCACCGATTTCTAACTAGGATTTGAAAACGCGATTACCCGTAGTTGAGGCTAGCCGCAGGCAAAATAGTGGAAGGGAAAGGAGGCAGGCAGCGACTTTTAGATGGAGTGGAAGAGCTTTGGAAACTATGGATTGAGCGAGAAAATCTCTAACGAATCTTTATTTGGAAACTAGGACTTGGAAACGTGATTTGGGGACTAGGGTTTCCTAATTTTTATTTTAGTAATGAACGGGCTGTAAAACGAAGCGGGACGGTGAAATTTTTTTAAGTTAGCTATGTACTTAGTAATGGCATCCGCACCACAGTTATACAAAGAGAGAATCAAATATGAAATGGAAAGACTATTTTCTTATATTTAAATTCTTACTATGCTAATAAATATATGCTATTATATTGGAGTTTCTTTTAAAATTAATTGTTGTGCGTGAAACTTCGAATGGTAGCCCTAAATTTAGGCGTGGAGAAATTTAAAATATCAATTGTCATACAATAAATCAAGGGAAAGTAAAATTTACTATGAAAATCGGATGAAATTATAAATTATTAATTATAACTCATTAATTATAACAAATTTTTAATTTTACACTATTAGGCATATATACTATTATTTATGCAATATTAATATAAATTATTTATTTACTCTAATTTTATTAATAAACACTGATAAATATATTATATTATTAACTAAAAGAAATTATCAATTATTATTATTTATTAACCGTTAAATATTTACTGATAATCATTAATTAAACAGAATATAAGATGTTCATAACTATATATAAGTTGTCGTTTATTAATAATTAATTATAAATTATCGACAATAACCATTTTCTAAGTGGTTAAGCGCTTCGACTATGGTACGAGAGATTTCAGGTTTGAAACTTGCATAGCGTGATTCGAACATACATTGACATGCAATATGTTGTATACTACCTAAGACTTAAGCACAAATATGTGTTATCATCTTGGTGCCCAAAATTCTTAAAAAGTATAAATTTTCGTATATAACAATTATTAAATGTAAATTATTATATCTTAATTATAAATTATTGTTATAATAGTTTGAACAAATTGCAAACATGCTAAAAACTAACGTGGATTCAGCCTTTTCGAACATTTCCTCAATGATTTTACAAGTGACAAATAAAACAACTTATAAAAACGTTTTTATAAATTAATTTTCACAAAGTTTGTAGGGGGGCCTTGCTAAAGTGCTTATCACACCATATTAGAAACAAAAGTTCTCATAAACCATATTTTACAAGATTTGAAAATGGTAGTTGGCATAAATTTTATTTTACAACGTTTAAAATAAAAGTTGTCTTATATTGTTATTTTACAAGGGTTTTAACTAAACGTTGTCGTAAATCCTTAATTTACAATGTTTTTAGAGTAAAAGTTGTAATAGATTACTTTTTACAATGTTTTTTTTGGAAACCTTGTGATAAACTATTATTTTGCAACGTTTATATTTAAAAACGTTGTAAAAACTGTTTATTACAACTTTCTGAACAGAAACGTTGTAAAAAATCATTTTTGTTGTAGTAGTCAAAACCAAAAACCACTTTACCCGATTTTTATTTTGCTGCCCTAAACCTATACCAGATGTAACAACCCGTTGTTGAAAAGCAATTAATTAAGAAATTAAATAATAATGATTAAAGACTTAAATGTGTTTTTAACTATAAAAGGTGGAATTATGGGAATGATTTGGTAGTTTGATAAGAAGTATTTATCAAATGTTAAGCAATTTTATATTAATGGAGTAATGATTTAATACTTTGTTTAATTATTTTGAAATAAGTAAAATGAATTAATTATTTCGGAGACATGGATAAATTAGATTTTGTAAAGTTTAATTTGATAAGAAAATGGATTTATAGTTTTGAAATCCATTAGTAAATGAATTTAAATAAAAAAATAAAAATAAATAAAGAGAACATTTCTGTAAAAAAATGATGTTGTAATTTATTGAAAAGTGAATTAGTGATAAAGTTGATTTGGTGATTGGGCTTGTATATATATTTATATCATGAACTAGAATCTATTACTCAGCAAAAGCGAAGCCCAATATTCCTTAGCCCATCAATCCAAATTTACACCATCCCGTGATTAATCTATCTCCTTAGTCTTCCTTCTTGCAAGAGTTCTCTTCCATTTATAAATACAACTCCATCTTATACGTATACTGACTTTAGAAAATCACTCAATACCTCAAACCCTACAGCTTTGAAACTCAAATAAAAATCAAATTTAAATCCTATAAATTAAAATAGCATTCAATCATAGCTTCTCAACATCTCTACATCTTACTGCAATTAAGTAATCAAGAATTGATCATCAAAATTGAAGAAAAGGCTTTTACATTAAAGTGAAGAGAGGAGCAGTAAGAAGAAGATGTTGAAGTAAGAGAAGCTTGAGTCTTTCTTCAATTCAGGTGAGTAATTTTAACTCACAACTATGTCCATAAACACTTGTTATTACTGCTGAGATGATGAATCGGATGTGCATTCTTTTACAACCCAATCACTGTAACAAGCAACCTGATACAGTACTAACAAATTTTAGAGGAATTTAAGAAGAAAAAAGAGAATAAGAGGAACCAAGAAAAGAGCGAAAAGAAAGATTGAGGAAGAAGCAGTAAAGTAGACAGAAATATTTCATTAATTCATTGATATTGAAGCTATTTTACAACAATTTTTAGCATTTTGAAGCTTGTTTTGCTAGAATATCTTCCTATTCCAACAACGAAATGCTGCCGAATTTTCTTCAGTTGATAGTCCATGTGGTGTAGTATAAGTGTGCAAAATTTCATAGCAAAACTCTTTCGTTTAATACCTAAAAACTTTGCTGCAAAATCAATGCGCAGCCTGGAAATCACCTGTAGATATTTTGTTTTCTCAATTGCTGCAAACATGGCCCGAGTCCATGTTTGAGACAGCATATCTCTTTCATTTCTTGTTGGAATTCATCGATTCTTTTTTTGTTTGAAAGATGAAGTTTTCTAGTATGCGCTTTATCTATATATTTCCTTTTTTTGTTATCATGAGGTTTCTTTCATTACTACAGCTGGTAAAAATCGTTGCTTTGAATGATGCATATGTAGAAAGCCTTTTTTCTAGTATTGACTAGTTAATTTTATCTTTTTTCTTTCTTTCTATAGTGGAGATAGTCGCACGTAATGACAGATCACGGCCATATTATTAAAAGCTTGTGGTAAGAATGGGTTTCGTTCTAATGCCCGGACTCCTCCTTTTCATTATGTGTACTTATATAGATACATACAAGCTTCTAGAAATGACTTATTACAACTGGATGCTTCCTATTTGTTATGAAATCTTGGCCATTGTTTATAACAAACAAATTCAAAAAGGTGAGAATTGGTTATAACAAATACTGCACTTTATCTCTCTATTAATTCCTATAACAATATGGCAGTTTAGTGGTCCTTTTTTGGTGCTCCATTATTATATTGAGGCAGATCCATATCATTATCACCCGCTCGGAAATTGACCTTGCCCTCAAGGTCAAACTCCGAATATGTTGCTTTACATGAAATATTCCACCCGGATCGAATATGAGAACTTTACTTTCAATCGTTTTTGTCTTGCATTCAACCTGATCCATCAACGACTCCAGACAACAGTTTCTCATCATACGAACATCAAAACCAATAATCATATGCACCATGGGATTTGTTCGAATTAAACCCATCAAAAAGGATTTGTAATTCTTACTACATAATCCCCTGTTTTCCATCTTTTTTCCATTTACAACTATTTGTGATGTTGCTTGATGATCATAGAAGAGTGTGGACAGCCGCATCGCTTTCAGATCTGAAGCATGGTCGAGGGCATGGAGTGAAATATCTTGGCTGCTAAGCTGCTCTAGAATTATTGGTGCATGTATCTCCATAGATTGCTGCTCGATATTTAGATCTTCATCGGGTAGCACAAGAAGTATTCTCTTAACCGGACAGCGATGGCTAGGTTTGTCTATGTCGTTGTAGTTGAGGGATAATCCTTGGTCACGGAGCTGCTGCATCTCCGAGTAGGTAAGGCGTTTAATGCGGTATGATGATGATGATGTTGGTTTTGAGGGAAAGATCGAAGAAGGTGTTGTCGGCTTTGAAGGTAGAGGCAGTGAGAGAGGTGCTGGTGTGTCAATGAGTTGTACGGATGGGGTATGTGGTGGCTTGTTGATTCTCGTTGAGAGTTCGTTTAGTGAATGGAGGATTTGGTTAAGGGAGACTTAGATTTCATACATAATTGGATCATGGCTGATGATGTCGACCATGGTTCAAAGTCGGTGAAATGACAAAAGAGATGAGAGATAGATGTAGGAGGTGAGAACAAGAGTGAAAGCACCAAAATGATACGGTACTAACAAATTTTAAAGGAATTTAAGAAGAAAAAAGAGAAGAAGAGGAACCAAGAAGAGAGCAAAATGAAAGATTGAGGAAGAAGCAGTAAAGTAGACAGAAATATTTCTTTAATCCATTGCTTGCCTCCTCCTTTTCATTATGTGTACTTATATAGATACGTACAAGCTTCTAGAAATGACTTATTACAACTAGATGCTTTCTATTTTTGATGAAATCTTGGCCATTTGTTTATAACAAACAAATTCAAAAAGGTGAGAATTGGTTATAATAAATACTGCACTTTATGTCTCTATTAATTCCTATAACAACATGGCAGTTTAATGGTCCTTTTTTGGTGCTGCATTGTTATATTTAGGCAGATCCATATCACAACCCTTCTTCTGTATATAAATAATTGATCTAAGATCTTGAAATCGACACTTGGAAATGATTGAATTACTAAAACGAAAGTAGGAGCTACACGCACGCATTGACCAAGTGATCGAACAAACGAAATAGATCATGGATTTATGTAATTGAATGGAGCAGGTCGCTGAACGATCGACCTATGAAGGCCACCGGTCGACCTGTAGCGATTGACCGGTAGTGATGACCGGCCGACATCCGCTTTCCATCGTTTTGTGCTTGCATGCCTGGGGTTTTTGGATTGTGTGTGTGTGTTCGTGAATGCAGCAGGTTGTGGGAACAAACATGTGTGTGCCTGTGCGTACATCCTCACATCTCCTTGTGCATGAATGGTTAAAGTTTAATAGGTGAAAGTATATATAACACTGTGATAGATGGTGTATGTGATAAAGAATTAGGCACTATGTTTGCCTGACTTGGAAAGGTAAAGATGAACAATTAGGCCAGAGAGAAAGCATTGAGATATATAATCATACAGTACAACTGAAATATATATATATATTAAAATAAGTAAATATTTATATATATGTAGTTATGAACTTGTATACATAGATTTTGTAATGGTGATATATGTGTCGGTTAGTTTGTGTATATGCACCAGGTCTAGGAAGGAAGAATTAAGTCTTAGTGAAGAAAAGTAACCTATTGCTATATATATCATAACTAAAATCACTTTTACACCTATATTTATTAAATTATAATAAAATGAAATAAATACATATAATAAATATGCTAAAATATTGGTAACTATATGCATAGATATGCGAGTTTCTTCTTTTGTTGTGCACTGATGTAGGAGAATGAGTGGTGCACATATGTACAATTATGAATAGGATGTGGGAGAATATACATAATAATACACTACTGCTTTAGCTAAGTTTGAGATTGTAAGTTGAGTTTGTTTCTAAGTGTAGGAATATAGTGTATAGGATGTTCAAGGCGTGAGGGACAACAAATCATAGTAGTATAAGCAAATCCTATTAGTATAATTAAACTTAAATCTATGTTTATATATAAGTATAAAAAATATACAATTACTCTTAAGATTCCAGTATACTTAAATTTTAAGCATAAATGAAAAATATAAATTATAGTGATAAATAATTAAAGTGAAGTTGTTTGCAATATGTAAATCGGTGGGAAACGTTCAAGACCCAGGTGAGCTCGATTGCATATGTAGTGTTTTATTAAAATATCTCCCATGTTGCGTGAGTGTGTAACACTGCAGAAATGTGTTTGAGCTCTGTCGAACTGGGTATAGAAGGTGCGAACATGGATATGTATATTACTGTGTTAGTGTATGCATGTGGATAAGTTCATTCGCATATGTTTCGGGTCCAAGGAAGTAAGAATAAATCCAAGCATTGAAAGAAAACAATCTGCTACTGTATATTTACATTTCCAAAGTAAAGTCCACTTTTACATTTATGCTGAAGTACAATAAAATAAGTTAGGTACATAAGATAAAAATATCTAAATTTTAATGTATGTATACACATATACTTTGCATATGGATGTAAATATGGATTATAGCTTAATGAATAATAAGGGAAGGCTATAAGTTATAGTTTAATAGGAGATTGAAAAGGATTAATAAATTATTATTTGTATATACATAAATAGTATACCAAATATATGATTGGTAAGGATTGTATAAAATATAATCTAATTTTTTTAAAGAAATTTTTTACGGCAAATGGGAGACCTAATCAGTTATTACTTTATTTCTAACAAGGCCTATATTAATAAGCAAACTATTATGTTTTTCAAGTATAATATGTATAGATATATATAGTAATTGCTTTACTTTGGATATTACTTGTACATTTTTATTTCTATGAGATAATAAATTTGATAAACGGGTTTAGTGATACTATCTGGTATTGGACTTTCGGTGACACTTTTCCAGTTATTCATCGGATTTGTCGTAGAGAGGTATCTAGTGCAGATCGAATGTAGTTATGAGCTTTGAATAACTATTTGAATAACATGCAGTGGTATGGGACGCTGTTATGTTATTTGTTTGATTATTCTTTGTAAGTAAATATCACTCGAACTTTTGCGATGATACTCATGGATATGGATGATACTCCTTGCGATGAGTATTCGATAGTCACGTGGTGACATATAAGTGTCATGTGCCGTCCCACGATTAGAGATATGTATAGTAATAGGGTGGGTACTATATGACCATCCATATTGTGTTCGGCTCCCTTTATGGTTCGGGAGTGGACCAAATTGGCCAGAATCCACCTTGGCGGCCAGATCATGAGGTCGTGGCCCAGATCTGCGACACCGTTATATATTTTATCAGATGCGGATCATATGTGTAACAACCCTCGATTTGAGGCATACCTAAAAATAAATTAATTAATAGTTAATCCATTGGAAAATATTAAGAGAAGCTTAAGTATGAATTAATTTGGAACTATGGGACTATGGATTTCATTAGAATTGAATTTTTGGTAATATGGGTTGCTATTTATTTTTAATGAATGGAAACAAGGAAATTTACTAACTTGATAATTCCTTTTTTGTTAAGATTTGAATGTGAATTAACTTCATTTATTACGAATGAAGGTAATAAAATAAACTAGAGAGTGTTTTGTTGAAATAAAGCTAATTTATAGATTTAGGAATTAAAATATAAATATATTATGCTATTAAAGTAGAGATGAATAAATTGTATTCATTGATATTTAAATGTAGCAAATTGTGTTAATTGGATTAATTGGGCATTAAAAACTTCAGTCTAATCGACAAACGAATTGTATTTGTTGTTATAGCGATTGAATAAAATTTAAGTTGGTGAATGGGGTTTATAGCTTGTATTAAACTTAGTTTGGCCATAAAACATATCTATTATAATTAATTAAAAGATTATAAGGATAAAACCTTTTGGTTTAAAGTTTTGAATTGAAATAAATTTGGAATTATTTATTACAATTCAATGAGATAAATGGATTTATAATTACTATATGGTAATTAAATAAGTTTCTCAGTAAACATTTTGAATTAATAACTTTAATTAAACCATTGAACAATTTAACGAGATGGATAAAAATTTATTTCTTTTCATAAAATCAATGAGTGAAGCATATGTTTGTGAATAAAGATCTAATGACCTTAATTACCTTTTCATTGTAAATAAAAGAATAGAAAAGCTTAAGTAATGCCATTTTTCTTATTTAGCTACTTAATGGAATGGGTTATTAAGCCCATTAACTAATTAAGGAAAGAATTAGGCCCCGTTTGGCTTGTCGTTTTTAGTTTTGTGTTTTCGTCTATACAAAAGCGCATCCGTTGTATGTGTTGTTGAAAAACAAACGATTTTGAAAAATGAAATTAACATGTAAAATAGGAAACAAGTTTATTTTGTTTTTCATGTTTACAGAGATAACAAAAGCACAGAGAACAATCCAACTCCTTCGTTGTTCGTTGGTCGTCGCAATGACTAAAAATTAATAATCTTCTTCTCTTGTTTCTTGTTATTTCTTAGTCCAGGTTGAAAACACAAAACTCAAACTACAAAATGAAACCAAACGGACCCTTAACTTTCCTAAAACGTTATGTACGTTGTTTTCTAAAAAGCATTTCATTTTAGAAAAAGAAAATATTAAACATCTTCTTTCCCTTTTACTCCTCTAACCCTAAGCAAAATAAGAAATTCCTAATTCCTCTAGAATTTATGAAGCTGGTTACTAAATTCTTATAGTTGATAAATCCAGGTATGTTTCCTCAAACCAAGAATCCTCTTTTCAGGTTGTTTTGTTGCAATTTCAGTTCATTAAGAACTCTTTTGTGTTTATCTTCTTTGCATGAATATCTAGGAGCTCTGGCCGGAAGAAATAGGTTGTAATCCATTTTTAGTTGGTTGTGAATCCTTGATTTCAGGGGAGTAAAACTCACCTCTTGTACTTATTTTAAGTGCCAGTTGAATTTAACGATGGATGATTATTGATGATCTACTGTTATTGCTTGTTCATATGCACTCAATAGCTCACTATAAATTAACCGGTAGCCATATTTTTGTTCGTCCCCGTGCTTTGAATTTTTTTGCCATGCAATGTGTTGTAGCCTAGAAAATAGAGAGCGCCTGGAATATAAACAAAGAAGCAACTATCCTTCCCTAGGCGCAATTGAACACATTTATTTGGACTTAAGGGCAAATCTCCTCTTTGTGAATTGTAGCACCTATTTGTTGCTTTACTTCGTACGTCCATGTTGCCTTCTTTTTGTCGCTTTGACTTTGTTTCGCCCTATGTAGCTCTGTGGTTTTGAAATGAAGCAAGCACCCTTCCCATGATGCAATTGAACACAATATTTTGGACCTAAGCGCAAATCTTCTCTTTGTGAATAGTGTTCCGTCATTTATGCCTTGATTTAGTGCGTTGCATGTAGCCTTGAATTGGTCACATCCCCAACACTTGTAGCCTTGCATTTGTACATCCCTGCTATTGTTTTGAATTGTGGCTGCTCTTTAATACTTCTTTTGCTTATTGTTTTATAAAGTTTACTTCCACCTTTTTAATTATTTTTGTGAACTGAAATTTCAAGTGTTTATATAAAAATCTCTATTATGTAAATTTAGTGCAAATAGTTTACCAAAGGAAAGTTAATCAAACTTTATTATTTTCAAATCATGTTTGTAAAATTATTTTTTAGCATCAAACCATTTCAATTAAAAGTATAATCTATACGTACATATTTATTTGAAACTATATTTATCCACTACTAAATACTATTTACTAAACAAATATATTCAAAGAAGTATTTTCCAATATAAAATTTCTATTTCATTCGGATGAGAAATTCAATTAAATGATTTAGTAAAACAAGTGGTATGGAATACTTGCATTTACTTTATCGGTTAATTTCCGGACTCGTTCGATTGAACATTTTTATTATATTATTATTTCTGTTTTACCAAGTGGAGTTATGATCTCTTAGTCAATAGTTGAAGTTCACCGGGTGGTATGGGACGCTTTAGCGAAATTCATTTAGTTACCAAGTGAGAGTAAGTGACACTTCCAGTTAGGTGTTACCTTCGGGTACGTCTCCAATTTGTCCATGATGTGACAGTACCTCATTTGTGTTCGACGTAGCCTTTGTGCTCGTCTTAGGGGTTAGGTGTAGCCTTGTGCTCATCTTTAGTTAGGCATAATCTTAGGGTTCATCTCCTGTTAAGCGTTACTTTTGAGTGCGTCTCCAGTTTAGTTTGTCCATGAGGGGACTGTACCTCATTTGTGTTTAGCGTAGCCATGTGCTCGTCTGATACTAGTCTTTGTGGTTGACGTAACCTTCGAGTTCATCTTTGGGTGTCCAATGGGGGACTGTACCTTTGTCCGAGAGGGGACTGTACCTCTGTCCCGGAAGGGACTGTACCTCATTGTGGCATGCATAAGTGGCGAGCATCAACTCATCATAAGGATTGGTGTCATTTTGTGTTATTTAGTTATATTATGAGATTCGATTGAGTTTTCACCAAATTTCAGTTTTGCCCATATGGGGCTATACCTAAGTTGTTTTGGTGATTTTTGAGATTCTAATAATATTTGTTATTTGTGGTAATACTAGATTTTTGGGACTATTCCCTTATGAGTTACCAACATGGAATTTGGAACTTACACTAGATTGAGATTATTAGTATAAGAGTTACCCTTATGGTATTTGAATATGCACTAGATATAGTATGAACAAGTTGCTCACTCATTCTGTTTATGTATGTTCATCATGTTATACCACCACATTGACTTAAAACAGTACAAGACTGGCCCATTTATTATTTCTTATCAGACCGAGTTGTTTTAGGTATCTTTTGTTCATCCTAGAGTTTGCCTAGCCTAAAGCCTCTCTTATGTTGTTATTTATCTATCGATGTTCTATTTTTCTTAGTCCGATGTTGATGTACTATGTATATATTCATGTTAGGATAAAGACCTTTTTATGTATATCATTTTTATTTGGTTGTATCTATTATGTAAGTCAAGTTATACGTATATCACTATCCTTGTAGACAACATCTTTTGTGTGTGTGTGTGTGTATTTTGTTGTGTACTCTGTGATTCCATGTATTGAGATGTCTTATATTGTTCTGAACATATATTATAACCACCATAATATTATTTTAAGTCTGGATTATATACATCGAATCCTCTTCAAAAGTAAATTTTACCACTTAAGTCAACATGTCAATACTCACTTAAAGCAATATTCACGGATGGTTACTCCTAACCAGCCTTATTATATGCACTGGTAGATGATATTACACAATGATATTCTTTGTTAGTGTGGGTCTCGAGGTAGGGCATTACAATATGATTTGGGTTTGGTGACTCATGGGGTAGGTGCCCTACATCATAGTGTTTTGGGTTAAGAGACCCATATGGTAGGTGCCCTATAGCCCCTTTGTTATGTTGCATAGGCCAATAATCTGTTACCTATAGCATGGTCGTGGACGAGGCTATGCATTGACGAGCCACTGGTGAATATGTGTCACGATGTCCGTCGAGATGACTAAAGACTATAGGAGCAGATCTGGTTAGGTGACCACGAGCTCCTAGAGCGGGCATACGGCCATCAGTCCCCTATCTGGTTTCGGTTTATATGTGTGTGATGGGATGTCATATATTGTTCTCATTCCTATAATGAGTTGCCTATACTAGAGACAGTGAGTCTAAAGTGTAGTCAGTCCCCATTATATCCATACTTTTGATGATTTGAGATAGCCTTTGTGTATTGTTTGTCGTTTGGATTGTGATTATTCATTTTTATGATTTATGTGACATTGGATTTTGTTTGGATGATTTGAAGGGCTATCTCCCTTTATATTCTGCTTATATGATATTCTCATTTTGTTATGGACATCCCCTTGCAATTATATTGCAAATAGACATTGTCTGACCCGTGTATTCTCTATAATACTCGGGTCAATCCGAGATCTTCTAATGCAGGTACTTAGGGTTTATGGAGCTGAGTGTGGACTATGGGAAGCTAGTAGGAGTTATAGGATAATATATTCTGTATATGTATTTGTAGCTTTATCATTATATTTATTATGTAGTAGTTCATGATATATGATGTATTGGGCTAGAGACTTTCATTTTGTAGCGCATGAACTTATATATTATATTATGTGATATGTATTATATTTTATCAACTGCGTTCTGACTCTACGTTCTCTGATTGATATTTATTATCTATATTGTGCATTGTTCATCCTGTGGCACACGTGTTATTGCTTTGTACCAAGACCGAGTACGAATATGGTAAGTAATATTGATATTTGAGTTACGTACCGGTGTTGGTCCAAGAGAATTTTCATGTGTGTGTCCCATATCGCTTCATTCTCCATATTACTCCATAGTATTACATAGTAATACTCTTGATTAGTATGGGTATTGAAGTGAGGGTGTTACAAATGGTATCAGAGCCAGGTTTGAATAATACAGATCGTTAAGAGACACAAGTCATTTGCTTAGATGGACTTAGGAAACCCTATCCCTAGGGTGTGTTGGGAATTTAGTTTATAATAAGGTATAATAGAAGTATATATATTTAGTATATGATGATTACTTGGGGTAATCATTTGGGAGCGTATTTATATTTTGCATATATATAAAATATTTTTCAAATATTTATTAAGTGTGAAATATAAAATGTCTTACCTCCGATGGCTTGATGTAAATATTAATATTATGGTCTGTTAGTTATCAGAGTGCGCAACGGAATTATTAGTTTCTGCTGAGTACTTTATTTAGTGTCTGTTATTTATTGATTATTTGAAGTTGCAGGAATTCGATTTGATTTTTTTTATTTGTGTAAAATTATCAAAGTATATACTATAAGTAAAGTATTAAATGGAAATTTGGAAATTATCTTATTGAAACTAGTATATTAAGTAATTTGTGAAAGCAATACTTGTAGATATTTTAGAAGTAAAATTGTCTTAACTTATCCGTTGAGTGTGTTAAGTATTTTGATCGATGCGGGTGCACACGTATTCGATAGAAATTCTTAAACGCTTGAATGTGACATTCGAACATGATGATTTAGAAAAAATATAAATAATTTTGTGGAAGATTAAAGTAGTTAGAGAGTATAAAAGATTTTGAAGTGAAACGAATTTCTTTATTGGAAATTATCTTGATAAAAGCATAGATTTAGTTTTAAAGTGTTAAATTTTGAGTATAAATTTAGACTTTTCCTGATATAATCAATTTGAAAGTGTTAAATAATTGTATAAATTTATGGAAAAGAGTTTGCAAAATAGTTGGAAATAATTTTGTTCTAATGAAATTTTAAAAGTTAAATATCATATATTGGAAAATGCTTTTAATAAATGGAAAAATATATAGATAGAATATTTGAGAATTTTAAATTTGAATTGTGTTAATTTGTCTGTTGAGTGCTTTAAGAATTTTGGTCGATGGGCTTGATCAATGTTATCGATAGGGATTCCTAAACACCACGATGAGGCATATGGATGCAGTGCTTTAAAAGGTATTGAAAGTTTTGAGAATTCTTAAATGATTTCGGAAAAATAGTAAAATAATTTAGAAAAGTATAATTTATACTGTGTAAATATTTGAAAAAGATATGATTCAAAGAAATATTTCGAATCATGGTTTGAAAAGAATTTAAGTGAAGGCTTAAGAAGTGATATTAAATATTTTAATAGGAGAAATATTATTTTGAAATAGAATTTTAGTAAAGTTTAAATTGTAATATTTTGTAAGCTGTCGATTTGTTTGAAAAGATTCGATACAAATAAAGTTTTAAATCATTGATTATAAATTTTAAATTGTACTATGTTTTGATCATTTATATTTTAGGATTTTTGGACATAGAGTATATTATTTTATTTTAATTATTTAATGAGTTTTGAAATTATTGTGTAAAAATAGAATTTGAAGTAGAACATTTGAATTGCAAGCTATCGATTTTCTAGAATTAGGAATTTTAATACTTAGAAATATTTGGGTTACATATATATGTATGTATGTATGTGTTATAAATATTTTGAAGAAGACAATCTTACAGACTGTATTATACCATTATATTTTAGTATTGTAAATGATAACAATATATGTAAATAGTTGGAAATGTATTATGAAGATTTATTGGTTAAAGTGATGATATGAATTTATAAGAGATTATATTTATATAAATACATTTTATTTGAGTATTGTGAATCCTTCAGAAAATATTTTAGCTTGTTACGGATCTTCCCTGTAAGAAATCGCGAGGACGCAATTTTGATAAGAGAGGAGTCTATAATAATCCATTGTCGAAAAGCAATTAATTGAGAAATTAAACAATAGTGATTAAAGAATTAAATATGTTTTCAATTATTAAAGGTGGAATTATGGGAATGATTTAGTAGTTTGATAAGAATTTTTTATTAAATGATAAGAAATTTTATATGAATGGAGTAATGATTTAATACTTTGTTTAATTATTTTGAAATAAGTAAAATGAATTCATTATTTCGGAAATATTGATAAATTAAATTTTGTAAAGTTTAATTTGATAAGAAAATGGATTTATAGTTTTGAAACCCATTAATGAATTTAAATAAAATGATTTAATTAATAAATAAAATTATAGAGTAACTCTGTAAAAACAAATAATGTTGTAATATATTGAAAAGTGAATTAGTGATAAAATTGATTTGGTGATTAGGCTTGTATATATATTTATATTAATGTATTACTTAGCAAAAGCAAAGCCCAATATTCCTCAGCCCGTCAATCCAAATTTACACCATCTTACGATTATTCCATCTCAGAGTCTTCCTTCTTGCGAGAGTTTTCTTTCATTTACAAATATAACTCCATCTTATATGTATATACCGACTTCACAAAATCACTCAATACCCTAAACCTACATCTTTAAAAATCAAACAAAAATAAAAATCCTATAAATTAAAAATAGCATTCAATAATAGCTTCTTAACATCTCCACACCTTATTACAATCAAGTAATCAAGAATTGATCATCAAAATTGAAGAAAAGGCTTTTACAGTAAAGTGAAATAGAGAGGAGCAGTAAGAAGAAGATGCTGCTGTAAGAGAAGCTTGAAAGTTTCTTCAATTCAGGTGAGTAATTTTAACTCACTACTATGTCCATAAACACTTGTTCTTGCTGCTGAGATGATGAATTGGATGTGCATTCTTTTATAACCCAACCACTATAAGTCTATAATAAGCAACCCTTCCTCTGTATACAAATAATCGATCCAAGATCTTGAAATTGACACATGGAAATGATTGAATTACATAAATGAAAGTAGGATCTACATGCACCCATGGACTAAGTGATCGAACAAACAAAATAGATCATAGATTTGTGCAATCAAATGGAGTAGGTCGCCGACCGGTCGACCTATGGAGACGACCGGTAGCGGCCAACCGGTGGCAGTCGACTGGTAGTGGTGACCAATCGACACCCCTATTCCATCGTTTTGTGCTTGCGTGCTTGGGGTTTTTGGGTCGTGCATGTGTATTCTTGAATGCAGCAGGATGTGAGAACTGTGCATACCTATGCATACTTCCTTGCATCTCCTTGTGCATGAATGGTTAAAGTTTAATAGGTGAGAGTATATATAACACTGTGATAGAGGTGTACGTGATTAAGAATGAGGCAGTGTGTTAACCTGACTTGGAAAGGTGAAGATTAATAATTAGGCCAAAGAGAAAGTATTGAGAAATATAACCATACGTTACAACTGATATATATATATATATAATATTAAACTAAGTAAATATTTATATATATATATACATAGTTATAACTTATATGTATATGTAGATTTTGCAATGGTGATAGGGTTGGTTTATGTGTATATATGTACCAGGTCTAGGAAGGAAGAATGTAGTCTTAGTGAAGAAAAGTAACCTGTTGCTATATATCATAACTAAAATCACTTTTACACCTATATATATTAAGGTATAATCAGGTGAATTAAATACATATAGCAAATATGCTAAAATATTGGTAACTATATACATAGATAAGCGAGTTTCTTCTTTTGCTGTACACTAATGTAGGGGAATGAGTGGTGCGTACGTATGTGAAATTATGAATAGGATGTGGGAAAATATACATAATAATATAGTGTTGTGTGTTACCCGGATGTTTGACCCGGTTACAGGATGTTGATCATATAGGCTTTTGTTTCAATCTGGGTAATTCGGCCCAAATAAGAGGATTGTATGTCGCTCAGCTTAGGATGGAAGCGCACCGCTCGGTCAAGGGGGTGAAGTCATACCTGGTTCGGTGCATACTTGAGAAGTTAGCAGGTTATCGGGCCTGCAACTAAGAAAGGCGCTCGGCATGACTCCACTTCGGGTCAACTACCCAAGATCCACCGTTCGGTCTCCTCAACTGGTTCGGCTCGGTATATTTGCATGGATCGGTCTACTTACCTGGTTCGGTACCAGGTGTTAGTTCGATCGAGAACGATAAGTGAACAATGGCTCGGTCAAGGTAGACGAGTAGGTGGAGAACGGTTCGGCATATGCCGCTCGGCACTTACCGCTCGGCCAATGTCGCTCGACAACTAGGCCCGGTCATTGT
The DNA here is from genome assembly GCA_030737815.1 of Allium fistulosum. NCBI lineage: Eukaryota > Viridiplantae > Streptophyta > Magnoliopsida > Asparagales > Amaryllidaceae > Allium > Allium fistulosum. Next base: position 997,869,331 of record CM060907.1, read on the forward strand.
AGGTCGGCATGCCTGGTTCGGTGCATGCTAGAGGGGTTAGCAGGTTACCAGGCCTATAACAAAGTGAGGTGATCGGCATGACTTCGCTTCGAGTCAACCCGCTATTTGCTTCGGGTCTCCTAAGGGCTTACTTTGAGTCACTTGATGATCGACCAGACATGATGGGTCGGCATTTCTCGATCGCCCCGTCTCGTTCGGCATGCATGGCTCAGTGCGCAGAAATCACCTACTATGGGCCGAGATACCTTGCTCATGGGCCCGTGTGGGAAGTCCAGCCTATATTCGCCTATAAATAGAGGGGCAGGGGCGCAGTGAAGAGGGACCACTTTTCGAGAACTCCGGGGAGACTCTACCATTTCAAGACTCATTTCTTTTCTATGAAAACTTGTACTCAAGTTGTTGGTGCACGGATTGTATCTGTATTCAATTATTCAAAGAAGTAATAAAGACTACGATCAAAGTGGACGTAGACAATTACGCCGAACCACTATAATTCTGGTGTTCTCGTTTTTTATTGTTCTTACTGCATACTATTGCGATATTCCTCAGTTTTAATTTATTTTCTTCATTAATCTCTCTACACAATCTTACTCAAGGGTGTTAGTGACCAATTTTGGTGCTAACATTTTGATGCTTTCACTGAGAAAACATTCTCAGGCCGTTAGGATCTCCTTTGTTGCTACTGGATTGAGGAAATCCCCCAAAGAAGATCCGAGTTGTTCGCAAGAAGTTCAAAGAATTTACTCAGAGTTCCATACTATAACTCTACAACGGGAAGACCACGTACGAGATCAGCCTCTCACAATGCAGATGTCAACGAGACTGCTAGCGTCCAACATGTAGGACCCAGCAATCAACAAGCTAATTCGGGCACAGGGGTTGTCGCTACCCAAAACCAAACGGAAGTTTTCACCAGAACAGAGTTCAATGAGCTGATGAGGGAACTCATGGAAAGCAGGAGACAGCTTAACGAGCAGATTCAAGCTAACGCCAACCTCATGACTCAGCTTACTCAACAACAGCATCAGAATGCTGGAGGAAGTCCCGCTCCCTACTCCTCGTCCGACAGCTCTGCTTCATCTGATGAACCTCCCAAGCGTAGACGTCGTAGAACTGAAACAATGAAAACAGGTGCGGTGCACCAGGAAAATCGTGCCCAAGCTGAAATGGTAAACTTAGGATCTGGAGCACGGGTGGAAGCTGGACGATTGGCTCACCAAGGTCATGATGAAGCAGGTCCCCAGGATACACGTGTGGTAGATCGCCAACAGAGGAGGCACCAACCGGAACGGTCCCGCAGGACGGATTCCAACTTGCCATCTTCCATACAAACCCCAAACCTATCAGCCATGGTCAGACAGCTGATGAGGGAAAATCAAGGTTTAACTAATGATGATTGGGGTGTGTCTAGGAGTCATACTCCGTTCACCGATGCTATCCTACAGGCTGAGTACCCCAGGAAGTTTAGTATGCCGACTATCCCGCCCTACGAGGGGAAGACTGATCCCAGACAGCATGTAATGAGGTATGGATGGATGATGGATTCAACTAGGGCGAATGATGCAACTAAATGCAGATGTTTCCCAATAACTTTATCTGGAATCGCTACCATGTGGTTTACCCGACTTCCTCCATGGTCTATCTCCAATTTTAATGAGTTAGCGATGAAATTTGTCGAGCAGTTCAGGATTCACGCCACTCGTCCCAAGGATGTTATGTCCTTGTCTAGTGTGATTTAGGCTCCAGGGGAGTCGTTAAAGGAGTACTTACAAAGATTCCACGTTGCTACAACTGAAGTTAGCAACCCTAACGACCATGCTATTTTAATGGCCGTGATGCGAGGAGTAAATCCGGATTCGAAGTTTAGTGATTGGCTGGCGAGAAAGCCTCCGACTACACTGCAACGTTTTTATATAAAGGCACACCAATTTATAAGAAGGGAGGAAGTCGGGTGGACGAGGCGAGATAATGCACCAGTACCTGGCAAGGAGACTATGCAGAGCAACATTGTTGTAAAACAATCTGGTGACAACTCTGGAAAGGTCCAAGTCAATGTTCAAAACAAGCCTGAGCAGTCTAAAGGATCTGGAGGGGGAAATCCCAGAAAGAAAAGGGAAGCCGGAAAGTGGAAACCAAGGATCCCAACTTACAACGAATACACTCCTCTGAACGCATCTCTGGAAAATATTTACCTGTCGACTTGTAATACTTTCCAATATCGAAAGCCACGACCAAAAGAGTCCACCGAGGAGCAAAAGCGGACTGGGAAGTGTTGCCGCTTCCATGAAACTTACGGGCACAATATCGAGGAGTGTAGGCACCTCCACGACGCTATAGAAAAACTGATTCGATAGAAGAAGTTGCAGGAATTTGTCAAGAATCCGCCGGGGGGTGGACAAGGAGCATCAGACCCCGGTCGCGGGCAAGCTCCACGCCATCCTGAGGAACCAGCTCGGACCGTAGGAAGACTAATCATAAACACGATAGTCGGAGGGCCTCACCCGGCAGACAAGAGTTGGCAAGAGATGGAACGTTATGCTAGTTCCCTAAAGCATGCAGATTTCGAATGTTGTTCAAACACGGAAGATGGTACCCCAGGTAAACAGCAACGCATGATGACGGATGATATAGTGTCAAGGAGCAGAGATGCTGATCTGGTGGAGGCACTTACTATCGACCCAATGGTCATCTCGGCTACGATCGGGCCAGCATTTGTGAGAAGAATACTGATTGACTGTGGAAGTTCTGTTAATATCATCTTCAAAAAGGCATATGATTAAATGAAGATGGAGACAAAGGACCTAAAACCATCTAAAGCCTGTAATCATGGCTTTAATGGTGCAGCTACCGATGCGGTGGGCTTTGTTGAATTGCCAGTTGAACTTGGGGAAGGTGAACGTAGGAGGGTGTGGATCCTACCATTCATAGTTTTAGATGCCGATTCTCCGTATAATGTGTTTTTGGGCCGACCGGCCCTTGCAGAGTTTAGGGCAGCTTTGGCCCCATGGTGTTTAACTCTAAAATTTCCGGCAGAAAGTGGAGTTGGTGTAGTGCATGGCGATCAAGTGACTGGTCGTGCATGTTATGTGGCTGAGTTGAGAGAGGGTCAGTGAAGAGAGAAGGGAAAGGTTATGGACAGCTCCGTCTGCATACGAGTTGCAGAAGATTGACAAGTAGTCCCCGAGCCTTGGCTCAGGCAACATGATCGGATCTATAGAGACATAGATCCAAGAGATGACGATGAGGAACCCAAGGAGGCAAAAGCGGCACCGACTGAACTGACAATTGACATTCCAGTCAGCCATGATGATCCATCACGAGTACTTAAGATTGGATCACAACTTGACCCCTCGATGATCGAGGATCTTACTGATTTCCTTCGAGAAAATCTGGATGTTTTCGCTTGGACACATTCTGATATGTGCGGGATTTCTCCCGCCATTGCGAGTCATATGTTGAACATAGACCAAAAATACGTGCCAATAAAGCAAAAAAGGAGAGGGATGGACCCGGAGAGGTCCGCCACTCTCAGAGAGGAGGTGGACAAACTCAAAGCCAATGGGTTCGCCCGCGATGCCCTCTACCCTGAATGGGTATCTAACCCCGTGCTAGTGAGAAAAGAGAATGGGAAATGGAGGACCTATGTCGATTACTCAGACTTGAACAAGGCTTGCCCTAAGGATAGTTTCCCTTTACCCAGAATTGACCAGCTAGCCAATTCAACTGCCGGGCATGAGTTGTTGTCATTTATGGATGCATACTCGGGATACAATCAAGTCCTGATGCACATTCCGGATCAGGAACACACTAGTTTTGTCACGGACGTTGGACTATATTGTTATGTGGTGATGCCTTTTGGGCTGAAGAACGCGGGAGCGACTCATCAGCGCTTGGTAAATCGGATGTTTAAAGACCAAATTGGTAGAACAATGGAAGTCTATGTGGATGACATGCTCGTGAAGTCACGGCAGTTAAACGACCACATTTGAGACTTGGCAAAAATGTTTGATATACTCAGATGCTATGGGATGAAGATCAATCCGTTAAAATGTTCCTTTGGCGTTGCGTCAGCAAAGTTCTTGGGTTTCATTGTTAACGCACGAGGAATTGAAGCTAACCCAGAAAAGATTCAAGCTATTCGAGACATTCAAGTGCCCAGAACTATAAAGCAAGTACAAAGCCTGAACGGAAAAGTGGCCGCGTTGAGTCGATTCATATCCAGAGAGACCGACAAGTGCATTCCTTTCTTCGATGTAATAAAGTAAGGGAAGAGAAATTTTGAATGGACGCCCAACTGCGAGGATGCATTTCGAGCTCTGGTAAGACATTTGGAAAGTCCCCCGGTGCTGTCGAAGCCTATAGACCACGAAGTGTTGTATGTATACTTGGCCGTATCTCAACATGCCATCAGTACGGCTTTGGTTCGCAAGGAGGACCGAGTTCAAAAGCTGGTGTACTATGTCAATAAACGTTTAACGGGGGCAGAAAGAAATTATCCTTAAATTGAGAAGCTAGCCTACTGCTTGGTGATTGCATCACGCAAGCTTCGTCCGTACTTTCAGGCACACCCGATCAGTGTTTATACCGATCAGCCCCTACGACAGGTACTCCAAAGACAAGAAACCTCTGGAAGGTTGCTAAAGTTGAATATTGAGTTGAGTCAGTTCGATATCACCTACCTGCCACGAAGGGTCATACAAAGGCAAGCTCTAGCATACTTCATCGCGGAATTTACTGTGTCCGATGAACCAGACGGAGATGATGTTATACCCACTATTCGATGGAAACTATACACCGATGGGGCATCCATTGACCGTTGCTCTGGGGTTGGAGTCATTCTAGTAACCCCTGAAAACCGATCTATTTGTTATGCTTTGAGGCTTGATTTCCCAGCTACGAATAACGAAGCAGAGTATGAAGCATTGCTCGCTGGCTTAAAACTTGTTAGGGAGCTCGGAATAAAAACGGTTGAAATCTTTTGTGACTCTCAATTGGTGGTATAACAAGTGAGGGGAGATTATCAAGCAAAGGGGCAGAGGCTTGCTCCATACCTCGCTTGGGTTCAAGAACTTTTGGCAGACTTTCAATATTACGATATTTCGCATGTCCCGCGTAAACAAAACAGGGAAGCCGATTCATTGGCAAAATTCGCAAGTACTGGCGATGCACAGCAAATGGGCTTGGTTCCCGTAGAGGTTTTACAATCTCCAAGCATAAACGAGATGGAAATAGGCTTTCTGCTAGAAGTAGAAATTGAAAAGGAGTCATGGATGACCCCATTCAAACAATACATACTACATGGGACTTTGCCCAATATAAAGAACGAAAGACGACAAGTCATTCGTAAAGCTTCACGATACATAATGCAAGATGGAATAATGTATCAGAAGGGATTCTCGGTTCCCTTACTCCGTTGCATCGCCCATGATGAGATAAAACGAGTCTTGAAGGAAGTTCATGAAGGAGAATGTAGCGACCATACTAGGGGGCAGACACTAGCAAAAAAGATCCTCGGCTATGGATACTATTGGCCCACTGTAAATCGGGATGTTGCAGACTACGTAAGAAAATGCGACAAATGTCAAAAGTTTGCGAAAATCCTGAGAGCTCCGCCAGCGGAGCTCACACAAATGGTTAGTCCCTGGCCATTTGCGATTTGGGGGATCGATATAATCAGTTCCTTACCAATTTCCAGAGGTGGTGCAAAATATGCAATTGTTGCGGTTGCTTACTTTACCAAGTGGGCAGAAGTAGAGCCTTTAGCTACGATCACCACCAAAAAAGTAATTAATTTCGTTGTACGAAACATCATATGTCGTTTTGGCATCCCACGAACTATCATTACGGACAACGGAACTCAATTTGAAAGTAGGGAGTTCAAAGAATTTTGCCAAAAATATCACATTGAGAAAAGGTTTTCGGCGATCACTCACCCTAAAGCAAATGGACAAGTGGAAGCCGTAAATAAAATAATCAAGTCAATATTAAAGAAGCGTTTGGAGAAGGCTAGAGGCAAGTGGGTGGATGAGCTTCCGACAACGCTCTGGGCTTACAGAACCACCCACAAGTCCGCGACTGGCCATACTCCATTCACCTTGGCATACGGCACTGAAGCTGCGATACCCGTGGAACTTGAAGTTCCTTCTCATCGGGTAACTTATTACGACTCCAAGACGAATCAAAATCTCCTATTGGAATCGCTGGACTTTGTTGACGAAAAACATGAAGAAGCTGATTTAAGAGCGGCTGCACATAGACACCAAGTTGCTCGATATTATAATGAAAAATTTCGACCGAGAATTTTCAATGTGGATGATCTCGTTTTGAAGCGAGTTTTTCCGACCCCATCGCATCTGAATCCCACATGGGAAGGTCCATATGTCATCGAACATAGGCTTGGAGAATGAACTTTCAAGCTAGCGACCGTAGATGGCGTGACACTTCCTCGCGCATGGAATAGCGAGCATTTGCATCGTTTTTATACCTAGTCTATTTCTTTTTGCATTTTAGTTGAACCTATTTCCAGTGTATGTTCATTTCGCTGTTTTTAGTTTTTGGCATGTAATAAGACAATTCAGTTTGTTTCTATTTTTTATGATCAATAAAGGCTTGAAGCCGTCTTTTCCATGAACTATTGATGTTTCCGTATATTACATTTCTGTGACAAAAATTAAATTACATTATTCTGTCTGGCGTATGAACGCACACCCAAACTTAAAAATCTCTAAGTTCCTAGAGTGCGGACTAGAGTACTTTGAGTCCCTAGAGTGCGGACTAGAGTATAAACGACTTAAAAAAATCTCTAAGTCCCCAGAGTGCGGACTAGAGTACTCTAAGTCCCTAGAGTGCGGACTAGAGTATAAACGACTTAAATAATCTCTAAGTCCCCAAAGTGCGGACTAGAGTATAAACGACTTAAAAAATCTCTAAATCTCCAGCATGCGGACTAGAGTACTCTGAGTCCCCAGAGTGCGGACTAGAGTATAAACAACTTAAAAAATCTCTAAGTCCCTAGAGTGCGGACTAGAGTACTTTGAGTCCCCAGAGTGCGGACTAGAGTATAAACGACTTAAAAAATCTCTAAGTCCCTAGAGTGCGGACTAGAGTACTCTGAGTCCCCAGAGTGTGGACTAGAGTATAAACAACTTGAAAAATTTCTAAGTCCCCATAGTGCGGACTAGAGTACTCAGAGTCCCCAGAGTGCGGACTAGAGTATAAATGGCTTAAAAATTCTCTAAGTCCCCAGAGTGTGGACTAGAGTACTCTGAGTCCCTAGAGTGTGGACTAGAGTATAAACGACTTGAAAAATCTCTAAGTCCCCAGAGTGCGGACTAGAGTACTCTGAGTCCCAGAGTGCAGACTAGACTATAAACGATTTAAAAATCTCTATGTCCCCAGAGCGCGGACTAAAATTGAAGCGGTTCAGAAAACTTCGAGTCACGTGGAAGTGAACAAGTGCTTGCGTGACCCACAGAGCTTTGAATTTCAAACACAAGATGGATGGTGAAGCTAAGCATCGAACATCATCAAAAAAAACAAAATTTTATTTACTAATCGAGAATTCGGTTTCACTACAACTTCTCCTGAACTTGGAGCAAAAAATCTATTCACAACGACTACAAAAAAACAGAAATAATTACATAATCCAAGCTTATTCGCGTTGAACGAAGCATGATAGCTACTTCTTTGACTTCTTCTCCTTCTTCAGTTTCTTTGAAGACTCCTCCCCGAGCGTTTTTTCCTAGACGCCTTGCTTGCAAGGGAAATGGTGCCTGGGGAAGGAAGAGGAACTTCCTGTGGCGAGGTTCCACCGGGGAGTATAACCTTCAGGGGCCTGTTCAATGGATCATCAAGTTCCACCACCTGAGGCTCAATGTTAATCTCCGCCTTCTTCTTCTTTTCTTCTATGATTTGCTCCGCCATGCTCGATTTTAAAGTGTGTTCGGAGGCGCCCGTGATCTCAACTTCATCATGTTCCTCCATGGGCGATAAATTTTTAGATTTGTCTTCATCAAGCGCCCTGATCACTTGTGCTTCGGGTCCGGGGCTCTCTCTAGTCTGAGTTGTCTCTCCCGTTTTCTCCTCCTTTTCTGTGGCAGCATTGCTCCTTGGAGTTGGCTCAGGGTCAGAATGGCCTGCACGAAGTCGTAAGAGACAAATGTTAGAATACATTTATTATTCGTCAAAAGAAATGGCCCTTTAAACTCTAAAAAATCTATGTACCAGTTTCTAGCTGACTCTCAACGGTTTGGGGGAGTTTTACCTTCCGGAATAGGAGAGAGAGCATGAATATCAAGTCCAGGTTTCTCCGGGTCATAACCAATATGCTGCTCAAAGGGATCGAGTGGTGAGCGACCAATCGGCTGAATGGGAGGAGGAACCGAGGACTCGGTTCCGGATGGACCGGCAGTATCATTTTTCCCTTTTGACGAGGAAGAGTCCCTCCCATAAAGGGTCTTTACCGCAGATAGATCGGTGCGTTCATTCTCGCGAAGCACTTCTTTCACAAGGGAATCTTCATCAATCTCTTTAGTTCCTAACTCGACTTTTTTGATCTTTATCAAAGTGTCCCATGCTTCGGCCAAAGATTCGAGGTAACCCTCGCCAAGAAAAGTTAGGTCACGATGCATGAGAACTCGAGCGTTATACTCGGGTATGAATGGATCAAACATACACTTAATTTCCTCCCTACCAGCTTCAGTGGCCGCCTCGAGGCGGGAGTCGATTTCCGAGAGCGCCATTCTTTTGCCCTCTTCACGGGCCACATCATTAAGCGCTTCGACTTTGGAAATCTCCTCATCGAGCTTTACTTTTAGGAGTCGTGTGAAGACAACCTCATCACAATATCGTTGTGACTCTTCTTGGGCTGCAATTTTTTCTTCTTTTTCTTTAAGGAGTAGCTCCTCCAATTCTTTAACTCGCTGAGCAAGAGCATTCTTTTCCATTTGGATGGAGTCTTTCTCTAAGGCTAAAGTGCCACAACGTTGAACCGCCTCATCAATTTCCTTTTTATGTGCGGCTTCCAGACGATCAACCGCTTCGGCCGTGTCTTTAGCGGTTTTTTGAGTAGCTGCAAGCTAAGATTTATATGAGGAAAGCTCTTCGTCTTGTGATTTGATAATGTCTTTGTCGTGGATAGCTTCGAGTTTTAGGCGATCGATTTCGTGCCGGCGTTCCACCGAAACTTCCGAAACTTTTTCCACCAAATGAACGAATGCGTCGTGCTGGACGTAGACATCATTAGCCGCAATGGCACTTTGCTTAACGTGCCCTGGAATAGGATGGATCTCCGAAAGATACTTTAGTCCATCAAAGCATATTTTTGGAAATGTGGTTTTAAGCTCAGCTAGCTTCTCTGCTATCGATGGATCAGGTGCAGGATTGAAGGAAGTTTGTTTCGTCGAAACAACAGATTTCTTGTGAAGCTCACGGGACTGCCTGGTGCTTGATGAGCCATAATATTGATCACAAGGAGCTTCAGGATGAGACCCCCTTTGAGCAGATTTATCCATGCTATGCTCTGGTTGAGGGGGAGGATCGTTGGGGTAGGAAGAGTGGCTATAAGTTTTCCTTCGAGACGATGAATCTCGAGAACGATAGTCTCTATCGCTATTGTCATCTCTGTCTCGGCGTTTTCCGGACCCCGAGTCTCGGCTGGAATGATGGAAAATAGAGGACCCGCGAAGGCGGTCGAATCCATGAGAGCGTCCCATATCACCTGCGCAGAAATTAAGCAAGTACGAGTTAGCAGGAATAACATAGTGGCTGAAGTTTATTTGTAAGATGAGGTGTGAGTGTTAGTGTCTGTGTCCTAGTGTTTTCCTCCGACGGACCAGTTTCTTTAGCTTTACTTATCGGAGTTTTTTCTCCTTGGTGATGGGTTTGAACGCCTTCGCTGCCTCTCGTGGGCGAATGAAGTTTTATGGCTTCCGGATCGTCGAAGCCGTAGTTGAGCAAATCATCAGGAATAGTAAGGTCAGACAAGCCCTTTAATGAACCCTCTAAGTGTTGTGGAGATGGCTCTTTCTCCATGGGAGTAATTCTCACTTTCGAAGTTCCGCCCACTATCTTCTTCCACAGCTTGTAAGCTAGTTTCTTTTTTCCCTTTGAAGGGGGAGGTGGTTCGTCAATGCCAGGTGCCTCAACTACCGGTTCTAGAACAGGGCTTATATTTTCGCCCGGCGCTTCGACCTCCTTTATTTCACCCTCTTCAGATACATCGGGAGTCTCTCTTGTCAAAGGCACCAAAGGCCCAGCTTGCCTTTTGCCTTTATCCAAGGCAAGTCCGGTTGTGGTGGCGCTGTGAGGAAGACTTATTCGGCGACCTTCTGCCAACAATCCAAATTTTGAAAGCGATTCATTGGAAATGATGGATTTGATGTCTCGGTCTCCCGTGGGAATAGCTCGAATAGCTTCGACGGCCTCAGAGTACCCGGAGCCTTCGGGACGTGGGCTAATACCTGTAAAAATTGAGAAAAGGTTTAGAAAGAATGCACTTCCTACCACATACAACTATTGATCTAGAAAAGGAACTTACTCCCTTCCAGTCATCTCCTTGCAAAACCGGGGGGGTAGCGCACGTAAAACCATTCCTGCTTGTATAGGGCGAATTTGCTCCACGCCCCTGTTAAGATTTGGCACTTGGAGTGTGGATCGAGGAATATGAAGGATGGACTGTCAGACCGTCTCTTGAAATGATAAATATATCGGATATCACTCGGAGTGGGTAGTCTGAACAGAACACTCATGAAAAGAATACACGTGCCATAGATGAACGCGTGACTATTGGGATGTAACTGTGCTGGGGCGATCTCCATATACTGCAGCACTTCATGAAGGAAGGAGCTGAAAGGTGGCACGCTACCAACCCAGCACATGAATTTGTTGCAAGCTGTATACCCAGCTGGGGGCAAGTGAGGATGATCTTGCCTCGATGGAACCAGCACATCGTCAAAGGGGATTCCGTGGATTGAGCATAGTCGGCAAAGAGCGTTTTCATTGATTCTTGAAGCTTGAGAATCAGTCGGATTGTCTAGGATAATTGCTCCATCTACGGCTTTAGGAGCCAAATCAATAGCTGCAGCCGTTGGGCTCGGGATATTCTGTACAGGAGTTGTCGACGGATTTGAAGTTCCCACAACTTCCTATCGAGAACTTGGCTCAGGTCTATCTGAAACTGTAGCAGAGCTCGACTTTCTAGACATCCTCAATGTGCGTCGAATTTGGATAAACACCTGTTTGAACTATACTTGAAAGACAATCAATATTAGATATAACGACAAAGATTTTGCCCCGCGTGGTGTGTGATCTAGTGTGATGGTTTGCGTGAAGAATGTAAATAAATTAGGGTTCTGAAAAGTAAAGTATAGCACTGCAAGCCTTAAGTTGTCCTCTTTACAAAGTTTTAAGTTCACGTTTATTATAGCCTCAATCGTGAAGTTATTAGTCTTAATCAGTTCCATATGCTTTTGGACTTAGATTGGTGTCATGGATTTATTGGTACATGAATAAGTATGGAAATAAGCAGCAATGTTATGTTCTACGAGTTGAGATAAGGTAAGTATGTCAATGCCGATCCCCATACTCGGGACCGGTCGTATGATCGAGAGCATATATGCCGAACCATAACGCCTCGCTCGGTGCCGGTCCTCAAAGCCTGTCCCACTTCCCTTTTCCCTTCTCTACTCACCGACCTACTTAGGCACTGAACATCAACCTAGACCAAATACGACCGACCTGGACAAACTAGAGTTGTAGACCTACACACTCATTACTTTTCCTTAATCGCCGAACAAGAACCAATCTCTCTCTCTCTCCTTAGATCGAACGATCCCCCATCCCTATACCTCCCTAACATTACTCTCACATGAATACTACCAAGCAACCGACTTCATAGTTGACTGACTTCCACCCAAAATACAAATGCCAACCCGTTCACACTCTCTTCTCTCTCGCTCCTTGGTTACCGAACGATCCCAATCACCAATTTAACTCTACTTCAACAACCTAACAACCACACTCCCTCACTCAGTGGCCTTTTCCCTTCTCCTCTCCATCTCACTGGCCTCAAAATCAGTTAAAGCCGTATCGAGTTCCAACTCTAAGTCATGCTTTAACTTCAGATTCGTCTTCCTCATCTACACGACTCCTACCGTCCGTAATCTGAAAAGAATTCGCGAACTCGAATTTCGTGCAAAACTTCCTAATTTGGAAAAATCGTTTGGATGAGAAATTCATACCAAAGACCTGCATCGAAGACATGGCACGATAAAGAACTCAAATGTGGTTCGACATTCAGGAGATAGTGTGAATCAACTTATGAGAAGTCGGAGCAAGGTTTTAAAGAAAAATGTGGATTGCTCATGGTTCAAATCGCATCATGTTGGCTCACACGATACGCTTTGGGGGGGCAAATGTTACCCGGATGTTTGACCCGGTTACAAGATGCTGATCATATAGGCTTTTGTTTCAATCTGGGTAATTCGGCCCAAATAAGAGGATTGTATGTCGCTCGGCTTAGGATGGAAGCGCACCGCTCAGTCAAGGGGGTGAAGTCATACCTGGTTCGGTGCATACTTGAGAAGTTAGCAGATTATCAGGCCTGCAACTAAGAAAGGCGCTCGGCATGACTCCGCTTCGGGTCAACTACCCAAGATCCATCGTTCGGTCTCTGTTATCCCAACTTTTGGCAAAGCCGAGATACCTAAAGATTAACTGAAAATCAATGATTACTAGTCATGAACATCGATTGTGCATCACAGGTTCACCATGGATATCGATGAATTTTGTCCAAGTCCGGATCGGGCTGCAATTGATAAGACATGTCAAGCAAGGCCAGATGAAACAGCGTTCCAAGTTTCGAGTCAATCCGAGTTCGTATGCTCAAGATATCGCCGAAAGGAGATGGATGATATAGCATAGGTTCGAATCCATCCACGAGGACACAGTTCGAATCCATCGAGGTACTCTTTCCTTCGAATCCATCAAGGAGAGATCCTCCGAATCCGTGAAAAGGACTATAGCTTCGACTCCATCGAGCCAGCCTCTGCCTCGAATCGATCACGACAGGCCTTGCTTCGAACCCATCAGAATATGCCTCGCTTCGACTCCATTGGGCAAGCCTTAGTTCGAATCCAATAGCTCGAATCCATTGGAACGTTCCCACCTTCGAATCCCTTCGAGCAGTGGAGTCTTCGTATCAATCGACTGAGGGTTACCCAGATCGATACGAAGGAACGCACGTTTGATCGAATCGGAGGATTGTACCTTCAGATCCTTCTCTTCGAATCCACCAAGTAAACGCGACTAAAACCATGGATTTGACCCAGAAAACTCGGAGAAAAAGGGGGATTGACCCGGAGCACGCGCACCACGTCATCATCTTCACGTGCAGAAGCATGGATTCGACCCTATGGATTCGAACCATGTCGATTTGAATGAATCCATGGGACGAAGAACACCAACTTGAATCGATCATAACTCGAGATCCACAAGTCCAAATGCAATGAAATTTTCACAGAAGCTTAAACACATGATGAAGAATGTCCACACCAAAATTCAGCTCGATTGGACTCTTTCTTTATCGATTCGAACCAAGGGTCGAATCGATCCCAAAGTGGGCCCGGATCTCCAGATTTCGGCCATGTGGGCTCCCTCACGTGCCAGAACTGGTCTCCCCTCAATTTAGGCGAAATATCAGCCTTCTACACCTATAAATAGAGCCCCTGGTCATTTAGAAAAGGGGTCGGACAATTCTAAGTATTAAAGAGCGCCCAGGTTCTGCTAGATTTACTCCAGATCACCACTGCTGCCTTAGATTCAGACTTAGCATATAAATTCAGTTGTACTACAGTATAAACAACTGTAATCAACAAGGATAATCAATAAAAGATAAAACTTTGGAGTGGACGTAGGCCGGAGATAGCCGAACCACTATAAATCTTGTGTCACTGTTCATTATTTCTTGATTGCTGCTTGTTACTTGCTTAGATCTGTGATTTGTGTGTGAATATTGTTGATCTGTATTCATACGCTGGTGCTTTCACTACACCTGGGGTTTGTGACCATTTTTGGCGCAAACACTTTGGTGCTTTCACCGAGAGTTGAACTCAAGACCCGCTACACCATATTCAAAGTTTAGATTTGGAATTTTAAGGATTCAGATTTGACTCTACAATGACTCGACAAACTAGACAAAGAACTGAGAGGAGCCAACAGGCAGGAAGTCAAGAGGCATCCTCTGGCGCTGGAGAAGGACAAGCTTCGATCTACATTACTAGAGATGAGATGGAGGCTATGAATAACCTAATGCAGGAAAGAATGATGAAAAGCCAACAAGAGATGCTGCAGAATTTCTTCGAGCAGATGAGAGCTGCAGGGACACAGAACCTTGGACCAGCTACAGCGGCTGTGAATGTGGAACAAGGAGCTAGGGCTATGGAACCCAACGGAGGACAGAATACAGAACCAGAAGGCAATCAACAAGGGCTTGGCGGCAGGCCCGCAAGATCCGACGTAGAAGGACCTTTGGAAGGAGCTCAACCGGCTAGGGCCAACACAAATGCTAACGAGCCACCCGAAGATTACGTACCAGAATTCCCTACAAGACTCGGAGGGCAAGACAGAGATATGACAAGGGGGTAACCCCTAGATGGAGATGAAAGAATGATTGGCCTAGTAAGACGACTCATGAGAGGGGGATTGTCAGGCGGAGGATTGGAAGAGGTTAGTCGAAGTCCGTTCGCTCCAAATATCCGAAATGCAAGGAACCCTCCAAAGTTCAAACTACCGATGCTGGATCCTTATGACGGAAAGTCAGACCCGACCATGCATATCACCAGATATATCAGACACATGGAAGTGCTGGGAGCATCCGAGGAAGTAATGGCACGATGTTTCCCCTTATTCTTATCAGATCTGGCTGCGCTTTGGTTTAGACAGCTAGAGACAGGATCAATCAGGACATGGGGCGAGCTTGTGGATTGTTTCATGAAGCAGTTTAGGGTTCACATAACGTGACCCAAGAGCGTGATGACTTTGGCATCAATAAAGCAAAGGACCGGAGAGTCCATAAAAGATTTTCTGTTACGATTTAATGCAACGGTGGCTTCTGTAGATCGCCCGGACCCATCGATGATTTTGATGGCGGCAGTGGCAGGAGTTGGAGAAGGCACCGAATTCAAAGACTCTTTGACTAAAGATCCACCGCAAGATCTTGGAGAGTTTTTCCATGAAGCTGGAAAATTCATTCGATTAGAGGAATCACGAGCCGAGAGGCAGGAAATAAATGTTGCACAAGGCGAAGGAAACGCCAGGGAATAGTCCAGGGCGGACAAAGGAAAGAGAAAGCAGGATGACACACATGATGGTCCTGATAAACGGAAGAAATTCCAAGATCCCAGATTCAGGCAATACACAGACTTGGTGGCAGGACTAGAACGAATTTACACCGAAACTCGGGGGCAACTCCCCTATCGAAAACCACCGAGGAGAGATCCCACAGAGCGGGAACGTAGAACCGGAAAATATTGCCAATTCCATGAGTTAGATGGGCACACAACCGACGAATGCCGCCACCTAAGGGATGAGGTGGAAGAGCATGCCAGGAGTGGTAGATTGCCACAATATATCAGAGAACGGGCAACGATAGTAAGACCTGAACAACCTCCACCTAATAGGAATGATCCTAGATCAGGATCACGACTCGTCATCAACTAATCGTGATAGCAAGGGCCAAGTTCAAGATTTGGACTCTGGTCGATTAGTTTTCTTAGATTTGATTTCCAAAATAAAACGGCTATCCCACTTACTCATGTACGGGAACCAGAGAGATCCCTAGGCATGCTCTAAGATGGAAATAGACCGCTCCGCCCGGAGAGGCATTGCCTTGTTTTTCCTGGTGTTTGAGATTGAACATCTAGGATTTGAATTTAATAAAGAAACACTTATTAAAATAAACCTTTTAACCGGAGAGTTAAAGGATGAACATTAAATATCAATATAAACATGATCGCTTTATGACCTTACCCGGAGAGGCAGGGTCCGGAGTGCAAGAAGTGAGTTGCTTCGCTGGAGAGCGACAGGATTGACTCACTTAAGCATCGTTTCCCGTTCGCCGGAGAGTGATTGGATCGGGATTCGATAAGAGCCCGGAGAGGCTATGATCGGCCCACGATTTGGGCCATGACATCGCTTGATGTTCAGATACACTGAACCGGAGTGCAAGAAGTGAGTCGCTTCGCCAGAGAGCGACAGAATTGACTCACTTAACGTTGTTTCCTCTTCACCGAAGAGTGACAGGATGGGATCCAGCAAGAGCCCGGAGGGGCTATGATCAGCCTAAAGATTTAGGTCATGACATCGCTTAATGTTCAAAAACACTGAACCGGAGTGCTGGGGGTGTAGCCACTTCGCCGGAGAGCGACAGGATCGGCTCACTCATCGTTGTTTCCCCTTCACCGGAGAGTGACAGGATGGGATCCAGAAAGAGCCCAGAGAGGCTACGATCGTTCCAGAATGACCAAGACATCGCTATACGCCCTAGCTGGGGCCAGAGTGCAAGGGATAGAAAGCAACGCCGGAGTGCAATAGGATCTTTCTATTCAATCGCTAAATCTAGAATGGGTTTGACAAGGGTCTGGAGTGACCATCAATAGTACGGAGAGACCGTAGAATTTCATTCTTAACTTCCACTGGAAAAAATTGATAACAATTCGGCTTCGAACAGCCATGGACTTGATTGAAAATGCTATAAGCTATGAGCAAAACATGAACTCACTGCATTTGACTTGAGACTAATCAAAACACGCCTTTTACCAAAAGACATGTTTTGGGGGGCAAAATGTTATCCCAACTTTTGGCAAAGCCGAGATACCCAAAGATTAACTGAAAATCAATGATTACTAGTCATGAACATCGATTGTGCATCGCAGGTTCACCATGGATATCGATGAATTTTGTCCGAGTCTGGATCGGGCTGCAATTGATAAGACATGTCAAGCAAGGCCAGATGAAACAACGTTCCAAGTTTCGAGTCAATCCGAGTTCGTATGCTCAAGATATCGCCGAAAGGAGATGGATGATATAGCATAGGTTCGAATCCATCCACGAGGACACAGTTCGAATCCATCGAGGTACTCTTGCCTTCGAATCCATCAGGGAGAGATCCTCCGAATCCATGAAAAGGACTATAGCTTCGACTCCATCGAGCCAGCCTCTGCCTCGAATCGATCACGATAGGCCTTGCTTCGAACCCATCAGAATATGCCTTGCTTCGACTCCATTGGGCAAGCCTTAGTTCGAATCCAATAGCTCGAATCCATTGGAACGTTCCCACCTTCGAATCCCTTCGAGTAGTGGAGTCTTCATATCAATCGACTGAGAGTTACCCAGATTGATACGAAGGAACGCACGTTTGATCGAATCGAAGGATTATACCTTCAGATCCTTCTCTTCGAATCCACCAAGTAAACGCGACTAAAACCACGGATTTGACCCAGAAAACTCGGAGAAAAAGGGGGATTGACCCGGAGCACGCGCACCACGTCATAATCTTCACGTGCAGAAGCATGGATTTGACCCTATGGATTCGAACCATGTCGATTCGAATGAATCCATGGGACGAAGAACACCAACTTGAATCGATCATAACTCGAGATCCACAAGTCCAAATGCAATGAAATTTTCACAGAAGCTTAAACACATGATGAAGAATGTCCACACCAAATTTCAGCTCGATTGGACTCTTTCTTGATCGATTCGAACCAAGGGTCGAATCGATCCCAAAGTGGGCCCGAATCTCCAGATTTCGGCCATGTGGGCTCCCTCACGTGCCAGAACTGGTCTCCCCTCAATTTAGGCGAAATATCAGCCTTCTACACCTATAAATAGAGCCCCTGGTCATTCAGAAAAGGGGTCGGACAATTCTAAGTATTAAAGAGCGCCCAGGTTCTGCTAGATTTACTCCAGATCACCACTGCTGCCTTAGATTCAGACTTAGCATATAAATTCAGTTGTACTACAGTATAAACAACTGTAATCAGCAAGGATAATCAATAAAAGATAAAACTTTGGAGTGGACGTAGGCCGGAGATAGCCGAACCACTATAAATCTTGTGTCACTGTTCATTATTTCTTGATTGCTGCTTGTTACTTGCTTAGATCTGTGATTTGTGTGTGAATATTGTTGATCTGTATTCATACGCTGGTGCTTTCACTACACCTGGGGTTTGTGACCATTTTTGGCGCAAACAGTCTCCTCACCTGGTTCGGCTCGGTAAATTTGCATGGATCGGTCTACTTACCTGGTTTGGTACCAGGTGTTAGTTCGATTGAGAATGATAAGTGAACAATGGCTCGGTCAAGGTAGACGAGTAGGTGGAGAACAGTTCGGTGTATGCCGCTCGGCACTTACCGTTCGGCACTTACCGCTCGGCCAATGTCGCTCGGCAACTAGGCCCGGTCATTGTAGGTCGGCATGCTTGGTTCGGTGCATGCTAGAGGGGTTATTAGGTTATCAGGCCTACAACAAAGTGAGGCGATCGGCATGACTTCGCTTCGAGTCAACCCGCTATTTGCTTCGGGTCTCCTGAGGGCTTACTTTGAGTCACTTGATGATCGACCAGATATGATGGGTCGGCATTTCTAGACCGGCATTTCTCGATCGGCCCGTCTCGTTCGGCATGCATGGCTCAGTGCGCAGAAGTAACCTACTATGGACCAAGATACCTTGCTCCTGGGCCCGTGAGAGAAGTCCAGCCTATCTTCGCCTATAAATAGAGGGGCAGGGGCGCAGTGAAGAGGGACCTTTTTTCGAGAACTCCGGGGAGACTCTACCATTTTCAAGACTCATTTCTTTTCTACGAAAACTTGTACTCAAGTTGTTGGTGCATGGATTGTATCTGTATTCAATTATTCGAAGAAGTAATAAAGACTAAGATCAAAGTGGACGTAGGCAGTTACGCCGAACCACTATAATTCTGGTGTTCTCGTTTTTTATTGTTCTTACCGCATACTATTGTGATATTCCTCAGTTTTAATTTATTTTCTTCGTTAATCTCTCTACACAATCTTACTCAAGGGGAATGAGTGGTGTGTACATATATGAAATTATGAATAGGATGTGGGAGAATACGCATAATAATACAGTGCTGTGTTAGCTAAGTTTGAGATAGTAAGTTGAGTTTGTTTCTAATTCTAGGAATATAATGTATAGGATGTTCAAGGTGTGAGAGACAACAAATCATAGTTGTATAATTAGACTTCAATCTATGTTTGTATGTAAGTATGAAAAATATACAATTACTCTTAAGATTCTAGTATACATAAATTTTAAGCATAAATGCAAAATATAAATTATTGTGATAAATAATTAAAGTGAAGTTGTTTGCAATATTTAAATCAATGGGAAACGTTCAGGACCCAAGTGAGCTCGATTGCATACATAGTGTTTTATTAAAATATCTCCCATGTTGCGTGTGTGTAACTTTGCAGAGATGTGTTGAGCTCTGTAGAACTGGGTATAGAAGGTGCGAACATGAATACATATCTTACTATGTTAGTGTGTGTATGTGGGTAAGTTCATGCACCTATGTTTTAGGTCTAGGGAAGCGTGAAATAAATCCAAGCATTGAAAGAAAACAATCCGCTGCTGTATGTTTACATTTCCAAACTGAAGTCCACTTCTACATTTATGTTAAAGTACAATAAAATAAGATAGATACACAAGATAAAGGGGTTTTTAGGCTCAAGGAAAAAGTTAAAATTTAGTTTTAGGGACAACAAGTTTGCTTTTTAGGCTGAAGAACAATTTCCAGTGTAAATCATAGAATGATAGTTGTAACTATCATTTTCTGTTTACACTAGAAAGTGTCCTTCAGACTAAAAAATAAACTAGTTGCCCCTGAGACTAAATTTTATTGCAACTTCTTCCATGTGTCTATTTTCCTGTAAGAGAGAGATAAATATACCTAAGTTTTAATGTATGTATATACATATACTTTGCATATGAATGTAAATGTGGATTATAGCTTAATAAATAATAAGGGAAGGCTATAAGTTATAATTTAATAGGAGATTGAAAAGGATTAATAAATTATCATTTGTATACATATAAATAGTATACCAAATGTGTGACGACCCACCTTTTTGGACGATTAAAGTCGACAATAAACCACACATGCCTAACTCAAACCGTTCAAAAGGGAAAATTATCAATGGGATTTAATAAGAAAATAAGAGAAAAGAAGGAAAACAAACACAGAATCTCGCAGTAGAATGACCAAAATATAATAACCAAATAAACAGTTCATGAAACTATTTTACAATATACATTTGATTACACAATTTTTACAACATAATTAGAGTACAATCAACAACATACCAAAATGATGCAGCGGAATAATACTAATAATATAATATACCAAACTCCGTCTTCGTCCTCCAGAAATAATATCTTCAAACACTGAAAAGCTCAGGCTGACCCGAGCGTAATGAAAAGACAAAACACTTGAGTCAGAACTAAAAATTCTCAAGTAAGTTAAATCAATAACAAGTAAACATGAGTGTGATAGCTTCAGAGATGTTATGGGGTTTTCCATCTCCTATCCAGTGTACAACGTGAGTGCAATAACTTAAGAGATGTTACGAGATTTTCGATCTCCTAAGGATCCGTTAAACTATCTATATGTAGTAAGATACGCTATATATGTAGTATCTAACCAATAAAATAAATATTTTTCTTACCATTAAGGCTTTACATTAATCCCTCTTAACACATTTTTAAGCAGGTAGTCTATGCAGGTCCTGTAACACAAGCAGTAACGTCGGTAGCCAGTGAGTCCCCTATATGTACCATACTAAAATAAAATCGTAGTGGGCGCGTATAAGGATAAAAGTATGACAAGGCACGTGAGGCAATGCCCAAGATAGGATACCACTAGTTCGGGTCGTAGGGCTAGTGGTAACACTACAACAAAAATACCTTTTTACACCAGGCAATGCCCGTTGTAATAGGGGTTTCGCAATGGGCCAGCGCCCGTCTTATTAGGCGATGTTGTAATAGATATAGAAGATTTTACAATGGACAATGCTCGTTGTAAAAGCCCGTTGTAGTAGAATTTTTTACAACGGTCCCTAGCCGTTGCAATAGCATCATTTACAACTGTTTTTGCCCGTTGCAATAGCATGATTTACAACTGTTTTTGTCCGTTGCAATAGGGTCTTTTACAATAGTTTTTGCCCGTTGTTAAAAATAATTCAAATAAGAAAAAAATATGTAAATACTATTACATTGCACTCATAAATTTAAAATAAATTTACCATTGAAACCAAAATATTGTACCAATAACAAACATATTCATTCATATCTTTTAAAAATAACAAAAAAGATTTATATTTCTAAATGTCAAAATGATTCATGTATTCTTAGTCTTTTATAATACAAATCCTATGAAGAAATATATATATATATATATCTACCAAAACAATGGAAATATAATAAATATATGATTCGTCTAACTGTGTATGCCTTGGCCCTTGAACTTTAGTAGCTTAAACCCCTGCATCAGCTCTTTCAGCAACAATCTATTCATACAAATCACAAATTTTTTAATCCATTGGAATGCACAAATAATTAAAAAATATATGCATACTGAATATGCATAAGTCTTGAGAAGAGAGTTAGGGAAGTTGCAACAATATTAATCATCAAGATTGCAAGTGCTGAATTTGTTATATTTCATATCAAAATGTAGTGCATGTATTAATTGGATATACCAGTTTATGCGAATAGACACTTATAAAATTTAATAGTTCATGCAAGAACCATAAAGTAATGTTCCAAAGAATAATATTATTACATATTAAACAAAAGAGTAAGCATCTGAATATAGAGATAATACCTTCTCTCTTTCTCTTTCCATTCTCTTTTCTTCTTCTTCTTTCTTCTTTCGAGCACGTTCTCTGCAAGTCACAAAGAAATTCGTGATAAACAAAGTGATATGTAGGTTTTGACTGTTGCCAACAAATTAGTTTAGGCAATAAGTTTTAGAGTTCTAGAGGTATACTTCAACAAAATCTCCTAGTTCATAGAGCATGATTACGAATCTAGTGGTATGGGAAACTGAGCTCAATGATTTAACTGTAGCTAAATGATTAAAGAGTAGCTAATTGGAAATTATTGGCCTAGTGAACCGCTGAAGCATGTGAAGTGTTGGCCTAGTAAACATTATTATCAACCTTTTTTCTAAACCATCATTATCAACCATGTCCGAGGTTGAACTTTGAAATCTAGAACTATCTTATGGAAAAAATGGATTAGAAGGAAAGATAATCATGTCGAATGCCAAAGAAAATTTATTAGATGTACAAACATAAATGTAACAATCAAGAAAAACGTGGGTACAATATATCATATTCTTTATAAGAAGAAGGCGAGGTCTGACAAAAACAAGATGATATGAATTCTATAATCTTCATCTAAATATCACTACACCAAAAATAAAAAATTAACGATTAGAGGGCATCTAATCTGCTACCATATACTATGACTGCCTATTGAGGGGTTCATTAGAAAAACAAAATACACTAATATGATAGGATTGGGACAAAAAGTATACTGAAAAAGCAAGATTTATATTGATACTATCTGGTTCCCCAGCAGCGATTATTTACATAAGGACTTACCCGAGATTTTGAGTATTTATATGAGGACTCGCTCGAGATTCAAAACCTCGGACAAGTACTTCCACACTTGCTTGAGCTTCTTCCCCAACTCATTTTCTCACTTTTAATCTTTCATTTTCACTCCACTCTTTTACTTTCACTCTTCCTTTCAAAATCGGTCAAATTCAAAACAAAAATAATCTCGCTCAAGTTGAAAATCAAAACCAAAATCAAGTTCAAAACTATAATCTTGTTCAAAATCAAAATAATTACGTCGATGTTCAAAATGCAACCAATGCTATAATAATGTTATATCCATACCAATTCGCAGACATTTCTAAGTATGTATGTTGCCTTGTTGATCGCTTAACACAAATTCAAAAAGGAGTTCAATGTTGTTGCAAAAGAGTTAAAATAAGACATAAAACAATAATTAATCTATTATGATTTAAGTTGTGTTCATTTTAGTTTTATCGTGTAGTGTAATGTGATGTTTTATGTTTCGTTTTAGTTTTATCATAAATTGTTTTTTCCATAGTTTTTTCCTATAAATATACATATAAATTTGACACTACAAGAAATTTTATTTTTTGTAGCGCTCAAAAAACGCTACAAAAACTTTTGGTGGCGTTTTGATAATCGTTACGAGAAAACATGCCACTAAAAATCCATGATTTTTTGTTGCATTTATTTTAACGCCACTATAAATGCATTTTTGGCAGCGTTTTTCAAACGCCACCATAAATCTTTTTGTAGCGTTTAAAAAACGCCACCAAAAGATTTTTTGGCGCTACTAATAGAATTTCCAACTTTACCCCTGTTTTACGGTTGCATTTACTCAACGCCACTATATATATTTCGGTAGCGTTTTTGAAACGCTACTAAAAGTTGTTTATTATTTTACACCATTTTTTCATGCTATTATTTCCTGTTAATGGTCTATTTTGGTTCTATTGTATCAATCAACAATCACTCACATAATCATCATATTCAAATAAGTTAAAAAACACATTAACCATATAATCAAATAAAATATCCATAATCATTCCAATACAATAGTTTTTCGACAAAATGACCTAACTCACATACAATAACCATTTGTATACAAATTTAGACATCGGGTACTAATAAATGTTATATCTAACTAGTGCTAACAAAACGTTTCATTACCCATAATTCATTGTTGCATACACAAGTGAAAGCTAGCATCATCAAGTCCAAATTTGCTCTCTTCAAAAGTCCGATGCCTACACAAGTGAAAGCACAACAGATAGTCAAACAATTACGTTAACTCGTAGGACTTCAAATATGAGATCAAACATCTACAACATTATACAATTACGTTAACTCGTAGTATGTCTGCTACTGCGTGGGTGTGGAAGACTGCGAGGGATGCTTATTTGGATAAAACTCGACAATTTGAGTCTTGAACATTGGGATGTAGAAGCACTTAATAGAATTTGCAATGTAAAGCCATCCTATTCGATCGGACGGTGTGACGCAACGATGAAAAGAACAAATTATGCAAGAATACTAGTTTGAATAAATACTACAACAAAATACCCAAATCAAGTAACTGTTAAGACTAACAATGGACAAGAATGTCAAGTGCAAATGGACTATGATTTTAAACCTTACATTTGTCATCTTTGTGATCATTTCGGCCATCGGACTGATAACTGTTCAAAAGGTAAAGAAGAGAGGAACATTAAGGATGCACACAAGCCTAATGCACAAACTCATAAGATATGGCAACCAAAAGCAAACACATGGGTAGATTCTAAAGGCGCTTCATAGAATTCTCAACCAGATGCAACAAAAACGGTTTACATAGAAAAATCATACTATTTAGGAAATGCATCTAAAAGCAGTTATCAGCCTGTCAGAGAGAATGCTACTAAGTGTAACAACCATCAAGCCAGCAAAATAAAAGAAACAAAAGGTGGATACAAATATACCTACTAGTAATAGGTTTGAGGTCCTTACCTCAAATACAGATGGAGAAGATGTTGATTCAGGAAACACAACAGAAGAGGAAGAGTTCATAGTTCATACCTGCACATGAAGACTTTATGCAAGAAACTGAATTTGCACAAAATATTGTAGAGAACATAACCAACCGATCTGAAGAACCTGCACATGATACAAAATATGCAAACTATGTGTCAAATGATCCAAAGTATGAAAAAGAGGAGAAAGAAAGCACTACTTCTACCAGTACCAAACCAGAGCCCCCTAAAAGAGCAACAAGGGCCAGAAGACCAGGTAAATGACTTCCATCTTTTGGAATGTAAGGGTTAAAACTGATTACAAAATGAACCATGCATCATCGTTCCTTAAATCCAATAAACTAACAATCATTGATTTATTGGAAAATAAGCTAACTAAGAGAGAATGACTAAAATTCTGATGAAAATAGATAAAAACTGGGAACTTATTCATAACAACGATTGTAGTGCATAAAGAAGAATATTATTATTGTGGGACAAGTCAGTGTGGAAAATAAATACCATACATAAAAACACAAAACAAATATCATGCACAATATAAAACATGGGTGGATATGTAATGTTTTTAACCATTGCGTATGCAAGTAATTTGTTTTTAGATAGAGTTGCTATGGCAAGAACTAATCAACCTTGCAAGTGCAGTAGATAAAGCATGGCTTCTTATGGGGGATCCTAATAATATGCTGAACCCAAAGGACAAGAAAGGAGGACTTCTAGTCCCCTTTTCTCATCTAAGAGAGTTCTCAAATTGCTTACTTACATGTAGCCTTGTTGAAGCAAATTTACAAGGTTTTCAGTTCACATGGAGAAGAAAAGGGATAGTTACACACATAGATAAAGTATTAATTAATGACAGTTTTATACAACACTTCTAAGATTTTATTGCTACTGCCACAACATCATCACTTAGTGATCGCAATCCTATCATCATTAAACTAAATACACAAGATGCTCAAGGAAAGGGTAAACCTTTCAGGTATATCAACAGTTGGCATATGGCAACTGGATATGAAGATCAGGTAGTTCCTGTCTTATCAGAAATTACTTAAGGTAATAAATTCAGAAACTTGTAATCAAGTTGAGAAGAGTTAAACAAAATCTGAAAACTAGGAACAAAATAAGAGAAAAAGATAATGAAACACCGAGCAAACTGGAAACAGGTTACAATGCTTAATTTCTGTCATTACATAATAATCTAGAAGATGCACTTGCATATGAGGAAATGATTACTACAATTCTAAAAAGGAAAATGCATGAAATATATATAGGTAGTCCAAAAATAAAAAATTAGCTAGCTAACTAAAGGGGACCCAAATTCAATATTTTTTATGCAATAATGTCGGTGAGAAAATGCAAAAATAACATTAAATAAATATGCAATGATAAAAGAGAATTGATTTTTGATACACTATAGATTCAGACTTAAGCACTTCAATACTTTCTTATCTGTACAATGGGGACTACCTATATATCAACCAATTTAAGGATATTAATTGCAAAAATCTATTAATGACTTGGGGAAGGATTACTTGCTACACATTATCACAATTAAGGAAGTCAAGGATGCAATATTCTTAATTAAAGAAGAGAAATCACAAGGACCTAATGGTTTTTCTTCCGAATTCTTAAAACTACATTGGCAACTTATTAAAGATGAGTTAATTCAGCTGTTAACTATGTTTATTCACAGCTGATATCCAGAAGGTTTAAACCACACATTTATAACTTTAGTCCGAATGATAAACCTTTAGATATATCATATTATAGACCGATAGCGTGTTGTAATGTGCATTATAAATTAAATCAAAGGTCATATATAACAAGTTAAAAGGTCTAATGCCTTACTTAATTTCTGAATCTCAGTGTGCATTCGTACCAGGAAGAAATATTGTAAAAATTAGCCTTACTAAAGT
Organism: Allium fistulosum; assembly: GCA_030737815.1. NCBI lineage: Eukaryota > Viridiplantae > Streptophyta > Magnoliopsida > Asparagales > Amaryllidaceae > Allium > Allium fistulosum. The sequence continues at coordinate 997,895,915 of CM060907.1, forward strand.
CAAAAACACAAAAGTCCTTTTATGATTGTGGCATAGTTTTAACATTTGACACTAAAACACTGACCATGAAGATTGCAGAATAGAAATGTTTGTTCATAACAGGTTTTTGCAAGTGGAAGAAAATTACCTCCATAGATTGAACAATGAAGCATATAAGCGTGTGCTTATGCATATCTTCACAATGAGAATTTGTTACGGGGAAGCTAATATCGTATCCCTGCATGTACAGAATATACAAGAAAAATATATATTAAGAAAGATAAAGATAAGGTTAAAGTATACATGGACTAAAAGATGAGAAAAATTTAATAATACATATTGTCTATAATTTGACATCTTTTTAGGCAAGCCATTGTTTTCAACGATAAAATAAGTATAAATATTTTCTGAATAACTGTAACCGAGGATGTGAACATTGAATACAGTTGGTCAAATGTTCGGTACAAAAGCTTGGGGAACAAACAAAGAGTTGTGTAAGGTAACATATATACATATATACCTTTAAAATTAGAGGACATGTTGACTCTGTCTCTGTGAGCAACACGCTGGCCGAGCTCATCCTGGATATCAGCGATGACCATAACTGCACCATTTGCAATGAACAATTCAGTAGAGATCTCTTTGGTTATTGCCACCTTTCCTTCTAGTTTGTTTATTTCCATCAAATGTAATTATTTATACTACATTTCTATTTGTCCAATGCAAGGAGAAGGAACTTAGCTTAGACATATTAATATGTATTGCAAGTATCATGGCAGTCGCCTAACAGGCAAGTATTCTTAGCATAAACCTACCTATGTATTCAAGAAGTTCATTTTATCCTATCTATAACTCTGTTTTAACTCATTTATACTTATATAATATCTACTTGAAAAGTCTTAAACATCAGGAAAAGAATCCGATTCAACTATATTACAAATTAGAAGTGACACTTAAAACTTACTAGCGTTTAATATTTCATATATTTTATTTTGAATTAAGGGTTGTTACATATGATTATACCAATGAAATATTTGATTAGTTAGTAATGGTTGTTAATTTGATTTGGTCTATTGACTTTTGTACTCAAGTACTGATGTAGTGCCAGTTGATACATAAGTGAGCAAACCATCCTTTTCTTGCTTCAATAACTTTGAGAACATTGTTAATACTACAAGATATCAAACTTACTATCAGGTAACTTAATATCAATAGACACGTCTGATGTTTATTTTATCTAATTTAATTATAAGTAAAAAAAATTAAAATATTATTTATTATGTATTTCTAAATAAACTCACTGACATTCTTCCTATCCTGAAGTTGAAATTTAGTTAAACTACTGGTTGCAATCTTCCTGCTAAAGAGAAATTTGATGAAGAGCCCTGAATAGCCTTGGAATGAACCAACAACTAACCTTGATGTGATGTCTGTATCAACCATTGAATTAGAGAGTAGTCTAATGTTTGCTTTGTAATAAACATATTTTCCTAATTTCTCAATTATGCATCCCGTAGGTGAAAAACTAATATAACACGCCTACAGAAACGCCCAAGCATTTAGAAAAAAGAAAAAGGAAAAATAATAATACAAAAGGAAGAATGCCTATTGATTAATAATGGATTATTCATTGAATCTTCTAAAACAAGGTGACTGAACCAACACACAGAGTGTAAACTATATTGCAATTTGCAGAAATAAAGTGGTGAGGAGAAATATAATATTAATCTGATGACCAGCTAAGGTCAAAAATCATGAACTACAATACTAGAAATAAAATCACAACTATCACTAGATCCTCTTTCACCACTGTACAAATTATCACTAGATCAACACAAACTGTAGAAGACAAAACTAATTAACGTTACATATAAGAGCATATTCATACCTGAAATTCGCAACTTCAGCTGTTCGAAATCTCAAACTCAAACTCGCCTTCGTCTCTTACAACAGCGCCTCCTCGAATTGATCCACCACCGCTCCACTTGAAATCACCTTCACCGCCTCCACATTCATTCCACAATCACCTAAATCCAGTTCGAAGTCTGGGTTGGGGTTTTGATTTTGGTAATGGGGATTTTGATTCGCGAAACTTGGAATTCTGCTTTTAAAATCGCGTTTGCTTTATTTTAGTTCGGTCGCAGTTTTTGAATTAGGAAAATTAGGGTTGTGGAGTAAATTGGAAGGGACGAATAATTTTTTTATGTGAAGTAGTTTGAGAAGAAAGAAAGGGGTAAAGGAAATTTGAGCGGCCACAAAAAACTTTAGCAAAAAATTCCACGAATTTCAGGGGGGAATATTAGCCGCGTTTCTTTGTTTATTTTTATATTATAAAATTACCAACAGTTGCACAAAATTTAAAACGCCACCAATTAATGCAACTAAAAATAGTTTTTCTTGTAGTGTGATAAACATACAAAGAAAAATTGACATAGTTATGCAAATAAATTCATTGAAACAAAGATAAAGTGATACCCCCTCTTACCTAAGCATCAACCTCTAAATATTGCTAATTATTATATTGAAAGTCTCACCAGTAATGAATATCCAATTCACTTAGCTTGTTCCAGTAAGATGCAATTTCATTTTACAATTCTAAAGCATATTTAACAGCCCTTTGAGTTCCAGTAAGATGCAATTTCATTTTACAATTCTAAAGCATATTCAATAGCCCTTTGAGATAGAGGTTTGTCGATCCACTCTTTAAACACATGTAAGAACCTTATGAATTGAAATCACAATGATAAACATCCTTACCAGTTCTAACAACGACTATCGTGGCAACAAATCCACGTTGATAGTAATTTAGACATAGCTTGTTATTTTTGCTCTTATTATCGTCTCCCTTGTTCTCGTATCTCTTGTTTGTTTTCATATTCTTCCATTATTTTAATTTTTTTGTGTAAAAGAAATGAATTTTGTTTGTGAGTTATTTATAGTTGGAGTATAATAACGCGGCTACGATAAAATAAATAATATCCTTTTCCTTCATATTGTAAAAATATGATAAGTAAAATTTAAAACTACATCGAAAATACATAAAAATGTATACAAAACAAAACAAAATTGAAAATTTATATCAAAATATGCTAATATTAGTTACTACTTCCTTTTATTATATGTAAATAATAATGCAAAGAGTAAACTTTTATCTCCTTGTCTCCATAATAAATATTGGAAATTAACAAATGAGCAACACTAAGTCAGAAACAGTGAAATATTATCACAATTCAACAAAGACACTGAGCAATAAAAGATCAAACAAATGATTTTGGCAATTAAAACATGGATTTCCATAGAAAAAAGCACTAGCTAAGTAAAAAAGTAATATAAATAATGCAGAAACAAAACACAATACACTACTCACAAACCACTATTGTTTAAGAGCATATTTATTGTTCAATGCAGAGAGACAAAGGGATGTAAATTTGTGCTTGCTTTATCTTCTATTATATGCCCATTTGAACTCTAAAGGCGCATATATTTACTTGAAAATGAAACTGATAAACTGAGGGAAACTCAGACTTTTCTAAACCAAAATAGCAATCAGTTGAAAATAACATGGCACAAACCCTAACTTTAGCATCAAATCAGTGGAAGCATAAAATTGGTAGAAGTATTAAAAAAATGATAGTCATACCAGAGTCTATCTCGAATCAGAATTGGCTGATGATCAAGGTATAGTCGCGCAAGCCTGGAATCGGAACTGGCTGATGGCTGTAAACGTCGAAATCTCACGATTTCAGTGGCGGAATCGCATGAACCTACAATCGCATGCGACATTATTGTCAGAATCTGCTGTAGATGATAGCCTGTGGAAACAAAGTGGTAGTGCTGAAGACTTCCAAAGGGAGAACGATTAATGAATGTAATTTTTGATAATGGAACTGAGGAAGAGGCGGATATAAACAAGCGGGTTCGGCCATGGACTGGAAGCGGGTATATGCGTTGAGGCGAAAGTTGAGGAGCCAATCGGGTTCAGATTTGAGTTTGGAGATGGTTCGGATGGTGGATTCGTTGAGGCCTTTTGGGATGGTGAAGAGGAGGAACTCGATGAAGGAGGCGGTGAAGATGTGTGGAGGAATAGGGATCGATATTTTGTTTAGGCATATCGCTGGTGGAAATTGGAATTTAGGGTTAAGAAAAAGGGAGGAGTGGGAAATGAAATTTTTGGAGGCAACAGAGCGAAAGTAGTTTTTTAACCAAAATAAGTGCAAAAGCAAATATTATCATAAACTTTTACTTTTGAATTTTAAGAAAATCTCAAAAAAACATTAAATTTTATAACTATTTCTAAGTTTATTTTAGAAAATTTAAAAGTTTTACTTTTTTTAAAACATTAAATATTTGATCAGATGATGCTAATAGATTTGTTGATTTAAGAAAACAGAAAAGTTATATTATTTCGAAAATGAAGGCTGCCAAGTATATATAGGGGGAAGGCATCTGTTAATGGTGACTGTTCGAAATGAACAGATACCTTCCCAACAGTCATACCCGTTTGCTGTTTAAATTCAAATTCAAACAGTAAACGAAATGTACCGTCGGCGGGGGCGTTACCCCTACACCCCACCTAGGGGGGTTGCCACCCCTCTTTATAGTGGCAATCAATTTAAACAATTTTATGAAAAACTACCAACAAGTCTTGGTTGTTAATTATTAATTATTTAATAGTAATTATTAATTACTAATTATTAATTCTTACTTATTACTTCTTAATTATAATTGTATATTAAATATTAAGTGTTACTTATTATGTATATTTTATTAATTATTAATTATTAAATATTAATAGAACTATCAATGGCTAACTATTATATATTTAATATTAATTATTAAATGTTAATTATTAATTATTACTTCTTATTTATTAATTATTAAATATTAAAAATTAATTCTTAGTAATTAATTAGCAGTTATTTAATATTAATCATTAATGATTTAACATTAATTATTTAATATTAATTATAAGTTATTTAATATTAATTGTTTCTAAATTTTATGGATCTTTTTAAATTTTAGAAAAAAAATATTTCTAGATTATTAACTATAGTAAATAATTTAATATTAATTATTAAAATTGTAAATTGGTTAAATATTAAATATTAAACATTAATTACAAAATATCAATTATTAAAAGTTAATTATTAATTGTTTAATATTAACTATTACTTATTTAATATTAATTATTTTACTAAGTATTAATAGTATTTATTAATTATAAGTCATAAATATTAGCTATAATTTACTAATTATTTATAATTAACTATAATAAATTATTAATATAAAAAATAAATATTGATTATAGATAATAATTAGTAATTATAAATTATTTATTAGTAATCATTAATTGTGATAAATTATAAATAATGACCTATGTACGTCATCATTTATAATTATTGATTATAAATTACCATTTATAAATTATTAAGTAAGTATGTATAAATAATCGAAGTTAATGATGATTAATGAAGAAATTTTACAAAGATGGGGAATCGATCTAGTGGATAACGGTTGATAACCAGATTTCAGTTTTTTCAGTTTTCCTTGAATTGTGTTTTGTTTTCAACTGATTAGTTGTGTTGTGTACTTAGTTGGATCGGGTGTTCTCTTTTACCCGATTAGAAGAACTATGTTTGTAAACTGTATATCGATATTGTTAGATATATCAATAAAGCACCGCACTCTTTTTTCCTTACCAAGATATCAAGTTGATATCTAGTAAGGTTTTTAATGAGGCGGTTTACCCATTTTCAAAAAAAAATGATGATTAATATTAATATTATTAATAATTAATTATTAAATACTAATAATTAATAATTAATATTTTTGAAGAAAGCATTGTAGTTGTTAATTATTAATTATCAAAAATTGACAATGGACATTTATTACAACAGACATTCTGTGGCCGTTGTAAAATCGGCATCTATTACAACGGGTAAGAGAAAATAGTTGTAATATGCATCTATTACAATGGGAAAACAGGGATGAAAACCGGTATCTATAACAACGGGCAAAAAACCGTTGTGATAGACATATATTACAACGGTCAAATTAAAAACGTTGTAATAGGTGTCTATTACAACGTGCAAAGTAAAAGAGTTGTTAAAAAGTGGTATCTATTACAACAGGCCTGAAAAAACCGTTGTAATAGGTTTCTATTACAATAGGAATTTAAAGACCATTGTAAAAATGACGTTGTAATATGCTATTTTGTTGTAGTGTAACGCATCATAGCCACGACCGCCCACCGCGTCCAACACTCCCATAATCAAATTAAGATGCACCGATCAAGTCAAAATCAACATAGTAATACGAAGAAGTGTGTCCGCTAAGGGTAGCTAGCCCACTTGGCCCTCACAAGCCGTCATGTTTTAGTCATTTCAAATTGGCACAAGTGCTGGAGTCATCCGTTATTGTTCTCTTTCTTCAAATCCAGCAATCGTTCGTTAATCCAACCACTTCATTCTGGATCATCCACCACGTACACAGTTGTTAAAGTGGTTCCGGTATTGACAAAGAGTATGCCAATATTCGGCCTGGTCTATTTAACGACCAAACATTAATTTTCACACCGGTTGGTTCTTTTACATTTCAAGAATAAGTCATATTTCGTATCAAAATATCACATTCGCTTCAAAATCATTTCGAATTCAAAACAGATTATACCTTCATATCAAAGCATTCGTATTTAAATCAATGAACTAAATCTAAATAGTTCCCCCTTCAAAACAGTTTGAATATTGAAAATGTTTTTAAACAATTAAAATAGTTTTAATATTAAAATAAAAATTTGGATAATTAAAATAGTTGTGAATATAAATAGGTTTAATTTTAAAAATAGTTTAGATAATTAAAATAGTTTATATATTAAAATAATTTAATTATTAAAATAGTTTTATATTAAAATAGTTTATATTAAAACTGTTTCTTTCTTTCACAACAATTTGGACTCATGTTCCAAATCACAATGAAATCAGTTTTTCTATTTCCAATTCAAGTCAACTTCATATTCAAAATTCAATTTAGTTCAGCCTCCATTCAAAACGATTTCAACTTTACTTCAAATTCAACTTAACGGTTCTATTCAAACGGCTGAAAGTTTCAATTCAATTTCTCATTTTTAAACAATTTAGTTTAAATCCATTTCACGTCCAAAACTTGGAATTACCAATTTAAACCATTTTAAATAACGTAAATTCAAAGTTTAAATTAAAATTTAAACCTTTAAATTAATTCACTTTCAATAAATTTAAATCATATCTCCATCTCAACTTAAGATTTTAAATTAAATCTTTTAAACAATTTCATTTAAGCAATTACAATTTCAACATTTCAAAGCTCGAATTTAGAAAATAATTTAATTCATATAAATCCAATTCTTTTTATTTTCTTTAAAACAATATCATTTAAACCAATTTAAATTCAAGAATTTTGAAATCATTTAATTTAACCAATCCGGTGTCTGTATATAATTTTCTACCTTATCGCCAAGTGATCAATTAATTCACTTTTAATTACATTGATGGATATATATCATTTCAACCCAAAATTAAATGACATAGGTATATATCATTTCAACCTATTTCTTAGTTTATTTGAAATAATTCAAATGACAATTTATAGAATGTCAACTAAATAATGGGATAATATCAGGGATATATCAAAATAAGTAACAACCATATATCCAACATATCAATCAATAGGCATCAATTACAGTCAACATCCAAATCAACCAATATAACATAACAGTTGCTATTTATCAATTTTCGGTATTAAACTAGCAGTTAAATTCAATATTAATTTAAATGTTAATTTAATTCAATATAAAATTCAAATTAACATAAATGTCAATTTAACTACTAAACAGCAACCAATAAAATTCTTATCACTTCATAAATTTAATTCAACTAACATAAGAAAATTTAGTATTGTGTGAGTGGGTTAAATCACTCACCTTTGATTTAAAAGCCCGAAATTTCAATAGTCTCCAAATTCAACCAAACCTGTTTTATGTTGTTTGGAATTTCGATACGAACCCAATGGAAGAAACCACACGTCAGTCGGAGCTCGTATGAAAAAGTTATGCAAGTTAGAAGATTTAATTTTAAATTAAATTAAAATAATATAGTTGCAAAATTGTAATTACATTATCTTCCCCAAAACTAAGCCATTCAACATACAACCCATCAGCCCTAATCTTTGACCCTCGATCGTCGCACCTATGTGCGTCTCCACCACGATCCAACGTCACCACCGTGTTCGCCAAGCCACCCTCCACCTTCGCCAGAAATGCCGCCGCCTCCAATGCCCTGCCTTGGCCAGAAACGGCCACGAACCGTGCCCTCTTTGATCTAAGATTCTGGCGAATCCAGATGCAATTAGCTCGATCCAACCGTACATCTTGTATATTTCATCGAGCACTACAACTTTCGTTTATACTTCGTTGCGAATCGGTGAGAGATGAGAGAGGTCAAGGAGAAAGAAGGTGGAGCAATTCTGGCTAGGGATGGCAATGGGGCGGGTCTAGGGTCCAAACCCGGTTGACCCGCCCCTGTTTTGGCCCGCCTAGACCCGCCCCATTGGGTCATTGGGGCGGGTAGACCCGTGACCCGTTCTTGGGAGCTCCGGGTCTAGGGTCGGGTCGGGGCTTGGCTGACCCGCCCCAACCCGACCCGCACTACTGAGATCTCATAAAATCGGTTTAGTATTATAATGATGGTTTGTTAATACACACACATGTATTTATGTGTGGAATTCTGACATGGATATTATAATGTTACAATCAATAAGCTATAAAATTTTATAGTATTAAGCTGCATCTTTGATATTATACAATAACATATGCATATTTTTTTTGAACTATTTGGTACACCATATTTTTATTATCTTCCCTTATCATTGGAAATACACTGTTATTTGTATTTAATGTATCATTTAGTAACAACAAATATAAATATATGTACATTAGTACACAATTTTGGATCGATAAAATAAACCTCATCGGGTCTCGGGGCGGAGCGGGTCTACCCTGACCCGTATGGGTTTCGGATTCGGGGCAAAATTTCGGACCCGCACCGGGTCTACGGGGCGGGGTCTAAAAAACCCGGGGCGGGTCTGGGGCATAGGAAACCCGCCCCAACCCGCCCCATTGCCATTCCTAATTCTGGCCATAGAAGGTGGCGGCCATGAAAGAGAATTAAGGTTTTATATTTTTTTAATAATATTTTCGTCTCGATTTGCGTGCCTATTTATAGCGTAAGGTCCAAAACAGCACGAACTCTAATCGAGGCGTGCTGACAGACAATCTATATGTAAAAAGGCCTTCTGAACACAATGGAACTAGTTTCGAGGCCTAATTTCATCATATACGAAAGTTAACGTTTTATTGTTCGATAAAATTTAAATTAAATTATATTCGAATAATTTACCAATTCACGGTTATGGACAAATACAATATTTCTACTCTACAATTACGTTATTGTAAACTACAACGTTCATAAATAATTTGATTTTGATATTATTCCATATTTGAATCAATTTGAATAATTACATATCAAAAATAATATTTTTCATTTGAATATAAATCGATTGGGTCAAAAGGCCCGTAAGCCTGTTTCGTTCCCGAAACGAAAAAAGGTCATCTCGTATATTGAAATATAGGTTTTCAATATTTTTAAATTCAGTGGAACTAATTTCAAACCCTAATTCTATTGTATATAGAAGTTAGATTTTAAAATCACATTATATTTTTTTTTCGCGTTAATTAACTGAATTATTATTAAATTGGTTTAATCACTTTTAAATTCTAAATTAAAAGTTTTATACCATCATTCTTGATTAAATAGGATTTTAATAATCTTTTGAAATTAAATTTTCCATATTAAATCCAAGATTTAAATATTAAATTAATTCAACACTTAATTACAACTGTAATAAAATCCGTTCATTATATATTTTAAATTTCAACAAATTCTTTTATCTTGATTTAAATTCTTATTATTGAATCAACAAATACATTATGAGTTTATTAAACATAAGTTTATATTTTATTACACTCATCGCTCAACAGTTAACGTCTCTGCTCATATTAATTCAAATATTTCAATTACATCAAATTCCATTGATTTCCAAATTAATTTCAAGCGGATTTAATAATAAGATGATGAATAAAACAATTGTTATACATTAATAATTCAAACACATTTCTAAATTTATTATTTACAAACAAAAGCAAATAAATTTACATACTAAATAATTGATTTCATATTCTATATTAAAACCAATTAAACTAAATAACCTATGATTTCTCTTTTCAATATGGCATTTAATTTTATTCCTTATTAACCTTTATTATTACCATTAATTGAAATTACATTAAAACAGTTGTTAGCTACATCCAATCAACATTATTAAATTATATGCTAATAATTTTTTTCATTAATAAATCATAAATTTTAATTTCTGACAATACTAAACTCCAAAATCTTAATTAATTTAATATTTTTAGTTGCCAAAAATACAGGTCGTTACAAAATGTATGGTTGGGTAAGGATTGTATAACATATAATCTAATTTTTTTAAAGAAATTTTTTAAGGTGAATGGGTGACCTAATCGGTTGTTACTTTATTTCTTACAAGGCCTATATTAATAAGTAAACTATTATGTTTTTCAAGTATAATATATAGATTGCTTTAATTTGGATATTACTTGTACATTTTTATTTCTTTGAGATGAGAAATTTGAATAAACGGTTATAACGACCTGGTATTTCGAACCGTTCAAATCGACAATCATCCACTCATGTCAGACTAGAGTTGCTCAAAACAACAAATTGTTAATTTATATTTGGCAAAACTCAGCATATACAGTAAATAAAATCAATTACAGAATCACAAACACAGTATTACAACAATAAGCAACGAAATAGATAAATAGTAGTTCATGAAACTACTATATAAACATTAGAGTTTAAAACCAAATACAACAGAAATCTCAAATGCAGAGAAGTTACTAATACAAAGCCAATGATAAGTCCGAACAAAACAACTGGAATAAACTGAAGTAACTGGAAAGCTGAATAGACAAAGACAGGTCTTCAAGCAAAGCTCCAAACTCCAAAGGTGAGTTTCAAATGCTGTGATACTCAGTCTGACCCGAGCATAAAGCAAAACACAAAACACTCGAGTCAAGATTAACATTCTTATATCAATAAATTCAACTCAAGTGAAATGTCAACTAAAATACAAAATAACTTAAAAGATGTTTGAGAATCACATCCTCTAAGGATCCGTCAAACTATCTACATACATTATACAATACGCTACATATATAATGTCTATAGTAAAATAAACTATTAAAATAGTATTAAGGCGTTACCCATATCCTCCTTAACACATTTTATATATTCCCGTAGTCTATACATTACCGTAATTCCTCCGTAAACTAAAGGGTTATCAGAGGGCACTCCATAGGTACGGTACAAACCAAACTCGTAGAAGGCGCGATAAGGCATGTGACAAGGCACGCTTGACAAGGCACGCAAGGCAATGCCAAGGGTAGGATACTATCGTTTTGCGGATCCGGACTGGTGGTAACACATAGCAGCTACTACCGCCCACCTCAAGACACTCTCCCAAAATCAATCGAAGGTGCACCCAATCAAATCACAAAGTAATAGAATGATATCGAAAAAATGTGCCCGATCGGAGGTGCGACCTCACTTGGCCCGGTGTGGCTCCTGTTTTAGCCACATCAAGCTGACTCGCGGGAGTCAGGGCTATGCTAATACCTCATATAGAATCGTCATCAAACCATCATACTTCGTTCTGGAATCTCTACCACGTACACAGTTGTTAAAGTGGTTTTTGATATTGGCAGAGAATATGACATTATCCGATCATGGTCTCTTTAACAACCAAACGTTTATTTCATATCGTGGTCGTTTTATATTTCAAACGGTTTATACTTCATGTCAAAATATCATATTTATTTCAAAATCATATCTCTTTTGAAATCATATTCACTTCCGAAATCATATCACTTTCCAACTTAACAATTTAAATATTGAAAATAGTATATATATTAAAATAGTTATAAAATTAAAATAGTTTATATTTAAAATAGGTTATAGATTTAAAATAGTTTATTTATTAAAATAGTTTATATATATAATTATTTCTTCTAATTTCACAAATCAATTCAAATCAACTTAAGTCCCAAAAATTCAATTCAAATCATCTCAATTTAAATTCTCATTTAGACCAATTTAATTTATCGATCTCAAATCCAGATTTGAACTACAAATTTAAACTATTTCAAATTCAACTTTAATTTTTTTTAAATTTTGAATTATTCACTTAATCATTTTAATAACATTTAAATAAAATCCCCAATTACAAATTTAAATCAAAATTAAATATTTGATTTCAATTTTATTTAAAGGTGAAAATATTCATTTAATCACTTTTTAGTTAAACATTAAATAAATCTCAAATTACAAATTAAAATTAAAATTAAAAATTAAAATTCAATTTTATTTAAATTTAAGAATATTCATTAAGTCCTCATTAAATCAAAATCAAATTATCAAGTTATAAAACATATCTTTAAAATCTCAAAATCCATAAGTTCAAATCAAACCTTATTTAAATCCAATTCTAAACAAATTTAATTATAAATCAATTCTTATTTAATTTCAATTCTTAACAAATTAAATTACAAATCATTTTTATTTAATTTATCTTTCCAACTTCTATTTACTTAAAGTTATTACAAAATCTATTTTAAAATATCAATATAAATTTAAATAAATACTTAACATATTATATATATATATATATATATATATATTAGTAAATTAAATACTTAATAAATTTTATTATATTAATTCTTATTAAATTAAATCGTAATTTTTATTAAATCTATTTTAATTCTTATTTTATACATTTTTGGAATAATAAAGTTATAAGTAAAAAATTTAATACTTTACATTTTAAAACTTAACTTATAATTTTAAATTTCCAAAATATATAATTTTAAAAATCTTAATTTTACACATATATAAAATAAATATTATATTATAATTTAAAATCAATATTTATCAAAGCCCGTATATTTTCCTTTCAAAATTTCGGAAATCATTTCAAGAATATACCAACGCTGTCCATATAAAATTTTCTACCCTATGGTCAAGTGCTATGGATATTCATCATTTCAATCCGCAATTTAAATTTAATATACGGGTATATATCATTTCAACCCGCAATCCCAAAATTTCAAAATCAATGAAAATCGCTTGGGTTTATCATTTCAACCCATAATGATTTTCTCCTAATCTATAATATCGTTCGGGTATGTATCATTTCAACCCATAGGGATTTCTAAACTAACAGGGAACTTGCAGAGTGAGAGCACATATAATAATAATATAACAAATCAACAACATGCATATATCATCGGTAACAATTTTTAAATATAAAACAGTTTATGGTGTCATATGTCATAGGTAAACAATTGCAGATAATGGCATATCATATTTAACAATTAAATAACTTAACAATTCAAATTTAATAGCATATTTCAATCGTCATTTCATGTGAATTAAATTTACTAAATATAAGAATGTCAATCGTGAGTGATTGTTCACCTTTTGAGACTAGGGAAATTAGACAACACGACAAGCTACGAATTTTGAATCACGAACTCTACGATGAATCCAAAGCAAAGCAAAGCTGGCACGATCTTGAACTTGATGGATCTGATGAAACAACTATATATATATAGTTGTATATCTAAACATCTAACATTTAAAACACGTATTTAAAAAATAAAATATCTTTATAATATATATGTTTGAAAATCAATATTAACTTTAAGACACACATATATATATAAATCAAAATCTATATATATATATATATATATATATATATATATATATATATATATTCAAAATCATCATTTCTTAAAACACACATTTCTTTTTCCTCTTTTCAGACATCAAATATATATATACATTATATTTTAAATATCAATACTTAAAAACCAATATGTATAACCAAAATCGAGTACTCACGAATATATATATAAAACTGTAAATAATATAAAACCAAAGATATCAAAACAGCTTAAACAAATTATTTTGCGAACCATAAAACTGTAAACAATAAACTTTGTAACATACAACTGTAAACAATAAAACTATAAACATACAACTGTAAACAATAAAACTATGTAATATTAAAACTATAAACAATTAAAATTTGTGATATTAAAACTGTAAACAATTAGAGAAGCAAAGGTGGCTAGAGGGGGTTCGGCCAGGAAGTGGTGGTTGCGGCTGTAGTTGGGGTTGTCACGGTGGTTGCTTGGAGGCTTGGAGAGGTCGATGCAAGGCGAGTCTGGGTGGCAACAGAGTTCGGTTCGGGGAAAACTAGGCTGTGGAGGTTGGTGGCTACTTGCGTACAGGTTGTGGGAAGGAAGTAGGTGAGCTCGGAGGGCTGTGGTCGGTGATGACATGGGGATGGGATGTTGGCAGGCGGGTCGAGCAAGGAGGAGGGATGGGTGCTGAGGAGGTGCTCGGATCTGGAGTGGGCTGGATTGGCGTGCCCTTCCGCGTTGGCTACAGGCGGAGTTTAAGGCTGTGGTGGTCGGGAATCAAGGAGTTTGGGAAGCGGTGAGGTGAGCTACAGGAAGTGAAAGTGGGACGTGGTCGATCGGCGTGGAGGTCTCGGCAAAAAAAATAAAAATGGAGGAATGGGTTTCGGCAGTAGGTTCATCAAAATGGAGATGAACATATTACTTTATTTAATATATTATATTTTCAAAAATGAAACGACAGAAAGCATGCGAACCAATCTAAATTGAAATGTCGGATAGCAAACGCCAGAGGTTGGATTTTCAAAACAATAAGAGCAGGTGGCCAATCGTTTTCTCAAGGTGGATATATGAATGACCACAGGGAAAGCCAAAAGACAAAAATGGTACCGATACGGCTACCTCTTTCACAAATTTTACGCCGTTCCGTTTACTGAAATTCACAAATCAATATACTGCGAAGATCAACACGACGAGACGTACAGAATGGTATACAGATATCAGCAGTACGATCATTCTATCAAAAGTCGATATTCGCTGCCAAAATGCTACTAAACCACCGAAAATAAGATAAACGAAGCTAGAGCAATCCAAATTTGACGAAACGAAATATGACATCTTACTCAGAAAATAGTTTACATTTTTATTATATAAAAATATTCAGATTTCAGAAACATTTAATTTCCATCCATTTTAACTGATTTAAATTGAAATTGAAAATTACACAATAAAACTAACTTTCATATTTTCCAATCAAAATTTACCATTTGCTATGTTTAAATAGACTATTCCAAATATCAAATTTTCATTTCAAAAATTTATTATTTAATTTCAAGCAAAAATTCAGTTAATTACGATATAAAGACCGTTAAAATTTAGGGTCGTTTCAACGGTTTAGTGATACCGTTTGGTATGGGAATTCGGTGACACTTTTCCGATTATTCAACAAACTTGTCATATAGAGATATCTAGTGTGGATCGAGTGTAATTTATGAGCTTTAAATAATTATTCGAATAACATGCGATGGTATGGGACACAATTATGTTATTTGTTTGATTAGTCCCTGTAAGTAAATGTCACTCGAACGGGGATTACGCTCATGGATATGGATGATACTTCTTGCGATGAGTATTCGATAGTCATGTGGTGACTTATAATTGCCGTGTGTCGACCTACGATTTGAGATATGTATAATAATAGGGGGTACTATATGACCATCCATATTGTGTCCGACTTCCTTTATGGTTCGAGATGAACCATATTCGCCAGAATCCACTATAGAGACCTGATCGCGGGGTCGCGCCCTAGATCTGCAATAACGTTGTTATATATTTTATCAAATGCGCATCATATGATTTAGGTTTGGTGGCCCGTGGGGTAGGTATCACAGTGTTTTGGGTTAGGAGACCCGTGGGGTAGGTGCCCTATAGCCCCTTTGTTATGTTGCATAGGCCAACAGTCTGTTGCATATAGGGGTAAAGCAGGGTCTTGATTGAGGCTACGCGTTGAAGAGCGACTGGTGGATATGTTTCATGATGTACGTCGAGATAACGGAAGACTGTAGGAGCATATCCGGTTAGGTGACCCTGGGCTCCTGGAGCAGGCATACGGCCATCAGTCTCTCGTCTGGTTCTAGTTTATATGTGTGTGGTGGGATGTCATATATTGTTCTCATTCCTATAGTGAGTTGGCTATACTAGAGATAGTGAGTCTAATGTGTAATCAGTCCCCATTATATCCATACTTTTGATGATTTGTGATAGCCTTTGTGTATTGTTTGTGGTTTGGATTGTAATTATTTATTTTTATGATTTATGTGACGTTGGATTTTGTTTGGACGATTTGAAGGGCTATTTCCCATTATATTCTACTTTTATGATATTCTCATTTTATTATGGACATCCCCTTGCCATTATACTACAGATAGACATAGTCCGACCTGTGTGTTCTCTATAACACTCGGGTCTGTCCAAGAGTCTTCTAACGTAGGTACTCATGATTTATGGAGCTGAGTGTGGAATATGGGAGGCTAATAGGATTTATAGGATGATATATTCCATATATGTTTTTGTAGCCTCGTTATTATATTTATTATGTAGTAGTTGATGATATATGATGTATTGGGCTTGAGACTTTCATTTTGTAGCCCATGGACTTATGTATTGTAATATGTGATATGTATTATATTATATCTACCACGTTCTGACCCTTTTGTTCTCTGATTGATATTTATTATCTATGATTGTGTATTGTTCATCCTGGAGGCACACGTGTTATTGCTTTGTACCGAGACCGATTACGAATATGGCAAGTAATATTAATATTTGAGTTACATACCGGTGTTGCTCCAAGGGAATTATCATGTGTATGCCCCATATCGCTTCATTCTCCGTATTACTCCACAGTATTACTCAGTAATATTCCTGATTAGTATCAGAAATTGTGATTTCATGATTTTAAAAAACAAAGTACACGCAATCGCTCATCAGAAGGCGACTCAGCCTAGGGTGTTATGACCGAGGGTACTGTTGCTTGGCGATGAGTTTGAAGGTGACATGGGCGATGCAATGGTGCAACACATGATCGAATGGAGGTGGCACGCAACCCTAATGATGATGAGATGATGGGGCAGACGTTAGTCATATCAATAGTACGATGGGTGGCGGTTAGGGCTGAGATTAAGACAGCAGCGGCTGATGGAGGTGGGACAGTCTTTGGTGATGACTTGGGATTGTTTAGTGGTAATGGCGAAGGTCAATCGCCGGTTTGGTCGTATGAGCGCCATTTCAATGAGTTTTTTACTCACACATCTATATTTATATCCTATTGCATCTTAGATGTATATATCCCGTTAGATGATTGCATTGTCTGGTTAAATCGATTGAGATTATCGATTGAATTGTTTGAATGAAATGTTGTTTAGGATATTGGTTGAATTTTTTGTTTTTGATATTGAATGCGATTTTGGATTAGACCGTGAGATATTGTGTATGTTGGACTATCCAAAATGCAAAGGAGATAATGTCTGATTGCATTTTGACTTGTATACTTTACATCTCTTAGGGCAGTTCAGTTGAGAGTATTTCCCCTTATTAGAACTATTGGTCGAGATGGATTATGAAGTTTTTACTTGTGTGTGCATTTATGGATGATCGGAATTTGATGTAATTCGATTCGGGTCGAACGATAAAACTTATATTGATGATTTGGTATTGACTAAGAACTTGGTCCATAATTTTATTTTAAATGGTCTATTAATTTATCCCGTTGTTAAAATATTTTTGGAAGTTTCAGGAAAGTATTTATGGTGTTTTAGAATTTATTTGAAGTATTTTTATAAATAAACAAAAGTGGTTGTTAAATAAAATGAGTTGTTGGAAGTTGTTTTGGAAATAAAAGTTATTTTAAAAATAGAAATAGTGATCTTTAATAGTATTGGAATATAAGGAATTTTATAAGTATAAATGAAGAGTTTTTAATAATATTTCTGAAAGAGAAATTTCTTTTGCAAAGTGAATATTAATAAGAAGGGTGAAAACAAGATTTAGAACAGAGATTTTTTATTATAAAAATCTATTTTTAAGAGTTTTATAGTATATTCACCTTTTTATAAGTTTATTGGTTCGGAATTGGTTTATTCGATTTGATTTGTAAAAAGGATTTAAGAAATATTTTCGAAAGGGGATTTAGAAAATATATCATCTATTTTGAAGATAAATTGAATTGTAAAATATTTAAATGGATTTGAGAGTTTTGAGTTATAATTCCCTTTTGTATATGATTTGATTTTAAAATGATTCATATTGGCATTATTGTGCTTAATTCTATATAATATGGATATTGAATTAACGGATTAACGGTACCGGATGGTATGGGACACTTGGTGATATTTTTTCGGTTATTCAATTGACTCATATTATAGAATGATTGTTGATTTGATGAGTGTAGTTTGCTAGCTTCTAGTAAACGTTCAAGTAAGGCTGAGTGGTATGGGATGTTCAATTAATACTTATTTGATTACTATTAGAGAGTAAATGTCACTTATATTCTGAGATGGGCTAGAAATTTGTAATATTATCTAGATATGAGTCCTTAGAGCTCAGTAACCGAGAGTTATATTACTCTTTGAAGGCTATAAGCTGGAGATAAGTTGCGATTTACAAATTTGTCCTCTTAGGACTAACTAGCCGAGTTAAATTATTATTTACTCTTAGGGCTGGTAGTTGAGGAATTGTTATGTAGCATGCTCTCATTAGGATGTATGGAATCGAGATTACTTATTATTATTACTCTCGTTGGGACTCATTTCATCGAGAGTATTTCATTGTATCCTCTAAGGACTAACTAGTTGAGTATCATTATCTACTCTTAGGGCCGTAGTCGAGAATTTGTTATATTGAGATGTTTTCATCAAGGACCTATATTGTCGAGAGTGATTACTCTCATTAGGACTCATTGGGTCGAGAGTATTAGTTATCACCCTCAGTAGGACTTATCGAATCGAGAGCAGTTGTTTTCACTCTCATAGGGACTTCTGGAGTCAAGCATAATAGTTATCACTCTCATTAGGACATATACAGTTGAGAGTATTTGTTGGGAATCTATGTAATAGGGTTCATGTCACTTTGGAGAGCGCATGAATTAGACCCACCAAGTAGGCTAGTTATCCATCCTAGCAGTCCTGATTGTGGGGTTGCGCCTTGGATCCGTGATGTCACCTAGTTAAGTTTGTAGGCCGAGAGTTACTTCTCTCATTAGAGTCATTGCCCCGACGTCAATTAAGGGCCAACGGTCCATTACCAAGGGTAAGTAGGAATCATGGCCTATGCTTAGCGTAGCCCAATAGCGTGTTTATGACATGCAATGGATACGAGTTTCACGATTCGGGGAGTAACTAAGGGACTGTAGGAAACAGGCTATGGTTATTAGTGTTTCCTGGAGCTGTGCTATGGTACATAAGTCTCCCATCTGAACAACTTAGGTGGATCCATTACATTTGAGATATTTGGTATTATCTCCTCATTAAAGACGATGATTATTTGATATTAGAGACTGGCTACGTGTCCGTCTGTCATTGAAATACTCTAACCTAAGACAGCTGCGTGTTGTCTATCTATGACATTATAGACATGTTGTGAGCTATTTGTCATTCTCTCATAAGAGCTTATGGTTGAGAAATCTTCTTTTTGTTTGATTTGTTGTTTCTATCTCCGAGGACCATTCAATCGAAAGTTTTGCCTCTCTAAGGACTGGAGGTCGAGATATATGGTTTTGTATATTGAGTTTTTGATTAGGTTTGATATTGATTTATGATTATATTTCTTAATATCTCCGAGGGCCTAATAGTCGGAAGTTATCACTTCCATTAAGACTATAGGTCGAGATAATTATTTGGATATTGCTTTCGATATCTTGTATGAGTTGAGCTTTTATTGGGATTGGTACTTCTTGTTATCTCCTAGGACTAACGGTCGGAAGTTTTGACTTCCATTAGGACGGTAAGTCGAGATAGTATTCTTGGATATTGATTTCTGTATTTGGTTTGGATTTCGCTCTTTTTGAGTTTCATATTTCCTGATTTATCTTTTATGGCCTAGTAGTCAGAAGTTATTACTTCCCTTGGGGTTGTAAGACGAGATTTGATGTTTTGGTTGTTTATTTGGGATTATACCTTCTTGATTTATATTTTTAGGGCTTGATAGTCGGAAGTCTTCACTTCCATTAGGACTACAAGTCAAGATAGATATTTTTTTAGGATTGTTGATCCTTAGATTTAGTTTTATTCGGGATTTGTTCTTTTATTGCGGATTTATGGATACACCGCGTGCTTATCCATAGTATTTTGAGATTTTGATGTGTTTGATTATTATCACCCAAATTTTAGTTGTCGTGATGTTTTTACTTATACTTATTTCATGGATGATGCTAAGATTTGAGGCAAATTTTAGTTGTCGTGATGTTTTTACTTATACTTATTATCTACATATTTATTTTTGTTCCCTTATGTTGCCTATTGGTTGTATTTATCAGCAAATTTTAAGGACGGGCTATTATAACTGTCTGGGCTGAGATAGGTTAGCGTGCTCTGATTGTTGTATGTATGTGTGTATGTGTATTACAGTATGCTTTTGTGTAAAGATCTGCCGTATATTATAGATTATTCGTTTCATTATGAGATTCTGTGTTGTTTAGTTTTCTTTCTTCTTATCTTCTTCTTTTCCCCTAACAATCTGTCTTTCCGTTCAATTTGAGTGGGTCATGAGTGGTTGATTGTCTGCTTAAACTGTATGGAAAATTGGGTCATTACAACTTATGTATGATGTTTCCCTACAAGAAATTGTGAGGACGCAATTTTTTTAAGGAGGAAAGTCTATAACAACCATGCTTTCTATGTCGTATAAATTAAATAAATTTAGTTTAAATAAAATAAAATATTCGTATTTGATTTTGATAATTATTTTTTGAAAATAATTTCTTATTTATTTGAAGTATATTTATATTTTGTTTTAACAAATTTACTTTACTTTGGAATAATGAATAATTAAATAAAAAATAAACGAGTATTAAAATGAATGAAAGCGTTCGGTTATCGAACTATATTGTGTAAAATGAAGTACAAATCAATCAAACTAGATCATAATTTATTTATAAATAAATGGGTCATTTAAAAAGAAAAGGAAAATTATTTAGTTAAAACAAGGCCCAAATGAAACCCAAGCCCATTTAAACTTTTATCTTCTTTTCTCTAGAATAATCCTCACCCTAACCCCTATACGTCCAAACCCAAAACCACGTTACCCGACTTCCATTTTACTACCCTAAACCGATACCAAAATTTGCGATTTCATGATTTAAAAAAACGAAGCACATGTGATCGCTCATCAGAAGGCGACTCAGCCTAGGGTGTTTTGACCGAGGGGGCTGCTGCTTGGTGACGAATTTGACAGTGATGGGCAAAGGTGCAGCACGTGGTCAAGTTGAGGTGGCGCATGACCCTAATGATGATGAGATGATGGGGCAGACGTTAATTAGAGCAGCGGTATGATGGGTTGCAGCTAGGGCAGAGATTTGGATGGCAGCGGCTGATGGAGGTTGGACAGTCATTGGTGATGACCTAGGATGGTTCAATGGTGATGGCAAAGGTATGTCACCATTTTGGTCGTATGACCATCGTTTCAGTGAGTTTT
Source organism: Allium fistulosum (assembly GCA_030737815.1). Lineage (NCBI taxonomy): Eukaryota > Viridiplantae > Streptophyta > Magnoliopsida > Asparagales > Amaryllidaceae > Allium > Allium fistulosum. Next base: position 997,917,681 of record CM060907.1, read on the forward strand.
ATACTCACAAATCTGTATTTACATCCCATTGCATCTTATACATACATACATACATACATACATACATACATATATATATATATCATGATAGATGGTTGCATTGTTTGGTTCAATTGATTGAGATTGTCGATTAAATTGTTTGAATGAAATGTTGTTTGGGATATTGGTTGAATTGTTTATTTTTTTATATTGGATGCGATTTTGGATTAGATATGAGATTTTCTGTATGTTGGATTGTCCAAAACACAAAGGAGATGTTGTCTGATTACATTTTGATTTGTATATATCACATCTCTTAGGGTCGTTCAGTTGAGAGTATTTCCACTCATTAGAACTGTTGGTCGAGATGGATCGTGAAGTTTTACTTGTGTGTGTATTTATGGATGACTGAAATTCAATGTAATTCGATTCGGGTCAAACGATAAAACTTATATTGATGATTTGTTGTTGATTTTGGTGATTTTTGCTCCATGATTTTATTTTAAATGATCTATTGATTTTCCCTTTTTTAAATATTTTTGGAAGTTTGGGGAAAGTATTTATTGTATTTTAGAATTTATTTAAAGTATATTTATAAATAAACAAAAGTGATTGTGAAATAAAATGAGTTGTTCGAAATTGTTTTGAAAATGGAAGTTGTTTTAAAATAGAAATAAAGAATTTCAATAGTATTGGGATATAAGGAATTTTATAAGTATAAATAAAGGATTTGTAATAATATTTCCAAAAGGGAAATTTCTTCTATAAAGTGAATATTAATAAAAAGGATTAATACAAGATTTAAAACGGGGATTTTTTATTATAAAAATCCATTTTTAAGAGTTCTAAAATTTGTTATCCTTTTTATATGTTCATTGGCTCAAAATTGGTTTATTCGATTTGATTTGAAAAAAAGGATTCTAGAAATATTTTCAAAAGGGGATTTTAAAAATATATCATTTATTTCAAAGAAAAATTAATTGTGAAATATTTAAATGGATTTAAGAACTTTGAGTTATAATTCCCTTTTGTATATGGTTTGATTTTGAAATGATTCATATTAACGTTATTGTGTTTAATTCTATATAATGATGATATTGAATAAATGGATTAGTTGTATCGGATGGTATGAGATGCTCAGTGATATTTTTCTGGTTATTCAATTGACTCATATTGTAGAATAATTGCTAATTTGTTAAGTGTAGTTTATTAACTTCTAGTAAGTGTTTGAATAAGATTGAGTGGTATCAGACGCTCAAGTAATACTTGTTCGATTACTATTAAAGAGTAGATGTCACTTATAATTTGGGGTGGGTTAGAAATTTGTAATAGTGAAAACTAGGGTCACATCCCTAAAACCAAACGTAATTCACAAAAACTCCTTCTGTTCGAAACTTTATAAATCCGGTCCCTATTTTTGTTTCAGCTTAATTATTTTCCATAAATACCCTCGTTTATATTGTGCTTCACTTTTTCTATCTGTGATTATTTGGTTTATATTGAACGATAAAATTATCCTTGCTTAATGATTTATCTGTTTGCAATAAAAGATTTTTACTGAAATACTGTGTAAGTTCGTTTTCTGCAACTATTTGCAATAGTTGCAGAAATGTCTGCAACTATATGCAATAGTTGCAGACATTTCTGCAACTATACCAAATAGTTGCAGAAATATCTGCAACTATTGCATATAGTTGCATTTCGCAACTATACCATATAGTTGCAGAAATATCTACAACTATATGCAATAGTTGCAGACATTTCTGCAACTATTTGCAATAGTTGCATCTGCAACTATTTGCAATAGTTGCATTTCTGCAACTATATGCAATAGTTGCAGAAATGTCTGCAACTATTGCATATAGTTGCAGACATTTCCGCAACTATATCATATAGTTGCGGAAATGTCTGCAACTATATCATATAGTTGCAGAAATATCTGCAATTTTTTGCAATTTTTATAAATTTGAAAAAAAATCGAAAATGTTCAATATTTGCTGAATTGTCTGCAAATATTTGAAATAATTGTAGCTTTAATACAAATTTAAATTTTTGGTATCAACAATGGATCTCATTTTAAAGATCATAAAATTTACGATTTTTTGGTGAAAACGTTATGTTGATCCGATTTTTGTAAATAAAGTTATACACGTTTGAAAAGTTAAAAACATAAAGGGTATTTGGGTCTTTTGCGTGCGTGAATTTGAAAACAGGGAGCGGAAACGTAAATGTTGATTGTGAAGGATGTTTTCTCTATTTTAAAACTTGTTAGGGATGTGAGCCAAACTTACCCTTTGTAATATCATCTAGAGGTGACTCCTTAGAGCTTAGTAGCCGAGAGTTACATTACTCTTCAAGGACTACAAGCTGGAGATATGTTGGGATTCACAAATTTATCCTCTTAGACTAACTACCCGAGTTATATTATTATTTACTCTTAGGACAGGTAGTTGAGGATATGTAGTACACTCTTATTAGGACGTATGGAGTCGAGAGTATTTATTATTATTACTCTCGTTAGGACTCATTTTGTCGAGAGTATTTCATTTTACAGACTAACTAGTCGAAATATCATTACCTACTCCTAAAGCTAGTAGCCGAGATTTGTTATATTGAGATGCTCCCATCATGACCTGTATAGTCGAGAGCGATTACTCTCATTAGGACTCGTCGAATCGAGAGTATCAGTTATCACCCTCAATAGGACTTATCGAGTCGAGGGCAGTGTTGTTACTCTCATTAGGACTTCTAGAGTCAAGAGTATTAGTTATCACTCTCATTAGAACTTATATAGTCAATAGTATTTGTTAGGAATCTATGTCATAGTGTTCACGCCACTATGGAGAGTGCGTAAATTAGACCCACCAGATAGGCTAGTTATCCATCCTAGCGGTCCTAATTGCGGGGTCGTGACCGAGATCCATGATGTTACCTAGTAAAGTTTGTAGGCTGAGAGTTATTTCTCTCATTAAAGCCATTGCTCCGACATCACTTAAGGACCAAAAGTCCGTTAACAAGAGCAAGTAGGAATCGTGGCCAATGCTAGTCATAGCCCGACGGCGTATTTATGACATGTGATGGATATGAGTGTCACAATAATGGGCGTAACTAAGGGACTGTAGGAAACAGGCTGTGGTCATTAGCGTTTCCTGGAGCTATGCTACGATACGTCAGTCTCCCATCTGGATGACTTAGGTAGATCCATTATATTTGAGATATTTGATATTATCACCTCATTTAAGATGATGATTATTTGACATTAGAAACTGGCTACATGTTCGTCTATCATTTGAGATACTTTAACCCAAGACAGCTACGTGTTGTCTATCTATGACATTGGAGATATGCTATGAGCTTATCTGTCATTCTCTCATAAGAGCGTACAGTTGAGAGATATCCTTTTTATTTGATTTGTTGGTTCTATCTCTGAGGACCATTCAGTCGAGAGTTTTGCCTCTCTAAGGATTGGGGGTCAAGATATATGGTTTTGTATATTGATTTTTTGATCGGGTTTGATATTGATTTGAGATTATATTTCTTCATATCTTCGAGGGGCTAACAGTCGGAAGTTATCACTTTCATTAGGATTTTAGGTCGAGATAATTATTTGGATATTTCTTTCAATATTTTGTATAAGTTGAGATTTTATTGGGATTGGTACTTCTTACTATCTCCTAGGACTAACGGTCAGAAGTTTTGACTTTCATTAAGACTGTAAGTCGAGATAGTATTCCTAGATATTGATTTCTGTATTTGGTTAGGATTTCGCACTTTTTGAGTTTTGTATTTCCTAATTTATCTTTTATAGCTTAGCAGTCGGAACATATTACTTCCGTTAGGGCTGCAAGTCGAGATTTGTTGATTATTTATTTGGGATTATGCCTTCTTGATTTATATTTTTAGGGCTGGATAGTTGAAATCTTCACTTCCATTAGGACTGCAAGTCAAGACTGATATTTTTTGGGACTATTGACCCTCAGATTTCGATTAATTTAGGATTTGTTTTTTATTGTGGATTTATGGATATGCCGCGTGCTTATCCATAGTATTTTGAGATTTCAGTGTGTTTGATTGTTATCACCTAAATTTTAGTTGTACTGATGTTTTTACTTATACTTATTTCATGGGTGATACTGAGATTTGAGGCATGGTATATTCTTATGATGTTATGGTAGATGTTACATTATGTAGTATTTGTGTTTTACTTATTATTACCATGCTTATTGTTATGTCCCACGTTGGATTTAGATATAGTCTGACCTGTTTATTTTTATATAATACTTCGGTCAGTTCGAGACTTTTCAGGTTAGGTACATTAGCCATTTCGGATGATTGGGCTTTCGAGGAGATCGTATATATTTATTGTATTCTAAGCTGATGACTATATGTATTTCTATTGGATGTCTCCTTTTATGAGATGGCCAAGAATTGTTTATAGTGAAATTGACTTGGTGTTTATTGTTGTACCGAGACAGACATTTGGTATAAGTTTGTATATATTATATTTTTCTGCTACGGTCTATGACTCTGTGTTCATTCATACATGTTCTACGTTAATTTGTCTTGGAAAACCCACGTGTTTGTTGCTTTGTGTAGATATCGGATAAGTATGGACGTTTTAGTCTTGAGATTTTTAATACATACCGATGTTAGCCCAAAGGAATATTAATGTGTGGTCGGTCCTAATATTGGTGTTAATCGGATGGACCGGACCGAACATAGTGGTGTTCATGTCTTGTCCTATAAGAGATTCGGATGGACACAGAACAGACGAGGCGTTGGCTCGGACACTCTTCGTACGAGTCGGACAACGGACGAACAATGTACAAATAATTGAAAATTCATGGAACACATCGTACTGACAGAATATCGTACAAATTTTCCTATCCTAATTCATATCCTAAATGAAAAACGGATGAACACATACGGACGTATTTGGACTTCGACCCGAGTCGGACAACAGACACTCGTACAAAATAACACTCCTAGCTCCTAACCAGTCTCATTCTCTGTATTATCAGACATGATTAACTGGTAGTTCTCTTTATTAGCATGGGTATAGAGGTTGGGCGTTTCAAATATGGTATTATGCACAAATCCGAAAGTATTCCAAGTACGTTATCAAAATACGATTTTGGTAGTTGTATCTGAAGGGATATGATCCATCGGTAGCAAATATGTCTTTAAAAGAAATATTAATGCATTAGGAATATAATGAGCACCATTGAAAAGAATAAAATCGTAAATTTCAATCGTTGAAATTAGCATAACAGATTCACCATTCAATGTGCTCAAGTTGATTTGGAATTTTACTCATAAAATTATCATTTGGTATGACTTTATTTTTGGTACATATGTGTTGAAATGGAAAATTTTAAGTAATGATTCCGAATAGACTATTTACACATAACAACCAAAGTGTCTCAAAGTCAGTGGGAGTGATACCGAGTTTATCGGTTTTTTGGATATGATCTAAGAAATGATATGAAAGTATTATTCTATAAGCATTAGAATTGAATAAATATTTTGATAAAAATATCGAATAGTTTGATTTTGAGTCAAATTGCAGAGGAAGCATGTGTCCATAAGCGTATGTTATAAAATCTTAAGTGGATTATCTAATACATAAATTAGATTAAGATTCCTGTAAACGTTTCATAAGATTTAGGGATTTCTTATATTGAAAGCCCATAGAGATTCAAAGCAATATAGTTTGGGGTTTGTTGATACTGTTAGGCACAACAAATTCTAATTCTAGTGCCTAATGATTACTGTAATGGGTTTCCTCATATAATTGGAAAAACCGAGTGTTATAGTTTTCAATTCATAAGCCAATTTTGAGTAAACTTTTTTTGGTTCTTCAGTGTATTAGTCTTTAACTGACATGCTGTAAAATCTGCGAATACTAGGAAATGGTATCGATTTTGGGATCTATTAATGAAATTAAAGCATCATGGTGTTTTCTCTGGAAATAGCGTAACCGTTTTCTACTACTAAATTGCCGAGTATATGAAGATATTGTTCTTCTACAAATGCATGACATGCATGTATGTCAGTTCTGTATCGAGCAATCACCGTGACTTAATATATCCAAACATTAGTGAACTTGATGACTGCTGGTATGAGTTTTGGATCTACATGAATCCTCATTTGCAAATCAACAACGAGGAGTACTATTCAGATTCACGAGATTTGCTTGCTGTTTGGATAAGTTCATTGGTCTGAAACTTTGTTCCAAGTTTGGGGTAGTCTGGTTGTTTCCACCATTGGTTGGTGTGATGAGTACGAGATGATGTTGGACGAGTTTCTTTACGTTCATAGCATACAGTATGATCTAGGTTGTGAATGGAGTAGGAAAGCAGTTGCGATTACATAGAGATGTAGATGTACGGCAATGTTTCCCTAGGAGCAACTGGCGGTTACCAGTGCCAGAACGTGGTCTATGAATCAGGTGAAACTGGGCTTTGATAAGGAGTTTGAGCAGATTTTGCACTTACAACGTTAGATCTTGATGCTGTTTGGAAAATATATCTAATTTAGTAGTTTAATGGGCTGGGCTGGGCTGGTTAGAATTGGTTGATATAGGTGATTGTGTTTGTAGGATGTAGTGCACTTGTGTATTATTGTTGTATTGTATTTATGCGTGTACTACAAACTGTTAATTATTAATAAAGAACCCATTTTTCAAAAAAAAGAAAGATAATAACTACTTTGGAACAATGAAATCGATTTTACGGCAACGTGATATAGCTGCATCAATTATGACTCGAGTTATTAATGGGGAAACCACAGATTTATGGTTTGACTCATGGATAAACCATAAATCTCTAGTTGACTTAATAGGCTGGAACATAATTTATTTAAGTAACACGGCCAACAGTAAAGTCAGTCTTATTATACGAGATGGACAGTTTCAACCTCAACTCTTATCTGAAACTAGGGAGGTAGCAACATAAATTAAACATGTGACAATTTTCACTGACCATACTACTGATTGTTGGAAAATTTGTGACAAAAGAAACTATGTGTTTTCCACGGTCTGGAATGGCATCCGACTTTCTACAGACAGTGATGATAATCTTAAATTGATATGGCATAACAAAACGGCCAAAAAATTTCCTTTGCTACTTATATGGCTTATCTACAACAACTACCAACAGCGGATAGGCTATTAAACGAGGGGATTTCAACTGAATCAAGATGTGTGCTGTGTAATGAACACAATGAAAATCATCGTTACTTATTTTCGCACTGTGATTATAACACTTATCTGTGGGACTCTGCTGCTCAAGCTCGCCATACAACCATTTTCTCCCAATTTGTTGCAAGACCGATTATCCAAGATACGACTCAATTTTACATCATCATCGACGCTCCAAGATCTGGCCTTTGTAGCGGCGTCAACATTGACACATCACCTTTGGCTTGAACGCGTACGGCGACGTTTCGAAGGAGGCAAGGATGAAGTTACTGGAAATTGATGTTCGCCTGCAGCTATCTCGACGACTTCGTCACTAGCAAGCAAGTTCGGCCGAGAGAATTATCTTGCTCAGATGGAGAATAAACTTGGGAGACAATGGATGATGGTGGCGCATACTGAAGTTTTTTCGGGGTTTTAGGGGTTTTAGGGGTTTTGTTTCAACTGTTCGTAAATGGGCTAGAATGGGTTGATTTTGGAAGCGGTGGTTTCTTGTTTTGGCCATTCTTTTGGGTCCGGGTTTTATTTGCTTTTTGGGCTTTGTTTTTATTTATTACTTGGTATGCTGCTTTTGTGTTTGTTTAATACCTGTATTGGAGTCTGTTTTAATAGGGGATGTCGTGCTCTTTTTCCTTACCAAAATGGTAAGGTTTTTTAAGGAGGCAAATCCTACTATTTATCGGTTCTCATCGTCTTTAATAAAGAACCATTTCTCTTCAAAAAAAAGTAAACAGATATTTCTAGACCATAAGTAAACAATAAATTACTGATTGTTAACGATGTACGTATGTTAAATCTATAATAGTTTGATTGTTTAATGCTTGAGATTGGAATTTTAAATTATATCTTTTATTAATAAGTATGAAGGATGTTGGGAATGTCTTAAGTGATATACCAAGATTCCTAATTAAAATGTTTGATATAGAACATATAGGATGGATTTCTTATGCATTGGCAATAGGAATTATCATACATATTGTATTGTCTACAATATCATAATTTGCTTATGTATTTGATGCATTAAGAAAATATCAAATCCAAATTAGAATCACTAAATGGTAGTTTAGAGTAGAGGTGTCAATTGGTCGGGTTTGGGTCGGGTCAAGTCGGGTTCGGGTTGATTTTAAATGGGTCGGGTCAACCCGTTTATTAAACAGGTCAGAAATAGCTCAACCCGAACCCGACCCGACCCGTGTAACCCGATTATAACCGGGTCGGTCGAGTCATAAACAGTCGTAAACGGGTCGGTTCAACCCGTATAAGGTATAAATGGGTTATAAACGGGTCGTAAACGGGTCAAATTCGAGTTCACGGGTCGGGTTGGGTTATAATCGGGTCAGGTCAACCTATATAAGTATAAACAGGTTATAAACGGATCAACTTTAGGTTCACGGGTCAACCCAAAACCCACCCGTTTATAAACGGGTCAAATTTGGGTTGACCCGAAAATGACCCGCCCACTAAAACGGGTCGGGTTAACCTACTAATTTCTGTGTAATCTTGGGTCGTGTTTCGGGTCGTGCTGGAAATTGACGGCCCTAGTTTAGAGTCTCAAGTATTTAAGAAATACTAGGGAATTGTTTACAGAAACAATGAACTCCTAATGAAAGAGTATCCAGACTCAAACTTCATAAGTGATATTGGGTATAATTTGTCAATATTGATTACATGTTCAAACATTAATTAAGAAGCGTTAATTTGGTAATGTTCCAAACCAAAGGTTGTGGTTGATTCAATGAAAAGACTAAGTACATCGCCTTGAATAGCGCAACGAATAAAATCCATGTATAAATACAAATGCACAAATTTAAAACTGCGCTGATTATGACTCTAATTATTGAGAATCCCATGACATTGTTATATGATAACCATGTCACAATGCAGTTCGTAAAAGAACCTAGTGCTCACTAAATGTGAAGAGACATACTCCAAATAATTCTGCATGATAAAGGCAGTTTATCAGCATCGGAAAGAGTTGATTGACATAGTAGATAATTAAAATAAAATAGCATACCCGTACACCAAGGGGCTGACCTGATTATTTTAAGAAAACCAATCAAAGAAGTTGGAATGAGATTCCATAGTTGACCCCAAGTGCAAGTGGAAGATTAATAGAGTTAGGGGTATGCCCTAAGGGTAATTATGTAATTGTTACATATATCTAATTTGATAACCAATCTTGTTCGAAATAAAAGATTTTTTCTATTATATACTTGATATAATGTGTTATATATTAATTAATTATTTTAATTAAAAATATATTTAATAGAAATCCATAAATTGTATGTTTTGTGATGGTAGTTACAATGTGTTGTAACCATAAGCGATTCATCACAATAAAATAAACATACTGTTTTAAATATTTTTAATCAAGATGTATCAAGATTGGATATGATACATCCGTTGAGACCAAAGTACGTAACACTCTTCAAATGTTGGGTAAACTATTACTCATGGCTACTGGGGGCACCAAGGGGTTACGTATTGATAGTTGTTGGATAATAATGGAATGACTCAATCAATAGTTTTCTATAGGTTAATATAGCTAGGATCAAAAGGAAAATATCGACGTGAAAAAATTATACAGTTCTCTTAACTTGAGAATGCTATTGATCTTCAATATGTGAGGTCCACTTTGATTATAGTTTAATTGTGGCACAGTGTCCATCGAACGACTATAGTTGGGTCTAGTGGAAGAATTGGAAGTAAAACACTATTCAAGAGAGAATTCGTCTCCTTTGTTATAAGAGGTTAGTATCATGGTCAACTGAAGTCAACTCAAAGTCAAAGTCTACAGCCAAAGCAGTTCTGTTGATAATAACTATTATTATTGAACAAAGGATTTGTGTTTGGACTATAAATTTGAATATGGATGATACTGGAATTTTGACCATTACCAAATTCCATAAGTCCTATTACGATATAGTTTTGACGAAGAGAAATTGTGTAAAAAAATTGTCACTAATGGGTACCGCTTAAAATAGAAAAATCAAATTTTATTGGAAAAATGTATAAGCTATAAATTTGGCCAAACTACCGCACCACTTGCTAAGGTAACGTGTGAATGTTAATATTTGAATTGTTCGATATTAGTCACAGACTGAATTTACACCTGCGAGTTGCACAACCGCATTGATAGATTCTTTGACATACTACATGATTTAATTGATTTATAATTGTTATAAATTAATTTAATTAATTAACATTTATGAAATATTAATTATTTGTTTATTTAATGTATTAGGTGTCATTAGCATTTTCTAGGTGCCAATAGCAATTAATAAGATGGGTATATAAAAGTTATATATGTACGAGTCAAAATTCGATATCGACATGCATTTAAATTGGATTTAAATGTGATTAATTGCTAATGGGTTTGGAATGGCCTAAGGTCCATATAGCCTTATCTAGCGACTATAGGAGAGTAGGAGAGGAGCTAAAGATTCAAAAAAGTTGGATCAAGATTTGGTAATAGAGGAGTAAATCAAAGAGAGAATATCTCCTTTACTCTCTCTATAAAAGGCCACACTACCTCACATTGTTTTGATGACCTTTGCTCCCCCTCTTCTCTATGATAATAGCCATTTTCAGCCCCTTTAGGCCAAAGATACCAGATCCAAACATCAAATAAAAAATCAAAAGTGGTTCTCCAAGCAGTTGCAAAGCTAAGAGCTTGAATCGGGATCGAATCTAGAATAATTTGCTAATCAAGGCGCAAATCTAAGGCAATATTTTTTAAGTAACATCCTATAGTCTATAATTGATATGTCATTATGTTATTATAGTTAATTAATATATATTTGAATGAATTTATATGCACCATCGTTGTCATGTTTAATTGTATTTTCATGTATGTGTGTGTCTGTGTCTGAGTAAGTATAAATCCAAAAATTTCACTATCTATCAATTATATTTATTTGAACTAATAATTTATTTTTTATTTCTCAATAACAAATTTTTAAATATAATTTTTAACAATTTTTAAAACATTAAAAGCTATTTTAAATTGAGTTAACACTATATTAACTACAAATCTAAATGAACAAATAAATATACGTGATTATATATCCAAAATTATTTTATTATGTATCATAAATAATGTTACATTAAAAAAATTGAATTTTATTTTATTTTATTTTGAATATAAAGTTTATATATACAAGTATTAATGTTAATGTAACATGTATTAACTAGTATTATACATATTAATATTTTTATTTTATAAGATTATACTTTATTGTTTACAGAATTAAAATAACAATTATATATATACACACATATATATATATATATATTCTTTTTAATTTCGACTGCAAGGCATTTTATTTAAATACATAGATTTTATATTTTAATTATTTTAATGTATTATTATTAAAAAGATATAAAAAAATCATTTTCGAAAATTATATGATATAAGTATATTTTGATATTTTTATTTAATTTTATATAGTGTGTGTGTATATATATATTGAGGAAAATGAGTGATCCTCTATGATTAGAAGAGAGCACATATGTAATTTTATTCTACAATTAAAAATAGAGCCGTCGACATGTCTAACAGGTAGAGGTGGGCATAAACCGCACCGCTATACGGAAATCGCTCGCACCGGACCGCAAAAACGGTGCGGAAACCCGCACCGAATCATCTAACCAAAGCAGATACCCCAAACCGGACCAACCCGCATCGATACGGTTCGATTGCGGTTTGGACGATTGAACCAACCATATTAAACCGGACCGAACCGAAAATTTACACTAGTAATCTTATGATAAAAATATAAGCAACTCCTATCTTATTTTAGATTCTAACGATGTACATTTTATTTTTAGCGTATGTTGTTGTTATATTAATAATAATCGCTGTCATAAAGGAAGAAGTTATAGTTTTGGTATAATATTTTCATCTCATTTTTTTAGATAAATGTTAATTATAATCTTATCCTAGTCATTTTCCTTAATGATTATACATTGATTAATGTTGATGTTTCGTTAATCTACCAAAAAAATCTCACTTGTAGGTAGATGTCAAATTGAAATATTCATACAATTAAGAACTAATTTTTCATTTCAATATAACATTGTGTATTTTAACCTTTTAAGTGTAAAAGTTTCACACAGTTGCCTTCATAAATTGATTGTTGATAGAAGTAATTCTCTTATTTCATATTTAATACGGGTTCAAACCGGACCAGACCGAAACCGAACCGTATTACATTCAAACCGGACCGAAACCGAACCGTTTAAAAGATTAGTATAATGGTTTGTATTTTTGATTAACCGTTTGATGCGGTGCGGAAGCGGTTTGAACTCCAAACCGCACCAAACCGACCCGCGCCCACCCTTACTAACAGGTAGTGATATCCCCCCCTACAATAAAAAAATAAAAAACCCCCAAACCTAAAAACCTAAGGTCCAAAATAAAAATACAAAAAAAACCACAAGATGAGAAAAACGCTCTAGTCTACAACATCATATGAATCCACCTAAATTTGCAAGCATACATGAATCTACTACGAAACTTTACAAAATAAGGTAAGCATAATATATATATATATATATATATTTATATAAATATATATTTATATACATATATATGCAAAATAAAAATATACTAATTTAAAAATAAAAAACATAGGACAAGCAATAATTATAATTAGCATTATGCAAGGAACAATAAAAAGTATAAATTAAACATATTACATAATATCCTAATAAGGAGTATAAATGAAATAAAGGACAAACAAATGTATGAAAAAATTAACGAAAAAATATAGGAAGCTGTTGCATTTTAGAACTAGTTAGAGCATCTTCAATGCAAATAGGATGTGATTTCAATTAAATCCTATGTGTCAAGGGATAAATCACAATGTTATCTCAATGTAATTTCTAAAAAGTAAACATCACATTAAAAACAAGAAAACTACTCCAATGCAAATGTATTTATTGAAAAAAAATTGACTATGTGTTCCAATCAAAATTTAAATAAATAAAAATAATAGATAAAAATTAGTTCATTGTGAATATTTATTACTTCACATTGTGAAGTGCTTCACATTGTGAAGTGCAATGTCTAAAACTAGACATTGCACTAGACAATGTCTAATAATTGTTTTGCCAAGTCATCATAACATTGTCATTAACATTGACATTGGAGATGAAAATTTGAACTAAATTAAATGTTGATGATGTGTACTTGACATTACATCAAAATAGCTCATGGGTTGGAGATGCTCTTAGGATTTGCAAACAATAATAGTGAAAGTCCAATATACAATAAAAGGCACCCCTATGTGAACAACCAAAGGACTGAAATCATGAGTGAGCGGTGAATATACAATAAAATCAAAAAAGGAAATAAGAATAAATGGCATATTACAACTTATGGTGACTTTATCAATATGTGCCTACTATGCTCACACAAACATATGCACAAAAGTATGTATATAAGGCGTTAAACTTATAAAATCACTATGAAACAATGTCTGTATAATCCACGTGTTCTTTGCAATTAGAAGAAGAAAAAGGCAAGCCGTCCTGCTCATGAACAATGCCCTGTTACCCTAACTCTTCAATTTCCATTATATAGTGAATTTATGTTTTTATTATTAATCAAGATTAAATACATCTAATAGATCTTTAAATAAAGGTACACACTCTATATTGATTTAATAATTTCATTTGCAAAATGCCCATATAGCAGAAAAAAGAAAAGAAATGCAGTACAAATAGCATTCCCAAACTTGTGGATTCCATGTAACAAAAGTTATACGATTACTAAACAAGAAATGTACATTTACTAATAAGATATAGGTACGGATAACATATTTATTGTAAGGAAAACACTGTAGCTAGATTTAAAATCGAATATATTTCTAATTCAACCTCCATTTGACTCAACCATCCCAATCACGGCGTACAGTATCAATAATATCACTGGGGTTAGAACCAAGTTTGCAAGTCACTACCATGCATGTGCGAGGTACGGCCTTTTGTAGCAGCAACAGTGAATTGTATTGTTGTACCTTACCACTAACCATGCCCAACAGTGTTCATCTTATAAATATTGGGTTAGTGAATCTCCTCTTATACAAAAGTAATTCAGGGAAAACACAGAGGTTTGTTCACTTTGGGTTGAATGTGGTGGTTAAGAAGCAAAATAAAATCATTGTGTTATTGTATTATATAAATATATCTATACTATACTATTATCAGTGAGTTGAATTTCAAGCTCACACATGCCCTCTTGAAATTTGGCAACCGAACGGTCACGTTTATATTTTTATCTTCCTCCAAACACTATTTGACGTACTTCCTCTCTCCTTCCCCCTCCTTTCCCGTAAATCTCACGATTTTACTTTCTTACTCAAATATTTTTTCCTCCTCTTCATGAAAGCCCATTTTCTAATAGTTTTCGCCTTTCTCTCTTCCTCTTCCTAACCCTAAATATTCATTGGCTCTAATTTGAGATATACTCTCCGAATCCCGTAGCTTTGATTGTCGCATAAACTGATAGCCGTCATTAACCATTCCTCCTACCAGCGGTGCCAAGCCACTTCGAATTAGAAGCTCGAGATTCATCAACCCATGATTTCCATTAGCTCGATACCCATTGACCCGCCATCGTTTGATTTGCTGGAGTTACCCGTGGTCCACCATCATCTTCAGTCTCCTTGCGTTCAAATCACCTTGGATTTCTCACCGTTCTTCATCCTCCGATCATTGATGACTATCGTCCTTTTCCGTCTAGAGTTCACGAGTACAAAAACTAATGCACAGTGCACCGTCCAATCCATGTGTGTATTCTATTGTCGAACAATCTGCTTAGTTTATTCTATTATTGTATTTCTTTTGTCAATCATACTCACTTCTTTACTTTGTGTTTTTGTGTTTCTACAAATTATGTTTTGGTGTGGTGCAATTGGTGCGTTCATTTTAAATTCTTTATAGGTTCTTTACAGAAGTTTTATCCTTCCATCTTTCTTTTAATTTTTTGCATTTAAAATAATTTGCAGACTTTTGAGATTCCAAACTCTACAAATTGTTTTGTTTTTTCAAAAAAAAATTCATGTAACATTAGCTCCATTGTTGATAAGCATAATATTGGATAATTTGAAGACCAACATATATCATGATGGCAGTGGTACATTTCTTTTCAGGTATTGAGATAATATTAGAAAAAATAACACATGATGTTAGGTTTACTTTGGAGACAGTTTATCCAATAATGTTTTGATCCTTTGCTTTTTAGTATGTAAATACTTAATTATTTTGTAGTCGTTGCATTTTACTAAATTATCAATACCGAACTCCTGCTTACATTATATACTATGGATAATTTTAAAGGATGCATTATTTAAAGATAGTTAGTTCTTTATACTATTAAAAAATGACATAATTATAATAAATTGGAGTTAATCAAATGAATTATATTCCGAATTGATCATAATCCTAATATTCTATTTACTATGATCTCTAGAAAATCACGAGTTGCTTCAAACCTACCTCAATAGGTACTTTAAAAGATGTCTACCTTCATACAATAAACAGAGCAATATCCAGCAAGTACTTTCTATGAAGCTAAGATAGTTGAAGATCAACTCTTCTTATTAGGTTTGATATTGCATATAATATAAGCTTAAAGTATTTACTGATTTGCCATAACCCGGATATTTTGCTATGACTATATCAAATTGAATTAGCTATCAAATGTAACTGCGTAATGTTCTAACTAGAAATTATTATGGTAGGAATGGCAAGCACAACAAAGAAAATAAACTAAAGTATGGCATCCCTATGGGCAAAACTAAGGAGGTTAAAGAAAATAGAAAACTAAATAAGTACAAAGAAATAAGATGTAGCTAAACAGATATTATAATGAAGGAGTCAGTGAACAAAGTAAATTATTTTTTAAGAATAGTGAAACAAATAAATTAGTTTCAAGTTTTACAAGGATAGCAAAAGAAGCTGAAAATATGTGCAATATCCAAGTTCATTATATTAGAAAAACAATTAATAAGGCAATAAACTCACAACTTCATATTTGCATATACTTTTAATGATGACGGTGTAATTGGTATCTGTAACTGCTCACTTACTAGCTCAAAAAAGCTGATTTCCATATCATTACCATGTTAATACTATTAACTATAGCAAATGCTCATTTTCGTAAAAATATGTATTCGTGTTGATAATTATTTGTTTTTAATTTCAGAATCAACATACAAATGTCATGTTTCTTAGTCAAGGAAATATTTGGAACTTAATTACAAAGACGACTACATTTTTTAACCATTTTGTTAACTGTTTATTCTATTGTTTTTTCCAAACCTTATTTCAAATTATTTAGGACGTAGGAAGAAATATCGTTCCCAGGTTAGAAATTTCATGCAAGTTGTGTTCAGTTTTGATCCAAGACATATAGAACATTGGCAGAGAAGAGACAATGATAATAAGTAAAATGCATAGCGATGTGGTATGTCAAGTAATCATTTATTATTTGGGAGGCATGCAAATAAGATTTGAGAGTTGTGCTAATAGATTTACATGAAAAAAATGATTTCTATACTTTAGAAGTGTAAGATTATAAATTTTTGTTTTTATACGTGCATATTGCAATCATTTTTAGTTCTTGATAAAAATATTATTGTTTTAAATGCTAAGGTTATTTTTGTTCCATCCATTCTTATGCATTTGAATATTATGAACATTACCTTAATCCTTATTTATTTTATTACCATGTCACATTCATTTAACTTTGATATTTTTATGGTAAGTTTTGCTAATGGCTTTTTGCTACTAAACAATCATATAATATTAGCTTTCACTTTCATATTTTACATGCTAAAGTTTTCAAATAATTAAATTTAATAGTATAGTCATAGGCTCAACTCTTTTGCTATCTGGACACAATGGGTATACATCCATAGACATGTAACTATTATTACAAAACCAATACAACTTTCCCAACAACTGACATTCAACTACAAGTTAGAGCATAACACAATTACATTTTCCCTATTATCACAACTGTAGGTAGATAACAACACCAAGAAGCTGCGATCTGCTTTGGAATTTCAAGGAATTTAGGTACATATTTCACCCATATTGGTAACATCCTTAGTTCCTTACCATTGTTCAAGAACAAACATTAAACCATAACTGTATTATTTTGTATAGTTATACATACACTTTACTCACAGCCACCGAGGAAGATGCATATTTCACTACAACATTCTTGGGAAGATACACATTTACTCCAGCAGCTGAAAAAAGGGCAGATAAAAAAATGTAAGTTACTGACACCATAATCATCAACTCGCCTTTAGAATACATCTACTCACATTACATACTAACTGCCATCAACCCCCTTCCCCCCAATTGATCCAGGAATTTTCCAGCAAACATATAGAAGTGAATCTAAAAATAAAAAAGTTGGAAAACTACATTCCATATCACAGAGAGCAACTGTTGAATCACATAAACAAGGCAACTTGCTTCGTCTAAATGGACAATTGAAGCAATGTACTTATGCTGCTACTTATTCTTGCTCATCAACAACTAACTGTCTAAATTAACTATTCAATGGGTGGTGTATGCAGTGACACCGAGAGTTTGCTCAGCGTTCTCAGCACATAAAAGTTCAATAACAGACCCTTCTTCGAAGACCCTACTCTACAGCCATTATGTCACCAACTTAAGTACGTCAACATAAACTCTCTGTTACACATTACTCATTTATCAGTTGCAGATATAGATTTGGCATTCTTTTTATTATTTACCACTTAAACATAATACTTTAAACTCTGCAAGATAAGTTGGTGCAGCATCTACATAACTAACACAGTTACCAAACTTTTATCCACGTCACAACTTGATACATTGTTATCTAACCACATATAATACGTAATTTATATTTAAATCATATAACTTTTAAAGGCTATTTACATCATGATTCATAATACACAAATATGGAATTCAAACTAAATTTTAAGCTGCACAATTTGAATACCTATGTTGTTTACTAATTATTTGTGTATATTGTTATCAAAATTCAAAGCTTCTATGTTTATGGGCAAAGAATAATGATATTTTTGTGTATTATGAATGATATCACACAATAAATGTTTTAGTTGAAAGTTTAAAATGTTGTATACTTTTAATCATGATATAAGTAGCAGGGTTTATGCCGTTTGGATTTTGATAGTAAGAAGCTTTGATCTGCAATTATAATTACAATATAGTTATCATATAACTTTGTGATATGCAATTAAATTGAATTTTGATAGTTATGTGAGATGTAATTTGCTAACATAATTGCATATCATAAATACAAATATGTAATTTACTATAATTACAAAATAATTATAAGCTGTCCTATTTGAATAACTATGTTGTTTACTTACAATTTGTGTACATTGTAATCGAAATTCAAAGCTCCTATGTTTATGTGCAAAGAATCATGATATGTTTGTGTACTAGGAATGATATCACATCACACGGTAAATGTTTTTGTATGTTGAACACGCATGCAACTGCCTATGTCTATACTGAGACTATCGCAGTCGGTACTGAGGCAATGGTCTCGGTGTAACCGAGTCACCGACACACTTGCCTCAGCCAGTGCTAAAGAAACTGATTGTTCCTATTACCAATGTACTAACTGCAACAACTGTCTCGGTTTACCCACTATAAATACCTCAATCGGTACTAATACAATGCTCCATTATAACATGATGTTGCTATTATTAAACTATTTATGTTATACTATTTACTATAAACAATATTGTACATATTTTTTCCTGCACAATCCTATACCACAAACGTCTCTTAACATGTTACAATGAACACTGTTACAGGAACAAGAAGACAATGGCTCAATAATAAGAGCATTTGGATTTTCGCAGTTTGCGTACGTTCTCACCTATTTTCCCCCTTCACATTGACTTGCTTTCTACCGTGCATATTAGTTCTTTCTACTCCAGGCATTTACTTCTTTCATCTCCAGCATTTTTTCTTCCCATTTGATATTGTATTGCTGATCTTGAATAGTTCTTCATTGTGCATCCCTTATGTCAACCAACTATATATTTTATTTTCAACTCAATGCCAGTTAATTTCATACAGAATGTTAACCTGTTGCCTATTTGTTAAAAATGAATCTTAATTTGACCTTTTTATCCTAGCTTTATGTCTTACTATTATATCCATTTTTTCAGGCGTTGTTATTACTGTGTGATAATTTAAAACAACTATTGAATCATTTGGTTTTTGAAAGATTTTCAACTTGGTTTATGTGCTTCCTACATGTTACGCTCATTCTTAACTATTAGAACTTTTACTGTTTTTTTGAATCTATGCTATTTAATAGTTTGATTGACGTAGGGCAAACATTTATGATTTTGTAAAAGCCAAATGATACGTTGCATGAGCAACCATGGTTATATTTACCATGATATTGCCTATGATTTTGTTGTTTAAATAAAGGAATTTGACCTTTTCTCTGCACAGATTGATGATGCCCATTTTCCATTTTGCTCATGATTTGATATTTCAAAACTACTAATGTAATTGATTGTATGTTGATAGTAGTTTTATTACCATTTAACGTTCTCATTTTGTTGACACAAGTTAAAATTTTAACTTCTTTACAAGTTGGTCTCCGTGGACAAACTATGTTGTCATGTGTAAATCAATAACGTGGAGAAAAATTCTAATTTTCTATATTATTTTTAACCATATCCACAGTTAGACTGTAACAACAAAAAAATATTTACAAGTTCGTTAGAAATTAAAAAAACATATTTATATTCGCACCTACTATTCAGATTTCTATCTACTATAGCACACGTCCGTGTGCGTAGCACGGGTTCACCCTAGTAGCTATTTAATAATCTAAGCATATATATTTATATAACACTAAAATGATACACACAGGTGAACACATACCTGCACACACACCAATACACTGTCACACACACATAAATAATGCACTGCTGCATACACAAAGTGTTGCACCATGTACACGTCACACAACACTCATAACCTTGGCAATTCGATTATCAGAAATGATGGAACTTGTGATACTATAAGCATATTCCATTTGATAAAACGGTACTCATAGGTAAACAAATAGTAAAAGTAGCGTGTGTTTCTTACTTGCGACATATAGCAATCCGCGTAATCACGTTAGCAACATCTCAACCATCCATCTGATCCAAAGGCTACAATTACTTCTTTTATTTTGTTTGGATCATGGGCTTCTTGTATTAAGCCCAATATGTAACATATAAATAAATGCCGTGTATTTCATTTGTATTGTACATTGTGAATTCTGCAATAATACAAAAGCTTTCTCTTTTTTACAATATTACACATCACACGTTTTCTAACTTGGTATCAGAGCAATTGTGTGCTAACTGCACCTGTCGATCAGAGATCAACGTCCATCAGAAAAGTATCATTACTTGGACTCCTCTCATCGAAGATTCAGCATCTTCTCATTTGAGAGTTGCTGCTGTCATTGGAAATCAGTGCCTCGCCAGTTCACCACTCTGGCTGCCTCTGATTACCACTGAAAGCTTGGTGGTATAAAGATTTCAAAAACCCATTGAAAATCGATCAAGAAAATCAAGAAAAAGCTTCAGTTGAATTCAAGTGCATCAAGAAAACTTATCAGAAAAGCATTTCCTTTCAAAAGAAAAATCATCACTTAAGTCCGCAAGATAACATCAAGATTCAACTGCACAACTTTCTCTTTTATTCCTAATTCAAGATTTTCAGGGCTGAATCATTATACCTGATTGCTGACGTCTCTCATCATTCATCATGAGTCAGGGTGAAGCCACAAGCCCACAGATGTCCAACACAAGAGTCTCTCCCAGTCGAACTCAATCAGATCCAGTTAATGATCTGATGAAGGCCACCATCAAACCTCAGAGTCAACTGCTCTCAATTCAACTTGATGAAACCAACTTCTTGATCTGGAAATTACAAGTAGAGACATCAATTAGAGGTTATGGATTAGAGGATTATATTCTTGGTACAAAAATTACACCACCAAAATTTGTCAAAGACAGTGAGGACAAGTTGGTGCAAAATCAAGAATACACAGCACATCAGAGGCAAGACAGCCTTGTTTGTGCATGGATGATGTCATACGTAAGTGCATCTATTCTCCTGCAGCTTATAGGTTGCAAAACTGCTCAAGAAGTATGGACAACAATTGAGAGAAATTTCACATCTCAGTCATCTGCAAGAATCATGCATCATAGAAGGCAATTACAAAGCATTAGGAAGAATGAAATGACTATGAACGAATATCTACTCAAAGTCAAAAATCTATGTGACCAACTGGCCTCAGCATGACACAAAGTTCCTGATTCTGAACATGTATTATACATAATCAGTGGTCTAGATAGTGAATATGAAGCTGTTGTGGCAATTATCTCTACCATGGAACCATCTCCCTCACTACAGTTTGTTTACTCTACTCTCTTATCACATGAATGAAGAATTGAACATGGCAATTTATTAAGTTCAGACATATCTGTCAATTATACTTACAACAAAGGCAAACAAGGCTAGGGAAGAGGGCAGTTCAATAGCTACCAGAGAGGAGGACCATCCAACAGAGGCAGGAGAGGTGGCAAGAGCAACAACAACAATAAAATAAGGTGTCAAATTTGTGAGAGATATGGACATGGAGCAAACAAATGCTATTTCAGATTCAACAAGAACTATACTCCCTCACAACAAAATAACAATGCTAATATCAATACAGTTAACATGCCCAAAGACAACAACAATGGTCAAGCAGAGATACTTAACACTGAAACTGCTACAGCAGATGATGTCAGTGATGAATGCTGGTACCCAGACTCTGGAGCAACCAATCATGTGACCAACAATCTCAGCAACTTAAACTTGGGAAACAAAGAATATAAAGGTACACAAAATCTTTTTGTTGGCAATGGAAAAACTGTCCATATTACACATACTGGAAATGCAAGTATAAATGGACCTAAGAAATTATTTCTAAGAAATTTATTGAGGGTTCCTTCAATTAAAAAGAATTTAATGAGTGTTTCCCAATTTGCAAAAGATAACAATGTCTTTTTCGAATTCTACCCAAATAATTGCATAGTTAAAGATATACTAACTCAAGAAATCATTTTGCAGGGTAAAGAAAACAATGGGTTGTACAAATTTGATTTTTGTAACTCAAATGTTTCTGAAAACAAAGGGAACAGTTGTATAATGAATGTCATGAATAATAGTATATTCGATTTATGGCACTATAAACTGGGACACCCCAGCGCAAAAATTGTAAAACATGTTATGAATAGTAATAACATTCCCTTTAGTAATATTTCTGACTCATATATGTGTACTTCTTGCCAATTGGGAAAAAGTCATAAACTTGCATTTTCAGATTCACACACTTGCTACACAAAACCCCTTGAATTAATTGCTAGTGATTTATGGGGTCCAGCTCCTATTAGTTCTGACTATGGTTACAAATATTATATATCTTTCATAGATGCTTACTAAAGATTTGTATGGATTTATATGCTAAAAACCAAGTTAGAAGCTAGTAATATAGTTATTCAATTTATTAACAAGGTTGAAAACATGACTGGAAATCATGTATGTACTTTTCAATCTGATGGTGGAAAGGAATTCCTACCACTAAAAACCTTCTTTGAAAAAAAGGGGATTAATCATAGGACTACATGTCCATATACTTTAGAACAAAATGGGATCATTGAAAGGAAACATAGAAATATTGTCGAAACTGGTCTAACCTTGCTAGCACAAGCTTCTATGCCTTTAAAATTTTGGCCAGAAACATTTAATATTGCTGTGCATTTGATAAACTTACTGCCAGCAAAAAATCTCAAATTTAAATGTCCACAGGAAGTGCTAACTAAGGTCAAACCAGATTATAAACATCTAAAGGTCTTTGGTTGTCAATGTTTCCCATGTTTAAGGCCCTACAATACTCACAAATTAGATTTTAGATCTAAATCATGTACCTTCTTAGGATACCGTAACAATCAGAAGGGGTATAGGTGTCTAGACAACAAAGGAAAGATATATATTTCCAGACATGTAAGATTTAATGAACAGGTATATCCATATAGCAACACTAAAATTAAAACCACTGAAAAAGTGAGAAATGCAAGGATTACTATACCTGATCTACCTGATGAGATTGAAGTTATACCCTCAACTCAGCCCACAAGTAAGGGCACAAGCATCAGCCCTCAACTCACCATGCCCACTAGGGAACCAGGTCAAGAGCAAGATGATTGGGAAGATGATGACAACAATCAAAATACTCAAAGACAGGAGATCAGCAGCAAGAGTGATAATCAAGAGATCAGCAGCCAAAGTGATAATGCCAGCAATGACACTGTGGCTTGCAACAGTTCTGATAATAATTCAGACATCACAATCAGAAATAATGTTAATATTCATCCAATGCTAACTAGAGCAAAATGTGGTATACATAAACCAAAATTATCAACACCACTACAAATCAAGATGAACCATCCTCTTACATAGAAGCTGCTCAAAATGATAAATGGAGAGTTGATATGCAAGCGGAATACAATGCTCTAGTTAACAAGGTAACTTGGGTTCTTGTTAAAAAACCAGAAAACAAAAACATTGTTGGATGTAGATGGACATTCAAACTAAAGAAAAATGCTGATGGTTCAATTTCTAAATATAAAGCAAGATTGGTTGCAAAGGGGTATTCACAACAGCATGGGTTTGATTTTTCTGAAACATTCTCCCCTGTTGTGAAACCATCATCTATTAGGATTATACTAACCATTGCTTTAAATAGAAATTGGAGCATCTGGCAATTAGATGTGAATAATGCTTTTCTAAATGGTGTGTTACAGGAACAAGTATTTATGGAGCAACCGGAAGGATTTACTCACAATTCAAACAAAGAGATGGTGTGCAAACTCAACAAGGCCATCTATGGTTTAAAGCAAGCACCAAGAGTCTGGTTTGACAAACTCAAGTCAACACTTGTGAAATTTGGCTACAAATCTCTAAAATCATACAACTCTATATTTACTAAAATTAATGATATTGCTACCACTTATATCCTAATCTATGTTGATGATTTTATCATTACAGGAAGTAGTGAATTAGAAATTAAGAAAGTTACTGCAATGCTCAATTCAGAATTTTCTGTTAAAGATCTAGGTGATCTGAATTATTTTCTGGGAATTGAAGTTCAGAGATATGGAACATCAAAGATGCATCTCAATCAAAGAAAATACATTGCAGATATATTATCAGGAGCCAAAATGGACAAAGCTAATACACTACCAACTCCTATGATCACAAATCATCAACTATCAAAATATAATGGGGAAGCAATTCAAAATGTAAAGCAGGACAGGAGTATAGTTGGTGCACTCCAATATGTGACTATCACAAGACCAGACATATCATTTAGTGTCAACTAAGTCAGTCAGTATATGCAAAATCCTCTAGACAATCATTGGAAAGCAGTAAAAAGAATACTCAGATATCTCAAAGGGACAATTAATCATGGACTCATCCTAAAATCAAGTCAATCTTTCAACATCAATGCATATGCTGATGCTGATTGGGGTACAGACACTGATGACCGCAAATCTACATCAGGTTACTGCATCTATTTAGGAAAAAACCCAATATCATGGAGTGCGAAGAAGCAAAGCACTGTGTCGAGATCTAGTACAGAGGCTGAATTTAGGTGTGTGGCAAGTGCAACAGCGGAAGTTATGTGGGTAGAATCACTTCTAAGTGAACTTAACATCACATCAAACAAAAAGGCAACAATCTGGTGTGATAATGTGAGTGCTATCTCTTTATCATCCAACCCAGTTCTCCATTCAAAGACAAAACACATAGAATTGGACCTTTACTTCATAAGAGAACAAGTAATTAAAGAGAAGCTAAAAGTCGGATACATACCATCTATACATCAAAAGGCAGATATACTTACTAAACCCTTGACCAGGCTTAACTTCACAAGACTTAGAGACGAACTCAACGTCGACACTGCCAATCCATACCAGAGATCGCAAAGAGCCATCTTCATACCAGAATGTAGTCAGATCTACAGTCTACTATCGCTGGATTGCCAAATCGCTTCCTCTCAAAGAACAGCCGCCATAGTTTTCTTTTTCTCACAAACCCTAACCTAATCGGGTTTGAGGGGGGAAGTAAAAGTAGCGTGTGTTTCTTACTTGCGACATATAGCAATCCGCGTAATCACGTTAGCAACATCTCAACCATCCATCTGATCCAAAGGCTGCAATTACTTCTTTTATTTTGTTTGGATCATGGGCTTCTTGTATTAAGCCCAATATGTAACATATAAATAAATGCCGTGTATTTCATTTGTATTGTACATTGTGAATTCTGCAATAATACAAAAGCTTTCTCTTTTTTACAATATTACACATCACACGTTTTCTAACTCAAATAAACAAGTATTAAATAAATATTACTTTGTCCTGAAATTCTTAAAAAGATCATTGCATTGTTAGATTGTTAATAGTATAATTAGAATCGGAAAAAGGACCCAAATATTGAAGAGATAGTTACTACATTAATGCTTACTGAATAAAGGCAAGTTCAGCATTTTCATCATGTAGCTAGCGATATGTATGTAAGTAAATAATTTATAAGTGGCATATACCATGATTCAAACGATAGTTGTAAAATCAAACAGACTCAATTATGTCACACAAAAAATACATGTCATCTAACTTAAATAATTGAAATGACTCCCATCATCTCAACTTAAAAAATACATGTCATCTAACTTAAATAATTGAAAATGTTGTCGATGCTCTGAAAGTCTCATATGAATTGGCTTCATAGATCTTAAGATATTGAATGCTCTCCGACGACTTGAACTATTCCCTTGATCATTCTCTGGTCGATCCAAACAAATCATTGCTTCATCCGTAGCTTGTGTATATGAACTTCAATCAATTCCAAACTTGAGATCTAACTTCACGGGGCCAGGCTAGTGACTTCATGCTAGCTACACTTCGATTTGGTCCCGGTTCGAATCTATCCGACTATCGTCTATAGTACTGTACTTAACTGACTCTTTAAGTTGCCGACCATTCTTTCCTGGTCGAATCGATGATATCACGGCTTTGCCAAAAGGCGGGATAACATTTGCCCCCCAAAGTACGTCATGTGTAGGGCTGTCAATGGATACTTTCAAATACAGATAGTGCCATATCCGTATCCTAAACCATTTTCGGATATCGGATATTTGTATCCGCATAATTTTCGGATATCGGATATCCGTATCTGCTTAATTATTGAATACGAATGGATATCAGATATTTATCCGCTCCGTCCATAATCAACAAACTTAAAAGTATAAATGAAAAGATTTGGATCAACATAAAATAGTTTTTGTACTAATGTTCATAAAAAATCAAGGAACAACAAATATGATGATAAAACATAGTTTTATACTAATATCCGTATGCGTATCCAAAAATATTCAAAAATTATACACTAAAACCGTCTGTTTTCACTAAAAATGAGCAAAAAACCATATCGTAGTAACCTCCAACGGTTAGGAAATAGTTGGAAAATCATATATTAATTAAATATAATTTTAATTAAATATATATATATATATATATATATATGCATCAGTTAATCAGACGGATATTTTTCGAATACGGATACCACAATAACCATATCCGTATTTGGAAAACTTTTCGGATATCTGTATCCGCATTTCGGATAACAGATATTTTTTATATTTTCGGATACGGATTCGGACGGATATCGAATTTTTTAGATACCCATTGACAGCCCTAGTCTTGTGAGTAACATGATGTGCTTTGAGTCGAAAAGAGTCTAAATTGCCATAAAGAAGTCCATTCAGCTTCCTGATTGATTACTATTCCTCTATTGTCTATCGATAATATAAATCCGAAGTCATATTCTGTTTGTATATACAAATTCGGTCATGCGGGACCTACAAGCTCTCTTTTATCTGATCCAATCTCAAACTCGAAAATTCTAAGTTTGATTGCAATTTTTATTGATTTCAAAAGGCTGAACTTTTAAATCTGTTCCTATGTATACACGTTTATGTTGTTGGCTCTCGGACGTGTTCGAACGTCCACGGGTCGTTACCTATCTTCATGATATTCTGCATGTTCGCGTTTGCGATCGAATTCTCAAGATCATTCATCATCCTTCCTTTCATTCATTTCTTTCTCTTCCTTATTTTTTTATATATACCTAAATTGAACCATTTGCGATCATGGAATTGATTGTCATAGGTTAGGTAGTGGCTCTAAGGCATAAATAATTGACATAAAGGATCGATCGACATAAAGGCTGGGATGGATCAGCATGTGATGGTATGATATGGCTTAGAAATGGATCGGTCTAATCCTTCGAAGTGAAAACGATCGGCAAAACTTGCCCCCTATATAAGGCTTGACACACAGTCATTTTCTTCACTTTACTCCCCACACTTTCGTCCTGAAGTAAAAATGCGACTAGTCGCCACGCCTTTTCCTCCTGCCGATCCTTACAACAAACATCTTCCTCCTCCATACCTAGGCTTCGAACCGATTTCGAACTCCTCTCCTTTTTTAGATCTCGAACATTGGTAGAACAATTTCTAAATTTGCTGCATAATTCCTATAATAGTGTAGTGAACCCATGACAGTCGACTTGATTCATGAGTCTTTTTACTTTCTTCGACTTCCATGATCGTACTCAATGGAGTAGCTCACCTGGATGAGACATGCATGAACTACGATCGTAGTCGATGGTTCGCTGAGGGAGTTAAAGTGAAGGAGATGAACGAGTTGCATGATCGACCATACGTGGTCATTTGTGGACGATCGGTGGAGTTCTGCGCTGTTGGAGTTAGAGAATTGTCTGGAAACTATCGGCTATGACCACTTGGGCATAAGAACTACCGGTGTGTGGAGGCTCACTATGTACGATCGACATATATTGATCTAGGGAAACAATCGGCCTATACACACATGGACGTTCGGTCTGCCTTCTTAACACTTAGAACGATTGACCTATAACATACTAGAACGGTCGGCTGGACTTAAACTAAGTACTTTCACTTCGCATATGAACAATTCCCTTCTTTTTCCATAAAATGGAATAAAAACAGATCAACTTGAACCAAACAAGAAGCTCCAGCTTCTCGTACTTGGATAAACTCTTAGGCTTGAATACAACTTGCACATAATACGACCTCCATAACTGGCGGCAAATTGCCTTAGAACAAATGTCACGAATGAAAGCCTTTAACTATCATGTTAAAACATGTAACGACCCGTATTTTCACGGATCAAAACATCGTAAAACAGTTGACATTTGGTCGCATTTGTGATAAGTCGTCCTGAGTTTAAGTCCTAGGTCGTTTGATAGTGTTGGGCAGAATTTTTGTTCAAGTCATAAGTCGTGACCGACTTAAGGAATAGGGGCGACTTAAAAAAACTGACCGAGTTAAGAAATCGGCAACGGTATAAGAAGTTAGATCGTGGACAAGTTAGGAAGTTAAGTCGCAGACTAGGGGATCCGTTAAGTTGTAAGATGGGCTGTTTCTCTAAGTCGTGAGTCGTGCTACTTCTTAGGTCGTAAGCAGTTAGGTCGCGTAGTGGTTTAGGTCGCGTGTTAGTTTGGGACGACCTATAGGATGTTAGCGACCTAAGGGAGATGCGAGCTAAGGAGTATTCGACCTAGTGGTTAGCGTAGTTAGGTCGTCTAGACGACTTAGGAGTTAAGTCGGATTACCCTATGTGTAGTTAGGTCGTTAAACGACCTAAGGTGTTGAGTCGTTAGGTGGTAACTCGTTAAGTCGAGTAAAGTGATAAGTCGTTAAGGCGCTTCTCAGTTAAGTCGCATGGGTTTTGAGTCGGAGACTCTGTTAAGTCGTAGGACGCGAGAATGCGCGCGTATGTTGAGTCGTATCTTGGTTAGGTCGTAACATTGCTAGGTCGGCGAAGCTGCTAAGTCGTTAGGTTGTATAGGCGCGTGTGTTAAGTCATTACCGACTTAGGGGTTAGTTGCTGAGTCGTAGGTCGTAAGGCAGAGGGAGGCTTAGGTCGGAGACGACCTAAGAAGGCGGACGAGTTAAGGAATTTCAGCTATAAATACTCGTCCATTTTCTCACTTTTTGGGATCCGGATTTCGAAGCGACAAAGTGCTGCCATTTTGAGAGCTCGACTTCTACACTTCTTCACTTCTTTTCTCCACTTTAATCTAGTGATCCCTTCCATCCATATTGAAGATCAAATCGAAGATCGAAGAGCTTAGATTGAAGATCTACATTCTTCGAAGAGAGATTTCGTCGTTTGAAGCGGATTGGTGATAGATCAAGTTAGATCCTTCGCTGTCCAGATCTGAAGCGTATTACTTTTGGGTTGTTTAGGTGATTTGGTGAGTGGTGATTATCTCTCACATGGATCCAAAGGAGTATATCGGATCGTTGGCTTGATTTGGTGTTAAAATAGTGATTTCCATGCATTTTCCTAATCACATGTGTAGATCCGTATAGATTCATTGTTCATGATGATTTGACAACCATTTTACTACATGTTAACCTATGCAAGTTCATTCATCAAGATTATAGAGACATTGCTCATGTTTTCATGCTTATTTGACTTTCGACTCTTTAATTACGAAATTGCCATTATTGTTAAAATTGTCTACTTAGATCATATTTGAATGCTTGATTGCTTGGATTAATGTTTGACTTGGTTGATTGTTATGAATTAGATGATTGATGATTTGATTTAGACCGAAGATGATTCAAAAGCTAAGGGAAGGCTCTTGAATTGGAAAAGCTGCTTGTGGCATATGTAGCGGATGGTGAAGCTCTTATGCATAGATCCGATGATGATGATGTTGAGATGAAGCTTTGCGAGGATGTGATGAAGCGAGGCATAATATGAGATAGTCTTGGTCTAATCCAGATGGGATCATTCCAAGCATGTTGATAACTCGGTGATATGGTTCGAGTTGGAGGATAATGGATGCTCGAGAGGCGCTTGAGCTAGTATGGAAATAGTCGTCGAGGAGGATGACTAGAAGGCTGAGATCTCATCGTTGTTGAAGGTTCTAGCATGCTCAAAGCAAGAGTACGTTGGGCAGATTCGATAGTCCCTGAAGGCTACGGATTGGTAGTCAAGTACTCTGGGCAGATTCGATAGTCGTAGGCATGGGTCACGATGACGTGCGGGAGTTATGTCTAGAACCGGGTTTCCATTAGCCCTTGACGGACGGCTGAAAGAATGTGCCGGTCATTCAATTAACGGTGATATTGAAGCAATGATAACAGTGATAGCCAGAGTCATGGATGTTTGGTTGTATCGTCATTCGGTCTCAAGAGTAGTGTTTTCTGGGTGCTTATCTGATCTTGGTTTAGGCCTTGGGGGTTTGTGCTTGGAAAACATCGCCCTTGACTCGAGTGATAATTTCTTTACTTTACATTGTATGCTCTGCTATGTTTGCTTCTACTTAGTGTGTGTCTGGGGGCTATCACTGTAGAAAGAGGTTGGAGTGGGAGGGTTGTATTCCTATTCCTTTTCCTTTATGCTCTTTTGGTATGTTGTTAGTTAATTTACTGCTCACTAAGACTGTTGTCTGACTCAAGGCTTTATGTTTTAACTCTTATTGCCTTGGGCTGTTCGTCCATTTTGGGATGGGCAGACTAGGTAGCAGGTGATAGGTGCTGATCATGCTTTTCACGGTGCTGATATCGAAGACGAGCTGGAGGATTGCATATTATCTTCTTATTATATGTACTGGATGTTCCGCTGCTTTGTATTCTCTGAGTGATATGTAGTGAGGCTTGTTGTATTGACTATTCAGATGTTTGTATTCAACTATTACGAAGTTTTATTGATGAGATTCTATTCTGTGAAGCTTCACTATATATATGTTCTATTGTATTTTGTCCATGCGCTGTGAGTAATACGATAGATCCTGTTGTTTTAATTTACCTTGACAATCGTCCATGGCTACCTGGCACACTTTACAACGCACTTTCTCTAGGTTCAGTGCAGGGGTTATGGGCGATCGTCACATTTGGTATCAGAGCATTGGTTAATCGATTTTACCCAACACTCGCTGACGTAACTACGTATGAGAGACGTAATTGTATTTTGATGGATGATTACTATATATAATATAGTAGATTAGAAGAGTTTGAGTCCTTTAAGCAGTTGTTTCTCAAGATGTTCTGACCATTCCTTTGTATAGATATTGAGAATGAGTCGAAGAGGGAGACCAGCTGCTAGGGAAGGCCGTGCTACGGAAGGGGCTGCTGATTATGCAGCTATGTTCGAAGCTATGATGACTTCGATCATGAGAAGGATACCAGTTCCGGGGGCAGCAGTTGATGTTGGGGTACAAGTCCAAACTCCAAAACCGGTGGATTTTGCTAAGCTGTGCAAAGACTATACTGCTCTTGGAGGAAAGGTTTTCTTGGGAACAGAATCAACCATTGAGGTCCAGAGATGGATATATGCTTGTAGAAGGATTTTTGGTTATTTGGGAATTGAGGATGCAACTAAGAGGAAGTTGGCATCAAGGCAGCTTCAAGGGAGAGCTTCTGATTGGTGGAACTCTATTACCATCAATACTCCGGAGGAAGAGATTACTTGGGAGCAATTCCAAACCAGATTTGAAGCTAAGTTCATTTCTACAGCTCAGAAGTCTGTTCTGTTCAAGAAGTTTGTGGAGTTCAAGCAGGGAGGAAGACCAGTTCTTGAGTATGTTTCTGAGTTTGAAGCTTTGTCCAAGTATGCCCGGTCGTATATTGAATCTGCTTATCAGAAGAATGAGAAGTTTGTGACAGGCTTGGACAGTTATCTTGGGAGGCAGTTGGTGGATCATCTGGATAATTCATTTGAGAAGCTTGTGGAGAAAGCTCTCAGACATGAGAGTCTGTTTCCTAAGGAAGGATCTGTTGTTGCTGTGACCAGGGAAGAGTCTAAACCCCAGCAGGGTGGAAACAAGAAGAGGAAGCAGCAGCAGCAGAAGGGTAGGGATGGCCAGAAGAAGCCGAAGGGCGAAGTGACTTGCTACAATTGTCAGCAGAAGGGCCATTTCTCGAAGGATTGTAAGAATCCGAAGGCACCGATTAAGTGTCACAACTGTGACAAGCCGGGGCATTTCAGGAAGAATTGTCCAGAACCGTGGAAGGACAAGCAGATTGTGCAAGCTTATGCTTTGGGAGCTGTCCCATCGTCTTCGAAAGCTCCTACCGCTGAAGAGAAAGGAAAGGGTGTGGTTGTTCAAGGTACTCTTTCCATATGTGGTGTTCCAGTTAGAGTGTTGTTTGATACTGGGGCGTCGCATTCGTTTGTTTGTAGTGATCTTGTAGGCCGGTTAGGCTTGGAACCGGGTATTGTTGATAGGCCATTGGTTGTGACTAATCCAGTTGGGGGTTCGTCTTGTTTGTGTATGTTATGCCGTGGTCTGATTGTATCGAGTCATGGTTGCTCTTTTGTTTGTGATTGTTTTGTTCTGAACTTTGCGGGATTCGGAATTATTTTGGGTATGGACTGGCTTAGGAAGTATGCGGCAAAGGTTGATTGTGAGAGGCTGGAAGTGACAATCGAGAATGTGGAGGGGCGAAAGATTGTAATACGATGTAAGCATGAAGAAGGCGTCTTCATGAGCTTCATGTATTCGCTAGTTGTTCCACGGGATGGACTGTCATTAGTGCCAATCGCGAATGGATTCGAGGATGTCTTTGACTAAGTCAAAGGGTTACCGCCGCATAGAGAGATCGAGTTTCGTATAGATCTAGTTGAAGGAGCCAGACCTGCTGTGATGCCTCTTAGGCGGATGGCGCCTAGGGAACAGCAAGAGTTGAGGGTGCAAGTTGATGACCTTTTACAGAAAGGATTCATTCGGCGTAGTGTGTCCGAGTGGGGTGCACCAGTTGTGTTTGCAACCAAGGCAGATGGGTCGTTGAGATTGTGTGTGGATTATCGTGAGCTGAATAAAGTGACTAAGAAGAACAAGTATCCATTGCCGAGAATAGATGACTTGTTTGATCAGCTTCATGAAGCCAAGGTGTTTTCTCAAATGGATTTGGCAACGGGATTTCACCAGTTGAGAGTGGCTAAGGATAGTGTGCCGAAGACTGCTTTTCGGACACCATCCGGTTTCATTGAGTGGCTGGTAATGCCGTTTGGGTTGACTAACGCGCCAGCATATTTTGTGGATCTTATGAATAGAGTGTTCAGAGATCAGTTGAACAAGTTTGTACTTGTGTTCGTGGATGATATTCTGATTTATTCCAGAACCGAAGAAGAGCACAAGACACACTTGCGAATTGTTTTGGAGATCTTACGGAAACATCAGCTGAAGGCTAAGTTTTCGAAGTGTCACTTCTGGAAGAGTGAAGTGAGGTTCTTAGGCCATGTTATCTCTGGTAGTGGAATAGCGGTTGATCCCGCTAAGGTGGCAGCAATCCAGGATTGGGTTAGACCTAAGAATGCATCAGATGTGAGAAGTTTTCTTGGATTAGCAGGATATTATCGTCGGTTTATCAAGGACTTCTCCAAGATAGCTGCACCGTTAACAGGATTGATGAAGAAGAACCAAGTGTTCAGATGGGATGCTAAGTGTGAGCAAGCTTTCGGAATCCTGAAAGAAAGATTGACAAGTGCTACTGTTTTGACTATTCCTAGTGGGAATGATGGGATGGTGGTTTACACCGACGCATGTGGTACTGGACTTGGAGCAGTGCTGATGCAGAGGGATAAAGTTGTTGCGTATGCCAGTCGACAACTGAAGCCACATGAAAGGAATTACCCGACTCATGATTTGGAGTTAGCGGCGATTGTTTTTGCTCTGAAGATGTGGAGACATTATCTACTGGGAGTTCGATTCGAGTTGTTTACAGATCATAAGTCGTTGAAGTATCTTTTCTCCCAAAAGGATTTGAATCTTCGGCAGCAACGGTGGCTAGAGTTTTTGGCATCATATGATTTTAGTATAGCTTATACTCCGGGAAAAGGTAACGCAGTGGCAGATGCGTTAAGTCGAAGACATGCAGGATTGGGAGCCATGTTTTCAAAATGGAAGAATCTCGAGTATTTAGCTGGATTTGACTTCAGGCCCAGATGTGGATTGGAACCTGAGATGTTGGCAAACTTATCGATAAGACCTACTCTTGTGGAAAGGATTGGCGAGAGCCAAAAGCGAGACGATAAGCTTGTCAAGATTATCCGTGATTTGGAATCTGGATTGGAACCAGAAAAGGATAAAGAATTCGAGGTCGATCAAGAAGGTTGGCTTCGGAAGCAAGGACGACTAGTTGTTCCCGATATAGATGAATTGAGGAGTGAAGTGCTGAAGGAAAGTCATCACTCGAAGTTGACAATTCATCCAGGAGGAAATAAGATGTATCGGGATATGAAGAGAACCTACTACTGGGAAGGCTTGAAGAAGGATGTTGGAAATTTTATTTCCAAGTGTATGAACTGCCAGTTGGTAAAAGCCGAACAGAAGAAGCCAAGTGGATTGCTTCAGCCATTAGAAGTTCCTACATGGAAGTGGGAGCAGATATCGATGGATTTTATTAATGGATTACCTAGAACAAGAAAGGGAAATGAAGGGATTTGGGTCATCGTAGATCGTCTGACTAAGAGCGCAAGATTCATTCCTGTTCGATCGACTAGGACTGCATCAAAGTTGGCTGAGTTGTATGTTAAGTGGATAGTTCGATTCCATGGTATTCCGAAGAGTGTAGTGAGCGATCGAGACCCATTGTTCACTAGTGGATTTTGGAGGAGCTTCCACGAAGTTTTGGGAACCGAGTTGTGTTTGAGTACAGCTTATCACCCTCAAACAGATGGTCAGACCGAGAGAGTCAACCGAGTTTTGGAAGATCTCCTCAGAGCTTGTGTTTTTGATTTCGGAGGATCATGGGAAGATCACCTTCATTTGGTGGAATTTGCGTACAACAACAGTTACCAGTCAAGCATTGGTATGGCACCGTATGAGGCATTGTATGGAAGACCGTGTAACTCTCCGACATGTTGGTTAGAGACTGGAGAAAAGTTGATACTTGGGCCAGAGATGATTCGACAGACTTCGGATTGTATAGAGATCATTCGGCAACGAATGAAGGCAGCCCAAGACCGTCAGAAAAGTTATGCCGATAAGCGTCGTAAGGATTTGGAATTCGACGTAGGTGATATGGTTTTTGTGAAGATTTCTCCACTGAAGAATGTTATTCGATTCGGGAAGAAAGGGAAATTGACTCCGAGATTTGTTGGACCATTCCTGATCATCGAGCGAATTGGAAAGCTCGCCTACAGATTGGAGTTACCAGAGAAGATGTCGAGTGTGCATAATGTTTTTCACGTATCATATCTACGGAAGTATGTGTACAACTCGAATACCGTGGTTTCTGCTGATAGCTGTGAAGACTTCGAAGTTGATCCAGTCGATAAGAGACCTCGTAAGCCGCTTCGTGTAGTGGAAACTGACACGAAACAGCTTAGGAGGAAGATAGTTAAGTTGCTCAATATACAATGGAGTGATGATGATAACGACTGTACGTGGGAGGTGGAAGAGAGGATGAAGGCAGCTCATCCTGAACTCTTCAAGGTATGGCCCTAAGGTGTCGTGTCATCTCACGATATTGTAACTTGTTCTAGTTTTAGAATTCTGCATGCTAAGCTATAATTGGATGCATGGTTTGTTGATTGCTATGGATGTTAGGCGTGCAGAATACTCTTTGATTGCTTTGTTTGTTTGGAATTTCGGGGGCGAAATTCCTAAGGGGGAGAGAATGTAACGACCCGTATTTTCACGGATCAAAACATCGTAAAACAGTTGACATTTGGTCGCATTTGTGATAAGTCGTCCTGAGTTTAAGTCCTAGGTCGTTTGATAGTGTTGGGCAGAATTTTTGTTCAAGTCATAAGTCGTGACTGACTTAAGGAATAGGGGCGACGTAAGAAAACTGACCGAGTTAAGAAATCGGCAACGGTATAATAAGTTAGATCGTGGACAAGTTAGGAAGTTAAGTTGCAGACTAGGGGATCCGTTAAGTCGTAAGATGGGCTGTTTCTCTAAGTCGTGAGTCGTGGTACTTCTTAGGTCGTAAGCAGTTAGGTCACGTAGTGGTTTAGGTCGCGTGTTAGTTTGGGACGACCTATAGGATGTTAGCGACCTAAGGGAGATGCGAGCTAAGGAGTATTCGACCTAGTGGTTAGCGTAGTTAGGTCGTCTAGACGACTTAGGAGTTAAGTCGGATTACCCTATGTGTAGTTAGGTCGTTAAACGACCTAAGGTGTTGAGTCGTTAGGTGGTAACTCGTTAAGTCGAGTAAAGTGATAAGTCGTTAAGGCGCTTCTCAGTTAAGTCGCGTGGGTTTTGAGTCGGAGACTCTGTTAAGTCGTAGGACGCGAGAATGCGCGCGTATGTTGAGTCGTATCTTGGTTAGGTCGTAACATTGCTAGGTCGGCGAAGCTGCTAAGTCGTTAGGTTGTATAGGCGCATGTGTTAAGTCGTTACCGACTTAGGGGTTAGTTGCTGAGTCGTAGGTCGTAAGGCAGAGGGAGGCTTAGGTCGAAGACGACCTAAGAAGGCGGACGAGTTAAGGAATTTCAGCTATAAATACTCGTCCATTTTCTCACTTTTTGGGATCCGGATTTCGAAGCGACGAAGTGCTGCCATTTTGAGAGCTCGACTTCTACACTTCTTCACTTCTTTTCTCCACTTTAATCTAGTGATCCCTTCCATCCATATTGAAGATCAAATCGAAGATCGAAGAGCTTAGATTGAAGATCTACATTCTTCGAAGAGAGATTTCATCGTTTGAAGCGGATTGGTGATAGATCAAGTTAGATCCTTCGCTGTCCAGATCTGAAGCGTATTGCTTTTGGATTGTTTAGGTGATTTGGTGAGTGGTGATTATCTCTCACACGGATCCAAAGGAGTATATCGGATCGTTGGCTTGATTTGGTGTTAAAATAGTGATTTCCATGCATTTTCCTAATCACATGTGTAGATCCGTATAGATTCATTGTTCATGATGATTTGACAACCATTTTACTACATGTTAACCTATGCAAGTTCATTCATCAAGATTATAGAGACATTGCTCATGTTTTCATGCTTATTTGACTTTTGACTCTTTAATTACTAAATTACCATTATTGTTAAAATTGTCTACTTAGATCATATTTGAATGCTTGATTGCTTGGATTAATGTTTGACTTGGTTGATTGTTATGAATTAGATGATTGATGATTTGATTTAGACCGAAGATGATTCAAAAGCTAAGGAAAGGCTCTTGAATTGGAAAAGCTGCTTGTGGCATATGTAGCGGATGGTGAAGCTCTTATGCATAGATCCGATGATGATGATGTTGAGATGAAGCTTTGCGAGGATGTGATGAAGCGAGGCATGATATGAGATAGTCTTGGTCTAATCCAGACGGGATCATTCCAAGCATGTTGATAACTCGGTGATATGGTTCGAGTTGGAGGATAATGGATGCTCGAGAGGCGCTTGAGCTAGTATGGAAATAGTCGTCGAGGAGGATGACTAGAAGGCTGAGATCTCATCGTTGTTGAAGGTTCTAGCATGCTCAAAGCAAGAGTACGTTGGGCAGATTCGATAGTCCCTGAAGGCTACGGATTGGTAGTCAAGTACTCTGGGCAGATTCGATAGTCCTAGGCATGGGTCACGATGACGTGCGGGAGTTATGTCTAGAACCGGGGTTTCCATTAGCCCTTGACGGACGACTGAAAGAATGTGCCGGTCATTCAATTAACGGTGATATTGAAGCAATGATAACAGTGATAGCCAGAGTCATGGATGTTTGGTTGTATCGTCATTCGGTCTCAAGAGCAGTGTTTTCTAGGTGCTTATCTGATCTTGGTTTAGGCCTTGGGGGTTTGTGCTTGGAAAACATCGCCCTTGACTCGAGTGATAATTTCTTTACTTTACATTGTATGCTCTGCTATGTTTGCTTCTACTTAGTGTGTGTCTGGGGGCTATCACTGTAGAAAGAGGTTGGAGTGGTAGGGTTGTATTCCTATTCCTTTTCCTTTATGCTCTTTTGGTATGTTGTTAGTTAATTTACTGCTCACTAAGACTGTTGTCTGACTCAAGGCTTTATGTTTTAACTCTTATTGCCTTGGGCTGTTCGTCCATTTTGGGACGGGCAGACTAGGTAGTAGGTGACAGGTGCTGATCATGCTTTTCACGGTGCTGATATCGAAGACGAGCTGGAGGATTGCATATTATCTTCTTATTATATGTACTGGATGTTCCGCTGCTTTGTATTCTCTAAGTGATATGTAGTGAGGCTTGTTGTATTGACTATTCAGATGTTTGTATTCAACTATTACGAAGTTTTATTGATGAGATTCTATTCTGTGAAGCTTCACTATATATATGTTCTATTGTATTTTGTCCATGCGCTGTGAGTAATACGATAGATCCTGTTGTTTTAATTTACCTTGACAATCGTCCATGGCTGCCTGGCACACTTTACAGCGCACTTTCTCTAGGTTCAGTGCAGGGGTTATGGGAGGTCGTCACATTACCTCCATAACTTAGACAATAATCAGATTTCTGTTGGGTAACAATTGTCTATAAAAGTCAAACTACGTCTCTCTGAATAAATTTTTAAGTCTTGCTGCCTCTTCTATCTTCAGTTTTGCACAACTTATTACTATATTGAACAGCACTTCATCACATTGCACTTACACTCACTATGCACTGGGGGGTAAAGTTTATTTTTCCTAATTATGATTTTTACTAAGTTTGATAGCAAGGAAATCTTGATGCTTCGGGCACTCCGTAATCATGCCAGCTGGATCATCTTCGCATAGGACTAATTCCGACGTAGAGTCTAGTTCAGCGACTGAGTCTGACAGTCTACCGCTTTGTCATAATTTGGAATAGCCAGAAGGCTCTCCCAGCTTGATCTTTCCGAGATTGTTCCCGTCTTTCCATCAGAAGTTATCGAACCGGCACCCGATACTTTAGAGGACGCAATCATCCTCGAAAATCTTCCTGATACAGTAGCTTCAAAGATTAAAGAAGATGCTCTCCAAAGGGTTTGCATAAGACACGGGATTTCTTTTGACAATGTGTTGGTTCCGTCACGAGACGACAGGGCTCATAGACCTCCTGAAGGGTACACAACATGTAACAAATTTATGTGCCGAGCGAGATGCATCCCGCCTTTCAATTCATATATCTGGGGGATCTTACACTATCTAAGGATTGTTCTCGCACAACTCCATCCAAACGGCTATGCGCTCCTCAACTGCACTTATATGGTATGCATGGAGTTTCTGCACCGCCCCCTACCATCGAAGATATCCGATTTATTTTCAATTTTAAACGGCGGACAGGGAGTCTATCGTTTGCATTCCTTTAGTCGACGAAGAGATGCCAAATTTTGACCGGCACTTGGAAGAAATTAAGTGCCTTCAAGAGCGAATGGTTCTTCGTTCGTTGCCCGCCTGGATTCGCTCGACAATGGCTGGAAAGGCGTAAGTGTTACCCACCAGTTCCATAATAATATAGGAAAATATTATCGAAGCTACATTATGACAATATTAATCATTTACAGGTGTCGTTACCCGGCCTAGCGATGATATTTACGAAGAGGCAGACTTAATTTTGAAGAACACTCCACCCAAAGATAAAAATATTTAACTTTTGCTCAGAGAGGAACACCTCGTCGCTTTTGGCTTGATAGAGGAGGGCCTCAGCATGGGGCTCACTAAAACTGCCCAGACGACTGGAATCAAATCATGGGCCGCTATTGGTCAAAGAGATAATCAATCCGGTCCCGTGGTGTCCCCAGTCATGAGTACTCATGAGTCTACTGATATCGGCGTTGGAGGACATGGTGAAGATGCATCTAGCTATGATGATGATAGACCTGATCCCGGGTTGGTGTCGGACCCTCACAAGTCTTCCAACCCCCGTCCGTGGTTAAAAGGAAAACGAAAACATTCGCACACAAGCCTCTCAGAATCCGTCTTTCCGACCCAACCAAGCCGTCGATGAATCTACCACTAGATCCTCTGTCCGATCTACCAATTTTACATGATCTCGATGCTTATCATTTCACTGATGTGAGCATTGGAGGGTCAGAGTCTCCCGTCAGAATTGGCTCGAAGATCCCAATTTTCGGAAGGGAAGTTACACCGATGAGCAAAGCTCCTGCACCTGGTCTGTCGGGGGGTTACACTAGGACACTAACACACACTTGCACGTTCAGCACTGCACTGTACTTGACTAGTACTTTCTAATGCCCAAAGGTGATTGATATCCGCTTTTCAATACAGAAACATTAGTGAGGAATAGGAGCATGTTCGATTCTTTGTGGGATGTACATCGTCAGTCGTTGGGATCGTGATCCGGCTCATACCGCGGTAGTCGAGATTATTATGATTCTAGCTATTGCCCCAGCCACAATTAGGGTTATCAAGAGAGAGATGATAGAGAAAGGCCCGCTCAGGATGTACACAGATCGAGATCTCCTCCCTGAAAGGGTCCTGAAAGACCAGCTGAGCGCAGGGGCCTGCCCATTGATCCTCCTCACGGCCCTTCTACAACTGCAATGTCTCCAAGATCCTTGTTCCCCTCTCAATCTCAACGGCCGAGCGATCACCGTCACCGTAGTGAATACACTGCCGTTCTCGGGCCTGGCAAAGAAAGCACCAGAGTTGAAGCTACTTCTAAAGACCTTCCAATTGATCCAAATGTTCATATGGCGCAACTTCGAGGGGAATTTCCAAACTTATGCTTTGACGGATTCTATTTTCCTCCCAATTTAAAGAGGGTTACAGATGATGTTTAGAAAATGACCATCGATTGCGTGACTGACATCCACATGCAATATCGAGAATGGATGAAGGCTACGAAAAAAATGTCAAAGGTCTCCTTCGAACGCGCGGTAGAAATCGAAAAACTAAAACGACACTTTGACGAACGAACTGGAGGCCTCTAGAACCGTGTTAACCGATGCCGAAGGAAAAGCTGACGCCACCTTGAAATCTATGGAGGAGATGAAAACTAGTCATCTCGATATGGTCCAAGTACGCATCACTAGAACCAAAAAATAACGCTCGAGCGACATGCGGCTCGAAACAACGAGTCTGCGGCCTTGAAGGAATTAGCTGAGCTCAAGGCCAAGCTTGAAGATGTGATTAAAGAAAAGGACGATGCTTAGAAGATCGCTCAAATTCCTGTGAAGAGTTGATTCGTGCTAGGCTTGAGAGAGATGTGGCAATTGAAAAAGCTAAAGATGTCGACATGCTCATTCAACGTGAGACAGAAGCGACCAAAGACAAGGTGACAGAAGATGTAATGAATGAGCTTGACCCGCTTCTTGTTCTCTATAACGGCGACATTCTCAAACATAAAAATTTAACGTGGCTTGGCGATGATTATCCTTATTAGCTTCATCGCGCTTGGGAATTTCTTATCGCAGAAGAGAAAAAACTTCATGGCTCAGAAAATGTCGATGTAACCAAACTCGAAAGTGAAGTGCTACTGGACGACGAGCCCAAAATTTTGCATGACATTCATACTTCTCTTTAGAAAGAATTCATGGTTGCTCCTTCACATGAGGAGGTGAGGAATCCGGATCGTTGCACTCTGGCATCGCAACTGAATTGCCCTCGATGTCTCAAGTCATGACCAGCTCTGCGGTGAGCTCCTCAACTATCCTTGGGTATGATCCAGAAAGACCACGCCTATCTCCAATTCTTGAGCGCAGTTCCAAAGACGCTACAACTCAACCTGGAGTTCACATAGAAGAAGGTGTTTCATTGACTTTTCCCTTCTCTCATAAAGTTGGGGAGCTATCGATTTATATTTCAAATCTTTTCGCCTATTTTTTCTCAGCTTTGGATCCATCAGGTATCGCTCCTATCCCTCCGCAAGAGCCTCAGCTAGAGTCACAAGCGGCCGCGACAGAGTCTGTTACAGTTACAACTTCCGCCGCCACTTAGAGTGCTTACGATGAAGCCTTTGTCTTTGACGACCAACTCATGGAGGCGTTATTCAAGGAGGGAAGTGACCCGCACCACAAAATCCTTTTTGAAGCGAAAGTCATGATCATAAGTTTCTCCGATCCTACTAGCAAGCTCAGTATGAAAGAGCGGATTGAACGAGAGGAACTTTCTAAAAGGAAGGTAAAGGGCGAGCCTATTGAGACGGTTCCAAATGAACCGATTCGTTCCCCACTTCAAACGACCCCTCATGGTGAGACGATTCCTTCGAAAGACGTTCCTCATACTTCTAGTGCTAAAGATGCCCCCATCCCTCCTACTTCCAAAGATGATACCGCCTCGGTTCATACAGCTGAGGAAACTCCTTCGAAGAAAAGTCATGGCGGCAAAGGGTCAAAGAGGGGGGGGTGAGCAGTAGTTCAGAGGAAACCACTCCGAAGAAGCGAAAAGGGATAAAAAAACCCAAAGAGTGATCTTCGGACATGTAAATAATTCAAATAATCATTTCTCCTTTTGTTGGTTGTATTCGTTTGGGCATGGCCCTTCAGTTTTGTCTTGTATTTGTACAGCCGGTTTCACGTGAATAAAAATTCTTTTGTTCTTACGTATGATTTCTGCAATTACTTGTTTAAACGTCCGAACTGTAACATTTCTCATTTTATGCACTCGCGACTTGTTGCTTATTGAATCGAACACTGATTTGATTAATCCATCTCAAGGCCCCTCTATGGTCGTGGCCTTGAGTCGTTGTAAATACTGGATATGAGTCGCGGTGTTGAGCTATCACAGTCATTCCTTGGACGATCGCATTTCTATCCTTGGTCTCGGGTTGATGAATACATTGCATGGATGATCAAGTCTCGTCCAGTGGTGTTAATACTCTCACATAATCTCCAAAAGACTTAAAGCTGATCAATGAATGGTCGATTCATATTCATCATGTTTCTCTCTCTTGCCCCCAAGTCTGGGGCATACGTTGATAAGTAAGAAGGCATGTTATGTTTGCAACAGCTTTATACTCTCTCCCGTCAAATCGTGGGATCAGGCTAGTGGATAGAAAGCTGAGTCGCGCGTATTCTGCTCTTTAGTTGTTTGTATTCCTTCTGTCGATTTCAGGTTGGAATTACTGGAATTGAGAACGGTCGAAATCCACTCATGTATCCATGGAGTTTGCATTCCAGTCTGCACTTTGGGGACTTAGAGTTTTCTCGTGGGCAGTTGTGTTTCTGCCGAATTATTTATACTCCAGTCCGCACTCTGGGGACTTAGAGCTTTCTTGTGGGCAGTCATGTTTTCGCCCGAGGCAGTCGTGTTTCCGACAAATTGTTTATACTCCAGTCCACACTCTGGGGACTTGGAGCTTTCTCGTGGGTAGTCGTGTTTCCGCCCGGGGAAGTTGTGTTTCCGCCCGGGGAAGTTGTGTTTCCTCCCGGGGCAGTCGTGTTTCCACCGAATTGTTTATACTCCAGTCCGCACTCTGGGGACTTAGAGTTCCACCGAATTTTTTATACCCCAGTCCGTGCTCTGGGGACATAGTGTTTTCTTGTAGGCAGTTGTGTTTTTGCTCGGGGCAGTCGTATTTCGGCTGAATTGTATATACTCCAGTCCGTACTTTGGGGACTTAGAGTTTTCTCATGGGCAGTCGTGTTTCCACCCGGGGCAGTTGTGTTTCCGCCGAATTATTTATAATCAAGTCCGCGCTTTGGGGACATAGAGTTTTCTCGTGGGCAGTCGTGTTTCCGCCGAATTGTTTATACTCCAGTCCGCGCTCTGGGGACATACAGTTTTCTCGTAGGCAGTCTTGTTTCCACCCGGGGCAGTCTTGTTTTCGCCGAATTGTTTATACTCCAGTCCGCACTCTGTGGACTTAGAGTTTTCATGTCGGCAGTCGTATTCTGCTCGAGGCAGTCGTGTTTCCGCCGAATTGTTTATACTTCAGTCCGCGCTCTGGGGATATAGAATTTTCTCGTAGGCAGTCGTGTTTCCGCCCGGGGCAGTCATGTTTCCACCGAATTATTTATACTCCAGTCCATGCTCCGGGGACATAGAGATTTCTCGTGGGCAGTCGTGTTTCCACCTGGGGTAGTCGTGTTTTCGTCGAATTGTTTATACTCCAATCCGCGCTTTGGGGGCATAGAGTTTTCTCATGGGCAGTCGTATTTCCGCCGAACTGTTTATACTCCAGTCCACGCTCTGGGGACATAGAATTTTCTCGTGGGCAATCATGTTTCCACTTGGGGTAGTCGTGTTTCCGCCGAATTTTTTATACTCCAGTCCACGCTCTGGGGACATAGAGTTTTCTTGTGAGGTGGTCAATCACAACCGTTTGATTTGTAATTCATTTACCGCATTGAGGTTAAAGTGGTCGAATGTACGGTTGAACCACGTTCATCCATGGAATGGGATTCTACCCCCAGCATTCAGGACCAAACTTGGCAAACGGACGGTCGATTCTCGTCCACTTGGTGATTGTAGCTCTTCTGATCAAGTCGAGGAAGGAGGTAAGTGATGGATGGTTGGATCACATCGATGCTGGGGTTAGATAATCAAGTCCTGCACAATTTGCTTTGCATTCTTTCTACCAAACAGAGATAATGAGTTATTAAGCAGATAATTAAGTCGCATCCGTTTCAGGCTGCAATCATGCCCATGCGTTGAGGGTGGTGGTTGATGAATGGGCAGTCAATCGCGGCTACTTCAAGCCTAATATAAA
The DNA here is from genome assembly GCA_030737815.1 of Allium fistulosum. Lineage (NCBI taxonomy): Eukaryota > Viridiplantae > Streptophyta > Magnoliopsida > Asparagales > Amaryllidaceae > Allium > Allium fistulosum. The sequence goes on from CM060907.1 coordinate 997,962,619, forward strand.
GGTTGATGAGTGGATGGTCGGTCGTGTCCATGTTTTATTGGATTCTGACCTTATCGCGTTTTTCATTATGTGCCTTGGTGTCCCAAGTCAGGGGCATATGGTAGCTGATGAACGGTCGAATCACGTTCGTCTAGATAAAAACTCCATAGGTTCTGTCATGGTCTGTGGAGATCGGTTGGCACCCAACTCTAGGTACTTAGTTACCCGAGTTCTGCTTTGGGCCAACGCAGGGGTTCCAAGACGTCGCTTGCCTTTGTACTTGTAAGAATTCACATGCAACATCAGGCTTCAATGGATTTTTTATGTCATTTTTCGTACTTCTCCATAGGAACGTAGAATATTCGCTTTGAGGAACTTCAATCCCAATCATTGTTAGACTGCGAGCCCAAATTGTGAAGTGGACAGTTGAGCATTTCTTGATGGATATGTTAATAAAAACGGTCAGTTGTACTCAGTGACCTTGAGACGATCGTATTGGATCTATCTTATAGGAACGATAATAATTCAATTGTTAATTGGAGGATAGGCTATTAGAAAAAGATTGGTTATAAGGATAAGTGGAATGATCGTACTAGGTTGGCAACTGGAACGATCGTATAAGGAACGATCGCACATAATCAATTGGTGAGGGGAATAGTTGGAACGATAATACAACAACGTCGGTGAAAAATGATCGTGAAGAGGAGAAATTGGCCAAATCCAAGTTGTTGAAAAGACCAATATGAACCACTGTAGGAAACGATCGTTTAAGATGATAGGGAGTCAGGATTCGTGATGAACGAACATTCAATGAGTGTGTGTGGGTCATAGCCAACTGCCGATCGTTCCCTCATGCTCTAAAACTTGAAAATGCATGGACATTCATGAATCATATGGCTACTTGGTCACTAATCTCATTATTTCCTTCTTCTGCAATGGCAGTAGACATGGCCTCATGGCCTTGTGAAATAGTTTCCATCTAGAGCTCTTTCAAATCTGAGTAGAATAGGAAACCTATCAATCAAAAGATAGATCTATCTCGTGAACACAGAAATTCACCAGTAGAGAATGAGATCCAATCGAGCTGAGAATTCTCCCTCTCAATGAAAGCACTAAAATGTTGATGCCAAAAGTGGGCATTAACACTTGAAGAATCTCATGGAGATTAAACAATGAAAGAAATAAAAAACAAAGCAGAAAGAGTAAATGAATACACAGATTTTTATAGTGGTTCGGCAATCTTGGCCTACGTCCACTTCACATTTTTATTAATCTTTCTAGGATTACAATTACAAGAATATTTGGATCAGCTAGGATCCGTTAATACAAGATTTAAGAATAAAAATGACAGAGGCTCCAGTGCAGGAAGAAGGTCCCTTTCCTCAAGTTATGCTTGCTGTATTTCTAGCAGAAGACGCGCATGGATCGGGTTGAAACTTTGCAAGAAGGCTTTCTGGGTCCAATAAAGCCCACCATATTGATCAGCAACAATATCTCGATGGTTTGGATCGATCGCCTAACCATTGCAGATCGTTTTTATTTGCTCCAATCAGGCTGCGATCGTTACTGGAGGGTCCCACAAGCTCTTTGATGTTGCTCCTAAAATATGGGATCATTCTGATATGTGGATTGCAAGCTATGGGTCGTTCTTGGTCGAAGCTAGAATGTACACTGAAGTTCACCGATCGTTATGTTGAATCATCCAGTAACGATCGCCTTCCTTCCCCTACCACCTTAGGATGCGCGATCGTTATGGTATGCTCCCCTTGCCATGTTGTCGATGCTCTGAAAGGCTCACATGAATTGGCTTCATGGATCTCAAGATATTGAATGCTCTCCGATGACTTGAACTATTCCCTTGGTCGTTCTCTAATCGATCTAAACAAATCATTGCTTCATCCATAGCTTGTGTATATGAACTTCAATCAATTGCAAACTTGAGATCTAACTTCACAGGGCCAGGCTAGTGACTTCATGCTAGCTACACTTCGATTTGGTCCTGGTTCGAATCTATCTGACTATCATCTATATTACTGTACGTAATTGACTCTTCAAGCTACCGACCATTCTTTCCTGGTCGAATCGATAATATCACGGCTTTGCCAAAAGGCGGGATAACATATTATAATATCATTTTCAACCTTTTTATATATTTTAAAATCATTAAGAGGCTAAATAATTTCTATGCACATACTTATCTGGATTTAATTCTCATTAAATTAACTATGGTTAATTAATAACCATTTCTCTTATCATTTATCAAACCAAATAATCATCCATATTAACATCCATATATTCAAACAAGTAATCAACCAAGTAATCACACATTTAATTATCCAATATATATTACATTTTCATATCATTAAACTTGGAATTATTTAGAGATTAATTTGTAAATTTAAATGTGAGTACTCACTATCACAAATGCTCCCTCCTTCCCAAGCTCCAGAAAATCTGGCAAGCTTCCGCGGTACTTCAAACTTTCTTCTATTTCCTTGGAATGAAATCGATGGCACTTCCTTCTCTTTTTCTTGCACCAAAGCTTTCCAAACTTTCTCCTTCCTCCTAAATAGGTTCGGCCTCACCATGCTCTACCCTTTCCTCCATCATTCTTAAACTTTTTAGATGCTAACCATGTTCTAATAGTATTCTAAGATCTTTGGAAAATTTGGTGGAGTTTGGAGTTAGTTTGATATGATTGTAAGAAAGTTAGTAAGGAAGAAGAAGAGAAGAAGAAGCCATTAAAATAGCTTAAAAGAAGAAGAAGAGAATGTGTGTGATAAAATGAGAAGAAAGTTGTGCATTTATAGGAAAAGAAAGAAGCGGTAAGTTACCAAATTAACCCCTTACCAAATACCAAAATACCCTTCCTAAACTTTAAAGTAAACTTACTTTCTTCAACACTTACCATCATCCACCACTTCATTACTTTATGTCATTTTCATTTTATACTTAAGGAATGTATTTGGATTGAAAAGTGGATTAAAGTGAAGATTTGCCTTGGTTTTGGTAAGATTTGATTTGATGTTTGCTTTTTTGACTTTTTAATAACCTTACTTTCTTTTACTAACAACATTCTAGAATTTTCTAATGATACTTAGTAAAAGTAAACTTAATTATTTGTAAAATGTATATATATTTATTTGGGCCAGATTGAACTTGGACCCATGCAGGTCCTATATAGTTTAGCAAGCGTGTCGAGATCGAGCAAGTGTGTTTCTTGGTGTGATGTGCATGATAATTTACGTATGCATGTATGTGAGTGTTATGCGATGATTTTATTGAATAACTTATTAGTGTTAGTTGCTTCTACGGTATTACCAGTAATAGAGTTAGGGGCATGCCCAAGGGGCAATTCTGTAATTTATTGTAAATTAAATAACTCTGTAATCAATTCTCATTCGCAATTAAGGTGTTTTTTTTCTATTATATATTTGTTATAAATAATTAAATGTTTAATTAAAATATATTTAATAGAAAATCCGTAAACGGTGTGTTTGGGATAGCAGTTATAAATAGTTGAAATCATGAGTATTGTATCACAATATAAAAGGGGCATCGTTTTAAATATTCCTAGTCAAGATGTATCGAGAATGGACATCGATATATCCATTGAGACTATAGTATGTAACACTCCCCAAATGTTGGATAGTGCATTACTCATGTCTACGGGGGGCACCAAAGGGTTACGTACTGATAATTATTGGATAACTATAAAATGAATCACTCAATAGTATTCTATTGGTTAATATAACTAAGGTCAAACAAAAAATATCGATGTGACTAATTTACACAGTTCTCTTGACTTGAGAATACTATCAATATGCAAGTTCCGCATTGATTATTATCAAATCATGGCACGTCGTCCATCAAGTGACTATAGTTGGGTTGAGTGGAAGTATTGGAAGTGAAACACTATTCAAGAGAGAATTTCATCTCCTCAGTTATATGGGGTTAGTATCACGGTCAATTAAAGTCAACTCAAAGTCGAAATCTTTGACCATAGTAGTTTGGTTAATAATAACTATTATTATTGAACCAAAGACTTTGTGATTGGGCTATAGAGTTAAATATTAACGATATTGAAAAAAAAATTAAAGGTAAAGGCTAAGGGAGGCATGCCCATTTATATTAAAATAAGGCTATACAAGTAAACAGAGACAACAAAATCAAAAGAAGGGATAAGCCCAACAGCCAAAATAAAGGCCTAAAAAACATCACAAAGAAAAAACTTGTCCAATTCTAGATCTAGAGATTAGTTAGGGTACATTATGGATATTTTTAATGTGTCTCATCATTTGATGATTAATAATGTGAATGATAGATGCTTACGAGCGTACTACTTGCATGAACACTCTTAGATTACATTCACCCTAGATAGTAGCCATCTTTAGAATTGACAGAAGGGTATAACTTGTATGGGATTTCTATCTTGTCTGGAGAAATATGTTAAGCCATTCATTACGAAAGCACTACGCTGGCTGTTACACATGCATAACCATCTTATAACCATTGAAGGGGCACAAGATACACAACCTTTAAAGGGTCCAGCAAGTATAGAAATGACATAAGTAGAAGAAGGAGTAGATGCATGAGAAGATGGTCGGAAGAACAATGCATTGGGAAAAGCAAGAGAAGAATCGAGATGTATTTGGGACAATTAATCAAACAGTTGGAATACTTAGGCAGCGACAAATTAATAAGAGTGGAAATGACGTGGCAAGGCACATGGCCAATATAAAAAATTAGTTAGTAGGAGAATATAAAAACACAGCTGTCAATATACTAGAGGGTGAGAGTGAGTAAGGTTGTTATATAACAGTACCCATTAGGAATGGCAATGAGGCGGGTTGGGGCGGGTTTTTAGTGCCCCATACCCATCCCGGATTTTTTAGACCTCGACCCAAACCCGCCCTGTAGACCTGGTGCAGGTCTAGAATTTTACCCGGGACCCGTACGGGTCAGGGTAGACCCGACCCGACCCGCCAAAAGACCCGATGAGTCTCTATGTATTGATTCAAAATTGTGTACCAACGTACATATATTTATTTGTTTATACTCGTTATCACCAAATAATACATGAAATACAAATAACAATGTGTCTAAGGGAAGTCAATAAAAATGATGTTTACAATAACAATTCAGAAAATATATACATATGTTATTGTATAATTATCAATGACGCAACTTAATACTCAATATGTTTTATAGATTATTGATACAGACATTTTAATATCCATGCTAGAATCACTTATATCTAAGAAGATTAATAAATCATTATAGTAATAAAGCAGTTTCATGAGATGTTAGAAGTGTGGGTCGGGTTGGGGCGGGTCAGCCGAGCCCCGACCCGACCCTAGACCCGGAGCACTCAAGAACGGGTCACGGGTCTACCCGCCCCAATGACCCAATGGGGAGAGTCTGGATGGGCCAAAATAGGGGTGGGTCGACCGGGTTTGGACCCTAGACCCACCCCATTGCCATCCCTAGTACCCACGTATCACTTTTGGAGCTATGAATGAAATTTGAATTTACTCTCTTCTTATTTTATGTTAACTCTCTGTCTCTGTTTTCTACACTCTTATCCTTCCTCCATCAATAACTAACCAGAACCATCATGGTACCGAAGTCAAATCAGAAAATCCATGTTGATCCTCAACAATTGGTATCAGATTCAACCCTAGGACAACCAATCGAAGAAGAAGAAATAAATCATGAAAATTCAGAACAGTTAACTCGTGCTCAAAATGTAGATATACCTAATTCAGATCTGGATCTATGGAAATTCAAACAAGATTCAATCAATACTCATGTATCAAATGAGATATCAGGTATCAAAACATGACTCTCTTCTATCACCAATGCCTTAACTCAAATTTTAGACAAACTACACTTCACCAGCACTAAGAATTCTGACCATCCAAACAACATCCAACCACCAACTACTACCTAGATCCACTCTACAACAACCACAAACACATCACAAGGAATCTTGCCAAAACCAAACACTCCACGATACACATTCCTCCAAACTTTGGCCAGGATAATTCACAACCTTATATCATTGATAATACCTCTCCATCACACAATCAGAATCATGAACATGCTTTTCCAGAACCCCAAGCATTTGTCCCATCAATTCCACACACTACCTATAAACCATGCACCTCAAATCCATATATCAGTCCACGAAGGCAAATTCAACCACCAAAAACACACTTCCAAAAAACCCTCAAACTTGAATTTCCCTCTTACAATAGAGATAACACTATTTTAGCATGGCTGAAGCAAGCAGAACAACTATTATTTACCATGATGTTCCACAATCTGAATGGGTACAATTATGTGTTTTCCATTTAAGAGATGAAGATTTACAATGGTATAATTGGTATTTCACAAATGTAGACCATGCAACTCTATGGCCAGTATTTCATGATGAAATATTATCCAGATTTGGACCTACTGAAATGATCAGACCATTTGAAGCTTTAGCAAACCTGAAGCAAACACACACAGTCAGAGAATACTTGCACAAATTTGAACAACTAGCGGGATTACTTGACAAATTACAACCACAATAAATTATAGACAGATTCATTGGAGGTTTAAAGGATGAAATAAAGTATGACAGCTAGACAAAAATTTTTTAGGGATGCAATAAGTTTGGTGAAGTTGTATGAAGAAAAATACATGCATACAAGAAGGTGGTCGAAATTTCAAAGTACTACAACCAATAACCACAGCAGTCCACACCACCTTATACAAAATTCCCCTCAAAATACACCTTACAAACCAGACCAAACCAATACCCAAAGCTCACCTCTACGAAAATTGGAACTAGAAGAAATAAAGACCTCTGCTATACTTATGATGAAAAATGGTTTCATGGACATAAATGCAAGAACAAAAGTGTGTATATACTTGAAGGATTTTATGACAATGAAGAAGAAGGAGACTCTAATACCTTTTCCATCCATGAATCCCCGGAAGGCCCGCCACCAGAATTCCAAAACACCGACCCCACCTTAGCCATCTCCATACAAGCAATGACCAGTATTCGTGCTGCACATACGATAAGAGTGAATGGAACAATCATGGGTATGGATGGAAATTGGGTGAGTAACATGCGGGGAATGCATCCTATGCCTCCATCTTTGCTACCCATTTATGCCCCCATCCCTGCCCCATCCCCGTTTAATACCCAGCGGATTCGGGTAGAGGAATAGCCATCGGTTATGGGGAACTCGTTGGGTACCCATTAAGACAAGATGAAGGAAAAAAAGTAATAAACAAAAATAAATGGCAAAACAAATTTTTTAAATTTTAATCAAACAAATATTAATTATACTTCATAATCCCTAAAAGATAAAAGATATATGTGTGTGTGTGTGTGTTAAAACTATAAACAGAAACTACATATACCGGGGTCGGATATAGGGCGAATAGTATCACCATTGTACCTGCCCCACCCTGTTTTGGCATTGAAATCATCTTCCACCACCGCCCCATTACCCGCTAAGTCGGGGAATCCCCGCCCAATTAGGGGTGGGTCCCCATGGGTACCCATCTCCACAGATTAAATTTCCATCCCTAACCATGGGTCATCCAGTCCATATATTGGCTATACTGGTTCTACACATAGTTTTATAAATGATCAGCTAGCAAAGAAATTTAACCTACCAATTCAAACATCATACAATTTCCATGTTTTAGTAGCAAGTGGAGAGTAGTTAGAAGGCTCTAGAATCTGTCAAAACATACTTCTCAAATGTCAAGGATTGGAAATGCCTATTGATTTACTATTGTTGCCTTTAGAAGGTTGTCAAATAGTACTTGGTGTTTAATAGTTAAGTTTATTTGATGATATAATTTTCAACTTCAAGAAATTGCAACTGCAATTTAAATATCAAGGAGAGAACATCTTATGGCAATGGATAATGCCATCATCTAACAAGATCGTTTCAGAAAAAGAGATGAATAAATTGTTAATTCATAGTAACCTTTGTTTCCTCTTCCAGAGCCAAACACTACATGACTCATCCATACTTACTGATCTATTCTCTTGTAAGCAATCCATTCCTCCAAAAATACAAAAAATCATTGCCAACTTTGCCTCAGTCTTCCTTAAAACCACTGCTCTACCACCACCCAGAACAATTGGCCACAAAATTCCTCTACAGCCAAACTCCAAACCCGTATGCTTGAAACCATATAGACATTCTTACCATCTCAAATATGAAATTGAAAGCCTAATCAAAGAAATGCTTCAACAAGGCATCATCAAACATAGCCAAAGCCCTTACTCATCCCCTGTAGTCATGGTCAAGAAAAGTGATGGTAGTTGGAGATGTGTGTAGATTATAGAGGCTTAAACAAGTTAATAGAAGAAAAAAACCCAATTCCTCTCAGTGATGACCTCTTTGATGAACTTCATGGAAAATAATTTTTCACTAAACTTGATCTCATGTTAGGCTATCATCAGATTAGAATGCATCCTGAAGACATTCATAAAACTGCATTTAAAACCCACGAAGGTCATTATGAGTTTCTTGTGATGCCTTTTGGGTTAACAAATGCACCTGCAACATTTCAAGCCTTAATGAATGACTTATCCAAAGACTATCTCAGGAAGTTCATTCTTGTGTTCTTTGATGACATTTTAATACATAGTATTAACTGGCAAGAACACTTACAACACTTGTTATTAGCTTTACAGGTCCTTCAGGAGCATCAGTTAGTGGCAAAACTATCCAAATGTACATTAGCTTAAAAGGAAGTGGAATACCTGGGTCATGTCATATCATAGAAAGGGGTTGCTGTCAACTACTTAAAGATCCAAGCAATAAGAAACTGGCCTACACCGGAATCACTGAAAGCTTTAAGAGGATTTTTGGGGTTATCGGACTACTATAGAAAGTTTTTAAAGGGACACAGAGAAACAGCAAAGCCACTTACCTGCTTGTGAAAGGAAAATGCTTTTCACTGGAACTAAGAAGCACAACTGGCTTTTGATGCACTGAAAGATTATATCACTAAACCACCCATTTTAGCCATGCCAAATTTCAACAAGGACTTTGTAATAGAATGCGATGCCTCTGGGAATGGAATAGGAGCTGTATTGTTGCAAGAAGGAAAGCCACTTGCATATTTGAGCCAAGCACTTCAAGGTAAAAAATTGCATTTGTCTACCTATGAGAAAGAGTTGTTAGCTTTAATACCTGCAATAAAGAAATGGGCACAATATTTTATAACGGCCTGGATTTTCGACCCTCGAAAATCAACATTAATACAGTCGCTATATAGAATGCCAAGTAATCAAGTGCCAGAAATTCCAGATCATTAGGGGTTAAGAAGGAAAGAGATAGAAGAAGAAACAGAAATAACAACAACACAGAATCTCACAATCGCAACGAAACAAAATATAATAGATAATAACAGATTTTTATACAAAAGAATCTATGACTGTTAATATACATGCCAATTATCAGATTACAACCATCAACATAGAAATCTGGATAGTTATAATAACTTGTCCTCAAAATGCAGAATATACAACCTACAATACACAGCGGAATATAACCAAGTACGTGTAATACGTCTTTGTCATCCAACTCACCTCCTGAGCTCCGTAGCATCCTAATCTGAATCTGTAATACTCGGTCTGACGCGAGCATTACGATAAAGTAACACCCGAGTCAGTTTGGAAAACTAGCGTGAGTAAACACACTTAATTTGAATTATTATTAATTCCAAAAATCCTTTGAAAACAAAGTTATCTCGTAAGACCGCGTCACACATAAACACGATGGGTTTTTCCCTTACGATAACCAAAACATTTTATAGAAAATCCCATGATATTATAATAGTGTCTAAGTACAAGTACTTATTAAAATGGTCGAAATTGATACATTAATTTAATTCCAGCATATTGGGCCCTACAATCAAAATCGTAAAGGTTCGTAGTGGATATTGGATCGAGGTGGTTTTCGGATAATACAGATATCTGATTCCGGTCTCTACGAACTCAGACGATAAATTTTAAAAGGGCAAGTCATTTAATAACTATTTCAAAAATTGGGTGTCCATATTCACATATGAAAATTCATTCCATAAATTTACTTTATCATGACCGGCCCATCGAAATTAATTTGCTTGTAATCATTACATTTTTCTGAAATTGGAATAGTGATCAGTACAAGTCGATTTATTTCCAATAAAACGTGTGAACATTTTATTCTATCTATTTTAGTGTGTTTGGCTACCTAATGGCACAGACGATAGACAATTTGAAATCAATATCCAAGGGAGATATCAGTCAACACATAGATCGTTGACTTCAATCAATGATTTATAATTGACATTAAATCAATTTACAATTCGGGATTTAGTTAGTTCCAATTAACTGGGACGAATTACGTTTTTATTCCAGATTACCCGTTACCGGAGAAATTAAATAAAACTATTTATTTTAAATTAATTAAAATTAAACAATCCATTTAAAAACTCATTGATTAATTAACAGATAATTAACCAAATAAAAGATTCTTATTCATTCACTTTAATTATTTAAATTGTTAAATTTTACATTGCACAAAAACCCAACAATGTTAGTTCGGATAAAAATACATGGCGTTAGAATCTCGATGTAAAAATTCCTGTGTTGGTTGGGTTTAAAATGAAATAGAAATAGAGTTTAAAAGTTTAGGTTATTGAAAATAAGAAATAAGTTCCATTTGCCTTTTTTTATTACCATTCCAAACAACACAAGGCCCGACCCCTCAACCCAAGCTAACCCTAACCTAACATTCCTTCCTTCTTCTTTTTTTTTCATTTGAAATAAAGCAAAATAAGGTTTCAAAGTTTACAAATTAATTATACTTGCTTAAACAAACCAACTCAATCTCGAATTCCCTTTTATTTTTATTTTTTTTCTTCTGTATTTTTTTTCCTCTTCTTTTCTTTCTTTTCTTTCGGCCCATCACTAATCCACCCAGCCCATTTATCCCCTTCTTCTTGTTTCCTTTCTAGTTCTCTATCTCCCATTCTCATTCGAACACTTGAACGTGCACGAAGCCGTGCACGAGATATGTGCACACGCACTCATGCTCCAGTCGACGAACCATGCCGCCAACCATCCTCTCATGTCGCCTACGACCCTCACATCCCACCGGGCCACCTGAATCCTCGGTCATGTCCTTAGTTCAAAAATTCGAACCCTCAATCCAAACCTGGGACGAAAGCCTCGCCACCTAATCACCTCGCCGTGACACCACACACCACCATCCACTACCAAACTTCACCCACATCTTCGCCACAACCTTCTCGGTCTTTTCCCCCAAGCGCGCACACCCCTTCCTCCCTCTGTTCTTCGCCATTACCCTGAACCCGAATCCCAAATAAACCCCACCATAAACCCTACAACGACCTCGACCGGCCAATCCACTCATCAGAAAAATCGCACGCCATTTTTCCAAGCTGCTCCACCCGCCAACTCTCCTCCACGCCCGAAACCATGGCACGAAAACGATCAGATCACCGGAATTTCGTAACTTCCCCAATTCCATTCATCTCAACATTTCCCCTCCACAACCCATTAAAAATTCCCAAACTACTCCAAAAAATCCTATTTTCCCATCATGGTCACATCTGTAGAATTCATTTGTTAAATTACAATCGTTGAGTTTCGTCCAAGGTTGATCCACTCACGGTTATCAGTAGTTTTCTCTCTCTATACTTGACGAAATCTATTGAAACAAATTTTAAAATGTCTTATACTTTAAAACACATAACTTTCCTTTGGGATTTAATGATTAAAACTACATAGGTATTGAGTTATTGATTTTCAAAGTTTAAGCTATTACTGTCTTATAAAAGAATATGCAAGAGAAGATGGTACAGGCTTTTGGTTGCAGTGAACTATCCATGTCTATGCATACATATACCCATCCTTATACCCACACATATACATCTATAACTGTCACAGATCAAGGTCCATCAATATCACCATTTCATATATGTACATATGTAATATCTAGTAAACCAAAGTAAGTGTTTACTCACGGTAAGTAGAAGAAATGAACACTACTGCTTGTATTTTCCTGCTTCAAACTTTTACTGACTTGATCTATCTTCTTTTAATTCAAATGGCAGCACTTTGTTGTTGTGACTCCCCACCTCTATACTCACGCTAGCCAAGGACACTACGGAGTAATGCCATCAACTAGCGCGAAGAATAAGGCTGTTGAGGAGCGACCATCTGTGTAATTGCTTTGGGCGAGTACCGATATGTCAGATAAAATAACTTACATTTCATTTCATGAGGAAATCCAACATATCAATAAAAACTCAAAACTACCACACAGTGGCTAAGTGGACCTTCGGAAACGAATATAGAAATAAACATAACACAAATCAGTCACATACATCCATATCACAGAGGCGGAAACAGATATGAATATATAACACAAAAAGGTGTACATCAGAGTAGTGGTCAAATAAGATCCACAATATCACAAAAGAATAAATACAAGTGCACGACAAAAGAATATGTATACATCATAGAGTCTATATCTCAGATGTATAACAACAAAAACTACAAAAGTAATGTAGTTAGACAAAAGTCAGAAGATGATCCCTGATAAGGAGTCAAGCAGAAGCACCTGTAACATCTCGGTCTGACCCGAGTATTATTTAATAAGAAAATAATAAACGGATCAATCTAGCTATAAATATCAAATAAAGGAATGAGATATAAGCAGAGATATAATAAGAACGCGTGATAACAATAATGTCATACCAGAACAAATATGACATAAACAACGACAAAATCATATAATATCTCAAAAAATCTCAAAGCACCAAAAAGAATGTCATATTCTTTATTTTATTCACCAAACCACAAATATTGGCAAACATATCGTTGCCAATCACATAAAGAGGTGAAACACAAATTCTAGAAATCATCAATTAGAAATCCAGAAATCACAAAGGGGGAGGCCTATCACAAACGGGAGCATGAAAACTCACCAACTCGTGTATCACAAACGGAACGCTATTCCATGGTCGCTAACCATAAATATTGAGCCGAAGCTCCACAAACGGTCCGAAGACCACGGGTCGCTACCCCGCCAAATTGAACCGAAGTTCCATAGAAACGGGGTTTAGTCTCCCTCGCAGACAAATAGACATCACACATCGCTAGTCTAAATCACAAAATGATCGCCATCGATCAATAAAAGTGTGAATTACACTAAGCTAGTAAATATATGAGTTTAGCTTCATGTCCCATAACCACTAGCTTAACTTAAATATTTACGAACAAATTGTAGATTTCCACTCGAAAATTGTCACAAGATTTTCAATCGAACAAGTCCATAAATTAACCGACGAAGTAAACGCAAGTGTTTCATATCACTTGTTTTGCTAAGCCGTTTAATTAGATTTTCTCATACGAATGAGGTAAAGGTTTGTATATACTAATAGATTAGAAAACGGTTTTGAGAACGAGCTTGTATTAAAAACAGAGTTGAAATCATTTTATTAAAAAAGTTTGAATATTTACTACTAGTATAAAAACCTTTGTAATTTAAAGTGACAAGTCACGGAAATGATTGTAGAAACAATCAACCATCAAAAATTCACACACGAAGACGTGAATCAAATCCAGGTAAATCGACGCCGAATCCATCAAAATGGATATCCACAAAAATCCCGAAAAAGAAGTCATCAGAGTAGATAATAAAAGATAACAACAAATCGGAAAAATCATGAGTCGATAAAATCTGGAAATCGAAACAAAATAATCAATTTTGTTAAGGCAATCAGGTCAGTTGACTGAACTAGGTGGTCAGTCGACTGACACAGACCCAGGCAATTTCCTGGGTCTGGTTCGGTCGACTGAACCACTGGTTCGGTCGACCGAACCTGCTTCTGAGAAATTCTGATTTTCTGGTCAGTCGACTGAACCCCTGGTTCAGTCGACCGAACCTGCTCTAGAAGCATTTTCATTCTAGCCCCCTTTTGGGGCAAATTCGATAACGCGGACGGAAGTGGACGAACGAACATCTACGACTGAGGATTTACGCCTAACGACAACCTAGCCTTGTATGGCCCTCCGAAACACTCCACTAATGTGTTTAAACATCAAAGATTGGATTTTTATAAAAATTGGATTCCGAAAACCAAAAATTGAACAATTCACCAATTCAATCCAAATCGAAAGCAAATGCACATACATAAGCGTTAGGAATTCATACCCAACATCTACGATATCTATAGAAATAGATGTGAGTTCAAAAACTCACCTTTTTCTCAAAAACAAGGAAGGAGAAGCTTGGAAACAAAGGAGGACCAACCACTCTTCAATCTCAACTCAAGAAGCTTGAATCTAAGCTCAAAAAGAAGAACATCTCCTAAGTTAGGTTTAGGAAATTTCTGAAATTAAAGAGAGAATGAGTTGGAGAAGAACATGGAGATGCTTACCTTCATGCTTCTCTTTGAATTTGGAGCAAGAATTTGTATTTGCTAAGGAAACTAGGGTTTTGGATTTCTAATTTCTCATTCCTCTCCCCATTTTTAGTTTTGCTTGAGTGTTTTAAGAAAATAGAAATGTAGTGAAGAGGAGAAGTGGACTGAACTAAGGTATAGAGAGAGTTGGGGTGAGATCCAAACCCAAAGCCCAATAGAAAATAGCAAAATTCGACTTACTCCAAATATATCGATGTTTATACTTAAAAAAGTCGCAAACGCCGTTTTGCACTCAATGGAAGTGGTCTCGAGTCTCAATTCGACTGTTTGCAAAAAGTAGCTTTTCGGACCTTAATCTGATTAACGATTCTATATTTAAATAAAATATTCAAATATTCGATCGTAAAATTTGTGGGTTGTTACAGACTCCCCTTCTTAAAGAAATTGCATCCTCGCAATCTTAAGCATATCAACACAAAAAGAAGAAATTTGAAATAAAGAGTTCACCTTAAGGAGCACGAGAGAGCAAGTTCGGATGTGTTCGCTCGATGAATTCTCTGGATTCCCAAGTGCAATCCTTAGTATTTGAGGACCACTGAACTTTCACAAGAGGAACATCTTTATTTCGAAGGCGTTTAACCTCTGAAGCAATGATATGAATAGGATGTTGCTCGTAAGTCAAATTAGGCAAAGCTTCAATCTCTTCAATAACACCGGGCTCAAGAATAGAGTCGGAATCTCGAAGGCATTTCCGAAGTTGATAAACGTGGAACACGTCATGAATAGCAGAAAACTGAGCTGGTAATAAAAGGCGATAAGCCACGGAACCAATGCGTTCGGTGATGGGAAATGGGCCAATATATCGAGGTGCTAATTTTCCCGATCGACTGAAACGCACAACGCCCTTCATAGGTGAAACACGAATGAACACGAAATCTCCCACAGAATAAATTCCTTCTTCGATTATCGGCATAGGATTTTTGTCTACTTTGAGCTTCTTTCATCCTATGTCGAATAAGGTCAATCTTTTATGTGGCATCACGAATAAAATCTGGACCTAAAACCAGCTTCTCACCGGCTTCAAGCCAACACGAAGGAGATCGGCATGGCCTTCCGTAAAGTGCCTAGAAAGGTGCCATACTAATACTAGATTGGAAGCTTTTATTATAGGAAAATTCAACAAGAGAAATATGATCTTCCCAACTTCCACCAAAATCAAGAACACATGCACGAAGAAGATCTTCAAGAGTTTGATTCACACGCTCGGTTTGTCCATCGGACTGAGGATGATAAGCGGTGCTAAAATTAAGCTTTGTTCCCAAAGCTTTTTGAAGGCCTTTCCAAAATCCACTAGTAAACAATGGATCCCGATCACTAACAATAGAAGTAGGAACTCCATGCAATTTAACAATTTCCTTGACAAAGAGTTTAGCCAAAATAGGTACGGTCCGATTGGACCGAACGGGAATAAAATGGGCAGATTTTGTAAGTCTATCAACTATCACCCAAAGGCTATCATGACCCGAACGAGAACGGTGAAGACCGTCAATAAAGTCCATGAAAATTTGATCCCACTTCCATATTGGAATTTCCAATGGTTGCAATAACCCACCGGGCCTTTGATGCTCGGCCTTAACGAGTTGGCAAGTCATGCAACGCTTAACAAAGATAGCAATATCGGATTTCATTCCCTCCCAATAATAAAGTCGCTTCATATCCATGTACATTTTACTACTACCGGGATGAATGGTGAATTTAGAACGATGGGAATCTTCTAATATGTCTTTGCGAAGATCACTAATATTTGGTACGATAAGTCTACCAAATTTTCGAATACCGCCACGAGAATCAATATCAAAGTCTTTCATACCTTCGATATCAATTTTATCCCTCAAATTTTGGCCAAGAAGAACCAATTCGGGATCTAGTTTTTGAACTTCAAGAATGCGGTCCAAAAGAGATGGATGAGCCTCAAGGCTACATAAAACAAGAGATGAACATAAATCAGATACACGATCTCGAATCTCACAAGTAGACAAAGTCTCGAGATCGTTCCATTCGGATATCATCATAGAAACAGCCGCTTGTTGCCTTCGGCTAAGGGCGTCGGCAACACGATTTCCCTTTCCGGGAGTATAAAGAATATCAAGATCATAAGATGCCAGGAACTCGAGCCAACGTTGTTGACGCAAAGTAAGTTCCTTTTGAGAAAATAAATACTTCAAAGATTTGTAATCGGTGTAGAGAACAAATTTCTCTCCCAAAATATAATGGCGCTAAATTCTAAGGGCGAAAACAATAGCCGCGAGCTCTAAATCATGAGTGGCATATCTAGTCTCGGCAGGCTTTAATTGCCTAGAAGCATATGCAATAACACGTTCCTTTTGCATGAGAACGGCTCCCAAACCAACACGACTAGCATCGGTATAAACAATAAAATCTTGGTTCCCATCGGGAATCACAAGAATAGGAGCATCGGAAAGGAGTTCCTTTAATTTTTGAAATGAAGCTTCACATTTGTCTGACTAAATGTATTTAATTCCCTTCTTTGTCAAATTAGTAAGAGTTACGGAAATCCTAGAAAAATCTTTTATAAACCGACGGTAACAGCCCGCCAATCCGAGAAAGCTACGAATTTCCGTCACACTCTCCGGTCTCTTCCAGTTTTGAATCGCTTCAATCTTTGAAGGATCCACAGAAATTCCGGATTCAGAAATGATATGACCCAAAAATTTCACACGAGATTGCCAAAAGTGGCATTTAGAAAATTTTGCTTTCAATTGGTTGCTCCTAAGAGTTTCCAACACAATCCGAAGATGCTCTTCATGTTCTTCCTCGGTTTTAGAATAAATAAGAATATCATCTATAAAGATGAGAACAAATCGATCAAGGAAGTCTTTGAAAATTCGATTCATAAGGTCGACGAAATAAGCTGGAGTGTTCGTCAAACCAAATGGCATAACAAGCCATACATAAGATCCATAACGAGTATGGAACAATGTCAAAGGAATACTATCCTCTACAATACGAAGCTGATGAAAACCGGTTACTAAGTCTAACTGTGAAAAGACCTTAGCACCACTAAGCTGATCGAATAAATCATCAATCCGAGGCA
Organism: Allium fistulosum; assembly: GCA_030737815.1. NCBI lineage: Eukaryota > Viridiplantae > Streptophyta > Magnoliopsida > Asparagales > Amaryllidaceae > Allium > Allium fistulosum. Next base: position 997,980,179 of record CM060907.1, read on the forward strand.
AGGGATATTTATTCTTGATGGTGAGATCATTAAGCTTGCGGTAGTCAATGCAAAGCCTAAGTGTACCATCAGATTTCTTCACGAAAATAGCTGAAGCTCCCCATGGAGAGGAACTAGATTGAATAAATTGCTTCGTTTCCAATTCGGATAATTGTTTACGCATCTCCTCATTTTCTTTATTGGACATACGATAAGGAGGACGAGTGATAGGTAGAGCTCCGGGGATTAGATTAATCCTAAACTCAATTGCTCGCTTAGGTGGTAATCCTAGAACGGGCTCAAATATGTCGGGAAATTCACGAACAATGTGAATGAGAGAAATGACATCTTCCTCATCATCATTATCGTCATCATGAGGATTTAGAGAATACAAGGATGCTTTCGAATTGGAATCTGGATCTTTCAGAACAAGAGAAATCTGCTTAACAGATTGTGGATGCCGAAGGTATATAGTCCGTTCAGGACATAGAATATGGGCTTCATAACGGTTAAGCCAATCCATTCCCAAAATCATCCCAAAGCCTAAGTAACGCATGACATGCAAATCGGCTAGGAAAGGAAAATCACATAAAACAATCTCGACATCTTTACATAATAAACTGAGTGTTGCGGATCCACCAACCGGATTCGCAATCCTCAGAGAAGTCATCAAGCCAATAACATTCAAAGACAAAGCATCAATAAGTTCTTTTGATATAAAAGAGTGGGATGCACCCGTATCAAAAAGAACTCGAATAGGAAATTCACGAAATATAATAATGCCATCAAGGATAGAATGAGAAATACCTTGACCACGAGAAGTGTTAGCAGGGGATTGTACAACATTTAGCTTGCCCTCCTTCTTGCCTTGAAGTTTGGGACACAAAGATAAAGTATGACCCGAACTCTTGCAATAGCGGCAGAAAAGAGGCTTCGGGCACCTGTTTGCATAATGGTCCTTAGAACCACAATTGTAACATTCTCCACGACGAGTGTTAGGAGTATTTGCTACCGGTGTTGCTTTCTTTCCCTTCTTGTTAGGATTATGCTTGAATTTGAAAGGTCTCTTCTTGTTGATGTTGGGTTTGACCTCAGCATCACTATCTTTATCAGCCTCTTCGAGACGAAGAGCAATATCAACAAGTTGATCAAAAGAAACTTCTAATTTCAGAAGTAATGGCTTTTTGAGGCTCTTGTTCAAGCCATACACAAATCTTTGATTTTTCTTCAATAGTGTATTAATATACTCGACCCCATATTTTGATAGAGATTCGAAAGAAGCGGCGTAGTCGATCACGGAAGGTTCACCTTGAACAAGGTCTATGAAGCGTCGAGATAGAGATACTTTTTCGGCTTCCGACACAAATTTTAATTCGAACCTTTCCCGGAATTGCTCCCAAGTAAGACCCGTTTCATTAATTTCACAAATCACAAGCTCGTACCAATCTAATGCTCTTTCTTGGAGCATACTAGAGGCCACCTGAACTCGGTGAAGATCAATAAGATTCATGCGAGAAAAAATGCGGTCGCATGTTCTTAGCCAAGCCTGGATTTCAATAATGGTTTCAGAACCTTTGAATGGCTTTCCACCCAAGTTGGTATAATCGTTGCACAAGCGTGCAAATCTAGACTTAGGGTGAGTAGGCTCCGGAATAGAACCGGCTGCTTGAGCATTCTTTACAAGATCAAGAAGCTGCTGGGCAGACATAAAAACTCCATCCTGGGAGTAGCACTGGATTGACCGGCGCTAGGTCGGCCTGGTCTAACCATTTCCCTTCTTTAAGAAAGAAAGAAAGGAAAAGATAAGGTTATTCTTAAAACAAATATCAAGCAAACTTGATTGATAAAACAAGGAATCATAAAAGAAAATAGGATAAAACGGGTCCAATTGACTCGAATAAAATCCTAAGGCACGACTCCTAAGAAGGACTTAGGACAATGATCCTTGTTAGATTATTCTACATTTTTCCGAAGTTTGGCTCTGATACCAAGCTGTGACGTCCCACCTCTATACTCACGCAAGCCAAGGACACTACGGAGTAATGACGTCAACTAGCGCGAAGAATAAGGCTGTTGAGGAGCGACCATCTGTGTAATTGCTTTGGACGAGTACCGATATGTCAGATAAAATAACTTACATTTCATTTCATGAGGAAATCCAATATATCAATACAAACTCAAAACTACCACACAGTGGCTAAGTGGACCTTCGGAAACGAATATAGAAATAAACATAACACAAATCAATCACATACATCCATATCACAGAGGCGGAAACAGATATGAATATATAACACAAAAAGGTGTACATCAGAGTAGTGGTCAAATAATTAAGATCCACAATATCATAAAAGAATTGATACAAGTGCATGAAAAAAGAATATGTATACATCATAGAGTCTATATCTCAGATGTATAACAACAAAAACTACAAAAGTAATGTAGTTAGACAAAAGTCAGAAGATGATCCCTGATAAGGAGTCAAGCAGAAGCACCTGTAACATCTCGGTCTGACCCGAGTATTATTTAATAAGAAAATAATAAACGGATCAGTCTAGCTATAAATATCAGATAAAGGAATGAAATATAAGCAGAGATATAATAAGAACGCGTGATAACAATAATGTCATACCAGAACAAATATGACATAAACAACGACAAAATCATACAATATCTCAAAAAATCTCAAAGCACCAAAAAGAATGTCATATTCTTTATTTTATTCACCAAACCACAAATATTGACAAACATATCGTTGCCAATCACATAAAGAGGTGAAACACAAATTCTAGAAATCATCAATTAGAAATTCAGAAATCACAAAGGGGGAGGCTTATCACAAACGGGAGCATGAAAACTCACCAACACGTGTATCACAAACGGAACGCTATTCCATGGTCGCTAACCATAAATATTGAGCCAAAGCTCCACAAACGGTCCGAAGACCACGGGTCGCTACCCCGCCAAATTGAACCGAAGTTCCACAGAAACGGGGTTTAGTCTCCCTCATAGACAAATAGACATCACACATCGCTAGTCTAAATCACAAAATGATCACCATCGATCAATAAAAGTGTGAATTACACTAAGCTAGTAAATATATGAGTTTAGCTTCATGTCCCATAACCACTAGCTTAACTTAAATATTTACGAACAAATTGTAGATTTCCACTCGAAAATTGTCACAAGATTTTCAATCGAACAAGTCCATAAATTAACCAACGAAGTAAACGCAAGCGTTTCATACCACTTGTTTTGCTAAGCCGTTTAATTAGATTTTCTCATACAAATGAGGTAAAGGTTTGTATATACTAATAGATTGGAAAACGGTTTTGAAAACGAGCTTGTATTAAAAATAGAGTTGAAATCATTTTATTAAAAGAGTTTGAATATTTACTACTAGTATAAAAACCTTTGTAATTTAAAGTGACAAGTCACGGAAATGATTGTAGAAACAATCAACCATCAAAAATTCACACACGAAGACGTGAATCAAATCCAGGTAAATCGATGCCGAATCCATCAAAATGGATATCCACAAAAATCCTGAAAAAGAAGTCATCAGAGTAGATAATAAAAGATAACAACAAATCGGAAAAATCATGAGTCGATAAAATCTAGAAACCGAAACAAAATAATCAATTTTGTTAATGCAATCAGGTCAGTCGACTGAACCAGGTGGTCAGTTGAATGACACAGACCCAGGCAATTTCCTGGGTCTGGTTCGGTCGACTGAACCACTGGTTCGGTCGACCGAACCTACTTCTGAGAAATTCTGATTTTCTGGTCAGTCGACTGAACCCCTGGTTCGGTCGACCGAACCAGCTCCAGAAGCATTTTCAGTCTAGCCCTCTTTTGGGGCAAATTCGATAACGCGGACGGAAGTGGACGAACGAGCATCTACGACTGAGGATTTACGCCTAACAACAACCTAGCCTTGTACGGCTGTAACGACCCTGAATTTTTGACATTTGAAATGTGAATATTTAATTGATTTTAAATATTCGAATGATTGTTTAATTTGAATTTCAAAATATCAGAGTTGTTTGGTAATTAAATTAGTGAATTTAATTGTTAAATCTAGGTAAAAATTTGAATCTTTAGTTTAAGCTGATTTAAAAATAATCTGAAGGCTTAGAAAATTTATATTGATTATACTGAAGATAATGGAAGTTTCAGAATTGAATTTGAAACTGTTTTGTTAAGTTTTGAATTTTATCGTTTAAATCGATATTTAAAAATAGCGTTCCGAGGCACAGTCTCGGAATTTGACGAAACTAGTTCCATTGGATCCGTAATATTGTATTATTATCGGATTTCAATTTTCGTAGTGTTTGGAGTTATCGTGTGATCGTACGAGATAAAAACGCCTAGACAATAATTTATCGATTTAATTTAAATATCTTATATCATTTCACTGGTCAAATTTCTTTCATCTCAGCCGACCTACTCCTCTCACTTCATCGCGTACTCATTGTCTCCCCATTCCTTTACAAATCTCACGCAAGAAAAAAAAATCTCGTTCAAAAAAATAAAACAATGGCCGAATGTAATAATCCCCTTCGTTCGAACAAATCCACACTTCCTCTTCCCTTCAGAATTCACAATTGAAATCCTCTCAGTTTAAAATATACATATACGAAGTTCGAATTCAAAAAAAGCGAGCTTTCGTCCCTTTCTGGTATTCAAAATCTCGAATTCATTCCTTCCTCGTTCAAAAAAAAAATAAATCAAATCCTTCCTTTATCGTTTGAAAATGAAATCAAAGAAAAAAAGAGAGAGGGGGATCTCGCGAGCACGTGAGAAACGGAATCGAGCATTGCGACTCCACGCGCGCACGAGTGGGGGAGCTAGGACGATGTCAGCGGCGACGTGTCGTGAATGTCGCGAGCGTGCGGCAAAAAATAAATCGATGAGGATGGCAGCTCGTTTGAAGCCCTAGCGTAGTGAAGCTTCAGGCTTTTCTCGAGCTGAAGGAGGCGCGTCTAGATGATGTCGAGCTGAGGCTTGGGGGATTTCGTTCGACATGGCGGTGCAAAAGGGGAAATCGATGTCGACGAGCAGTGGTTTCGGCTGTGATGGGGATGTTGGCGATTGCCTGGAGCTCGCGTACGATCTTGAATTAGTAAGGTAGCTATTTTTGTTTTTTTGTTTAATTTAGAGAATTAGTTGATATTTTAACTAGAATTTTAAAACAGTGATTATGTTATTCGAAGTTTGATTTTTAAATCTATATGGATTAGTTTTAATCTAATATATATAAGTTGAAGGATTTTTATTTTATTAAAATTTAAATGTATATAGTTATGGTTTTGAAAAAAAAATTAGGGATTTTATATGTTGGTGAAGTTTATAAACTCAGATAAAGATTATCTTGTGAATATACATACGTAGTCTCAAAGGAAAATAAATGTACATTTTAAATTTATCAATTTATCAATATATTAAGGAAATAATTTGTTTAACGGGTTAATCAATTATTTTGGTTACTAAAGATAACTTATTAAAGGAAATCAGTCTTAAACCAAGTTATTTGTTAATTAAATTTTAAATTGGTAATTAATTATTTGATTTATTTCGAATATTTATGAATTGTATAAATTTTTTATACAAGTTCTATAATGAGGAAATAGCCGAAAAATATAGGAACATATTGCAAAATAAAAGCAAAGGTGAGATCTTCTCACTCAAATGAAAGTGGAATTTTCAGTTATTGATTGTTATTGGATGTGATATAGTATATATATAGCAATATATATATATATATATATCGCATATGTATATATTGGAGTTGTGATTTCCCGCATTATATAGCGGATGAGACCCTATTGCGCCGCATAATAGCGGATGATATTTTTATAAATCCCATATACCGCGATATTCCACCTCGAAGTGGAATTGGTATTGTGCTAACATCTGTGGATGCAGGGAAACAGATTGGAGGGATCCAACAGGATTCCTCAAAACATTTGAATTGGTTTCATATGTTGTGTGTTGATTATTTATAATCTGTGTATGATTATATCTGTGATTGAATTATTGAAGGCTAAATTTAGCCGAATGTATTTTTGGTATCGTTGGATACCAGGAATGAATATAAATTGGATTTTTGAAATTAAAGTTGGAAATTTTAAGTAAATTCTTTTGAAAGAATTAGGTGAATTTAAAAGAAGGAATTTTAAAAGCATAGAGTTGATTTTCGAAATCTTATCGAATTATTTCTAAAATACGGGAAAAGATTTTTATAAATGGATTTTGAATAATATTGTTTGAAAGTTGAAGAATTTATTTGAAAATGGAATTTTGAAAATTTTGGGGAGATAAAGGAATTTATTTAAAAAGGTGATAAATTGGTTTGAAATCAATTTTATAAAATGATTTGGTATTGGAAAATAAATCTTTGGGAAATCAATATGAAAATTTATTTGATGTTGAATGAGAAAATTGATTTGTGTTGAAATGAATTTTGAAATCGATTTGTAAAATGATTTGGTGTTGAAATAAATTTAGAAATCAATTTGGAAATTGATTTGGTGTTCGAAAATGAAAGGACAACCTGTCAAATGTCTCTGTACCGAGTTGCTCCGGTATAAGGATTTATATCACTCTTTTTGTGATGGAAAGTCCGGACGTGATTAGTGAATACCCGGATTGCAAGGACTTCTTTGGAAGTGCCTTCGGTTCCGTTCGATCCCGAAACGGACTTGTATTGATGTGTGTCTGACGTTACACTTTGAGATGTAAAGCTGGTTTCTATCAAATACATTTCTGTTGGTGGCGGAGAATTTATTCTCTTAGCTTAACAACCTTCTCTGAGACGTACGAGCTCAGAGGTTATGTAGTTGATGGTTGCTAGTGATACATTCCCAATTTGGTAATGTGGCATACGAAGTGCTGTTGATCAAAGCGTGGCTTTGTGAAAAAGCGTGGCTTTGTGAAAAAGCGTGGCTTTGTGGACGAGACTTCGTCGAACCTCACAACCCGGTAATGGTCGAAACAGGAATGTTGCGGCAAGGTTTTTTAGGGGTAGCGCCCCTAGGGTATGTCATTTCCTTCTGGATAAAAGGTGATATCATGGTATGGAGCCCAGATATTTTACCTATGTTAATGCTGCAAATTTATTATACTTTGTGGTTGTTGCTTTGTGGTTGAGGATCCTTGGATAAAGGTCGGTAACGACCAGGGGATGGCATAGCTCGTGTGTTAGCTACCTAGTTACAGCTGTACAGCGTGAGGTAGCGTCGGCATTGTGTTTACAGAGAGCAGGTTGACTCTCGGGGCGTCTCTCCAGAGGCATTTCCATTTCGGTGTAAGGAAGTTCCTTCGCCTGACCATTTGTTGGAAATCCAAAGAAACAATACGAACCCTGTACGGTTTTAGTTGTATTACCTGCTATGGAATGTGGAGGTAACCTGCTATTGAACATAGTAGCTATAGTAGGCATACAATAATGGTTGTATGCTGGCTAAGATTGATATTATACTTTCGAAATGTTTTCCACACTAGACATTAATAATAATATCAACTGATTTTTCGTAGTAAGCATCTTTGACTATCATAAGGAGAAATCTCCTCCAATTCTGCGTTTGCATTGTGTGTGTGGCGGGAGGCCTTATGGTAGTTTCATTTTCCAAAAGCATTGCGAATCTGTTTTATTTTCTTTGTGAAAATAACTGTTTTACGATCTCACACCAGTCACCATGACTGAGTCGGATTTTATTGTTCCCTTTCTAAACTCTGGGTGCCCAAAATTTTCCACACGGGCAGCCTAGAGTTATGTTATCAGGATATTCTGGATATTCTGGAGCATTGGAAATGAGCTGGATGGCGAGGCGTACTCCCGTACTTGTTTATTTATTCCGCTGTGTATTCTGTATGAGGACAAGTTTATATAACTGTCCATTGTTGTATTGAGTTGTATATTGACTCTGATTGATGTATGTATAAACTGATATAGTTCTTTGTTTAAAAGACTAGTGATTATCTATTATATATTGTTCCGCTGCGAATGTGAACGTATTAATGTCGACTTTCGAGCGTTGAAAAATCGTGATCGTTACAATGGACCTCCGAAACACTCCACTAACGTGTTCAAACATCAAAGATTGGATTTTTATAAAAATTGGATTCCAAAAACCAAAAATTGAACAATTCACCAATTCAATCCAAATCGAAAGCAAATGCACATACATAAGCGTTAGGAATTCATACCCAACATCTACGATATCTATAGAAATAGATGTGAGTTCAAAAACTCACCTTTTTCTCAAAAACAAGGAAGGAGAAGCTTGGAAACAAAGGAGGATCAACCACTCTTCAATCTCAACTCAAGAAGCTTGAATCTAAGCTCAAAAAGAAGAACATCTCCTAAGTTAGGTTTAGGAAATTTCTGAAATTAAAGAGAGAATGAGTTGGAGAAGAACATGGAGATGCTTACCTTCATGCTTCTCTTTGAATTTGGAGCAAGAATTTGTATTTGCTAAGGAAACTAGGGTTTTGGATTTCTAATTTCCCATTCCTCTCCCCATTTTCAGTTTTTCTTGAGTGTTTTAAGAAAATAGAAATGTAGTGAAGAGGAGAGGTGGACTGAACTAAGGTATAGAGAGAGTTGGGGTGAGATCCAAAGCCCAATAGAAAATAGCAAAATTCGACTTACTCCAAATATATCGATGTTTATACTTAAAAAAGTCGCAAACGCCGTTTTGGACTCAATGGAAGTGGTCTCGAGTTCCAATTCGACTGTTTGCAAAAAGTAGCTTTTCGACCTTAATCCGATTAACGATTCTATATTTAAATAAAATATTCAAATATTCGATCGTAAAATTTGCGGGTTGTTACATGTTGTTATTATTATTATTATTATATGCGTAAACAACAACTAGCATAGCTTCATATTTATAGAAGAAGTGAGGGAGACCATGAGGCAGAATGGTGGCTGTAGTGTTTTCATGTACAGGTCATATTTCTTTTTTTTTCTTTTGATTTTGCTGATTTGATTTCATATGGATTGATTTGATTTTTGAGTGTGATTTGAATTTCATGTGTTGATTGGAAATTTTGTGTGCTTGACAAGTTTGCCATGATGATGTTTCCTATGTACACACACACATGCATATATATAGATATATACACTTACATACACATATTCTCACCATATATATATTTTTATATATATATATATATGCTTACATATACAATATACATATTTATTTTATCATATTTACATATGTATATATATACATACATATACATATACATATATATATATATATATATATTTACATATTTACATATTCATATATACATTTAGATATACACATGTTTACATATATATATATATATTTATGTTTCCATATGCACTATTTTAATAAACATATACCCATATATATATATCATAATATACATACTTATATATATTTTGCCATCATAAGTTTGAAATTTTCCATAATAGAGCTTGTATATATTTGTATATAGATATATAGATATTCTATCATAAGTTTGAAATGGTGAAGTTTACATATTTTTTTTTTGGAAATGGGTAAGAGCTATATTAAGGCATTTTCAGCCCAGATTGTTAGCCAAATTTTGGCCCAAATAGTCATACAAAATAAAACAGACAACCGAACTACATTTCACTCACACTTTCCAATAATACACCGAAGCATCTACTCCTTCCTCATTTGAGTCGAATTCATGGCGGCTGGAACAACTGGGCCAGATAACTGGTACATAGTTTGGCTTCCAGGTCTTTGCCATGACCCCTCTGAATCAGGTAATTAATTTTGTCTTCTAATAGATTTGATTGAGATGATGAGTGTATTGAGATTTTACATGATTTCCACACATCTGTCGAGAATTTGCAGGAAAAGAAAAGGTGTTCATGAGTTTCTTCTTCTTGATTGCATAATACACATATTTTATCTGTTGTAATCCCCTATTTTAATAGCCTATCCCTTGTGGGAAGTCTTCTGAGAAACGATTTATAAGCTGTGAAGGCCATTTTTGGATTATTAACGTGATTCCAAATGATTTTGCTCCATAAAACTTTATTGTCTCTATGTCTTACCTCATTCCATGCTGATTTAGTGGTAAATTCACTACTAGTAGGCTTCCACACCCAGATGTCGTTCTCTCTTCCACTAAAAATTGGCATAAATTGAATTTTTTTGCTTAGTTACTTGACTCACTGGTAACAATTCCATCCATTATTGTTTATTGTTTCTATCACTTTTTTATCTGGGCACCCATAACCAGAAAATGTGTTAAGCCCTAAGATATCAATCATGGGTTCACCTTGAATCCAAGGATCCCTCCATAAATCAGTCTCCTTACCTGTGGCAATTTCTCGTGTACAACATGAGGCTAGTGAGCTTCTTATTCTCATAATTGCTTTTCAATTTGCAGATGCATTATTGTCAATTGGCATATGCCCAAAATTACCTCTGATGTACCTTTTCCTCATCCAGTTCCCCCATAGAACCCTTCCTTTGATAATTCTCCAAGCTTGCTTCAGGGTGTAAACCATCCTCATATCTTTAAGTCTTCTAAGAGCCACACCTCCTTCCTCTTTAGGTCTTCATAATTTGTCAAATTTTATCTTGTGAAGACCACCTTTCCAAATAAAATCAGCACATACGTTTTCTATTTTCTATATGGAAGCATCAGGTAATTGGAATGTTTGTAGCCAGAAGTTGACCTTGGAATGAATAATCGTATGCACCAGTTCAATTCTGCCAGCCAGCGATAGGAGTCTAGAACTCCATCCCTGTAGTCTGTCCCTTATAGAGGAAATCAACACTGCACATTCTCTGTCAGTTATCTTATTGGAGGAAAGAGGAACACCTAGGTATTTAACAGGGAGTATGCCTTCTTTCACATTTAAGTTATCCAAAATTTCATTCCTCATATTGCATGTTTTATTGAAATAACATTTGGTTTTTTGCTCATTCATTTTAAGACCTGTAAATCTCTCTAGGTTACAAAAAATGTCTTTTACAGCTCTAACCGATGTATAGCTGGATTTTATACAAATGAGCAGGTCATCTGCATAGAGTAAGTGGGTCACTATAGGCTGGAAGTTATAAATAGGCTGAATTAGTTTGTTGTATGTTGCCAGCTCCATCTATAGTGAAAAATATTCCATGGCAATTGCAAACAAGTAAGGGGAAAGAGGATCACCCTGCCTGATACCTCTATTGGACCCTATAAATCCTTTTGGTATACCATTGATTAGGGTAGAAAAGGTTGGTGTAGAAATACATTCTTTAACTATGTTCACAAACTTTGATGGAAACCCCATAGCTATGTGCATATGAATGATAAATTGTCTATTTATTTTATCATATGCTTTATGGAGATCCACCTTAAGACAGAATTTGTCAGCACCTGGTTTATTGAAGTTTCTAATCAATTCATGTGCCATAAGAGAGTTTTCAGAAATGCTTCTGCCTTTGATGAACGCACTTTGACATTCTGAGATGAGGTCAGGTAAGATGAGTTTCATTCTATTGCATAAGATCTTGCTTAGAATTTTGTATATCACATTACAACAAGCTATAGGTCGATAGTCTTCAATTTTTGTTGGGTTGTCCTTTTTAGGAATAAGGCATATGAATGTGTGATTGATTTCTTTTACAAATTTACCACTCTGGAAGACGTCTTGCATTGCTGATATGATATCATCTTTCAGGTCATCCCAGTGTACGAGGAAGAATTTGGAACCGAAGCCATCTGGCCCTGGGCTGGAATCAACATGTATGGAGCTCAAGGCCTTCCAGACCTCTTTTTCGGAAATGTGCCTGGACAGCATACGTCGCCCTTTGGAGTTTATCAACCTTCTACATTGAATATCTAGTAAGTTATTGTTAACTTCTCCATTGAACATGTCACTATAGTATTTTATTGCTTGTCCCTCTATATCTGCAATGTTATTAAGTGAAGTTTACATATACATACATACATATATATATATATATATACATATATCTCTATTTTTATCATATTCAGAAATTCACATTATTAAATTTAATATAGTTTTCAAATTTTATAGATTCTGATATTTCAAATATCAGAAAATTTATCTATTCGACTCATAAAAATTAATATTCCAATAATTAAAATTAGTTAATTATCCCAATATCAGATGGCTAAAAATCTGGGTCGTTACAATCTCCCCCCCCCCATATTTTTCATAACTCGATGTCTTAACAAGTCCATCCTTGTTTTTACAGAAATTTAGTCATACGTTGATCAAGCGTAGGACTAAAAATCTCTAAGTAATTAGTAGACCCGTTTCAACACCAAGTGAAAATACTTGAAAAAATTTTCAAAAATGATATGGAAAGTATCACCCGCTTTCCTTCTTTACCACCATGGATCGCGGTTAACACGATGATCGCGTCGCCATCCCGGCGAAATCATAAGTAAACTGTAGGCATCAACACCCCTCGATTCACGCCATAGGAACACGATAGAACCCAACTACACGATGGTTGCGTCGCTATCCCAGCGAAACCGTAGGTAGTCTGTAGGCAAACTTTGCCCCTTGAATTACGCTATCAAACCAAAACCACATAGATCGCAGCTACCGATGTTACGTCACTATCCTAGTGAAATCATACGTAGAGTGTAGGCAATCTCTGCCTCCTGAATTACGCTATGGAACCACGATAGAATGCAGTTACACAAAGGTTGTGTTGCTCTCCCAGCAAAACCATACGTAACTATAGGCAATCCCTGCCTCTCGAATTACACTACCAACTCTCATAGATCGTAGTTACACAAAGGTTGCATTGCTATCCCAGCAAAACCATATGTAACTGTAGGTATAATACCCCTCGATTTACGCTATGTAAACAAATGATCACTAGGAACTCATGAGTTTTTGTCCGGACGTCCTCCAGGATCCCAATTCTAATTGAACCCACCCTGTGGATTCTAAGGTAGACCCACCCAGTGGATCTCCTACACCAAATTTTCAACTTTCGTGGCGGGTGCCTTTCCATATTTTTGATTTCAAAACATATCATACAATATATACAATGTCTTTCAAATCAGACACTTAATATGTATCACATATAAATTTTATCTATATAAAATTGATACTTTTAAGATTGATAGTTTTCAATTCGTTTTATCCAATTTCCAAATCGACTATTTGCTAAAATCAAATGTTTTTAAAATCAATAGGTTCCAAAACTATTTCAGTTTCATTCTCATATAAGATCTTCCTTTCCAACTAGAAAAATTTAGGAACAATAGATTTTGAATCTGCTTCATATTTATATAACTCCATTTAGTATTTTCCCAACACCTTTCAAAGATCATTTCCTTTTGTTATGAATTCGACAAGGGGAGTTTGAATATATAACTAACATATATAGTCCTATCAATGCCAAATAAAAAATTTCCAAACTCGATTATTCTACAAAGTTAATTGTAACCTTTCTTACTTTTATAAAATAAATTTCAGTCTAGCTACTATTCAATCTTCATTCTAATAAATTTTCACATTTGTGTTTAAGTAACTATACATTTACGTTCAAATCAATATAAAAAGTGATTTTATATAAGAATGTATTTCTTTAAAAATATTTTACAACATCGACAAACTACGAAAACTAGTAAGTTCGAAAATTACATCCATTCATCCACCAATTTATTTAATTTAGTTCGTTCCACTAATTCATCTCCGAATATTGTCTATTGGATTTCCACAAGCCAACTCTATATTTATTCCATGGAGTTATTTCAATTTCAATTCAATTCCATTTGGCTCGAGTTCTATTTGAATATTCAATTCACTAATTAATTTATCCAATTGGTTCATTTCCATCTCCCAAAATCTATTTTTTCTCAAACATCACTTCATTTGGGTTTTTACTTGGGTTCAACTTTATTTTTTCTAATCCAAATCGGATTTTCAATTTCTTTACTAAATATTTAACCCTTTTTAAATTTTTAGTTCATTCAATCTATTCTTCTCAATTTACCATCAATATCTTTCATTAACACATTCGCACGTATTTAGTTGCTAGCCTTTTTAAGTCAAATTCTATTTATGACCCGAGTCCACATCTATTCCTTTTTAATTCTTTACAAATTAAATTAAATTTCCTTCGACTTCCTTATTTACTTAGCATAAGTTAAATTCCAATACCTAAGGTTAAATTTTACAATTCAATCCACTAATTTGATAATTGGGTTCATTACTAATTTCCAAAATTCGAAACCAATTTTATTTCAAAAATCGTTTTGAAATCATTCATACATAACGTCTTTTGCACCCTTTTTATCAAATCTATACCTTTCCTTTTACAATTTAATTTATTTAACTTCCATAAGTTAAATTTTAATTTTATCTTGAAATTTCCAATTTCAGGTTGTAAGTTCAAACTTACTTAACCTAGCCTGAGTAAATTTTCAATTCGTTCAACCCCATTTAAACTTACTCAATTTAAATTTTTATAATCCAAAATTCAATTCCCACACTTCTTTTCTTAGTAACATCACTTGCCACTTATAAGTTCAAAAACTTATTTTCCTTTGGTCATACTTCTCATTTTAATGGGAATGCCGGAATTCAAACACCCGGTATTTATTTCAAATCACCTTGAAATCATATATATATATATAAACACACACATTCATATATATCTCATTTATATACTAAATCACACTTTTAAATTTTAAACCAACCTTGGTTTTTATCCAATACAAATTCCTTTGGAATTTCCAAAACAACCCTTGTTTTCAAAACAAAAATTTCCATATAAATGACTACGGAAGCAATCCGTCACCTAGAAACTCGAAAATGAACACTGATGATGCGGCCGTCATTACCAGAGTTATTTTCCAGCGACTGTAGTGAGTTCAGTGCTTTATCACTTTCAAAATCCATTTAAAACAATTTTCATTCGGAAATATTTCTAAATAATATTACTTTTTTTTCTTCAAAACACTTTGAAACACATTTCAAAATTTCCGAGACTTAGATTCAAAACTTCACAATTTAAATCCATTTTAATTTATAAGTCACATTTATAAATTATGCTTATATAATTTCACTTCCTTAAAACATTTCATAATGTTTTATCATTGTTTATTTATAATAAACATCCTTTATTAAGACCCAACAACCAATTTATGATAATAACCAATATTATCATACCTAGAAACCAAACACACTATATATATTCCATAAAAATTTTCTGAAAAAAAATTATTTCTTTATATATAAAAATATGATCATGGTAAAATTATTTCATTCTAAAACACTTTGGAAAAACATTTTCAAAATTTTCGAAATTTAAATTCCGATTTGAATCTATTTTTAGCTTAACTCATTTGTCTAGTTCATTCTTATCAAATTTCTATTTGGTTATATATATAACCACTTAAATTTCATAATCTTATTTTGAAAATAATAACAACAACCAATCACCTCAATATACTATAATAATTTTCATAAAAATTATTTCCATTAAAATAACAAGTACGCTCTCATATATAATATACTCAAACTCATTCTAGGGTACTACTGACCCAATCTCTAATGAGTAATCCCCACCAAAGCTAAGGTTCTCGCTTAAACTTCAGCTCTGATACCACTTGTAACAGCCCGGATTTTCGACCCTCGAAAATCGACATTAATACGTTCACTGTATAGAATGCCGAGTAATCAAGTGCCGGAAATACCAAATCATTAGGGGTTAAGAAGAAAAGAGATAGAAGAAGAAACATAAATAACAACAACACAGAATCTCACAATCACAGCGAAACAAAATATAATAGATAATAACAGATTTTTATACAAAAGAATCTATGACTATTAATATACATACCAATTATCAAAGTACAACCATCAACATAGAAATTTGAACAGTTATAATAACTTGTCCTCAAAATTCTGAATATACAGCCTAAAATACACAGCGGAATATAACCAAGTACGTGTAATATGTGACGACCGCCCATGACCCCTGCACCGAATCTAGAGAAAGTGCGCTGTAAAGTGTGCCAGGCGACCATGGACGATTGTCAAGGTAAGATTTAAAACAACAGAATCTATCGTATTACTCACAGCGCATGGACAAAATACAATAGAACATATGTATAGTGAAGCTTTACAGAACAAAATGACATCATATAAAACCCCATAATAGTTGAATACAAACATCCACATAGTCAATACATCCAGCCTCACTACAAATCTCTCAGAGAATACAAAAACAGCGGAATATCCAGTACATATAAGAAGATAATATGCAACCCTCAAGCTCGTCTTCGATATCAGCATCGTGAGAAGAGAACAGCACCTGTCACCTGCTACCTAGTCTGCCCGTCCCAAAAATGGACGAACAGCCCAAGGCAATAAGAATTAAAACATAAAGCCTTGAGTCAGACAACAGTCTTAGTGAGCAGTAAATTAACTAACAACATACCAAAAGAGCATAAAGGAAAAGGAATAGGAATACAACCCTCCCACTCCAACCTCATTCTACAGTGATAGCCCCCAGACACACACCAAACAGAAGCAAACATAGCAGAGCATACAATTTAAAGTAAAGCTACTATCACTCGAGTCAAGGGCGATGTTTTCCAAGTACCAAGGCCTAAATCAGATAAGCACCCAGAAAATACCGCTCTTGAGTCCGAATGACGATACAACCAAACATCCATGACTCTGGCTATCACTGTTATCATTGCCTCGATATCACCGTTAATTGAATGACCGGCACATTCTTTCAGCCGTCCGTCAAGGGCTAATGGAAACCCCGGTTCTAGACATAACTCCCGCACGTCGTCGCAGCCCGTGCCTAGGACTATCGAATCTGCCCAGAGTACTCGACCATCAACAGTTGGCCGTTGGGACTATCGAATCTGCCCAAACGTACTCTTGCTTAGAGCATGCTAGAACCTTCAACAACGATGCTATCCAAGCCTCCTAGTCATCCTCCTCGACGACTATTCTCATATCCATTCATTATCCTCAACTCGAATCATATCACCGAGTTATCAACATGCTTGGAATGATCCCGTCTGGATTAGACCAAGTCTTCATCATATGATTGCCTCGCTTCATTACATTCTCGCAAAGCCTCATCTCATCATCGCATCATCGAATCTATGCATAAGAGCTTCATCATCCCGCTACATATGCCACGAGCAGCTTTTCCAATTCAAGAGCCTTTCCCTTAGCTTTTGAATCATCTTCGATCTAATCTAATCATCAATCATCTAGTTCATAACAATCAATCAAATCAAACATCAATCCAAGCAATCAAGCATTCAAATATGATCTAAGTAGACAATTATAGCAATAATGGCATTTTCGTAATTAAAGAGTTGAAAGTCCAATAAGCATGAAAACATGGATTATATCTCTACAAACTTGGTGAATGAACTTGCATAGGTTAACATATGATAAAATGGATGCAACATCATCATGAACAATGGATCTATATGGATCTACACATAGGATGAAGAAAATGCATGGAAATCTCTATTTTAACACCAAAACGAGCCAACAATCCGATATACTCCTTTGGATCCGTGTGAGAGATAATCACCACTCACCAAATCACCTAAACAACCTCAAAAGATATCAACTTCAGATCTGGACAGCGAAGAGCTAAGCTAGATCCGACAAGATCTCACTTCAAACGAAGAAATCTCTCTTGAAAAGACGAAGATCTTCAATCTAAGCTCTTGAATCTTCAATCTTGATCTTCGATTTGGATGGATGGAAGCACTAGATTAAAGTGGAGAAAAGAAGTGAAGAAGTGTAGAAGTCGAGCTCTCAAAATGGCAGCACTTCGTCGCTTCAAAAATCCGGATCCCAAAAAGTGAGAACAACCCCTCCTATTTATAGCTGAAATCTGTCCTTAAGTCGAAATCTGGCTATCTCCCTAGGTCGTTTCCGACCTAAGCCTCTCCGACCTAATAGATGCACGCGACATAACAGTCTTCGACCTAACGACTTAGCCAGACCCAGCGACTCATCGCACGCGCGACCTAACCTCTTACGCGCTTAGCGACCTAACAGGCCTCCCCATCTTACGACCTAACGATGTTACGACCTAACACTTAACTTCTAGGTCGCTTTCGACTTAAAGCATAGGCTACGACCCAACACTTAAACTATCTAAGCGACTTAACAACCTACGACTCAGTTGGGTTGCGACCTAACAACTTAGGCTCCTACGCGACCTAACACATGTCGACCTAAAACAACATACGACCTAACAGTTAGATCCACGCGACCTAATACTTAAACTATTCTAGCGACCTAACAACTCACGCGACCTACGACTCAGCAAACTCGCGACCTAACACACACGCGACCTAACCATCTTAGGTCGCCTACGACCTAACTCAACACAGATCTAACGACCTAACTACGCTAACACTTAGGTCGGTCAATCCCATAGGTCGCTAACTCTTATAGGTCGCAAACTGCTTATTCCCTAAGTCGTTAACTCTACTAGGTCGCTAACTCGAACTGCCGACCTAACACTTGACTCACCCAAACACTTAGGTCGCTCACACATTTTCTTAGGTCGCCTGAACCTCTTAAGTCGGTCACGACTTAACCCCTTAGGTCGCCTACGACCTAACCAAAGCCAACAACTAGTCTTCCTTAAGTCGTCTAACGACCTAACTCCAAACCCTGAGTCAACACTCCCACCTCCTAAGTCGTATACGACTTACGACTTATGCTAAGTCGTGAACGACTTAGGACTTAGCCAAAAATTTCCTAAAATCTGAAATGGCTAAAAATGCTAAAACTCCAGATTTGACGAACTTTTCGATCCGTGAAAATACGGGTCGTTACATTCTCTCCCCCTTAGGAATTTCGCCCCCGAAATTCCAAGCAATCAAAAACTATTCTGTACGCCTACCATCCATAGCAATCAACAAACCATGCATCCAATTCTAACTTAGCGTACAGAATTCTAAAATTAGAACAAGTTACAATATCGCGAGATGACACGACACCTTAGGGCCATACCTTGAAGAGTTCAGGATGAGCTGCTTTCATCCTCTCTTCCACCTCCCACGTACAGTCGTTATCATCTTCACTCCATTGTATCTTGAGCAACTTAACTACCTTTCTCCTAAGCTGTTTCGTGTCGGTTTCAACAACACGAAGCGGCTTACGAGGTCTTCTATCAACTGGATCAACTTCTAAGTCTTCACAGCTATCAGCAGAAACCACCGTTCTCGAGTCGTGCACATACTTCCGTAGATACGATACATGAAAAACATTGTGCACACCCGACATCTTCTCCGGTAACTCCAATCTGTAGGCGAGCTTTCCAATTCGCTCGATGATCGGGAATGGTCCAACAAATCTCGGGGTCAATTTTCCTTTCTTCCCGAATCGAATAACATTCTTCAGTGGAGAAATCTTCACAAAAACCATATCTCCCACGTCGAACTCCAAATCCTTTCGACGCTTATCAGCATAACTCTTCTGACGGTCTTGGGCTGCCTTCATTCGTTGCCGAATGATCTCTATGCAATCCGAAGTCTGTCGAATCATCTCTGGCCCAAGTATCAGCTTTTCCCCAGTTTCCAACCAACATGTCGGAGAGTTACACGGTCTTCCATACAATGCCTCATACGGTGCCATACCAATGCTTGACTGGTAACTGTTGTTGTACGCAAACTCCACCAAATGAAGGTGATCTTCCCATGATCCTCCGAAGTCCAAAACACATGCTCTAAGAAGATCTTCCAAAACTCGGTTGACTCTCTCGGTCTGACCATCTGTCTGAGGGTGATAAGCTGTACTCAAACACAACTCGGTTCCCAAAACTTCCTGGAAGCTCTTCCAAAATCCACTAGTGAACAATGGATCTCGATCGCTCACTATACTCTTCGGAATACCATGGAATCGAACTATCCACTTCACATACAACTCAGCCAACTTTGATGCAGTCCTAGTCGATCGAACAGGAATGAATCGTGCACTCTTAGTCAGACGATCCACAATGACCCAAATCCCTTCATTTCCCGTTCTGGTTCTAGGCAATCCATCAATAAAATCCATCGACACTTGTTCCCACTTCCATGTAGGAACTTCTAAGGGTTGAAGCAATCCACTTGGCTTCTTCTGTTCAGCCTTTACCAACTGACAGTTCATACACTTGGAAATGAAATCTCCAACATCCTTCTTCATGCCTTCCCAGTAGTAGGTTCTCTTCATATCCCGATACATCTTATTTCCACCTGGATGAATTGTCAACTTCGAGTGATGACTTTCCTTCAGAACTTCACTCCTCAATTCATCTATATCGGGAACCACTAGTCGTCCTTGCTTTCGAAGCCAACCTTCTCTATCGACCTCGAATCCTTTATCCTTTTCTGGCTCCAATCCAGATTCCAATTCACGGATAATCTTGACAAGCTTATCATCTCGCTTTTGACTCTCGCCAATCCTTTCCACAAGAGTCGGTCTTATCGATAAGTTTGCCAACATTTCAGGTTCCAATTCGCATCTAGGCCTGAAGTCAAATCCAGCTAAATACTCGAGACTCTTCCATTCAGAAAACATGGCTCCCAATCCCGCATGTCTTCGACTTAACGCATCAGCCACTGCGTTACCTTTTCCCGGAGTATAAGCTATACCAAAATCATATGATGCTAAAAACTCTAGCCAACGTTGCTGCCGAAGATTCAAATCCTTCTGGGAGAAAAGATACTTCAACGACTTATGATCCGTAAACAACTCAAATCGAACTCCCAACAGATAATGCCTCCACATCTTCAGAGCAAATACAATCGCCGCTAACTCCAAATCATGAGTTGGGTAATTCCTTTCATGCGGCTTCAGTTGTCGACTGGCATACGCAACAACTTTATCCTTCTGCATCAGCACTGCTCCAAGTCCAGTACCACATGCATCGGTGTAAACCACCATCTCATCATTCCCACTTGGAATAGTCAAAACAGGAGCACTCGTCAATCGCTCTTTCAGGATTCCGAAAGCTTGCTCACACTTAGCATCCCAACTGAACACTTGGTTCTTCTTCGTCAATCCTGTTAACGGTGCAGCTATCTTGGAGAAGCCTTTGATAAACCGTCGATAATATCCTGCTAATCCAAGAAAACTTCTCACATCAGATGCATTCTTAGGTCTAACCCAATCCTGGATTGCTACCACCTTTGCGGGATCAACCGATATTCCATTTCCAGAAATCACATGGCCTAAGAACCTCACTTCACTCTTCCAGAAGTGACACTTTGAAAACTTAGCCTTCAGCTGATGTTTCCGTAAGATCTCCAAAACAATACGCAAGTGCGTCTTGTGCTCTTCCTCCGTTCTGGAATAAATCAGAATATCATCCACGAACACAAGTACGAACTTGTTCAACTGATCTCTGAACACTCTATTCATAAGATCCACAAAATATGCTGGCGCGTTAGTCAATCCAAACGGCATTACCAGCCACTCAAAGAAACCGGATGGTGTCCTAAAAGCAGTCTTCGGCACACTATCCTTGGCCACTCTCAACTGGTGAAATCCCGTTGCCAAATCCATCTGAGAAAACACCTTGACTTCGTGAAGCTGATCAAACAAGTCATCTATTCTCGGCAATGGATACTTGTTCTTCTTAGTCACCTTATTCAGCTCACGATAATCGACGCACAATCTCAACGACCCATCTGCCTTGGTTGCAAACACAACTGGTGCACCCCATTCGGACACACTACGCCGAATGAATCCTTTCTGTAAAAGGTCATCAACTTGCACCCTCAACTCCTGCTGTTCCCTAGGCGCCATCCGCCTAAGAGGCATCACAACAGGTCTGGCTCCTTCAACTAGATCTATACGAAACTCGATCTCTCTATGCGGCGGCAACCCTTTGACTTCGTCAAAGACATCCTCGAATCCATTTGCGATTGGCACTAAAGACAGTCCATCCCGTGGAACAACTAGCGAATACATGAAGCTCATGAAGACGCCTTCCTCATGCTTACATCGTATCACAATCTTTCGCCCCTCCACATTCTCGACTGTCACTTCCAACCTTTCGCAATCAACCTTAGCCGCATACTTCCTAAGCCAGTCCATACCCAAAATAATTCCGAACCCCGCAAAGTTCAGAACAAAGCAATCACAAACAAAAGAGCAACCATGACTCGACACAACCAGACCACGGCATAACATACACAAACAAGATGAACCCCCAACTGGATTAGTCACGACCAATGGCCTATCAACAATATCCGGTGTCAAACCTAACCGGCCAACGAGTTCATTACAAACAAACGAATGCGACGCTCCAGTATCAAACAGAACTCTAACTGGAACACCACATAGGAAAAGAGTACCTTGAACAACCACACTCTTTCCCTTTTCTTCAGCAGTAGGAGCTTTCGAAGACGACGGAACAGCCCCCAAAGCATAGGCTTGCACAATCTGCCTGTCCTTCCTTGGTTCTGGACAATTCTTCCTGAAATGTCCCGGCTTGTCACAGTTGTGACACTTCATCGGTGCCTTCGGATTCTTACAATCCTTAGAGAAATGGCCCTTCTGTTGACAATTGTAGCAAGTCACCTCGCCTTTCGGCTTCTTCTGGCCATCCTTACCTTTCTGCTGCTGCTGCTTCCTCTTCTGGTTTCCACCCTGCTGTGGTTTAGATTCTCCCTTGGTAACAGCAACAACAGGTCCTTCCTTAGGAAACAAACTCTCATGCCTAAGAGCTTTCTCCACAAGCTTCTCAAATGAATCGTCCAAATGATCCACCAATTGTCTCCCAAGATAACTGTCCAAGCCGGTCACAAACTTCTCATTCTTCTGATAAGCAGATTCAATATACGACCGGGCATACTTGGACAAAGCTTCGAACTCAGAAACATACTCAAGAACTGATCTTCCACCTTGCTTGAGCTCCACAAACCTCTTGAACAGAACAGACTTCTGAGCTGTAGAAATGAACTTAGCTTCAAATCTAGCTTGGAATTGTTCCCAAGTAATCTCTTCCTCCGCAGTATTGATGGTAATAGAGTTCCACCAATCAGAAGCTCTCCCTTGAAGCTGCCTTGATGCCAACTTCCTCTTAGTTGCATCATCAATTCCCAAATCACCAAAGATCCTTCTACAAGCATCTATCCACCTCTGGACCTCAATGGTAGATTCTGTTCCCAAGAAAACCTTCCCTCCAAGAGCAGTATAATCCTTGCACAGCTTAGCAAAATCCACTGGTTTCGGAGTTTGGACTTGAACTCCAACATCAACTGCCGCCCCCGGAACTGGTATCCTTCTCATGATCGAAGTCATCATAGCTTCGAACATGGCTGCATAATCAGCAGTCTCTTCAGTAGCACGACCTTCCCTAGCAGCTGGTCTCCCTCTTCGACTCATTCTCAATATCTATAAAAAGGAATGATCAGAACATCTAGAGAAACAACTGCATAAAGGACTCAAACTCTACCAAACTACTATATTATATATAGTAATCATCCATCAAAATACAATTACGTCTCTCATACGTAGTTACTTCAGCGAGCGTTGGGTAAAATCGATTAACCAATGCTCTGATACCAAATGTGACGACCGCCCATGACCCCTGCACCGAATCTAGAGAAAGTGCGCTGTAAAGTGTGCCAGGCGACCATGGACGATTGTCAAGGTAAGATTTAAAACAACAGAATCTATCGTATTACTCACAGCGCATGGACAAAATACAATAGAACATATGTATAGTGAAGCTTTACAGAACAAAATGACATCATATAAAACCCCATAATAGTTGAATACAAACATCCACATAGTCAATACATCCAGCCTCACTACAAATCTCTCAGAGAATACAAAAACAGCGGAATATCCAGTACATATAAGAAGATAATATGCAACCCTCAAGCTCGTCTTCGATATCAGCATCGTGAGAAGAGAACAGCACCTGTCACCTGCTACCTAGTCTGCCCGTCCCAAAAATGGACGAACAGCCCAAGGCAATAAGAATTAAAACATAAAGCCTTGAGTCAGACAACAGTCTTAGTGAGCAGTAAATTAACTAACAACATACCAAAAGAGCATAAAGGAAAAGGAATAGGAATACAACCCTCCCACTCCAACCTCATTCTACAGTGATAGCCCCCAGACACACACCAAACAGAAGCAAACATAGCAGAGCATACAATTTAAAGTAAAGCTACTATCACTCGAGTCAAGGGCGATGTTTTCCAAGTACCAAGGCCTAAATCAGATAAGCACCCAGAAAATACCGCTCTTGAGTCCGAATGACGATACAACCAAACATCCATGACTCTGGCTATCACTGTTATCATTGCCTCGATATCACCGTTAATTGAATGACCGGCACATTCTTTCAGCCGTCCGTCAAGGGCTAATGGAAACCCCGGTTCTAGACATAACTCCCGCACGTCGTCGCAGCCCGTGCCTAGGACTATCGAATCTGCCCAGAGTACTCGACCATCAACAGTTGGCCGTTGGGACTATCGAATCTGCCCAAACGTACTCTTGCTTAGAGCATGCTAGAACCTTCAACAACGATGCTATCCAAGCCTCCTAGTCATCCTCCTCGACGACTATTCTCATATCCATTCATTATCCTCAACTCGAATCATATCACCGAGTTATCAACATGCTTGGAATGATCCCGTCTGGATTAGACCAAGTCTTCATCATATGATTGCCTCGCTTCATTACATTCTCGCAAAGCCTCATCTCATCATCGCATCATCGAATCTATGCATAAGAGCTTCATCATCCCGCTACATATGCCACGAGCAGCTTTTCCAATTCAAGAGCCTTTCCCTTAGCTTTTGAATCATCTTCGATCTAATCTAATCATCAATCATCTAGTTCATAACAATCAATCAAATCAAACATCAATCCAAGCAATCAAGCATTCAAATATGATCTAAGTAGACAATTATAGCAATAATGGCATTTTCGTAATTAAAGAGTTGAAAGTCCAATAAGCATGAAAACATGGATTATATCTCTACAAACTTGGTGAATGAACTTGCATAGGTTAACATATGATAAAATGGATGCAACATCATCATGAACAATGGATCTATATGGATCTACACATAGGATGAAGAAAATGCATGGAAATCTCTATTTTAACACCAAAACGAGCCAACAATCCGATATACTCCTTTGGATCCGTGTGAGAGATAATCACCACTCACCAAATCACCTAAACAACCTCAAAAGATATCAACTTCAGATCTGGACAGCGAAGAGCTAAGCTAGATCCGACAAGATCTCACTTCAAACGAAGAAATCTCTCTTGAAAAGACGAAGATCTTCAATCTAAGCTCTTGAATCTTCAATCTTGATCTTCGATTTGGATGGATGGAAGCACTAGATTAAAGTGGAGAAAAGAAGTGAAGAAGTGTAGAAGTCGAGCTCTCAAAATGGCAGCACTTCGTCGCTTCAAAAATCCGGATCCCAAAAAGTGAGAACAACCCCTCCTATTTATAGCTGAAATCTGTCCTTAAGTCGAAATCTGGCTATCTCCCTAGGTCGTTTCCGACCTAAGCCTCTCCGACCTAATAGATGCACGCGACATAACAGTCTTCGACCTAACGACTTAGCCAGACCCAGCGACTCATCGCACGCGCGACCTAACCTCTTACGCGCTTAGCGACCTAACAGGCCTCCCCATCTTACGACCTAACGATGTTACGACCTAACACTTAACTTCTAGGTCGCTTTCGACTTAAAGCATAGGCTACGACCCAACACTTAAACTATCTAAGCGACTTAACAACCTACGACTCAGTTGGGTTGCGACCTAACAACTTAGGCTCCTACGCGACCTAACACATGTCGACCTAAAACAACATACGACCTAACAGTTAGATCCACGCGACCTAATACTTAAACTATTCTAGCGACCTAACAACTCACGCGACCTACGACTCAGCAAACTCGCGACCTAACACACACGCGACCTAACCATCTTAGGTCGCCTACGACCTAACTCAACACAGATCTAACGACCTAACTACGCTAACACTTAGGTCGGTCAATCCCATAGGTCGCTAACTCTTATAGGTCGCAAACTGCTTATTCCCTAAGTCGTTAACTCTACTAGGTCGCTAACTCGAACTGCCGACCTAACACTTGACTCACCCAAACACTTAGGTCGCTCACACATTTTCTTAGGTCGCCTGAACCTCTTAAGTCGGTCACGACTTAACCCCTTAGGTCGCCTACGACCTAACCAAAGCCAACAACTAGTCTTCCTTAAGTCGTCTAACGACCTAACTCCAAACCCTGAGTCAACACTCCCACCTCCTAAGTCGTATACGACTTACGACTTATGCTAAGTCGTGAACGACTTAGGACTTAGCCAAAAATTTCCTAAAATCTGAAATGGCTAAAAATGCTAAAACTCCAGATTTGACGAACTTTTCGATCCGTGAAAATACGGGTCGTTACATAATACGTCTCTGTCATCCAGTTCGCCTCCTGAGCTCCATAGCATCCTAACCTGAATTTGTAATACTCGGTTTGACCCGAGCGTTACAATAAAGTAACACCCGAGTCAGTCTGGGAAACTAGCGTGAGTAAACAAACTTAATTTGAATTATTATTAATTCCAAAAATTCTTTGAAAGCAAAGGTATCTCGTAAGACCGCGTCACACATAAACACGACGGGTTTTTCCCTTACGACAACCAAAACATTTTATAGAAAATCCCGTGATATTATAATAGTGTCTAAATACAAGTACTTATTAAAATAGCCAAAATTGTTACATTAATTTAATTCCAGCATATTAGGCCCTACAATCAAAATCGTAAAGGTTCTTAGTGGATATTGGATCGAGGTGCTTTTCAGATAATACAGATATCTGATTCTGGTCTCTTCGAACTCAGACGATAAATTTTAAAAGGGCAAGTCGTTTAATAACTATTTCAAAAATTGGGTGTCCATTTTCACATATGAAAATTCATTCCATAAATTTACTTTATCATGACCGGCCCATCGAAATTAATTTGCTTGTAATCATTTCATTTTTCCATAATCGGAATAGTGATCACTACAAGTCGATTTATTTCGAATTAAATGTGTGAACGTTTTATTCTATCTATTTTAATGTGTTTGGCTACCTAATGGCACAGACGATAGACAATTTGAAATCAATATCCAAGGGAGATATTAATCAACACATAGATCGTCGACTTTAATCAACGATTTATACTTGACATTAAATCAATTTACAATTCAGGATTTAGTTGGTTCCAATTAACTGGGACGAATTACGTTTTTATTCCAGTTTACCCGTTAACCAGAGAAATTAAATAAACTATTTATTTTAAATTAATTAAAATTAAACAATCCATTTAAAAACTCATTGATTAATTATCTAATAATTAACCAAATAAAATATTCTTATTCATTCACTTTAATTATTTAAATTGTTAAATTTTACATCGCACAAAAAACCAACGATGTTAGTTCGGATAAAAATACATGGCGTTAGAATCTCGATGTAAAAATTCCTGTATTGGTTGGGTTTAAAATGAAATAGAACTAGAGTTTAAAAGTTTAGGTTATTGAAAATAAGAAATAAGTTCCATTTGCCCTTTTTTTATTACCATCCCAAACAAAACAAGGCCCGACCTCTCAACCCAAGCTAACCCTAACCCAACATTCCTTCCTTCCTCTTCTTTTTTTCATTTGAAATAAAGCAAAATAAGGTTTCAAAGTTTACAAATTAATTATACTTGCTTAAACAAACCAACCCAATCTCGAATTCCCTTTTATTTTTATTTTTCTTTCTTCTATATTTTTTTTCTCTTCTTTTCTTTCTTTTCTTTCGGCCCATTTCCAGTTCTCTATCTCCCATTCTCATTCGAACACCTGAACGTGCACGAAGCCGTGCACGAGATATATGCACACGCACTCATGCTCCGGTCGACGAACCTCGCCGCCGACCATCCTCCCATGTCGCCTACGACCCTCACATCCTACCTGGCCACCTGAATCCTCGGTTATGTCCTCAGTTCAAAAATTCGACCCCTCAACCCAATCCTAGGTCGAAAGCCTCGCCAACTAATCACCTCGCCGTGACACCACACACCACCATCCACTACCAAACTTTACCCACATCTTCGCTACAACCTTCTCGGCCTTTTCCCCCAGGCGCGCACACCCCTTCCTTCCTCTGTTCTTCGCCATTACCCTGAACCAGAATCCCAAACAAACCCCACCATAAACCCTACAACGACCTCGACTGCCCAACCCACTCACCAGAAAAATCGCGTGCCATTTTTCCTAGCTGCTCCACCCTCCAACGCTCCTCCACGCCCGAAACCATGGCACGAAAACGATCTGATCATCGGAATTTCGCAACTTCCCGAATTCCATTCATCTCAACATTTCCCCTCCACAGTCCATTAAAAATTCCCAAACTACTCCCAAAAATCCTATTTTCCCATCACGATCACATCTGTAGAATTCATTTGTTAAATTACAATCGTTGAGTTTCGTCCAAGGTTGATCCACTCACGGTTATCAGTAGTTTTCTCTCTCTATACTTGATGAAATCTATTGAAACAAAATTTAAAATGTCCTATGCTTTAAAACACATAACTTTCCTTTTGAATTCAATGATTAAACCTACATAGGTATTGAGTTATTGATTTTCAAAGTTAAAGTTGTTATTGTCTTATAAAAGAATATGCACAGAGAAGATGGTACAGGCTTTTGGTTACAGTGAATTATCCATGTCTATGCATACATATACCCATCCTTATACCCATACATATACATCTATAACTGTCACAGATCAAGGTCCATCAATATCACCATTTCATATATGTAGATATGTAATATCTAGTAAACCAAAGTAAGTGTTTACTCACGGTAAGTAGAAGAAATGAACACTGCTGCTTGTATTTTCTTGCTTCAAACTTTTACTGACTTGATCTATCTTCTTTTAATTCAAATGGCAGCACTTTGTTGTTGTCGTTATTATTATTAGTATTATTATTATATATGCATAAACAACAACTAGCATAGCTTCATATTTATAGAAGAAGTGAGGGAGACCATGAGGCGGAATGGTGGTTGTGGTGTTTTCATGTACAGGTTATATTTCTCTTTTTTTTTCTTTTTTTGCTGATTTGATTTCATATGGATTGATTTGATTTTTGTGTGTGACCTGAATTTCATGTGTTGATTGGATATTTTGTGTGCTTGACTTGAAGTTTGCCATGATGATGTTTCCTATGTATATATATATACATGCATATATATAGATATATACACTTACATACACATATTCTCACCATATATACATTTATATATATATGCTTACATATACAATATACATATATATATTTTATCATATTTACATATATACATATACATATACGTATACATATATAAATTTACATATTCATATATACATTTAGATATACACATGTTTACATATATATATATATATATATATATATATATATATATATATATTTCCATATGCACTATTTTAATAAAAATATACCCATATATATATATATATATATCATAATATACATACTTATATACATTTTGCCATCATAAGTTTGAAATTTCCATAATAGAGCTTGTATATATTTGTATATAGATATATAGATATTTTATCATAAGTTTGAAATGGTGAGGTTTACATATACATATATATATATATATATATCATATTCAGAAATTCACATTATAAAATTTAATATAGTTTTCAAATTTTATTGAATCAGATATTTCAAATATCCGAAAATTTATCTATTCGACTCATAAAAATTAATATTCCAATAATTAAAATTGGTTAATTATCCAATATCAGATGGCTAAAAATCCGAGTCATTACATATTTGCTAGGCAAAAATTATTATCAAAACTGACCATCAATCTCTCAAGTATTTGTTGGACCAACGACTTACAAACAACACACAACATAAGTGGTTAATAAATTATTAGGGTTTGACTACATGGTACAATACAAGCTAGGAAAGGAAAATATAGTAGTAGATTGTCTCTCAAGAAGCACTGACAATTTACAACTTGAAAAAATGTTGTCCTTGTAAGCTATATCAATAGTACAAAACCCTTGGTTATAGGCTATAAAGGAGTTAGTACAAACAGATAATTATTACCATACTATTGACAAGAAAATCAACAACTCACATGGGTCCTACAAATACAAGAAACAAGAGAATCTCTGCTTCTACAAAGGAAGAATAATTATCAGTCCTTCTGCTACAAATATAAAAATACCCTTTTGGAATAATTTCATGCTACTCCATTAGCTGGTCATTCAGGTGTGAAGAGGACGTTACATAGAATTAGACAAGTATTTTATTGGTCTGGTCTTAAAAAGGATGTTCAATTGTATGTAGCTTCCTGTGATACTTGTCAAAGAGTGAAATCAGAAAATATACACATACCAGGGTTATTGCAACCATTACCTGTTCCAGACCAAATTTGGGAAGATGTTGCTATGGATTTCATAGTACAATTGCCTAAATGTTCAACTTATACATCAATACTAGTGGTTATTGATATATTATCGAAAGACGTGCACTTCATGCCTCTGAATCATCCTTACACTGCACCCCAAATTGCTCAACTTTTCTTTGATAATGTCATTAAATACCACGGACTTCCAAAGTCTATAGTAAGTGACATGGACCCTATCTTTACGAGCAACTTTTGGCAAGAACTGTTTAAACTACAAGGATGTAAATTGGCTTTAAGTACTGCCTACCATCCTCAATTAGATGGCCAGACAGTGGTAACTAATAGAATACTAGAGTGTTACTTGAGGTGTTTTTGCAATCATAAGCCAAAAGAATGGGCAAGATGGTTAAGTTTGGCTGAACTTTGGCACAATACAACTTGGAAAAGTGCCACTAACATGACCCCTTATAAGGCTGTATATGGCAGGAAGCCACCAAATCTCCTCACTTACATTCCAAAAACGGCTAAAGTTCAAAGAGTGGAAGACGCTTTGTTTGCCAGGTACATTACTTTGCGAATATTAAAGGACAATATGACATACACAAAAGAAAAAATGAAGTTAGCAGCAGATAAAACAAGAACTTTCAGAGAATTCCATATTCATGATTTGGTCTACTTGAGACTCCAACCTTTTAGGCAATTAACAGTCAGCTCAAAACACAAACACAAAATATCACCCAAATACTTTGGACCATTTCAGATTATAGAAAAAATAGGCCAAGTTACCAATAAACTTTTGCTACCTCCTCAAGCAAAGATTCATCCTGTTTTGCATTTATCCCAACTCAAGAGAAAAGTAGGCAGTCACATAGTAATTCATCAATAACTACCTTCCTACAAAGAGCAAATAATACATGAACCAGAGAAAATACTTGCAAGAAGAATGGCTAAAATTCAAGGTAAAAACACCACTCAAGCCTTGATTAAATGGAATCAAATGGATGAAGAGAATGCAACATAGGTGAATTACTGGACTTGGTTGCAAAATTCCATACATTTGACCTTGAGACAAGGTCAATGTTTGACAGGGAGGGTAGTTGTTTCAACCCCAATGTGCATAACCATCTTACAACCATTAAAGGGGCATGACATACACAACATGAAAAGGGTCCAGTAAGTATAGAAATGGCATCAGTAGAAGAAGGAGCAAATATAGGAGGAGCTGATCGGAAGAACGATGCATTGAGCAAAGCAAGAGAAGAATCAAGATGTATTTGGGACAATTAATCAAACGGTTGGAATACTTAGGCGGTAGCAAATTAATAAGAGTGGAAATAATGTAGCAAGGCACATGGCCAATATATAAAATTAGCTTGTAGGAGACTATAAAAACACAGCTGTCAATATACTAGTGGGTGAGAGTGAGTAGGTTGTTATACAACAGTACCCATGTATCACTTTTGAAGCTATGAATGAAATTTGAATTTACTCTCTTCTTATTTTCTGTTAACTCTCTTGTCTCTGTTTTCTACACTCTTCTCCTTCCTCCATCAATAAATGACCAGAACCGCCATGCCACCGAAGTAAAACCAGAAAATCCATGTTGATCCTCAACACTGGCAAATGAAAAGCTCCATTCGTAAGCAAGGCATACTAGATTGAGTGCACAAAAGGGCACTCAAAAATTATGTGTGTGTTTGATTCAACTTCACAATTGTAGAACACACATTAAGCATTCTCAATTAGGATAATTCTATAGAGTTTATCTTTGGTTTGAATAGCAGTAACTATCACTTTAAATTAAAAAAAATTATTTCTCATAAATCCCCCAGCATTCCAAATACACTTAGCCCATGGAAAAACATCAGCCATATCCAAAAGTGGTTCATACACAGCAAAAGTGTTGTGTGCCTTAGACCTGGAAGTCCAAACTACTGAGTCCATTGCTTCCATGAAAACTATGTTCAAGACTGTAGACCAAAAGCTTCGAACTATCCAAGAATTCGAGTAAGATAGGTTAAGGGTCCCATAAATTATATAGTCCTTAGCGTTAGCAGCAACAGGAATGCTAAAGAGATTTTGAAGGTTTAGGCTGATGACACGGTTCAGAATAAGACCAAGGAAGGCCCATGGATCCTCCCAGAACTTAATATCAGATAGTCTCAAAATAGTTGCATTGAATCATGGGGAGAAGAGTAGGCCTAAGTTTAAGATGTTGTGCCAAGCACAACCATCTGTAGACAGAGTTTGAATAGTCCAGAAGCTCCTAGCTTTGATAACGTTATTTCTAACCCACTTAGCCTCCAAAGATAGAATCAGTTGGAAGTAGTTTGATAATGCAGCCATTACCAAATTCTATAAGTTCCAAGTGATATAGTTTTGATGAAGATAATTGGTGTAAATAATCATCACTACCGGGCAATGCTTAACAAAGTAAAATTGGATTTTACCGAAACCAAGTAGGCAATAAATTTGGCTAAAATGTCACATCACCTGCTAAGTGACATGTGAACATTGATATTTGAATTGTTCAATATTAATCGCTAACTAAATTTATACCTATGAGTCACATAATCGCAATGTTGAATACTCCTTTAACCACATGATTTAAATAATTTATAATTGTTATAAATTAATTGAATTAATTAATATTTATGAAATATTACTTATAAAGTTTTTATTTGATATATTGAACAATATTAAAAATTATGTTTATAATAGTTATAAATATATTAATCGATATACGATATCGAAACGCATTTAAATTGGATTTAAATGCAATAAATATAGTTCGGGCTTAAAGTGGTTTTGAAGCCCATATGGGGCATGACATTTTTGATCATGGTATGGCCGGCCATATGATGGCATTGGGGTGTGGTTTTGATGTGTTAAAAAGGTAGAGAATGAGCAGGAGAAAAATAAGGATCTAGATCTTACATTTTCTATATGGTCTCTCCTTTATATAAGGATCATAACCCTCATTCTAAAATTAGTTTTAGAGCCTCCATTCTTACCTTGTACTGGCCAAAACCATACCCATCCCTCCTCCAAAATTTCAAGCATCAAATCAAATAAAACCAGAGCTATACGATATTCAGTAGTCGGCAATTCAAGGCTAGCACTTTTCTTGATTGTGATAAGATTCGAGGTGATCATATCAATGCCTCAACATATGAAACCTAGCCTTTGATGAAAGGTATTCAACTTGTATATTGGTTCATTTAATATTATAATCAATTATTGCATTATATTATAGGCTGTTAGATTATATTATGAATCTAGTATATTGATGTTATGTCACATAATAGATGATTGAATAGGTTGGTGCATCTATATAAAAATATATATGTTAAAAAAAGTTTGCATGCATACTGGTATTAAACTTACAGCCTAATATATAAAAAATTGTACTTAAATAATATGTTATATGACTTTATTAATTAATAAATTATATTCTAAAGATTAAAATCATATAATGAACCGTTAAAATTTATAAAATTTTGTTTTTGAACAATAAATATTTTGGTAGCAAAGATAATTTATTTTAATATATAATTTTATTTATTATATATTTAAATATTAACATAACTATTTATTTAACAAGAAATTGGTTATATATTTATTTATTTAACTGATATAATTTGAAATTAGTATAAATTTTATATCATAACATTACATAATTTTTAGATTAATTTTTTTTAACAATTTCAATAATTAATTTTGACTGTTTTAAAATTATTTAATAATTGTTTATTTAAAACTGTTCTATAAATCCGAAAAAATAATATATATTTTTTGTCGCTAGCTTAAAGTCTGTTTGTTTCAATTATGTATGTATGTATGTATGTATGTGCACATGTGTTTATATATTTATAAATATTTATAACTAAATATATAAAAAATAAATTTTGTTCTCAAGTTTACAACAACAGTTTAACAATTGAAATTATTTTATATTAATTATTAAATAATTTTGTCATTTGATATAAATGAACATTTGAATAAATATACCTTAAATATTTTATATAAATTTTTACAATTATTATTTCCATATATATGATTATATTTTACATATGTATAGTTTTATATAAATATATATATAACATTTGATGCATATATATATATATATATATATATTCATTTAGACAGCAATAGAATACTAGAGGGCTAACATGTCCGTTGCAGTGTAAATCCTATCGCCTATACACAGGCATGTCAAACCATGCACACGTTATTATGTAGCATGTGCACGTACACACATACGTGTATATGATGCACATATTCAAATATAATAAAAATTAATATAAATTAAAACTTTATTTATTAAATTAAATTAAATAATGATTTTATTTAAAAGAAATTTAGAAAATTTCTAAATGAATTAGACTTCGTAGGCTCAATAAAGATCCAAAATGGTAAAAGAATGGAAATTCGTCTATTTGTTTCGTTGCGGGCTGACCCAGATTCAACAATGGTATTGAAGCCCAATAGCCTCTGCAGTTTAAATTAATCATGTTAGGGTTAACTAATTAAGCTCCCAACCTAGAAGGTAGGGTGTCTACAAAGATAGTGTCAAAGAATTGGGTTTGGATAATCAAGTATTATGCCCTACTTGCTATCTGCCTGGCCCGAATAGATATATGAGCCCAAAGATTTCCTTATATAGAAAAGGCCCAATTTGAATTAGGCCTTAGGCTAATTTTCAAAATTGTTTGTAAACTAAAAATGTAAGATTTTAAATTTAAAATAATATATATATATGCTATAAAAGTTATAATATAATAAAAATTTACAAAAATGTTTGAAAATAAATATAAATTAATTTTGAAATTAAATATTATTAATAAGATTCATAAAACAATTAAATTAATTATATGAGTTAATTAAGTAATATACATATATAAATGTATAATATATGGTGATATATGGTATATTGTCTTGAAATGTTTAAGATAATATTAATATACATGTATGTATATAAAATAATTTTTTGAAATTAATAAAATTTAATTAAAAGCATTTAATTAAATAAATTAATTAAAAGTTAATAATAAAATTAAAATAATTGAATATATATGTATGATATAGGCGTGTTACTATAAAGGTTATAGTACATAATATTCAATATAATATGTTAAAATTGAATAATAAACAATTAATTAAAAAGTTGATTAAGTAAAATAAATTAACTGCAATTTAATTAATATAATATTATATATGAGATTATTATATAACCTAATTAAAATATAAATGTTATATAATAATAAAACTTATATAATATGAATGTATAAATTAAAGGCGGAACATTAAGAAACCCTAAATAGACTTAAGGAATAAAGACATGCGTAAATGTACGTATATTGTGGTTCTCAATGTGTCAAACACTTGAATCACGAGAATATTTAATAAGAAATACATTATTCCATAAGTTGATATCACTCAATATAATATATTGAAGGTTATGAATCTTCGATATATTGTTGTCCTTTATCACACACACAAATTAATAAATTACTTGCATACTTCTTAGTTGTTGAGCAAACTCAAGCTAAGGATGTTATGTGTAGTATTATTAGTATATTGAATAGAAGAGGTAAGATAATTATAAGTGTTTATTAAGAAAACTCAAGGAACATATATTATACTTAGGACATCACGATATGGTAGGTACAAGTGAATAGTTTCATTTCGATTTGTTGAACAAACTCAAGGTCGAAGTGAAATTAGGACAAGGTGCCATGGGTTAGGAGTTGTATATGATACAGCCGATAAGGAGTTACTCATCTTTCATGGAGCTATGACTTGTTGAGCAAACTCAAGATCAGAATTCCAGGACGGATAAGTCCTAACACCTACTAATGAAGTCGATAGAATTCTATGTTTCGAGTTAGGGTTTGGCGAAATATAAAAGGCTAGTAGGAGCTTATTAGTAAAATGAAACATAAAGTTTAACATTACTAATACTATAAGGACATCTGTTATGATATTGTCCTAATAATCAACTAGTTAAAACTTGCACAAAATATCAACTCCCAAACTGTTTTCTGAAAGTGAAAAGCTTACTAGACCAAACTATATCGATTGGCTAAGTGCAATTAAGATAGCATTAACTTACGAGCATCTTTGGTCGGCTAATACATGCAAACATAAAGAACAACCCATTGATGATGCAGACATCGAACTTAAACTTGCTTGCGAGAAATGGGTTTCATACCTAGAGATCGCCCAAGTTTTTGTGATGTCTACGTTAGGCAAGCCATTGCAGATGCAACACGAAAACATGTATATCCATGATATATTGATAGTCTCAAGGCTCTGTTTGGTGAACAGTCATGTTCCGCAAAGTACGTGCTTATGAAGAAGCCGTTCAATACCAAAATAATTAAAGGACATAAGGTGGACAATTACGTACTAATGATAAAGGGCTATATTGATAGGCTTTCACAATTGGACTTACAAATAAGTAATGAATTACAGTTGATTTGATTCTTTGTTCTCTTACATCTCAATATGAACCGTTCATACTGAATTATAATATGAACCAATTGAATGTGAAATTGGGAATCTCGTGGACCTCTCAATATGTTAAGGTTGGTTGAGTCTACATCTAAGGATCAAGGGGATGCGCTTGCTGTAAAGGATGGTGCGTCATCTTTGAAAGGTTCTAAGAAGCAGAAAAGAAAAGGTAAGAAGAATAAGAAAAATAAGAAGACCAATGACAAGGTGAACGTCACCACTGCCACAAGAAAGGTCACCGAAAAAGGAACTGTCTTTATTACTTAAAGATTGTTAGAGAAAGAAAGCAGAACAGTTCTACAGCTCGGTCAGGTACATTTATGATTCAAAATTGCTTTGTAATCAATAAAATGTCTTGGGTTTTAGATCTAAATCTGAACTCATATACGTAATTCGTTATAGGGGTTTAGGAACTGGTGTCATATGGCAAAAGGAGAGATGAGGCTCCAAGTTGCTGATGGATCTATCGTAGATGCAACGGCAATAGGAGGTTATCATTTATGTTTGCCTAGTGGAGCAGTATTGAGATTAAATAATTTCTATTTTGTAAAAGTTTATTTGTGTAATTATTTATATCTCTAGATTGTCTAAGAATGGATATATGTGTGTATGTATGTATATATATATGTGTGTGTGTGTGTGTGTATTTCATTATGCGAATAATGTTATGAACATTAGTTTTAATGGAAATAAAGAATGTGATGGTGTTCTTAAAAATGGCATTTATGTGATCAATACTAATTATGTGTGTTCTATGAATAATTCTTTTAACAATATAAATTATAGTTATTTTTGGCCTTGTAGGCTAGGTCATATAAGTGAGGAATGACTAAACAAACTAAAAACCGAAGGTTTTCTCCTGTCACTTGATTTCGAATTATTTGACATGTGCGAGTCATGTATCAAAGGTTAAATGACCAAGCACCCATTCAGCAGGAGAAACGAAAGGGTTGATGAACTCTTAGGGTTAGCGCATAGTGATGTATGTGGCCCGATGCTTATAATCACCAAGGATAATAGTTCTTGCTTTGTTACCTTCACCGATGATTTCTCAAGACTGGGATATGTGTATCTCATGAACAACAAATCCAATGTCTATGAGAAATTTGTTGAGTATAAAGATGTAGTAAAAACAAAACAGACCGTAAGATTAAGATTATTCGACCAGATCGAGGGGGTGAGTACATTGGACAGGAATTCCAACCGTACTTAAAAAGATAATGGGATTATCTCTTAGATTACTCTACCATATACTCCGCAATAGAATGGTGTGTTGAAGCGAAGGAACCAAACCCTACTAGATATGGTTCATTCTATAATGAGTAAAGATGAGTTACCTCTGTCCTATAAAGGTTGTAAAAACCGCTAGGCGGACGCTAGGCGGTAAGCATGAACTAGGGATAAATTGCCTAGGCGAGGGTTAATCGAGGATTAATCGAAGCTGGGAGTTTTTGATAAACTCATGCATTCTGGATAAAATTATAATATTTTATTTAGTATTAACTGATCCACAAAGGGATATCATGGATTGGATGGGTTTGGAAGCAACCATGGAAACAAAATTGCTTGAAACAAACATTTAGTAGCTTATAAGAGGCATCAAGCCTAAATTGGTGCATAGATGGTTCTTATAAACTTATTTATATACTTAGATAATGTAGCAAGTCTCATATAGGCAGACTAGGCGGTAAGGCTAGCCTAGCGCCAAGGCAGGAGCTTAGAAGGATTTTTACAACAGTAGTCCTATTGGGGATGTGCACTAGAAACTACAATGCATATGTTGAACTTGTTGCCCACTAATTTTGTGTTTAAAACACCATATGAGATGTGGTATGGTAAGAAACCCTAACTCAAATATTTAAAGGTGTGGGGTTGTCCGGGGTACGTTAAAAACGTTGGTCTGAATAAACTAAAGGCAAGATCGATACTGTGTAAATTTATAGGATATCCCAAAAAC
Organism: Allium fistulosum; assembly: GCA_030737815.1. Lineage (NCBI taxonomy): Eukaryota > Viridiplantae > Streptophyta > Magnoliopsida > Asparagales > Amaryllidaceae > Allium > Allium fistulosum. The sequence continues at coordinate 998,019,066 of CM060907.1, forward strand.
TCAATTGGATATATATTCTACAATATCGAGGTACAAAAGGTACTGTTTCTTGACATGTTGTCTTTTTAGAAAATGAATTTCTATCAAAGGAAATTAATAGCGAAGTTGTAGACTTGGATGAGATCCAAGAAGTTACCACGGAGGCTGAACCAGTGGGAGAACCAAGTTCACCCGTATAAAAAAACACACGACCTATTAGAAGGTCTAGTAGGGTATCTCGTGCATAAGAGAGATACTATGGTTTTCCCATAGATAGCGAGAAGGAGGATCGTGTCTTAGATGATGACACTCCTCTGTCTTTCTAATAAGCACTACAAAGTAAAGACTCTGTACTTTGTCTTAGTGCAATGAAATCTGAAATGGATTCTATGTAAGAAAACCAAGTATGGACTTTGTCCATAATGTATGCTATGCTATGTACTAGACCGGATGTGGAATACGCATTAGGAGGCGTAATTTAATACCAGTCTAATCCTGGAGAAAAGCATTGGACGACCGCAAAATATATACTGAAGTATTAAAGAAATGCTATGGACTTATTTCTCATTTATAGGAACGGAGATCTACTTATGAAGGGGTATACAGATTCGAGCTTTTAGAGTGACAGTGATGATAGTAAATTTATGCCTGGTTATGTCTATACGCTTAATGGCGGAGCCGTTAGTTAGAAAAGTTTCAAACAAGAGACAGTAGTTGATTCGACAATGGAGGCCGAGTACATCGCCTTCAATGAAGAAACTAAAAAGGCAGTATAGATGCACATGTTTTTGAGTGAGCTCAGAGTGATTCCCGCTACCGAGTATCCTATGGCATTGTTTTGTGATAATAATACGGCAATACAAATCTCTAAGGAGCCCAGAGCACACAAGAATTCACGATATATTCTTCAGAAGTTCCACCTCAGTAGTGAATTTATTGAGAAGAAAGAGGTCGTGTTACAAAGGTTAGATAGCAAGGACAACGTAGCAGATCCATTCATTAAGGGTCTAGCTCGGTCGGCTCTCATAATTGAAGAAATGGGATTGAGATTCCATAATTGGCCCTAAGTGCAAGTGGTAGATTGATAGAGCTAGGGGCATGCCCTATGAAAAATTCTACAATTTATTATAAATTAAATGACTTTGTAATCAATTCTCGTGTAACAATGGTGTTTTTCTTTATGTTATATATTTGTTATAAATAATTTAATGTTTAATTAAAATATATTCAACAGAAAATCCATAAATGGTGTGTTTGTGATAGTAGTTACAAATAGTTATAATCATGAGTATTGTATCATAATATAAAAGGCACGTCGCTTTAAATATTCCTAGTCAAGATGTATTGAGACTAGAAATCGATATATCCATTGAGACTAGAGTACGTAACGCCCTCCAAATATTAGGTAGTGTATTACTCATGGCTGCTAGGGTCACTAAGGAGTTACGTACTAATAGTTATTGGATAACTATAGAACGACTCACTTAATAGTTTTCTGTTGGTTAATATAACTAAGGTCAAACAAAAAATATCGATGCGACTAATTTACACAGTTCTCCTGACTTGAGAATACTATCGATCTTTAATATGAAAGCTACGCTTTGATTATAGTCAAATAATGGCACAACGTCCATCAAGTGACTATAGTTGGGTCGAGTGGATGTATTGAAAGTGAAACACTATTCAAGAAAGGATTATTAGTTATATGGGGTTAGTATCACGATTAACCGAAGTCAACTCAAAGTCAAAATCTATGGCTAGAGTAATTCAGTTATAATAATTGTTATTATTGAACCAATGACTTTGTCTTTGGACTATAGAGTTGAATATGAATGATATTAGAATTTTAACCATTAGCAAATTCCATAAATTTAAAGTGATATAGTTATGATGAAGAGAATTGGTGTAAATAATCATTACTACCGGGTAACTCTTAACAAACTGAAATTGGATTTTATCGAAACCAAGTAAGCGGTAAATTTGACCAAAATGTCACGCCACCTGCTAAGTGACGTGCAAACGTTAATATTTGAATTGTTCGATATTAATCACTTACTAAATTTACACTTAAGAGTCACACAACCGAAATTGAATACTCCTTTGACCACATGATTAATTAATTTATAATTGTTATAAATTAATTGAATTAATTAATATTTATGAAATATTAATTATAAAGTTTTTATTTGATATGTTAAACAATATCAAAAATTATGTTTATAATAGTTATATATATATTAATCGATATATGATATCTATACGCGTTTAAATTGGATCTAAATGCAATAAATATTATTCGGGCTTGAAGTGAGTTTGAAGCCTATACGGGGCAAGACATTTTCAACCATGATTTTATCATGGCATGGTTGGCCATATGATGGCATTGGGTTGTGGTTTTGATGTGTTAAAAAGGTAGAGAATGAGAATGAGAAAAATAAGGATTTAGATCCTGCATTTTTCTCTCTAATCTCTCCTTTATATAAGGATCATAAACCTCATTCTAAAATTAGTTTTAGAGCCTCCATTCTTACTTTTTGCTGGTCAAAACCATACCCCTCCCTCCTCCAAAAATTTCAAGCATCAGATAAAATAAAATCAAAGCTATGCGATAGTAGGTAGTCAGCAATTCGAAGCAAGTACCTTCTGGATTGTGATAAAATTCAAGGAGATCATTTCAATGCTTAAATGTGTGAACCCTAGGCTTTGATGAAAGGTATTCATTTCGTATATTGATTCATTTAATATTATAATCAATTATTGCATTATATTGTAGGTTGTTAGATTATATTATGAATCTAGTATATCGATGTTTTGTCACATCATAGATGGTTGAATATGTTGGTGCATCTATATAAAAATATATATATTAAAAATAATTATACGCTTGTTGGTATTAAACTTACGGCCTAATATAAAAATAATATTATTTATGATTTTATTAGTTAATAAATTATATCTTAAAGATTAAAATCATATAATGAACCTTTTAAAATTTATAAATTATTTTTGCACAATAATACTTCATGAGCAAAAGTACTTTATTTTAATATATATTTATATTTATTATATATTTAAATATTAGTATAACTATATTTAACTAGAAATTAATTATATATGTATATAGGGCTGTCAATGGGTCGGGTCGGGTTTGGGTCGGGTCAAGTCGGGTTCGGGTTGATTTTAAATGGGTCGGGTCAACCCGTTTATTAAATGGGTCAGAAAAGCTCAACCCGAACCCGACCCGTTTATAAACGGGTTGACCCGACCCGACCCGTGTAACCCGATTATAAACGGGTCGGATCGGGTCGGGACGGGTCGGGTCGTAAATGGGTCGGGTCAACCCGTATAAGGTGTAAATGGGTCGTAAACGGGTCGGGTCAACCCGTATAAGGTATAATTGGGTCGTAAACGGGTCGGAACGGGTCGTAAACGGGTCGGGTCAACCCGTATAAGGTACAAACGGGTCATAAACGGGTCGGGTCGGGTCGTATACGGGTCGAGTCAACCTATATAAGTATAAACGGGTTGTTAACGGGTCAATTTCGGGTTAGCGGGTCAACCCGAAACCCACCCGTTTATAAATGGGTCAAATTCGGGTTGACTCGAAAATGACCCGCCAAATAAACGGGTCGGGTTAACCTGCTAATTTCCATGCGGGTTTCGGGTCGTGTAGGAAATTGACAGCCCTATATGTATATATAATTTGAAATTAACTATAAAAATTTATATAATAACATTATATGATTTTTAGATTTTGAAAATGATTTTTTAATAATTTTAATAAATAATTTTGACCGTTTTTAAATTATTTAATAATTGTTTTATAAATCTAGAGAAAAAATTTGTGCCGTGAGTTTAAACTCAGTTTGTATAAATTATATAAGATACACACACACGTATATTTTTATGTGCACGTGCTTATATATTTATAAATATCGATAATTAAATATATAAAAAATTAATTTTGTTTTTGGGTTTGCAGCAATAACTAAAAAAATTAAATTTATTTATCAATTATTAAATGTTTTTGTCAATTGATATAAACGAACATTCGAATAAATACACCTTAAATATTTTATATGTAAATTTTACAATTATTATTTCCACGCATATATATATATGATATATATATATATATGATATATATATATATATTCATTTAGACAGCATATAGAACTATAGGGGCTAGCATGTCCACTGTAGTATAAATCCCAACATCTATACACGAGCATGTCAAAACATGCACACTTTATTATGTTGCACATGCACATACATACATATGTGTATATGATACACATATTCAAACATAATACAAAATAATATGAAGTAAAACTTTATTTATAAAACAAAGTAAAATGAAGATTTTACATAAAAGAAATTCAGAAAAAATCTAAATGAATTAGACTTCATAAGCCCAATAAAGATCTAAAATAGTAAAAAAAAAATTCACTCATTTCTTCTGTTCTGGGCTGACCCAAATCCAACAACCATGACATCATGAGTCACACGTATTCAGGGATGTGGATCATGAGAGGTAAAGGCATTTATACGAAGGCTTATGCTACCTTTGGCAGATGTACCAACGATTAATGCCTATTGGTTGTGATAGAGTTAGGGTATGCCCTAGGGGGCAATTATATAATTTGTTACACATATCTAACCCGTTGACCAATCTTGTTCGAAATAAAGATGTTTTCTTTCTATTATATACTTGATATAATGTGGTTATATTAATAAGTAATTTAATTGTAAGTATATTTAATAGAAAATCCACAAATGGTATGTTTTGTGATAGTAGTTACAAAGTGTTGTAACCATGAGTTATTTATCACAATGAAACAAATATATCATTTTAAACGTTCCTGGTCAAGGTACATCGAGACTGGATATCGATGTATCCGTTGAGACTAGAGTACGTAACGCTCTCCAAATGTTGGGCAATGTATTACTCATGACTACTGAGGGCACCTAGGGGTTACGTACTAATAGTTATTGGATAACTATGGAACGACTCACTCGGTAGTTTTCTGGTGGTTAATATAACTAAGGTCAAACAGAAAATATCGATGTGAATAATTTACACAGTTCTTTTAACTTGAGAATACTATGAATCTTCAATATGAAAGCTCCACTTTGATTATAGTCAAATCATGGCATAGCGTCCATCGAGTGACTATAGTTGGGTCGAGTGGACGTATTGGAAGTGAAGCATTATTCAAAAGAGGATTCTTCTCCTCGGTTATATGGGATTAGTATCACGGTCAACTCAAGTCAACCCAAAGTCAAAATCTTTGGCCAGAGTAATTCGATTGATAAGAATTGTTATTATTGAACCAAGGACTTTGTGTTTGTTTTATAGAGTTGAATGTGGATGATGTTGGAATTTCGACCATTACCAAATTCAGCAAGTCCAAAGTGATATAGTTTTGACAAAGAGAATTGGTGTAAATAATTGTCAAACCTGGGTAACGCTTATTAAATCAAAATGAGATTTTTCCGAAAATGAGTAAGCGATAAATTTGGCCATAATATCACACCACCTTCTAAGTGAAGTGTGAACGTTAACGTTTAAATAGTTCGGCGTTAACCGCTGACCGAATTTACACTCAAGAGTCACACAACCGAAACGATGAATTCTCTTTAGACCAAATAATTTAATTATTATAAATTAATATTTATGAAATATTAATTATGAATTTTTAATGTGATTTGAGAAATAAAATTGTTGCATATATTTATAAAAGTTATGAATATACCGACCGATATGAGATATCGATAGCAAAATATGTTAAATATGATTATACATATTTAATTTGGGTTAAATAGGCTCACAACCCATAAGATTTGGAGAGGATAGGCGTTGGTTTGGAGAAAGATAGGAGGTGGCTACAACATATGTGATTAGGTTTTGAGATATGTGGTTGAGATCATTGTTTGCTCTTTTGTCCTATCCATATAAAAGCCAATCTCAAAACCCTAATTACAAACTAATTCATTTTCGAGCCACCACTTTCTTCTTCCTCTTCCTCATTTTAATGGCAGCAGCTTTCCTCTAAAATCATCCCTAAAATTCTAAAATCCAATTCAAAATTAGAAATACTAATTTGTAGTAGAAGGTCTTCAATCCCGGATTAGCGACCTGACGGATTGTGGATTGTTCTAAGAAGAGAAATCATAGTTCAACGTGGACTCAAAGGCTTCATTAGGAGGTGCACTTTTGTTTATTATCATTGTTTTGAATTTAAGTTTATCATATAAAAGTTGATTTACATCCAAATCCTCTGTTTTTATTCAGATCTGTTTATTGTTTAGATTATGTGAGATTTTTGTGAGTAATGTGTTTGTTATAATTAGATTGGTTATCTACTCTGTATAATATTCTGTTTATTGATTTATTGTTGAATTAATTTTCTAAGAAAAGGGTTTTAATTTCGATATATATATATATATATATATATCAAATGTGTACAGATCGGCAAATTATAAATATGTATATGCGTTTATATATCATATATATTTAATCTTAAAATTTTATTGTAATGATTTGTACCTATTATGAATGATAAAACATAAAAATATTTTATTAAATATGTATATACATATTTTATTATTATTTAATAATTTTATGAATTGTTTATTATGAATAAAAACATTAATGGTTCAAAATTTCAATTTTATATTTGCCGAACCATGTAATAAGATTACAACAATAAATATATATATATTTTAAACTTAATTTATTATTTATAAAAATTAATCTACTTTCGGCCTACAACCAATTATTTAATTAAAAATATAATTTCAATTGAGAAAATTCTAAATTTTTTTATTAAGGCTTACATATATATCTCGAATCTTCAAAAAAAAGTTTCAGATTTTTATAACTTAATTTATTAAGTTTTTGAATTAATTTATTTTCAAAATGCAATTAATTATTTAATTAAAAATATAATTTCAGTTGAAAAAATTCCAAAAATTTTTCTTAAGCCCAAAATATGTCTCTAACACCTTCAGAATTTTTTTAGAAATTTTTAACCTGATTTTCTATTTTTAAGAATTAATTTGATTACGGACTATTATCAATTATTTAATAATAAATATTATTTTAATTGTAAAAAATCACATAAATTAATCTTAAGCCCAAATTTTTTTTCCAGGTTTTATAAAATATAAAAACTTGTGTTATCCCGCCTTTTGGCAAGGCCGTGACACCAAGAACTTGACTAGAGATCAAAGACAGTTCATCTAGAAAATCGGTTATACGCAGGCTCACTATGGATATCGACGAATTTTGTCTGAGTCCGGATCGAGCCAGAATTGATATGACATGACAACCTAAGCTATGAGATTCAACGTTCCAAATCTCAAGTCAATCCGAGTTCGTATGCTCAAGTTGTGAATGATACAAAATTGGTTAAGAACAGCCTCCTTCGACTCGCTCCAGTTCGAATCCATAGGGAGTGCACATTTCGACTCGCTTCGTAGCAGACAGAGGTGACAACTTCGACTCGCTCCGTAGCCATCAGATACCTTCTTCGACTCGCCCAGTTCGCGTCCCACAGGAAAGCATACTTCGACTCGCTCTGTTTGCCTACTTCGACTCGCACCATTTGCCTCCTTCGACTCGCTCCGCCTTCTCCGCTTCAACTCCAACATAGAATCACACTTCGACTCGCTCCGCATCCTTCTGAAAACAACACTTCGACTCGATCAGCCTCGGATCCATCTAAAGACTTCTACTTCATATCCATCGAAGCGAAGCAAAGCACACAGCCGATACGAACAAAGTCTATCGCCATCGATGCAAACAAAGTGAGATTCAGGAATGACTCGGCCAAGGAAGTGGATCAACATGAGGAATGCTCGCCATTTCATCTGACAATCGCGCCTAGCCATCGAGTCGAACGAAAGAGAGTCGAAAGGGGAGCGAGTCGAACGCAACAGCCAACCGAAAACCTCATTTCGTATCGATCATATCTCCCAATCTACAAGTCCAAATGCTATGAAATTTTCACAGAAGACTACGTGCATGCTAAAGAATTTCCACGCCAATTTCGACTCCATTGGATGAAATCTTGATCGAGTCGAAATCTGTTCGTGTCGATCACGGATCGGACCGAAACTTCACGGGCTTGGGCATGCGGGCCCGGTCACGTGCCAGAGAGGGTCTCCCGAGATCTGAGTGAAATATCAACCTCCTACACCTATAAATAGACCCCAAAAGACAACAGAAAAGTGGTTCTTCTTCTCTTTCAAGCTCTCCAACACCGAGACTTCGCCAGATCTAGATCTGAACTCCATTACTACCGCTACCAACGAGATTCACTGCTGCAAATCATAGTTATTCGCTGTAATTTGCTGAAATCAATTGTAAACATGAAAGAAAGGTCAATAAAGCTAACAACTTCATAGTGGACGTAGGCGATACGCCGAACCACTCTAAATCTTGCGTCTCTGTCTATTTCTTTCTATTTCAAGTTTATTATTCTTCACTTTTATCCTCTATATTACTTAGATCTGTGATCTATGATCATATACTGCTGATTTGTGTTCACACACTGGTGTTTTCACGATATTTGGGGTTTGTGACCCGATCCCAGAAGCAATACCAGGAGGAGTTGCGCAGCGCGGCATTGATAGAGAAGCGAATACTCGCTCAGGAGAGCAGATTCCAGGAATCCCTCGTGAACTCGGGGGGCAAATCCGAAACAACGAACAAGGACTACAACTTGGAGATAGTGATAGATTAGCGGAGATGGTCAAACGAGCCATAAGGGGCGGACTAGTGAATAGAGATCTGGAGGATGTGAATAGGAGTCCCTTTGCTCCTACGATCAGGCAAGCTAGGAATCCACCAGAATTCAAGCTACCAACAGTGGAAATGTATGATGGAAGGACAGATCCTGCAGTCCATCTGACAAGGTATATGAGGCACATGGAAGTGCTGGGGGCATCACAGGAAGTCATGGCCCGGTGCTTCCCATTGTATTTGACAGACATTGCGGCACTATGGTTTAGACAGCTGGAGAGTGGTTCCATTGGAACATGGACCGATTTGACCGAAAGGTTCATGAGGCAGTTCAGGGTTCACATTTTGAGACCCAAGAATGTGATGAGTTTGGCAGCGCTAAAGCAAAGAACTGGGGAATCTTTGAGGAACTTTCTGACGCGATTCAATGCGGCGGCAACATCGGTAGATCGACCCGATCCATCCATGGTTTTGATGGCAGCTGTATCTGGCATAGCTGATGGCACATAATTCAAGAATTCATTGACAAGGGATCCACCTATGGATCTGGGAGAATTTTATCATGAGGCTGAGGGATTTTTGCGGTTAGAGGATGCAAATGCTGAGAGAGAGGAAGGAGAAGGAGTTGATGTTTACGCAGTCAGGGGTGAAAACCCTCCTAAAACAGATTCAGGAACCGACAGAGGGAAATGAAAAGCCCATGATAATGATGGTGGACCGACGCGACCATGAAAGGAACTAAGATTCACCTCCTACACGGAGTTGAATGAGACTTTGGAGCGAATCTACCAGGACACCAGGGGGCAGATTCCTTATCGAAAGCCAATAAGAAGGGATCCGACCAACAATGAAAGAAGGTCAGACAAGTACTGCTTATTCCACAAGCTGAATGGCCATAGCACGAATAATTGCAGACACTTGAAGGATGAGGTTGAGGGACATATCTGTAATGGTTTGCTATCACAGTATGTAAGAAGGGGAACGACAACGGTGGAACGGGAGCGGCCACCACCTGCACCTACTGGAGACGGCTCAGGATCGAGGCGTCAGCTTGTCATCAATTGATTGGGATAATGACGAATAAGTAGCAAACTCCACACCAATGCGACTTAGTCTTTTTACACATGTACAGGACTGCGAACGATCCTCAGGCATGCTCTGATACGACTACCGATCGCAACGGTGTAGGTGTTTGCACTTTGACGTCCCTATTTTACCTTTATTTTCCATTTCTAATGTTTGAACCTGATTTTGTTGAACATCTCTGTTGAAAAAACTCATTTTGAACGAAAGTCCACTACCTATGATCCCACAACGGCTAAACCACTTACACAAGTAAGGGATCGCGAACGGTCCTTAGGCATGCTCTGAGATGGCGATAAACCGCCACCACAAACAGTTCAGAAACTCACTCAAACGTGAAATCTGAGATTGTTAATGCTAAGTCCCCCCCGGGCACACAAAATTCGCCTCGAACGGCACCCGACCATGAACGGTCACAATTCGCCTCGAACGGCACCCGACCACGAACGGTCATAATTCGCCTCGAACGGCACCCGACCATGAACGGTCACAATTCGCCTCGAACGGCACCCGACCACGAACGGTCACAATTCGCCTCGAACGGCACCCGACCACGAACGGTCACAATTCGCCTCGAACGGCACCCGACCACGAACGGTCACAATTCACCTCGAACGGCACCCGACCACGAACGGTCACAATTCGCCTCGAACGGCACCCGACCACGAACGGTCACAATTCGCCACGAACGGCACCCGACCGCGAACGGTCATAATTCGCCTCGAACGGCACCCGACCACGAACGGTCACAAATCGCCTCGAACGGCACCCCGACCGTGAACGGTCATCATTCACCGCGAACGGCATCCGACCCCGAACGGTCACATATAACCCCGAATGACATACGATCCCGAACGATCGTCATTCGCGGTCGGATAAATACTATCAATTCCTTTATAGGTCAACAACGGGATATGAACATCCAGCTCATGGCATCACAAGGCAACAACTTTCATCGAAGAAACGATAGCTATTCAGAGTAAAGATTGCAGCATTTCAAAGCACATCATGTTTCCACAAGACGTACCAGCATTTCAAAGCACATCATGTTTCCACAAGATGTATTTTGGGGGGCAAATGTTATCCCGCCTTTTGGCAAGGCCGTGACACCAAGAACTTGACTAGAGATCAAAGACAGTTCGTCTAGAAAATCAGTTATACGCAGGCTCACTATGGATATCGACAAATTTTGTCCGAGTCCGGATCGAACCAGAATTGATATGACATGACAACCTAAGCTATGAGAGTCAACGTTCCAAATCTCAAGTCAATCCGAGTTCGTATGCTCAAGTTGTGAACGATACAAAATTGGTTAAGAACAGCCTCCTTCGACTCGCTCCAGTTCGAATCCAAAGGGAGTGCACATTTCGACTCGCTTCGCAGCAGACAGAGGTGACAACTTCGACTCGCTCCAAAGCCATCAGATACCTTCTTCGACTCGCCCAGTTCACGTCCCACAGGAAAGCATACTTCGACTCACTCCGTTTGCCTACTTCGACTCGCTCTGTTTGCCTACTTTGACTCGCTCTGTTTGCCTACTTCGACTCGCTCCATTTGCCTCCTTCGACTCGCTCCGTTTGCTTACTTCGACTCGCTCTGCCTTCTCTGCTTCAACTCCAACACAAAATCACACTTCGACTCGCTCCGCATCCTTCTGAAAACAACACTTCGACTCGATCAGCCTCGGATCCATCTGAAGACTTCTACTTTGTATCCATCGAAGCGAAGCAAAGCACACAGCCGATACGAACAAAGCCTATCGCCATCTATACAAACAAAGTGAGATTCAGGAATGACTCGGCCAAGGAAGTGGATCAACATGAGGAATGCTTGCCACGTCATCTGACAATCGCGCCTAGCTATCGAATCGAACGAAAGCGAGTAGAAAGGGGAGCGAGTCGAACGCAACAGCCAACCGAAAACCTCATTTCGTATCGATCATATCTCCCAATCTACAAGTCCAAATGCTATGAAATTTTCACAGAAGACTACGTGCATGCTAAAGAATGTCCATGCCAAATTTCGACTCCGTTGGATGAAATCTTGATCGAGTCGAAATCTGTTCGTGTCGATCACGGATCGGACCGAAACTTCACGGGCTTGGGCGTGTGGGCCTGGTCACGTGCTAGAGAGGGTCTCCCGAGGTCTGAGTGAAATATCAACCTCCTACACCTATAAATAGACCCCAAAAGACAACAGAAAAGTGGTTCTTCTTCTTTTCCAAGCTCTCCAACACCGAGACTCCGCCAGATCCAGATCTGAACTCCATTACTACTGCTACCAACGAGATTCACTGCTGCAAATCATAGTTATTCGCTGTAATTTGCTGAAATCAATTGTAAACATCAAAGAAAGATCAATAAAGCTAACAACTTCATAGTGGACGTAGGCGATACGCCAAACCACTCTAAATCTTGCGTCTCTGTCTATTTCTTTCTGTTTCAAGTTTATTATTCTTCACTTTTATCCTCTATATTACTTAGATCTGTGATCTATGATCATATACTGCTGATTTGTGTTCACACACTGGTGCTTTCACGATATTTGGGGTTTGTGACCATTTTTGGTGCAAACAACTTGTATTATTATTATATAATTATTTTACATTAATTTGTTATGGTAGAAACTATTTTATTCAATAAATTACACACACATTAGTATTTTGTTTTGACATATTATACAGGCACGTATTTGGACAAATTAGTACACATAAAATAAGTTAATGTGTCTGTTGCAATGTAAATACCAACTTCTATATACGGGCACATTATACCCTTCATGGATTATGATGTTACACATGCACACATCCATATGTGTGTGTATATATGTATATGATACATACATGCATACATACATATATATATGTATGTATGTATACTTGTATAAATAAATAAAATAAATTTAAATAAATCTCAAGCTACAAATTGTACAGTTAGAATACATATGGACATAGTAATAAGTATTACCATGAATAAATTATTAATAATGACATCTAATGAATCAATGAATTTAAATTAAAGAGCGAAAATGAAAGGTTTCTCGCTCCATTTAGTACAATTAATGCTCTCAATTAATTCTTGTTGTAGAGAAAGAAATGAAAGGTTTCATTCCCTGTACATTAACACTAATAAATAAATGTTAGGTGTATTTGATACACTATACATTTGAAATTAAATTTATTTAAACTTCCCTTTAACTATTTTAAATAGAATACAAAATTTTATTTAACCAAATTTAGAAAAGTTCTAAATGAAATTTAGACTTCGTAGGCCCATTAAAAGTTCCAAATGGTAAAAAAAATAAAATTCACCCATTTCTTCCGCTGTAGGCTGGCCCTGTTCCTTCGAGTTGAACAAATAGTGAGTGTGAGACACAGTTTATTATGTCATTATTTATATCTTGTGGTTGTATGTGGCATGAACTTAAATAAGCAGTCGACCATATATTTTATTTTGGTGTGATTCTACGGATGTAGGTGACACTGCCAAAGATATATTACATAAGAATTAGACATTGATGATCATTTATAAGCATATTTGTAGTATATGTTAAGTAGATTTGTTTCACTTACTCAGACCATTGTATGTCTAATCCCTCTCTATATCTTTCCATGTATATATCATTGTTAGATTGAATGAGTTTGTGGACATGCTGGTGTAAGTGTCGTTTGAAGGTCCAAATGTAGAAGACGTTACTTATGAAATTATGTACATATTTTTTATGTATATGTCATCTGACATTAAATGTGATAGTGTGCGAATGGTTGGTTAGTACTGTTGGATCTGGGCCAGCATGTAGCAAGTTAAATGGACAAGTTTCAAAAAGATTATTCCATTTTGGATCTTATTGGTTCTATGAAGCCTAAATTTATTTAGATCTGATTTAAATTAATTTTAAATAAAATCAAATATTTTATTTCTTTTGTAAATAATGTTTTGTTTTAATGTTATGTTTGTATTATATAATATAACATGCGTATCATATATACATGTGTGCGTACATGCACATGCAACATATACAGTGTACATGTTTTAACATGCTCGTATATAAGTGTTAGGATACACTGCAATGAACACATTAGCTCCTCTATATATGTTTGTACCAAAATTGGGCACAACACTCTTTGGAAGGGTTTGAAGAGATAAAATGAAGAAATTAAATGGAAAAAGAGGATTATCTAACAAACACTTCAAAAACAGATAAGAAAAATATGCAGAAACACAGAGATTTAGAGTGGTTCGGCTTATAGCCTACGTCCACTATGAAATTGATGACTTTATTGATGTTTGCTTGCTGATTACAACTAATTACAGCAGATTACAGTGATGAAATTCGAGTACAACAGCAGCCTTGTTAAGCAAAAATGTTTTCGGCAGAGTCTGGACGTCAAAGAGCCCCAAAAAGATCCCTTTTCTAGAGGCTTCGGGATGCTATTTATAGGCATAGGATGCAAATATCTCGCTCAGATCTTGGGAGACCTCTTCTGGCACGTGGGCGGGCCCACGCGATCGATACCAGGCGATTTCGGCTCGATCCATGATCGATACGAACAAATTTCGTATCGATCAAGATTTGACCCAATTGAGTCGAAACTTGGCATGAACATTCTTTAGGTCGTACGTAAGCTCCTGTGAAAATTTCATAGCATTTGGACTTGTGGATTGCGAGTTATGATCGATGCAAGTTCATGTCTTCCTTAGGTTGCCCTGTTCGAATCGATATGTTCGCATCGATTACTTCGAATCGATACTGAGCACGTGCTCACGAGTTGACGTGGCGTTTGATTTTCAGATCGCTCCACTTTCGATGCCGAGTTGACCGAGTCTTCCCAAGATTTTTGCCTTGTTCGTATCGATAGTCGTTGCCTTGTTCATACCGATGGAGATGGTTCAATTCGTATCGATGGAAGTAGCTCAGTCCGTATCGATGGAAGTGGCTCTGCTCGTATCGATCCAAGTTGCTCAGCTCGTATCGATTGTGTGGCCTTGTTCGTGTCGATTGAAATTGCTTCAACTTGATGGATACGAACAAATGATAATGTGATGGATACGAACAGATGGTGACTCTACTTGGCTTGACGGATACCAACAGTGGTTCCACGATGGATACGAAGTAATGATTACTTGATGGATACGAACCAAGGTCACCTGATGGATACGAACTACAGATGCTTGATGGATTCGAACAAGGCTCTTCAGCTGATGGATACGAAATAATGTGCTCTGATGGATGCGATTAAGATGATGGATACGAACAAACGGTGATATGATGGATACGAATAACGTGTTCTCTTGATTTGTATCGACCATATCTTGTGCATACGAACTCCGATTTACTTGATACATGGAACGTTGGCTTTCACAGCTTTTCTTGTCATGTCTTGTCAATTGTAGATTGATCCGGATTCGGACAAAATTTATCGATTTCCATAGCGAGCCTGCGTATAACCGATCTTCGGGACGGATTGTTCTTGGTTTCTAGCCAATTCCTTGGTATCACTGCATTGCCAAAAGGAAGGATAACATTTTCCCCCAAAAGTACGTCTTGTGAGAACATGACGTGCTTTGAGTAGGTGCATCTCTCACTTTGAACAGTTCTGTCTGACTTGTTAAACAGCTATTGTCTTCTCGTTGGAAGCTGTAATCTTTGATTGATCCGTTGAGACATAAATCATGAATCGTAGACTGCTAATTGTTGTACTGTGTACTGTTGTAATTAATCGATGTATGATAGTAATTTGTTGCTCGTTGTTGTAATTGTCACCAGACAAGTATTCAATTCCTACGAATTTTGAAAAGTGGACATTAGCTCGTCATGTATGAATATATGTTAACCTGACTCTCGTTAACGTTTGCACGTTCACAAGTCGTCGTCAGTTTTCATGTATCAAATTCCACATCGATCCTCTCTTGAATCGATGTGAAATTCAAGATGCAACAACGCTTGATGGTTGTTCCGGAATGCCCCTTCGTATCGATCATCTCTTGGATCGATGTAAAAGGTCGAAAGATTGTCCTCGTATCGATGTAATTTGTATTGGCGGATACGAAATAAACATTCACATCGATAGATACGAGTTTCGGTGGACTTATGAGGGATACGAATAGAGCAGTTGGCTCTTCATGCATTGTTCGTATCGATGGCTGTGAATCCTTGCATTTCTCAAATTGATGGTTAAGAAAGTTGCAGTTTCGTATCGATAGGCTAATGAGGGACGCGGACGGCTAATTCGTATCAATGGATACAAATCTCTAGGGGTTGTGGCTTGATGGACACGAATAGGACAATTCGCATCGATGGAGTTTAGGTCGAGGGACACGAATAACCAATTCGCATCGACCCGATGATAGACCTGTTGTAACCGGTCGTTTTGACTGGGAGGCGAAACGTTTCTTACTCTTAGTTCCGCACCCATATAAATACGCGATTCTGTACTTAGAAAATTTTCACTTATTCACTTTCTGCATTTGCCTTCGTATCAATTGAGAGACCCAGGAAAAGGAAACTGCGCTTGCTTTCGAATCGAACCAGACTTTCAATCCATTGAACTAGCTGTTGCAATTAGGTTACCAATTGATTCTTTCAAGTAGAAATTGGAGGGACTCGAGATTCAATGCCACTTCGTCCAAAGTCTCGGCCTATTCCGGCGCTGTTGGTGCCGGAGTTGGGTCAGAGCGAGGTTGAGGAGAGCAATGGCGTTTTGGTTCATTGGAGAAGAAGAAGCGTGGAGGGATACGAGGAAGAAACACTCGCATCGTTCTATGTCGAAGGGAATAATCGTATCGATCTCGACATGGTGACGATTCGTATCGAACAAAGGAAGCATTTCGTATTGATCGGTGGCTAACTTTTCGTATCGACCAACTAAGGATGATGTTCGTACCGATGGACACCCACTGGCATTCTTAACGATAAATCTTGATCGATACGAATTCCTGTGCGTTGATCGATACGAATAGGAGGATACTTTATCGACACGAAGTGTCCCTTTGGTGATCGATACGAATAGACGTGCAATGATCGATACGAATTGCAACTTTCTAGATCGATACGAATTAACCCTCTAGTGACCGATCCATGTCTTGACCATGATGGATGTGAATATTTTGAATAATTGAACATTTAACTCCGGCGAGCTTCAGTCTGGCATAATTGGACTTGATTGTTGAACAACATATTTGACTATCCCTCGAAGCTCGTCGATGGAACTGTGACTTAACAAAATTTTAATGAACCCTGACTTGGATCGGTCTTTAAAGTCTGGACAACACGGTCGTGACGGTCAGCGATGACGGTCACTCTATGTTGAAATTGAAGTCTTATTGCTTGAACGTTTTCTTTAAATCTGTAGAAATTCTTCAAGTAATATGTAGCACTACCCTACACAACACATTCACGCACTTCACACGGGGGAACACTTGGGTTTTTATTGTCTTATGATGGTTTCTAATAAGTTGATTAGCTATGGAATCCACAAGTTCACAACAGCAAGAGCTCCAGGATTCATCTCCTTTTGTCCTAGAGAATCCAGCCATCGCGGCCGAAGTTATAGACCCAGCTCCGGACGAGCTGCCTGGGGCCAGGTTTATCATGAATCCAAAGGATTTCGTGCCATCTAACGTGTCCGAAGACATGTTGGGTCGTATATGCCTGAGGCACGGTTTGTCATTGGACGACGTACTATTACCGGGACCAAACGATAGACCCCATGCTCCCCCAGGGGGGTTTACTACCTTCAATCGCCATGCGTGCACAGCAAGAGCACTTCCTCCGTTCAACCAATACATTAGGGAAGTGTTGTCTTTCCTCGGAATTGCTCCATCACAGCTACACCCCAACGGATACGCTACGCTGAATAGTTTATTTATTGTATTCATGGAGCATCTCTTTCGGCCACCGGCTCCAACAGAGATTATATATCTTTTTAACTTCAAGAGTAGGGGAGATAGTCCATCTTTTACATTCCTGGAGGCGGTCAGGAATTGTCAAGTAGTAACCGGATCCTGGACATGGCTGAGTTACTTTAAAACAGAATGGTTCTACATCCGATGCCCCCCAGGGTTTGCTAGCCGATGGTTAGTCAGATGTAAGTGATGTTGTCTTTTCCAAGAGTTGTCAAGATAATAGCAGTTGGTGTAAAACTAACATCTTCTTTTCCTTATAGCCGCAATTTCACGACCTGAAGGTAGGTACTTCAAAGAAATAGTAAGGGTCCTTCAAGAAATTCCAAGTGAAATGAGGGACATCGATTCGGTTCTAACCGACAGAAATATGAGAATCATCGGTCTGATCGAGCAGAATCAAAGCATAAGGCTTGATGGGACACTGAGGGGAGCCCCGAAGAAGAAGTTAAAACGCAAAACACCCGGGGTCGTAATAACTAAAGGAGATGACGAAGAGAGAACGCCCACGGATGATGAACTTGTTGTTGGGTCTTCGGCCGGGTTTCAAGCGACTGAAGGAAGAAGAAAAGGCAAGTCCGCTGCTTACAAACGTTCTAAGTCTTCGAGGTGGAAATCAGTCGTGGTTTCTTTGCCTGCCCCTGGTATTAGAATCTCAAAGGCTCCTCCCTCGTCGATAGAGAGTCCTTTTGAAGGGCTTGCCGATATTCCGATTCCGGATTATGTGTCATTTCAACATGACACTGAGTTGGAGGAGCTTGATAGTGCTTTTGATCTAAGCGAGTCGCTCGCTATAAGTGCGGCCGACATTTCTGGTTGGCCGGGGTGTTGCACATACATACACACTTCACGGCACTACACAATTTCCAATCACAAGTTGTTCAATTCAAAAAATCACTAACTCTGCTTCTCTTACTTTTTTACAGATACAATGTCCTGACGAGGGTCGATGTTAGGGAGTCTTTGCTCTGTTCGCCGATCTTCTTCATATTATGAGTCACGTAGGAGAGAGGAAGACAGAGACCGCGATCGTGGGTACTCTAGCCAGGAACATCATGAGAGAGATAGGGATAGGGACTACAGACATCGATCCCGCTCTCCTCCTCCTAGAATCCCTACACAACCTTCGGGCCAAGGCAGACAGCCAGTAGAGCCCCCTCGTCACAAACCATCTTTGCATGCTTCTCGGCCCGAGTCGCAACGCCATAGAACTGAGGTTGAGCCTCCCGTCGTTGTTGAGCAAGCTATCACTGAGCCCACTAGGGAAGGGGCTATTAAAATTGCTCAGCTAAAGAAAGACTTCCCAAATATATGCTTCGACGGCTACATTTTCCCCCTCACTTAAAGAGAATTCCATCGGAGGCGGAGAACACAATGCATGATTATATTCATGACATTTATTCCCAATACAAAGAGTGGGCGAAGGCTGCAGAGAAAGCGTCGAAGGTGGCCTTCGAGCAGGCTAAAATAATCGAGAAGTTAGAATATGATCTTGCTCAGAAGGACCGCATCGTCCAAGTGCTTAATGATGAAGCCGAGTCCTCTCGGAAATTAGAGATAGAGGCCACCAAAAAGGCCGATGAGGCGAACTTGGCCATGGAGAAGATGAAGCAGACACACTTTGCCTTGGTGGAGCAGATGGGCCACCGAAACACTACTGTCACAGCTGAACGGGATGCCGCTATGAAAGAACTTAATGAGCTCAAAGCCAAGTTTTCTGAGATCATCAAGGAAAAAGATGATGCAAACAAAGCGGCCCAAGAAGCTTGTGAACAGGCCATAGTGCTTCGGGGCGAGCGGGATGCGGCAACGGCCAAGGTCCGGATGGTGGAGACTGAGGTCGAGGAGAAAGTTAAATCGGCTGAGTCCGGGCTAGAAACAGATATAGAAGATCTCTTGATAACATACAACGCCAACGTACTGAGGTACAGAAGCCTAGCCTGGCTCGACAACTACCCGACGCATTTATACAACGCTTGGGGCTGATTGGTTGAGGAGGGAAGGCGGTGCATCTGGGTGGAACAATCGACGAGTTTGAGATTGAGAATCGTGTGCTAAATGAAGATGAACGAAAGATTGTCCATGAGTCGATGATTTTGCACGAAAAGGAGAGGCTCAACGCCCAACACTTGGAGGCCGGAGAAGGTTCAGGTGTTGAGCACCATGATGCAAGTGCTGAAGTTCTTGCGCCAACTTAGCCTGAATCTGCACTTGCGGTTGATCCCCAGCCCATTCCTGCTTATAATCCGGATCAACCGCAGTTATCTCCGGCCAGAGAACAAGTTTCTGAAGCCGTTCAGTCGTCAACGAGCCAAATTGAGGAAGGTACTCCGAACATTCCGCATGCTTTCTCAAAATTAGGAGATTGATATGAAACATTTACTAACAGTCTTTCTTTTTTCTCTATCCAGTGACTGGAGTTACACCAATTGTGCCTCCTGCAACTCAAGAATCACATCAAGCGCAGGAGGCCATCATCACTGAAGCGACCACCATAACTACAACTGCGCTGATTGATGGAACGCAGGGGAGCACGCTTATCTTCGATGAACAGATGATGGAGGAACTCCTCGGTCATCACAGTGACCCCTTTGCGGATCTACCATTCGTTATGGGTGGAAATGTACCTGCTACTAGCTCTTTAATGCCAATCACTGATGCTCCCAGCGAGGCCTAAGCAATTCGTGAAGAAGAAATATTGGCCGAAATCGACGCTGAAATGGAGGCAGCGGCTCGTGGTGGTAGTTTTGGAGGTGGGATGGCGGCACCTGGTCCGGCTCCGTTAAGGATGATATCACCTAGTGGTACAGTTATTGATACCGGTGTGCCTATCCCGCCTCCTATAGTCGATCCAGTTCCTCCGACTCCACCTTCAGGGAGCATTCCCATACACTTAAGCTCGGATGAGGAAGTCGATATCATGCCCCCTACCGGAGATCAGCCGACGAAAGGCAAAGGCTCGAAAAGAAAAATAAGTGGCAGCTCCAGTGGGTTTACACCGAAGGGAAAGCCAAAAAAGAAGAGAGAGTAGACGTGCTCCTTCGGTTTATTTTTGGTAGAAAGATAGGAATTTATCTTTGTTTCTCTTTCGTAGGCCGTGTATAGATGCGGGTTCGGCCCCTGCTAGTAGGAATTTTTGGGATCAACTTGTACATAATTTCTTTTCGCAAATAGCTGAAATGAAACTTTATTTTGCTTTGAACCCGATGTGTGTTTATTTGCTTAAGTGTTCCAGCATTTGAATTCCTTGTTCAGTACACTTGTGAATTTTCAACTTTTGAATCTCGTTTGAGTTCATCCGTCAAGTCCTGAAATTACGGCCACAAGTCATGATTGGACATTAAGTTGAACTCCGATGTTGTACTGCTTCAGTTAGTGATTGACACTTAAGTTCTGCCCCCAACTTCAGGGATGAACTGAAAAGATTGGGTAGCGGTCGTATCTCGCCTTTAATGCGCCATGCTTAATGTCGTCGAGTTGATGCTAGAACAAGGAGAATCCGAGTGGTCGAATCACACTTGCTCTTTCGTCGATGATTGTATCCAAGCCCCGGGGATTGCACTTGTGCGTCGGCGGTTGGTCACGCCTGCTTGAGTTTCAAGGATGCGTCCACGCTCTGGGGACTTAAGTTATTTTCACGGGCGTTCAGCCACGTTTTGCATTTAGACTCTCACACTCCGGGGATTTTGAGTTAACGTTTTATACTCCAATTCGCACTTTGGGAATTTGGATTTGGTGTTTATGTTGATACTCCGGTTCATATTCTGGGAATCTGGATCATTTTGATGCTTATACTCCGGCTCACACTCTGGGAATCCGGAGTTAGGTGATGTTTATACTCCAGCTCGCACTCCGGGAACTTAGAGTTAGTTGATGTTTATACTCCAGTTCGCACTCCGAGAACTTAGAGTTAGTAAACAGATGGTTAATCACATCTGTTGCGAGTTTTTGAATTTCGTTCGCACTCTGGGAATGAAAGGTGTATCAGGATCATGGATGGTCGGATCACATCCACCCTGAGTTAACAAGTAAGGTCGTTAGATGGATGGGTCCATCCTCCTCAAACTTGGTTTGAATACGGGGCGAAGTCATTAGGTGAACGGATCCACCCTCTTTGAAACCGTATTAGTAAGTTTACACTCCAGTTCGCACTCTGGCAATCCGGAGTTAGATAAAGGATTGTCGTGTATCAATCCTTTTTTGACTTTATTGTGATGGTTTGTCCCCGAGCTCGGGTTTCAATTAGTGAGTGACCAGTTGTATCACAGTCACTCCCTATTTGAATAAATTCCACCGTATGATGGAACTCAGCTCTCCGTGCATAGTGATGGTCGTATGAAGTATTTCATGTAAATCACAGCTCTGGCCCGAAGAGATTGCACTTTATTGCTGAAATAAGAAAATATGGCAAAATTAGTTGCCTTATTACAAATTCTAATTTCGAAATGCGGAAACAAATTGCAAATGAGAAATAGACTGAATAAATAAACATAGCCTGTTATGTGTAGTAGCGACAAAGACTTTCGCTGTTCCAGGCTCTCGGAAGAGTAAGACCGTCAACGGTCGATAATTTGAATGTGCCATCTCCGAGCTTTCGTTCAATAACATATAGTCCTTCCCAAGTTGGCTTCATATGTGAAGGGACCGGATAAATTCTTTTGAGTGCGAGATCGCCAAGTTCAAAGGTTCTAGGTCGGACCTTCGCATTGTATAATCGGGCGACTCGACTTCAATGTGCGACTGCCCTCAAATCAGCTTCTTCACGCTTCTCATCCAATAAATTAAGAGATTCAGCAAATAATATAGCATTTGTCTTTGGATCGTAGTATGTCACACGATGAGAAGGTACTTCTAACTCGACTGGAATAACAGCTTCTGAACTATAAGAGAGAGAGAATGGAGTGTGACCAGTCACGGACTTGTGGGTTGTACGGTAGGCCCATAAGGCCATAGGAAGTTCATCGACCCATTTTCCCCCGGCTTTTTCCAGTCGTTTCTTCATAATAGACTTTATAACTTTATTTACAGCTTTGACTTGTCCATTCGCTTGAGGGTGTGCGACTATGGAGAATTTCTTCTGAATGTGGAATCGTTGATAGAAATCCTTAAATTCGGCACTGTCGAATTGGGTCTCGTTGTCAGTGATGATAGTATGTGGGAGACCAAATCGGCAGATGATGTTGCGCACTACAAAGTTGATCACCTTCTTTGTTGTGATTGTAGCAAGGGGTTCGGCTTCGGCCCACTTGGTAAAGTAATCAACTGCTACGATGGCGTACTTCGCACCACCTTTGGCTAGAGGTAAAGAGCCAATAATATCGATGCCCCATACCGCGAATGGCCATGGGCTGACCATCTGTGTTATCTCGGTAGGTGGGGCTCTAGGAATTCGAGCATGCTTTTGACACTTATCACATTTCTTGGCATAATCCGATGCATCACGATTCATAGTCGGCCAATAATATCCATATCGAAGTACTTTTTTGGCAAGAGCTTGCCCCCCGGTGTGGTCGCCACATTCTCCTTCGTGTACATCATGCAACACTCGTTTGATTTCAACGTGAGCGATACACCAGAGTAAAGGAACAGAGTATCCTCTTCTATACATAACTCTTTTCTAAATAATGAACCGTGAAGCTTTTCGAAGAATTTGTCTCTTTTCACTCCTACGCTCTGGCAGGGTTCCGTGCTCGAGATAATTTTTGAATGGAGTTATCCACAACTCCTTCTCGAAAACGACATCAAATATCCAATCGGTTTCCATCTGATCGATGCTCGGCGAAGATAACGTCTCTACGGGAACAATTCCCATTTGTTGTGCTTCACCTGTACTGGCTAACTTTGCCAACGAATCAGCTTTCTGATTGTGCTCTCGTGGTATGTAATAAATAGCGTAATAGTCAAACTGATTCAATGTCTCCTGAACCTAAGCGAGTACGCGGCCAGTCTTCGATCTCTGGCTTGGTACTGTCCTCGAACTTGACACACGACCAGTTGTGAATCACAGTAAATTTCCACCGCAATGATTCTCAAGTCTCTTGCAAGTTTCAATCCAGCCAATAGGGCTTCATACTCAGCTTCGTTATTAGTTGCACGGAAGTTGAACTTTAGAGCATAACATATAGATCGACCTTCAGGAGTTTCAAGTACAACCCCTGCACCTGAGCAACGGTCATTTGATGCACCATCTGTATGCAGCTTCCATATATACTTGGGAGATTCACTAGTTTCTGGCAAGTCCTCTAGAATGGTAAATTCAGCAATGAAATCTGTTAGGACTTGTCCTTGAATGGCTCGCCTAGGAGTGTAAGTAAGGTCAAACTAACTTAACTCGATATTCCATTTGAGTAACCTACCAGACGTCTCAGGCCGTGTAAGGACCTGTCATAACGGCTGGTCGGTGTAAACGGTGATTGGGTGAGCCTGGAAATACGGACGGAGCTTCCTCGAGGCAATAACAAGACAATAAGCCAAGTTCTCTAGCTTTGGATAATTTCTCTTAGCTCCGGTTAGCCGCTTACTTATGTAGTAGACCGGCTTTTGTATTCGGTCTTCCTCCCGAACTAGGGCAGCACTGATTGTGTTTTCTGATACTGCCAAGTAAATGTACAATTTTTCGTGATCGATAGGCTTTGATAAACTTGGCGGTGTGGAGAGATGTTGAATTAGGGCCCGGAATGCACCCTCACATTCCGTAGTCCATTCAAAGTTTCGTTTTCCTTTTCGGATCAGATCGAAGAAGGGAATGCATTTATCAGTGGACTTTGAAATGAACCTGCTCAGTGCTGCTACTTTCCCGTTGAGACTTTGGACTTGCTTTATAGTTTTCGGAGTTTCAAGATTTCTGATCGCCCAGATCCTTTCGGGATTAGCTTCGATTCCTCGAGCGTTGACGATAAACCCAAGGATTTTTCCGGATGCTACCCCAAAGTGACATTTCAATGGGTTGAGCTTCATTCTGTATTCTCGGAGGATATTAAACATTGACTCCAGGTCTCTGATGTGATTGGTGGAAAATCGCGACTTGACTAGCATGTCGTCCACATATACCTCTATGGTCTTTCCGATCTGGTTAGCGAACATTCGATTAACTAACCGTTGATAAGTTGCCCCAGCATTCTTGAGTCCGAAAGGCATAACTTTATAGCAATAGAGTCCCATATTGGTTATGAAGCTGGTATGTTCCTGGTTGGGCAAGTGCATGGGTATTTGATTGTAGCCAGAGTACGCATCCATGAAGGATAAAAGCTCATGTCCAGCCGTTGAGTCTACAAGTTGATCAATTCGTGGAAGTGGAAAACTGTCTTTGGGGCAAGCTTTATTCAAGTCTGAGTAGTCAACACATGTTCTCCATTTCCCATTTGGCTTTCGGACAAGTACAGGATTGGACACCCATTCCGTGTATAATGCATCTCGAATGAACCCATTCGCGTTAAGCTTATCTACCTCTTCTTTAAGGGTGGCAGATCTCTCCGGCTCCATACCACGCCTTTTTTGCTTGACCGGGACGTACAGTGGGTCAATATTCAGTGTGTGGCTCGCGATGTCCGACGAGATCCCACACATATCAGAGTGCGTCCAGGAAAACACATCAAGGTTTACCCGGAGAAATTCAACCAATTCCTCTTGCGTTTGTTGGCTTAGCTGAGATCCAATCTTTATCATTTTCGAGTCATCACTGTCGTCGATTGGAACATCGATCGTCAGTTCGGCTGGAGAAGCTTGACTGTCTCTACTTTCGTCTTCGCTTTCGGTATCTCTCGGGTCAAGATCTCTTTGGAATTGGTTGGGGTGCCCGGGCCCGAGCCCAGGCGCTAATTGTCAATTATTAGCAAAGCGGACGCAGAGAGATTCCTCTACGCCCTTTACTTTTTCTTTTCGCTGCGCCTCGCGCAGCTCAGCTACATAACAGGCCCGTCCTGGGGCCTGATCTCCTTGAACAACTCCGACACCATTGTCGGTAGGGAATTTCAACGTCAAACACCATGGGGCGATGGCAGCCCCGAATTCAGCTAGGATTGGTCGGCCCAAGAAAGCATTATATGGGGAGTTTATATCCAAAACAACAAACTGCAGTATCCGGACTCTTTGGCATTCACCGATTCCTAACTCCACTGGCAATTCCACCACTTCAGTGGGTATAGTTGCACTCCCGTTGAAGCCATGGATACGAGACTGACACGGCTTCAAGTCTTTAGTCTCCATTCTCATCTGGTCATAGGCTTGTTTAAACAAAATATCCACAGAGCTTCCGCTGTCTACTAAGATCCTCTTCATCCAAGCAGGACCTACTTGAGCTGATATGACAAGCGGATCAATAGTGGGGGCTTCGACTCCGTCGGCATCCCGACCTCGAAATATGATGTCATCTGTCATCGTTCGTTGTTGCTTGGCCGGAGCCCCATCTTCGGAATTACTACAACATTCAAAGTTCGCATGCCTGATAGAGCTGGCATACGACTCCATTTCCTTCCAGCTTCGGTTTGCTGGATGAGGACCACCACAAACAGTGTTTATCACCAATCTCCCGCCAGTACGAGCGGGTTCCTCCTGTCTAGCCGGATTTGGTACATGATTTTGATTCGATGGGCCCGCGCCTCGAGACTACGGCGCCCGCACAAACTTTTCTAACTTCCTCTCTCTTATCAACTTTTCGATGAGATCCTACAAGTGACGGCATTCATTTGTGTTATGGCCATAGCTTTCGTGGAATCTACAAAACTTCCCCGTTTGAATTTGCTTCTTCGATGACTGTTTCGGAGCAGGCTTCTTGTACTGAATGGTATTGCAGGTTTGTAGATATACGTTCTCCAGCGACGTATTCAGAGGAGTATAATTATCAAACATTAGAGCTCTGCATCGTGGACCACGGTTCTGATCCCGTTCGTTGCTTTTTTGTTGATTTTGTTTATTCTGAATATTCAACTGCACTTTTCCGGAACTCTCCCCGGATTATTTAACAGCAATATTACTCTAAATTCCTTCCACATTGGGCCCCACATCATCCTTTTTCCTAGACTGTTTCGCATCCTCCCTTCTCAAGAATTGAGCTGCCTTGGAATAGAAACGGTCCAATGATGTAGGGGGTTTTCCGGCCAACCAGTTGCCGAACTCATAATCGGGCTCAATCCCCTTAGTTAGTGCCATAAGAATAGAGTTATCATTTGGGTTGCTGATCTCAGCACATGCAGCATGAAATCTTTCTAAATAGCGCCTGAGTGTCTCTCCAGGAGCTTGAGTGACACTAGATAAAGTATTAACGTCCTTCGGTCTCACGACATGCATACGAAATTGCTCAATAAACTTTGTTGCCAACTGATCAAAGCATGAAATAGATTGAGGTGGCAGTCGGGTAAACCACATAGTCGCTATGCCCCCCAGAGAGATTGGGAAGCTTCGGCAGTTGACTGCATCATCAGCTCATGCAACATTCATCAACCATTCATACTTCAAGATATGTTGATTAGGATCAGAGCTCCCTTCATAAACGGGTAAAGTCGGCATCCTGAATCGCCAAGGTGTTTCAGCATAAAGTGTCTCATCAGTAAAAGGGGTATGACTTCGGGAGATTCCCCAGTCGTCATTGCTAAGACCCTGACTTTCACGGATCATTTGACGGATCATTGTTGGCAAGTCAGGCATTTGGACATTTTAAGCGTGTTGGGCCAAGGTGTGGTCGGGTTCCACAATGCGAGGAAGGGTCGGTCGCTGTCGACGGTTCATGTCTCACCTCCTTGGTTCTATGTCTTCGGGAACATAAGGCTCAGGATGGTATTCACGCTGGTGATGGTTCGGATCTGTCTGATTCGGGTCTCAGCGCCCAAATCAGTAGTTGTCGCAGTACGATTATCAGTAATATGATGTGGGGTAGCGCCTCCTCGGAAGGAGAGTCCATTCTGATGGCTGGTTGACGGGCCAATTCTCAGTTTCCTAACATTCAATGTATGCTGATGCCCAGTGGCCTGTGTGTAGCTTCCGTCTAGCCGTGGGGTGTAGATCTGTGATGATAGTCAGAAGAGGCTGAACTTTCAGTGGATGAATAGGAAGCCTAATCCCTCCTGGATCTCCTTCGTCGTTGACGGTTCACTTGGTTGGTTAGCTCCGCATTAGCATGGAGCTGTTGGCGGCTCTGGGTCAATTCTTGCATCAATATCTGAAATTCTTCCCTGGTGACAGGGCCTTGTGGATCTGATGGTCCGGTAGCATTCTGATCGGTTGGAAGTGGCTGCACGGGATTCTGTCTGTCCCGTCCTTCTGGATCTGCAGCTGTAGAAGTAGTCCATGTGTTAACCATGGCGGATGATGAATCTCTCTCCTAGACTTGTAGCAAATCTGAATAGGATGGAAGAACTTCTGAAATTGAGATTTGGATCTTCTCCTTGGATGTTTGCAATCCGATATCGACAGTAGATCCAACGAGCAGAAGGAAAAAAACTAGTTTTTTCTTAGTGGAAGCACCAAAGTGTTTGTACCAAAATTGGGCACAACACTCTTCGGAAGTGTTCGAAGAGATAAAATGAAGAAATTAAATGGAAAACGAGGATTATCTAACAAACACTTCAAAAACAGATAAGAAAAATACGCAGAAACACGGAAATTTAGAGTGGTTCGGCGTATAGCCTACGTCCGCTATGAAATTGATGACTTTATTGATGTTTGCTTGCTGATTACAACTGATTACGGTGATGAAATTCGAGTACAACAGCAGCCTTGTTAAGCAAAAATGTTTTCGGCAGATTCTGGACGTCAAAGAGCCCCAAAAAGATCCCTTTTCTGGAGGCTCTAGGATGCTATTTATAGGCGTAGGATGCAAATATCTCGCTCAGATCTCGGGAGACCTCTTCTGGCACATGGGCGGGCCCACGCGATCGATCCCAGGCGATTTCGGCTCGATCCGTGATCGATACGAATGAATTTCGTATCGATCAAGATTTGACCCAATCGAGTCGAAACTTGGCATGAACATTCTTTAGGTCGTACGTAAGCTCCTGTGAAAATTTCATAGCATTTGGGCTTGTGGATTGCGAGTTATGATTGATGCAAGTTCACATCTTCCTTAGGTTGCCCTGTTCGAATCGATATATTCGCATCGATCACTTCGAATCAATACTGAGCACGTGCTCGCGAGTTGACGTAGCGTTTTATTTTCGGATCGCTCTACTTTCGAAGCCGAGTTGACCAAGTCTTCCCAAGATTTTTGCCTTGTTCGTATCGATAGTTGTTGCCTTGTTCGTACCGATGGAGGTGGTTCAATTCGTATCGATGGAAGTAGCTCAGTCCGTATCGATGGAAGTGGCTCTGCTCGTATCGATCCAAGTTGCTCAGCTCGTATCGATTGTGTGGCCTTGTTCATATCGATTGAAGTTGCTTCAACTTGATGGATACGAACAAATGATAATGTGATGGATACGAACAGATGGTGACTCTACTTGGTTTGATGGATATGAACAGTGGTTTCACGATGGATACGAAGTAATGATTACTTGATGGATATGAACCAAGGTCACCTGATGGATACAAACTACAGATGCTTGATGGATTCAAACAAGGCTCTTCAGTTGATGGATATGAAATGATGTGCTCTGATGGATGCGATTAAGATGATGGATACGAACAAACGGTGATATAATGGATACGAATAACGTGTTCTCTTGATTTGTATCGACCATATCTCGTGCATACGAACTCCGATTAACTTGAAACTTGGAACATTGGCTTTCACAGCTTTTCTTGTCATGTCTTTTCAATTGTAAATTGATCTGAATTCAGACAAAATTTATCAATATCCATAGTGAGCCTACGTATAACCGATCTTCGGGACGGACTGCCCTTGGTTTCTAGCCAATTCCTTGGTATCACTGCCTTGCCAAAAGGCAGGATAATAATATACATATGTGATGTCTAATATATATATATATAGTTTAATATGATATAAAATTATATTTATAAATTGTAAAATCTGCATAAACATGTATGTATATATAACTTTGTATAATTATTTTTATACCGCCTTTTGGCTAGGAAGTATACCAACGGATTTGGCCAAACGGATTTCATGATCATCAAGGCAGGGAGCCCGAAGAGATGATTATCCAGCTCGGAGATTGGTTATAAATAAGGTTATGGATGATGTTCGAGTGGATTCAGACGGATGACACCCTAGAATTAGCTAAGTATGGAATTGGCACTTCCCTTAGGCAAGGGATCAGATCGGATTAATATGGCTGTGGATCTCTTGGATTGGCAGTGCAACTCAATGACGATCGCTCAATAACTCAATGAACGATGCATCAACTTGGGAAACGACTTTTGAAACATGAAGTGGAGGAGTAGGGGGACCCACACAAGGGATCGTTGGGCCCCACCATGCGTGGAAGAGGGATCAACCCCGATCCCTCTTAGGGGTGAGTGATCGGCCTGAATTATTTTGGATTGGGTCGTCTTGGCCTGGAGATTCTGGATGCGGATTTTGAGCGAGATATTTCATCGGCTTCTCCTACAATATACAACGGGCATGACATTCATTCAGGGGGCTTTTCGGTTGGCTATTCTTCTTTACTCTTTCCTCTTCCTCCATTAATATTCTAAGGCAAAAACAACAATACTTGTAATCTTTCAGTATAAATAATAAGATTATTAGAGTGGACGTAGGCCAGAGTTTGCCGAACCACTATAAAACTTGTGTTCATTTACTTTTTCTACAACTTATTATGTGATCTGTTAACTGATTTACTCTGTTTGGATTTGGATATTGGATTATTGGTGCTTTCACGTCGCTTGGGTGTTGACGGCCAATTTTGTCGCCAACATTTTGGTGCTTTCACTGAGAATACTTGCACCCACTGATTTGGAAAAGATTCGGAGCTTGGATTTGGAACAATGGTTAGACAATCTTCAAAGAGTGCGCTAGTAGAATGGAGTCACCATGGAGGAAGTCAGGAGGCATCCATAGGAGATGGAGCAAATCAGACCTTCGCCTACATCACTAGGGAGGAGATGGAAACAATGGTGAAGACTATGTAGGAACGAATGATGAAGAGGCAAAATGAGATGATGTAGAATTTCCTCATGCAGGTTGGACAAGCTGGAGTAGTAGGGGCTATTGGAGTGCAAAACTAAGGATTGGAAGCTAATGGCAATTTGGATCAAGGGATTGGAGCAGCAGGAGCTGTGGGAAATCAGAACAGGGATTATGGAAATGGAGCAAATATGCAGGAGAACGGAGTGGAGCAACCATGGGCAGTCCCCGGCTAGCAGGGAGAGATCAACGTCGATCCCTCTAGAGGGGTTGGCAGTGATTCCTAAGGGCTCGGGATCATGCCCCAGGTCTAATCGGTTATGATGCTGGTGGATCCTGTGGAGTTTAGTGCGAATCTGGTTGGTTGCTAGTTTGGAGGAGTATGTTCCAGAGTACCCCCGTGGAGTCGGGGGGGAGTAGGCTGTTAATTTGGATTGGAGGCCACATATGGATGAGAATAAAAGAAATTCAGTACGAAATTGATTGCTTTATATCCCTGGCCGGAGAGTCAGGGACCATAGTGCAAGAAGTGAGTCGCTTCGTCGGAGAGCGACAGGATCGACTCACTTATCGTTGTTCCCCCTTTTGCTGGAGAGCGATTGGATGGGATCCAACAAGAACTCGGAGAGGCTATGATCGGCCTAGGAAGGCCAGGACTCGCTTAATGTTCATGGACACTGAATCAAAGTGCAGGAAGTAACGCTGCTTCGCCGAAGAGCAATAGGATTGGTTTACTTGTCGTTATTCCTCCTTCACCAGAGAGTAATAGGATGTGGTCCAGCAAGAACCCGGAGAGGCTATGGTCTGTCCAGGAGGATCATGACATCGCTATATGCCCCAAAAGGGCTGGAGTGCAGGGGGTGAGTTGCTTCGCCGGAGAGAGACATGATCAGATTACTCGTCGTTGAGTTTGGATTGAGCTTAGAAAGGGTCTGGAGAGACCATCAATCGGTCCGGAGAGACCATGAACTTGGATAACAATCCAGAGAGATTATGGACTGGCTTATTGACTTCCAGGATTTCAAATGGTTATGGATTTGGATAACGACTCGAAGAGGTCGTGAACATGGATATTGACCTGGATTGGTCGTGAACTTTGATATCGGCCCGAAGAGATCAAGGCATTGGACTTGGCGAACGATCCGACGAGGTCGTGGATTTGGTTAACGGCTTTGGATGGATGTGGATTCGGCTAAGGATTTGGAATGGATTCAAAATTGGCTATCGACTCGGAATAATCGTGGATTTCATTAATTGATTCCCGGGCGGACACAAGATAGCTCTCGGCGATTTGGCTTAGCAGTGGATTAGATTCTACATTAGATAACTATCGATGGATTCTGGATTTCAAACTTATGGCAGTTCAAAACACACCTTCCTATCGCAAGGCATGTTTTGGGAGGGGGCAAATGTTATACTACATTTTCGCCAGGCAGTATACCAATGGATTTGGCCAAACAGATTTCATGATCATCAAGGCAGGAAGCCTGGAGAGATGAATATTAAGCTTAGAGATCGGTTATAAACAAGACTATGGATGATGGTCGAACGGATTCGGACGTATGACACTCTGGAATTAGCTAAGTATGGAATTGGCACTTCTCCTACGCAAGGGATCGAATCGGATTAATATAGCTATGGATCACTCGAATTAGCAGTGCAACTCAACGATGATCGCTCAATAACTCAACGGCTGACGCATAACCTTGGGAAACGACTTTGGAAACATGAAGTGGAGGAGTAGGGATACCCACAAAAGGGATCGTTGGGCCCCACCATGAATGGAAGAGGGATAAACCCCCTAGGGGTGAGCGACTAACTTAAATTTTTTTGGGTCGGGTTGTCTTTGGCTGGGGATTTTGGATTCGGATTTTGAGTGAGATATTTCGTCGGCATCTCCTATAAATACAGCAGGCATGGGATTCATTCAGAGGGTTTTCGGCTGGCTATTCTTCCTTGCTCTTTCCTCTTCCTCCACTAATATTCTAAGGCAAAAACAATGGTACTTGTAATCTTACAGTATAAATAATAAGATTATTGGAGTGGACGTAGGCCAGAGTTTGCCAAACCACTATAAACTTGTGTTCATTTAATTTTCTACAACTTTTTCTATGAGCTATGAACTGATTTACTCTGTTTGGACTTGGATATTAGATTACTGGTGCTTTCACATCACTTGGGTGTTGGTGGCCATTTTTGCCGCCAGCAATTATAATATTTGTAAACTCAAATATAAGTAATTTCAAATTTAAATTTAAATTCAAAATTCAAAATTCAGATCTAGATCCAAACTTTAAAATACCTTATAGTTTTGAATTTAAAACTATTTTATAATATATTATATTTAAAAAAATGCATATTTATATACATATAGAAATAATATATATATATATGTATGTATGTATGTATGTATGTATGTATATTAAATGAAAATATGTATAATGTAAATATATATATACATATATATATATGTTAAAATTAATATTTGAAGCAAATGTAAAATGATATAAATATATATATATATATATCACACACATCTATGTACTTTTGCCTTTAATTTATTTTAACTTACGGTTTTAATTTACTTAATATAATATTAATTTAACAATTTCTGTATGGCAACTGTTAAAAATTACATATAATTTTTTTTGAAAGTTTAAATTTGCAGCAACTAAGTTACATCTAGTATGTCTCACCATTATTAATCTCCTTACTTAGATTTCAGCAAATCTGAGTAGTATAAGCAACTATACGAAGATAACTACGAATCTCCTACGGGGGATTTATCCAATCTAGTAGCAACAAAGGGATCAAGCCTTCTCAGTGAAAGCACTAAAATATTTGCAACCAAATTGGTCACAAACACCCAAGAAAATTTTTTTGTAGAGTAGTAAGTGAAAAAAATAAAACTAAAATGAGGAATAGATCAAGGTAACAACAAATAAAAAGCAATAACCAGAAACACAGAGATTTATAGTGGTTCGGCGTTGTACGCCTACGTTCACTTTGAAGATTATCTTTATTGATCACTTATAAATCTGATTACAGCGGCAAGGAATAGAGAAAACTTGATTACAATAAAGTCCAAAGTGATAAGCAGCGTAAAGATCCTCAGAATGGCCCATTGGGCCAGTATTTATAGGTGACGATGACTAGTAATCTCTCTAAAATTTTGGCTAAAGGACCTTCTTATCCACACGCGCCCACCAGAGGGGTCGCTGGGCCTAAATCCCAATGAAGAGGGATCGGTACCGATCCTTTCACTATTCGATTTTTGGGCAGCGATCCCTATGGTGGCTTCTGCACGTTTAACTATGTCGGCCCATCAAATCTTATGTCATTCGGTCTATAGGAGCTCAATTTATTGGTTGGCCTTTGATTCGATATGATTTGTTCACTGAACACAGCCGAACCGTCTTTAGGATTATATGCCGATCTCTCTTTGATATAGCCTACTGATCCCTCTTCCAGGATGTATGCCACCCCCCTTTTCCAACGAAGTTTGCCGATCCAATGCAACCAACCATGCCGATCCCTTTTTTGTTAGCTGAAGTATGCCAATCCATCCTCTTTCATAAAATATGCAGAACCATCTTAACCAACTATGTCGAGCCCTCCTTTATGAGATGAAGTATGCCGAACCCTCTATAGGAGCCAACCCATACCGATCCCTTCCATTTGATAAGCTATATTCCATACTTTAAGCATTTTACATGGTTTATCTACCAATTTCATTCAACTCTGACTTCATATTACCATCTGTACTTGACTTCCGGGTCCCACAATCATTTCTCCAGAATCATTGGCCTTGATAGTAGTTGAATCTTACTCATGCAATCAGTTCAATATAGCCGGGCTAAAATGGCGGATAACACTTGCCCCCAAAGTACAACCTGTGATTAACATGACGTGCTTTGAATCGAAACAAGCTTGAATTGTTGAAAAGAGGTCCATCTAGCTTCCTGAATGATTGCCATTCCGCTGTCGAATCATTTTTTCAAGGTATCAAATTTTTCATTGATCGCCATGACGCTTGGTCGATTTCCAATAATATAAATCCAGTGCCATATTTCATCAATATACATAAGTCCTATTCTGCGAGACTAATAAGCTTTCGTTATCTGGTTCGACCCCGAATTTGAAGGTTTCAAGCTTGATTCCAATCTCTGTCGATTTCAATAATTGAACTTTCAGGTCGTTCATGTGCACATTCATATACACGTTTTTTGTTGTTGGCTCCTGGATAAGCTTGCACGTTCACGGGTCATTGCCAACTTCCCTGCATTTTGTATGTACATGTTAATGGCCGAACCCTCACAATCATTTTGTTTTTCCCCCTCTTTTTTTTCTATTTTTTAAAATTGTTTATAGGGATCGACATACATTATGCCGATCCATGTGCTGCTTGCATGCAAATAGGGATCGGCGTTCACTTAATCGACCCCTTCAAACTTTCCATTGTACTCGTAAGGGGTCGGTATCCCCATGCTGATCCAGTGCTCTCTCTCTTCTTTTTCCTTCTTCTCTTTTTTTATAAAGGGATTAGAATTTTATCTTACCATAGGGATCGGCATTGGTTTTCTTGGAGGGGGATTATACCAGATCCCTCTTTAGTTATATGGACTTAACCATTTCAGTGCAAGAAGGTGGGCCAAACCCTCGAGCCCTATATATAAGTTAACATTTCACTTCCCTTCATTTGTTCATTCTCTTATTAACTCCCCTATCTTCACAATCGAACTCTCCCAAGGAGCCGAACCCTTCTTCCTCACTCAAATATCGTTCCAACCAACTAACTCGTCTTCTTACTTAATCCTGAACCACCATTCCACCTTCCAACCAAATCACAGCCTAATCTTCTCCTTCCGTGGTTTGTTTTCGACTGAATTAGGTGAGCTTTCTATCTCACTTGTGATTTCAAAGTAAGGCAGTAGATGTTACTTCGTGGATGACCGCTTGATTTGAGATGAAGTGGATGATGGAGGACATTGGTCGTTTGGGGAAGACGGGGTGTAGAAAGGAATTGGGCTCAGCAGAATGGTGAAAGAGGAAGAAGAAGATGAAGCATAGGCAATGTTGGTATTAGAAGTTTGGGCATAGACCGATCCCTTGTTTGTTGATAAGGGTTCGATACTATGGCCCGATGAGTAGATAACAAAATAGAGGGGATCGATGTACTTAGATTGAAGATAGGGTTCGACCATGTGGCTTTGGAAATGGATCGGCTTATCTATAGTGATCGGCTTGATTTAGTTAAAGAGAGGGATCAGTAGGCTTTATCTATGACAAGGGATCGGTAGGGAATGTTTTGCTGAGGGGTCGATCGTGGTGGTGGAATAGGGATCGGTTGTGACTAGAATTAAACTATACTGACTTAAGCGCAATTAAGCCGAACCCTACCCTGATAAGCATGAAGGTATCAGTATTGAAGCTATGGGACAAGGATCGGCATAAAGTTAAGGACTAGCTCTTTGAACTTGTAAACTAATCCAACCTAACTTGTTCGAACATCACCATTAATCTACCTCAACGAGCTTGGACATATGATGACGATAAACAATAAAACATGCATATTCACTGTCGAACTTGAGATTGAACAATCAAACTCCTAGAACTTTCAGTATATACTAAAAACATGCATATGGACTTAAATGACAAATTTCACACTCCAATATGTCGATAGTCGATCTCAAAGCACGGGTCACTCTGGTCGAACTTCCAAGTCTCATCGTTTTACTTTGTTTTTCTGATTTTAAACTGTTTATATCTGTTATACACTACACTATCTCACACTTAGCACGGGGGGAACATGTTAAATTTGCTAACCTCGATTATCTACTGAGTATAGCTAATATTGATCCCAGACGCTCAGAGCAATTAGCTGGTATGTCTTCTGATCTGACGATGCAACACATCGATTCTGAAGCAAAATCAAGTCATGTGACTATATCCGGCAGGCGTTCTCCCAGCCATGAAGCAGAACAGAAGGAAGTTTCTAGCCCACCGGTCGACCTTTTCTTGGATGTTATGGTCCTCCCATCGGAGGATATAAGTCCTGCTCCTGATGCAGTATAGGGTGCTATTCTTCTAAATAACCCAGTAGACTCACGGGCCTCATGAATTGGTGAGGCTTCTCTTCGCCGGCTATGTTCTATTAATGGAATTTCATTCATAGACGTCTTGGTCCCTTCAATAAATGACAGGCCTCACTTGCCCCCGTGTGGGGTATACGGCGTGTAATAAATTTATGTGATGGGCCAGATGTGTACCGCCCTTTAACTCATTTATTCGAGAGATGCTAAGATACATCGGAATAGCTCTCACTCAACTCCATACATACAGTTACGCCTTTATACATGGAACCTTCTTGCTATTTATGAGCGTTCTATTTCATCCGGCAACTCCCGAAGACATAAGATTCTTTTACAACTTCAAACGGTGGTCGGGAAGTCCTTCATATGTTTTTCATGAACCCACGCCAAATTGCCAAGTATTGAAAGGTGCTTGGAATAAACTTTCTCTGTTCAAGCATGAGTGGTTTTACGTACGATGTCCTCCCGGCTTTGCGAGACGATGGTTAGAAGGACGTAAGTATCACCTTCGTTTCTTTCCCAAGTTTGCTAATCCAAGTCGTAACTTTTCCTTTGAATCTACTAACATTTGGAATTCTTTCAGGTGTCCGCCCACGTCCTTAAGGCGTCGATTTTTCAAGAGCAGTCATTGCCATTCATGCTACCCCCGTCGAAGACAGGGACATCAAACTTCTTGTAACTGACGAGTTACTATCTTTATTCGGGCTGTTAGAGGAAGGCCGTAGTATCGGGCTCCCCGGAAGTGCAGCATTGCCGAGGAATGTCGCAGAGCAAAGAAGGGATGCTATCAATCCCGTCGTGCCCCCAGCCGAGGGGACTCGGGATAACACCGAAAAGGGTGAGATTAGGGATTCCCAGGCCAATAAACCTGGTGACGTTGATGTAGGCCCAGGGAAGATGCCTATGGTGGAACCATCGCAAGGTGCACAATCTCAAACACCCACCAAGAGAAAGAAAAGGTTGGCATACAGACTTTGTAGAAGAAAGACTGCCACGGATCTAGAATTTATCATTACTTCCATCGAAGAAGAATCATCTTTTCAACACTTGGAAAGTTCACTAAAAGGATATTCAAATCTTCAAATTCCCGATGATATCATGACTTGCGACTTTCCGAATATCAACATCGAAGGACTTAATTCTCCTACTAGGAGCGACGAAGGCATTCATCCTTTTGATAAAGGAGAGAGAACATCCATGAGCAAAGATACGGCCACCGGTTTGTCCGGGGGAACACTAGGACACTCACGACCACGTGCACTTCACTACACGCTCTTCATTAATCTTTTGCATAATAATTACTCACACGTTCCCATTTGGTCTTAGTAGATGCAATGACTCAGTCCCGGACCTTCGATCGCTTAAGTGGTTCTTCAACATATCATCGATCTAGCCGTGACTCGGAGTCTGGCCGGTGTAGGGAGAAAGACGATGGATGGGATAAAAGCTATCATTCAAGGGAATCCTCCTCTTCTAAGCACAAATCTCAGTCCTAGACATCACGTCAAGGGGAACAACCTAATTTTCCTACTTACAGCGGAGACCAACCTTCTTACCGTGGCCTTCAAATCGTCGCATCACACGAGCAACATTCTGGCTCATCGAGCTCTAGGCAGTCTTGCGAATGTAGATCAAGCAAACATCCAATTGCCGCTCCTGATCCATCCTTGTCGGCCGCTGCTCCCGATATTTCTATAACTGGGAAATTGGCCGAGCTTAAAGCCACTTTCCCAAAAATCTGCTTTGATGGACCTAAATTCCTTCCTACAATACATGTGTTTTCGAGAAACACCAAAGCGAGTTCTCTTGCATGCGTCAATGATGTGTTTTTGCAGCACGAATCGTTTCAACATTTGGCGGAAAAAATCTCTAAAGTGTCCATTGAGCGACAATATGAAATAGACTACCTCAAGGTAGAAACGATACATGATAAAGACATAATCAAACATCAGGATGCCGAATTGTTAAAATGTAAAACACAACTTGTCAAAGCGGAGAGAAATGCTAAGGAAATAGCAGAGGCGGTGATCCGTTTAGAAACTTCTCATAAAAAGGAGCTCGACGCCGCCCTTAATTGCAGCGGGGCACTTTCTCTAGAAAAAGATTCCATGCTAAAGGAAAAAGATGTTTTGGCCCACCGCGTTGAGGAACTCGAAGAGCTTCTCTAGAAAGAAAGGGAGGAGAAAATTGAGGCCCAAGAAGAATCGCAGAAATACTGCAAAGAGGCTGTCGATGCCAGGAGACTAAAAATTAAACTTGATGAGCAATTTGCTAAAATTGAAGCTCTTAAAGAGGAGGCTCGAGAGAAGGCCGCAAAGAAATGATGGAGAAAATTGAATCCCAAGTGGAAGCCGCTAAAGAGTCTGGTAGGAATAAAATTAAGGACTTGTTCGGTCCATTGATCATCAAGTACAATGCCAAAGTCCTCATCCATCGTGACTTAAGTTTTCTTCTCGAGGGCTATCTCAAATCACTTGTTGAAGCTTAGGAGCATATTATTGAGATGAAGAAGAAAGAATTAGATGGAGCTGAGTTCAATGAAGAAGAATTAGTGTGGAGATCCTCCATGGAAATGAACCCTTAAATTTGGCTACCGCGAGACTCCGATACTTTAACGTTTCTGCGCATACTGAGATAGAGAAACATATTATCGGACCTTCAGGGGCCGATCCCAAGGGTCCCTCTTCTTCTCAAGCAGCCGGAGCATCGATCTCCTTCAGCATGGAGCAAGAGTTGGGCTATGATCCAAATAGGCCCGGCTATCAATCCAAGGTGTTGTCCCCTATTTTAGAAGGAGGTACCCCAACAACCACTGAGAGCCAACTGGATATGGTTTTTGCACTCTAATCTTCAGTTTATAGAAAGTATTGTTCTTTGCATCCAATGGTTTTAAGCTTCCCTATTTTAACAAATTTTGCAGGTCTTCCGGGTCTCGGTCAAACTCCTAAGAGTGATGGTGTT
Source organism: Allium fistulosum (assembly GCA_030737815.1). Taxonomy (NCBI): domain Eukaryota; kingdom Viridiplantae; phylum Streptophyta; class Magnoliopsida; order Asparagales; family Amaryllidaceae; genus Allium; species Allium fistulosum. Next base: position 998,058,849 of record CM060907.1, read on the forward strand.
GTAGAGCAATAGGAGAAACCGGCAGAGGTTCCAATAGTTGCTGATGTACCGGAGCCCGATGCTCAAGTCATCGGAGCTCTTGATGATGATAAGGTGGAAGATCCGCCCCCAGTTGACAAGTCTGACGATATTGTGATCACTAGCGCCTCCGAATGCATCAATAAGATTAGCTTGAAAGAGCAGATTGAAAAGGAGGAGTTGCTGAAAAGAAAAGCCAAAACTGAGCCCGTCGAGGTGGACATTGACGATTCACACCTCGTGCCACTACAAGTTATTCCACTTGGCGGGTCGATTCCCAGTGAACGCCCTCCTACCTCTGTAAGCTCTCATACTAAAGGCAACAAGAGATCCAGAAAAAGAAGCTCAAGTGGCACTACTCCCGAAAAATCCAAAAAAGAGAGGAAGTCAAAGAAGTAGCCGTTACTTTGACTCGGTGTGTATATAGTTTACACAGTTGTTTCTTTCATTAGCTGTGGTTCTATGGGTATGAGTCCTGATTTTTTGAAATAACTTGTACTACGATCTTAAAACCTGTTATGTGAATAGAAGTTTTTGTTTTCTTTTGAGCTTTCATGTGAATTGCTATTTAAGTAGTTGAACAATTACTTTCCATTCAATGTACTTGTAATTCATTGTTCATGAATTTTGGTAACAATCCACCAGCTCTGTCCTAAGGCCTCAAAGTGGTCGTGGCCTCGAGTCATATTAAACAGTAGGCTCGAGCCTTAGTATTACGTTGTCGAATTTAGCAGTTTTGAGCAACTATACTCTTGCTCCTGGTTTTAGGTTTGCGGGGTTGGATGTCGGATGGTCGAATTCCATCCTTAGCGAGTTTATACTCCTCCCTTCGGTTTCAGGCCGGAGTTCATAGAATAGCGAATGGTCGAACTCCACTCATCTATTCATTCATGTTCGTATCCGCACTCTGAGGGTAAGATTTAGTTGATGGGTGGTCGAATCGCACCCAATCTGTGTTTATACTCTAGTCCGCACTCTAAGGACTTAGAGTTATTCTGTGAGCGGTCAATTCACGCCCAATTTATGTTAATACTCCAGTCCACACTCTGGGGACTTAGAGTTATTTTGCGAGTGGTTGATTCACACCCGATTTATGTTTATACTCCGGTCCACCCTCTAGGGACTTAGAGTTATTTCGGAGAGCGATCGGATCACACTCCCCTTATTGATTGAGTTGCTTCCCAGGGTTTGGGGTTTGATCTAGCGAGTGATCGGTTGTGTCATAATCACTCTCACTTTATCTTAATCCCACAGTTTGGCTGGATTTATTTGATCATCAAATGGTCAACCACATTTATTCCTCGTCATGCATTCCGTCAGTTGGACTATGAATGAGAGTTGTCAAATGAACTAATGGACTAAGCTCGTCTTATTTAGTCCCATTGGGAATTAGCATGATTGATTAATTTCAAACTGTGGGAGCCTGTTCATATATATCGACATCAATCAGTTTCGCTATGTAATTAATATATAATGCCACAACAAACATAAATATAAAGGAAGTCTGAAACTTTATTCATTAAATGGGAAGGAATAACATAAACTGTCTTATTATACATTCGGAAAATCAAATGCTAAAGCAAATTCTGAAAGTAAACACAACTGAAATGTAAAGGAAATAAACTAAGTGAAATAGCGTCATAGATGTTCGCTATTACATGCCCTTGGAAGTCTGATGCCATCGACGGTCACTAGCTTGAAAGTTCCTTCTCCAAGCCTCTGTTCAATGACATATGGTGCTTCCCAGATTAGATTCATATGCGATGGAGTAGGAAAACCCTGTTTCAGGACGAGACCGTCAATTTCGAAGGTTCTAGGTTGAATTTTAATGTTGTAATACCGGGTGACTCGATGTCAGTGTGCCGCTGCTCGCAAATCGGCTTCCTCGCGCTTCTCATCTATAAAGTCAAGAGATTCCAAGAGGAGATCTCTATTCATTTTGGGATCGTAGCAAGTCACTCAATGAGAAGGAACTTTGAGCTCAACATGAATAATGGCTTCGGAACTGTAAGCAAGGGCAAATGCAGTATAGCCAATCGCGGACTTGCGGGTGGTCCTGTAAGCCCACAGTTCTGTAGGGAGTTCATCCACCTACCTACCTCCAGCCTTCTCCAAACGCTTCTTCAGATTGAACTTTATGATCTTATTTACAGCTTCAACCTGTCCATTTGCCTGAGGATGAGCGACTACTGCAAATCTCTTTACAATACGATATCTTCGACAAAAGTCTTTGAATTTAACACTATCGAATTGAGTCCCATTATCTGTTACAATAGTTCGCAGAAGACCGAAGCGGCATATGATGTTTCGACAATAAAGTTGATTACTTTCTTGGTTGTGATCGTGGCTAAAGGTTCTTCTTCGGCCAATTTGGTGAAGTATTCAACTGCAACGATAGCGTACTTTGCACCACCTTTAGAGATCGGTAAGGAACCAATAATGTCTGTACCCCACATGGCGAACGGTCATGGGCTGACCATTTGTGTGATTTCTTTTGGCGGAGCTCTTGGAACTTTTGCATATATCTGGCATTTATCACTTCGTCTTACATAGTCAGCAACGTCTCGATTTATGGTTGGCCAATAATACCCATAACGGAGTATTTTCTTTGCCAGAGTTTACCCCCCAGTGTGATCGCCGCATTCCCTTCATGAACTTCTTTTAGAACACGTCTTATCTCATCATGAGCGACACACCGGAGTAGAGGGACTGAGAAACCTTTCATGTACATAATTCCTTCTTACATAATATACCATGTAGCTTTGCAAAGAACTTGTCGCTTTTCATTTCTTTTATCGGGTAGGACTCCATGCAGTAAATAGTCTTTGATAAGATTCATCCACGATTCCCTTTCAGACTCCGCTTCTGGTGTCTGATCGATTTCTATCATATTTATACCTAGGGTATTTAATACTTCGATCAGAACCAAGCCCATCTATTGTGCATCGCCGGTACTAGCAAACTTTGCCAATGAATCAGCCTCTCTATTTCGACCTCGTGGAATATACAAAAATTTCATAGTAATTAAATTTTGACAACAACTCTTGGACTTGGATAAGGTATGGGGCAAGCCATTGTCCCTTAGCCTGATAATCTCCCCTAACTTGATACACCACCAACTGCGAATTGCAAAAGATTTTGAGAGATTTATTCCAAGTTCTCTAACGAGTTTAAGTCCAACAATCAGAGCTTCATATTCAGCTTCGTTGTTTGTTGCTGGGAAATCAAGCTTTAATGCATAACAGATTGACCGATTTTCAGGAGTTACAAGCACAATCCTAGCTCTAGAACAATGATCGTTAGATGCTCCATCATCATACAATTTCCACTGTACGGTAGGGATTTCGCTACCTTCTGGAGAATTATTATGCATAGTAAACTCTGCTATAAAGTCTGCCAACGCCTGACCCTGGATAGCCCTCTGAGGGAGATAAGTAATGTCGAATTGACCGAGTTAAATATTCCACTTGAGTAACCTTCCAGACATCTCAGGTCTAGGATCTATAGTAACGGTTGGTCGGTGTAAACATTGATCGGATGTGCTTGAAAGTACGGATGGAGCTTCCGTGATGCAATTAGTAAGCAGTATGTCAATTTCTCTATCTTCGGATAGTTCCTTTCAGCTTCTGTTAATCGTTTGCTGACATAATACACCGACCTCTAGGTCCGATTCTCCTCATGAAGCAATGCGACACTTATAGCGTGTGCCGATATAGCCAAATAAATGTACAACTCCTCATGATCCACTGGCTTTGACAAGATATGGGGTCTCTCCAAATGATTCACCAAAGCTTGAAATGCGTCTTTACAATCCTGCATCCATTCAAAGTTTCTTTTCCCTTTCATAATTAAATCAAAGAAAGGAATGCATTTGTCGGTAGCTTTGGAGATGAATCGGCTTAAGGCGGCAGCTTTCCCATTTAGGCTCTATACTTGTTTAATAGTTCTTGGCGCTTGGATATAACGGATAGCCTGAATCTTCTCAAGATTAGCTTCTATCCCATGAGCATTGACAATAAAGCCCAAGAATTTCCCTAATGCAACACCAAAAGAACACTTCAAAGGATTGATTTTCATCTTGTAATGTCGGAGGATGTCAAACATTTCCGCCAAGTCCCCAATGTGGTCGCTTGATCGTCGTGACTTCACGAGCATATCATCCACATACACTTCCATTGTCTTTACAATCTGATCTATAAACATTCTATTGACCAAGCACTGATAAGTTGCTCCTACATTATTTAATCCAAACGACATTACTACATAACAGTACAATCCAACATCGGTAATAAAACTGGTGTACTCCTGATCGGGGATATGCATCGGGATTTGGTTATATCCCGAGTTGCATCCATGAAGGATAACAATTCGTGTTGTGACGACCCGCATTTCGGGAGGTTTAAGTCGACAATAAACCACACATGTCCAACTCAAAACTAGGGGTGTTACGGTTACGGTAACCGTCGTTATTACTACCAACCGTAACCGTAACCATTGTTGACGGTTATAAATTCTTATAACCGTTACCGCAGCCGTTTATGATGGTTAACCGTCGTATTTTCAATCTTGAAGCATGTTGTACATATATTTTCAATTAAATGCATTATTGGTGATAAATTGATATAGCTCTAACTGTTTATTGAAATTTATTTATTTTTTTATCAAACGTCCAATATAAATGCACATGTTAGTAGTTCATTTAGACACAAATTATTAATTTTCAAGCTATTCTTTTAACTTAAATTACTATTTTTTATACTTTAATGTTAAATATTACACAAAAAATCATGTACGGTTGGTATGGTTAACCGTGGTTTTCAAATTCTTCAACCGTAACCGTTACCGTTGTAGGTGGTAACCGTATGAATGGTTGGTACGGTTAAGTGGTTGAACGGTTCAACCGTAACAGCCCTACTCAAAACAATTTGAAACACAGATAATCAATTGGGTTAATTAAGAAAAATAAGAAAAGAAGAAAACAAACATAGAGTCTCGCAGCGGAATGACAAAATATAATAATCAAATAAATAGTTCATGAAGTTGTTTACACTATACATTTAATTATACTTTTACAACATCAATCAGAGTTATACGTACAACAGAGACAAAATAAAACAATGCAGCAGAACAACATTATGCAGAGGAATAATACTAGTAATATAATATACCATATCTCCGTCTTCGTCCTCCAGAATAATATGATCATCAATGCGCTGAAAACTCAAGCCTGACCCAAGCATAAAGTAAAACAATACACTCGAGTCAGAACCAAAATATCCTTATGTAATTTAAATCAATATCACATAGAACAGAAGTGTAATAGCATCAAAGATGTTTACGGGGTTTTACATCCCCTATCCAGTGTACAACGTGCATGCAATAACTTAAGAGATGTTACGAGATTTTCCATCTTATAAGGATCCGTCAAAATATCTATATATAGTAGAATACGCTATATATGTAATGTCTAATCAATAAAATAAATATTTTTCCTAGCGTTAAGGCTTTACATTAATCCCCTTTAACGCATTTTAAAGCATTTTCGTACAGTTTGCATATAACACAACCAGTAGAACGTCGGTAGATACGGATGCGCCATGATACGACAACACTAAACCAAACTTGTAGTGGTCTCGTATAAGGATAAAAGTATGACAAGGCACGTAAGGCAATGCCCAAGGTAGTATGCTACCAGTTCGAGTTGCCAGGCTGGTGGTAACGCATCGCCGCAACAACATCCCATTGCATCCACCCATCCCATATCGAGTCAAAGGGAGGTTATCCTAATCAAGGTGCACCAATCGAAACCAACAACAAAGGTAATAGTATGGACCGAGTCCATAAGAAAAATCGAAGAACGGGTGTCCGCTAGGGGTAGCTAGCCCACTTGGCCTGGTTCAAGCCGTCATGTTTTAGTCATTTCAAATTGACACAAGTGTCGAGGCTATCCATCATCGTTCTCTTTCTTCAAATCCAGCAACATACACCAAATCCAACCACTTCATTCTGGATTCTCCTCCACGTACACAGTTCTAAAAGTGGTTCCAACACTGACATAGAGCATGCCAATAATCGACCCCGGTCTCTTTTACAACCAAACATCATTTTACACACCGATTGGTTCTTTTATATTTTCAAAACAATTCATGATTGATATCAAATATCATATTCACTTTAAAATATCATTTCATTCAATACATCATATTTACTTAAAATATGTCAATTTCACTTGAAAATCATTTTCACTCCAATATCTCAATTTCACTTCCAAAATCGTTTCGAATTTCAACTTAGGTTATAACTTCAATTTAACCAAATTCACATTTAAACCCACATTTTAAATATAAATAGTTCCCAACATGAAAAGTTTGAACTTTTGAAAATAGTTTGAAAATTTTAAATAGTTAAAATAGTTTAAATAGTTTGGAGATTGAAAACAATTTGATATAAAATAGTTTGAGTATTGAAAATGGGTTATAAATTAATATGGTTTGAAAATTTAAATAATTTGAAATTTTAAAAAGATGAATTTTTAAATAGTTTAAACCATTTCTTTCCATTTCCAATAAATCTGGACTCAGGTCCAAATTTCAATCAAACTGATTCAATTTCAAATCTTCCATTTAAAACATCTTCGATCTCAAATTAATTTAAATCGACTCAATTTCGATTTCAATTCAAATCAACTTCAATTCGATTTCAATTCAAATTAACTTCAATTTCGAACATTCATTATTAACTTCAAATTCGATTCAATGGTTTAAATTTCAATTCAATTCTTATTTTAAACCATTTCAATTTATATAAATTTCAAGTCCAATTTCAATTTACCAATTTAAATCACTTAAATCAAATTTGACTTCAATGTTCAATTTATAGTTCAAATCTTTAAAATAATTCAATTATGAGCCCAAATTTGAAATATCCATTTATATCACTTTTCCTTAGATAAATTTTTAAAGTTCGAACAAAGTTCAAATCTTTAAAGCAATTCAATTTCCATAATTCAAGTCATATGTCGATTTTAACTTCACATTTCAATTTAATTCTTTAAAACAATTTCATTTACAAATTTCACCTTCAACATAGCTCAAATTTGAAAATATTTCAATCTTTATAAATTCGATCTTTATTTCCTAAAACAAAATCATTTAAATAGATTCGAATTCAAGAATTTAAAACCCATTTAATTTAACCAATCCGATGTCCGTATATAATTTTCTATCCTATGGCCAAGTGATCAGTTATTTGGATTTTAATTTCAAGGATGGATATATATCATTTCCGTCCAAATCAAAGTGTCATAGGTGTATATCATTTCAACCTATTTCTTAATTTATTCGAAATAATTCAAATAACAGTTTATATGCTGTCAAATAATATACAGGGTGATAATATGACATATATAAAATAAATAAACATCCAATCATCCAAAAATATCAACCAATAGCCATCCATCACAATCAACATCCAAATCAGTCAAAATATCACAACAGTCAACTTAGTTATCAATATCGGGTGTTTAACTAGCAGTTCAATTTCAGTTTCAATTTTAACTGTCGATTAAAATTCCTAACAGTTCAATTCATATGTTAATTTAAATGTCAGTTAAATTAACAAACAACAGTCAATAAAATAAATCACTTCATGATTTCGATTTAATTAACATAAGAAATATTTTAGTATTTGTGAGCGGGTTTAATTACTCACCTTTATTTGAAACTGAAAAAATTTTAGATTCAAATAAATTCCAATTCAACTCCATGGCGTAGCATTCGTCGATATGATCGCAACGCGACTTGTTTCGTTCGAAATGGACCTCGCATGAAAAAGTTACGAATTAATAAACATTTGATATAATTAATATTTAATTAACATAATAAAAATAAATTTAAACTAAACCTTAATTAACTCCCTCTTCCTCTCCTCGTTCAACTCCAGGCAACAAAAAAACGACCCCAACACGCAACCAAACTTTGACAACCGCCCATCACCTCCTACAGCCGATCAATGATCAGGCTTCGCCACCAGAGCCGTCCACGAGAGCTCTACCCATGGCCAAAATCTGGTCTCCCCAAGTGCCACCATCATCGTGAACGAAACCCAAAACCGCCGGCCCTTCATGCTTTAATTTTGGCGAACTCGAGCCATTTTGCCTCGATCCAACCGTACATAACATAGATCTCATCGTGCTCTTCATCTTTCATGTTGAAGATGAGACTTAAAAATGAATGGATTTGGAGAAATCAAGGGAGAATGGAGGAAAATTTCAGCCATTGAAGTTTTAAAAGAGGCGGCTAAAGTAATAGGGTTTATGAATTGCAAAAAACAAAGTTTTCGAGTCCTTATATAGAAAATTTCATGGCACTATTCATCCGTGAAATTTTCGAATTCCAAACGAAGCGTGCCGGCTGGCGTTCCATATGTTATACCTCTATTCCGAACACAATGGAACATATATCGAGAACCAATTCCATCATATTCAGAAGATAGCTTTTCAAAATCAAATTATTTTAATTAAAGTTCTAAAAATAAATTCTACGCGTTTCTAGCTCGCACGGCCAAATGATAAGTCCGATCGCTACGAAACTTGAAATCCTATAATAATTCACTATTACAGATCTGATGAAACTATTTTCATCGAAATCCGAGATAGTGCCCAAAAAGACTATTTTTACACGTTAATTAAGACAGGCTATTTTCCAAAATAAATTTATTCACTTTAAATTCAATTTTAAAAGTTAACAATCTTCATTCTTATTTAAATAAAATATAAATAGGCTTTCGAAATCATTTTCATTCATATTAAATTCAAGATTCAACTATTTAAATAATTCCAATATTAAATTTCAACAATTCAATTGTCAAATAAATCACTATATTTGAAATATAAGTTATTTAACTTATAAAATTTGCTTTTAAAATGAATTCAAATAATAAAACAACTACTTCCATTTTACAATAACTCAACATCTTTGCAATTATTGTATACAGCAAAAAGTTATTCATTTCTTACTAAATAAATGTTTTCTTATTTCTGAAATTTATACTTATCAAAAATACAATTTCATGTAAATAAACTTATGCTTTTACTCTTAATAAACATTCATTCGATTCTTTATCAACTTAACATTGATTATTTCAATTTATGTTATCAATTACTTACAATTCAATATCATTTAATTTACTTTCTAATATAAGTTATCATCTTTTATTTTATTGAATTTTGTTATTTAAATTGTTTATCTAAGTTCATATTCAATAAATTACATTAATAAATCATTAAATTTTTATTTCTAACCATTTTTTTCAATAATTATATTAACTATAATAATTTAATATAGTTAAAAATACGGGTCATTACACGTGCCCCGTAGTTGAATCCACCAGCTGGTCAATCCTCGGAAGGGTAAAACTGTCTTTCGGACATGCCTTGTTCAAATCTGAATAATCAATGCACGTTCTCCATTTCTCATTCGCTTTTTTCACAAGTACATGATTAGATACCCATTTAGGGTAGAGGGCGTTGAGGATAAACCCGTTGTCTTTTAGTTTATCCACCTCCTTTTTGAGAGCGGCAGATCTCCCCGGATCTATGCCATGTCTTTTTTGCTTCACCGGGACATGCCTCGGGTCGATATTCAATGCATGGCTTGTAATGGCAGGCGAGATTCCACATATGTCAAAGTGAGTCCAAGCAAACACGTCTAGATTCGCTCGGAGAAAACCAGCAAGTTCTTTCATCATTGGGGGGCTGAGTTGTGACCTAATCTTTAGAACCCGTGATGGGTCGTCGTGGCTGACCATGATATCAATCGTCAACTCAGCCATTGCAGCCTTGGTCTCTTTGGGCTCCTCTTCATCATCTCTCGAATCTATATCTCTGTAGAACCGACTGTGGTGCCCGAGCCAAGGCTCAAGCGCTAGTTGTAAATCTTCAGTGGCTTGGAAGTGGATAGTCTTGTCCACACCCTTACCTTTTTCTTTGAATTGAGCTTCCCTTAACTCAGCTACATAACAGGCAAGTCCCGTCGCCCGATCGTAATGAAAAACTCTTACACCATTATCCATTAGAATTTTCAAAGTTAAACACTACGGGGTAAGAGCTGCCTAGAATTCAGCTAGGGCTGGTCAACCCTGAAAAACATTGTATGGAGAGTCAACATCCAAAATAATAAACGGCAAGATCCGCACTCTCCTTCGTTCCCAACTCAACAGGTAATTCCACATAACCAACCGCTTCGGTTGTAACATCGTTAAAACCATGTATATGACTTTAGACGGTTTTAAATCTTTGGCTTCCATCCTCAACTGATCATAAGCTTTTTTGAAGATTATATTTACCGAACTTCCACAATCAATCAAAATCCTTTTCACCAAAGTAGGACCAATCATGGCTGAAATAACCATTGGGTCTATTGTCGGAGCCTCTACCTTATCTGCATCTCTGTTTCTAAATACAATATCATCCGTTATCATACGTTGTTGTTTTGCCGGAGCTCCATCTTCCATATTCGAAAAACATTCAAAATCCACATGCCTAATCGCGCTAGCATAGTGCTCCATCTCTTGTCAACTCTTATCTACCGGGTGCGGTCCCCCGACTAACGTGTTTATCACCAGCCTTCCACTAATCCGCGCAGGCTCCTCAACCCTACGCGGCGCTTGTCCTCGGTTGGGGTCAAAAGTCCCCTGCCCGCCATCCTGCGGGGCTTTCACAAACTATTGTAACTTCTTTTCTCGAATCGGTTTTTCTATAACATCCTAGAGATGCCTGCATTCATTTGTATTGTGCCCATAACACTCGTGAAACCGACAATATTTCTCGGTCTGCTTCTCTGCTGATTCTTTCAGAGGCGGCTTCCTATACTGCATGGTATTGCAAGTAGACAGATAGATATTCTCCAGGGACGTATTCAATGGCGTGTAATTATCATACATTGGAATCCTAGGCTTCAACCTTCCATAATCCCTCTTTCATTCTCGGTTCATACCTCTGCCTCTCTTTTGCTGATTTGGTTTATTCTGAACATTCACTTGGACTTTCCCAGAACTGTCATCAGACTGTTTGATTGCAATGTTACCTTGTACTCCTTCTCCACTCGGTCCCACAACATTCTTTTTTCTGGAGGACCTGGCTTCTTCCTTCCTCAAATATTGTGCCGCCTTTGCGTAAAGGGCTCCAACGTTGCGGGCGGCTTACCGGCTAATAAATCGCCAAATACAGACTCTGGTCAATCTCTCTTGTTTACAACCATGAGTATCGCATGATCATTCGAGTTACTGACCTCCGTGACAGCTATATGAAATCTCTCCAAATAATCTTCCAACGACTCTCCTAGAGTCTGAATCACGTTGGAAAGGGACATCATGTCTTTAGGACAAGTCGCGTGTATTCAAAATTGCTCCACAAACTTAGCTGCCAAATCATCGAACCTAAAAATTGATCACAGGGGTAGTTTCGTGAATCACATCGTCGCTATTCCAGAAAGAGTTATGGGAAAGCATCCACACTTGGTCGCATCATCAGCTCGTGCGGAATCCATCAACCATTTATATCTCATGATGTGCTACCTAGGGTCGGTTTTTCCCTTGTAGGCAGGCATCGACGACATGTTGAACTTCCTTGGGTATCGTGCGCGTAATACACTCTCAGTGAACGGGGTATGACTTCTTGAGATTCCCCAATCATCATTGATTAAGCCTTGGCTCTTCCTCATTAACCGTCTGACCATTGCCGATAAGTCCGGTGTTTGGATGGGTGGTGCCAAGCGGTGGTCGTGCTCCCCCTCACGTGAATGGTCCAGTCGATGTCTACGGGTTGTTTTACGCCTTCTTGGTTCATCATCTTCCCGACCCGCATCTTGTACATTCATTCCATCATTATTTCGGGGAGGTAACTAGTCAACATTCAATCGAACTCCATCATCCAAACCTTCAGAAATAGTTCCAGCGTGATTCCTCAATTGTATGAGGGGAATCCCTCCTCTGGAGGAGGGATCGGTACCGATCCCTAGGGAGGGATCGGCACCGAACGATCCTGGCAGACCGCGATGGTCTGCCAGGCGACGCTTCGAAGCTTCTGTGTGATTTTCCTCAATCTTGCAACACCTATGCTTGTGATATTCATCCGATGAGCTAGAACTTTCCGATGCCGAGTAAGGAGTGGGTTCCCTCCTAGCTTTCCCCAGCTACTGCTGAGTAATTTGGTTCATCAAGTTGACATTAGTCGAAATTTGCCGATTTAGTTATCGACGGCTTTCCATGAACTCTCTCATTAAATTATGAAATTCAGCTCTGGTAATAGAATCAGTGGGATTTCGAACTTCAATCGGATCATCATTCACATTTGTTGGTTAATTGTTTGGGTCTCCTTGCTGAATGCTAGCAATCTCATTTCCATCCACATTCTGAGAAGTGGATCTAGTATGTCTCACCATTATCAATCTCCTTCCTTAGATTTCAGCAAATCTGAGTAGTATAAGAAACTTTATGAAGATAACCACGGATCTCCTTCGAGGGATTTATCCAATCCAGTAGCAACAAAGGGATCCTAGCAAGCTGAGAATCAAGCCTTCTCAGTAAAAGCAACAAAATGTTTGCAACCAAATTGGTCACAAACACCCAAGAACATATTTTTGTAGAGAAGTAAGTGAAAAAATTAAAATTAAAATGAGGAACAGATCAAGATAACAACAAATAAAAAGCAATAACCAGAAATACGAAGATTTATAGTGGTTAGGCATTGTATGCCTACGTCCACTTTGAAGATTACCTTTATTGATCACTTATAAATCTGATTACAGCGGCAAGGAATAGAGAAAACTTGATTACAATAAAGTCTAAAGTAATAAGCAGGGTAAAGGTCCTCAGAATGACCCATTAGGCCAGTATTTATAGGTGAAGACGACCGCTAATCTCTCTGAAACTTCAGCTAAAGGACCTTCTTATCCACATGGGCCCACCAGAAGGGTCGCTAGGCCTAAATCCCAATGAAAAGGGATCGGTACCGATCCTTTCATTATTTGATTTTTGGGCAGTGATCCCTATGGTGGCTTCTGCATGTTTAAATATGTTGGCCCATCAAATCTTATGTCATTTGGTCCACAGGAGCTCAAGTTATTGGTTGGTCTTTGATTCGATATGATTTGTTCACTGAACACAACTGAACCCTCTTTAGGATTATATGTCGATCTCTCTTTGATATAGCCCACCGATCCCTCTTCCAAGATGTATGCCACCCCCCTTTTCCAATGAAGTGTGCCAATCCAACGCAACCAACCATGCCGATCCCTTTTTTGTGAGCTGAAGTATGCCGATCTATCCTCTTTCATAAAATATGCCAAACCATCTTAACCAACTATGCCGAGCCCTCCTTTATGAGATGAAGCATGTCGAACCCTCTATAGGAGCCAACCCATACTGATCCCTTCCATTTGATAAGCTATATTCCATACTTTAAGCATTTTACATGGTTTACCTACCAATTTCATTCAACTCTGACTTCATATTACCATATGTACTTGACTTCCGAGTCCCATTATCATTTCTCCGGAATCATCGGCCTTGATAGCAGTCGGATCTAACTTATGCAATCAGTTTAATATAGCCGGGCTAAAATGCCGGATAACAATATATATATATATACATACATACATACATACATACATACTCATCCAATTCCAATGTTGATAGCACTGGTATATACGGATTCGTAATGTACATACAATCTAATAGCACATGAATGACATAAACACACACACACACACACACATGTAAATAAAGTTATTGCCTTGACTATAGCCAAGTTGTAACATGTTAAAACATTAAATTAATTAACTCCTTGAATCTATATCCAAATCGAGAGAGCTACCAGACTAAAAGCACTAACCACCAATGTACTATTTTTATTCAAATAAATGTTGTAATTGCTTGAAAATGTGGAGGAGGGTAGGGGGTAGGTTTAACCAGAAATAAGAGAGGAGAGCGCAGAAATTAGAGAATGGAAAAGTATGGGTTAAAGACATTTAAACAGTGGAGAGAGAGAAAGGAGCTAAAAGTGGATTCAGACCCACTGTTTCCTCTTGCTATTTTAGAAGTTTTTGAATCAAATTCACTCCCTTATTCCACCCCCTATGGTCGAGCACATCAGATCCATTTACTGGCCTCCCAATCACTTCGAGCCTGATCAAATAAAACACATTTAAGTCAAATTTAAAGGTGCATCAATATCGTATATCGATACATGCGTATATAATTTTTACACACACGCTATTTTCAAAACGAACTAAATAAAATTTTATAATTAATATTTCATAAATATTAATTAATTTATAACAACTATAATTAATTGAATCAGGTAGCAGTCGGATTATTCAACGTTTCGGTTTTGTGATCGTTAGGTGTAATTTCAGTTAGCGATTAACATTGAGCAATTTGAATATTAACATCGCACGTCACCTTAGCAAGTGGTATGACATTATGACCAAATTTCTCGCTTACATAGCTTTGGTAAAATCCAATTTTACTTATTCTAAGTGTTGCCCAGTATTGACACTTTTTACACCATCTCTTGGTCAAAACCATATCACATTAGGACTTATGGAATTTGGTAATGATAAAAATTCCAATAGTCCATATTCAACTTTATAGTCTAAACACAAAGTCATTGATTTAATAATAACAATTGTTATTAACCGAACTACTCTGGCCAGAGACTTTGACTTTGAGGTGACTTCAGTAGATTGTGATACAAACCTCATATAACTGAGGAGATGGATTCTCTATTGAATAATATTTTACTTTCAATAATTCCACACGACCCAACTATAGTCGTTCGATGGACACCGTACCACGATTTAACTATAATAAAGGCAGTGTTTCCACATTCAAACTCGACAATATTCTCAAGTCAAAAGAATTATGTAACAATATCACATCGATATTTTTTGTTTGACCTTAGTTATATTAACCAAATGAAAACTATCGAATGAGTCATTCTATAGTTATCCAATAACCATTAGTATGTAACCTCTTGGTGCCCCTAACAGCTATGAGTAATACACTGCCCGACCTTTGTAGAGCATAACATACAATAGTCTCAACGAATGCATCGATATCCAGTTTTGATACATCTTAACTAGGAATATTTAAAACGGTGTGTTTATTATATTATGATGAAGTGATTATGATTACAACACCTTGTAATTACTATCACAAAACACACCATTTATGGATTTTCTGTTGAATATACTTTAATTAAATAATTAATGATAACACATTATAACAAGCATATAACAATAGGAAAACACCTTTTATTTCAAATGAGAATTTATTACAAAATTAATAATTTACAGTAAATTATAGAATTTCCCCTAGAGCATACTCCTAACTCTATCAAGTATTGTACAAACATATGACTTTGGTTTGGTACGAATACACGCACATGCATACAGGATTATATGTTGTTCCTTTCGCTATGAGTTCGGAAAGTCGTAGTTAAAATATTAGTTTATTTTTATCATAATCTAATGATCCATTGTTTACGACTTTCGGAGTTTGAGCGTCGACTCGAACATTAAACCATCGGGTCGAAAGTAGCAGGTTGTTCACCGGTGGACCTTGATTTATGAAAGTTTTTGATGTATGCATAATAACTACTAGTGTCTAAACAAAATATTTGAGTCATAACCTTTTAATTTGATTGCAAAATTCCGAAAATACCTTTAGATGCAAAAGGTGTAAGAACTTGGAAACATAATCATGACAAATGTTAAAATTTATTTCACATTGGGAAGTCTGATAAACAAATGTGGTCATCTATTCTACTATTCACTTCATGAAAGAATTCTTATTTTTCAATATATGTTTAGCAAAATATATATAAAGTTTGGTATTTAATGACTGTACAGTGGGTGTTTTCATGGATAAATTTACAAAATAACAATAAAGTGTAAAAAAAGGTTCTTTAAATAACACTGCAGTCAGTACATCTCTAACCAAAAACATCAAAATAAAACATCAATACACTCATTTGGCTACACCTACAATACTTGGGATACTTACCGGTTTTTTATGTTAGTCCCTAAGAAGTTGGTTTTGATGACAACAACCTTAGAATAAGATTATAAAATATAAATACTAACATTATTGTTTAGATATATATATGTATAGGCAGGATATATATACAGGTACTAAAGAATGAAGACTGTACAGTATAGAGATTCAAGAACTGATGAACTCAAGATTGATGATATCAAGATTCAAGACTCATGAGTATCAAGATTATCAAGAGTTCAAGATTTCAATATAAGTAATTTAGTTAGGAATTTTGTTAGAACTCCTAGAAAAGCACTGACATCTTAAAATCCATTTTATTCGTGGAATGGAATCCACTTAAAGCCCGTTAAAGGGATGGAACCCTAAGTAGGATGGATCCTACGAAAAATCTAGTGGAACATTGTTTTATATCCACTAACTTTTATTCAAATGTTTTACAAAATTATATCTTGTTTTCAAAATGATTTCAAAATCTTTCTTTTAAAATCAAAAACATCTATCCTGGTTTTAAAATACTTTTAGCCTCAAAATAATCTTTATTTTCAATATCAAATTATCCTTGGTTTTAAACTATCTTTTAGTTATAATATATTTAACTTTTAATATTTATACTTAGATTTAAATATAAAATTATAGTAAAATTTTATATATACCAAAATATTATTCTCTATAATTATTTATGTATTTTAACTATAGTTAAGTATATTTATAAAGTTTAAAATAGTTTTAATACAAGATAGAAGTTATTTTCAAAGAAAAACAAATTACTAAAAATAACTTAGGCTTGTCGACAACCCCAAGGAACCCTTGTCGACAAGGTGAAAGTTTATTTCAAAAGTTTGAATTTCAAAAGAAGTGTCTATTCGTCATCCTTTCACGAATGGACATGACTGTTGTTCTACTATAAATAGGGGATGTTTTAAACGAATTTATAATCATATTTTCTCTGATTTCACTCCTCTTCTTCTTTCACATTTCTTTATATACATTTTTACCATTACTCTGCCGAAATCACCATTGAATCTAACTAGATCATCTCTGGTTTGATTCTCTATCACTATCTCAACAAGATCCCAGTGCTATTCAGAGTTATAGATTTCTTTGTATTCAATCGAGCGAGAAAAGGTGTGATTGTAGCCTGGAAAATCAATCGGGTGAACTTGTTGCCCGTAAAATCAAGTATCTCTACCAAGAGGATTGTGAATCTGGAGCGGTGTACCTCGTGGCCTTGAAATCGAGGGTGTAATTGTAAGAATTGATTTTGAAAGGAAATCCGTACTTGTGTTGCGAGAATGGATGTAGGGTAACTCCGAACCAGTATAAAATCCGGTGTGTTCTTTCCTTTATTGCTTTTACTTTATATCTGCATCTGTGTTTGATTCTTTGATCATATCTGTGTCTGAATATTGGATACATTTGTGTTCAAATTAATATAAACTCAAAAAGAATTAGTAATTCCTTAAAACACTATTCACCCCCCTCTAGTGTTAATTCTAGCCTTAAGATCCGTAATTCGCATTTCTCACATTTGGTATCAGAGCAAGGTTTTCAAAGTTTCATAATCTGAATTTTGAAAAATTTCAAAATGGCTACCAACACTGGTACTGTTACTTCTACCAACACTGGTTCTATTTCCTCTGTCACTAGTTCATTTGTAGAAGGTCAGTCTACTGTCAGACCACCACTTTTTAATGGTAGTAACTATGCATATTGGGCATGTAGGATGAAAATATATTTACAATCTGTAGGACTAGACACTTGGAATATCACACAGACTGAATATTTTGAACCCACAACTGGTTTTGCACAGTGGACTGCTGAGCAAAAGACCGTCGCACAAAATAACTCTAAAGCTATGAATATTCTATTTTGTTCACTTGATAGGAATGAATTTAATAGAGTGTCAGTTTGTAAGTCTGCATATGAAATCTGGAAAACTTTGCAAGTTACTCACGAAGGAACAAGCAAAGTTAAACAGACCAAAATTTCCATGCTCACAAATCAGTTTCAATTATTTAAAATGAATCCTAATGAGTCTTTTCCAGATATGTATAGTAGATTTGAGGATATTGTGCATTCTCTAATATCCTTGGGAAAGGTATTTTCGGAAGAAGATCAAGTCAGAAAAATCTTAAATTCTCTTACTCCAGAATAGGATCAAAAGACACTTGCGATCGAAGAGGCAAATGACATCAGTACCTTAAAGATAGAAGAATTAATTGGAAATCTAATGTCGTTTGAAGTTCAAATGATTGGGAGAAGAGAAAGCAAAGCATCTGAAAAGAAATCAATTGCATTCAATGCATTGACCGATGGATCAGACTCAAACAGCGATAATGATGAAGAGATAGCCTTTATGACCAAGAACTTTCGGAAATTCCTGAAATACAGAAAGATGAATAATCTCGAGAAACAACTATAAGAACTATGGTAATCAGAATTTAGTGCCAAACTATATCAAATGTTTTAACTGTGACGAACCAGGCCATATCAAAAGAGACTGTCCGTATCCAGATAAGCAAAATCTTCCTATAAACAATGATTCCGCAAAGAAACGAAAACGTGCATTTACCGCTACTCTAGATGACTCAGACTCGTCCTCAAGCGATGATGATCAGAAGACAGATAATTCAAATATGTGTTTCACGGTAGTTCACGACTCCGACGAATTCAGAGAAACGGACTCAGAAAAAGGTACACGTTTACAATACATTGGTTGAAATTGCATGCTTAGGATTGGATGTTTGATTGGTTGATTTTGAATTGGTGTGTCGTTTGAATTTTAAAATTTTTATTATTATATTTTACTATTATTTTATTATTATTATTATTATTTTTAAATAATATCATAATATTTTATGGAATATACTATAATTCTAGTAATATTCCAGATATTATATAGACATTAAAAATAATAAATAAATAAATAAATATATATATTTGAATACTTAAGAGAAATAAATCATGAAAATTCAGAGACACCTGTCGACAAGGCCCCCCCCCCACGTTGTCGACAAGGGTACAGAAATTTGAAATTTAAATTTGAATTCAAATGTTTGAATTTCCCTCCATCTTTTCATCTCATTCAAGTCTCTGAAAAGTCACCTTTTGACCAGAGAACCTGTCCCTTGAGAATCTATTTATTTACTATCTCTTATCACAACTTTTCACTTTCATTTTCAAATTCAAACTCTTATTTCAAAATATCAAGCTCTCTACTCTCTACTCTAATGGCTTCTTCAAGCAACCCTTCCACAATGAGACTTTCCAGAAATATAAAAGAGCAACTTTTCAATAATCCGGAGGCTATAAAAGCATATATCAACTATGCTAACTATGGAAAAGTCCATCCCAGAAAGTTTGCTTTATTTCAAGATTTCTCTACTTATGAAATCGATTCTCTTTTTGCAAACAACCAAGTTCTTAGTCTTGTTGATGCTTCACAAAATGACTTTGTTTGTTATCCAAATCTTGTTAAAATTTTCTATGCAAATCTCAACCGTGGATTTTATAATGGAAATGATGATGAAATTTGGAGTACTGTCAAAGGCACTAGAATCATTTTAAATTGTGATGTTTTGGGTACCATTCTCAATTGCAAGAGCACGGGAATGGATCTTTCTAGTTTAATATCGATGAAAATGATCGTGAGACATTTCATCACATTTTCGAAGGAGATGATAACTTTGAATTCATAAATCGAAACTTTTGACCAAAAGCAAGAATTGTTAATCATCTTTTACAACATACTTTGACCCCAAGATCGGGGAGTTTTAACAATCCAACTTCAAAAGTTTGCAAAGCACTTTTTGCTATTTTTGGAAATTATGATATTAATTGGGCACAAGTTATTTTGGATGAACTTCTTCCCAAAAATTTTGAAGTGGGTGAAAACACTTTGTATCATGGAATCTATCTCACTCGGATTTTTAATTATTTTGGAGTGGATTTCAAAGGAGAAGAATTTGTTCCAAGAAAAATTTTTAATCACTCAAACATTTCTCTTATGAAAATGCCATATATTTTTCAACCATATGAGACTCTTGCTGAAAAGGAAGAGCGTTTGGCTCATGAGGAGATGGAAGAGGAGGAAGAAGAAGAAGAAGGTGAAACATCCTTGGAAAGTATTGACTATCCCTTTAATCCAACCAACAAAACCTTACTCAAAAATCAAAAGACCATTGTTGAGAATCAACGGACTCTTAAACGGTCCGTTAGTAAGAAATTGGATAAAATGTCATCCAAGATGAACAAGTTTTTCTCCAAAGTCAGCAAGAAGCTTGGATTATCTTCATCATCGTCATCCTCTAACTAGTTCTACCTTTGCAGGTCATGTTATATTGGTTTTAGTTTGTTTTGATTTAAATGTTCGTGTAGTTCTTAATGTTTAATCATTGTATCGTTCTATTATGAAATAAAATTGAATTACTTTTCTGTTATCTAGCTTATCTTATCTCCAGAATAAATGTTAGTATATTATATAAATATATATATATATACACAATTATTCACAAAATCAAAATGAGTCATCAAAATTAACTGACCCCTATCGACAACCCCCCAGAGACCCTGTCGACAAGTACTGGTCAGAAATGACTTTTCATTTTAAATTTGAAATTTGAATAACTACCTTGTGTCTATTCATTTCAAATGAATTTCTACACCTATAAATACATATTTCTTCTAGAATTCATCACTCAAAATCATTTCTTATCTACTCAATCTATATTCCCTTTCACAAACTCAAATATGGCCAATCCAATTCATATTTTGACCGAGAATCTTGAAGAAACCCTTAATTCTTTCAAGAATATTCTTTCTTTCATTCTTCGTAATCAGCGACACTTAGAGTTAAGTCAAATGCAGATGATCAAGGAGCAAGAAAAACATTTCGATGCGATTCGATGGATGATTTCCTCCCTGCATAAAGATGATAATGAAGCACATCCTCCTGTCTCTCTCACCAATGAAAATGAAAATTGGGATGCCATTAAAGCAGACCCTATATTTGGAGAAGAAGGATGGGTGGAAGTTCCTCGTAATGTTTGATTTTATTTGATTGCTTTGTTTGATTTGAATTGATTGCTTGGATTGATTTGATTTGGTTTGGTGTGGATTGATAATTGGTGTGCAAAACATAATATGTATAAATACACATAGATATTTATATGATCTTTGATTAGTTATCATGTCTATCAGTATAATTATCTCTTAATCTATTTATTATATACTCCATTATATATTTTATTAATGCATGTACTTTAGTACAAGAATAAGGGGGAGTTATATAGTTTGGAGTTAGTTTTTGTTGATGATAAAGGGGAAGAAGTATAAAATAGGATAGTTAGGCATAAATTAAGGGGGGAGTTATTAGTTTTAGGGGGAGTTATTAGGATAGAAGTAATATTTTATAAACAAAGGTTGTCATCATCAAAAAGGGGGAGATTGTTAGTCCCTGAGAAGTTGGTTTTGATGACAAAAACCTTAGAATAAGTTTAGAAAATATAAATACTAACTTTATTGTTAGATATATATATGTATAGGCAGGATATATATACAGGTACCAAAGAATGAAGACTGTACAGTATAGAGATTCAAGAACTGATGAACTCAAGATCGAAGATATCAGATTCAAGACTCATGAGTTTCAAGCTTACCAAGAGTTCAAGATTTCAATATAAGTAATTTAGTTAGGAATTTTGTTAAAACTCCTCGAAAAGCATAGAATCTTAAAATCCATTTTATTCGTGGAATGGAATCCACTTCGAGCCCATTAAAGGGATGGAACCCTAAGTAGGATGGATCCTACGAAAAATCTAGTGGAACATTGTTTTGTATCCACTAACTTTTATTCTAATGTTTTACAAAATTATATCTTGTTTTCAAAATGATTTCAAAATCTTTCTTTTTAAATCAAAAACATCTATCCTGGTTTTAAAATACTTTTAGCCTCAAAATAATCTTTATTTTCAATATCAAATTATCCTTGGTTTTAAACTATCTTTTAGTTATAATATATTTAACTTTTAATATTTATACTTAGATTTAAATATAAAATTATAGTAAAATTTTATATATACCAAAATATTATTCTCTATACTTATTTATGTATTTTAACTATAGTTAAGTATATTTATAAAGTTTAAAATAGTTTTAATACAAGATAGAAGTTATTTTCAAAGAAAAACAAATTACCAAAAATAACTTAGGCTTGTCGACAACCCCAAGGAACCCTTGTCGACAAGGTGATAGTTTATTTCAAAAGTTTGAATTTCAAAGGAAGTGTCTATTCGTCATATCCTTTCACGAATGGACATGGTTATTGTTCTAATATAAATAGGGGATGTTTTAAATGAATTTATAATCATATTTTCTCTGATTTCACTCCACTTCTTCTTCCAAATTTCTTTATATACATTTTTACCATTACTCTGTCGAAATCACCATTGAATCTAACTAGATCATCTCTGGTTTGATTCTCTATCACTATCTCAACAAGATCCAAGTGCTATTCAGAGTTATAGATTTCTTTGTATTCAATCGAGTGAGAAAAGGTGTGATTGTAGCCTGGAAAATCAATCGGGTGAACTTGTTGCCCATAAAATCAAGTATCTCTACCCAAAGGATTGTGAATCTGGAGCGGTGTACCTCGTAGCCTTGAAATCGAGGGTGTAATTGTAAGAATTGATTTTGAAAGGAAATCCGTACTTGTGTTGCGGGACTGGATGTAGGGTAACTCCGAACCAGTATAAAATCCAGTGTGTTCTTTCCTTTATTGCTTTTACTTTATATCTGCATCTGTGTTTGATTCTATGATCATATTTGTGTCTGAATATTGCATACATTTGTGTTCAAATTAATATAAACTCAAAAAGAATTAGTAATTCCTTAAAACACTATTCACCCCCCCTCTAGTATTAATTCTAGCCTTAAGATCCATAATCCGCATTTCTCACATTTTAAAGATTAATATGTTCAAACCCAAATAATTAACAAGTAACCATTTCAAATTTCATTTAAGTAACTATCAAATTGCATTAAAAAAAATGGTGAATCGACTATGCTTGCTCCTTTGGTGTTTCGGTTAAACCACTGGATGAATTCTAGAACATCAAAATGTAGGTTAAACGGTTTGGAACTCTATTGCTGCCTCCATTGGGCAAGCTATTTGAAATACATTCTTTTGAATATTGGTTTCAGTCTCATATTCAATAATCATAATGGAGACCGGGTCCACAACTCATAATTTATATAAGTTAGGCCCCTATTGGTAATGTCTTCCCTGATAGCGCTATTATCACCCACTTAATCAAACAAGCTAATTTAATATTAATTTGTAAATTGTAATAAATTTTTACAGGTAGGTCGGATTTAATTTTAATTTACAAATCGTGAATTTGTAATATGTCTATATCCACTGTTGACAGGTAAATATCAACCTCGTAAAATCATATTATTAAAATTCTTTTTTAGCCAACTTTCTAAAATGTAGTTTTTATATAGAAAATGGTACTTTATTAACAACAAACTGGAAATAGTTGAATACGCGCTTTGTAAGGTAACCCTAATAAATAACCTCACATAACAACTAGAAACAAGTCAAAAGCTAACACTCACACAGCCCCTGCGTATTCAAGACTAAAGGAAAATGGTTCAACTAAGTAATGAACTATGCACTTTATTAAAACCAACCATCAACTTCATTAAAAAAACCATAAAAGGCCACTACTTTAGATCTACAACTCCTTAAGAGTTGTCATTCCTCCAACACTACTAACTTACCTAGGATCTGGAAGATTAGGTCTTGTAAAGGTAGAAATCGCTCGATCAAATCTATCTAGAGTAAGAATCAGAGAAGATGAGTTGTGCTTCTTGGACTTTAGGTTAGCTATTAGCTCTCTAGCATCTAACAGAATTAGGTAGTATATGTACTCCATTGGTATGAACTTGTTTTGAAAATATCATTGATTCCGTTCTTGCCAAATATGCCACACTGCCGTTATACAAACAACGAGTTATAGATTTGGATTTTTCTTATTTTGATGATTGCTACTAGTTAGATGTCTAGAATCGATTGTATGTCATTGTTTCTAGTATACATCTATTAAATGTTAATCCATGATTTGATTTTATCCTATATTTGATTCGCATATTCATATGTAAAGAACATATGATTGTTATCTTCTTTTGCTATGTTGCATAGGTCACAAATTGAATTGCTCATGTTGATCCTGTAGGATCGATTTCACCCTAGAGGGGGGGTGAATAGGGTGATACTATTAATTATAAAAATTATTGTGGAAGTTTATATAAAATAATTTCAACACAGATCACAGAATAATAATAGCAGCACAGATAGTAGCAGAATAGTAAATGCAGAAAATAGAACACACAGTTTTACCCAGCTTCGGCAAAACCCTGCCTACGTGCTGCCCCCAAGGTTTCTACTAGAAAATAGATAGTCAGACGCTTACACACGTAAACTCGCGACACCCGCTATCGACTAATCCTAACTCTATGCTCAAAACCCTGCCATAACTCAGCCATTAAGTTGCGAATTCTCAAACTACTCCACGTAGTTTGTCCCTTAGTCACACGACTAGAAATTACAATGGTTTGACAGAAGAATTTAAATTTAAAAAAAATAAAAATAAAACCCTAATTTAAAAAGTTAAGCTCAAATCAAAACAATAGAAAGGCCGACCCCCTTTTTCTTTTATATCTTTATTCCTCTTTGCTCTTTGAAATGGCGGCCTCGTTTTTTCCTCTTCGTTCTGTAATTAGGGCTTTGAATATATTCGAAGAAGCCGACTTTAATTAGATCGATCGAATATGTGATTTCGATTTCCTTGCTCTGTCGATTGATCGTCTCTTGAGATGCTTTTGGCTGCTTCTATTTGATTGAGTTCGACTTTGATTCCGGTATGTAATTTATGCCTTTTGCTCTCTGGATTGAATGCTTGAACTCGATGATTATTTTGCCGATGATGTTACTTGTTTATATAGGGTTCGAATCCCTTTATTTTCGTTCATCTGATAATTTGCTTGGCCGTTTGATTTTGTATGGATGAACGTGATGATTTCTTACCTTTTCAAATTCATATATTTCATTGCTTGTTTAACTTGATACTCACGGCTTTGATTTCGACTTGCTTGGCCACCACGGTGTTGATTTTTAACTGTTCGATTTCGTTGATCATTACGGCTTCGATTCTTTGGCGATTTTGGTTTCGTGAATTTCTCTTTGTGCTTGTTGACAGTGACAATCTTTGACTTCGGCACTGACTTGTTCATTCACGACTTCGGCTTGATTTTGTTATAACTGCACATTATTTTTGACTTGCAGTTGTCTTTGAGTCTGTTTGCACTGCCTTTGTTTATGTGATAATATTCACTGGTTCGTAGTTGACTTCATTCATTTTCGAAAATTCCTGCTTGATCAATTACTTGTTTGTTGTTGCTACTGTTTCATTTGATACAGATATGTATTTGTATACATATATATGTATATATGTATACTTGATTTCATATTGCATTTGGACTCATTGATGTGCACTGTATATATGATGTTTCATGTTATAGCTGGTATTTCCAATGCACTTGTTTGCACTGTCACTTTGCTGGAATGACTTCGACATTGTTTTGATGCTCTGGTCTTTGACTTGTGAACTTGAATATGTACTTGTAGTCTTCACCGGTGCATGTTGTATCATTGAGTTTGTACATTCATTGTTATGTAGTCTGCACTTTTGCCTTTTTATCTCATGTAGCATTTTCTGTTGTTTGGTGGCATTTAGTCTTGATGTTGTACTTGATTCAGTGCACTTGAATATCATGTGTGCTCGAGTCTGGTTCATGTAGTCTTGTTTAATCTGATTGGTTGCCAGGTCTAGTTTCTTCAGTTGTTTTGATCTTGGCCATTCACTTGAGCTTGTGTTCATTGTGTAGCCTGGTTGACTCTTGCAGTTCACTGGTCTTGCATCATGTGTATACATACATTCATGTATGTATATATGTGTATGTTAGCTTGTGTTTCCAGTTATCATTCTGGGTTTAGTGCCGTTTCATTGTGGCTTCACTTGATTTGAACTGAATGGTTGGATCTGGTCTTGCTTGTGTATTGATTTGATCTTGCTTGTTTTTGCCTTTGTTGGTTTTGTACTACTGTCACATATGTGTATCCATATATGTACATACATATGTATGTGTGGATGCATGTATTGATATGGCTCTGTTTTGTTGGTTCTTGATTATTTCAGGTTGATTTTTGAAATTGTACTTGAGTTGAATCCAGTTTCAAAACTTGGGTTTGACCTTGTGCTCACCTGTCCCTGTAATTTTATCAAGTGTATATCGGTGTGCACGGCCTTGTGGCATGTACAGTGATACAGTGTGCATGTCACAAGCTGTTTGTGTATAATGAATTCAGAATTTAAATGATGACGAACAACCCAAATAACTGAGGCAAATAATATTTTTAAAACCACATTTTATTTTACACTGCAAAATATTTTCATTTCAATTTTACTGCGTTAGTGTTTATTTTGCAGATTGCTCAAATGCTGGATTCAAGCTGGAATGAAGTTGAAGATAATTTTGAGTGAACGAGTGATATTTAGTGAGGTGCATTTGTAAATGAATAATTGATGTAGTCAAATGTATATTGTAATTGAAAATTGTATATATACAGTGAGAGCTTGAATTTGTACTATTCAAAATTGTAATAAATATTTGTTTGAATAAAATATCTATTTGACTTTAAATTATGTGTTATTTATTTTATTTAGCAAATATTTATTTAATCTGTGAAAATAAAATAGTACATTAACAAATACATTTAAATGAATATATATATATATATATATGTTTATTATCATCAAACAAAAATCATATAGTCGCATATTCAACAACTCCCCCTTTTGATGATAACAAACATATATTTAAGATTTTGAATATATTAAATGTATTTGATCAATCATTCAATTTGCTCCCCCTATTTGAATGCTCCCTCTCTACACAAAGCCCCCCCTTCATATATGCATGTAAATAAAAATATGCAAATGAGCTTAGATGCAAATAGAAAATATTTGACCTTTATTTGCCAAAATCTTAACTTTTTCTCCCCCTTTTGTTATCAGCAAAAGAGTAATGGTGTTAGAAAAATAGAGATAAAGTGGTAGATATTAATACAATATTAATGCTCAATCGAGTATAAATATTAAATTTCAATATTAAAATCAAACAAAAATCATAAATACTCTGATTGATGCATATTCCACTTTAGAGTGAAGGAATGATATCATCATATAAACCATATAGTTGTGTCTATTTATGGTATATTTATTTCAGGAAATTTGAATATCTACTAACCATGCATAACCGCTAGGACTTTTAAATGAGATTAGTAGTATTCCAATTTTTATTAAAAAAATGAATTCAAGTATCTTCTAACCACGCATAACCGTGAGGACTTTTAAATGGGATTAGAATCAACTTGTTTATTTAATCAATCAATTTTAATATGCGGTCCATACATGCATAACCGCGAGGACTTTTAAATGAGCATGGAAGCACATAGTCAAAAATTCTGAGTAATTCACCTATGCATAACCGTGAGGACTTTTAAATGAGAGTGAATACTTTGGATATATATATATATAATAAATTGAAAAACGAATGATTTCCCGTTTAAACTACCACATATTGACATACTATAATGGATTATGATGAGTGATGGTCGACAGAAATATGATAGAAATAGAAATGGTCATGGAATATTTATCAATAAAAAGTTTTTATAACTCTTGTTTAAATTTCTAAAGAAATTTACTAAATATACTGTCTCGAGTTATAATATATGATTAATATCAACACTCATCACTTTTCAATCACTATTTACTTTTTCAATAATTAGTAGAGAGGAAAAAAATTGTTAAATAAGTAGAAACTCAAATTTCTAAAACACCTAAGCTGAGACATAGTTTACAAAAACTATTTTCTGGTAGGGGTTTTGTAAAAATGTCTACCAATTGAGAATCGGTTGAAATGAAATTTATGCAGATATTTTCCTTGGAAATATGATCTCTAATAAAATGATGTCTAACATCTATATGTTTTGTTCGTGAGTGATGTACAGGATTATTTGTGAGATCAATTGCGCTTTTGCTATCACACATTAGTGGTACACGCTTAAAATTTAGACCATAGTCTTGCAAAGTTTGTATCATCCATAAGATTTGAGCAGAGCAACCACTTAGAGCAGTATACTCTGCCTCTGTGGTGGATAACGCAATACAATTCTGTTTTCTACTTGACCATGCAACTAATGAATGTCCTAACATAAAGCATGCTCCACTAGTACTTTTTCTACCAACTAGACTTCCAGCATAATCCGCATCTGAAAATCCTTTTAATTCAAAATTATCATTTGTTGGATACCAAAGACCAAACCGTGGAGTGTGCAACAAATATTTTATAATTCTTTTAACAGCTATTAAATGATATTCTTTTGGGTTAGATTGAAATCGTGCACACAAGCAGACAGAAAACATGATGTCAGGTCTAGAAGCGGTAAGATAAAGGAGTGATCCAATCATACCTCTATATTGCTTTTGATCAACTGCCTTACCTTTTTCATCATTGTCAAGTTTTATTGTTGTGCTCATGGGGGTTCTTGCTGGTTTAGCATCTTTTAATCCAAATTTGTTGACAAGTTCCCTAATATATTTTGTTTGAGAAATGAATGTACCTTTATCGTTTTGTTTGACTTGAAATCCTAAAAATAATTTTAACTCTCCAACCAAGCTCATTTCAAACTTTTCCTGCATAACTTTTTCAAATTTCTCATACAACAAATTATTAGTAGCACCATAAATGATGTCATCAACATATATTTGAACAATCAAAAGATCATCGTTTTCATGCAACAGAAATAGTGTGGTGTTTGCACAACCCTTTTTGGACCCATTTTCAAGAAGATAAGTACTAAGGCATTCATACCAAGCTCTAGGAGCTTGTTTTAATCCATATAATGCCTTTTTAAGCTTATATACATGGTTAGGATATTCATGACTTTCAAAACCTTCTGGTTGTTCAACAAATACATCTTCTTTTAAAATTCTGTTAAGGAAAGCACTTTTAATATCCATTTGTCTTAGTTTAAATCCTTTGTATCAAGCAAAAGCTAACAATATCCTAATTGATTCTAGTCTAGCTACTGGTGCAAAAGTTTCATCAAAGTAAACTCCTTCAATTTGATTATATCCTTTAGCGACTAATCTAGCTTTATTTTTTTAATCACATTTCCAGATTCATCATATTTATTTTTAAAAATCCATTTTGTTCCTACGACTGGGTAATCCTTAGGTCTAGGTGCTAGACTCCAAACATCATTTCGCTCAAATTGATTTAGCTCTTCTTGCATATCCATAAACCAGTTTTCATCATTAAGAGTTGTATCTATGTCTTTGGGTTCTATTTCTGAAATAAATCCACTATATAGACACAGATCACACAGATTTCTAAAGGAGGAACGAGTTTGAACACCTGTGATAGGATTTCCTATTATCAATTCCGGAGGATGATATGCTTTGAATTTTAATCTCTTTGGATCTAGATTCCTTCGGACTTCTTTTGTTGTTGCAGTTTTTTTGGTTTTTCATTTTCATCTTTTTCGTTTTCCTCTTCAACATTGCTTTTGACCGTTTCCTATTCATTAATGCCTTCATCAAATTTCACATTGATTGACTCCACAATTGTTTTATTCCTTTTGTTGTAGACTCTATAAGCTTTGCTTCTAGAAGAGTATCCCATGAACATGCCCTAATCAGCTTTTGCTTCAAATTTTCCTAATTGATCACCTGTATTGAGAATATAGCACGGACACCCAAATACTTTGAAGTAAGCAATGTTTGGTTTATTTTTGAACCATAGCTCATAGGGTGTTTTGTTAAGAATCGGTCTAATCATAACTCTATTCATTACATAACAAGTTGTATTTACTGCTTCTACCCAAAAATGCAAAGGTACCTCATACTCATTTATCATAGACCTAGCCAACTCTTGCAATGTTCGATTCTTTCTCTCAACTACTCCAATTTGTTGTGGAGTACGTGGTGCAGAAAATTCATGTTTGAATCCATTTTCATCACAAAATTTTTCAAATTCATAATTTTCAAATTCTCCACCATGATCACTTCTTAACGAAATAATAGGAACTCCTATTTCATTTTGAACTAATTTTGTGAATTTTGTGAAGTATGAAAAAGTTTCTGATTTTTGAGCTAAGAAATATACCCATGTATATCTTGAGTAATCATCAACTAACACAAAACAATATTTCTTACCACCTAAGCTAGCAATGTCGTTAGGTCCAAACAGATCCATATGAACTAGTTCAAGAACTCTAGAAGTGCTTACATTGTTCTTGGCATGAAACGATGATTTTTTAAGTTTTCCCAAGGTACATGCTTTACATAAAATTTCTGTTTCGAAATCATGTGATGGCAATCCTCTTACCAACTCTTTTCTTTTCAATTTGTTTAACAAATTCATGCTAGCATGCCCTAATCGTCTATGCCATAAATTTACTTCTATATCCTTAGCTACCAAACATTTTGACAGGGTGAGATCATCAAAAGATAGAGAATATATATTACCTTTCCTCTTACCTGAAAATAAGATTTCTTTTGATGATAGGTCAACAATTTTGCACAAGTCAGAGGCAAAAATAACATTCATACCTTTATCACATAGCTGGCTGATTGATATCAAATTGTGGTGCGGATTTTCAACATATAGTACGTCATTTAAGGTAAATGTATTGTTACCTACTTTACCTTTACCGACAATTCTACACTTGTCATTGTTACCCATTGTGACTCTGCCACCTCTGTACTTTTCTAGGCTAAGGAACTTTGATTTGTCGCCTGTCATGTGCCTGGAACAACCAGAATCCAAGTATCATTGTTGTTGTTCCTTAGCCTGCTAGCATACCTACACAAGAAGAGAGTTTAGTGACCTATTTGTTTTTATAGGTCCATGATTGTTAGTGGCAACAGATTTTGAAAAATAAGTTTGTGGAGACCCAAAACTGTTTATATATGTTCCTTTCGGCACCCAGATTTGTTTAACTTTAAGGTATTTTATATTTGTGCCTTTTGGAACCTAAATTGGTATAGTTTTCACGTGTTTGGGTCTATGCCAACAAATATTGTGATTGTGTCCAATTTTTCCACAAATTATGCACTTAGAATTTACTTGATTAAATTTTCCATTAATACGTTCAGGGTGAATATACCCAAGTCCTTGTCTATTAATATTAACTGTTTGTTACCTAATAGCATATTTAATGATTTTTCGCTTTTGGAATTTTTTTCCAAAGTTGTAGTCAATTGTTGGACTTGTGTTTTGAGAGATTCATTTTCGTTTAATAATTAAGTGCACCTTTTAATAGAATTTTCTCTCCTTGTGTTTTCACTCTCTTTTAAAGTCAGAATTTCATTTTCAAGTGATTTTATATTAATTTCTGATTTTTTAATTTCTTTTTCAAACAATGGACACTTGTCACACTTAGGGCACTTGTTTTGGTAGTTTTTAATTAATTGTTCAAGCTATTCATTTACTTCTATCAAACTATCTCTTTGTGATTCAATTTTAGCATATTTCTCCATAAGACGTTCAAAGCACCCATTTACCTCGTGAAAATATATAAGTAATTCTGAATGAGTAAGTTTTGATACCTCACTTGGCTCGTCATCATCACTGTCAGTTATTTCACCATGAAGACACAAATTTTCTTTTTCACTCTCGCTGCCAGTGCTATCACTTCCATCTTCACGCTTTCATCCCAAGTAGCTGCAAAACTTCTCCTTTTCAGTTTCTTTCCTTGGTTGAGTCGATTTTGGGGACAATTTGGCTTGATATGACCGGGTTTATTGCACTTGTGACAAATGACTTTTTGCTCTTCCGGGTTGTCTAGTGCTTTGTTTATTCTGCTCCTTACTTGATGATTTTTGGCCGGATTGCCATATTTGCGATTCCATTTTTTGAATCTTCTTATTAATAGTTCTAGTTCTGCTTCACCATCATCATCATCATCTTCACTTTCAGTTGTCCCTTTAAGAGCTATTGATTTCTTTCGAGTGTCCCCTCCTTCACGCTCTTCCTTGAATTTCATCTCTAGCTCGTAAGTGGTGAGATTTCCGATGAGTTCTTCAACCTTGAGTTGTTTCAAATCTTTTGACTCTTGAATAGCTGTGACTTTTGCTTCAAAACTCCGTGGAAGGACTTTGAGGATTTTTCGGACTATTTTCAATTCTGTGTATGATTTTCCAAGAGCCTTTGATTTGTATACGATATTGGAAAGTCTTCCGTACATCTCTTTGACATTTTCTTCCTTCGCCATTGTGAAGTTCTCATATTCACTGCTTAGCATGGCAAGGCGAGATTCTTTGACTTAAGACGTTCCTTCGTGAGTTACTTTGAGTGTGTGCCATATTTCATGCGCAGTTGAACAATGTGAGACACGATTAAATTCAAATTGATCTAATGAACAGATAATAGAATTCATAGCTTTAGCGTTAGCATTTGTAATTTATTTTCTAGCTCTGTCCATTGGTCCTTCGGTTTATTTATTTCTTGATTATTTACAATTATAGTTGGTGCTTTATACCCTGTCTCAACAAATATCCCAAGCGTCAATGGTTTTCAGAAAAATTTCCATCCTATTTTTCCAATAAGCATATTCACCATTGAACATTGGTGGTCTAACTATGGACTGACCTTCAGCAAAAGCATTATTAAAAGAAGCCATTTTAAAAATTCAAAATTTTAAAATAAAAATTGTTTTTTGAAAAATTGAATTTTTACAACAAAAGTTGACTTCTATTCCTAGCTCTGATACCACTTGTAGGATCGATTTCACCCTAGAGGGGAGGTGAATAGGGTGATACTATTAATTATAAAAATTATTGCGGAAGTTTATATAAAATAATTTCAACACAGATCACGGAATAATAATAGCAGCACAGATAGTAGCAGAATAGTAAATGCAGAAAATAGAACACACAGTTTTACCCAGCTTCGGCAAAACCCTGCCTACGTGCTGCCCCCAAGGTTTCTACTAGAAATTAGATAGTCAGACGCTTACACACGTAAACTCATGACACCCGCTATCGACTAGTCCTAACTCTACGCTCAAAACCCTGGCATAACTCAGCCACTGAGTTGCGAATTCTCAAACTACGCCACGTAGTTTGTCCCCTAGTCACACGACTAGAAATTACAACGGTTTAACAGAAGAATTTAAATTTAAAAACAAATTTAAATAAAACCCTAATTAAAAAAGTTAAGCTCAAATCAAAACAATAGAAAGGCCGGCCCCCTTTTTCTTTTATATCTTTATTCCTCTTTGCTCTGTGAAATGGCGGCCTCGTTTTTTCCTCTTCGTTCTGTAATTAGGGATTTGAATATATTCGAAGAAGCCGACTTTAATTAGATCGATCAAATATGTGATTTCGATTTCCTTGCCCTGTCGATTGATCGTCTCTTGAGATGCTTTCGACTGCTTCTATTTGATTGAGTTCGACTTTGATTCCGGTATGTAATTTATGCCTTTTGCTCTCTGGATTGAATGCTTGAACTCGATGATTATTTTGCCGATGATGTTACTTGTTTATATAGGGTTTGAATCCCTTTATTTTCGTTCATCTGATAATTTGCTTGGCCGTTTGATTTTGTATGGATGAACGTGATGATTTCTTACCTTTTCAAATTCATATATTTCATTGCTTGTTTAACTTGATACTCACGGCTTTGATTTCGACTTGCTTGGCCACCACGGTGTTGATTTTTAACTGTTCGATTTCGTTGATCATTACGGCTTCGATTCTTTGGCGAT
This sequence comes from Allium fistulosum, assembly GCA_030737815.1. NCBI lineage: Eukaryota > Viridiplantae > Streptophyta > Magnoliopsida > Asparagales > Amaryllidaceae > Allium > Allium fistulosum. The sequence continues at coordinate 998,092,825 of CM060907.1, forward strand.
TTTGGTTCCGTGAATTTCTCTTTGTGCTTGTTGATAGTGATAATCTTTGACTTCGGCACTGACTTTTTCATTCACGACTTCGGCTTGATTTTGTTATAACTGCACATTATTTTTGACTTGCAGTTGTCTTTGAGCCTGTTTGCACTGCCTTTGTTTATGTGATAATATTCACTGGCTCGTAGTTAACTTCATTCATTTTCGAAAATTCCTGCTTGATCAATTACTTGTTTGTTGTTGCCATTGTTTCATTTGATACAGATATGTATTTGTATACATATATATGTATATATGTATGCTTGAATTCGTATTGCATTTGGACTCATTGATGTGCACTGTATATATGATGTTTCATGTTATAGCTGGTATTTCCAGTGTGCACTTGTTTGCACTGTCACTTTGCTGGAATGACTTCGACATTGTTTTGATGCTCTGGTCTTTGACTTGTGAACTTGAATATGTACTTGTAGTCTTCACTGGTGCATGTTGTATCATTGAGTCTGTACATTCATTGTTATGTAGTCTGCACTTTTGCCTTTTTATCTCATGTAGCATTTTCTGTTGTCTAGTGGCATTTGGTCTTGATGTTGTACTTGATTCAGTGCACTTGAATATCATGTGTGCTCGAGTTTGGTTCATGTAGTCTTGTTTAATCTGATTGGTTGCCAGGTCTAGTTTATTCAGTTGTTTTGATCTTGGCCATTCACTTGAGCTTATGTTCATTGTGTAGCCTGGTTGACTCTTGCAGTTCACTGGTCTTGCATCATGTGTATACATACATTCATGTATGTATATATGTGTATGTTAGCTTGTGTTTCCAGTTATCATTTCTGGGTTTAGTGCCGTTTCATTGTGGCTTCACTTGATTTGAACTGAATGATTGGATCTGGTCTTGCTTGTGTATTGATTTGATCTTGCCTGTTTTTGCCTTTGTTGGTTTTGTACTACTGTCACATATGTGTATCCATATATGTACATACATATGTATGTGTGGATGCATGTATTGATTTGGGTCTGTTTAGTTGGTTCTTGATTATTTCAGGTTGATTTTTGAAATTGTACTTGAGTTGAATCCAGTTTCAAAACTCGGGTTTGACCTTGTGCTCACCTATCCCTGTAATTTTATCAAGTGTATATCGGTGTGCACGGCCTTGTGGCATGTACAGTGATACAGTGTGCATGTCACAAGCTGTTCGTGTATAATGAATTCAGAATTTAAATGATGATGAACAACCCAAATAACAGAGGCAAATATATTTTCAAAATCACATTTTATTTTACACTGCAAAATATTTTCTTTTCAATTTTACTGCGTTAGTGTTTATTTTGCAGATTGCTCAGATGTTGGATTCAAGCTGGAATGAAGTTGAAGATAATTTTGAGTGAACGAGTGATATGTAGTGAGGTGCATTTGTAAATGAATAATTGATGTAGTCAAATGTATATTGTAATTTAAAATTGTATATATATAGTGAGAGCTTGAATTTGTACTATTCAAAATTGTAATAAATATTTGTTTGAATAAAATATCTATTTGACTTTAAATTCTATGTTATTTATTTTATTCAGCAAATATTTATTTAATCTGTGAAAATAAAATAGTACATTAACAAATACATTTAAATGAATATATATATATATGTTTATTATCATCAAACAAAAATCATATAGTCGCATATTCAACAGATCCATTCACTGATTCTTTGTTTAGTAGGTAGTCCATTTAGCATCGCAAGGTAGGTGGTTAACATCTATTCCATACTACTTTACACCACCGATGTTCTTCTCACTCACATCTTACTGTTTTCCACATAGACTTTAGTGTGAAAACATCGCAATTCGGAGTCCATACCCAGTTATCCTCTTCTTCGTCCTCATGGAATTTGTTGAATTATGTTGCGTGTATTTCTTGAGATATCTAAAGCGTTCATATTCCAAGCCCCGTCATTTATAATGTTAACTGTCTGATCGTGATGGTTGTTGAAAAGCGACATGTATGACCATCCCAACAAATTAATCATAGATTGTCCCTTTAGTCAGGGTCCAAACCATAGTCTCATACTTTGACCATTAACAATTTCTCTACCATGAGTTGTTTGCTATGTTCTCTTATTCTCATTAGTAACTTCCATGGTAAGAGGCATTATTATCAAAATTTAAACTCCAAATTTTTATTGCAATAATAGCTATTGCACATCCATTTTGCCCATATAGAATTTTGCTGTAGAAATTTCCACACTAATTTAATAGCATAAGCTTGCTCCATTCCCTTCAATTTTCTCAACCCTAGCCCTTTTCAATTTTTAGCTTCCAAATAGTTGCCTAAGTAAGTTTACGTTATTGCCTTGCCACGGGAATTTTGCACACATTTTGATCAATTTTCTATAGGATAGCCTTTGGTAATTGATAGATTTGCATCAAATACTATGTAATTGGATATATAACTATTTTAATCAACTCTTACCTGCCAATTACATTAAGGAATTTACAACTCTAAGAGTCCAATCTGTTGTTAATTTTATCTAGTAAATCCCTAAAATTTACTGATTTTAATTTGGTAGCTGATAGAGGAACGCTTAGATATATTATTGGTATATTTGCATTTTGTATTAACAGCTTTTGTGATATATTTGCTTTGTTTGTAACCCCTTTTCCAAAGAATAGCTTATATTTACTGCTATTAACAATCAGACTTGCATTTTTCTCTAAATCTGTAAAAAAAATTAATGTAGTTGGAACTTGTTACGTTGCCTGTAGAGAATATCAGTAGATTATAGGCATAGATTAAGTGATTTAGGATTGGTTCTATGTCGTAGATGGGACTAATTTTCCTAGCAAATGTTCACTTTCCATTCTAATAGATAAAAATTCCCTTGCTATTGCAAATAGGTAAGAGGATAAGGGATTTCCCTGCCTTATTCCCCTATTACTCTGAATGAAACCCTGAGGAGTGTCATTAATGATGATAGAAAAAGTAGAAGTTGAAATGCACCAGTAGATGAGGGATACAAATTAAGGAGGGAAGCCTATGTTTTGCATCACATGAATAATGAACTCTCTATTGATTTTGTCATAAGCCTTTTAAGGATCTACTTTTATGCACATGATTTTGCAAGTTTCCCATTAACATAGGATTACACCAAGAGTTAGCTTTGAGCCCCTACATTTTTGTCCTAGTGATGGATGAGATTACGAAGGGTATACAAGGTGAGATTCCTTGGTGTATGCTCTTTGCTGATGATATTGTGCTAATTGACGAAAGTAGGATAAAGGTTGATAGATAACTGGAGTTGTGGAGGAAGACTTTAGAATCAAAGGGTTTTAGGTTTAACAGAACTAAAACAGAGTATATGAAGTGCGAGTTCAGTGGTGTCAGGTCGGAGGATTGAGATATTACCCTAGCTAGACAAGTAGTGCCTAAGAAGGAATCTTTTCGAAATTTAGGATCAATATTGCAGTATGATGGTAAGATTGATGAAGATGTTAGTTGTAGAATTCGAGCTGGATGGGTGAAATAGCGACTAACATCTGACATTCTCTGTGACAAGAAAGTCATACAAATGCTTAAAGGAAAGTTCTACAGAATGGCAATCATGCGTGCGATGTTGTAATGTTGGCCTACTAAAAGACAACACGCCCAGAAGATAAGTGTAGTAAAGATGCGTATGCTACGATGGAGCTGCGGTCATATAAGACGAGACCGAATTAGAAATGATAATATACGTGACAAACTTGGAGTAGCACCAATTGAGGAGAAGCTAGTCCTACACCGTGTAAGGTGTTTTGGATATCTCAAAGAGAAGCCTCCCAAGGCACCTGTGCGCGTTGGAATTATATCCTGCATTGAATGCTCAAAGAGAGGCAGAGGTCGACCGAGGTTGACATGGGAGGAAGTAGTAAAAAGAGACTTGAAGAATTGGAATATATCCGAAGAGCTAGTGTCGTACATGAGCGCGTGGAAGTTAGCGATCCACGTACCAAAACCATGAGCTAAGAGTTTTTTGCTTAGGATGGTTTAGGGGCGGTATTATAAGTTTTAGATTATAATACTAGTGAATAGGAGCCTAAAACATAGTGTTTGGTCTTTGGTCCATATTACTATTAGTACCATTATTACTATTATTACTATCATCATCATCATCATCATCATGGTTTTTTAAATTTCTTTATATATATTTTTATTTTTAATTTTTATCTTTATTTTTATTTTACTTATTATTATTATTATTTTATTTATTTTATTATTATTATCATAGTTTATTATTATTATTGCTGTTGTTGTTATTATTACTTTTAAATTGACTTTGTCATTTAGTTTTGGGTTCTATTTCTAGCCGACCCCAACTTATTTGGGAATAATGCTTTAGTTGTTGTTGTTGTCCTGCTAAAAATTCTTGTCATCTCGTGAGCCAGTAACAAATTTTCTGTACTGTCACTTCCTAGAATAAAAGCATTTTGATTATAAGAAATGAGATTATTCATTAGGCCTCTCATCCTATTACAAATTATATTATAAAGAATTTTATATAATACATTACAATAAGAGCTGGGTTTATAATCTTCTATACGATTAACAGTTTTGGATTTTGGAACTAAAGTGATAAAAGTATGATTCAATTCTTTATTAAACTTCCCTTTTAAAAATGCATAATTCATGACACTTGTAGCTCCTCCTTAATTTTATCCCACTGAAGCTTATAAAACTTAGCATTGAATCCATCCGAGCCTGGGCTGCTATTGTCATCTATCTGAAATGTTGAACTACTCGACTTTATTATGTTGATTGATTGAATCAGATTTGCTTTAGCACTTTCAGTTAAGATTTTTTTAGATAATACTTTAAAATTAGGAATTATTGCCATCTATATTATAAAGCTCCATGAAGTGTGAAATTGCCTTTTTTTTAGATCTTGTGGTTCTAAAATAAATTGACCATTTTCGTCAATAAGACTACGTATATGAGTTCTATTTCTTCGCTTAGACATTATGTGTGAAAAGATCTCGTTGGCTGATCACTTTGTGTTAACTATTTGGCTTTTGTTTTCTATTGATTTTTTATTTCTTCTGATTGTAATAAGCTCTATAGCAGTTGTACATTGTGCTTGTATTCCTATAGTAATACTTCATCATTTGGATTGTTAATGATTTGGTTGTAAAGCATGTTGTTGCGTTCTCTAACTTTGTCACAAGTCGTTTTAATACAAGTCTCTTATTGTTCCACTATTTGAGGGATGATTTAAAATAATTTATTTTATAAATAAAACCGAAGATAGGATTATCTCCAGCGTTAATGATTATGTGATTTTGCATAGCCTCTTGATAACCTGGATGAAGTGGCCATGCATTATTATATTTAATAGATTTACTATTACAGCTCCCCAAATAATTTAAAAACTTAATGAAAATGGGAGCATGCTCGCTAGATGAGTGGTTTAAGAAGAACACGGAAATTTGATGAGTTTACTCACTAGCTCTAAATTACCAAAGTCAATATATTCTGCTGTGCAAGGTAAAGTTAAGGCCTCCTCTCCATGTATAGTAGTTACCTCAAACATTTACTTAAGTTAGACCACTAGAGTCTATCCACTTGACCCTCATGTATTTTGTCTGATTTTATTAGCTTGTTTATTTCCATATTGTTATATTTGCATTATCTATATTTTTTTATTTTGGTACCCATACTATGTCGAAAGAACAAAGTCGCCGATTGTGACCAAAGTGTTTACGGTTTTGGAAATTATTGGGTTGCCACTTATACAAACAGGCTGAAAACGAAATTGATCATTTTCATCCAGAATTGCTACTTCTTCAGGATAGTTGAATTCATTAGGTATTTTTGTGCTCATAAAAGAAATTCTTAATCAATACCTTTGTGTACGTATCCATCTTAATATGTTTTCTTAGGATCGAGGCAATACGATCAATACCCTATTCAGTCCAAAACTCAAGCCTTAATCTTGGAAGTCTAGTCCAAACTGGGATGGTTTGTAGAAACTCTTTGTTTAGGTTTTGCCCTGACACCCATGTAACACCACGTAAGATTTAATTGGAAATTTAATGAAAGAATTAAATTTAAATATAAGTAGGTTAAAAATGAAATTTTTATAAACGTTCGAATCTAGCTACAAAACTTGCACCGTTACGTTCGTAATGATATTCTGGATAATTTTCATATATAAATTTTGAAATCGGAGCTAGTATGAAAAAGTTATTAACGTTTGAAAATTCGAAATAAAAAATATGTAAATAATTATTTCATGAAAGAAATATTTAAATAAGAAAAGCTCCACAAGTCGACACCATTGATTTGACCGGTCGATCCCTAGAGGTCGACCGCTCTAAACCAAGCGGTCGACTGGTCATCGCTTTCAGGCTAGGGTTCGGGTTGGTCGAACGACCTGGATCTGATAATATTTGACTGAATGATTCTGGTTGCTTTCTACCTCTATAAATAGAACCCTAAGCTACATAGAAATTCTAATTAAATCAAAGCGTAACAAAACTCCATCTCTTTAAAATCTTAACCCTCTTTCACCTCAAATCAAAAACTCTTCAAAACAAAACTAGAATAAAATTTAAGAAATTAAGGACGGAGAAATCAAATTAAATCAAAGGGAGTTCTACATCAAGTGTAACGGTACGGCTTTTCGACGCTCGAAAGTCGACATTAATACGTCCACTGTATCAAATGACGCGCAATCGAATGCCGGAAAACCGAACCATTAGGATTAAAAGAAGAGGTAGAAGAAGACAGAAGAAAAAGAAACAGAAACAACAACATAATCTCACATTCGCAGCGAAACAATATATAATAGCTGAATTTCCAACCAATTCTTTCAAAAGAAATTTACTTAAAATTTCCAACTTTAATTTCAAAAATCCAATTTATTTATTTCTGGTATCTAACGATACCAAAAAATACATTCGGCTAAATTTTAGCCTTCAACACATTCAATCGTCAATATAACCATTCACAGATTATCAATAAATCATCACACAACATATGAAGCAAATTCATACAACATATGAAACAAATTTATATAAATTTGAGGAATCCAGTTGGATCCTCCAAACTGTTTCCCTGCATCCACAGATGTTAGCACAATACCAATTCCACTTCGAGGTGGAATATCGCGGGATATGGGATTTATAAAATATCATCCGCTATTATGCGGCGCATAGGGTCTCATCCGCTATATAATGCGGGAAATCAACAACTCCAATATATATATATATATTCCAATATATATATATATATATTGTTATATACTACTATATATACTATCACAATCAGGCAATCAAGCAATAACTGCAATTCAGTTTTAATTTGAGTGAGAAGATCTCACCTTTGCTTTTAATTTTGCATTCCACTTCAACTCATTTCCATTTCCGGCTTGTTTTCTCGATTTTAAACCTTGTATAAATATTTATATAATTTATTAATATTCGAATAAATCGAACAAATAAAATTTCCATTTACTAAATTTAATTTCTAATGATTCAACTTAACTCAACAATTAAATTTTCTGTCGGTAATTAACAGTAGCCTGTTTATTGTAAAACGACTTCCATTTGATAAATTAACTTAACTAACAATTTATTTTTAAACTAACCGTTTTAAAATTTAAACCAACTTTCTATTTTGCCAAATCTTATTTATAGAAAATTTCTGTTTTCTTGAAATTAACAAGACAGTGCATTTCTTCTTTCACTGTATAAAAACAAACTGTACATATATATATGCCTCATTGTAAATCAAATGCTGAGTTATACATATATATATTTCAAACACGCACTGGAAAATTCATTTTGATTTTATAATAATCTGTAACAACCCTGTATTCTACAATTATTTTTAAATTGATATTTCCAGATTTAAAAAGCTTTATTTATGAAAAAGAATAAATTTTGTTATTTTAAATATAAACTTTGATTTTGATATGGATTAGAATTCCAAATATGACTGAATAGAATAATTTTCCTAAAAGTGAATTTTGGTTAAAATAGTCAAACTTTGACTTTTAAATTTAAATTTTAAATACTTGAAATTATAAATTTTATCTTTTATTATGGAAATATAAATAATAACATGAATACTACTTTTCGTTTCGTTGAAAACGGAGTTAAACTGCAAAAGATATGTACATTTCAATTTTGAGTATAAATTGTTTATTTTGCAATTTTGTCTATTTTAAATTGTATAAATTACTTTTTCTTTGTTATATTTTATTTTAAATATGTGCTAATATGTTATTTGATGTATATTTTGTCTTTTAATATTTTTACAAATGATAATATAATTTTTCTAAAGTCTACTGAAATTGTTTTCTAATTTTAAAGCCTAATTTCTATTTTCTTTGCTATTTTCTTAATTTAATTATATATAATTAAAATTTATTTATTTATTTTATGCATTCACTCTTATTTGCTGTGTTTTACTTTATTTTATTCATTTTACATGTATTCAAATTAAAATAAATGTTTCCAAAGTGTATTGAGGTTATTTCTAAATTTTTAAAGCCTAGTTTGCAAATTTTAGCCATTTTCTTAATTTAAATGCTATATAATTAAAATTTAATTATTTATTTTATATATTAATTTTCTTTACTGAGTTTTATCTTTATTTATCAGTTTTATATGTATTTACAAATTTCTAAATTAATAATGGAAATTTGAAGAGTTTGTGACTCTTGGTTTGCCTAAGGCTCTTTGTTTTCCCGTCTCTTCGTTTTCCAACCTTTTTCATTCAATTTCTTTGGACGACCTTAACTTTTCTTTCAGCTGCTTATTTTTCTTTTTATTTCCGTATAAAAACTCTTCTCAATCACAAAAATCATGGCCATCATCATTTGCAAAGATTTTTGGGTAAAAACCTTCTTCTTTTCTATGTTTTCCTTTGTTTTCACATGATTTTGCACTTGTCCTCCTCTTCTTTGGATCGGCCAACACCACATCCACCACCTTGGCCACCTCCACCACCATCCCCTCTGACCAAAACCTCCTCCAGCCCCTTCCCATGCCATAGCCTAGCCCCTATGTGATGAAGAACCACCATAGTTTTGATGCAACATCACCTAGATCCCATAGCCAAGCACATCCTCCTTCCACCACCTCTCTCCACCACCTAGGCCGACCAACCACCACCACCACCAACTTGTTTCAGACCTGAGACACCTCTGCACACCACCTACTGACCCCACCTGAGATAGCCATGTCCTCCATGACCTAGGTCGAGCCCTTTAGTTGCCTTGAATTCAATGCTTTTGCCTTGTAATATTAGATTTTTGCTTCACAAACTTGTCCACCACCTTCTCTAGGTTAGGCCGACCCCTATAGGTCCACAACCAGACCTTAGAGCAAGCCTTATTCATGTATTTTCCATCCATGGCTGAGCCTATGCTAGATGGAGGCAAGTGCAATTGGTTTGGAATTGATTTGTGCTTGAATATACAAGTTATTTAAATTGTTGTGTAGTGTTTATTCATGTATATTGTATTGGTTTGTTTCATGTATTCAAGGCATTTAGTCTTGTCTCTCCCGCACTCAAATCACTATCATACTCTCGTACCTTTGTGGATTCTATGATGTGTGTGTTAGTTGTCATCTCCAGCTCAATACAGGTGAGTTATTCTCACCAGACAATATGTACCTATATAACTAGTAAATTGACACCCTGTGAATCTGTAGAAATATATTATCATGTTATATATGCTTATATTATTATCATATGATGTTCACACCTGTTATTACACCTGTTATATCATATGTTACTGTTATTTGATGTTATTCTGTTATTTATATCTGTTATCACCATTGCAAGTTCCCTGTAGATTAGAATCACTATGGGTTGAAATGATACATACCCGAACAGACTTTAGAATAGGGAAAAATCGTTATGGGCTGAAATGATAGGCCTGAACGATTTTTATTTAAATTATTTTAACTTGGGATTGCGGGTTTGAAATGATAGAACCCGGATTTTTCTTTTTTAACTGCGGATTGAAATGATACATATCCGTATCACTTGACCTAAGTTAGAAAATTATATACAGGTCCGTGGTTATTTTATAAAGTGTTTTGGATATTTTTAAGTATTTTAAAAATTATAAATTTATGAAATTTGATTTAAATAGATTTTGAAATGTTTTAAAATAAAGAAATTATGATTTTTCTATGTGTTAAAAATGTAATTTATGAATGGTTTAACTGGATTTTTGAAATATAACTTATGTTGGAAATTTGGAATTTGGTTAAAAATGATATTTTAAGTTATATAAATAAAATGGATATTAAATTTTATTTGGAAATGGGAAATATGATAATTTGATTAAATTTGAATTTAAGTGATTTATTAAAGTATTATTAATTTTTCTATGAATTTAAGTGGTTAAATAGATGAATGTTTAAAAAGTGATCTTTTAAAATATAACTTGACTTGGAAATGTGAAATTTGGTTTTAATTAAAGGTTTAAGTTAATTAAATAAAATTGGAAATTTAGTTAAATTTGTGAAATGGTAATTTAAATTTGAAGTGTTAAGTTATTTGTTGAAATGTGAAGAATTGGAAACTTTTACACTTAAATTTATTAAGTAAATTGTTGAAAATTGGATTTAATTATAAGAAATTTATTGTGAAAAATATATATGTTAAATGAAATGTTAATGAACATTTTTAATGTTAAAAATATGATTTTGAAATGTTTAAATGATTTAAAAATAAAGTTTATTATTTGCTGGAAATACACTAAAATCTGGAATTAACTTTAATAGCATTCAGAAATGCTATAGTTTCTGAATTGAACTAAAATTGTGTAAAAAGAGCTATTACAGCATTTCTGAAATGCTGTAGTTGCTGTAGTTGAACTTATAGGCTAATATTGAACTCAGGCCTATTATAGCATTCTCTGGAAATGCTATAATGGTCTGCAGTCTATGTTGAAATCAAATTTAACCCTTGTTTGAAATCTAAACTACCGCAGCACTTCTGAAATGCTGTCTTTTATGTTTTGAACTATAATTCAACTAAAACTGAGTTTTAACAGCAGTTTTAAGTGCTGTCTTTGCTGAATTAAAAATGTTTTCAAATATAACTTATAGCAGTTGTTTTTAAATGCTATGAAATGCTGAAATTTTAATAATTAGGGTTTTTGACTTAGTAAACAAACTCAGAATGGTTTGAAACTTTGGAAATTGAATACTTGATTTGAAAGTATAATAATTACACTTTTAAATGATTTAAAGGAATAAATTTAATTGGAAATATAAACCATTTAAAGGTAATTTGAAATGACAATAAATGAGTGATATCTTTGAATTTAAAGGGATCTAAAGTTGAATATTTGGATTTTGTAAAGATATGATATTTTGATATACTAAAATGGCTTGAAATGAAGTTTGGAAAGATTTGATATTTTGATATATTAAAATGATTGAAATGAAGTTTTGGAAAGATTTGATATTTTGATATATTAAAATGATTTGAAATGAAGTTTTGGAAAGATATGATATTTTGATATATTGAAATGATTTGAAATGAAGTTTTGAAATGATATGATATTTTAAAAATATTGAAATGGTTTGGAATTGATTAAATCTTTACTTTGATAAAGATTTGGATTTTAAATGATATTATATTTTGAAGTATAAACTGTTTTTAAATTATAACCACGGGTTATAATAACGCTTGGTTGTTAAAGAGACCGGGATCGGATATGGACATACTCTCTGTTGATACCGAAAACCACTTTGACAACTGTGTACGCGGTGGAGTTTCCAGAATGAAGTAGGATGGTGGCGATGATCCTAAGGTATATACGTGGACCCAACTCCCGTGAGTTGGCATAAGGTGGCTAAAACAGGAGCGATTGACGGACCAAGGAGGTAGCACCTCTTATCGGACACACTTCTTCGATACCATTCTATTACTTGTGATTGATTTGGTGGCCACCCTTGATTGGGAGTGTTGTTCGAGGTGGGCGGTAGTGGCTGCTATGCGTCACCACTAGTCCGGATGCGTAATTGGTATATCTACCCTGGCATTGCCTAGTTGTGCCGTGTCACCTACCATATCGAGCTTTACTACGATTATGATTTTAAGATCCGACCGCGTTAAGGTTCTCCATCCCCTTAACGCTATTTTCTATATGATTATACTTTACTAATTAGACACTACTGTATATAGCGTATATTACTACATAGTAGATAGTTTAACGGATCCTTAAAGAATGGGCGATCCCAAGCATTCTTTAAGTTACTTGTACCTTATTACAGTTCACTTGAGTTGATTTACATTATATAAGTATATATTGTCCTGACTCGAGTGTTTTGTGTTTTGCTTTACGCTCGGGTCAGCCTGAGTTATTCACAGATTTGGATTTCCACTCTCTTGGAGATTTGAATCGCTGGAGATTATCTGCTTGTCTTGTCCTATCTACTTCAGTTCCGTTGTCCTATTCAGCCTGTACTTGGTTATTGTATTGAGACTTCTGCTGTACTTTATTTCTTATGTTGTATCTTATGTAACTCTGATATATTTACATAGTAGCTTCATGAACTACTATTTCTTTTCCTTCCGCTGCATTATTTTACTCTGTGTCTGTGATCCGTGATTATATTTATTTACTGTATATTCTGAGATTTGCCAAATTTTATTTACAACGTGGTATTTTGAGCAATTCAATTCCGGCATGAGTGTCTACCTATACACTTATAATGGATGCGAATGGTTGAAAATACCGGGTCGTTACATAATCTGTATAGGGTTTAAACTCATTTTCGAATTTAAATTAAATTGAAAAGTCTGAATATACCTTACTGCCAAAATGCGAACCCAGGTTCGATCGATTTCTCTGGCCACCCGATTTCACTTGAACCCACGACTATAAAGTCTACGCCGTGATTTCGACTACCCTCTCACCGCGACGCCGAGTTTCTCCATCGCATGCCGCCTTGTCGCCGCTTGAACGCCAAGCTTCCCCCATTCCTACGTGAATCGCCGGGCCTCTCGTCGCCAACCCAAGCGATTTACAGATCGCGACCACGATGCCGCTCGACTTGGACTAGAACGAGACTTCGAACTCGCGACCAACTCGCGAAACCCCCATCGTGCACGCGATTTCAATTAGGGCTCGAACGAATCGACTTCGAGACTGATCTACTCGATTTGTTTTTGAATTGCGTTTTCCCCTTCGCGACTTGATTTTGAAATGAAGAAGAGCAGAGGAAAATTTCGTTCGTTATCCTCTACCCTTCTTTTTTTTTTCTCTGAAATTTCTTTGAATCGGCCACTAGAAACGAGAAGACAAGTTTTTTTCTTTCGTTTGTTTTGAACGAAATAATTTTCTCTGGCCATTTGAACGCAATGGAGAGGAGACAAGAGAACGTGATTAAGCAGAGAGTAGGTCGGCATTAAAGTGAAATAAAGCCAGGAACCTCTGCTATAGGAAAAGTTGACGTGATAGAAATTTGACTTGTTAATATACATTATATTTAAATTTTAAATTCAAATCGTCTCGATATTACCACTCAAAATTTCGAACTCCTATCGAGGCATGCCGCTAGGCGTTTATAATGTTATACGCCTATTCCGAACGCACCGGAAAAGGTTTCGAGTCCTAACTCGATCGTATGGAGAAGATAGCTTTTTGGACCAGTTATAATATTAAATTTTCGATTTAATTTCAACGCGTTTGCTTATCGTACGGCCAAACGATCACTCCAAACACTACGAAAATTGAAATCCGATAATAATACAATATTACGGATCCAATGAAACTTGTTTCGTCGAATTCCGAGACTGTGCCTCGGAACGCTATTTTTAAATTCAATTTAAACAACAAAATTTCAAAACTGAACAAAGTATCTCCAAATTCAATTCTGAAGCTTCTATTATCTTCAGTATAATCAATATGAATTTTCTAAGCCTTGAAATCATTTTTAAATTAGCTTAAAACTGAAGATTCAAATTTTTACCCAACTTAAGTAAATTAAATTCAATAATTAATTGCCAAATTCATTATAATATTTGAATTTCAAATTAAACTATCATTCGGATATTTAAACTCAATTAAATATTCACATTTCAAATGTCAAAAATTTAGGGTCGTTACAATCTTCCCCCCTTAAAAGAATTTCGTCCCGAAATTACAAGTCAAGAAGAATGCTCCAATACCCGTTTATCATTTTACCAAAACCAAATAATTTTACCAACATGATAAAATAATCTTTTCATCGAAGCCACACTATCTTTCTTACTACTTCATAACTTTCCAAACTTTTCCATAAGTTTCAAACAACTTTATTTTACTTCACAATTCAAATTTAAACTTAAATTCAAATTTTAAATTATCCAAAATTTCTCAAAAATTTTCGAAAATTTCGCTAGCGTCTCCTTTGCGCGGCTAACTCGGTACAACTACAAAATGTCCCTATGGACTCTTAAATCCCAATAGAAAACAAAATGCCAAGTGGCAAAATCAGAAACCCAATCAGATTTCATACTGAAATTTAAATACATACCTTTTGTTGAGAAATTTCAAATTCATCTTCGAAATCAAAATCCAATTCCATTTTCCTTAGCCTTTACAATCCCTGTATATTTTACTCAACGACAATGTCCAAATTTATTTATTGGATTTCCAATACCCATTTTACTTAAGAATTTCATTCTTTATTTCTTAAGTTCAATATAAGTATTTACATACTTGTTATATTTATTTTCACTTCACTAACAAAGTTATATATTCATTTCCATTCAACTTTGCATTTTCAATTCCATTTGAATTCAATTTACAAATTCAATTCTATTTGAATTCATTTTATCTTTAGAAATTTACTTAGTGAAAACTTAATATTCACCTTTTCCAAAGCTTTTAACTTTGTCCAAAACAATGGTTTTCATTTTCTAGTTCAATTCCTACGTTTCCATTTACAATTTGAAAAATCAATTTTTCGTTAATAAAAATTTCCAAATTTTTTTTCTAACTCCCAAAATTTTCGAACATTTTGGCGGAGTCTCCTTTGTACGGAGGAGCTTTTGCAATTTGACAAAGGATATAAATATATATACATCGACCCACTCGGTCGGAAAAGCAGAAAAACAGTTCATATTTCCTATTTTTATTGCGTAGGCGTACCTTTTTAGCATTTTTAAGCAAAACAGTTTATTTTTAAGCATTTTGCGAAATCAAAATGCAGCCAAACGGCTTCCAAAAACCTGCACTTACTCAATTTAAACACGTAAGTGATATATATAGGAAATTCATTTACATTTCACTTATTTTCAATAGCAAACACATAGATTTCATAAGCACTACATTCAAAATTCTTCCCATTAGCAATTTATAAAGTTTCAATACAAATTAAATTGCTTACGACTAATTCACATACCATTTTTATTCAATTCAATGGTTTACAATTCATTTTCTTCCATTCTATTCATTTTTAAATGAATCTAACTCATATCCCTTTCAATTGATTCCAAAATCAATTTCATTTGCTTTTCATATACACATTTGGGTTATTTCATTAATCCAAACAAATTTCATTGAAAACTATTCAATAAAATTCGACAACAACTATTTCACAATTTTACTTAAGTCAAGCTTTTTATCCAAATATTACTTAAGTTATTTCAACTCAAAACTCAAATTATAATTTCCTTGTAAACAATTTCCAATTTAAATTCTTGATTTGGTTTTTCCTTTATCAAATCCATTCCATCTACTAATTTAATTCAATTAGTTTATTCACTCATCCATTTTAAATTTCGAATTTCCATATTCAATTCATCCTGAATTTACTTTATCAATAACAAGGAAATTTTCAATTTATTTCTACTACTTGAATTTATATACAAATTCAAACCATTTTTATTCAACTCACAATTCAACTTTAATTTAACTAATTCAACTTCCAATTCATTATTCCATGAATTAATACATTATCAGTCAGTTTACTTGAATTCAATCCACTTTATTTTTCCAAGTTTGGATTTTTATTCAACTTGATTCAAATCAAGTCTCATTTCATTTTATAAAACTCATTTATAAATTCACATTACCAATTTCATTCCATAAATGAATTTATTTTCAAATATCTTCCTGGAATTCTATTTCAATTTGTGAATCACATTTACAATTTACAAATCTCATTCGTATATGAACTTTATTTCCTTATACTTTCAATTCATATTTATAAATTTCATTTGTTAAATGAATTTATCTCCAAATCTTTGGTTATACCATTATTCCTTATTCAATTTCCATATAACAATGATAATAATTCGATATTAACGCTTCCTAACAACCAAGCATCCATATACTATAATAATTCATAGAAAATCATTTCTTTTCTACACAAAAATAGTTTTGGGTAAAATTATTTCATTTACCCTATTTAAAACAATACTGTGTCAGTTTATCTTGTTTAAGAGTTTAGAAACCCCTATCGATTATAGTTGGCCAGACTGCACCGACCAGAATCTATAAACAATCAACCGATAAGTCAACACAATATAAAACAATTTTGTATTCATTAACAAATACGCGCTCATATCTATTATTACACTCATACTCATTCTAGAGTACTACTGACTCTATCTCTAATGAGTAACACCCAACAGAGTCAGGGTTATCGCTTAACCGGCTGCTTTGATACCACATGTAACGGCACGGCTTTTCGACGCTCGAAAGTCGACATTAATACATCCACTGTATCAAATGCCGCGCAATCGAATGCCGGAAAACCGAACCATTAGGATTAAAAGAAGAGGTAGAAGAAGATAGAAGAAAAAGAAACAGAAACAACAACAGAATCTCACATTCGCAGCGAAACAATATATAATAGCTGAATGAATAATCTTTAAAACAAAAGACTATATCAGTTTATACATTACATCAATCAGAGTTAATATACAACTCAATACAACAATGGACAGTTATATAAACTTGTCCCCATACAGAATACAGAGCGGAATAAATAAACAAGTACGGTAGTACGCCTTGCCATCCAGCTCATTTCCAAAGCTCCAGAATATCCAGAATATCCTGATAACATAACTCTAGGCTGCCCGTGTGGAAAATTATGGGCACCCAGAGTTTAGAAAGGGAATAGTAAACTCTGAGTCTGTCATGGTGACTGGTGTGAGATCGTAAAACAGTTATTTTCACAAAGAAAATAAAACAAATTCGCGATGCTTTTGGAAAATGAAACTACCATAAGGCCTCCCGCCACACACACAATGCAAACGCAGAATTGGAGGAGATTTCCCCTTATGATAGTCAAAGATGCTTACTACGAAAGATCAGTTGATATTATTATTAATGTCTAGTGTGGAAAACATTTCGAAAGTATAATATCAATCTTAGCCAACATACAACCATTATTGTATGCCTACTATAGCTACTATGTTCAATAGCAGGTTACCGCCACATTCCATAGCAGGTTATACAACTAAAACCGTACAGGGTTCGTATTGTTTCTTTGGATTTTCCAACAAATGGTCAGGCTAAGGAACTTCCTTACACCGAAATAGAAACGCCTCTAGAAAGACGCCCCGAGAACCTAACTGGATCTCTGCAAACACAAGGCCGACGCTACCTCACGATGTATAGCTGTAACTAGGTAACCAACACACTGACACTACCTCACGCTGTACAGCTGTAACTAGGTAACTAACACACAAGTATGCCATCCCTTGGTCGTACCGACCTTTATCCGAGGATCCTCAACCACAAAGTAAAATAAATTTGCAGCATCAACATAGGTAAAATATCTGGGCTCCATACCATGATATCACCTTTTATCCAGAAGGAAATGACATACCCTAGGGGCGCGACCCCTAAAAACCTTGCCGCAACATTCCTGTTTCGACCATTACCGGGTTGTGAGGCTCGACAAAGTCTCGTCCACAAAGCTACGCTTTTCCACAAAGCCACGCTTTTCCACAAAGCCACGCTTTTCCACAAAGCCACGCTTTGATCAACAGATGATCAACAGCACTTCGTATGCCACATTACCAAATTGGGAATGTATCAATAGTAACCATCAACTACATAACCTCTGAGCTCGTACGTCTCAGAGAAGGGTGTTAAGCTAAGAGAATAAATTCTCCGCCACCAACAGAAATGTATTTGATAGAAACCAGCTTTACATCTCAAAGTGTAACGTCAGACACACATCCATACAAGTCCGTTCCGGGATCGAACGGAACCGAAGGCACTTCCAAAGAAGCCCTTGCAATCCGGGTATTCACTAATCACGTCCAGACTTCCCATCACAAGAAGAGTGACATAAATCTCTATACCGGAGCAACTCGGTGCAGAGACATTCGACAGGTTGTCCTTTCATTTTCGAAAATACCCGATCTTCACACCGGTCTTCAAATAATGTCCATTCATGACGTATCACTATTCGGAATGGGTTATATGGCACAAAGTCCTCTCCCAGCTTAACCGAATAATGAGCATTTGTTTTAAAAACAAATTCAAGTGCCATTTCAAAGGCAAACATTGATAGTCGATTATTTAACTATCACACAATATTCACAAAGATCATCCAATTTAAATAATTTTTCCCAAATTGTTAAATTTCAAAATATCTTCACAAGATATATATTTTCCACACTTCAACATTTTGAAAACCAATTTCAAATCACTTTTCACACTTCATCACTTTGAAAACAAATTTCAAATCATATTGTCCACACTTTAAAAATAAATCAGTGTTTATTTTTAAACAAATTTCACTTTCCTTCAGAAATTCCATTTTGAATTTACATTCCCAAATATTCACTTTTTATACGATTTTCAAATCGATTTCTCAAATATTTACTTTCAACTCCAAATCAACTTTCAAATTGATTTCTCAATTTTATTTCAAACCCAAAATCAAATTCCAAAATGATTTCTAAATTTACTTCAACACCGAATCAAATTTCAATTTGATTCTAATTTTAGTCCCAAATACCAAATCATTTTACAAATCGATTTCCAAATTTATTCTCAACACAAAAATAAATTTTTATTCAAACACCAAATTAATTTTCATATCGATTTCCCAAAGATTTATTTTCCAATACCAAATCAATTATCAATTTGATTTCTAGAAATTTATCACCTTTTAAATAAATCCTTTTATTCCTTCCAAATGGTTTAAAATTCCACTTTCAATAAATTCTTCAACTTTTACACAATATTTTCAAAACCCACTTATTTATATCTTTTCCTATATTTTGAAAATAATTCGATAAGATTTCAAAAATCAACTTTATACTTTTAAATTTTTTCTTTGAAATTCAACCAATTCTTTCAAAAGAAATTTACTTAAAATTTCCAACTTTAATTTCAAAAATCCAATTTATTTATTTCTAGTATCCAACAATACCAAAAAATACATTCGGCTAAATTTTAGCCTTCAACACATTCAATCGTCAATATAACCATTCACAGATTATCAATAAATCATCACACAGCATATGAAACAAATTCATACAACATATGAAACAAATTTATATAAATTTGAGGAATCCAGTTGGATCCCTCCAACCTGTTTCCCTGCATCCACAGATGTTAGCACAATACCAATTCCACTTCGAGGTGGAATATCGCGGTATATGGGATTTATAAAATATCATCCGCTATTATGCGGCGCATAGGGTCTCATCCGCTATATAATGCGGGAAATCAACAACTCCAATATATATATATTCCAATATATACATATATATATTGCTATATACTACTATATATACTATCACAATCAGGCAATCAGGCAATAACTGCAATTCAGTTTTAATTTGAGTGAGAAGATCTCACTTTTGCTTTTAATTTTGCATTCCACTTCAACTCATTTCCATTTCCGGCTTGTTTTCTCGATTTTAAACCTTGTATAAATATTTATATAATTTATCAATATTCGAATAAATCGAACAAATAAATTTTCCATTTACTAAATTTAATTTCTAATGATTCAATTTAACTCAACAATTAAATTTTCTGTCGGTAATTAACAATAGCCTGTTTACTGTAAAACGACTTCCATTTGATAAATTAACTTAACTAACAATTTATTTTTAAACTAACTGTTTTAAAATTTAAACTAACTTTCTATTTTGCCAAATCTTATTTATAAAAAATTTCTGTTTTCCTGAAATTAACAAGACAGTGCATTTCTTCTTTCACTGTATAAAAACAAATTGTACATATATATATATGCCTCATTGTAAATCAAATGCCGAGTTATACATATATATATTTCAAACACGCACTGGAAAATTCATTTTGATTTTATAATAATCTGTATAGGGTTTAAACTCATTTTCGAATTTAAATTTAAATTGAAAAGTCTAAATATACCTTACTGCCAAAATGCGAACCCAGGTTCGATAGATTTCTCTGGCCACCCGATGCCACTTGAACCCACGACTATAAAGTCTACGCCGTGATTTCGACTACCCTCTCGTCGCGACGCCGAGTTTCTCCATCGCATGCCGCCTTGTCGCCGTTCGAACGCCAAGCTTCCCTCATTCCTACGTGAATCGTCGGGCCTCTCGTCGCCAACCCAAGCGATTTACAGATCGTGACCACGATGCCGCTCGACTTGGACTAGAACGAGACTTCGAACTCGCGACCAACTCGCGAAACCCCCATCGTGCACGCGATTTCAATTAGGGCTCGAACGAATCGACTTCGAGACTGATCTACTCGATTTGTTTTTGAATTGCGTTTTCCCCTTCGCGATTTGATTTTGAAATGAAGAAGAGCAGAGGAAAATTTCTTTCGTTATCCTATACCCTTCTTTTTTTTTCTCTGAAATTTCTTTGAATCGGCCACTAGAAACGAGAAGACAAGTTTTTTTCTTTCGTTTGTTTTGAACGAAATAATTTTCTCTGGCCATTTGAACGCAATGGAGAGGAGACAAGAGAACGTGATTAAGCAGAGAGTAGGTCGACATTAAAGTGAAATAAAGCCAGGAACCTCTGCTATAGGAAAAGTTGACGTGATAGAAATTTGACTTGTTAATATACATTATATTTAAATTTTAAATTCAAATCGTCTCGATATTACCACTCAAAATTTCGAACTCCTATCGAGGCATGTCGCTAGGCGTTTATAATGTTATACACCTATTCCGAATGCATTAGAAAAGGTTTCGAGTCCTAACTCGATCGTATGGAGAAGATAACTTTTTGGACCAGTTATAATATTAAATTTTCGATTTAATTTCAGCGCATTTGCTTATCGTTCGGCCAAACGATCATCCAAACACTACGAAAATTGAAATCCGATAATAATACAATATTACGGATCCAATGAAACTGGTTTCGTCGAATTCCGAGAGTGTGCCCCAGAACGCTATTTTTAAATTCAATTTAAACAACAAAATTTCAAAATTGAACAAAGCATCTCCAAATTCAATTCTGAAGCTTCTATTATCTTCAGTATAATCAATATGAATTTTCTAAGCCTTGAAATCATTTTTAAATCAGCTTAAAACTGAAGATTCAAATTTTTACCCAACTTAAGTAAATTAAATTCAATAATTAAATTGCCAAATTCATTCTAATATTTGAATTTCAAATTAAACCATCATTCGAATATTTAAACTCAATTAAATATTCACATTTCAAATGTCAAAAATTCAGGGTCGTTACATCAAGTGAAAGTGATTCCAAGCGAATTGAAAAGGGGGAAAGCTAATAAGAGATGAGTGAGTTCATAATTAATATGAGGATTTATATATAATTTATTTTGTTATGCCCTATTTGATCCAGAGTTGTTTAATTTTATGTTTATCTAATAACTATAATGAATTGGGAATTTAATAATAATTCAATACATATGAATTCGATCCTTTTCTTTCTACTCTAATTTTGGTGAAAGTAAATCTGTTGGATAAGAATTTATTTAGGTCGAGTACATGCATTTTGTTAAACTAAATATGAATAGATATAACTTTGTTAATTCTAAACCTAAGTTAAGTTGATTTACTGAAATTGTATATGAAATCGAATATGAAATTGTGGTGATTATATGTTGTAAATTTACAAAACTAGGGTTTACTATAATGGACAATTTGTAAATAACGGTTTACTATAATGATAATTGAGACGATGATTGATAGTGACGATAATTAAAAATATACAACAATCAAACTTCGATCGTGTAGGATCGATTTCACCCTAGAGGGGGGTGAATATGGTGATACTAATAATTATAAGAATTTAATGCGGAAGAATATAAAATAATCGCAACACAGATATAGCAGAGTAATAGCAGCACAGATAATAGTAGAATAAAAGCATAAAATAGAACACGCAGATTTACTCAGCTTCGGCAAAACCCTGCCTACGTGCTGCCCCCAAGGTTTCTACTAGAAATTAAGTAGTCAGACTCTTACACACGTAAACTTACAACACCCGCTATCAACTAACCTAACTCTATGCTCAAAACCCTGCCACAACTCAACCACTGAATTGCGAATTCTCGAACTACACCACGATAGTTCGTCCCCTAGTCACACGACTGGACTTTACAAATGTTTTTAAAAAAATAAAAATAAAAACAATTTTAAACACAAAACCCTTATTTTAAATATTAAGCCCAATTAGTAATTTAAAGAAGCCGGCCCAAAAGTTCAGGCTTAAGAAATCAGCTCATTTCCCTTTTTCTTTTATTTCCTCTATATATTCCTTCAGCCCGTATTTCTTTCCTTGTGAAAAATGGCCGCTTCCTTTAGCTCGTTCGTTCTTCTTCTTGATTTAGGGTTTCGTGGAATTGAAAGGCACCGACTGATTGTTGGTCGATTACAATTGGCTTTTGCTTTGATTTGCTTCGGCAATCAACTCACTTCGATTTGCACACGGTCGCTTCAATTCGTCGAGTTCGGTATGAATTGGTATGTGATTTTATGCTCTTTGCTTTACTGGTTAATTTCCTTGATTTAGGCCGATGATGTTAATCGTTTATATAGGATTCAAATTCATATTTCTTCGTTCGTATACAACTGGTTTGAATTCGTCACTTGCTATGCTTTGGCCATTCGATTTTGGTTGGATGTTTGTGATTTCTGACTTGTTCATATTCGTATATTTCCTGTTACTTGATTCTCACGGTTTCGATTTTGAACTTGTTCGACTTCCTTGGTCACCACGGCTTTGTGAATTTGAACTTGGATTTTGTTCCGTTCTTTATGCTGTTGATTTTGGCCATTTGTGTTAAACTGGACTTGTTCGATTTTTACTTGCCTTGGTCACCACGACTTTTGATTTCAGCCATTTGAAACTGCTGCAGCTCATTCACTTGACACTTCTGTTTCACTGTTGGTCTGCACTTGATTTTTGTAACTGCAAATATGTATTCCTGAGTGTTCATGCTTGTAGCATAACCTGATGCTTGAATGCATTGTTCACCTGTATTACTCTGACTTGTTCAAATAGAAGTTCCTGCGACATTGACTCGATTTTACACTGCTACCTTTTTCCGGCTTGATCAATTTGAATTTTACTGCAGCTTCATCAAGTATACTGCTGTGTGCATGTCGACATTGCATGCATATATATATATATATATATATCTTGTTGAACTTGTAGCATACTCAGTTGCTTGACCATATGCATTTTGTTGTTTTAACATTTTGTAGTATGTTGCTTGAAGTCTGAAAGCATTTGTACCGTGCTGTCTGCATATCAACTTGTTGAAGTCACTGTGGCATTCATTGTTGAGGCTACACTTGTACATGATTCAATTTGAGCTTGCATTGTTTAACTGCACTTCCCTGTCTACTGCCTCTGGTCATTGCATATGGATTTGAGTCTTCTTGCTTCGAGTCATGTAAACTTGTTGTATACACTTGGTTTCCCTGTCCACTGCTTGATTCGAAGTCTGGTCTTCATGTAGCTTGTCTGCACTTGTGTTCAGTCTGCTTTAGAGCTTGTTGATGGTTTGAGTTGCTCTGACCAGTTGAATCATTGACTGTACAGTCTGTACTTGTATTGTTGAGCTGCTGTCTCACTGTAATCTGGTTTGATTTCTTTTGAGTTTCTGAATTGCATTCACTATATATATATATATATGCAAACTGTATTGTGCTAGCATTCTAACTGTTTGGTGCACCACTTCTTATGTGCATGTTGCATATTCACTTGGTTGAACATGTGCACTTAGTTGGTTCATGTTGTAGCTTGACTTGATTGCTTGTTTCTCTGACCAGTCTGGGTTCAAGTGTACATTCGAATTTTTGGTCGAGGCTGTGTTGTATGTATCTTGACCCATAGTTTTGTATTGCACCCGAGTTGAATCCAGTGTAAAGCTCGGGTTTGACCTTGAGCTCAATATCGTGACTTAATATTTATTTCACTTGAGTTGAACCCGACTTTTGATTTGGGTTTGACCTTGTGCTCACCTGTCCCTGTAGTTTTATCAAGTGTATATTGGTGTGCACGGCCTTGTGGCATGTACAGTGATACACTGTGCATGTCACAAGCTGTTCGTGTACGATGAATTCAAATTTAAATGATGACGAATAACCCAAATGACTGAGGCAAATAATATTTTCAAAATACACATTTTATTTTACACTGCACAAATATTTCTTTTTCAATTTTACTGCGTCAGTGTGTATTTTGCAGATAACTCAGATGCTGGATTCAATCTGGGATAGAGTTGAAGATAAATACAAGTGAATGAGCGATATGTAGGGAGGTGCTTATGTAAATGATAATTGTATAGTGAAAAATTATGATGTATTCAAAATTGTATTGTAATTGAAATTTGTGTATATATAGTGAGAGCACAAATTTGTACTATTCAAAATAGTAAATAAATATTTGTTTGAATAAAATATCTGTTTGAATTTAAATTATGTGTTATTTATTTTATTCAGCAAATATTTATTTAATTATGTGAAAATAAAATAGTATAATAACAAATACATTTAAATGAATATATATATATATATGTTTATTATCATCAAACAAAAATCATATACTAGCATATTCAACAATCTCCCGCTTTTGATGATAACAAACGTATATTTAAGATTTTGAATTTATTAAATGTATTTGATCATTGATGAACTCTATTTGCTCCCCCTTTTTGAATGCTCCCTCTCTACACAAAGCTCCCCTTCATATATAAATAAAAATATGCAAATGAATCTTGATGTAAATAAATAAAATATTTGACCTTTATTTACCAAAATCTTAACTTTTCTCTCCCCCTTTTGTTATCAGCAAAAGAGTAACAGTGTTAGAAAAATAGAGATAAAGTGATTGACATTAATACAATGTTAATACCCAATGGAGTATAAATATTAAATTTCAATAAAAAAATCAAACAAAAATCATAAATACTCTATTTAACGCATATTCCGCTTTAGAATGATAGGGAAGATGTCATCATATAAAACCATATAGTTGTGTCTATTTATGGTATATTTATATTAGGAATTTGAATATCTACTAACCATGCATAACCGTTAGGACTTTTAAATGAGATTAGTAGTATTCCAAAAATTAAAAAAAAATGAATTTCAAGAATCTTCTAACCACGCATAACCGTGAGGACTTTTAAATGGGATTAGAATCAACTTGTCTATTTAATTAATCAATTTTGATATGTGTTCCATACATGCATAACCGTGAGGACTTTTAAATGAGCATGAAAGCACATAATCAAAAATTCCAAGTAATTCACCCATGCATAACCATGAAGACTTTTAAATGAGAGTGAATACTTTGGATGTTTTTATTTCTTAAAAAAAATATTAACATGAAAAATGAATGATTTCCTATTTAAAATACCACATATTGACATACTATATTGGATTTTGATGAGTGATGGTCGATAGAAATAGATATGGTTATGGAATTTCACCAACAAAAAGTTTTTATAACTCTTGTTTAAATTTCTAAAGAAATTTACTAATTATACTGTCTCAAGTTATAATATATGATTAATATCAACACTCATCACTTTTTCAATCACTATTTATCTTTTCGATGATCAGTAGGGAGTCAAATTAGTTAATGTAGTCATTCAAAAATAATTATAAAATCAAAATTTTTAAAATGACTAATCTGAAACAAGGTCAACAAAATGATTTTCTAGAAGGGGTTTTATAAAAGGAAAATGTCTGCTAATTTGAAAATTATTTGAAATGAAAAATATGCAGATATCTTTTCTAAAAATGTGATGCAGCTAATGAATGTCTTTACATAAAGCACGTTCCACTAGTAATTTTTCTATCAACTAGATTACCAGTGTAATCTGCATCTGAATTTCTTGTTGACTCAAAATTGTCATTAGTTGAATGTCATAGACCAGACCATGAAGTGTGTAATCATTTTTAACAGCTTTTAAATGAAATTGTTTTGGATTTGAATTGAAACCATGTAAACAAACAATGAACATAGTGTCAGATCCAGAAACAAATATATCCACATGTATCAAGAGTAATCATCAATCAACAAAACACCATCATTAAACCGAACAAATATATATGAAGTATTTCAAGGATTGTAGTGTTCTCGGCATAAAAAAATTGGCCAACAATTTTGAAAAAGTTAGAATCATAATCAACATTTATTATCACATAAATGGCTGAATTAAATCAGATTATGTTGCAGATTTTCACATATATCGTTCATGATATCTTTACCTATTTTACCTTTGCCAATAATTTTTCGTTGTTGCCCATTGTGATTCTACCACCTTTATACTAGGCTAAGGAACTTTGATTTGTCGCCCGTTGTGTGCTTGGAACAGCCAGAATCCAGATAATACCGTTGTTGTTCCTTAGCCTGCCACCACATCTACACGATAAAAGATTTTTGTGAAATATTTGTTTTTATAGGTCCATGGTTGTTAGTGGCAAATGATTTTGAAAAGTAAGTTTGTGGAGACCCAAAACTATTTATATATGTTCCTTTCGGCACCCAGATTTGTTTAACTTTGAGGGATTTTATATTTGTGCCTTTTGGAACCCAAATTGGAATGGTTTTTACGCTTTTGGGTATCACACTTTTCCCCTTAACAGTCTTATTAGTTGTTTGTTCATATTTTGACACTTTTGCAAATCCAAATCCAAATCCTTTCCTTTTATTCTCGAAGAGTTGATTTTTTAGGAGCATATTAAATGATTTATCTTTAGTGTGAAATTTCTGAGTAACCAAATCAAGTTTATTAACTTTGGATTTTAAAAGTTTATTTTCATTTATTAGCTTCGAACAACAACTAATGGTACTATCTCTCTTTTCTAAATTCTTCATTTTCAAATTCATATTTTCATTTTTAAGCTCTCTAATTTTAGTCTCAATTTCTTGCATCTCAGTTTCAAAGAGTTGGAGTTTTTTAAATTCAATTTTTTCAAAATCCTTGATTTTTTCAATCTCCTTTTCAAACTCGTGATTTAATTGAATAATTTCAGATTTGCTCAAAATCACGTTTTCTTTTTCAAGGGTTTTGAAATTTTCGTTGACTTCATTTAATTTCTTTTCAAAATTCGCACATTTAGAAATTTATGACTTCTTAAGGCTATCCAACTCTTTTTGCAAAATGTTGTTTTTACAAATCAGCTCAGTTTTGTTTTTCTCCTACACTAAAATTTCGTTCTCTAACTTTTGAAGGTTTTCATGAAAACGAGCAAATTCTTTCTCATGGTTCAAACACCTTTTGCAATTAGAATTTTTATTTTTCTTAATATTTTTAAGCTCATTTTCCAAATCATTATTTTTCTGATGAAGTTTAGCTTGTTCTCTTTCCAACTTATTATTTCTCAACTCAAGAGCTTTATTATTTTCAATTAATTCTTGGCACAAGAGAACTAAATCATTGATTGGAAAATCACTTATCTCATCGGCTATTGAATCTTCATCACTGCTGCCTTTTTCCAATCCTGTTAAGCACGTTTCTTTAACTGAGTCAATTTTTGAGGATTTCTCATCGTTGTTGACTTTTGCACCATATATTGCACCAAAAGTATTCCAGATTTCCTGTGCATTTTCACAATGAGAAACAAAGTTAAAATTATCTTGATTAATATGAGAATATAGTATATGCATAGCAAGAGCATTAATCGAGGTAATTTTCTCATCTGTTATATCACACCCATTTTCAATAATATCCCAACATTTAACATTAACAGATTTTAAATAAAATTCCATATTTAATTTCCAATTCAAAAAATCTGTTCCATCAAAAACAGGAGGAATAATATTGGACCGACCCTCAGCAAAAGCATTATTAGAAGAAGCCATTTTTTTAAAATTCAAATTTTTAAAACAAAAATTGATTTTTGAAAAATCAGATTTTTAAAACAAAAAATTGACTTATGTTCCTAGCTCTGATACCACTAGTAGGATCGATTTCACCCTAGAGAGGGGGGGTGGGTGAATAGGGTGATACTAATAATTATAAGAATTTAATGTGGAAGAATATAAAATAATCGCAACACGGATATAGCAGAGTAATAGTAGCACAGATAATAGCATAATAAAAGCAGAAAATAGAACACACATATTTACCCAGCTTCGGCAAAACCCTGCCTACGTGCTGCCCTCAAGGTTTCTACTAGAAATTAAGTAGTCAGACGCTAACACACGTAAACTTGCGACACCCGCTATCGACTAACCTAACTCTATGCTCAAAACCCTGCCACAACTTAGCCACTGAGTTGTGAATTCTCGAACTACACCACCATAGTTCGTCCCCTAGTCACACGACTAGACTTTACAAATGTTTTTAAAAAAAATACAAAAATAAAAACAATTTTAAACACAAAAACCTTATTTTAAATATTAAGCCCAATTAGTAATTTAAAGAAGTAGGCCCAAAATTTGAGGCTTAAGAAATTAACTCGTTTCCCTTTTTCTTTTATTTCCTCTGTATATTCCTTCGGCCCGTATTTCTTTCCTTGTGAAAAATGGCCGCTTCCTTTAGCTCGTTCGTTCTTCTTCCTAATTTAGTTTCGTGGAATTGAAAGGCGCGACTGATTGTTGGTCGATTACAATTGGCTTTTGCTTTGATTTGCTTCGGCAATCTACTCACTTCGATTTGCACACGGTCGCTTCAATTCGTCGAGTTCGGTATGAATTGGTATGTGATTTTATGCTCTTTGCTTTACTGGTTAATTTCCTTGAACTCGATGATTTAGGCCGATGATGTTAATCGTTTATATAGGATTCAAATTCCTCTTTCTTCGTTCGTATACAACTGGTTTGAATTCGTCACTTGCTATGCTTTGGCCATTCAATTTTGTATGGATGTTTGTGATTTTTTCTGACTTGTTCATATTCGTATATTTCCTTTTACTTGATTCTCACGGTTTCTGACCTGTGATTTTGTGTATAGTTATTGCCTTAAAAGATATAGTTATGTAATTGTTTAATAATTATATATTAATATATGCACACACACTTGCATGCACACATGCTGTTGGGATCCCTCCTTAATTGGAGAGTTTCTAAAAAATCCTAGATCTTTCTAGAGAAGTATAGAATTTTCTAGAACGTTCCAGAGAACTCTCTAGAAGCTTGTGTAAGAGTGTGGAACCCTCTGGAATATTCTAGAGATGTGTGGAACCTTCCGGAACATTATGGAAGAGTATGGAAGGATGTAGAAAGGAATGAAAGAGTGTAGAGATTCCTAGAGAGTGTGGAGCATTCTAGAGAATCAATCTCCACCCTTCGATACAAGTAATCTCCACCATTCATTGTGGAGGTTGAGTAGTATTAATATGGGTAGGAGCCTTCATTATTAATCATCAATAAAACAAAGAAATATCCAAGAATTATAAAAGAGAGCCTCTTTGAGAGAAAAAGAGAGATAGCTTGGGAAGTCTCTATCCTCAAGCTTGAGTGAGCCACCGAGTGTGAGTTGCTTTTGTAATCATATTCTTGTAATCTTACTATTCTTTGGTATAGTGGAAGAATCTCCATATTGGAGAATTATGAACTCTTGTGCTCCCATTACTACTTTCAATCTTAAAGTGCCTATCTTAACTTCACGAAGTGGGAAAACCCGAGATTTCCCAACAGTGGTATCAGAGCCACGTTCATCCGTAGCCGTAATCAAGCTCGTGCAAGTTCAAGATGGAGGATAATGTCGCTCATGATGGAGACATGTTCAAGCTCACAGCCAACAACTACTCCTATTGGAAGCCGATGATGGAGGACCACTTGTATTGCAAGGATTTGCCTGAGCCCATCATCTACAAAGACAAGGTAGAAGGAAAGAGTGATGCTTAGTGGGAACTATTGAACTGCAAAGCTGTTGCTATGATCCGTAAGTACATTGACAAAACTCTCTTCGAGCATGTTTCTACTTATACAAATGCTTATGAATTATGGACAAAACTTGAGTCCATGATTCAAAAAAAAAGCCTCATAACAAGGCTAATCTAGTTCGACGGTTAGTTAAGTTAGAGTATAAGGATGGTCATAGTATGATTGAGCACTTGAATAATTTTTCAAGGGGCTCGTAAATCAACTAACAAAAATTGATATGAAGATTGATGATGAGTTACAAGCCCTTCTACTCCTTAGTTCCTTACCGGAAAGCTGGGACACACTCGTAGTTACACTTAGTAACTCAGCTCCGGAAGGAAAGCTAACCATGGATACCGTCAGTGACAGTCTTCTTGGTGAAGAAGCAAGGAGAATGGAACGAGGTGAGTCTATCCATCCCGAAGAAAATGTTGTTGAGAATCAGGGTAGGAATGAAACTCGTGGATGTACTAAGAGCCGAGATCCGCATCAATCTCAAGGTAGATCCAAGTCACGCTTGAAGATTGCATGCTATTACTGTGGAAGGATGAGTCACAAGAAAATGGAATGTCGATCCTTCAAGAAAGGCCAAAAGGCCGGTAATGTTAAGCCAAACCAAATAAGCCCAACGAAGAAGCAAGAAGAGAAGAGTACTACTGCCATAATATTAAAAGAAGATCTGCTATATCTCGTTGGTGACGGTAACATTCTAAACATTGCTTATGATGAGAGTTCTTGGATTGTTGATTATGGTGCTTCCTTCCATGTTACTCCACATAAAAGCTTCTTCTAATCCTACCAAAGCGGTGACTTTGGTACGGTGCAAATGGGAAATCAAGATAGGAGCAAGATCGTTGGGATAGGAGACATCATTCTGACAACAAGCACCAGGTGCAATATTGTGATTTAAATGATGACCCATAGTTTTGTATTGCACCTGAGTTGAATCCAGTGTAAAGCTCGGGTTTGACCTTGTGCTCAATATTGTGATTTAATATTTATTTCACTTGAGTTGAACCCGGCTTTTGATTTGAGTTTGACCTTGTGCTCACCTGTCCCTGTAGTTTTATCAAGTGTATATTGGTGTGCACGGCCTTATGGCATGTACAGTGATACACTATGCATGTCACAAGCTGTTCGTGTATGATGAATTCAAATTTAAATGATGACGAACAACCCAAATGACCGAGGCAAATAATATTTTCAAAATACACATTTTATTTTACACTGCGTAAATATTTCTTTTCAATTTTACCGCGTAGTGTGTATTTTGCAGATAACTCAGATGCTGGATTCAATCTGGGATAGAGTTGAAGATAAATACGAGTGAGTGAGCGATATGTAGGGAGGTGCTTATGTAAATGATAATTGTATAGTGAAAAATTATGATGTATTCAAAATTGTATTGTAATTGAAATTTGTGTATATATAGCGAGGGCACAAATTTGTACTATTCAAAATTGTAAATAAATATTTGTTTGAATAAAATATCTGTTTGAATTTAAATTATGTGTTATTTATTTTATTCAGCAAATATTTATTTAATTATGTGAAAATAAAATAGTACAATAACAAATACATTTAAATGAATATATATATATATATGTTTATTATCATCAAACAAAAATCAAATACTAGCATATTTAACAGATCGGTCGACAGGATCACTAGAGCCGATTGACAGCAAGTGGTCGACCGCTCTAGTGACCAACGGTCGACCGATTAACAAATTCTAGGCACGGTCTAAACCTCGGCCTATGGTCCAAGTTATAAGTCTATTTGTTTTATGTGTGTGTGTGTGTGTATATATACAAATATATGGATGTTAGTATAAGTAAAAAAATTAGCTCCTTAGCTTTGTGACTTATTGACGTTACAAGACTGGATAGATGTGTATGCTGACAACGAGGTCCAAATACTATTTATTCGGCGTGGTCGATATCGACTGGTGCGATTTAATCGCAAATTGCACTTACAAAAGGTTCTACGGTGTACGTGTCCACTGACGATGATGCTTGGAGAAGTGTGTGGTCCGACACTAACGGGAGTTCTTTGGTAGCACGGTGATGAGGATGTGATACTGTATTGTTGATGGATCCTGGCACGATGTGATAAGTAACGTAACGTTACCACCGAGAGGTGGACATGGATGCAGCGACCTTGAGACATCTTTAATGCGAGTCAGTATTGTGGGCTCTCTCTTAATGCGTAAATATGATACCTATAGTCAAAATTTAGGAATGTAGTCCTAGGGTTGATATTGCATGTGACCCTATGTTAAAGTAGATCCAGTAGCCATGAGCCGATCCATAGTTATTTTGAGGTTCGAGTACTCACAAACACAGTAAACACCCTATGGCACATATAACATTAATGAAGTCAATTGCATGTGATCACCATATATTAATGATGCAACTCATTCACCAGACTTTTATCTGACCCACTCATTTCCTTTCTTTTTCTCTTACAACAGGAGGACATGGCAGCAAGTGATAGGCCCGGAGATTAGTACGTGGAGATGCGAGCTTGGCATTGGAGTTGCTTATTATTCTTCATTACTCTCCGTGTAACTATTTATCACACTTAGTAGTTATCAGACTATATCCGTAGTTCTATATACTCAAAATTATGACTACGCATGTTTTGAGACCGTGTTTGAATATTTTCTGAAATGGATATTTTTATGTATTTATATTTTACGTCTTTCGTTGTAAGATCTAAAAGTATGGAATACCTTAGATTTTATCTTTATATTCTTAGTCTCTGTAATGTTCAAAAACCTGATATCGTATTTATTGGCCTCAACGTGAGTCCAAAAGCCACTCTGGATTTTGGATCGGTATGTTGGGAAGTGCGGGTTGTCACAACCCGTCTCTTTAACATCACAAGTCTACGTTCATAGAAATAGGGTCCACCTTCAAGTGCTTTATCACAATCTGATTTGTTATCAAACTTAATAACATAAAATCCCTTTTTTGGGAATATGGAAGCGCCCCTCTGGTTTCCTGACTCTTTCTATGTATGCTTTGAAATAATGATACTATGATTTTGAGCCTACGCCATAGATTACAATGGAATTATCCCATTGTGTCCTTGCCGCGGTGATGCCGTAAGGGTCATTTTGACTCATTTTATAGAGCTAAATTCTGTAGGATTATAAAGGCGCTGAAATTAGAATTTCCTCCACAACTGCCATTTTCCTCCCCCCTCCTCCCCAATCACCTGACGTTGACATGCCATATTCCACACCAGCTGAAGGTGAGGGCTTCACGACAGTCCTATCTCGAAGAACACTTAAAACGCATCTATGTGATGAAGTTATAACCGTATCTGTGTGATGAAGTTCATGATTGCATCACACTGATGCACTTATACCTGCATACTTCGGTGCAATTATATTGCATATACGAGATGCATCTTATGCAGCTGTAACTACATTTGAGTTATGCAGTTAAAAATGCATCTGAATAATGTAATTTTAACCGACTTCAACCGATGCAGTTATAACTACACATGTGAGATTTTGAATTTTATATATGTATCATACATATCGTTAGAAAGACAATAAAATTTATGGAAATGATTTGTAACTCTGAATCTTTTTTTTTGGTGTGTGGAAATATTGTATTTTGTAAATTATATTTAGGAGAAGGTGTGAAGCATTAATATCTTCCAAAATGGTGAACCAAGAAAATAAGCCCTCGGAATGTTCTGTTATTACTCAACCCCCGCCAGCCCTCGAAGCAGAATCTGTCTACATCCAAGATTTATCTTGGAGAACGGAAAAGAAAATACCGAATCTAGACGCAACAACCAACAACAACTCCTTTTTTCCCAATCGGCTCAGCACAGTTCTTAAAAAATAATATTTGACTCCGAATTCCAAACGCAATTGCAGTGGGTCGAACTAAGAAATTAAAGTTTCTACTGTTGATGTAAGCATTAGAGTTTCTCAATTTTAGTCGATTTTATTTTATTGCTTGATTTTCTACTGTGAAGATTTTACCTTTTATTCAATATATGACCTTTTTTTTTTCTTGAAATGCGAGGTATTTTTGTTTTGGCCTTTTGTTTTTTTTAACTTTGAAGTTGCAGCTCTTGGACTGAATTCATTTTTCATAATTTTGAAACCATAACTAGCTATTCGTAATGATCCAAGTTTAACAAATTATTACATGCTATCTTCAATCATGAGTTTTAAGGGAAGTACAGTCCGTTTAATTACTTTTCAGATGAATTCAGCTGCACTTCAATTGAAACGTGTTTTGTTGAAATGTTGAAGTTGCTATGTCAGGTAATTCTATTGTGATTCAGGTGAATAAGATTTCAAAAGAAATATGGATAATAAAAATTCAATGGTGTCGAGTTCAACTTCAGATTCGATTCTTCAGTTCGCTCCTCTTCATAGTTTGGTAGACGCAGGGTTCTGGAGACGTTTCTCAAATCTCAAGCTCGATACTTTGAAAATTGATGAATCTCCCATTAGTATCACTGGTATTTTGATTATTTTCGTTTTTTAGAGCTCATTTTGGTCTGAAAAATTGTTTCATTTATATGTTTATAAAAGACCATTATAAATTTCAAATTGGATAAATTCTAAGACTAGACTTCTAGAAAACTTATTTCATAGATAGACCTCGGCTGAAACTTATTATAAAAATCAGCCTTTGGTTTCAGGTATATAAATGCACATTTTATATTTGTACTTGCGCATTTTCAAAATGAGCACGTACAAATTCAAAAATAATATATGCACATTTTCAAAGTGTACATATATAAATATGAAATGAAGTCTATTTTATGTAATATGTTTCAATTTTTTGGAGGTCTATGCTTAAAATTTGTCCTTTCAAATTATAGTGAAAGTTGATTTGGTAAAGGATAACTATTTTCAGTGAAACCAGTTTGTCAATAGGATGATTTTTTTATCCTTTAACAAAATCAAGCAAATGCCGTTTATCTACTTTCGACCGTATAGAAACTTCAAACAGTCTGCTTCAGTTGAAATTTAACCTCTGAGAATAAACGCCTATAAAATCAAACATACCCTCGAATATGCACCATAAGCTTGTAATTTGTATATTTCCATACTTTTTTTTTCTATCAAAGTAGCATGATGCTCAAAGTTTTTTGGGCATTTTGGTTGTGGTTTCTGATCTAGAAAAACCTTTAGTCTACATTCGTTTTATGAGAATAATGCAAACCAAATCTCCTATTTTATATGTATAAATTATAGTTTAAAATACTGTTAAAATAGATGTTGTTAATTTCTCAAAATCATTATCAAATCATATATTTTTCAAATGTTGTCAAATTTTAAATGTATTCAAAAACTTTTACTCATATGTCTAAAAAATATATTAATAGCTTGCATTGCAATTATTTGCCGAGCAGAATAATTGCAGCACAATTTTTTACGATTGAACTACAAATATTTGCACTACCAACATTTGTTATTGTAAAACAACTCACAATAAGTGTAAAATTTTCCGTTGCACTACTTATATATACATGATACTTGCACTGCATAATATAAGTATCATTGCGCAACAATTTTCATATTTCCGAAAAGCTTTTACAATGCAAATATTTCCATGTTAAATAATTATAGTGCATACCAAAACACTCCAATGATTCCCAATTTGGAAACTCTAGTGCCTGTGAAAGACGTCAGGTGCAACTGTCAATGTAAAGTCGATAAGTGGTGGTGCGATAGTCCCATGGCGCAACAACACAAATGGAGATTAGAATCAGCAATTTCAACCAAAAATGGTTGGCTTTGACCATATAGAACAACGATTAGAGGAGCTCATGTTTGTGCCTTTCGATGTGGATTTTGACAAGAAATCAATTGGTGGTTCTAGGAGGGGCTATAGATGACCATGGAGGTGGAAATCGACGGACAAAAGTTGATCAAAGTTAGGATTTCAGACGATGTGAATAAAATTGACTTGCAAAATAGATAAAAGATGAGGGATGTTTTAACTAGTTTTTGGAAAGAGGGATGTATGTTGTATTTCCATGAAATATTTCCTATCAACCTCATTTTTTCCTTTAATTTGGAAATTCAAAAAAATTAAATTAATGCTGGAAAGTTAATACTTAAGAAATAATTATGATAATGTTAACAAAATGAACAAATAAAATGTTCATGGAAAAAAAAAGAAAATCACATCCATGATTTTTTCTCAAAAAAATTAAATTTTCTTTAAAAAAAAATCATTTTGATATGATTGCCGACAATATAATTCAAGTTAATGTCAAATAGTTCAAAAAATTTCGAATATGAACGCTCGTAACGCTTGAACAAATTTGGAAAAATAATAATATTTTAAACATTTTAAAATAAAAAAACACGGTAGCTTCAATACTATACGATTTTGTCAAAAATCTTTCAAAAAGATTCTATCATTTAAGAAATCAAACTATTTAAACAAGAGGAGAACATTCCACATTGATTTTGGTCTCTAAATTATATGTTACACTACATTCATTTAGGCACAATCCTTTATTTTCAGTAGCGTTTCTCAAAATTATCCTTGGACAATTAGGTCTCTTATCGAAATCAATTTTTTCTTTATCAACCACTTAAAAGTTTGCAAAAATGTTCCTATAATAACGTTTTCTAATTTTTTTGTAAATATGAGTGTCCAGATAGCTTCTCTAAGCAACATTTTAATATGATTAGTACTATTGTTAAATCGTTAATGGTTAGTAGTGTTGTTTTAACCTTTTAAGAGATTTGTATTCACTTTATAAAATATTAAACGCTTCTTACAATTCATCAAAAGCATAACTTAACTTTGAGCTAAGTTCATTTGCCTCATCTTCTTCTATAATAAAACATATATTACTGTTATCCATTACCAAAATTTTGCCGTCTTTTTCATCCAGCATTGCAAGGCCTCATTCTTGCCATTTTTATTATCGAGGAGCATTCGAAAAGTTCTAATAAACGTAGCAGTCTCCTCATCAATTTTGACTCATAATCACTCTCGGTTTTAGCTTCAATGGCTAGAGATTTTTTTGTTTTCAACATCATTGTTTCTTTTAACTTGTATATGCACTTTCATACGATGTTGGATTCCTGATTAATTCTTCAATTGAGAATGTTAAGGTCTTTCGCCTCTTTTATGGCTATGGTCTTACACTTCCAATCACTAGTCAAGAAGTTTAAATTTGTGTGTGACTGGATCTAAACTGGAGAACAATATACCAAGTGCAATGGGAGTATGTGTCATATTTTGCAACCTAGCATATATGTCATTTACTATTTCATTCAGTTTCATCTTAAATGGTTGGAACCGGTTCAAAAGCATTGAAATCTTGATCACTTCAACATTGTTAGTTCTGTCATGTTAGTTCATATCTTATTGTTGGTTTTACAAACTAAAAATGTATTAAATTTATGTTTATTAAGTGAGTAAAACGTTATGTTCATGACTTTAGAATTTAACAGTGCTTATCTTACTATGCACCAGTCCACATCTCGTATTTAGCAGTGGGTAGCGTAGTTGATTGTTGAATGCCGTTTCAACAAGATTTAAAATTCTGGTTTTCTGTTCCCTTCCAGTCACTGAATTTTTATATAGTTTCGGTTCTGTTTCAGGAATTCCGGATGTTCCGTTCATATTCCGGTTCTGAAATTTAATAAAACGCAAAAGGATTTGCTGTTAGCTATGTTCATATTCTAGCAAGTCCAATAAAGGAATAGTAGAAAACAAGCTAAAATTCCTTATGCTTATTCTTATAACAATGTATACAAAGCCCAAAAAGTCCATTCTCAAATTCCAAAAGAGCCGTAAGAGAATATTTTTAGCCCTAACATCGTCTTCCTCCTCCATTTCTTAATTTCCGTCTCTTCATGCTCGATGCCCCTCTCTTCTTGCTCAGTCCCTCACACACACAATGAACTCCCTGCCACTACTCAATTTTCCTGGCTGATTTTCTCTTGGTCCCGCTCCCTCTTAAAACAAACCCTAGAATTGGTTAACTTCTTGTTCGGTGCTTATACCTTCTTTTCTCATGCTCTTGACATTTTCTTACTGCTATTCTTGTCGAGATCGCTAGATAAGATTTTTTTAGGTTGTCGGTTATCGAAATGGAATTCGGTTACCATCGAAATCGGACCGAAATGACTGGAATTTGACGTGCCGACAGGAATGTCGAACCTTGCATTTCAAATGTTATAGTTCAAAGATTGGATAAAGTTGTCATTCTACATTTTCAGTATGTGTAATTTGACCTACGTAATAATGGTGAACGGGCAATATACTATTTCTCAAAGTTTAGGCTATGAGACATTTTCAAAGTTTAGGCTATGACCACTTTGAAGGATCTTTTCAACTTGAAAAGCCTAGATCAATGGTTATTACTATCAAAGGAGGATGAATAGTACTTATATATATTTAGATTTGAAGCTCTAGTTTCATATTGACAAAGTTACATCTCAACATGATTTGCCAAACTTATCTATATGTACATCACAATTCACACAACTTTCCAAACTTAAATTTTAAATATATCACAATAAGCTAATCGAAGGAAAAACTGCGTACATTATCGACCTCCACAAAGCCCGTTATCGTGCGGAAGCCTCGTGCACTGGGTTCCACCTTTTATCACAATAAGCTAATCACACAAATGATCACATGCAATTGGAAATTTATGGTGATGTATATATGAATAAATAACCGTGAAAAAGTAAAAGATAGAAAAGGACAAGGATTTATATTGCTTCGAGTGTTCTTAAAACACCATACTCTAATGCTGCTGCAATACCTGTAGGTTTCACTATACCATTTAAGCAATTGTGAATATGTTCCATACACAACCACTTTCATCATTAGTAGAGAGAAGGCCTAGTAAACATCCATGTGAACCATGGATAAATTCCTTACAATTCAAATCGAAGCAAAAGAGTGATACAAAATTTTCTATGAAACCTTACAAAAATCAATGAGCTCTTGAGTGCTTTGAGAGGATTTCTAAAAAATCCAAAATGGATAAATCAAAACAGACGAGATCTCGAGATTTTGAAAAATAAAGAAGTAATCGACTTTATTGGAAATCTAAGTGTTGAAAATGAATTTGATTAGCATGCAAAATTTCTAGAAATTTTAAATTATAGTGGCGCAGTGCTCAAGAATTTTCGAAAAATTTGAAATTTTATTGCTAGTGCTTCAAATTTTTTGAAATATGAAGGTGATAAATAAAAATGGTGGAATTTTTTATCCCATAATATGAAATTGTCCATTTAGATGAAAATATTTTAACATTTGAAAAAAAATCATCAATAACCAATTATGTTGTATTGGTCAACCAACAATATAAACTCTTCTAATTAATTCATAATTAATATCGTTAGTCTTTTTTAAAAGTTTTGTTTTAATCAAAATGTTTGATAATTGTAAATTCATTATTTGAGCCACTATTTGGTTGGAGTTAAATAAATTAATATACTTCCGTATAAAATCATTAGATTTGAAAGTTGTCAAGTCTTGGAATTTATATGATTTTCAATGAGCATGCATTTCTTGCTATTGGTCGACCAACTCTGTAGCATTAATCCATTAGAAACTAAAATTCTAAAACTTTACCGTCAGCATTTTCTGAAATTTCTTTTAGAAAGCCATTAAACATTGAAAATGACGTGTTTTTGTAGGGTTATCAACATTCTAAAAATTGAAAAACAATGAAAAAACAAACTCTAACTTATGTGGTATCACGCTGCGAATTTCAAGTTCTTCAATTCCTGTTTTTGGTCCGATACATCCGCAGTTGAATGCCTTTCCCTATCCACACCTTACAAAATTTATTAGTAACATACTATCATGGTTGTTAGCATCAACATAAGTTCACATATGTGAGCCTTATTTTATATTATAAAATTACCATTCGAATACGTCCATGACTTAGAAGTTTAACGATAACGTATAAAGATTAGAACATATTTTCATTTTAGGCTAATTTTCTAAACATATTGCAGTTTTAGGTTAGTTTTGAAACTATTTGCAATTATAGGTTGATTTCTATCACGTCAACACTAAGGTGACACTCATATTTTTTTATACTGGTGCAATGGGCAGTTGCGTCTACAAAAATCCATGCTGGCACAACTGAAAGTTGCGGTAGTGCCTAAAAAGTATGGACGCAATTCACATTAGTGCTTATATGTTGATTTTTAAAAAATATCACATGTCGGTGTTGACATGGTAGAAACATGCCTATAATTGCAAATAGTTTCAAAACTAGCATATGTAGTAAATTTTGAAAATTAACCTAAAATAAAAATTTATCCTAAAAATTATGGCATGAATACGAGGACCAAGACATAAGAATATCAAAACAACAAGATATCCACTCTAAGTTACCTATAAAACTTAACAATAACCGATTAAAATGTCCACCATATTGTATTATATAGCTCCATGACTTAAATTTCTAAGTGTTTATTGTCGAATGGAAACAATCCTTCTTGATCGGTAGTATTAGCACATGGGTACTTCTATCTTGAAAAAGTATGGTCTGAATACATAAATATGAAACATGTTCGAACACAAATGACCTTTTGTTTGAAATATGCTCGTATGTTGCGTTTGTAAATATGGTGATCTTTTCCATCTTGGAGAAAATGATTGGCTAGAAAAATAATTTTAGACCAGTTTATGAGGTTGAAAATTATGAGATTTGATTTTTAGTCTTTTACCCATTGATTATTATGTTTTCCAAGCAATCGTGATTTTTTTAAAACCTCTTTATAAGGTTACAATTCCAGTTAATATTTATTATTTTAAATACTTGGGTACTAGTATCCACATGCTTTGGTACAAACACCCTTGTTGCACTGAATGTATGAAAAGTGGAAAATGCGCATGGACAAAATCCGGTATAACCATACACACAGTAGAGCATAATGATCGTGTATCATACTGATTCTCATATTCGATATTTGATGCTTGTCTTATTGTAAGTACCCTTGCAAACTAGTTGGCAATACATTGTGGAATGACTTAAAGATCATTCAGATGTCAATAAACAATTAAATTTTGAAATCCTCGACGCATGAGCATTAAAATTCGCAATGTGGAGAAATTGAATGTGAACGAAGATTATAGTAGAAGTAAGGGGTGTGTGTATCAAGGTTTTAAAAGGTGAAAGCGTACACGGGACGTTTTCGGGTCCGTGAGGTGAGGCGTAAGCCTCGAAATGTTGAGGCATAAGCTTTTCGGTAAAAAAACGCAAAACATATAATGCAATTTAAAATAAAATAACATTAAACGTCAAATATTTAACAAGAAACATAAAGCATTCATAAAGCATTCGAAGTAATTCAAACAAAATACAATTATCCATAAGCATTTAAAGTTAAATCAACATAAATTGTAATAGATCAAATGATATCTTTCTCTTCATCCATAAACATGTTGCCATCCAAGCTATCGTCATCACTAGCATGAAAAAGATCTTTCGTGTGTGGTTCCAGAAAAGGATCATAATCACCAAGTCCAACATCATCATTCTCAATTCTTACATCATTTCATTTTGGATCATTGTCTATAAAGTTTTTGAAATAATAATATTAGTTTAATTTTATACTTTAAATTAACAATTTATTTGATACTAATATTAATCTTTTGTTTTATACTTGGACCGCTAGCATAGCGTCTTCTTTTGTATGGAATGATGAGAGAAGGAGAATGAATAAGCTCTCAAGAGGAAGAGGTGGAGTAGGATCTCTAGGAGGTGTAGGTTCACGGTTTTGAATTGTTGGTTCTCTAATGCGTAAAGTATGTCCATATATTTGGGCGGACATATTCCTTGTGGCATCAACATCAAGAAATTGGTATCTTCTTTTAGCCAACTTGGATTGAAAGGAAGAATTTGGTTTTCTAATTCGGCAATCCACTCATTATCGGAATCAATTTCTTCCATAGCAATTGGATCAATCTTTCTTCTTCTCATAATTTCTCTTTGTCTCAAAGCGGTGTTATGTTTAACATACACCAAAAAATATGATCTTTTATGCTCAAGTCTATTTTTTCTCTTTGAATGCACCTAAATTAAACAAGATAAATTGAACATTTCAATATGAATTATGAAACCAAAATTATAACGGTTTACTTGTTAAGTAAAACGTTCTTAAAGTGACTTACCCATTGAAATGTATTCCAATTTCTCTCACATCCAGATGCACAACAAGTTAGACCAAGCATCTGAATAGCAAAATTCATCAACTCAGGTGTATCAATCCCAAAGCGTTCCCACCAATACACTAATCAATCAATAATGTACGAATAAGCATATATTTCATACTTCGTAATTTATTATAAAATGAAATACTAACAATTGAATTACTAACTTGGACTTCTCATCTTTCTACTCTTAACTGCCATAGGATACCCAAAAAGATATTTTGGCGATCGTACAT
The DNA here is from genome assembly GCA_030737815.1 of Allium fistulosum. Lineage (NCBI taxonomy): Eukaryota > Viridiplantae > Streptophyta > Magnoliopsida > Asparagales > Amaryllidaceae > Allium > Allium fistulosum. The sequence continues at coordinate 998,135,514 of CM060907.1, forward strand.
GTCCAATTGACAATCCGCTTTGAGACGTTCTTCACTATCGTCAAGTATTCTATCCATATAAGCAAACAAACCTTTTCTTACTTCATCCACATTAGAAAAAGTATCTTCATAACGAAATTGTGGATTCAAGTAGTAACCCGCCACATGTAATGGTTGGTGCAATTGCGTTTTCCATTGTCTATCTATACGATTCCAAATAGGTTTATATTTCCTCTCATTATTTCTAACATTTCTAACCATCTTTTCCTTTGCTGCATCCATCAACTCATATATATATATATATATCATGGCGGGTCTATCTTCTCCATCAACCGCTCTCAACACACAAACAAGTGGGATAATACTTTCCACACAGCAAGCAATATATTGCCAAAAAACCCATCAAATAACACATACTTTTTAGCTTGAATACCATCATTTTTTTTAGCAAATGGACCTTCAGTCCATTCTTTAGAAGAAAATAAAGCAATAATACCTTCTTTTTGCATGTATAAACTTCAAAGACTAAGAAAAGAGGTGGCAAATTTAGTGACCACGGGACGAATAAGCTCTTCATCTTTTGTAAACTTCATCATCAAAGCGAGAACCCATGAATGACCATATATGAATTTCATCATCAAAGCGAGAACCCATGAATGACCATATATGAATTTCATCACACATTTTGCTTTTTGAATGGCTTGACTAAACACCGTTAATTTACTAATATCTCCAAGCATCAAATCAATGCAATTAGCCGTGCATGGAGTTCACCATAATTTCTTCCTTTCCTCCATTAGAAGATTGCCTGCTCTTTTGTAGTTGGAAGTATTATCAGTAACAATTTGAATTACATTATTCTCTTCAATTTCATCTATAACACTATTGAAGTATGTAACTAGCAAATCCACATTATTTATCTTATCCGATGCATCAATAGATTTCAAAAAGCATGTGCTTTTCGGGCTATTAATTAGAAAGTTAATAATAACCATACTCTTCCCATTCGTCCAACCATCGAACATAATAGTGCATCCGTACTTCTCTCATTTTTTTGTAAGCTCCAATCATGCTTTCAATATCTTCAACACTTTAAGGATCAAAGTCCTTAACTCATGGCTAGAAGGTGGTTTAAATGCAAGATCGTATTTTGCAATAGTTACTATTGCCACTTTATAATATGAAGTGTTTGCCGCGTTGAATGGAATTGCACTAGTATAAAACCACAATCCATTTTTTTTGCAAACTTCCTTCTTTATTCTTTCTTATAGCGATTATTCAACGTACTTTGTTTTGCCTCTAAATTGACGAACTTATCCATTGCTCCTCTAAGCCTAGAAACATTACCACTTTCGCTTACACTTTCAAGTTCAAAACTATTATCATCATCTCCAACGCTTTCACTCCTACCAATCTCACGAAACATATCAAGTTTTGATTTCTTGACACATTTAATTTTGTTTGGAATTTCGATGCATTCATTCTTCACATTTTGGAGGACTTTTGGACAAAGAATAATTCCAAGATGAGTGCATGCCAAATGTTGTTTAAAACGAGCAATTTCTCCGATGTACCTATTATCACAAAATCCACAAAGAAGGTATTTTGAATTGGTGGAATCCAGTAAATCTTTAACCCACTTCCACGCAATATCTTTCTTGCTCATCTCCTCTTGAATTTACAGGATGCACTGCTACTAAACAGTAAACACAGCTTCAGGAATTAATTTGTTATAATTTTTTTTGATTGATTTTAAAATCGAGTCAATCTAGTCGATTCCAGCAAGTGGAATCGACTTCGATTCCTCTATCTGGAATCGACTCGATTCCGGTAGCTCGATTCCAGTAGCTCGATTTCAGTAAGAAATCGACTTCTAAGTTTTTTTTTAAAATTACATTTTTTTGCTTCGAAGAAGTGAAATCGAGTTGATTGAGTAGAGAGAAAAAACGATAGAAAGATAAGTAGCAGGCCAAAATTTGTCTTCAAAGGCTTACGCCTCACCGCGATTTTTAATCGAGGCGCCCAATTTTCACACTTTTTGCGCCTCAACCATCTGAGATGCACATTTTAGAGGATAAATGCTTTTCAATCTGCTCCTCCGTGCGTAATGGCTTATGTCTCACCTTGAGGTGCGTCTCGTGCGCGTTTTTAGAACATTGATATATATATATATATATATATATATATATATATATATATTGGGACACAATGAATCTCAATCTTTGGATTGTTCTCTGATTTCAATCCCATATGTAACACAATGAGATTCAACGGTCTTGGTCTTTGTGTCATCAATTATGTTATATTTTGTCTCCAAATAGCCGACTCCTATACACAGCCTTTCTGTTTTCAAATTGATGTTTGGAAGTTAAAAGAACCTTGTTATTTTTCACTCAAAAACCAATGAGAAAATCCGTTTTTGATTTTGGAAGATAGAATCTTGATAATTAGCTTACAAACTATGTTGGACAAATTATTATCAAACTTGTTGCATTAAAAGCTATTAATTCTATGAGTGTATTATGTATGTAATAGAAACTAGTTTTGATGAAAAAGAGGTTTCAGAATCATCCAATCAAACTTTTCCATTTCAGCTTTTTAAACAAGCACTCATTATTTTCAAAAATGTTAAAATCTTTCGATTTGAAACCCATTTTGAACCGACTTTTACCAATTCCAATCCAAAGTTCATTTCAAACCCATTTAAAAGAAAAATGTTATATCATATTGACATAAGAAACATCAAAATACTTGTTTGAACCTACATCCCAAAATTTGTTGTTTTAGAGAAATAACTAAACAAAAATTTATCCTTTAAGATGCATGTTATTTGTTACTTAAGTAAATTTCTAGCATATTGATTCATAGTCATATTATGATACGAATCCTTGAAATCCACGATTCACAATTTATATATACATTTTCGGCTAAAACTTGAAGTTACAATTTAGGTTTCAATCATATTTGAAAATCATGATTTAACATGTGTGCATAAAAATATCTCCGAAGACTATAATAAATCCCGATAACTAATACTTAACTCTTATATGGTTTTTAATGTGAGATTTACCGAACACGAAAAAATAGAATAAATAATAAAAGTTTCAATGTAAAACAAACACAAAATAATGCATGTTTTAGAAATGCATAATGACAATGAACATAAATAAACTGAAAAGGTATGAGAAAAAGAGGTACAAGTCTGTCTAAATACAAAAATCGAGACTCTGACCTTATTATATATCAAATTATGCCAGAACAAATAAATAATTATAATAACGGGCAGATCTGAAATTTGAATTCACGCCCTCATTCGTATACTAAACAAAACAAGGAGTAATACCTGTCATTGTCATGATTTGAATTTGCGATCTTTTTTGTATCTTATTGACGCAGCAGCGGATAACAAAAATGATGAAACAGTGAAAGTAGCAATCGGCGGATTGAAAAATACCAAAGGCCCAAATCCGTTGATCCAAAGATACCGGATTTTAGCTATCTTCGTCACGTTGATCGCGCACGATACCGTGAAAGAAGATTTACAATTCTTTAGACGTTGATCAAGCGCACTTGATACCGTGAATTGACTTCTACAATCGTTGATCCGAGCGCACTCGAATGCCGAAGGAGGAGATAGAAGATTACACTCAAGTACCAATTTAAGAAAAGGCACAAAGCTCTCAAACAAAAGTTTATTCAAAATCAACTCAAACTTACAAATGAAACCACCCGCCTATTTATAGGCTTACAACTCAACACTTACAACACAACACTTAGGTCGTACAGGAACGACCTACGACCTAAAGCAACAGCGACTCAACACAAAGGAAAACAATACAACACATTACATCACAAACTCAACATGCGACCTACGACCTTACATAGGTCGTTAACGACCTAACATATACACGTTACAACAAAGAGACGACCTAGTTACACACGGCCGACCTAACCAGGTACGACCTAAGACTTAACAAACATAAGAAAGTTACAACACATGCGACTTAACATATATTTACACATAACGACCTAAAATACAACACACGCGACCTAAGTACAACATCCCATAAGGTCGAACGACCTAAAAAAAAATACACGGCAGCGACCTATCTTGAGCGACCTAAAGAATAGCGGCATAAGGTTGAGCGACCTAAAAAGAAGCGGTTTCAGGAAATCTTCGAGCGACCTAAAGTTGAGCGACCTAAGTTCTTCAGCAACGAAATCTTCTTCACTCGACCTATCTTCACGCGACCTATCTTCCAGCGACCTAACACCCCGCGACCTAACTTAGGTCGTAACTCGTCTTTCTTCCCGCAACATAAGGTCGAGCGACCTAATAAAATGCGCGCTGGTTTGTTCTTCTCTTTAGGTCGTTTGCATGCCCCAGTAACTCGCGAGCAACCTTCACTAGGTCGTGAGCGACCTTCACTAGGTCGTGAGCGACCTTCACTAGGTCGTGAGCGACCTAAAATCTTCGAATGACTCAAATCTGAAAAGTTAGCAGATCGCGCTGCATCATCCTCCCCCTGTTGACAAGAATTCGTCATCGAATTTGCACCTTCCTCTTCCACAACAAACTCATCCCCATGATACGGAATCAAATATTTGACATTGAAAACATCAGAAGTATGAACATTATCTGGCAATCTCAACTGATATGCATTCTCATTGATTTTCTTCAAAATTTTCACTGGACCGATTTTTCGAGCTTTCAACTTATTGTACGTTCCCACTGAAAAACGATCTTTTGTCAACACGGCGTAAACCAAACCGCCTTCTCTGAAGTTCACACTCCTTCGCCTCTTATCCGCCAGTTGTTTATACTTTTCGTTTGATGCAAACAATCGTTCATGAACAGTTCTGTGGCACTCCTGCAACTCGGTCACAAAATCACAAACACGCTTAACCACTCCCTTCTGATATGGCACTGTCGTCAAATCCAATGGACCTTTCGGACTTGCTGAGCATACAACTTGAAACGGACTGAAACCCGTACTACGGTTAACAGCGTGATTATGTGCAAACTCTGCCTGACATAATTTCATATCCCAACTCTTCAAATTATCCTGTACAAGACATCGCAACAAGTTTCTCAATGATCTGTTGACCACTTCCGTCTGCCCATCTGTTTGCGGATGATAGGCACTACTAAAATTCAGTTTCATCCAACCATCTTCCACAAACTCAACCAAAAATGGCTTAGAAATCTAGTATCCCGATCAGAAACAATAGATTCAGGTAGTCCATGCAATCGATACACCTCTTTAAAGAATAACTGAGCAACACGGACGACATCAGCTGTCTTCTTACAAACGATAAAATGTGCCATTTTGGAAAATCTATCTACCACCACATATATAGAATCATTTCCCCTTTGAGTTCTAGGCAATCCCAAAACAAAGTCCATGCTGATATCAATCCATGGTCTGGTAGGCACATGTAATGACATATACAATCCTGCATTCGTCACTGTCCCTTTGAAAACTTGACAAATATGACACCTCTCCACAAATCTTTCAACTTCTCTTCGCATAGATGGCCAAAAATATGATTCGGAAATCAACTGCAAAGTACGATCTATACCCACATGACCTTCCTCATGTAACTCCTTCACAATCTTCATTCGTAAGCTGCACTCCGGTATGCACAATCGATTCCCCTTAAAAAGAAAACCATCCACCAATACAAACTCATCCGTCTTTCCCTCCTTGACTTCATCTGCCAACTTTGCAAAGTAAGAATCATCAACAAATAATTCTGGCAACACATCAAACCCCGTCACTTCAGCCTTCATTGTAGTCAACAAATGATTCCTTCGACTCAATGCATCTGCCACACGGTTTGTAATTCCCGACTTATGCTTCACCACAAATGTAAATTGTTGTAGGTATGCGATCCACGAAGCATGTCTGGCTGCAATTTTGTCCTGCCCCTGCAAATGTTTCAGTGCTTCATGATCAGTATATAGAACAAATTCTTTATGGAACAAATAGCGTCTCCAATGTTTGATAGCTTGAACAATAGCATAGAATTCCACATCATAAGTATTATATCTCATCTTGGCACCCGATAGTTTCTCACTGAAATATGCAATAGGACGTCCCTTCTGACTTAACACCCCTCCAATTCCAACCTACGATGCATCAGTATGTAATTCAAACAACAACTGAAAATCCGGCAACACTAGAATTGGTGCTGTCGTCAATAATCCCTTGATTTTCTCAAAAGCAAATCCTACTTCCTCTGACCATGAAAACTGCTTCCTCTTCATACAATCAGTAACTGGTGCCATCACGCTACTGAAGTGTGGAATAAATCTCCGGTAGAATGATGCTAAATCATGAAAGCTTCTAACTTCTGTTATCGTCCTGGGTTGTGGCCAATTTCTGATTGCTTCAACTTTATTCTGATCCACCTGTATCCCTCCTTCAGATATAATATATCCCAAAAATAAAACACTATGCGTCATGAACACGCATTTCTTCGTTGCAGCATAAAATTGTTCCTGTCGCAATATCATCAACACTTCTCTCAGATGATGCAAGTGCTCTTCCGTGCTTTTACTATATATCGGTATATCATCAAAATACACCACCACGAACTTCCCAATGAATGGTCTAAAAATCTGATTCATCACCCGCATAAATGTACTTGGTGCATTCGAAAGACCAAACGGCATGACCAGCTATTCATATAATTCTTCTCTCGTCTTGAATGCTGTCTTCCATTCGTCTCCTGGTCTGATTCGAATTTGATGATAACCACTCTTCAAATCGATCTTCGAAAAGATAGTAGCCCCGCTCAACTGATCTAACAAATCATCAAGCCTCGGCATTGAAAATCTGTATCTGACAGTTATTTTATTGAGTGCCCTGCTATCTGTACACATCCTCCACGTTCCATCCTTCTTTGGTACTAACAAAGCTGGTACCGTACAAGGACTTAAACTTTCCTGTACACGCCCCTGTTCAAGCAACTCTTCCACTTGCCTTCTCAACTCCTCATGTTCCTTTGGACTCATTCTGTAATGTGGTCTATGAGGTAACACAGCCCCTGGAACAAGATCTATCTGATGTTGAATGTCCCTCAATGGTGGTAACTCCGTTGGCAGCTCTTTAGGAAATACATCGTCAAATTCTTCCAGCACTGGTTTTACTTCTTCCGGAATTTCAACCACTTCATTACTCTCACGTCCAATCAACAAAAATACTTCAGGCTCCTCTTCGACTTCCTTAACAAACTCCTTCAAAGATAGCAAGGTTTTAAGTTCTTCAATGGGAGAATTAATTTAAAAGACAAAAATTTATATACTTTTAGCCTCAAGGACACGACCTCAATATTTTATCCACAAGTACAAACATCTCATAAAAATTAATCATAAGAACAAACATTCTTTCAAAATTATTTATAAGGACAAACATTCTTCCAAAACTGCCACTGAACTAAAAACTGATACCTAAAAACTACTACCGATAACTACAAACTAATACCTAAAAACTGATATCAATAACTAAAAACTGATACCTAAAGAAAGTTGTCTTTCAGGCTAAAATACTGAAGGTCTGTCCTTGAGGCTAAAACATCGAGAAATTTTGTCCTTGACAATAATTTCCTGTTCTTCAATCTCCTCCAACTTGCTTTCTTCTTGTTGTCGCTTCTTAGGAATTAAAGTGATTTTAGTTCCTTCAAACATGAAACTATAACTGTTAGTACGACCATCATGTTGCACCGCTCTATCATACTGCCATGGTCTCCCCAACAACAGATGACATACGTCCATATCCACAACATCACACCAAATTTCATCTTTGTACTTCTTCCTAATTGAAAAATTCACACAAGCTCTTCGTCCAACCTTCACCTCCCCACCTTTTCTCAACCAAGCTAACTTGTAAGGTTTCAGATGCTTCTCAGTTTTCAATGCCAGCTTCTTCACAGCCTCTGTAAAATGATATTATCACAGCTTCCCGCATCGATGACAAACTTGCAAACCCTTCTCAAGATAGTGCACGTTGACTGAAAGATGTTACTCCTCAACCAGCTAGTTTCCTCCTCTTGCTTTGGTGTTAAACAAGACCTCTTCTTCATTAATGAATACCCTTCGTCTCCCGACACTTCTTCTTCCCCCTCATCATGTGGTGGATTAGAACATTCAGCTTCTTCATCCTCATCCTCTACCTCAGCAATCATCGCTCGCTTCTTAGGCTTTGGACATTCATTGCTTTTGTGATCAATCTCCTGACAATTGAAACATTTGATACCACTATTGATCCTGGTCTTAGCAACTTCGTTAACAACCGGTTTTGCAACAGCCTTCGAAACATTCGCATTGCTACTAGCCCCTTTCATTGGATTGTTGGAATTTGTAAACACACCACCTCCTCGTCTCCCTTGTTTCTCCCAAGCAAATGCTTTCTGATGTGCTTCAGCGACAGATCTGGGATCAAACATATTCACCATATCTTGAATCTGCATTCTCAACCCTCCAACAAATCTAGCTGTCAACTGCTCCTCTGTCTCCATGATATCATTCCTGGCAATAAGTTGATAGAACTCATCTGCATAATCATTAACAGTCTTTGTTCCCTGTCTCAAGTTCTGCAAACGTTGATACATAAAAGATTGATAATTGTAAGGTAAGAAAGTGGCTTTCATCCATTTCTTCATCTTCTCCCAAGATTCAATCTTTGACTTTCCCATTCTCTCCCGTGTTAGTTTAGTTTGTTGCCACCATGCCATAGCTCTTCCTTTCAAACGAGTAACAACTAACTTCACTCTACGATGCTCGGGAACCTCTTTGAAGTCAAAAATCTCTTCAACATTAGACAACCAATCAAGGAATTCTTCAGCTTGCATACTACGCTTGAATTCTGGAATTTCAATTTTCATCCCCGACTCCCATCTACGATCATCTTCAACATCCCGATATGCATTTCGTGCTTGGTCTCGATCTCGATAATGAATATTACTTCTATCACTCTCTTTATCATAATCACGTGTACTTCGATATCGATCTCGACCATTAACATTTCTATGATCATGTATGTCTCTTCTACTATGCCTTTCATCATCACGATATGGCTCATACTCAAACTCACGTTGAGTTCTTCTTCCTTCCTCTCGATACTCATGGTGATCTCTTCTCATCGAAACTGATGATTCTCTTCTACCTCGATCAGATTGTGGCGACACCCTCCTCGCTTCCGTAACCGATGGCGAAACTCTGTTTCCTCCATGGTTCGAGACTGGCGATCTTCTCCTTTGACCTTGATTCATGTCCATCATCAATTTCTCTAATCTCCCAATATCTTCATCCAACTTTTCATTGAATTTGTTACCAATGCGTTGTTCCATTTGTTCGGCATCTTCTCTTTTGTACAAATCTTCAACATTTTGATGACGATTAGCTCTTCTCGGCGGCATTGTTAGATGAAACAATCTTCAACTCTCGGTTTGAACAAATCTGAACTTGAACTCTTTAACTCTCGGCCTTGATCTTCAAATATGATGCACGGCTTCAAACTCTTCTCAAAAGGAATTGGCTCCAAGACTCGGCTTAGCTATGATTGGCTAAGTCTAGCTTTGATACCAAATGACGCAGCAGCGGATAACAAAAATGATGAAACAGTGAAAGTAGCAATCGGTGGATTGAAAAATACCAAAGGTCCAAATCCGTTGATCCAAAGATACCGGATTTTAGCTATCTTCGTCACGTTGATCGCGCACGATACCGTGAAAGAAGATCTACAATTCTTCAGACGTTGATCAAACGTACTTGATACCGTGAATTGACTTCTACAATCGTTGATCCGAGCGCACTCGAATGCCGAAGGAAGAGATAGAAGATTACACTCAACTATCAATTTAAGAAGAGGCACAAAGCTCTCAAACAAAAGTTTATTCAAAATCAACTCAAACTTACAAATGAAACCACCCGCCTATTTATAGGCTTACAACTCAACACTTACAACACAACACTTAGGTCGTAAACGACCTAACACAGGAACAACCTACGACCTAAAGCAACAACGACTCAACACAAAGGAAAACAATACAACACATTACATCACAAACTCAACATGCGACCTACGACCTTACATAGGTCGTTAACGACCTAACATATACACGTTACAACAAAGAGACGACCTAGTTACACACGGCCGACCTAACCAGGTACGACCTAAGACTTAACAAACATAAGAAAGTTACAACACATGCGACTTAACATATTTACACATAACGACCTAAAATACAACACACGCGACCTAAGTACAACATCCCATAAGGTCGAACGACCTAAAAAAAAATACACGGCAACGACCGATCTTGAGCGACCTAAAGAATAGCGGCATAAGGTTGAGCGACCTAAGAAGAAGCGGCTTCAGGAAATCTTCGAGTGACCTAAAATTGAGCGACCTAAGTTCTTCAGCAACGGAATCTTCTTCACTCGACCTATCTTCACGCGACCTATCTTCCAGCGACCTAACACCCCGCGACCTAACTTAGGTCGTAACTCGTCTTTCTTCCCGCAACATAAGGTCGAGCGACCTAATAAAATGCGCGCTGGTTTGTTCTCTTTAGGTCGTTTGCATGCCCCAGTAACTCGCGAGCAACCTTCACTAGGTCGTGAGCGACCTTCACTAGGTCGTGAGCGACCTAAAATCTTCGAATGACTCAAATCTGAAAAGTTAGCAGATCGCGCTGCATCACTTATGGGCATTTTGAATGGTTAGCGATTGAATCAAGAAGTTTTGGTCATACTATAGGAAAAATTGCTACTTGAACTCAGATCTCATTTTAATGCTAATATTTCTACTAAAAAAAATGGTCATTGTCGAGACTCGAACTCGTGATCTCGCTTGTATTTTTGAAGAATTTTGGTAAGCTTGTGATGCAATCGAAAAATTTATCCTACCATGATCATTATTAAAGAAGATTTTGGCACGGGCTATGCACGTTCATATAAAAAATCATTTTAATAAAATGATTTAAGATTATTAAATTTCGATTCCGTGTTTAATTTAAATAATCTCAAATTGCAAAAAAAAGAAAAGGTATATACATGTCTAGCACTATTTTCTAATGGTTAGGCGCTCTGACTTTAGTATATGAGGTCACATGTTCTAATCTTGTGTGGTGCGTGACTCGAACCACTGGACATGTGTTGACTTGTAGTATACTATATACTACCTAAGATTTGTAGTACAACTATGTACTAGCACCTAAGTATTCAATTTCACAAAATAAAAAGGTATATACAATTTGTTCGAAATGAGATATGAATTCGTGACCTTATTTATAATATTAAAATTTGTATTTAAAAGTAAATGTTAGCTTTTCTTACCATTGAGACTCGAAACTATGTCTCATTCATATATAAGGATATTCTAGGAAATATGCGGTGGGACAAAAAATTGTGAATACATTAGAACTAATAATAAAGATTAGATTACCGTAGTATTTGTACAAAAACATATTTCTTACATGTAATGCTTGCAAGGGTTTAGATTGTTATTAATATAAATTGAGTACTTAACATAAATTAAGTAATGAAGTTTTTTTTACATTACATGATTAAATTTTACCTAGCACAGCACCAGTGGGTATCCAATTGAGTTCTTCCGCCTTAAATCATTAATAGTTCAAATGATCTTACTAGTGAAGCGACTAAAATCATCTTGAAGGGTTTTGAAGATGTTATCTTGAGAGAAGATCCTCCATGAGTTCGCTCGTTTTTGTGATATGCAATTCAGTTTATTATATATAAAATCTGCTTATTTGCATAATATTTTACAGGCTTTTATGCACCTTGTTCAAATATTGGAGTACCAAACCATTTAACACTTCTTGCCGAATCATTGTCACCTGAATCCAATGAAGTATCATCTGACCTTCAGTTGAGTGTTGGCAATAGGAATAAATGCCCTATTCCGGGAACTATGATCAACACAAATACATTGGAGAGTTTTGTTGCTCTTGATAAGAAGCACTTGTTGAATATTGAGGCAAAGAAGGTAAAATATTTTGCTATATTACACATAACCCTCTTAACCCTCTCACTTCTCATCACTTCATGCAGTGAAATTAAATATTGTACTTCATATTGCAGCTCAGTTGCTGTTCTAACTCTGCATGACTCCTAAAACAATCAATGATCTTATACTTTAGAAATTACACAGTTACGAAGACGAGTAAATAAAAGATAAAAGACAATGTCACGGTTTAACATTCTAAATCTGTGTTCTTTGTATGATTATAAGAGTAAATTCCTTACAATTTAAGTCGTTGCATAGTTTGATAGATAGTATAATGCTTGCATCAATGTGATGGGTGATAGAATAAACTTTATATGTATAATAATAGTGCTAATGGTGATGATATCATTTGGAATCAGATATATGATGACATACAGTCTGGTAAAGTAGAAGAAGATTGTTCATTGCTTTCGAGGTTTCTTCTCATTTCGTTTGCTGATTTAAAAAAGTGGGAATTCAAATATTGGTTTGCTTTTCCTGCTTTGGTTCTTGATCCTCCTGCTACCTTAATTAATATACAACCTGCATCAAAGTTGCTTAGTCCTAAAGAGGTATATTAAAATTAAATTTTGCTACTCTTTTGTCTTCAATTTTATAGAATCTGAAGGTTTTATTTCTTGAATAGACAGAATCGTTATCTGCAGCATGTGATGAGTGGCGCAATTCAAGCCTTACCACAGGTAAGAGTATTTCCCAAACTTAATTTATTGAATCGGTAAAAGATTGCATCATAACATCCAAACATTTTTAGGGATACCATTCTTTGTTGTTTGTTTCTCTTCAACTTCACAAGTCACAGTGAAATCACTGAAAGATTGGATATGTTGTCAAGGTGATGATCAAAAGGTTTGTCTTCTGTTCCCGATCATTATATATGTGAGGGATATTATCCCTGCCATTGATTTTAGTAATTATTGTTCCTTGCCTACAAACCTCCATGTTTTTTTTTCTTACTTCCTTGAAAACCAAATCAACAACTCATATGGCACCCTCTTCAATATGATGATATTCGCTTTCTTCCTAAAAATAGCGAGTCTCGCTGTGCATATTTTGCTCCATTTGTATTAAATAATTATTTAGCTTCTGCTGGCAAACATTATGCTTTTATGATACTAGTTACAGACTTGAGTTAGCCTTATTCTAGAAAACCTGAAGTTTGCTGAATATATGGTGTTTCCAAACAAGTACTGGGAGCTTGAACATATTCTTCTATAAAATAATTGCATTGTTGATTTCATTGGTCTTAGATATCTGTGCTGTTATATAGTTTATTGGGCTATATAGGAATATTTGGTGAAAAACTTTTGTTGATGTACTTGCTAATGACAATTATGCAGCTATTATTTGGTTTTTATGACCCATGTCATGCTTCAAATAATCCTGGCTGGCCACTACGTAATTACTTAGCATTCATTTGCCTCAGATGGAAGCTTAAAAAGATAACATTTTTGTGCTACCGAGAGAAGCATGGTTCAGCTGACTTGCAGTCATCTCTTATTGGTGAAGCCTTGGTCACCGTACCACAAGGTAATTTTTGGAATGTAATTATCTCAATTACTAAGTAGGAGCATAGTTAATTACGGCCCACAAAGATGCAAAAACTTTGTGGATCTTTGGCGCACAAAGTAACATAAGCGTTGCCTTTTGAAATGCCATGAATTATTCTATAAATATTTAAACAATCATATTCTTTGTTAAATATGACAAATTACTGAACCAAAAGTAATATAAAGATACTTCTTTTAATAGGATTATCAAATATTATCAAAGTAATATAAAGATACTCTTATAAGTTTTCTTGTTCATTTTATAAAAGTATTATCAAACATAATGCTAGAGGTATTAAATTTTAAGTAAGCCATATCAAGGGCGAAAACTGATTACAATAGTTCCACAAAAGTTTTTTTGTCATCCATAAGAGCCGGAAAAGAGTAAAAGCCTATTTAAAACACAATTATATCGTGAATACTATTTTTTTTATACCTTTCAAATTCTTAAGAAGAATGAAAACAAAATCATGGAATGGTCAAAATTAAGAAAGTGCACCTTTACTGCACTATATGTCACACACGGCATTTTGCATGCCTTTTCACATGCGCCATTCCATTAAGAAAAGCGCTATTGCTGTATACAAAAGAAGACATTATCATCATGTTGTGCCATTACATGTTTCTACGTATGCTGTTATGGGAGCCGCAAAACGTCATTTAGGCTCTACTTTGCAATTTTAACTTCCTGTTTTTTTATTTTAATTTGACACTTTATTTTGCTCTTTATCCGAGGCACCGCCTGAGCGCTAAGCTTTTCTTGGGACGTTAAGAAAGTAGACGTTTTCAGTATGACTTTATATTTTTATTTTGACACTCAATTACTCTGTATATTTATTTCGAATTCATTTTCTAAAAATTTCAAAATCTACTTATTTTATATTTCGTTTAGAGGTGGAGCCTTGGCACCTCCCCAGAGCCCGCTATCGTGCGGGAGCCTAGTGCACTGGGTTCCACCTTTTTTTTACTTATTTTATATTTCGTTTCAAACTATATAAGCAATCAATTAATAATTCTTCCTTTTTATAGTTCATAATTAAGGTAATAAAAGTAACTCTTCATTTTCATTTATTTGAAATTTGTTTTTTTTTTGGATTTTTCATTTTTCTATCTTAATTTTATTTATTTTGAAATTTATTTTTAAAATATCTTCTAAATCTGACCCAAAGTAGTCAACTATAAAAAAAAATTGTAACGCCATTGGTATTGTATTAAGCTTAATTGTCATACATATATTTAATCATGGTCATGACATAATTTTTATTATGTATAAATTTTGTTAGCTATGTAAACTACAAAAGGCTTGATTTATTTTGAAATTTATTGATGAAAACAATCGTGAATATAAATATAGATCACTTAATATAAATTAATAGTGCCAACAACTTGAGTCTCATAGTACGTTGTCACTTTTTCAGAGCTATTTAATGAAAAATTTATTTGTATCAAATTTATGTGGCAAACGCTTATTTTCGTGCAGGAGTTAAAGGTCATTCTTAGCGCCTAGCGCCCCCTTCCACCTTGAACATCATAAGTCTCAACACTGGGCTAGAGTAGTGACATAAGAAGATATATTTGCATTACTAGGTGAATAATTATTGAAGGGGGAAAAAACTTACGGTAGTTATTTAACTAAACAATGAACGACGAATACTTAATAGTAATGGTATCTTATCCGTATTTAAATCTGCAGCATTCATCGTTTGTCGAATGGTTAAATCAATGTTTGAGAACATTTTGATTTTCCTCAACCCTGTCTTTCATATCGGTATCAAAATATGTCCTGGATTGCATTACTCAAATTTGAGTATATATAAGGTAATTATTTTCTGTACCACTCTATATATTGAAGAGTGAAATCATAGGAGTACTCTTTTCTGCATGAAACAGTTTGCTTTAAAACACTTTTTCATCAAGGGTTAAGAAATCATGATCTCCCATGTTTATAGTTTACTGCATATGATAAACCCAATCTGTGTAAATTGGAAATCTGAGAAGCGGTAATTCTTGCAATTTCTAAGGGTGAATTCATTGTCATTTTCTTCCCACTTGGCAGCATTGGACCCTGATGTTTGAGATTGGACACCACGAACGCTGTTGTGACATCTGTCATCCAACAAGAAAAGCCACAGTTTTGGAACTGTAGCTTTTCTTGATGTTGGCACTTGATGTATGTACATTGGCGGACACCATGTGGTGTCAAGACGTCGACGAATTTCTTTTCTTTCTTTCTTAATATATACGATTCTTCTCATTTCTCTTTCTCCGATTGCTTGCTTCTCTTCCTCACTTCTTTCATTTTGAAAATTATACCTTTTTTCACAAGACGTGTAATGAAGACTATGACTCCAGATATGAAGATGCAACAGAATTGAGTATTCTGTGACAAATTTCTGTAACGTGTAAAATCTTTGTAACTCGTATTCAAGCATCTTAATATATTGGTTCACAGATATCCTTTTTGATTTGAACATGCCTTTGTCATTTACATTTATAAATGAAAAGTTCATATTTTATAATTTCTTGACATTTCAATTAAATTAAAAAGTCAAAATTTGAGTGCCAACAGAGATCTCAAATGTTAGGTAGGACGATTTTTGTTTGTGTTCATGCAGTTTTAGGCCTTTTAGCACAACTTGCTAAAGGTGTTGTTAAGCTGTAGATCCTCAATTCAATATTGCCTTGGACCAAATTGTTATTATCATTATATAAAAATTGCATCGAAGTTACAGACAATGCACACCTATTTGACACTTGCTTTAATTTTTTAGCTGACACAAAAGTGATGTTACATAAGATATCCTAGCAGTTAATCTTACAATTAACATTTATTATGGCGGGTTGAACAAGTGTTTGCTCATGATAGTATAATTTTATATTTGGTCTTAAATAATTGTATTGCAAATAGGGGTGCATGACATGATGGTCCCATAATACTTGCATTGCAATGATATATTATATTCTTTTTTCTTTTTTGAAATGATATATTATATTCTTGTTTCTACAATGGGTGGATGAGCTCGTATGTTAGGCATGACTTGATCCATTCTAGCAAGGCTAGTGGTTCATGCATGATTGTTATTAGTGGTGATCATATTATTGTTAGTAGGATGACTCATACGGGGATTGTGATTCCTAACCTGTTTGCTCTTCGTTTATAAGCTTTTGGGTGCTCGCTTTGGGTAAGGCGAGAGCAACAGGTTTAGGTTGCGTTTGAAAATGATGTTACTTGAAAGAAGTCTGCCTGTGATGGAGTTTGATTGATGAAGCTTGATTGAAAACTCTAGTTATCTGGTTATGCTCATAGTTATGTACAGCACATGGTGCATAAAAGCGCAAAACTTCTAGAGCCTTGGTGTACGGTGCGATAAACGACACATGTCTTTTTAACTTAGTGTGCATGTTTAAGAAGAATATACATATATTCATTACACATTATAATCAATTAAAGAAAGACTACTGTAATTCTTATTTTTATTAGTTATCATTGTGCAAATATATCATTGAATATAATGTCATCAACGTAAATTTTGAAACACAAAAATCGTTTTAAAAACCGAAATCCAAAATAATAGGATATATTACTCATAAACCAAAATAAAAACATTTTTGGTCCGAGTCCTTTTAGTTTGCTCATCAAGCCAAATATGATATGTAAAAAGGAGTACTGTATGTTAACTTGTTATAGAAGGAGACCATTTTTTTTTATTGTTATTCAAAAAAATAAATAACATCAAACCAAATATGTTATGTAAAAAGGAATATTGTATGTTAACTTGTTATAAAAGGTGATTTTTTATATTGGTATTCAGTTGTCACAATTTTCAAAAAAATTAATAATTTGTTTTCTAATAAATTTATATAACATGAAAATCACTTTATTTATCGAATAATGTTTATCGTAAAAAACATGAAGTATATCTACTACTACTACTACTACTACTATTATTTTGAAATTGAAACGCATGTACAACCATCCAATTATCTCATCATGTTCAATCTTTATTCATTTGTTTAGAAGTTAAACTTCGAATTTAAAGCTTATAGCTATTGTTTAGCAATTGAATTCCAAGTTATAAGCTTATTGCTATTTTTGTATATCTTAAGTGAAAAATAGCGAGATGCTGAGATATGAAATTTTATTAGCATCATGTTATTTTGATATATTTATTTTCTTTTGTGTATTTTGATTGCATTTTCGTATTTTTTCCATTATGGTTTTTCAAGAATTGTTTAGTATAATCATATTGAACCACAAAAGTCTATGATTCAAAATTTACGTCAATTTGTCTATACCATAGTTATTGGTGGTGCATGGTGCAAAACGGGGTAAAACCTATTTGGAGTCTTGGTGCACAATGCGGTGAACGACACATGCGTTTTTGATTTATACCCATGCATTAAAAAAAGATAAATATTCATTATACATTATAATAAATTTAAGAAGACTAATCATTTTTATTTTTACTAATAGATATCTGAATATTTTTTAAATCATTCCGCGAAATATCACTGAACCTAATGTCATAAGCATAGAATATCATTTGATAATATTACATCGTTTAATATTTAATTATTATTTTATAAATTAATTTTTGAATTAAAAACTTGTAATTATTGTTTAGCAATTTAATTTCAAGTATAAGCTTATAGCTGAATTTGCATTGTACTACTGTCTTAACTCTTAAGTGATAAATAAAATGAAAAGGTACGATATTTCATTATATTTTGCTTTCTGTGGTGGTACTCTGTTACATTTATTTTCTTTTATGTTGCTCTTATATGTGTATTTAATATTCCAATTTTTTTACTTTAAAATATTATTAACCATCAGTATATATTTTGATCACAAAAATTTATAACTTAAATCTTACATAGATTTACCAAACATGGTTAGTTTTATATTACAGCTTGCTTGAGAACATATATTACATAAAAGATTTATGCATATCAATAACTGCATGTATTTATCTTTTAAGTACAGAGAATTTAGGAATAAACCAACCTTTAGAATAAAAAATACAAATTAATTTGTTAACACAATCTATGATGAGTATTAATTTTTATGCATTTTTGAATCAGAAAAAAGAGTAAAAAAGCAGAAATTATAAAGAAAAGAAAGTTAAAAGATTTTTTTTTTTTTTTTTTGCGTGTTGCGCCGTGTAGTACATCTTTTCATATGCCTCGCGCCGTAGGACCAATGAACGCAATCGCTGTGCTGGTTGTGCTTTGCGCTGTGGTGCATGCCTACATTAACGTATGAAAAGGCTTTATTATTTATTAAATATCATAATATGAATAAGTATATAATATATTCAAACATCAATTTTGTTCATGCATGATCAATGTTATATGCAACATAAAACAATAAAAGCATACTAACTTGCTTTGAGAATATTATGTTTAAAAAAAATAAAATAGTTTTTTCATATCAACTACAACATGTGTTTGTCTTCAAGCGTATGATTCAATAAAGATTTTTTTTTTCTTTGCAATTTTGGATCGTTGAAAAAAAAGGCAGACAATAAAAAGGTGTGCCTTTTATGCACCATGTGAATTTTTTGCACTATGTGCGCCATTTGATGTGTCTTCTTATGTGTGCCATTCCATAGATGCATGAAGTTCAATCATTGTACCGCATCATGGGTCATGGCACGTGCCATGGAGCTCCTTCTTAATTTTTATGCTTTATTTCAGCAGTATTTGATGTATGTGGCCTATGTCTTCTACGATGCTGATGCATGCATGTATGTATTTGTGTTAATTTATGTAAAGAATTATGGTTAGGATGTATTTTAATTGATGTAAAGAATTTTTGTTAATGTCATTTTCTCGATTGTTTTTGATATGCTATATATACTTGTGTTGATTTATGTTGTTCCATACGAGTATTCGTAAAGATTGAGGTATGAACAATGTAATAGAGGGGGTGCGACTAGAATTTTTTTAAATTTTATCATTTAAGTTGAGGTATGAACAATGTAATAGAAAGAAATTCACATTTAAAAAAGTTGCTTTTTGAAGAGATATGTCATCATACAATTTGACGATTAAATAAAACTAGGCATCCTTACAATGACATTTGTAAAGAACTTTTGTTATTGTCATTTGCTCGATCGTTTTTGATATGCTATATATACTTGTGTTGATTTGTGTTGTTCCATACAAGTATTCATAAAGATTGAGGTATGAACAATGTAATAGAGGGGGTGTTACTAGAATTTTTTTAAAAATTTATCATTTAAGTTGAGGTATGAACAATGTAATAGAAAGAACATTTGCATTAAAAAAATTTGCTTTTTGAAGAGATATGTCATCATACAATTTGATGATTAAATAAAACTAGTCATCCTTACAATGACATTTTAGATTTTTTTTTTGAAAATAAAATAAAATACAATAATGACGATGTAGATTTTTTGGCATATGATGACGGTCTTTGTCCTTACTTCAAAAGAATATCTTCAAGTTTACTATGAAACTAGGAATTGTAGCATAAAACCAAGTAACACACCAAGAAATAATCAGTATTGTGGGATACAACTCAAAATCAATCAGTTGAATATTTATTTCATTGAAATGTGTGATCAATTGTTTATTTGTTTCTCATTATTAATTATGAATTTTAATGTTAATATATAGACTAAGAAATAAAGTTTTAATAGTATTTATTACTTATATTACATAAATACTTATAATACAATTAATCAACTTTTCTTCACATCCACTTTTTTAGTCCGCTCAAATGACCAGGTATGCTTTACTCCATTCCAATCTCCTCTACTCGCATCCTCTTTTCCAATTTTGCTCAGTTTACTTCTTTCCAATTCCATTCTCATTTATAAAAAATGTACCACAAGTAATACTTACACTATTTCCTTCTTTTTTGATGTAATGTTGTTAATAAACTTAATGATTAGTGATATGATAGCAACCTAACAAACTAGACATGCATTTGCTTAAAGTATTTTGAGCCAAACTCATAGATGTAAGCACATTTACCCTTTTTATATTTTAATTTTAACATAACTTTGAAACCTTTGTTATTTTATTATTATTGTGATTTTATAGGTTGGGGAGATCCTCAATGCATTCCTAAGACTGTAGGGTGGGAAACTAATGAAAAAGGCAAATTGCGGTCAAGAAATATTAGCCTTGCAGAATCCATGGATCCTGAGAGGTATTCCCACTCTTTCTTACCCCTTAAATTAATCTTTTGGCACACATATTAAACTTTCGTCCAGTATTATTATCAGTTTAGATTCTTTAACATGTGCACTGGGAGCAGAATATAGCATGCAATGAATTGCATCACAAACACCTGCGCGCGCACACACATATTGTAGATGCTAGAGTTTTTTGATATAACCTCACATGCTATCTGGGATTCTGCACATGCAGCCGGGACTAAGATGTTAGATTACTTTCTCTATTCATCGAATTAGTCTCACTCCTTTATATCTCAAATAGTTGTACAATTTTTCTTTTCAAAACTAAGACCAAACCTAATAAAATTTTCATTGTACTGAAGTGAATAGATGTTGGGGGGTTAAATCTAATATGTTAAAAATTTATTGAATCTCATACAAAATGATAATATACAAGTACATACACTTACATGCGCCTTCAATGTACATGTTAACAATTTTCTATCAATTTTTTTAATCAAAGTTTCACCTTTTCATCAAATGACTGACTTGTAATGAGTATGATTTGGTGGCATTATGATGATATAATGGTATAAACACTACAACGTTGTCTTCTTTAACCTTATGTGAACATTTATAACAAAAACGACGGCTTAAATGAAGAGTAAAAAAAGGAAAAAGGAAAAAAAAACAGGCAGTGCAATTTATAATCACTTGGGAACAAATACAGTTGCCTCATGATTATGTTAAATGCAACTAACCATTATTGTCCTACCTGTAGACTGGCAATATCTGCTGCTGATTTGAATTTGAAGCTCATGAAATGGCGTACATTGCCATCTCTAAATCTGGATGTGTTGTCAGGTGCCAAATGTCTACTCTTAGGCGCTGGTACACTTGGTTGCCAAGTTGCTCGGATGCTTACGGTTAGCGAACATTTTTGAAGTTACTTTGGCAGAAAAAGCATGTTAATAACTTAATATATTATGTAATATGTTGCTGGGATTTGTTACAATGGAAATGAGGTTCAACCTTCTTATTTGATGCAACAACAAAGTGACAAGATTAGCGTATTTACGCTATGAGTCACTTTTTCTATGTTACATTATCTCATTTCTGTTTTATATTGATACCGACACATCATTCTTTTTGTTCAATTTCAATCGATTTAGAATTCACAGTGTACCAATTATGAACACCTCTGCCAATGTTGTCATCGATCCCTCACAATTGAGTTTGCACTTCTCATACATATTGCAGATGAAATCAATATCATTTACACTCATCAGCGAGTTTTAGAAATTCATGTAAAAAACTGTTCTAGCGCTCATATCTTAAAAAATGCAGTTCTGTTTGTACTTTCCGTATTTTGTTTTATTTTAGGTTTGATCAGTTTGTATTCCTCAACGTTTTACAGTTTTATAAGTAGAAAGACAGTAAGCTTAGACATTCCTGATTCATTAAAATGAATAACAATAAACTTTGTTAACAATAAAAATAGGGTTGTTTGATATGCAATCTATAGAAAAGTTGCATCATCATACTCGTCTTAATACTTCCTGTCTACTACTGAAACTTCAAATTATTTGAAACTTGCTGCAGATGGTCATAGTTGAATTGATTGTGGTTTATAAATATTAATTTGGAATCCTATTTTGATGATATGTCATTGTTTCTACTATGATCGTTGAATAGTACAATAATTTCTTCATAGCAATAGACAACATAATTCACATGAATATAGTATGTAATACAAAATACGAAATTGCTGCAGCTTGGGCTGCTTTGATGGTCTTTAGATTTTCACTTTCACTTGTAGTACAAATACGAAATTGGGTAATAGTTTGATCAGTTGAACTATATCAATTATTTAGCGATCATTTTCGGAGGCCCTGAATCAAAAAAAAGATTCAAAATTGCACTGGAACAAAGTAATGAAAGATTATCATAATTGTATCTCAAAACTCACATTTACACATTGCAAGAAATTCTTTCCAACCCAGTTTTGAATATATTATGCATATTGTTCTTAAAAAAAAAGGTTATTATTATGCAAATCAATTTTGCTTTCCACTGAAAGTGATTAGTGATTCTTTGAAAAGTCACACAGATAATGAAATTGGATTTTTCTTTCATTAGGCTATGTAAATATCATGGTTTCATATTTGTTACAGACTTTTAAATGCTAATTAAGACTTTTTGGCTAAGCTTAGGTTTAAACATGAAAACGGCCAAATTTACTGCCACCCCCTTTTTTCAAAATCAAAATAAGCTCGTTTTGTATTTATAAATTGTTGTTCAAAATGATATTAAATTTGATTTTGTGGATTTCTCCTCCGTCATTATCGAGTCTAATATCTTTTAAATGTATTGTGAATCTCAATTATCAAATCAAATATACTAAAAAACCATTGCTTATAGATTTAATAAAAATTTGCTTTTGCGGCAATTAATTGTTAGTGTAATTAATTGCAGTTATACTGCAAATATTTACAGTACCAATAGTCTTTGTTGTGCAACGCACAATAACTGGAAACATACGCAAAATACTTGCACTGTAAAATAGAGTATTGTTGAACAACAACACTGATATTTTTACAAATGATTTTGCATTATAAATATTAATTGCAGCTGTACTGCAAATATTTACCTTGTCAATAGTGTTTTTTTTTTCTATTTTTTTTTACAGTAATATAGTAAAGTGAAAATATGTTCATAATACTTGCAATTCAAAATATACCAGTGTTGAACAACGATGCTAATATTTCTTGAAATAATTTTGCATTAAAAATATTTGTATATATGCAAATAATTGCACTTTCATCTCAAATTTGTCTTTCTTAGACTTCACCGCTGCTACGACCACAATTGCCGTTTAGCATAGATCAACAGTGCATCCAAATCCGCACCTAATGCTACTAGCTTCGATTCCCACAACCACCTCTAATAGAAACTCTTATTTCGGTTCAGTTGATTAAAAACCTTATTTGGAATCACCAAGCCACACCCGTCGACACTAAAAGTGGCATTTTCGGTCAGCAAACCTGATGCTTCCATTTTTGATCATTTCTGGGACTTGCAGTGTAGTTGTGAAATGAGTGGAATGTTTTTTAAGGAATAGTTTTTGATAAGGGAGATGTTAAACAATTTTTCATTTCAAAATCATCATTTTACATGCTGTAATTTTTTGTAAGCAAAACATTTGTGGTAGTGTACAATGTTAGCTAGTGTGGTAGAAAAAACTACACACACATCATTCTTTCTACTACACTGCTTAGATGCTTACAAAGCTACTTATTTTCTGATTTCAGCTAAGTGTAATCAATTAATTTAAAACTTAAAGTTGAATTGTATAATAACTGATGATTCAGTTTTATCTCAGTTTAACCGCTTAATTGTCTGTTTTACATTGACGATTCGAAAACAGCAGTAGCAATTTGGATGAACAGTGCCGCACCATTAAGTGCAAAAATGTGTGCGCTTATATTTTTTAATTTTTAATTTCAAAATAACTACGGATTTAATCTGGAGATGGTAAATTCTATCTTGCAAATTCAGCGTGATGAATTGTTGATACCGAATCAAATAAATACAATGAATAATATTTCTTTTTTCTAAAACAAAGTTACAAGAAAAATTTAAAGTATAATACACAGACCTTTTATCCATACAAAAACCATTTTGGAAGTCATTATTAGTTTTTATTTCCTTTGTCATCCACTTTTTGAAACTCATACATTAAATATACATATACATACACTATATTATGTGTGTATACATACATATATTTATTTGTGCATGCATGCGCGTGTGTATATAATTGGGAGACAAGTTGGTGACACAATGAATGTCAACCATTGAATTGCCTCCGATTTCAACTCCAAATGCGAACTCAATGATATCCAATGGTCAATATCTGATGTGTCACATTTTGTATTTTATTTTGTGTCCAAGTAGCCGTCTCCACACACACATGGAAAGGATCAACCTCCCCTTGTATTTATCCCCTTCCATCCCTCCTCGGTCTTTGTGTGTTAAAAATTCATATCTTGATGGTTTTTTTTTGTGTGTATATGTTCTATTTATTAGAAAGGGTACCTATGTAAAATTTTGAATTATTTCAAAAAATTCAACCCTTTCAAAATTAAATTTCAAATCCATAGTTCAAATAAATGTCTTCCAACTGTTCTTATTGGCTTGCAATTTTGAAAGAGTTAAAATATTATAAAATGGTTCAAAATTTTGCATAGATAATCTTGCTAATAATTAAAATATATCTACAAAAAACAATCTTAATCCAATATTTTGTTGCATAAACAAACGGAGGGGGATGGAAGGATAAGAAGATGAAGGAAGGTTCAATGACCCCCATTTTTGTAACACCCTTATTTTTAACCATTATTTTAATTTTATTAATAGTATGATATGGCAAAGGCGAGAAACAACAAACGTATAATAAAACTACTGGTTAAAAATAAGGTGCTACAAAAGAAGGGTGTAACTGGATTATATATATGTGTGTATGTGTGTGTATGTATATATACGTATGTGTGTGCGCGCATGCGCATGTATATGTAGGACAAATTTTTTATTCAGGTCCAAAAAAACTTATTGCATCAATAGGCCTCTTTTAAAACTAATTGCAAAAATATGCCAGTATTATTTTTAGAAAATATATAGCTTGCGCAATTTTTCAAAATTGCACAAGCTATAATATTGTATTTGCACAATTTTGGATTGCGCAAATACAATTTCGGGGGAAAAAAAAACAGATGGCTTCATTCTTGATTCATTCTCCCCCCTCTTCTTTCATTTCACAAAAAACCCAACTTGTTTCCTTCCTAATTGGTTCTACTCTTCAAAGTTTGTTATCATGAACAAAGATTTTATTGAAATAAAAGTACTTTTGGTTGAAGATTCTCTAAGGAAACATCATTTTCTTCTCAAACCAAGGCATTAATTTTGATAGTGTTCTTTTTTTAGATAATGTCAATGATTTCAATTATATTTTACTACGATGGAGAATTGTAGATTGACGAAGACGATAAACCGTAGTATATTGGTGGTAAAAGAAAATGATTGAAAATTAAAAGTATTGTAGTTTTAGAGAGCTTAAACAACGCGTATTTAAAGTAATAAAAATCAATCCTCTCGAATATGATTAGACATAGTAGCAAAATGGGTTGGAGATGATGGTTCATCCGCTATGAATGTGGAAGATGACGATAATATTAATTCTATGTTTTCGGTTGGAATGAAAATGATAGAAATTTTTGTTACGAAAACAAAACATATAAATGTTATAGAAACACATCGTTCTACACTATCAATGGTAGAATCAGTACCTATTATACAATTTTAAGGGACACAATGTTCGACACTTCCTTCTTATATGAAAAATTTACAAATGTATTAAATAGATATAGTGGATTTGTTGGAGAATCGTCTAGTTAAGCACGGTATTTGGATCATAACTTTGTATATCCGACTTCTAATATTCCAAATCAGTCTCAAACAACTGCCAAATAAGTATTAATTTAACTTTAGTATTTTCACTTTGAATTACCTTAGCACACTCTACTCTTATCAATAATTTTGCTACTTGTAGTTTCCAAATTAATCAAGTGGAAGAAGCATTCATTGCTCGTGTGAATGATGATGATTACGTTGATAATGCAAACAATAGAGAAATGCAATTGGATAGCATGCAAGTCACTTGTGGGGATTATGTAGATACAACTTGGGTTGACAACATGAAAATTAACAACGAGACAATCATATATGAAGATAATCAACCGGTTGGGGATACAATACCGACGGAGATACAATCATATATGAAGATTCGTTAGTAGATGATTTATAGACTGCAACAATGATGACAAAATCCATTATGGATAACTTTCAGTTAGAAGTGAAAGTGTTCGGAAAAGAATATGCTGAAAAAGAACATCGGGTTGGATTAATTTTTAAAACTAAACATAAAGTAGTTGAACAATTACATGAATGAGAGATTAAATGTTCGGTTTCTTTTCGAGTAGTGAAGTCACGTGCAAATTAATATATGGTTCAATGGGATGTGGATGAAAAATGTCCTTGTAGAGTGCATGCTAGTCTATCAACGAGAAAATCTCAAAATTAGTGAAAAATAAAATCAAATGGAGGGAATCACACTTATTTAAATGCAATCATCAACTCAAACATCAATAAACAACATCAAAGTTTATTTGTAAATAAAGTACTTCCCTTAATCAAATTTGAGATAAATATGACTGCAAGAACAGTTCCAGAGATAATGTTGAATATGTTTCATATCAAAGTAAGTTATTATCGAGCTTGGCAAGGACTACAAAAAGTGATTGGAATAATTTATGGGAATTGAGAATCATCCTATGCAGAACTATCAAAATATCTTGAAGTAGTGCAAAGCAGTAATCCTGGAATTGTATATGATGTTATTCATACCCATGGTGTTTTTGATGGTGGGGGCTTTTGGACCGTCAATTGACGGTTTCGCACATTGTCGGTATGTACTTTCTATTGACGACACTCATTTGTATGGAAAGTATCTAGATACGTTACTTGTAGTTACTAGTGTAGACGTAAATCAATGTCCTTTTCCATTAGCATGTGCTGTTGTGCAGACAAGTCTTGACAAACATGAAGTTGATTTGTTTGTTGTATGTGAAATTATATTCCTTCGTTACATAACTCATGTATTACATTCATCTCAGACCGTATCAAAGGAATTCCACGTGCGCTCAAAAAAGCTTGGCCTATTGAACATCATCATCGCTATTGTATTCGACATATTAATGCAAATTTCAAAAAAAACTAGTTTCGGTTCGGATGAGCTTTAGAATTTGCTACATGCATGTGCTACTGCATCAGAGGTTGTAAAATATAATGAACCAAGAAAACAATTGAAGATTATAAATTCACAAGGTGACGCATGAATTGAAAAAAGTTTAAAAGATCAAGAATTAAATTGGACTCTTTGTCATCATGGTAGAGTAAAATTCAATATGCTGACAACAAATGTATTCGAAAGCTTTAATGATGTGTTGAAAGGAACAAGGAATTTACCCGTCAGATCATTGGTTGCATGGACTTTTCATCGTTTGAACCATTACTTCTACGAACGCCGTATTCAAGGAGAGGAATAGACGTCTCAATTGACACCGAAGTGGGAAGCATTAGCCAAAGGTAGAATGGAAGAATCGGGACATTTGTCTATGAAGAGATATAGCAGAATATAATGGCAAGTGAAAGATGTATATATGCTTGAATATACAATGAATGTCGAGGATAATGCAGCCAAGTGTTCATCAACATGCCAACTTTAGATCATTGCTCACATGTATTAGCAACATGTTACGCGGCTCAGATAGTGCGAATAGAGCACATTTCGATTTAATTTCACCATGGTACACAATGGCTAAATACACTGCTGCTTATGCTCCTTTATTCCACCCTATACCAGATAGTCATCATTGTGATGTCTAGGTCCATATATAAAGCATTTTTATTTCAATAAAATTTTTGTTTATGATAATAGACTTTGAAGGGTAGAACAAATTGAGGAGGAAATAAGTTAGATTTTGTGAAGTGAAAGAGGAAATGGGGAGAATAAATCAAGAAGAAAGCCGTCTGTTTTTTTTACCCCCGAAATTGTAGTTTTGCAATCCAAACTTACGCAAATACAATATTATAGCTTGCGCAATAACACAAGCTTATAGAACTTGCACAATCCAAAATTGCGCAAGTCCGCGGGCGTGGCGCAGTAGAAAGGAGGCTTGAGTTCTGGTAAAAAGACCCAGATGTGATTCCTACCATGCGCTTCCCTATCCTATATAAATTAACCCGGGGGTATGGAGGCTTGGATCAGCGGACGGCTTTACTATATCCTCCTCAGGAGTTTACCGGCCCGCCGGATTCTTCTGGGTTTTCAAAAAAAAAATTGCTTGCACAATCCAAAATTGCGCAAGTTCAATTTTTAATTTTTCTTATATATATATATATATATATTTATATGAGGGAATTAATTTAAAGGACAAAAATTTGTATATTTTTAGCCTCAAAGACACGACTTCAATATTTTAACCATAAGGACAAACATTATCCTAAATGTTATTCATAAGGACAAACATTCTTTCAAAATTATTCATAATGACAAACATTTTTCCAAAACTGCTACCGATAACTACAAATTGATACCTATATACTGTAAAAACTGATACCTAAAGAAATTTGTCCTTCAGGCTAAAATACCGAAGATCTGTCATTGAGGCTAAAATGCTGAGAAATTTTGTCCTTGACAATAATTTCCTGTATATATGTTTATATATTGTTTGCACAATTCAAAATTGTGCAAACTAGATAAAAGGAGACCTATTTTTGCAGTTAATTTTGAAGGAGGCCTTTTACTGCAATAAGTTTTTTTTAAAGGCGTGAATAAAAAATTTGTCCGTATATTTATGTATGTGTACGTAGGAGAACTCTATTTTGCAATCCTTAATCATTGAACTTGAAAACTTTTATGAAGAAAAATTATTTAACTTGGATACTAATATATATCAAATCTGTAAATTGATTTTCACGTCCCATGAATATTGTTTTTGCTTGAGATCAAAATTATTCTTTCTTATAATCAACCTTTAGAACTTCTATATGCATATTTTTTCTAACCTTATAGAACTTGCACAATCCAAAATTGCGCCAGTTCAATATTTGATTTTTTTTATATATATCGCTTGCGCAATCCAAAATTGTGCAAGCTATGTAAAATAAGACCTATTTTTGCAATTAGTTTTGAAGGAGGCCTATTAGTGCAATAAGTTTTTTTAGAGGCCTGAATCAAAAATTTGTCCATTTATGTATGTATGTGTATGTATTTATGTATATGTGAGAGAACTCTATTTTGCAATCCTTAGTCATTGAACTTGAAAATTTTTATGAAGAAAAATTGTTTAACTTGTATACTAATATACTATCAGAACCTGTAAATTGATTTACACGTCCCATTAGTATTGTTTTTGCTTGAGATCAAAATTATTCTTCCTTATAATCGACCTTTAGAACTTCTATATGCATATTTTCTCTAAATCACATTTTTCTGAAATCACAAGTTTGTGTTTTTCTTAATGTTTTTTTATCAGATCATATATTTTCGTTTTTTCCTTATTGTCAAATTTCAAAAATATAAAAAATATCAATTTGCATGTTTTCAAAACATTATTTTTCATAAATGTCTTTTCGGATGAAATCGGTTTCATTTTTTCTCATTGTCAAAAATTTAGCTATTTTAAAATAAAGAATATTTTTTTGTTTAATTTACATTTTTTTCTGAAATCTCAAACCGCAGTACCCTTCTTAAATACATTTTTGTGGTTTGGGAAAAATGTTCTTTGATTGTCAAATTTTAGAGGGTTCTTTTGTCTAACTTGCATTATGTTAAAGCGCAAAGTTGTTTGCACTGTCAATAAATATTATTCTTTTGATTAAATTAATTGTAGATTCTACGCAAAAAAGTTGGCATAACTTGCATTTTTTCAAACGGCAACTGATTTGTGATTTTCTATTTCTGAAAACATGGATCTAAGTATTCATTTAAGTGGAGCCTATTAAATGAAGTAGCCTGTTGTGTTGTATTTTATAATAGTGGCCTAATACTCACAGTGATTATTTTATATGCTTCTTGTGTCTTTAAAATGAAAGTACAAAATAAAAATAAATAAATAAACAGTTTGATCTTAAATAAAGCAGTTTCATGTCAGTTGAAGTAATTTTTATCAAGAGATGTGTTATAATTATAAAAACTTCCATCTCTCCTCCCATATAACTCGCTTCTAATTTCACAATAGCGCAAAAGTAGAGTGGTTGATGAGATATTGAGAGTGAGAATAACATAATGAGAACTACATTTTGCTTGATCAGTTAAAGAGTAAAAGTAAATAATACTTATATTTTATTTTATTTTTATTTATTTATTTTGTAAAAATAATAATAATAGTATTTAGCATGTTCTAAGGACTTAGGAAGGTAATAATACATGGAGAAAAAAAAATCCTTTTCTTTTGTACGATATTGTCATTCGAACACTATATCCCATTTTCAATTATGTCAATTTATTTATTCAGGGTTGGGGTTTTAGGAAAATGACACTGCTTGATTATGGTCGAGTAGCTATGTCTAATCCTGTAAGGCAATCACTGTATAATTTTGAAGATAGCCTTAATGGAGGTGTTCTGAAAGCTCATGCGGCTGTCAAAAATTTGAAGTCCATACTTCCCTCATTGGTAGGTTCAAAAAAGCTTACTACATTCTATGTTCTTCAAGTACTGAATAAGACAGTTAATTTCTCTTGAACAGGAAGCTGAAGGTGTTGATCTAGCTATCCCGATGCCAGGTCATCCAGTGCCAGCTCAAGAAACTGAACGGATAATTGAAGACTGCAAAAAGCTTCAAGCTTTGGTAAAATCACATGA
Source organism: Allium fistulosum (assembly GCA_030737815.1). Classification (NCBI taxonomy): domain Eukaryota; kingdom Viridiplantae; phylum Streptophyta; class Magnoliopsida; order Asparagales; family Amaryllidaceae; genus Allium; species Allium fistulosum. The sequence continues at coordinate 998,166,707 of CM060907.1, forward strand.
TGTGGTTTTCCTACTGACAGATACGAGGGAAAGCCGATGGCTTCCATCCCTTCTTTGTGCAAAAGAAAACAAGGTATGTCATTTTAGTCTATAATTAAATAGTCAATTTAATTGATCATATACTGCAACATTTCTTCCTCAGCTGTGTCATGAACTTGTTTTCTGACATTTAAAGGAAATACAAAAGGACCATGTTGGGACATATTTGTGGTACAAGTGATATGATAAGGTTGGCTCAGGCTTCATAGGGATCTGCCAAGCCCCATCTTAAGGATATTAGTTACCCCAGTGGTCACAACGTGGTTATTAACATACTAAAGATTAGGGCTTGGAAATTTACTATGAAACCTGGAGTCAGTCCTATCCTACATATACATATATGTGTGTGTGTGTGTATATATATATATGTGTATGTATGTATATATATATATATATATGTATGTATGTATGTATGTATGTATGTATGTATGTATGTACGTAGGATATGAGAGCGTTCAACTGCACCCCCAAACAGTGCAACACCCCTACAGCCGTCTGATATCCACCACATGTTTCCGTTTCTCTCTCTTTCCACCAACTCTCTCTCCACTCACCCAATTATTTAAATAGAAACTTATGGCTGATGCCATGGAGCGTTCCTATATATATATATATATATATATATATATATATATATATATATATATAACACCAGAAGACTGAATGCTTGAATCCACATTTTCCCAGTGACATTTAGGAGGACTACCATCATACACATTAGTTGTTTTAATCCTCCGTTCTCATAAATCTTATCAAACTAAATTACGATAATTTATATTCTATATCGTAGTCCTTGATTTTGTTCCACCTTTGTGTAACAGTATTTTGTATTATGAGTTGGACTTGAAAAAAAGAAGAAGGAAATATTCATATTGAGAAAGAATTGGTGGAACGATAAATAGAAGTGAAAATTTCCATATCATGAAAGTATGGTTAAAGCTTGGTTAACACTTGTATTACTTGATCGTTTTCTGTGGTAATCATTGTGTTGAAATCATATGAGTTTGTTATTTCTTGCCCACTACTATTTCTTGGTTCTTTTATACAGTATACTGAAACCATACAGCTCTATTATTTCCTGTCAACCAGATAGCTCTTAAATTTTGTTTATGTCATACTTGAGTCTCATAAATTAATAGATTGACTGAAGACGTGCATTGCGGAATATGAGAAAAAAACATAAATCAAAACATTCTTGTGATCATTTAGAGGAAGCAAGTAATAACATGACCGACTAAAAAAATTGCTCATCCTGCAATGAATAACTCTTTAGCATGCTAATGAGCTTACTCTATGACAAATGTATGTGTATATGTTTCTTACCAATGTTCATAAATTTTGAATTGCAACACATGTACTTGTATCAATGTAGGCTTAGCCTCAGCCGCGATGTTAAAAGCTAATGCTTTATAAAGAACAAAACATAGACATTCAACAAATTTTCTTGGTCATGGGATTAACACTTAATTTTCATGTACATCGATGTCTACTCTGTGCAGTACAGATAAAAGTTCTTGTTATTATTTAAATTCATTTTCAGATAGCCATTACTGCAGCATTGGGGTTTGACAGCTACTTAGTAATGCGTCATGGAGCTGGTCCAAGCGTATCTAGTGATATTGGTACTATCTCTACTAAAATGGAGACCTTGTGTACTAACAATGAAGATAATCAACAACGACTTGGGTGCTACTTCTGCAGTGATGTTGTTGCTCCAATAGATGTACAAAAAATTACTTAACTATTTATGTTTTGATTTTAGCATGCTCTACTCTTGCACATACTGTTGTATACTTGTAGTAAGAACTGAATTTATGCATGTTATATATTCAGTCAACTTCAAATCGCACACTAGACCAGCAATGCACAGTAACAAGACCTGGATTAGCTCCTATTGCTTCGGCACTTGCAGTGGAGCTATTGGTTGGAGTTTTGCATCATCCAAATGGGTAAAATTGATACTGCATCGTGTTAAGCTACATAAAATTTTATTTATTGCTTGATCAGCTTGTGACTTCACATGGTGGTAAATGATGAATTTACGGTATATGGGACATGAAAGTTACACTTCCTCTCTCTGTTTTTTATTTATTTAAAGATTTCTCATTTTGTCATTGTTGACCATTTTATCATGAAACTGGATAAAATTTGTAAATATGACTGCAAAAGCTGTACTAATTTGGAGAAGTTATATATTAACAGGTTTTATGTTGAAATAATGCAAGACAAAATGCATGATATTAGTTTTAGATAATTTCCTAGACCTTTTTTCCTCCTGTTAACCAATAGAATTTCTAACATCCATATTCTGAAATTATTCTTTGGTACAATTTAAGAATGCGACAGACATAACATACCGACTCTTTGAGAGACATTCTTAATTTATGGAGAACAAAGATCTTTTCTCTTCAAATTTGATTGTGTTTGATGTTTCTAGGATACGTGCACCTGGTGAAGTCAGTAGCTCAATTTTAAGCAGAAGCGACCAATCTTTTGGTATATTGCCTCATCAGATCCGAGGCACTATTTCACAATTTTCTCAGATGATGCTTCTTGGTCATGCTTCAAACAGTTGCACGGCATGCAGTGACATTGTAAGTTATATATTCCAAAATTATCACAACATAAACACACCATCATTCTTGATTTTTCTTGGCTATATTTATCATATGCAGTGAATCAACTATTTCTTCTAGAAAAACTACTCTTTCTTTATATTTATGTGTATGTGTATACATACATACATACATACATACACATGTATGTATGTATATGTATGTGTGTGCGTGTGTAAAATCTCCCTTCTATTTTTAGCCCCACCGTATTAGTCATTGAATTTATAAAATGAGTGGATAGATTTCAAGATGATGCAAGAGAGAGAAAAATGATAAAGCATGAGAAAGAGTCACACCAAATACGTCCACTCATTTTCTAAATCAAATGACCAATATGAAGGGGTTAAAATTAAAAGGGTTAGGGATCCCTCCTCTCGCACACATGCACACAATATGGAAGGGCTAAAATTATAGGGGTTAGGGATGCATGCACACACAAGTTATTATTATGATTATATATATATATATATATATATATATATATATATATATTATTATTATTATTTCCTACTAATTTCACTGTTACGTTTCAGTAAAACATTGAAAATACATATTGATGTATCTAGATCCCCTATGCAGAGTCAGCCCTGTTAAATTTTGGGTCCATAAGTGTATAAGATGAGCTTTTATTCTATGCAAATAAATACCGATTACATATTAAAGCATCATATCTATAATGGCAAATATAAAATAAAAATATAATCCGAACATTGTTTTTATCCTTTTTTGCTTGTAAACTTTTTGCAACACTAAATTGAAAATCTGAATTGGACAAAATAAGCAGTCAACAAAATTAAGCTAAAAGACGAGAGATGACACAGAAATAATGAAATAACAATTAACATTTTCGTTAATAACAGTCAACATCACCAAATAATCCAAATCACTCGTCCAAAAAATACACAGATAATATGATTTCACTACTGTTGACTTTAGTGGATGGTTATTTACAAAAATTTATTTCAATAAAATTAGCTACCATTTTCATTGAACACCAGTATGATCAAACACATCCAACATTACCTAAATTACAAATCGTAAATACTTATATATCATTATGCTTAAACATTACTTATTAAATGAAGTTTTTTTAAACTCATTTCAATGTGATTGAGAGTCGCACTCTCTTTTAATTTGCTGCAATGCATTTACAATCTGAAACAAAATTTTATTTTGTATATCTGATACAGTGACTTTGGAGATTCTGTTAATTTTTAGGATTTGCTTGTGTGCTTTGTGAATTAAACCCATTGATTTTACATTCAAACCATGAAAATTTGGGTCTAAATTAACAAACATTAATTTCGGGTCCTATGGGATTGCTTGGTTGGACTGCATACCCTCAGGACCAGCCCAGTCCTTATTGGACAATTGTATGTTTCTAGATTGTCTGTTCAGAGCTGTTCAGATTAAATCATATTGGCATCAATTGACCATGTTCGGAAAGAAAATTATATTTACGTTTCTTTTAAACCGTGGATTAAGTCGTTTCAACCCTGATCGATCATTATTAAATATATCATCGTCCCTATGATAATTTTTTAAAATATTCCGTGTTTTCTAACCATGTGATAAGCTAATATTTGCACAGGCACGATTTTGATAAATTTACTTAGGATGCACTTGTGTAACTTTCATTGATTTTAGTATGATGACTCATTTTTATAGATGGAAGGATTAATGATAACTGTAATTTGTAAGATCTGTTTTTTTCTTCCTCGTCCTAATAATAAAATTGTTAAGGGAACTGAAAAAGAGAATTGAGAAAAATACAACCATAAACAACTAGTTTTTCGAAATACCGTCCTTGAATTAAAAGTCCAAACACAAATAAATTTATTTGACTAAAATAGGATATATGTTGGGTACCTTTTGGGATAAAAACTTGAGGAGAAACTTGAATTTCTTAATTTTAAATAGGGGAAATTTTAAAATAGCAAGGAGATATACTGAATAAACCTTTATTTATTATAATTAAGCATGTTTTTATTTGCCCATATTCTACTTTGCTTACATTGCTAAGAGCATTGCCAAAAGGGATGTCAATGAGTGAGAAGTAACTTACTAGCTTGCAGTTTTGAATCCCAACGGAGCACTACTGAGTGATTTTTTAATTACCAAACTCTCATCCTGAATTAGTGAAGCGATTCTGTGGTGTGTAAATGATTTTCAATATTCCTGCTTAACATATACCAAAGATTTTTAAAACTCGTTCTTTTATTTCTTTTGACAATTCATACATTTCTAATTTCTTTCATGTGCAATGGTGCGTCACTGTTATAGCATTTGCACTTTCTATAAAGATTTTTCTCACGTTTTTAGTCTGATGTTATTTTTTCCTCCATTTTTTGATATTTATTTATTTTAAATTTGGGATGGAAATAGCATTGTTGGGTTGGTTTATTTGTAGAATAACCAAGTTGAAGGTAAGTTAAATTTGATCTAAGGTAATAAAAACTTAATCAACACCAAGTTGTCATTAGCTGGTTGTTATTGTTATTAAACAATATATTAACAGTTTTCAGTATAAAATGCCTAATCATGTAATTTTAAACGGTGTTTTCTTGTGTATTTTTTTTAGGTGGTTTCAGAATATAAAAAGAGAGGCATGGAGTTTGTTCTACAAGCTATTAATCACCCTACATATCTAGAGGATCTCACAGGATTAACAGAACTAATGAATGCAGCTAATACATTTGAAGTGGACTGGGATGATAATGCTGAAGAAGATGACTTCTGATGGTTTGTGATGTGTATTACATTGCCATGTTCATGCGCGCATACCGATAGATAATCATACCACAAAATATGATATATGGGGTCATTCATTTACGTCCAATTTAATTATCTTATATGTGATCAATCTTAACACGTATATTTATTTCATGTGGTAGTCTATTCCATGTTTCACTCCTAAATTCCACGTTGAAATTTTCATATAGAAAAAGGAATTTTCTACATGCACCACGTCGTCATTATTATTATAGATCATGTACACAAAATTTTTGATCTTTTTCTTCAAACCCCTCTGAATTTATGTTTTCAAATCAAAGATATTTTTGACCGTTCAGACGTTCACATTCACTTATGATTTTAAGGGGTTCATTTCTGATTTTCGTAATGCGGTTAGAAGTATTGATATTATACAAAATTTGGTGAAGGTATATTGTTATTGGAAAATAACGAGATGCCCAATCTGAAATATTTGATATAAAAGATAGAGGGAGAATGAAGTGTTAAGGTATGTGGATATAGCCAGCTCAATTCATGGTAAATAGTGCTAACTTATGCTTGATATATTAGTCTAGGTTTGTATAATGCACTCCGGAGTCATATCTCGTGAACAATAAAATGTTCCATTGTACATTTGATCTCATGAACTTTTTTTCTCGAGCAAACCATACATGAATTTCCATCGAAATTATCCCCACATTAAATGTAAAGAAATAACACTGAAAACCTACAATAAGGCCATAATTGTAGTTGTTGGATTAGATGCATCTGAGCAGTGAGGGTAAAAGGAGCAAATTTAAAATAAAAATAATTTTAATTCATTATACACTAGATTTTTAAAGTATCATGAATAATGTTGTTGGCTTTAAATCATATTTAATTTAGTTGATACAATTTGGTTTTAGTTTTGAATTGGACAAATTTTCGAAGTAGGCTAGTTTTTGAAACAATTTCGCGAGTGGTGCTCGTTTTGAAACTTATTATCAAATAAGGCTAGTTTCGTCCCAGTCAGCAGCCAACTTAGCAGTTTTGTAACTGCCACAACAAAGCGCAACTATGAGTTGCGCTTTTTTTAAAAAAATTTCGTGGCGCAACTTTGAGTTGCGCCACTGTTTTTTTTTTTAATTTTTCCTTCTGCGCAACTAAGAATTGCGCATATGTCAATTTTTAAGCATGCGCAACTCATAGTTGCGCCTGCTATAATATAGCGTAGGCGCAACTATGAGTTGCGCCTGCACAGGTCAAAACAGAGGCAGCAGCATCCCTACACTACATTCCACAAAAACATTTCCCAACCTTCAACCCTTCTTCCATGCCCGAACCCACCAGCTCCAAACCCAAATTTTAGTCAATTACCACCAATTTTTCACAAAATTTTCAAATTTCTTCTTCATTTTTCGATTAAACCAAAGCAACGACAATCTCTTCACCCAAAGTTTTGGTTCAATTTGTTGAACGGATGAAAGCTGAAAATGAATTTGTTCTTGAAACTCAGTTTGAAAAAGTTCCTGAAGCTCAATTTGAGATAGTTCCGCCGGCTAATGGTGTTGTTGTTCAATCTGCTTTGGATAATCAAATCTGTTTAGGCGAAGCGAATCAAAGACCGGGGAAACAAATTAGCGACGAAGGACGAGTGAGACAAGATAGACATCCACTTTGCCACTGTGGAGATGTTTGTGAGGTAGTTGTATGCAAGACTCAAACAAATGCTGGACGTCGGTTTTACGGATGTGTCGGTTACCTTGATCATATAACTAACCCGAAAGGTGTTGAGTGCTGTAATTTCTTCAAATGGCTAGATCGTCCGTTGACCCCTAGGGGAGTGGAGTATGCGCTAGAGATACAAGCCGAAGTGAGACGTTTGGAAAAGGAAAAAAGTCAGCTTCGACATCAAGTAGAATATTTGCAGTCCGTAAATTCAATTTGGAAAGGGGTCTAGTAAACTGGGTAATGCAATTGTAATGTAATGGATGTGTATCAGACTTGTTTAATTGAGTTATGTATGCTTTAGTTTTAATGAATGTTGTATTACTTAGTTTTATTTGTACTTGATTGTTGTAGTGGATGTGCAATCGACAATGTATTATTGTTTGTCTGTTATGTTTATTTGACGATAGATGTAAAACTGCGGAAAATTCATACAAAAGCTGCGTATAAATTAAATCAAAGTAACATAACATAGCAAGTAATTTAAATGTTTGACATATGATAGCTTTTGATAACAAAGTTGCGTACAGAATAAAAATATAAGTTATACAGTTCACGAATGACAGAAGTAGTAGAAACAAGTAAAATATTTATTGCTTCCCACACGTTCTTCTCTTATGATCCAAGTTACCGCATTGTCCACATCTGTCCTGTCTTCTGTCCTCCATTTCGTCCATGACTCCCCTTATTCTTGTGGACCTCGGTCTTCCTGTATTCCTTCGCGTTGGCGGCGGGATTATAGTAGGGCCTTCATGTACATCCCAATATCTACTGTCGGGTACTGGATGAAAGACCGGAGAATAACTATGTCTATAACTGTCTGCCGTAAACCAGGAAGAAATAAGATCATGGTAAGCTCTGTTCGCTCCTCCTCTACATCGTGCGCATGCACCTAAAACATGGGGACATGGAAAATGGGCTAGAATAGGAATATTGCATGAACAGCTGCAGCTGTCATTGGCAATATTTACTGTGTAGTTGCACGCGTTTGTGTCTGTTACTTGCCACTCCGTTAAGCTGAACCTGTTAATGCTCATATTACGTGCTTCAGCTGAATATTTTCCATCATTTTGTCATAATTTGGCGTGAGCGAAGATGCGTAATCCATTCCATCCGTACGTCTTCTGTAGAAGTAGCTATTAAGACGATGAAAGGTATGTGCCACTAACGCCTTTACCGGTAACGATCTTGCACCTTTAAGAACTCTATTGAAACTCTCCGAAGCATTGGTAGTCATCATACTGAAACGTTCACCGTTGTCCTTGTAAAGAGCCCACTGTTCATCCTTATGTCGGAGACTTCTATCAATCCATCTGTCAGCAGCCGGACTCACATTTTTTAGTTGCTCTCTGAGTTCTTTGTATGTTAACTCATCTCTTGCTTCAGCAGAAGCATGAAATAAGTTTTGCAAAATCTTACTACCAAAACCAGCTTTTTTAAAGTTTGCTTTCAAATGGCGTAGGCAGAAGCGATGATGATGTGGTCTTCTCCACTTCTCCTGCAAGGCGGTTGGAATTCCTTTCATTCTATCGGAAATGAATGTAATGCATCTTGCATTTAAAGATGGAATTAAGTGTCCCATGCATGAAAAAAACCAACCCCAAGTTTCCGCCGACTCCGTCCTTACAATAGCGAATGCCAAAGGGAAAAGAGAGTTGTTTGCATCAACTCCTGTAGCCACAAGCAACGTACCTTGATATTTACCATACAGATGTGTTCCGTCAATAGAAAGAATCGGACGACAATGCATGAACCCTGCAATGCTCGGTCCGAATGCCCAGAAAGCCCCCCAAAATTGTACTCCTTCTGTATGTACATAATAAACAGTACCTGGATTGCATTTCTGTATAGCACGAAGAAACCGAGGCAAGTCATTGTACGAAGACTCCCAATCGCCAAATATTGTAGACACCGCTTTGCTAAGTCCTTTCCAGGCTCTCATGTAGCTTATTTGAATTTTGTAAGTGTTTGCCATAAGCTCTTGGACAGATTTTGCAGTGTAACTTGGGTTCGAACGAACATGTGGAAGGACTTTGGTGCAAATAAATTTGGCTGTTGCTTGTTTGTGGTTCGAGTTGATGATTGGATTTGAGCAAGCGTGTTCACCACCGAATTTTTTTATCATCCACCACCCAACATGATCTCTTTTAGACACAATAGCGTGAAGCCGCCATGGACAATTAGCATCAATATCACATATAGCAGTGAACTCTCTAGCGCGAGACTTTATGTTTTTAAATGAAACTGAACACTTTATCGACCATTCGTTTATATGTTCAATTAAAGATTCCTTCGATTTAAAAATCATACCAACTCGAGGGCCCTTCTCCACACATTCCAGTCCGAACATTTCGTCGGTAAATTGAAATTCTTGCACAATAGATCTTTCCATTATTGTATCATTGCATTGGTCATCGTCTAACGGTTCTTCCATCTCGATATGCTCATCAGTGTCAACAACTTCCTCTGGAATATCATTTAAAGGAGCGTCATTGTTAACATTCATAGAATCGATCCATGTTTCATCGTCGTCAACTGAAGCAGCGATTTCCATGCTATCCAAATGGGAAATTTGGATATCGGCATTTCCACCCTCCATATCCTCGGTGTCAACATCTTCATCTTCAATTTCATGCAAGTAGTCGTTTGAATTCGGGGTTGGAATTGACTATGGAGGATACGATGGATAAGGAAGGAAACCATACCCGGGTGACTGCGATGGATATGCCATGACACCGTACCTGTACACAAACATTGGACTATTAAGTACAAAAAACACGAGTAAAACATTAATACAGCACATAAAAGCATACCCAGCTGCTTGTGCGTAAACGTTCGGTGGCTGGTAAGAGTAGTGTGGGTAATACATTTGACTTCGCTCAGTAGTATTACTAGGTCCGGGTTGACTTGCATAATCAAAGATTTGAGCTTGTTGTTCAGTTGTATGTACCACCTCCGTCTTCTTAACATACAGCTCAATTACTTTCATCCCCACACAAAACATAGAATCGACGTCGTCATCGTCGTTTACCTCAATAGCAATTGGTCCGTCATCCGTTACCCATTTACTAACCAACGAGATGTCGAACTCCGTAGAAGCAATCTTTGTAACTTTGTAAATTTCCGTTTTCAGCTCAAAAAAATTGCAACCCCTCCTGACTTTCGATCCCTTATGTTTTCCGCCAACATAGGTTGGCTTGCTATTTTTATCGACGACTAAATCGCCGTCATAGTGACAAATAATCGGCACGGTAGTCATTGATCTATCGAAATAACAGAAAGTTAAATGTCAACACTAGATCTATCAAACATTAGTGGAGTAGAGTTTCGAATCTTTACCTCAAGTGTAAATGAACGTGCAATCTTTTGTTAATCTTCGTACAATTAAATGATTTTGAGTGGAATGTTGTGTTGCTGGTAGTGAAAATAATGGAAATGGAAGTTAGGGTTTCTGAAAGAAAATGGGTTTGTGGAGTTGTGTTTGTTTGGGAAGGAGTTGTGATGTTTATATGCTGCTGTTGGGCCAGGAGATAGCCCAGGTATACAGGCGCAACTCAAAGTTGCACACGAACGAAAATGATAGGCGCAACTCATAGTTGCGCCTAGTATATTCTTGAATGCGCAACTACAAGTCGCGCCTGCAACTTTCCAGAGAGATATAAGCGCATTTCTGAGTTGCGCCTACAGCTTTCCAGATTTCCAAAGAACAAATAACATATGCAACTTTCGTACAACATCAATTTTCATATAATAACAACATATAAGTACACCATTTCATTCAAATAGGTGAAATATTTCATACAGAACATCATATTTCATATAACAACATGTTTCAAGTCAATAATACAACATCGCAACACCTACAAACCAACAAGTTTCAAGCCATTACAACTTCAAAACAAAGCAACCAAAAGACATACCAACACAACCCTATCTTCTTATGTTTCTGCGGTCGCATAGTGTCATTTGAGTTTGGGTCGGAGGCGGTTGAGATGGTCCAGCTTCAACTATTTCCTGCCCCGGCTGACTACCTTGTGAAGGACCCCCCGTGCCTCTAAAACGTCTTCTTTGGTAGGTACGACCAAAAGCCTGGGGCGGACGAGGCACATACGGTGGTGGTCTTTCTAGCTTATGCCTACCAAGAAGCGACTTGATAATCTCCTTGATGTTGAAGCACTTTACTTTTACTCTGTCCTCATCTGCAGGATCTGCCAGGACATCGTCAACTTCATTGGAAATCATATATAACCCTTGAACCTAAAACACAAGAATCAATGATGCAAGTAAGTAAAGCTTTATGCGGAAGTTCAAAGGTTTAAACTTATAAACACGTACCAAATCACGTTCCACCGGTCCCCATGGAGCATATCTGGGCAGTCTAGTTGACGATTCTTTAAGAACAAATCACCGTGTGATATGCCAGTACCAACTATAGTATTGTTCGATTGACATTCTTGGTACGCATTCAGCCTGAACGTGATCCAACTTGTGATCCCACCTTGCGACGTACGTGTTGTACAAGTCTTTATTCCAACCGTGTGGGAAAATCTGCTCGACTGGATCTGGTATATGCTGACGAAGGCCATATTGCCTCAGCACTCTGTCGGGGTAGTGCATGGCTACATGTTGCAAGCAAATAATCGGGGTCCTTGCATACCAACTATGCTCCCCGTCCAAGAAAATAGGCGGCAGATCCTGTACGATCTCAGCCGTGTATGGCGTCCAGTCAACAGCATGCTCGTCCATAACATCGAGCTCATTGCGATAGAATGTAGGATGACGGGCTGGATTATCTCGCCAACGTCTATCTCCGGTCCATCTACAGTCATAATAAAAAAAGTGTGTGAATATTGGCAGAAATCAAAAAAAAATTCAGTGTAAGTTTCAGGTTGCTTTTACCTTGCCCCATAAGGTAATCCTGGAGCGACGTTGGCACGAACATTTGGTCGTCCAACAGAAATACGCGTCCAAGACCATACCTGCATATTATCAGTGTTAAGAAACGTCTTTCAAAATATTTCATAAATTTGGTACACCAATAAGTCAAAACAAACATACCTGCAGAAGTGTTAGGCAACTAGCTAACCCGTTCATTTTTCTTAGTGCCACATTATCTAACTCCTTGTACAATGCGCACAAAACCGCGCTACCCCATGAATAATCGGAAATGGTGGCAAAATCCTCTAGCAAGTACAACCATTTAACGCTAACTCTACCCTTCGAATGGTTCGCAAAAAGACGGGATGCTATAAGAAGCAATATGACAGCCCGTGTAAACTGTTCTATCTCCTCAATAGATGAATCGACCGAAATCTCCCTGCCGATTATAAGGTTATTTAGCCATTTGACCTTCAACTCTCTTCTATTGACAACCGCTTCTGGGGGTGGAATTTCGCCAAGCAAACGTTGACATACCTCATCGGCGTCCACGTTACCACCGTAGTTCAACACGGCGCCTTCAATGGGAAGGCCAAGCAAAATAGATACGTCTTGCAGTGTAATTGTCATTTCTCCCACCGAAAAATGAAAAGTGCAAGTCTCAGGTCTCCATCTATCGCATAAAGCTGTGAGTAATGACATGTCGAATCTGATATATTTGATCTGCATGAAATACCAGAATCCGGCTTGATGTTGTAATTGTTGAACCCGTTTATCTCCAACCATCTCCATCAAATCTTCAAAACTTTGCGAATGATCCATACAATCCACCGGTTTTACACTCTGCAAACAAAGGATTATAACATATATTTTATTCAAAATGCGACATAGCTTGCAAAAATTTACTATAATTACAAAACAATTAATATTACCCTCATTAACTCTTCAACATTAGAGCGGTGATTATCCTGCATATAAAGCACGCTACGGTGGTGGTCTTTCTAGCAAATACAACCAAATAATAAGCAAATTACAAATAAATAAATAAAACTAGGGTTTAGAAATTACCAAAATCTATTTGTGTTGAAGAGGATCCCGCTTCCATTGTTGTAGCTTTGGTTTAATCAAAAAAGAAGAAGAAATTTGTAAAATTTGTGATAATTTGGTGGAATTTGGCTAAAATTTGGGTTTGGAGGTGATGGGTTCGGGCATGAGAAGGGGTTTGGAGGTTGTGAAATGTTTTTGGGGTTATGAGGAGAAGGGTAGCTGCTAGCTCTATTTTAACAGCAGCTACGTGCAGGCGCAACTCATAGTTGCGCCTACGCTATATTATAGCAGGCGCAACTATGAGTTGCGCATGCTTAAAAATTGACATATGCGCAATTCTTAGTTGCGCAGAAGGAAAAATAAAAAAAACAGTGGCGCAACTCAAAGTTGCGCCACGAAATTTTTTTATAAAAAAAGCGCAACTCATAGTTGCGCTTTGTCATGGCAGTTACAAAACTACTGAGTTGGCTGCTAACTGGGACGAAACCAGCCTTATTTGATAATAAGTTTCAAAACGAGCACCACTCGCGAAATTGTTTCAAAAACTAGCATACTTCGAAAATTTGTCCTTTTGAATTTAATTGTAAATTAAGTGGAAGTTGGATTTGTAATATTATAATTTTGTTTGGATAGGTTATATTTAATTTATAATATTGTTTTGAACATCACATGTTCGATGACTAATAATATGGATATGTAAATACGTGTTATAATAGGGACTAACATAACCTGGAGATATATGTGTGTGTATTTACATGTACAAAATATGACATTCTATTTGCACTCAAGTTGTGATCACAGCATATGGCACAAGAGAACTTAACCATTAGATACCTTCAATTTCCACCTTCCAGGTAAAAACAAAAAGATCAGATGATCAGTAGTTATTGTATTAGTGTTTTATTTTGTGTCTATTCATTGCCTTAAAAGATATAGTTATGTAATTGTTTAATAATTATATATTAATATATGCACACACACTTGCATGCACACATGCTGTTGGGATCCCTTCTTAATTGGAGAGTTTCTAAAAAATCCTAGATCTTTCTAGAGAAGTATAGAATTTTCTAGAACGTTCCGGAGAACTCTCTAGAAGCTTGTGGAAGAGTGTGGAACCTTCTGGAATATTCTGGAGATGTGTGGAACCTTCTGAAACATTATAGAAGAGTATGGAAGGATGTAGAAGGGAATGAAAGAGTGTAGAGATTCCTAGAGAGTGTGGAGCATTCTAGAGAATCAATCTCCACCCTTCGATACAAGTAATCTCCACCATTCATTGTGGAGGTTGAGTAGTATTAATAGGGGTAGGAGCCTTCATTCTTAATCATCAATAAAAAAAAAGAAATATCCAAGAATTATAAAATAGAGCCTTTTTGAGAGAAAAAGAGAGATAGCTTGGGAAGTCTCTATCCTCAAGCTTGAGTGAGCCACCGAGTGTGAGTTGCTTTTGTAATCATATTCTTGTAATTCTACTATTCTTTGGTATAGTGGAAGAATCTCCATATTAGAGAATTATAAACTCTTGTGCTTCCATTACTACTTTCAATCTTAAAGTGCCTATCTTAACTTCACGAAGCTGGAAAGCCCGAGATTTTCCAACGGTGGTATCAGAGCCAGGTTCATCTGTAGCCGTAATCAAGCTCGTGCAAGTTCAAGATGGAGGATAATGTCGCTCATGATGGAGACATGTTCAAGCTCACAGCCAACAACTACTCCTATTGGAAGCCGATGATGGAGGACCACTTGTATTGCAAGGATTTGCATGAGCCCATTATCTACAAAGACAAGGTAGAAGGAAAGAGTGATGCTTAGTGGGAACTATTAAACCGGAAAGCTGTTGCTATGATCCGGAAGATCAAGTGTGTACGATCAGATAACGGAGGTGAGTATAGAGGTCCTTTTGAAGCCTATTGCAAGAAATATGGCATTAGGCTAGAGAAGACTCCACCCAAGACACCACAATTGAATGGGCTAGCTGAGAGAATGAATCGTACCATTGAAGAAAGAGTTCGTTGTGTGCTCTCTCATGCTAAGTTACCCAAATCATTTTGGGGAGAAGCTATAATGACCATGGTTGACATTGTCAACCACACACCATCAATTCCTTTGGATGGTGCCATCCCAGAGGAAGTTTGGACGGGTAAGAAGGCTTCATACAATCATCTCAAGGCATTCGGGTGCAGGGCATTTGTTCACATCCCCAAAGATGAGAGAGCTAAGCTTGATGTAAAGAGAAAGGAGTGTATGTACTTTCGTTCACCAAAGGATGAATTTGGGTACCGGCTCTGGGATCCAACTAACAAGAAGATTGTTCGCAGTAGAGACTTTGTATTCTTCGAAGATCAAACAATTGAAGATATCAAGAATTTAGAGAGGTCAAGATTGAGAAGCAGTAAGAACACCAAACCTACTCTAGTTCGACATGAAGATAATAACACACAAGAAAGTAGTGACATTGAAGATCATGAAATTCATGATGAACCAGTTCAGGAAGAACCTCAATCTAGCACTCCAACCACACCAGAGCCGAGATGATCCTCAAGGGACCGAAGACCATCCACCCGATACAACACAGAGGAGTACGTTATGCTCACTGATGAGGTGGAGCCTCAAAGCTATAAAGAAGCAATAAGTGATTGTCATAAAGAAGAATGGAGAATAGCCATGCAAGAAGAAATGCAATCCTTGCATGAGAATAACACATATGAACTAGTGGAGCTGCCAAAAGGGAGAAGAGCTTCGAAGAATAAGTGGGTGTATAGAATCAAGACCGAAGAGAACTGTTCAAAGCCTCGCTACAAAGCTCGGTTAGTCGTCAAAGGACTCAGACAAGAAAAAAGTATCGATTTTGAAGAGATATTCTCTCCCGTGGTAAATATGTCATCCATCCGAGTTGTCCTTGGCCTAGCAGCCGTGCAAGATTTGTAGATTGAACAGCTCGATGTCAAGATGACATTTCTTTATGGTGACCTAGAGGAAGAGATCTACATGGATCAGCATAAGGGATTCAAAGTTGTTAGTCCATGAGTTGATGGTTTTGATGACAACAACCTTACAATAAGATTATAAAATATAAATACTAACATTATAGTTTAGATATATATGTATATGCAGGATTTAACCATGCAGGTACCAAGAATGAAGACTGTACAGTATAAAGATTCAAGATATCAAGATTGAAGACTCATGAGTATCAAGATTATCAAGAGTTCAAGATTTCAAGATAAGTATTGAGTCTAGAATTATGTTAAAACTTCACAATAGCACTGAAATCTTCACTCCATTTTTCTTTTGGGATGGAACCCATTTCTACCTTTTTAGTGGCTTACAAACCCACGACAAGTAGCTTACAAACCTACGACAAGTGGCTTACAAACCCACGAACATCCTGGTTTTGTACAAGTTCTCGAGTCCTGTCATGATGAGATATTCTGCAGGAAGAAGCTTGCAAAACTACTTCAAAATGATTTTCAAAACTACTTCAGAATGATTTTCAAAATTGTTTTTCAAAATGTTTTAGCCTTAAAAATTATCTTTTCAAATGATTTTCAAAAAGATGTTTTAGCCTTAAATATTCTTGTTTTTAAACTTCGGTTGTTTTAAACTATCTTTTAATTACAATATATTTATACTTTGATTTAAATATAAAATTATAGTAAAATGTTATATATATTATTCTTTATATTCATCTATGTATTTTATCTATAGTCAAGTATATTTATAAAGTTTAAAATAGTTTTAATATAAAATAAAGGTTATTTTCAAAGAAAAACAAAACATCAAAATTTCCTTTGGGATGTCGACATGCCCTAGTACCCCATGTCGACATAGTGTCAGTTAGATTCAAAAATTTGAATTTCAAAAGAAGTGTCTATTCGCCATAACCTTTCACGAATGGACGTGGCTGTTGTTCTTCTATAAATAGGGGTTAGTTTCAACGAATTATATATCAGTTTTTCTTGTTTTTCACTTCTCTTCTTCTTCCACATTTTCTTAATCAAAATTCTATCATTACTCTGCCGAAATCAACATTGAATCTAACTAGATTATCTCTGGTTTGATTCTCTATCACTATCTCAACAAGATCCAAGTGCTATTCAGAGTTATAGGCTTCTTTGTAATCTATCTAGCGAGAAAAGGTGTGATTGTAGCCTTGGAAATCAATCAAGCGAGAAAAGGTGTGATTGTAGCCTTGGAAATCGATTGGGTGAACTTGTTGCCCCGGAAATCAAGTATCTCTACCCAGAGGATTGTGATTCTGGAGAGTGTACCTCGTAGCCTTGAAACCGAGGGTTGTAATTGTTGAATTGCTTTTGAAAATAAATCCGAACTTAGTTGTGCGGGACTGGATGTAGGGTAACCCTGAACCAGTATAAAATCCGGTATGTTCTTTCCTTTACTGCATTTACTTTATTTCTGCATCTGTGTTTGTTTCTGTGATTATATCTGTGTCTGAATATTGCATACATTTTTGTTCAAATTAACATAAACTCAAAAAGATTTAGTAATTTCTTAAAAACACTATTCACCCCCCCTCTAGTGTTATTCCTAGCCTTAAGATCCGTAATCCGCATTCCTCACATTTGGTATCAGAGCAAGGTTTTCAAAAAGTTTCATAATCTGAATTTTGAAAAGTTTTCTAAATGGCTACCAACACTGGTACTGTTTCTAACACTAGTTCATTTGTAGAAGGTCAGTCTACTGCCAGACCACCACTTTTTAATGGCAGTAACTATG
The DNA here is from genome assembly GCA_030737815.1 of Allium fistulosum. Lineage (NCBI taxonomy): Eukaryota > Viridiplantae > Streptophyta > Magnoliopsida > Asparagales > Amaryllidaceae > Allium > Allium fistulosum. Next base: position 998,184,463 of record CM060907.1, read on the forward strand.
CATATTGGGCATGTAGGATGAAAATATATTTACAATCTGTAGGATTAGATACTTGGAATATCACACAAACTGAATATTTTGAACCCACAACTAATTTTGCACAGTGGACTACTGAGCAAAAGACTATTGCAAAAAATAATTCTAAAGCAATGAATATTCTGTTTTGTTTACTTGAAAGAAATGAATTTAATAGAGTGTTAGTTTGTAAGTCTGCATATGAAATCTGGAAAACTTTGCAAGTAACTCACGAAGGAACAAGCAAAGTTAAACAGACCAAAATTTCCATGGTCACAAATCAGTTTCAGTTATTTAAAATGAATACTAATGAGTCTATTTCAGATATGTATAGTCGATTTCAAGATATTGTGCATTCTTTAATATCCTTGGGAAAGGAATTTTCGGAAGAAGATCAAGTCAGAAAATTTATAAATTCTCTCACTCCAGAATGGGATCAAAAGACACTTGCAATTGAAGAGTCAAATGACATCAGTACTTTAAAGATAGAAGAATTGATTGGAAATTTAATGTCATTTGAAGTCCAAATGATCGGGAGAAGAGAAATAAAAGCATCTGAAAAGAAATCAATGGCATTCAATGCATTAACCGACGGATCGGACTCAAACAGTGATAATGATGAAGAGATAGCATTTATGACCAGGAATTTTCGAAATTCCTGAAATATAGAAAGATGAATAATCTCAAGAGAAACAACTATAAGAATTCTGGAAATCAAAGTGTAGTGCCAAACAATGTCAAATGCTTCAACTGTGATGAACCAGGCCATATCAAAAGAGACTGTCTGTATCCAGAAAGGCAGAATACTCCTATAAACAATGAATCAGTAAAGAAACGGAAGCGTGCATTTACTGCTACTCTAGATGACTCAGACTCATCCTCAAGCGATGATGATCAGAAGACAGATAATTCAAATTTGTGTTTCACGGCAGTTCACGACTTCAACGAATTCAAGGAAACGGACTCAGAAAAAGGTACACATTTATAATACAATTGATTGAAATTGCATGCTTAGAATTAGATGATTGATTGCTTGATTGATTGATTTTGAATTGGTGTGTTGATTGAATTTTAAATTTATTTTTTATTATTATAATTTTATTATTATTTTTATTATTTTTAATATAATAATATTCTCTGGAATATACTATAAGAATACTCCAGATATATATATATATATATATATATATAGACATTAAAATAATAAGTGTATATATATATATATTAGAATACTTAGGAAAAATAAATCCTAGAAATTCATAGGCATATGTCGACATGGTCCCTACCCTGATGTCGACATAGGTACAAATTTTGAAATTCAAAATTTGAATTCAAATGGTTGAATTTCCCTCCATCTTTTCACTTCATTCAATACTCTAAAAAGGCATCTTTTGACTAGAGAACATGTCTTTCAAAAATCTATTTAGTCACTATCTTTTATCACAACTTTTCACTTTCATTTTCAAATTCAAACTCTCTCTTCAAAACTCCAAGCTCTCTACTCTCTACTTTAATGGCTTCTTCAAGCAACCCCTCCACCATGAGACTTTCCAGAAACTTGAAAGAGCAACTCCTCAATAATCCGGAGGCAATAAAAGCATACATCAATTATGCTAATTATGAAAAAGTCCATCCTGGAAAGTTTGCTATTTTTCAAGATTTTGCTTCTTATGAAGTGGATACTCTTTTTGCAAACAATCAAATTCTTAGTCTTGTTGATTCTTCTCAAAATGATTTTGTTTGTTACCCAAATCTTGTTAAAATTTTCTATGCAAATCTCAATCGAGAATTTTATGAAGGAAATGATAATGAAATTTGGAGTAGTGTCAAAGGCACTAGAATTGTTTTAAATTGTGATCTTTTGGGTACCATTCTCAATTGTAAGAATACGGGAATGGATCTTTCTAGTTTTCAAATCGATGAACATGATTGTGAGACATTTCATCATATTTTTGAAGGAGATGAAAACTTTGAATTTAAAAACCGAAACTTTCGTCCTAAAGCAAGGATTGTCAATCTTCTTTTACAACATACTTTGACCCCAAGATCAGGAAATTTTAACAATCCTACTTCAAAAGTGTGCAAAGCACTTTTTGCTATTTTCGGAAATTATGATATCAATTGGGCGCAAGTTATTTTGGATGAACTTCGTCCTAAAAATTTTGAAATGGGAGAAAACACTTTATATCATGGAATTTACCTTACTCGGATTTTCAACTATTTTGGAGTAAATTTCAAAGGAGAAGAATTTATTTCAAGAAAAGTTTTTAATATCTCAAACATTTCTCTCATGAAAATCCCATATGTTTTTCAGCCTTATGAGACTCTTGCCGAAAAGGAAGAGCGTTTGGCTCACGAAGAAATGGAGGAAGAGGAAGAAGAAGAAGAAGAAAGGGATGAAATGGAAATAGAAGAAGAAGGAGAAACATCCCTAGAAAGTATTGAATATCCCTCCAATCCTTCCAACAAAACCCTTCTCAAAAACCAAAAGATTATTGTAGAGAATCAACAGGTTCTTAAAAGATCCGTTAGTAAGAAGTTGGACAAAATGTCATCCAAGATGAACAAGTTTTTCTCCAAAGTCAGCAAAAAACTTAGATTATCTTCATCTTCATCATCCTTTAACTAGTTCTATATCTTCATATCTTATCGAATTAGTTTAAGTTTGTTTTAATTTAAATGTTATGTAGTTCTTTATGATTAATCATTGTATCACTCTTCTATGCAATGAAATTGAATTTCCTTTCTGTTATCTAGCTTATCTTATCTCTTGAGTAAATGTTAGTATATTATATAAATATATATATATATACACAATTATTCACAAAATCAAAATGGTCATCAAATTTCACTACCTCATGTCGACATCCCCCCCTTGACCATGTCGACATGTACTGGTCAGAAATGACAATTCATTTTTGAATTTGAAATTTGAATAACTACCATATGTCTATTCATTTCAAAAGAATTTCTACACATATAAATACCTATTTCTTCCAGTAGTCATTACTGAATATTATTTCTTATCTATTCTATCTCTCATTCTTCTCACAATTTCAAAAATGGCTAATCAAATTCATAACTTATCCGAGAATCTTGAAGAAACTCTTAATTCATTCAAGAATATTCTCTCATTCATTCTTCGTAATAGCAACACTTAGAGTTGAGTCAAATGCAGATGATCAAGGAGCAAGAAAGGCATTTCGATGCAATTCGATGGATGATTTCTTCCCTACACAAGGATGATAGCGAAGCACATCCTCCTGTCTCTCTCACAAATGACAATGAAAATTGGGATGCCATCAAAGCAGACCCTATTTTCAGAGAAGAAGGATGGGTGGAAGTTCCCCATAACGTTTAATTTGTTTGCTTTATTACTTTGTTTGAATTGATTGTTTTGATTGAAATTGGTTGTTTTGATTGACTTGATTTATACATTGGTGTGGTTTGATGATTATATAAATATACATTAATATATTTATAATCGTTGTTTGAATATCATGTCTATAAGTATAGTTATCTCTTACATATACTCTATTATATAGTTTATTAATGCAGGTACTTCAGTACAAGAATGAGGGGGAGTTATATAGTTTAGAGTTTGTTTTTGTTGATGACAAAGGGGGAGAAATATAAAATAGGAGAGTTAGGCATAGATTAAAGGGGAGTTATTAGATTTAGGGGGAGTTATTAGGATAGAAGTAATATTTTATAAACAAAGGTTGTCATCATCAAAAAGGGGGAGATTGTTAGTCCATGAGTTGATGGTTTTGATGACAACAACCTTAGAATAAGATTATAAAATATAAATACTAACATTATAGTTTAGATATATTTGTATATGCAGGATTTAACCATGCAGGTACCAAGAATGAAGACTGTACAATATAGAGATTCAAGATATCAAGATTGAAGACTCATGAGTATCAAGATTATCAAGAGTTTAAATATTCTTGTTTTTAAACTTCGGTTGTTTTAAACTATCTTTTAATTATAATATATTTATATTTAGATTTAAATATAAAATTATAGTAAAATTTTATATATATTATTCTTTATATTCATCTATGTATTTTATCTATAGTCAAGTATATTTATAAAGTTTAAAATAGTTTTAATATAAAATAAAGGTTATTTTCAAAGAAAAACAAAACATCAAAATTTCCTTTGGGATGTCGACATGCCCTAGTACCCCATGTCGACATAGTGTCAGTTAGATTCAAAAATTTGAATTTCAAAAGAAGTGTCTATTCGCCATAACCTTTCACGAATGGACATGGCTGTTGTTCTTCTATAAATAGGGGTTAGTTTCAACGAATTATATATCAGTTTTTCTGGTTTTTCACTTCTCTTCTTCTTCCACATTTTCTTAATTAAAATTCTATCATTACTCTGCCGAAATCAACATTGAATCTAACTAGATTATCTCTGGTTTGATTCTCTATCACTATCTCAACAAGATCCAAGTGCTATTCAAAGTTATAGGCTTCTTTGTAATCTATCTAGCGAGAAAAGGTGTGATTGTAGCCTTGGAAATCAATTGGGTGAACTTGTTGCCCTAGAAATCAAGTATCTCTACCTAGAGGATTGTGATTCTGGAGGGTGTACCTCGTAGCCTTGAAACCGAGGGTTGTAATTGTTGAATTGCTTTTGAAAGGAAATCCGTACTTAGTTGTGCGGGACTGGATGTAGGGTAACCCCGAACCAGTATAAAATCCGGTGTGTTCTTTCCTTTACTGCATTTACTTTATTTCTGCATCTGTGTTTGTTTCTGTGATTATATCTGTGTCTGAATATTGCATACAATTTTTGTTCAAATTAACATAAACTCAAAAAGATTTAGTAATTTCTTAAAAACACTATTCACCCCCCTCTAGTGTTATTCCTAGCCTTAAGATCCGTAATCCGCATTCATCACAAAAGTTCCAGGCAAATAAAATTTAGTGTGCCGCCTCACGAAGAGTCTATACGGGCTTAAGCAAGCACCAAGGAAATGGTACAAGAAGTTCGACGCATTCATGGAAGAATATGATTTCAAAAAGACATGGAGGAAATGAAGAAGATACCATACTCATCTGTAGTAGGCAGTCTCATGTATGCAATGATACACACAAGACCAGATATCGCCTATGCAGTTGGTGTTGTCAGTCGCTTCTTGGCTAACTCAGGGAATGAACATTGGGTTGCAGTCAAATGGATCCTTCGATATCTACGTGGAACTTCCAAAAGATGTTTATGCTTTGGAAAAGGAATACCTGTATTGGAAGGATACATAGATGCAGACTTGGCTGGTGACATTGATTCAAGGAAATCAACATCGGGACACTTAACTACTTTTGTAGGGGGAACTATTTCATGGCAATCAAAACTGCAAAAGTGTGTTGCATTATCCACTACAGAGGCAGAGTATATCGCAGCTACCGAAGCTTGCAAGGAGATGTTGTGGATAAAGAACTTATTGCATGAGTTGGGGATAGATCAGGAAAAGTATGTCTTGAAGTGTGACAATCAAAGTGCAATTTACTTGGCAAAAAATTCGACATTTCATTCCCGCACAAAGCACATTGATACAAGATATCATTGGATCCGAGAAGACCTTGAGGAAAAGCAAATACATCTTGACAAGGTTCACACAGATGAGAACTGGTCTGACATGATGACCAAGGTAATACCAACAAAGACGATTGAAGATTGTGTCAAGGTGCCGGTTTGCTACTACCCCCCAATTAAGTCGGGAGGGGGAGATTTGTTGGGATCCCTCCTTAATTGGAGAGTTTATAGAAAATTCTAGATCTTTCTAGAGAAGTATAGAATTTTCTAGAATGTTCCGGTGAACTCTCTAGAAGCTTGTGGAAGAGTGTGGAACCCTCTGGAATATTCTGGAGATGTGTGGAACCTTCCGGAACATTACGGAAGAGTATGGAAGGATGTAGAAGGGAATGAAAGAGTATAGAGATTCCTAGAGAGTGTGAAGCATTCTAGAGAATCAATCTCCACCATTCGATACAAGTAATCTCCACCATTCATTGTGGAGGTTGAGTAGTATAAATAGGGGTAGGAGCCTTCATTCTTAATCATCAATCAAAAAAAAGGAATATCCAAGAATTATAAAATAGAGCCTCTTTGAGAGAAAAAGAGAGATAGCTTGGGAAGTCTCTATCCTCAAGCTTTAGTGAGCCACCGAGTGTGAGTTGCTTTTGTAATCATATTCTTGTAATCCTACTATTCTTTGGTATAGTGGAAGAATCTCCATATTGGAGAATTGTAAACTCTTGTGCTCCCATTACTACTTTCAATCTTAAAGTGCCTATCTTAACTTCACGAAGCGGGAAAACCCGAGATTTCCCAACACATGCACCCATGCATGCACATACATATACATACACACGGATATATATATATATATATATATATGTAGTAATAATTTCATTAATTATAATTTAATATACTAATTTCAAATTAATAATGTATGTACAATTATCTAATTATTAATTTAATTTGCTAATATACATGTTTAAAGTTTACTTGCTATCAACCAAAACCCTAGCGGCGATCCTCCCTGAACTTTGACCAATTATTCCAATCTTGTCAAACAATCGAAGTGTCTCTCACAGCCACCGCCACGATCCTCTTTACCAGCTAGGCCTGTCAATAGATACTTTCGGATGCAGATAGTGCCATATTCGCATCCGAAATCATTTTCGGATATCGAATATCCGCATCCGCGGATACGGACGGATATCGGATAATTATCCTATCCGCTAACAACCGATAAATCAAGAAATATAAATAGAAAATTTTAATTTAACATAAACTTTTTTCCATCCCATTAATTATAAAAGTATTAAAAATAAACAAATATTATGATAATAAATAGTTTTGAGCAGTTAATATGCATTTAGTGCGTATAATATAAACTTCTAATGTAATAAAACCATAAATAAATATATTTCACTGTACTAAAATACACATAATTTAAACTATAATCTTGAAAAATACCGGATGGATAATTTTCGGATGCGGATGTCTTCATATCTGCATCCGCATCCGTTTTTTCGGATATCAGATATTTATCCGCTTTTCGGATGCAGATGCTTACAGATCTTGTATTTTTCGGGTATCCATTGACAGCCCTATTCCCAGCATAATCGATTGGTACCTTTGATTGTCACTTTGATTCTCTATTAGCTAAACCCTAGACAGAGATGGACGTTGCTAGAGCTCGCCATAGTCGTCGCCTTCATGGCTGAAGAGGCGATCGGTTGAGCTTTGGAACGGAGGAGGCGATGAACATGAGCGGAGATGAACGGGATGATTGTTCTCTTGGTCAAACAAGATTTAGCGTAACTTTGACCACATTTTTTTGGCGATTCTTCTATCGATTTGACGAACTTCCAATTGCAATTTTTTCATCTATTTGACATCTTGCTTACCTATTTTCGATGAAATTGATACATACATCATATCATGTCAATTCTCGTTGATCGTTATCACATTGAACCATCAACATCTTCTCTTGGAGAACTTATTCTTCAATTTGATTAATTGTGTGCAAAGCCATAAATTAAAAATGTACTAAATGGTGGAGTAATTATGTATCTTTATATTGAAGCTGGATGGGTCTATTTATAACATTGCTAAAATTATCTCCTTAGTATATTTGTAGAGGCCAGACTTTATTTATTAATTACGTTTATCAACCTAATTAAATAATAAACCATTTGGTTATTATCGGTATAGTTAGCCCTCAAATTATTGACCAATATTAACAATTTCGATTACCGTATAATATTTTGAATTTATGAATTAATTAGTGGTGAATATAAATATTTAAATAATTAATAACAGTTGTTATTTTATCTGTTAATTAGTGCATTGACAGTAGGGGTAAAATGGATGAATTTCAAAAAAAAAATTCTTTACTAATATCATAAATTCTTATTTTGTGTTCACGTAAATAAAATTTATTTATACTAAACCGAGTTTAATATTTAGTTAATTAAAGTGTTTGAATAATATTTTAATTTGTTTGATTTATTTAAAATGTTTATTTGTTTGTTAATGTTTAAAATAATATTTTATTATTAATTAAATTTAAAATTAATATATTAATGTAATTTAATTTTAATTTTATTCTAATTTTATGCTGAATGTTTTGAGATATTCATATTCAAAATACGAACATCTCAATAATGCTAAATTGTTAACCAACCTAAGGATATAAGGGCTGATCTTCACGTCCTATGGTCAATAGATGTCAGTATGGTTTTATGATATATGCCACAAAAAAATCATAAAATATTTTATACTTAATACTAATGTAAACCAATTTTTTCCGGCCATTTTAATTTTTTTATTGAATAATATTTATATGTAATTTATATATAACACAATTTATATATATATATATATATATTATAACTTATTTAGATATAGAATATTATTATCCAATTATATATATGTACGTACGTATAATTTTCGAGATTGAAACATTTAACAAGTTGCAATTCAAAATTTAATTTTTTTGTAAAAATTAAAATGTGTGTGTGCGTGCAAACCTTTTTATTTGTTGTGGCCTGTAGCAAAATTAGTTTTATTTAATAAAAATAAAATACTGACCTAAAGATTTTGAAATTTTTCTTAAATTTAAAACAATTGGCTTTTTAAACTAACTAGCTTTTTTATTCCAGGACAAAAGCAAATTGACACAAATTTTGTTATCTAAATGCATGAAAACCTATATTTATGTATACATATACATACATACATATATGTGTGTGTGTATGGAAAAACATATATATTTTTATTAAAATGAAAAGAGAACAAGCCACTTTTTTTGATATTAAAAACCGAAACATAAACATTTATGAATATATAATATTATTAAATATAAAATTTATTTAATATATATTTATATATATATATATCTACTACTAATAAAAAATATTCATTGCACTAATTTCCACGATGTCCTTTTGAAATTCCCAAAATACCCTTTTTTCTTTTTCTTTTTTGTTTCTCGGTCCATGCTCATACGCTTGCTTCCCACTACATTCATTCCTCCCATTCTCCGTCTCTGTCCTAAAACCTAATTCTCTTCCTTCCCAAATTCATCCACGAATTTCCCGCTTCCATTCATCCCCAAAGGCAAGCTCAACAACGACAATCTACTTTAACCGCGAACCACCAAATTCGATCCCGGCTCTTCAGCGCCATCCCTATTCATCCCCGATTCCATTCATCCCCAAACTCACCCTTACCAGCGATGGGCCGTCCAGGGTATACTTCTCAGCGATCTAACGTCTCAAGCGGCAAGTCGTTTCTCTTGCCTTCTATTTTCTCTACAAAGTATACTTGTGTACATTGTCTATTTTCACTACAATGTTCACACGCTTGGACTACTGCCAGATTTTACATGGTCTCGCTGTTTTTCGTTCTCACTAATTTGATTTCTCCAATTTGATTTACGACTCATGAAATGAACTTTGCTATGAATCAATACAACTTTTGACATTGTACCTCATTATTTTAGGTTCTGTTTGATTTGATTTGGATTATACAGATATTTTTTAGGTTCTGTTTCATCTGATTTGGATTAATATACAGATTTTTTGGGTTTTATTTGAGTATAAAACTACATAAGTATGCTACATAACTTGCTGTCTTTGATTATACAGATATTTATTGTACATGAGTAAAAAATGTATATGTATATACAATATGCTACGACCTCATTATATACAGAATATATGCTATGGCCATATTTGATCATGTGCATTGATGTTTGAATTGAATGCTGTAGATTTGGAGAAGTGGAGAGAAGTTAACTTTACGGGAACACGCCAACAATCTTTGTATATAATGAGGCTGTATATAGGTATTAAATATGGCCATATTTGAGTATAAAACTACTTACCTTGCAATCATTGATTATACAGATATTTTTTGTATATACTCCTATTTTATTTTCAGTATACTCTTCATTTTCTGTCAGTACACTCTTCACTTCTCCAGTAATTGTTGTGGTTACTAATTTTATTTATGTTTTCGATATCACAAAAATATTCTAATTTAATTACTATTTAAAACATCGATTAAACTTCCTCCCGTTGTGCAACTACGCTCCCTACAAATGTGCAATTAGACTCCCATCAATATTTGATATAATTAATGACAAATACAAAACTGCATTTGGTTAAATTAGTACACAATTTAAAACTTAATTTCTTTTATTGGTTCTGTTTTTACTTTATATCTTCCTTCAAAATTATTTTTCGTTTTCTCCCCTAAATGTTGTTATGAATATTTTTTCTACAATATTAAATAGAATCAATTTGGTTTTGCATGAATGCTATTCAATGTCTTTGATTTGGTTTACTCTCATTGCTGTTATTTATGTGTTTGATCTAGCTTTAGCACATCGATGCACACATTTTATAGCTTTAGTATTTGAACTCTAACTTGAACTTGATAGCATTTGTTTTGAAACTCTTCACACTTCTTTGGCTTTTGTCAAACTTGAGGGAGATTTTGTTTTAAAAACAAAGAGAACTGAAAATCAGAATGAAATGGAAGAAATGTGACAGCTGTTATTTGAACATAGAAGAGTAGAAAGGTCCCACTTTGTATGATTGAGTAGTTAGGAATGCAAAGAGTATATTTGATCCATAGAACATGGAGAATTTTTCTAAAAATAATGCGATAAAGAAATTCTCTAATTGCTTTCAGATGCATTTATTAATTCATAAGTTGGTAAATTTGTCTACGTATATGTATAGGTTCTGTACTCCACCCGGGTTCCGCTCTATTTTCTAACTTTTCTGCCTAAATTATTTACACAGTCTGATAAAAGTATTACAAACATTTTGAGTTATTATGGTATACTGTAACGACGTGCCTTTTCGATCCTCAAAAGTCGATACTAATACATCCATGGTATTCACGTGTCGAACATCCAAGTGCCGAAAAGACATATTGTTAAGGTGAAAGAAAAGAAAAGACAGAACAGAATCTCACATCGTGACGAGTAATATATAATATCAAATAATCTTTATAAAAAGAAATCTTTAATATCCAAACAAGAACTAGAGTAACTAACCTATCATCAGCCTGGACAATTATAACAGCACGTCTTTACAATTGCTAATAAATACAAACAAGAAAATACATCGAAAATAAAATACGGGAATACATCTTAGAGGCATCTGACTCGTCTTTTGAAAAGCTCCAAATCATTCATAACCGAATCTGAAAAAGTATTTAAGTCTGTACCGAGTGTTATAGGAAAATAACACCCGAATCAGTTTGGTAAACCAGCGTGAGAAAACTCAAATCACTTGGATTACTTAATGTCATAAAACCTTTCAAAAATAAAGGTATCTCGTAAGATCACGCAGCACATAAACATGGATGGGTTTTTACCTTACGATAACCAAACCAATTATATAGAAAATACAATGATATTATAATAATGTCTAGGGTTAAAATAAACATTTAAAATATCTGGAATGGTTACCCATAATTTCATTCGACAATACTAGGTTCTACAACTAATACCATAAGGCACGTATTGGATATTGGATTTCGTACAATGATAAGGAACCGGGATACCACCTACCATAGTACATCTCAAGATACAATGTACCGACTTACATCTCAAGATACAATGTACCGACTTACATCTCAAGATACACGTATTGGCTGCCTCTTTAACATGGCATACCAGATTACATCATCCATCGGGCATCGAGGCTGCAAACATTGCACCTAGCCCCACTCTTTTCCATATGCACGCATATCAAAAATCCATAAATATCGATCTGGATCTGAGGAGTGATGCTCCTAATGTTAGCAAACCACATAGCTCTGTTGCATCCCCTGATTTTAGTCATTACCGGATTGTGGGGCTTGTGAGGCCTCGATTACCTTTTCCTCTTTAGCAAATCCCAATTGAAATGCTAACACTGTCCTCCAAGCAACAATGCAATGCCAGCATTCATCCACACAAGTTGTTAAGGATATGAACAAACCGAAGGCACTACTTATACCCAGTGTTGTAAAGATCGGTCTGGGCGACTGCCTAGGCAGCCGCCTAGGCGGTAATTGATGCTAACCACCTCGCTTGGCATATAATCGGAAATTCTAGACGGTCTCATTGCCTAATCGCCGCCTAGAACCTCCCAATGCCGCCTATTGCAGATTAAAAGAGAATATACCCAATTTTATTAATAAATTCAATTTTATTTTTACAATAACATTTTCTCAGCCCAACAAAAAATTAAAAAGCCCATATCTTCAACTAAAAAGCCCATACAATTTACAAGTGGTCATACAATATAAAATACATATGATTTACGATTGTGGAAGAAAGTATGTTAAATGACATATAACTTCACTTAAACCTGCATGCGTCTCTGCCTATATACCTGAAAATACAATTATAACCATTAATTATATGAGTAGTATAGAGACTTTTATAATCAGTATCGAAAACGCCTAGTGTGGATGAAGTCATTTTAAAATCCAACTTTGAAATCCCATTTCCAAACCAAGTATCTTTAAAAAAAGAAAAGCAAAGTTAAAGAAATAACTTTTTCCAAAAATATCAAGGAGACTTAGCCATCACCATAGTACAAAATTTTGTACTATAGCGACTTCAATATCAAAACGAATGCAACATCAAGTCATATCAACATGTACAAACATTAAGCCAAGCTTCCTAGCTTAGGCACACAATTATTTCACATAAAAAATATACGAAAAAGTAAAGTTCACGGCTACGAGGAATTCCATTGGATCTCTCCATAAATTTTATTTCTTTGAAGTGCTTCCGTAGTGACCTATTCGCTTCGGAAAACACTTCCAAAAATCCACCACTTTGCTTGTCCTTGTCTATTCCTATGTGTTTCACATAGTCCTCTGCAAAATACAAGTCATATGCCTCCGCTTTCCAAAACGGGAATAAATTTCCAAACACAACATCATCACATCACAAGTACATACATACCATCATACAAGAAAACACTAAATTATTTCAACACTTCATACACAAAAATATAGCTAACGTAATGGTAAGTTTTCTCACTTTAAAAAGCGATGAAATGCAAGCTCAAGCTCCCTACTTTATCAACCAACCTCCTAACTACAAAATAAATACCACTACACTACCAAAATTCACAAGCACAAGCACTGAACCCCGGGACTCCCCCCTTTACTAACGCAAATGGCAAAAATGTGGGGTATGACACTTCAAAGTTTTGGCCTTTTTGATGGTAGTGATGTTAGCTAAGGTAGTGGAGTTTATACTTGAATTTAGGGCCAAGAGAAGATGTTTTTATCTAACTTGAGAATGGTTTAGGTGGCGGAGAAAATGGTGTTTAACGAAGAGCAAAAACAAATGAAAAACCAAAATGAAAATGAGAAAGAAAGTCATTTTTTTAAACAATGAAAGTAGCAAATGACCTAAACACCCTTACCCACCTTTTTCCTTTCTTTTCCTTAACAAAATACCATCTTACCCCCTGTACAATTGAAATGACAACCCTCACACCCCCAAAGTACAAGCCCTACATCTCATGTAATGATGGTAAGAAAAGTCATGTACCTTTTTATAAAATTATATGTTTAAGGTGTACTTTTATAAACCATTAAACAAAACCATCCTTTCTTACTTTAATTTAATACTTGTTATTCTTCTTCTTAACTTATTTTTTGAACATAAATGTTGTTATAAAGTATATCTGTGTGTGCAACAACATTCTACGGCTTTTCGTTCGATAAAATGTCGAAAATTTGAAAAGCGGCTTTCAGTCACATTTTTAGTTTTTTGTTAAACTGCATACTTTTGTAAACCAATTTTCAAAATGAGTTCACCATCATTATTAAATAATAAAAATGAGTTATTTAAGAATATAAAATCAATTATTTAAACATTTAAAATTAATTAAATATCCATAAATCAAAGCGATAAAATTCTGGGTCGTTACATCCTTCCCCCCTTAAAAGAACATCGACTTAGAAATTCCATCTCAATCAAACAAAGAAAGAAACAAGCCCACATAAATAATTAACATTTTTAAAAGCCCGTCGATGTATATAGATCATGCGTACACAATATTAGATTAGATCACTTACCACTACAACAATTTAGACTTTTAAGAGCATTTAAAAAACGCTATTAAAGGCTTTTATAGCGTTTTTATAAATGTTGTACATCAACATATTATTATAATTCTATGATCTATGGTAGCAACACCAAAAACGCTATAAATGAGTTCTTTTAATAGCGTTTGGAAAATGCTGTAAATTGTTTTAATGGCGTTTTTGCACACGCTGTAAAAAAACATGTTATAAACAGGAAGGTTATTAGACAACAAAAATAAAACACTCTAAAAAGTTCCTAACAGTAGTGTTTTACCAACGCTATCAAAACTCTCTTAACAATTGCGTTTTTGAACTGCTATGAACAGTTGCATATAATAGCGCTTTTAAAAACACTATTGTTACCTTTTATAGCATTTTTAATGCTATCATCTTATTGCATAAGATTTTCAGTGCCTCTTTTTGATGCTGCAATGCATATATGTATAACGAATTTAAATATCACTAAGATCACATTTGATTACCAATACGTTACATGTAAACAAATAAAATTACACCAAAACAACATGTGTTCATTATATTTCATAACTACGTATGAAGATTACAAATGCAAGTAAACAAAACTAATATTATACGCAAGCAATCTTACTAAAACGATACATAGAAGTATTCAAACACTAAAGATACACACGACACTATATATTCTTCAAATCACCTTGTTGCTACTTGCTAGCACCAAATGTATTAGTTACCTACAAAGAAAAAGTTCAATAATTAGTCGTAATAGACATAATTTATGAAAAATATGCATATAAAGTGACACTTTTGAACAACAATATATGATGTTTATGAACTTATTCAATTACCACTATTGTATTTAAACGAGTATAGATGCCATTAATTTTTTATAACTTATTTAATTTTTATAAAACTCGATTTATTTCTATAATACCGGTTTAATTTTTGGCAACTTTATTAACTTAGCAAAATCTTTATGATACTTAATAAATTCTATAGAAACTTTGTTAATTTAGTTAAATTTTTATAAAACACAATTAATTTTTTTTATCAAACTTGGATAAATTTTACAAATTTAATTAATTTAGTCGGATGTTTATAAAACTTGGTTAAATTTTATAATAATTAGTTAAATTTTATTAACTTATTATTTTTATAAACTTAATTTTTTCTAAAAACTTAATTAAAGTTTATAAACTTAGTTATTTTTTATAGACTTGCTTAATTTGTATAAAACTTAGTTAACTTCTATAGAAATTAGTTAATTTTTATAAATTAGGTTGACTTTTATAAATTTATTTATTTTTTATAAAACTTTGATAGCTTTGTTAAATTTTTATAAAATTAATTATTATTTTATAAATTTGCTTACCTTTTACAAAATTTTGTCAATATTTAGATAAATATTTAATTTATATACAACTTGTTTAACTTATTTAAATTTTTATACAACTTAGCTAATTTTTATAAATTTATTTTTAGTTTTCTATAACTTAGTTAAGGTAGAAAATTATTTACTTTTTATAAAACTTGGTTAACATAGTTAATTTTTATAATTTATCTAACTTAGTTTAATTTTACAAAAATTAATTAAATTTTTATAAAACATAGTTAGCATTTTATAAAACTTGGTTAAATTTTACAAACTTAATTAATTTAATGGATGTTTATAAAACTTGGTCAAGTTTTATAAAACATAGTTAAATTTTGTTAATTTTGTTATCTTTATAAATTTAGTTTATTTTGAAAACTTAAACTTACTTAGTTTCTATAAAACTTAGTTAACTTCTATAAACAGTAGTTATTTTCTTATAAATTAGGTTAATTTTTATAAATTTATTTAATTTTTATAAAACTTAGAAAACTTTGTTAATGTTATATTTTGTTTTAAATACTTTACTCAACAATTGCATGTCGATTGTTATAAAATTATTAATTTTTATAAAACTTAGAAATTTTATAAACTTATTTAATTTTAAAAAACTTAATTAGTCTAGTTAATTATTATAAAACTTAATTAATTTTATAAAAATTAATTAATTTAGTTAGATATCATGTTCAATCTCAAAAGATTTCATTCAAAGAGATAAAGGGAGTATCATTTAAGTACATGCTACATAGTTCTTAGTATTAGATTGGAAGTAACTGGTAAGTGATAACATCTTACTTCCAACGTATTCTATTCTTGAGTGTCTTTTCTATCAGTCCAGTTCCTTCTAAAACATTTGTAATGCCATATATTCGCCTTTTCTGTACCTGAAAAAAATACAATATAGGATCAAAAAAGACGATTAACAGGACTCTAACTTTTACTACCTCTTTATCCAAGAGAATGTTAACTTCCAGTGTCCCCACTCTCCTACCCTCACGGAGTAACAAGTCCATGTTGGGATTTTCCTCTCTAAGAATAACAAATTTGTTTTTAGTTTTTTCCCCTTAGCACCAACAGATTATGTATTTTCTTTTTACCTCTAAAGTTTCAGCAGCATTATATATTCAAATCATGACTACTATCTGGAGCATGTTTAAGTAAATTGATGAACCTTTTGGTTAGCATACCTATAAAGTTGAAATACACATCAGTAATGCACAGAAATCATCATGGAAACCATTGTTCACTTGATATTAATACAAATGTCACAGTTAACTTACCTAATGAACTATCATAGCGACAGTTACCAGCTAGCATGAGATTATTATTATAAGGAGAACTACCATCATTTGAGATAGGTGTTTGTGGAACCGTCCTATTGGAAGTTGTTGCCTTGAACTTTCCACAGGCCCCAACATTTTTTGTTGGAGTTAGGAAAGGACTATTAACTGCTTCAGCATACCCTGGACTAGCTGCCCATTCACTTGATGCTACAACTTTAGTGTTCTCTCGATTGGGCTTTCTCTTCAAAGGAGTTCTAATCATGATAGCTTCTGCGACCTCATCTCCATCCAACCTCCATTGTTCGCCGTTGGCGAACTTATGGTACTCATTCGGGGCCACAAACGGAGCAGAGAAAGCAGCATTATATACATGACCACAGTTTTAATGCTTTAGTTATATATACACGACCACGATATACAG
Organism: Allium fistulosum; assembly: GCA_030737815.1. Lineage (NCBI taxonomy): Eukaryota > Viridiplantae > Streptophyta > Magnoliopsida > Asparagales > Amaryllidaceae > Allium > Allium fistulosum. The sequence goes on from CM060907.1 coordinate 998,201,672, forward strand.
TTCTAATTATGAACATGATAAATATTTCCTAAATTATTCTCTAATATGACTCAAAACTTTAATAGTTTTCACTCCTATGTTAAAATGAAACATGATTAATAATGATAAACAAATAAAAACCTTGTCCAGTTCCAACGTTATAGATTCCAACTCTGTTAGGCTCAGCTTTGGCAAGAGCTTTAACGTGTGCATCAACCAAGTCTGTAACGTCAATATAATCTTTGATACAAGTTCCATCACTTGTTTCATAATCTGTTCCTTTAACCTGAAATACAACAAAAAAACAGTATTATAGCATTTGATCATAAATCCAACTTTGCTACCTTTGCATAATTTACCTTTAGGCCTGGAATGATTCCTAATGCTGCATCAAAGCAAGCATTTGATATACGCCCGTGCTCCCTCAGTTCAGGTTTTAGGTGATTCGCCTAGCAATCCTTTTGGATCTGATCCAATTACATTGAAATACCTAAACATAAATTGATAGGATTATAACATTAGTTACTGTAATAATGTATTGCACATTATTATAGCTCTACTATATTGGTTGCTATTGTAGGCACCTTAAAATCGTGACAGCAATGTTTGATCTCTTTGAAAAATCCAAAATTATATCCTTGGACATTTTCTTCGCCTTACCATATGGATTGATAGGTACCTGTATAAGTCAATTACATATCATTATATGAAATCATAATTTAACATTTTAGCAACTTCTTTTATACAAATTCTTGTTACTATTCCTTGAAAGACTAGCCTGAGGAGTATCTTCAGCAATTGGCATCTTATCAGGTTCCCCATACGTTGCACAAGTACTTGAGTAAATCAAAGTTTTAACTTTGTATTTTGCCATGGCTTCAAAAACTATCAAAGTATTTGCTGTAATGTTGTAGTAGTATCTATGCCAATTAGAATGAAATTTCACCATAATCAATTGAATTATTAGGAAGTGTATTATTTAACACAGGTACAAAGAAGCATACCTATATGTATGTAATAACTTCATTTTCAAGAAAATTAAATAAACAAGATTTGCTTGCTACCAAGTGAAACATACCTAAGAGGTTCAAGGGTACTCTCACCCACATAAGCAACCGCAGCAAAATGCATGACTGCATCAAATGCATTTTCTGAAAATATTCTATTTACCTAAATATTGGTTAAAGAAGAATCCAACTTCACTTTCCTATATATATTTCTAAATCATATTAATTAAATTAAGAAGTAGTTTGCTCATTATAAAGGATACGGCTTTAACATCACCTAAATCAACAAGAATAAATTGAAGTCTTCCAGGTTTAGGAAATTGCTCCTGCAAAACCTTAACTGCTCCCAAATTTCACCTCGAAATATTATCCTACACACGTTTATTAGAAACTTTAGTTGCTACAGTTAAGAGTAATGTTTAACCAAATACAACAAAGTTATGACCGATGAGTTGGTGATATACGACAAAAAGCAATGGTTGTTATCAAGCAATCCAACTAATTAAACTACAGAAAAATTGGAAGAATTTGTCTACTTACCACAATAGTCACTCTATAAGAGTCTTTAAGAAGTCAAAGTGCAGCATGAGAATCTATATAACCTGCACCTCCTGTCACTAGGACATGCACAACTCCAGCTTTATGGTGAGAAAACTGTATATAATGATAAAGTATTCTAATATCATTTTCCTAATAGGGGAACTTTGATTGTATACTAATTTGACTTCAATTTTGAATGCATTAATATTGTTTATATAATTTTCCAACTCTTTTTAGTATGGTGCTAAGGGCACGCAGTTTGTTTTGATCTGCATTGAAAATATAACAAAACATGAGATATACATATACATATAATGCTGAACTTTTTTAATTCGATGCTAACATGAGCATCGTTAGTTTTATATGGAAGCAACTGTTGAAAGTAAAGCTAGTTAACATATAGTGGTAAAGGTAGAGTGGGAAAAAAAAGTAGACAACAGTAATTTTAGTTAACAAAGTGAAGCAGATAGTGACAGAACAAAAAAGTGAAGCAACCGGTTAATGCACAATGCATATATATAAAACATGATAGATCTAGTAATTTGGAACTGCTGTATGTGTAGACGCAAGTTGTTGAGTGGTCAAAGTCTTATAATTTTGGATCAAAGATGCTAAATAACGGTTAATGCGAAGTAGTAAAATAGCAGAACTATTATGCAGTAAGTATTTGTAGTAGGCCATAGCGCAATAATTAAAGGGGCAGGTGATTAAGTGAGTTTTATAAAAATTAACTAAAGGATATAAAAATTAACTAAGTTATATAAAAATTAACTAAGTTAACTAAGTTTTATAAAAATTAATAGAACTATAAAACAGGAGCAGATGATTGTGATGCAAGCAAACATGCGCTGCAACCATTGCCACAAAAGAGTTTCTTCCATTGTATCTAAAGCTGAATGGCGAGGATAAGTAAAACTTAACTTCTATAATTATGAAAATGAGATTTCACTTATATATTTACAGTAATATCATGATTAACTGAACTGAACTTAATTATGAAAGTGTATTCTATTCTGACGATATTAACAAAGTAATTATTGTATATTTGGTTTTAACCGAGGCACATTTCCTCAGTTTTAACCAAGGCGTGTTGCCTCAGTTAAAAGTAAGGCAACAATGCCTAACTGAGGCAACATGTCTTGGTTTTAACTCAGGAAAATATGTCTTACCCAAAATTATGGGGTTTATGTGTGGAATAAACAATAAATGAGTAGGATTTTTATGGTCAATTTCATTTGCTGAAGTAAAATTTTCATATTCAAATGAAATTTAAGTTTTTATTTATATTTTAAGTTGAAGTATCAATATGAAGTTAGCATTTAGAATAAATATAACTATAATAGGATTAGCTAGTAGCATAAACTAAATATACCATTCACTATTTTAATAACTATATATTTTAACTTCACAAAAATTATAAGTGCTTTTATGGGCTATAGCAAAATGGTGGTGTTATACCTGTTCACAAATACACGCTACTACCACACATAATTTCCTCTACTATATCAATGAAGGTATATTTGTTACCTATTATATTCAATCTGGTTTAACATATATCTACTAATACTCCAAAAATTTTAACTTGGTGAAGTTTTATTTGTTTCTCAGACAACCATGTTCTTACTGAAAGAACTATATAAATATTTCAGCGCTTTTTAACACAATTCATTCACACCTCCCATAATTATATCTCAACTATAATTCTCTCTTTTTTCACTCAGTTTTAACTATGAACCTCTCTATCCACTTCTTTTTTGCAGCACAATTTCATTATCCATGGTATAATAACAAGAGTTTATGAGTCAGTGGTAAATTATAACTATTGTTATATGCTTACAGAACACATGCAACTTTTTAATTAGGTTTTTGAGTTACTGACATTTGATAACTAATTCATAAATTTGATACCATAAACAAGGCTACCTTCTTTAGGTCATATTATAAATCAAATGCATGATAACAATGCAACTCAATTGTGGATATAGATCGCGATACAAATATAACTAAAAAAGTTCACATGTTTTATTACAATCACTATAAAATCAGTTTGAGTTGATTTTACAGAGGAGATTCAAGCATGAGTAATTGATGAATTTGGCCTAAGTATTCAATCATAAAGAAGCTCAAGTTGGCAAAGGCATAAATGAAAGGAATATTGATTTTCTCCATCTCTGAACATGTCCGACCTACCTTTGCGCATGTCCTCTTCACCTACACACATGCATGTACCGCTTTTACAGATTTTTAATTCAGTTTGTCTATGCATACACAATACAACCAACTCTGCAACCGTAAATGATCAATTTGATACACACATCTACTTCACCCCTGCACAGATCTATAGGTTTACACAAATGCCTCGAGTCACTGCTTCCGCTTACCCTTCCACCCTCTAACCAAGGACCACCAGCTCCTCTAAAATTCCTTATGTATACACGCATCAATGAACTCCTTTTACCCTTGCTGCTAATAGGCCTACACTACTCCAAAGCCTTATTATACTCATTACAAAGCCACTCACACCATCACATTATTGTTTATCCTTGGTTGGTTCAAAGAATGGATAATGTTTTGGAGTACACAACTATCACGGGATGTAATAGTTGGCAGAGCACCAACAAATATGACAACACGATAGTAGCCACTCAGTAAAGATAGAATATTGGGTTTTTAGTCGGACACGTCATCATTCAATTTGTAAATGGATTTACAAAATTTTGTATAATTTTTAAGGGAAAGTTTACCAAATCTATTATTTCAATGTTAGTCATTGGTTGCGTAAAACTTTAAGATGTTTTAGATTTCATTTACTATAACTGCATAATATGAATTAGCTTCCATTGTAGTGTAAAAAATTATTTAAAAAAATAACAGAGGAAGAAACTGAGATGGCGGAGAAAAAGAAAGTAATAAAACTCACACATGAACTCAAAACGTGTAATATTAGTTTTAACCATTCAAAAAAAATTAATCGCAAGTGTGCAATAGAACCATTCAACACTCCAGTAAAAAAACAGAAACGGAAAAATATACCATCAGTCAAGTTCGCGAAGGTGAAATCGCACTTTAGCTTCGTTGAGGAATCGAGCTTGGTTGAGTTGAGATTCATTGCGGAATCGTGCTTAAGATGCCTTGAAGAATTGTGCTTTAACTTCGTTGAGGATTCGCGCTCTGGCTTCATGGAGGAATCAACTTCATTGAGGAGTCACGCAAAATTGAGAATGGAGTAGGTTGTGGAACTTTTACAGTAAGGAGGGATTCGTGATTAAGAGGGATTCAAGGGTGAAGCAGAGATTCATGAGTGAAGAGGTCTTATAAATTTCGAGTTTAGAAAAGAAGGTGAAAAGAGGGAAATTGGGGGCACGAGAATAAGATGGAGGGAAGCATGAAATTATCGCCAATTTAATTTTTCTTATGGTAATAATTGCGTTAGCACATGCCATCTTTTAACCTAAACAACCAATAACATCTAACCATAGCAAATCACGTTTTTATGCAATCCCTACTTGCTATTAAAATAACATTTTCTTGTAGTGTACTCAAATACATGAACTTCTCTTCCGAACTAGTATCGCTCACTTGACTTTCCTAGTGCGGACTCCGATCAAGCTTCTTGATTAGAAACCTCTGTTCTCCTTACATAGCCATATACTATGATAGAAAAACCTGGTTCTATATCAAGAACCCTCACCAAGTGTCCGCCGACAAGAATCGAGAGATGAATCCTTGTCCAGGTCGGTGTGAACCACCTTAAAGTTATGTACTCATATCTTGGATCGAGAACCGTACGAAGAAACCATCTACGTAAAACTTACGTACTTATTCTTTTTGGTTCTTACTAATACCAATTTCTTTTTACTTCTCAAAATCATTTATGAAAACATTTCACAAAAGCATAACTTAAGTCTGAAACTTGTGTGATACCCTACTACATCTTGAAAGTATATACAATTATCTGGTTAATCATATCTTTAAATTCAGATGATGGCCTAAAATAAATCTGGGTCTTAAAACCAAGTCGACATCTTCGATCACTTTACCCATCCAGACTGGTAAGTAGCTAAGAAGAGTAGGATGCCAGTATCCAAACTGAGTCCTAGAGTTTACTTTTTCTTAGACATATATAAGGTAAAGATGTTTATTAGTCGGTCCAATAACATCAAATAGTTTACTTAACAAAGTTGTTTAAACAAATTTTTTAGAATTTATTCTAACTTGTTAAGATTAAGCCATCTTTTGATTAAAATACCCTTTTAAGCCTTTATTAATTAACTACTCTTTAAGTTAAAAAGACAGAATTTTAAAGGAAAGCCAACAACAACTGCATATAATACCAAAATGCATCCAAGGGTACATACTAGACATGACTACTAGAAACACATAATACATATCAAGGGTTCCCACTAAAATACCCATCCAAACTAGAGTTCCTCACATCTTCCCACATAATTCTATTCCTTTTTATCCCTTTCAAGGTGGATGGTTCATCCCTTTTGGGATATCCCTTGTCCTGCTGTACCATTTACATCAAGAGGCAATTCTTTTGGATGTGTCCTGGCTCTTGGCAGATGAAGCAATGTTTCTTCCAAACTATAGGAACTACTGGCCCATTTACTCCATTTGTACAATATTTAATAGTATGTCCTTTCTTATGACACTTGTCGCAAATAATTTTTTTCCTTTTTTTGGAAAATTTCTTCTACAGACCACCTTCTTCTGATTTACCCTCCCAAGGCTTCTTCTAATGCGACAAATATTTCTTCCTTTTGCATTTGTTGTTGCTGATGTTGCTGCTGCTTGGTGGGCTGCTGGCTTCTTCTGAACTTCAAATACCTCTTCTTCCAGAACCATAGTTGCTCTGGCGGCTTATCTATCAGCCTTGCCATCCTTAACGGTTGTTCTCTTCGATCCCTTTTCCCGTCCATGTCCTTCTCATGTACTCATTCCTTACCACCTGAATATTGTAAGATGTCTTTAGAATACACTTCCAAATGGATTTATATTGGAAAATGTATCGTTTATAAATGATAATAAATAAATATTATCATTTCCTAAGAAACAATCCCAACCAAATTTCTATATCAATTTTTGAAAATTATTCTTTTATATATAAAATATAAACCTAAGTAAAATTATTTCATTTACTGATTTTTAAAACAATACCGTGTCAGTTTGCCTTGTTCAAGTGTTTAGGAATCCTTATCAACAATGTTGATCAGGCACATGGACCAAAATGCATAATCCACTCAACAGACCAATCAACACAATATAAAATATTTTTATAGCACTAGAAAGTACGCGCTCTCATATATTATACACTCAACTCATTCCAGAGTGTCACTTACCCTATCTCTAATGAGTTTACCCAACCAAGGCCTAGGTGTTCGCTCAACCTAAGCTGTGATATCACTATAACGACCTGCCTTTTCGACTCTCAAAAGTCAACACTAATATATCCATAGTATTCACGTGCCGAGCATCTAAGTGCCAGAAAGACAGACTGTTGGGGTGAAAGAAAAGACAGGATAAAATCTCACATCATGGCGAGTAATATATAATACCAAATGATCTTTATAAAAAGAAACCTTAAATATCCAAACAAGAATCAGAGTAACTAACCTATCATCGGCCTGGACAATTATAATAGCTCGTCCTTATAATTGTTGATAAATACAAACATGAAAATACAATAGAATAAAATATGTGAATATGTCTTGGAGGAATCCGTCTCGTCTTCTGAAAAGCTCCAAAGCATCCATAACTATATCTAGAAAAGTACTCGGGTCTAACTTGAGTATTGTAAGAAAATAACACCTAGATTAGTATGGTAAACCAGAGCGAGAAAACTTAAATCACTTGGATTATTTAATGTCACAAAACCTTTCAAAAATAAAGGTATCTCATAAGACCACGCTGCACATAAACATGGACGGGTTTTACCTTACGGTAACCAAACCATTTTATTTATAAAATTCAATGATATTATAAATGTTTAGGGTTTAAAATAAATATTTTAAATATCTTGCATGGTCACCCATAATGACATTCAATAGTACTAGGTTCTATAACTAAAACTGTAAGGCACATATTGAAGATTGGATTCCATACAATGACATGGCACTGGGGTACCACCAACCATAGTACATCTCTAGATACAACGTGCTGAAGTTGCAAACCTTGCAACCTCCGTAAGTACAGAGACGGCTGGCCCTTTAACATGGCACAGCGGATTACATCATCCCTGGGCATTGAGGCTGCAAACATTGCACCTGGCCCCACCCTTTCCAGACGCTCATATACCAAAAATCCATAAATATCAATCTAGATCTGAGGAATGGTGCATAATGGTAGCGAACACATAGGTCTGCTGCATCCACCGATTTCAATCATTACCAGGTTGTGAGGCTTGTGAGGCCGCGATTACCTTTCCTATTTAGCACATCCCACTTGGAATGCTAACACTGCCCTATAGACAATAATGCAATGCAAGCATTCATCCATACACGTTGTTCAGGATATGAACAAACTGAAGGCACTACTTCTACTACATCCGTTTTGGAATCACCCTCGGAATTAGTAGTAAGCAGCCCTTGCACTTTAAAGAACTTCATCTTCGATTTCCACCATTTTAAGACATCTACGATTCAAATGTTTATGCCGGTTCGAAGTGGTTTTCGGATAATTTATCCAATCCTGGTCTCTCAGAACCAGCAACCAATAGTTTCAAATTTTACCAAGATTTGGTAGTCGGTTATTTAACTATCAAATAAGAAAACAACACAATCAGAGGTTTAATTTCATATGAAAACCCAGCATGATTAAGCACATAAGCAACCACTAAGCCTCTTTAATTAATCTTTAATTAATAAAAATCTCTTTCTAATTATTTGAAAAACATTCATATACTTATCTCAACGGTATAAGTATATTCACAAACCATTTCACTTCCAATACTTAGAAAATATTTTTTTCCTTTCCCTCTAAATCATATTTAACCGAGCCAAAACAGTTGTTGTTTAAAAACATGGTCACTATAAACCAACACCACTTTCCTTTTGGTGTAAGTAAACAAACCGTATGGAAATTAGACCAAATACACTTACCATCACTTTCCGATTTCAAACAGGGACTATCCCTTGATTAATAATGAAGTCGGACAAGTTAGCAAACTACTCTTGCCTTGACATACATTCTTAGTTCTTATAGATAGAGACGAGTTTCCATACCTCGGAATTTGGTGGTAAGTATGAAAAGATTACTTTCCATACCACCATAATTATAAAGATCATTTACAGAAATCAAATCTCCTACACTTGTCATGTTTTCAATATTCTCGACTTACTCTATCCCTCACTTAGAAAGGAAGCCAGGTAAGTTAAATCCTTGCCTAGGCACTCCAAATCTAGATCTTACAAATAGAGGATCAGTCTACTCATCCGCTTTTAGTGCCAACTATAGGATTGCTTAATTTCCATAAGTAACCGAGTTCATATATGGAAATAATACTTAATATACTGAACATCAGGCTTCGATTTTAAAATTAAACTATTCTCTGAATAACAATGAGGCCGTTGCAAGTTGGGGTATTATTATCTACCAAACCTTGACTCAACAACATCCTTATCTTTTAGGATATGTATAAGTTTCCCCACCTTGAAGTTTAATGTGAAGTATAAAATTTCATAAATTCCGTATACTATTTCATTTAAAACCAAGAGAGTTATAAACCAACTCCTTTTCCGCTTTCCAAAATCTTTTGCAAAAATTTTGAATATTTGTTTCTTTAAAAAAAATTCTTAAACCCTTACAAATCACTTGGAAATTTCCATATAAAATCTCACTTGGAAATCCTTGTTTTAAAACCACATTTGATTTGAAAAGAATAGATTTTCCCTTTATATAAAAGTAAACACTTTATTATATTAAATAGTCCTTTTAAATCACTTATATAAATTCCAAATCTTCTTTCAAACGTTTTAAAAACCAAGTTTAAACTTCATTCAAACATCACTTAAAAATATCCTTTCCTTTAAAAAGAGAGCTTAAAATTTTAAAAACCAAGGAATTACCTTTATAAAATCCCTTGATGTAATACCTTGTTTGCACCAAAAATGGTCACAAACACCCAGTTGTATGTGAAAGCACCAATTTCCAAAAATAATATCCAAATAGAAAGATAAGCATGTAGATCACAGGATAAATAGCATAAAAAGTAAAGGAACACACGAGTTTTATAATGGTTCGGCAAACTCCGGCCTATGTCCAGTCCAATAATCTTTTATGTGTACTGTAAGATTACAAGTACAGTTGTTTTTGCCTTAGAAAATTAATGGAGGAAGAGATAAGAAGCGATAAAGGAGAGCCAGTTGACAAGCCCTTTGCAAGGAGCCAAGTCTGCTGTATTTATAGGTGAAGACGTGCATGAATCAGGTTGAAATTTTGACAGAAGAACATCCAAGCCCATACGACCCGACCCACAAAATTTGGGATCGATCGGACACCAAAAATAATTTAGACCGATCATTCCATACTAACTCCAATGGGGCTGTGATTGTTTTTATGGGGTTCCCCATGCCTCTAGTCCATTCTCCCAAAGTTTCGCGCCATTCCGACTTACCATTTGTGAGATATCGATAGATCTTCGCTATTTTGACTAGAAATTGGATCATAGGCGATCCTTCCATGCTTCATCCTTTTGATCTATGATCATTCACATGGGTTCCTCCTATTGTTAGCTACTTACTCTCCAAATTTCGTGCAATTTCGACGTACAGTTTGTGAGATATCGCGTTTTTCATAAACTATGGATCGTTGTGCTGATTTTGTACGATCGTTATTAGAACGATCGGTATGTTTTTCTGATATTTGTGAGTTTTAATGCGCGATCGATTTTGGGGACTCCTTTCTTCAATTTATTGATGTTCCCAAAGTTCCATGGGTAATAGGGTTGTAGATCTTGAGTTATTGATCGATCTTCGTCGATTTATGCTGTTTTATAGATCGTTCTATATGGATATTGGCCAATCGATCCAACTTCATCGTGGGGTCCGATGATCGATGGTATGGGTCCCTCATGGTATAGTATAGTTGTCCTTCAAATTTCATGTCGATTTCCTTTGTAAAATTTGAGTTATAGATCAATTGTCTTCGAAAATCGCCAAAATGATCGTTGAAAAACCTACTTCATGGTTGACCCAAAGCGAGATCTAAAGTAATCACCTTTCTGACTCGAAACAGGTGCTGAAAATTCTAGCCCGGGGTTAGAAATCAAAATTTTCCCAAAGCAAACGTGATTTTGACTCCCCAAGCACCGATCGTTATAACTCCAAGTACAAAAAACGATCGGGGCGGATCGTTTTTCCCAAAGCACCGATCGTTGTGACTCCATGCACGAAAAACGATCGGGGCCGATTGTTTTTCTCCAAGCACTGATCATTCTGACTCCAAGCAATCATGTGTCCGACACCAAGCATGATCCAACACTTCAAATTCCTACGACTCTAAGCGAACCATGCACCGACTCCAAGAAAGTAGCAAATTCTCCCAGGTCTGACTCCAAGCAAATTACCACTGATCCGTCTATACCGATCCATCTTGTTTTGTCCATAACTCAAGCATACGAACTCCGATCAACTTGAAATTTAAAATGTAGCCTTATGAGGTCTTCCTTATCACTCCATATTGATTTCACCTTGTTTGGTACCCAGTCCGATTCCGCCCAACTTTTGTCCGTAGTTCCAAATATCATCGATTTCTGAGCCTGATAACCGCCTCTCCGGGCTTCCTGCCTTGATAATCACGGAAGCCATTTAGCCAACTTTTATGATATACTTCCTGGACAAAAGGCGGTACAACATACCTCAAATTAGATTTGAACATTTGATTTAAATCCAAATATCCTTTAAACAATTCTTTATTATAATAGGAAAAACTTAACAAAAAGGTTAAGGAAAAATAATTAAGTTTTCAAAACACATTCCCGATTAGTTTCGAAGCCTAAAAGCAAAGTCAAACATTTATAAAATATTATAGATTTTAAGTCACTTTAAAATCCGACTTTGAGATCCCATTTCCAAACCAACTGTCTTTGAAAAAAGAAAAGCAAAGTTAAAGAAATAACTTTTTCCAAAAATAACAAGGAGACTTAGTTATCACCATAGTACAAAATTAAGTACCATAACTACTTCAATATAAAAAAGAATGCAACATCTAGTCATATCAACATTTACAAACAAAAAGCCAAGCTTCCAAGCTTAGGCGCACAATTATTTCACATAAACAAATATATGAAAAAGTTGAATTTACGGTTGCGAGGAATCCCATTGGATCCCTCCATAAATTTTATTTCTTTGAAGTGCTTCCGTAGCGACCTATTCGCTTCGATAAATACTTCCAAAAATCCACCACTTTGCTTATGTTCCCTGTCTATTCCTGTGTGTTTCACATAGTCCCCTACAAATACAAGTCATATGCCTCCGCTTTCCAAAGCGGGAATAAGTTTCCAAGCACAACATCATCACATCACAAGTACATACATACCATCATATAAGCAAACACTAAATTATTTTAGCATCCCATACATAAAAATATTGCTAACTTAAAGGTAAGTTTTCTCACTTTCAAAATCAACTAAATGCAAGCGCAAGCTATTTATTTTAGCAACTGTTGATCGACGGAATTCTATCTGTTTAGAAAACCGTCGATAAATTTCGAATTAAATTTACCGCAAGCGCACGGCGTACACTTTGTAGTACGTGGCGAATACGGGTCAATCCGCAGGGAATTGTGAGAGATTAAAAATCTATTCAATCAAATTAGACCAAAGTGAGATGAAAGTTGTTAACTACAAAAGGAAGCTAAAGCTAGAATTAAAATGTGATTACAAAAAAAAAACTATTAAACTAGAGAACAATTTAGAGGAAAATCCACTCTAATATTTTTGTAAATCAACAAACAAAGAATTTATGATCTCCAACTTTGATATTAAGTGAAATAAGTGTTGCATTTATCATAAGTATGGTTTGTTTATGTTATTAATTAACATAACTCAAACCATCAAACTATAATACAACAATTATACCACTTATAATTCTCATGAAAATGAAGTCAAAGCAAAAGTTATTTTAAGTATGATCTATTTACTATTGTAACTAGTAATATAGATCATCAAATTTCATTTTTACTTTCATTTCAAAATCAAAAATGGATTAGCAAATGATGATGCAACTTGTGTTTATGTTGAATAAGTATAGCTCATTTGCATAAGCAATATAAGCTATCAAACCCACTTGTATAAACTTGCATCAAAATTCACTTTCATAAAACACAAACAAAGAGATCATAAATCATAACAAATGTTGAAATTACATAATATTTGAGAGCTTCATTACCCCTAAATTGAAGGGGTTTAGCTACTCATTTGTGGCATTGAAGCAACACAAATAGATTTCAACATTAAAAAGAGAAGAAAATAGAAAATAAGCAAAGAAAGCAAAAGAGATTAGCTACTAACTACTTGCATAAAAATATAAACTACACTACTTGCATAAATGTAATCTAAGCTATGAACATTAAAGGAAAGAGAGCATAGAAATAAAAATTAACAATAAAACAAAGAAAAGCATGTAGAAAAGAGAGAAGAAAGAGGCTTGGAAGCCATTTTTATTTTATAGAACATTGAGCTTACAATTTGATCTCTTAATTTCCTAAGTAAAATGAAAGAGTAGATGATCTTTTCATGTACACAAGTGGGCTATTTAAACATGCATAAAACCCTAATTCCATTTCTAGGGTGCTTCCCAAAATGCCCTTTAGGAAGTGTGGCCACCAAGTAACCATTAGCCACTAATTAATCCATCATTTGTTGTGCATGAAGCTTTAACCTCCACTTAGTTGTCCATTAGCTCATAATTGTACATTTAGGTAAGTGGGTGGGGTCCTCCATGATCTTGAACTTGAATTATTTCCTCTTCATTCCTTTGTATTTCCTTGTGCATGCATATATCATCATGAATCCCACTTCCAAATGCATCAAAATATCCTATAAAAATCATAAAAATTGTCCAAGTAAAAATTCTTAAATTAACACATGCACACAAATGACCATTTTGCCCCTGAATGAAGATGAAAATATGATGGTTTAAAAATAATTGAATTTTGGTTTTAACATGTAAAAATGCCCAAATATGATGTTTATTTAAATAAAAAGAGATAAAATATGGATGTAAATATATGCACATTTACGTGCACATCAAATACCCCCACACTTATCTTTTTATTCGTCCTTGAATAAAGGAAAACTAAGATAAATCCATTTTCGTAGGGAGCACGATTGCATTGAGCGTATGCAACAAGCCGTTAAACCTCTGGGTGTCCCCAGTAGGACGAGTGTTGTCTCGTGAGGGTTTTCAGCGGATACTACCCACAAAATCCAGATGCAAAGTGAAAATATTTACAAAATGCAAGATTTATTTACAATGGGATGAATGCAAGTTCTTGAAAATATTTATAAATGACGGATTTACTCTTAAATCGACACAAAGAAGTTAAATATAAGTCTTGGTCATTATCTTGAAAATTTAAGTCATTTACTCATCAAAAATTCCAACAAAAATCAAGTTATCATAGCAAATAGACAATAGTTTAACTCGATGTTTCGGTTGATAACAAAGTGTAACTATGAAATAAATCCTTAGTTGATTATCAAATTTTATTAAAGTGGTATTTTCATTTCTTTTTAATAACAAATCAAATCAAATAAGTAAAAATAGCGCTAGGATTTCAATTGCTTGCTCTCTTATTATTTGTAAGAAAAAAAAATTACACACCTAGCTAAGGTAAACTGAGGCCAGATATACCACCCATGCACTGCCTTTCGGGCTTATGTGAGGGGAGTACAGAGCATGGCGAGTGCACACACTTTCATGCATACACCTATCGACCGTAGGTGGTTTTTATTAAGTCTGTTCTCTTTTTTTTCACATGTGTTCCATACATGCATAACCGTGAGGACTTTTAAATGAGTATGAAAACACATAATCAAAGATTCCAAGTAATTCACCCATGCATAACCGTGAGGACTTTTAAATGAGAGTGAATACTTTGGATGTTATTTTTTTATATATATATATATTTAAGAGAGAGAGAGTTTTGCAAGATCATCTTAGCACCATTTAACTTAGAAGACAAAAATGTTATATCCTTTACTTTAAATTTACCACTTTTTAAACAAAGACTTTCAATTAGAACATACTTCATAATTAACATAGATGAACCTTCCTATATACTAGTTAAACCATTGTTATTTGTAATCAGACTTCATTTTTATTTTTGTTAAGACAAACAATTTTTCAAAAATTTCAATATATTAACCAAAACTTATACTTATCCCATAGTGTTTCTTCAAAAATAAATCAAAATGCTAAAAAGAAAATGTTTTTGAGATTTTGAAATTTTGTAGTTTTTTTTAACTTAAAAAAAATGAAAATTCAAAAATGCCATGAAACCTAAAAAAAATGAAAATGAGACTCCCCCCACACTTAGTTTTGACTGTGTCCCCACAGTCAATGCATGATATAATGAGTGTAACGGGGAAAAACTATGTACATATTTACAAAAGAGGGTTAACATTCTTACTAGACGTAGCTTGGCTCATGAAGGATCATGAGCTCCTCCTCTTGGTTATTTGGCAATTCCAAGAAAGGTTTCAGACGATGACCGTTGACTTTGAAAACCGATCCATCCCTGGGGTTTTCTATTTCTATGGCACCATGTGGAAAAACAGTTTGTACCACAAATGGTCCGGTCCATCTCGATTTAAGTTTCCCAGGGAATACATGAAGTCTTGAGTCATATAAAAGAACTTTTTGGTTAGGCGAAAACGTTTTCCTTAGGATTGACTTGTCATGAAAAACTTTGGTTTTTTCTTTGTAAATTTTCTCGTTTTCATATGCGTCGTTCCTAAGTTCTTCTAGTTCGTTGAGTTGTAGTTTTTGGTTTTCGCCAGCTTTCCCAAGATCAAAGTTTAAGTTCTTAATTGCCCACAACGCTTTGTGTTCGATTTCAACGGGTAAATGGCAAGCTTTACCGTAAACTAAATGAAATGGGGACATCCCAAGGTTAGTTTTAAAAGTAGTACGGTAAGCTCAAAGTGCGTCGGTCAATTTCTGAGACCAATCTTTTCGATTTTTATTCACAGTTTTTTCCAAGATTTGTTTTATTTGTCGATTTGAAACTTCAACTTGGCCACAAGTCTGAGGATGATACGGAGTGGATAACTTGTGGGTGATCGAGTATTTTTTCATTAAAGTTTCAAAAGAACGGTTACAAAAATGGGTTCCGTTATCACTGATTATTGTGCGAGGTGTGCCGAACCTCGAAAAGATGTTTTCTTTGAGAAATTTCACAACAATTTTATGGTCGTTGGTTTTGCAAGGAATGGCTTCGACCCATTTTGAAACGTAATCGACAGCGAGAAGGATATACAAGTTTCCAAAAGAATTGGGAAAAGGTCCCATAAAGTCTATACCCCATACATCAAAGATTTCGATCGTAAGAATGGGGTTTAGAGGCATCATATCTCGTCGAGAAATTCGTCCAAGCATTTGACATCGATCGCAAGTTTTACAAAATTCAAATGAGTCTTTGAAGAGAGTGAAAGTACACGTGTAGTACTAAGGATCGTGTAATATGGTATGTTAATGCGGAAACTGGTAATAACAGTAAAGTACAAATTAAAGTAAGCACACCAGGAATTTTTATACTGGTTCGAACTTCCCGTTCTACGTCCAGTCCCAGAATACCCTCTGGATTTAAAACTAAACCCCTCACTTAACCCGGAGGAATAGGTATACGACACCTGAGCAGCCGAACAGGAATTTTTCCGCCTCAACAGCCGAAGAGGACTTCAACTTAATACAAATAGTTTGTTGACGAATGTGTTTTGAATAACACTGATTGTCTTTTGATAGTACAACTTTCCTATAATCAAATCCTCAAGAGTATATATGTGTGTGAAGATTTATAAGGAAGATAATCACGTAGAATCGAAGTATATGAATAAATTCAAGGATTCTAGTGATATTAAATAAGAATAAATGCTTTTATTTGCAGAAATGAATAGAGATTAAATTTTAGAAATATAAACAAGAATCGGTGATTGTAGAAGTGAATTGAATATGTTTATATAGTTGTAGAAGAGTTGTAATCTTTCATGAAGAGTTTTTGTTAACAGTTGTGTCCATACCTCTTGAAATAGAGGACATTCCTCTTCATGAAATGATCACGTCTCTTTAGAAAACTAGCCGTTTTTCTCTGGTCGGTCGACCGGAAAACCTGGCCGGTCAGCTGAGTTTAAAACGTATACAAAACAGAAAGTCACTGTGCACATGATACAGGGTCGGTCGACCGAGGATCCTGGTCGGTCGGCCGACCTGGTGTTATATGCACAGTGAACATAGTTTTTGCTATAAAATGTTTTGTGTGCGTGTGTGACTATTTGAGGAATGATTTTAACATTGTTCTAAGACTCAAATAAAATAAAATATCCATACTAATCTCTGGATTGTAAGATTATCTCCTTTGTAGTGCACGGTATGCACTTATTCTCTTTTTGTCGCTTTCATATAGTATTCTCGTCGTATGATCTCTGAAGCTTGTGTCATGAATCAAAACTCATGAATCAACATTCTCCCCCTTTTTAATTGATGACAATACTTATGTGACGAAGTAATATTGACATATATATTATAGTTCTCCCCCTGAATATATGGCGACTTTTCTACAAAAATTTGTTAGTTTGCATACATTTCTCCCCCTTTGTCATCGACAAAAAGGAATACTTATAACAGATTAAAGTAATGCAAAAATATTTAAATTTACATGGTACATTCTTGAGCTTAATTAGAAATAATTTAAAGATGTTTGCTTAGAACATAACATAACAATTAATTAAGAAACAAATAAAGTACAAGAAATTCTTGAAAGTAAAATAAACTTAAAAATACTACAATTACTCCTCATCATCGTCGGTATCCCACTGTTCTGGATGAAGATTTTCATCGAGAGGAGCCGGTTCCTTACCCCGTCTTTGAGTGGTAGGTGTGGGAGTTGCCGATGTGCTGGAACTTGTGTTCTCGGATGTAGACCAAGAGAAATTTGGTGCTGGTCTTTTTCCAGGAGCAACAAATGAAGCACCGGCTTCAGAAGAGCATGATAAGGCATCCCATAAATTTACGAAGAAGCCTTTGATCTTCTTGAAACGTCCATCAATTTTTCGAAGGCGAGAATCCAAAGCTAGTTGATTTTGGGCCAAAATATCAATGGCAGCCGCTGTGCTAGTACCGGGAGGTGGTCTTTGGATAGAGGTCTGACGAGTTATACGTTCTGTAGAGTGAGTGGATGGTTGAGGTGTAGAATAGCTGCGACGTAGTTGTTCTCGTGGAATGGTACGCCATTGCTGAAAGGTGGTGATTTGGGATGGTGCATCGGGTAACTTCATTAATTTTATTGTTCTTGAGTCAAAGGTACGAACTTTGGATGTTTCGGATTCCGGAGTAAGGGTGACAAAATTATTAATAAACCGCATTATGTATTCTCCATAATAAATATGGAGCATTTTCCCTTGGTTGAACGTAAGGAATTCATCCATGAGAAGTTGTGTCCAATTTACCCGAATATTTCCACACATAGCATATAATGCTTTGAAGTTTTCAGGATATACTAAGTGGTATGACCCTCCTCGTGGAACAATAGACTTCATCATGAATCGATGAAAAAGTCGTGCTTTAGGTCGGAGAGATGAAGTTTGCCTTAAATCGGTAGCATCATCTTCAAAGAATAGATGACTTAGGCGATCACGAGTTGATGTATTACAGTCTACATCATGTAATGATATTCCACCCGGTCGAGCATTTAAAATATGATTCATTCGATCAATGGAGAGAAAAATCGAAGTGCCACAAACCGATGTCCAAACACAATTTTCAGTGTTTCTTGGTGGATTTACAAGATTGAGATTTGCTAGGAATAACTTTACCATTATATGATTAATTTTCAAGTTGTTTTTCCTATGGTCAAGAAAAGCATCAAGACCACTTTCAAGTGCGGCATTTTCAACACCGTAGGCGGTAAAATCAGGATAACTTACAAAAGACTCCTCAAAGATTTTTGCATCTTGAAGCCTTATCCATCTTTCTAAAGCTTTTTCACTTACTAGCCATGAAGCAATTTGAGAGTCTACAGGAGTTGAGGAAGATTGGCCAGCAGTAGTCTTAGATCTCTTCTTTGGAGCCATTTTTCTTTGAAGAATTTGAAGAAATTTAGGAAGGTAGTAATGGGGGCTAGGGTTAAAATCTGTTGTGGGAGAGTAAAGTGAAGAGGTGAGATAAAAAGGTGAATGGTTGGGTTAAAATATGTAGGCAATTTCAGCAGAAAAAGTTCGTTCGGTCGGCTGAAATCCCTGGGTCGGTCGACCGAGTTGAGGTTCAAAATAGTGCTGAAACTTTCGGGAAGAACTTCGGTCGACTGGTGCAGGGTATTCGGTTGACTGAGTTAAAAAATGTTATAATGTCATTCTGGAAACAAGCTCGGCTGACCGAGACAGGTTGTTCGGTCGACCGACTTGGAAGAAATCTGTTTTTTTTTAAAACCTCTCGGGACAGCTTCGGTTGACCGATTCAGATTTTTCGGTCGACCGAGGCATGTGAACAGACTGGTTCATGCTGTCTTTCAAACAAGAATTATAGAAGTATAATTATATTATTACATTATATATATCTATACATCTTATTCAAAATAATAACATATATATAGTAAATTATAGCCATGGTGCATCAGCATCGACGTTCCCATGAATTTGGAGATGGAACGTTTTCTACCGGTGACCATATTGGAGCTATTGGAGATTGAACATGGTTAGAAGGAGATGGAGTTCTGTAAGAAGGTTCAGCAACATCATCCTTCTTAGATGAACAAAATTTCATGGCAATCTTTTCAAGGAAGCTTAAACGTCTTGCCGTGACTTTCTGTTCGTAATAAAGTTCCCTTTGCATATTCATCTGTTGTTGTTGGTAGTGATGAATTTCATCAATCTTTTGTTTGGTTGATGGAGATACTACCATTTCCTTTTTCCCTTTCTTTTTATCAGGTGTATAACCTGTATGGGAGTCTTCCCATGGTTTCCACCTGTGTCGGGGGTCATTATCTGGAGAGGGAAATTCTAAAACACGATTAGGCATTGGAAAAGTAGGTTGGGGACCATTTTCAGTGATGCGATCAGAATAGTCGTCGTCCGGGGATGTATAAGAAAGATGAGAATTTTCAGAATTGTAGACATCATTGTTAGAAGACATTTTTGTTTCAAGTTTTTGTTTTGTAAGTAGATTTTTTTTGTATCTTATGTTCTATTCAATAAACATATGTATGTATATATAACCATTTATTTCTAAAAAAATAGTGGTTTAAAATCAAATTTTGCTTTTAATCACAGAACTTTTTAAACAAAAACTGTTTGTAAATGAATGACATACAATGCTTTAGAGTCAAAAATAGTATATTTTGAAATTAAGTTTTAATGGTACAAATTAGAAACAGAGCTGGAACAAGAAACACCCATAGCTCAAGTGGCTATACTACAACATCTAGCATATAAGTCAGAAGTCATGAGTTCGAGTGCCGCTTTGGTCAGAAATAAAATAATTTTTGTTTTTCCAAATTTTTTGCATATTTTTATTCATAAGTCTTTAAACGACATTATACCTAAATCACGTCTTAGTTTTATAAAAGTATTCTCATTTAGTGGTTTAGTAAAAATGTCAGCTATTTGATTTTCAGTGTTGATAAATTCTAGATTAATTAATCCTTTTTCCAAACAATCACGAAGAAAATGATGTTGAATATCAATGTGTTTTGTTCGTGAGTGTTTGACCGGATTTTTAGAAAGATTTATTGCACTGGTATTATCACAATAAATTATTGATTTTTCAAGATGACAATTAAAATCTTGTAATGTCTGTTGCATATATACGACTTGTGCACATGCCAAAGCAGCAGATATATATTCTGCTTCACATGTTGATAAAGAAACATAGTTTTGTTTCTTACTAAACCAAGAAACTAAGGAATGTCCAATGAAGTGACACGTTCCGCTCGTACTTTTTCGATCCGTCCGACTTCCTCCAAAATCAGCATCACTATAGGAAACTAATTCGAAAGGACACTCTTTCGGATAAAATAGTCCGAAATCTTTGGTTTTAGTTAGATATCGAATAATGCGTTTAACTGCTCTCATATGTGATTCTTTGGGATTTGCTTGAAATCGAGCACACAAACAGACACTCATCATAATATCGGGGCGACTCGCTGTTAAATAGAGTAAAGAACCTATCATACTACGATATAACTTTTGATCAACACTTTTGCCATCTTCATTTCTATCGAGATGAACCGTTGTACTCATGGGAGTTGGTTTGGCAGCAGTGTTTTCAAGACCAAAACGTTTGATTAAATTATAGCAATATTTCTCTTGATTAATAAAAATTCCATTTTCAATTTGTTTAATTTGTAATCCAAGAAAATATGATAGTTCTCCCATATGAGACATTTCAAATTCATTTGTCATTATAGTTGAAAATTCTGTACATAATTTTTCATTTGTCGAGCCGAAAATAATATCGTCAACATATATTTGAATTATTAAAATATCTTTATTAGTTTTCTTAATAAAAAGTGTTTGATCTACTTTACCGATTTCAAAACCAGATTCTAATAAATAACCTTTAAGACGATCATACCAAGCACGTGGTGCTTGTTTTAAACCATATAACGCCTTTTTAAGTTTATATACATGATCTGGAAATTTTTCATGATTGAACAAAGGTGGTTGTTCAACAAAAACATTTTCTTTTATGAATCCATTTAATAATGCACTTTTAACATCCATTTGATATAGTTTAAAATTATGAAAACACGCATAAGCTAATAGTATTCGTATTGCTTCAAGTCGGGCGACTGGAGCAAACGTCTCTTCGTAATCAATACCTTCTTCTTGATTATATCCTTGTGCAACTAATCTAGCTTTATTCCTTGTTATATTTCCTAGTTCATCTGCTTTATTTTTGAAAACCCATTTAGTACCGATGACTGATTGGTCACTGGGTCTAGGAACGAGTTCCCAAACTTCATTTCGTTCGAATTGATTTAATTCTTCTTGCATGGCAAGTATCCAGTAGTCATCAGTTGAAGCTTCTTTTATATTCTTAGGTTCTATGTTAGAAAGAAAAGCTACATGACCAACTTGATTTAATTGATGTCTGGTTTTAACATTCGTATTAACTTCTCCAATTATATTTTGCACAGGATGATCTCTTAAAATTCTAGGTGGAGATTTTATTATATTAGACGTCACGTTTGTATTGGTTTCATGAATATCAAAATTTTCATTTGCATTATTATTTTCATTCTGAGTAGATTCATCATCAGAATCAATAGTAACACTTGGATTTATATTTTTAAAATTTTCGTTGAAAGAAACATGTAAACTTTCTTCAATAATTTGAGTTCGTTTATTATAAATTCGATAAGCCTTGCTTCGTTCCGAATATCCAACGAATATACCTTCATCGGATTTTGGATCGAATTTACCTAGTTGATCTTTAGTATTTAAAATAAAACATTTCGAACCAAAAACTTTTAGATATGAAATATTTGGTTTTCTTCCATTTAGAAGTTCATATGGTGTATTTTTAGTTAATGGACGAATAGAAACGTGATTTAGTATGTAACAAGCAGTGGCTACAGCTTCTGCCCAAAAATGTTTCGATAAAGTTGTTCCATTTAGTAAAGTTCTTGCACATTCTTGTAACGTTCTATTTTTCCTTTCTACAATTCCATTTTGTTGTGGTGTTCTAGGAAAAGAGAAATTATGGTTAATACCTTTCTTGTTACAAAATTGTTCAAAAACTTCATTTTCAAATTCGCCTCCATGATCACTTCTTATATTTTTAATCTTCAATGTTTTAATATTTTGAATTCTTTTAACAAAAACTTTAAAATTATCAAAAGTATCACTTTTATTTTTCAAAAAGAAAATCCAAGTATATCTAGAGAAATCGTCTACAATAACAAAAACATATCTATTATGGTTAATAGATTGTACTTGAGTTGGACCAAAAAGATCCATGTGTAAAAGTTCAAGTGGTTGTTCTGTAGATATTACTTTCTTTGATTTAAAAGAAGATTTTGTTAATTTTCCTAATTTACATGCATCACAAAATATGTTAGTTTCGAATTTTATATTGGGTAATCCTTTAACTAATTTATTTTTCGTAAGTTTGTTGATGGTATTAAAATTTATGTGACAAAATCTTTTGTGCCAAAGACAAGAATCATTTTCTTTAGCTACTAGACACAAATTTGAATCATTATTAACATTCATATTTAGGATATAAATATTTTTATCTCTATTTCCTTCGAAAATGATGTTGTGATTTTTATCAAAAATGTTACATTTATTTTCTGAAAAAGTTATATTAAAACCTTTATCGCATAGTTGACTAATACTTAATAAATTATGTTTTAAATTTTTAACTAATAAAACATCAGTAATGAGAGGTAAATTAGATGTACCGTTGCTATTAACATTGCCTTTGCCGATGATATATCCTTTTGAGTTATCTCCAAAGGTGACTGCTCCTCCATTTGAGTATATAATGTTTGATGACATTTCTTTGTTTCCAGTCATGTGTTTTGAGCAACCGCTATCTAAAATCCATTTTCCTCTCTTCTTATGTGGTACCTGCAAAATTTATAAAAAGTTGGTACCCAATCTTTTTAGGGTCCTAAGAGTTAGATCTTAGGAAGCCAAACCCATACGGGTTCAGAATTCCCTTTATAGACATAATTTTTGTTATTATGAACAGTTTCCATAAAACTTTTGATATGTTTATTCCTTATCAATGTATTATTTGTTTTTGGAATCCATATCTTAATAGTTTTAGTATTTGAATAAACTGTTTTCCTAATATCTTTCTTAATTTTATTATTAGTTTTACTTTTAGCAAAATTATTTTGTTTCTTAAATCCTAGTCCAGATTTATTGTTAGGAGTTTGAGAGTTTTCTAATATACTAGAAAGATTTTCTCTTCCTTTATTGAAATTTGAAACATTTTTAGAAATATCATCAAATTTTATTTTAAGACTAGATTTTTCTAATTCTAAATCCTTAATCTTAGATATTAAACTATTATTTTCAAAAAGTAAAACATCATTTTTATTTTTCTGAATTTCTAGTTCCTCAGAAATTGACGTAATTTGAGAAGATAAGTTAGAATTCGATTGTTGAGAGATTTCAAGTTCTTCTTCCAATATTACCTTCTCATCTTTTAACATATCTACTTCTAAAGCTGTTCTATCTAACTTTCTTTGCAACTCCTTATTTTTCTTTTTAAGTTGTTTTGTTAAATTTACTAATTCAGAATTTATTTCAATTAAATCTTCAAAAGTAAAATCACTTACATCGTCTGATGAAGCCATGAAGCATACATTTGCTTGTTCATTATCACTTTCGCTCTCTGATGAGGATGATGAGTCAGTGTCATCCCAAGTGACTAAAAAAGCTTTTCGTTTGGTTTTGTCCTTCTTGAAATTATTCTTTTTACGATCTGGACAATCTTTCTTCATGTGTCCTTTCTTATGACATTCATAACATTCCATTGTTGAAGATGATGGTTTGCTGCTATTGGAATTGTTGTTGGAATTATTTTTGTTTCCCTTGAATTTGTTTCTGTTGAATTTCAAAAACTTTTTGAAATTTTTAGCGATCATGGCCATATCTTCATTATCTGAGTCGGAATCATCTTTTTCTGCTTGGAATGCTACATTTTTCTTTTCTTGTGCTCCATTTCGTTTTGCCTGCAAATTTACTTCGTAGGACATTAAATTACCTATCAACTCTTCTGGTTTTAATGTTGACAAATCAGTTGCTTCTTCAATAGCTAGGACTTTTCGTTCCCATTCATCCGTTAAAGAATTCAAGATTTTTGTGACAACATCAAAATCAGTAAACTTTTGTTCTAGTGATAATAAAGCATGATAAATATCCTGAAATCTAGAGTACATGTCATTTATAGATTCATTTGGCCTCATTTTAAAATTTTCAAATTGATGTTTCAACATAGAAATTTTGCTCAATTTAACTTTGTTCGTTCCTTCATGTGAAACTTTAAGAGTTCTCCAAATCTCATAACCGGAGGTGCACATACTAACTCTATTGAATTCATTTCTATCTAATGCACAAAATAAAATATTCATTGCTTTTACATTTGAAGTAACATCTAGTTTTTGTGTGTTACTCCAAGTTGAGTATTCTCCAGTAGGAGTTGTATACTCTCTTTGTATAATATTCCAGATATCAAATCCACTTGATTGCATATAGATTCTCATTCTAGTTGACCAATAATTGTAATTTATACCATTGAAAAGTGGAGGTCGTGAAGTCGATTGACCTTCTGTGAAACTAGAATTAGTGTGAGTGTTAACATCATTAATTTGTGTGGTTGCCATATTACTAAAAGTAAATATCAAATAACTTTGTGATGGTTATAGGATGACCTTGCTCTGATACCAAATGAAAGTACACGTGTAGTACTAAGGATCGTGTAATATGGTATGTTATTGCGGAAACTGGTAATAACAGTAAAGTACAAATTAAAGTAAGCACACCAGGAATTTTTATACTGGTTCGAACTTCCCGTTCTACGTCCAGTCCCAGAATACCCTCTGGATTTAAAACTAAACCCCTCACTTAACCCGGAGGAATAGGTATACGACACCTGAGCAGCCGAACAGGAATTTTTCCGCCTCAACAGCCGAAGAGGACTTCAACTTAATACAAATAGTTTGTTGACGAATGTGTTTTGAATAACACTGATTGTCTTTTGATAGTACAACTTTCCTATAATCAAATCCTCAAGAGTATATATGTGTGTGAAGATTTATAAGGAAGATAATCACGTAGATCGAAGTATATGAATAAATTCAAGGATTCTAGTGATATTAAATAAGAATAAATGCTTTTATTTGCAGAAATGAATAGAGATTAAATTTCAGAAATATAAACAAGAATCGGTGATTGTAGAAGTGAATTGAATATGTTTATATAG
This sequence comes from Allium fistulosum, assembly GCA_030737815.1. NCBI lineage: Eukaryota > Viridiplantae > Streptophyta > Magnoliopsida > Asparagales > Amaryllidaceae > Allium > Allium fistulosum. The sequence continues at coordinate 998,227,356 of CM060907.1, forward strand.
TTGTAGAAGAGTTGTAATCTTTCATGAAGAGTTTTTGTTAACAGTTGTGTCCATACCTCTTGAAATAGAGGACATTCCTCTTCATGAAATGATCGCGTCTCTTTAGAAAACTAGCCGTTTTTCTCTGGTCGGTCGACCGGAAAACCTGGCCGGTCAGCTGAGTTTAAAACGTATACAAAACAGAAAGTCACTGTGCACATGATACAGGGTCGGTCGACCGAGGATCCTGGTCGGTCGGCCGACCTGGTGTTATATGCACAGTGAACATAGTTTTTGCTATAAAATGTTTTGTGTGCGTGTGTGACTATTTGAGGAATGATTTTAACATTGTTCTAAGACTCAAATAAAATAAAATATCCATACTAATCTCTGGATTGTAAGATTATCTCCTTTGTAGTGCACGGTATGCACTTATTCTCTTTTTGTCGCTTTCATATAGTATTCTCGTCGTATGATCTCTGAAGCTTGTGTCATGAATCAAAACTCATGAATCAACAGAGAGAAGGCCAATAGAAACCACACTGAAGCACCTTTTCCACAGTTTTTCGAGGACCGAAATGTCCACCGCACGCTTGATCGTGGCAAAAGGAAAGAACACTCCTTATCTCATTAGCCGGAATGCAACGTCGGATGATTTGGTCGGGACAATATTTGAACAAGTATGGATCGTCCCAATAGAAATATTTCACTTGGGACATGAATTTGTATTTGTCCTGTTTGGACCACGATGAGGGAGTTCTTTAGTGACTAAGTAGTTCACTATATCAGCGTACCATGGGTCGATAGAAATTGAAAGTAGTTGTTCATCGGGGAAGTTTTCATTGATCGGCAAAGAAGATGGTGCGTTCGGAAGACGAGACAAGTGATCAGCTATGACATTATCGAATCTTTTTTGTTAATTGTAAGGTCAAATTCTTGAAGTAAAAGGATCCAACGAATCAAGCGGGATTTGGCATACTTTTTAGAGAAGAGATATCGAAGTGCGAAGTGGTCCGTGTACACGGTAATGTGTGTCCCTATCAAGTATTGTCGGAATTTTTCGAGAGCAAAAACGACAGCTAGAAGCTCTTTTTCGGTTGTTGTGTAGTTGAGTTGAGCGTCATTCAAAGTCATACTCGCGTAGTAAATGACGTGAAGGATCTTGTTGATGCGTTGTCCTAAGACAGCACCAACGGCAAAGTTCGAAGCATCACACATTATTTCGAAAGGAAGATCCCAATTGGGCGCACAAATGATTGGAGCAGAAATGAGTTCATTCTTAAGACGTTCAAAAGAAGAGATACAATCGGAGTTAAAATCGAAAGGAACGTCTTTTCCAAGAAGAGTCGTCAAAGGACGAGCAATTTTGCTAAAGTCTTTCACAAAGCGTCGGTAAAAGCCAGCGTGTCCAAGAAATGATCGAATGTCCTTAACAGTTTTGGGAATGGGTAGATTTGCAATAACATCGATTTTCGCTTTATCTACCTCAATGCCTTTATTTGAGATGATATGTCCAAGGACTATGCCTTGTTTGACCATAAAGTGGCATTTTTCCCAATTCAAAGTCAAATGTTTTTCTTTACATCGATTTAGAACCAACTCGAGATGATGTAAACATTGGGAAAAAGAATCGCCAAAGTTTGAGAAATCATCCATAAAAACTTCTAGAAAGTGTTCAATCATGTCGGAAAATATTCCAACCATGCATCGTTGGAAAGTCGCAGGGGCGTTACAAAGTCCGAATGGCATACGTCGATAAGCAAAGGTACCGAATGGACACGTGAAAGTTGTTTTCTCTTGATCTTCGGGGGCGATTGGAATTTGGTTATAGCCGGAATAACCATCAAGGAAGCGGTAAAATTCGTGGCCGGCTAAACGTTCGAGCATTTGGTCAATGAAAGGAAGAGGGAAGTGATCTTTTCGTGTTGCGGCATTTAGTTTTCGATAGTCAATGCAAACACGCCAACCCGTTTGAGTATGAGTTGGAATAATTTCATTTGAATCGTTCTTGACAACGGTTAGCCTAGACTTTTTCGGTACAACGTGAATTGGGCTAACCCATGAACTATCAGAGATTGGGTAAATGATTCCGTTGTCGAGGAGTTTAAGAATTTCATCACGCACCGCATCTTTCATTTTTGGATTAAGCCTTCGTTGCCCGTCACGAACAGGCTTCGCATCGTCGATTAAATGGATGCGATGTTGAACAATAGCAGGGCTAATCCCTTTTATATCGGAGATCGACCATCCAATCGCTTTCTTGTTTTTCGAAAGAATAGAAAGTAAGGATGTTTCTTGGTCAAGAGAAAGAGTCGCAGAAATTATGACGGGTAACGTTTCGTTATCACCTAAGTATGTGTACTTAAGGTGATCGGGAAGTGGTTTGAGGTCCAACTTTGGGAGTTTTTCGATCAAAGAGTTTGATTGAGATTCGGACTCAACTTGAAGCGATTCAAAGGGAAGAGTGTATCCAATCTCGTTGGGAATTTCATGAAACAATTTTTCGTACTCGGCCTCGTGTTCATCATTAAAATCAATTGTTTCGTTTTCAAAGTTTACGTGAATGGAAGTAACTTCCAACGTTTGGTCACGAGGTTCGTTCGATTTGCTTTCAAGATTGAAAATGTTGAGATCCAAAGTCATGTTTCCAAAAGAGATTTTCATCGATCCGTTACGAAAATTGATTAAGGCATTTGAGGTGGCTAAAAATGGTCGGCCTAGAATTAATGGAATTTGACTTGCGGGATTTGTCACGGGTTGTGTTTCGAGAACAATAAAATCTACGGGGAATATGAATTGCCCTACTTGAATGAGCACGTCTTCGATTTCTCCCACGGGATTCTTAATGGAACGATCGACAAATTGAAGCGTGACTTTTGTGGGTTTGAGCTCACCTAAGCCTAATTGTTCGTACACAAAATATGGAATCAAGTTGACACTCGCGCCTAAGTCTATCAAACATTTGTTAATCGTCTTGTCACCAATTGTACACGAAATCGTAGGGCAGCTAGGATCTTTGTATTTTACGGGCATGGAGTGGGACAAGACTTCACTCGGACTGGCGGCTAAGAAGACTTTTTTGGGCACTTGAGTGTGTCACTTTTGGGTGCACAAGTCCTTAAGGAATTTCGCGTAAGTTGGGACTTGCTGAACGATATCCAGAAGCGGAATGTTCTTTGACTTGTTTAAAAATTTCCAACATCTTTTCCATTTGGTCCGAGTGTTTTTTAGGTCGAAGACGATGTGGAAATGGGACACGATACTCGGTAGGCAGGTCTACTCGAGTAGAAGAAGAAGAGTTTTGACTGGCATTCGATTCAACGTTTGGCTCCATGTTCTGTTCAGATTCATTTGTTGTTTTAGAAGTATCGAGAGAAGTCTCCGGTAAATCGTTTGGATTAACGACTTGATTATCGATTTGTTTCCCGGAACGAAGAGTTGTGATAGCATTCAATTGGGTGACGTTGCTATCTTGAACAACATGGGCTTGATTTGAATTTGCGTTTTGATTTCTGGGATTTGAAATGGGTTGGCTTGGGAATGTTCCTCGTTCACGTTCGCTCACAGACGTGGCTAATTGACTCATTTGCATTTCGAGTTTTGCAATTGATTGGTTCGTGCTTTGCATATATGAAGTCAATAAATTTTGCAAATTGCTGTTTGATTGAAGGCTTTGAGTGGTTGCTTTAGCCAACGTTTCAAGAGTTTTCTCAAGTGAAGTTAAACGTTTATCGTCTTGGGGAGGATGAGCAGCATTTTGTTGCAGTTGATTATGCGACGGACCCGCAAGGTTTGGTTGAAAATTGTTGGGCTGAAAGGGAGGATTCGAAGCATTATTCGGAAATGCTTGAAAATTGGGACAAATCGTATTTGTGTTGGGATTGTTTTGGTTCCACGCAAAATTCGGATGATTTCTCCAACCAGGGTTGTACGTTGGAGAAAACGGGTCATTTTTGGCTTTATTGAAAGCATTGATTTGTTCGACAGAATTAGGACACTGATCGGCTATATGATTAGGATCGTTGCATTTATAACACATCGGTTGGGAAGTTTGGTTCATTTGATTCGATGAGAAAATGTTATCGAATTTTTTAATCATTGCGTCGATCTTAGCTTCCAAAGCAACAGAGGATCCTATCGAGTATGCACTCGATCGTGAGTAAACTGATTTTTCGTTCGATCGTTCCCATTGGGATGATTTTTCGGCGAGGTTTTCAAGAAATTGCCAAGCATCGTCGTGATGTTGGGCAAGAAAGTTGCCTTGGCACATTGATTCGAGCATGGTACGTGAGCTATTTTCGAGTCCATCGTATAAAATTTGGCAAATCGTCCATTTTTCGAAATTATGGTGTGGACATTTTATCAAAAGCTCTTTGAATCTTTCAAAATATTTTCCGAATGGTTCTCCCTTGAATTGATGAAAGTTTACAATTTCGTTTCGGATTCTACTCGTTTTTTCCAAAGGGTAGAACTTTTTTAAGAAAGCTTTTACGAATTCTTCCCACGTTTTAATCGAGTTCGATGGTAAGCTGTACAACCATTTTTCAGCGTAATGCGTAAGAGCGAATGGGATTAATCGAAGTTTGATTCCGTCATCAGAAAGTTGTTGGAGTTTAATGGTTGCACAAACTTGTTCGAATTTAGTCAAGAAGATGTATGGATCATCGTGTTCGAAATTGCCAAATTTCGGAAGAGTGGCAATATGGTTTGAGTGAATTTCGAAATGGTTACCCGTAGGGGCGGGTAACGTGATGCAAGATGGAATAGAAACTCTATCGGGAAAGATTCTATCCATAAGTGTTCGAGGGGCGTTTTCGTTTGCCATTTCGGGAGGATCGTCTGTTCGAGTTAAACGGTTTGTAGAAGGGTCGCGAGTCCAAAGATTTGTTGTTGTGTCACGAGTCCAAGTACTCATGCACAAGTGAAAGTCGAGAAGAGAAAGAAGTTAGAATCGAGTTTAGTGAATGAAAGAAGATTTGAAAATCGAAGTGAAATTTTTTTTCTTTTAGAGGAAGAAAAATATTTACCAAGTGAAATATATTTTCAAAAGAGAAGTTTGATTTTTGTTTTGTTTTTGGTTTTTCAAATTTTTATATATTTTTATTTTTAAGAAGGTTTTAATTTTTTTTTATGGAATTAAAAACTAAGTTAAGAAAAATTTACAATTTTTTTTTGGATTTTGAATTTTTGAATTTTTTGAATTTTTTTTATATATGCATAAACTAATGCAACTAAATGAATGCAAAGAACTTAATTACACTTTTCTATCCTTAGTAGCTCCTAACCCAAAATTGTATAATCACACTTTGTCTTAAATCAACAAAAATATTTCTCAGCCAGGTAACGGGCAGGGGTTATCGGTGCACCACGAATCACCGTAGCAATGCAACCGAAGGTTTAAGTACCTTCAGAGGAACAACCAGTATAATATTTACGTATCACCGTAATTTTTATAACTGGTTATTACTCTGCCGTAGCCTAGACACCAAGAAATAAAATTGTTCAAAGAAAACAATTGTGAAGATACAATTAAGCCTTAGATGAGCTTGCGACACCCTTAAGTCGAATGTCTAACCTTTATTATTAGTCAAATTCTACGATGAAATGCGTTTGTGGGCTAAGGAAAGGGTGATGAAATCCCTCACCTTATGTGAATTGGGGTATTGCCCTTAAAAAAGAAAATAAGATGAGATGGATGCAAAACAAAAATTAAACGTGAATTTACAATGCAACTAAAATGAAGTTTGTTTTTGTTTTTGGATTTTGTAAATTTTTTTTGTATATATAAATGCAAATGAAAGCAACCAACAATGCACTAGAGATGAAAGCACAATACCAGAGCGTGCAGATTATTAGCAATTTTTTTTTAAGCGGCAATTTTTTTTAGCAAGGCAAAGCAGTTTATTTGGGCAAGCACTTCTTCCTTTTGAATTTCTGCTTTGGCAACCTGAGATGAAACACAAGGTATATTCAACAATTTTTATTATTATTATTATTTAGTATGTTTATCAAAAATGAAAAACAAAATAAGCGAAAGACAAAACAATTGAAAATAAAATAAATGAAAATTAAAACAAGTGAAAAATGAAAATTAAACAAAGTTGAAATTTTTTTAATTTTTTTTTCTTTTTGGAGAGGAAACTTAAAAGTAGAGTTTTACATAAAAAAATTTGTTTTTTTTTCTTGGTGATAGAACAAAAACAAAAGCTAAATGAATTTCCACTAAAATAGAAAGATTTTTTTTTTAAACTCAACGAACAACACAACAAGCTAAACTAAACAAAACAAAAGAAGGAAGGAAAAAAAAATTAATAATACAATAACCCGGCCCACAAAGCCAACAACAAATTAATACCCTCAAATCGCCAAAATATTCTCAATTGAAATCAAAAATGAAAACACTTCTCAATTGAAAAAAACTTAATCGTTTCTCTGTTAAAAAAAAAGGAAAAAGAGGAAAGAAAAAAAAACTTCTCAATTGAAATCGCAAGTCGCCCAATTCCATCGCAAGTGTGTTGCAACTGGGTAGCGATTCTTATGGAGTTGTAGCAATTTGAGGTGATAGGTGTATTGCGATTGTGGTTGTCTGGTGAAGATGTGCAGTCAATTTTAGGCGAGGAGATTGTAGTTTGGAGCAGCCGTTGCTGTTCGATTTGGTCGTGGTTCTGGTTTCGGTGGTTTGTAGCTCTGTTTGTGATGGTCGAGGGCAGCGTATTCGTTGGAGGAGGGAGTGTTGTCGTGGATGACTGCCGGAGGCGATTTCGTTAATTGGCGAATTGGGGCTGGAGTTTGGTTGTTGAAGAGGGGTTGTAGTGTCAGTGAAGGAAGTGGTCGGAACTGGGTCAGTGAAGAATTGGGGTGGTGTGGCAGTAGTTATGTGGATGAATTTGCACTGGTGGGGGTGTTTGTGAAGTGGCTGTGATGGGAGATGGAAGAAGGTGAGGCTAAAGTTGAAGGAGACAGTGAAGGTGGAAAGTGGTGGTGATGGGTAGACTGCAGTTGGCTTTTGGATGAAGGCGATGGCAAGAAGCTGCTATGATGTTTTGGTGAAATTCGATGTTGGAGAGGTTGTTCTGTATTGTATGGTAGTGGAGATGAAGGTGAGACAGTTTCGTGAAGTGTTAATAGGCAGTAAGATGTTTAATGTTGTAGTTTTGGAGGAGAAGCAGGTTGTTATGGAGGCAGTAGTGGTGGAGTGTGGTCAGATTGTGATGACAGATTGTAGTGTGGTAGGAGTTTGATGGTATTTGATCAATGGAATGTGGTAACTGTGATGGCAACTTGTTGGCAGTAAGTTTATGGAGATGGTGGTGTAGTTGTATGTGAATTGAAGGATGGTTTGTTGATGTAGAAGTGATGGAGTAGAAATCGAATTGCAATGCTGTTGAATTGCAAGGCAGTGGTTGATGTATTTGTGGAGCAGGCTGATGACAGGGGGATATGGTTGCAAGTGTACGAGGCAGATTGTCTGGTTGATGTGGTTTATTGTTGGAAGTGGTATGTCTGTTGGAGCAACTGTGTCTGGTTTGGGAGATGGTTGTATGAAGTACGAATTGCTGTTGATGGTACACAGCTGTCCGAGGTGTGTTTGTTGAGGTCACAGAGAAGTTTTTGTGCAGGTCATGGTTTGTGAAGTTGAAATATATGTTGATAGTTTTGTGTTGATTGGAGATGCTCTGGAGGTGATGTATGTTGAAGTTGCGGTGAAGTCTGAGTAAAAGAGGCTGTGCACAGTTTTGTTATATTTGAGATGGTTCAGGAATGGCTTGTATGGTGAAAGAGTAGTGAGACAGAGGATGGTGGAGAGACTGTTGTAGACAATCAGGGAGGGGGTACAGGGGATGGAGTTTGAACTGAAGTAGTAAAGATTGAGAATAGAGAATGGAGAATAGAGAATGTAAACAGAAGTTGAAAGGCAATGAAACAGTTTTTTTTAACAGAATGTAAAATGCATAGCTCAGTGAAAACAATTGCAATGTAATAACAAAAACTTAGATGAAAATGTGAATGTATTAATGAAAATGAGAAATGAAAGCAACAGATTTACAAAGATGCAATTTTTTTTTGAATATGCAATGCAAATGAACAAAACACAAGAACACAACAACACACAAACAAAATGCAAAAATCAAACTACACACAATTTTTTTTAAATGCAAAGTAACACACAAAACAAAACACAACAAAAACTAAACGAAAATAATCGAAGAATAGAAAATCAAAATCAAAACTATTCCCCGGCAACGGCGCCAAAAACTTGTTGATCGACGGAATTCTATCAGTTTAGAAAACCGTCGATAAATTTCGAATTAAATTTACCGCAAGCGCACAGCGTACACTTTGTAGTACGTGGCGAATACGGGTCGATCCGCAGGGAATTGTGAGAGATTAAAAATCTATTCAATCAAATTAGACCAAAGTGAGATGAAAGTTGTTAACTACAAAAGGAAGCTAAAGCTAGAATTAAAATGTGATTACAAAAAAAAAACTATTAAACTAGAGAACAATTTAGAGGCAAATCCACTCTAATATTTTTGTAAATCAACAAACAAAGAATTTATGATCTCCAACTTTGATATTAAGTGAAATAAGTGTTGCATTTATCATAAGTATGGTTTGTTTATGTTATTAATTAACATAACTCAAACCATCAAACTATAATACAACAATTATACCACTTATAATTCTCATGAAAATGAAGTCAAAGCAAAAGTTATTTTAAGTATGATCTATTTACTATTGTAACTAGTAATATAGATCATCAAATTTCATTTTTACTTTCATTTCAAAATCAAAAATGGATTAGCAAATGATGATGCAACTTGTGTTTATGTTGAATAAGTATAGCTCATTTGCATAAGCAATATAAGCTATCAAACCCACTTGTGTAAACTTGCATCAAAATTCACTTTCATAAAACACAAACAAAGAGATCATAAATCATAACAAATGTTGAAATTACATAATATTTGAGAGCTTCATTACCCCTAAATTGAAGGGGTTTAGCTACTCATTTGTGGCATTGAAGCAACACAAATAGATCTCAACATTAAAAAGAGAAGAAAATAGAAAATAAGCAAAGAAAGCAAAAGAGATTAGCTACTAACTACTTGCATAAAAATATAAACTACACTACTTGCATAAATGTAAATCTAAGCTATGAACATTAAAGGAAAGAGAGCATAGAAATAAAAATTAACAATAAAACAAAGAAAAGCATGTAGAAAAGAGAGAAGAAAGAGGCTTGGAAGCCATTTTTATTTTATAGAACATTGAGCTTACAATTTGATCTCTTAATTTCCTAAGTAAAATGAAAGAGTAGATGATCTTTTCATGTACACAAGTGGGCTATTTAAACATGCATAAAACCCTAATTCCATTTCTAGGGTGCTTCCCAAAATGCCCTTTAGGAAGTGTGGCCACCAAGTAACCATTAGCCACTAATTAATCCATCATTTGTTGTGCATGAATCTTTAACCTCCACTTAGTTGTCCATTAGCTCATAATTGTACATTTAGGTAAGTGGGTGGGGTCCTCCATGATCTTGAACTTGAATTATTTCCTCTTCATTCCTTTGTATTTCCTTGTGCATGCATATATCATCATGAATCCCACTTCCAAATGCATCAAACTATCCTATAAAAATCATAAAAATTGTCCAAGTAAAAATTCTTAAATTAACACATGCACACAAATGACCATTTTGCCCCTGAATGAAGATGAAAATATGATGGTTTAGAAATAATTGAATTTTGGTTTTAACATGTAAAAATGCCCAAATATGATGTTTATTTAAATAAAAAGAGATAAAATATGGATTTAAATATATGCACATTTACGTGCACATCAAATACCCCCACACTTATCTTTTTATTCGTCCTCAAATAAAGGAAAACTAAGATAAATCCATTTTCGTAGGGAGCACGATTGCATTGAGCGTATGCAACAAGCCGTTAAACCTCTGGGTGTCCCCAGTAGGACGAGTGTTGTCTCGTGAGGGTTTTCAGCGGATACTACCCACAAAATCCAGATGCAAAGTGAAAATATTTACAAAATGCAAGATTTATTTACAATGGGATGAATGCAAGTTCTTGAAAATATTTATAAATGACGGATTTACTCTTAAATCGACACAAAGAAGTTAAATATAAGTCTTGGTCATTATCTTGAAAATTTAAGTCATTTACTCATCAAAACTTCCAACAAAAATCAAGTTATCATAGCAAATAGACAATAGTTTAACTCGATGTTTCGGTTGATAACAAAGTGTAACTATGAAATAAATCCTTAGTTGATTATCAAAGTTTATTAAAGTGGTATTTTCATTTCTTTTCAATAACAAATCAAATCAAATAAGTAAAAATAGCGCTAGGATTTCAATTGCTTGCTCTCTTATTATTTGTAAGAAAAAAAAAATTACACACCTAGCTCAGGTAAACTGAGGCCAGATATACCACCCATGCACTGCCTTTCGGGCTTATGTGAGGGGAGTACAGAGCATGGCGAGTGCACACACTTTCATGCATACACCTATCGACCGTAGGTGGTTTTTATTAAGTCTGTTCTCTTTTTTTTTTACATGTGTTCCATACATGCATAACCGTGAGGACTTTTAAATGAGTATGAAAACACATAATCAAAGATTCCAAGTAATTCACCCATGCATAACCGTGAGGACTTTTAAATGAGAGTGAATACTTTGGATGTTATTTTTTTTATATATATATATTTAAGAGAGAGAGAGAGTTTTGCAAAATCATCTTAGCACCATTTAACTTAGAAGACAAAAATGTTATATCCTTTACTTTAAATTTACCACTTTTTAAACAAAGACTTTCAATTAGAACATACTTCATAATTAACATAGATGAACCTTCTTCTATACTAGTTAAACCATTGTTATTTGTAATCAGACTTCATTTTTATTTTTGTTAAGACAAACAATTTTTCAAAAATTTCAATATATTAACCAAAACTTATACTTATCCCATAGTGTTTCTTCAAAAATAAATTAAAATGCTAAAAAGAAAATGTTTTTGAGATTTTGAAATTTTGTTGTTTTTTTTAACTTAAAAAAAATGAAAATTCAAAAATGCCATGAAACCTAAAAAAAATGAAAATGAGACTCCCCCACACTTAATTTTGACTGTGTCCCCACAGTCAATGCATGATATAATGAGTGTAACGGGGAAAAACTATGTACATATTTACAAAAGAGGGTTAACATTCTTACTAGACGTAGCTTGGCTCATGAAGGATCATGAGTTCCTCCTCTTGGTTATTTGGCAATTCCAAGAAAGGTTTCAGACGATGACCGTTGGCTTTGAAAACCGATCCATCCCTGGGGTTTTCTATTTCTATGGCACCATGTGGAAAAACAGTTTGTACCACAAATGGTCCGGTCCATCTCGATTTAAGTTTCCCAGGGAATACATGAAGTCTTGAGTCATATAAAAGAACTTTTTGGTTAGGCAAAAACGTTTTCCTTAGGATTGACTTGTCATGAAAAACTTTGGTTTTTTCTTTGTAAATTTTCTCGTTTTCATATGCGTCGATCCTAAGTTCTTCTAGTTCGTTGAGTTGTAGTTTTTGGTTTTTGCCAGCTTTCCCAAGATCAAAGTTTAAGTTCTTAATTGCCCACAACGCTTTGTGTTCGATTTCAACGGGTAAATGGCAAGCTTTACCGTAAACTAAACGAAATGGGGACATCCCAAGGTTAGTTTTAAAAGCAGTACGGTAAGCCCAAAGTGCGTCGATCAATTTCTGAGACCAATCTTTTCGATTTTTATTCACAGTTTTTTCCAAGATTTGTTTTATTTGTCGATTTGAAACTTCAACTTGGCCACAAGTCTGAGGATGATACGGAGTGGATAACTTGTGGGTGATCGAGTATTTTTTCATTAAAGTTTCAAAAGAACGGTTACAAAAATGGGTTCCGTTATCACTGATTATTGTGCGAGGTGTGCCGAACCTCGAAAAGATGTTTTCTTCGAGAAATTTCACAACAATTTTATGGTCGTTGGTTTTGCAAGGAATGGCTTCGACCCATTTTGAAACGTAATGGACAGCGAGAAGGATATACAAGTTTCCAAAAGAATTGGGAAAAGGTCCCATAAAGTCTATACCCCATACATCAAAGATTTCGATCGTAAGAATGGGGTTTAGAGGCATCATATCTCGTCGAGAAATTCGTCCAAGCATTTGACATCGATCGCAAGTTTTACAAAATTCGAATGAGTCTTTGAAGAGAGAAGGCCAATAGAAACCACACTGAAGCACCTTTTCCACAATTTTTCGAGGACCGAAATGTCCACCGCACGCTTGATCGTGGCAAAAGGAAAGAACACTCCTTATCTCATTATCCGGAATGCAACGTTGGATGATTTGGTCGGGACAATATTTGAACAAGTATGGATCGTCCCAATAGAAATATTTAACTTGGGACATGAATTTGTATTTGTCCTGTTTGGACCACGATGAGGGAGTTTCTTTAGTGACTAAGTAGTTCACTATATCAGCGTACCATGGGTCGATAGAAATTGAAAGAAGTTGTTCATCGGGGAAGTTTTCATTGATCGGCAAAGAAGATGGTGCGTTCGGAAGACGAGACAAGTGATCGGCTATGACATTATCGGATCTTTTTTGTCTTTGAATGTAAGGTCAAATTCTTGAAGTAAAAGGATCCAACGAATCAAGCGGGATTTGGCATCCTTTTTAGAGAAGAGATATCGAAGTGCGGAGTGGTCCGTGTACACGGTAATGTGTGTCCCTATCAAGTATTGTCGGAATTTTTCGAGAGCAAAAACGACAGCTAGAAGCTCTTTTTCGGTTGTTGTGTAGTTGAGTTGAGCGTCATTCAAAGTCATACTCGCATAGTAAATGACGTGAAGGATCTTGTTGATGCGTTGTCCTAAGACAGCACCAACAGCAAAGTTCGAAGCATCACACATTATTTCGAAAGGAAGATCCCAATTGGGCGCACAAATGATTGGAGCAGAAATGAGTTCATTCTTAAGACGTTCAAAAGAAGAGATACAATCGGAGTTAAAATCGAAAGGAACGTCTTTTCCAAGAAGAGTCGTCAAAGGACGAGCAATTTTGCTAAAGTCTTTCACAAAGCGTCGGTAAAAGCCAGCGTGTCCAAGAAATGATCGAATGTCCTTAACAGTTTTGGGAATGGGTAAATTTGCAATAACATCGATTTTCGCTTTATCTACCTCAATGCCTTTATTTGAGATGATATGTCCAAGGACTATGCCTTGTTTGACCATAAAGTGGCATTTTTCCCAATTCAAAGTCAAATGTTTTTCTTTACATCTATTTAGAACCAACTCGAGATGATGTAAACATTGGGAAAAAGAATCGCCAAAGTTTGAGAAATCGTCCATAAAAACTTCTAGAAAGTGTTCAATCATGTCGGAAAATATTCCAACCATGCATCGTTGGAAAGTCGCAGGGGCGTTACAAAGTCCGAATGGCATACGTCGATAAGCAAAGGTACCGAATGGACACGTGAAAGTTGTTTTCTCTTGATCTTCGAGGGCGATTGGAATTTGGTTATAGCCGGAATAACCATCAAGGAAGCAGTAAAATTCGTGGCCGGCTAAACGTTCGAGCATTTGGTCAATGAAAGGAAGAGGGAAGTGATCTTTTCGTGTTGCGGCATTTCGTTTTCGATAGTCAATGCAAACACGCCAACCCGTTTGAGTACGATTTGGAATAATTTCATTTGAATCGTTCTTGACAACGGTTAGCCCAGACTTTTTCGGTACAACGTGAATTGGGCTAACCCATGAACTATCAGAGATTGGGTAAATGATTCCGTTGTCGACGAGTTTAAGAATTTCATCATGCACCGCATCTTTCATTTTTGGATTAAGCCTTCGTTGCGCGTCACGAACATGCTTGGCATCGTCGATTAAATGGATGTGATGTTGAACAATAGCAGGGCTAATCCCTTTTACATCGGAGATCGACCATCCAATCGCTTCCTTGTTTTTCGAAAGAATAGAAAGTAAGGATGTTTCTTGGTCAAGAGAGAGAGTCGCAGAAATTATGACGGGTAACGTTTCGTTATCACCTAAGTATGCGTACTTAAGGTGATCGGGAAGTGGTTTGAGGTCCAACTTTGGGAGTTTTTCGATCAAAGAGTTTGATTGAGATTCGGACTCAACTTGAAGCGATTCAAAGGGAAGAGTGTATCCAATCTCGTTGGGAATTTCATGAAACAATTTTTCATACTCGGCCTCGTGTTCATCATTAAAATCAATTGTTTCGTTTTCAAAGTTTTCGTGAATGGAAGTAACTTCCAACGTTTGGTCACGAGGTTCGTTCGATTGGCTTTCAAGATTGAAAATGTTGAGATCCAAAGTCATGTTTCCAAAAGAGATTTTCATCGATCCGTTACGAAAATTGATTAAGGCATTTGAGGTGGCTAAAAATGGTCGGCCTAGAATTAATGGAATTTGACTTGCGGGATTTGTCACGGGTTGTGTTTCGAGAACAATAAAATCTACGGGGAATATGAATTGCCCTACTTGAATGAGCACGTCTTCGATTTCTCCTACGGGCTTCTTAATGGAACTATCGACAAATTGAAGCGTGACTTTTGTGGGTTTGAGCTCACCTAAGCCTAATTGTTCGTACACGGAATATGGAATCAAGTTGACACTCGCGCCTAAGTCTATCAAATATTTGTTAATCGTCTTGTCACCAATTGTACACGAAATCGTAGGGCAGCTAGGATCTTTGTATTTTACGGGCATGGAGTGGGACAAGACTTCACTCAGACTGGCGGCTAAGAAGACTTTTTTGGGCACTTGAGTGTGTCGCTTTTGGGTGCACAAGTCCTTAAGGAATTTCGCGTAAGTTGGGACTTGCTGAACGATATCCAGAAGCGGAATGTTAACTTTGACTTGTTTAAAAATTTCCAACATCTTTTCCATTTGGTTCGAGTGTTTTTTAGGTCGAAGACGATGTGGAAATGGGACACGATACTCGGTAGGCAGGTTTACTCGAGTAGAAGAAGAAGAGTTTTGACTGGCATTCGATTCAACGTTTGGCTCCATGTTCTGTTCAGATTCATTTGTTGTTTTAGAAGTATCGAGAGAAGTCTCCGGTAAATCGTTTGGATTAACGACTTGATTATCGATTTGTTTCCCGGAACGAAGAGTTGTGATAGCATTCAATTGGGTGACGTTGCTATCTTGAACAACATGGGCTTGATTTGAATTTGCGTTTTGATTTCTGGGATTTGAAATGGGTTGGCTTGGGAATGTTCCTCGTTCACGTTCGCTCACAGACGTGGCTAATTGACTCATTTGCATTTCGAGTTTTGCAATTGATTGGTTCGTGCTTTGCATATATGAAGTCAATAAATTTTGCAAATTGCTGTTTGATTGAAGGCTTTGAGTGGTTGCTTTAGCCAACGTTTCAAGAGTTTTCTCAAGTGAAGTTAAACGTTTATCGTCTTGGGGAGGATGAGCAGCATTTTGTTGCAGTTGATTATGCGACGGACCCGCAAGGTTTGGTTGAAAATTGTTGGGCTGAAAGGGAGGATTCGAAGCATTATTCGGAAATGCTTGAAAATTGGGACGAATCGTATTTGTGTTGGGATTGTTTTGGTTCCACGCAAAATTCGGATGATTTCTCCAACCAGGGTTGTACGTTGGAGAAAACGGGTCATTTTTGGCTTTATTGAAAGCATTGATTTGTTCGACAGAATTGGGACACTGGTCGGCTATATGATTAGGATCGTTGCATTTATAACACATCGGTTGGGAAGTTTGGTTCATTTGATTCGATGAGAAAATGTTATCGAATTTTTTAATTATTGCGTCGATCTTAGCTTCCAAAGCAACAGAGGATCCTATCGAGTGTGCACTCGATCGTGAGTAAACTGATTTTTCGTTCGATCGTTCCCATTGGGATGATTTTTCGGCGAGGTTTTCAAGAAATTGCCAAGCATCGTCGTGATGTTGGGCAAGAAAGTTGCCTTGGCACATTGATTCGAGCATGGTACGTGAGCTATTTTCGAGTCCATCGTATAAAATTTGGCAAATCGTCCATTTTTCGAAATTATGGTGTGGACATTTTATCAAAAGCTCTTTGAATCTTTCAAAATATTTTCCGAATGGTTCTCCCTTGAATTGATGAAAGTTTACAATTTCGTTTCGGATTCTACTCGTTTTTTCCAAAGGGTAGAACTTTTTTAAGAAAGCTTTTACGAATTCTTCCCACGTTTTAATCGAGTTCGATGGTAAGCTGTACAACCATTTTTCAGCGTAATGCGTAAGAGCGAATGGGATTAATCGAAGTTTGATTCCGTCATCAGAAAGTTGTTGGAGTTTAATGGTTGCACAAACTTGTTCGAATTTAGTCAAGAAGATGTATGGATCATCGTGTTCGAAATTGCCAAATTTCGGAAGAGTGGCAATATGGTTTGAGTGAATTTCGAAATGGTTACCCGTAGGGGCGGGTAACGTGATGCAAGATGGAATAGAAACTCTATCGGGAAAGATTCTATCCATAAGTGTTCGAGGGGCGTTTTCGTTTGCCATTTCGGGAGGATCGTCTGTTCGAGTTAAACGGTTTGTAGAAGGGTCGCGAGTCCAACGATTTGTTGTTGTGTCACGAGTCCAAGTACTCATGCACAAGTGAAAGTCGAGAAGAGAAAGAAGTTAGAATCGAGTTTAGTGAATGAAAGAAGATTTGAAAATCGAAGTGAAATTTTTTTTCTTTTAGAGGAAGAAAAATATTTACCAAGTGAAATTTATTTTCAAAAGAGAAGTTTGATTTTTGTTTTGTTTTTGGTTTTTCAAATTTTTATATATTTTTATTTTTAAGAAGGTTTTAATTTTTTTTTGTGGAATTAAAAACTAAGTTAAGAAAAATTTACAATTTTTTTTGGATTTTGAATTTTTGAATTTTTTGAATTTTTTTTATATATGCATAAACTAATGCAACTAAATGAATGCAAAGGACTTAATTACACTTTTCTATCCTTAGTAGCTCCTAACCCAAAATTGTATAATCACACTTTGTCTTAAATCAACAAAAATATTTCTTAGCCAGGTAACGGGCAGGGGTTATCGGTGCACCACGAATCACCGTAGCAATGCAACCGAAGGTTTAAGTACCTTCAGAGGAACAACCAGTATAATATTTACGTATCACCGTAATTTTTATAACTGGTTATTACTCTGCCGTAGCCTAGACACCAAGAAATAAAATTGTTCAAAGAAAACAATTGTGAAGATACAATTAAGCCTTAGATGAGCTTGCGACACCCTTAAGTCGAATGTCTAACCTTTATTATTAGTCAAATTCTACGATGAAATGCGTTTGTGGGCTAAGGAAAGGGTGATGAAATCCCTCACCTTATGTGAATTGGGGTATTGCCCTTAAAAAAGAAAATAAGATGAGATGGATGCAAAACAAAAATTAAACGTGAATTTACAATGCAACTAAAATGAAGTTTGTTTTTTTTTTTGGATTTTGTAAATTTTTTTTGTATATATAAATGCAAATGCAAGCAACCAACAATGCACTAGAGATGAAAGCACAATACCAGAGCGTGCAGATTATTAGCAATTTTTTTTTAAGCGGCAATTTTTTTAGCAAGGCAAAGCAGTTTATTTGGGCAAGCACTTCTTCCTTTTGAATTTCTGCTTTGGCAACCTGAGATGAAACACAAGGTATATTCAACAATTTTTATTATTATTATTATTTAGTATGTTTATCAAAAATGAAAAACAAAATAAGCGAAAGACAAAACAATTGAAAATAAAATAAATGAAAATTAAAACAAGTGAAAAATGAAAATTAAACAAAGTTGAATTTTTTTTAATTTTTTTTCTTTTTGGAGAGGAAACTTAAAAGTAGAGTTTTACATAAAAAAAATTGTTTTTTTTCTTGGTGATAGAACAAAAACAAAAGCTAAATGAATTTCCACTAAAACAGAAAGATTTTTTTTTTAAACTCAACGAACAACACAACAAGCTAAACTAAACAAAACAAAAGAAGGAAGGAAAAAAAATTAATAATACAATAACCTGGCCCATAAAGCCAACAACAAATTAATACCCTCAAATCGCCAAAATATTCTCAATTGAAATCAAAAATGAAAACACTTCTCAATTGAAAAAAAACTTAATCGTTTCTCTGTTAAAAAAAAAAGGAAAAAGAGGAAAGAAAAAAAAACTTCTCAATTGAAATCGCAAGTCGCCCAATTCCATCGCAAGTGTGTTGCAACTGGGTAGCGATTCTTATGGAGTTGTAGAAATTTGAGGTGATAAGTGTATTGCGATTGTGGTTGTCTGGTGAAGATGTGCAGTCAATTTTAGGCGAGGAGATTGTAGTTTGGAGCAGCCGTTGCTGTTTGATTTGGTCGTGGTTCTGGTTTCGGTGGTTTAAAGCTCTGTTTGTGATGGTCGAGGGCAGCGTATTCGTAGGAGGAGGGAGTGTTGTCGTGGATGACTGCCGGAGGCGATTTCGTTAATTGGCGAATTGGGGCTGGAGTTTGGTTGTTGAAGAGGGGTTGCAGTGTCAGTGAAGGAAGTGGTCGGAACTGGGTCAGTGAAGAACTGGGGTGGTGTGGCAGTAGTTATGTGGATGAATTTGCACTGGTGGGGGTGTTTGTGAAGTGGCTGTGATGGGAGATGGAAGAAGGTGAGGCTAAAGTTAAAGGAGACAGTGAAGGTGGAAAGTGGTGGTGATGGGTAGACTGCAGTTGGCTTTTGGATGAAGGCGATGGCAAGAAGCTGCTATGATGTTTTGGTGAAATTCGATGTTGGAGAGGTTGTTCTGTATTGTATGGTAGTGGAGATGAAGGTGAGACAGTTTCGTGAAGTGTTAATAGGCAGTAAGATGTTTAATGTTGTAGTTTTGGAGGAGAAGAAGGTTGTTATGGAGGCAGTAGTGGTGGAGTGTGGTCAGATTGTGATGACAGATTGTAGAAGTGGTAGGAGTTTGATGGTATTTGATCAATGGAATGTGGTAACTGTGATGGCAACTTGTTGGCAGTAAGTTTATGGAGATGGTGGTGTAGTTGTATGTGAATTGAAGGATGGTTTGTTGATGTAGAAGTGATGGAGTAGAAATCGAATTGCAATGCTGTTGAATTGCAAGGCAGTGGTTGATGTATTTGTGGAGCAGGCTGATGACAGGGGGATATGGTTGCAAGTGTACGAGGCAGATTGTCTGGTTGATGTGGTTTATTGTTGGAAGTGGTATGTCTGTTGGAGCAACTGTGTCTGGTTTGGGAGATGGTTGTATGAAGTACGAATTGCTGTTGATGGTACACAGTTGTCCGAGGTGTGTTTGTTGAGGTCACAAAGAAGTTTGTGTGCAGGTCATGGTTTGTGAAGTTGAAATATATGTTGATAGTTTTGTGTTGATTGGAGATGCTCTGGAGGTGATGTATGTTGAAGTTGCGGTGAAGTCTGAGTAAAAGAGGGTGTGCACAGTTTTGTTATATTTGAGATGGTTCAGGAATGGCTTGTATGGTGAAAGAGTAGTGAGACAGAGGATGGTGGAGAGACTGTTGTAGACAATCAGGGAGGGGGTACAGGGGATGGAGTTTGAACTGAAGTAGTAAAGATTGAGAATAGAGAATGGAGAATAGAGAATGTAAACAGAAGTTGAAAGGCAATGCAACAGTTTTTTTTAACAGAATGTAAAATGCATAGCTCAGTGAAAACAATTGCAATGTAATAACAAAAACTTAGATGAAAATGTGAATGTATTAATGAAAATGAGAAATGAAAGCAACAGATTTACAAAGATGCAAATTTTTTTTTGAATATGCAATGCAAATGAACAAAACACAAGAACACAACAACACACAAACAAAATGCAAAAAGCAAACTACACACAATTTTTTTTTAAATGCAAAGTAACACACAAAACAAAACACAACAAAAACTAAACGAAAATAATCGAAGAATAGAAAATCAAAATCAAAACTATTCCCCGGCAACGGCCCCAAAAACTTGTTGATCGACGGAATTCTATCAGTTTAGAAAACCATCGATATATTTCGAATTAAATTTACCGCAAGAGCACAGCGTACACTTTGTAGTACGTGGCGAATACGGGTCGATCCGTAGGGAATTGTGAGAGATTAAAAATCTATTCAATCAAATTAGACCAAAGTGAGATGAAAGTTGTTAACTACAAAAGGAAGCTAAAGCTAGAATTAAAATGTGATTACAAAAAAAACTATTAAACTAGAGAACAATTTAGAGGCAAATCCACTCTAATATTTTTGTAAATCAACAAACAAAGAATTTATGATCTCCAACTTTGATATTAAGTGAAATAAGTGTTGCATTTATCATAAGTATGGTTTGTTTATGTTATTAATTAACATAACTCAAACCATCAAACTATAATACAACAATTATACCACTTATAATTCTCATGAAAATGAAGTCAAAGCAAAAGTTATTTTAAGTATGATCTATTTACTATTGTAACTAGTAATATAGATCATCAAATTTCATTTTTACTTTCATTTCAAAATCAAAAATGGATTAGCAAATGATGATGCAACTTGTGTTTATGTTGAATAAGTATAGCTCATTTGCATAAGCAATATAAGCTATCAAACCCACTTGTATAAACTTGCATCAAAATTCACTTTCATAAAACACAAACAAAGAGATCATAAATCATAACAAATGTTGAAATTACATAATATTTGAGAGCTTCATTACCCCTAAATTGAAGGGGTTTAGCTACTCATTTGTGGCATTGAAGCAACACAAATAGATTTCAACATTAAAAAGAGAAGAAAATAGAAAATAAGCAAAGAAAGCAAAAGAGATTAGCTACTAACTACTTGCATAAAAATATAAACTACACTACTTGCATAAATGTAAATCTAAGCTATGAACATTAAAGGAAAGAGAGCATAGAAATAAAAATTAACAATAAAACAAAGAAAAGCATATAGAAAAGAGAGAAGAAAGAGGCTTGGAAGCCATTTTTATTTTATAGAACATTGAGCTTACAATTTGATCTCTTAATTTCCTAAGTAAAATGAAAGAGTAGATGATCTTTTCATGTACACAAGTGGGCTATTTAAACATGCATAAAACCCTAATTCCATTTCTAGGGTGCTTCCCAAAATGCCCTTTAGGAAGTGTGGCCACCAAGTAACCATTAGCCACTAATTAATCCATCATTTGTTGTGCATGAAGCTTTAACCTCCACTTAGTTGTCCATTAGCTCATAATTGTACATTTAGGTAAGTGGGTGGGGTCCTCCATGATCTTGAACTTGAATTATTTCCTCTTCATTCCTTTGTATTTCCTTGTGCATGCATATATCATCATGAATCCCACTTCCAAATGCATCAAAATATCCTATAAAAATCATAAAAATTGTCCAAGTAAAAATTCTTAAATTAACACATGCACACAAATGACCATTTTGCCCCTGAATGAAGATGAAAATATGATGGTTTAAAAATAATTGAATTTTGGTTTTAACATGTAAAAATGCCCAAATATGATGTTTATTTAAATAAAAAGAGATAAAATATGGATTTAAATATATGCACAGTTACGTGCACATCAAATACCCCCACACTTATCTTTTTATTCGTCCTCGAATAAAGGAAAACTAAGATAAATCCATTTTCGTAGGGAGCACGATTGTATTGAGTGTATGCAACAAGCCGTTAAACCTCTGGGTGTCCCCAGTAGGACGAGTGTTGTCTCGTGAGGGTTTTCAGCGGATACTACCCACAAAATCCAGATGCAAAGTGAAAATATTTACAAAATGCAAGATTTATTTACAATGGGATGAAAGCAAGTTCTTGAAAATATTTATAAATGACGGATTTACTCTTAAATCGACACAAAGAAGTTAAATATAAGTCTTGGTCATTATCTTGAAAATTTAAGTCATTTACTCATCAAAACTTCCAACAAAAATCAAGTTATCATAGCAAATAGACAATAGTTTAACTCGATGTTTCGGTTGATAACAAAGTGTAACTATGAAATAAATCCTTAGTTGATTATCAAAGTTTATTAAAGTGGTATTTTCATTTCTTTTCAATAACAAATCAAATCAAATAAGTAAAAATAGCGCTAGGATTTCAATTGCTTGCTCTCTTATTATTTGTAAGAAAAAAAAATTACACACCTAGCTCAGGTAAACTGAGGCCAGATATACCACCCATGCACTGCCTTTCGGGCTTATGTGAGGGGAGTACAGAGCATGGCGAGTGCACACACTTTCATGCATACACCTATCGACCGTAGGTGGTTTTTATTAAGTCTGTTCTCTTTTTTTTTTACATGTGTTCCATACATGCATAACCGTGAGGACTTTTAAATGAGTATGAAAACACATAATCAAAGATTCCAAGTAATTCACCCATGCATAACCGTGAGGACTTTTAAATGAGGGTGAATACTTTGGATGTTATTTTTTTTTATATATATATTTAAGAGAGAGAGAGTTTTGCAAAATCATCTTAGCACCATTTAACTTAGAAGACAAAAATGTTATATCCTTTACTTTAAATTTACCACTTTTTAAACAAAGACTTTCAATTAGAACATACTTCATAATTAACATAGATGAACCTTCTTCTATACTAGTTAAACCATTGTTATTTGTAATCAGACTTCATTTTTATTTTTGTTAAGACAAACAATTTTTCAAAAATTTCAATATATTAACCAAAACTTATACTTATCCCATAGTGTTTCTTCAAAAATAAATTAAAATGCTAAAAAGAAAATGTTTTTGAGATTTTGAAATTTTGTAGTTTTTTTTAACTTAAAAAAAATGAAAATTCAAAAATGCCATGAAACCTAAAAAAAATGAAAATGAGACTCCCCCCACACTTAATTTTGACTGTGTCCCCACAGTCAATGCATGATATAATGAGTGTAACGGGGAAAAACTATGTACATATTTACAAAAGAGGGTTAACATTCTTACTAGACGTAGCTTGGCTCATGAAGGATCATGAGCTCCTCCTCTTGGTTATTTGGCAATTCCAAGAAAGGTTTCAGACGATGACCGTTGACTTTGAAAACCGATCCATCCCTGGGGTTTTCTATTTCTATGGCACCATGTGGAAAAATAGTTTGTACCACAAATGGTCCGGTCCATCTCGATTTAAGTTTCCCAGGGAATACATGAAGTCTTGAGTCATATAAAAGAACTTTTTGGTTAGGCGAAAACGTTTTCCTTAGGATTGACTTGTCATGAAAAACTTTGGTTTTTTCTTTGTAAATTTTCTCGTTTTCATATGCGTCGTTCCTAAGTTCTTCTAGTTCGTTGAGTTGTAGTTTTTGGTTTTCGCCAGCTTTCCCAAGATCAAAGTTTAAGTTCTTAATTGCCCACAACGCTTTGTGTTCGATTTCAACGGGTAAATGGCCATTTTGCCCCTGAATGAAGATGAAAATATGATGGTTTAAAAATAATTGAATTTTGGTTTTAACATGTAAAAATGCCCAAATATGATGTTTATTTAAATAAAAAGAGATAAAATATGAATGTAAATATATGCACATTTACGTGCACATCAGCAACCAACCTTCTAACTTTCAAATAAGTACTACTACACTACCAAACTTCACAAATACAAGCACCAAACCCTAGGACTCCCCCTTTACTAACGCAAATGGCAAAAATGTGGGGAATGACACTTCAGTTTCTGGTCTTTTTGATGGCAGTGATGTTAGCTAAGGAATTGGAGGTTTATACTTGAATTTGGGGCTAAGAAAAGATGTTTTTATTTGAAAGTGGAAAATGACCTAAACACCCTTACCCACGTTTTTCCTTTCTTTTCCTTACCAAAAACCATCCTACCCCCTTATGGTACATTTGAAATGACAACCCCAACACCCCCAAAGTACAAGCCCACATCTCATGTAATGATGGTAAGAAAAGTCATGTACCTTCTTATAAATTATATACTTAAAGTGTACTTTTATAAACCATTAAACAAAACCATTTTTCTTACTTTAGTTTAATACTTTTTATTTTTTTTTATTTTTTTATGAACATGAATGTTGTTATAAAGTATATATGTGTATGAAACAACATTCTTTAACTTTTCATTCGATAAAAAGTTGAAAATCCGAAAAGAAGCTTTTGGTCACATTTTCAGTTTTTATCGAACTACATACTTTTGTAAACCAATTTTCAAAATGAGTTTACTATCATTATTAAATAATAAAAATGAGTTATTTAAGAATAAAAAATCAAATATTTAAATATTTAAAATTAATTAAATATTCATAAATCAAAGCGATGAAATTTCGGGTCGTTACATTATCTTCTAAGAAATTAGGGTGCATTATTGCTTGATGTATTGCCTATGGAAAGTGTGAAGTATAACAATACCAGAGTACCCCTGCTTGAACTGCACATAAAATATGTGGATTAGAATTTTAGTGACAGTACTATTCATATGCCAAGTTAAGTTTTAATATATATATATATATATGTGTGTGTGTGTGTGTGTGTGTATGTATATGTATATGTATATGTACAGTAAGGCTATGTCTATTTACAATAAGAAAACCATACTTATTGTTGAACTTTAAAGACACAATTCAGCGCATTTGTTTGCAATTAAAAATTTGTACTCTTGCTCATTATCGTATTTTTCAATGTAGTATTAAGAATCACAATGAGCATACTAAATGATTAACACTTGCAAAATGTTAGCCATGCTCTTCTAAACAAACAGTGTTGCTATATTTTATGAGGTTGTTATGGCAATGGTAAATTTACCATTATCGTACCAGTATTAAGTTATATTGGTATGGTAAATTTACCACTACCATAACAACATCATACATTAAAGATCATTGGACATAGGATGCCATAATGAAATCTTCTCTTATCACTTTTGGTCATTCGGTTTTCCTTATCCCAAATATCTTTAGGAATTCAACAATAAATTGTGGTTTTGGCCGATGATGTTGTTGTCCAAAGGATATTCTTAACAATTGCACCTTAATGGGCCCGAATTTTGGTAAAAGTCGAAACTCAAGTCCATTAGGGTACAGATCGTTGGTTTTGGTAACTGTAATATACATAAACATATCGGAGATCGATCAAACTAAACTCATAGTGGAAAGAAAATATAATAGGATATAAATACCGACCGAGGCTACTACATCAGTGTAACATCCCCTATCTTGAGGCCCGAAGCTAAGCGCTACAGATGTTGCAACCATCTATAGTGTTAACTTCCGATGACAAAATACGGTAATGTTAACGGTATCCATGATATCAGAAGCATGTGAATATGAAATAAAATCAACACAGATTAAAACAACTTTTCTGATTATATTTCAAATTAATATTTCATATTAAGATACATAATCCCAAAACGATTCCCAAGTTTTGATAAAATATAATTATTACAAAATACGCCAAGAGCGACATATGAAGATGCCCACTTGGATGATCAGAGTACTAAATAGAAAAAAACTATCTTGATACATCACAGTAGAAATAGAAATAAAAATAACAACTCCTAAATAGCTATCCATGCCTTCTGCACGTCTTCGGAAGCTTTATTCGTCCACCTACTAAAACATGTAAATCCTCAACTCTCAACCTACTTAAATCATATTTTGAGCACCCGAGAGTTTAAGGGAAAAACATAATCTTCGAGTCAGACATAAAGCCTGGTGAGAATAATACTATACATCTTGGTTTACTGAAATTAAGTGAGACCACTCCGCTTAGCAGAACGGGTTTCCCCTTACTAATATTCCTTTTTAAAACATATCTTTTGCAAATCAAAATCCTGCAACCAAACTGGTTAAAGCAATAGCAGCAATATCATGTATGCATACAAATTAGGTAACCAATAGACTGTCTGTCCGAACTCTATAGTTTTGTTTTGCTAACTACTAACTTTTGGCTGACTCGGGCCTACCAGACAAAATAAATAAATAATCCAACTTCTGTTAGACACACCTCGAGGAAACTCGTCTTCCCCAATTCCACAAACAACCCAGACAACAAATGTGCACGCGTGCACGTGTACAACCAAACTGGCCATCTCCGACCAAGTCTCCGACCACTACCAAGTCGCCGAACCTCGCCTACATCGTCACGAACACCCAGATCCACGAATTCGCCAGAAAATCGAAAATGAGCTATCGAGCATCCTCCAGGAAACCCACCGAGCGACAAAAACCACCATTCGCCGCCGTCACCGATCACCTGAGGCCTCGCGACTCCGACCAAAGCTGTGCCACTCGACTACGCTTCTAATCCCCCCATACCGGTCGCATCTAGTTCACCCATGGCGATGCAGCAAACACTAAATCCCAGTCGACCAAAACTGTCAATCGAACCCTAGATTGTCATCGTCCGGCCATCATAGCTGTTTAAAACTCCAGCGAGCATTTTTGCCAGAAACTCTGATACTCGAGCGAGCCTCAGCCACGATCCCGACCTCCCACATCACTCCGATCACCAGAAATTACACAAAACCCAAATCCCATTCAACATACATTATCTCATGATCTATACTCTTAAAATTCATGATTTTATTTTTAAAATTCATCATTTCAGATAACAAATCAGATTATATGCTTGAATACATGATTTATTTAAATTGAGATTTCGATATGTTATGCTTTTATTGTAATTCTTCATTTTGTTAAAACTATCTTTAAATCTTGCCTGGAAATATTTTTGGATCAGATATCTTGTTATTACAAACAAGGTTTGTTTATATATCTAAGTCTAAAAAGAATGAGAGAGAGAGATTGGATTTTTATCAAATTTTGAATTCTGTAAAGCTAGAACAAGGCAATCATATTGATACATAGACATTCACACCAGATATACAGACATGCAGGCATAATTTATATTTATTCAAACAATTTCGCAACATACTTTAAGTTTCTATCACATGCAATCAAGGTTTAACAGATTAAAACTTTAAAATGTTAGTTTACTCACCATATTTTTTCCACTGTTGTTCTGATTCATGTTCCCAGACTTTAATACTTGGTTTTTCTCTTCTGATTTCTTAATAGCAGCTTGTTCTTGTATATATTTCTTTGGTTTTAATTTTTTCTATTTTCTTTTTTTCTTCCTTTGTTCGAATGAATGAAATGAAGACAGTGTGGAGGTATAAAGAATAGGAGAATGAAGCTTACGGGGTAAGCCAAACTGAGGTATTGTACAGATATTTACATATTTACATTTTCTTTTGGTCAGCAACTTGACTTTGATCAATTTTTTGTGTGCTTAGATTTGATATTTAATGTGCTTGCATTAAATGCTTGCCTCTCTTTTTGTCTACAAATGTTTCATATGAGTTGATATATGAATACATTTTTTTATATGATTTTTATAAAACTTACATATATATATATATATATTTCCTATTAAATAAATACATTATTTTTATTTATATAAATAAATCTTCTAAAGAAAATAATATAAAACCAATTATATAAAAGTAATAAAATCAGATATAATATATTTTCAAATCCAAAATATTTTAAGATATTTATCCCTTTGAATTTCCAATTTAAATTCAATTTCAATTTAAAATCAAATTTAAAATCAACCCATAAATATATATATTTGACAACGTATTATTTGTTCTAAAGGAATAATTTGGCAATGTTAAATAATTATACTGGTAGATTATCAAATAAATATTTACCCAGATATTTATAATTCAGCTTCTATTATATTTTCCAATTCATTTATATATCCAGATATATTTTATTGTCAGAATCTTATTCGTTCGACTTATAAAATTTATATTCTGATAACTTCAAATCAGTTATTTACCCAATTAACCGGGTTTAAAAATCCGGGTTGTCACACATACACTCATCATTAAATCTGGTCGCTAGTAGTTAAATAAAGTAAAGATCCAATCATGCTACGTATAGTTTTTGGTCAAAACTTTTACCATTTTCATCTCTATTAAGATGTACTGTAGTACTCATAGGAGTCAGTTTAGCAGAAGTGTTTTCCATACCAAATCATTTTATAAGATTATTGCAATATTTTTCTTGATTAATAAAAATTCTATTACTTAATTGTTTAATTTGTAAACCAAGAAAATATGAAAGTTCTCCCATGTGAGACATTTCAATTCTCTTGTCATAATATCTGAAAATTCTTGACATAATTTTTCGTTCGTGGAACCAAAAATAATGCATCTACATAGATCTATATTATTAAAATATCTTTTTTATCTTGTTTTATAAACAAAGTTTGATCTACCTTTCCAATTTTAAAACCAGAATTGATTAAATAATTTTTAAGACGGTCATACCAAGCACGAGGTGCCTGTTTTAAACTATATAACGCCTTTTTTAATTTATAAACGTGATCTGGAAATTTTTCATGTGCAAATAAAGGTGGTTGTTCTACATATACATTTTCTTTTATAAAACCATTTAAAAACGCACTTTTACATCCATTTGATATAATTTAAAGTTATTAAAACACGCATAAGCTAATAAAATACGTATAGCTACTAGACGAGCTACAGGAGCAAATGTTTCATCATAGTCTATTCCTTCTTCTTGATTATAACCTTGAGCAACTAGCCTACTTTGTTTCGAATAATATTTCCTTGCTCATCAGCTTCATTTTTGTAAACTCATTTGGTACCGATAACCGCTTGATTATTTGGTCTAGGAACTAAGTCCCATACATCATTACGTTCAAATTGATTTAGTTCTTCTTGCATAGCTATAATCCATTAATCATCAGTTGAGGCTTCTTTAGCATTTTTGGGTTCAATGTTTTAAAGAAAAGCACATGACCCATTTGATTTAGTTGATTTCGAGTTCCTACGTTAGTATTTACTTCTCCAATGATATTTTCAACAGAAAGATTTCTTGAAACTCATGGAGGAGTTCGAATTTTATTATTATTTGGTACATTATTGTTTACATTATTTTCAATATTTTCAAAATCATCTTCTGAGTTATTTGATTTAGTAATAATGTCATCATCTTCATTTTTATGATTAATTTTGAAATTTTCATCGAATGACACATGAAGTGTTTCTTCGATTACTTTAGTTCTTTTATTATAAATTCTATAGGCTTTGCTTCGTTCCGAATATTCGATGAATATTCCTTCATCGGATTTTGGATCGAATTTACCAAGATTGTCTTTTGTATTTAAAAGAAAACATTTTGAACCATAAACTTTAAAATATGATATGTTTTCTTCCATTAAAAAGTTCATATGGGGTATGTTTTGTTAATGGTCTAATAGAAACTCTATTTAAACATAACAAGCAGTTGCTATAGCTTCTTCCCAGAAGTCTTTTGGTAGAGTACTTCCATTTAATAAAGTCTTAGCACATTCTTGAAGTGTTCTATTTTTCCTTTCTACAACTCCATTTTGTTGCGGAGTTCTAGAAAATGGAAAATTGTGAACAATTCCTTTCTTATTACAATATATTTCAAAAGATTCATTTTCGAATTCACCACCGTGATCGCTCCGAATATTTTTAATTTTTAAATTTTTAACATTTTGAATTCTTTTAGCAAATATTTTAAAATTTTCAAAAGTATCACTTTTATTTTTCAAAAATATTGTCCAAGTAATCTAGAAAAATCATCTACAATTACGAACACATATCTATTATGGTTTATAGATTGAACTTGAGTTGGTCCAAAAAGATCTAAATGTAATAACTCAAGTGGTTGTAATGTAGAAATTATTTTCTTCGATTTAAAAGAAGATTTTGTTAATTTTCCTAATTGACAAGCATCACAAACGCTTTCTACTTTAAAATTCATTTTCGGTAATAACTAAATTATTCTTAGATAATTTGCTTATTGCTTTAAATTTTATATGACAAAATCTTTTGTACCATAACCAAGGATCATTTTCTTTGGTTACTAGATACATATTTGTGTTATAATTAACTTTCATATTTAATATGTAAATATTTCGTTCCATAGTTCCTTCAAATATAAGATTATTATTTTGATCAAATATGTTGCATTTATTTTCTGAAAAAGTTATATTAAAACCTTTATCGCATATTTGACTTATAGTATTTGTGTTGCAAATTTCTTCCTTTTGAGTGAAAACCTTTGGTTTTGGTTTTGCTTTACAAAATTCTTATGTAAATTGCAATTTTTATATAATGGGTTATTCTTCTTTGAATTATTGTTTGAAGAATTTGTATAGCCTAACCCTTTCTTATTAAAGGTAGTTTGAGAATTACTAATAATCTTAGAAAGATTTTCTCTTCCTTTATTAAAATTAGATACATTTTTAGTGATATTCTCTAACTCAGTTTTGAGATTGGTGTTGTTTAATTCAAGAATTTTGACATTTGATTTTAACTCATGGTTTTCTGAAGCTAATGTCATATTCTTTTCTTTTTGCACTTCTATTTCATTTGATAGTATAGTGAGTTGAGAAGAAACGTTAGAAAAAGACTCTTGTGTTTTAAGAGGTGCTTGCCAATTGATTATTCGACGTCAGGCTGCGTCGAAGGCGTGTGCTCGGGTCTTATTGATGAATAAATCCTATTCGTCAGCCGGGATCAAAATCCTTGACTGGCGCTATTCGAGGCCTCTCATCAAGACGCTCCAGGAACCATTAGAGGATGTGTCCAACGATCAAAATAAGCAAGCCTTGCCGCATACGATAGAAAGAAAATATATGGCAAACTTATATCCAAAAGCTAAGGGTGTGGGACTAGTCATTCCCGCCCCTGCATACATATGCCTTGCCTTACTAGCTTTATTGTAATCTGCTACGCGAATACGAGACAAGGTTGTGGAATGACGAAGATTAGGTGTGAAATACGAACTTTTCTTCCAGGTTTTTATAATCTTTTGACGGGAGGAGGGGAGCGAAGTGACATGTGACTAAAAGGAGCGACCTCTAAACTATTCTTAGCCTAGTATACCAAGTCAGAAGGAAATTTCCTTAATGATCGGAGTAGTTCGTTCTTGTCCGTGTACTGTCTTCTAGATTTTCTTTTCATCTCTTAGCATATCAACTTCTATTTCATTTCTGTTTAATTTTTCTAGAGCATCTTTATACTTTCTTTTAACTTCTTTTAGTCAATATCTCTGAGTTTATTTCTATTAAATCACCAAAACTAAGATCACTTACATTGTTAGTCGAAGCCATAAAGCAGACATTGACTTGTTCAAAATCACTGTCTGTGTCACTGTCTGATGATGAAGACGATTCTGAATCATCCCATGTAACCGAGAATGCTTGCTCCTTTTTGTACTTGTTCTTCTTATTCTTGTACCTATCTTTTTTTCAATCAGGACAGTCTTTCTTTATGCGACCTTTCTTATGACATTCATAACATTCGAGATTTGAAGCTGGTGGTTTATTGGTATTGTCTCTCCTGTTGTTTCTGAATTTCTTATTCTTTCTAAATTTCAAAAACTTTTTGAAATTCTTTGCTATAAATGCCATGACATCTTCATTTGAGTCTGAGTCTTCTTGTTCACCCTTAAAAGCTATATTCTTTCTATCTTGGGCTTAATCTCGTTTTGCTTGCAAATTAACTTCATAGACATGTGATTTCCTATTAACCCTTCAGGTTTGATGGTAGAAATATCATTAGCTTCTTCAATAGCTAAGACTTTTCGTTCCCATTCATCTGTTAAAGAGTTTAGAATTTTCGAGACAATATCAAAATCTAAATATTTTTCTCCTAGTGCTAATAGTGAATGATATATGTCTTGGAATCTAGAATACATGTCATTTATAATTTCATCTGGCTTCATTCTGAAATTTTGGAACTGATTTTTAAGCATAGAAATCTTGCTTTGTTTCACTTTGTTTGTTCCTTCATGTTTAACTATAAGAGTTCGCCAGATTTCATAAGCAGTTTTACACATGCTAACTCTATTAAATTCATTCTTATCTAAAGCACAAAATAACATATTCATGGCTTTTTCATTTGAAGTAGCATCTATTTTTTTTTTGTTTGACCATTGTGCATATGGTGTGGTAGGTATAGTGTATTCACTCTGAGTGATATTCCAAGTATCATATCCATTTGCTTGCATATAAATACTCATCCGAGTTGACCAATAGTTGTAATTCAAACCGTTAAATAGTGGTGGTCGTCCAGTGGATTGACCTTCAATAAAACTTGTGTTAGTGTTATTTTCCATATTAACTGAATATCAAATAACTGTGTTATGGTTATATGATGACCTGCTCTGATACCAGGTGAAAGTGACTAAGGATCGTAATATGGAATATTAACTAAGTTGTCTACTAGTGCGGAATATAAATTTAAAAGTAAAGTAAATGACACCAGGGATTTTTATACTGGTTCGAACTTCCCGTTCTATGTCCAGTCCCAGACTCCTTCTGAAATTTAACTATCAACCCTCTCTTAACCCGGAGGAACATGTATTACACCGCCTGAGAAAACGAACAGGACTTCAACCGCCTAAGCAATAGAATATGACTTCAACCACCCGAGCAACCGAACATGACTTCTAATACAAACAATAAAAATTGATTCTGACTGAGTATGCTCTTGAATAGCACTGATAAGTCAATAACGTACACCCTTCCTATAATCTTCTCCTTTATGGTATTTCGTGTAGTTTGTGAAGATAGGAAGTTATTTTAACCACAAATGAAATTGCTCTTGAATGTGCAAGTGATTAGAACGAGAGTTTGAATGCAAATGGCAAGAGTATAGACAATAAGAATATGAGATAGAATCAGAAAATTAGATAATTAAATCAAATGGTTTGAAGGCTATATATATAGTGTTTTAAAGTTGTAATTATTCGTGAAAAGTAACAATCAAAAGATACAAAAACATCTCTTGAATCAAGGGTTGTTTCTGTTCGATGAAGTGAAGTGACTTTTCAGAAATATAGCCGTTATACAATTTCAGTCGACTGAACAAAAGAATTCAACCAGCTGAAATATTAAAATTCGAATCAGAGAAGAATAAGTGCAAAAAACACCTTATTCAGCCGACTGAAATGCGTAGTTCAGTCGGCTGAACATTCATATCAAATTGTGCATGTGCACAGATATTTAGTCGACTGAACTAGGCATTCAGTCGGCTGAATTTCAGGTTTTTTGCCATATTCAAGATTTTTTCAGAAATATTTTTGTGTGAACAAGTGTAATAAAAACTTTGATATATGAACTATGATTTGTAAGCTTTGAAATTGCGTGTGCGTGTGTGCATATACCACTTTGGAGAGATTTTAACAAAAATTAACTACTAGACCTAGACTATAGACAAACCATAAACAATATTGAAGCTTCTATCTGGAATCTGGTCTGCAATCTATTGTCGAGTAGAATTGTACCTTCTCCTGTAATTATTGTTAGTTCACATAATGTTCACTTATATAGTTGTCACAATCAAAACATCAAAATACAAGGTTCTAACAACGTCAAATAGATGCTTGCAACGTGGGTAGAATTCCCACTCAAAAGTGTCGTGGTGGAGGATCGATGTTAATCCTGTAGCCATGAATAATTCCTTGAGTCCACAGACGGTGAAATCTCAAAATTTGACTGGTCGTCCCTAAAGAAAAGTGTAATTTGCTAAGGACAAGTAAATGGAGATAATTTAGTCACTCCGGTCGAGCAAAGCGATCTCATGAGGAACGAGACCCGGATGGTGTGAGGAAGAGCCAAAGGTTTGAGGTAGTTCCATGGAATGAGTGGAGGTCGAAGATGGGAGATTGGGTTTAGACCGGGAGAGATGGAGGGCTAGATTTGGTGCATAAAAATTGGCACGAGGAGGAGAGAAAAGAGGCTTGATTACTGCTTGAGAGGGGGTTTGAGCAGCATCGGCTGATGTGAAGGAGGAGGAGAGGGCGGCGGCTAATTTGGAGGAGGATAAAGTTGGGTTCGGTGCTTGAGAGGAAGGGGATGATGGAAAAAATAAGGCGGTTGGAGGTTGGATGCAACTGTGTGTCGTGTTACGAGTTCGGGTCACGCTTCAATGTCGTTAACTGGTCGACCACCTTAGGACTACTGATCGACCGCTAGCGGTCGACTGATCGTCGAATTTTTCGGGCGCAGCTTGAGCATGGATCCTATTCGGGCCGGATTAATTAATAATAAGAATAATTATTGTTTCGCATCATCTTCTTCGATCTGACGCGATCCGAAAAATTCATGTCCTCTTCACGATGGTGCCCTACCTTGTCGTCTAACCTTCATAACCTATCCTCCAATATTTTGCAGTTCTCCTAACTTATACTGCTACTGCCATCAACAACTCCAAGAACCCGAAATATGCCAGTTACTATTCTCCGTATTATTTTTTTAACGAGAATATCCCTCCTATTTGCCGGTGGAAAATCCTACACTTCATAACAACATACTTAACTGAATTAAATGTCATTTCTATTTCATATTAGTATGGTAAATTTACCATTGCCATAACAACATTATACATTAAAGATCATTGGACATAGGATGCCATAATGAAATCATCTCTTATCACTTTTTGGTCATTTGGTTTTCCTTATCCTAGTGTACTTTAAGAATTCAAAAAAAAATTATGGTTTTGGCAGATGATGTTGTAGTCCAAAAGGATGTTTGCAACAACTCCACCTTAATGGGCACAAATTTCGACAAAAGTGGAAAACCAAGTCCATTAGGTTATAGATCGTTGGATTTTGTAACCTGTAATAAACATGAGCATATTAGAGATCGATCGAACTAAACTAGGATATAAATACTAACTGAGGCCACTACATCAAAATCAATGATATTTCTTGGGCATCCAATTACCTTGTGACTACCGAGCATGAATAAGAAGACTTCTCCATTAACCATTCCGTCTTGCTCCAATGACCCGTTCCTCTAAATATATCACGTGGGTTGTAATGAGGAGGGGCCAAAACAACGTTTTGGTGATTGGAAAATTGCATACTTTATCCATAATACAAATTTATACCGATTGGTTTCCATTTAAATGTTATGTCTTCTTATTTACAATTAATCCGTTTAATTTCGTATGCACGTACGATATGTCTTCCTAACCTTCTTCAAGGTATAATATATTGACATATACCTTTAGTGCATACCTACTCAAAACCCAGCCATTTAATACTTATTGAATAGGGAGAAGGCAGACCCAATGGCCATTTAATACTTCATTCACCGAAGTGGGCCCTTTGCATCGTCAACGTTGGTCTATCGGTCCTAGCTACAGACATTGTTGACTTTTATATATAGCTTTATAATATATAATTGCATCATCTATCTATCACTAATAATGTCTTAGCCATGTGAGAGATAATACCCAAGCCACTTAATACCTTTTTAATGGAATTAGGCAGACTCTAACCATTTAATACCTAACCCAAGGCAGACTCCTTATTGGTACCTATCCAGCTGACATTGCATGAAAATCTCTTTAGCCACTTAATACTTCATATTGAAGCGGAATTTTCTGAGATATCCTTTTTACCGTGCCTAACCGCTAACTCTGACCATTTAATACTTCATATAAGGGAAAGATGTGGGCCCTCAGACAATTACTTAATACCTTTCCTCGAAGCAGGTCCTATATTTTAGGGCATGTTATCCCTTTTTCCCACTGGTCTTATGGTTATAGATGACTCACATTAACGGTTAGTGTACACAACCGCTGATAGCCTCTGAGTGAAGAGTAACTTCTATTGTGTATCTCCATTGACCTCGCATCCCAACCCATTAAGTCCAATTAATTATTCTAAGCTTTATTATTGAGCCCACTAATCTCTATTTGCATATTTAAAGCTATAATTTATTCTAATGATAATTATACTGCCTTATAAGGTTTAATTGCTACCTAGCATGTTTTATTTATTATCTTCATAAATGTCCTTTTGTCCATAATAAATTATTATTTCCCTAACAGACGTTTCCACATACATTTATTTACTTATTCAAACCTTGCCATTATTTCTTCGTTATATTTTCCATGGTTAACCTACTAATTTCATTAATCAGGCTCATTTCATCCATTTATAACTTATTTATATTATTGTAACTCCTAATTTGTTGCACATTAATTTTCTATGCATTTTTGCAATTACAATATTTCCATCTTTATTTTTCAATTCTACCATTTATTACACGATCTGTTCTAACGTTCAATTTACATTTAATGCGAATGTTAAATGCCTAATACGCTATATTAATTATTATTTTATTTGAATGTTTTAGCGCATTATATATGGTTATAAATTTATTATTTTGTTTCCCGTTATTAATCCTTTAACTAGGATATATTTCATTCTATATTTTAATATGTTAGAATCATCCTTACAAAGACGTTTCCTGTTATAATCTTTCATAAAATAACCTAAATTAAGGGATTTTCTTAGTTTGAAATTACAAATCATTTATTTCCTTTTTATTGAAACAAACAGTGTAAACTGTGGAAAAAAAATTCATACTTTACACATCTCTTTCTTCTTTTGATGTATATTCTTTATCAAATTAAACATTGTACTTATTAATATATTAGACAATTTCATGGAGGTTAAACGAACAATACTTCCACCAAATTAAAATACAAAATTCATATTTTAATAGAATCAGAACAAATCTAAATTATACTAATATTTCTACAACCCATTTGTAGATCTGGAACAATTTCTACATATTATTCATATTTACTTTTAATAACTTGGGGACCAATTTTTAGATGTGGGTGTTAACAATATTCCTATTCATTTACCATATACATAGATGGTATTTTGTGCGCTTAACTCAAACCTATAACTCTTTAGATCTTTATTTAGACATAAATGTCAAATAAACTTCCAACGAAATAAATTCCAATGTTATAAGTAAATTACATGATTTTCCACTCATCTTTGAAATCCTTCCAAATGTTTTAAAATTAGAAGGAATAGTAGAGAAGAGGCGCTGCTCTAGATCAGAAAATATGAAAAGAGAAGGGAGGGATTATGCATGTATCTATAGACTGTTGAATCAGTCATAACCGTTAGATTAAAATTAATAAATCCGAGTCGTTGGCCAAGGTCCAGATCACAACCGAAATCTTTCGACCAGTCGATTGCACCCCTATGAGCGGTTGACCTCTACTGGTCTGCCGGCCTATGGAGGGGGTCGATCGATGTGTCCCGGTTAATGTATTGGATGTTAATGTTTTAATTATTTTCTTTTTGATTTCTTTAAACATGCGTAACTTCTTCATTTAAACTCCGATCATGAAACTCCAAATATAAAAGTTGTTCAAAAAATCGCCTTGAACGCAATGCTTCAAGTTTTGTGACCAAATTCCACCATTCGCTTAAATTTCATTTTTGGAGCCTCTACAAGATGTTATCATATTTGGGAATGATTTGGATGGAAAAGTGATTTGCAAGGAAAAGTGAATGGTGCTATGGAGTTTTGCGGAGTGAAGTTACGTCAGACTAAATCTTATCTGAGCACTAGTTACACTGCTGATTCATGTGCATTAATGTCTGAATTGAATGTTCTAGATTTGGAGAAGTAGAGAGAAGTTAACATTTTTGGAAAATACCAACAATCTGCACGCAAGATATATAGTTTTGTATTATTTTTTACGATAAAATAGGGATGTTGTTTGTGCGTCTCCTTTAATTTTCTTCTGAGCATGACCCTTTTATAGCAAATGTTCTTCTTTATCCTTTGTTTTTTTGTATATTGTGTAGATGAGCTAATTATATAGTAATTATTCAACTGACAATAGCAATAATAATAGGAGACATAAATGATCTGTTCTGCATGAACTCAACAGATTTTGAGTTGATTGAATATGATAACACTCTTCGCAACGGAGTTGGATGAAAAGTGGATACTGATGGATTTGAGACTTCAAAAAATTAAATATCTTATGCTTTTACGGTTGTTGGATTGTATTAGTTAGTTCCAACTTAGTTTTTGTGCTTCACCATTACTGTAAAACCTGGTAAATCTGACTGATACAAACACTAACATGGATAAATATTTAAGCATCCTACGAGATCAAAGACGGTTAACCTCTCCAATTTATTTAGTTACGGCGGTTCTCGATGGTACCATACGTGTAATTTTTGCTGGTAAAAGCAAGGAGATACAGCGTGCATATTAACTTATATGTCTTCATCAAAGTATATTACAAATTTATTAACTAGCTAATCGAGTTTAGTCAATGGTGTTAATTAAAGAGAAATAAAAGCAACGCAATTATTAAATGAAAAGAAACGAAAGAAAGGAAATGCAGTAAACCTATGATTTTCAATTTGGAACTTTAACATGTCCAATATAATACAGTTGATTGTCAATTTCAAATTTTAAGTTTTAAATTTCAGTTGTATTTCTCTTAATTTAATGTTTAGATATAGAAACTTTATTACGAGACTTGTTACGTTTGTCTACAGTGGATGCTTGGTGATACCCCAAACATTTTAGTGGCACTGCTTAATCCTCCTTCTGAAGATATTGAATTGGTAATGGAGAGAAAAATTGAGTTAAGAAATGGAAGTTATTAAAAAAGCAGTTGCATAGTGGATAACCCATTTTAATCAGTTGTAATATTTTCCTTCTTCAAAAATTTTGTGGACATGGATATGCTACTTTTAACCATGGATATGCCCTAATGTTTCACTTAAACGCATTCAGCCTTTTCTTATTTTCTGGATTTGTTAAATGGTCTAAATTATTACAAACATTTTGCCTATTTTGGTTAACTAATATTAAGTTTTAGCCTGAATATTTGTTGGTGTTTGACTGAACAGTAGAAATTTTCACCAATCTAATATGATTAAATTACGGTTAGTTTCATCCATTTTGCTTTAAATTGTTTAAGTTATAAAGTATGGCTTATACATTTTTTTATATTGTATATTCGCATATTTTATGAAAATATTAGTACCTGTGTAATCCAAATATGAAGCATGGGTTTGGACAATTGAAAGAAGAAAGTGCCAGAAGTGTGTGATAGTTTTAAGTGAGATGTAATGATTATTCAAAAAGGATGATGTGAAGTGTGGAAGTTGCACATCGTTGATTATTTTATATATGTTTGGAGTTCAGCTCTGTATACGTCAATTTTGTCAGATAAAGATCACTATTATCCATCCAAGCAAGCAACTCTATGTTTTGATGTATGTTCCACAATTTATTTAAGTATTATTTTATGTGGACGGGTTGGAATCGACGCGTGTGTATAAGAGTTTCATTATCACCGCTATTTTTCATTATCCATGTAGTCTCCTGAGCGGTGGAATATGAAGACAGAGGGTGCTGCAAAATATGAATGCCATTGAACGTCATGTGTGTAATATATACATCTTAAACAAACAATAATTGATAGCGTCGTTTATAAGGTATCTTTTATCTGATGCATTAAAGAAGGAAAAAGAAAAAAATTTAGAAAAAGAAATAGTTCTATTCTTCTATTTATTAACTAATTTAGTTTATGCAACAACAAGCCATTCACTTTACATTTAATTTATCCTTCTTCAAATAATGTGTTTCAAAACCGTTTGATATTACTTTAGTTACACAGAAGCATGGTATTAGCACTATTAAATCTAGATACCACAATTACCAAAAACACACCATTATGACTATCGAAAATATTAGTGCTTGTGTCATATTCATTGATACATGGGTCAATAATAGCAAATATTTCTTTTTTTTTTTTAGAAACCCCCGATACAAAAGGACCTCCGGGAGGAACGACGGATCGACCAACTCTAAGTAAGGGATTAAGTTGTGCATATCGCTTTCTACTTATGGTACCTACAATCCCAAAGTACTTTTTTTGCGAGGAGTGTGTGCAAGGAAGGACTCGAACATGGGTCTGTTACCAAACCTAGGCACTCATTTTTCATTGCGCCACACCTACGGGCTAGTAGATTGAAATTAAAGAAAGAAAACAATGCGCTGATTAAATTTGACAGTAGAAATACCGTAATAAGTTCAAATACACAAGTAATTAGATGCATGCGCACATGGACGTACATGTACACTCATATATATTAGGATAAATATTTGTATATTTAAAAACTGATAAAATAATTTAGCTTGTATATATATTTTGTTTATATTTAAAATAGTTCCGTTTAGTATCAGTTATAAATTAATTTCAAAAAATAATTATTATTCTAAATTTTATGACCGAAAGCAAAAAGGATATAAGCAATGATGAACAACACACAAACACGAATATATGTTGAAGTTAGAAAGTAAAGCCTTTCACCATTAATGTCTTGCCAAAATCCAAACACGTCGTTTGCTAGTGTTTCTTCTTTGAACCTCACTTTCTCCTCATCAATTTCAGTTTGCAAGTCTTGGACCTTGGCTTCACCAATAGGGGTTAATAGGGTAGAGAGCTATCAGAAAAGTGTGTAGAAAAGGGAGTGGAGGCCATCCTATTTGTAACGACCCGGACTTTTCGTTGATTGATTTTGAATATTTAAATGGTTTTAAATATTGAATTTGAGTTATAGATTGTTTTGAATATGAAAATTTGGGTTTATTTATAAAATAAATTCAGGATTTAAATATAGCAATTTATTTGATAATTTAATTATTGAAGCTTAAGATTGAATAATGGTTAAAATAGTGAATCTGGGGTTTTAAGTTTGATAAAAATAATTTAAAGGGTTATAAAATTTATATTAATAATAGTGAAGATACAACCTTTAGAATTGAATTTAAAAGTGATTCGTTCAGTTTTAAAAATATATCGTTTAAATTGACATTTAAAAATAGCCTTCCGAGGCACAGTCTCGGAATTCGACGAAACCAGTTCCATTGGATCCGTAATATTGTATTATTATTGGATTTCAAATTTTGTAGCGTTTGGAGTTATCATTTGGCCATACGGTATATAAACGCGTTGAAATTCATATCGAAAATTTAATATAATGATTAGGTCCAAAAAGCTATCTTCTCCATACGATCGAATTAGCACTCGAAACCTTTTCCATTGCATTCGGAATAGGGATATAATATTATGAACGCCTAGCGACACGCCTCGATTGGGGTTCGAGATTTTGAGTTGTGTGAATCGAGACGTATGAAAATTTATATGATATATATATATATATATATATATATATATATTCAAACACTTCACGTCAACCATCCCTTCCCTCCTATAACACGCTACCGTCACATACACATCCATTCATTTCTCTTCACGTCTTTCTTCCCTTTTCCCTTCATTTCAAATTGCAGAAGAATAAAAATAAATAATATAAACAAAGTAAGATTTTTTTTTAAACAAGCAGGTCGCCTTTAAACCCCTCACTTACTTCCATTCATTTCGACATCAACGAAATCGACCTTCATCAAAAAAAATGGCGAATGCCTGTATTCCTCTTCTTTCTAATCAAATCCTGTCTCGAATCAAATCCAAAACGAAGAAAAATGGCCGAACTCATTCGAGAAAGTAAATATACATCGCGACATTATCGCAATGCTTAGGTCGAGTTCGAGCACTCCTTTAGGAGTCGCGTTCGCACGCGAGGAGGGCGTCGGGATTCTT
The DNA here is from genome assembly GCA_030737815.1 of Allium fistulosum. NCBI lineage: Eukaryota > Viridiplantae > Streptophyta > Magnoliopsida > Asparagales > Amaryllidaceae > Allium > Allium fistulosum. Next base: position 998,268,826 of record CM060907.1, read on the forward strand.
CTCGACTGGCGGGTTTAGGGGAAGGGTCGCTCGAAATGGTGGCGTTGCTGGGACGCGATGGGGTTTGCGTGTTCCAATTGGATGATGGTGTGGGGGCGACTCGAGTATCGAAGGGGAGGATCGAACGGTAATTTAGGGTTTTCGTTGCTAGAAGCGGCTCGGCGTGGGTTGCGGGGTTAGGAAGGTGCGGCGGCGTGATGGAGTTGTCGATGGCAGTGTCGATCGAGTTAGGTGATGTGCTCAAGGGGAGATCGAGCGTGCTGCGATGGTTTTGGGTGAGTGTTCGTTAGTGAGTTCGACTGTGGATTGGGGGAGGGTTAGAGCAAGGCAGTGAAGGTATATCTTCTCATTTTAATTAATTATAATCAGGGAGTAATTAGTTATAATATATATATATATATATATCAATTATATCGTTAATATTATATAACTCGTAATTTGCTTACAAGGTTTAAATTGAGGGGAGGCTATGCAGAAATATAAATTTGGGGATGGGTTGCAAATAAAAATCAAAGGTGAGGATTTCTCACTCATTTGGATTACCGTATTTAAATTTAAATGTTTAAATTTAAATTATTGGATGTTTGATTGATTGATAAATTTAAATTTATCTGTTGGATGGATATATATATATATATTTATAGTAGTATATATATTAGTATTAGAGTGATATTCCTACATATTATAGCGGATTAGACCCTATGCGCCCCGCATAATAGCGGATGACCCTATACACCGCGATATCCCCCTCGAAGTGGGATTAGTATTTTTATTATTGTCTAACATCTATGGATGTAGGGAAAACAGGTTGGAGGGATCCAACTGGATTTCTCAAATATATTAGTATTCTTCATATTTATATAAATACTGGATTATTGTGTGTTGTAAAATTTTAAATGATATAATGGCATGGAAATTAATTGTGGAAATATTAAATACCATAGATATTATTTTAAATTTTAAGGAATTAAAAAGAGAATTTTAATATAAGAATTTGTATAACAGAATTTGGATTATTTAAAGAGGTTGGTTTAAATAAGTAATGGTGAAATTTTGATCATATTAAATAATGCGGGAAAATATTTTAAATAGAGAGTTTAAATAAATTATATAAAGGGATTTTTTAAAGACTGGATTTAAAAATGATATTCGGGGAAAAGGGTTGAAATCGATATTGAAAATAGATGGGCAAAAATAAATGAATTTTTGAAGGGATTGAATTTATAAAAAATGAAATTTTATAAATGAGATTATTTTTAGTGGAACTCAAAAAGAGTTATAAAGATTTATAAACAGAGTTTATAAATAAAAGGGAAGTGATATTGGATGATAAATTTGGAATATAAATTTTACGGAAATAATTTATATTGGGATATGGAAATAGAGTGAGAAAAATAGTGGATACTATTTTTAATGAAGATGGTTAAGGAGACCGGAATGGGAGAAATGTGATGAAATTCGAGAGGGGTTATAAATTGGAAATTTGGTTATCCAGACTTAAAAATTTATTTTTATAAATAAGTTAAGTTTTAAATTTTAAAAAGGAAACTTTTGTTTATTAAACTATGAGATTTTAAAGTTAGTTAGTATTAAAAATATTAAACTATAAAAGGTGTTTCAATATTTTAAATAATTATTTGAGTATGTCTTAAAAACAAATTACTAATTTTTTTCTTTAAAATACTTATATATATATAGTTTTGAAATGTTTTAAATTTATTTATAAACCTTCTCGAAAGCCGGAAAAATGGGTTATTCAGTGGATATGATTTATAAGAAATTCTTTAATGGAATTGGGAAGAAAAGTAAGAAAATTTCCGAAGAAGTTAAATAAAAGTGAACTTCGAAGGATGAAAATAGAATTCATAAAGAAGTACAAAGGAAATCGAGTTTATAAGAAAGTATAATTGGTTTTGAAAATATTAAGGGAATTAATTAAGGAATTCTGGAATTTATTGAATTCGTGTGGAACGAGTTGGGAAATTTGCAAATAAAGTTGTAAATGATTTTTGAGAAAAAAAGGAAATAAAATGAATATTTTCCAAGTTTTAATATCAAATGAAGTGAAGAAAATATTCTAAGTATTGGGAAAGTTGAAAATGTCCCGTGAAGATAAAAAGGGTTTTGAAAACCGTTTTAAAATGTTGAGGAACCGAAAGTAATATCTTATAAAGATATTTTGAGATAAATTTTGGAAAAATTTATAATGAGGCCTGGTGATTGTTATGGAAGTGTATTGATAGTTAAATAACCGACTATCGAATTTTGGCGAATTTCGTTAATCATTTCGAAGAGACCGGGATCGGATTTAATTATCCGAAAAACCACTTCGATCCGGTTTGAACGTAATGAATGAATACCGTGAAGATGATGAAGACGGTGATTCGGTTTGTCCAGACCCAGGACAACTTGTATGGATGAATGCTATCAGTACATTGTCATTGGAGGACAATGAGCATTCTAAGTGAATAATTTCTAAAAAGGCAACGCTTAGCCTCGAGCCTCATCAACCGGGAATGACTGAAAATCAGGGGAGATGCAGCAAGGCTAAGTGGCACCCAAGTAGGGTAAGGTTACCCTTATCTAGAGTCCCTTTTTTTATTCGGCTGTGTGGTGCGGTTGCTGATCCCAACCGCGGAGTAATCTTATTCGGGCTATCCAGTTTAAGGGGTAGTCCGGTCTTGTGTTGCAGGGGATCCCGGAGTGGTCCTCGGTACGGTGTTTCTAGACAGGTACCGTGACAGATGTTACCCCAGTGCCTAGTCATTCAGTTGAAATCCATTCTCCAATAAGCGCCGTACGGTTTTGATTGTGCCCAACTATGATGGATGTGAGATGCAAGCATTTCAGCTATATTCTATTTACTTTCTATAGACACTAATATAATATCAGACGATTTTGATAAAAATTGTTTTGGTTATCGTAAGGTAAAAACCCGTTGTGTTTATTTCTGACGTGGTCTTACGAGATACATTTATTTTCAAAGGATTTTGAAAAGCTAATAATTCAATTTGAGTATGTTTCTCACGCTGGTTTTTTAGACTGACTCGGGTGTTATTTTATTATAATACTCGGGTCAGATCGAGTATTACAGATTCAGGTTAAATGCTTTGGAACTAAGGATACAAGCTGGAGGAGTTCAGACGTATATCACGTACTTGGATATTTCCGCTGTATGAGGACAAGTTGTTATAACTGTCCATATTGGATGTAATGATTGTGTTCTATGATGATTGTAAGTATTAAACAGTTATAGATTCTTTTGTATAAAAATCTGTTGTTATATATTATATTTTTGTTTCCGCTGCATTTGTGAGATTTTGTGTTGTTGTTTCTCGTTTTCTTCTACCTTTTTCTTCTTCACCCATAATAAACTAGTATTTCTGGCACTCGACTACTCGGCACTCTATACAGTGGACATATAGATGTCGATTTTCGAGGTCGAAAATACCTGGTCCATTACAGTTGGTACCAGAGCAGAAGGTTAAGCGAGAACCTTGGCTCTGGTGGGGATTATTCATTAGAGATAGAGTTAGTAGTACTCTAGAATGAGTTTTAGTGTATTAATAGATACGAGCACGTATTTGTTAGTGAACATAAATTATTTATATTGTGTTGACTTATCGGTTGAGTGTTTATAAATTCTAGTCGGTACAGTCTGGACAACTGTATTGATAGGAATTTCTAAACTCATAAACTAGGCAAACCGATATAGTATTGTTTTAAAAAGTGGGTAAATGAAATATTTTTACCCAAACCATATTTTGATATAAAAGAAATAATTTTCTAAAATCATTATATTTATTTGGATTGTTTGGATGATAATATTGTAATCAAATAGGAATATAAAATTGAAAATAGTTTATATAACCAAATGAAAATTGGTATAAATATACATTATACAGATAGATTATAATTAAAATTGGATTCAATCAAATCTGGAAATTTAAATCCCTAGAAGTTTGGAAGAATAATTTTCGAAGTGATGTGGAAAAATAATAAGAGTATTATTTTTGGAAAATATTTTGAATAGGAAATCGATTTTAAATGGATTTTGAAGATATTATAGCACTGAAATCGCTTCGGTCCCTGGAAAATAATTCCGATGATGATCGCGACATCATCGGTGTTCATTTTCGAGTTTCTAAGTGATGGATTGCTGCCATGGTCGTTGTTTTGGATTGTTTTGAGGAAAAACAAGTTTGTTTTGGAAATTTCGAAGGGAATTGGTTTTGGATAAAAACCAGGATCGGTTTAAAATTAAAAAGTGTGTTTTTGGAATATTTGTGATTTCGAAATGATTTGAAATAAATACCGGGTGTTTAAATTATGGAATCCTTATTTAAATAATTTAGAGATCATGGGAAAATAAATATAAACTTAGGAATCAGAAATGATTCTAAATAAGGAAAGTAGGGAAATTGGATTTCAAAATTAATTTTTTTACTTGAGTAAAGTAAAATGGATAAAATTAAAACTAAGTAAAGCAAATTGAAATAAATAAAATAAATTGGATTTGACTCATGAAAGTTAAATAGATTGAACTGGTAAAGAAAAAGGTTTGAATTCAACTTAAGCAAAGTAAATGTAATCAATAAATGAAGTGATTATAATAAATGGGATTTTAACTTAAGTGAGTTAAATTAAATTGAACGAATTGAAAATTAGCTTAAGCCAAGTTAAACAAAAATTGAGTCGTGTTTGGATTGGATTGAGAATAAAATTGAATTTAGTATAGATGATTTTGAATGGAATAAATAAACTTCAATAGCTTATAAAAGATTGAAATAAATCAAATAAAAATATAGTTAGGTTATAAAGAAGGTATAGTCTCGAGTTAAAAATAAAATAGGAACATACTCGAGTATAAAATTGATGGAAATATGGAAGATAAGTTGTGTAACTTATGAAATTGAAAAGTAAAATAGAAAATCCAAAATAGAATGATTTGTTATTTTTGGTGAGGAAATTAAATCCAAACCTGAATTTAAAATGAGTTTGAACTCGAGTAACCTGAAAGGAGTGATTTTTGAAGTAAAATCAGATGTGGAATTATAAAAAGGGCAGTGAACTAATTAGATAATTAATTAGTTTATCAAATATAAAGATGGAATTTAACTTGATTAAGTTAAAATTTGGATAGTGGATTAAAAATGGATTTTTGAAAAGAAACTTGAGTTATAAATAAAATTCGACTAAAATTGTAAGCGAATTAAATATAATTGGAAACGTGATCGAATGAAATGAAATTGGATTGAAATGGTAATGACTCGAGTTATAAATAAATCCAATTGAAGTGTAAATGAATTAAATATGGCCTTGATATCATTTAAAGGAATTCGAGGATGAATTCGAGTGTGGAATTAGAAATTTGAAGTGGATTGAGTGGATGAACTAGTTAAATAAATTAGTAAATGGGATGGGATTAATTGGATAAGAACCAAATTAAATTGAATTGGAGTTTGTTGCAAATGGAAATGAACTTAAGTGTTGGTTAAAATGATTGAAATAAATAACTTAAGTTAATATTTAAGAAAGCTTGACTTTGAGTAAATTTATGAAATGGCCATTAAATTAAATTGCATGGAATGATTTCAAGTCAAGTAAAAGTGGATTTAAACGGAATGCAACTGAATTGGTTTAGAATCAATTGGAAATAGAATAAAATTAAATAAAAATTGATTTGGAATCAAATAAAAATAGATATAAGCTGAAATGGTTATTTTATTAAATGTATATCGCAAAATTTGCATAGAAAAAATTTGCGTTGGCGCAAATGGAAGTAAATAAAATTCTATGAATGAATAAAATGTGAATAAATTGATTTTTAATCAATTTGGGGTAAATATAAATTTGTTTGGTGTAAATATGAAGTAAATGCAAGTTAAATTAGTTATAAATCATTCAAATCGAGTATGAATTGATTGAAAACAATTAAACTGGTATTGAAACCCTGTGATTGCTTATAAATGCTTGTTTAACATGCTTGGTTATACCAAATATGTGTTTTAACTATTTTAGTAAGTAAAATGCTATTGAATTTGCATATTTCAGAACTTACATATTTAAATTGAGTAAGTACAGGTACCCAAAGGGATTGTTTGGCTAGATTGGGGTTACGTGTTTGCATATGAAGTAAATGCTTGCTAAATAATGCTTAAAACGCTAAATAAGGTACGTTTTCGGATTAAATACTGCGAAAAATATAAATATTGATATATATTTTTGTTTTCCGACCGTGTGGGTCGATGTATATATATTTATCTTTCTTGTCAAATTGCAAAAGTGCTCCGTACAAGGGAGACTCTGCCGAAATTTTTCGAAAATTTAGGGTGTTGGAAATTTTTTATTAACGACGGTTGGATTTCGAATTGTTATCGGAATAAAGGATTTTGGAATTAGAATTAAAAGCAACTTGTTTTGGGGTGGAACTAGAAGATTAGAATGGTGAATACCGAATTTTCACTGAGTGGGTTTTGTATAAGTAATGGGTTTGGAGCATTTTCCTGTCTTAACAATTTCGGGGATGAAATTATTTTAAGGGGGAGGAATGTAACGACTCGGATTTTTCGTTGATCGATTTTGAATATTTAAATGGTTTTAAATATTGAATTTGAGTTATAGATTGTTTTGAATATGAAAATTTGGGTTTATTTATAAAATAAATTCAGGATTTAAATATAGCAATTTATTTGATAATTTAATTATTGAAGCTTAAGATTGAATAATGGTTAAAATAGTGAATCTGTGGTTTTAAGCTTGATAAAAATAATTTAAAGGGTTATAAAATTACTGAAGACAATGCAACCTTTAGAATTGAATTTAAAAGTGATTTGTTTAGTTTTAAAAATATATCATTTAAATTGACATTTAAAAATAGCCTTCGGGAGGCACGGTCTCGGAATTCGACGAAACCAGTTCCATTGGATCCGTAATTTTGTATTATGGTCAGATTTCAAATTTTGTAGCATTTAGAGTTATCATTTGGAAATACGGTATATAAACGCGTTGAAATTCATATCGAAAATTTAATATAATGATTGGGTTCAAAAAGCTATCTTCTCCATACGATCGAATCAGGACTCGAAACCTTTTCCATTGCGTTCGAAATAGGGGTATAACATTATGAACGCCTAATGGCACGCCTCGATAGGGGTTCGAAATTTTGAGTTGTGTGAATCGAGACATTTGAAAATTTATATGATATATATATATATATATATTCAAACACTTCACGTCAACCATCCCTTCCCTCCTATAACACGCTACCGTCACATACACGTCCATTCATTTCTCTTCATGTCTTTCTTCCCCTTTCCCTTCATTTCAAATTGCAGAAAAATAAAAATAAAAAATATAAACGAAGTGAGAATTTTTTTTAAACAAGCAGGCCGCCTTTAAACCCCTCACTTCCTTCTGTTCATTTCGGCGTCAACAAAATCGACCTTCATAAAAAAAATGGCGAATGCCTGTAATCCTCTTCTTTCTAATCGAATCCTGTCTCGAATCAAATCCAAAATGAAGAAAAATGGCCAAACTCATTCAAGAAAGTAAATATACATCGCGACATTATCGTGATGCTTAGGTCGAGTTCGAGCACTACTTTAGGAGTCGCGTTCGGACTCGAGGAGAGGGTCGGGATTCTTCTCGACTGGCGCGTTTTGGGGGAGGGTCGGTCAAAATGGTGGCATTGCTGGGACGCGATGAGGTTCGCGCGTTCCAATTGGATGATGGCGTGGGGGCAACTCGATTATCGAAGGGGAGGATCGAATGGTAGTTTAGGGTTTTCATTGCTAGAAGCAGCTCGGCGTGGGTCGCGGGGTTAGGAAGGTGCGACAGCGTGATGGAGTTGTCGATGGCAGTGTCGATTGAGTTAGGTGATGTGCTCAGGGGGAGATCGAGCGTGCTGCGATGGTTTTGGGTGAGTTTTCGTTAGTGAGTTTGGTTGTGGATTGGGGGAGGGTCGGAGCGAGGCAGTGAAGGTATATCTTCTCATTTTAATTAATTATAATCAGGGATTAATTAGTTATAAAATATATATATATATATATATATCAATTATATCGTTAATATTATATAACTCGTATTTTGCTTACGAGGTTTAAATCGAGGGGAGGCTATGCAGAAATATAAATTTGGGGATGGGTTGCAAATAAAAATCAAAGGTGAGGATTTCTCACTCATTTGGATTACCGTATTTAAATTTAAATGTTTTAATTTAAATTATTGGATGTTTGATTGATTGATAAATTTAAATTTATCTGTTGGATGGACATATATATATATAGTAGTATATATATTAGTATTGGAGTGATATTCCCGCATATTATAACGGATGAGACCCTATGCGCCCCCATAATAGCGGATGACCCTAAATACCACGATATCCCCCTCGAAGTGGGATTGGTATTTTTATTGTTGTCTAACATCTGTGGATGCAGGGAAAATAGGTTGGAGGGATCCAACTGGATTCCTCAAATATATTAGCATTCTTCATATTTATATAAATGCTGGATTATTGTGTGTTGTAAAATTTTAAGTGATATAATGGCATGGAAATTAATTGTGGAAATATTAAATACAATAGATATTATTTTAAATTTTAAGGAATTAAAAAGAGAATTTTAATATAAAAATTTGTATAACGGAATTTGGATTATTTAAAGAGGTTGGTTTAAATAAGTAATGGTGAAATTTTGATCATATTAAATAATGCGGGAAAATATTTTAAATAGAGAGTTTAAATAAATTATATAAAGGGATTTTTTAAAGACTGGATTTAAAAATGATATTCGGGGAAAAGGGTTGAAATCGATATTGAAAATAGATGGGCAAAAATAAATGAATTTTTGAAGGGATTGAATTTATAAAAAATGAAAATTTATAAATGAGATTATTTTTAGTGGAACTCAAAAAGAGTTATAAAGATTTATAAACAGAGTTTATAAATAAAAGGGAAGTGATATTGGATGATAAATTTGGAATATAAATTTTACGGAAATAATTTATATTGGGATATGGAAATAGGGTGAGAAACATAGTAGATACTATTTTTAATGAAGATGGTTAAGGAGACCGGAATGGGAGAAATGTGATGAAATTCGAGAGGGGTTATAAATTGGAAATTTGGTTATCCAGACTTAAAAATTTATTTTTATAAATAAGTTAAGTTTTAAATTTTAAAAAGGAAACTTTTGTTTATTAAACTATGAGATTTTAAAGTTAGTTAGTATTAAAAATATTAAACTATAAAAGGTGTTTCAATATTTTAAATAATTATTTGAGTATGTCTTAAAAACAAATTACTAATTTTTTTCTTTAAAATACTTATATATATATAGTTTTGAAATGTTTTAAATTTATTTATAAACCTTCTCGGAAGCCGGAAAAATGGGTTATTCAGTGGATATGATTTATAAGAAATTCTTTAATGGAATTGGGAAGAAAAGTAAGAAAATTTCCGAAGAAGTTAAATAAAAGTGAACTTCGAAGGATGAAAATAGAATTCATAAAGAAGTACAAAGGAAATCGAGTTTATAAGAAAGTATAATTGGTTTTGAAAATATTAAGGGAATTAATTAAGGAATTCTGGAATTTATTGAATTCGTGTGGAACGAGTTGGGAAATTTGCAAATAAAGTTGTAAATGATTTTTGAGAAAAAAAGGAAATAAAATGAATATTTTCCAAGTTTTAATATCAAATGAAGTGAAGAAAATATTCTAAGTATTGGGAAAGTTGGAAATGTCCCATGAAGATAAAAAGGGTTTTGAAAACCGTTTTAAAATGTTGAGGAACCGAAAGTAATATCTTATAAAGATATTTTGAGATAAATTTTGGAAAAATTTATAATGAGGCCTGGTGATTGTTATGGAAGTGTATTGATAGTTAAATAACCGACTATCGAATTTTGGCGAATTTCGTTAATCGTTTCAAAGAGACCGGGATCAGATTTAATTATCCGAAAAACCACTTCGATCCGGTTTGAACGTAACGAATGAATACCGTGAAGATGATGAAGACGGTGATTCGGTTTGTCCAGACCCAGGACAACTTGTATGGATGAATGCTATCAGTACATTGTCATTGGAGGACAATGAGCATTCTAAGTGAATAATTTCTAAAAAGGCAACGCTTAGCCTCGAGCCTCATCAACCGGGAATGACTGAAAATCAGGGGAGATGCAGCAAGGCTAAGTGGGTCGCACCCAAGTAGGGTAAGGTTACCCCTATCTAGAGTCCCTTTTTTTAATTCGGCTGTGTGGTGCGGTTGTTGATCCCAACCGCGGGGTAATCTTATTCGGGCTATCCAGTTTAAGGGGTAGTCCGGTCTTGTGTTGCCGGGGATCCCGGAATGGTCCTCGGTACAGTGTTTCTAGACAGGTACTGTGACCGGTGGTACCCCAGTGCCTAGTCATTCAGTTGGAATCCATTCTCCAATAAGCGCCGTACGGTTTTGATTGTGCCCAACTATGCTGGACGTGAGATGCAAGCATTTCAGCTATATTCTATTTACTTTCTATAAACACTAATATAATATCAGATGATTTTGATAAAAATTGTTTTAGTTATCATAAGGTAAAAACCCGTTGTGTTTATTTGTGACGTGGTCTTACGAGATACCTTTATTTTCAAAGGATTTTGAAAAGCTAATAATTCAATTTGAGTGTGTTTCTCACGCTGGTTTTCCAGACTGACTCGGGTGTTATTTTATTATAATACTCGGGTTAGACCGAGTATTACAGATTCAGGTTAAATGCTTTGGAACTCAGGAGACAAGCTGGAGGAGTTCAGACGTATATCACATACTTGGATATTTCCGCTGTATGAGGACAAGCTATTATAACTGTCCAGATTGGATGTAATGATTGTGTACTCTGATGATTGTAAGTATTAAACAGTTACAGATTCTTTTGTATAAAAATCTGTTGTTATATATTATATTTTTGTTTCCGCTGCGTTTGTGAGATTCTGTGTTGTTGTTTCTCCTTTTCTTCTACCTTTTTCTTCTTCACCCCTAATGAACCGGTATTTCCAGCACTCGACTACTCGGCAGTCTATACAGTGGACATATAGATGTCGATTTTCGAGGTCGAAAATCCCTGGTCCGTTACTCTATTTATAGCTGATGAGTTGCACTTATTTATCCTCATTTTTTTCTAACCCTTGAAGACCAAACCTAATTTTCCCATTTGAACCTGTTATGGTCAGTCGTGGCATCGATCAAGCATGGTCAAAGGCCCCTTTGACTCCTGGCTCCTTATCCGATCGAACCAACTTATTACTTTTTTTACATTGTTCTGACTGATTTTAAGCTTCAAATAAATATTAAAAATAGCTATAAAATATTTAATTTATTATTAATTTTTCCATTGGTAGAATTAGAAAATAACTAACAACGTGGTTGTATTGTCTCTTTGGATGAACTTCGGTCCTTAGTCAATATTCAAACAATTTAAATACTCATACCTATACGGACTTTGCTGAAGTACGCTATCTGGTACAAGTTCAACACTTATAGATCATTTGATCTAAAATAATATCCCACCTCATATTTTGGAGTGTCATAATATTCATAATAAGAATTTAATAAGTGATAATTAGGATAATTTAATTGTAAGAATTACTTAAGGAAAGTTTGATTGATTTAGTGTTGGATGCTTTAGAAGGTTAATTAAATGGACTAAGAGTAATCAGAGCAATTAATTTCGACCTCATCAATAAGAATAATTAAATTTGAATTTAGAATGAAGAGAATCTTGTATTAAGGGAATTAAGTTAGTGAGATTAGACAAAAGTTTTTGGGTCAAGTTAAAATCACTAATGCACGTACCTTTAAGCATATTCTCTCTTCATCCTCACTTCATTTCAAAACTAAACAAAAAACCCTATCAACCAAGGCGGACCACCATTTTCAATAGAGACGAAGTGGAAATTAAAACAAAGGATTAAAGCTTTCGTTTTTAGGAAAAGAGGAGATTTAATCAAGTTCTTCTTATTCTAGGTTAGTGATACCTTTTCTAATTACATCCAAACTCGTTTGGATCGGATTTGACATGAAGTTGATGTCTTGAATATGGATAAAAAAAATTATAATGATGAATGTTATGCATTTTCAGAAATTAAATAATTAAACTTGAGATATATTTTAGGGTAAAACATGGATTAATCAACTCCAAATATTTCAAAATTTTAGTATGATATTTTAACCATTAAAACAGAGGTGGATTTTAATTTCCATCACATTTGGATGAATAAATAATTTATTATGAAATTTTCTAAGTGGAAAGTAGGTAATTTCAGGTGTAAATTAATATTTAGAAATATGAAAATTAAATATTTTAATATGAAAATTTTACTAGATGAAGAAGATGATGTTTTCGAATTTCATTGATTTTTGGCAATATTTCCACTACCTTTTGAATTATTATGAATTAATTAGCAAGGAAAAGTGAGCTATAATTATAAAAATAATTAAGGAAATTTTTAACTAAAGGGTGCTTTATTTTCAACAATGGTCAGAGATATTGTTATAAGCTAAAAGAAACCATTGAACAAATGACATATGTGTAGATTAAGTTAAAAGTTTTTGCTTCATTAAGGATAAAATAATATCATTTTCCATTTAATTACGGATTTACCATTGTGACATGCGATAGCTTTAAGCTGAGACACTCGATAGCTACAAGTTAGACTTGCGATAGCTTTGGTTTATGACCCGGGATAGCTTCTAAAACATGACCTACGATAGATTTTTTTTGAACTTGGCATGCAATAGCCAGATTTGTTGAACATTCCTTAAGTAAAACAATAGAATATCTAGAGGCATTTTGGAAGCTAGTTTCCAAAATTTTAATTGAGAATTTCATAGGGATAAAATTGAAATAAAGAGTAACGAGTTAAATATAGAAATTTATTTATGACAAAAAAATAAATTAAGATTGGAGAAGCTAAGAAATAACAGTTGCATCATTTAAGTTTAAGATAAAAATGTATTATCTAAAGAATGTGTAAGGTACATAACAAATGAATGAAAGAAATGGGTTGAACCCAAGATTGTAAACTTTACCGACTCATGGAGTTGTTAAATGGTAGGGTGCCAAGACTATTGATGTCTAGAATTCAATGGTATATGGTAGGGTGCCACGTCTTGAAATGTATATAGGGTTGAATTCAAAAATTTAATTCCAATGCGAGTAATAACATCAAATGGATATAATTTAATGAATGAATCAACAACGTAAAACAAAAGTGTGCCTTGGACTTGGAGGGGCTATTGACGCCTAGTAAGGACGCTTGTTAGAATGTATTCAAGATGCTTACATTCAACCTCCTAAGAGTGTCACGGTGGCTCTAGACGGGGTGGCTCCCATTATGGAATGAGTGACCATTTATCGGTGACATTGTTTGGGAAAAGATAAGTTAGTGATCCAAAAAATATTGAGGTAATCGCTAAATAAAGTTATGGCTTTAAGTTACATTTCTAAATAAGAGTCTAGGTGATGCTTGTCAATATTTTGATGATTGTATGACATGATTCATAAAAATTTATAAATATAGGTCTACTTAAACCGAAATGGATGAACACACACATGTACACGTGCGCACACACACGCATACATGCGCGCGCGCACACGCACACACACATACATATATAAAACATGGTTCATAAATGATATAGAGTATAGGCTATACTTTTGTTTGAAATGTTGCTATATGTATGCTCGTGATATGGTGTAATTGTTGTTTATGAATTAGTAAGGGGAAAACCGTTCCGCGCTTTAGCGGCGTTGTCTCACTATATGATATGATTAGGGAAAAATATTACTCGCATAAGGCTTTGTGTCTGACCCATATTTTTATTATTTTCTATAAACTCACGGATATTCATTTGAGTAGGCTAAGTTTATGGATTAGACATGATACTTTTGGAAGACGAATAAAGAAGATAAGGACGAAGCAGGAGGCTTAGCTAATGATAAAAGTTATTTTTGTATTTTTCTGTTGTAAAACTAGGTTATATAACTGGTTAAGTGTTCGTGTCGGCATCTTCATATGTTGGGCATGACGCTGTTATTTATGTTTTATTACATTTACCCTACGTGTGTACATTTTGGGATTATGAAAAATGCATTTGGCAATTTGTGTAATGAAAAATAATTGACTGATATATTTACTTAATGTTGTAAAGAAAAATAATACTAATATAATTTTTTTCTCTTAAATTTTTTTATTGTGATGACTGCAACATCACATCAACATTCGTTTTCGGGTTTCGAAATGAGAGATGTTACAACTTAGTGTCGGAGCTTAGGTTATGGGACACTTAAGTGAAACAAAGCTAAGTAGAAATCTTGGTGAAAATTAGATAGTTGAAATGTGATCCCCTGAGGAGGGTATACAATATATGTATAACGTACTTATATTTTGATACAGATATATTTATGGATATATCTATCCCTCTACTATTTTTTCACTTTCTTTACTTTTGTTTCTTATGAATGCTAGCTTATACAGAAAGCAAGAATGGAAATGTGAAATGTATTTTTAATGTTGGGAGGCATAAGAGTGAATGCTAGAAGGGGAACTGCTAGTGTGCAAGTGAATGACAATGGAGGGGAGACACCCCCGGATGTTAATACAACTGGTACTTTAGTGCCTAACCTGACCGTTGAACCAATGGACATGAATGTTCTTTTTCATTGGTTCATGGTGGAGATGACGAGGCACTAGTTGTTGAGCCGAGGCCGATAGCTAAAGGAGTAACTTTTCTAAGATGATGCAAGTTTATAAGAACTATAAAGGAAAGGTGTTTACGGGGAAGAAGTTTGCCTTAAAGGTGCTGAATTGGTTAAAGGTGTTTGAGCGCTGTAACATCCTTAATTTTTGTTTAACATTATTCAGGAGATTTAACTAGATAAATTAAAAGAATAATGTATGTAGTATGATAAGGAGAATGAAATTTTTAATTAAGCCGAGCGATGCCTTAAGTAATCAACTAATAAGATTGTTTTAAACCTAGAAAAGAAAAGAATAAATGAGAGGGGCATAATAGGAATAGATCTTCAACCTTATCTGAAATGCTCAAGCTGACCCGAGCGTAATGAAAAGACAAAACACTCGAGTCAGGACTAAAATATCTCATGTAAGTTAAATCGAGTAAATAAATATGAGTGTGACGGCGTCGGAGATGTTTACGGGTTTTAGACACCTCCTATCCAGTGTTTAACGTGCGTGCATTAACTTAAGAGATGTTCGGGATTTCCATCTCCTAAGGATCCGTTAAACTATCTACTATATAATAGAATGCGCTATATACAATAATGTCTATCATAAAGTAAAATATCAAACTAGCGTTAAGCCATGGCCCATTCCACCCTTAACATAGTTTTATTCCCAATAGCATATACAAGACCGTAGTTTCCCCAAAACCGGAAGTCACCAGAGGGCAATCCATATACTAAAGGTACAAACCAAAATCGTAGTGGTCGCGAATAGGATAATCAGTATGACAAGGTACATGAGGCAATACCAACTAGGATACTAGTAGTTGCGTGATCTGGACTGATGTTGGGCATAACAGCTACTACCCCAACACCGCGAAACAACACTCCCAAATAGAGGGGTGCACCCAAATCGAATCACAACAGTAATAGACATGGTAACGAAGAAGTGTGTCCGCTAGAGGTGGCGAACCTCAATGGCCCGGCACGGCTCCTGTTTTAGTCATGTCAGGGGTCATCCAATATCGTTCTCTTTCTTCAGTCAACGCGTTCACCAAACCATCCACTTCGTTCTGGATCAACACTCCGCGTATACTAGTTATTAAAGTGGTTTTCGGTATCGACAGAGAGTATGTCCATATCTGATCCCGGTCTCTTTAATAACTACGTATTATTACACTGATGGCTCTTTAACATTTCAAATCGATTCATAATTGATATCAAAATATCATATTCGCTTCAAAATCAAAGCCATTTCAAAATCATCATATCTACTCAAAATATACGATTTCATTTCAAAATCATTTTCGCCTCAATATCTCATTTCAATTTCAAAATCGTCATATCTACTCAAAATATACGATTCCATTTCAAAAATCATTTTCGCCTCAATATCTCATTTCGATTTCAAAATCATTATATCTACTCAAAATATACGATTCCATTTCAAAAATCATTTTCGCCTCAATATCTCATTTCGATTTCAAAATCGTCATATCTACTCAAAATATACGTTTCCATTTCAAAAATCATTTTCGCCTCAATATCTCATTTCGATTTCAAAATCGTCATATCTACTCAAAATATACGATTCCATTTCAAAAATCATTTTCGCCTCAATATCTCATTTCGATTTCAAAATCATTTTTCGCCTTAATATCTCATTTCGATTTCAAAATCATTTTTCGCCTCAAAATATCATTTCGATTTCAAAATCATTTTTCGCCTCAAATTCTCATTTCGATTTCAAAATCATTTTCGCCTCAAATTCCACAAAACGATTCACATAAACTCGAATTCCAAAATTAAAATTTAATCAAATTTCAAATCATCAATTTCAACTCGATTCAGCTTCTCAATAAACCATTTCAAATTATCAATTTCAAATACATATTTGAACCACAAAATAAACAATTTCACTTCCAATATATTTTGAAACTTTAAATATTTCACATTTCAAAACAGTTCATATATTTATATAAGAATATAAGATTCACTTTAAAACCATTTCGTATTCAAATTAGAATATACTTCAAATTAAACATCCGTATTAAGTAGTTTACTTAATCTCTGGAACAATTCCAATTCAATAAACTTAGATTAACATTTGGAATTCAAGAATTCATTTAAGTATTACATTCCAAATCGATTTCAGTTCAAATCCTATTCAAATCAATTTTATCTTCAAATTTAATTCAATAGTTTCGATTTAGTCCAATTCACAAATTTCTTTGAATTTCAATTAAATTCCAAATTAATTAAATCTCAATTTCAAATAAATTTTCAATTCCAAACTCAAACTTGAAATGTCATTTCACATAAATTTTCGTAGAAATATTCAGAGTTCGATTAAAAGTCCAATCTTTTAAAACAAATCAACTTTCGAAAATTTACGCCGTATTTCAATTTTTTTTCTTAAAATCTAAACTTAGAAAAATTAAACAATTTCATTTACCAAGTTTAAATTCCAACATCTCGAGCTTCAATTCAAAATAATTCAATTTCCATAAATTGGATTTTATTCTTAAAATCAATTCATTTAAATAATTTCAAAACAACTTTTTAAAATCATTTAATTTAACCAACCCGGTGTCCGTATATAATTTTCTAACCTATGGCCAAGTGGATGATTATTTCAATTTTAATTTCAAGGATGGATATATATCATTTCAATCCAAATAGATGTCATAGGTATATCATTTCAACCTATTCCTTAATTTATTCGAAATGATTCGGTTTACAGTTTATATGCAATAAACAATATACATGATGATAGCATGATATATCAAAATAAATAAACAACCAATATCGACCAATAGCATCCATCACAACAAATCAACCATAAAGCCAATAACATTCACAACAATTTTATAATTATCAATATCGAGTAATATACTGCCAATTTAAATTCAAATTTATTTTAACGGTCAATTTAAATTCTATCAATTAATTCATATATCAAGACAGATGATAATTAAACCTACCAAACAACATCCAATAAATTTCATATCACTTCAGAATATAAATTTAACTAACATAAAATTATTTTAGTCAATTATGAGCGTATAAACACCCACCTTTGATTTATCGATGATTTAAAATCCAAATAAAGGCCCAAATTTGAACAGTCTCGGAATGCAGCCAAACCAGAGTCAAGATGTCCGGAATTTCAATACGATCCTAACAAAAGAAACCGCGCGTAAAACGGAGTTCGTATGTGAAATATGTAGCGAAAATTGCGATTGAATAAAAATTAAAAAAAAAGAACACATTACACTTTCATTCTTGCCACGTCATCAGGAGAAGCACACACTCCCTTCCCTCACGCAAGCTATCTACCCCAATTCGTTCGCCAAAAACCACACGCACGCCTACAACGTCGACCGAACGATGATCAGGATTTTCCTACGCGAGCGCCTCCAGGAGAGTCACCAACGCCAGAAGTTGCGCATCACCAGTCACCGCCGTTTTCTCGAAAAACGTGAAAATACGAACGACTTCAAAGCCAGATCTGGACCAATCCGTGACGAATTAGCACGAATCAACCATATGGATTTGAAGAGCTCGTCGAGATCTACACTTTTGCTTTTGGAATTTTTCGATTTCGTTGAACGGATTGATAGATATTAAGGAAAGAAGATCGGCAATTTCTGACCATGGAATAGGTGGTGGCCATGGTTTGAAATTAGGGTTTCTGAAATGAAATAATTATAAAACTGTCTCGGTTTGCAAGTGTATTTATAAAGGTAGGTCCAAAATCATCCGAACTCCAATCGAGACGTGCCGCCAGGCGTTTATAAGGTTTTACCCACATTCCGAACGTAATGGAACTAGTCCCAAGGCCTAATTCAATCGTATGTGGAAGATAGCTTTTGAAGTCGATTATTTTAATTAAATTCGACGTTAAATTTCTACGCGTTTCAAGCTCGCACGGCCAAACGACAAGTCCGATTGCTGCGAAAATTGAAACCTTACAATAATTCACTGTTACGGATCCGATGAAACTAGTTTCGTCGAAATCCGAGACAGTTGTAAAAATGGCTATTTCTACAGTTTAATTTCAATATAAAATTTCCAATTTTAAATTATTAACTTTCAAATCAAATTTCAATTGTTCACAAATTTCATTTTTAATTTCACAGTAATTAACAATCTTTTACAATGCAGTTTTCCATTATAAATCCAGTATAAAAGATTACATTGGATTCAGCATTCAATTATATTGTAATTTAAATTCAAGTTATTTAATTCCAATTGAATTCTTTTATTTCGATTTATACTTTCATTATTGAATCAACCATTTACTTATACATTATTATCAATAGTTTATAATTCATTTACTTTCATTTTCTTCAGCTATCATCTTATTTAAATTCACAGTAATATTAAATTACATTCATTTTCGTTGATTTCAATATTATAACTTCAATATTAAATGTAACATTTTATTTATTTCGTTGTTTACAATCAAATTCAATTCATTATTTACATTCAATACAAGTTAACATCCATATTTAATTTACAAATAAGTTATTTCAGAATTCATTTTTGTATTTTAACTTGTAATTCACATTTAACAACACAAAAATTTATTTCCTTCGGATTTTTTATCCAAAATTTTTATTTTAATTCGTATTTTTAAAGTGTTAAAAATACGGGTCGTTACATTCTCCTCCACTTAAAACTTTTCGTCCTCGAAAAGTAACGGAGAAGGGGAAACCATCATTTAGATATAATTCATTCAAAATATTCGACTTATTTGCAAAATTTTGTTATAGGATTTTTAAAATCTCAAAATTTTCTAACTCCCGGATTTTTGAAAAATTTCGGCAGCACCTCCTTTGCGCGGCTAGGACCGAAAATTTCACAGTGGTAATAATTGCATGATATACATCTCATTACAAGAATGAGGCATCCCAAAACATGAGGAACACAATAATATACCACAACATAAACTATAATCCAAGAACGTACCTTTTATTAAGCGTTTATTAGCATTTCAACTTACATTTTGCATTTAGCGCAGAAGCGAGCTCCACAAGCGAAGCGCAACCCTTTGTCACCTACTAAAATACTCAACAAACAATTATAACCAAGCATATAAAGGTAGATTGATATACTTAGCATATACAACATTTATACAACATTTATGCTAAGTGGCACAAGCACTTGCAGTTTTTGGCATGATCCATGGATAAGTAAGGGAATCATTATTGGGAAGCTTTTCACTCCCCAACAAATATTTCAATCTGGTGTTGGATTGAATGTGATGGCTGTGGATTACATACACAATGGTGTGCTTGTAATGCCCTATTCTAGTAACCAAATGGTTAGGGCCTTCTGGAACCAACACGCAGTGAACATTTTTGATATGCATGATGAATGCACTGTTCTTTGGAATGGTAAAAACCATGCAGTCACCAGAATTTACAATGATATGTCGGAATTGGATGCAATGCCTGACTGCAAGTGAAGAAAAGTTACTTGGACTGCTATCTCTCCTAGTTCCGATAATCTAATGCTCTGGAAAGTTAGAAACATGGCTTTGTTAACTAGGGATAGATTGATTGGTTTTGGGATGTCTATTCCATCTAGGTGTGAATTATGCTTAACGTAGGAAGAGAGTGTCAACCACTTATTTTTTGATTGTGATTATGTGATTCAACTATGGAAAAAAATGTTACATTGCAATGGTTGGGTCTCTACAACTAATTCTGTTGATGACCAGTGGGGCCTCATTGAACAGGCTTTAAGTTGGAGGGAGGAAGAGGGTTTTGCATTTTTCTTCAGCCTGAAGAAGATGCTGAAAATAATATGGGAGGAAAGAAACAATAGGTGTTTCAAAGGAATAAACCGGAGCCATTCTGTGCTATGGATTGCATTGAGGCACAACATTATGATGGGAATGAGGGAAAGTGTGCATTCTTTTCATGAGAATATGATTGATCCTTGGATCAGTTAGTTTTATTTTTGGTTTCTTTGTTTTCTTTTTTCTCTGTACTCTAGTTCATCCTTGTGATGTCTTCTCTTGTTTTGTTTTCTTTTCGGATTAATAAATCTGGTAGGGGACCAGTTTAACCCCGCTTGCTCTGCAAAAAAAAAAAAACATTTATATAACATATTTTTAACTTCAAAACTGAGATTCTAAATTCAGGACAGCGAACAAATCCAAGTTTTTAGTCCCTTAAACGATGAAATTTTAAAATGGAATCTAAATAAAAGTTGTTGCATTTGTTTCAGGCTTTCCAGAAAGTCCAAAATCATCAAATTCGGACCATCCGTTCAAAAGTTACGGTCGTTTTACTAAATGGATACGCCTCAGCCTGGGCAATGAATTGCGCAGGTCAGCGACGTTCACTCCCCTTTTCGACCATCTAAATGACAGAAAAACACAAAACACTTAAAGCAAAAGTTTTAACTTAAGTTCTTAGCTTTCCGGAAATAGTAAGATCGTCAAAATCCGATAAACCAGTAAAAAGTTATGGTGAAAATACTAAGGTATATGCTACTGATTTTGCTTCCCGTTTTCACAGGCCAGCGAGAAGATTCAAATTTTTAACTAAGTAAATGAAGGAATTTCTCAAGACACTCTAAACAAAAGTCGTGCTACAGTTTCTAAGCTTCCCGACAAGTCTAAGATCGTCAAATTTCATCCATCCATTTAAAAGTTATGGTTGTTTTCGTTTCCGCATATATTGGACAATTTTGGATTTTTCCAAAAATTTGCTTTTATTATTTCAAAGTACAAACCATCAAACTTCAAATTTTCTAAAGAAACAATCATAAACACAAAGTCGTTTATTTTCTTATTTATCCATGAAATAAGTTTACATTCGATTTGTTTCCGATTTATTCAAGTTTGTTTCATTCATAATTTAAATTCAAGTCAATTTGCTTCAATTTAATTTCACTTTGCTTCAAATTTAAATTTAATTATTTAAAATTTTTATTCCGTTTATTCAATTCCATTTACACTAATGAATTCTATTTAATCAATTACCATCCATCTAACAACCACTACATATCAAACATTAACATCCATCCAAAATCTACACTAAATCAATTATACATTTCCAAGTCAAAATTTTAATTTCATACACTTCCAAGTTTATTGACATTTAGTTTTATTCGAATTTAATTAGTTTCCATTTACTAATTTTATATTTTATTAATTTTAAATTTAATTCATTTTACAACTTAAATTCCCTTTATATTTACAACTATCAGTAGATCTTCACATTTTATTATTCGCAATCACACTTGTATATTATTCATTTACTTATCCTTATTAGCATTTTAAACTTTTTAAGTATTTGGTAAGTTATAGCTATGCAAATAGAATGTAGTTAAACAATATACAACTTCTTTTTATTCAATTTGAGTGTTATACCTATTAAATAAATTTCCAATTTATTATTTTTCAAATTAAGGGTTACTCCTACAATTTTAATTTAATTTAATTTTTTTTCACTTAAATTCAATTCCACCTTTTCAATTCATAAGTTTCTAACAATTCAAGATTTATTTTAGTTTAATAATTAAAATCATTCCTTATTAGAGAACTTAAGAATTTCAACTCCGGATTCGATTTAAACCATTTTTTCTAAATATATATATATACTAATATCTTTATATCTCAAATCATATTTTTTAGAAGAATTTTAATCAGCATTGAAATATGTATATATATACTTATTTTCATTACATACTTTAGAAAATTTCAATTTTTAATCAAAACAGGGTTTAGAAAAACTATTAAGTGATCTCCCCCACTTGGACTCTTGAAAATAAACGTCGATGATGCGTGCACTCATCACCGAAATCATTCTCTAGTGTCAAGAGGGGAGTATAACACTTACTTCATTTGAAAATCCTTTAAAAACAATTTCTAATCGAATATACTATCATATAATACTTATATTATACATTTCAAATTTTTGTTAATAAATTTTCAAATCACCGGAATTTAAATTCTCCATCTTAACTTAAATTCATTTTTATTTTATTTTATTTACCATTTATATTCATTGTCAATCATATTTACAAGTTTCATTTCTTAAAATCATCCAATAGTCAATAGTTAGAAATATTGACTAATCAACAATAAACGATGATAATCTAATATTATCATCTCCTAACAATCAATACAATCAAAATTTATAAAATTTTAAGATAATTCTTTTATATATATAAAATATAATTCAAAACAATATTATGTCAATCTGTCCTATTCGAGTGTTTAGAAATTCCTATCGATGCCTTGGCGTCCCAAGTACCAACCAGAATTCATAAATACTCAACGGAACAAATTAACACAATATAAAATCATTTTTATATCAAAATTACAAATACGCTCTCTCATATACACTCAAACTCATTTATAAGGTTTTAACCCTATTTCAATGAGTTATTCCCCACTAGAGCCAAGGTAATCTAAACCAAAGCTCTGATACCAACTTTAACGACCCGCATTTTTGACCATTCAAATCGACAATAAATCCACACATGTCGACTCAAACAATCCAAAATACAGATAGTTATTGGGGTTAAATAAGAAAAGAAAAGAAAGAACAAGAACAAACTCAGAATCTCGCAGCGGAAGGAACAAGATATAATAATAAAATAACAGTTCATGAAGCTGTTAAATAAATAAATTTGATTATTATTATACATCATAAATCAGAGTTACATACATATCAGAGATAATACAACAATGCAGCGGAAAAATAATACAATAGTAGAATACAAATGATGTAATACCAAACTCCGTCTTCGTCCTTCAGAATAGATCTTCAACCTTATCTGAAATGCTCAGGCTGACCCGAGCGTAATGAAAAGACAAAACACTCGAGTCAGGACTAAAATATCTCATGTAAGTTAAATCGAGTAAATAAATATGAGTGTGACGGCGTCGGAGATGTTTACGGGTTTTAGACACCTCCTATCCAGTGTTTAACGTGCGTGCATTAACTTAAGAGATGTTCGAGATTTCCATCTCCTAAGGATCTGTTAAACTATCTACTATATAATAGAATACGCTATATACAATAATGTCTATCATAAAGTAAAATATCAAACCAGCGTTAAGCCATGGCCCATTCCACCATTAACACAGTTTTATTCCCAATAGCATATACAAGACCGTAGTTTCCCCAAAACCGGAAGTCACCAAAGGGCAATCCATATACTAAAGGTACAAACCAAAATCGTAGTGGTCGCGAATAGGATAATCAGTATGACAAGGTACATGAGACAATACCAACTAGGATACTAGTAGTTGCGTGATCCGGACTGATGTTGGGCATAGCAGCTACTACCCCAACACCGCGAAACAACACTCCCAAATCGAGGGGTGCACCCAAATCGAATCACAACAGTAATAGACATGGTAACGAAGAAGTGTGTCCGCTAGAGGTGGCAAACCTCAATGGCCCGGCGCGGCTCCTGTTTTAGTCATGTCAGGGGTCATCAATATCGTTCTCTTTCTTCAGTCAACGCGTTCACCAAACCATCCACTTCGTTCTGGATCAACACTCCACGTATACTAGTTATTAAAGTGGTTTTCGGTATCGACAGAGAGTATGTCCATATCCGATCCCGGTCTCTTTAATAACTACGTATTATTACACTAATGGCTCTTTTACATTTCAAATCGATTCATAATTGATATCAAAATATCATATTCGCTTCAAAATCAAAGCCATTTCAAAATCATCATATCTACTCAAAATATACGATTTCATTTCAAAATCATTTTCGCCTCAATATCTCATTTCAATTTCAAAATCGTTTATCTACTCAAAATATACGATTCCATTTCAAAAATCATTTTCGCCTCAATATCTCATTTCGATTTCAAAATCATTATATCTACTCAAAATATATACGATTCCATTTCAAAAATCATTTTCGCCTCAATATCTCATTTCGATTTCAAAATCGTCATATCTACTCAAAATATACGATTCCATTTCAAAAATCATTTTCGCCTCAATATCTCATTTCGATTTCAAAATCGTCATATCTACTCAAAATATACGATTCCATTTCAAAAATCATTTTCGCCTCAATATCTCATTTCGATTTCAAAATCGTCATATCTACTCAAAATATACGATTCCATTTCAAAAATCATTTTCGCCTCAATATCTCATTTCGATTTCAAAATCATTTTTCGCCTTAATATCTCATTTCGATTTCAAAATCATTTTTCGCCTAAAAATCTCATTTCGATTTCAAAATCATTTTTCGCCTCAAATTCTCATTTCGATTTCAAAATCATTTTCGCCTCAAATTCCACAAAACGATTCACATAAACTCGAATTCCAAAATTAAAATTTAATCAAATTTCAAATCATCAATTTCAACTCGATTCAGCTTCTCAATAAACCATTTCAAATTATCAATTTCAAATACATATTTGAACCACAAAATAAACAATTTCACTTCCAATATATTTCGAAACTTTAAATATTTCACATTTCAAAACAGTTCATATATTTATATAAGAATATAAGATTCACTTTAAAACAATTTCGTATTCAAATTAGAATATACTTCAAATTAAACATCAGTATTAAGTAGTTTACTTAATCTCTGGAACAATTCCAATTCAATAAACTTAGATTAACATTCGGATTTCAAGAATTCATTTAAGTATTACATTCCAAATCGATTTCAGTTCAAATCCTATTCAAATCAATTTTATCTTCAAATTTAATTCAATAGTTTCGATTTAGTCCAATTCACAAATTTCTTTGAATTTCAATTAAATTCCAAATTAATTAAATCTCAATTTCAAATAAATTTTCAATTCCAAACCCAAACTTGAAATGTCATTTCACATAAATTTTCGTAGAAATATTCAGAGTTCGATTAAAAGTCCAATCTTTTAAAACAAATCAACTTTCGAAAATTTACGCCGTATTTCAAATTTTTTTCTTAAAATCTAAACTTAGAAAAATTAAACAATTTCATTTACCAAGTTTAAATTCCAACATCTCGAGCTTCAATTCAAAATAATTCAATTTCCATAAATTGGATTTTATTCTTAAAATCAATTCATTTAAATAATTTCAAAACAACTTTTTAAAATCATTTAATTTAACCAACCCGGTGTCCGTATATAATTTTCTAACCTATGGCCAAGTGGATGATTATTTCAATTTTAATTTCAAGGATGGATATATATCATTTCAATCCAAATAGATGTCATAGGTATATCATTTCAACCTATTCCTTAATTTATTCGAAATGATTTGGTTTACAGTTTATATGCAATAAACAATATACATGATGATAACATGATATATCAAAATAAATAAACAACCAATATCGACCAATAGCATCCATCACAACAAATCAACCATAAAGCCAATAACATTCACAACAATTTTATAATTATCAATATCGAGTAATATACTGCCAATTTAAATTCAAATTTATTTTAACGGTCAATTTAAATTCTATCAATTAATTCATATATCAAGACAGATGATAATTAAACCTACCAAACAACAGTCAATAAATTTCATATCACTTCAGAATATAAATTTAACTAACATAAAATTATTTTAGTCAATTATGAGCGTATAAACACTCACCTTTGATTTATCGATGATTTAAAATCCAAATAAAGGCCCAAATTTGAACAGTCTCGGAATGCAGCCAAACCAGAGTCAAGATGTCCGGAATTTCAATACGATCCTAACAAAAGAAACCGCGCGTAAAACGGAGTTCATATGTGAAATATGTAGCGAAAATTGCGATTGAATAAAAAAAAAGAACACATTACACTTTCATTCTTGCCACGTCATCAGGAGAAGCACGCACTCCCTTCCCTCACGCAAGCCATCTACAGGAGTACTCCCGAACCCAATTCGTTCGCCAAAAACCACACGCACGCCTACAACGTCGACCGAACGATGATCAGGATGTTCCTACGCGAGCGCCTCCAGGAGAGCCACCAACGCCAGAAGTTGCGCATCACCAGTCGCCGCCGTTTTCTCGAAAAATGTGAAAATACGAACGACTTCAAAGCCAGATCTGGACCAATCCGTGACGAATTAGCACGAATCAACCGTATGGATTTGAAGAGCTCGTCGAGATCTACACTTTTGCTTTTGGAATTTTTCGATTTCGTTGAATGGATTGAGAGATATTAAGGAAAGAAGATCGGCAATATCTGGCCATGGAATAGGTGGCGGCCATGGTTTGAAATTAGGGTTTCTGAAATGAAATAATGATAAAACTGTCTCGGTTTGCAAGTGTATTTATAAAGGTAGGTCCAAAATCATCCGAACTCCAATCGAGACGTGCCGCCTGGCGTTTATAAGGTTTTACCCCCATTTCGAACGCAATGGAACTAGTCCCAAGGCCTAATTCAATCGTATGTGGAAGATAGCTTTTGAAGTCGATTATTTTAATTAAATTCGACGTTAAATTTCTACGCGTTTCAAGCTCGCACGGCCAAACAACAAGTCCGATTGCTACGAAAATTGAAACCTTACAATAATTCACTGTTACGGATCTGATGAAACTGGTTTCATCAAAATCCGAGACAGTTGTAAAAATGGCTATTTCTACAGTTTAATTTCAATATAAAATTCCCAATTTTAAATTATTAACTTTAAAATCAAATTTCAATTGTTCACAAATTTCATTTTTAATTTCACAGTAATTAACAATCTTTTACAATACAGTTTTCCATTATAAATCCAGTATAAAAGATTACATTTATATTGTAATTTAAATTCAAGTTATTTAATTCCAATTGAATTCTTTTATTTCGATTTATACTTTCATTATTGAATCAACCATTTACTTATACATTATTATCAATAGTTTATAATTCATTTACTTTCATTTTCTTCAGCTATCATCTTATTTAAATTCACAGTAATATCAAAATTACATTCATTTTCGTTGATTTCAATATTATAACTTCAATATTAAATGTAACATTTTATTTATTTCGTTGTTTACAATCAAATTCAATTCATTATTTACATTCAATACAAGTTAACATCCATATTTAATTTACAAATAAGTTATTTCAGAATTCATTTTTGTATTTTAACTTGTAATTCACATTTAATAACACAAAATTTTATTTCCTTCGGATTTTTTATCCAAAATTTTTATTTTAATTCGTATTTTTAAAGTGTTAAAAATACGGGTCGTTACATTTATTTTTGGATCATGTATTATTTTCGATTTGGTTATGATAATATGTCATGCTTGATTGATATATCATTATTTGATTGAATGATGATTTATTGGAATTTTTTTGGAATTATTCTTAAGGGTTTTAAATGTAAAAACCTAGTTTTTGATCTCCAATTGACTCGAAAGTCGAATATGTTGTATAAAACATTATTTTGGAGATGGACCTTAATTTCATAATTTTTCAAGTTCATATAAATATTTTTCGAATTTCCTAAAATGGAGATAGTGTTTATTTCGGGTTTTAATTATTAAAAATAATAAAACTAATATTTTTGTCTCGAAATTTTTATACGCGAAAGATGATCGAAAATCGGATTTCTGGTGATTTTTAGGGATTTTTCCCACGTGTTTATGATTTTTTATGAATTTTCGATGATATAAAACTGTTAAATATTAATAAATGATATTAATTTTAAAGGGTTGCAAATTGTTTTGGAAAAGTACAATGTGATTTTCCAACAAATTCTGAAAAGAATATAAAACAAGAATTTGTTATCAAATAAAAATTTGACAAGAGGCAAGAGTTAGTGGAAAGTATTACCTTTGAAAGGAAATAAATCAGTTTTCAAGATATTTACCGAAATGCCATCAAACCTAGGACATTGAATCAATGTTGATGACCTACGGCATTGAATCAATATTGATGACCTACGACATTGAATTAACAATGTCAATGCCACCTAGTTTTATGCCGCTAGTTTGGACCAATGCCACCCAGTTTTTTGCCGCTAGCTTGGGTTAATGCCATCCAGTTTTAGCCAGTTTGGGTCAATGCCACCCAATTTTATACCGTCGGTTTGGGTCAATGCCACCCAGTTTTGTGCTGCCAGTTTGGGTCAATGCCACCCAGTTTTATGCCATCAGTTTAGATCAATGTCTCCCAGTTTTATGCTATCAGTTTAGACTTATAACACCCTGTTTTATGCCATCAGTTTAGACTTATGACGACTGTTTTATGCCATCAGGTTAGAATTATGACGACCATTTTATGCCATTAGTTTAGACTTATGATGACTGTTTTATGCCATCAGGTTAGTGCTTTGGCATAATATTTTGGTTCTGTAATGGACGAAGTTTTCCTTGTTTTAAAGAAGGATTTTAAGTGGTTTGTCAATGTTAAAAATAAACAGTTTCAAGGAAACAAATGGTGTTTTAGTTAAATTTTGTGTGAAGTTTACCAATGGAAAATATTACATAACTTTAAGTAATTTTATTGTGTATGTGATTATTGGTTGAACATAGTTTACCGAATGATGTATATGTTCTTGTTATCAATTGATCAGTTAAATTTACATATTTTATCACCGTCATACTCACATTTCATGACCCAATACTACATCTTTAGATTTTAAAGGCAGAATTACTAGTTAGGTTGTCTCAGTAGTGAGTATGGTTATACTAAACTCCAGAGTGAGTAGAATTGCATCCAGCAGAATAGATAGATCAATTGTGTTAGGATGCCCGAACTGATCAAAAGACTTGACTCATGAATTTAAAACTTGATAAGATTATATGTGAGACTTGTGTAAAGTCGTGCCCTAGGCTTAGCCGTTAGCCCTCGGTTGGTAAAGGTCCACGATTCCAGTGCGTAGGACATTGTCAGTAGTGAGACTAAAATGATGTTTACGCACCGAAAGGAACTCGTAGCTCTATATGCTCACTAGATTAATTAAGTTGTTTTACTCCTAATTGTATTTAGAGATTTGTGGACATCTGGTTATGTTTTGGCCCGAGTTAGCTTGATAGGTTATTGGTTGGCGTGCAAAATCTTTAGGTTCATGATGACCCTAGAAAAACTATGATTTGAGACAGACAGTCTATTGTTGGAAAGGGTAAACTTTGGGTGTACATAACCCTAGGATGAAAAACTAGTCAGACTTACCCAGGTTAGATGCAAGCATATGAACATGTTATGTTTTGTTCTAATCATTGTGGTTCTAGGTGCATGATTTATGATTGACATATTTGGATAAGATACTAGTGAGGGAAAAACTCGTTCCGCTCAAAGGCATAGTCTTAATAGACATCTATTTGGTTTGAGATGGAATATTGTTATTTACCCTAAACTTGTTGTCTGACCCGAAGTTTTTGTTTTTCCCCCTAAACTCTTGGGTACTCATTTGAGTAGGTTGAAAGTAAGGATTTTCAGTTTAGACGAATAAGCTTCTGGAGACGTGCAAGAGGCAAGCTAGCTAATATTAGGAGTTTTTATTTCCGCTGTGTTCTTTAAAAATTATGTTATGTTTGAATGGATGTAATGCCAGAATTTATAACTGTCAAGTATTAGACTCTGATCAACCAAAGGGGCATCTTCATATGTCGCTCTTAGAGTATTTTGTAATTATTATATTTTCTCTGAATGTGGGCTACGAATGAGTTTATGTAATGAATGTGAAAATCTTATTTTTGAATTGTAATGAAAGTTTGATTAATGAAAAATGTTTGAATTTTTTTTATATTCAAGTGCTTCTGATGTTATTGATATGATTAACATAACCGCATTTTGTCACCAGAGAATAATACTACTGATGACTATAGCATCATCAACGCTTATTTTCAGGCCTTAAAATGGGGGATATTACAAGTGCACCTTTGGAGATTTAAGTTATGATAACGCTTAAAAGAGGAGGTTGGCTTCTCATCAGCTTTAGGAGAATGCATTAGACTGCTAGGAATCATTGAATGTTGAAGTAGCGGAAGAGGAGATAACTTGGGAATGGTTTAAGGAGCAATTCGGGGCTTAGTTTATATGTGAATCGTCGAAGAGTGCTTTGTGTAGGGAGTTCTTTGAATTGAAGCGAGGAGGGGTGACTCCGGCAGAGCACATCAGTGTTTTAGTGCTCTGACAAAGTATGGAAGGGAGTATATTAATACTCCATTAAAGAAAAATAATAAAATTTATTTAATGTCCGAGGAAGAGACTGAACAACATGGTGATGGTGCACTTGCTATTTTCTTTTGAGAAGGCGGTCGAAATGGAAAGGAGATATAATCACTTATATCAGGAGGAAAGGAAGGTTGATGTTAGATCCAAAGGTAGGAAAAAAAGATTCAACCGGCATCAAAAGGGAAATAAGAATCAGAAAGGAGGGAATACCCCCAAGAGGCGAAGCTCAGAAGCCAAATGTGTCAGATATTGCTTGTTTCAACTATGGTCATAAGTGGCGTTATTCTACTATGTGTACCCAGTAGGAGAATAAGGACACGTCCAAATTCTTTAACTATAATAAGCCTGGTCATAAGAAGAGGGATTGTATAGAGCTGAGGTGGGCAAAGGTCTATGCTTTGGAAGGACCTTTGGCTGGACTAACGGTTGAATAAAAAGGGAAGGGTATTATGCTTGGAGGTATGATTTTGATTTTCAATATTTCAGTTAGAGTTCTTTTTTGTATCAGTGCTATGCACTCTTTCATTTCGAAGGGTTTAGTGGATAAGTTAGAATTAGACGCTACCCATTTGATTACGTCTTTGCATGTGGTTAATTCGATAGACGAGTATGCCACTCTCGGATTAAGCTATACTGACCTTGAATTTTCTTTGTATGTACATATGTTTGTTTGTGACTATATGTGTTTGACTTCGTAGGCTACAGGTTAATTTTGGATATGGATTGGTTAATGTCTAATTACGCTAGGATCTACTGTGCCGATGGAAATATCGCTTTAGAAAATCCAAGAGGTAGAGAAAGGATCACGATAGTGTTGGATGTAGTGAAAGAGAAGTCAGGACCGATGTTGTGTGCAATGGGAGATTAGGAGGATAAGATTAACCGAGTATTGATGGTTCATGAGTTTGTTGATATTTTTGAGCCAGTGTTGAGATTACCGCGAAGAAGAGAGACTGAATTCCATGTATGTTTGTTACCGAGGGCATAATCTGTTAGTAAACCGCCTAATAGAATGCCGCCCAAGAAGATGGAAGAATTAAAGAAGCAACTAGTGGAACATGTGCATAATTCATCAAGCCAAGTAGTTCACCACGGGGATCATCTACGATATTTGTAAAAAAGTTGGATGGATCATTATGAATGCATATTGGTTACTGCAAATTGAATGAGTTGGTTTTAAATAATCGTTGTCCATTGCCAATGATATATGAGTTGTTTAAATAACTGAGTGTTGTTATAGTATTCATGCAGCTAGATTTAGCAATGAGATTCTATCAACCAAGGGTAGCAGAAGATGGTGTTTTTCTGATCATGATTTGAACATGGTACAGTTTATATAAGTGGTTAGTCATGTCCTTTGGGCTGACCAACGCCCCAGTGTTCTTTATAGATCTTATGAATCGAATCTTTCACAGTCGATTGGATAAATTTGAGTTGGTCTTCATTGTCGATATTTTGGTGTATTCTAAGAATGAGAGAGACCTTGAAGTCCATCTTAGATTGGTATTGGAGACCTTGAGACAACACAAGTTGAAGGAAATGTTTTCAAAATGCCATTTTTGGAAACAAAAAGGTTAAGTTTCTTGTTCATTTTATTTCAGAGAATGAATTAGCGGTGGATCCACCAAAGATAGAGATCACTAATAATTAGAAGAGACCAAATACTATTATCGAGATAAGAAGTTTCTTGGGATTGGCTAGCTATTGTTGTAGATTCATTAAGAATTTCTCGCGTGTAGCGGCACCCTTGACTAAGTTGACCAGAAAGAATAAGAGGTTCGTATGGATTGATAAGTGTGAAGGGTCATTTTTGGAGTTGAAGAGATTATTAATGAATGCTCATGTTTTGATCATATCTGAAAGGAATTATGATTTGGTAGTATATACCAATGCTTGTGGAACTGGATTAGAAGCAGTATTGATGTAGAACGGGTAGGTGATAGCTTATGTATCTTGGCAGTTGAGGTCGCATAAGGTTCGATATCCGACTCACGATGTGGAGTTGGCAGTAGTGATCCTTGCATTGAGATTTGAAGATATTACCTTTTGGGAGAACGTCGAGTTGTAGACGGACCATA
Source organism: Allium fistulosum (assembly GCA_030737815.1). Lineage (NCBI taxonomy): Eukaryota > Viridiplantae > Streptophyta > Magnoliopsida > Asparagales > Amaryllidaceae > Allium > Allium fistulosum. Next base: position 998,301,738 of record CM060907.1, read on the forward strand.
AGTCTCTTGTGTGCTTATTCTCTTAGAAGGAGTATAATATGAGACAATAAGGTGGTTAACGTTATTGGCAACATATGACTTCGATATAGAGTACGCATTGGGAAAGGGTAAAATGGTTGCTGATGCTTTAAGTAGAAATCAGCAAAATGGAGTGTTAGTCATGATTGGAATGGAAGATATTAGCTACATTGGCATGTTGCGGAGTGCATCATAGGATAAATAGAGGATCAAGTCCAGGTCTATGAATTTTAGCAAGTTTGGAAGTACGCCCAAAACTTGTAGAATTAATTATAGTAAGGCAAAGAGGGGATCTATTATTAGTTAAAAGGATTCGGTGATTAGATATGGGAATAAATGTTAAGGACCTAACTGTGCTTTCCAAACGTGGGAGATCTTTGGAAGGAAGTCTTAAAAGAAAGTCGTCTGTCCAAGTTTATGATTCATCCTAGGGGCACGATGATGTATCTTGACATGAAGCAAGTGTTCTTTTGGAAAGGAAAGAAAAGAGACGTCAGTGAACATGTGAAGAAGTGTATCACATGCTAGCAAGTGAAGACTTAACATCAGAAGCTAAGTGGTTCATATAAACCCTTTGAAGTACCGACTTATAAGTGGGATTTGGTATTCATGAATTTTGTAGATGGATTGCCAAGGTCAAGAATGGGGAATGATAGCATATGGGTAGTACTCGATAGATTGACTAGGAGTGCCCATTCTATTTCAGTAAAGTCGATAAGGATGACTACTTGCTTAGTAAAGCTACATGTAAAGAATGTTTAAGGCTCCATAGGATTTCAAGCAACATAGTTAGTGGTAGATACCCATTGGTAGAGATCCATTATTCACAAGTGAGTTCATGAGAAGTTTGTAGAGGGCATTGGGTACGGAATTTAACCTAAGTACAACTTACCACCTACAGACAGATGGTCAAATGGAAAAGTGAACTGTGTGTTAGAGAAGTTATTAAGGGCATATGTTTCAGATTTCGAAGGATCTTTGAAAGATTATTTGCATTAGATAGAATTTGCCTACAATAATACTTACCAGTTGAGTATTGGGATGACACCATTTAAGGTGTTTTTTGGTAGACCTCGTAAGTCACATATTTGTTGATTGGACATGGGAGATAGACATGTATGAGGACTTGACCTGGTAAGAGAAGCTAGTGAGAAGATAGTGTTGATTCATGCCAGAATGAAGACTATGCCATCAAGGTAGAAGAGTTATGCTAATAAGAGGAGGACGGAATTAGAGTTCATAGTAGGCGATCGGGTATTCGTGAAGGCTTCAGCGATGCGAGGTGTTATGCACTTTGGGAAGGCGGGGAAATTGGCTTCTAGATATGTTGGTCCATTTTGGTGATAGAGAGGATTGATAAACTCGCATATATAGTCGAGTTACCAAGTAATTTAGTGAGTGTGCATAATGTTTTTCTCATATCCGAGGAAATGTGATCATGACCCTACAGTGGAATGAAGGGCGATTAAGGACTTATCTGTAGATCCAGATTTGACTTATGTTAGATGACTGAAAGGGATAGTAGGCCGAGATACTAAAGAATCGAGGAACAAAGTTATTAGACTTGTTTACGTCCAATGTAGTGCCGATAAGGATGATTGTACTTGGGAGGTAAAGGATAGGATTAGGAATATCTATCCTAAATTTTTTAGACATTCGTAGTTGTAGCACCATTCTCTGTTTGTCTATTGTATATACTAGTAGTGGCGTTGGTGTATTTATGATTGATAAAATTATGTGTTAGTAGTTAACAGATGCATTATGTTTGATGATTGATGACTTACATTAGTAGGGAAATAGTGTAACTTTTGTACTTATGTGATGGTGGATTTACCCCCATCAAGTTATTGGTGTAATTTTTATTATTCCTTATCTGAACTTCGAGGACGAAATTCCTACAACGAGGGGAACCTGTAACACACCATATTTTGGAGTACCATGATATAAGAAATTGTATTAATAATAAGAATTTAATAAGTGATAATTAGGATAATTTAATTGAAAGAATTACATAAGGGAAGTTTGATTAATTTAATGTGATACACTTTAAAAGGTTAATTAAATGAACTAAGACTAGCGCAATTAAATTTGGCCTCATTGATAGGAATAATTGAATTTGAATTTAGAAAGAAGAGGATCTTGTATTAAGGGAAATAAATTAGTGAGACTGGGCAAGGGATTTTAGTCTAAGTTAAAATTACTAACGTGTATACCCTTAACAATATTCTCTCCATTCATCCTCACTTCGTTTCAAAACAAAATAAATAAAACCCCTGTCAATCGAGGCTGGCTATCATTTTCAAGAGGGAAGAAGAGGAAACTAAAACAAAGGATTTGTTATCCAGCATTTGAACTAAGTGACATGCCGGTGGATCTGGACTTCAAGATGATGAAGAAATTATTAAGAAGCTTAAAAAGATGTCTAGATTAAGGAATGGATGGAGCATAAGAAGTTTGGCTAAGTTTTGCACAATACAAAACTAGTCGGTAGTCTGTACCGACCACTCCAAATAGGTCGGTACTGAGAGGTCCAAAAATATGGAGGACCCATTTTGATGTTGGTAATGGGCCAACACACAGTCGGCTAAATGGGTAAATTCAATATTTTACCTAATTTATAAATAAAATCAATATTTTATTTTATTTATAAATAATGTTTTATTTATAAATAATGTTTTATTTATAAATAATTTTTTATTTATTTAAATTTATATTATACAATATAATGTGTATTGTGTACACATAGATGTGCACGTGCACGTGCAACATAAAAGGTGTATATGGTTTGACATGCCCATATATAGATGTTGGGGTTTACATCACAACCGACATGTTAGCCCCTTTATATACATGTGTGCTGTCAATATATATGTGTATATATAGTTAATAAAGTAACTACAAATTTAATATAAAGATATATAATGTCATCCTCCTGCCGCGAAATTTTCCAAGTGCCCTAATTTTAAAATCGATATGCCTCTTTCCTTGATCCTACCTTCTAACCTTTCTTCGCCTCGTCTTTTTCCACCCTCCTCCATCATCGTCGTTCCTATTCACTTTTCACGCTCGTGCTCCTTGCTCTATGTCGTCTTCCTCATTGGTTGCAACAAGTTCCATCCTCGCCCTAACCTCCTTGACCTGCCTTGGTCACGAGATCTGGTGCCTCATTTGGCCATAATTCTTCCACGCTATCTCCGGCCGTGCCCAATTTGTTTTCAGTTGAAGGTTTTCCTTCTTTGGCTAACACTATTTCCCTCCTCATTGCTAAATGCGCTTCTGTTGTGACAATGCTTCATGCTAGCACTCATGGTTCTTCTCAAGTAAACTTGCATGCCAATGATGGTTTCCTCGTTGCTGATCCATTGCTTGCTGAATCAAATGTTTTACCCCTGCCTAGTGCTGTACCGCCAGCCTTGCCAATGATTATGATAAGGACTTGCCTACTAGTTCTGAAGCTAAGATGCCTTGGTCATCGTTATTATCAATCAAGCCACGTAATGCAGATGCTTACTCAACTAGGAAATTTGACATTCATTGTGTTGATGGTGTTTTGATTCCACCATCGGTAGTTATTGAGGCAAGTTCCCTTTTCTGGAAGAAGCATCTCGTCGGTTTCTTTTTGGAAAAAGTTCCTCCTTTTGGCTTAGTTAAATCTATCTTGAAGCAAAGATGAAAACTGAAAGGGAAAATCACTATACGGTATGACAATGCTTTGTTCTTTTTTGAGTTCCTATGCCCGGCTGATCATCAGAATGTCCTTAAGGCTGAACCGGTCATCATTGACAATAATCCATTTATTTTCATGAAGTGGTCTCCTTCTACTGACTCTGCTAGAGAATAAGTACTTTCCATACCTATTTGGGTCCAATTCATGACAACTCCATCAGCGCTACAATCTTTGGTTGGTATAAATTGGTTAGCAAATAAGATAAGTGATTTTGTTTATGCCACTTTTAAGAGGGGGAGACTGGGTTATGCAAGGGTGTTGATTGAGGTGAAGCCCGATAGATTGTTATCTGTGGAATTTGTATTTGGTCATGTGACTATTGTATATGTTAATTACTTATGGAAGCCCCTGATTTGTTCCTTTTGCAAGTCCTTTGGACACTTAGTCGAAGCTCGCTTGCGCTCCTCCTAGTCTTCTCTTGAGAAAGTCCCACTTCCAAGGCCTGATAAGTGATCATGGTATCCTCAGTCCTCATCTGGTCCTCCTGTTCATGTCACAACTTCTCTAGTGCTACAATCGATTGAGGTTGATTTGGATGCTAATGTTGGGAAGTCGTTGTTGCACCCTCCTTACTCTCCTCTTCTGTTTCTATGGATCCTCAGTGTGACGTTGAGTGGCTTGTAGGTGATGTTGTTTGGATTCATCGTACTAGTATGTGTTACGAGCCAATGAAGAAGCACTTTTTGAAATTCATCTCAGATGACATTCAGTACCTCCGATGTTTATACTATGTTCCTATTGAGGAAGTGTTATTACTTGTGGAGGAAGGTCATTTAGGTGAACGTAACTAAGAGCTTTTGTCCAATGATAGTTGGAACATGGTTAGGATTTATACCTTGGGCTCTGATGTTTCCTCGTGAAATATTATCAGACCTTTGCTTGAAGCTATTATAGTGGCCCTCTCAGTCACGTCTTCTAACTCTAGTTCTTATGAGGATTCAGATTGTTAGGTTCTCCTTTTGGCCTAGTCTTTCTACGTGATTCTTTTTTTAGTTTCTTTTTTTATACAGCTTTTATAGCAGTTGGTGTTATCTGCACCACTCCCATTCTTGATTTCTCTATTACTGTAGTGATATTTCAGCCCCACGCGTGCTTTACATTGATTATTAAAGTGGTAGGGCCACTATAAAACTGGCTTGCCTAGAAGAAAATTTTAAAATTCAATTATTAGATTCAAAATTCAAAATTTAGTTCTTAATCTAGATTGACCAAATGAAATATTTTGTACTTTAAAATTCAAACTAATATATTAACTTTTTATAAATACAGATGTATATATATGTGTGTGTGTACATATATACACACACATATATAATTCGAATGTTTGAAATGTGTGTTTGTGTATCTGTTTATTATATTTATATATATATATATATATATTAAATTATGTTTAGAAACATTGTATACATGTATAATGTATACTTATAAATATATTTTGTGTAAATAATAATATATATTTTTTGGCTATAAAAAAACCTTTTTTGCTTTACTTTAATTTTATCAAAAATGAATTTTTTTCTTATTTGATTTCCATATGGAAATCTATGAAAAAAAAAACTTTTTTATATCAAAAACAATAAATGTATGTATTATGCTAAATATTTATAAAAACAAATTTTATATAATTTATATTGTATGTGTCTAACTGTCTCTCTCTCTTTATATATATATAGTTAGATATAAAATTTAATTTAGATAAAATACTTGTTTGTACCAAAATTGGGCACAACACTCTTCGGATGTGTTTGAAGAGATAAAATGAAGAAAGTAAATGTAAAATGAAGCAGATCTAACAAACACATCAATAAACAGATATGAAAAGGCACAGAAACACACGGATTTAGAGTGGTTCGATGAATTGCCTACGTCCACTATGAAATGATTAATGTTTATTGAATTTCACTCGTTGTTTACAAAAGATTACAATAGTATGACTGATGTTTGACAATCATTTCGGCAGAATATCGGCGTAGAGAGGCCCAAAGTCCCTTTTCTGGATGCATATGGCTGCTATTTATAGGCATAGGCTGAAAATATCTTGCCCAGATCTCGGAGGACTTCTTCTCTTATGTGGGTCGGCCCACGCGATCGATCCCATGCTGTTTGCACTTGATCCGTGATTGATACGAACCGAATTCGCATCGATCGAGATTTGATCCTTTTTGGATGAAATTTATCTGGTACATTCTTGATGTTGTAGGTAAGCTCCTGTGAAAATTTGGTGGCATTTGGACTTGTAGATCTCGAGTTATGATCGATGCAAGATTGGATTTGTATGACATTGTCATCTTCGTATCGATACTATTTCGCATCGATCATGCATGACTCTATTCGTATCGATGCTTACATGCTACTTCAAATCGACGGTTGGAGGCCGCCTTCGTATTGATGCTTCATGTTGCCTTCTTCGTATCGATCGATGGTTGTCGCTGTTCGTATCGATGGTGGGAGATCGATACGAGATGGATGGAGGGTGACCAATACGAAATGGACATTGGTTGATGGATACGAAGTGTTTTTAACATGATGGATATGAAGTAGCTTCATCGAAATGGACACGAATGAAGTCACTTCGATGGATACGAAGCAACGATGCGAACAAAGGTTGAAGTGGATGGATGCGAATGAAGGGATATGAATGGACACGAATGGGGTTCAAAAAGGATGAAGGCTTGGTCAACATGGCAAGAAATGTGGATCCACCCCAGTTTATCACTCCACGTCAACAAGCAAGCACGTGTCTTTGATCGACACGAAGGAGATGGAGCGCAGGTATCGATACGAACTCGTATCCATGTTGGAGAGCCCAATTTGTATCGATCATAACTCACAATCTACAAGTCCAAATGCTACAAAATTTTCACAGGAGCTTACGTACAACTCAAAGAACGTCCATGCCAAATTTTGACTCGATTGGACCAAATATTGATCAATACGAAATTCATTCGTATCGATCACGGACCGAGTGCAAATCACGTGGGTTCGATTGCAAATCACGTGGGTTCGATCGCGTGGGCCCACCCACGTGCCAGAAGAGGTCTCCCGAGATCTGAGCGAGATATTTGCAGCCTACGCCTATAAATAGCACCCCATAGCCTATTGAAAAGGGACTTTCAGCCTCTCTACGTCGATATTCTGCCGAAATGATTGTCAAACATCAGTCATACTATTGTAATCTTTTTTAAACAATGAGTGAAATTCAATAAACATCAATCATTTCATAATGGACGTAGGAAATTCGCCGAACCACTCTAAATCCGTGTGTTTCTGTGCATTTTCTTATCTGTTTATTTATGTGTTTGTTAGATCTGCTTCATTTTACATTTACTTTCTTCATTTTACCTCTTCAAACACATCCGAAGAGTGTTGTGCCCAATTTTGGTACATACACTTTGGTGCTTTCACTGAGAAAAACCCAGCTTTTCTCCTGCTCTGTGGATCTACTACATCGTTGGATTGCAAAAATCTAAGGAGGAGATCCAGACCTATCGTCAAGTGCTTCCTTCTATTCTATTCAGATTGCTCCAGATCTAAGAGGATCTACACTCATCAAGATTTTCGTATCCATATTTTCGTATCCATGAAAATATGGTGATTTTCATATCCATATTTTCGTATCCAGAAAATATGAAGACTTTCGTATCCATGTTTTCGCACCCAGAAAATATGTCAACATTCGTATCGATCGAACTTCGTATCGATCAGCTTTCGTATCGATCGCAACTGCGCTGTTTGTATCGATCGCAACTGCCCTGTTGCATCGATCGCAACTGCCATGTTCGTATCGATCGCAACTGCCCTGTTCGTATCGATCGCAACTGCCATGTTCGTATCGATCGCAACTGTTCTGTTCGTATCGATCGCACTTCGTATCGTTCCAGACGCGTCTAATTCGAATCGATCCTCAGATACACTTCGTATCGATCCAGACGCGTCCAATTCGTATCAATCCTAAGATACACTTCGTATCGATCCAGTTGTGTGCTTTTCGTTTCGATCCAAGCGCCCATTTTTCGGATCGTTGAATTCACCAACATTTGTATCGTTCAAACATTGCTGAGAACGATACAAAACTTCAAATAGAAAAATACTACTCATAGGGGATTACAAAGCTCAACTTAATGAAGGAACATTCCATCGACGTTCCTGATCGTACCATGACTGAAAGGGACATAGGGGATTACATCAACAAATGCTGAATTGCAATCAAGGAATGGGTAAAGGAATACTACTCAATCGGTGCTCCCAGAAGCTAGAGAACCTAGCTAATACACCAAGGACTAGAGTTGGTTAATATACCATGCTTCTAAGGTGGACTGCAACTTCCCCCAATTGACCATTTTTTAAACTCCTGAATTGACAACTACATTATGATGGCTAATATGATGACTACCCTACACTGTCTGCTCTGCTAACTCAAAGCATAGCTGGTCACCACTGATCCATCTTCAAATGCCCGCATCTTAGCCATACCATGTCCATATGACTAGAAGCATGGCATACAACCTTAAGAGGACTTCCTTACTACCTTATATGGGCCTCCTACCTGGGTGAAAATTGGAAATGATCACTAATTTATAAGCCCATCCTAACCAACTCACCATCCAATCGGCATCACCAAACCACTCGATCGTTGGACAATCGTGCATACATCATTCAACAGTGTTACAAGACCCTATAGCCATAAAATGGACTTGATCATAATGTCGATCGAAGAAACTTTCCCAATCGAGACCTATTCGTTGAAACCATCCTACATGCAGAATTTCTAGTGAAAATTCAACATGTTGACTATGTCAGTGTACTATGGAAATATAACCCCCGACACTATCTTATGAAGTGGGCATGGCACGTGGATTTTGCCAATGGTGATGAATCCATCAAACGCAGATGTCTTCCCTCATTCCTCAGAGAAGACCATCAATCACGGTTAGGCATACCAGGTCTATTTCTCATGTCATTGACATGAATAAAGAAGCTGACTGCCAATGAACTGATCAAAGTCCACAGCCAGTTGCTCCCAACACTCATAAATGAAATCATCACAAGAGCTTATTCCCAAACTTTGACAAGAGAACTAGTGGATAGCCGCCAATAACTACAGCAACATATCCAGGCCAATATTGAGTTGATGAACCAGATGAAGGATCAACATGGCGAGACAACCACTCAAAATGATGCAGGTAACCGAGTACTTAAGGTTGGGTGCAAAACAACCTCCGCGGACTATGATCAAATCATTGAGGTATCATCATGACGAGCGTGATTCAACCACTCATCGACTACTATATGCCCCTGACGGGGGGCAAGGCATCAAAGTGGAAGAGACCGACAAGGTCAGAACTCTAATACAAAGTGGATGCAACCGACCATCCACTCATCTGCCTATGCAATTTAATTGGAGATCTGGGAAAGACTTGGAGTGATGTGTCCTAACAATGCACTTTCCATCTTGTACTTGAAGCTCGCCAAAATACTTATGCTTCTTCTGATGCCCAGTAAAATTGGAATCACACCAAGGGTGGATGTGACATGACCGTCTATGCATCCAATCCTACATTAGAACTTGGTGTAATTTGAGAACATATGTTTAAAGTGGATATGATTTGACCATTCACTCTCCAGCTTGCATCTGTGATTCGACAAAACAATCATGCCTTAAACCAACTTCGTCAGGGCCCAAGTTTCAACTTAAAGTCATCAATGACTAACTGCCTACTCGCTAACCATCATGAGCCATCATTTCGACTCTCTTCCTCAACTCGACCGGAAGAGTGCAAAACCTAAAGTGGACGTGACTCGACCGTCTGCTCTCCAACTCTTGCCCCTGATTTAAGGAAAAATACATAGCTCAAAGTGGATGTAGTTTGACCATCCATCGACTAAATCTTATCCTTCGTTGAGGGTGGATAAGTGGAAAGTGATCGAGATCCGACCAATCACTTATTAAGTGAAACCCGAGCTCGGGGGGCCGATACACTTAAATCAAAAGGGATTGAAACACGACAATCCTCGAACGAACTCCAGTTCCCAGAGTGTGAGATGGAGTACAACATTCCAAATCAAAACTCGAGGGGGATGGACCCGTCCATCTAGAACTTCACTTGCCAAATCAAGGTGGATGTGATCCGACCATCGACAACCTTAATCGACCTCATGTTCCCAGAGTGCGAACGGGATCCAAATGCCTAAACAGATGTGACTGACCATCTTTCGGCCAACTCCAGATTCCCAGAGTGCGAACTGGAATATAAACATTAACTAACTCTGGTCCCGAGAGCACGGACTGGAGTATAAACACCAAATGGGTGTGACTGACCACCCATCAACTAACTCCAGATTCCCAGAGTGCGGACTGGAGTATAAACATTAACTAACTCGGGTCCCGAGAGCGCGGACTGGAGTATAAACACCAAATGGGTGTGACTGACCACCCTTCAACTAACTCTAGATTCCCAGAGTGTGAACTAGAGTATAAACATTAACTAACTCTAAGTCCCCAGAATGCGGACTGGTGTATAAACACCAATTGGGTGTGACTGACCACCCATCAACCAACTCCATATTCCCAGAGCGCGAACTGGAGTATAAAACACCGACTAACTCTAGTCCCAAGAGTGCGGGCCGGAGTGTAAACGCCAAATGGGTGTGACTGACCACCCATCAACCAACTCCAGATTCCCAAAGTGTGAACTGGAGTATAAACAATCAACTAACTCCAGATTCCTAGGGTGCGAACTGGAGTATAAACATCAACTAACTCCAGATTCCCAGAGTACGAACTGGAGTATAAAAATCAACTAACTCTAAGTCCCCAGAGTGCGAACTGGAGTATAAACACCAACTGGGTGCGACTAACCACCCATCTACTAACTCTGGTCCCAAGAGCACAGACTGGAGTATTAAGACCAAATGGGTGTGACAGACCACCCATCAACCAACTCTAGTCCTCAAAGCTAGGATTGGAATATAAATACTAGAAGGGATGCGATTCGACTATCCACCTATCAACTCTGATTCCTCAGCAAGTCCTGTAGTATAAAAAGTGTATGTAGTTCAACCATCCTCTTTCCAACTCTACCCTCACATGGGGGCACACTTATCACACAAAATCAAATGTGATCCGATGGGTTGTGCGTACAACATGGACGGATGTGACCTAACCATCCGCCAATCAATTACTTCCTACAGTTTAGTGGGAGAAGCATCAAACTAAAGTTGTTGTAATTTGACCGACCACACTTCGAATCTTGCCCTTGACTGGGGGCAGAGGAATTGACCGAGGAAAATGCGGTCCGACCATTTTCTACAAAAAAATCTTAGTCCCCGGAGTGTGGACAGGGGTGTAAACATCAAATTGGCGTGATGAATGGCCCTTTAACTGACTTTGATCCCCAAAGTGTGGCTATAAGAATATACAAACGAATGAATGTGATTCGATCATTCATTCACCAACTCTGACCTAAACTCGACATGAGGAGTATAAACTCACTACAGGTGCAATTAGACCATTCACAAACTAACTCTGCTAACCCAAGACTAGGGGCAGAAGTACAAATCACCAAAAGAAGAGAAAGGTGACTCGCTACATCTCCAGCTTAGCGTCCTTTACAACTTAAGGAGACGACTATAAGGAGACCCTAATGCTAACCAATCGAAATGATGCCCGAAGTTCTGGGCAAACAATTATATCGTACCGCCGGATCGACGGGCAATATTGATCTGTACCTTTCATATCATACCATTGGATCAAAAGGAAATGAGGTCCGAGCATTCTACATCGTGCCATTGAATCGACGGTCCCCGAACGTCCATCGAATACCTTTGACCAACGGAGCATGGATAGAAGAATAAACCACAACTGAGTGTAACTTGAGCACTCGTCCTCCGTCGCCTTCCTTTGATCCGTCAGGAAGAGCATGAGACCAGATGAGCATGACATGGCTTCATTTGAGCTGACTTTATCCCTAGATCTGATGGGAGAACGTAAATCGAAATGGACATGGTTGATCACCCAACTCCAAATGAATGCAACGTGACCATTAATTCATTGACTCTTACCGTGATCCGACTAAAAGAGCAATTCACAAAAAGTGCAACCGAAATGTCCACGCACCAATTCTTACCCTGGATTCGACAAGGGAAGAATCAATCCTGCATTGGATCTGACTGGACGATTCACTCTTCAGTTTTTGCCCAAAGTATGGCGACATAAGCAGCGATGTGAATGTCATTGACCATCCAAAATCTAGCTTATGTCTGAATGTCGGCAAAGTAACAATGTATTATATCTAGAGGAAAGAACTAGAACATAATATAGGATAGGCATGACTCAGCCTTCCATCGGTTAACTCGATCCCATGGTTCAATGGGATAGAATACAAAATTGAAGCGGACATTATCTACCCTGCCACTTATCGAGATATTCCCCAGACTTGGGGGCACGAGCAAGAAGATAAGATTAATATGATTCAACCATTCATCAATCAACTCTGGTTCTTAAAGCTTGAACTACAGTATAAACACAGCTAGGACGAGACTAGACCGTCCATGCAATGCATCCGCTAACCCGAGAATGGGGGCAAAAGAGTGATTATCTGAGAGTTGACTATGACAACTTGAACCTATGACCCATGCCTGATATTTATAACAACTCTAGGTTGTGACCGAAAGGATGCCTAGAGATAGAATCATCGGACCAATGCCCGAACTCATGGGCAACTGATCATCATTCCGACCCTTACAATGAGCAATGGATCGCAAGTACATTGAATAAAAAGCGCATCATTCAGAAACACAAGTAAATTTAATCTCAAAGCTGGAACCAGCTATGTAGCAGCATGTAATACAAGGCTAAGTTCTACTAATCCTTTGATTCAACGTCTTTATAAGCCTGATCTTTTAGCATTGCAAATAAACACATGAAGTGCCTACAACCCATCATGAGTATTGTAGATCAGATCCAACTCTTCACAATGATGACGAAAGAGTAAACTGCGTTGCTCCAGCTAAATCTTGATGTGTTCGCTTAGACTCAACCTCATATATACATATGGGCTCTCACTAGCTATTGAGAACCCTGCGTTAAACGTCGACCTGAGGCATGTCTTGGTGAACAAAAACGATACGACGTGGATCCAGAGAGATCTGCTGCACGTAAAGAGGAGGTGAATTTACTCAAAACTGATGGGTTCCTCTACCCAAAATGAGTATCCAATCCTTTACTTATGAGAGAAACAAATGGAGAGTGGCGGACGTACGCTGACTGACTACTCAGATTTCCACGAGGCATGGCAAAGCATAGCTTTCCACTTCCAATGATCAACCAACTGATGGACTCGACCATCAAACATGAATTACTCTCATCCATGGATGCAAACTCCAGATACAATCGAATAGTGAAGCATGTCCAGACCAGGAATACAACAGTTTCGTTACTGAACTGAGCCTATAGTGCTATGTTGCAAGCCCCGGATTCAAACTTGAGAACTCTTATGCTACTTACCAAAGGAAGATAAACAGATCATTCAAAAATCAGATAGGCCGATCGATGAAAGTAGATGTGGTTAATATGCTCGTGAAATCACGACTATCAAACGACCACATCGATGACTTGGCAGAGATATTTAGTGCTCTCCAAAAAATGCAGGATGAAACTCGATCCTTTGAAATGCTCTTTCGCCATTACATCAGAAAGATTCTTTGTTTTCATCATCAATTCTCGTGGAATCAAGGCTAATTTCCAGAAAATTCTGATAATTAGAGACACCCATGTACCGAAGACAACCAAGCAGGTACGGAGCCCAAGTCAGAAGATTACCGTCCTAAGTTGATTCAACTGTAGGACCATCTACAAGTGAATTCTCTTCTTCAACCTAACCAAGAGAGGGAAGAGAACTTTTGAATGAACTAACAATTGCATTGATGCAGTTCCAGCTTTGATAGATCGCTTAAAGAGACCTCCCATTTTACCCAAACCTTTGGATCGTAGAGATTTATACATCAATTAAGCCGTGTCAACACACGCCATAAGCATCGCATTGCTATGTAAAGAGAAGCGAATCCAAATACCAGTATATGATGAAAACTAGCTATTGACAAGCACACCCCATTAACGTCTGTATCGACCAGCCGTTACGATAGGTCCAATAGCAACCTTAGATGTCTGGAATCTTACTCAAATGGAATATCGAGCTAAGCCAATTTGATATCACTTATCTCCCTCATAGAGCTCTCCATGGTCAAACATTAGCATACTTCATATATGAATTCACTACATCAGACGATTATCCGAAGAACAGCGGAGAACCGTCCAACTAATGAAGAACATACATAGATGGAATTTCCGATAATCGGCTTTTTAACGTCGAAGTTGCATTAATGACTACCGAGGAACGATCGATCTGCTACGCCCTCAAACTCAACTTCCCTGCAACAAATAACGAAGCTAAGTATGAAGACTTAGCGCTCAAACTTGCAAGAAAACTAGGAGTGGAAACTTTACATGTCTTATGTGATTACTAGTTAGTAGTATGCCAAGTCAGGAAAGATTATCTGACTAGGGGGCAACATCTTGCTCCTTATCTCAGCTGAGTCCAAGAGCTACTAGCCGACTTCGAGTATTACACCATTACACACATCCTCGGAGAACAAAATGAAAAAGCCAAGTCACTGGCCAATCTAGCCAGTTTCAGGGATACATGACATATGGACTTTGTCCCAGTTGAAATACTTATTATTCCAAGCATTGACAGATGAAGATCGACTAGATCCTAGAGACGGAGCCAAAAAGGAAGTCACGGATGACTCCTATCACAGATTATCTACAACAAGGCATCCCTCTTGAATAGAGGAATGAGAAATGGCATATCCTTCGTGAAGCTGTCCCATGAGTTAACGCTTGTACATTTTGTGTCCATCAGTGACCAGCCATCAACTTCGTATCCATCAATGTGAAGCCCATAGATACGAAAGTCACTGCATGATCAAATTCAAGCCACTCAACTCCATCAATACGAAGCATTCCTAGGGACTATCCATTTCGTGGTCAATAGCCATCGATACGAAGCATACATTCCAATATCTCAGGTCGATCCAGGAGAGGATCGATACGAAGGAAGGAATTAAAACAACCATCGAACGTTGTTACAACTCGGATTTCACATCGATCCAGGAGAGGATCGATATGAAACTCGATACAAAAAAAAACTTGAGAACGAGCCGTGAACGTCCAAACATTGACGGGAGTCAGGCTAACATACATGCATCAACGATGGACTAACATTCAATTTTTAAAATTCATAGGAGTTGAATGCTCACCTGATGACAATTACAACAGTGAATAACAAATCGCTAGCACTCGACACTCAGTTACAACAATGCACTGCATAATCGTTGGCAGTCAACAAATCAACATTTATATTACTGGAAAACAATCGAAGGTTACATCTTTTGACGAAAAAATAGCAACTACTCAGCGAATCAGATAGAGCTTCTTCAGAATGAAGGATGCAGCTTTTCAAAGCACGTCATGTTCACACAAGACGTACTTTGGGGGGCAAATGTTATCCCACCTTTTGGCAAGACCGTGACACCAAGAACTTGACTAGAAACCAAGTACAGTTCATCCTAGAGATCGGTTATACGCAGGCTCACTATGGATATCGACGAATTTTGTCCGAGTCCGGATTAGGCTACAGTTGATATGACGAGACAAGCAAAGCTATAAAAGCCAACGTTCCAAATTTCAAGTCGATCGGAGTTCGTATGCTCGAGATATGATCGATGCAAATCAAAAGGGATCAACCTCACTTCGTATCCATCATGTTTGTATCAATCAATGGTGGTCTTCTTCGTATCCATCGTGGTCGTATCGGTCCGAGTAACCATACTTCGTATCCATCATCGCCAACTAGCTCGTATCCACCAAAGGTAAGGCTTTGTTCGTATCCATCCAATCCGAAGAATGTAGTTCGTATCCATCTGTCAGCCTTGTTCATATCCATGAAAAACCCTGTTTCGTATCCATCACCTTGCATCTTCTTCGTATCGATCGAGTATGCACTCCACTCCCATCATCTAAGGTTACTTCGTATCGATCATCACGTATAGGATCAATACAAAGTACACCACTGGCGTCGATATGGAAATGGACACGAATGAAGTCACTTCGATGGATACGAACCAATGATGTGAACAAAGGTTGAAGTGGATGGATGCGAATGAAGGGATATGAATAGACACGAATGGAGTTCAAAAAGGATGAAGGCTCGGTCAACATGGCAAGAAATGTGGATCCACCCTAGTTTATCACTCCACGTCAACAAGCAAGCACGTGTCTTTGATTGACACGAAGGAGATGGAGGCGCAGGTATCGATACGAACTCGTATCCATGTTGGAGAGCCCAATTCGCATCGATCATAACTCACAATCTACAAGTCCAAATGCTATGAAATTTTCACAAGAGCTTACGTACAATTCAAAGAACGTCCATGCCAAATTTCGACTCGATTGGACCAAATCTTGATCGATACGAAATTCATTCGTATCGATCACGGACCGAGTGCAAATCATGTGGGTTCGATCGCGTGGGCCCACCCACGTGCCAGAAGAGGTCTCCCAAGATCTGAGCGAGGTATTTGCAGCCTATGCCTATAAATAGCACCCGAGAGCCTATTGAAAAGGGACTTTTGGCCTCTCTACGCCGATATTCTGCCGAAATGATTGTCAAACATCAGTCATACTGTTGTAATCTTATGTAAACAACGAGTGAAATTCAATAAACATTAATCATTTCATAGTGGACGTAGGCAATTCGCCGAACCACTCTAAATTCGTGTGTTTCTGTGCATTTTCTTATCTGTTTATTGATGTGTTTGTTAGATTTGCTTTATTTTACATTTACTTTCTTCATTTTATCTCTTCAAACACATCCGAAGAGTGTTGTGCCCAATTTTGGTACAAACAATACTATGTTGTATTCAAATATGAAATTATATATATATAGAAAAAGAATTTTTTTGAAACTGTATATACATTAATGTAAAACATATTTTACTTAACAGTGTTTATTTTAAATCATTTTACTTTAAATCATTTATTATTATTTTTGAAAACAAAAAATGCTCATAAGCAATGTGTAAGATTATACATATGTAAAATAATTTATACACACACACACACATATATACAATCCATCTAATGAAGACAACACAATGTTATACAGATTCGTGATATATTCAACTGCTATATAAACACATATATCATATAATGAACATTATATACATTAATATATCATTTTGAAAGAGAATTGTACCTTTCACATAATGCTTAGATAGTACACCTTAAAACGTAGAATCAAAACTCCTTGAAACGATTTCAGAATCTAGAAAACGCTACTAGATTAAATGCAACTACAACCGGTGTTTGAATCTTACTTCATTTAATGTTTTAAGCTTGAAAATTTTAAGGAGAAGGGAGGGGTGGACGGCCATGGTAGTAGCATTGGACCAAGAGAGTCAAAAATAAAATGAGGGGTTAGAGATGAATATACAATGGAGATCTAACGAGAAAAAGGAGAGTCTAGATCCACCTTTCTCTCTTACCTATTCATCTCTTTGAATTCAAAACTCAAGCCCTCCTTAGCCAATATATGACCAGCCTCCCTATGCCATCATACCTGCACTGAATAGGTCCTATCACGGGCCTTAGAATCACCTAAGGCCGAATCAATAAATAACACATTTAAATGCAATTTAAACGCATATCGATATCGTATATCAATTAGTGTATTTATAACTATTATATACACACTTTTAATATTGATCAACAAATATCAAATAAAATTTTATAATTAATATTTCATAAATACTATTTAATTTATAACAATTATAATTTAATTAAATTGGGTAGTAATAGGAGTATTCAACATTTTGGTTGTGTAACTCCTAGGTGTAAGTTCGGCCAACGATTAATATCGAACATTCGAATATCAACATTCACACATCACTTAGCAGGTGGTGTGACATTATGATCAAATTTATTGCTTACTTGGCTTCAATAAAATCCAATTTTACCTTATTTAAGCTTTACTCAGTAATGACAATTATTTACACCAATTCTCTTCGCCAAAACTATATCACTTGGGACTTATGGAATTTGGCAATAGTCAAAATTCCACTATCATCTATATTTAACTATACAATCCAAACACAAAGTCCTTAGTTCGCCAATAACAATTATTATTAACCGAACTACTCTAACCAAAGACTTTGACTTTGAGTTGACTTCAGTTGACTGCGATACTAACCTCATATAATTAAGGAGATGAATCCTCTCTTGAATAATATTTCACTTCTAGTGCATCCACGTGATCCAACTATAGTCGTTCAATGGAATCTGTGCCAACTATAATCAAAGTGGAGCTTCCATATCGAAGATCAACAGTATTCTTAAGTCAAGAGAACTACGTAATTTTGCCACATTGATATTTTCTATTTCACCTTAGTTATATTAACTAACATAAAACTATCGAGTGATTCATTCCATAGTTATTCAATAACTATCAGTATGTAACCCCTTGGTGCCCCCAACAGTCATGAGTAATAAACTACCCAACTTTTGGAGAGCGTTACGTACTCTAGTCTCAAAGGATGCATCGATATCCAATTTTGATACATCTTGAATAGGAACATTTAAACTGATATGTTAATTTTATTGTGATAAATTACTCATGGTTACAACTTATTGTAACTATCACAAACGTACCATTTATGGATTTTTTATTAATTTCACTCTTAGTTAAATTAATAATTAATATAACATATTATATCAAGTGTATAATAGAAAGGAAACATCTTTTATTTTGAACAAGATTGGTTATCGAGTTAGATATATGAAACAAATTACACAATTTCCCTTAAGGCATACCCCTAACTCTATCAGTCTCCTATGTGCACCTAGGGCCAATTATGGAATCTCTATCACATCCCTTCATTTATTTTGGTGAGAACTGATCGAGTTAGACCTTTTGTGAAAGATCTTCTATGTTGGTTTAATTATCTACTCTGTCAGTCAACTCTCTCCGATGCTGATAAACTACTTTTATCATGTGGAACTATTCAGAGTATGTTTCTCGACTTCTAGTGAACTCTTATCATTACATTGTTATCATATAACAATAATGTAGTAATCTTAATACTTGGAATCACCATTAGCTCATTTTTAATTTTGTGCGTTTATATTCATACATTGCTTTTAATTTGACGCTATTCAAGGTGATGTACTTAGCTTTTTCATTGAATTAGACACAACCTTTTCTTTGTAACATTTCCAATTTAAAGCTCCTTAACTAAGGTTTGAACATGGATTTAATATTTACTTATTATACTCAATAGCATTTATGAAGTTCGAGTCTGAACACTCCTTTATAAGGAGTTCGTTGTTTTTGTAAACAATTCTATAATATTTCATAAATACTCGAGAACCCCCTATACTACCACTTAATGATGCTTCATGCATCAAACACGTAAGAAGGATATAATATTGTAGACAATACAATATGTATGATAATTTCTATTGTCAATACATAAGGAATCTGTCTTACATGTTCCATATTAAACTTTTTAATAAGGTGTTTTTTCTTATAGTTTGAGATATTCCCAACATCGTTTGTACTTAGTATAAAGGATATAATTTACAAATCTAATATCGAGTATTAAATAACCAAGCTATTACTGATTTTAACATAAGTACATCGTCAATAATTAGTAGTATATTGTTTACTTATAGTTCAGAAATATCAATGTACCTTTTAGTGGTTCTTTCTTATGGATACACGTTTCCTCTACTTTTGACAAAAAAATCAAATTATTCAATATTTCTATCAAAATACTTATTCAATTCTGATGCTTATAGAATGATACTTTCATATCATTTCTTTGATCATGTCCGAAATACCAACAAACTCAATATCACACCCACTGACTTCGAGATACTTTGGTTGTTTTATGTAAATAATGTATTCTAAATCATTTTTTAGAAATTTTCAATTCAACCCATATGTACCAAAACATAAAGTCATACCAAGCAATAATTTTGTTAGTAAATCTGAACTAACTTGAGCACAATGAATGGTGAATCTGTTATGTTAATTTCAACAATTAAAATTTACGAAGTTATTCTTATCAATGTTGCTCACTATATTTCAACTGCAAGTCACTTGAAGACACATTTGCAGTCGATGGATCATATCCCTTCGGTACATATATCAAAATCATATTTTGATAACGTACTTGGGATCTATTTTGGATTTGCACATCATATCATATCATAGAGTTAATACTCTTAATGGTTTAATTTGACAATTGAGGATAATACAATCTTGACATTGATAAGAAACTCATAGTTTCTCTTCAACGTGCAATAATACTTATTAGACATTCCAATATATTGTCTTTATTTTGGTTTTGTTAATTTCATTTCATCCCACGTAATCAATTAGATCTTTGGATCATGTCCAAATCCATTTTACTACCTATAATTTTTAAAAGAAATTCCTTCGCTATGAAGTTGGTATTTCTTAAAATAACAGTTGTTTCCCAGTGTAATGGAATAGGTATCCATAAACATTTTATGAATTACCATATGTATAAAACTGATTTGGTTTTGGTTTACAAAAATTATGTACAAAATATAAATATGTCATCCAATGACAATCATTCCCAAACTTCTTCTACGGTGATTGATACAAGATCCCTTGCGTATAATTATTACGTGTAGTCTATCGACTCACACAACATGCAACTCCTTGCTTAGGATATGTTGGGGTTTCTTATTATAACGACCTAAATTAAATTAATTAAAAGGCCAGGGCAGCCCAAATAAGAGACGTAAGGGGAAATGAATTGGAAGAAAGGGGGTATGAGGGCCCAAGCGCAAATTATTATGGGGCAATAAACATTACTCTTTTCTATCCATACATTTCAGCCTACCAAAAATAAAATAAAAACTAAGGAAGAACTTTAATGGTGGTGGCTTAAAGTAGGCAAATAGAAAGAAGATAAAGAAAACACAGGCTAAACAAGATTAAGAATACTAAAGCTAAACATCTTAAAGATCTAGGTGAGTAATACTTAACCCTTCTATCCCAATTCACAATATATGGGCTCAGTTTATATCTATGCATTTTTAAGTATGATCGGATCATACTGATTTCTATTAACTGATATAAAATGGTTTAATGAATGTTTTGGTGAAGAATAGATAAACATGGGATATTTAGATGTGTTTCCCCTACTTTAATAAATTTTGAAATACCATGAAAGTTTTATATGATGTTCTAATCATGATTTTAGAGATGAGTTTTTAATTTGTGAAATTTTTTAAGCTCATATGATTTTATATGATTTGTTGAAGGTGCGCAACTAGAAAATAAGCAAGAAAATTACCCTTAAAAGGTCCAAATAACATTAAAGAATGTTAGAACAAGTGTTCAGGAATTTACTGGGTATTTATTGAGATTTTCTATAAGGAAAATAAACTAATATGTGGTAAGTACCGTGTTGGGGTAAGTGGGGAACTACGGGGGCCCATGAAAATAAATTATACAGGAAATATATTAATGGGTGTTAGGGAAAAGGGAAACCAAATCCAAATCTTTGCAAAAAATAAAGAAAAAGGATACTGAAAATAAGTAGAAGTAAAATAAGAACGAATACGATAATGAGACGTGTAAAGATGTTGTCAAAGATGTCATGGTTTGTTTGTAATGGCGTTGGGGCAGCAACCGTACATTATAAATATGAACTATGCATAATATGAAGGGGTTGCACGGCGTCATAATTGGAAAGAGTACACTTAATAAGATAAGTGGGAAGCACTCAGTGCTGGGGCAAGGCGTACTTTGCCAAGTATAGTAGTGAGTGAAATATAGTAATATATAAGTAGGTGGGACTTAGGGAGAGGCTGAGTCAATACGGGGAAGGGATCTTGTGTTTGAAATAAGGTTGGAAAGGCTATTGATGCCGGGTGGAGACACTCACTCGAATGCATACCTTGGGAAAGTGAGGATATGCATCAACTTCCAAAGAATGTGGGGGCAGTTCCATAAGTTAAACAAATGTTTAAAGTGGATGCACACCTGAGAAGATAAGGAGAGGTATTCACGAATGTATATCTGGAAAAGGCGAGGTAGTCAACTGTGCGGGACGTATTTAATTGTTAAAGAAAAATGAATAAGATCCGCATGGGGCACATCATTAACTTGTTAAAAGAAAAATGATTAAGAGGTGTGCGGGGCGTAGAGCCAAAATCATTAAAAATTAATAAGAAGACCTGCGCGGGGGTGTAGTATTAAACAGTTAAAGAAGAATCGATAAGACCTACATGGAACGTGGTAATCAGTAATTAAAGAAAATAAGTGAGATCTGCGCGGGGTATTATAAAAAGTTGCTAAAGAAGAATAAATAAGATCTACGTGGGATGCAGTATTAAAAAATTAAAGGAAAAGTAAAATGTAACGACCCATATTTTTGATAATTAAAAATATTAAATTTAATAAGATTTTTGGAATTTAATATTATGAGAAATTAAAACTTATGACTTATTAATGGAAAAAAATTATTAGAATATAATTTAATAATGTTGATTGGATGTCACAGACAACTGTTTAATGTAATTTCAATTAATGGTAATAATAATGGTTAATAATGAATAAAATAAATGTATTATAAAATGGGGAAATCAATGTTATTTAATTGGAATTGGTTTTAATATTTGTAAGTATAATCTTTGTTGTAAACAATAATTGTATTAATGCGTTTAAATTATTTAAATGTAAAAACTGTTCATTTATCATCTTATTATTAAATCCATTTGAAATTAATTTGGGAATCAATGAAATTAGATGTAATTAAATATTACAGTTAATATAAGTAAAGATGTTATTGTAGAGTTTGAGTGAAATAAAATGGAAACTTATGTTAATAAACAATTACATAAGGACCTATTGATTTAATATAAGAACCTGTAAATCAAAACGATAGAATTTATTGAAATTTAAAATACAATAAACCGGGGTTTTATTACTGTTGAAATTTAACGTTGTAATTAATTTAATATTTAAATCTTGAAATCAACATGGAAAAATTGAATTTCAAAAGGTCATTAAATTTCTGTGTAATCAAGAATGATAAAATGGTTAACTTTTAAATTTGAATTTAAAGGTGATTAAATTGATTTTAAATAATAATTCATTTAATTAATGTGTAAAATTAGTCTTTTTGGGCATTGTCTCGGATTTTGAGGAAACCAGTTTCATCGGATCCGTAATAGTGAATTATTATAGGATTTCAAGTTTCGTAGCGATCGAACTTATTGTTTAATCGCGCGAGCTCGAAACGTGTAGAAATCAATTAAAGGAATTAAATGAATATAATTCGATTTTAAAAAGCTAACTTCTATATACAATAGAATTGGGGTTTGAAATTAGTTTCATTGAGTTTAAAAATATTGAAAACCTAAATTTCGATATATGGGATGACCTATTATCGTTTCGGGAACGAAACGGGCTTTTCGGGACTTTTTGACCCAATCGATTTATATTCAAATAAAAATATGTTATTTTTGAAATGTAATTATTCAAATTGATTCAAATATGAAATAATAATAAAATTTGAATTATTAATGAACGTCGTAGTTGTAATAACGTAATTGTAAATTAGAAATATTGTATTTGTCCATATTTGTGAAATGGTAAATTATTTGAATGTAATTTAATTTAAATTTATCGAACAATAAAATGTTAACTTTTGTATATGATGGAATTAGGCCTCGAAACTAGTTCCATTGTGTTCAAAAGGCTTTTTTACATATAGATTACATGTAAACACGCCTCGATTGGTGTTCGTGCTGTTTTGGACCTTACGCTATAAATTGGCATGCAAATTGAGACGAAAATATTATTTAAATATATTCAGAAACCCTAATTCTCATGGCAGCGGCCCCATTTCAACGGCTAGAATCGCTCCATCTTCTTTCCCTTGGATCTTTCTCATCTCTCATCGGATCTCGACGACTCCAAAACGAAAGTTGTAGAGCTCGACGAGATCTACAAAATGTACGGTTGGATCGAGCTAATTACGTCTGCATTCGCCAGAATCTGGCCATGAAATGACGATGGTTATACTCGTTTATCATGCAAATCGAGGTGTCGGAGGCAACAAAATTTTGGTGAAGGTAGAGGAGGCGATGACGCACGCGGTGGTGGCCTCCGACCTTGATGTGGCGGCGATGGGTGGGGTGATGGGTGGTTGAATGCACGCGGGCTAATGGGTTTCGGTTGGAACGTGATTAGGGGAAGGAAGTGATATTTACCATATTGCCCTTGTGTATTTAATTTAAATTTTAGTCTTCTAACTTCCAAAACTTTTGCATATGAACTCCGATTGATGCGCAGTTTCTTCCATTGGGTTTGTATCAAAATTCCAAACAACATGAAATTTGTTTGGCTGAATTTGGAGGCTGTTTAAATTTTGGGCTTTTATTGGATTTTTAATCGGCTATAAATCAAAGGTGAGTGATTTAACCTACTCATGCAATACTAAATCTTCTTATGTTAGTTGAATTAAATTTATGAACTGATAAAATTTTTATTTGTTGCTATTAGATAGTTTAAATTGACATCTAGTTGAAATTGAATTTTATATTAAATTAAATTGACATTTAAATTATTATTGAAATTAACTGCTAGTTAAACACCGTCAATTGATAATTAGTAACTATTGTGGCACGTTGCTTGATTTGGATGTTGTTTGTTATTGTATGCTATCGGTTGATGTTGGATGTATGGTTGTTTATTTATTTTGGATATATCCCTGTTATTACCCTATTTATTATTTGATATTATATAAATTGTCGTTTGTATTATGGAAATGAATTAAGAAATAGGTTGAAATGATATATACCTATGTCATTTAATTATGGATTGAAATGATATATATCCGTCCATGTAATTAAAATTGAAATAATTAATCACTTGGCCATAGGGTAGAAAATTATATTCGAACACCGGATTTGGTTAAACTAAATTGTTTCAAAACTTAAAAATTTTAATTGGTTTAAATGGAATTGTGTTAAAGAAAATAAAATTTGATTGGTATGAATTAAATTATTTTCTAAATTCGAGCTTTGAAACGTTGAAATTGAAATTGATTAAATGAAATTATTTAAGGATTTAATTTGAAATCTTAAAGTGGAAATTGGAATATGATTTGAATTTATTGAAAGTGAATTATGTGGAAGGTTAAACTTTTAATTTAAACTTTGAATTTACTTTATTTAAAATGGTTTTAAATTGGTATTTTCATGTCTAGACGTGAAATGGACTTAAACAAAAACTGTTTAAAATGAGAAATTGAATTGAGACTTCCAGCCATTTGAATATGACTGTTTAAATTGAATTTGATGTAAAGTTTGAAATTGTTTTGAATTGAGGCTGATGTAAATTGGAATTGGAATTTGAATATGAAGTTTGACTAGAATTAGAAATTGAAATGGAAATCGTATTTTAATATATAAATTATTTTAATAACCAAATTATTTTAATATATAGACTATTTTTATCCAAACTATTTTAAACATTAAAATCTATTTTATATTCAAAACTATTTCCAATCTTTAAACTTTTTTAGTTATTCCAAACTATTTTTCAATATTAAAAATATTTTCATTATCCAAACTATTTTCAATATTAAAACAATTTTAATTATTCAAAACCATTTTCAATATTCAAACTGTTTTAGAGTTGAATTATTTAAATTTAAACCATTGATTTAAATACGAATGCTTTGATACGAAGGTATAACTTATTTTGATTTCGAAATGATTTTTAAGTGAATTTGATATGAAATATGACTTGTTCTTGAAATGTAAAAAAACCAACCGGTGTGGAAAATGATGTTTGGTTGTTAAAGAGACCGGGGCCTCTTATTAGCATACTCTCTGTCAATATTGGAACCACTTTAACAACTGTGTACGTGGTGGATGATCCAGAATGAAGTGGTTGGATTTGGTGTACGTTGCTGGATTTGAAGAAAGAGAACGATGATGGATGACCCCGACACCTGTGCCAATTTGAAATACTAAAACAGGACGCCTTATCAGGACCAATTGGGCTAGCTACCCCTAGCAGACACACCTCTTCGTATTTCTATATTGATTTTGACTTGATCGGTGCACCTTGATTTGATTTTGGGGGTGTTGGACGCGGTGGGCGGTCGTGGTTACGATGCGTTACCACCAGCCCTGCGACCCGAATTGGTAGTATCCTACCTTGGGCATTGCCTCACGTGCCTTGTCATACTTTTATCCTTATACGTGACCACTACGACTTTGTTTCAGTGTTGTCTCACGGCGCCTCCCTGGCTACCGACGTTACTGGTGATGCTACTAAGGCAAACTATAGGACAATGCTTAAAAATGTGTTAAGGACTTAAGGGGGATCAATGTAAAGCCTTAACGCTATTTTAATACTTTTCTGATAGACATTACATATGTAGCGTATCTGACAACATATAGATAGTTTGACAGATCCTTAGGAGATGAAAAATCCCATAACATATCTTAAGTTATTGCACTCGCGTTGCACCCTTGATAGGAGATGTAAAATCCCGTAAGCATCTCTGAAGCTACTACACTAATATTTACTTGCTGTTGATTTAACTTTCATAAGAACTTTTAGTTCCGACTCGAGTGTTTTGTCTTTTCATTACGTTCGGGTCAGCCTGAGCTTTTTAGTGTTTGAAGACATTATTTCTGGAGGACGAAGATGAAGTTTGGTATATTATATTATTAGTATTATTCCACTGCATCATTATTGGTATGTTGTTGTTTTACTCTGATTATGTTGTAAAATTTATGTAATCAAATGTATATTGTAAAACAGCTTCATGAACTTTTTATTTGATTATTATATATTATCATTCCGCTGTGAGATTCTGTTTTTGTGTTCCTTCTTTCCTCTTATTTTCTTATTTACCCCATTGTCAATCCTCCCTTTTGAATGGTTTGAGTTAGACATGTGTGGTTTATTGTCGACTTAAATCGTCCAAAAAGGTGGGTCATCACAGTTGGTATCAGAGCTTTGGTTTAGAGATACCTTAGCCTGTTGGGGGTTGACTCATTAGAGATAGGGTTAGTAATACCCTAGAATGAGTTTGAGTGTGTATATATATACGAGAGAGCATATTTGTTAGTGTTATAAAAATGTTTTATATTGTGTTAATTTATTCAGTTGAGTATTTATGAATTCTGATTGGTACATATGACGCTATGATATCGATAAGGATTTCTAAACACTTGAACAGGGTAGACCGACACAATATTGTTTTTGAAATTGATAAATGAAATAATTTTACCAAGTATTTTATTTTGTATATAAAAGAATTTTTTTCCATATATTGATATTGTTATTTTTGTGCGTTGTTTGTTAGGAAATGATAACATTTGATTATTGTCATTTATTTTTGGTTAGTCAAGGTTCTTAAAACTATTTACTATTGTATGTTATAAGAAAATGTAATTTTATAAATATGGTTTATAAATTATGATTTACCGCTAAAATGAATGTAAATTGAAATTTGAGAACTTAAATTCTTGTGGTCGAAATTGGTTTTTAAAGATTTTGGAAAAAGTAGTATTAGTATTTTTTGGAAGTATTTGCAAATAGAGATGTTTTCAAAATGTTTCCAATAGGTACTTGAAAGAAATATTTTAAAAGAATTTTAAAGAAAATAATTTATGTACTCCCCTCTTCTACCACTGGAAAATAATTTCGGTGATCACCGTGACATTATCGACGTTCATTTATAAGTTTCAAAGTGGGAAGACACTGTAGTAGCTTTGCCACACATTTGTTTTGATAAAAAAATTTAATTTAATTTTCCTAAGTATGATTTGATATACAAAAGATATATGTACATGTCATTTCAAGATGATTTGAAATGAAATCCGGTAATTAGTTCTTAAGTTTTTTGTTAATTAATGATTTTCAATTATTGAAATGAAATGGAATTTTCGACTATTTTAATGGTTGGAAACTTCCAAATTGAAATCTAAAATTAAAGCTAGGTGTTTAATGAAAATATAAAAATGAATTTTTGTAACTTGTAAATTAAAAGATAATGGAATATCATACAAGTAAAAACTTAAGTAATAAAAATGTTTCAAAATGAACATATATATATATATATATAAATAAAGAATTAAGATGTACAAGAAATGTTAAAAACTTAAGTTAATGTTTTGAAATGCTTAATAATTAAATTGAATGGTAAAAAGAGAATACTATTTAAGTAAATTATTATAAACTTAGGAAATGTTGAGATGATTCAACAATAGATTTAATATTAAACTGTACTATATATGAAGAAATAAATGTGAATTAAAAGGTAGAAAAACTTAAGTTTGAAATGATTCCTTAATGAATATTAATATTAAATGGAAATCAAGTTATATAAGTAAATACTAAATGTAAATTAAATTCTTAGCCATTCCGCGATAATCTTAGGAATGGCGACAACGTCTGATTTTGTGACTACGATATTCTCCCTTTCGTCTTAGCCATTCTGTCCTTTCCTCCTCGTCAGTCCCTGGTAGTCGCGTTTCTGCCTTCACTTTATGCCTCCGAAGAAAAAGCCTCTTCCTGCTCCTCCATTGCCAGATCTGGTGGGAACAGTAGCGTGATCTGCTTCGTTGATACGAGCTCCTCCTTCTACTGCGCTGTCAGGTGCTCCAGATGTCGCTTGTAGTACCTCTCAAGTCACAACAACTGTCCCCGCCTTGGTATCTGCTGGCAATGGAAACCCTCTCTTTGGTCTAATTTCTGACATGAACACTACTCTTCAAGCTGCTCCAAAATTGCCTCTTTGTCTTCTGGATCTAAGTGAGCATCCTCTTTCACCGATGTTAGCTTCTGAGAGTGGCTCCTCTTGGACGAAAACTGCAGTTGACGTGAATCTTGTATCTCCAGTCGGAGATGAAGTTATTGAGCACTCTATTGGTCTAAATGATAAGACCTTGGATAACAAAGTAGTAGGCGATGGTGTACGTGATACTGTTGATGAGGAGGTTGCTTTTAATTCAGCTAGGTATGGTTATAAAAGTGCATGCTCACCTGGTGTTCATGATAATGATGAGCACAATTTACTCGCTTCCAGTTTATTTCCCACTGTTCCTGCTACACATGTAACTTGCACCGTTTCTTTGGATTCTTCCCCTTCGAATGCTCCAAAATGGTCGTCACTGTTCTCTAAATTGCCAATAAATGCGGGATCGCATTCACCTTGCTGTTTTGATAAAGTTGAGATCGATGGTGTTATGATTCCACCATCGAAAGTGATTGATGCCGGAGTTGATTATTGGAAAGATTATTTGGTGGGATTCTTCCGTAACTCCAATCCCTCCTATAAACTAGTTAAGGTGAGATGCAATCAGGTTTGGAAGCCTAGAGGTTAGCTGGCTGTTCATTTTGATAATGCTATGTTCTATTTTAAATTCTCCCGTAGTGATGAACGACAACGTATTCTAGAAGCCGACCCTATTCTCATTGAAGGGAAACCATTCATTATTACTACCTGGAGTCCTTCTGTTGGTAGGGCAGTTTACCAGGTTTTATCTATTCCTGTCTGGGCCCACTTTTCGCATATCCCATCTGTCCTTCAGCCTCTCATCGGGATTGATTTTCTAGCTGGCCAGGTTGGTAAGGTTATTTGTTATGACGCTAACACTATGGCGAGAAAGAGACTTGTTTATGCTAAAGCTTTGATTGAAATAACTCCTGCCAAGCCTTTGCCTACAGAATTGAAAGTCAGACTCGATAAGGGCCACTTTGCTGAGGTCAGGGTTCGCTATAGTTGGAAACCTGACATATGTACGTGCTGTCAGTCCTTTGGGCATCTGTCGGATGTGTGTTTTCGTCTGGCCTCTGCTATCCCTGTTCCTTTATCTGATCGGATTCCACTTCCTTGTCCTCCTATCAGGAAGTGGGTCCCTAAGGTTGCTCCTTCCCCCCTTCTACTGACACTTTCCCTTCTGCTGTCGCTACTCCTTCTGCTGACCCTGTTCCCTCTACTTTTGCTTCTCCTTCTGCTGATCCTGTCCCTTCTGCTATCGCTTCTCCTGGAGCTGCTCCGATTGTTGTTGCTCCTATTGGTGGGGCCCAGATTGAGAGTGCATCTTATGTTCTGTTCGAATCTATTATTTGGAACTCTGAGGAGCGGGTCTGGCTACATGTTCCATCTAAGATGCGTTACTCATCGAAGAATGACACCTTTTATGCCTTTATCAGTGATATTGAAGGTGAGAGCCGATTTCTTATATATCACATTGACGGTGAGGGTCTGTCTCTTACTAGGGATGATGAGATTGGTGAGGAGAATAAAAGTAAGTTTTATGACGTCAGTTGGGATAGGAAATTTATTTACTCTTCTTCTTTTGAAGGTTATGATCTGCATCTGGCTGCTCTTTTCTTTGGGTATGTTCATGTTATTTGCCCGACATCAGTTGTTGGTAGTGGTTGTTTTTCTCCGAAGGGCACATAGTCTTAGTTGTTTAATAGATTAGGCTCCTTTTACCTAGCTCCTGTACTTTATATTCTCTTAGCTTTGGGCTTTTTGAAACCGTTTAGCTGTTCTATGCATGTGCAAAACACATGTTTTCCCCATTATTTATACAATGGCACGACCCACTATAAAGCCGGCTAGCTTTGCTAAAAAAAATAAATGTAAATTAAACTGCAAAGAATCGTATGTAATACTTTAAGAATTTATTCATTGATGATTTTAAATATTGAATGAGAAATAATTTATGGAAGTAAATGAATGTAAATTAATAAAAGATGTTCTTGTATGAATGAATGAGAATTAAAATAAATGAAAAGTAAATGATGTGTTAAAGAAACAATAGAATAAAATATGTAAGTTGTGCGTAGATCATTTTATTTGCATAACAGTTCTAATCCAGATTCGGATACATGATTGTGGAAATTCACACCAGTCCAAATTAGGATTTTTCGCTCGATTCTTGACGACGAAAGCTTGATACAGATTTTTGATATGGATTTGAAGTTTTCTATCATAGTTTATAGCTATGCAAGGAAAATTGAGATTTCTAATCAAGAAATCGGATCAAAGTCCACACTAGAGTAGTCGAGTTAACAATACTAGTTCGAAAGTGAAATTTGTGTATTCAAGCAAGTGATCAGAATTGATATTGTGTACAAAATGATATGTACATCGTATAAACTTAAATAATATTTAATTCTACGTTGTTCGAGATTGTATGAATAATCTATCTAGTAATTAACTAAGACTATTGAGCGTAAGGTACACTGGGTAGTTTATTTATCACCCTTATATGATGAAAAGTTTCTGAACCTGGACAAACCATTAATTTTGGTAGCTATGGATGTATGATGGATTCTTTTGTTGCATATGATGGTTGTACTGCTTTTGTTTTCATATGATTATTATATATTGTGTGTTGCTTGTGCTATTAATTGAAACAACTAATATATTACTCTTTTACATAATTTTAACTCTCTTGGATTATGTAAGTAAAATACAGGTTTACGGAAGCAATAGCTGTTGCTTTTGGTTTCATAAATATAGTTTTGTTTGCCCGATAAATAGGTACGTTTTCAGATTACGGTTTTTGGAACGATCTTTTATTATTTTTCCCATTGTTTGGGATGCTTATTATTGAAATATGATATATATTGTAATTACTGAGATTATTATTTTTTCGGACCTATCCAAGCAAAGGAGACTCTGTCGAAATTTTTCGTAAATTTAGGACTTAGAAATTTTTGTAGAAGTTGAGTTATTTTCAAATTTTTGTTAAACTTAAAAATGTAAGCTAAATTGTTATAAATTGACTATTTGAATAAAATATACCAAGTTTCTTGATTCCTTCTTGTTCCTTTTTCAGAGATGAAAAGTTTTGAGTAGGGGAGATTGTAACGACCCATTTTTTTGATAATTAAAAATATTAAATTTAATAAGATTTTTGGAATTTAATATTGTGAGAAATTAAAGCTTATGACTTATTAATGGAAAAAAATTATTATAATATAATTCAATAATGTTGATTGCATGTAATTGACAACTGTTTAATGTAATTCAGTTAATGGTAATAATAAATGTTAATAATGAATAAAATAAATGTTGTATAAAATAGGGAAATCAATGTTATTTAATTGGAATTGGTTTTAATATTTGTAAGTATAATCTTTGTTGTAAACAATAAATGTATTAATTTGTTCAAATTATTTGTAACAACTATTCATTTATCATCTTATTATTAAATCTGTTTGAAATTTATTTGGGAATCAATGAAATTAAATGTGATTAAATATTGCAGTTAATATAAGAAAAGATGTTACTGTAAAGTTTGAGTGAAATAAAATGGAAACTTATGTTAATAAACAAATTACATAAGGAACTGTTGTTTTAATATAAGGACCTGTAAATCAAAATAATAGAATTTATTGAAATTTAAAATATAATAAACCGGGGTTTTATTACTGTTGAAATTTAACGTTGTGATTATTTAATATTTAAATCTTGAAATCAACATGGAAAAATTGAATTTTAAAAGATCATTAAATTACTGTGTAATCAAGAATGATAAGATTGTTGACTTTTAAATTTGAATTTAAAGGTGATTAAATTTATTTTAAAATAATAATTCTTTTAATTAACGTGTAAAATTAGTCTTTTGGGCACTGTCTTTGATTTCGACGAACCAGTTTCATCGGATCGTAATAGTGAATTATTATAGATTTCAAGTTTCATAGCGATCGAACTTATCGTTTGATCGTGCGAGCTCGAAATTAAGGTTTGAAATTAGTTTCATTGAGTTTAAAAATATTGAAAACCTATATTTTGATATATGGGATGACCTATTTTCGTTTCAGGAACGAAATGGGCTTTTCGGGCCTTTTTGACCCAATCGATTTATATTCAAATAAAAAATTGTTATTTTTGAAACGTAATTATTCAGATTAATTCAAATATGGAATAATAACAAAATTCGAATTATTAACGAACGTCGTAGTTGTAAGAACATATTTGTAAATTAGAAATATTGTATTTGTCCATATTTGTGAATTGGTAATTATTTGAATATAATTTAATTTAAATTTATCGAACAATAAAATGTTAACTTTTGTATACGATGGAATTAGGCCTCGAAACTAGTTCCATTGTGTTCAGAAGGCCTTTTTACATATAGATTGACGCCTTGATTGGAGTTCGGGCTGTTATGGACCTTATGCTATAAATTGGCACAAAAATCGAGACAAAAATATTATTAAAATATATTCAGAAACCCTGATTTCTCATGGCACCCGCCACCCTATTTCAATGGCCAGAATCGCTCCATCTACTTTCCCTTGGATTTCTCTCATCTCTCATCGGATCTCAACGACTCCAAAACGAAAGTTGTAGAGCTCGACGATATCTACAAGTTGTACGGTTGGATCGAGCTAATTACGTCTAGATTCGCCGAAACCTGGCCATGAAGTGATGATGGTTTTTCACGTTTTGCATGCAAATCGAGGCGTCGGAGGAAAAAAAATTTTTGGTGAAGGTAGAGGAGGCGATGGCGCACGCGGTGGTGGCGTCCGATCTTGATGCGGCGGCAATGGGCGACAGTGATGGGTGGTTGAATGCGCGCGGGCTGATGGGATTCGGTTGGAACATGATTTGGGGAAGGTAGTGATATTTACCGTATTGCCTTTGTGTATTTACTTTAAATTTTAAAATTTTAATCTTCTAACTTGCATAACTTTTGCATACGAACTTCGATTGATGCGCGGTTCCTTCTATTGGGTTCGTATCGAAATTCCGAACAACAAGAAACTGGTTTGTTTGAATTTGGAGACTGTTGAAATTTTGGGCTTTTATTGGATTTTTAATCGACTATAAATCAAAGGCGAGTGATTTAACCCACTCACGCAATACTAAATCTTCTTATATTAGTTGAATTAAATTTATGAAGTGATAAAAATTTTATTTGGTGCTGTTTGATAGTTTAAATTGACATCTAGTTGAAATTGAATATTATATTGAATTAAATTGAAATTTAAATTATTATTGAAATTAACTTCTAGTTAAACACCATCAGTTGATAATTAGTAACTGTTGTGGCGTGTTGGTTGATTTGGATGTTGTTTGTTATTGTATGCTATTTATTGATGTTGGATGCATGGTTGTTTATTTATTTAGGATATATCCCTGTTATTACCCTATTTATTATTTGACATTAAATAAATTGTCATTTGTATTATGGAAATTGTAACAGCCCGACTTTCCAGACCCGGAAAATCGAACCATTTTAGTTAAGAAGAAGAGGTAGAAGTAGAAAAATAGAAGACAACATCAGAATCTAACCATCGCAGCGGAATAAAATATAATATATTAACAGATCTTTACACAAATCAAAAACTATATCTGTTTATACAATACATCAGAATACATCATCAGAGTACATCAACATCCATAACATACAACTGAATACACAGCGGAAAAATAATAGCAAGTACGGGAGTACGTATCGACATCCAGCTCGTCTCCTGAGCTCCACAGCTATAACCTGAACCTGTTTATCTCGGTCTGACCCGAGCATCATATAAAACAATACCCGAGTCAGTCTGGAAAACCAGCGTGAGAAAATCACACTCAAATTGATTATTAAAGTTTCAAAATCTTTTGAAAACAAAAGCATCTCGTAAGACCACGTCACAAATAAACATGTCGGGTTTTTACCTTACGATAGCTAAAACACTTTTTAATAAAATCCTCTGATATTATCATAGTGTCTATTTACAAATACTTATTAAAATAGCCGAAATTGTTACATCTATTAAATTCCGGCATACTAGCCACAAAGTGGGTAATACAAACAAAACTCGTACAAGGCACGTAGGGAGAATGGATTTCCAACGAATGACTAGGCACTGGGGTACCACCTGACACAGTACGTGGCCTAGATCACCGTACCGAGGAGTACGCCCGCTCCCCTGCAACACAAGACCGGAATCATCCCTTACTGGATAATTCCAAATAAAATCACCCCACGGTTGGGATCAGCAACCGCAACACTAAGCCGAAATAAAGGGACATCTAGACAGGGATGACTTTACTCTCAAGTGGGGGCTACCCACGAAGCCTTGCTGCATAACCCCTGATTTTCAGTCATTCCCGGTTGATGAGGCTCGAGGCTAAACGATACCTTTTTCAGAACATATCCCTTAGAATGCCCATCGTCCACCTGACGATGTCACGAAAGCATTCGTCCATACAAGTCCGTCCCGGGTCCGAACGGAACCGAAGGCACTATTCCTACTACATCCATTTTGGAAATATCCTCAGGATTAGTAGCGACTAGCCCTTGCACTTCACTGCTCCATCTTCGACTCCGAACACGTTACACGAAACGTACAAACCGGATCGAAGTGGTATTCGAGTCTCCAGACCTAGAATCCCGGTATACGGAAACTCGATCCCGGTCTCTTCGAAACGATCAGCGCATTTGGCCAATATTGATAGTCGGTGATTTAACTATCAATTAACGTCCACAAGCAATCATCACACAGTAAATAATTTCCCACATTATTTATTAACCTCAAATATCTTCGCAAGATATATTTCCAAATTTTCAAAGTTCATTTGAAAACAATTTCAAAACAGTTTCCTCTTACGGAATACATTTCCCAGATATTTATTTCCACTGGAACCCCAAGTACAAAATACCTATAGATTTTAAAATAATTTTAAAACACTTTATTATAAATATACTTTAACATTTAAATTTGGAAAACTACTTTAATACTTAATTAAAAATAATACTTTTGAGAATATTTAAAATAAGGTTACTTAATAAAATATAAAACTAAGTTTTCACTTTTTAAGTAAAATACTAGTCACCCTTTAAATAATTATTACGATAATAGATTTGGAAAATATTTACTTTAGAATTTAAATATTAGAAATAATAAATTTTCTAAACATGCCCTTTTGAACAACATGAAACTTTTAACTTATATTTAAGAATTTTCTTTGAAATCGTACTTGGCTATCCAGGGAATACACTTTCTTCCATATCTTTTAAAAATAAATCACCATTTATTTTTAAACACATTTACATTCCTCAATAAATTCCCACCTTGAATTTATATTTAAAATATCCACTGATATTTCATTTCACTTCAGAAACCCAGTTTATAAATTTTAAAATCTCATTCTCTTTAAAAATCCAAGTTTTTAAATACTTAAATCAATTTCCAATTGATTTCCATTTTACTTTACTTTGAAATAAATTTCCCTATTTACTTCAATTATTTCAAATACATTAACTTTCACATTTTATTTCTTTATTATGAGTTAAAACCTTTTTAACTGAAAATACCAATTTTTAACCTCCAAAATTCCTTCTTATCCTTTAATTAAATTTAATCCTTAAACTTTAAAAATAATTTCTTTATTTTTTTCCAATAATGTCACTTTAGTTTAAAATTTATTATGCTCATGTTAATTCAAAATTCTTTTTCCCATTTTTGTTCGAATTAACAACTTCTTTATTTCTTTTACAATTCCTTATTTAATTTATTCGAATTCACTAGAATTATTTAACTTCAATTTTTCTCTTTTATTTCTTTCCAAAAATCCAATTCAATTTCTTTTGATAACTCATTATACTGGGAAATTCAACCCAACCAGATTATCCAATATAAATCATCACAGGATATCAACAATCATATCACAGAATATTTAAACAAAATTAAATATTTTGAGGAATCCAGTTGGATCCCTCCAACCTGTTTCCCTGCATCCACAGACGTTAGCACAATACCAATTCCACTTCGAGGTGGAATATCGCAGTATATGGGATTTATATAAAATCATCCGCTATTATGCGGCGCATAGGGTCTCATCCGCTATATAATGCGGGAATATCAACAATTCCAATATATACATATGCCAATATGTATATATTGCTATATACTACTATATATATATATAGCACATCCATCAATGCAATCATCCAATCAATGATTTAAATTTAACCATTTAAATTTAAATTCAACTGAGTGAGATTAACTCACCTTCGATTATTCTTTTGCAACTCAATCCAAACCGGCTCGTTTCCATCGTTTATGACCTTGTATAAGAATTATAGGATTTTATTAGTGTTTGAATTATCGAACAATTATTCACCCTTTATTGATTTAATTAAATCAAAGGTTAAATTTTAAACTAATGTTCCTTTTATAAATTATTTAAAATAATTGAGTCAGGTGTGCAAATGTGTATATAACTCCCTTTTCAGTTCCAATTTAAATCTGATTACAATAACAGTATATACTCTCTCATTAACATTTTTTTTTCTCTCAAACCAGACAACTTCCTATTTCTAACTTCATTTATTATTATTATTATTATTATTTTCAAAACTTTGTCTAAATATGTATTACTGTGAATTTACATGTATAGGCATAAAAACTATCTTTTATAAAAATTCGACAACAAATTTTCCCATTTCTTTTCTGTATAAAATATGTGTATATGTTATAAATTAAATTAGAGATAGTGTAGTTACCCTACAGCCTCGAACCATCAGCCCTAGCCTTGCCCAAAAATCGAACGCTGCCTTCCCGAGCTCGATCGCGACAAGCCTGGCCTCAATCGGAATGACTCGCGAAACCCTAGCACCCATTGCCGCCCCTACTTCACGCGCCTCATCCACATTCGATCGCGATGCCCTCCCAAATATCCTCCAGAAATCGCGAGCCTCGAATCGTACGCGCCTCGAGACATCCCAGCTCGAATCGAAGACCACACTTGCCTTTAAATCGAATCCCAAGCAAACGAGATCGACGAACTGTCGAGTTCCTCCGGCTACGCCCCTCCAGATCGCGATGACTTCGCGTTGATTCGAGAATGAAATAAAAGGAAATCGAGCCGCGATCATTAATTTGTTTTTAACTGAGATGCTCCGTTGTTTTTTTTTTAAATTTGTCAAGGGAGATTGCGATTTATAAGAGAAGAGAAGGGAAAGAGAACGGTATTCGATTTCGTTATCTGAAATGAAGAGGGAAAAGAAATCGTTCGGCCATTGATTTATTTTTGAGTTGTGAAATAAATTTGAACAGGAAAGGAAAGAAAGAAATATCGACTCGAAGAGGCTTCTCGAGTACGCGTGGAAAATATCTCTGACAATGTACTCTTAAAATTTTAAATTATATTATAAAACTTCAAACCGTCTAGTTGCATAACGCGAAATTCCAAACCCCAAATCAGACATTCCAACAGACATCTACAGGGTTTTACCTGTATTCCGTACACGATGGAACACGTTTCGGAGGTTAATTTGATCGTATGTACGAGTCACGGAGGTAAACGATCAATTTCAAATTAAATCGATTCAAATAAATTCGAAGCGTTTTGAGCTGCCAGGGTCAAACAACAACTCCGATTGCTACGAAAATTGAAATCCGATAATAATACAATATTACGGATCCAATGGAACTGGTTTCGCTGAATTCCGAGACTGTGCCTCGGACGGCTATTTTTTTTTCAATTTCAACGATATATTTTTAAAACTGAACAAAACTCTTTAAAATTCCATTTTAAAAGTTCTATCATCTTCAGTATTAACAATATAAATTTTCTGAACCTTTGAACTATTTTTAACAGGCTTAAAATCAAGATTCAATATTTGACCCAATCCCGATAATTAAATTTAATAATTAATTATCCAAATAAATACTGTATATTTGAAATTAAAGTTAAAATTTAACCTTCGAATATTTAAAATAAATTAAATATTCCTATTTCAAATATACAAAAATTCCGGGTCGTCACATTCCTCCCCCCTTAAAAGAATTTCGTCCCCGAAATTACCAGTTAGGAAGAATGATTCTATTTTCGTTAACTATTTTCCCAATCCAAATAGTTTTTAACAATTTACTCCACAAATCTTTTTATCACAGACACACTATCCTTTCCCACCTTTCAAACTTAGCTATAAG
The DNA here is from genome assembly GCA_030737815.1 of Allium fistulosum. NCBI lineage: Eukaryota > Viridiplantae > Streptophyta > Magnoliopsida > Asparagales > Amaryllidaceae > Allium > Allium fistulosum. Next base: position 998,340,573 of record CM060907.1, read on the forward strand.
TTTCTCAAACATCACTTACTTATCTATTCAAATTTAAATTTGAATTCAAATTTTAAATTATCAAAAATTTCTCAAAATTTTTCTAACTCTCAAAATTTTCGAAAAATTTTGCCAGCGTCTCTTTTGCGCGGCTAGCTCGGTACTACTACAAAATGGCTCTACGGCCTCCCAATCTCAAAAGAAAACAAAAAGCCAAGTGGCTGGATCAAAAACCCAATCAAATTTCATATAGAAATTCAAGTACATACCTTTTTGTCAGGCCATTTAAATTTTATCTTCTAAAATCAAAATCAATTACCTGCATATCCTGCTTAGCCCTAATATCAAATCACAACTTTCCAAAAACATTTTATCGACTTCTTTTCAAATTCCAAATATTTGCTTTACTTATGCCCGTACGATGCACATATATCATTCGTACGCAATATCAAATTCGATCGCTCACTCGATCACACAATTTCACTTTCGAACTAGTATCGTCCACCCGACTTCCTAGTGCGGACTCAGATTTAGTTTCTTGATCGGAAACCGTCATTCTCCTTGCATAGTCTCAAACTATGATAGAGAATATCCAAAATCAATCAACAATCCATATCCAGGTTCGCCGTCGAAAATCGAGTGAAAAATTCCAACTCGGATCGATATATGTATCTCGAAATTCTGTGCTCGAATCCGGATCAAATAGCTATGCGAATAAAATAATATACGTACATCTTACGTATAAATTTCAATTGGTTACCATTTATATCAATTTCCTTTTTATTCACATTCAGTTTGATTACATTCACTCATCCACAATTTTCTCATTTCACAGCTTCAAATTTTAATTGTCATTCAATTATTCATCTAGAATAACTTTCCTCAATACCAAATTACTTAAGAATCCCACTATATTCCTTAAGTTCAAAAATAAATATTTTACATACTGCTTATACTTATTTTCACTTCACTATTGAAGTTCATATTCATTTTTAATCACTTTTGTCTTTAAAATTCTATTTGATTTCAATTTGGCTTCCACTCGAATGTTTAATTAGTTGCACTTACTAATTAGTTTAAATCTCAATTAAAAATTTATTTGTGAACTTTTCTTTCTTTAGTTCCTTCGATTTCACTTTACTTTACATTCACATTTGAATGAGATTTCAATATCCAGTTTCAATTTCATTGGCTTAACAAATTTAAATCATTTACCGGTAATGGAAATTTCCAAAAATTTCAAAAATTTTCTAACTCCCAAAAGTTACGGAAAATTTTGGCAGAGTCTCCTTTGTACGGAGGGACTTCTGCGATATCGCAGGATGCACAAATATATATATACATCGGCCTCAGGCCGGAAATCACAATATATATCAATATAAACAGTTCATATCTCCTATTTGAATTTTTTTGCGTAGGCATACCTTATTTTAGCATTTTTAAAGCAAGCGGCGATTTATTTTAGCAATTAACGCAGTCAAAATCAGCCAAGCGACTTCCCTGAACCTGTACTAACTCAATTTAAACAGTTAACTGACAATATAAAAAATTATAGCATTCCAATTCATTTCAATAGCTAAATCATGGGGTTTACAAGTCATACTTGCCAAATAATACTTAAAAGTAATTTATAAAGTTTCAACCACCAATTTTAATTTCATTTCGTTCAATTCCATTGGTTCACAATTCAATTCCTTATATCCAATTCATTTGAATCCAAACGAACTTATATTTATTACAATTGATTCAAAAACCAATTATATTTACTTCCATTAGTTCATAGAATTTTATTCGATTTCATTTTAATTGATTCATTCAATTTATTTTACATTCCATAATATTTACATCGAATATTCATTTCATAATTCATTTACAAGCAAAATACTTGTCACATCAAATTTATACCTGACTTGCATTTAACCGATTTAGGTTCCATCCCCATATTTCATTTACCAATTTATTATCAATTTGTTAATTCAGGGTTTATTCCCAATATTTGATTTTTATCTCTAAACCACTTTAACTATTTTACTGGAGCTCCATTTATTTAATAATTAAAGCTTGGGATTGTATCCATTACCATTACGAACAATTTTATTTGGCTTATAACTATTCTAAATTTATTCCAACTCATTTTGCATCTCATTCTGTTCCATTCCCAATTATTTATAAACCATACGATTTCATTATTAAATCATAATTCAACTTCCATTTAACCAAATTCGAATTCCTTTCATTTATATCAAGGCCATTTCCAATTTACCCCTACTTGGGTTTTTATTTGCAATACAAACCATTTTTATGTTAATTCAATTTCCATTCAACTTCAATTCAAATTTAATTCACTTATAATTTCAAGTTGAATTTTCTATTAATAACTCAAACTTCACGTTCACAACTCAAATTTTTATAAGTCACAAACTTATTTACATTTTACTTTTCAATTTTATATCCAATTTAATCCAATTTCAATTTTTTTCAATTTTTATTTAACTTATCTCAAGTTAAATTCAAATATATTCTCTTCACTTTCATCCACTTACAATTATAAATTCATTTGTTCATTCTCTAATTCATTTTTAACCAATAAATTTTATTTCCACACATTCATTTATAATTAAACACATTCCCATTTGCATTTTACTTTTTAACTTGGAATTATACACTGTATTTAGCCAAGTGTATTACTTTTATTATTCTATAAACATTTTAACTAAGATTCCAGAGTTTAAACAATTTTCTCCAAATTTCAATATCACCTTTGAAATCAACCATTTCTTTTTAAATCTCAAAACCAAATCCAATTTTGCAAACATTTCCAATTTAAAACATTCGGGTAGCAATTCCTCTTTTGGAAACTCGAAAATGAACACCGATGATGTCGCGATCATCATCGGAATTATTTTCCAGCGACCACAAAGAGTTTAGTGCTTTTATTTCTTTTAAAAACATTTCAACCATTTCTAATTCCAAATCTCACAAGATTTCAATCCAATTCAAAAACATTTCTAAAATAATCTCACTATTATTTCTTCAAAACTTTTGAAAACCATTTTCATATCCAAAGGAATTTTAAACTTTCCCAAAATTCCAAATTTCAAATCCATCCAATTCATATTCTAACATTATTCTGGGATTTTATTTCCAATGTTAAATCAAATTTGTATATGAAGTTTATTTCAATTAATAAATTATATTCATACTTTACATTTCCAAATTCCACTTGTTATATAAATTTTTTTTCAACTTGGTTATAATTCAATTTCTTATTCAATTCTGCACAATAGTGTTAATGATTTTATATTATCGTTCCTTAACAATCAAGCATCCAAATACTATAATACTTTACAAAAATTTATATTCTTTATATACAAAAATAATTTGGGTAAAATTATTTCATATACCCATTTTAAAACAATATTGTGTCGAATTGTTCTATTCGAGTGTTTAGAAACCCCTTCGATCCAGTTTCGAGGCTGTGCCGACGAAGGTTCATACACCACTCAATAAATCAATCAACACAATATAAAACCATTTTATATCCACTAATAAATACGCACTCATATCTATTATTACACTCAAAATTCCCACCAGAGCCAAGGTTATCGCCAACCTTCGCTCTGATACCAACTGTAACAGCCCGACTTTCCAGACCCGGAAAATCGAACCATTTTAGTTAAGAAGAAGAGGTAGAAGCAGAAAAATAGAAGACAACATCAGAATCTAACCATCGCAGCGGAATAAAATATAATATATTAACAGATCTTTACACAAATCAAAAACTATATCTGTTTATACAATACATCAGAATACATCATCAGAGTACATCAACATCCATAACATACAACTGAATACACAGCGGAAAAATAATAGCAAGTACGGGAGTACGTATCGACATCCAGCTCGTCTCCTGAGCTCCACAGCTATAACCTGAACCTGTTTATCTCGGTCTGACCCGAGCATCATATAAAACAATACCCGAGTCAGTCTGGAAAACCAGCGTGAGAAAATCACACTCAAATTGATTATTAAAGTTTCAAAATCTTTTGAAAACAAAAGCATCTCGTAAGACCACGCCACAAATAAACATGTCGGGTTTTTACCTTACGATAGCTAAAACACTTTTTAATAAAATCCTCTGATATTATCATAGTGTCTATTTACAAATACTTATTAAAATAGCCGAAATTGTTACATCTATTAAATTCCGGCATACTAGCCACAAAGTGGGTAATACAAACAAAACTCGTACAAGGCACGTAGGGAGAATGGATTTCCAACGAATGACTAGGCACTGGGGTACCACCTGACACAGTACGTGGCCTAGATCACCGTACCGAGGAGTACGCCCGCTCCCCTGCAACACAAGACCGGAATCATCCCTTACTGGATAATTCCAAATAAAATCACCCCACGGTTGGGATCAGCAACCGCAACACTAAGCCGAAATAAAGGGACATCTAGACAGGGATGACTTTACTCTCAAGTGGGGGCTACCCACGAAGCCTTGCTGCATAACCCCTGATTTTCAGTCATTTCCGGTTGATGAGGCTCGAGGCTAAACGATACCTTTTTCAGAACATATCCCTTAGAATGCCCATCGTCCACCTGATGATGTCACGAAAGCATTCGTCCATACAAGTCCGTCCCGGGTCCGAACGGAACCGAAGGCACTATTCCTACTACATCCATTTTGGAAATATCCTCAGGATTAGTAGCGACTAGCCCTTGCACTTCACTGCTCCATCTTCGACTCCGAACACGTTACACGAAACGTACAAACCGGATCGAAGTGGTATTCGAGTCTCCAGACCTAGAATCCCGGTATACGGAAACTCGATCCCGGTCTCTTCGAAACGATCAGCGCATTTGGCCAATATTGATAGTCGGTGATTTAACTATCAATTAACGTCCACAAGCAATCATCACACAGTAAATAATTTCCCACATTATTTATTAACCTCAAATATCTTCGCAAGATATATTTCCAAATTTTCAAAGTTCATTTGAAAACAATTTCAAAACAGTTTCCTCTTACGGAATACATTTCCCAGATATTTATTTCCACTGGAACCCCAAGTACAAAATACCTATAGATTTTAAAATAATTTTAAAACACTTTATTATAAATATACTTTAACATTTAAATTTGGAAAACTACTTTAATACTTAATTAAAAATAATACTTATGAGAATATTTAAAATAAGGTTACTTAATAAAATATAAAACTAAGTTTTCACTTTTTAAGTAAAATACTAGTCACCCTTTAAATAATTATTACGATAATAGATTTGGAAAATATTTACTTTAGAATTTAAATATTAGAAATAATAAATTTTCTAAACATGCCCTTTTGAACAACATGAAACTTTTAACTTATATTTAAGAATTTTCTTTGAAATCGTACTTGGCTATCCAGGGAATACACTTTCTTCCATATCTTTTAAAAATAAATCACCATTTATTTTTAAACACATTTACATTCCTCAATAAATTCCCACCTTGAATTTATATTTAAAATATCCACTGATATTTCATTTCACTTCAGAAACCCAGTTTATAAATTTTAAAATCTCATTCTCTTTAAAAATCCAAGTTTTTAAATACTTAAATCAATTTCCAATTGATTTCCATTTTACTTTACTTTGAAATAAATTTCCCTATTTACTTCAATTATTTCAAATACATTAACTTTCACATTTTATTTCTTTATTATGAGTTAAAACCTTTTTAACTGAAAATACCAATTTTTAACCTCCAAAATTCCTTCTTATCCTTTAATTAAATTTAATCCTTAAACTTTAAAAATAATTTCTTTATTTTTTTCCAATAATGTCACTTTAGTTTAAAATTTATTATGCTCATGTTAATTCAAAATTCTTTTTCCCATTTTTGTTCGAATTAACAACTTCTTTATTTCTTTTACAATTCCTTATTTAATTTATTCGAATTCACTAGAATTATTTAACTTCAATTTTTCTCTTTTATTTCTTTCCAAAAATCCAATTCAATTTCTTTTGATAACTCATTATACTGGGAAATTCAACCCAACCAGATTATCCAATATAAATCATCACAGGATATCAACAATCATATCACAGAATATTTAAACAAAATTAAATATTTTGAGGAATCCAGTTGGATCCCTCCAACCTGTTTCCCTGCATCCACAGACGTTAGCACAATACCAATTCCACTTCGAGGTGGAATATCGCAGTATATGGGATTTATATAAAATCATCCGCTATTATGCGGCGCATAGGGTCTCATCCGCTATATAATGCGGGAATATCAACAATTCCAATATATACATATGCCAATATGTATATATTGCTATATACTACTATATATATATAGCACATCCATCAATGCAATCATCCAATCAATGATTTAAATTTAACCATTTAAATTTAAATTCAACTGAGTGAGATTAACTCACCTTCGATTATTCTTTTGCAACTCAATCCAAACCGGCTCGTTTCCATCGTTTATGACCTTGTATAAGAATTATAGGATTTTATTAGTGTTTGAATTATCGAACAATTATTCACCCTTTATTGATTTAATTAAATCAAAGGTTAAATTTTAAACTAATGTTCCTTTTATAAATTATTTAAAATAATTGAGTCAGGTGTGCAAATGTGTATATAACTCCCTTTTTAGTTCCAATTTAAATCTGATTACAATAACAGTATATACTCTCTCATTAACATTTTTTTTTCTCTCAAACCAGACAACTTCCTATTTCTAACTTCGTTTATTATTATTATTATTATTATTTTCAAAACTTTGTCTAAATATGTATTACTGTGAATTTACATGTATAGGCATAAAAACTATCTTTTATAAAAATTCGACAACAAATTTTCCCATTTCTTTTCTGTATAAAATATGTGTATATGTTATAAATTAAATTAGAGATAGTGTAGTTACCCTATAGCCTCGAACCATCAGCCCTAGCCTTGCCCAAAAATCGAACGCTGCCTTCCCGAGCTCGATCGCGACAAGCCTGGCCTCAATCGGAATGACTCGCGAAACCCTAGCACCCATTGCCGCCCCTACTTCACGCGCCTCATCCACATTCGATCGCGATGCCCTCCCAAATATCCTCCAGAAATCGCGAGCCTCGAATCGTACGCGCCTCGAGACATCCCAGCTCGAATCGAAGACCACACTTGCCTTTAAATCGAATCCCAAGCAAACGAGATCGACGAACTGTCGAGTTCCTCCGGCTACGCCCCTCCAGATCGCGATGACTTCGCGTTGATTCGAGAATGAAATAAAAGGAAATCGAGCCGCGATCATTAATTTGTTTTTAACTGAGATGCTCCGTTGTTTTTTTTTTAAATTTGTCAAGGGAGATTGCGATTTATAAGAGAAGAGAAGGGAAAGAGAATGGTATTCGATTTCGTTATCTGAAATGAAGAGGGAAAAGAAATCGTTCGGCCATTGATTTATTTTTGAGTTGTGAAATAAATTTGAACAGGAAAGGAAAGAAAGAAATATCGACTCGAAGAGGCTTCTCGAGTACGCGTGGAAAATATCTCTGACAATGTACTCTTAAAATTTTAAATTATATTACAAAACTTCAAACCGTCTAGTTGCATAACGCGAAATTCCAAACCCCAAATCAGACATTCCAACAGACATCTACAGGGTTTTACCTGTATTCCGAACACGATGGAACACGTTTCGGAGGTTAATTTGATCGTATGTACGAGTCACGGAGGTAAACGATCAATTTCAAATTAAATCGATTCAAATAAATTCGAAGCGTTTTGAGCTGCCAGGGTCAAACAACAACTCCGATTGCTACGAAAATTGAAATCCGATAATAATACAATATTACGGATCCAATGGAACTGGTTTCGCTGAATTCCGAGACTGTGCCTCGGACGGCTATTTTTTTTTCAATTTCAACGATATATTTTTAAAACTGAACAAAACTCTTTAAAATTCCATTTTAAAAGTTCTATCATCTTCAGTATTAACAATATAAATTTTCTGAACCTTTGAACTATTTTTAACAGGCTTAAAATCAAGATTCAATATTTGACCCAATCCCGATAATTAAATTTAATAATTAATTATCCAAATAAATACTGTATATTTGAAATTAAAGTTAAAATTTAACCTTCGAATATTTAAAATAAATTAAATATTCCTATTTCAAATATACAAAAATTCCGGGTCGTCACAGAAATGAATTAAGATATAGGTTGAAATGATATATACCTATATCATTTAATTATGGATTGAAATGATATATATCCATCCATGTAATTAAAATTGAAATAATTAATCACTTGGCTATAGGGTAGAAATTATATACGTACACCTGATTTGGTTAAATTAAATTGTTTCAAAACTTAAAAATTTAAATTAGTTTAAATGGAATCGTGTTAAAGAAAATAAAATTTGATTGGTATGAATTAAATTATTTTCTAAATTCGAGCTTTGAAACGTTGAAATTGAAATTAATTAAATGAAATTATTTAAGGATTTAATTTGAAAACTTAAAGTGGAAATTGGAATATGATTTGAGTTTATTGAAAGTAAATTATTTGGAAGGTTAAACTTTTAATTTAAACTTTTAATTTACTTTATTTAAAATGGTTTTAAAATGGTATTTTCAAGTTTGGACGTGAAATTGACTTAAACAAATATTGTTTAAAATGAAAATTGAATTGAGACTTCCAGCCATTTGAATATGACTGTTTAAATTGAATTTGATGTAAAGTTTGAAATTGTTTTGAATTGAGGCTAATGTAAATTGGAATTTGAATATGAAGTTTGACTGGAATTGAAAATCGTAATGGGAATCGTTATGATTTGGAATTTGAACCTTGTTCTGAAAGGAAGAAACAGTTTTAATATAAACTATTTTAATATATAAATTATTTTAATAACCAAATTATTTTAATATATAGACTATTTTTATCTAAACTATTTTCAATATTAAAATCTATTTTATATTCAAAACTTTTTCCAATATTTAAATTAGTTTAATTATTCCAATCTATTTTTCAATATTAAAAATATTTTAATTATCCAAACTATTTTCGATATTCAAACTATTTTAATTATTCAAAACCATTTTCAATATTCAAACTGAATTAGAGGGGAATTATTTAGATTTAAATCATTGATTTAAATACGAATGCTTTGATATGAAGGTATAACCTTTTTTGATTTTGAAATGATTTCGAAGTGAATCTGATATTTTGATATGAAATATGACTTGTTCTTGAAATGTAAAAGAACCAAACGGTGTGAAAAATGACGTTTGGTTGTTAAAGAGACCGGCGCCTCTTATTGGCATACTCTCTGTCAATATTAGAACCACTTTAACAACTGTGTACGTGGTGGATGATCTAGAATGAAGTGGTTGGATTTGGTGTATACTGCTGGATTTGAAGAAAGAGAACGATGATGAATGACCCCGGCACTTGTGCCAATTTGAAATGACTAAAACAGGATGGCTTGTCAGGGAAAAGTGGTCTAGCTACCCCTAACGGACACGCATCTTCATACTGCTATATTGATTATGACTTGATCGGTGCACCTTGATTTGATTTTGGGGGTGTTGAACGTGGTGAGCGGTCGTGGCTATGATGCATTACCACCAGCCCTGCAACCCGAACTGGTAGTATCCTACCTTGGGCATTGCCTCACGTGCCTTGTCATACTTTTATCCTTATACGCAACCACTACAACTTTGTTTCAGTGTTGCATTATCATGGCGTCTTCCTGGCTACCGACGTTACTGGTGATGCTACTAAGGCAAACTGTAGGACAATGCTTAAAAATGTGTTAAGGACTTAAGGGGGATCAACGTAAAGCCTTAACACTATTTTAATACTTTACCGATAGACATTACATATGTAGCGTATCTTACTACATATAAATAGTTTGACGGATCCTTAAGAGATGGAAAATCCCGTAACATATCTTAAGTTATTACACTCACGTTGCACACTTGATAGGAGATGTAAAATCCCGTAGGCATCTCTGAAGGTATTACACTCATATTTACTTGTTGTTTATTTAACTTTCATAAGAACTTTTATTTCTAACTCGAGTGTTTTGTCTTTTCATTACGCTCGGGTCAACTTGAGCTTTTCAGTGTTTGAAGACATTATTTTTGGAGGACGAAGATGGTGTTTGGTATATTATATTATTAGTATTATTTTGCTGCATCATTATTGGTTTATTGTTGTTTTACTTTGATTATGTTGTAAAATTTATGTAATCAAATGTATATTGTAAAACAGCTTCATAAACTGTTTATTTGGTTATTATATTTTGTCATTCCGCTGCGAGATTCTATATTTTGTGTTCCTTTCCTCTTATTTTCCTATTTACCCTATTGATAATCTTCCCATTTGAATTGTCTGAGTTAGACATGTGTGATTTATTGTCGACTTAAATTGTCCAAAAAGGTGGGTCGTCACATAAGAAGATGCGTGGGGTGTAGTATTATAGTAGATTAAATAATAATTTAATGTGGGAACCAAGTGGGGACTATGCGTGGTGCACAGTAGTAAAGTAGGTAATAAAATAAAAGAATGAGCTAAATTGGGTATTGAGTAGGGACTACCTGGAGGTGTAGAAGTAAATGGGGACCGCCTAGGGAAGTGCAAGTCGTAGGCGTAGATAAGAACCAGTTGCATTGGTACTTTGAATTTTCCACTGTTGATATTTGTATAGTGAGGGGGAAACCCAATCTACGCAGTATGGGTTGGTCTCACTATATGATTGTTTTAGGTAAGTATTATTCACACCAGAATTTATGTATGACCTGTGTTTTTATTATTGTTTCCTCAAAAAATCATGGGTGAGTAGACTGAGTTTATAGGATTAGATAAGTATAAAATATGGACCGAGTACGAAGATCGGAGATGGAGCAGGAGACTTGTGGCTAATAAAGATTTTTGTTTCCGTTGTACTAAGGAGTGCGGGCCGCATCATCATATGTTGACTTGACTATTTGCTATGTTATTTTCTATTGTAATTTACCGATGCGTGGGCACATCTTTAGGATTAAGCTTGATAGATGCTAAAGCAAATCTTGATGTAATGAAAATATTTAACTACTCTGTTTACTTTATCTGTGTTTAAATAATATATTGAACTCACTTACGTTGCTAGAAGATAATTCGGGTGATGATTGCAGCATCATTGGCGTTCATCTTCAAGTTTCATGTAGGGATATTACAGTTTGGTATCGGAGCATAGGTTATGGACACTTAAGTAAAACAGAGCTAGATAAATAAGAGTAGTATTTAAAATAAAATGAACATCTGGGTAGGGGATGCCTAATATATAACGTACTTGCATGATACTATATAGATGTATAGAAAGATATATCTATCCTTTTGTTGTTATTCCACTCTCTATCTTTTCTTTTCTAATGAAGACTTGCTTAACAGAAGATGCAAGATGGATCTAAGGAGTGGGCGAATTATGATAGGAGGAGCAGGTGCAAGAAAGGAGGCTGAAAGTACGTAGACTAATGAAGGGAATGAGGACAGAATTCTAAGGGCAATAGGGGAGGAAGCTGCACAGCCGGCAAATGAGGCATGCATAGATTTGAATGTCTTATTTAGGCAGTTCATGACTCAAATGACGAGGAAGCTACACCGGATGTAGTTCAGCCAAGACCTGCGGTGGTGAGAGAGGCTTCCTAAAGATGAACAAAGATGATAGAAATATGAAAGGAAATGCATTTACTGGGAAGGAGCTTGCAGTAGAAGTGCTAAATTGGCTAAGAAGTTGCGAGCGCATATTTGAAGACTTAGGATTGAATAATGTGCAGAGGAGAAGGTTGGCATCCAGACAGTTGCAAGAAGATGCACCGGACTGGTGAGAGATAGTAGCTACTGATTCCCCAGAGGAGGAGATCACTTAGGAGCTGTTTAAAGTGAGGTTTGAGGTGCAGTTTATATCAGAGTCTCAACTGAGTGTTCTGTTGAGAGAGTTTATTGATATGAAGTAGGGTGACCTTACAATGGAGGAGTACATCTATAGGTTCAACTCGTTAGCTAAGTATGGCAGGGAGATCATCAACACTTCGATGAAGAAGAATGAGAAGTTTATCAGGGGCTTGAAGCAAGGTCTTGATCATAAGGTGATGGCTCATCTAGCATCTACTTTTGAGTTTGTAGTTGACATGGCTAGAAGGTATGATGGAATGTACCAGGAATAGAGAAAGGTAGAGGCAAGACCCAAGGAGAGCAGAAGAAGAATTTTACCGATATACGAAAGGCAAGAAAGGAGCACAGAAGGGGAAGAGGAGTGCAGTTGCTAATGCAGAGATTGTACACTTTGACTGTGGATAGAAAAGGCATTATGCTTCAAGGTGCCTTATGCCTAAAGAATCTGGGAAGATGAAGTGCTTCAAGTGTGATAAAGCAAGACATTTGAAGAAGGACTGCCTAAAGCTTAAGGCGTAAGTTTGTGCTTTGGAGGGACCAAGGGAAGGATCATCTGCCGAGGAAAGAGGCAAGGAGAAAGTCTTGGAAGGTATGGGTTTGATTTCTTGTATTTTAGTTAGAGTACTGTTTGATACTGGAGCTACACATTCATTTATTGTTAAAGAATTGGTCAATAGACTTGAGTTAGGGGTTACCTATTTAGTCACTTTCATACGTGTAGCAAATTCGATAGGAAGGTATGCCACTCTTGGATTGAGATGCACTAACTTAGATATTGAGTTAGGTGGGTGTAAGTTTTCTTGTGATCCCTAAGTGTTTGACTTCATAGGCTTTAGAGTTGTATTGGGGATGGATTGGTTGGAGAAGTATAATGCAAGAATGCACTGTGCTTAAAGGATAATTACTCTGAGTAAACCGGACTGTAGAGACAGAGTGTATGTGGTCTTAGAAGAATGTGTAGAATTGTGAAGGAGTGTTTTATTTTCCTTAACTTCGAAAGAAGAAGATCTTGGAGCAATACGTGTAGTGAAGGGGTTCTAAGATGTGTTTGAACCGGTTTCGAGGTTGTTAACCCCAGAAAGCGGTAGAGTTTCGAACAAATTTACTACTATGGACTGAATCGTTTATTCGACCCCCGAGTAGAATGCTTCGAAGGGAGATGGAGGAGTTGAGGAAGCAATTGGTAAAGTTAGAAGGAAAGAACTTAATAAGGCTAAGCGATTTGCCTTGGGAAGCAACAACAGTGTTTGTGAGGAAGTCTGATGGGTCATTGAGACTATGCATAGACTATCGAAAGCTTAATGAAAGGAAGGTGAAGAATATGTATTCTTTGCCAAGAATTGATGATCTGTTTAATCACTAAATGGAGCTAAGGTGTTTCCGTAGGTTGACTTGGTTACAGGATTCCATCAGCTGAGAGTTGTGGAGGAAAGCATTCCTTTGACCGCGTTTAGAATAAGGTATGGTTCATATGAGTGGTTGGTTATGCCATTTGGCCTAAGCAATGCACCTACATTCTTTGTAGACTTGATGAATAGGATCTTCGTAGATGAGCTGGACAAATATGTGTTAGTGTTCATAGATGACATCTTGGTACTTAAAGGATGAGGAGGAACATGTAGTTTACCTAAGGCTTGTGCTAGAGATGTTGAAATAACATAAGTTAAAGGAGAAGTTTTCTAGGTGTTATTTTTTGAAGAGGGAAGTGAAGTTCCTAGGCCATGTGATTTCAGAAGAAGGGTTAGCAGTATATTCTATGAAGATTGACGCAATAAATGGGTGGAAGAGACCTGAGACGGCGACAGAGGTGCGATGTTTCTTAGGATTAGTTGGCTATTACCAGAGATTTATTAAAAACTTCTCCTGAATAGCTGCGCTGATGACGAAGCTGACCAGGAAGGCTAACCAGTTCGTTTGGATGCACGAGTGTGAGAAAGCATTCCAGAAACTGAAGTGTAGATTGGCGAATGCACATGTATTAGTAGTACCTAAAGGGAATGATGATATGACTGTATAAACTAATGAGTCAGGTTTGGAGTTAGGCGTAGTATTGATGTAGAAGTGGTGTAATTACTTATGCAACTAGGCAGTTGCGACCCCTTTAAGTTCGTTATCCAATGGATGATTTGGAGTTGGCAGCAGTTGACTTCGCATTGAAGGTTGGGAGACATTATCTCTTAGTTGGGAGGTTTGAGCTTTATATTGACCACAAGTCCTTGAGATATTTGTTCTCTCGGAAGGAGCTGAACATGAGGCAGTAGAGGTGGTTAGAGTTTCTAGCATCATATGACTTTGGGATAGAGTACACCTCAGGAGAAAGCAACAAAGTAGTAGATGTGTAATGACCGACCTTTTCGACCCTCAAAAGTTGACACTAATACATCCATGGAATTCACATGCCGAGAATCCAAGTGACAGAAAGACATATTTTGGGGTGAAAGAAAAATAAGATAGAGCAGAATCTCACATCTTGACGAATAATATATAATATCCAAAATAATCTTTAAGAAAGAAAACTTTAATATACATACAATAATCGGAGTAAACAAAACTATCATCAGCCTGGATAATTATAATAGCATATCCTCACAAATGCTGATACATACAAAAAAAGTAAAGCAGTGGAAAATAAAATAAGTGAATATGGACTGTTATATTTTATAAAACTCTTCAAAAATAAAGGTATCTCGCAAGACCATGCCGCACATAAACACGGATGTGTTTTTTATCTTACAACAACCAAACCATTTTATAAGAAATCTTGTAATATTCTAACAATGTCTAGGGTTTAAAATAAATATATAGCATAGTCGAAACGATCACATTAATTATGTTTAATAGGATATTGAGTATACAACTAAGTCCACTAGGCATATATTGGAAAATGGATTCCAACAATAACAAGATAAGGGACTACCTTTCATACAGTACACCTTTAGATAAAATGTACCGAGGGCTACATATGGACCCCCATATCAACACAGAACCGGCCTACCCGTTCCTGGAGAGTACCGAATATGATCATCACCCCGGCTGCCAACTTGACAAACCATTCCCATGGGCCCACCATGCAAAATCCGTAAATATCAATCTGGATACAAGTGATGATCATACCCTAATGGTAGCGAACCATATAGCCCTGCCACATCTCCCCTGTTTTAGTCATTTTCGGGTTTGAGGTTTGAGGCTAAGTTTTACCTTTTAGCAAATACTTCTTGGAATGCTAACATTGCTTTTCAAGTAACAATGCAATGCCAGCATTCATCCATATAAGTTGTTCTGGGACTAAACAAACCGAAGGCACTACTTCTACTACATTCTTTTTGGAATCACTCCCAGGATTAGTTGCAAGTTGCCCTTACACTTCAAAGAACTCCATCTTAGATTTCCATCATCTTCAAGATGCTTTAATTTGAACGCTTATGCCAGTTCGAAGTGGTTTTCGTATAACTCATGCTTATCCGATCTCAGTCTCTCCGAACCAACAATCGATATTTTTTGGTCGACTCAATACTGATTTTTTTGGAAGTAAGAGGACGATATAAGAGTCCCAAGGGGATCTCAAATATCCGCCCTTAAAACGAGAGACGTTTCACCAGAATGAGTTCTACCAAGGGATCTCAAAACGTATGAACATGTAAAGCTTCCACATAGTTCCTAACTCAAAACTGGCCAAGATTTGTTAGTCGGTTATTTAACTGTCAAATAAGCAAACAGTCAAATCAGAATTTAATTTTATATGGAAACTAAGCATGATTAAGCACATAAGCAACCATTAAGTCTTTTTAATTAATCCATTCATTAATTAAAATCTTCTTTCAATTATTTGTATTAAAATACCTTTACAAAAGATATATATATATATATGTGTATAGTACACATACACTATTCATTTATACTCTTTCAATGCTCGGAAGACTATCCATATACGTATTCAGCAATATTAGTATATTCAAAAAATACCACACTTTCAATACTTAGAAAATCTATCTGTATAATTACTTAAAACAACAAAGTGTTATAAAACAAACTTTCTTTCCACTTTTCCGAAAACATTTACTATAACAAAAATGTTATAGTCCATATTCTCTTTTCTTTTCTTGAAAACATTTCTTACAACAATAGTTTGTAATCTACACTTTATTCTTCTTTAACATTCCATATAAATCTCACTTGAAAATCTTTGTTTAAACTAAGTTTGATTTTTGGAAAGTCAAGATTCCTCTTTTCATAAAAGTACCACTTGCTTTACTATTTCAAATAATCATTTAAATCACTTATATAAATTTCAAAAACTCCTTTGAAACACTTTTAAACAAAGTTTAAACTTCCATCCAAATCATAAATTGAAAGCCATCGCCTTTAAAAGATAATCCCACTTTAAAAAGTAAAGGGATTTCCTTTATTTAAACCACTTGTTTAAAAATCTCAAATTAAATCCTTTAAATCTCAAATCCTTTTTAAACATTCTATTTTTCAAAGTACATTTTAAAATAATTAAATTATAATTCAAAACTCTTATACAAAACATTACTTGAGGATCTTTAAATAAAACCCAACTTTGATTGGAAAAGATAAGATTTTTCCTTTATAAAATTTAAACCTCTTATTTAAATAACTAATAAATTCTTAAAAATATATTTAAAACTTCAAACTCCTTTTTAAATACTGAAACAACCTTTTTAAAACACGTTTGAAAGAGAATTTACAAAATATCTAAAGTAGATAACCTTTTATACTTTATTAAAATCATAGATTTCCAAAGTGCGACTATCGCTATATGGACCACAACTTTTAAACTTTGTTTTGTAAATTAATTAGCCTTCAAACCACGTTTCTTTCTATATTTTATACTATTATAAGTATAAAAAATATTCTTACTTTAAAATATTATAAAAAGCTAAAGGCATCTTAAAACCTTTTTAAAACAAGTCAAAACCAAACGCTTTTCCAAAAAAGTGTTACTACGAGGCTTAGCGACCACTATGGTACTTAAACTAGCTACCATTTGTTTTCATATTAAAGAAGTCAACTTTTCGAATCATGTTACATTCTGTAATGATATGCCTTTTTAATCCCCGAATGTCGACACTAATACATCCATGATATTCTTGTGCCGAGCATCCAAGTGCGAAAAGGACGAATTGTTAAGGTAAAATAAAAGAAAAAGAAAACAGAACAAGAAAGAAGAGAATAAAATATCATAATCTCACAACAGAACGTTAACATATAATATCAAAAGATAGTACAAGCTACTACTCGAAGATACATAGCATTTTAGAGTTACAATTCTAAATACTATCATCAACCTGGACAATTATAACAACCTGTCCACCCAAATCTTGAAATGTACAATATAGTAATGCGGCGGAAATAAGAATACTATGGTAGGTGAAACATTCAACCCGTCTTCTCAAGCTCCAATGAACATCAATGAAAACCTACCTTTCTCAGATTACTCGAACGAGCACATGAGGAATTTAAGGAAAACAAAAACCATGCATCGACAAAAGTCTGGTATAAGAAACTCAAGAAATATGTAGCTAGCATATAACAGTACTTTTGAGACTATATGGAATGCCATAACGGTTAACCCCTCAAAAGAACCACCATCTAATAAGTACATAAGGTGATATAATAGATAATGTCTAGGATGTAGAATATAAATATATAACATAGCCAGAATGGTTACATTGATTACATTCGACAGCATATTAGAGGGTACAATCAAAACTGATAACGTACGTTCGCATAATGGATTTTCCGTGGAAGACATCCCCAGAACAACCGGGGCCAGCCTCCTGATAAGGGTCAGAAACTACCTCCGGGCGCCGTATATCTCTAGATAAAATATACCAATAAGGTAAACATAGATGATCCATGCATAAACACTCGTGATCCCGAATACATCAACTCCCACGTGCAATATCTCGATAAGCATACTCTAGATATAGAGTTGATGTACCCTATAAGTTAGCTAAATCCCATTGGCTATGATCCTACTCTGTTTTCTATCATTTTCGATGTCGAGGTTACGTTCGGCATCTCTCACATGAGCCATCATCCCTCGAACAAAACACGAATCCTACAAGGATCCCAACATCTCAAATAGTCCATGGATCTCTACAAGGATCCTAACATAAGTCATCCGACAAATGCTAACACTCACATCTCCCTTGGACTTAATCTTAGGATTGACAGTTCAACTCTATAGAACCTATATATCAGTCTTGAAGTGGTATTCAATAAGTAGAACACCTACCGATCCCAGTCTCTTCCTAACGAATTCAAAGAATTTGGTCAAGTTCGATTGTCGATTAATTGACTATCAATTCAAAACAGACGATCGTATATGGAAACTAAGTTTTGTACACTTATCACATTTTCGACCTTTTCGTCTCACACTATTCCTCAATCAAGAGTGAAGCTGGTAGGTTAGAGCATTATTGCTTCTGTCCCTACTCGAACATCAATTGTAACTCTCGCCGATAGAAAAGCCTACTTCATTGACTTTTAGTGCTAAGTATATGAACTAATTGTAACAACCCTAATTTTAATTAACATTATTCAAGAGATTTAATTAGATAATTAAATAGAGTAATGTGATGTGTAGTGTGATAAGCAATTAAGATTTGATAATCAACATAGTCGAGCCATAATTAACTAACTAATTGGTTAATAAGATTGTTTTGTGACTTAAGAATAATATATATATAAGAGGGATAATTTAGGAATAGAAAAACCCTTAAAACCTTAAATCCTCCCTCTCCTATGTCATTCCCACTTTCACAAAACATAAGCAATCAAAATAATATAAGGATGCCGGCTATTGCTAAGGAGGAAAATCATGAAAAATCTAAAGGAGATTGAAGAGCAAAGTTAGGGAAATTAATACACTCATCAAATCTCAACTCTATTATCAAAATCAAGGTGAATAATAATGAATTCACCTCACTTTTGCTTGTTTCGTTTTGAATCCTATGAGTCTTTGATTCGTTTATGCTAATATGATCTGCCAAGTTGATCTAATCATTGTTTGGATAGAATAATGATTTAATGGAATTGTTTAAATGGGTTTTAAGGGTAAAACCTAAGATTTTGATCTCCAAACGATTTGATTTTTGAATATGTCAAGTAAAACATTATTTTGGAGATGGGTTTTCAATTTCATAATTTTCATATTTAATAGAATGTTTTATGAGTTTGCTAGGGATGAAATAGCTTAATTTCGAGTTTTAATTATTTAAAATAATTAAATGTGGATTTTAGCCTTGAAAATTTTATATGATAAAGAGAAGGATATTCTCGAATTTATGTGAATTTTAGGATTTTTCCCAAGTAACTATGATTTATTATGAAATTATTATGCTAGTTGAGCATTTAAATGGATAACTAATTAAGGGTATAAATTAATTGGTTGTTATATGTTTTGGAACTTGTAAATGATATATGGCAGTATTCTCTGAAAAGAAATTGAAAAAGGTTTTGTTTATTCGATAGAAATTGGATAAAAGGTTAAGATTTATTAAAAAGTAGTTGCTTTTATTGGAAATAAATCAGTTTTCTTTATTATTATGTTAATGTCATGCCACCTATATCCTCATCGATCCTAAAGGAATAACGCCTCCAAGAATGTCGACGTCGACGAGGTGGGACGCACAAGATAACTACTTAAGTAGTTATTGAGTTATTTCAACTGCTTCGAAGTGAACAACGGTGGCAACCCATGAACGGGGGTATCGCCCTGACATAATTCAACTAAGAGTTTAAAAGCTTTAGTGTTGACATCAACAACGTCACATGTCTTCATCACTGTTTTAAATTATACCGCATCTCATCTCTTCGTTTGTTTTCCAAATCAAGGCAATAACACCACATATTCTGTCTTCGACCCTGTATAGCCGAAGTAACTTAAGTGTAAAAGTTTTATAACGTTGTTGATGGCCTTAGGGGTCGATGTGCATCAAGGTTGGTGACTTTATGTTTTAGTTTGATGTCGCTTGGCCATGACGATGCACCTTATCTTTTTAATGCCGAAGAGGCTTGTATCTACGTTATTCAAAACTGTTTTTAAAGGGTTGAAGAGGCCTATAATTTAGAGGGTCGACAACCCTATATCTTCGGCAATGATCCATATAACTTATAAAGGTTTTAAGTTTTGTCTTCAACCCAGATGCAGGTCAATGTTGTTTAATGCCATGTAAAATATGGTTTATTCTATTAAAGGCGGAGAGCCTTAAACTTCTATGTCGGCATCATCAATGTTGTCGACGTTGATCCGTTTTAAACTATTTAAAGGACCATGTATTCCCTTGTTTTGAATATGACTTAAAGGGAATTAATCATATATCATTATAAAAATGGTTTCAAGGATTTTAATTATAAAATAGCCCAAGTTTTGACTTGAAATTTCTAAAGAAGATATTACTTAAGATTAAGTAATTATGAGAGATGAAAGATTATTTATTGAAATAATTAAATGATGGATGTTATATGTTCTTGTGTTTATTTGATCAGTTATTATGCATGATGTTATTATGATACTCGCATCATTTATGATCTTTAATTGCATTTTGGGTTGTTAAGGGGTAGAATAACCAGTTAGGTTGACCCCATAGTGAGTATAAATAGAACTAACTCTTGAGCGGGTAGAATTGCATCCAAGAGATCAGGTAGATCAGAAGTATAGGATGCCCAGAACTGATCAAAAGATTATTGATTTAGACTGATTATTGGAAGGGTCCAATAGGTTCATAGTCATCCCATAAAAACCATGTCATGAGAAATGTTGTTGAGAGGGTCCAATAGGTTCATAGTGATCCCATGAAAACAATGATTTGAGAGATGTTATTGAGAATCCAATAAGTTCATAGTAAGCCCATGAAAACTGTGATTGGAAGGTTATTGATAGAAACCAATAGGTTCTTAATGGTCCCATGAAAAATATGAAGTTGGATAGATTGTCCCTAAGAATTGAGATATGTTATTAGTCAGCCCATGAAAACTAATAGGTTCATAGTAACCCTAGAAAAACTATAAATTTGGATAGATAGTTAGATAAATTGGGATGGCTAATCTAAGGTATATTTCATTTTTGCATACCATCATATATTGTTATGTTTTAACCATTATGGATGCAGGAGCACAATATATGTTTAATGTATTTTGGTTAAGATACTAGTGAGGGGAAAACCCGTTCCGCTTAGCGACGTGGTCTCACTAGATATCTATTTGGTTCGAGATAGTAGGTTGTTATTCATATCAGACTTTTTGTCTGACCCGAAGTTTTTATCTTTCCCCTTAAACTCTCTGGTGCTCATTTTAGTAGATCGAAAGTAAGGGTTTTAGGTTTCCATTAGGCGAATAAGCTTCCAAAGACGTGCATGAGGCATTCTAGCAAATTAGGAGTTCTTATTTGATCCGCTGCGTATTTGATTTTTTTGAAAGTATGTAAGGGCAATGTTGTAATATTAACTAGTATTTAACTCTGGTCAACCAAGGGGGCATCTTCGTATGTCGCTCTTATCTATCTATGGGAATTAAGACTGATGTTCGTGTAGGGCTATGAGCAATAGAGCTCTAATCTACAGGCTTCACTCTTGATCGAGGGATAATGTGAGATGGAAATATCGGAAACGTGATAAGTATACGAGACTTGGTTTCCATATGTGATCGCTCTCATTATCATTGTATGACTAAGTTCGTTGATTTAGCCTTGAAGAGATTTTGATCAGTAAGTATTTTACTTATCGAAAACCACTTCAAGACTGAGATACGTCTTCTATCTTTTGGAAATGGATTTTTTTAGATGCAGGAATCTATATGGAGATTCGAGATTTGTTTAAGATGCTCGAACATATGTAGTTGTTTGTGATCTATTCAGGATTTGGGAATCCATATGTGATTTTGAGATTTGTTAAGATATGCGAATCCATGTATGATTCCAATATCCGTTCAGGTTGGAGACTCAAGTGTACTGATCTGTTGAAGATGAAGGAATCCATTTGGGGATTCATGTTCTATTCGAGTGATGAAGACTCATGTGAAAGATGCCGAACGTAACCTCGACATCGAAAATGACAGAAAACAGAGTAGGATGCACAACCTAGGGTTTTGCTAATCCATGATGGGGTATATCAACTCCTTCTCTAGAGATACTTATTGGTTGTTGGTCGACGGAGTTGATGGTACTTGGTTCCACGTGGTTCAGGAATGCTCGTTCATGCATGGGCTAGTTGTGTTTACCATAGTGGTATATTTTATCTAGAGATATACGGCGCTCGAAGGTACTTTCTGACTCTTTTCATATGGCTGGCCTTAATTTATCCGGGGATGTCTCTAACAGAAAATCAATTATGCATACGTCCCTTATTGATTTGTATTTTACCCTCCGATATGCCGTTGAATGTAACCAATGTAATCATTCCAGCTATGTTATAATATTTATATTCTTCGCCCTAGATTATCTATTATATCACCTAATGTACTTGTTAGATTGTGGTTCTTTTAAGGGCATAACCGTTATGACATTCCATACGGTCTCAAAAATACTGTTATATGCTATACACGTATTTCTTGAGTTTCTCATACCGGACTTATGTCTGATACTTGGTTTTTGTTTTCCCTTAATTCCTCGCATGATCTTTCAAGTAGTCTGAGAAAGGCAGGGTTTCATGGATGTTGTTTGGAGCTCGAGAAGGCGAGATGGATATTTCACCTACCATAGTATTCTTATTTCCGCTGCACTACTATATTGTACACATCAGCATTTGTAAGGGTTGGTTGTTATAAATGTCCAGGTTGATGATAGTACTTAGGTTTTGTAACTCCGAAATTTCTATATCGGAGTAACCCATTGTACTGTTAATTTGATATTATATATTATCATTCCGCTAGTGTGATTCTAATGTTGTGTTCTCTTCTTCTTTGTTCTTTTTCGTTTTCTTTTTTATTTTACCCTAATAATTCGTTTTTCCGTCACTTGACCGCTTGGCACGTGAATATCGTGGATGTATTAGTGTCGACAATTGGAGGGTCGGAAAGGCATATCGTTACAGTATTGATATGGTGAGTGGTTTTAGAAAAATGAATAAAGGAGAGAATGTGCAAGAGAAAAAAGAGGATCTAGACCCATTTTTTGTCCTCTTATCTTTCCTTTATATAAACCACCCTCACTTAAGTAATGACTTTTGGATCCTCCATTTTAGAAAACTAAGGCCGGCCATACACTCCTCTAAGCCCTAAAAATAAAAACACAAAATCAAATAAAATTTGCTCGATTCACTCGTCAATGGTATGTAATGTCGGAGCTAATAACTTCAGAATTGGAATTGGATTCAAGGAGTTCCGCTTGTCATTTTTTGTGTATGTATTAGGCTTTGGTGAAAGGTATATTTTTGATTTACTAATGCTGAATTTATTTATTATATCATATATACGTTAGCTAGCAATTATAACGAATTTGATATCGATATGTTGTCACATTTGGATGATTATATATATATATGTATGTAAGTATATATATATAATTAATTTTTATACAATGCATTATATTACTCATGGCCTAGTTATAAAAAAAGTATTTTAAAATTAAATTATATACATATGTATAAATAATTTTTATTTTAATTTAAACTAGTATACAAAATACAATACAACATAATACAAGTTCTATATTTAAAAATAAAATTATTATTTTTTGTCAACATACATATGCTCTTGAAT
Source organism: Allium fistulosum (assembly GCA_030737815.1). Taxonomy (NCBI): domain Eukaryota; kingdom Viridiplantae; phylum Streptophyta; class Magnoliopsida; order Asparagales; family Amaryllidaceae; genus Allium; species Allium fistulosum. Next base: position 998,364,213 of record CM060907.1, read on the forward strand.
ATTTTTTTATTTTATTTAACATAAAATTTGTTTATGCAACAAATAACCATATATATAAATTTATAGATAATATAAAATAGAAGTATAAAATTTTATACAAAATATATCATTATTTTGTTTCTGGATTATTAAAAAATTAAATTAATTTTAAGTTTTTCATATAGAAATTAAAAGTAAATAATTTTGATAATTTAAAACTAATAAAATAATATCTTTCTCTTAACTTTTAGGCTGAGAGAAATATATATAAATATTAATTATTATTATTATATATATTATAAGTTTGGTAAGTATTTATATATATATTACATATATATTACATATATATATTGTTTCTTTAAAAAAAACTAGCTTTTGAACTATGTATATAATAAATTTATATTATATTTTAATATTGAAATCATTTTATAATGTAATTATATTTTGTGTACATATATATATATTTATTCAAGTGCATTACTAAATATTATTATATAAATGCTATTTTACGATATATATATATATGTATATGTATACATACATACATACATATATATATATATGTATATGTATACATACATACATACATATATATGTATACATACATACATACATATATATATATTTATTTATATTATATTAATTCATATGCATAGATATATACATTTAGAGAATATATTTGTATACGGAAGGGGCTAACATGTCTGTTGCGGTGTAAATCCTAGCATTTATACTTGGGCATGTCAAACTATATGAACTTTATTATGTTACACATATACATACGCACAAATGTGTATATGATACACATGTATATTATTACATACAAAATTGTACAGAATAATATCTTATTTATAAAATAAATAAAATAATGATTTTATATAAAACAAAATTTAGAAAAGTTCTAAATAAATTTAGTCTATATAGGCCCAATAAAGATCTAAAAGGTAAAAGGATTTGAAATTTACCTAATTACCCCCATTACGTGCTAGCCTAATTCCAACAATCGTATTAGAGCCAAGTAGCCTATGCTGTCTAAATTAGTCATATTAGAGTTAACTAATTAAGTTCACAACCGAGGTAGTGGGATTTCTATAAAGGTAGTATCAAAGGATTGGGAAGTAATCTACCTTTCCTGGATACCAGCCTGGCCCGAACAAATATGTGAGCCTAAAGTTTGCCCCTAATAGAAACGGCCCAACTTGAATTAGGCCTTGTGCTAATTTTCAAATTGCAACGAATTTGGATTTTCGACCCTAAAAAATCGACACTAATACACATCCACTGTATTGCGTGTCGAGCAATCAAATACCGAAAAACCTAATTGTTAGGGGAAAGGAAGAAAGAAGGAAGAAGAAAGAAGGAAGAAGAAAGAAGGGAAAATGAAAACCAAAACAACACAGAATCTCACAAATCGCAACGGGACAACATATAATATAAACCAATGATCTTTACAAAAGAGAAACTGTAATATACATACATCAATCAGAGTATACTAACCTATTTCAGTCTGGATAGTTATACAGACCGTCCTTACAAATACTGATAAATGCAACCAACAAATAAACAACGGAGCACAAAGAAATACATAGATAGGTTTTGGACCTCCAGCTCATCTCCTGAGCTCTAATGCATCCAAAGAAATCTGTAAAAATGCTCGGTCTGACCCGAGCATTATAATAAAATACACCTGAGTCAGTCTGGTAAACTAGCGTGAGAAAAACACACCCAGTTGAATTTTAATGTTCCAAAAATCTTTTGAAAATAAAGGTATCTCGTAAGACCATGCCGCATATAACACGGATGGGGTTTTACCTTACGATAGCCAAACATTTTCTATAGAAAATCCATTGATATTATAATAATGTGTAGGGGTCAAAGTAAAATATGAATACAGCTGAAATGATTGCATCACACATTTCAGCATAGTTTGGCACAACTAAGTCCATATGGCGCTTATTGGAGAATGGATTCCATACAATGATTGGGCTACTGGGGTACTGCCCGTCACGGTGCATCTTTAGATAAAATAACACCGAGGACCTCGCCAGGATCCCCTGCCAACACAAAACTAGCCTACCACTTGACTAGTAGTATCGAATATTGTTTCCGCCAAAATTGGTCACAAACACCCAATTGTCGATGAAAGCACCAGTTCACAATCACAGATTACAGATAATGAGTATGTAGAGAGATAAGAATGGTGTACACTCAGAAAATTCAACAGATCACAGTAAACAACACAGAATTTATAGTGGTTCGGCGATCTTGCCTACGTCCACTCTGAAGTTGATGATTTTATTGATGTTCACTTGATGATTTCAATTGATTACAGCAGGTTACAGTTGATAATAATGATTTACAACAGTGAAATTCGTTAGTGGCAGCAGCAATGGAGTTTAGAACTGGATCCGGCAGAGTCTGGACGTTGGAGAATTCAAAGAAGAAGAATATCCCTTTTCTATTGGCTCTGGGGCTCTATTTATAGGTGTAGGAGGCTGATATTTCGCTCAGATCTCGGGAGACTTCTTCTGGCACGTGAGTAGGCCCGCGCGACCAAGCCCGTGAAGTTTCGACCCGATCCGTGATCGATACGAACGGATTTCGTATCAATCAAGATTGCGTCCGATGGAGTCGAAATTTGGTGTGGACATTCTTTAGCATGTACGTAACCTTCTATGAAAATTTCATGACATTTGGACCTGTGGATTGCGAGATATGATCGATGCAAGCTCGCATTTCCAGTGCACCATCCTGTTCGACTCGATCAATTCGAATTGATCACTTCGAATCGATGTTAGGCACGCGCTAGCAGGTTGACGTGGCGCGCGTTCTTCATATCAGTCCACATTTGACTTGTTCGAATCGATTAATAGCGCGCTCTTCATATCGATTGCGCTGGCTTGTTCGTATCGATCGCGGGATGTTCAGTTCGTATCGATTGCTATGCTTTGTTCGTATCGATGGGTTCTTCCCTGTTCGTATTGATGTAATTGGTCTTGTTCGCATCGATCAAGATTCATTTCAGTTGATCGATACGAAGTCGAACCAATGAGATACGATGGATACGAGGAGATGGGTAGTACGATGGGTTCGCACATATGGATACGAACAGGACCTCTCTGGGTGGATTCGAACATATGGATACGAACAGCGGCTCCATGATGGATACGAACAGCGGCTCCACGATGGATACGAATAGCGTAGCTCAGATGGATTCGAATGTATCGATTCGAACACAGACTCGATGGATACGAATAGTGCACGTGCTATGGATACGAACAGGAACAATGTTTAATTTTGGATCGATCATATCTTGAGCATACGAACTCGGATTGACTTGCAATTTGGAATGTTGGATTTTACAGCTTTGCTCGTTGTGTCTTGTCAATTGTAGCTTAATCCGGACTCGGACAAAATCCATCGATATCCATAGTGAACCTGCGATGCATAATCAATATTCGGGATGGCTAATCATTGTTTTTCAGTCAATTTCTTGATATCTCAACTTTGTTAAAAAGTGGGATAACACTTTGCCCCCCCAAAATACGCCTTGCGGTAGGAAGGTGTGTTTTGTAATGCCATAAGTTGGATGTTCTTATCCTGTTCATGACCTGCAAAGAAATTGATAGTCTTATCTGACCGCGAATGACGATCGTTCGGGATCGTATGTCATTCGAGGTAGTACGTGACCGTTCGGGGTCAGATGCCGTTCGCGGCGAATGGTGATCGTTCGCAGTCAGTATGCCGTTCGAGGCAATTTGTGATCGTTCACGATCAGGGTGCCGTTCGAGGCGAATTGTGACCGTTCGCGGTCGGGTGTCGTTCGAGGCGAATTGTGACCATTCGTGGTCGGGTGCCGTTCGAGGCGAATTGTGACCATTCGCGATCGGGTGCAGTTCGAGGCGATTTGTGTGTGCCCGGGGGGGACTTAGTATCATTAGTGCCAGATTTCACGTTCAAGTGATTTTCTGAACTGTTTGTTATGACGGTTTATCGCCATCTCAGAGCATGCCTAAGGACCGTTCGCGACCCCATGCATGTGTAAGTGGCTTAGCCGTTATGGAATCACAAATGGCATGCTTTTATCCAAAATAAGTCTTCCAACAGAAATCTTAAACAAAATCGAGTCTAAACATGAGAAACAGAAAACAAAAGCAAAACAGGGACGTCAAAGTGCAAACACCTACATCGATGCGATTTATAGTCATATCAGAGCATGCCTGAGGATCTTTCGCGGTCCTGTACATGTGTAAAAAGACTAAATCGCGTCGGTGTGGAGTTTGCTACTTATTCGTCATTATCTCAATTAATTGATGACAAGCCGACGCCTCGATCCTGAGCCGTCCCCAGTAGGTGCAGGTGGTGGTCGCTCCCGTTCCACCGTTGCTGTTCCCCTTCTTACATGCTGCGATAGCAGACCATTCCGGATATGTCCCTCAACCTCATCCTTCAAGTGTCGGCAATCATTTGTGCTATGACCATTCAGCTCGTGGAATAAGCAGTACTTGTCTGACCTTCTTTCATTGTTGGTCGGATCCCTTCTCATTGGCTTCCGATAAGGAATCTGCCCCTTGGTGTCCTGGTAGATTCACTCCAAAGTCTCATTCAACTCCGTATAAGAGGTGAATCTTGGTTCCTTTCATGGTCGCGTTGGTCCATCATCATTATCCTTGGCCATTCGTTTCCCTCTGTCAGTTCCTGAGTCTATTTTAGAAGGATTTTCACCCTTGACTGCGTAAACATCAACTCCTTCTCCTTCTTCTCTTTCAGCATTTGCATCCTCTAATCGTAAAAATCCTTCAGCCTCATGATAAAATTCTCCTAGATCCATAAGAGGATCCCTTGTTAACGAATTCTTGAACTTTGTGCCATCGGCTATGCCAGATACAGCTGCCATCAAAATCATTGATGGATTGGGTCGATCCATCGATGTTGCCGATGCATTGAATCGCGTCATAAAGTTCTTCAAAGACTCCCCGTTTCTCTGTTTTAGTGCCGCCAAACTCATCACATTCTTGGGTCTTGAAATGTGAACCCTGAACTGCCTCATGAACCTTTCAGTCAAATCGGTCCATGTTCCAATGGAACCGCTCTCCAGTTGTCTGAACCATAGTGCTGCTATGTCTACCAGGTACAGCAGGAAGCACCGGGCCATGACCTCCTCCGATGCCCCCAGCACTTCCATGTGCCTCATGTACTTCGTTAGATGAACCGCAGGATCCGTCCTCCCATTATACATGTCCAATGTTGGTAACTTGAATTCTGGTGGATTCCTGGCTTGCCTGATCGTAGGAGCAAAGGGACTCCTATTCACATCCTCCAGATCTCTATTCACTAGTCCGCCTCTCATGGCTCGTCTGACCATCTCCGCCAATCTGTCACTATCTCCAAGTTGTAGTCCTTGTCCGTCGTTTTCGATTTGCCCCCCGAGTTCACGAGGGATTCCTGGAATCTGCTCTCCTGGTGGAGCATTCATTTCTCTGTCAATGTCGTGTTGCGCAGTCCCACCTGGTACTCCGCTCGGGATTGGGCTAACATGCTCTGGGTTATTGCCCCCTAGTTCTGGCGCTGCGCCAGATGGTCCTGCTCCGTTCTAAACTCTGGTTGCTCCTTGATCTTGCACTCCAAGCTGCCCAATTTAAAGAAACAAATTTTGGATCATTTCCTCTTGCCTTTTCATCATTGTCTCCATCTCATCCCTGGTGATGAAGATCGATGTCTGATTCGCACCCGAAGAAGCCTCTTGACTCCCTTCATGCTGGCTTCTCTCTGGCCTTGGTCTTCTGCTTGATTGCCTTGTCATAGCTTTTCAGATCTGAATCTCCAAGCCTTCAAACTCAACTTCCAAACGATAGAATTCCTGAGTTCAATTCTCAGTGAAAGCACCAAAATGTTTATGCCAAAATTGGTCAAAAACACCCAATTGTCGATGAAAGCACCAGTTCACAATCACAGATTACAAATAATGAGTATGTAGAGAGATAAGAATGGAGTACACTCAGAAAATTCAATAGATCACAGTAAACAACACAGAATTTATAGTGGTTCGGCGATCTTGCCTACGTCCACTCTGAAGTTGATGATTTTATTGATGTTCACTTGATGATTTCAATTGATTACAGCATGTTATAGTTGATAATAATGATTTACAGCAGTGAAATTCGTTAGTGGCAGCAGCAATGGAGTTTAGAACTGGATTCGGCAGAGTCTGGGCATTGGAGAATTCAAAGAAGAATAAGATCCCTTTTCTGTTGGCTCTGGGCTCTATTTATAGCTGTAGGAGGCTGATATTTCGCTCAGATCTCGGGAGACTTCTTCTGGCACGTAAGTAGGCCCCCGCGACCAAGCCCATGAAGTTTCGGCCCGATCCGTGATCGATATGAACGGATTTTGTATCGATCAAGATTGCGTCCAATGGAGTCGAAATTTGGTGTGGACATTCTTTAGCATGTACGTATGCTTCTGTGAAAATTTCATGACATTTGGACTTGTGGATTGCGAGATATGATCGATGCAAGCTCGTGTTTCCAGTGCACCATCCTGTTCGACTCGATCAATTTGAATCGATGGTAGGCACGCGCTAGCAGGTTGACGTGGCGCGCGTTCTTTGTATCGATCCGCATTTGACTTGTTCGAATCGATTAATAGCGCGCTCTTCGTATCGATTGCGCTGGCTTGTTCTTATCGATCGCGGGATGTTCAGTTTGTATCGATTGCTATGCTTTGTTCGTATCGATGGGTTCTGCCCTGTTCGTATTGATGTAATTGGTCTTGTTCGCATTGATCAAGATTCATTTCAGTTGATCGATACGAAGTCGAACCAATGAGATACGATGGATACGAAGAAATGGGTAGTACGATGGGTTCGAACATATGGATACGAACATGACCTCTCTGGATGGATTCGAACATATGGATACGAACAGCGGCTCCACGATGGATACGAACAACGGCTTCACGATGGATATGAATAGCGTAGCTCAGATGGATTCGAATGTATCGATTCGAACACAGGCTCGATGGATACGAATAGTGCACGTGCTATGGATACGAACGGGAACAATGTCCAATTTTGCATCGATCATATCTTGAGCATACGAACTCGGATTGACTTGCAATTTGGAATGTTGGCTTTTACGGCTTTACGGCTTTACTCGTTGTGTCTTGTCAATTGTAGCTTAATCCGGACTCGGACAAAATCCATCGATATCCATAGTGAACCTGCGATGCATAATCGATATTCGGGATGGCTAATCATTGTTTTCAGTCAATTTCTTGATATCTCAACTTTGTTAAAAAGTGGGATAACAAATATGATCACCCCTCCGTTAATGGACCCCAAGTGTACAAATGAGAGTTAATATCGACTCTAGATAGGGATGGTCATACCCTACTTGGGAGCGACCCACTTAGCCCTGCCACATCTCCCATGTTTTATTCATTCTCGGTTGATGAGGCTTGAGGCTACGTTTTCCCTTTTTATGTAGCACTTCCCACTTGGAATGCTAACACTGCCCTCTGGGCAATAATGCAATGCCAACATTCATCCATACGAGTTCATTCTGGGACTGAACGGAACGCTTGAGAGCTCCGTCTTCAATTCCATTATCTTCAAGATATCTTCACTTAGAAACACTTGAGTTGGATCGAAGAGGTTTTCGGATAACATATCTGATCCCTGTCTCTTCGATACAACATTCAATAGTTTCTGGTAAACTCAACCCTGGTTCTTTAGGAAATAAATAGTCAAAGATAAAAGCAGAGATGACCTCCTAACCATTAGTGGACAGATTTCCTTATCATTTTTCCTAGGAGAACGAAACAAGATTTATACGCCCAGTACAACTTCATCGGAGATGATTGTGCCATATAACTCACGTGTTTCTCCTAGATATTTCCAAAGTTAAGTTTTAGGTCCATATTTGATAGTCGGTTATTTAACTATCAACAAACACATATTCACATCAGGGATTTATTTCAAAAGAGAAAACCAACATTGGTTAAGCACATAAGCGACCACTAGCCTCCTTGACTAATCTTTTCATTTATAAAATTCATCTTGTAAATACTTGTATCAACATACTTTTACAAAGATATATTCACAAATTCCTTTATGTTCAACACTTGGAAAAATATCCATATACTTATCTCAATGGTATGAACATATTTACAAAACAGAGAAAATTTTCCTTTTTATACAATTCTCAAATCATTTATAATTTCCTTTATAAATCTCTAAAATCATTTATAAACTATTTATAAATCTCTGAAACCGTTTATAAACTCTTTATAGGAACCCCCTTATAAAACCCAACCTCCATTTCCAATTATAAACTCTTTTATAAATTTCAAAACATTTATAAACTCTTTATAAATCCATATAACTATTTATAGAACTCTTCTTATAAATCCATAAACCCATTTCCAAAATTCTTTTATAAATATCTAAAACCATTTATAAAACCCTTTTTATCCTTTAACTAATCTTCCTTTAAGTTTCCAAATCATGTTATAAAACTCCTCTTATAAAACTCAAGTCTGTCGATAAAACTCTATTTATAAATCTCTAAAACATTTATAAATAAATTCTAATCATTAACTTTAACACTATTATATATTAATAATAATTATTAACAATAAACATTATAAATAATTAATTATAATTAACTCCAACATCTTAAAAATAATAATTAATAATTTCAAAACATTATTAAATAAACAACAATAATAAATCTATATCATGACTATAAATAATAACAATTAACTTCCATAATATAATTAATAATCATTATTATTAATTTCATACCATATTAATTTTTTGAATAATTAATTTTTCAAAATAGTAAAATATTGATAAATTACTTTAAAACAATATAAATTATAAATTAATAACTTTAAAACAATATTAATATAAATAAATAAATTTAAAACAACATTAAATAAATAACTTTTAAAAACAATATTAAATATAAATAAATAACTTAGAAAAAGATAGATAAAAAGGTTGGAATAAAATATAAATTAAATCTTTTAAAACAAAATATTTCCAAAACCCAAATTTGGATTTTTAAAATCATTTCCTGTCCCAAAAACCAACTCCCTCAAAGGCAAATTTATAGTATTTTTAAAATATTAATTTAAGGCCAATAGCTAACAAACGCTTAACCAATATAGATATTGATTTTTTTATCACTATTGGGTTTTCAGTTTTGAACATAAACAATGTCATAATCATTAGAGTCAACAATCAGGTTTTATATCCAATATTTTATAAGACATGAATATTATTGAAATTAAAATCAGCAATGGCAAGGAATCCTGTTGGATCCCTCTAACATGTCCCTCTACATCACCACTCATATATATAAATACATATATATATTAATAAAATTCAACAATGGTGAGGAATTCTATTGGAACCCTCTAACATGTTCCTGCAATTGATTTCATATATTAATTTCTTTCTAAAACGACAATTTTTAACAGTCTCCAAATCCAACCAAATTAGTTCCATTGTGAATCCTACGTCATCACGAGTGCAATGCAAAAATCCACGTTCGATTGGACCTTTAACCTATCTTCCACTTCTATTCGCTCCAGGTACGAACAAAAACTCGTGAGTTTCACTACGGATCACCAGCGCCTAAGCCACCTTCACGCCGTCGTGTCTCCACCTTAGAATCGCCTACCCTTGACGCCTCTATAGCATCGACTTCGACACCTAGAACGTCTCGACGAAAGCCAAACCCGACCCAAAATTGCCCCAGGTCACACCGCCCTAGCCGCTGCCTTGCTCCACCAAACTCCATCTCCACCGTTCACTAAGTTCATCTTGACCTCACCGACGTTTTGCTAGTTGAAAGTTCGGCCTGAAATGACCTTGAGTGGTTGCGATAGACATGGACCATCGGATTGGCTATTGAAATTTGTTTTAAATTTTGGAGAGAGCTCTATTTCTTACTTACAGGCAAAAATAAATAGAAGGAGGGAGTATGGTACGCATAGTGGGAAGGATGGCTTGAATAATTAGGCATGGATTGGTATGGGCTAGGCATGGACTATTATATGGTTAATATATATATATATATATATTTATATATATTAAAAATATCAAGCTTTAAACGTTCGAAAATATCGAACTCCTATCAAGACGTGCCGCCTGGCGTAAGCCCATTCTGAACATAATATAACTAGTCTCGAGGTCTAATTCAATCATAATATAACTAGGCAAAAGCAGTTAATGTTTTGGAGTCAAAAAGGATGGAGAGTGGCAACAGTTCTGCTCCTAGTTCTTCATCGTTGAAGAAAGGAAACTGCAAGAAAACAGTAGCTTCTAGTGGATCTGTTTGTCGAAGTGCTAGGATTCACAATTGTCAGTCACCGATTATGGGTGAGTTACCTGATTTGAGTGCCACGAATGGCGCTATGAATCCAGGCTCAGGTATGAGTTCTATTCTGGGTAGTACATATTCTACTTATGCATTAGGCAGTCTATCATCTACTGAGTTTAGTCAGTTAGCTTGTGATACATCTTTTATTTTTTCTGATGTTTAGACTGATCGGGAGTATATTAGATGTAAGGAAATAGAGAGGGCTGTTGATTCATGAGTTTTGATTCATGACACAAGCTTCAGAGATCATACGACGAGAATATTATACGAAAGTGACAAAAAGAGAATAAGCGTATATTGTGCACTACAAAGGAGACAAGACTACAATCCAGAGATTAGTATGAATATTTTATTGTATTGAGTCTTAGAATATTGTTAAAATCATTCCTCAAGTAGTCACACACACACAAATTATTATACATTAATTTATACATGAAAAAGTGTGCACTGTGCAATTGACAGCAGGTCGGCCGACCGACCAGGAACTTTGGTCGACCGACTCTGTGTCAGTGCACAGATATGCACTGTTCTGTGTACGTTTTTGAAACTCAACTGACTGGCCAGTTTTCTCGGTCAATCGACCTGAGAATAACGGCTAGTTTTCTGAAGAGTTGCGATCGTTCGTGAAGAGGAATCTCCTTCAATCCAAGAGATACGGACACAACTTTTGATTGAAACTCTTCATGAAAGATTGTAACTATTCTACAACTATATAAACATGTTCAATTCACTTCTACAACAACGAATTCTTGTTTATAATTCTGAAATCTATTCTCTATTATTCTCTACAAATAAAAAGCATTCATTCTCATTCAATATCACTAGAATCCTTGAATTAATTCATATACTTCGATTCTACGTGATTATCTTCCTTCTAAATCTTCACACACATATATACTCTTGAGGATTTGATTATAGGAAAGCTTTACTATCAAAAGACAATCAGTGTTATTCAGAACACATTCGTCAACAAGTTATTTGTATTAAAGTTGAAGTCCTCTTCGGCTGTTGAGGCGGAAAAATTCCTGTTCGGCTGCTCAGGTGTCGTATACCTATTCCTCCGGGTTAAGTAAGGGGTTTAGTTTAAATCCAGAGGGTATTCTGGGACTGGACGTAGAACGGGAAGTTCGAACGAGTATAAAAATTCCTGGTGTGCTTACTTTAATTTTTATTTTACTGCCATTATCAGTTTCCGCATTTATATACCATATTACACGATCCTTATTACTGCACGTACACTTTCATTTGGTATCAAAGCAAGGAAATCCTATAACCGTCACAAAGTTATTTGATATCTATTTCTAGTAATATGGCAACGACACAAACTAACGATGTTGGCACTAACACTAATAATAGTTTCACAGAGGGTCAATCAACTTCACGACCTCCACTTTTTAATGGTATAAATTATAATTATTGGTCAACTAGAATGAGAATCTATATGCAATCTAGTGGATTCGATATCTGGAATGTTATACAAAGAGAGTACACAACTCCTAGTGGAGAATACTCAACTTAGAGTAACACACAAAAACTAGATGCTACATCAAATGCAAAGGCTATGAATATTTTATTTTGTGCATTAGATAGAAATGAATTCAATAGAGTTAGCATGTGCACTTCTGGTTATGAAATTTGGAGAACACTTAAGGTAACACATGAAGGAACGAACAAAGTTAAATTAAGCAAAATCTCTATGTTGAAATATCAATTTGAAAATTTCAAAATGAGGCCAAATGAATCTATAAATGACATGTACTCTAGATTCCAGGATATTTATCATGCTTTACTATCACTAGAACAAAAGTTTACTGATTTTGATGTTGTTACAAAAATCTTAAATTCTTTAACGGACGAATGGGAAAGAAAAGTCCTAGCTATTGAAGAAGCAACTGATTTATCAACATTAAAACCAGAAGAATTGATAGGTAATTTATGTCCTACGAAGTAAATTTGCAGGCAAAAAGAAATGGAGCACAAGAAAAGAAAAATGTGGCATTTCAAGCAGAAAAAGATGACTCCGACTCAGAGAATGAAGATATGGCAATGATTGCTAAAAATTTCAAAAAGTTTTTGAAATTCAACAGAAATAAATTCAAGGGAAACAAAAATAATTCCAACAACAATTCCAATAGCAGCAAACCATCATCTTCAGCAATGGAATGTTATGAATGTCACAAGAAAGGTCACATGAAGAAGGATTGTCCAGAACATAAAATGAGCAATTTCAAGAAGGACAAAATCAAACGAAGAGCTTTTTCAGTCACTTGGGACGACACTGACTCATCATCCTCATCAGAGAGCGAAAGTGATAATGAAAATGAACAAGCAAATGTATGCTTCATGGCTTCGTCAGACGATGTAAGTGATCTTACTTTTGAAGATTTAATTGAAATTAATTTTGAATTAGTAGACTTAGCAAAGCAACTTAAAAAGAAAAATAAGGAGTTGCAAGAAAGTTAGATAGGACTATCTTAGAAGTAGATATGCTGAAAGATGAGAAGAAAATATGAGAAGAAGAACTTGAAATTTCTTAACAATTGAATTCTAACTTATCTTCTCAAATTTCTTCAATATCTGAAGAACTAGAAATTCAGAAAAATAAAAATGATGTTTTATTTTTGGAAAATAATAGTTTAAACTCTAAAATTAAGGATTTAGAATTAGAAAAATCTTTGATGATATCTCTAAAAATGTATCTAATTTCAATAAAGGAAGAGAGAATCTTTCTAGAATACTTGAAAATTCTCAATCCACTAACAATAAATCTGGACTAGGATTTAAGAAACAGAATAATTTTGTTAAAAGTAGGATTAATAATAATATTAAAAAGGATATTAAGAAAACAGTTTATCCAAACACTAATACCATCAAGATATGGATTCCAAAATCAAATAATATTCTGATAAGGAATAAACATATCAAAATGTTTATGGAAACTGTTCATAATAACAAAAATTATGTTTATAAAGGGAATTCTGAACCCATATGGGTTTGGCTTCCTAAGATCTAACTCTTAGGACCCTAAGGATCTTAGGATTTTTCTTAAAAATTGGAACAAAAATGTTTTTGGCAATATAAAAATAAAAAAAAGATAATATTCTTAATGAGATGCTTAAAATTAATAAGATAGAAGAATCTAGACAACTAAATTTAGGTGAACGTAATGTTCTCGCCAATTTAAAAGATGAACTAAATTCTATTTTAGAAAAGGAGGAGGTTATGTGGAAGCAGAGATCCAGAATCCAATGGATCAACGAAGGAGATAATAATACTAATTTTTTTCATAATATAGCTAATGGTAGAAAATGTAGTAATACAATTAACTCTATTATTGTTAATAATGAAGAGTTAGTTGATCAAAGAGATCTTAACAAGGCTTTTACAGATTATTATAAGGATATTTTTGGCACTAGAATCAAACATAGAATCATTGTTAGATGGAAAGATCTGTATCCGTCTGATTCTATTGTTGATTTATCTGAGCTAGATAATTATTTTTATGTAGAGGAAATTAGAAAAGCTATTAATGACTTGCCAGGTGATAAATCCCCGGGCCCTGATGGGTTTCCAATTTTATTTTATAAAACTTTTTGGGATGTTTTAAAACATGATTTAGTTAATATGTTTAACGATTTTTATAATTGTAATTTGTAATTAGGTAGATTTAATTATGCAAATGTTATTTTGTTACACAAAAAAGTGGGAGCTAAAAACTTAAAAGATTTTAGACCTATATCTTTGATTAACTGTTCAGTTAAAATCATTTCTAAAGTTCTAGCTAATAGACTTAGTACAAGAATGAATGATTTAATTGATTGTTCACAATCGGCTTTTATTAAAAGGAGAAATATCACAAATGGAGTGGTAGTTGTTCAAGAATATATTAATCACTTTGTAAGAATAACATATCTTGTGCGATTTTAAAACTGGATTTTGCAAAAGCTTTTGATTCGGTAGATTGGGATTTTCTTATAGATATCTTTCATGCTAGAGGTTTCGGTCATAGATGGATCGGTTGGATTATGAATTTGCTTAGAACTGGTAACTCTAGTATTATGGTTAACGGTATATTAGGTAATAAAATTCAATCTTAGAGAGGTTTAAGGAAAGGGGATCCTTTATCGCCTTTATTATTTAACTTAGCTGCTGATGTTTTTTCTAAGATTATTAAAAGAGCAGTGGATAATGGGTCTCTAGGATTTGTAGGCAATGACATTTCGCATAATGGTATATCGGTTCTCCAATTTGCCTATGATACCTTGCTTTTTTCTTCCCATTTACCTAGGCACATTATTACCCTTAAGTTTATCTTATACGGTTTTGAACTTCTATTAGGTTTAAAAATAAATTTTGACAAAAGTTCTGTTTTAGTTTTAAATGATTTTTAAAAAGTTGAAAACTTAGTTGCTAATACTCTAAATTGCAAAACTATGAACTTTCCTTTTGACTATCTAGGTTTCGTGATTAGACCTACCAAACTCAAACATGATGATTGGCTTATAATCATTGATAAAATAAAAAATAAGATCTCTAACTAGAATGGGAGATTTTTATCTAGAGCAGGTAGATTAGTCTTAATAAATTCGATTTACCAGCCCTTCCGATTTATTGGATGTCCATGCATCTATTTCCAGATTGGGTTATTGATAAAATTGATAAAATTAGAAGAGATTCCTTATGGAGTGGGGAAAATCCTAATAATAGTATAAAATGTTTAGTCAATTGGGAAACAATTTGTAAAGCCAAAAAGGAAGGTGGCTTAAGAGTTATTAATTTGCGTAATATGAATTTGTCCTTACTAGGTAAATGGTTATGGAAGTTTAAGGATATAAATGATAACGCTATTTGGAAAGAAATCATTTCTAATTATTACTATAATGGTAATAGCAATTTGTATCAAATTGCTTCTCCAGTCACTCAAAATCTATCTAATTTTTGGAAAAACATTTTAAAATGTCATGAGATTTTTAACTTAGGTATTAATACGATAGTTCATTCTGGTAATTGTACTTCCTTCTGGCACGACCGTTGGATTTCGAACTTACCTCTTAAGTTGGAATTTAAAGAGCTTTTTGAAATCTGTAATTTTAAGTTTGCTTTAATTAATGAAGTTTATTCTCCTGAAAACAATCCTCCTTTGAATTTTAGTTTTAATAGAATTTTAGTAGGTTCAACTATTAGGCAACTTTCTTTGCTTTATGCTAGATTAAATCTTTATAATATTGATAATGATAATGATATTATTAGTTGGGAATGGGATAAGAGTAAGAAATATACTTCTAATTCTTTTTACAGATTTATTAATTTTTCGGGTACAATAAACAACTCTTTTAAATTTATTTAGAAATCTAATGCTCCTCCTAAATCTAAAATTCACATGTGGTTAATACTGCATGGAAAACTTAATACAATAGAATTTTAAAGAGAAAAAACATTCAAAATGATAATAAATGTTATTTTTGTAATCTGCATCTTGAAGATATTAAACATATATACTATGATTGCATGGATTCTTATTACATTCTAAATAACACTCTTAAAATTTATAACTTTAATATAATAACTAAAATTTCGGATTGTGACTTCTACTGGAATAATTTTAGATTTAGGTTCAAAAAGAATATTAGATTCTTACTTGACACTTTATTCATTATTATTTGTTGGTATATTTGGTTTGAAAGAAATCAAAGAATTTTTAATAATAATAATAGTTATTTTAACAAATTGATTTTTGCAATTTCTTCATTTTGTTTTAATTGGATTTCTAATTCCAAATATAAATTAGCTAAAAATAACCTATTTAAAGGGTATCTTAATAAGGTTAGTTATAATATTAACTTTTTTAAACACAATAATAATATATTTAACATTCACAATAGTAGTATTAATATTTTTTCAAATTTATATGATGATTTCACTGTTAATCATAACTTACTTATGATCAAAGGTTTATAAGAATTTTTTCAGATTTGTTTCAATTATTGTACTAGTCATTGTTGGTTTTAGTTTATAAGTAATTTAATTCTTTAGTATTTGTCCAGTTAGTCTTATTTAGGTTTTTATTTCTTACCTCTTTAATACATATATATGTATATAAATTATATAAATATACATATATATGTATCATTCTAACTTTTTTCTTAGTCATCCTTCAGACACAGGTATGGGTGATAGGGTGTCAGGTTCACTTTGTAGGTACTCATGTCTTCAGATTGTAGGATTTCAGATTGTAGAGAGGTCATCAGAGCAGAGTTTTCCTCTCAGGATCACTAGCAGTTCCTACACAGATACTGGACACTTTCATCTCCATTGTGGCGTACTATTTTCAGGAGAATCTACTCTTCTGCTAGGCACTTCTTCCTTTTGTACAGAGTCTTTAGAGCGGATTTTCCATTCAGCATCATATTCAGTTCCACTTCAGAGTAGTTGCTTTTCCATTCCTTTCGAACTAGATACATGGAGCTTCCTTCTTAGTTTGTGACGACATCCAGTATTATTGGCTTTTCTTTAGTTTTTAGGTACTTCTAACACCTTAATATCGGGCGGTGGCCATGCTGGAGCTCGATATCGGGGTGTGATGGATGGTGGCCTTGCCGGAACTCATCTTAGGGGTATCTGAGCTTTTTTGATACTTGTATCTAGTTTTGTTACCTTCCAGGCATGTTGGAAGCGCCTTAGTTTTTTGATATATATAGTTTCATGTGTACTCTCCTATATTTATAGAGGATCGCACATTTTTCTCAAAAAAAATCGAATTATATTTTATAAATTTCTATAATTAGTTCCTACGCATTTCGAGCTCTCACGACCAAACAATACGTCTGATTGCCTCAACATTCATTAACTTACAATAATTCACTATTACGGATCCAATAAAACTAGTTTCGTCGAAATCCGAGACAGTGCCCCAAAAGGCTATTTTCACACGATAATTAAAACGAGTTATCACCAAACCAGTTTAAAAGTTACTATTATTGTTCCTATTTAAATAAAATTTGAATAAGTTCTCAAAATCATTTTACTTGAATTAAATCCAAGATTTAATTATTAAACAATTCCAATATTTGAAATTTAAGCTATTTAACTTATAAAAATAATAATTCAATATTTAAAATCAATTAAATATTTCAAAATCAATTGTTAAAAATTCTGGGTCGTTACACAAATTGTTGTGAAAATTAAAAGCATGAATTTTAAATTAAAAAGTTAAATTTAAAATAAGACATATATATTATAAAAGTTATAATATATTGGTTTTTTTAAAATGTTTGAAACTATATAGAATTTATTTTCAAAATTAATTTTATTAATAAGATTAGAAAAATAAATAAAGTAACCAAATAAGATAATTAAAAAATACACACACACACACAGATATATATATATATACATGTATAAGATATAGTGATATATGTTATGTTATCTTGAAATGTTTAAGACATTATAAGTATATATGTATGTATATATAATAGTTTTAAAAATTAATGAAATTTAATTAAAATTGTTTAATTAAACAAATTAGTTAAATGTTAATTAAAAAATTGTTATATATATATATGTATTACCATAAAGATTATAATACATACATATTCAATATAATAATTTAAAATTGAATAATATACAAGTAGCTAAAATGTTAATTAATTAAAATTAATTAATATGATTTAATCAATATAATGTTATATATAAGATCATTATATAAGTCTATTAAAACATAAAAGTTATATGATAATAAAACTTATATAATATGAATGTATAAACTAAAGGTGGAATACTGATGAAACCCTAATAGAGTTAGGAATAAATATGTATGTAAATGTACATATACCATGATTCCCAATGTGCCCGACACTGTGCAGTTAAAGCGCTCGGCGGATTCAAAGTGGTGGAGGTGCAAAAAGTTATAGCGGGGATACAGCGAGGATATAGCGGGATATAGCGGATGGCTCTAAAATAGCATATAAAACTAGTACTTAATGTTTTTTCAAATATATAAATGGTAATTAAATGAAAAAATATCATTCAATTGAATTATATTAATACATAAATAATTTTAAATAAAAACATGTGCGAATATACTTTAAATAAACATAAAACTATTATATAACATAATTGAATTTAGTAAAATATTAGAGTATTTTCATTTCTAAAAATATATTAAAAATTAAATCAAATAAACTAGTATCATAATTTTATAATGTATAAATGCAATTTTTCAATTCATTTTATTAAAGAAGATATAGCGGAAATAGCGGAATATAGCGGGAATAATGGGATATAGCGAAAATAGCGGGGCTTAAAGCGGAAAGGCTATATTTTGGGGCTATATGAAAAAATCGTAGCGGTAGAAATCCGCTATGAGATATAGCGGGGTTATAGCGGGGCATTAACTGCACAGGCCCGACACCTGACTCACTAGGGTATTTCATAAGAAATACATTATTCAATAAGCTGATATCACTTGATATAATATAGTGAAGATTATGAATCTTTAATATAAAGTCATCCACTAACATTTATATATTAATAAATTACTTACATACTCTCTAGCTATTGAGCTTTCCTTAAGCTAGAGGTGTTATGTATAATATTATTAATGTGTAGACTAGATGAGGTAAGGTACTTATCATATTTCTTGAGCTTTCCTCAAAGTATGTAAAGTATATTTAGATTGTCATGAAATGGTGGATATCAGTGATAATCTCTTTTTACCCATTGAGCTTTCCTCGAGGTAAAAATAAGATTAGGACAAGGAACCACCGATTATGTAACGACCCGTATTTTTACGGATCGTAAAGTTTGTCAAAATCTGGAATTTTAGCATTTTTGAGCCATTTCAGATTTTAGGCAAAAATATGGCTAAGTCCTAAGTCGTGAACGACTTAGTATATGTCGTAAATCGTATACGACTTAGGAGATGGGAGTGACCCAGGGCTTGGAGATAGGTTGTTTGTACGACCTAAGGAGATAAGTCGTAGCTGGGCTAAGTTAGTAGGTCGAAGTTAACTCGGCAAGTGTTAAGTCGTAGGTTGTAAGTCGTTGCCGAGTTAAGGGATAGACAACCTAAGGAAGTGACCGACTTAAGGTATGGTAGACGACTTAAGGTTTTGACCGAGTTAAGTGTTTAAGTCGTAGCCAAGTTGAGTCGTGGTCGTGTTAAGGAGAATGCTAAGTCTTAAGTCGCGAGATCACTAAGTCGTAGCATGTTAAGTCGGAGGCCCTGTTTAGTTATGAGTCGTAAACTGGGGGTTTTGTTAAGTCGTAAGTTGTGAACGACTTATGAGTGTGTTAAGTCGTAGACGACTTAGGTGTTTGTTTGTTGAGTCGTATCCCAGCAAGTTGTTAAGTCGTGAGCTCTGTTTTAGTTAGGTCGCGTGTTGGCATAAGTCGTTAGGTCGTATAGGCTGGTTAAGTCGAGAACTTGTTAAGTCATAAGTCGGCATAGCAGTAAGTCGTGTGCTCTTAGGTTAGGTCGCTGAGGAGTTAAGTTGTGGCATTGTTAGGTCGAAAACCACCCTTGTTGGTTAAGTCGTCTAGACAAGTGTTAGCTCGTTGCATGTGTTTCGATAAGTCGTAAGTCGTCTAACCAGTTAAGGCGCGTGCGCATTAAGTCGTAGACAGGGTTCGTATATGCGCATGTGTTGAGTCGGAGGTTGCTAGGTCGGCAGAGGCTTAGGTCGGAAGGTTATAAGTCGGAGACGACTTATGGAGATAGCCGAGTTACGACTTAAGGGATTTTCTGCTATAAATAGGAAGGGTTTTTCTCACTTTTTGGAATCCGGATTTTGAAGCGACGAAGTGCTGCCATTTTGAGAGCTCAACTTCTACACTTCTTCACTTCTTTTCTCCACTCTAATCTAGTGCTTCCTTTCATCCAAATCGAAGATCAAGATTGAAGATTCAAGAGCTTAGATTGAAGATCTTCATCTTTTCAAGAGAGATTTCTTCGTTTGAAGCGGATTCGTGATAGATCAAGCTTGATCCTTCGCTGTCCAGATCTGAAGCGTGTTGATTTGAGGTTGTTTAGGTGATTTGGTGAGTGGTGATTATCTCTCACACGGATCCAAAGGAGTATATCGGATTGTTGGCTCGATTTGGTGTTAAAATAGTGATTTCCATGCATTTTCTTCATCCTAAGTGTAGATCCATATAGATCCATTGTTCATGATGATTTGACAACCATTTTTACTAAGTGTTAACCTATGCAAGTTCATTCATCAAGATTGTAGAGATAATTCTCATGATTTCATGTTTGTTAGACTTTCAATACTTTAATTACAAAATTGCCATTATTGTGATAATTGTCTATTTAGATCTTATTTGAATGCTTGATTGTTTGGATTAATGTTTGACTTGGTTGATTGCTATGAATTAGATGATTGATGATTAGATTTAGACCGAAGATGATTCAAAAGCTAAGGGAAAGGCTCTTGAATTGGGAAAGCTGCTCGTGGCATATGTAGCGGGATGATGAAGCTCTTATGCATAGATTTGATGATGTGATGTTAAGATGAGGCTTTGCGAGGATGTGATGAAGCGAGGCAATCATGTGAGGAAGACTTGGTCTAATCCAGACGGGATCATTCCAAGCATGTTGATAACTCGGTGATATGATTCGAGTTGAGGATAATGAATGGATATGAGAATAGTCGTCGAGGAGGATGACTAGGAGGCTTGGATAGCATCGTTGTTGAAGGTTCTAGCATGCTCTAAGCAAGAGTACGTTTGGGCAGATTCGATAGTCCCAACGGCCAACTGTTGATGGTCGGGTACTCTGGGCAGATTCGATAGTCCTAGGCGCGGGCTGCGACGACGTGCGGGAGTTATGTCTAGAACCGGGGTTTCCATTAGCCCTTGACGGACGGCTGAAAGAATGTGCCGGTCATTCAATTAACGGTGATATCGAAGCAACGATAACAGTGATAGCCAGAGTCATGGATGTTTGGTGGTATCGTCATTCGGACTCAAGAGCGGTATTTTCTGGGTGCTTATCTGATTTAGGCCTTGGTACTTGGAAAACATCGCCCTTGACTCGAATGATTATTACTTTACTTTAAATTGTATGCTCTGCTGTGTTGCTTCTGCTTAGTGTGTGTCTGGGGGCTATCACTGTAGAAAGAGGTGGAGTGGGAGGGTTGTATTCCTATTCCTTTTCCTTTATGCTCTTTTGGTATGTTGTTAGTTAATTTACTGCTCACTAAGACTGTTGTCTGACTCAAGGCTTTATGTTTTAATTCTTATTGCCTTGGGCTGTTCGTCCATTTTTGGGACGGGCAGACTAGGTAGCAGGTGACAGGTGCTGTTCTCTTCTCACGATGCTGATATCGAAGACGAGCTGGAGGGTTGCATATTATCTTCTTATTATATGTACTGGATGTTCCGCTGTTTTGTATTCTGTGAGTGTTATGTAGTGAGGCTTGATGTATTGGCTATTTGGATGCTTGTATTCAACTATTATGGAGTTTTATATGATGTCATTTTGTTCTGTAAAGCTTCACTATACATATGTTCTATTGTATTTTGTCCATGAGCTGTGAGTAATACGATAGATTCTGTTGTTTTAATCTACCCTGACAATCGTCCATGGTCGCCTGGCACACTTTACAGCGCACTATCTCTAGATTCGGTGCAGGGGTCATGGGCGGTCGTCACATTTGGTATCAGAGCATTGGTCAATCGATTTTACCCAACGCTCGCTGTCGTAACTACGTATGAGAGACGTAATTGTAATTTGATGGATGATTACTATATATAATATAGTAGCTTAGAAGTAAGTTAGTCCTTTATGCAGTTGTTTCTCTAGATGTTCTGATCATTCCTTTTTATATATATTGAGAATGAGTCGAAGAGGGAGACCAGTTGCTAGGGAAGGCCGTGCTACTGAGGGGACTGCTGATTATGCAGCCATGTTCGAAGCTATGATGACTTCGATCATGAGAAGGATACCAGTTCCGGGGGCAGCAGTAGATGTTGGAGTTCAAGTCCAAACTCCGAAACCAGTGGATTTTGCTAAGTTGTGCAAGGATTATACTGCTCTTGGAGGAAAGGTTTTCTTGGGAACAGAATCAACTATTGAGGTCCAGAGGTGGATAGACGCTTGTAGAAGGATCTTTGGTGATTTGGGAATTGAGGATGCAACTAAGAGGAAGTTGGCATCAAGGCAGCTTCAAGGGAGAGCCTCTGATTGGTGGAATTCTATTACCATCACTACTCCAGAGGAAGAGATTACTTGGGAGCAATTTCAAGTTAGGTTTGAAGTTAAGTTCATTTCTACAGCTCAGAAGTCTGTTCTGTTCAAGAGGTTTGTGGAGCTCAAGCAAGGTGGGAGACCAGTTCTTGAGTATGTTTCTGAGTTCGAGGCTTTGTCCAAGTATGCCCGGTCATATATTGAATCTGCTTATCAGAAGAATGAGAAGTTTCTGACAGGCTTGGACAGTTATCTTGGGAGACAGTTGGTGGATCATTTGGACGATTCATTTGAGAAGCTTGTGGAGAAAGCTCTTAGGCATGAGAGTCTGTTTCCTAAGGAAGGATCTGTTGTTGCTGTGACCAGGGAAGAGTCTAAACCCCAGCAGGGTGGAAACAAGAAGAGGAAGCAGCAGCAGCAGAAGGGTAAGGATGGCCAGAAGAAGCCGAAAGGCGAGGTGACTTGCTACAATTGTCAGCAGAAGGGCCATTTCTCGAAGGATTGTAAGAATCCGAAGGTGCCGATGAAGTGTCACAACTGTGACAAGCCGGGGCATTTCAGGAAGAATTGTCCAGAACCGAGGAGGGACAAGCAGATTGTGCAAGCTTATGCTTTGGGAGCTGTTCCGTCGTCTTCGAAAGCTCCTACCGCTGAAGAGAAAGGAAAGAGTGTGGTTGTTCAAGGCACTCTTTTCCTATGTGGTGTTCCAGTTAGAGTTTTGTTTGATACTGGAGCGTCGCATTCGTTTGTTTGTAATGAACTCGTAGGCCGGTTAGATTTGAAGCCGGATATTGTCGATAGGCCATTGGTTGTGACTAATCCAGTTGGGGGTTCGTCTTGTTTGTGTATGTTATGCCGTGGTGTAGTTGTATCGAGTCATGGTTGCTCTTTTGTTTGTGATTGCTTTGTTATGAACTTTGCGGGGTTCGGAATTATTTTGGGTATGGACTGGCTTAGGAAGTATGCGGCAAAGGTTGATTGCGAGAGGTTGGAAGTGACAGTCGAGAATGTGGAGGGGTGAAAGGTTGTAATACGATGTAAGCATGAGGAAGGCGTCTTCATGAGCTTCATGTATTCGCTGGTTGTTCCACGGGATGGACTGTCATCAGTGCCAATCGCTAATGGATTCGAGGATGTCTTTGACGAAGTCAAAGGGTTGCCGCCGCATAGAGAGATCGAGTTTCGTCTAGATCTAGTTGAAGGAGCCAGACCTGTTGTGATGCCTCTTAGGCGGATGGCGCCTAGGGAACAGTAGGAGTTGAGGGTGCAAGTTGATGATCTTTTGCAAAAAGGATTCATTCGGCGTAGTGTGTCCGAGAAGGGGTGCACCGGTTGTGTTTGCAACCAAGGCAGATGGGTCGTTGAGATTGTGTGTGGATTATCGTGAGCTGAATAAGGTGACGAAGAAGAACAAGTATCCATTGCCGAGGATAGATGACTTGTTTGATCAGCTTCACGAAGCTAAGGTGTTTTCTCAGATGGATTTGGCAACGGGATTTCACCAGTTGAGAGTAGCTAAGGATAGTGTGTCGAAGACTGCTTTCAGGACACCATCCGGGTTCTTTGAGTGGCTGGTAATGCCGTTTGGATTGACTAACGCACCAGCATATTTTGTGGATCTTATGAATAGAGTGTTCAGAGATCAGTTGAACAAGTTCGTACTTGTGTTCGTGGATGATATTCTGATTTATTCCAGAACGGAGGAAGAGCACAAGACGCACTTGCATATTGTTTTGGAAATCTTACGGAAACATCAGCTGAAGGCTAAGTTTTCGAAGTGTCACTTCTGGAAGAGTGAAGTAAGGTTCTTAGGCCATGTGATTTCTGGAAGTGGAATAGCGGTTGATCCCGCTAAGGTGGCAGCAATCCAGGATTGGGTTAGACCTAAGAATGCATCTGATGTGAGAAGTTTTCTTGGATTAGCAGGATATTATCGACGGTTTATCAAAGA
The DNA here is from genome assembly GCA_030737815.1 of Allium fistulosum. Classification (NCBI taxonomy): domain Eukaryota; kingdom Viridiplantae; phylum Streptophyta; class Magnoliopsida; order Asparagales; family Amaryllidaceae; genus Allium; species Allium fistulosum. The sequence goes on from CM060907.1 coordinate 998,388,724, forward strand.
CTTCTCCAAGGTAGCTGCACCGTTAACAGGATTGACGAAAAAGAACCAAGTGTTCAGTTGGGATGCTAAGTGTGAGCAAGCTTTCGGAATCCTGAAAGAGAAATTGACGAGTGCTCCTGTTTTGACTATTCCAAGTGGGAATGATGAGATGGTGGTTTACACCGACGCATGTGGTACTGGACTTGGAGCAGTGCTGATGCAGAGGGATAAAGTTGTTGCGTATGCCAGTCGACAACTGAAGCCGCATGAAAGGAATTACCCGACTCATGATTTGGAGTTAGCGGCGATTGTATTTGCTCTGAAGATGTGGAGACATTATCTATTGGGAGTTCGATTCGAGTTGTTTACAGATCATAAGTCGTTGAAGTATCTTTTCTCCCAAAAGGATTTGAATCTTCGGCAGCAACGTTGGCTAGAGTTTTTAGCATCATATGATTTTGGTATAGCTTATACTCCAGGAAAAGGTAACGCAGTGGCAGATGCGTTAAGTCGAAGACATGCAGGATTAGGAGCCATGTTTTCAGAATGGAAGAGTCTCGAGTATTTAGCTGGATTTGACTTCAGGCCTAGGTGTGAATTGGAACCTGAGATGTTGGCAAACTTATCGATAAGACCTTCTCTTGTGGAAAGGATTGGCGAGAGCCAAAAGCGAGACGATAAGCTTGTCAAGACTATCCGTGAATTGGAATCTGGATTGGATCCAGAAAAGGATAAAGGATTCGAGGTCGATCGAGAGGGTTGGCTTCGGAAGCAAGGACGATTAGTTGTTCCTGATATAGATGAATTGAGGAGTGAAGTTCTGAAGGAAAGTCATCACTCGAAGTTGACAATTCATCCAGGTGGAAATAAGATGTATTGGGATATGAAGAGAACCTACTACTGGGAAGGCATGAAGAAGGATGTTGGGAATTTTATTTCCAAGTGTATGAACTGCCAGTTGGTAAAAGCCGAGCAGAAGAAGCCTAGTGGATTGCTTCAGCCATTAGAAGTTCCTACATGGAAGTGGGAACAAGTGTCGATGGATTTTATCGATGGATTGCCTAGAACCAGAACGGGAAATGAAGGGATTTGGGTCATTGTAGATCGTCTGAGTAAGAGTGCAAGATTCATTCCTGTTCGATCGACTAGGACTGCATCAAAGTTGGCTGAGTTGTATGTTAAGTGGATAGTTCGATTCCATGGTATTCCGAAGAGTATAGTAAGCGATCGAGACCCATTGTTCACTAGTGGATTTTGGAAGAGCTTCCAGGAAGTTTTGGGAACTGAGTTATGTTTGAGTACAGCTTATCACCCTCAAACAGATGGTCAGACCGAGCGAGTCAACCGAGTTTTGGAAGATCTCCTCAGAGCTTGTGTTTTGGATTTCGGAGGATCATGGGAAGATCACCTTCATTTGGTAGAGTTTTCATACAACAACAGTTACCAGTCAAGCATTGGTATGGCACCGTATGAGGCGTTGTATGGAAGACCGTGTAATTCTCCGACATGTTGGTTAGAAACTGGAGAAAAGTTGATGCTTGGGCCAGAGATGATTCGTCAGACTTCAGACTGTATAGAGATCATTCGGCAACGAATGAAGGCAGCCCAAGACCGTCAGAAGAGTTATGCCGATAAGCGTCGAAAGGATTTGGAATTCGACGTAGGAGATATGGTTTTTGTGAAGATTTCTCCTCTGAAGAATGTTATCCGATTCGGGAAGAAAGGGAAATTGACTCCGAGATTTGTTGGACCATTCCCGATTATCGAGCGAATTGGAAAGCTCGCTTATAGATTGGAATTACCGGAGAAGATGTCGGGTGTGCACAATGTTTTTCACGTATCATATCTACGGAAGTATGGCACGACTCAAATACGGTGGTTTCTGCTGATAGCTGTGAAGATTTCGAAGTTGATCCAGTCGATAGAAGACCTCGTAAGCCGCTTCGTGTTGTGGAAACCGACACGAAATGGCTTAGGAGGAAGGTAGTTAAGTTGCTCAAGATACAATGGAGTGACGATGATAACGACTGTACGTGGGAGGTGGAAGAGAGGATGAAAGCAGCTCATCCCGAACTCTTCAAGGTATGGCCCTAAGGTGTCGTATCATCTAACAACATTGTAACTTGTTCTAAGTTTTAGAATTCTGCATGCTAAGCTAGAATTGGATGCATGGTTGGCTGATTGCTATGGATGGTAGGCATGCAGAATAGTCTTTGATTGCTTTGTTTGTTTGGAATTTCGGGGGCAAAATTCCTAAGGGGGAGAGAATTTAACGACCCGTATTTTTACGGATCGAAAAGTTTGTCAAAATCTGGAATTTTAGCATTTTTGAGCCATTTCAGATTTTAGGCAAAAATATGGCTAAGTCCTAAGTCGTGAACGACTTAGTATAAGTCGTAAGTCGTATACGACTTAGGAGATGGGAGTGACCCAGGGCTTGGAGATAGGTTGTTTGTACGACCTAAGGAGATAAGTCGTAGCTGGGCTAAGTTAGTAGGTCGAAGTTAACTCGGCAAGTGTTAAGTTGTAGGTTGTAAGTCGTTGCCGAGTTAAGGGATAGACAACCTAAGGAAGTGACCGACTTAAGGTATGGTAGACGACATAAGGTTTTGACCGAGTTAAGTGTTTAAGTCGTAGCCAAGTTGAGTCGTGGCCGTGTTAAGGAGAATGCTAAGTCTTAAGTCGCGAGATCACTAAGTCGTAGCATGTTAAGTCGGAGGCCCTGTTTAGTTATGAGTCGTAAACTGGGGGTTTTGTTAAGTCGTAAGTTGTGAACGACTTATGAGTGTGTTAAGTCGTAGACGACTTAGGTGTTTGTTTGTTGAGTCGTATCCCAGCAAGTTGTTAAGTCGTGAGCTCTGTTTTAGTTAGGTCGCGTGTTGGCATAAGTCGTTAGGTCGTATAGGCTGGTTAAGTCGAGCACTTGTTAAGTCATAAGTCGGCATAGCAGTAAGTCGTGTGCTCTTAGGTTAGGTCGCTGAGGAGTTAAGTTGTGGCATTGTTAGGTCGAAAACCACCCTTGTTGGTTAAGTCGTCCAGACAAGTGTTAGCTCGTTGCATGTGTTTCGATAAGTCGTAAGTCGTCTAACCAGTTAAGGCGCGTGCGCATTAAGTCGTAGACAGGGTTCGTATATGCGCATGTGTTGAGTCGGAGGTTGCTAGGTCGGCAGATGCTTAGGTCGGAAGGTTATAAGTCGGAGACGACTTATGGAGATAGCCGAGTTACGACTTAAGGGATTTTCTGCTATAAGTAGGAAGGGTTTTTCTCACTTTTTGGAATCCGGATTTTGAAGCGACGAAGTGCTACCATTTTGAGAGCTCGACTTCTACACTTCTTCACTTCTTTTCTCCACTCTAATCTAGTGCTTCCTTTCATCCAAATCGAAGATCAAGATTGAAGATTCAAGAGCTTAGATTGAAGATCTTCATCTTTTCAAGAGAGATTTCTTCGTTTGAAGCGGATTCGTGATAGATCAAGCTTGATCCTTTGCTGTCCAGATCTGAAGCATGTTGATTTGAGGTTGTTTAGATGATTTGGTGAGTGGTGATTATCTCTCACACGGATCCAAAGGAGTATATCGGATTGTTGGCTCGATTTGGTGTTAAAATAGTGATTTCCATGCATTTTCTTCATCCTAAGTGTAGATCCATATAGATCCATTGTTCATGATGATTTGACAACCATTTTTACTAAGTGTTAACCTATGCAAGTTCATTCATCAAGATTGTAGAGATAATTCTCATGATTTCATGTTTGTTAGACTTTCAATACTTTAATTACGAAATTGCCATTATTGTGATAATTGTCTATTTAGATCTTATTTGAATGCTTGATTGTTTGGATTAATGTTTGACTTGGTTGATTGCTATGAATTAGATGATTGATGATTAGATTTAGACCGAAGATGATTCAAAAGCTAAGGAAAAGGCTCTTGAATTGGGAAAGCTGCTCGTGGCATATGTAGCGGGATGATGAAGCTCTTATGCATAGATTTGATGATGTGATGTTAAGATGAGGCTTTGCGAGGATGTGATGAAGCGAGGCAATCATGTGAGGAAGACTTGGTCTAATCCAGACGGGATCATTCCAATCATGTTGATAACTCGGTGATATGATTCGAGTTGAGGATAATGAATGGATATGAGAATAGTCGTCGAGGAGGATGACTAGGAGGCTTGGATAGCATCGTTGTTGAAGGTTCTAGCATGCTCTAAGCAAGAGTAAGTTTGGGCAGATGCGATAGTCCCAACGGCCAACTGTTGATGGTCGAGTACTCTGGGCAGATTCGATAGTCCTAGGCACGGGCTGCGACGACGTGCGGGAGTTATGTCTAGAACCGGGGTTTCCATTAGCCCTTGACGGACGGCTGAAAGAATGTGTCGGTCATTCAATTAACGGTGATATCGAAGCAACGATAACAGTGATGCCAGAGTCATGGATGTTTGGTTGTATCGTCATTCGGACTCAAGAGCGGTATTTTCTAGGTGCTTATCTGATTTAGGCCTTGGTACTTGGAAAACATCGCCCTTGACTCGAATGATTATTACTTTACTTTAAATTGTATGCTCTGCTGTGTTGCTTTTGCTTAGTGTGTGTCTGGGGGCTATCACTGTAGAAAGAGGTGGAGTGGGAGAGTTGTATTCCTATTCCTTTTCCTTTATGCTCTTTTGGTATGTTGTTAGTTAATTTACTGCTCACTAAGACTGTTGTCTGACTCAAGGCTTTATGTTTTAATTCTTATTGCCTTGGGCTGTTCGTCCATTTTTGGGACGGGCAGACTAGGTAGCAGGTGACAGGTGCTGTTCTCTTCTCACGATGCTGATATCGAAGACGAGCTGGAGGGTTGCATATTATCTCCTTATTATATGTACTGGATGTTCCGCCGTTTTGTATTCTCTGAGTGTTATGTAGTGAGGCTTGATGTATTGGCTATTTGGATGCTTGTATTCAACTATTATGGAGTTTTATATGATGTCATTTTGTTCTGTAAAGCTTCACTATACATATGTTCTATTGTATTTTGTCCATGCGCTGTGAGTAATACGATAGATTCTGTTGTTTTAATCTACCCTGACAATCGTCCATGGTCGCCTGGCACACTTTACAGCGCACTATCTCTAGATTCGGTGCAGGGGTCATGGGCGGTCGTCACAGATTAGGAGTTATATATGATATAACCGATAAGCAGTTATCCACCGTATATGGGAGTATGATTTGTTGAGCTTTTCTCCTGATCAGAATCCCAAGGTATACAAGTCCGAACAGCGACAAGTAAAGTCGAAAGACTTCTATGTTTCATCTTATGTAATGACCCAAAATATCGTTTGATTTTGAATATTTAATTTATTTTAAATATTGGATTATTGGTTTTAAAAGTTATAACTTGAATTCAATTACAGAGATTATTTAAAATATTTGAATTATGAATATAATATTTGGATTTTGAATTAAATATTTATTAATTGGTTAATGGCCTTATTTAACTCCTTTTTAATAATAAATAATAATAATGAATTCATTTTGTAAATTTATTTACAGCAATAAATAGTTCGAATAATTAATCAGAAGATTTATCTTATTATAGCGACTCGATTTCAATTGACGTATTTTTAATTTAATTAATTTGATTATTCCATAATTTTTAATTTGGAGATTATTTCAATTATCTTTTGACGATTTTTCAGCAAACGACAGTGTTTTGGTAATTTTACAGAACTAGAATTTAATAGTAATAATAATAACCAAAAGGCTAACTTTTATAACGATGGAATTAGGTCCCAAAACTAGTTCCATTGCGTTTGGAATAGGGGTATTAGTTAGGAAAGCCAATGAGCGCGCCTCGATTGGAGTTCGTGATTTTGAGGGGTATAATTTGGAGAGCATGCCTATATATGGACCCTCACTTCTCTCAATGGTCCTAAACTCTAAAACTAGCCTTTAAAAATCCGATGGTCGAGATCATCCATGGTGATAGGGGACGAATTAGGCGAAGTGGTCAACGGGAAAAATGTGCGGCATGGCCTAGGGAGTTCATCGCCTGTGGTGGATGGAGGAGCGGCGGAAAGAGGCGGCCAGAATCTGGGTCCGATGCCGAATCGGATTTAGGGTTTGATCTCAGAGATGGCAGCAACTTGGGTGACGAGGCCGGTGGCAGTGGGGTCGTCTTTGCTGGGGCGCTCGGTTGTGACGATGCGGCAGCGTGAAATCACCTGAGGTGGCCGCGGCGAGCTGTGGGAGCGATGGTCTGGGAGGTTCCAAGTCGCGTAGGGTATAAACGAGAAGGGAGGGTAATTAATTTACTAATTTGTTATTAATGGTTATTAATTTTGTTATTTAAAAATCGATAGCTTATAATTGTTATAACTTTCTCGTACGAGGTCCAAATCGAACACGATCAGTTGTATTGCACTCGTAGGACCATTATCTACGCTTTGGAATTGGATTTGAAAGATTTGGAGCAATATGAAAATCTGGGTTAAAATTGGATGTCGTTCGATTTTAGTTCAAACCAGAATGCTTCGGCGATATCTGAAATTTCGGTGAGTATAACTCACCTCTTTGGATAAATTAGTATATTATGTACAGTATATTAAATTTTACTGTTTGTGTTTGGTTAAAATTATTGGCTGATTGGTTAAAATATTTATTTGAAAAGCAACTAGTATTTAAAATTGAAATACAGGAAAATTTGTAGAGAAATCCAGATTTCTTGAAATCGTGATTATTAATTTTCAGTTATATTCGTGTTGTTTTATTTCAGATATGTCTATGTTATATGGATTGTTAATTGATGAATCTTGATTGTTTAGCACTATTAGTTATGACATTGTTATATGTTCAAAACTTAACCCTTGTAGTGATAAAAATCAATAACAACATTGGTTAAGTGCTTTGGTGGCTATTGGCCTCAATTTAGTATTTTGAAATACTATTAATTGTCGTTTGGCTTGAAATTGGTTTTTGATTCGGAGAATGATTTTAAATCTAATCTTTTGGTTTTCTGGAATATTTTTGTTTAAGTGGATTTTGAACATCTTTATTTCACCCTAAACTTTCAATTTGTCTTTTCTAAACCATTTAGAAATGTTTTAAAGTTATTTAACTATTGTTCAATAGTGTTTTAAAAAATGTTTATTTATATTTAATTGTTTTGAAGTTATTTATCAATATTTTAATATTGTAAAAAGTTATTTATTTAAATAATTAATATTGTTTGAAGATAATTTATAATAATTATTTATTAATAATGTTTTGAAATTTATAATAGTCATTTATTAATAATGTTTTGGAATTAATAATTATTATTTGTTAATAATGTTTTGGAAGTTAATTATTATTTATTATAATAATGTTTGAAGATTAGTTGTTTTACGAATAATGTTTGAAATTATATTTATAATGTTTGAAGTTAATAATTATTATTTATTAGTAATGTTTTGCTTTTAATAATTATTATATAGTAATGTTTTGAAGTAAATTATTATTATTTATTTATAATGTTTGAAGTTATTAATTATTATATTAATAATGTTTTGGAGTTAATAAATTATTTTATTAATGATATTGGAAAGTTAGTTTATTATTTATTCAGAATGTTTAAAGTAAATTAAATTATTCGATTAATTGTATTTATAAATAATAAATTGATTTATAAAGGAATCTCATTTAATAAAAAAGATTTATTAAAGAATTTATAAATGGAAATTGGGTTGGGATTTATAAGAATTTTTAGAAGGCTTTATAAAGGATTTTTACAAAGAAGTTTTATAAAAGATTTTTGGATATTATAAAAGAAGTTTTATAAATAATTTTTTTGTAGAAGAGTTTTATAAATGGATTTGGGATTTTAGTAAAGGAGATGTTCATAAATGAAAGAGATTTATTAAAATAGAATTTATTGAAGAAATTTATAAAAGGAATTAAGATTGGATTTTTCCAAATTGACCCTCTTAATCTTGGTGGTGTGGACATTCATTCCATGCTTAACACTGAAGGAACATCATTTGTATTCATCCTTATCTCCATTTCTTTTAAAACAATATTTGTTTTAATCCTTTTGATATGATTTTGAAATAAAAAATCTTTCATGATTTTTTTGTGAATATACTTGTATCGTTGAGACAAGTATATAAATACATTTTCTAAGTAGTGAAAGTGTAGTGTTTTTGTGAATATACTTATACCAGTTAGATAAGTATATGGATATTTTTCCAAGTATTGAAAGGAGTATAAAGGGTTTGTGAATATATCTTGTAAAAATATTTTGACACAAGTATTTACAAAATGATTTAATTAATGTAAGGATTAATTAAAGAGGTTTATGGTTGCTTATGTGCTTAACCAAATGTTGGTTTCCCTATAGAAATAAATCCCTGATTTGATTGTTGTTTTTATTTGATAGTTAAATAATTGACTGTCAAACTTGGCAAGTTTTAAATTATCGGTTGTTTGTTCGGAGAGAACGGGATCAGATATCTTATCTAAAAATCACTTCGAACCAACATAAGCGTTTGAATGGAAGACATCTTGATGTTGGTTTCTAAGACAGAGTTCTTTGAAGTGCAAGGGTTACTTGCTTCTAATCCTGAGGGAGATTCCAAAATGGATGTAGTAGAAGTAGTGTCTTTGGTTTGTTCATATCTCAAACATGTATGGATGAATGTTGACACTACATTGCTGCCTGGAGGGCAGTGTTGGCATTCCAAGTGGAATTGCTATATTAAAAGGTAAAATATAGCCTCTAGCCTCATCAACTAGGAATGACTAAAATCAAAGGAGATGCAACATGGATAAGTGGGTCGCACCCATTAGGGTATTATTATCACCCTTCAAGATATATACATTTATGGATTTAGTTGTGCATGAAAGCTCTCGGAAAGGTTGCAAAAACAACCGGGGTGATGAAATATTCGGTATTATCCAGTAAAGGGTAGGCCGGTCCTATGTTGGCAGGGAGTCCATGTGTGGCTCTTGGTATATATTTCTATAGATGTACTGTGGTAGGCGGTACCCCAATGCCTTATCATTTATGGATACATTCTCCAATAAGTGCCTTTCAGACTTAATAGTATATCTGTTATGCTGGAATTTAATTAATGTAATAATTTTGGCTATGATTCAATATTTACTTTAAACCCTAGACATTATTGTAGTATCACTGGATTTTCTGTAGAAATATTTTAGTTATCATAAGGTAAAAACCCTGTTAATGTTTGCATGGTCTTACGAAATACCTTTATTTTTAAAGGTTTCACAGCTTTAAAATTCATTTGAGGTGTGTTTCTCACGCTGGTCTACTAGACTTATTTTCTAATAATGTTTAGGTTTGACCAAGTATATTTTCATATTAGATTTGAATGCTTTGAAGCTTCAAGAGACGAGTTGGATGCCTCCAAGACATACTTACGTATATTTTATTTCCACTGCATTGGGTGTTTGTATTTGTCAGCGTTTGTGAGAATAGGTTGTTATAACTGTCCAGGCTGATGAATTGATTTAGTGTACTTTGATTTGATGTATGTATATTATAGTATTCTTTTTTTAAAGATCTGTTGTATATTATGTATTACTCGTCATGATGTGAGATTATGTTTTGTATTTTCTTTCTTTTTCCCTAATAATTTGTCTTTTCGGCACTTGGATGCTTGGTACATGAATACCGTGGATGTATTAGTGTCGACTTTTGATGATAAAAAAAGGAGGGTCGTTACGGTTGTTATCAGAGCTTTGGTTGAGCGAACACCTAGACTTTGTTGGGGTTAACTCATTTGAGATAGGGTAAGTGGGACCCTAGGATGAGTTTGAGGGTATTATATATATGAGCGCGTATTTGATAGTGATATAAAAATATTTGTATTGTGTTTATTTATCTATTGAGTGATTTATGAATTCTAGTCGATACAGTTGTTCGGGTTTCTAAACTCTTGAACAAGGCAAACTGACACAATATTGTTTTTAGATTGGGTAAATGAAATAATTTTAGCCAAATTGTACTTCATATATAAAGAATAATTTTCAAAAATTAATATAGTTATATATGGTGTGTTTGGTTATTAGAATGATAATATTCAATTATTATCATTTATTGTTGATTAGTTGTGCTCAGCTAATTATAGAGCATTTATTATTGGTTGGATTTAAAGTATAATGTTAATATTGTTGCTTATTATATGGTAAGAAAAGATATAAAATTGTGAAATGATCTTATATGAGAAAAGCGAAATCATATAAGTATAATTTATAAGTATGGTTTATAAGTAAAATGGATTTAAACTGAGAATTTGAGAACTTAAATCTTGATGTTTTTGGAAATTGTTTTTCAATGTTTTGGAGAAAATAATAATAGTATTATTTTGAAAGTATTTTTGATTTGAATTATTTTAAAATGGAATTTAAAAGAGACAAAAAGCACTGAACTCACTTCGGTCGTTGGAAAATGATTCGGGTGATGACTGCAACATCATTGGTATTCATCTTCGAGTTTCTAAAGTGAGGAATTGCTACCATAATAGAAATTTGGTTATTGATTTGTTTCGGATGAAACAAATTTGTTTAAAATTCCCAAAAGAATGATTTGATATATAAAGGAGATATGCATATTATTTCAAATAATTTGAAATTAAACCGGGTATTTAAATTCTGAAATTTTCAGTTAAGTGATATTGTAGACTCATGTATCTTATCCATTTAGATATTTTGGTTTGTGCATCTCATTTTAAGATGTTGTTTGGTAAATTTTATTTAATAAAATGAATGGAATTTTCGCCGATTGTGGACAGTTGAAAACTCTCGAGTTAAATTGGAAATAACTAAGTGCTTTTGGCGAAAATATAAGATTATGAGTTTTTGTAACTTATAAATTTGAAAAATAGTAAGTTAAAACAAATTTTAATTTGTTAGACATTTGGGTCAAGTAAAAACAAATTGGAAATTTGTATATATACTCTTAGATTATATCATAGTGTTATACAAATATGGACCTAAGTTTAAAGTGGATAATAAACATAAGTGATTTGTAAGATGTTCGTGAACTTATGTAATGGTTTTATGAAATAGTTCACAAATAATTTTAGTATTAAAGGAAATATTATTAGGGAAATTAATTGTGATTTAAAATGAATGTGAACAGAAAGAATTTAGTATAGCTAAGAAACTAGTTGGAATGAATATGTAAGTTGTACATAGGTCATTTTATTCGCATATCTGATGTTGACCTAGACTCAAGTACGCGGTTTCGAGGTGATTTACACTGGTCCGAGTTAGGACTTTTCACTCGATCCTTGATGGTGAACACTTGATACAGATTTTTGATTAGATTTTGATGTTTCCTATTGTGACGACCGCCCATGACCCCTGCACTGAATCTAGAGATAGTGCGCTGTAAAGTGTGCCAGGCGACCATGGACGATTGTCAGGGTAGATTAAAACAACAGAATCTATCGTATTACTCACAGCGCATCGACAAAATACAATAGAACATATATGTATAGTGAAGCTTCACAGAATAAAATCCCATCAATAAAACTTCATAATAGTTGAATACAAGCATCCAAATAGTCAATACATCAAGCCTCACTACATAACACTAAGAGATTATACAAACAGCGGAACATCCAGTACATATAAGAAGATAATATGCAACCCTCTAGCTCGTCTTCGATATCAGCATCGTGAGAAGAGAACAACACCTGTCACCTGCTACCTAGTCTGCCCGTCCCAAAATGGACGAACAGCCCAAGGCGATAAGAATTAAAACATAAAGCCTTGAGTCAGACAACAGTCTTAGTGAGCAGTAAATTAACTAACAACATACCAAAAGAGCATAAATGAAAAGGAATAGGAATACAACCCTCCCACTCCACCTCTTTCTACAGTGATAGCCCCCAGACACACACTAAGCAGAAGCAACATAGCAGAGCATACAATTTAAGGTAAAATAATAATCATTCGAGTCAAGGGCGATGTTTTCCAAGTACCAAGGCCTAAATCAGATAAGCACCTAGAAAATACCGCTCTTGAGACCGAATGATGATACAACCAAACATCCATGACTCTGGCTATCACTGTTATCATTGCTTCGATATCACCGTTAATTGAATGACCGGCACATTCTTTCAGCCATCCGTCAAGGGCTAATGGAAACCCCGGTTCTAGACATAACTCCCGCACGTCGTCGCAGCCCGTGCCTAGGACTATCGAATCTGCCCAGAGTACTCGACCATCAACAGTTGGCCGTTGGGACTATCGAATCTGCCCAAACGTACTCTTGCTTAGAGCATGCTAGAACCTTCAACAACGATGCTATCCAAGCCTCCTAGTCATCCTCCTCGACGACTATTCTCATATCCATTCATTATACTCAACTCGAATCATATCACCGAGTTATCAACATGCTTGGAATGATCCCGTCTGGATTAAACCAAGTCTTCATCATATGATTGCCTCGCTTCATCACATCCTCGCAAAGCCTCATCTCAATATCACATCATCAAGTCTATGCATAAGAGCTTCATCATCCCGCTACATATGCCACGAGCAGCTTTCCCAATTCAAGAGCCTTTCCCTTAGCTTTTGAATCATCTTCGGTCTAAATCAAATCATCAATCATCTAATTCATAACAATCAATCAAACTAAACATTAATCCAAGCAATCAAGCATTCAAATATGATCTAAGTAGATAATCATAACAATAATGGCATTTTTGTAATTAAAGAGTTGAAAGTCTAACAAGCATGAAAACATGAACAATATCTCTACAAACTTGATGAATGAACTTGCATAGATTAACATATGATAAAATGGATGTAACATCATCATCATGAACAATGGATCTATGTGGATCTATACTTGGGATGAAGAAAATGCATGGAAATCACTATTTTAACACCAAATCGAGCCAACAATCCGATATACTCCTTTGGATCCGTGTGAGAGATAATCACCACTCACCAAATCACCTAAACAACCTCAAATCAACACGCTTCAGATATGGACAGCGAAGGATCAAGCTTGATCTATCACGAATCCGCTTCAAACGAAGAAATCTAACTTCAATGGATGAAGATCTTCAACTTTAGCTCTTGGATCTTCGATCTTGATCTTCGATTTGGATGAAAGGAAGCACTAGATTAGAGTGGAGGAAAGAAGTGAAGAAGTGTAGAAGTCGAGCTCTCAAAATGGCAGCACTTCGTCGCTTCGAAATCCGGATCCCAAAAAGTGAGAAAATCCCTTCCTATTTATAGCTGAAAATCCACTAAGTCGTAACTCGGCTATCTCCTAAGTCATCTCCGACTTACGACCTAAGACCCCTCCGACTTACGACCTAACTCTCCTTCGACCTAACACGTGCGCGCGCCTATTCGACCTAACAGAATCACCTGCCTACGACTTACGACTTATAGCTTAGCAGCGCTCGCGACCTAACAAAGATACGACTTACGACTTAAACCAAAACACATGCTACAGCAACCCAACGACTTAACAGGTACACTCCCTCGCGACCTAACAAACTTACGACTTAACACATAACTGGGGCTACGACTCAACTACTAAGCCGTCTACGACTTAAAACAAATCAACTCTTAAGTCGCTCGCGACTTAACAACTACTAAGTCGCTCACGACCTATCACTCAGGCAGAAACCCAGCGACCTAACACCTTAAGTCTTCACGCGACCTAAAACATGTTACGACTTACGACTTAACTCGTACGACTTAACTCCCATAGGTCGTATACTCCCTAAGTCGCTAACCTATAGGTCATACCAAGACACTAGGTCGCCACACAGCTAAGTCCAAACTCCTTAGGTCGTTGCCGACCTAACAATGCTAACTCGGAACCACCAGGTCGCTAACTCCACTAGGTCGGCCAACCACTATCTTCAATAAGTCGGTCAATACCATAAGTCGGTAACTACTGGGTCACTCCTCTCCTAAGTCGTATACGACTTACGACCTATACTAAGTCGTGAACGACTTAGGACTTAGTAATTTCGCCAAAACTCATATGTCGCCAACTTTCCTTAAATCGCCTACGACCTATCTCTAACTCGGTCACGACTTTAGATCGCTCCAATACCCTACGACCTAAGCCACCACGACTTAATTCCTATACGACTTAAACTTCCAAACGCTCTCTTAAGTCGTTCAATCTATAAGTCGGTTACGACTTATTTCTTAGGTCGTTCACGACCTAGGACTTAGAAAAATCATGCCCAAAATCTGAAATGACTTAAAATGCTAAATTTTCCAGATTTTGACGAACTTGTCGATCCGTAAAAATACGGGTCGTTACATTCTCTCCCCTTTAGGAATTTCGCCCCCGAAATTCCAAGCAATCAAAGACTATTCTGTACGCCTACCATCCATAGCAATCAACAAACCATAGATCCAATTCTAGCTTAGCGTACAGAATTCTAAAACTTAGAACAAGTTACAATATCGTGAGATGACACGACACCTTAGGGCCATACCTTGAAGAGTTCAGGATGAGCTGCCTTCATCCTCTCTTCCACCTCCCACGTACAGTCGTTATCATCATCACTCCATTGTATCTTGAGCAACTTAACTACCTTCCTCCTAAGCTGTTTCGTGTCGGTTTCCACAACACGAAGCGGCTTACGAGGTCTTCTATCAACTGGATCAACTTCGAAATCTTCACAGCTATCAGCAGAAACCACCGTATTCGAGTCGTGCACGTACTTCCGTAGATACGATACGTGAAAAACATTGTGCACACTCGACATCTTCTCTGGTAACTCCAATCTATAGGCGAGCTTTCCAATTCGCTCGATGATCGGGAATGGTCCAACAAATCTTGGAGTCAATTTTCCTTTCTTCCCGAATCGGATAACATTCTTCAGTGGAGAAATCTTCACAAAAACCATATCTCCTACGTCGAATTCCAAATCCTTTCGACGCTTATCGGCATAACTCTTCTGACGGTCTTGGGCTGCCTTCATTCGTTGTCGAATGATTTCTATGCACTCTGTAGTCTGACGAATCATCTCTGGCCCAAGTATCAACTTTTCTCCAGTCTCTAACCAACATGTCGGAGAGTTACACGGTCTCCCATACAATGCCTCATACGGTGCCATACCAATGCTTGACTGGTAACTGTTGTTGTATGAAAACTCCACCAAATGAAGGTGATCTTCCCATGATCCTCCGAAGTCCAAAACACATGCTCTAAGAAGATCTTCCAAAACTCGGTTGACTCTCTCGGTCTGACCATCTGTTTGAGGGTGATAAGCTGTACTCAAACACAACTCGGTTCCCAAAACTTCCTGGAAGCTCTTCCAAAATCCACTAGTGAACAATGGGTCTCGATCGCTCACTATACTCTTCGGAATACCATGGAATCGAACTATCCACTTAACATACAACTCAGCCAACTTTGATGCAGTCCTAGTCGATCGAACAGGAATGAATCTCGCACTCTTGGTCAGACGATCCACAATGACCCAAATCCCTTCATTTCCCGTTCTGGTTCTAGGCAATCCATCAATAAAATCCATCGACACTTGCTCCCACTTCCATGTAGGAACTTCTAAGGGCTGAAGCAATCCACTTGGCTTCTTCTGTTCGGCTTTTACCAACTGGCAGTTCATACACTTGGAAATAAAATTTCCAACATCCTTCTTCATACCTTCCCAGTAGTAGGTTCTCTTCATATCCCGATACATCTTATTTCCACCTGGATGAATTGTCAGCTTCGAGTGATGACTTTCCTTCAGAACTTCACTCCTAAATCCATCTATATCGGGAACAACTAGTCGTCCTTGCTTCCGAAGCCAACCCTCTCGATCGACCTCGAATCCTTTATCCTTTTCTGGATCCAATCCAGATTCCAAATTACGGATAATCCTGACAAGCTTATCGTCTCGCTTTTGGCTCTCGCCAATCCTTTCCACAAGAGAAGGTCTTATCAATAAGTTTGCCAACATCTCCGGTTCCAATTCGCATCTAGGCCTGAAGTCAAATCCAGCTAAATACTCGAGATTCTTCCATTCTGAAAACATGGCTCCCAATCCTACATGTCTTCGACTTAACGCATCTGCCACTGCATTACCTTTTCCCGGAGTATAAGCTATACCAAAATCATATGATGCCAAAAACTCTAGCCAACGTTGCTGCCGAAGATTCAAATCCTTTTGGGAGAAAAGATACTTCAACGACTTATGATCTGTAAACAACTCAAATCAAACTCCCAATAGATAATGTCTCCACATCTTCAGAGCAAATACAATCGCCGCTAACTCCAAATCATGAGTTGGGTAATTCCTTTCATGCGGCTTTAGTTGTCGACTGGCATACGCAACAACTTTATCGTTCTGCATCAGCACTGCTCCAAGTCCAGTACCACATGCGTCGATGTAAACCACCATCTCATCATTCCCACAAGGAATAGTCAAAACAGGAGCACTCGTCAATCGCTCTTTCAGGATTCCGAAAGCTTGCTCACACTTAGCATCCCAACTGAACACTTGGTTCTTCTTCGTCAATCCTGTTAACGGTGCAGCTACCTTGGAGAAGTCTTTGATAAACCGTCGATAATATCCTGCTAATCCAAGAAAACTTCTCACATCAGATGCATTCTTAGGTCTAACCCAATCCTGGATTGCTGCCACCTTAGCGGGATCAACCGCTATTCCACTTCCAGAAATCACATGGCCTAAGAACCTCACTTCACTCTTCCAGAAGTGACACTTCGAAAACTTAGCCTTCAGCTGATGTTTCCGCAAGATTTCCAAAACAATACACAAGTGTGTCTTGTGCTCTTCTTCAGTTCTGGAATAAATCAGAATATCATCCACGAACACAAGTACGAACTTGTTCAACTGATCTCTGAACACTCTATTCATAAGATCCACAAAATATGCTGGCGCGTTAGTCAATCCAAACGGCATTACCAGCCACTCAAAGAAACCCGATGGTGTCCGAAAAGCAGTCTTCGGCACACTATCCTTAGCCACTCTCAACTGGTGAAATCCCGTTGCCAAATCCATCTGAGAAAACACCTTGGCTTCGTGAAGCTGATCAAACAAGTCATCTGTTCTCGGCAATGGATACTAGTTCTTCTTAGTCACCTTATTCAGCTCACGATAATCCACACACAATCTTAACGACCCATCTGCCTTGGTTGCAAACACAACTGGTGCACCCCACTCGGACACACTACGCCGAATGAATCCTTTCTGCAAAAGATCATCAACTTGCACCCTCAACTCCTGCTGTTCCCTAGGCGCCATCCGCCTAAGAGGCATCACAATAGGCCTGGCTCCTTCAACTAGATCTATACGAAACTCGATCTCTCTATGCGGCGGCAACCCTTTGACATCGTCAAAGACATCCTCGAATCCATTAGCGATCGACACTGATGACAGTCCATCCCGTGGAACAACCAACGAATACATGAAGCTCATGAAGACGCCTTCTTCATGCTTACATCGTATCACAACCTTTCGCCCCTCCACATTCTCGACTGTCACTTCCAACCTCTCTCAATCAACCTTTGCCGCATACCTCCTAAGCCAGTCCATACCCAAAATAATTCCGAACCCCGCAAAGTTCAGAACAAAACAATCACAAACAAAAGAGCAACCATGACTCGACACAATCAGACCACGGCATAACATACACAAACAAGACGAACCCCCAACTGGATTAGTCACAACCAATGGCCTATCAACAATATCCGGTTCCAAACCTAACCGGCCTACGAGTTCATTACAAACAAACGAATGTGACGCTCCAGTATCAAACAGAACTCTAACTGGAACTCCACCTAGGAAAAGAGTACCTTGAACAACCACACTCTTTCCTTTCTCTTCAGCGGTAGGAGCTTTCGAAGATGACGGAACAGCTCCCAAAGCATAAGCTTGCACAATCTGCTTGTCCCTCCTCGGTTCTGGACAATTCTTCCTGAAATGCCCTGGCTTGTCACAGTTGTGACACTTCATCGGCACCTTCGGATTCTTACAATCCTTCGAGAAATGGCCCTTCTGCTGACAATTGTAGCAAGTCACCTCGCCTTTCGGCTTCTTCTGGCCATCCTTACCCTTCTGCTACTGCTGCTTCCTCTTCTTGTTTCCACCCTGCTGGGGTTTAGACTCTTCCCTGGTCACAGCAACAACAGATCCTTCCTTAGGAAACAGACTCTCATGCCTGAGAGCTTTCTCCACAAGCTTCTCAAATGAATCATCCAAATGATCCACCAACTGCCTCCCAAGATAACTGTCCAAGCCTGTCACAAACTTCTCATTCTTCTGATATGCAGATTCAATATATGACCAGGCATACTTGGACAAAGCTTCAAACTCAGAAACATACTCAAGGACTGATCTTCCACCTTGCTTGAGCTCCACAAACTTCTTGAACAGAACAGACTTCTGAGCTGTAGAAATGAACTTAACTTCAAATCTAGCTTGGAATTGCTCCCAAGTAATCTCTTCCTCCGCAGTATTGATGGTAATAGAGTTCCACCAATCAAAGGCTCTCCCTTGAAGCTGCCTTGATGCCAACTTCCTCTTAGTTGCATCATCAATTCCCAAATCACCAAAGATCCTTCTACAAGCATCGATCCATCTCTGGACTTCAATAGTTGATTCTGTTCCCAAGAAAACCTTCCCTCCAAGAGCAGTATAGTCTTTGCACAACTTAGCAAAATCCACTGGTTTCGGAGTTTGGACTTGAACTCCAACATCTACTGCTGCCCCCGGAACTGGTATCCTTCTCATGATCGAAGTCATCATAGCTTCGAACATAGCTGCATAATCAGCAGTCCCTTCAGTAGCTCGGCCTTCCCTAGCAGCTGGTCTCCCTCTTCGACTCATTCTCAATATTTATAAAAAGGAATGATTAGAACATCTAGAGAAACAACTGCATAAAGGACTCAAACTCTACTAAGCTACTATATTATATATAGTATTCATCCATCAAAATACAATTACGTCTCTCATACGTAGTTACGTCAGCGAGCGTTGGGTAAATTCGATTAACCAATGCTCTGATACCAAATGTGACGACCGCCCATGACCCCTGCACCGAATCTAGAGATAGTGCGCTGTAAAGTGTGCCAGGCGACCATGGACGATTGTCAGGGTAGATTAAAACAACAGAATCTATCGTATTACTCACAGCGCATGGACAAAATACAATAGAACATATATGTATAGTGAAGCTTCACAGAATAAAATCCCATTAATAAAACTTCATAATAGTTGAATACAAGCATCCAAATAGTCAATACATCAAGCCTCACTACATAACACTCAGAGATTATACAAACAGCGGAACATCCAGTACATATAAGAAGATAATATGCAACCCTCTAGCTCGTCTTCGATATCAGCATCGTGAGAAGAGAACAGCACCTGTCACCTGCTACCTAGTCTGCCCATCCCAAAATGGACGAACAGCCCAAGGCGATAAGAATTAAAACATAAAGCCTTGAGTCAGACAACAGTCTTAGTGAGCAGTAAATTAACTAACAACATACCAAAAGAGCATAAAGGAAAAGGAATAGGAATACAACCCTCCCACTCCACCTCTTTCTACAGTGATAGCCCCCAGACACACACTAAGCAGAAGCAACATAGCAGAGCATACAATTTAAGGTAAAATAATAATCATTCGAGTCAAGGGCGATGTTTTCCAAGTACCAAGGCCTAAATCAGATAAGCACCCAGAAAATACCGCTCTTGAGACCGAATGATGATACAACCAAACATCCATGACTCTGGCTATCACTGTTATCATTGCTTTGATATCACCGTTAATTGAATGACCGGCACATTCTTTCAGCCGTCCGTCAAGGGCTAATGGAAACCCCGGTTCTAGACATAACTCCCGCATGTCGTCGCAGCCCGTGCCTAGGACCATCGAATCTGCCCAGAGTACTCGACCATCAACAGTTGGCCGTTGGGACTATCGAATCTGCCCAAACGTACTCTTGCTTAGAGCATGCTAGAACCTTCAACAACGATGCTATCCAAGCCTCCTAGTCATCCTCCTCGACGACTATTCTCATATCCATTCATTATCCTCAACTCGAATCATATCACCGAGTTATCAACATGCTTGGAATGATCCCGTCTGGATTAAACCAAGTCTTCATCATATGATTGCCTCGCTTCATCACATCCTCGCAAAGCCTCATCTCAATATCACATCATCAAGTCTATGCATAAGAGCTTCATCATCCCGCTACATATGCCACGAGCAGCTTTCCCAATTCAAGAGCCTTTCCCTTAGCTTTTGAATCATCTTCGGTCTAAATCAAATCATCAATCATCTAATTCATAACAATTAATCAAACCAAACATTAATCCAAGCAATCAAGCATTCAAATATGATCTAAGTAGATAATCATAACAATAATGGCATTTTCGTAATTAAAGAGTTGAAAGTCTAACAAGCATGAAAACATGAACAATATCTCTACAAACTTGATGAATGAACTTGCATAGATTAACATATGATAAAATGGATGTAACATCATCATCATGAACAATGGATCTATGTGGATCTATACTTGGGATGAAGAAAATGCATGGAAATCACTATTTTAACACCAAATCGAGCCAACAATCCGATATACTCCTTTGGATCCGTGTGAGAGATAATCACCACTCACCAAATCACCTAAACAACCTCAAATCAACACGCTTCAGATCTGGACAGCGAAGGATCAAGCTTGATCTATCACGAATCCGCTTCAAACGAAGAAATCTATCTTCAATGGATGAAGATCTTCAACTTTAGCTCTTGGATCTTCGATCTTGATCTTCGATTTGGATGAAAGGAAGCACTAGATTAGAGTGGAGGAAAGAAGTGAAGAAGTGTAGAAGTTGAGCTCTCAAAATGGCAGCACTTCGTCGCTTCGAAATCCGGATCCCAAAAAGTGAGAAAAACCCTTCCTATTTATAGCTGAAAATCCACTAAGTCGTAACTCGGCTATCTCCTAAGTCGTCTCCGACTTACGACCTAAGACCCCTCCGACTTACGACCTAACTCTCCTTCGACCTAACACGTGCGTGCGCCTATTCGACCTAACAGAATCACCTGCCTACGACTTACGACTTATAGCTTAGCAGCGCTCGCGACCTAACAAAGATACGACTTACGACTTAAACCAAAACACATGCTACAGCAACCCAACGACTTAACAGGTACACTCCCTCGCGACCTAACAAAATTACGACTTAACATATAACTGGGGCTATGACTCAACTACTAAGCCATCTACGACTTAAAACAGATCAACTCTTAAGTCGCTCGCGACTTAACAACTACTAAGTCGCTCACGACCTATCACTCAGGCAGAAACCCAGCGACCTAACACCTTAAGTCTTCACGCGACCTAAAACATGTTACGACTTACGACTTAACTCGTAAGATTTAACTCCCATAGGTCGTATACTCCCTAAGTCGCTAACCTATAGGTCATACCAAGACACTAGGTCGCCACACAGCTAAGTCCAAACTCCTTAGGTCGTTGCCGACCTAACAATGCTAACTCGGAACCACCAGGTCGCTAACTCCACTAGGTCTGCCAACCACTATCTTCAATAAGTCGGTCAATACCATAAGTCGGTAACTACTGGGTCACTCCTCTCCTAAGTCGTATACGACTTACGACCTATACTAAGTCGTGAACGACTTAGGACTTAGCAATTTCGCCAAAACTCATATGTCGCCAACTTTCCTTAAATCGCCTACGACCTATCTCTAACTCGGTCACGACTTTAGATCGCTCCAATACCCTACGACCTAAGCCACCACGACTTAATTCCGATACGACTTAAACTTCCAAACGCTCTCTTAAGTCGTTCAATCTATAAGTCGGTTACGACTTATTTCTTAGGTCGTTCACGACCTAGGACTTAGAAAAATCATGCCCAAAATCTGAAATGACTTAAAATGCTAAATTTTCCAGATTTTGACGAACTTGTCGATCCGTAAAAATATGGGTCGTTACACCTATCATAGTATATGGCTATGTGTAAGGAGAACAGATGTTTCTAACCACGGAACCTGATCGGAGTCCGCATTAGGGAAGTCGAGTGAGCGATACTAGTTCGAAAATGAAATCTGTGTGATCGAGCTATCAGATTTGATATTGCATATGGATGGTATATATACATCGTACGTCTTTAATTAAATTGTATACTTTTGTCATTTGAAATTTGCAAGTTATATGATTATACTTTTGCCATTTGAAATTTGCAAGTTATATGATTAGATATCATTTGTAAGTGAGATGCAGGTTCATGGAAGCAAAAGGCTGGTTGATGCTTTTGGTTTCATTAGTTGAGTTGGTTGCTTGACAAATAGTTGCATGTTTATATTTTTGGTTTTGGTTGATGGTTTTATGCCCCAGATATAGGGGCATCTTGGCTTTTGTTTTCTTTTGTTGGTTCGGGCCCGTAATGGCAATTTGTAGTTTTTCAGATCAAGCCGCGCGAAGGAGACGCTGCCGAAATTTTCCGTAATTTTAAATGACATAGTAATTTAATAACCCGTTTCAACTAATAAAGGGGACGAAATTCTTATAAAGGGGAAGAATGCAACAACCCAGAATTTCGTTGTTCGATTTGAATATTTAATTTATTTTAAATATTGAATTATTAGTTTTAAAAGTTATAACTTGAATTCAATTACAGAGATTATTTAAAATATTTGAATTGAAAATTTGATATTTGGATTTTGAATTAAATATTTATTAATGGGTTAATGGTCTTATTTAACATCTTTTTATTAATAAATAATAACAGTGAATTCATTTTGTAAATTTATTTACAGTAATAAATAGTTTGGATAATTAATCAGAAAATTTATTTTAGTATAACAACTCGATTTTTATTGATGAATTTTTAATATAATTTATTTTATTTTTCCATAACTTTTAATTTGGAGATTATTTAAATTATCATTTGATGATTTTTCGGCAAACAATGGTGTTTTTGTAATTTTACAGAATGGAATTTTAATAGTAATAATAATAACTGAAAACTAAGTTTTGTATATGGTGGAATTAGGTCCCGAAACTAGTTCCATTGCGTTCAGAATAGGGGTATTTGGTTAGGATCTCCAATGAGCACGCCTCGATTGGAGCTCGTGATTTTGAAGGGTATAATTTGGAGAGCATGCCTATGTAAGGACCATCATTTCTCTCGATGGCCCTAAACTCTAATCCTAGCCCTAAAAATCCAATGGTTGAAATCACCCATGGCGATAGTGGCCGAATTAGGTGAAGCGGTCAACAGGAAAAGGTGCGGCGTGGCCTGGGGAGTTCATCGTCGGTGGTGGATGGAAGTGAGGTGAAGCGAGGCGGTCAGAATCTAGGTTCAACATCGAATCAGATTTAGAGTTAGATATCGGCGACTTGGATGATGAGGCTGGTGGTGGTGGGATCATCTTGGCTGAGGCGTTCGGTTGTGATGATGTAGCAGCGTGAAATCGCCTTAGGCGGCGGCGAGTTGTGGGAGCAGCGGTCTGGGTGGTTCGAAGTCGCATAGGGTATAAAGAAGATGAGAGGGTAATTATTTGACTAATTTGTATTTAATGGTAAATAAGTTGTTACTTAGAAATTGATAACTTATAATTGAAATAATTTTCTTGTACAAGTTCCAAATCGAACGTGATTAGTTGCGTTGCTCACAGGATCATTATCTACGGTTTGGAATTGGATTCGATAAGTTTGGAGCAATATGGAAATTTGGGCTAAAATCGAACGTCGTTTGATTTTAGTTCAAACTAGAACGCTGTGGCGATAACTGAAATTTCGACGAGTATAACTCACCTCTTTGGACAAATCAGTATATTTTGTATAGTAGATTAAATTTACTGTTTGTGTTCAGTTGAAATTATTGACTGATTGGTTAAAATATCCACTTTGAAAAGCAATTAGCATAAAATTGAAATACAGGAAAATTTGTAGAGAAATATGGATTTCTCAAAATTATGATTATTAATTTCCAGTTATATTCCTGTTGTTTTATTTCAGTTTTAATCCTTTTATATGTATTGTTAATTGCCGAATCTTGATCGTTTAGCACTATTAGCTATGACATTGTTATATATTCAAAACTTAACCCTTGTAGTCATAAAAATCAATAACAACATTAGTTAAGTGCTTTGGTGGCTATTGGCCTCACTTTAGTATCTTGAAACACTATTAATTGCCTTTTGGCTTGAAATTGGTTTTAATTCGGAGAATGATTTTAAATCTAACCTTTAGGTTTTTTGGAATATTTTTGTTTAAGCGGATTTTGAACTTCTCTATTTTACCCTAAACTTTCCATTTGTCTTTTCTAACCCATTCAGAAATGTTTTAAAATTGTTTAACTATTGTTTAACAGTGATTTAAAAATTGTTTATTTATATTTAATTGTTTTGAAGTTTTTTATCAATATTTTAATAATGTAAAAAGTTATTTATTTAAATTAATAATAATAATAATTTATTAAAAATGTTTTGGTGTTCATAATAGTTATTTATTGATAAGGTATTGGAATTAATAATTATTATTTATTAATAATGTTTTGGAAGTTAATTATTATTTATTATAATAATGTTTGAAGATTAGTTATTATTGTTTTATTAATAATGTTTGAAATTATTAACTATTATATTTATAACGTTTGAAGTTAACCATTATTATTTACTAATGTTGGCGTCAAAATTGGCCACCAACACCCAATTACAAGTGAAAGCACCAATATTCAATCAAAGATCATAAATAGAGTATATGTAGAGAATATAATATGTAGTATAACCAAAATTAAAATGAAAGCAATAAAAGAGATAAGATTTATAGTGGTTCGGCTAACCCTGGCCTACGTCCACTCCAGAAAACTCCTTTTTATTATACCGAAATTTGATTACAATTACAATTTGGAATTCCAGAATAACAATGGCAGAGTAACCTCTAAGTAGAAGGTGAAGAGAAGCAGAATCAGAATCCCTTTTTCTGAAGCCACACCTGCTGTATTTATAGGCGAAACTCAGGCTACAGGGCCTCCTCACCAACATGAGCCCACCATAGCGACCGTCGAGCCCAGCTCATCCATCTATGTCGACCTGAAGTAGATAACATGCCGACCCGAAGCAACCTTAATGATGACCTGAAGTATCCTGGATGCTGACCCGAAGTAACATAAATGCCGACCCCAGCTTGATCTTCCTCTGCCGACCCGAAGTTGCCTCTACGCCGACCTGAAGTTAATCCCGAAGCAGCACCAATGCCGACCCGAAGTGAACCAAATGCCGACCCCTTGAAGTGATACGACCTCCATCTCAATGCCGACCCCAAGTTGTATGCCGACCCGAAGCTAATCAATTGCTGACCCGAAGTAAATGTCGACCCCGAGCAAATATGCCGACCCCATATCTCCTTGTCAGCCTGAAGTTCCAACGCCGACCTAGAGTTATCCCTGATGCCGACCCGAAGTGAATGCCACATTGACCCGAAGTCCAACCAATGCAGACCCGGTGTCATCTCCTTATGCCGACCCCTTATAATTCACGATGCTGACCCGAAGCCATATCATTGTCGACCCAAAGTTGATGCCGACCTGACCCGAAGATGAAGCAATGCCGACTCCAAGAAGATCCAATGTCGACCCCTTCGAAGAACATCCTATTATGATCTGAAGCAAACCCTTTCCTAACCCGAAGCATTCCTTTTGGCGACTCGAAGTAGACCCTAGGCAACTCATCTCTTGCCAAAATCCATATCCCAAGTACCCTGCATTGTTTATCCATCGACTGTGCTGAATCCTGGCTTTATACTCATTTTTATTATCCGTAATTGATCATCCCTCCATCCATTCGAACCGAATCCATAATATTCTAGCCTCGATAACCATGCAGTCCATTGAGTTAATCCGCCTGCATACGGCCTTGCCAAAAGGCGGGTTAACACTTTTCCCCCCAAAACATGCCTTGCGATAGGAAGGCGTGTTTTGAATTTCCATAAGTCCAAGTTCTGAAGTCCATAATCCATTGATCTTCATATTATCCAATCTAGAGTCCAATCCATTACCAATCTGGTTCCTTGATCTCTCCAGATCGTTAGCGAAATCCATGACTGTTCTGAGTTGATATCCAATTCCAAATCCATTCCAAATCCATTAGCCAAGTCCACGATCTCTCCGGATCGTTTTATCCAAGTTCGGGACCTCTCCGGGTCCTGTAATCCAAATCCTGGACCTCCCCGGGTCCATATCCAAATCCGGGACCTCTCCGGGTCCATATCCAAATCCTTAGACCTCTCCGAGTCATTTTATCCTACTCCGGCCTCGACTCTTCGGTCGAGGGCTTATTCATGGTTATCCTTCTTCGGCCTCGACTCTCTGGTCAAGGACTTAATCCGTAGGGTATCTTACTCCGACCTCGATCCCTAGCCGAGGACTTAATTCGTGAATATCCTTCTCCGGCCTCGACTCTCCGGTCACGAACTTAATCAGTGAGGTATCCTACTCCGGCCTTGATCCCCAGCCGAGGACTTATTCCATGAATATCCTTCTTCGGCCTTGGCTCTTCGGTCGAGGACTTAATATGTGGGGTATCCTACTCTAGCCTCGATCCCCGGTCGTCGACTTATCCGTGAATATCCTTCTCTGGCCTCGACCCTCCAATCGAGGACTTAATCTATGGGGTATCCTACTCCGGTCTCAATCCCCAGTCGAGGACTTATCCATGTTCGAGTCCATCCTATCGCTCTACTGCAAAGGCACTCGTAACTCACGGTTATTGCCCCGTCTCTCTGGTCGGGGCCGTAACCGTGACCTGTGTTATTTATTACAATAATCCAAATCCAATCATTCCATAGTTTAATTGATAAAATAAAAGTCCATACAACCAAGGAAACTAAATAGCCATAGTACCAGAAAAACCAAAGTTTGTAGTAAACAGAAAAAACAAGATTTCATAAACCTGAGCATCATGGTTCATCGTCATCTCAGAGCATGCCTAGGGATCGTCCTCGATCCCGTACATGTGTAAGTGACTTAGCCGCATTACTTTGGGGTTTATTACTTATTACATGCCATAAATCCAATCAGCTAATAATAAGCTAACGACGATGCCTTGATCCAGTGCCATCTTTGTTTGATGTGAGCAGTGGCTGCTCCTGTTCCACTGCCACAGCTTGATTCCTTATGTATTGTTGCAAATGACCATTCCTCACATGTTCCTCAACGATATCCTTCAGATGCCTGCAGTCATTTATGTTGTGCCCATCCACCTCATGGAATAGGCAATGCTTTCCTGATACCCGCTCGTATTCGGAGGGTTCCCTTTTTGCCGGTCTTCAATACTGGAGGCGCCCTCGAGTATCCAAATAGATCCATTCTAGAGTTTCAGTCAAATCCATGTAAGAAGAGAATTTTGGTTTTCTCCATTGCCTTTTCGATGTATTACTGATGTCATTCATTTTCCGTTTGCCTTTATCGTTCTTGTTTACATCTCCTGATGATCCTACAGCTTGCACAACATTCACCTCCTGTTTGTTTGCTCCTGCGTCTTCTTGTCGCAGGAACCTTTCCACTTCATGGTAAAACTCCCCTAAATCCATATGTGAATCCCGTGCTAGCAAATCCTTGAACTCTATGCCATCAACGATGCCGGATACAGCCGCCATCAAAACCATGGATGGATCTGGACGATCCACCGATGCTGCTGTAGCATTAAACCGTGTTAGAAAATTTCTCAGTGACTCTCTAGTCCTCTGCTTCAGTGTTTCCAAACTCATCACATTCTTAGGTCTCAAGATGTGAACTCTAAACTACCTCATAAACCTTTCGGTCAATTCTGTCCACGTACCAATGGAGCCGCTTTCTAGTTGTCTAAACCATAGTGCAGCTATATCCGTCAAATACAAACGGAAGCACCGTGTTATGACCTCCTCCGATGCCCCCTAGTACTTCCATATGCCTCATATACCTTATCAGATGAACAGTGCGATCCATCCTTCCATTATACGTCTCCAGTGTTGGTAGTTTGAATTCCGCTGGATTCCTAGCTTGCCTAATCGCAGGAGCGAAGGGGCTCATATTCACATCCTCCAAATCTCTATTTACCAATCCTCCTCTCATGTCCCGTCTGATCATACCCGCCAACCCATCATTATCATCAAGTGGTAGTCTTTGTCCGTTGTCTCCAACCTGCCCCCCCGAGTCCATAAGGGAATCCTGAAATCTGCCCTTCTTGATGAGCATCCATATCCCGATCAATGCCAAACTGCATAGCACTGCCTGGTATCCTGCCTGGAATCGAGCCAATATGATCTGGGGGCATTCCCTCGAGTGTGGAACGATCAGGGGCAACTCCATGATCCACATTTCTAGTATTCCCTACAGCTCCATTCCCCTGGTTTTGGATTCCAGCTTGTCCAATCTGCCGGAATAAGTTTTGCATCATATCTTCCTGTCTCTTCAGCATCCTTTCCTACATAGCATCCATCATCATTTCCATCTCGTCTCTGGTGATGAAGATTGAAGTCTGATTAGCTCTTGAGGAAGCCTCCTGACTTCCTTAATGATGACTCCTCTCTGTCCTCTGTCTCCTTATTGATTGCCTAGCCATAGCTTCCTAAATCCAAGTTCCTTAGCTTTCAAATCCAAGATTCAAACTTCCAAATCTGTAATAACCCTGGTTTGGAGAGTACCTGTATATATTGAATTATAACGGAAGTTATAATTTAATATTGTAAATTAAAATATAATTGGAAATTTTAAATTGTTTATTTGGAATAAACAATGAAGTTTGTAAATAAAATGGGAAAAATAAAGTTTGGAACTTTATTTTGTTTAATTGGGAATAAATATGGGATTGAATATTGATTGGATAAGTATTTGGTTTAAATAAATTGAAATATTGGGAATTTATTAGTTTGGAGCTAATAAATTAATTAGGTGATGTATTTCAACGATAAATTGTTAAAATAAATCTAAAGTAATGAAAATAAAGTTTTAAAAACTTTATTTTGAGAATTTGAGTAGAAAATAATCAAATTGCAATTTTATTGGGTAAATTCAACAATGTTGGAGAACATTGTCAATATTAATCTTTTATTGAATTTAAAATGAGAAATATGAAGATATATGTATTTTACTAATATAAAAGATGAAATATTGTTTAAAAATAATATTTTTATGATTAAAAAGAGTTAGAATGATTTATTGTAATTTATTTGACAAGAAAATAATTTTTGTACAAATTGTTGTATTAAAATAGTGTTTCTGCAATAAAATAGTGTAAATTGTGTAATATTGATAAAAATATGGTTTTATTCACAAAAACAACTTTTTATTGTTGAAACATATTTTATTTTGTTAAAATAGCAATTTTAAATTACATACATTTGGTTGTGTACATTTTTCTTAGCTTTAAAATAAGAGAATTAGTGTATATGTTAATAAAAATGGGTTATAAGTGTACATTCCTTAGTAATTTTCTCTAAGTATATTTAGTCTTGGGCTATTTGGATAAGGTTTGAATCCAAAAACCATTATCTAGATCCTTCTGGTAAGAAGAAATTTACAGAACGTAGTTTTCTTCTTTCATCATCTTCTCAAAAGTTATTTACAGTAAATAGAAAATAAGAAACTATGGCCATCCTCTTGTAAATTCAATTTCCACCCAAAATTGCTACTAATTCAAAGAATAAATCACCAAAACAAGAAAAGAGAAAGGTAATCACAACCAATACTATAAAAATTTCATCCAAATCCATGAGCTTGATATGATTTTGTCTGTAACCCGTTCTATTTCTTTTGCATGTCGCTTTTCTAGCTTCTACAGGTTACTGAGGATCATTTCTCCACCAAAAGCCATCATCTTCATCTTGAAATTGCACAAAAAAATCTTGCTAATTTGCTAACGTGAGTACAACACTCAAAATTGCTAACTAAAACTAGTGCTACTGTAAAGAAATTTTGCTCAGAAAAGTTACTGTATACATTCTATTCTCTGTTCCTTGTTTCTATATTTTTCTGGTTTCTGGTTGCTACTTTGAGTGGCCATATCGTTCACGTTTCTTATCCAAATTCAATAATTTTAGATGTTCCTGAAATCTTAGACTTTGCACTAAAATTTTCATGTTTTGAGTTTTCTGAAATTTCGAAGTTAGCTTGGTCAAAACTGTGTTTGTTTGTTGCTGTCCCGAGAGCAAAACGACAGCAATAAAGATCGTTGATCTGAGAATTGTTTTGGCCGTATCTTTTGATAAATAAGTCCAATTTTGGTGACTTATTTTCTGATTTCAAGCTAAGAAAATCATCTTCAACTTTTGTGTTTTGGGTTTTGTCAAATTTTGAAATGTACATGGTCGAAAGTTCAATCTAAAGTCGCTGTCCCGAGACCAAAATGACAGAAGTAGTGAAATTCAGATCTCAGAATTGTTGTAGCCATAACCTTTTCATTTCTTATCGGAATTCAATAATTTTTAATTTTCTTGAAATCCTAAGATATCTTCTACAGCTTTCATGTTTTGTGTATTCTCAAATTATGTGTTTAAAAGGGGCAAACCGGCCAAACAAAACACAGGCCTGGGCAAAACGCCCAGGTTTCTTCCTGTGTATCTTGAATTGTTGCACCAGTTTTTGATGCTTTCTCTTGTGTTTTCCGGGCATGGTTTTGATGATCATTTTAGTGAAAATATTGAGAGACTTATATCACATATGCTCTAGTGTTGAATCATGTATTTTCTTGGATTGTTCGGGTATGGTTTTGATGATAAATTTTAATATAGATCTTGAGTGTTGTATTATCTTATTCAAGGGATAAACCATGCTTCTTGTGATTATTTTTAGGTTACTTCTACTATACAGAAGCCCGGATTTTCACAAATCTGTTATTGGGATTTTAATGAATTTTGATGATTCATTCTGTGATGTTTTCATTGTGATTCCGAGCACACGTGCATGTATTTTCAAACTATTTTTCCAAAGTGTTTATATCCTATCTATTGTTCTAAGAAATATATTTTACAAAGTGATTTAATATAGAACCTGATATAATTAATATCTCTAAATTATAAAGAGATTTTCAAAGTCGATTTCTTAAATATTTTCTGAAATTTATTTCAAATCCCGATTTCGCTAAAATATATTTTCTATAAAAAAAAATACACATGTTTTTGCACTTTTCGGACGTATGAGAAAGTGAATTAAACGATTTAGTAAAACACGTGGTATGGGACACGTGAGTTTACTTTTTCGGTTAATTCCGGACTTGTACGATTGAAACCTCTTGAGTATTGTATTTTGAGTTGATATTTGAGATTTATAATTCCTATTATAGGAATTATCTGAGTTAGCCAATATTTGGCGAGTTGAGAGGTTCGAGATCTCCTATTATAGGAGTAATAAACGATGAGAACCACTTATATATGTCATTTTACTCGCCGATGAGACGAGGAGAGTCTTGAGATGAGTTTTACCTTTTCGGGATTTATGGTTTATGAGAAACCATTATGAGATTTATTTGCACTTGCCGATGATACGAGGCAAGATATATGAGTATTCTGAGATTTCTAAGATTTGAGATTTTATTTTTATGATATTGAGTTAACTAGCGGTGAGTAAACCGTTTAGTGCGAACGTGCGGTATGAGACGCACATTAACACTTTTCGGGTTCCTTTCCAAGAGTTTGAGACACATCCACGAGTATGCCAGTGCTATAGACCTTCGGGTCATCTGAGTTATGTGACTTCGGTCACCACGAGTTATGTGACATCGGTCACCACGAGTTATGTGACTTCGGTCACCACGAGTATGACCTTTGGGTCCACAAGTTAGGTTCCTAAATTATAATAGCACTAGACAAGAGTTTAGCACGTGCAGCATTGCTTCGGCATTGCAATCGGGGATCTGGCCAATCCGGGTTTTCTGAGATTTCTGAGTTTTATACGATTTCATCATTTTTGAGATGTTTTGTTGCTTCGATAAGCTAGTGCTACATGAGATGTTATGTATATAAATGGTGATTTCGATTTTATGAGATTTGAACTCTTTTTAGAGTTCCATGAGATTCAAATTTGGGAAATTTTGATGAGTTTCCCTTATGACTTTCGAATGGTTTCTTGCTTTTGTGTTGAATGCCTTTGAGTATGGTTTTCTTATGTTGGACATAACCTATTCATGCGACAACCCTTTGTGAATATATACCATGGCATTATATTTGAACCATATGCATACCATTCCTTTATAGTTAAAGGAAGAATTCCTTTATGCACTTATATTTCTCTTATCTTGTACTAATATGAAGTTCTAGCTAGCCTGACCCGTGTATTTATTACTCGGGTCAGACCGAGTTGCAGGTTAGGTAGTTGGACCCTTAGCTTGCTTACCTTTTGGACTTTCTTATCTTATGGACCTTTGCTAGCTTTTTGTTTTGGGTCTTCACTATCGTCTTTGGGATTATAGCATAGTTTTTGTGTAGCGATCTTTTTGGTTGGGAACTATATGAGTATGTATTCTTTTGTGGGATGTACGTATGTGTGTATATATATATCGTGGTTGAATACCACTTGCTACATGTTGTATTACATTTGATGTATGTATATGTATATGTATATTATCTGTGTTGTTGTTCTGTGACTGTCGATTGTTATAATTATTATATTTTGTTTCTGAATCGATCATGTAGCCACCATAGTAGTGTATTAGATAGGAATTAAGTATGTCGAACTCTTGAGATGAAATGGAAAAAAATGAGTGCAAATGCCGACATACTTAGCTCTTATCTAATGCAAGACTATGATGGTCGCCCTTAACCAGCCCTATTCTCCGCATTAGTAGACAGAATTACCTAGTAATTCTCTTTGTTAATGTGGGTCTCGGAGTGGGGCGTCACAAAATCCCTGAGTGCTAGCTTTTTTAGTGAAAGCACCAAAATGTTGGCGTCAAAATTGGCCACCAACACCCAAGTGCAAGTGAAAGCACCAATATCCAGTCACAGATCACAGATATAGTATTTGTAGAGAATATAATATGAAGAATAACCAAAATTAAAATGAAAGCAGTAAAAGAGACACAATTTATAGTGGTTCGGCTAACTTCGGCCTACGTCCACTCTAGAAAAATCCTTTTTATTATACTGAAATTTGATTACAGTTACAATTTGGAATTCTAGAATAACAATGGCAGAGTAGCCTCTAAGTAGAAGATGAAAAGAAGCACAATCAGAATCCCTTTTCTGAAGCCACAACTACTGTATTTACAGGCGAAACTCTGGTTATAGGGCCTCCTCACCTACATGGGTCCACCATAGCGACCGTCGAGTCTAACTCATCCATCTATGCCGCCTGAAGTAGATAACATATCGACCCAAAGCAACCTTAATGACCACTCGAAGTATCCTGGATGCTGACCCGAAGTAACACAAATGCCGACCCCAGCTTGATCTTCCTTTACGACCCGAAGTTGCCTCTACGCCGACCCAAAGTTAATCCCAAAGCAGCACCAATGCCAACCTGGAGTGAACCAAATGCCGACCCCTTGAAGTGGTACGACCTCCATCTCAATGCCGACCCCAAGTTGTATGCCGACCCGAAGCTAATCAAGTGCGGACCCGAAGTAAATGCCGACCCCGAGCAAATATGCCGACCCCATATCTCCTTGTCGCCCTGAAGTTCCAACGCCGACCCGGAGTTATCCCTGATGCCGACCCGAAGTGAATGCCACACCGACCCGAAGTCCAACCAATGCCGACCCGGTGTCATCTCCTTATGCCGACCCTTTATAATTCCCGATAAATTAATTTTGAAGTAAAAGAAGCTTCTTCTCCTCAAACTTATTTTTTTTTGTACGTACTGTAAAACCTACAACCAGAAGAAAATTAAGAGAAAGCTTCCTCTTTCAAAACCAAAGCTCCAAATCTCCAAATCTCTTCAATCTTTTGTTGTTGCTAATCAAATTAAAGCTATTTTCCCACAGGTAATCACTACATAAACAATTCTATTCCATCAATTTCAGATTTTGAGAAAGTTGATTGTATGTAATTTGTATTTTCGGGTTTGCATGTCCTTGTAGTGCTGTTTTACAGGTTGTTGAAGCTCCCTCTAGCCAAAAGCCTTCAACTTTTTCTAAGTTTGCACAAATTTAATCTTCATTTTGCTCAGGTGAGTGCTAAACTCACAAATATCTAGCTGAGACAAGAGTTTGATAGCCATATCATTGCCGACCCGAAGTTGATGCCGACCTGACCCAAAGATGAAGAAATGCCGACTCCAAGAAGATCTAATGCCGACCCCTTCGAAGAACATCCTATTATGATCCGAAGCAAACCCTTTCCTAACCCGAAGCATTCCCTTTGGCGACTCGAAGTAGACCCTAAGCAACTCATCTCTTACCAAAATCCATATCCCAAGTACCCTGCATCATTTATCCATCGACTGTGCTGAATCCTGACTTCATACTCATATTTATTATCATTAATTGATCATCCGTCCATCCATCCGAACCAAATCCATAATATTCCAGCCTCGATAATCATGCAGTCCATTGAGTTAAATCCGCCTGCATACGGCCTTGCCAAAAGGTGGGTTAACAATTAGTAATATTTTGCTATAATAATTATTATTATATAATAATGTTTTGAAGTAAATAATGATTATTTATTTATAATGCATTGAAGTGATTAATTACTATATTAATAATGTTTTGGAGTTAATATATTATTTTATTAATGATATTGGAAGTTAATTTATTATTTATTTAGGATGTTTAAAGTAAATTAAATTATCTGATTAATTGTATTTATAAATAATAAATTGATTTATAAAAGGAATCTCGTTTAATAAAAGACGTTTATTAAAGAGTTTATAAATGGTAATGCGATTTGGGTTTATAAGAATTTTTAAAAGGCTTTATAAAAGATTTTTATAAAGAAGTTTTATAAAGGATTTTTGGATATTTATAAAAAAGAAGTTTTATAAATGATTTTGGATATTTGTAAAAGAGTTTTATAAATGGAATGGGAATTTTAGTAAAGGAGATGTTCATAAATGAAAGAGATTTATTAAAAAGGATTTATTGAAGAAATTTATAGAAGAAATTGAGATTGGATTTTTCCAAATTGACCTTTTTAATTTTGGTGGTGTGGACTTTCGTTCCATGCTTAACACTAAAGGAACATCGTTTCGATTTATCCTTATCTCTCTTTCTTTTAAAACAATATTTGTTTTAATCCTTTTGATATGATTTTGAAATAAGAAATCTTTCATAATGTTTTGTGAATATACTTATACCGTTGAGATAAGTATGTAAATACATTTCTAAGTAGTGAAAGTGTAGTGTTTTTATGAATACGCTTTTACCATTGAGATAAGTATATGGATATTTTTCCAAGTATTGAAAGGAGTATAAAGGGTTTGTGAATATATCTATGTAAAAGTATTTTGATACAAGTATTTATAAAGTGAATTAATTAATGAAAGGATTAATTAAAAATGTTAATGGTTGTTTATGTGATTAACCAAATGTTGGTTTCACTATGGAAATAAATCCCTGATTTGATTGTTGTTTTTATTTGATAGTTAAATAACTGACTATCAAACTTGGAAAATTTTAAATTATCGGATGTTGGTTTGGAGAGACCGGGATCAGGTATGTTATCCGAATACCACTTTGAACCAAAATAAGCATTCGAATGGAAGACATCTTGATGTTGGTTTCGAAAGACGGAGTTCTTTAAAGTGCAAGGGCTACTTGCCACTAACCCTAAGGGTGATTCCAAAATAGATGTAGTAGAAGTAGTGCCTCCGGTTTGTTCATCTCCTGAACAACTTGTATGGATGAATGCTGACACTGCATTGCTGCCTGATGGGAAGTGTTTGCATTCCTATTGGAATTTCTATATTAAAAGGTAAAATGTAGCCTCTAGCCTCATCAAACAGGAATGACTAAAATCAGGGGATAGCAGCAGGGTTAAGTAGGCCGCACCCGTTAGGGTATTACCATCACCCTTCTAGATATATACAATTATGGATTTGGTTGTGCATGGGAGCTCTTGGAAAGGTTGCAAAAGCAACTGGGTGGTGAAACATTCGGTAGTATCCAGTAAGGGGTAGGCCGGTCCTGTGTTGGCAGGGAGTCCATGTGTGGCTCTCGGTACATTTTTCTAGAGATGTACTATGACAAGCGGTACCCTAGTGTCTTGTCATTATATGAAATCCATTCTCCAATAAATGCCTTTCGGACTAAGTTGTATACCTATTATGTTGGAATTTAATTAATGTAACAATTTCGGCTATGATTCAATATTTACTTTAAACCCTAGACACTACATTTCGAACTTAGCTGCATACCTATTATGCTGGAATTCAATAACAATGCTCGGGTCAGACCAAGTATTTTTTCAGATTAGATTTGGATGCTTTGGAGCTTCAGGAGATGGGTTAGGTGCCTCCAAGACGTACTCACGTATATTATATTTCAGCTGCATTGGGTGTTTGTATTTGTCAGCATTTGTGAGGATAGGTTGTTATAACTATCCAAGCTGATGAATTGATTTAGTGTACTTTAATTTGATGTATATATATTATAGTTTTCTTTTTGTTAAGATCTGTTGTATATTATATATTACTTGTTACAATGTGAGATTCTGTTCTGTCTTTTCTTTCTTTTCCCCAACAATCTGTCTTTCTGCCACTTGGATGCTCGGCATGTAAATACCGTGGATGTATTAGTGTTGACTACCGAGGATTGAAACGGCGGGACGTTACATCTTAGGATTTGGAGAGACATAAAAGACTAGTGGGTGCGGTATTAGAAAAATGAAATTGTAACATTTAACCTTTCTGATATTGTAAGAACATCTTCTATATAAAGTTATAATAATCTGCATTGATAAAATTTTGCAATTAATACAATTGATAAGATGTTTATCAACTAAAATATACAAATGAACCGAACTAATATTGACAAATAGAAATAAAAAATATACTTACTAATAAATTTTTGCATGTTGACCCATGCAAGCACCGCCTAATTATATAACCACCGAATACGTTCGTAAGTTGGTCAATTATGAGTTTACTTGCCCGAGACTTTATATTGTCTTTAATGAGTTTCAAACTCTAAAAGTAATATAGGAATATGGATATCTAATCCATATACAATCACATATCAATGTTATATGTTGAACGGTCACGATTCATAACGTATGAAACCTCGATGAAATTAGTTCATTGAAATAAGCAATTAAACCATAGTGTAAGATCATGTATTCAACATAATTGATCACAATAATGATCTTGTTGTATTAAATGTAACACTAGATCAAAGGCTACAAGATAGATCTAAGAATTTGATCACTGAAATGTTAGTTTGATCAGTTTACGTAAGATGTAATTTATTTGATTCCTTAAAGCTAACAATGACGAAATGCACTTTTGTAAACAGTCCTTTATGAATTGTAGTAAGAGTTTCCTATGGATGGTTCGACCATTTAGAAAAGAAAGGAATGTACGAGAGTGGATGTAACCTAAGGTATAATTGGGATGAAGAGAGTGAATGGCCACTTCTGTTTCATAAAGAAACATAGGAAACGAGAACTGTAAAATAATATTAGATACTTAACATTGGAATAAGAAATATGATTTCTATTCCATAATATATTTTCATATAGAAAATTGTTTTCTAAGAGATTTATTCACTGAGTTTAAGATATTTGAATTGAAAACTCCTGACTATGAATAACATACATTAAATGGTTGAATAGGTTTTCGTATTTTGTATGCTATTATAGTGATGGTAGAAATAGTGGGAGCTTGCCA
Organism: Allium fistulosum; assembly: GCA_030737815.1. Lineage (NCBI taxonomy): Eukaryota > Viridiplantae > Streptophyta > Magnoliopsida > Asparagales > Amaryllidaceae > Allium > Allium fistulosum. Next base: position 998,426,491 of record CM060907.1, read on the forward strand.
TATAGGACTTATTGGTCGGATCAAGTTATGAAAATTATTTTCGAAAATGTACCAAACATTATTTATAAAATAATAATAATTTCTCAGCATTGACTAAAATATAGAGATAGTTTTAGTTTAATATGAATATTATGAATATTCATTATAATAAAACTATAACAGTGGTACATGTGATGCATTAGGTAATATAGAAGTATCTAAATTTATTTATAATTATTTTGGAATTATGGACTAAGCCACAGTTTTGAGAAATAATTCTTTGAGTATATGATTTTCAATCTTTACTAGTAAATTATATCTCGAATAATAAAGGGCAAAGCACCCATTCGGTGGGAACATCATAAGAGTTGATAAAGTCCAAGGATTGATACATATAGATGTATGCAATCAAAAGTCAATTCATTCCAAAATGGTTCCACATACTTTGTTGTATTCATCGATGAATTATCACAAACATAAACATGTGTTTTTTTTATATACATATGATATGTTAATGATGACTTTATAGAATATAAAATGGTAGTAAATAAAATAACGTGTGATAGAAAATAAAATAATTTGATTTGTTGAATATGTAAGTATGTTGCAAAGAGTTTTGAACATACCTAAAATGAATAGAGATACAATCTAAAAGTCACTCCCTCTAATGATACACAATGATGTATTGATAAGGAATAATCGAACTTTGTTAGATAAAGTACGATTAATTATGAGTGAAGTTGATTTAAATTCTTTCTGTAAGGTTGTGTACTTAAGAGTAATACACAATGTTAAAATTAATTTCATATAAATAATAGTTCGCAAAATCATACAAGATAAGAAACCCCAACATATCCAAGGCCAAGGAGTTGGTAGGCCGTGCGAGTCGACAAACTGCACGTAATAATTGTTCTTGAGGGATCTTGTATAAATCGCCGCAAGAGGAGTTTAGGAACGACTGTTATTGGATAACTAATTAATGTTTTAAACATAATTATCGTAATCTAAAACTAAATCAGTTTTATATATAAGGCAATTCATAAAGTGTTTATGAATACCTATTCCATTGCACTAAGAATCAATTGTTCTTTCAATATATACCAACTTCACAATAAAGGGATTTCTTTTAGAAAGTATTGATAGCAAAATGGATTTGGATATCATCCAATGATAAAATTGACTATAAGGGATGAAATGAAATTAACCAAACCTAAATGAAAACAACACATTATAACGTCTAATAAATATTCTTGCACATTGAAGAGAAACGATGAGTTTCTTATCAATACCGAGAATAGATAATCTTAGTTGTCAATTAAACCAATAATAACGTTGACTCTACCTATGATGCAAAAATCTAAAAGGATTCCAAGTACAATATCGAAATATGATTTTGATAGTTTTACACGAAGGAATATGATTGATTGGCCATGAATGTGTCTTCAAGAACAAGAATAATGAAGTTGGAATATAATGAGCAACGTTGATAGGAATACCATCGTAAATTTCAATTATTGAAATTAGCATAATAGATTCGTTATTCAATGTGTGCAAGTTAATTCGGATTTACTCATAAAATTATCGCTTGGTATGAGTTTGTGCTTTAGTACATATGTGTTGAAATGGAAAATTCTAAATAATGATTTAGATAAACTACTTGCACATAACAACAAAAATATCTCGAAGTCAGTGGGAGCGATATTGAGTCTATGGGTTTTTCGGATATGATCCAAGAAATGGTACGATACTATAACATCAGAATTGATTAAGATTTTGACATAAATATTGAATAGTTTGATTTTCAATCAAAACGCAGTGGAAGCGTCTGTCCATAAGAAAGAACCACTATAAGGTACAAAGATATTTCTAGATTATAAGTAAACAACATACTGTTGATTATTAACGATATACTTATGATAAAAATCAGCAATAGTTTAGTTGTTTAATACTTGATATTGGATTTGTAAGTTATATCTTTTATAATAACTATAAAAGATGTTGGGAATGCCTTAAACGTTATACAAAGGCTGTAACGACCAGTAAAATTTCAACTATTTTAATAACGTAATTAGTTGAAATTTTATGAAATTTTAAACGATAAAATTTTGAAATAAAAATTTGATATTTGAAATGCGTCTAGTTAAACATAGCAACTGGAAAATTTTCGTCCGAAAATATGGAAGTTTATTTCGTGCGTAAATTTACTTCAATTTAATTAGTTAAAAAGCGATGAAAATAAAACGTTTTCGAAACTTGAATATTTTTACATAGAAAAATTTTAAATCGTCTTCTGAGCAAGACGCCATTTTTCGTTTTTCAAAATTCGGACTTCTTTAGCTCCGTCGATCTTATTTTTCTGCGTTTTTCTTGCATTTTCCGCCAGTTGAAAATTCGAATTTTTATAATTCAATCGAATCACTGATATCAGTATTCCGTTTTGATCGTCTCGTCCTGATCTTCACAGTATATTCAATTGTGTATTTTGGATTCCGGTACGCGGTGGAATCCACGAAAACGATAACCGGATCGGTAACCGTTCGTCCTCTTTTGTGTTCTTTAAGTCTATTCGTATATTTACCTGTTAAAATTTGAATGGCCATCTGTTTTATTCACTGAAATTTATTTCCTAACTTGTTATATTCCCTAGTAAACATTCCCTTTTCAATTTCCCATGGTTCCATCTTTATTGTGGTACACCATCTTCTTTCGAGAAAAAAATTTCATTTCTTCCTTCTCTCCGCTATTTCACGTTTCTTCTCCTCTCCTCATTCATAACCATACACATGCAATTCACCTCTAGTCCATTCACACTCACTTGACCCACCTCAGCAACGGCCACCGCCCCTCCTCCGCGCGCAGCACAGTAGCGCCACCCACTCACGGTTCATTCCATCGGCCAGACCCCGAGCTCGTTTTCCCACAACCCACGCCTAACCCAGCCGTCCCCTGCCTTACCTCCTCCGACCCGGTCCACAAACCCTCTACATCGCCACCCGAGTCCATCAGCTGCTCCGCCTTCTTCCTCCGCTGGTCACTACCGCCTGGCCGCAAGCTCAGCCACTTTCAAGTTGCCGTGCCTTACTTTGCTTCGGCCAACAATCTCGACCTGTAGCCTTTTGTTGTTTTGAAGGTATATATGTGTATCTTATATTTTAAAGTATTTTATATATATATCGTGACAGAGTTGTATATGTCAGTTATATCAATTTATATCATACTAAGTTTTCAAATGGTCAGTATATATATATATATTATATGAATGTGTTCTTATATTGGTATAAGTCTTCTTTGATCTGTTATGTGTATATGAACTTTTTATAAAGTGAGTTTACTTGTTTTTTTTATAAAAAGTGGGATCGGTAGATATAACAAGTATATATTTATATGTCTGTTCTTTTATATATATAAAGTCCATATATATTTCAACATACACTGTCTGTATGTATGCAACTTACAGTAAGGTCATATATATATATTTGGGTGAACATATACATATGGAAATTGTTTATGTATGTGGTATATAAATAATAGTTATATAAGTAATATATATCTATTGTTTAAATTTATACAAATATGGTTGGTTGGTTGGTTGGTTTACCGCGAGAAAATATAGTTATATATATTATATGATGTATTATAAGTTATATTCATAAGTTTATGTAAGTACATGTAAAAAGGTGATGTTGGTTCAGTCAGTTGGTGTAAAAAGGAAGGTTGTATAAAACGATTGTTTTAATATGTGTATACAGTTATATATTATAAGTATATTAAGTTATAAAAATTGGTTTGGAGTAAGTATATAGTATAAGATTATATAGTATAATGTAAACGTCTATATACATATTGACATACATGAAACAGTTTTATATACTAGTATACTGTGCTTTGAATAAAATGTTTATATACTAAATATTGGTTACAGTAGGCTATAGTAAAGGAAGCACTGTATAGCTACATGTTTTATCCAGGCAACTATTGGATTCTTATATATATGTTAAATTTCATACTAGCCTTGCAATTGTTATTTTTATAAATTTACAAGTGTACATTTGTAATGACCCGCTATTTTGGACCATTCGCGTCCATTATAAGTGTATAGGTAGACACTCATGCCGGAGTTGAATTGCTCAAAATACCGCGTTGTTAATTTAAATTTGGCAAAACTGAACATATACAGTAAATGAATAATCACAGATCACAAACACAGAGTAATAATTGCAGCGGAAATAAAAGAGATAGTAGTTCATGAAGCTACTATATGAATATATAAAATACATCAGAGTTTACAACAGAAGAGTAATACGATACATCAGATACAAATCAGAATACATCACTGGAATCATCGAATACTGAAAGCAGAATAGATGGCTGGATCTTCAAGCAAAGCTCCAACTCCAAAGGTGAGTCTCGAATACTGGTATACTCAGTCTGACCCGAGCGTAAAGCAAAAACACAAGACACTCGAGTCAGGATTAACATTCTTATATCAATAAATCCAACTCAAGTGAAATAGCAATTGAAATACAAGTAACTCAAAGGATGTTTGGAATAACCATCCTTTAAGGATCCGTTAAACTATCTACTAGGTAGTAATGTACGATAAGTAGATAATGTCTATCAGTAATATAAAGATATCAAAATAGTGTTAAGTCATGGCCCATTCCACCCTTAACACATTTTTATTCCCAAAAGCATATACAAGACCGTAGTTTCCCCAAAACCGGAAGTCACCAGGGGGCAATCCATATACTAAAGGTACAAAACAAAATCGTAGTGGTCGCGTATAAATGGAATACAAGTATGACAAGGCACGTGAGGCAATACCCAAGGTAGTGATACTACCGTTCGCCTGATCCGGACTGGTGAGAACGCAACGCTGCAGCGCCCGCAACACCGTGAAACAACACTCCCAAAATCAAGGGTGCACCAATCGACAACAAGTAATGAGTAGTTCGAAGAAGTGTGTCCACTTGAGATAGCTAATCCTCCATTGGCCCGGCACAACTCCTGTTTTAGTCATTTCCAATTTGACACAAGTGTCAAGGCTATCCATCATCGTTCTCTTTCTTCAGTCATCACGTACATCATTCCAACCACTTCATTCTGGATCATCACTCCACGCATAGTTATTAAAGTGGTTTCGGTTTAGATAGAGAGTATATCCATTACCGATCCCGGTCTCTTTAATAACTTTCGTAATTATTACACCTATTGGTCGTTTGTTTATTTCAAAACCAAATCAATTTCAATTTCAAATAGAATTCGTAAATCAACATTTCATTTGTCTTTCAAAACCAATTTCCAATAATTTACGTTTCAAAACTTCCAATTTACCATTTCAAAATCTTATAAATCAAATTCAAATTTTATTTTAAACCATTCAAATATTTATTCAAGTTCGTATATAAGTTTCATTCTGAACTCATTTAAATTAATTTAAATTTATCATTCAAATCAATTTAACTTCATTTACCAATTTCATTTAATATTCGTTAAGTAAATCTGTCATTCAAAACAATTTCTATTAAATTTCCAATTCATTAAATCAATTATTTAAATTCAACTTCATTAAATCAAAACTTACAATTTTGAATTAAATTAAATTCGTAAAATCAATTCTTTCAATTACAAGTCTTACATTAATTCCAAGAATATCACATTTTCATTTCTTGTTAAAGAAAATTCAATTTCAATTGTTTACTTACTTAAATAAATTTCCAAAACTTAATTAATAAAGAAACTCAATTTCAATTATTTACGAAGTAAAATTCACTTATTCAAAAATTCAATTTCACTTAAAGAATTCAAATCAATTTAATCATTAAATAATTCGATCTTATTTAATTATTAAATAATTCAAAACTTAATTATTAAATAATTTCAAAGTTTAATAATTTCAAACTTAATTATAATTTCAAACTTAATTCAATAATTTCTCAAATTAAACAACATTCTTTCATCAATTACATTGTTAATATTTTGTTTCAGATTATTATATATTAACATTTTCCTTTCATTAAAATTCAAATTTCAACTTCATTTCAAAACCATATTATTTATTCAAATAAAATCTTCGTTTTATTTTTAAATCAAATTATTGACCAATCGGGTTTATTTAATTCTCTATATCTAAGGTCAAAGTTCAATTTGGGTATTTATCATTTCAACCCGATTCCAATTCAATTCAAAATCAAAACATAGCAAAGGGAACTTGCAGTGTGATAACTGGGATGGTGTCAAAGTAAATAAACAAGCAATAACAACAATCAATAACAATCCAATAATCAATTCAAATAATCCCGAAATAACCGTATTAATTCGCATTGTTATTTGTACGAATTAATATAATTATTTCTAGAATCTACACTATCATTTCATGTAGATTAAAGATTATTACACTAATTATTCATACGGTTCTTCACTTGTCATTCGATTTCAATTTTAACACTACAATAATTAATCCAATATACGTTCAATGGTTCAAAGTGTAATTATCACTATTTTACATATCAATTAATTTAACAATAAGGGGGTCATATTCCACTAATCAAATTTAACATATATGTCGGTTCAAATTTTAATTATCCTACGTCAATTTTAATTTCAAATTATTTATCACTTACAACATTAACAATTTACCGTCCAATGTAAACATCAATCAATCAATCAATTAACAGCCAAACTGTATTATCATCGCATAAATAATTAACAGATAATGGTGTCAGATGTCACAGGTGAACTGATACAGGTAATAACAGTGTAAATAACTAACAGCAGCAATATTTCAATTGTCGTTTCAATTGAAATCAAATTTAATAAATAAAAGAACGTTAATCGTGAGTGAGTGCTCACCTTTCGAGGCTAGAGATGAACGAGAAGATGACACGGATACGCACACTGATACGGATGTTGAAATTTAGTTACGAATCCAAGCACGAATTTGATGATCAAAGCTGATAGATAAGAAATAAACGAAATCAAATTAGAACTGGATCGATGGAAGAAAATCAATATCAGTGAACTTACATGTAAGATGTATAACTATATAAAATAAAATCATATTCTAATTTCAAACGTATACTAAACTAAATATATATATTTTGAATCATTGTTTTAAAATAAAATTTCATACATTAAAGTCCAATCTATGTATATATATAATAAAATTGGAATCAATATGTAAAACTTAAGTAACTAACAGATTTATAATTTTATAACTAATATATCAATTATAATACAAAACAGGTCGTATAAACATGTGTATACAAACTAGTCTTCATAGACTTTATATTCCTATACAAAATATACTATATCACTTTAAATGTGAAATATCCTAAAATATAAATGAAACTGTTCTAAAATATGTAAACTAACATATGAAACAAAACTAATATTTATAAAACAATATACATCCAAACCATATATATTAACAAAGATATACGATCAAGGTATACTTTTATATAAACAAAGCTTAAAATAGATATATATGAAATCAACAGAGAACCCAACTGTATGGCATGCATGCTATACTATTCATTAATAAATGTATTGAACTACATAACATATTATACTTCAATTCAGACAGACAAACTAAATATATGTATACTATACATACCCTATAACTAAATTATACATCTGAAAGAAGTCTGTAGCTTAAACTATAAAGCAAACTATTACATTACTGTAACTTATAACTAATTTATACATAGATATACATAAAATCGAACAACAAAGAAAATATAACTTAGTTTATATATAAAAAAAAGTCTAACTAGCAGACTACAAGTATAGCTTATATAATAATAATAATATACCAACAGATTCTCGTATATACTCATATACACTGATATGTATATAATATTTTCGAAATCAGTACTTAGTTTTTTTAAAGTAACATATCCGTCGTTCAAATATATATATATATAAAACTTTATATTTAAAGTTTCTTATAAATAACTTACCCAACAGAAGAAGAGACCGTAATGGCCAGAGCAGAGAAACGAAGTAGCCGAGATTTGAGGGGAAATCACGGCGTGGGGAGGAGAGCGGACGGAAGAGCCCAGTTAGGCCGAGTGCACGAGCAGGTTGGAGTAGATTGTTGAGTGAAGGCAGAGGTGCGTCAACGCAGTCGAGTTGCCATTCCATCGATTGGAATCGTTGCCTGGCCGCCGTCGACTGGAGTTGCTATCGACCGGAGTCGTCGCCTTATCGCTGCAGTAGCCGAGTCACCACCGTTGTCGTCAGAGTCTGGACGGGCATGGTTGTAGGCTGCGCAAGGGAAGGCTGCGCGCGCTGTGCCAGGGGTGTGATTGGCAGAAGTTTGGTCGGAGAAAAGGCAGTGGGTAGGTTGCGGCTTACGAAGTCAAAGAAGGTGGAGGCTTGGGCAGACGGTGGGGTCCAGGCATGAGCGCTGGCCGATGGTGACAGTGAGGCCGAGGGAAGTTCGGCAGTAGAAGGAGGTGCCGAGGCTACGGGAGGAAGGGTGTTGGCAGGAATGGAGGCTAATGGTCTCGGAGGGGAAGGTTTGGGTGAGGGGAAAGGTTTGGGTGAGCAGGCTACATGAAGGAAGGGGCGAAAGTAGGGAAGGTCACGAGCAGGTTTAGGTTTGCAAATATGAAAACTTACTTTTCCATTTTTATCAAATGAAGATGACTGAACAGAAATAAAAGGGGAAGAGAAAAATGGGAGGAGTAGGTTACATGAGAAAAATATATGTGCGTTCCCAACAAATCTTATTAACTATTCAAAACCAAAAGTAACGGTAGTAGGGGAGATGAACCGGGAAATTGGATCTACACCAATTTTATTGCAAACAGGAAATAGTAAAAGTCAGGGCACTAGGAATTAGGCCATATTAAAGGCAATGACAGCTTTACTTTGACCGTTGGAAATTTGAATGGATGGATCAAATGGTTGAAATTTAGTAACCGATACGGTTAACAGTTTCACGATTTCGCCGCGAACTGGACACTGAAATACAGAAGTGAATATACCACTGAGATCAGCTCGCCGAGATGATCAAAACGGTATAAAGATATCAGTGGTATGATTGAGTTATAAAAATTCGAATTTTCTAATATGGAAAATGCAAGAAAAACACTGAAAAATAAGATCGACGGAGCCAAAGATGTCCGAATTTGGAAAAACGACAAACTGACTTCTTGCTCAGAAGATGGTTTAGAATTTTTCTATGTAAAAATATTTAGGTTTCGGAAACATTTTATTTTCATTGCTTTTTAACTGATTAAATTGAAGTGAATTTACGCGCGAAATAAACTTTCATATTTTCGGACGAAAATTTACCAGTTGCTATGTTTAATTAGACGTATTCCAAATATTAAATTTTTATTTCAAAATTTTATCGTTTAAAATTTCACAAAATTTCAACTAATTACGTTATTAAAACAGTTGAAATTTACGGGTCGTTACACTCTCCCCCACTCAAAACTTTTCATCCCCGAAAAGGAACGAGGTAGGAGAATAGAAACAACCAGAAAGAAAACAGATTTGAAATATAATTAATTTTAACCATATAAATTCAAATTTAAATTAATTGATATTCAACAATTGATTTAATCCATTTGATTTCACTAAAATCAATCTCAACTATTTCTAAATTCATTATCTTATTATCCAATTTATCTCAAATTTACAATTTCTAAAACCATAAATTTGAATAGTCTTTTATTATAATCATATTTTTCTTCAACAATTTAAATTCTTTTTTTATTCCAAATTATTGTTAAATTTATTCTACTTAATATATCTAATTAAATATATTTAACCCATATAAATTAATTTAAACCATAAAAGTTTCGATTCAAATTAATTTACATCTATTAATTTCTTTTAAATTCAAGATATTTTCATAAATTGATCAAATTTCAATTTATTAATTTTTTCAAAACAAATTTATTTCATTATTAACCGAGTTTTACTTATTATCCTATCTAACTCTATTAACATCTTTATAATCAAAATTTAGTGTATAACATTTATTATAAACACTCCAATTTTATTTATAAATTCAATTTATCTTATATATTATCCAATTACATATTCAACTTCTGTATGATTTAGGTAAGTTGTATTAGAATGCAGTTGAACAATATACAAACAAAATTTTCCCAATTCAATTATTCAAGTTTAAATATTTATTCCAAATTTGGTTTTATTAATAGTTAAAATCATCCTTTAACAAAATTTAAGAATTAGATTTCCGATTAACTTTAAACAATTTAGAGATATATACAATATATTTATATCAAATCAAATTAAATTTTAAAACAAGATACTTATATATATAAATCAAATTATACTGAAGAAATTCAAATCAAAATATTTTTCAAAACAAAACCGTAGCAAAGCTACAGAATAGTATCTCCACTTCGAAACTCGAAAATGAATGTCGATGATGCGGCCGCCATCACCGAAATTATTTTCCAGCGACAAAGAGAAGAGCACTGATTTCAATATTTTAAAATTCTTTGAAAACGGTTTCTATTTGAAAATACTTTCAATAATATATACTTTAAAATTTTAAAACCCAAAGTTCGAAATCACCGGAAACTAATAAATTCTCAAATTTCTGAATTAAATTCATTTCAAATTCTAATCAATTTATAACCAAGTTTATAAATTCATTTATTTATATTATGCAATAGTTTACAAAACAATAAATGTAAATCAAATATTATTATTTCTGACAACAATTTCATTAACAATTTAATTTCAGAAAACTTATATTTATATAATATAATCATACAAAACTTTTATTTTATTTATCAAATTTGAAAACGATATTGTGTTGGTTTGCTCTGCTCAAGTGTTTTGGAAATCCTATCGATAGCGTTGATCAGACGAATCGATCGGAAACCCAAATCAACATCAACAACTCAAACAACACAATATATTTTAAAACATTTTAAAATTTATTTACAAATACACTTCCTCATTTACCGATACAATAATGGATTTCAAAGCAAGGATAGAGATTCAATTTTTTTTTTTAGACTCAAATCAAAGAGAATTTCGATTCGAAGATAGGTTTGAACAAAGACGAGATAATTAAATAGCAAAATAAGGCGATGGATAAGTTTATATAAATCGTAGGTAACCTTAACCGGGTCGACCGTGACTTCAAAATAAGATGGGTGTAGAATTCCGAGGTAAATCTACATTCGATCTCAAGAAATAGAATTCAGGTATAGCAGGAGATAGATAGCATCGTAAACCGAGGATACATAAATCTCCGGTAAATCGACGGGACTGTGAAGGAGTTTCACTCCTTTACAAATAAATTTGAGATTGGCGAGATCGCCGACTCATTATAAAGATCTTTCGAAGTGGAGTTATGGGATGCTCCAGAATCGAAAGAAGACGAATAGTGAGGGACACGAATGAATTTCGAAACCGAGGTAACGTTCCAAAATTCGAAAGAATTGAGTAAAAGGAAGAGATTGAAACTCGAATGAGAGTGATTCCGTAAATACATTTACCCTATATGTTAAGTTTTGCCTAGAGCTACCAAAGCTCTGATACCAACTGTAACGACCCGCTATTTTGGACCATTCGCGTCCATTATAAGTGTATAGGTAGACACTCATGCCGGAGTTGAATTGCTCAAAATACCGCGTTGTTAATTTAAATTTGGCAAAACTGAACATATACAGTAAATGAATAATCACAGATCACAAACACAGAGTAATAATTGCAGCGGAAATAAAAGAGATAGTAGTTCATGAAGCTACTATATGAATATATAAAATACATCAGAGTTTACAACAGAAGAGTAATACGATACATCAGATACAAATCAGAATACATCACTGGAATCATCGAATACTGAAAGCAGAATAGATGGCTGGATCTTCAAGCAAAGCTCCAACTCCAAAGGTGAGTCTCGAATACTGGTACACTTAGTCTGACCCGAGCGTAAAGCAAAAACACAAGACACTCGAGTCAGGATTAACATTCTTATATCAATAAATCCAACTCAAGTGAAATAGCAATTGAAATACAAGTAACTCAAAGGATGTTTGGAATAACCATCCTTTAAGGATCCGTTAAACTATCTACTAGGTAGTAATGTACGATAAGTAGATAATGTCTATCAGTAATATAAAGATATCAAAATAGTGTTAAGTCATGGCCCATTCCACCCTTAACACATTTTTATTCCCAAAAGCATATACAAGACCATAGTTTCCCCAAAACCGGAAGTCACCAAGGGGCAATCCATATACTAAAGGTACAAAACAAAATCGTAGTGGTCGCGTATAAATGGAATACAAGTATGACAAGGCACATGAGGCAATACCCAAGGTAGTGATACTACCGTTCGCCTGATCCGGACTGGTGAGAACGCAACGCCGTAGCGCCCGCAACACCGTGAAACAACACTCCCAAAATCAAGGGTGCACCAATCGACAACAAGTAATGAGTAGTTCGAAGAAGTGTGTCCACTTGAGGTAGCTAATCCTCCATTGGCCCGGCACAGCTCCTATTTTAGTCATTTCCAATTTGACACAAGTGTCAAGGCTATCCATCATCGTTCTCTTTCTTCAGTCATCACGTACATCATTCCAACCACTTCATTCTGGATCATCACTCCGCGCATAGTTATTAAAGTGGTTTCGGTTTAGATAGAGAGTATATCCATTACCGATCCTGGTCTCTTTAATAACTTTCGTAATTATTACACCGATTGGTCGTTTGTTTATTTCAAAACCAAATCAATTTTAATTTCAAATAGAATTCGTAAATCAACATTTCATTTGTCTTTCAAAACCAATTTCCAATAATTTACGTTTCAAAACTTCCAATTTACCATTTCAAAATCTTCTAAATCAAATTCAAATTTTATTTTAAACCATTCAAATATTTATTCAAGTTCGTATATAAGTTTCATTCCGAACTCATTTAAATTAATTTAAATTTATCATTCAAATCAATTTAACTTCATTTACCGATTTCATTTAATATTCGTTAAGTAAATCTGTGTAACAACCCGCACATTTGTCGATTTTATATTTAAATATTTTATTTAAATATAACATCGTTCGTTGGATTTTAGTCCGAAAAGCTACTTTTTGCAAACAGTCGAATTAGGACTCGAGACCACTTCCATTGAGTTCAAAATGCCGTTTGCGACCTTTTTAAGTATAAGCTTCGATATGTTTGGAGAAAGTCGAATTTTGCTATTTTCTATTGGACTTTGGGTTTGGGTTTGGATTCAGCCCACTTGCCCAAATCTGGTTATATCATTACCCCTCTCCACTCCACTTCTCTTCATTCATTCCTCATTTCTTAACACCCTCAAGCTCAAGAGAATAATGGGGGAAGAGATTGGAAATGGAAATTCCTAAGCCCTAGCTTCAATTGCAAATTCAAGCTTCTACCTCCAAATCCAAGTTAAAGCCATTGGTAAGCATCCTCTTCTCCTTCTCCAACTCTTTCTCCTTTCAATCTCAGAAATTTCCTAAACCTAAATTCGGGAAATGTTTCTCTTTTAGCTTAGATTCAAGCTTGTTAAGTTGGAATTGAAGATTGATTGCTCTTGCCATTGCTTCAAAGCTCCTTCTTCATTGATTTTGTGAAAAGGTGAGATTTTTATCTCACATCTAAGTCAATAATTATCTTCGATTGTTAGGTATGAATTCCTAACACTTATCCTTGTGCAATTCCTGAGTCGTTGTTGCTCGACCGATCGTTATCGATGTCGTTTGGCCATTTTTGGCCTAGGTTCAGGGAATGCCCTGAATAACAGTTTCAGCCGTCTGAACGTATGGTTCAGACGTCTGATTGGAATACTGGGAATTTTCTCCTCCCAGCATTCAGACGTCTGAATCAAAATTTCAGACGTCTGAATTGGTTCGTTTTGGACCAGAAAAGGAATAGGCTAAAAAGTGCCTATTTCAGACGTCTGAAATCTAGGATTCAGACGTCTGAATTCTGTTCTGGAAAATAGTTTATTTTCCAGATTCAGACGTCTGAATTCTTGATCTCAGACGTCTGAATCTGCTGTGTTTTGCCTAGTTGTTTTTTTAGCTTGAATATCCAACTCTAATCAAATCGGGTTGATTCCCTTTTTGTTGTTATCATTTATTATCGGCCACTTTGTTAAGTCGCCCGCCTTTTTAAACTTAGGTTGCTTGTCTTCACTAAGTCGTACCGTTTTGACGGGGCGCTGCCGCGCACCCCGCCATGGGCGCTGCCCCCTGGACCCCCGCGACCTGACCGGGCAGGTCGAACCCCGTATTACTCTGCGTAGGCAATCTCATCTGAAAAACATTTGTCAGAATTTCTACTTTGATGGTTTTGGGACTGACTTCTTTGGACTTTACTCACGTCTTCGAACGTGAATTGATTTGTTTCTACCATCGTTTTATGACTTGTCACTTTAAAGATATATGAAGGTTTCAATACTAATAGTAAATATCAAAACTCTTTCATCAAAGCGATTTCAACACTATTTTAAATATCAAAAGTTCGTTTTCTCAAACCGATTTTCAATCTACTAGTATATACAAGCCTTTACTTCACTCGAATGAGAAATCGACTTAAACGACTTAGTAAAACGGGTGGTATGAAACGCTTGCGTTCACTTCGTCGGTTAGCTCTTGGACTTGTTCGATTGAACCCTTTTTGTGACAATTTCCTAGTGAAGATTTACAGCTTGTTCGTAAATATTTAAGTTAAGCAAGTGGTTATGGGACATGAAGCTAAACTCATATATTTACTAGCTTGGTGTGATTGACACTTCCTTATGATCATGACGATCATTTTTGTGCTTTAGACTAGCGATTGAGCGATGTCTCTTTGTCTACGTGGGAGACTATACCCCGATCATGTGATGTTTCGCCATCACATTTCTAGGGTAGCACCCTACGGTCTTCGGGCCATTCCTGTGTGAAAATTTAATGGATAGCTTCCATGAGATAGCTTCTCGTCATGTGTTTACGCGTAGGTGAGTTTTCATGCTCCCATTCATGTGTTAGGCCTCCCCCCTTTTTATGTGTTTTCTGGATTTCTGATGATGATTTCTGGAATTTTGTGCTTCACCAATTTTCATGATTTTCATTGATATGATATCAGTTTTTGTGCATTGGTGAATTCATGTGTTATTGACTTGTTATGAATACAAGTTTAGGGTATGATACCCTACCTTATCTTTGAGAAGATTCTTGTGATATTGATTAATCTTTTGTTGATTATCATTTACATACTTATAGTAGTATGTCGTAATAGTTATTTCATGTTCATGTCATGCCATTTACTTTATACCACATCATCTGATATTTATAGTTAGACTGATCCGTTTATTATTTTCTTATAAATAATACTCGGGTCAGACCGAGATGTTACAGGTGCTTCTGCTTGACTTCTCTTCAGGATATTTCTGACTTTTGGCTAACTACATAGATTTGTAGTTTTTGGATGTACACCTTTGAGATATAGACTCTATGTTGTGTACTTATTCTTTTGTATAGCACGTGATGCTATTCTTTTGTATTATCGTGGATCTTTCTGACCACTACTCTGATGTACACTTTCATGTGTTATATATTTATTCATATCTTCTTCCGCCTTTGTGATATGAATTGTCTGAGACTGATTTGTGTTATGTTTATTTCTATATTTGTTTCCGAAGATTATATATAGCCACCGTGTGATAGCTTTGTGTTTGTATCGGTATGTTGGATTTCCTCTTTAAAAGATATGCATTCTATTCTATCTGACATATCGGTGCTCGCACAAAGAAGTTACACGGATGGTCGCTCCTCAACAGCCTTATTCTCCGTGCTAATTGACAGCACTACATCGTAGTGTTCTTGGTTAGCGTGGGTATAGAGGTGGGGCGTCACAATCTGTCATTCAAAACAATTTCTATTAAATTTCCAATTCATTAAATCAATTATTTAAATTCAACTTCATTAAATCAAAACTTACAATTTTGAATTAAATTAAATTCGTAAAATCAATTCTTTCAATTACAAGTCTTACATTAATTCCAAGAATATCACATTTTCATTTCTTGTTAAAGAAAATTCAATTTCAATTGTTTACTTACTTAAATAAATTTCCAAAACTTAATTAATAAAGAAACTCAATTTCAATTATTTACGAAGTAAAATTCACTTATTCAAAAATTCAATTTCACTTATTAAAGAATTCAAATCAATTTAATCATTAAATAATTCGATCTTATTTAATTATTAAATAATTCAAAACTTAATTATTAAATAATTTCAAAGTTTAATAATTTCAAACTTAATTATAATTTCAAACTTAATTCAATAATTTCTCAAATTAAACAACATTCTTTCATCAATTACATTGTTAATATTTTGTTTCAGATTATTATATATTAACATTTTCCTTTCATTAAAATTCAAATTTCAACTTCATTTCAAAACCATATTATTTATTCAAATAAAATCTTCGTTTTATTTTTAAATCAAATTATTGACCAATCGGGTTTATTTAATTCTCTATATCTAAGGTCAAAGTTCAATTTGGGTATTTATCATTTCAACCCGATTCCAATTCAATTCAAAATCAAAACATAGCAAAGGGAACTTGCAGTGTGATAACTGGGATGGTGTCAAAGTAAATAAACAAGCAATAACAACAATCAATAACAATCCAATAATCAATTCAAATAATCTCGAAATAACCGTATTAATTCGCATTGTTATTTGTACGAATTAATATAATTATTTCTAGAATCTACACTATCATTTCATGTAGATTAAAGATTATTACACTAATTATTCATACGGTTCTTCACTTGTCATTCGATTTCAATTTTAACACTACAACAATTAATCCAATATACGTTCAATGGTTCAAAGTGTAATTATCACTATTTTACATATCAATTAATTTAACAATATGGGGGGTCATATTCCACTAATCAAATTTAACATATATGTCGGTTCAAATTTTAATTATCCTACGTCAATTTTAATTTCAAATTATTTATCACTTACAACATTAACAATTTACCGTCCAATGTAAACATCAATCAATCAATCAATTAACAGCCAAACTGTATTATCATCGCATAAATAATTAACAGATAATGGTGTCAGATGTCACAGGTGAACTGATACAGGTAATAACAGTGTAAATAACTAACAGCAGCAATATTTCAATTGTCGTTTCAATTGAAATCAAATTTAATAAATAAAAGAACGTTAATCGTGAGTGAGTGCTCACCTTTCGAGGCTAGAGATGAACGAGAAGATGACATGGATACGCACACTGATACGGATGTTGAAATTTAGTTACGAATCCAAGCACGAATTTGATGATCAAAGCTGATAGATAAGAAATAAACGAAATCAAATTAGAACTGGATCGATGAAAGAAAATCAATATCAGTGAACTTACATGTAAAATGTATAACTATATAAAATAAAATCATATTCTAATTTCAAACGTATACTAAACTAAATATATATATTTGGAATCATTGTTTTAAAATAAAATTTCACACATTAAAGTCCAATCTATGTATATATATAATAAAATTTGAATCAATATGTAAAACTTAAGTAACTAACAGATTTATAATTTTATAACTAATATATCAATTATAATACAAAACAGGTCGTATAAACATGTGTATACAAACTAGTCTTCATAGACTTTATATTCCTATACAAAATATACTATATCACTTTAAATGTGAAATATCCTAAAATATAAATGAAACTGTTCTAAAATATGTAAACTAACATATGAAACAAAACTAACATTTATAAAACAATATACATCCAAACCATATATATTAACAAAGATATACGATCAAGGTATACTTTTATATAAACAAAGCTTAAAATAGATATATATGAAATCAACAGAGAACCCAACTGTATGGCATGCATGCTATACTATTCATTAATAAATGTATTGAACTACATAACATATTATACTTCAACTCAGACAGACAAACTAAATATATGTATACTATACATACCCTATAACTAAATTATACATCTGAAAGAAGTCTGTAGCTTAAACTATAAAGCAAACTATTACATTACTGTAACTTATAACTAATTTATACATAGATATACATAAAATCGAACAGCAAAGCAAATATAACTTAGTTTTTATAAAAAAAAGTCTAACTAGCAGACTACAAGTATAGCTTATATAATAATAATAATATACCAACAGATTCTCGTATATACTCATATACACTGATGTGTATATAATATTTTCGAAATCAGTACTTAGTTTTTTAAAGTAACATATCCGTCGTTCAAATATATATATATATATATAAAACTTTATATTTAAAGTTTCTTATAAATAACTTACCCAACAGAAGAAGAGACCGTAATGGCCAGAACAAAGAAACGAAGTAGTCGAGATTTGAGGGGAAATCACGGCGTGGGGAGGAGAGCGGACGGAAGAGCCCAGTTAGGCCGAGTGCACGAGCAGGTTGGAGTAGATTGTTGAGTGAAGGCAGAGGCGCGTCAACGCAGTCGATTTGCCATTCCATCGATTGGAATCGTTGCCTGGCCGCCGTCGACTGGAGTTGCTATCGACCGGAGTCGTCGCCTTATCGCTGCAGTAGCCGAGACACCACCGTTGTCGTCAGAGTCTGGACGGGCACGGTTGTAGGCTGCGCAAGGGAAGGCTACGCGCGCTGTGCCAAGGGTGTGATCGGCAGAAGTTTGGTCGGAGAAAAGGCAGTGGGTAGGTTGCGGCTTACGAAGTCAAAGAAGGTGGAGGCTTGGGCAGACGGTGGGGTCCAGGCGTGAGCGCTGGCCGATGGTGACAGTGAGGCCGTGGGAAGTTCGGCAGTAGAAGGAGGTGCCGAGGCTAGGGGAGGAAGGGTGTTGGCAGGAATGGAGCCTAATGGTCTCGGTGGGGAAGGTTTGGGTGAGGGGAAAGGTTTGGGTGAGCAGGCTACATGAAGGAAGGGGCGAAAGTAGGGAAGGTCACGAGCATGTTTAGGTTTGCAAATATGAAAACTTACTTTTCCATTTTTATCAAATGAAGATGACTGAACAGAAATAAAAGGGGAAGAGAAAAATGGGAGGAGTAGGTTACATGAGAAAAATATATGTGCGTTCCCAACAAATCTTATTAACTATTCAAAATCAAAAGTAACGGCAGTAGGGGAGATGAACCGGGAAATTGGATCTACACCAATTTCATTGGAAACAGGAAATAGTAAAAGTCAGGGCACTAGGAATTAGGCCATATTAAAGGCAATGACAGCTTTACTTTGACCGTTGGAAATTTGAATGGATGGATCAAATGGTTGAAATTTAGTAACCGATACGGTTAACAGTTTCACGATTTCGCCGCGAACCGGACACCGAAATACAGAAGTGAATATACCGCTGAGATCAGCTCGCCGAGACGATCAAAACGGTATAAAGATATCAGTGGTATGATTGAGTTATAAAAATTCGAATTTTCTAATACGGAAAATGCAAGAAAAACACTGAAAAATAAGATCGACGGAACCAAAGATGTTTGAATTTGGAAAAACGACAAACTGACATCTTGCTCAGAAGATGGTTTAGAATTTTTCTATGTAAAAATATTTAGGTTTCGGAAACATTTTATTTTCATTGCTTTTTAACTGATTAAATTGAAGTGAATTTACGCGCGAAATAAACTTTCATATTTTCGGATGAAAATTTACCAGTTGCTATGTTTAATTAGACGTATTCCAAATATTAAATTTTTATTTCAAAATTTTATCGTTTAAAATTTCACAAAATTTCAACTAATTACGTTATTAAAACAGTTGAAATTTACGGGTCGTTACAACATTGGTTAGTTGTATAAGTTTACAAGTTATGGGTTCAAAAACAAAATGGATATAGAAATGTTAAAAATGTAATGCATAAATTTTTGAGCCTTATATTATATAGTTTTGTTTTCATAGCTGAAGAACTGTTTAACTTTGTAGTGACTTTCAAATACGATATATTAAGATTTTTGTTTTAAGTAAGGGTTTTAAATTTAATATTGATTTTTTTTAATAAAGATGTATGCATATATATGTAATTGATCACTACATCATTGTGCTAAAATCTATCCTTTCTTATCGCAGCAAAACTGACTTATCGTGCCTGATTCGTGCCAGTATCTGTTACATCGTTTTTCCGTAGCCGTTTTCCATTCTCTCTAACCTCGGAAGGTGAGCAACCACTCACGATTAATGTTCTTTTATTTATTAAATTTAATTTCAATTGAAACGACAATTGAAATATGCTGTTGTTGGCTATTTACACTGTTATATATGTTATTACTTGTATCAGTTCACCTGTGACATCTGACACCATTATCTGTTATATATACAATGATAATCCAGTTTGGTTGTTAAATGATTGATTGTTTGATGTTGACATTGGACGTTAAATTGTTAATGTTGTAACTGATAAATAATTTGAAATTGAAATTGATGTACGATAGTTAGATTTGATATATGTGATAATTTGATTGATGACATTTGCATAATATGACCCCTTTCAATTTTAAATAAATTGACACGTAGAAATAGTATTAACCACACCTTGAACCATCGAATGTATGTTGTAAAATTTATGTAGTATGAATTGAATAATAGATACCAAGTGAAGAACCGCATAAAATATTAGTGCAATAATCTTTAATCTACATGAAATAATAGTGTAGATTCTAGAAATAATTATATTAATTTGCAGAAACAACAATGTAAATTAATACGATTATTTCGGGATTATTCGAATTAACTATTGGATTGTTATTGATTGTTGTTATTGCTTGTTTATTTACTTTGACACCATCCCAGTTATCACACTGCAAGTTCCCTTTGCTATGCTTTGATTTTGAATTGAATTGGAATCGGGTTGAAATGATAAATACCCAAATTGAACTTTGACCTAGGATAGAGAATTAAATAAAAACCGATTGGTCAATAAATTTGATTTAAAATAAAATAAAGATTTTATTCGAATAAACAATAAGGTTTGAAATGAAGTTGGAATTTGAATTTTAAAGAAATGAAATGTTAATATTTAATAATCCGAAACAAAATATTAACATGGTAGTTGTTGAAAGAATGTTGTTTTAAAATTAATTATTTAATAATTAAATTTGGAATTATTAATAATTAAGTTTTGAAATTAGTTAATAAGTAAGTTTTGAAATTATTTAATAATTATATAAGATTGAATTATTTAATAGTCAAATAAAATTGAATTCTCTATTAGGTGAAATTGAACTTCTTGAATAAGTGAAATTAAGTTTCTTTATTAATTGAGTTTTGAAATTTAACTAAGTAAATAAATAAGTGAAATTGAATTTCTTTAACAAGAAATGAAAAGGTGATTTATTGAAATGAATATAAGACTTGTAATTGAAAGAATTGATTTGACGAATTTAATTTAATTCAAATTTGTAAGTTTTGATATAATGAAGTTGAACTTAAGTAATTGATTTAATGAATTGGAAATTAAATAGAAATTGATTTGAATGATAAATTAACTTAACGAATATTGAATGAAATCAATCAATGATTTAAAATTGATTTGAATGTTAATTTAAATTGATTTAAATGATTTCGAAATGAAACTTATATACGAATTTAAGTGAATATTTGAATTGCTTTAAATAAAATTTTGAAATTGAATTATAGAGTTTTGAAAGGGTAATTTGGAAGTTTTGAAACGTAAATTATGGAAATTGTTTTAGAAAGACAAATGAAATGTTGATTTATAAATTCTAATTGAAATTGAAATTGATTCTGTTTTGAAATATATTAAACGACCAATCGGTGTAACAATTACGAAAGTTATTAAAGAGACCGAAATCAGTTAGGGACATACTCTCTGTCTAAACCGAAAACCACTTTAATAACTATACCCGGAGTGTGATCCAGAATGAAGTGGTTGGAATGATGTACGTGATGACTGAAGAAAGATAACGATAATGGATAGCCTTGACACTTGTGTCAAATTCGAAATGACTAAAACAGGAGCCGTGCCGGGCCAAATGGGGGCTAGCTACCTCGAGCGAACACACTTCTTCGAAAACTACTCATCACTTGTTGTCGATTGGTGCACCCTTGATTTGTGAGTGTTGTTTCGCGGTGTTACAATCGCTGCAGCGATGCGTTCTCACCAGTCCGGATCAGGCAAACGGTAGTTTCACTACCTTGGGTATTGCCTCATGTGCCTTGTCATACTTGTATCCCTATATACGCGACCACTACGATTTGTTTTGTGTTATACCTATGGAGTACTCCCTGATATCCCACTAGTTTACGGTGGAGTTTACAGTGCTGTATAGACTATAACGCTTATATAAAATGTGTTAAGGGGGATAATGGTAACGCGTTAACACTATTTTGATATCTTATATTACTGATAGGCATTATCTATTTATCGTACACTACTACATAGTAGATAGTTTAACGGATCCTTAAAGGATGGTTATTCCAAACATCCTTTGAGTTACTTGAATTTCGATTGCTATTTCACTTGAGTTGGATTTATTGATATAAGAATGTTAATTCTGACTCGAGTGTTTTGTGTTTTCTTTACGCTCGGGTCAGACTGAGTGTACCAGTATTCGAGACTCACCTTTGGAGTTGGAGCTTCGCTTGGAGGTCCAGCTATCTATCCAGCTTCCAGATATTCAGTTGATTCCAGTGATATATTCTGATATTGTATTTGATTATTGTATTCAAGACATCTGTTGTACCTTATTTAACTCTGATATAAATATAGTAGCTTCATGAACTACTATCTTTTGTTTCCGCTGCATTTATTACTCTGTGTCTGTGATCTGTGATTATTTATTTACTGTATATGTTCAGTTTTGCCAAATTTAAATTAACAATTCGGTATTTTGAATCATTCAAGTTCGACATGTGCGGATGCGAATGGTACAAAATAGCGGGTCGTTACAGTTGGTATCAGAGCTTTGGTAGCTCTAGGCAAAACTCAGCATATAAGGTAAATGTATTTACAGAATCACTTCATTCGAGTTTGAATCTCTTCCTTTTGACTCGATTCCTTTTAATTTTGGAACGTTCCCTGCGGTTCCAAATTCATTCGTGTCCCTCACTATTCGTCTCCTTTCAATTCTGGAGCATCACATAACTCCACTTCGAATGACCCTTATAGTGAATCGGCGGTCTCGCCAAACTTCGAATGATTTGTAAAGGGGTGAAACTCCTTTACAATAGGCATTGATTTACCAGAGATTTTTGTATCCTCGGTTTACGATGCTATTTATCTCCTGCTATACTTGAATTCTATTTTTTGAGATCGAATGTCGATTTACCTCGGAATTCTACACCGATCTTATTCTTGAAGTCTAGGTTGACCCGGTTAAGGTTGCCCGCGATTTATATAAACTTATATATCTTCCTATTTTGTTATTTAATCATCATATCTTCGTTTCGAACCTATCTTCTAATCAAAATTCTCTTTGATTTGAGCCCATCAAATTTGAAACCCTATCCTTATTTTGAAAATTCATTCCTGTATCGGCGAGCAAAGAATTGTATTTGTAAACTAATATTTAAATGTTTTATTTATTGTGTTGTTTGAGTTGTTGATGATAATTTGGGTTTTCGATCGATTCGTCTGGTCAACGCTATCGATAGGATTTCCAAAACACTTGAACAGAGCAAACTGACACAATAGTATTTTCAAAATTTGGTAAATAAAATAATCTTGTATGATTATATTTTTTTTTTGAAATTGAATTGTTAACTGAATTGGTTGTTAGAAAGGTAATATTTGATTTTCACTATTTTTTTTGTAAATCATTGATTATTCAAACATAAAAATAAATGGAATTATAAAAGTTGGTTTATAGATTTATTAGAAATTTAAATGAATTTAAAGTAATAATTTGAGAATTTAATTTTCTAAAATTTCAAGCTTTGGTTTTTTTTAAAATTTTAAAATGTATATTATTGAACGTATTTTCAAATAGAAATCGTTTTCAAAGAATTTTAAAATATTGAAATCAGTGCTCTTCTCTTTGTCGCTGGAAAATAATTTCGGTGATGGCGGCCGCATCATCGACATTCATTTTCAAGTTTCGAAGTGGAGAAACCATTCTGTAGCTTTGCTATGGTTTTGTTTGGGAAATATTTTAATTTGAATTTCTTGAGTATGACTTGATTTATATATATATGGGAATATTATTTTAAATTCAATTTGATTTAATATATATAGTATATACATAATTATCTCTAAAGGGTTTGAAATTAAACGGAAATTTAATTCTTAAAATTATGTTAAAGGATGTTTTCAATTATAAATAAAGCTAAATTTGGATAAATATTGAAACTTGAAATAATTGAATTTGAAAATATTATTTGTATAGTACTAAATTGCATTTCAATATAACTTACCTAAATTATTCAGAAGTTAAAATGTAATTGGATAATATACAATATAAAATGATTTTATAAATAAAAATTTGAGTGTTTATAATAAATATTATACACTTAGATTTTAATTATAAAAAAATGCTAATAAAGATGATAGAATAATAAGTTAATTGAATGAGATGAATATAAAAATTTTGTTCTCAAAGAATTAACAAATTGAAATTAGATCAACTTATGGAAATACCTTAAATTTAAACCAATTATTGAATATAAATAAATTTAAATTGAAATTTATATGGTTTAAATTAACTTATAGGGTTTAAATATATGTAATAAGAAATATTAAGTGGAATAAACTTAATAATAATTTAAAATAAAAGAATTAAATTTGTTGAATAAAATATGATTACAACAAATGATTATACAAATTGATGATCTAGAAATTGTTAATGGAGGATGACTAGATAATAAGATAATGAATTTAGAAATAGATAGATTGATTTAAATTAAATGAACTCAAAGGGGATTTAACCAAATTGTTAAATATTAATTAATTTAAATTGAAATTTATATGGTGTAAATTAATTGTTTTACTTGTATTCCAATCTATTTTCTTTCTGGTTGTTTCTATTCTCCTACCTCCTTCCTTTTCGGGGACGAAAAGTTTTGAGTGGGGGAGAGTGTAACGACCCGTAAAATTTCAACTGTTTTAATAACGTAATTAGTTGAAATTTTATGAAATTTTAAACGATAAAATTTTGAAATAAAAATTTGATATTTGAAATGCGTCTAGTTAAACATAGCAACTGGAAAATTTTCGTCCGAAAATATGGAAGTTTATTTCGTGCGTAAATTTACTTCAATTTAATCAGTTAAAAAGCGATGAAAATAAAACGTTTTCGAAACTTGAATATTTTTACATAGAAAAATTCTAAATCGTCTTCTGAGCAAGACGCCATTTTTCGTTTTTCAAAATTCGGACTTCTTTAGCTCCGTCGATCTTAATTTTCTGCGTTTTTCTTGCATTTTCCGCCAGTTGAAAATTCGAATTTTTATAATTCAATCGAATCACTGATATCAGTATACCGTTTTGATCGTCTTGTCGTCCTGATCTTCACAGTATATTCAATTGTGTATTTTGGATTCCGGTACGCGGTGGAATCCACGAAAACGATAACCGGATCGGTAACCGTTCGTCCTCTTTTGTGTTCTTTAAGTCTATTCGTATATTTACCTGTTAAAATTTGAATGGCCATCTATTTTATTCACTGAAATTTATTTCCTAACTTTTTATATTCCCTAGTAAACATTGCCTTTTCAATTTCCCATGGTTCCATCTTTATTGTGGTACACCATCTTATTTCGAGAAAAGAAATTTCATTTCTTCCTTCTCTCTGCTATTTCACGTTTCTTCTCCTCTCCTCATTCATAACCATACACATGCAATTCACCTCCAGTCCATTCACACTCACTTGACCCACCTCAGCAACGGCCACCGCCCCTCCTCCGCGCGCAGCACAGTAGCGCCACCCACTCACATTCCATCGGCCAGACCCCGAGCTCGTTTTCCCACAACCCACGCCTAACCCAGCCGTCCCCTGCCTTACCTCCTCCGACCCGGTCCACAAACCCTCTACATCGCCACCCGAGTCCATCAGCTGCTCTGCCTTCTTCCTCCGCTGGTCACTGCCGCCTGGCCGCAAGCTCAGCCACTTTCAAGTTGTCGTGCCTTGCTTTGCTTCGGCCAACAATCTCGACCTGTAGCCTTTTGTTGTTTTGAAGGTATATATGTGTATCTTATATTTTAAAGTATTTTATATATATATCGTGACAGAGTTGTATATGTCAGTTATATCAATTTATATCATACTAAGTTTTCAAATGGTCAGTATATATATATATATATATTATATGAATGTGTTCTTATATTGGTATAAGTCTTCTTTGATCTGTTATGTGTATATGAACTTTTTATAAAGTGAGTTTACTTGTTTTTTTATAAAGTGGGATCGGTAGATATAACAAGTATATATTTATACGTCTGTTCTTATATATATATAAAGTCCATATATATTTCAACATACACTGTCTGTATGTTTGCAACTTACAGTAAGGTCATATATATATATTTGGGTGAACATATACATATGGATATTGTTTATGTATGTGGTATATAAACAATAGTTATATAAGTAATATATATCTATTGTTTAAATTTATACAAATATGGTTGGTTGGTTGGTTTACCGTGAGAAAATATAGTTATATATATTATATGATGTATTATAAGTTATATTCATAAGTTTATGTAAGTACATGTAAAAAGGTGATGTTGGTTCAGTCAGTTGGTGTAAAAAGGATGGTTGTATAAAACGATGGTTTTAATATGTGTATACAATTATATATTATAAGTATATTAAGTTATAAAAATTGGTTTGGAGTAAGTATATAGTATAAGATTATATAGTATAATGTAAACGTCTATATACATATTGACATACATGAAACGGTTTTATATACTAGTATACTGTGCTTTGAATAAAATGTTTATATACTAAATATTGGTTATAGTAGGCTATAGTAAAGGAAGCACTGTATAGCTACATGTTTTATCCAGGCAACTATTGGATTCTTATATATATGTTAAATTTCATACTAGCCTTGCAATTGTTATTTTTATAAATTTACAAGTGTACATTGGTTAGTTGTATAAGTTTACAAGTTACGGGTTCAAAAAAAAAATGGATATAGAAATGTTAAAAATGTAATGCATAAATTTTCTGAGCCTTATATTATATAGTTTTGTTTTCATAGCTGAAGAACTGTTTAACTTTGTAATGACTTTCAAATACGATATATTAAGATTTTTGTTTTAAGTAAGGGTTTTAAATTTAATATTGATTTTTTTTTAATAAAGATGTATGCATATATATGTAATTGATCACTACATCATTGTGCTAAAATCTATCCTTGCTTATCGCAGCAAAACTGACTTATCGTGCCTGATTCGTGCCAGTATCTATTACATCGTTTTTCCGTAGCCATTTTCCATTCTCTCTAACCTCGGAAGGTGAGCAACCACTCACGATTAATGTTCTTTTATTTATTAAATTTAATTTCAATTGAAACGACAATTGAAATATGCTGTTGTTGGCTATTTACACTGTTATATATGTTATTACTTGTATCAGTTCACCTGTGACATCTGACACCATTATCTGTTATATATACAATGATAATCCAGTTTGGTTGTTAAATGATTGATTGTTTGATGTTGACATTGGACGTTAAATTGTTAATGTTGTAAGTGATAAATAATTTGAAATTGAAATTGATGTACGATAGTTAGATTTGATATATGTGATAATTTGATTGATGACATTTGCATAATATGACCCCTTTCAATTTTAAATAAATTGACACGTAGAAATAGTATTAACCACACCTTGAACCATCGAATGTATGTTGTAAAATTTATGTAGTATGAATTGAATAATAGATACCAAGTGAAGAATCGCATAAAATATTAGTGCAATAATCTTTAATCTACATGAAATGATAGTGTAGATTCTAGAAATAATTTTATTAATTTGCACAAACAACAATGTAAATTAATACGATTATTTCGGGATTATTCGAATTAACTATTGGATTGTTATTGATTGTTGTTATTGCTTGTTTATTTACTTTGACACCATCCCAGTTATCACACTGCAAGTTCCCTTTACTATGCTTTGATTTTGAATTGAATTGGAATCGGGTTGAAATGATAAATACCCAAATTGAACTTTGACCTAGGATAGAGAATTAAATAAAAACCGATTGGTCAATAAATTTGATTTAAAATAAAATAAAGATTTTATTCCAATAAACAATAAGGTTTGAAATGAAGTTGGAATTTGAATTTTAAAGAAATGAAATGTTAATATTTAATAATCCGAAACAAAATATTAACATGGTAGTTGTTGAAAGAATGTTGTTTTAAAATTAATTATTTAATAATTAAATTTGGAATTATTAATAATTAAGTTTTGAAATTAGTTAATAAGTAAGTTTTGAAATTATTTAATAATTAAATAAGATTGAATTATTTAATATTCAAATAAAATTGAATTCTCTATTAGGTGAAATTGAACTTCTTGAATAAGTGAAATTAGGTTTCTTTATTAATTGAATTTTGAAATTTAACTAAGTAAATAAATAAGTGAAATTGAATTTCTTTAACAAGAAATGAAAAGGTGATTTATTGAAATGAATATAAGACTTGTAATTGAAAGAATTGATTTGACGAATTTAATTTAATTCAAATTTGTAAGTTTTGATATAATGAAGTTGAACTTAAGTAATTGATTTAATGAATTGGAAATTAAATAGAAATTGATTTGAATGATAAATTAACTTAACGAATATTGAATGAAATCAATCAATGATTTAAAATTGATTTGAATGTTAATTTAAATTAATTTAAATGATTTCGAAATGAAACTTATAAACGAATTTAAGTGAATATTTGAATTGCTTTAAATAAAATTTTGAAATTGAATTATAGAGTTTTGAAAGGGTAATTTGGAAGTTTTGAAACGTAAATTATGGAAATTGGTTTAGAAAGACAAATGAAATGTTGATTTATAAATTCTAATTGAAATTGAAATTGATTCTGTTTTGAAATATATTAAACGACCAATCGGTGTAACAATTACGTAAGTTATTTAAGAGACCGGAATCGGTTAGGGACATACTCTCTGTCTAAACCGAAAACCACTTTAATAACTATACGCGGAGTGTGATCCAGAATGAAGTGGTTGGAATGATGTACGTGATGACTGAAGAAAGATAATGATAATGGATAGCCTTGACACTTGTGTCAAATTGGAAATGACTAAAACAGGAGCCGTGCCGGGCCAAATGGGGGCTAGCTACCTCGAGCGAACACACTTCTTTGAAAACTACTCATCACTTGTTGTCGATTGGTGCACCCTTGATTTGGGAGTGTTGTTTCGCGGTGTTGCGATCGCTGCGGCGATGCGTTCTCACCAGTCTGGATCAGGCAAACGGTAGTTTCACTACCTTGGGTATTGCCTCATGTGCCTTGTCATACTTGTATCCCTATATACACGACCACTACGATTTGTTTTGTGTTATACCTATGGACTACTCCCTGATATCCCACTAGTTTACGGTGGAGTTTACAGTGCTGTATAGACTATAACGCTTATATAAAATGTGTTAAGGGGGATAATGGTAACGCCTTAACACTATTTTGATATCTTATATTACTGATAGGCATTATCTATTTATCGTACACTACTACATAGTAGATAGTTTAACAGATCCTTAAACGATGGTTATTCCAAACATTCTTTGAGTTACTTGTATTTCGATTGCTATTTCACTTGAGTTGGATTTATTGATATAAGAATGTTAATCCTGACTCGAGTGTTTTGTGTTTTCTTTACGCTCGGGTCAGACTGAGTGTACCAGTATTCGAGACTCACCTTTGGAGTTGGAGCTTCGCTTGGAGATCCAGCTATCTATCCAGCTTCCAGATATTCAGTTGATTCCAGTGATGTATTCTGATATTGTATTTGATTATTGTATTCAAGACATCTGTTGTACCTTATTTAACTCTGATATGTATATAGTAGCTTCATGAACTACTATCTTTTATTTCCGCTGCATTTATTACTTTGTGTCTGTGATCTATGATTATTTATTTACTGTATATGTTCAGTTTTGCCAAATTTAAATTAACAATTCGGTATTTTGAATCATTTAAGTTCGACATGTGCGGATGCGAATGGTACAAAATAGCGGGTCGTTACAAAGGCACCTTATAAAATGTTTAATATGGAACATGCAAGATGGATTCCTTATGTATTAATAATGGGAATTATCATACATGTTGTATTGTCTACAATATCATATTTTGCTTATGCACTTGATGCATGAAGTAAATATTAAATCCAAATTGAGATCACTGAATGGTAGTATACAGTGTTCTTGAGTATTTATGAAATACTAGAGAATTGTTTATAGAAACAATGAACTTATGGAGGATTGTTTGGACTCGAACTTCATTAGTGTTATCAAGTATGTCGATATTAAATTCATGTTCAAACCTTAATTAAGAAGCTTTAAGTTGGAAATGTTCCAAATGAAACAAGTGGCTAATTCAATACAAAAGCTAAGTACATCGCCTTGAACAGCGCCACAATAAAAGCAATGTGTGCGTGTGTGTGTTTATAAATGCACAAAATTATAACTGAGGTAGGGGTGATTCTAAGTTTTAAGAATACTACATCACTGTTATATGATAACAATGTAATAATAAGAGCTTGCTAGAAGTCGAGAGACATACTCTGAATAGTTCCACATGATAATGGTAGTCTATCAGCATCGGAAAGAGTTTATTGACATAGTAGATAATTAAAACAACATAGCAGATATGTTCACGACGGGTATAACCTGATCAATTCTCATCAAACTAATTGAATGGATGAGATAGATTTCATAATTGGCTACAAGTGCAAGTGGGAAATTGGTAGAGTTATGGGTATACCTTAAGAGAAATTATGTAATTTGTTACATATATCTGACTCGATAACCAATTTAGTTCAACATAAAAGGGATTTTATTTTTATTATATACTTGATATAATATGTTATATTAATTACTTAATTTAATTAAAAGCATATTTAATAAAAAAATCTGTAAATGGTATGTTTTAGTGGTGGCAGTTACAAAATGTTGTAACATGAGGAATTTATCACAATGAAATTAAGCATACCATTTTAAATATTCTTAGTCAAGATTTATATAGATTAGATATCGATACATCGGTTGAGACTAGAGTACGTAACACTCTCTAAATTGTGGGTTGCGAAATAATGGATCTTAAGGCAAATTTAACACTAGAGGAGGGTAAATAGTGTATTCTTACTTATGTAAAAAAATTTAAAATTCGTTCAACATTAATATTGAATCACAAAGTAACAACACAGAATTATAAGGTGTAGTACTGCTTGTAGTAGTGGTCCTTATATCTCGTATCACCAA
This sequence comes from Allium fistulosum, assembly GCA_030737815.1. NCBI lineage: Eukaryota > Viridiplantae > Streptophyta > Magnoliopsida > Asparagales > Amaryllidaceae > Allium > Allium fistulosum. Next base: position 998,457,896 of record CM060907.1, read on the forward strand.
TCGAAAGATGGTCGAAAGAAAAAATCTCAAGATTTGTAATATGAATACATTTAAACTTTGCAGAAATGTAAGGGACCATTCTAGGATTCCATTTCTTAGTACCATGATCAAAATGAACTCCTGACTCCATCGAATTGATCTTGTAGGATTCCCAAGAAATTCTTCGATTTCTTTCGGAAGACTAACAATCAATCACAGATGCAATCATAGAAGAAAAAAGCAATAAAGTAAAGTAAAAGTTAGAAAAATGACACCAACGATTTTATATTGGTTCGGATCTCTCCTACATCTAATCCTGTACAATTGCTTGTATAGATTTCTTTTCAAATGCCAATCTTTAAACCAGGTAGAAGGCAAACCAGATTACAATTTCGATTTCGAGGCTACGAGACACACCCTCCTGTATTCCAAATTTGGGGTTAACTCTTTTGATTTGATCGGGCTACAAGACCACCCACTAAATTTGCTAGGCTACTAAGTGCATCCACTTGATTTGAACGGGCTACAAGCATACCCAAACAAACATGAATAGGGTTGATAGTTTTCCCAAAGACAAATTCTTGTACTTTAGATACAATGGATCCATAGCCACTTGGAGCACTTTGATCTTTGAAATGAGATAGAGATGTTTCTAAAATAGTAAGAAAGTAGAATTGAATCAATACAATGAAGTATCAATTTATTCTATATGATTTTGAACAGAATAGAGTATATTTTTCAAGAGAATTTTCAAGAGAGTAAGGAGTGGGAAGAAAGAAAGTAATTAATCAGTTAAAAATTCATTTGCTTGCACTCCCTTTTATAGAGTAATTGAACAGATGTGTCCATTTGTGAAAAGTTGTGTCCAGAAGACACTTCAATTAAAAATTTAAAAAACCATCCAACGGTCTATTGTCAACATATACAAAAAATTATGTTGACATATCCTAGTAATTTTTTAAAATACTTTTTTTAACTTTTTTGAAAATTCTACACTTTGTTAAATAATTTAAACAAGTTTTTAAATATTTTGAACTCTTAAAATCATTTCTAAAATATTTAAAAAATATAATTTTTGAAATTAAAATAATTTATTTTATTTAAAATATCAGAGATTAGAAATTAGAGATAAAGATCAGGGATTGCTATCAAGGACTATAGTAAAATATTCTAATGGCTCTAAACACTAAGTTATAATCTTGGGATCTACATTTCTTTGTCTTTGAACTCATGAGTCTTCATATCTTTATCTTAAGTCTTTATACTGTATAGTCTTCAGTTCAGCACTTGTGTAATATTCTACACTGTGTACTATTAACTTGGCAAAACATTAGTAACTATATTTTATATGGCTGTTGTCATCAAAATCAATAACTGAGGTATTAACAATCTCCCCCTTTTTAATAATGACAACCATTAAATATTCTTGTATATAAAATATGATAAAAATCCCCCTAAATATATGCATGTGTATATTTTATATTTTTCTCTCCCTTCGTCATCAACAAAAATGGGTGAAAAAATAAAACTCCCCTAAATGATGTACTTATACTGTAGAGTCAAAATCAAGAATTAAGTGTTATGCTGATTAATAAGGATTTACTAATTTAATTGTTATTGGGCTGAAATGAAATACATAAGACATAAAATAGGGATATTAAATGTGACATTATCAAGATGTAATATGTGAGACATAAATAAAGAAAATACTATATATTTAATATGATATAATCATGACATATATTAAGATATACAATGATCAGTTAAGTTATATATTAAATATTAAGGACAATAAGGAGGAAAAAGCAAAATTTATGTACTTATTATATTTATAACACACAAAATCAAATTAAAATCTAATACTTAACTAATCTAATCCTAATTATTATACTGCCGTATAATCACACGAAATCAAACTTATACTAATCAATCCAAACCAAAGAGTATTTTTTATTTACATGTCAATAAGTTTATTATACACAGTTACGAATTAAAACAAGCAGAAATCTTGATATTCCCATGGAGTTCAACCCAACCTTTAGATCTAAAGATTGGATTTGCTTTTATGGCATCCCAGTCTTCATTGTATTTGATTTTGGGCATTCTGAGTTGTTGGTTTGATCATCTTTAATAAGAGAGGAAACAAACCATCGAAGAGCATCAAAATGCTTCTCTTGCTCTTTTATCATTTGCATTTGACTAGATCCAATTGCCTTTGATTCCTTAGAATAAAAGAGAGAATATTTTTGAATGACTAAAGTGTCTATTTAAGGTTTTCATATTGTTTTTGGTATGGAGAAGACATTTTAATTAAGAAAAATGTTGAGAATGAAAGGGGATGGAAATGAAATAATGAGTCAATTTTTTCTGGAAGAAATAGGCTTATATAGGAGTGAAAAGTCATTTGGAATACTTGAATTTATGGTAGTTATAAATTTTTAAAATTTGGCAAATGGCTATAATATGTCGACATTTCATATGTCAACATATATGCCTGAAATTGCAATTTCTAAGTTTTTGACATGTTTTTAATTTCTACTCAATACCATTCTATTTCAATGATTTCTAGAGACTAATATAACAATATATAACAACAAGAACTAATTCTCATTGATTGGAAAAAGATGATACATAGCGTGAACAAAAAAACAAGAAGATAACATGAATTAAACTAAGAAAATACAAAGAATAAAACTAGAAAAATACAATAGATAACTAGATAGAAAAGGATAACTAAGAAGATGAGCTTCCATCAAGTTTCTTCATAACCTTTCCAAAATAAATATCCACTTTATTGGAAAGATTAGTGAATTTCTTACTTAACTTTAATTTTTGATAATCTTCTCTTGATTATATAGAATTCCTTTGTTTAAGCTTTGAGATGGTCTCTCAAAACTTTCAAGAGAAATTTCTACTTCTTCCCCCTCTTCGTCTTCACCCCCTCCTTGAATTCCATAACTTTCTCCTCCTCCTTCCTCTTCCTCAATTTCTTGTAGCTCTTCCCTCGCTAGTCTTTCTTCCTTTTGGGGAGGAGTCTCATAAGGTTCAAAATAGGGAGGAATATGCATGAGAGATATGTTGGATTTATTGAAAACTTTTCAAGGTAAAGTGGGTTCTCCTAGTAAATCGACATCAAGATATTCAAAAACTCTAGTGAGATACACAACATGATAAAGTATGTTCTCGTGTCTAGAAATGTTCTTTGGAACAAAATCATCAAAATTCACTTGAGCCCAATCAATATCATATTTTCAAAAATTGCAAAAGGAGCTTTGAAAACTTTTTGAGTCGGGTTATTGTAATTTTCCGTCCCTTGGTGTAATACTTTGTTGAAAAATAAGACTCATTAATCTTGCCTTCGGTCTAAGATTTTTACCTTTAAAACCTTACTTTTCAACACTAGAAAATAAATCGTGCATAACTTCACGATTACCATAACCAATTACAAAAGTGGAGAGGTCATTTCCACTACTTTTACTACCAAGAATTTGACCTAAAATTTCACAATCCAAAATAATAGTATTGCCTTTTACACCACTCCAAACTTGACCTTCTTGTCCTTGAAAAAAAATTCCATTTAAATTTGCATAAAAGATTTTAACTAAATTAGGATAGCAATAAAAATTGTTTTGAGATAAATCATTTAAACCAAAAATACCATTTTCTAAAGTAGAATCTTATAAACCATAAGAAGAAAATTCATCAAAATTAGCAAACCTTCCCGAAATCACTTTTCCATAAGTAGCATATTTAATATAAGTTTCTATGGACTCTTAATCATCAATGAGATAACTTTTATCTTTTTGGTAAGCCTAATAGCTTTGGATGAGGAGGGTTGGCTTAAGGGAGACATTGTTTTGAAGTTAGAAAAGTGAAAAATGATTTTGAATTTTGAAATAAAGTGTGAGTGAATGAAGAGATAGAAATGAGGTGAATTAATATATAGTGAATCGGCATGTTTCAGGTCAAAAGATGCCTTTTCAGTTTTTTGAAATAAATGCGAAAGAGAGGAAAATTCAAAATTTGAATTTGAAATGAAATTTTAAAATTCTGGAAGATATGTCAACATATAGAATTGAGTATGTCAACATATGGGTCGAAAAATCCAAAAGTAAAACTAAGGTAAAAGATTCATGTACATATATATATATATATACACACACTTGTATGCATCCAATATTATTATTCTATATTTTGTTCCTAAATTTAATAAAAAAATGAAATAAAAATTAAATGTAAAAAGTACCACTTTTTGCTCCTTTCCTTTGATCTGTTATGATTAATTTAATATTGTAGTGGAACACATGTTTGCTTCTTTAATGTCTGGTTCATTGTCACTTGAAATAGAATTTGAATCATCTAATGTTGCTATATAAGCCCTTTTTCTTTTTTTGGAAGAATCGATAATCGACGAGATCCTTTATTTATTCCAATGCGGATAGTCTCTTTGCAGATGACCAGATTCATCGTAGTTAAAATGCAAACAATCTCTTTGCTGTGTAGTCACTTGTGGACTGAAAGTTTATCAATACTAGCATTTCATTTCTAAGATAAAATCCTCAACGCGACTGTCCTTACTCATCTTCATGTCGAACAATTTATTAGTAATCTCGTATCTTGTAGAATAAGATTGTTCCCCAAACAATGATTTAAGGCTTTCGAAGATCTTGTGGACATATATATATTCATGTTGTCTTTGCAACGGTTTGTCTAAAGTAGACAACATGAATACTTAAGCGATTTCACAATCAGCTACCCAAGTGTTATAAGACTTAACTATCTTGGGGTCAGTGCTCTCAGTGGGGTTCTCTCTTAAAGGTTCATTAATAGACGACCATAAACTCTTATATGTGAGTGCTATTTTAATTGCTTTTAGCTTGTCGGTATAGTTTGGTCCGATAAGCTTACTGTTTTTTGAAAATGGTCTTATATTGGTCATTATGCTACAATTAAGTAGATTACAACAGAGTAAACATAACAAATGTGCTTATCTTATTAGATTGGTTAAATATTACATTTCATTTGTCTAATAAGCTTCCACTATACTTTTATGTTTCTCAAAACCCTAAGAGGAAACATAGAAACCTTTATATTTCTTTAGTAGTGCTAGGACTTGCGGATTCTAACCTTAAGGAAGAACAAATCATAGACCCGCGTGCGATGGATAACACCTTATCAGTTATATCATATACAACTCCTAACTCATGGTCTTTATCCTAATCTCATCTCGACCTTAAGGAAGATCAACAAGTCGAATGAGATTATTTACTCGTACATACCATTTCACGATGGCCTAAGTATATTGCATGTACGTTAAGGAAGATAAACAAATATGTGGATCTATCTTACGTCATCTGGTTAATATATTAATAGTACTACACATAACGTCTCTAGCTTGAGAAAGATTAACAACTAAAGGTTATGCAAGTAATCTATTAATATAAAAATGATAAAGGACAACTTATATTAAATATTCATAATCTTTAATACATACACACATATAGAGTGATACCAATTTAGGGAACAATTTATTTCTTTTGAAATACCCGCGTGATTCAAGTGTCAGACACATCTGAAATCACAGTATACGTACAATACATATGTATTTGTTCCTTAAATCTAAATTGGATATATTACATTTCCACTCTTATTAGTTAAATCATATGTAATTTAATTTTAATTTTATTAATTAAATCATATTTAATCGATTAAATTAATTATTTGATTAACACTTTAATTAATTTAAATTCAAATTTCTGCCTTTAAATTTAATTTATTCATCCTTAACAATTTAAAAATGAATATAGGCTATAACATTTGTAGTAATGATTATATATAGAGGAGGCGAATAGGGTATTGAAAAATATTTTGCAAAGTTACAAATAAAATATAAAATAAAGTGAGGAAATGTAAATGCGAAAAATAAAGAATAAAGAGATGTACCTACTTACGGCCTAATGCCTACTGCTTTCCCCAAAGTTACCATTAGAGTTAAATATTAAGATGCTTACAACCGGTAAACTCGCAAAACCCTACTAACTTTGTCTCGACTCAATACCCTAAGATGAGAGTCCTTGAACTACAACACGCAATTCATAAGTCAGAATCTAGAGTTCAAAATGAGATATATATATATATATATATAACATTGAATTACAAACTTTAAACTAGAAAAAAAATCTCCCTTTTTCTTTTCCATGTGACTAGTCCACGTCAGAATAATTATATTCTTCCACTTCAATTTGCTTCCTCAAAATAATGACGTAGACAAAATCAACTTCTACTGCTCCAAAATTTGGTTCTGTGAGATAATAGCGAAGTTTTTTAACTACATTTGGGAAAGAGATATGCTTTTGGTAGTTAGATGTTTGGTGTAGACTCGTGGTAGGGGGTTTGATGGATGATCAGTAGTGGTTGTATGTATGGATGATGTTCATGTGTTTTATATTTTAGCAAAGCTAGCCGGCATTTGTAGTGGGCCGTCCACATGTATGAATGAATTTGAAACAGATGTTCAAGTGCATCAGAATAGCTATATGGAAAATAGAGCTTAGGAGTTTGGCAAAAATACCAAACTACCAACGAACAACAAAACCTAGTCTAATCTCCCTCTAAGGAGGAAGATTCACTCCCCTTATCCGAAGATTCAGGCCTAATAACATGATAATACCCCGAGAAAAGAGAAGCTAACGTGGAAACAAAATCCACAGAATCAGAGCAATAAAGGTATTTCCTATCCTAAGAGGCATCTGATATAAAAGAACGATTCAAGCCACCTAACTATCCAAGTTCTGAAAGCACAAGGCCTTCACCCTCAACATGATAATATAGCCGCCTTTCTTTTTTATCTTCACCAACATACTTATAAAACTAACCACCCTTAGGGTCAAATCTCATCTCAAAAGGCTCATGAATCCAAGCTTCCTCAAATGAGCCTCAATTCATGTGTTTTAAGATAGTAATGGTAATGATTTTGGCTACTGATGCATTTTGATGAGTGTTGAGATTTTGGTATATACGTGATGAAGAGAATCTTTATACTCGTTGAATATCAATTATTAAAGTTTCTTTCCTTTATAATAAATAGAAAGATCCATATATTGAGAAAGAAACTTTGGGTGTATCTTTGATTTTTAGAATATATTACTTTAAATGTTCTTACTTTTCAGATTCTCTTGATTGTGTACTAGATATTGAATAATTGCATAAATATACTTCCATGCTCCAAATATTTTCTTCCTTCTTCTATTGTGATTTTTAGACTATATTACTCTAAATTTTCTTGCTTTTCAGATTCTCTTGATTGTGTATTGGATATTGAATGATTGTAGAAATATATTTCCTTTCTTTAAATCTTTTCCAACTTTTTTATTGCGATTACCTTTTAAGATTATTTTGTATATATAGGCTTATGTTTTGTACTAAGAAAATAGATCTCATCACAAACTCTTCTGTACATCTTGGTTGAAGTTAGAATCCTATAAATACACAACACTAAACAAACACATTAAATAAAAAATATGTTTAGAAACATCAAATAAAAATGTTCGATTGCACTAATCCACCAAAACTTGTATTTTTCTCCAAAGTGGCAAGAAACATTTCCAATAGCTCAAATGACAGAGTTAGGGTTATGCCCTAAGGTCAATTATTTATTTGGTACACATATCTAACTCGATAACCAACCTTGTTCGAAATAAAGATGTTTTCTTTCTATTATATACTTGATATAATATGTTGTATTAATTATTAATTTAATTAAATGTATAATTAATAGAAAATCCATAAATGGTACATTTTGTGATAGTAGTTACAATGTGTTGTGACCATGAGTAATTTATCATAACAAAATAAACATACCATTTTAAATATTCCTACTCAAGATGCATCGAGACTGTATATCGATACATCCGTTGAGACTAGAGCACGTAACACTCTCCAAATGTTGGGTGGTGTATTACTCATAGCTGCTAGAGGGCACCAAAGGGTTACGTACTAATAGTTATTGGATAACTATAGAATGACTCATTTGATAGTTTTCTTTTGGTTGATATAACCAAGGTCAAACAGAAAATATCGATGTGATAAAATTACATGGTTCTCTCGACTTGAGAATACTACTAATCTTTAATGTGGAAACTCCACTTTGATTATATTTAAATCATGACACGACGTCCATTAAATGACTATAATTGGGTGGAGTCGAAGAATCGAAAGTGGAACACTATTTAAGAGAGGATTCGTCTCCTCGGTTATATAAGGTCAGTATCATGGTCAACTAAAGTCAACTCAAAGTCAAAGTCTCTAGCCAGTTCAGTTTGGTTAATAATAATCATTATTATCGAACCAAGGACTTTGTGTCTGGACTGTAGAGTTGAATATGGATGATATTGGAATTTTGACCATTGCCAAATTCTATAAGTCCAAAGTGATATAGTTTTGACGAAGAGAATTGGTGTAAATAATTATCACTATTGGGTAACGCTTAAATAAAGTAAAATTGGATTTTACTAAAGCCAAATAAACGATAAATTTGGTTATAATGTCACACCACCTGCTAAGTGACGTGTGAACGTTCATATTCATATTTTTCGATGCTCGCTGGTCGAATTTACACTTAAGAGTCACAACAGAAACATTAAATACTCCTTTTACCACACGATTTAATGTAATTATAATTACTATAAATTAATTAAATTAATTAATATTTATGAAATGTTAATTATAAAATATAATTTGATATTTTTTGATCAATATTAAAAGTGTGTATATTATAGTTAAATACACTAATTGATATACGATATCAATAGGCATTTAAATTGGATTAAATGTGTTATTTATTGATCGGACTTGAAGTGATTTTAAGGCTCATGATGAGACCTATTGAGTGCGGCTATGATGGCATAAGGAGGTTGGCCATATGATGGCTAAGGAGGGATTGAATTTGAATTCAAATGTATGAATATGTAAGAGAGAAAGGTGGATCTAGATCCTCCTTTTTCTCCTTAGACCTCCACTATATATTCATCTCTAACCCCTTTATTTTATTTTTGAATCTCTTGCTCCATTTGCTACTGCCATGGCTAGCCACCCCCTCCCTTCTCCTCAAAATTTTCAAGTTTAAAGCATTAAATCAAATAAGGTTCAAACACTGGTTGTAGTTGCATTTAATTTAGTAGCGTTTTCTGGATTCTGAAATCATTTCAAGGAGTTCTGATTCTACTCAAGGTGTACTATCTAAGCATTAGGAAAAAGGTAAAATTCCCTTTCTACAATGATGTATTAATGTATAAAATGGTCATTATACAATATATGTGTTTAGATAGCAGTTGAATTTATCACGAATCTGTATAACAAATGTGCTGTCTTCATTAGATGGATTGTGTATATGTGTGTGTGTATAAAAAATATTTTACATATATACAATCATACATGTTGATTATGGGCATTAATTTTTATTGTTTTTCAAAAATAATAATACTAGATGATTTAAAGTAAAATGATTTGAATAAACACTATGTAGCAAAACATGTTTTACGTTAATGTTTATACTTTATAGTTTCAATTGTTTTACATATATATAATTTTATATTTGAGTACAATATAGTATTTTATTAAAATTAAATGTTATATACACACACACACACATTATAAAGCATATATATAAATTATAAAGCATATAAAATGTGTTCGTAAAAATATTTAACATAATACATACATATATTGTTTTTGATATTAATTTTTTCATAGATTTTTGTTCAAAAATCAAATAAATTAACAAATAATCATGTTTGATAAAAACAAGGTAAAGAAAAAAGGGTTTTTTATGGCCAAAAATATGTATATTTATACGTACATATATATATATATTATTAATTTAAACAAAATATATTTATAAGTATACACTATACATATATATAGTATTTCTGAATATTATCTAATATATATAATAGACAAATATGTATGTATGTATGTATTTGTACAAAATTAGTATATTATTTTGAATTTTATACAACTAGATATTTCATTTTGTAGATCCAGATCTAAATTTTAAAATTTGAATCTAATAATTGAATTTGAAATTTATAAATTATTTATATTAATTTGATAATTACTTTATAAACTATATATACATATATATTGACAACACACATGTATGTAGAGGGGCTAACATATCCATTGCATTGTAAATCCCAACATCTATTTACAGGCATGTCAAACCATGTACACCTTTTATGTTTCACGTGCACGTGCATATCTATTTGTATATGATACAATGTTAAATTATATAAATTTTAAAAAAATAAAAATTTATTTATAAATAAAATAAAGTATTGATTTTATTTAAAACTAATTTAGATAAGATCTAAATAACTTTAGACTTTATAGTCCCATTAAATATCCAAATAGGTGAAAAAATTGAAATTTAGCCGTTTAACCCGTTGCATTCTGGCCCAGCTCCGACAATGATATCGGAGCACAGTAACCTATGCAATCTAAATTAGTTATATTATGGTTAACTAATTAAGCTTACAACCCATTTAATAGAATATCTAAGAACTGTAGTGTGTAGGCTGGATTGTTGGGTAATCAAGTACCACGTCCTACCAAGCTATCGGCCTGGCTTGAACAATTATGTGAGCCCAAATGTTGCCACTAGTAGAAATGCCTAATTTGAATTGGGCCTTGGGATAATTTCAAAATTGTTTTTAATTCAAAATAAAAGTTTTAAATTTAAAAGTTATATTTAAAATAAGAAAAGTATTATATATGTTATAATACAGATTTTCAAATTTTGAAAATTAAAATAAAATCTTTAAATTTAAAAGTTAAATTTAAAATAAAACACATAAAATTTATAATATATTTTTCAAAATGTTATAAAATTCGTTTTGAAAATATTATTTATTAGTATGATAAATAAAATAAATGAATTAATTAAATGAGTTAACTAATTAAATATATATACATGTAAAACATATATAGTGATATATGTTATGTTGTCTTAGATTATTTAAGACAATAATGAGTATACTTGTGTGTATAAAAGAATTTTCAAAATTAATAAAATTTAATTAAAACTGTTTAATTAAGTAGATTAATTAAAAGTCGATTAATAAACTAAATTACATATTATATATATAAGATATATGTGTATTACTATTAAGGGTATAACATATATATTTAATATAATATGTTATAATTGAAAAATATAATAATCAGTTAAAGTGTAAATTAATCAAATAAGATTTAATTAATATAATGTTATACATAAAATATTACATAAGTCAAATAAAGTATAAAAGTTATATGGTAAGAAAACTTATATAATATAAATGTATAACCTAAAGGTGGAATGGTAAAGAAACCCTAAATAGACTTAAGGAATAAGTATCTATATAAAAGTGTCTATATCATGATTTTTGATGTGTTTGACACTTTAATCATATGTGTATTTCATAAAGCATACATTATTGCATAAGTCGATATCGCTCAATTAAATATATTGAAGATCATGAATCTTTAATATACATGTTTTCCTCTACCATTTATATATTGATAAACTACTTGCATACTCTCTAGTTGTTAAGCAAACTCAAGCTAAGGACATTATGCGTAGTATTATTAATATATTAACTAGATAAGGTAAGATGACTATATGTATTTGTTGAGCAAACTCAAGGTACATATACTATACTTAAGCAGTCGCGAAATGGTAAGTACGAGCAAATAACTTCTTTCGATTTGTCGTTCAAACTCAAGGTTGAAATGAGATTAGGATAAGAAACTAAGGGTTTGAAGTTGTAGATGATATAATAGATAAGGAGTTATCCATCGTTTATGGGGTTATGATTTGTTAAGCAAACTCAAGGTCTGAATCCCAAGACTGACAAGTTACCCACTAGTGAAGTTGAAAGACTTTTTTGTTTCGTCTTAAGGTTTGGAGAAGCATAAAAGACTAGTGGGACCCTTATTAGATATATTAAACGGTAACATTTAGTCTTTCTAATACTGTAAGAACAACTGCTGTATTAAATTATAATAATCGACTTTGATAGAATTATGCAGTTAATAAAATTGATAAAATGTTTATTAAGTACAATATACAAATGAAATGAGTTAATATTGATAAATGAAATATAAAATATACTTACCAACAATTTTTGCATATTGACCTATGCAAACGTCTAATTATACTACCACTATATACATTTGTTACATGATCACTTATGAGTTTACTTGCTCGTGACTTTGTATCTTCTTTAATGAGTTTAGAACTCTAATACAAGAATATGGATATTTGATCCATATATGGTAACATATAAATGTTATACGGTGAATGGTCATAATTCGAAATGTACGAAATCTCGATAAAATTAGTTCATTGAAATAAGCAAGTAAACTATAGTGTGAGACCGTGTATTCAATATGATTGATTACAATAATGATCTTGTTGTGTCAAATGTAACACTGGACCAATTTACAAAATTCCATCATTGAAAATTTAGTTTAATAAATTTACTTAAAGTGCAACAAATTTGATATCCTTAAATATTAAGGATGACTAAATGCACCTTTGTAAAGAGTTCTTTATGATATCGTAGTAAGGATTTCCTTTCAGTGGTTCGACTATTTGGAAACTAAATCAAATGCATAAGTGGATTTAACTTAAAGCACAGTTGAGATGAAGAGAGTGAATGGTCACTTCTGCTTCATAAGGAAACATCAGAAAATAATAAATGATACTTAATATTGGAATGAGAAATATGATTCATATTTCAAAGTGTATTCTCAAATAGAATTTTTTTTTCTATGAGATTTATTTCTTTGAATTTAAGATACGTGATCTGAAAATTATCGACTGTAAACCAGTTACAGTAAAAGAAATAAATAGCCTATATTAAGTGGTTGAAAAGAGCTTCGTATTTCATAAGTTATTATAGTAATAATGGAAATAGTGGAAGCATGCCATATAGTACTTATTAATCGCATCAAGTTATGAAAATTGTTTTCACAAAACAAACCAAATATTATTTTTGAAATAATAAATGTTTTTTAGCATTGACTAATAAAACAGAAATAGTTTTATTTCAGTATGAATATTAGGAATATTCATTATAAAATAAAACTATAATAGTGCTATATGTGATGCATTGGAAAATACATAAGTATCTAAATTTATTTGCAATTGTTTAGGAATTATGGACTAAGCCATAATGTGGAGAAATAATTCTTTGATTATATGATTATGAATCATATGGTACTAGTGAATTATGTCTCAAACAATAAAGGGCAAAACACCCATTCAGTGATGAACTCTTCCGATTGATACATATAGATGTATGTAATCGCAAGTCTATTAATACCAAAATAGTTTCACACACTTTGGTATAATCACCAATGAGTTATCACCAACATGGACATGTGTATTTGATACACATGCAGTATATCTATTATAAGCTCATAGAGTATAAAATGGAAGTAAATAAAATAACATGCAACAAAAAATAAAGATGATTCGATTTGATCAAATAGATGAGTATATTGGAAAGAGTTCTGAACGTACCTAAAAATGAATAAAGATTCAATCTCAAAAGTCACTCCTTCCTGTGTTACATAATGATGTATCGATAAAGAGTAATCAAACTTTGTTGAAAAAATAATAATTAATTATGGGTTAAGTTGAGTTAAGTCCTTTCTATAAGGTCATATACTTAAGAGTACCACACGAGGTTTTAATTAATTTCATCTAAAAAATAGTTTACAAAAACATACAAGATAATAGTTTACAAGTGTAACATTTCCCACATTAAACTCAAAGATGAAAGCGGATAATGTTGCCATCATCACCGGAATTATCTTCCAACGACGTAAGCGAGTTCAGTATATTATTTAAACACAGATAAAGTAAACAAAGCAGCAACATATTTTCATTACATCAAGATTTTATTTAGCATTCTTTTTTATATACTTCTGTCAAGATTAATCCTAAAGACGTGCCTATGTAGGAGTCAAGCATAATAAAAAATAACATCGTAAAGAGTCGGGTATATGATGATGAGGCTCGCACTCCTTAGTATAGCGAAAACAAAAACCTTTATTAGCCACAAGCCTCCTGCTTCGTCTTCGATCTTCATACTACGACCCCCTATTTTATACCCGTCTGATCCCATAAACTCAGCCTACTCAAATGAGCACCCGTAAGTTTATGGAGAAAACAATAATAAAAACACGGGTCATGTAACAACCCGCATATTTTTACGATAATATTTTAAATATGGCATCATTAGTCGGATTAAAGTCCAAAATGCTACTTTTTGTAAACAGTCGAATTAGGACTCGAGACCCCTTCCATTGAGTTCAAAACGACGTTTACAGCTTTTTTTTTTGCAGGGCAAGCGGGGTTGAAAACTGGACCCCTACCAGATTTATTAAAAAAAAGGAAAATAAAATACAAACAGAAAAAAAAGAAGAAAACAAGGAAAAAACAGTGAAGAAAAGAGAAGCTAAGGAATCCATGGCTCAATCTGATGCACAAGAAAATCATGCCTACTAGCCCTCATTCCACTAAAAATTTCATGCTTAAGAACTGTCCATAGCACAACTTTAGACCTCAGTTGTCCTTCAAATATCCTTCTATTCCTTTCACACCACACTAATCTCATCAGCTTTTTTAAATTGAAGGAAAAAGGAATTCTTCTCTCATCATTCCACTTAGTTGCATACTCAATCATAGCCCACTGAGCAGCAGTGATTTGAGGAACAGTAGCCATCCCCATGTTACACAACATATCACTCCATAGATGGAGAACTAAGGGACATTCAAAGAAAATATGCAGGGTAGTTTCATCATGTGTATTGCACAAAATACAGGTTGAAGGAACAGCCATACCATAAGCAAGCAATTTTTCCCTAGATAACAGAGCATTATTCACAACTTTCCAGGACATCAAATTGTCACTACTTGGTGGCAAGTAAGCCTGTGCCATTTACAAACAAGCATGGAGGCAATATTAAGAAGAGAATCATAAACACAGGAAATAGAGCGAGTTTTCCCATTCCAAAGAACAGAATCATGATCATGAAGGGCAAACTTGTTAGTAGCAAATTGGTTCCAAAGGGACCTGACAGTTTGATTGTTGGAATAAGGAAGCAACAAATCACCATTAAAAATATAATCAACAGCTTTGGCATTAAGGGCAACTCCAGATTGGAATTTCTGTTGGGAAGTTAAGATTTGATCAAGAATAATGCCTCTGCTTATCCAAGGATCATGCTAGAAACTACAAACACTGGAACCAGAAAGTTGAATTTGGATTAATGGCATAAACGTGCTTCTTAAGTTCAAGATACATCTCCAAATCCAACTGCAAGACTGAGGAACTTCCATCTGCCAAAATGTTTTGGAACTAACATTATGCTGAAGAGTCCAATTAACCCAAAGAGAGTCCTTCCTATGCATCAGAGCATTCAAGTGAAAACTGTAAGCAGCCTTATTCCAAACAGCAATGTTGATCAAGCCTAAACCACCCTTGCTTAAAGGTTTCTCAAAAACAGTGAAAGAACAAGGGAAAACCTTCTTAGCATGTATTGAGCCAAACTAGAAAAATCGAATCATAGCAGATTTGACCATTTTCAGAAGCCTAGAAGGAAGAATGAAAGCCTTAGCCCAGTAGACCATCATAGAAAAGCACACTGATTTAATGAGAACAAGTCTGCCTGCTTGTGACAAAAATTTTGTAGCCCACCTCTCCAAGATAGCAGTTATTTTTTGAAACAGAGAAAGACAGCTAGATTGAGTCACTCTAGAAGTACAAAGAGGCATACCGAGGTAAGTCATATCATGATCCATGATTTGCATCCCAGCATTAGAAGATAGAATTTGCCTCTGGATGGTAGGCACACCAGCAAACAATATACTAGATTTTTGAAGATTTAATTCAAGACCTGTCATCAAGTAAAAGCTATGCAGAGCTCGTTTAATGGTTTCAATAGACTGAATATTAGGCTTTTTGAATAACATGATGTCATCAGCAAAAAGAAGAGATGTTAATTGAATGTCCTTACACTTGGAATGATAGTGAATCTGCCTGGACAAATACAAAGGCCTAATGTAACATGTAAATACTTCCATAACCAGAATGAAAACATAGGAGGATAGCGGGTCACCCTGCCTTATCCCTTGCTTGGATGCAAAGTAACCAAAGTTAGCTCCATTCAAAATAAGAGAGAATGTAGGAGTGGAGATGCATTGATAGATCCAGGCAACAAAGACTTTTGGGAATCCCATAAGGGACAAGGTTCTGACAATAGAAGACCACTGAATGCTATCAAATGCTTTCTTGAGATCAAGCTTTAACATAGCTCCTTGAGTCGCATTAGCTCTGCTGTATCCTTTTAAAAGCTCATGAGCTAGCATAACATTATCAAGGATGTTTCTTTTAGGTAGAAAAGCAACCTGATTCTTGGATATTATTCTCCCGAGCACAGCAACAAGTCTCGTGGCAATGATCTTAGAAATACACTTGTAAACAACATTACAACAGGAGATTGGTCTGAAGGAGTTTACTGATGAAGGATGCAAGCACTTGGGAATTAAAACCAAATTCGTAGCATTAACTGATTTAAGAAGCCTAAACTTGTCAAAAAAGTTATGCACTGCCTTACAGAAGAGCACACCCACAATCTCCCAACTTGAAATGAAAAACTGCACGTTGAAACCATCAGGTCCACCACTGGAGTTCTTGTTCATAGAAAAGAGAGTATTCTTTATTTCTACATCGGTAACTTTTTCCACAAGCTTGGCAGCTTCATCACCATTGACTTTTGGCAGAGAAATAGAAGAGAGATCATCCAATTGAGGAATAAAATTTTTAACATTCCCAAGAAGACCAGAAAAATGCTGTTGAAAGGCTCTGGTCACAGACTCAGGGGAAGAATGCAAGTTACCTGCTTCATCGTGAATGGTAAAAATATTGTTATTTGATTGCTTAGCCTTAAGGGAAGCATGGAAAAATTTAGAGTTCCTGTCCCCATCAGAAGCCCACTTAATTCTCAGCTGTTGCCTTTTCATTTCACTTTCTACATCCAAGGCAAGATTTAGCTCATGGAAAAGAGCAGCTTCCTTGGCAGCTAGATCAGCATTATCAGGATGAGCCATCATCAAACTCTGAGCCTCTCTGTGTTGTTACTTGAGAATAGAGGATCTGAGATTGCCATTACCAAATTTGTCTTTGGCCCAACCCCTTAGGGCTTCTTTAATAGCCTTGAGTTTTCTGCAAAAAATAAACATAGGATTTCCAAAAAAATGTTTAGCCCAAGCAGGTTGAATTATAGTAATATATTCAGGATCAAGAATCCAAGAATTATAAAATTTAAATCCTCTATTGACAACATGGAGCTTCCTTCCAGTGGAAATGATGAGAGGCGAATGATCAGAGAGAATTGAAGGAGGAAGGAAGGTGGATAGCTCAGGCCAAGAAGAAAGGGCTTTGAAATTGGAAAATGAGTGATCAATATTAGAAAAGGTCTAACTCCACTCCTGGATCTGTTGTTCCAAGAAAATAGAACACCTTCCCTATGAATTGGTATGAGAGAAGAATCAAACATGGCAGTGTTCAAGGGATTAATATCCTTTAGCATGAGTGGCCGACCACCATGCTTGTCTGTCAATGCAAAACAACTGTTGAAATCACCTACTAAAATCCAAGGATGAGATTCTTGTCTTAATGCTGGAATCAAGTTGAAGAGAGATTGTCTTGAGACATGAGTATTATATGCATACACAAATGAAATGTAAAAGGAGGAGGAAGGATACTGATACTTGGCATTAAAATGCATTATCTGGGGAGAAGCATGAAGGAGAACAAGGGAAAGGACAGCAGGATTATGAAGCACCATAATACGACCATAGTTAGCTTCATTAAGGTTATGAGACAGAGACCAGGAAGGATTGACATACTTAGCAGCAGAAATTGTTAAGGGAAGATTAATTTGGTTTCAAGGATTGCAAAAATAGACAGCTGATGAGTTGAAATTAACTGCTTGACATGGTCTAACTTGAGGAAGTTATGAGAACCTCTAATGTTCCAAGCACCGATGTTGTGCGACATTTATTAAACTAATGATTGGTGGAAAGGTTCTTTCATGCTCCTGGTAATAGGAGACTCAGATCTAGATGAGACGTGGATTTGCTTCAATGATTTTCTTTTTTTCCTGAAATTGGCATTTGAACACGGGACACTGTTAATTTGAGAATCTTCTTTAGGAGAAGTGGGAGGAGATTTCCAACCAAGAATTGTTCTAGAGAAAATATATGGTTGACTTGGAGTTGTTTGATTAGTGGGTAAGAGAGCAGAAGATGATGGAATGGATGAAGGAAGAGATGTAGAATTCATAGAGATTACTAGGTCAGAAATCTGCTTTTGCAATATAGTGCAAAAATGCACATCAGGATCAATTTCAGGGGGATGGGTATTGGATTTGGATGAGGAATTGGAGATATTCATAGTTACTACAGTTTCATATATGTTCATGTTAAGATCAGATTGATGTGATTTCATCTGTGAATCAACTTCTGAAGGCAAAGAGTGAATTCCATGCACAAAGGATATACTGGACACATTTTGTGCTTCTCTAAAAACAGTGTCAATAGGCAAAACACAATCTGCATCAACATTCATATCTCCTTTATTTAAAATAAGTACCTGCTCTTCAATGCCCACCTCCTCAAACAGTGAAATTTCCTCCTCAACATGATCTTCCCCAATTATTACTACATTTCCTTCAGGAGCATCATCATTCGACTCATTTAACACTGCAAATTTATTGAAGGTCAGTTGCACATCTTGCTCCTTGTCAGAATTACAAACAAGAGGATGACTATCATATATTCCAACAACACCAGCAGTCTCTGTTTCTTTATGTGTCAGCTTATCAATAGAGTTTTCATGATCAGCAACTAACAACTTGCCAACAATCAAATCAGCAGATTTATGCGTGGGTAGTTCTCCGGAGTTAGTTTTTCTATTTGCAACTTTCTGCCATACTTGTTTATCTTTTTTTTGGGCTTTGCTAACCCCTATGTCTGGTTTTGTTCCTTCCTGATTTAACTTCTTAAAGTCAGTATTATCCTTACTTTAAACCTTATCACCTTATCACCACAAACTTTCAGGCATGAATTTACCAAATGACCAAACTCCTTACATTCAGAACATATGTCAGGTGTAATAGCCCGCTTTTCCGTACCCCTTGAATAGACACTAATCTTCATCTATTTACTCAAGGTGAACGAAAAACCGAACCATTAGGGTTTTTAAAAGAAGAGGTAGAAGAAAAGATAGAAGAAAAGAGAAAGAAGAAACAACAGAACAACATCAGAAACAGAAAAAATATCAGAATCTCACATATCGCAGCGGAACAATATATAATAGATAATCACTAGTCTTTTAAAACAAAGAACTATATCTTTTCATACATACATCAATCATCAGAGTCAATATACAACAATGGACAGTTATATAACTTGTCCTCATACAGAATACACAGCGGAATAAATACTATCAGATACAAATACTACGTCTCGCCATCCAGCTTGCCTCCAAAGCTCCAGAATATCCAGAATATCCTGATAACATAACTCTAGGCTGCCCGTGTGGAAATTGGTGGGCACCCAGAGTTTAGAAGGGAACAATAAACTCCGAGTCAGTCATGGTGACTGGTGTTAGATCGTAAAACAGTTATTTTCACAAAGAAAATAAAACAAATTCGCAATGCTTTTGGAAAATGAAACTACCATAAGACCTCCCACCA
Source organism: Allium fistulosum (assembly GCA_030737815.1). NCBI lineage: Eukaryota > Viridiplantae > Streptophyta > Magnoliopsida > Asparagales > Amaryllidaceae > Allium > Allium fistulosum. The sequence goes on from CM060907.1 coordinate 998,477,687, forward strand.
CACACACAATGCAAACGCAGAATTGGAGGAGATTTCTTCTTATGATAGTCAAAGATGCTTACTACGTAAAATCAAATCATTTTTGATATTATTATTAGTGCATAGTGTAGAAAACATTTCGAAAGTATAATATTAATCTTAGCCAACATACGACCAGTATCGTATGCCTACTATAGCTACTATGTTCAATAGCAGGTTACCGCCACATTCCATAGCAGGTAATACAACTAAAACCGTACCAGGTTCGTATTGTTTCTTTGGATTTTCCAACAAATGGTCAGGCTAAGGAACTTCCTTTCCTCCTGCCGAATAGGATCGCCTCTGGCTGGACGTCCCGAGAGACAAACTGCTCTCTGCCAAACAAGGCCGGGTTACTCCTGTAACAAGTAACTCACGAATATGTCATCACCCGGTCCTTTGGGACCTTTATCCGAGCGCTCGATATCCAACATCACACATCATAAAGAAAGTGTATCCACATGAGTAAGTATCTGGGCTCCATACCATGATACCACCCCTTTCCAGAAGGAAATGACATACCCTAAAGGGCGCGACCCTCATAACCTTGCCGCAACATTCCTGTTTCGACCATTTCCGGGGTGTGAGGCTCGACGAAGTCTCGTCCACAAAGCTACGCTTTCTACAAAAAGCCCTGCTTCGGGTCAAACAAAATGATCAACCTATGATCACAAAGATATAAGATCAAACCAATGATCATATCGCAAATGATCAAACACTGATCATTTCACAGCAACACTCAGTATGCCACGTTACCAAATTGGGATATATCGCTGATAAATTTCAACTACATAACCTCTGAGCTCGTACGTCTCAGAGAAGGGTGTTAAGCTAAGAGAATAAATTCTCCGCCACCAACAGATATGTATTTGAAAGAAATCAGCTTTATATCTCAAAGTGTAATGTCAGACATACAATCCATACAAGTCTGTTCCGGGATCGAACAGAACCGAAGGCACTTCTCACGAAGCCCTTGCATATCCGGATAATTTTCAATCACGTCGGGACTTCCCGTCACTAAGGGTGATAAAACCTCTAAACCGGAGATCAGCCGATGTAGAGTAACTCGACGGTAATCCTTCCGTTTACAAAAATATCCGGTCTTCAACGCCGATCTTCAAATGCGATTCATAACGACGTATCACATATTCGGAATGGGTTATACGACCCCATGGTCCTTTCCCGGTTAACCCGAATAGTGAGCGCTTATTCAAAAATAAGTGTGGCATTCAATTTCATCCAATTCACAACAAATACCATTCTAAAGTTAATTATTGATAGTCGGTTATTTAACTATCAATAAAGATGCGCAACATCATCAGATTCCAAATAATTTCCCGAATTATTTAATTTCCAAAAATATCTTTACTAGATATATTATTTCCACACTTAACCATTTGAAAACAATTTCAAATCAATTTCCACATTTCATTTTATCTTTGAAGATAAAATCTCAAAACAGTTCATTTCATATTGGAAAAGCATTTCCATACTTATTTAAAAATAAGTATTTCACAAATCATTTATTTTCAACATTTGAAAATATTCGATATACTTAAATCAATATTAAGTATATATTCATTCTTTAAGGAAATCATTCTCTTTAAACACATTTATTTGAGTCAAAACGAATGTTACGTAAAACATCGTTACGACGACTCAAAATCACTAGTATAGGGATTCGAATTTAGATAGATATATAAATCCCAATACTACATCAAAACATTTCCTTTCGGAAATCATTTACTATAACAACAGTGTTATAGTCCATCATTTCCTTATTTCTCGAAAACGTCTATTTCAACAATAAAGGTTGAAATCTATGATTTCGATACTTATCACGTTTTAAAACATCTTTTAAAACAATTAACTTTATTTTACAATATCGCTTTTCCCAAAACCATATCCATATCCATTTTACTTAACAATATATTCACTGTCCAAAATCGTGAATATACTTTACTAATTACATTTCACTATTTTCTACACATTTTATTTCAATAATAATTCGCTATCCAAAATCGCGAATATATCTCCTTTAATAATCTTCTATATTTAATTTCTCAAATCCAATTGATTTTGAATTTATAAAACAACGTTTATAAATTCTATTTCTGTTTTTAATAACAACTTCAACTTACAAATCTTCCTTTTTAATAATTCGATAAATATTCCATCTAAAGGTAAAAATCCAATTTATAAGTTAATCTCTTATAAATCTTTTATTCTACAGTTTCATCCATTTTATAACTTCACAATTTATAAATCTATAAATTTCATTCACTTACGGATTCCATAATATTTCATTTTTAACACTTATAAAATTCGTTTTATAAGTCCAATATTTTGATTTATAAAATATCAATTTTATAAATCTTTCTATACAAATCGTTTATAGTTATTCAAAAATCCCAACTTAAACCATTTTATAAATAAATCAACTTTTGTTTCAAAAACAACACTTCGGTTATATTTCACTAAAAATTATAACTTTTATAACTTTAAAATTTTACGTTTATAAATCGATTCAAAAATTCCATAAAACGTGTATTTTCAAAAATCACTTTAAAAATCCTTTTAAATTAAAAGTCGTCATTTTTAAAGTTCAAAACTGAATCCGATGATGCAACAACACCAATCAGTCCATCACAACAGTCAAATATCATATATCATCATATGATAACAGAATATATCAAAATATCTGTAAATAATCAATACGGGGAGGAATCCAGTCGGATCCCTCCAACCTGTTTCCCTGCATCCACAGATGTTAGCACAATACCAATTCCGCTCCAGTACGGAATTATCGCGGTATATAGGTTTTATAAAAATCCGCTTACTAACGGCGCAATAGGGTCTCATCCGCTATACGAGGCGGGAAATCATCAATCCAATATATACATATGCCAATATGTATATATTGCTATATATATATAGATATATCCTATTATATCTAATAGCACATTCAAACAAATCAATCAATAACTGCAATTCAATTATAAATCTGAGTGAGAAGATCTCACCGTGATTTTCTGATAGCAATTTATAACGTTTATTTCGAATGAAATTAAACGGACGTTTAATCTCACTCAAAATTTTCACTGACCCCGATCGTTCCCAATCCAGTTTCATCGCGAAGTGCTCGACAAAACGAAGGCAACGCTTTTCGTTTCGTGATTTTCCGACCTCGCAGCAAAAGGATATGATTTTTCAAAGTTAATACAAATTTAATATACAATTCTAATTTCAATTTCTTTTAAATTTTTAACCTACTTTAAATCACCACCATTCATTTCTGTTCAAGCATATCTCGGCCACTTGCTTTCCTCTCTTCCCACTCGCGACACTACCAGGCAAACCGAACCCATCATCGTCTCCGCCTCCTCCAAATCGCGACCACCACATCGACCTAGAACTCGATCAGACCCCGCCGTCGAAACCGCCTCCATGCCCTCAACCTCCGGCCCAGACCCCGGCGAACTCGAACTCCCCATGGCTGCGCAAATCGCATGCGAACGGTGACGAACGGAGGTCGAAATCTCCGCCACCAACAACCCATAAACTATCACGACCGTACTGATGTGAAGCGCTCGACCACCTCTTCGAATCTCTAGTTAAGAGTTTCGGCTAAAACTGAATTGATGAAGAGAGATTGAGGGATGATTGCCGATCGATTTCGGCCATTGACGTAAAAAGAAACGGCGGCTCTGGATATGGAGCTAGGGTTTGCAATTATATAATTATATATAATATTATTTAATTAAGAAAATTTCTCGATTTAACAGTTAAAGCAAACGGCCTCTAATCCTCACGTTCTGACAAGTTATCCTAGGGTTTTTCCGCGTTCCGGACACAATGGAACAGGTTTCGGAAGCTAATTCGATCGTCTGTGTGAGATATGACAATAAACGATCAATTTAAATTAAACCGATTTAAATCGATTTCGAGGCGTTTTGATTCGTACCGGACAAATGGTAAATCCAAAAATTATGAAATTTGAAATCATGCAATAATATCACATTACGGATCCGATGAAACTGGTTTCGTCGAAATCCGACACTGTTTGAAAAATGACTATTTTAACTCGACGATTTAAAATTAAAACGATATCGATGCGTTTGAAGCTGCCACGGTCAAATGATAACTTCGATTGCTACGAAAATTGAAATCCGATAATAACTAACTATTACGGATCCAATGGAACTGGTCTCGTTCAATTCTGAGACTGTTCGAAAATTGGCTATTTTCCAGTCGATAATTAAATATTAAAATATTCAATTTTCACAATTTAATTCTAAATTCGATTCTAAAAGTTCTATACCCTTTCTATAACTCCAGTATGATTAAATAAAATTTTACAAATCATTTTCAATCATATTTAACTCGATTTTCAATTATCTCTGGAATTTAAATCATTAAATTATCGATTAAATTGACCAAATTAAATCCAATATCCTTTAAATAAATTATTCGACTTATAAATTCCACTTATTAATATTTAAAATCAATTAAATATTCGAATTTTAATTATCTAAAATTCTGGGTCGTTACATCAGGCCTCCATAGATAACTGACTTGGACTAACTGAGAAGATCCATCAAGCAATTTGACAGGAAACTCATCAACTAATTGACAATCGGGTGAAACATCAACCAAACATTTAGCAAAACCAATCCTCTCCAGTTTCTCAGTGGAAGAATCCATACAAAGAAGCCTTCCAATTCTAGAAGCTAACCAGTTGATGCCTATATGTGACCAAGCAAAGATAGGAATATTGGAGAGTTTAAGCCATATAGGTACGGATCTTATGGTACTGCAACTATTACCAATAGTAGGATCCCATGCTTTAACAATGAAAATTTTGTTCCTTAGAAAGATAGGATAAGATTCTAATATTCTCCTTCTGTCCTCAGAACAAGACAGATTGAAAAGGAACAAAGTTCCATCAGATTTAACAACAATCTCCCCTTTTAGCTTCCATAGTTTCTTCAGATGATTGATAACAGTAAGGTAGGAAAGAGGCTTATCAAGAAAAAACCCAACTAACCAATCACTCCAGATATCACTACCAGCCTTGATCACCACATCCGGTGGAACCAGAGCATGACCATCAAAAACAAGGGGAAAATCAATTGGAGTATACTGCCCTGCATTACGGGGTTTGGACTTGAAAAGAGAGGACCAGGAGGAAGATGAAACAAGTGGATGAGATGAAGAAGAAGCAAGAGGAGGGGGAACTGGCGGAGGTAAGGCTGAAGGAGAGTTTGGAAGGGGGCAAGGACGGGAAGAAGAAGAGTGAATAGAAGAAAGTATGGGAAGGACAAGAAAAAGGACAGTTCGAAAAGATGGGGAGAGGGAGGGGGCATGGGCGGGAGCAGCCATGAAGGAAAAGAGGACTCACGTTTACAACTTTTTTGAGTATAAACATCGGTATGTTTGGAGTTGGGTAGAATTTTTCTATTTTTCTATTTTGGGCTTTGGGTTTGGGTTTCAGCCCACCAACCCAACATAATACCCTAACTCCTCCTCCAACTCCTCTTCATTCATTTCATTTCCAATTTCCGAATACTCAAGCCCTAAAAGAAAAAAAATGGGGGAAAAGAAAAGAAATCAAAATTCCTAAGCCCTAGATTCTTAGGAAATTCCAATTCAAGCTCTAGAAATCAAGGAGAAGCTTAGGTAAGCATCCTCTTCATCTTCTCCATCTCAATTCCTCACCAATTTTCATAAATTTCCTATAACCTAATTTAGGAATATTTGCTTATGATCTTAGACTTGGAGCTACTTGAGTTGAAGTTGAAGAGTGATTGATCTTGCCTTGTTTTAAAGCTTCTCATTCATTGTTTTTGGGTTTAAAGGTGAGTTTTTGAACTCACATCTATGTCTATACCTTTGATAGTTGTTAGGTATGAATTCCTAACACCTACTTCATGTGCATTTGCTTTTAAATTGAATTGGATTGGTGAATTTTCCAATTTTTGGTATTTTGAAGTCAAAATCTATGAAAATCCTTATATGGATGTTTGGACATGTTATTTGGAGTGTATTGATGTGTTTATAGGGTTGGGTTGTCACTTGACATCGATCTCTAGCCATCGTCGCTCATTCGTTTGCTTCGAATTTGATTTGGCCATCAATGGCCTTGGCAAAAATTTCCCTGAGCTTCAGCTTAGACGTTTGGTAATAAGCTCAGACGTCTGATGCTATGGGAATAAAATTCCAGTCCTTCAGCTCAGACGTCTGAGCTTACTTCCCAAAAGTCTGGACTATCTGGAAGAAAATTCCAGAGCTTTAGCTCAGACGTCTGGGATAACCACCAGACGTCTGGAGCTGCTTATTTCAGCCAACTTACCTTTTTTGAATGGATTTCCATTTTAATCGATTTTTGTTGATCCGATTAGTTGTTGTCATTTATTATCGACTTTGATGACTTCTTTTCGAGATTTTGGGAATATCCATTTGATGGGATTGGTATCGATTTTTATTGTTTTAATTCACGTCGTCGAATGTGAATTTTTGGTGATTGATTGTTTCTACAATCATTTCTGTGATTTGTCACTTTAAAATACAAAGGTTTCTATACTAGTAGTAAATACTCAAACTCTTTCACAAAAATGATTTCAACATTTACTTTTAAGTACAAAGCTCGTTCTCAAAACCGTTTTCCAATCTATTAGTATATACAAACCTTTACCTCATTCGTTCGAGAAATCCAATTAAACGACTTAGCAAAACAAGTGGTATGAAATGCTTGTGTTTACTTCGTCGGTTAATTCTTAGACTTGTTCGATTGATATCTTGTGACAATTTTCGAGTGGAAATCTACAATTTGTTCGTAAATACTTAAGTTAAGCCAGTGGTTATGGGACATGAAGCTAAACTCATTTATTTACTAGCTTAGTGTAATCTACACTTTTTATTGATCAATGGTGATCATTTCATGGTTTAGACTAGCGATATGCGATGTCTCTTTGTCCACGTGGGGGACTGTACCTCGTTTTATGGAGCTTCGTCTCATTTTTATGGGCTAACGACCCATGGTCTTTGGACCGTTTGTGGAGCTCCGGCTCAAATTGGTGGGGTAGTGACCCATGGCCTTCAAGCCGTTTGTGGAGCCTCGGCTAAAACTTGATGGTTAGCGACCATGGAATAGCGTTCCGTTTGTGATACACGTGTTGGTGAGTTTTCATGCTCCCGTTTGTGATAGGCCTCCCCCTTTGTGTTTTCTGGATTTCTGATTGATGATTTCTAGAATTTGTGTTTCACCAATTTTTGCGATTGGCATTGATTTGTTTTGTCAATATTTGGGGTTTGGTGAGTAAGTTAAAGAATATGACATTCTTTTTGGGTGTTTGAGTAGATTTGAGATATTGTATGATTTTCATTGTTATCAAATATATACTTGTCACAATATAACCTTATTGTTATCATACATTTCTGTTATATCTCATATCCTATCTCGTTTTATATGATATTTATAGCTAGACTGATCTGTTTATTATTATTTTTCTTAAATTATACTCGGGTCAGACCGAGGTATTTCAGGTGCTTCTGCTTGACTCCTTATCAGGGTCCGTCATCTGACTTTTGGCTAACTACTTTAGCTTAGTAGTTTTTGTTATTATACATTCGAGATAGAGACTCCTTGATGTATACATATTCTTTTGCTTAGCACTTATACCTATTCCTTTGTGATATAGTGGATCTTGTATGACCACTATTTTGATGTACACTTTTATGTGTTATATTCATATCTGTTTCCACCTTTGTGATATGGATATCTGTGACTGATTTGTGTTATGCTTATTTCTATATTTGTTTCCGAAGCCCACATAGCCACTGTGTAGTAGCTTTGAGTTTGTATTTGATATGTCAGATTTCCTCTTGAAACGAAATGCAAGTCATTCTATCTGACATATCGGTACTCGTGCAAAGCAATTACACAGATGGTCGCTCCTCAACAGCCTTATTCTTCGTGCTAGTCGACGGCATTACCCAGTAGTGTCCTTAGCTAGTGTGAGTATAGAGGTGGGGCGTCACAGCTTGGTATCAGAGCCAAACTTCAGAACAATGTAGAATAATCTAGCAAGGATCATTGTCCTAAGTCTTTCTTAGGAGTTGTGCCTTAGGATTTAACTCGAGTCATTGGACCCGTTCTATCCTATTTTCTTTAATGATGTCTTGTTTTATCAATCAAGTTTGTTTGATATTCATTTTGAGAATAACCTTTTTCCTCTTCTTCCTTTCTTTCTTAAAGAAGAGAAATGGTTAGACCAGGCCGTCCCAGCGCAGGTCAATTCGGTGCTACTCCTCAGGATGGAGTATTCATGTCTGCTCAACAGCTTTTGGATCTTGTAAAGAATGCCCAAGCTGCCGGTCCCATTCCAGAGCCTACTCTTCCTAAATCTGGGTTTGCACGCTTGTGCAGTGATTATACCAATTTGGGTGGAAGGCCATTCAAGGGTTTTGAAAGCATTATAGAAGTCCAAGCTTGGCTTAGAACATGCGACCGCATCTTTTCTTGCATGAATCTTGTGGATCTACATCGAGTCCAAGTGGCTTCTAGCATGCTCCAAGAAAAAGCATTAGATTGGTATGAGCTTTTGGTTTTTGAAATTATTGAAGCAGATCTTACTTGGGAGCAATTCCGGGAAAGGTTCGAGTTAAAGTTTGTGCCGAAAGCTGAAAAAGTATCTTTAGCTTGACGTTTTATCGACCTTGTTCAAGGTGAATCTTCTATGACGGATTACGTCGCATCTTTTGAATCTCTCTCTAAATATGGGGTCGAGTATATTAATACCCCATTGAAGAAAATTCAAAGGTTTGTCTATGGGTTGAATAAGAACCTCAAAAAACCATTACTTCTGAAACTAGAAGTTTCTTTCGATCAACTTGTTCATATCGCTCTTCGACTTTAAGAAGCCGATAAGGAAAGTGATGTTGAAGTTGTGGGTGTCAAACAGAACCTCAACAACAACAAGAAGAGGCCTATTAATTTCAAGCCTAATCCCAACAAGAAAGGGAAGCAAGCAACTTCGGTAGCAAATACTTCTACCTCTAGTCGTGGAGAATGTTACAATTGTGGTTCTAAGGACCATTATGCAAACAAGTGTCCGAAGCCCCTTACTTGTCGCTATTGCAAAAGTTCGGGTCATACTATATCTTCATGTCCCAAACTTCAAAGCAAGAAGGAAGGGAAGCTAAATGTTGTGCAAGCCCCTAGTAACACTTCTCTTGGTCAAGGTATTTCTCATTCTATTCTTGATGGCATTATTATGTCTCGTGATCATCCTATTCGGGTTCTTTTTGATACGGCTACATCTCACTCTTTTATATCAAAAGAACTTGTTGATGCTTTGTCTTTAAATGTCATGGGCTTGATGACTTCACTGAGAATTACGAATCCAGTTGGTGGATCCGCAACACTCGGTTTATTTTGTAAAGATGTCGAGATTATTTTATGTGATTATTCTTTCCGCGCCGATTTGCATGTTATGCGCTACTTAGATTTCAGAATGATTTTGGGAATGGATTGGCTTAATCATTATGAAACCCATATCCTATGTCACGAGCGGACTATTCATCTTCGACATTCTCAATCTGTTAAGCAAATTTCTATTGTTCATAAAGATTCAGATTCTAATTCGGGAGCATCCTTGTATTCTCTAAATCCTCATGATGACGATAATGATGATGAGGAAGATGTCATTTCCCTCATTCACATTGTTCGTGAATTTCCCGACATATTTGAGCCCGTTTTAGGATTACCACCTAAGCGAGCAATTGAGTTCAGAATTAATCTAATCCTTGGAGCTCTACCTATTACTCATCCTCCTTATCGTATGTCCAATAAAGAAAATGACGAGATGCGTAAACAATTATCCGAATTGGAAGGAAAACAATTTATTCGTTCTAGTTCTTCTCCATGGGGAGCTTCAGCTATTTTTGTGAAGAAATCTGATGGTACACTTAGGCTTTGCGTTGACTACCGCAAGCTTAATGATCTTACCATCAAGAATAAATATCCCTTATCTCGGATTGATGATTTATTCAATCAACTTAGTGGTGCTAGAGCCTTTTCACAGTTAGACTTAGCAACCAGTTTTCATCAGCTCCGTATTGCAGAGGATATCATTCCTTTGACATCGTTTCGTACTCGTTATGGATCTTATGAATGGCTTGTTATGCCATTTGGTTTGACGAATGCTCCAGCTTATTTTGTTGACCTTATGAATCGAGTTTTCAAAGACTTCCTTGATCGATTTGTTCTCATCTTTATCGATGATATTCTTGTTTATTCTAAAACCGAGGAAGAGCATGAAAAACATCTTCGGATTGTGTTGGAAACTCTCAGGAGTAACCAATTGAAAGAAAAAATTTCTAAGTGCTACTTTTGGCAATCTCGTGTGAAATTTTTGGGGCATATTATTTCTGAATCCGGAATTTCCGTGGATCCTTCAAAGATTGAAGCGATTCAAAATTGAAAGAGACCGGAGAGTGTGACGGAAATCCGTAGTTTTCTTGGATTGGCGGGTTATTACCATCGTTTCATAAAAGATTTTTCTAAAATTTTCATGCCTCTTACTAGTTTGACAAAGAAGGGAGTTAAATACATTTGGTTAGACAAATGTGAAGCTGCTTTTCAAAAATTAAAAGAACTCCTTTTCGATGCTCCTATTCTTGTGATTCCCGAAGGGAACCAAGACTTGATTGTTTATACCGATGCTAGTCGTGTTTGTTTGGGAGCCGTTCTTATGCAAAGGGAACATGTTATCGCTTATGCTTCTAGGCAATTAAAGCCTGCCGAGACTAGATATGCCACTCATGATTTAGAGCTCGCGGCTATTGTTTTTGCCCTTAGAATTTGGCGTCATTATCTTTTGGGAGAGAAATTTGTTCTCTACACCGATCATAAATCTTTGAAGTATTTATTTTCTCAAAAGGAACTCAATTTGCGTCAACAACGTTGGCTCAAATTCCTTGCATCTTATGATCTTGATATTCTTTATACTCCCGGAAATGGAAATCGAGTTGTCGATGCCCTTAGTCGTAAGCAACAAGCGGTTGTTTCAATGATGATATCCGAATGGAATGATCTCGAGACTTTATCCACTTGTGAGATTCGAGATCGTGAATTCGATTCATGTTCATCTCTTGTTTTATGTAGCCTTGAGGCTCATCCTTCTCTTTTGGACCGCATCCTTGAAGCTCAAAAGCAAGATCCCGAATTGGCTCTTCTTAGCCAAAGTTGTAGGGATCAAAATAATATTAAAGGTTTGAAAGACTTTGATATTGATGCTCGTGGCGGTATTCGAAAGTTTGGTAGACTTATTGTGCCAAACATTTGTGATCTTCGTAAAGACATTTTTAGAAGATTCTCATCGTTCTAAATTTACCATTCATCCCGGTAGTAGTAAAATTTACGCGGACATGAAGCGACTTTATTATTGGGATGGAATGAAATCTGATATTGCTAACTTTATTAAGCGTTGCATGACTTGCCAACTCATAAAGGCCGAGCATCAAAGGCCCGGTGGGTTATTGCAACCTTTGGACATTCCCATTTGGAAGTGGGATCAAGTCTCTATGGACTTTATTGACAGTCTTCCCCGTTCTCGTTTGGGTCATGATAGCCTATGAGTGATAGTAGATAGACTTACAAAATCCGCCCATTTTCTTCCCGTTCGGTCCAATCAGACCGTACCTCTTTTGGCTAAACTCCATGTCAAAGAAATTGTTAAATTGCATGGAGTTCCTACTTCTATTATTAGCGATCGTGATCTATTATTTACTAGTGGATTTTGGAAGGGTCTTCAAAAAGGTTTGGGAACGAAGCTTAATTTTAGCACCGCTTATCATCCTCAGTCTGATGGACAAACCGAGCGTGTGAATCAAACTCTTGAAGATCTTCTTCGTGCATGTGTTCTTGATTTTGGTGGAAGTTGGGAAGATCATATTTCTCTTGTTGAGTTTTCTTATAATAATAGCTTCCAATCTAGTATTGGTATGGCTCCTTTCTAGGCACTATATGGAAGGCTATGCCGATCTCCTTCATGTTGGCTTGAAGCCGGTGAGAAGTTGGTTTTAGGTCCAGATTTTATTCGTGATGCCACAGTAAAGATTGACCTTATTTTTCATAGGATGAAAGAAGCTCAAAGTAGACAAAAATCCTATGCCGACAATCGAAGAAGGAATTTAGAATTTTATGTGGGAGATTTGGTGTTCATTTGTGTTTCAGCTATGAAGGGTGTTGTGCGTTTTAGTCGATCGGGAAAATTAGCACCTCGATATATTGGTCCATTTCCCATCATCAAACGCATTGGTTCCGTGGCTTATCGCCTTTTATTACCGGCTCAATTTTCTGCTATTCATGACATATTCCATGTCTCTCAACTACGGAAATGCTTTAGAGATTCTGATTTTATTCTTGAGCCCGATGTTATTGAAGAAATCGAAATTTCGCCTAATTTGACTTATGAACAACATCCTATTCGTATCATTGCTACGGATGTTAAACGCCTTCGAAATAAAGATGTTCCTTTTGTGAAAGTTCAATGGTCCTCAAATCCTAAGGATTGCACTTGGGAATCCAGAGAATTCATCGAGCGAATACATCCGGACTTACTTTCTCGTGCTCCTTAAGGTGAACTTCTCATTTCAAAATTTCTTCTATTGTGTTATTATGCCTTAGTATGGTTGTTACTTTTTATTTTCTTCTTAAGTATTGCGAGGACACAATTTCTTTAAGGAGGGGAGTCTGTAACAACCCGCATATTTTTACGATAATATATTTAAATAATTTATTTAAATATGGCATCGTTAGTCGGATTAAAGTCCAAAATGCTACTTTTTGTAAACATTCGAATTAGGAGTCGAGACCCTTTCCATTGAATTCAAAACGACGTTTACAACTTTTTTGAGTATAAACATCGATATGTTTGGAGTTGGGTAGAATTTTGCTATTTTTCTATTTTGGGCTTTGGGTTTGGGTTTCAGCCCACCAACCCAACATAATACCTTAACTCCTCCTCCAACTCCTCTTCATTCTTTATTTCCAATTTCCTAAAACTCAAGCCCTAAAAGAAAAAAATGGGGGAAAAGAAAAGAAATCAAAATTCCTAAGCCCTAGATTCTTAGGAAATTCCAATTCAAGCTCTAGAAATCAAGGAGAAGCTTAGGTAAGCATCCTCTTCATCTTCTCCATCTCAATTCCTCTCCAATTTTCAGAAATTTCCTATAACCTAATTTAGGAATATTTGCTTATGATCTTAGATTCAGAGCTTCTTGAGTTGAAGTTGAAGAGTGGTTGATCTTGCCTTGTTTTAAAGCTTCTCATTCATTGTTTTTGGGTTTAAAGGTGAGTTTTTGAACTCACATCTATGTCTATACCTTTGATAGTTGTTAGGTATGAATTCCTAACACCTACTTCATGTTCATTTGCTTTTGAATTGAATTGGATTGGTGAATTTTCAATCTTTTGGTATTTTGAAGTCAAAATCTATGAAAATCCTTATATGGATGTTTGGACATGTTATTTTGAGTGTATTGATGTGTTTATACGGTTGGGTTGTCGCTTGACATCGATCTCTAGCCATCATCGCTCATTCGTTTGCTTCGAATTTGATTTGGCCATCAATGGCCTTGGAAAAAATTGCCCTGATCTTCAGCTCAGACGTCCGGTAATAAGCTCAGACGTCTGATGCTACGGGAATAAAATTCCAGTCCTTCAGCTAAGACGTCTGAGCTTACTTCCCAGACGTATGGGCGATCTGGAAGAAAATTCCAGAGCTTTAGCTCAGGCGTATGGGATAACCACCAGACGTCTGGAGCTGCTTATTTCAGCCATCTTACCTGTTTTGAATGGATTTCCATTTTAATCGATTTTTGTTGATCCGATTAGTTGTTGTCATTTATTATCGACTTTGATGACTTCTTTTCGGGATATTTGGGAATATCCATTTGATGGGATTGATATCGATTTTTATGGTTTTGATTCATGTCGTCGAATGTGAATTTTTGGTGATTGATTGTTTCTACAATCATTTCTGTGATTTGTCACTTTAAAATACAAAGGTTTCTATAATAGTAGTAAATACTAAAACACTTTCACAAAAATGATTTCAACATTTACTTTTAAGTACAAAGCTCGTTCTAAAAACCGTTTTCCAATCTATTAGTATATACAAACCTTTACCTCATTTATTCGAGAAATCCAATTAAACGACTTAGCAAAACAAGTGGTATGAAACGCTTGCGTTTACTTCGTCGGTTAATTCTTAGACTTGTTCGATTGATATCTTGTGACAATTTTCGAGTGGAAATCTACAATTTGTTCGTAAATACTTAAGTTAAGCCAGTGGTTATGGGACATGAAGCTAAACTCATTTATTTACTAGCTTAGTGTAATCTACACTTTTTATTGATCAATGGTGATCATTTCATGGTTTAGACTAGCGATATGCGATGTCTCTTTGTCCACATAGGGGACTGTACCTCGCTTTATGGAGCTTTGTCTCATTTTTATGGGCTAACGACCCATGGTCTTTTGACCGTTTGTGGAGCTCCGGCTCAAATTGGTGGGGTAGCGACCCATGTCCTTCAGGTCGTTTGTGGAGCCTCGGCTAAAACTTGATGGTTAGCGACCATGGAATAGCGTTCTGTTTGTGATACACATGTTGGTGAGTTTTCATGCTCCCGTTTGTGATAGGCCTCCCCCTTTGTGTTTTCTGGATTTCTGATTAATGATTTCTAGAATTTGTGTTTCACCAATTTTTGCGATTGGCATTGATTTGTTTTGTCAATATTTGGAGTTTGGTGAGTAAGTTAAAGAATATGACATTCTTTTTGGGTGTTTGAGTAGGTTTGAGATATTGTATGATTTTCATTGTTATCAAATATATACTTGTCACAGTATAACCTTATTGTTATCATACATTTCTGTTTATCTCTTATCCTATCTCATTTTATATGCTATTTATAGCTAGACTGATCCGTTTATTATTATTTTTCTTAACTTATACTCGGGTCAGACCGAGGTATTTCAGGTGCTTCTGCTTGACTCCTTATCAGGGTCCGTCATCTGACTTTTGGCTAACTACTTTAGCTTAGTAGTTTTTGTTATTATACATTCGAGATAGAGACTCCTTGATGTATACATATTCTTTTGCTTAGCATTTATACCTATTCCTTTGTGATATAGTGGATCTTGTATGACCACTATTTTGATGTACACTTTTATGTGTTATATTCATATCTGTTTCCACCTTTGTGATATGGATATATGTGAATGATTTGTGTTATGCTTATTTCTATGTTTGTTTTCGAAGCCCACACAGCCACTGTGTAGTAGCTTTGAGTTTGTATTTGATATGTCAGATTTCCTCTTGAAACAAAATGCAAGTCATTCTATCTGACATATCGGTACTCGTGCAAAGCAATTACATAGATGGTCGCTCCTCAACAGGCTTATTCTTCGTGCTAGTCGACGGCATTACCCAGTAGTGTCCTTGGCTAGTGTGAGTATAGAGGTGGGGCGTCACAGGTCATACATAAAGTCTGGTGTGAATAATACTTACCCAAAAAAATCATATAGAGATAACAACCCGTACTTTACAGATAGGGTTTCCCCCTCACTATTCAAACATCGAGAGTGGAAAATTCAAAATACTAACGCAATTGGTTCTTATCTACATCTGTGACTCACGCTTCCCTATGCGGTCCCCTTTTACTTCAGCACGCACGACGCAGTCCCCACTCAATACCCAATTTTGTTCATTCTTTTATTTCAATACAATATTTTACTAGTACGCACCCCGTATAGTCCCACCTTAGACTATTATTTAATCTACTATAGTACTGTGCCCCGCGCATCTTATTACTTTTCCTTTAATTGTTTAATACAGCGCCCTACATCGATCTTACTTATTCTTCTTTAGTAACTTATTACCGCATCCCGTGCGGCTCTTACTTATTTTCTTTAATTGCTGATTACCACGCCTCATGCAGGTCTTTTAGATTCTTTTTAATTGTTTAATACTACAATTCACGTAGGTCTTCTTATTACTTTTAATGACTTAATATTACGCCACGCACTACTCTTAATCAATTTTCTTTTAACAAGTTAATACTGCGCCCCGCCCAGTTCTTATTCATTTTTCTTTAACAATTTAATATTATGCTCCACGCAATTGAATGCCTCACCTTTCTCAGGTATGCATTCATGAATGCCTCTCCTCACTTTCCCAAGGTGTGCATCCACTTTAAACATTTGTTTAACTTATGGAACCGCCCCACAGTCCCAGGAAGTTAAATGCTTATCCTCACCTTTCCAAGGTGTGTATTCGAGTGAGCGTCCCCACCCGACATCAATAGCCCTTCCAACCTTATTTATAGCGCATGACCCTTCCCTATACCAACCCGGCCTCTCCCTGAATCCAGCTTACTTATATTTTACTAGGTTTCACTCATTACTACTCTTGGTGTGGTACCGCCCTGCCCCAATGCTGAGTGCTTCCCGCTTATCTAATTAAGTGAACTCTAACAAATTTTAGTGCGGTGTGACCCCTTTATATTACGTGTAGTTCATATTACAGACAAATCTTGACATCCATAACAACATCTTTACACATGTCCTTGTCTTATTCGTCCTTATTTTACTTTTTTGTTATTTGCAGTGTCCTTTTTCTTTCTTTTTTACAAAAGATTTGGATCCGGTTTCCCTTTTCTGTGACGATCCACCTTTTTCAAACAATTCAAGTCGACAATAAACCACAATGTCGGACTTAAACCGTTCAAAATTGACGGATTATCAATTTGGGGTTTATAATAAGAATCAAAACATAGAAACACATACACATAATAAAACATAATCTCACAGCAAAAATAAAATAATATACATAAGTAGTTCATGAAGCTACTAAATAAGTTACATCAGAGTTTCAGACTTTAATTATACAGAATAGAAAATACATAGAAGTCTACTGATACATGCCGACTGAAATAGGAAAATAATAGTGGATAGAGGTGGAGTCTTCGACTAAGTCTTTGTCTCCAGATAAGTGCTCCTCGAACACTATAATACTCAGGTTGATCCAAGCATAAAGTAAAACAATACACTCAAGTCAGGAATAAAAGTTCCCATTTAAGTAAACCAAACTCAAGTGGAACGGTAAAAAATAACTCAAGAGATGTTACGAGATTTCCATTTCTTAAGGATCCATCAAACTATTTATATATAGTAGGATACGCTATATGTGTAATGTTTATCAGTAATATAAAATATCAAATAACGTTAAGGCTTTACCATTATCCCCTTAACGCGGTTTTAAGCATTGTCATACAGTTTGCATATAAAACACCAGTAAACCATCGGTGGATAGGGATGTGCCATGATACGACAACACTAAATCAAAATTGTAGTGGTCTCGTATAAGGAAAAAAGTATGACAAGGCACGTGGGGGCAATGCCCAAGGTAGGATACTACCAGTTTGCCTGATCCAGACTGGTGGTAACGCTTAACGGCCCATCGCAACATGACACTCCCAAAATTACGGGTGATCATCAATCAATAACAGAAGATAGAATATGAAGGAGTGTGTCAGCTAGAGGTAGCTAACCTCATTGGCCCGGCGCGACTCCTATTTTAGTCATTTCAAGTTGACACAAGTGTCGAGCCATCCATCATCGTTCACTTTCTTCAAATCCAGCAAACATTCATCAAAACAACCACTTCACTTTGGATCATCCTTCGCGTACATAGTTATAAAAGTGGTTCCGGTATCGACAAAGAGTATGTCCATATCCAGGCTCGGTCTCTTTAATAACCAAACATCATTTTACACACCGATCAGTCATTTAGATTTTAAATCAAAGCATCTCTTGCCTTTATATTAACTTCGTTGTTTGAATTGAACAAATTTAAGAATTTATAGTATCAAAATTTCATAGTTCTTTCTCTTCTTTCATTATATTTTATTCAAGTACATATTTTAATTTAAATAATTTCAGTTAAATCAAACTTAAACTTTATCCAAATCTTAATTAAAACAATTTCATTTAAATATTTAACTTAAACCAATTCAATTAAATTTTCCAATTTATCAATTTAATTAAATATTCAACTTAAACCATTTCAATATTATTCCAATTAAACAATTTAATTAAATATTCAATTTAGTTAAATCTTCTTTCAAACAACTTGATTAAATATTCAATTTAGCAAATTTAATTAAATTCTCAATTTAACAACTTTTAAATAAATTGTCAATTTAACACCTTTAATTAATCTTTATTTAACTCAATTAAATTTAAATTCCTAGTAAATCAATTCATCAAAAATCAATTAAAATTTCAATTTCACAATTTAGTTAAATATTTAATTTCACAATTTAATTCAAATCTACTTTAAACAAATTAAGTTAAGATTTTTATTTAAACAAATTTAATTGGATCTTTCAATTTAAACTTTTCAAACAAAAATTTCAAATTAAAACTAACTTTAATATTTAACTTTAAAATTTATAACTTTAAATTAAATTTCTCAACCATTTTATTTAATCAAATTCAAATTTAAATATTTAAACAAAATTTTCATTTGACCAAATCGGTGCTTATTATTTAATTTTCTATTCTAGGACAACTGATTTAAAATTTTGAGTATATATCATTTCAACCCACATCCCGGTTCAGGTATTCAGTTTCAGTCAATTCATATGGTAATAACATCAATGTGACATGGTATATTTAAATCAGTAAATCAACATAACAGTCAAATTTTTTCACAGTTAAAAGGGTTTCACATGCAATTGGGATCCCAATTAATAAGTTAACATATGTCAGTAAAATCATATATTGCGACGTCGACTATCCGTGATTTCCAATTCCAATACCAACCATATTTCCAAACAATTTATTTATATAAATTATGGGGTACTTGTAGTGTAAATTTACAGTCGTGAGTTTATAAACGCTCACCATCGTGGATTAGAAAAGCAAGAACGAACACGGCGATACAGATACGAACACGGACACGTGCACACGCACTAGTAGTTATAATATGCTGCTGCAAACTCAAAGATGGATCTGGACAGCGAAGCTAAGCTGCTGCAAGCGAAACGGACGGCGGCAGCGAGAATGGAGACTACTGCACCTTAGCGGGATGCTGCCGCGTATGGGACAGTTCAGTGATGAGCAAATAGGCAGCAGACAATGGTAGGTTTCGGGTGCAAGGGTTCGGGACAGCGGTGGATGGGTGACATAGCACGGGGTGAGGGCTGGCGGTTGCTGTGGTGGATGGAGGTGGGAGCTGCTTGCGGATTGGTGAGGTAACAAGGCGAGGCGGAGTGCAATTAGCGAGGCTAGGCAGTGGGAGAGGGTGGAGCAAGTGTTGATGATGGAAGTGACAGGCTGTGTCGGCTGGAGGAAGTGGACTGGGCTGTCGGTGGGGAAAAACTCAGAGGAGCTGTAGCATAGAGAGAGGTGGAGAGAAAATAACAAGAAGAGGAGAGAGTCCTGTTTATATATAGGTTTATATATATTTATAATTATTTTCTTCTTTAATTGCCTTGTTATAAGATGGAGAGCAGATAATGAGGGGAGAAATAAAGTGAAGAGGAGTGGAGAGAAAGGAGAATAGGCTATTTAAAAATGTGAATGAACAGTGTTTTTATGTGATTTCCTCTCGGCATTCTCTGGCGCGCATTAAATGCAGACGAAGAAAATTTGGCCTTCGTTCAGAAATTTCATGGTTCCATTAAATGCGCGATTTCGTTCAGCATTTGGTCTGGTGAGTATACGTTGTGAGATCGGGTACCACTGTTCGTCATATTTTGTTCACTGAACGCTGTGCACCGGACGCCAAAACAGAGAAATTAATATATCATAAAAATCAGCGTGACGATACGAATCATATAGTATACAGAAATCTGTGTTAGAACCTTCATATCAAAGCTCCACTTTTGCCATCAATTACACTGATTTGAATGAACGATAATTAAATAAACAGAGCTAGAAATGCCCGAATTGAACGAAATGAACTTTGACGCGTTCATCAGAATTTTTTTAGATCTTTTCTATGTAAAAATATCCACAATTCAAAATTTGATAATTCTCACAAAAATTATTAACCGAGTTTCAAACAAATTTTGAAAGCGAAATAAATTTCAGTATTTTTCAACGATAAATGTTCCTCTGTTTTGTCTCATTAAACGTACTTCCAAAATCAAATTTTCATCATCTAATTTTACTGTTTATTTTTATCGTTAAATTCATTATTTAAATCGTTGAAAAAATTCAGGTCGTTACAATCTCCCCCACTCAAAACTTTTCATCCTCGAAAAGACGTAATAAGGGAATAGAGTAATAAGCAGAAAGATAGAAAAGAATTGAAATATGAATTGCATACCTGATATGAGCAATTCAGGATTTGAAGCATGGATACTCTCCTCTGTTTCCAAAGTGCAATCTCGGTCATCTCTACTCCACTAAACTTTGACGAGATTGACTACTTTTCTTCTGAGCTGCTTCGCACTTCTGTCTACTATACGAAGTAGCTTCCTTTCAACAGTGAGATTTGGCTCAACATCTAATTCTTCAATAGAGCAGGCTGGACTATCGTTGATGGGTCGTGTACATATTTACGGAGATGTGAAACATGGAACACATTATGCATGCCCAATAGTTTCTCTGTTAGGTCGACTCTATAAGCCGAAGAACCAATCTTTTCTGAGATGCGAAAAGGACCAACAAATCTAGGAGCTAGCTATCACCTCCTTCCAAATCGAATCACATTCTTCAAAGGCGAAATTTTGAGAAATACTTAATCTCCTACCGCGAATTCCAAATTCCTTCTCCTTTGTTCGCATATTTCTTTTGCCTGTCTTGGGAAATTTTCATTTTCCTTCTAATCCCTTTGACTTTCTTAGAAGCTTCTAGAATCATTTTTGGTCTAAGAACAAGTCAATTTCCAGATTCAACCCAACAAGATGGGGATTTAAAAGGTCGTCCGTAAAGAGCGTCGAACGGTGCCATCTCGATACTTGCTTGAATTTTCAAAGATTGATTTATAGATTCACATTTATTCAGTATAATTTTATTTGCATTAAATTACCTGATAGCTATTATTATAGGTGAATTTGACGAGATGGAGATGGTCTTCCCAAGATCCTTCGAAATATAAAACACAAGCTCGAAGAAGATCTTCTAGAATCTGATTCACCCTTTCGGTCTAGCCAGACGTCTGAGGATGATATGCGATGCTCAGATTCAATTGAGTACCTAAAGTTTCCTAAAAAGCTTTCCAAAAGTTGCTAGTGAAGATGGAGTCTCTATCACAAACTATGCTAGTCAGAACACCATGAAGTCAAACGATCTCTCTCATATAAATCCCTGCTAAACTCGAAGTAGTTTGAGTTGTCTTTACAAGGATAAAATGGGAAGATTTAATCAATCTATCAACTATCACCTAGATGCTCTCATTTCCCTTTCTCATCCTCGGTAGTCCGTTAATAAAATCCATAAAATTTGTTCCCATTTCCAGTTTGGAATCTCAAGAGGTTGTAACAATCATGCAGTCTTCTGATGATCGGCTTTAACCTGTTGGTAAGTGGCACATTTGCAGACCTGAATAGAAATATCCCACTTCAATCCACTCCACCAATACAACTTCTTCATATTATGATACATCTTTGTGATTCCTGGATGAATAGAAAGTCTGGACTGATGAATCTCTTTAAGCAATTCCTATCTCAAACCATCCACATTTGGGACACGTATTCTATTATTAATTCTCAAAATTCCATTTCTATCAACTTCTGCACCTTGTCCACTTTGAGTACGAACTTCTCTTCCAAGCACCTTATCCTTGATGCGCCCTAGAATAGTATCTTCATTTTGTTTAGCAGTAATGCAATCCATAAGAGCTGGGGAAGCAATAAGTTGATATAACATTGCTTTGTTTCTACTCAAAGCGTTAGCCACTACATTAGCTTTTTCGGGAGTGTGGTTGATGTCGAGGTCATAAGCCGCTAAGAACTCAAGCCATCTAACCTGCCTTTGATTTAGGTCCTTCTGAGAAAAGATATACTTCAGCGATTGGTGATAAGTGAAGTGTTCAAATTTTGTTTCCAAAAGATGATGTCTCTATAATTTCAGAGCAAATACTACTGCAAGTAATTCCAGATCATGTGCTGCATAATTAACTTCATGAGTCTTTAACTATCGACCGACATAAGCAATGACTCTTCCATGTTGCATTAAAGCAGCACCTAATCCTTCTCAGCAAGCATCTGTATAAACAATCAAATCTTCACTTCCTTTCAGAACAGTGAGAACATGAGCAGAGGTTAACTTGCATTTTAGTTCACTGAATGCTTCTACGCATTTGTCACTCCAATCAAACTTAATATCCTTTTTAGTCAAAGTTGTAAGAGGCGAAGAAACCCAAGCGAAATTCTCAATAAATCTTTGGTAATAACCAGCTAAGCCTAGGAAACTGCGAACGTTAGTGGGAGTTTTAGGAGTTTCCCAATCATTGATTATGGTGATCTTAGCTGGATCGATCGAAATCACATTCTTTGAAACAACATGTCCAAGAAATCTGACATCATCTTTCCAGAAATGGCATTTAGAAAATGTTTCTTTCAATTGGTGACTTCTAAGAGTTTCGAGAATAAATTTAAGGTGCTCTTCATGCTCTTTCTTAGTTTTAGAAAAGACCGAAATATCATCAATCAAAACCAGAACGAATTTGTTCTGGACTTCCCGAAATACTCTGTTCTTAAGGTCTACAAAGTAAGCTGGGGCATTAGTTAAACCGAAAGGCATAACTAACCATTCATAGAAACCATCTTCTGTTCGGAAAGCGATTTTGGGAATACTACCTTCTGCAATTCTGAGCTGGTGGAAACCTGCGGCAAGGTCTAGCTGAGAAAATATCTTTGCTCCATGTAATTGATTAAACATGTGATTTATACAAGGCATCAGATATCTGTTTTTGTATGTAAGCTTATTCAGCTCTTTGTAGTCTACGACCATTCTTAGAGAACCATCAGACTTAGTAATAAATACCACTGCTGCTCCCCATTCTGAATGGCTACGTCTAATCAGACCTTTAGAAAATAGATCTTCAATTTGGACTCTTAACTCAATCTTCTCTTTAGGTGCCATTCTTCTCAGAGCGAGTACAATAGGTCTAGCTTCAAGAATAAGATCAACACGGAATTCGATTTCCCATTTAGGCAGTAAAGAAGTTACATCCTCGAAAACATCAGGAAAGTGCTGGACAATTGGAGTAAAGCTAAGATCACTAAGATGGGAATCAAGAGAGAAAATGAAACTTTCGAAAAAATCTTGAGGCATTTTACACTTGATTTCCAAGTGTTCACCCTTGTCACTGAACAAAAAAACTATTCAGGATTTTAGGAAATAATGACATTGAACTTCCATAACCAATCCCCACCCAATAAAATATCGAACTCCTTGAAGCCAAGAACATAGAAATCCTATGTGAAACAGTACATGCCCTTAAGGGGTTTTACCCATTTACAAATTATTCGAAAGTTTGCGGGTCCACCAATGGGATTTGATACACATAAGAATTCGAATGCAGGTTCGGGTTTTAAAATATATTCAAGTTTGTCACATAAATCAATAGATATAAAGCTATGAGATGCACCGGTATCAAATAGAACACGAAAAGGCAGATAATTCAATGTTAAGGTACCTTGAAGTGTACCTTTGTTGTCCTCCACCTTAGGAGTAGAAGTGGTAACTGCAAAGACTCCGGATGGGGTGCCTTTCTTCTGGGTGGGACAATTATAATTTATGTGGCCTGGCTGCAACCAAATGTGGCAAAGGTCTCACCTAGTCATCTGGACTGGTGGAACATATGCTCCTATTGAAACTGGGCAACTGTTTACATAACGACCCTTCTGGTTGCACTTGAAACAAGTGATAGCAGACAAATCAATGGGCTTCCCATGAGAATGTCCAATTCCACTCTTGTTCTGCAAATTCTTCTTCTGCTGCTGAAAGTTGGGCTTCCTCTTCCTTGAGTTGCTGGAGGATGCTTAAGAAGATGGACCATGATCAGCTGGTGTTTCTATCGAGCTTAGGGTTTCATGTCTAAGAGCCATATCAATAAGATCGGTAAAACTGCCATGAACATGAGCTGTCAAAAGGTGATAATATTTTGGACATGCGCCAACTATAAACTTTTCATTCTTCTTTAATGGAGTATCAATCAGGCTGGGTCCAAACTTAGATAGCTCGTTAAATTTCCTTTCATACTCAGAAAATGTCATGCTGTCCTACCTAAGATCCATAAAGTTGCGATATAGCTGAGACATCCCAGCTTCGGGAATCCACTTAGCTATGAATGCATCCTTGAACTGCTCCCAGGTGATATTATCTTCAATAGTGTGGGTGGTGACAGATTCATACCAACCTTGGGCAGCTTCCTGCAACTGCTAAGCGACCAATTGACGTTTTTGGGCATCAATGATCTCAAGTCCGGTAAAACTCCTCTCTAAGCTCTTAAGCCATTGTTGAGCTTCTATGATGCTTTCTGATCCAGTGAATTTCGTACCACCTAGTTGTGTGAACTACTTGCAAAGTATAGTGAACTTTACTGATGGAACTGGTGCTAAAGCTTCTGGTACAAGGCCATTACCTCTTCCCCTACCTCTGACATTCCTTCGGTTATTCATCCTGAAAAGTCAAAGATGAACTTAGAACATTGATAAGAAATCTAATCTTAAGGAAACCCTAATCAAAGTGAATTATAACAAGGAAGATGTATTCAAATTGATAGAAATTTTGAAAATAGATTGGATTTTAAAACATTTTATATTTTCTAAATACTCTCTCTTAAGGAAGATTCTACTCATTCTTGGGTATTGCTAACCCTATCTCTAATGAGTTTTACCCCACAAGCTAAGGTGTTTACTAAACCAAAGCTCCGATACCAACTGTGACGACTCGCCTTTTTCAAACAATTCAAGTCGACAATAAACTACACATGTCCAACTTAAACCTTTCAAAATTGACAGATTATCGATTGGGGTTTATAATAAGAATCAAAACATAGAAACACAGACACAGAATAAAACAGAATCTCGCAGCGGAAATAAAATAATATACATAAGTAGTTCATGAAGCTACTAAATAAGTTACATCAGAGTTTCAGATTTTAATTATATAGAATAGAAAATACATAGAAGTCTATAGAGAAATAATACTGGATATAGGTGGAGTCTTCGACTAAATCTTCATCTCCAAATAAGTGTTCCTCGAAAACTGTAATACTCAGGTTGACCCGAGCATAAAGTAAACCAATACACTCGAGTCAGGACTAAAACTTCTCAGGCAAGTAAACGAAACTCAAGCGGAACGGTACAAAATAACTCAAGAGATGTTACAAGATTTCCATCTCTTAAGGATCCATCAAACTATCTATGTATAGTAGGATACGCTATATATGTAATGTCTATTAGTAATATAAAATATCAAATAACGTTAAGGCGTAACCATTATCCCCTTTAACGTGGTTTTAAGCACTGTCGTACAGTTTGCATATAAAACACTAGTAAACCATTGGTGGATAGGGATGAGCCGTGATACGACAACACTAAATAAAAATCGTAATGGTCTCGTATAACGATAAAAATATGACAAGGCCCGTGAGGAAATGCCTAAGGTAAGATACTACCAGTTTGCCTGATACGGACTGATGGTAACCCCTAACGGCCCACCGCAACACAACACTCCCAAAATCACGGGTGATCACCAATCAATAGAAATGGTAGAATACGAAGGAGTGTGTCCGCTAGAGGTAGCTAACCTCATTGGCCCAGCGCGTCTCCTGTTTTAGTCATTTCAAGTTGACAAAAGTGTCGGGCCATCCATCGTCATTCACTTTCTTCGAATCCAGCAAACGTTCATCAAACCAACCACTTCATTTTGGATCATCCTCCGCGTACACAGTTATAAAAGTGGTTCCGGTATCGACAGAGAGTATGTCCATATTCGGGCTCTATCCCTTTAGTAACCAAATGTCATTTTACACACCGATCGGTCATTTAGAATTTAAATCAAAGCATCTCTTGCCTTTATATTAACTTCGTTATTTGAATTGAACAAATTTAAGAATTTATAGTGTCAAAATTTGAAACAGTTCTTTCTCTTCTTTCAATATATTTTATTCAAGTTCAAATTTCAGTTTAAATAATTTCAATTAAATCAAACTTAAACTTTATCCAAATCCAAATTAAAACAAATTCATTTAAATATTTAACTTAAACCAATTCAGTTAAATTTTTTAATTTATCAATTTAATTAAATATTAAAGTTAAACCATTTCAATTTTATTCTAATTAAACAATTTAATAAAATATTCAATATAACAATTTTATTAAATCTTCTTTCAAACAATTTGATTAAATATTCAATTTAGCAAATTCAATTAAATTCTCAATTTAACAATTTTTGAATAAATTGTCAATTTAACACCTTTAATTAATCTTTATTTAAATCAATTAAATTTAAATTCTTAGTAAGTCAATTCAACAAAATCAATTAAAATTTCAATTTCATAATTTAGTTAAACATTTCATTTCACAATTTAATTCAAATCTACTTTAAACAAATTAAGTTAAGATTTTTATTTAAACAAATTTAATTAGATCTTTCAATTTAAACATTTCAAAAATAAATTTCAAATTAAAATTTAACTTTAGAATTTATAAATTTAAATTAAATTTCTCAACCATTTTATTTAATCAAATTCAAATTTAAATATTTAAACTAAATTCTCATTTGACCAAAGCGGTGCTTATTATTTTATTTTCTATCCCAGACCAAGTGATTTAAAGTTTTGGGTACATATCATTTTAACCCACATCCGGGTTCAGGTTTTCAGTTTCAATCAATTCATATGGTAATAACATCAAGGTGACATGGTATATTTAAATCAGTAAATCAACATACTAACAGCCAAATTTTTCACAGTTAAAAGGGTTTCACATGCAATTGGGATCCCAATCAATAAGTTAACATATGTTAGTAAAAACATATATCGTGGCGTCGACTATCCGTGATTTCCAATTCCAATACCAACCATATTTCCAAATAAATTATTTATAAAAATTACGGGGTACTTGCAGTGTAAATTTTTTGTCGTGAGTTTATATATGCTCACCTTCATGGATTAGAAAAGCAAGAACGAACACAGCGATACGGATATGGACACGTGCACACGCACTAGCAGCTATAATATGCTGCTGCAAACTCGGAGACGAATCTGGATAGCGAAGCTAAGCTGCTGCAAGCGAAACGGACGGCGACAACGAGAATGGAGAATACTGCACCTTGACGGGATGCTGCCGCGTACGGGACAGCTCAGTGATGAGAAAATGGGCAGCGGACAGTGATAGGTTTCTGGTCCAGGGGTTCGAGACAGCGGTGGATGGGTGACGTAGCGTGGGGTGAGGTCTGGCAGTTGCTGTGGTGGATGGAGGTGGGAGCTGCTAGCGGGTTGGTGAGGCAACAAGGCGAGGCGGAGTGCAATTGGCGAGGCTGGGCAGTGGGAGAGGGCGGAGCAAGTGTTGATGATGGCAGTGACGGGCTGCGTTAGCTGGAGGAGGTAGACTGTGGCTATCGGTGGGGAAAAGCTCGGAGGAGTTATATCGTAGAGAGAGGTGGAGAGGAAATAACAAGAAGAGGAGAGAGTTCTGTTTATATATATTTATAATTATTTTCTTCTTTAGTTTCCTTGTTATAAGATGGAGAGTAGAGAATGAGGGGAGAAATAAAGTGAAGAGGAGGGGAGAGAAAGGAGAACAGGCTATTTAAAAATACGAATGAACAATGTTTTATTTGATTTCCTCTCGATATTCTCTGGCGCGCATTAAATGTAGACGAAGAAAATTTGGCCTTTGTTTAGAGATTTCATGCTTCCATTAAATGTGAGCTATTTCGTTCAGAATTTGGTCTGGTGAGTATACGTTGTGAGATCGGGTATGCAACGACTCGCCATTTCGAACCATTCAAATCGACAATCATCCACACATGTCAGACTTGAATTGCTCAAAACAACAGATTGTTAATTTATATTTGGAAAAACTTAGCATATACAGTAAATACATCAATCACAGAATCACGGACACAGAGTAATATAACAATAAGCAGCGGAATAAAGAAATAGTAGTTCATGAAGCTACTATAGAACATCAAAGTCTAAAACAAGATACAACAGAAATCCCAAATACTAGAAGTCTCAAATACAAATCAGATTACAATTCTGAACATAAAACTCTAAATAATTGAAATAACTGAAAGTTGAATAGATAAAAGACAGATCTTCAAGCAAAGCTCCAAGCTCCAAAGGTCAGAATCAAATGTTGTGACACTCAGTCTGACCCGAGCATAAAGCAAAACACAAAACACTCGAGTCAGGATTAACATTCTTATGCAAGTAAATCAACTCAAGTGAAATGTCCAAGTGAAATGCAATATACTTAAAGGATGTTTGGGATTCCCATCCTCTAAGGATCCATGAAACTATCTACATACATAGTACAATATGCTACATAGATAATGTCTATAGTAAAGTAAAATATTAAAATAGTGTTAAGGCATTACCCATATCCCCCTTAACACATTTTTATATATATTTCTGTAGTCTATACAGATACTGTAAGCTCTACCAAACCGGTGGGATACTCAGGGAGCACTCCATAGGTACGGTACAAACCAAACTCGTAGTGGGCATGATAAGGCATGTGACAAGGCACACGAGGCAATGCCTAGGGTAGGATTTTACCGTTTTGCACTCCTGGACTGGTGGTAACGCATAGCAGCTACTATCTCTCACCTCGAGACACACTCCCAAATCAAAGGTGCACCCAATCAAATCACAAAGTAATAGGTATGGTATCGAAGAAGCATGCTCGATCGGAGGTGCGACCTCACTTGGCCCGGTATAGCTCCTGTTTTAGTCACATCAAGCTGATTTGAGGGAGTCAGGGCTGCATTCATACCTCATACAGACGTCGCCAAACCATCCTACTTCGTTCTGGATTCTCCACCACGTGCAAAGTTGTTAAAGTGGTTTTCGGTATTGGTAGAGAGTATGACAATATCCGATCACGGTCTCTTTAACAACCAAATGCTTATTTCACACCGTGGTCATTTTTACATTTTAAATAGTTCATACTTCATATCAAAATATCATATTTGTAACGACCCGCTATTTTGGACCATTCGCATCCGCACATGTCGGACTTGAATAATTCAAAATACTGAATAGTTAATTTAAATTTGGCAAAACTGAGCATATACAGTAAATAAATAATCACAGATCACAGACACAGAGTAATAAATGCAGCGGAAAGAAAAGATAGTAGTTCATGAAGCTACTATATACAAATTAGAGTTAAATAATGTACAACAGATGTCTCGAATACAATAGTCAAATACAAGAATCAGAATACAATCACTGGAATCAACTGGATATCTGAAAGCTGGAAAGATAGCTGGATCTCCAAGCGAAGCTCCAACTCCAAAGGTGAGTCTCGAATACTGGTACACTCAGTCTGACCCGAGCATAAAGCAAAACACAAAACACTCGAGTCAGGATTAACATTATTATATCAATAAATCCAACTCAAGTGATATAACAACCGAAATACAACTAACTCAAAGGATGTTTGGAATAACCATCCTTTAAGGATCCGTTAAACTATCTACTATGTAGTAGTGTACGATAAGTAGATAATGCCTATCAGTAATATAAGATATCAAAATAGTGTTAAGGCGTTACCATTATCCCCCTTAACACATTTTATAGAAGCGTTATAGTCTATACAGCACTGTAAACTCCACCATAAACTAGTGGGCTATCAGGGAGTACTCCATAGGTATAACACAAAACAAATCGTAGTGGTCGCGTATATAGGGATACAAGTATGACAAGGCACATGAGGCAATACCCAAGGTAGTGAAACTACCGTTTGCCTGATCCGGACTGGTGAAAACGCATCGCCGCAGCGATCGCAACACCGCGAAACAACACTCCCAAATCAAGGGTGCACCAATCGACAACAAGTAATGAGTAGTTTTCAAAGAAGTGTGTTCGCTCGAGGTAGCTAACCCCCATTTGGCCCGACACGGCTCCTGTTTTAGTCATTTCCAATTTGACACAAGTGTCAAGGCTATCCATTATCGTTCTCTTTCTTCAGTCATCACGTACAACATTCCAACCACTTCATTCTGGATCACACTCCGCGTATAGTTATTAAAGTGGTTTTCGGTTTAAACAGTGAGTATGTCCCTAACCGATTCCGGTCTCTTTAATAACTTTCGTAATTATTACACCGATTGGTCATTTATTTATTTCAAAACAAAATCAAATTCAATTTCAATTAGAATTTGTAAACCAACATTTCATTTGTCTTTCTAAATCAATTTCCGCAATTTACGTTTCGAAACTTCCAAATCATAATTTCAAAATCTTATAATTCAATTTCAATTTCTATTTAAAACAATTCAAATATTGATTCAAGTTCGTATATAAGTTTTTATTCCGAAATCATTTAAATTTATTTAATTTAACATTCAAATCAATTTAACTTCATTTATCGATTTCATTCAATATTCGTTAAGTAATTTTATCATTCAAACAATTTCTATTTAATTTTCAATTCACTAAATCAATTACTTAAGTTCAACTTCATTAAATCAAAACTTACAATTTGAATTAAATTAAATTCGTCAAATCAATTCTTTCAATTACAAGTCTTACATTAATTTTAATAAATGACATTTTTATTTCTTGTTAAAGAAATTCAATTTCACTTATTTATTTACTTAGTTACAATTTCAAAACTCAATTAATAAAGAAACTTAATTTCACTTATTCAAGAAATTCAATTTCACTTAATAAAGAATTCAATTTTATTCGACTATTAAATAATTCAATCTTATTTAATTATTAAATAATTTCAAAACTTAATTATTAACTAATTTCAAAAGTTAATTATTAATAATTCCAAATTTAATTATTAAATAATAAATTTTAAAACAATATTCTTTCAACAACTACTATGTTAATATTTTGTTTCGGATTATTAAATATTAACATTTCCTTTCTTTAAAATTCAAATTCCAACTTCATTTCAAAACCTTGTTGTTTATTCGAATAAAATCTTTATTTTATTTTAAATCAAATTATTTGACCAATCGGTTTTTATTTAATTTTCTATCCTAGGTCAAAGTTTAATTTGGGTATTTATCATTTCAACCCGATTCCAATTCAATTCAAAATCAAAGCATAGCAAAGGGAACTTGCAGTGTGATAACTGGGATGGTATCAAAGTAAATAAACAAGCAATAACAACAATCAATATCAATCCAATAATCAATTCAAATAATCCCGAAATAATCGTATTAATTCACATTGTTATTTGTGTAAATTAATAAAATTATTTCTAGAATCTACACTATCATTTCATGTAGTAGATTAAAGATTATTACATTAATATTTAAACGGTTCTTCACTTGATATCAATTATTCAATTCCATACTACATAAATTTTCCAACATACATTAAATGGTTCAAGGTGTACTTAACCAAATTTCTACGTGTTAACTAGTTTAACAATTAAAGGGGGTCATATTATACAAATTTAACTAATCAAATTCAACATATAGATTCAATTTAAATGGTTAACTATCATATATCAATTCAATTGCATATTATTTATCACTTTAACATTTATAATTTTACGTCCAATATAAACATCAACAATCAATCGATTATCGACCAAACTGTACTATCATCGCATAAATGACGGATAATGGTGTCAGATGTCATAGGTGAACTGATATAGGTAATAGCATAAATAACAGTGTAATTAACTAACAGCAGCATATTTCAATTGTCGTTTCAATTGAAATCAAATTTAATAAATAAAAGAACATTAATCGTGAGTGGTTGCTCACCTTTCGAGGTTAGAGAAGTTTGAAAGACAACCAGCTACGAATTGGATCACGATCTAGAAAATCGAACAATCCGGACAACGGTCTCAAAGTGAAGTAAGCTGGAAGCGGATTTTGACGGACATAGCTGATAGATAGGAATTGACGAAATCAAATCAAATTTAGCTTAACATAAACTGGAACAAAATAAATATTATATCCATATATATCCTTCGTAAATTTATATAAAATATTAAACTCATATTTTAAAATAATATATATATATATATTCCTAGAGAAACATCCAAATGTCAATATTTATTATAAAATCAATATAAACAATTTATTATAATATATATAACTTAACAAAAATTGAGAAATTAAAAATCTATATATAACATATGCATAGTAATACAAACAACTACAACAGATATCACTAACATAAAATAAACTATATCACATATCTTAAAATATATATAACATAGAGTAACTAACTTATATAACTTAATATATGTACTCCTATATAAACTACAACTTCTATATAGAACCAGCGAAACAAATATACATATACAAACAGATAAGTGAAATATCTATATATATATATATATACATTTATATCCAGACAATAGAATATGTATGTGACAACAAAAAAAAACAAACAGATTGTATCTAACCTACACGTCACCATGCCTATATACTATATT
This sequence comes from Allium fistulosum, assembly GCA_030737815.1. Lineage (NCBI taxonomy): Eukaryota > Viridiplantae > Streptophyta > Magnoliopsida > Asparagales > Amaryllidaceae > Allium > Allium fistulosum. Next base: position 998,510,381 of record CM060907.1, read on the forward strand.
TAAATCAAAACTTGGCAAACCTTATACATCTATAGAGAGATATAAATGGAATCAAAATCTTCATGTATCGCACTAAAAAAAACGCTAAAGCAATGCCTATACCATATGAAATATATATTATAAGTGTATACTATCTGAAACCATACCTTAACCAATATTTTATATGTAAATTTGATGTTACAATAAACCGTTAAAGTATGAACTGGACTAAGATTTTAAATCGTGGGTATATATATATATATATATATATATATATTTATTTATACTTAAACTCTAAACAACTCATATGCAAATGTACATACAATATATATAAATATGTATAACTAAACCCATAGAATATGTAACTAAATATATCCCTAACTGCAATGTATACTTAACTAATATATATAAATATAACTTATATAATTACAACTATAACAGAACTATGAGAAACTTTCTAGACCATATATAAAATAATAGTAACGAAAACTTTATATAAGTTATAATACATCCAGGCATACACATTTGTATATAAATTTATATGCAGACAAGTTTACCTTATATTATAAAATTTAAAAATATATGGATAGATCAAATCTGGCAAGACTTATAATATAACATATATAATGAAACTTTTAAAACGTATTATACAAGAATCGAAATGCTAATATATCATAAATTAAAGTCAGACCCTTATATATTCACATTTTCACAACTGTAAGAAAATAAACAAAATAAAATAAAGAAGTTTGTATCGAAATATATATAAACTATAGCTTAAACCTTTAATTATCAAACTATTACATATATATAACTATCGCTAAAACCTTATACAAAATATACTGTAATGAATAGAACAAACTAAGCAGCTTGTACAAATACTAACAAAACATATATTTTGTAACAACCCAGAATTTTATAACAATTAATTTTCGTCAAATGACGATTTAATTAGTTGTTAATTGTTAATTTGAGTTTTGAATCCAGTTTGAATTCTTTTAAACATTTGGTTAAGAAAATATTTTGGGCTTTGAATGTTGGCCCATGGGTGTTGTACTGTGTTATCTCGAGCTATACCCGTTCCTCCCTTATTCGTATTCATTTACAAAGCCATAAAATCATTATGAACGAAAAATGGTGGCGGCTTGCTTCTTCGTTCCTTTTCTTTAAAAATTAGGGTTTGAGCCATTTCGTGGTCGCCACGGCCTAGTTTGGAAGACGATGTATCCTTTGATTTTTGGATGCCACGACTTTGATTCGTTAGTTCCTCTCCGCTATGAAGTAGGGTTTCAAGCAATAGAGGCGCTGCTGCAATTGATTCGATTCACGGAAGAGGTGAGTGATTCCTTATCACTCACATCCAATTCAATATTGTGTTTCGACTGGTTGATTTCGTTTGAATGTGATGTTTTCTCTGATGTTTCATGCGGTTTTGATCACTCGATTTATAATAGCCATTCGAATTTGTTTTAATACTTGGGATGATTCTGACTTGGTTCATTTCTTGCTTTTTCACGGCTTGTTTTTACTGCTCCGTGAATTTCTTGCTTTAACTTGATATGTTGTTCATGACGTCTCTGACTTCTTCAATTTTGACACTTTCGTATATTTGATTTTGTTCGATGAAAATGTTGTTCGAATATTTTGAAACTGATACGACTTCGACCTTAACTTGAAACGTCATTGACCTTTTAGTGTCTGTGATTTTCTCTGGTAGACTTCGACTTTGCTTCTTGTTCATTTCTTGTGTCCATGACATCACCATTTCCATTTTTGGCTCGACCTGATGCTGTGGTTGTTACTGCATTCATATTGTTTCATTGGGGCACTTGCTTGCACTGTCACTTGTTCATATTGCTGGTTCATTGTAGTATGCAGTTTAGTTGGTTGATTGGTTGGTTTCACTTGAGTCTGGTTCCATACTTTGTGTACTTTGATAGTTACACTTCATGTCCACTAGCTTGAGTCTTTGGCTTCACTGTGCATATATAGGCTTATCTGCATTGTGGTCCACTGGTCTTTGTTTACTTTTCACTGGTGCATCCTTGTTTCACTGGTACATTAGCTTTGTGTGCTTTATCTCTTACCTGATGCACTTGCAATGCTGTTGGGATTGCTTTGGGATTGATCTTGATTGGTTTGTGAATTTGGCATTTGTACAGTTTCACTATAGAGTTGCTCATGTAGACTTGATCATTGTGTTTTATAGTAGCATTCCTGTATATGCTTCGAGTCATTGTAGCTGGTCTACCTGAAATCATATAGTTTTGAATGTGATCATATTTGTATGCACTTGCATTGTCTTTGTAGTTTCACTTTGTTGATGATGCTTTGACCGTTGAACTTGGTTGATCATCTGCACACGTGGTCTTGCAGTTTGGTGTACTTGATATATGCCCTTTTCTTGTTTACTCAAGTCTGCATTAAACTCTGGTATGATGTTGCATTTGTTTTGATCTTTGATTTCTGGTCTTGGCTTCTTGATGCAGTCTTCATTGATATTGTTAACTTGGGTATGATGTTGGCACTGGTTCGTGACTATGTGCAGTTTGTTGAGTCTTTGATATTGGTATGGAATACATTGTTGGTTATGTTCGCATCTTGTCGTTGCCACTGTGTTGCATTGAGCTCGACATTTGCATCATTATGTTAGATGACCATCCTGAAGCATATCTCTGATCATGCTATAGCCGCAGTATTAATTTTGAATTGTTTCATGGTTGATTTGAGTTCTCTGTTGTATTTCTTGAAGTCTCCATTGAATACTAGTGGTCTTTTGTAGCATTGAGTTGTAGTGCCTTATCCTTGGTGCTCTCACCTTCAGTTTGCTATTTCACTGTGCCTTGCTTTGTGACATGTTGAACTTGTTTCACTTGTTGCCTCTGATCTTGTTTAGTATTGTTTTGAGTTGTATTGTAGTGGCGAGGCAGTACACGCGTGCGTGTACTGCTGCCCTAGCAGGATTGACAGATTTAGTTGATATTTCGATTGTTAAATTATTTTGTTGGTTCAATTAAATATTTTGAAGTTGTATTTGAAATGGTTCATTTTGATTTGAGTTGTATCCGTTGGCTTTTGGATTCATTGATCTTCTGAGTATTTCATAGACTGTATTGGCGAGGCAGTACACGTTAGCGTGTACTGCAGCCAATCAGCATTGCTGTTTTTAAATTGATATTTCAATTGTTTAAATTGATTTAGATTGCTGATTTGTTGTTTAACACTGTTTAGTGTTATATCTGCCGTTATCCGATTCTTTTATCGAGGAGTCGGATATACGAGATTTCTGTGACTGTCGTCTATTTGATATTGATTATTATTGCTTCTGTGCATTAATAACTGATTTTGAATTAGACTGACCCGTGTATTATTTTCTTTTGGATTTAATACTCGGGTCAGACCCGAGTTATTTCAGGTTGTAGATTTCCTGCTTCGAGTTGCTGTTTGGGCTATGAAGACTTTTTATATCTTCTGAAGTTGTTTTCTTCGTTTTGTAGAGTCGTGTCGTTGTATAGGATGATATGTATTCATGTATATTAGTCGATAATGTACTTGTATATATAACTTCTTGAGTCGACAGTTGTAGTTGTATCATATGTACTGTGTCAACTATATTGTAACTGACATCAGTTATATATATATATATATGAGACTTTTGTTTTATCCGTGTTCCGCATTTATATTATCTGTGTTATTATTATATCTAATGTCCTAAACTATTATGAACCATCGTAGTTTGTTTTATACTGGTAATTGGGTATGTCAATGGGAGTAAATAAATAAGATGAAAAATGAAAAGTATATACCACTCCTATCGAGATAACCAATATTAGTGTAAGGCCAACTACGGATGGCCGCTCCTATCCAGCCTTATTCTTCGTAATAATAGATAGTATTTCTTTTAATACTCTTTGTTATTATGGGCATAGAGGTGGGGCATTACAGTTGGTATCAGAGCTTGGGGTTTATGGACATAATATAAAACATAACTTAGATGGAACATATGTTACAACTATTGGTCGATGTTTTATTTGTGATTTGAGTCAAAACTAAAGTTTTGAAATTTTGATGAAATTTTTAAATATCTTTATTTAAAAATAAAAGTGGAATTGTGTTTTGATTAAATTTTGTTCTGTTTATCAGAGTGCGCAGCGGAAACAGTGACACTGTCTTCGCTAAGTACAACTGATAATCTTTTTGATTTAAAAATCAAAATATGAAATTGAAATAGATTTCATTTGTTGTTTACATAGCTGTATTCATTTTGTTTCTTCGAGAACTTCGAATTCGATTTGAGGATTCGAAACGATTGCTGTTATGTGATTTTTGTTGAGATTTTGACTGGTTTTCCTTTATGCTAATCATATATTGATTAGATTTTTGCTGTTTGGAATTATCTTCATTGAAGATATATTCGAATGATTTCTTTGTTCATTGGTTAGTACGTGCAAATTTGAATTGCACTTTACTGCATTTATTTTACGTTGAACTGATGCTTGGTTATGAAACGTATTTTGTGGCCGTTATTTTTATAACGGGATTTTTACACCAATGCTAAATTTTTGAAGCACGGTGTTTTATGGCTTTTTTGATGAATGAAGATTCACTGATATTACATTTTGATGTAAATTGTTTTGATGTGATTTTGACGTTTTAAAAATTTCTGTCGCTTCGGCTTCAGTAACCGTCAAATTTTAAAAGTGGATTTTCAAGCGGTTATACCGCAATGCTGATTTGTGACCCGTTTTCACGGTGTTTTGAGAAGTACAATTTTCTTTTCGAAATTGCTACTGATGTTGTTGCTTTTATCACGTGGTTGGAAAATCGTTTTAAAATGATAATTGTTTTATAAATTTTTAACAGTTTGCATTTTCAAAAGAATGAGGAAGCGACTTAAACGATTCAGCAAAATCGAGGATTATGACCCCTTTCTTTTACTGTTTCGCTTAACTCCGGACTTGTCCAGTTGAGAATGTGAATTGTTATTTTTGCAAAATAAAAAAAATTGTTTTCAGGAATTTAACAGTTTGCGCTTTCAAAAGAATGAGGAAGCGATTTAAACGTTTCAGCAAAATCGAGGACTATGACCCCTTTCTTTTACTGATTCGCTTAATTCCGGACTTGTCTGTTTGAGAATGTAAAATGTATTTTTACAAAATACACAATTTTGCACTTTCAAGGAAACGATGAAGAGAATCAAACGATTTAGTAAAACACGTGGTATGGGACATGTGCGTTTGCTATTTCGGTTAATTCCGGACTCGTTAATTGAAATATTTGATGATTTCGTGTGCTTTCGAGCCACTATGAGGACCTTCGGGTCATTTGTTGGACCTTCGGGTCAAATACCAGTACTAGACCTTCGGGTCATTTGTTGGACCTTCGGGTCATTTGTTGGGTGCCAAAATTATGTTGAGTACTTGGTAGGCTTTGGCCATTTGTTGATGCACGTGCGGCGAATTAAAAACTCGCCATCTGATGGGATCGATCCAACCTTTTATGTTGATTTCTAGTCTTCTTAATTGATTTCTAGATATTTGTTGTTTCCAATTATCTGCAGGTAATTGGATATTTGTTGATATGAGTTCTGATTATCGTTTTTGATAATCGGATATTTGTTGCTTCTAATTATCGCTTGTGATAATTAGATATTTGTTGATATGAGTTCTGATTATCGTTTTTGATAATCAGATATTTGTTTCTAATTATCGCTTGTGATAATTAGATATTTGAGATTTAATTATTGCTTTTGATAATTAAATATTTGTTGATTTGAGATTTAATTATCGCTTTTGATAATTAAATATTTGCTAATTTGAGATTTAATTATCGCTTTTGATAATTAAATATTTGCTGATTTGAGATTTAATTATCGCTTTTGATAATTAAATATTTGCTGATTTGAGATTTAATTATCGCTTTTGATAATTAAATATTTGCTGATTTGAGATTTAATTATCGCTTTCAATAATTGAATATTTGTGATTTGAAATTTGATTATTGTTTTTGATAATTAAATAATTGCTGATTTGAAATTCGATTATCGTTTTTGATAATTGAATATTTGCTGATTTGAAATTCGGTTATCGTTTTTGATAATCGAATAATTGTTGATTTGAGATTTGATTATCGTTTTTGATAATCGAATATTTGTTGATTTGAGATTTGATTATCGTTTTTGATAATCGAATATTTGTTGATTTGAAATTTGATTATCGTTTTTGATAATCGAATATTTGTGATTTGAAATTTGATTATCGTTTTTGATAATCGAATATTTGTCGATTTGAAATTTGATTATTGTTTTTGATACTTAAATAATTGCTGATTTGAAATTCGATTATCGTTTTTGATAATTGAATATTTGCTGATTTGAAATTCGGTTATCGTTTTTGATAATCGAATAATTGTTGATTTGAGATTTGATTATCGTTTTTGATAATCGAATATTTGTCGATTTGAAATTTGATTATTGTTTTTGATAATTAAATAATTGCTGATTTGAAATTCGATTATCGTTTTTGATAATTGAATATTTGCTGATTTGAAATTCGGTTATCGTTTTTGATAATCGAATAATTGTTGATTTGAGATTTGATTATCGTTTTTGATAATCGAATATTTGTTGATTTGAAATTTGATTATCGTTTTTGATAATCGAATATTTGTCGATTTGAAATTTGATTATTGTTTTTGATAATCGAATATTTGTCGATTTGAGATTTGATTATCGTTTTTATAATCGAATATTTGTTGATTTGAAATTTGATTATCGTTTTTGATAATCGAATATTTGTGATTTGAAATTTGATTATCGTTTTTGATAATCGAATATTTGTTGATTTGAGATTTGATTATCGTTTTTGATAATCGAATATTTGTCGATTTGAAATTTGATTATCGTTTTTGATAATCGAATATTTGTGGATTTGAGATTTGATTATCGTTTTTGATAATCGAATATTTGTTGATTTGAGATTTGATTATCGTTTTTGATAACCAAATATTTGTTGATTTGTTTTCTGACTATCGTTTGGATAATTAGTTGATTGCTGATTTTATTGATATGAGATTTTCTAGTCTCCAATTGATCCTAGAATATGTTGATTTTATTGGATTGTGGTTTTCTATCTATATCTATCTCTGTTGATAGTTATAGTTTGCTGATTATGAAGTCCGTGTTTTCTATTTATCTATTGGATAACTAGATATTTGCAGTTTTGCGATTTGCAAATTTTGTTTTCTAATCATCTTTGTTGATAATTAGATATTGTTGTTTTGTGATTCTGTATGTCTGATCATCTAATTGGTAATTGAATATTACCGATGATTGCATTTATTCAGTTTTGCTGCTTTCCGAGTATCTATTGATAGTTAGATTTTGTTGAAAATTTGTGAATCTCTTTTATTGGAATTAAAAGATTCCTTTGGCATTTGAATTCTCGACTTTTATTTTCTAGCTTAACCAGTTTATGTTAGAAAATTTATAGTTAATGACGACCTTAATTATGAAAATTGCGGGGACGCAATTTTTATAAGGAGGGGAGTCTGTAACAACCCAGAATTTTATAACAATTAATTTTCGTCAAATGACGATTTAATTAGTTGTTAATTGTTAATTTGAGTTTTGAATCCAGTTTGAATTCTTTTAAACATTTGGTTAAGAAAATATTTTGGGCTTTGAATGTTGGCCCATGGGTGTTGTACTGTGTTATCTCGAGCTATACCCGTTCCTCCCTTATTCGTATTCATTTACAAAGCCCTAAAATCATTACGAACGAAAAATGGTGGCGGCTTGCTTCTTCGTTCCTTTTCTTTAAAAATTAGGGTTTGAGCCATTTCGTGGTCGCCACGGCCTAGTTTGGAAGACGATGTATCCTTTGATTTTTGGATGCCACGACTTCGATTCGTTAGTTCCTCTCCGCTCTGAAGTAGGGTTTCAAGCAATAGAGGCGCTGCTGCAATTGATTCGATTCACGGAAGAGGTGAGTGATTCCTTATCACTCACATCCAATTCAATATTGTGTTTCGACTGGTTGATTTCGTTTGAATGTGATGTTTTCTCTGATGTTTCATGCGGTTTTGATCACTCGATTTATAATAGCCATTCGAATTTGTTTTAATACTTGGGATGATTCTGACTTGGTTCATTTCTTGCTTTTTCACGGCTTGTTTTTACTGCTCCGTGAATTTCTTGCTTTAACTTGATATGTTGTTCATGACGTCTCTAACTTCTTCAATTTTGACACTTTCGTATATTTGATTTTTTTCGATGAAAATGTTGTTCGAATATTTTGAAACTGCTACGGCTTCGACCTTAACTTGAAACGTCATTGACCTTTTAGTGTCTGTGATTTTCTCTGGTAGACTTCGACTTCGCTTCTTGTTCATTTCTTGTGTCCACGACATCACCATTGCCATTTTTGGCTCGACCTAATGCTGTGGTTGTTACTGCATTCATATTGTTTCATTGGGGCACTTGCTTGCACTGTCACTTGTTCATATTGCTGGTTCATTGTAGTATGCAGTTTAGTTGGTTGATTGGTTGGTTTCACTTGAGTCCGGTTCCATACTTTGTGTACTTTGATAGTTACACTTCATGTCCACTAGCTTGAGTCTTTGGATTCACTGTGCATATATAGGCTTGTCTACATTGTGTTCCACTGGTCTTTGTTTTCACTGGTGCATCCTTGTTTCACTGGTACATTAGCTTTGTGTGCTTCATCTCTTACCTGATGCACTTGCAATGCTGTTGGGATTGCTTTGGGATTGATCTTGATTGGTTTGTGAATTTGGCATTTGTACAGTTTCACTATAGAGTTGCTCATGTAGACTTGATCATTGTGTTTTATAGTAGCATTCCTGTATATGCTTCGAGTCATTGTAGCTGGTCTACCTGAAATCATATAGTTTTGAATGTGATCATATTTGTATGCACTTGCGTTGTCTTTGTAGTTTCACTTTGTTGATGATGCTTTGACCATTGAACTTGGTTGATCATCTGCACACGTGGTCTTGCAGTCTGGTGTACTTGATATATGCCCTTTTCTTGTTTACTCAAGTCTGCATTAAACTCTGGTATGATGTTGCATTTGTTTTGATCTTTGATTTCTGGTCTTGGATTCTTGATGCAGTCTTCATTGATATTGTTAATTTGGGTATGATGTTGACACTGGTTCGTGACTATGTGCAGTTTGTTGAGTCTTTGATATTGGTATGGAATACATTGTTGGTTATGTTCGCATCTTGTGGTTGCCACTGTGTTGCATTGAGCTCGACATTTGCATCATTATGGTAGATGAACATCCTGTAGCATATCTCTGATCATGCTATAGCCGCAGTATTAATTTTGAATTGTTCCATGGTTGATTTGAGTTCTCTGTTGTATTTCTTGAAGTCTCCATTGCATACTAGTGGTCTTTTGTAGCATTGAGTTGTAGTGCCTTATCCTTGGTGCTCTCACCTTCAGTTTGCTATTTCACTGTGCCTTGCTTTGTGACATGTTGAACTTGTTTCACTTGTTGCCTCTGATCTTGTTTAGTATTGTTTTGAGTTGTATTGTAGTGGCGAGGCAGTACACGCGTGCGTGTACTACAGCCCTAGCAGGATTGACAGATTTAGTTGATATTTCAATTGTTAAATTATTTCGTTGGTACAATTCAATATTTTGAAGTTGTATTTGAAATGGTTCATTTCGATTTGAGTTGTATCCATTGGCTTTTGGATTCATTGATCTTCTGAGTATTTCATAGACTGTATTGGCGAGGCAGTACACGTTAGCGTGTACTGCAGCCAATCAGCATTGCTGTTTTTAAATTGACATTTCAATTGTTTAAATTGATTTAGATTGCTGATTTGTTGTTTAACACTGTTTAGTGTTATATTTGCCGTTATCCGATTCTTTTATCGAGGAGTCGGATATACAAGATTTCTGTGACTGTCGTCTATTTGATATTGATTATTATTGCTTTTGTGCATTAATAACTGATTTTGAATTAGACTGACCCGTGTATTATTTTCTTTTGGATTTAATACTCGGGTCAGACCCGAGTTATTTCAGGTTGTAGATTTCCTGCTTCGAGTTGCTGTTTGGGCTATGAAGACTTTTTATATCTTCTGAAGTTGTTTTCGTCGTTTTGTAGAGTCGTGTCGTTGTATAGGATGATATGTATTCATGTATATTAGTCGATAATGTACTTGTATATATAACTTCTCGAGTCGACAGTTGTAGTTGTATCATATGTACTGTGTCAACTATATTGTAACTGACATCAGTTATATATATATATATATATATATATATATGAGACTTTTGTTTTATCCGTGTTCCACATTTATTATTTGTGTTATTATTATATCTAATGTCCTAAACTATTATGAACCATCGTAGTTTGTTTTATACTGGTAATTGGGTATGTCAATGGGAGTAAATAAATAAGATGAAAAATGAAAAGTATATACCACTCCTATCGAGGTAACCAATATTAGTGTAAGGCCAACTACGGATGGCCGCTCCTATCCAGCCTTATTCTTCGTAATAATAGACAGTATTTCTTTTAATACTCTTTGTTATTATGGGCATAGAGGTGGGGCGTTACAGTTGGTATCAGAGCTTGGGGTTTATGGACATAATATAAAACATAACTTAGATGGAACATATGTTACAACTATTGGTCGATGTTTTATTTGTGATTTGAGTCAAAACTAAAGTTTTGAAATTTTGATGAAATTTTTAAATATCTTTATTTAAAAATAAAAGTGGAATTGTGTTTTGTTGTTTTGATTAAATTGTGTTCTGTTTATCAGAGTGCGCAGCGGAAACAGTGACACTGTCTTCGCTAAGTACAACTGATAATCTTTTTGATTTAAAAATCAAAATATGAAATTGAAATAGATTTCATTTGTTGTTTACATAGCTGTATTCATTTTGTTTCTTCGAGAATTTCGAATCCGATGTGAGGATTCGAAACGATTGCCGTTATGTGATTTTTGCTGAGATTTTGACTGGTTTTCCTTTATGCTAATCATATATTGATTAGATTTTTGCTGTTTGGAATTATCTTCATTGAAGATATATTCGAATGATTTCTTTGTTCATTGGTTAGTACGTGCAAATTTGAATTGCACGTTACTACATTTATTTTACGTTGAACTGATGCTTGGTTATGAAACGTATTTTGTTGCCGTTATTTTTATAACGGGATTTTTACACCAATGCTAAATTTTTGAAGCACGGTGTTTTGTGGCATTTTTGATGAATGAAGATTCACTGATATTACATTTTGATGTAAATTGTTTTGATGTGATTTTGACGTTTTAAAAATTTCTGTCGCTTTGGCTTCAACAACCGTCAAATTTTAAAAGTGGATTTTCAAGCGGTTATACCGCAATGCTGATTTGTGACCCGTTTTCACGGTGTTTTGAGAAGTACAATTTTCTTTTCGAAATTGCTACTGATGTTGTTGCTTTTATCACGTGGTTGGAAAATCGTTTTAAAATGATAATTGTTTTATAAATTTTTAACAGTTTGCATTTTCAAAAGAATGAGGAAGCGACTTAAACGATTCAGCAAAATCGAAGATTATGACCCCTTTCTTTTACTGTTAAGCTTAACTCCGGACTTGTCCAGTTGAGAATGTGAATTGTTATTTTTGCAAAATAAAAAAAATTGTTTTCAGGAATTTAACAGTTTGCGCTTTCAAAAGAATGAGGAAGCGATTTAAACGTTTCAGCAAAATCGAGGACTATGACCCCTTTCTTTTACTGATTCGCTTAATTCCGGACTTGTCCGTTTGAGAAATTAAAGTGTATTTTTACAAAATACACAATTTTGCACTTTAAAGGAAATGATGAAGAGAATCAAACGATTTAGTAAAACACGTGGTATGGGACATGTGCGTTTGCTATTTCTGTTAATTCCGGACTCGTTAATTGAAATATTTGATGATTTCGTGTGCTTTCGAGCCACTATGAGGACCTTCGGGTCATTTGTTGGACCTTCGGGTCAAAAACCAGTACTAGACCTTCGGGTCATTTGTTGGACCTTCGGGTCATTTGTTGGGCGCCAAAATTATGTTGAGTACTTGGTAGGCTTCGGCCATTTGTTGATGCACGTGCGGCGAATTAAAAACTCGCCATCTGATGGGATCGATCCAACCTTTTATGTTGATTTTCTAGTCTTCTTAATTGATTTCTAGATATTTGTTGTTTCCAATTATCTGCAGGTAATTGGATATTTGTTGATATGAGTTCTGATTATCGTTTTTGATAATCGGATATTTGTTGCTTTTAATTATCGCTTGTGATAATTAGATATTTGTTGATATGAGTTCTGATTATCGTTTTTGATAATCAGATATTTGTTTCTAATTATCGCTTGTGATAATTAGATATTTGAGATTTAATTATCGCTTTTGATAATAAAATATTTGCTGATTTGAGATTTAATTATCGCTTTTGATAATTAAATATTTGCTAATTTGAGATTTAATTATCGCTTTTGATAATTAAATATTTGCTGATTTGAGATTTAATTATCGCTTTTGATAATTAAATATTTGCTGATTTGAGATTTAATTATCGCTTTCAATAATTAAATATTTGTGATTTGAAATTCGATTATCGTTTTTGATAATTGAATATTTGCTGATTTGAAATTCGGTTATCGTTTTTGATAATTGAATATTTGCTGATTTGAAATTCGGTTATCGTTTTTGATAATCGAATAATTGTTGATTTGAGATTTGATTATCGTTTTTGATAATCGAATATTTGTTGATTTGAGATTTGATTATCGTTTTTGATAATCGAATATTTGTTGATTTGAAATTTGATTATCGTTTTTGATAATCGAATATTTGTGATTTGAAATTTGATTATCGTTTTTGATAATCGAATATTTGTCGATTTGAAATTTGATTATTGTTTTTGATAATTAAATAATTGCTGATTTTAAATTCGATTATCGTTTTTGATAATTGAATATTTGCTGATTTGAAATTCGGTTATCGTTTTTGATAATCGAATAATTGTTGATTTGAGATTTGATTATCGTTTTTGATAATCGAATATTTGTTGATTTGAGATTTGATTATCGTTTTTGATAATCGAATATTTGTTGATTTGAAATTTGATTATCGTTTTTGATAATCGAATATTTGTGATTTGAAATATGATTATCGTTTTTGATAATCGAATATTTGTCGATTTGAAATTTGATTATCGTTTTTGATAATCGAATATTTGTTGATTTGAGATTTGATTATCGTTTTTGATAATCGAATATTTGTCGATTTGAAATTTGATTATTGTTTTTGATAATCGAATATTTGTGATTTGAAATTTGATTATCGTTTTTGATAATCGAATATTTGTTGATTTGAGATTTGATTATCGTTTTTGATAATCGAATATTTGTCGATTTGAAATTTGATTATCGTTTTTGATAATCGAATATTTGTGGATTTGAGATTTGATTATCGTTTTTGATAATCGAATATTTGTTGATTTGAGATTTGATTATCGTTTTTGATAACCAAATATTTGTTGATTTGTTTTCTGACTATCGTTTGGATAATTAGTTGATTGCTGATTTTATTGATATGAGATTTTCTAGTCTCCAATTGATCCTAGAATATGCTGATTTTATTGGATTGCGGTTTTCTATCTATATCTATCTCTGTTGATAGTTATAGTTTGCTGATTATGAAGTCCGTGTTTTCTATTTATCTGTTGGATAACTAGATATTTGCAGTTTTGCGATTTGCAAATTTTGTTTTCTAATCATCTTTGTTGATAATTAGATATTGCTGTTTTGTGATTCTGTATGTCTGATCATCTAATTGGTAATTGAATATTACTGATGATTGCATTTATTCAGTTTTGCTGCTTTCCGAGTATCTATTGATAGTTAGATTTTGTTGAAAATTTTTGAATCTCTTTTATTGGAATTAAAAGATTCCTTTGGCATTTGAATTCTCGACTTTTATTTTCTAGCTTAACCAGTTTATGTTAGAAAATTTATAGTTAATGACGACCTTAATTATGAAAATTGCGGGGACGCAATTTTTATAAGGAGGGGAGTCTGTAACAACCCAGAATTTTATAACAATTAATTTTCGTCAAATGACGATTTAATTAGTTGTTAATTGTTAATTTGAGTTTTGAATCCAGTTTGAATTCTTTTAAACATTTGGTTAAGAAAATATTTTGGGCTTTGAATGTTGGCCCATGGGTGTTGTACTGTGTTATCTCGAGCTATACCCGTTCCTCCCTTATTCGTATTCATTTACAAAGCCCTAAAATCATTACGAACGAAAAATGGTGGCGGCTTGCTTCTTCGTTCCTTTTCTTTAAAAATTAGGGTTTGAGCCATTTCGTGGTCGCCACGGCCTAGTTTGGAAGACGATGTATCCTTTAATTTTTGGATGCCACGACTTCGATTCGTTAGTTCCTCTCCGCTCTGAAGTAGGGTTTCAAGCAATAGAGGCGCTGCTGCAATTGATTTGATTCACGGAAGAGGTGAGTGATTCCTTATCACTCACATCCAATTCAATATTGTGTTTCGACTGGTTGATTTCGTTTGAATGTGATGTTTTCTCTGATGTTTCATGCGGTTTTGATCACTCGATTTATAATAGCCATTCGAATTTGTTTTAATACTTGGGATGATTCTGACTTGGTTCATTTCTTGCTTTTTCACGGCTTGTTTTTACTGCTCCGTGAATTTCTTGCTTTAACTTGATATGTTGTTCATGACGTCTCTGACTTCTTCAATTTTGACACTTTCGTATATTTGATTTTGTTCGATGAAAATGTTGTTCGAATATTTTGAAACTGCTACGGCTTCGACCTTAACTTGAAACGTCATTGACCTTTTAGTGTCTGTGATTTTCTCTGGTAGACTTCGACTTTGCTTCTTGTTCATTTCTTGTGTCCACGACATCACCATTGCCATTTTTGGCTCGACCTGATGCTGTGGTTGTTACTGCATTCATATTGTTTCATTGGGGCACTTGCTTGCACTGTCACTTGTTCATATTGCTGGTTCATTGTAGTATGTAGTTTAGTTGGTTGATTGGTTGGTTTCACTTGAGTCCGGTTCCATACTTTGTGTACTTTGATAGTTACACTTCATGTCCACTAGCTTGAGTCTTTGGATTCATTGTGCATATATAGGCTTGTCTGCATTGTGTTCCACTGGTCTTTGTTTTCACTGGTGCATCCTTGTTTCACTGGTACATTAGCTTTGTGTGCTTCATCTCTTACCTGATGCACTTGCAATGCTGTTGGGATTGCTTTGGGATTGATCTTGATTGGTTTGTGAATTTGGCATTTGTACAGTTTCACTATAGAGTTGCTCATGTAGACTTGATCATTGTGTTTTATAGTAGCATTCCTGTATATGCTTCGAGTCATTGTAGCTGGTCTACCTGAAATCATATAGTTTTGAATGTGATCATATTTGTATGCACTTGCATTGTCTTTGTAGTTTCACTTTGTTGATGATGCTTTGACCGTTGAACTTGGTTGATCATCTGCACACGTGGTCTTGCAGTCTGGTGTACTTGATATATGCCCTTTTCTTGTTTACTCAAGTCTGCATTAAACTCTGGTATGATGTTGCATTTGTTTTGATCTTTGATTTCTGGTCTTGGCTTCTTGATGCAGTCTTCATTGATATTGTTAACTTGGGTATGATGTTGGCACTGGTTCGTGACTATGTGCAGTTTGTTGAGTCTTTGATATTGGTATGGAATACATTGTTGGTTATGTTCGCATCTTGTGGTTGCCACTGTGTTGCATTGAGCTCGACATTTTCATCATTATGGTAGATGAACATCCTGTAGCATATCTCTGATCATGCTATAGCCGCAGTATTAATTTTGAATTGTTCCATGGTTGATTTGAGTTCTCTATTGTATTTCTTGAAGTCTCCATTGCATACTAGTGGTCTTTTGTAGCATTGAGTTGTAGTGCCTTATCCTTGGTGCTCTCACCTTCAGTTTGCTATTTCACTGTGCCTTGCTTTGTGACATGTTGAACTTGTTTCACTTGTTGCCTCTGATCTTGTTTAGTATTGTTTTGAGTTGTATTGTAGTGGCGAGGCAGTACACGCGTGCGTGTACTGCAGCCCTAGCAGGATTGACAGATTTAGTTGATATTTCGATTGTTAAATTATTTCGTTGGTTCAATTCAATATTTTGAAGTTGTATTTGAAATGGTTCATTTCGATTTGAGTTGTATCCGTTGGCTTTTGGATTCATTGATCTTCTGAGTATTTCATAGACTGTATTAGCGAGGCAGTACACGTTAGCGTGTACTGCAGCCAATCAGCATTGCTGTTTTTAAATTGACATTTCAATTGTTTAAATTGATTTAGATTGCTGATTTGTTGTTTAACACTGTTTAGTGTTATATCTGCCGTTATCCGATTCTTTTATCGAGGAGTCGGATATACGAGATTCTGTGACTGTCGTCTATTTGATATTGATTATTATTGCTTCTGTGCATTAATAACTGATTTTGAATTAGACTGACCCGTGTATTATTTTCTTTTGGATTTAATACTCGGGTCAGACCCGAGTTATTTCAGGTTGTAGATTTCCTGCTTCGAGTTGCTGTTTGGGCTATGAAGACTTTTTATATCTTCTGAAGTTGTTTTCGTCGTTTTGTAGAGTCGTGTCGTTGTATAGGATGATATGTATTCATGTATATTAGTCGATAATGTACTTGTATATATAACTTCTTGAGTCGACAGTTGTAGTTGTATCATATGTACTGTGTCAACTATATTGTAACTGACATCAGTTATATATATATATATATATATATATGAGACTTTTGTTTTATCCGTGTTCCGCATTTATATTATCTGTGTTATTATTATATCTAATGTCCTAAACTATTATGACCATCGTAGTTTGTTTTATACTGGTAATTGGGTATGTCAATGGGAGTAAATAAATAAGATGAAAAATGAAAAGTATATACCACTCCTATCGAGGTAACCAATATTAGTGTAAGGCCAACTACGGATGGCCGCTCCTATCCAGCCTTATTCTTCATAATAATAGACAGTATTTCTTTTAATACTCTTTGCTATTATGGACATAGAGGTGGGGCGTTACATATTTGCATTGGAAATATATCTATATATACATGCAGGCGTACAATATATGTACACAACATGCATTATGTAAAAGCAGGATAGTTGCTTACAACTAACAAAGCTCACGGCCAAGATGATGAAGCAAGCAAAGGTGGCATGGCCGGCTAGGAGGGAGGGGTGCGCTCTTGCGTGCTAGAGGAGATGGAAGGGAGAGGGGTGAAGCAAGGTTCGGTTGCCTAGGACATGGGAAGGAGGAAGACGTGGGGCCGAAGTTGAAGGAGGGGAGAAGCAGTTCATTGTTGGTAGGCCATGGAGAAATGGGATCGGCGGCAGTTAGGCTGAACGAACAGGTGAGAGGGAGGCTTCGAAAATTTGTGAAGGCGGACGTGTATGGTGGTGGTGATGAGGCTCGGTGTGATAGCTCGGGTTGCATGCGGCATGGAGATTACACGCATGGAGATGGAGAGGTGTAGAAAAGAGGAGGTAAGGAAGGCCTGAAGTAAATGTGTGCAGGTGAAAAGTAGAATTGGTAGAAGAGAAAGCAGAGAGAAGGATAGGCTTAATTTTCCAAGCAACCTTTCAAAAGCAAACGTTTTAAAGAAAATGAACGGAAGAAAATGTGGAATATAAATGGTCACGCGTAGAATTCGGTGAATTATTAATTGTTATTGATCAATATTGAACGGTGGAATAATGCATGGTCAAAAGAAACAAAGTCGTACCGATACGATTAACCGTTACGAACATTTAGCCGAGCACCGGACACCGAAATACACAACCGAATATACTAAGGAGATCAGCACGACGAGACGATCAAAATGGTATACAGATATCAGTGGTATGATTGAATTTATAAAATTCGAATTTTTCTACTGGCGGAAAATGCAAGAAAAACGTAGAAAAATAAGATCGACGGAGCCAAAGAAGTCCGAATTTGGAAAAACGAAAAATGACGTTTGATCAAAAGATGTTTTAGAATTTTTCTATGTAAAAATATTTAGGTTCTGAAAACATTTTATTTTCATCGCTTTTTAACTGATTAAATTGAAGTAAATTTACGCGCAAAATTAACTTCCATATTTTCGGACGAAAATTTACCAGTTGCTATGTTTAACTAGACGCATTCCAAATATCAAATTTATATTTCAAAATTTTATCGTTTAAAATTTCACAAAATTTCAACTAATTACGATATTAAAACAGTTAAAATTTACGGGTCGTTACACTCTCCCCCACTCAAAACTTTTCGTCCCCGAAAAGGAAGGAGGTGGGAGAATAGAAACAACCAGAAAGAAAATAGATTTAAAAGACAAGATAAAACAATTAAACCATATAATTTCAAATTAAACTAATTAATATTTAACAATTTGGTTTAAACCACTTGGTTTCACTTAGGTTAAATCAATCTATCTATTTCTAAATTCATTATCTTACTATCTAGTCATCCTCAATTAACACTTTCTAAATCATCAATTTGTATAATCTATTATTGTACTCATATTTTATTCAACAGATTTAATTCTTTTATTCCAAATTATTATTAAGTTTATTTCACTTAATATTTCTTATTACATATTTTAAACCATATAAATTTCAATTTAAATTAATTTATTTATTTTTTTCAATTTGATTAAATCCATTTATATTAAATCAATAAATAGTCATACGATTTAAATTTGTTAGTTCAAGTGTTAATTCTAATCATATAAATTTCATTTTAAATCAATTAATGTTCAATAATTGATCTTAATTCAAGGTATTTCATTAAGCTGATTCAATTCAATTTGTTAATTCTTTCAGAACAAAATTTACTTTATTTATCTCATTCAATTAACTTATTATTCTATCATCTTTATTAGCATTTTTTTTATAATTAAAATCTAAGTGCATAACATTTATTATAAACACTCAAATTTTATTTATAAAATTATTTTATATTGTATATTATCCAATTACATTTTAACTTTTGAATAATTTAGGTAAGTTATTTTGAAATGCAATTTAGTACTATTCAAATAAAATTTTCAAATTCAATTATTTCAAGTTAAAATACTTATTCAAAATTTAGCTTTATTTATAATTGAAAACATCTTTTAACCTGATTTTTAAGAATTAAATTTCCATTTAATTTCAAATCCTTTAGAAATAATTATGTATATACTATATACATTAAATCAAATTAAATTTAAAATAATATACCCATATATATATATATAAATCAAGTCATACTTAAGAAATTCAAATCAAAATATTTTTCCAAAACAAAACCGTACCAAAGCTACAGAATGGTCTCTTCACTTCGAAACTTGAAATGAATGTCGATGATGCGGCCGTCATCACCGAAATTATTTTCCAGCGACAAAGAGAAGAGCACTGATTTCAATATTTAAAATTCTTTGAAAACAGTTTCTATTTGAAAATACGTTCAATAATATACATTTTAAAATTTTTAAAAACAAAGCTTGAAATTTTAGGAAATTAAATTCTCAAATTCTTACTTTAAATTCATTTAAATCTCTAAATAAATCTATAAACCAACTTTTATAATTCCATTTATTTTTATGTTGGAATAATCAATGATTTACAAAACAAATCGTGAAAATCAAATATTACCTTTCTGACAACCAATTCAGTTAACAATTCAATTTCAGAAAATTTATACTTATATATAATATAATCATACAAGATTATTTTATTTACCAATTTTGAAAATACTATCGTGTCAGTTTGCTCTGTTCAAGTGTTTTGGAAATCCTATCGATAGCGTTGATCAGACGAATCGATCGGAAACCCAAATCAACATCAACAACTCAAACAACACACTATATAAAACATTTTAAATATAAATTTACAAACACTCTTCTTCGCTTGACGATACAGAATGGATTTCAAATCAAGGATGTAGATTCAAATTTTATGCACTCAAATCAAAAGGATTCTGATTCGAAGATAGGTTCGAAACGAAGATAAGATGATTAAATAACAAAATAGGAAGATGATAAGTTTATATAAATCGCGGGCAACCTTAACCAGGTCGACCGTGACTTCAAGAATAAGATCAATGTAGAATTTCGAGGTAGATCGACATTTGATCTCAAGAGATAGAATTTGGCATGGCAGGAGATAGATAGCATCGGAAACCGAGGATACAGAAATCTCCGGTAAATCAATGCTTATTGTAAAGGAGTTTCACCCCTTTACAAATCTGTAACGACCCGATATTTTGGACCATTCAAATCGACAATAAATCCACACATGTCGGACTTGAATAGTTCAAAATATCATATTGTTATTTAAATTTGGCAAAACTCAGCATATACAGTAAATAAATCAATCACAGAATCACAGACACAGAGTAATACAATAATACGCAGCGGAATAGATAAAATAGTAGTTCATGAAGCTACTATATAAGCATCAGAGTTAGAAATAAAATACAACAGAATATCTCAAATGCAGTGAAGTCTTCAGTACAACAGATGACTTCTCTGAACAAATCAACTAGAAGAGCTGAAAGCTGAGGCGATAGTTGGATCTCCAAAGGAAGCTCCAAACTCCAAAGATGAGTCTCAAATGCTGTATCACTCGGTCTGACCCGAGCGTAAAGCAAAACACAAAACACTCGAGTCAGGATTAACATTCTTATATCAATAAATCCAACTCAAGTGAAATATCAACCGAAATACAAGTAACTTAAAGGATGTTTGGGATAACCATCCTCTAAGGATTCTTCAGAACTATCTACAAGGTGGAAATACACATTATAACACCGTGGTCATTTCAAATTAATTTATTCTTCAAACCCAAATATCATTTCATTTCAAATATATCTATTTTACAAATAGTATATATATAGGTTAAATAATTTATAAAGTAAAGTATTTATAATTTCCTCAAGTCTCACAAATCGATTCAAATTAACTCAAATTCCGAATTCAAATTTATTCAAAGCTCAATTCATCAATTCAATTCAATTCTAAATAGATCATTTAAATTTTCAATATATTTCAAAGCTTTAATATTCAAAATTTTCAAAGTTAAATTTAACAGTTTCATATAGCTCTTGATTTAACTTTATTATTATTTAATCAGGGAATATTCACTTAATAGATTCAATATCATTTACTAGCCTTAAATCACATTTTTTTCTAAATATTTCCTTAAATTTATTTAAACAAGAAATATTCATTAAATTATTTAAATCAAACTCAAGTTATAAATCATATCTTAAATCCCAATTTCAATAAGCTTTAAATTGGTTTAATTAAATAAAATTCTTTACTAAATTCAAATTATTTTCCCAACCTTAACTTATTCAAATTTTTACCAAAATCTATTTTGAAATATAAATTTTATACTTAACATATTATATGTATTAAATCCATCTTAATTAAATTAAATATCATTATTAAATCTATATATATCATTCCCATTTATATATAATAATTTAAGGCTCAACATTTATTAAAACCATAGAATTTTATTTCAAAATATTTATATATATGGACCAACGGTGTCTGTATATATATTTATCATATGGTTAAGTGATACAAATATTTATCATTTCAATCCGAAATTTAATTATATACGGGTAGATATCATTTCGACCCGTAATCCCAATTTCAATTCAAATGAAAATCGTTTTGGTTTATCATTTCAACCCATAACGATTTTCTCCTATTCTAAAGTCCATTCGGGTATGTATCATTTCAACCCATAGTGAATTCTATACTAACAGGGAACTTGCAGAGTGATAACATATAATTTAAAATATAACAACAGGCATATATCATAAATAACAATATAATATAAACAACAGGATATGGTGTCATATCCCACAGGTGAACAGATACAAATAATAGTAATAACAGGCATATAATACTAGATACTGGTGTCAGATGTCACAGGTGAACAGTTATAGATAATAGCATATATAACAATGTAAATAACTACAGCAGCATATTTCAATTACTATTTCAAATGAAATCAAATTTAAATAATAAAAGAACGTTAAATCGTGAGTGGTTGCTCACCTTTCGAGGCTAGATAGTTTTGACAAAGAATTGAGCTACGAATTGGATCACGATCTAGGAAATCGAACAAATCCAACAACAAATCTCAAGCGAAGTAAGCTGACAGTTGATTTGACGAGCAAAGCTGAAAGATAGGGATTGATGGAAACGAATCAGAATCGTCTTGATATAATCAAATCAAAATATGTGTTATCACTTCTCTCTAAACCAATTTTAGACATACATTCAAAATAAGATATATATATTTTCAAATCAAAATAAATTTAAACACAAATTATATTAAATATATATATTTCATGATCATTGCTTTTAAATAAAACCCATATAAACAACATGTCTACATAGTAAGAATTTAAATAAATAAATAAATAAACACATACCATAACACATTTAAACAGGAAATATATATATATACTTTGGTACACAGGGGGTACATACCTATATTTAACATATAAAATATATAAATACAACTAGTTATATAGTGTAACACTGTTATAAATAAAATATATCCCGTCACATCCTACAATAATACAGATAATATGATATATATGAACATACATACCCTATAACATTATAAGCTACAGGAGACACCAGCAACATCTAAATTTTTGAAATAACCCTTGAACTGTTATAAACTTTTATATTCAACAGATAACAACTATATAATATAGAATATATCCAATAAAAGCCAAAGCTAGAATTGAAACAAAATGAGCAAACAAAACAGCTTAAATAAAAGTATAGTTTATATATAGCACTTATATATTATTATTAAAACTGTTTCAAAAAAAAAATTAACATAGCTTATGTAACATATAACTGGAATGTACATATTATATACCACTTAATATAAACTAGTACATCAGATCTATATGTTAAACTATAACCTCTGTTTATCTATGTACATATGCAATGGAATATAAAACCTATACCTAATTATACACATACACAACTATACATATAACTTAGATCTTAATACTTCATAACAAAATCCCAGTGCGTTTTATATGATTAACTTTGTTAGCAAAATTTTATACTACATATACAAATATGTAACCAAAAGTAGACAAATAATAAATATATAAATATGTAACTTATAAAACGTCAAACATAATATAATATATATATTACCCGCACTTATATATATCATCACAGACGAAAGGCCAAGCTGGCTAGATGGCGAAGGTAGAGGGGCGGAGGAGGTGAGTGGCCGTTGGGGTTTTGGCCATGCTCGGTGGTTGCTGGCGGAGCACGAAGAGGCTGAGGTGAAAGAAAGTAGGAGGGTGCACGTTCGGAGGTGGATATGTAGGGGCTGTGCGTTGGGTTTGCTGGATTTCGGCCAGTGGGTGGAGGGGATGGATGTTGTGGTGTGGTCGATGATTTCTTGGGGAAGAGGGTTCGAAGATGTGATGTTGAGGTGGTGTTTCAGTCGCGGGTAAGTGAAGGGGAAGATGGGATGTTGCCGGAGCTATGGCGTGCGGTGGGAGAAAGGCGGGGCGGAGAGGCTAGGAGCGGCTGCCTGGAAGGCCGAAGGTGGTGGAGAGCACGGTGGTTGCTCAAGGCGGGGTCTGGCCGTTGGATGAGGGGATGGGCGAAATAGTAGAGGGGAAGTGGGTGGCTGACAGGCGAGCAGATCTGGTGGCGATAAAAGAAGATGATGAACAACAGTTTTCTCGAAGTAGGATTAAATATCTTCGAGCACAAAAAGAAAATCCTCGAGCAAAAGAAGATGAAGCATTTACGTGGAGAAGATGTCCTTGCCTCTCTAATGTGAAGACTTGTATACATTTTCTTTCAGAATGGAAAATGGGAAAGCAAAGGACTGATAGAAAAAAAGAAAAAAGAAAAAGAAAAGAGAACTTAGAGATGTGAACCGTTGCCAAAATGAATGAATAAAACGTATGCAAATGTTTTGATTTTCAAACCGGCTATGGGATGGCAACGGTCATCCTTAGATTGAGTTGTGAATAATAAAAGCAAATTAAAGGTTTGATTGGACAGCATGCTTCAAAATTTTAAAACGAAAGGAAGAAATAAAGTCACAATTTATGGTACTGTTACAGCAAATAGTTTATTGCTTCCGTCGCGTACCGGACCTCAAAATACAAAAAAAAATATACCGTAGTGATCAACGCGATGAGACGATCAAAATGGTATACTGATATTGGTGGTACGATTATCCGATCAAAAGTCAATAATCGGTACCAGAAATGCTGCTATTTTGCCAGAATTAAGATAAACGGAGCAGTGGAAGTCCAAATTTGGAAAAATGAATTCCGCAGTCTGATTCAGAATGATCTGAATAAATTTTCTCCTGTTGACATATTTTGGTTTCGGAAAACTTTTAAATTCACTGTTATTAACCGGTTTGATTTGAAATAAAATTTCACAGGAAAATAAACTTCAATATTATTAGATGAAAATTTACCAGTTGCTATATTAAAATAGACGTATTCCAAATAATAAAAAAAAAAATTCAAATTTTATTGTTTAAAATTTCACAAAATTTCAATTAATTTAACAAATAAAATCAATAAAAGTTTAGGGTCGTTACAAAATCATTCGAAATTTGGCGAGACCGCCGATCTATTATAGATATCATTCAAAATGGAGTTATGGGGTGCTCCAGAATTGAAAGAAGACGAATAGTGAAGGACATGAATGAATTTCGGAACCGAGGGGAACGTTCCAAAATTCAAAGGAATTGAGTCAAAGGAAGAGATTGAAACTCGAATGAGAGTGATTATGTAAATATATTTACCCTATATGCTAAGTTTTGCCTAGAGCTACCAAAGCTCTGATACCAACTGTAACGACCCGCTATTTTGGACCATTCGCATCCGCACATGTCGGACTTGAATAATTCAAAATACCGAATAGTTAATTTAAATTTGGCAAAACTGAGCATATACAGTAAATAAATAATCACAAATCACAAACATAGAGTAATAAATGCAGCGAAAAGAAAAGATAGTAGTTCATGAAGCTACTATATACATATCAGAGTTAAATAATGTACAACAGATGTCTCGAATACAATAGTCCAATACAAGAATCAGAATACAATCACTGGAATCAACTGGATATCTGAAAGCTGGAAAGATAGCTGGATCTCTAAGCGAAGCTCCAACTCCAAAGGTGAGTCTCGAATACTGGTACACTCAGTCTGACCCGAGCGTAAAGCAAAACACAAAACACTCGAGTCAGGATTAACATTCTTATATCAATAAGTTCAACTCAAGTGAAATAACAACCGAAATACAAGTAACTCAAAGGATGTTTGGAATAACCATCCTTTAAGGATCCATTAAACTATCTACTATGTAGTAGTGTACGATAAGTAGATAATGCCTATCAGTAATATAAGATATCAAAATAGTGTTAAGGCGTTACCATTATCCCCCTTAACACATTTTATATAAGCGTTATAGTCTATACAGCACTGTAAACTCCACCGTAAACTAGTGGGCTATCAGGGAGTACTCCATAGGTATAACACAAAACAAATCGTAGTGGTCGCGTATATAGGGATACAAGTATGACGAGGCACATGAGGCAATACCCAAGGTAGTGAAACTACCGTTTGCCTGATCCGGACTGGTGAAAACGCATCGCTGCAGCGATCGCAACACCGCGAAACAACACTCCCAAATCAAGGGTGCACCAATTGACAACAAGTAATGAGTAGTTTTCGAAGAAGTGTGTTCGCTCGAGGTAGCTAACCCCCATTTGGCCCGGCACGGCTCCTGTTTTAGTCATTTCCAATTTGACACAAGTGTCAAGGCTATCCATTATCATTCTCTTTCTTCAGTCATCATGTACATCATTCCAACCACTTCATTCTGGATCACACTCCGCGTATAGTTATTAAAGTGGTTTTCGGTTTAAACAGTGAGTATGTCCCTAACCGATTCCGGTCTCTTTAATACCTTTCGTAATTATTACACCGATTGGTCATTTATTTATTTCAAAACCAAATCAAATTCAATTTCAAATAGAATTTGTAAACCAACATTTCATTTGTCTTTCTAAATCAATTTCCATAATTTACGTTTCAAAACTTCCAAATCATAATTTCAAAATCTTATAATTCAATTTCAATTTCTATTTAAAACAATTCAAATATTGATTCAAGTTCGTATATAAGTTTTTATTCCGAAATCATTTAAATTTATTTAATTTAACATTCAAATCAATTTAACTTCATTTATCGATTTCATTCAATATTCGTTAAGTAATTTTATCATTCAAACAATTTCTATTTAATTTTCAGTTCACTAAATCAATTACTTAAGTTCAACTTCATTAAATCAAAACTTACAATTTGAATTAAATTAAATTCGTCAAATCAATTCTTTTAATTACAAGTCTTACATTAATTTCAATAAATGACATTTTTATTTCTTGTTAAAGAAATTCAATTTCACTTATTTATTTACTTAGTTACAATTTCAAAACTCAATTAATAAAGAAACTTAATTTCACTTATTCAAGAAGTTCAATTTCACTTAATAAAGAATTCAATTTTATTCGACTATTAAATAATTCAATCTTATTTAATTATTAATAATTCCAAATTTAATTATTAAATAATAAATTTTAAAACAATATTCTTTCAACAACTACTATGTTAATATTTTGTTTCGGATTATTAAATATTAACATTTCCTTTCTTTAAAATTCAAATTCCAACTTCATTTCAAAACCTTATTGTTTATTCAAATAAAATCTTTATTTTATTTTAAATCAAATTATTTGACCAATCGGTTTTTATTTAATTTTCTATCCTAGGTCAAAGTTTAATTTGGGTATTTATCATTTCAACCCGATTCCAATTCAATTCAAAATCAAAGCATAGCAAAGGGAACTTGCAGTGTGATAACTGGGATGGTGTCAAAGTAAATAAACAAGCAATAACAACAATCAATATCAATCCAATAATCAATTCAAATAATCCCGAAATAATCGTATTAATTCACATTGTTATTTGTGTAAATTAATAAAATTATTTCTAGAATCTACACTATCATTTCATGTATGTTATCCCGCTTTTTGGTCAAAGCCGGAATATCAAACAAATCGACAGGAAAGGATGGATATCAGGATTGGAAGTCGATTGGAAACAAGGCTGCGATGGATGTCGTCAAAATTTGACCGGGCTCCGATCAGGACGGAATCGATTGGAGATGATGATGAGGACTAGGAGAGGCTACATTTCAAATTTCAGGTTAATCGGAGTTCGTATGCTCAAAATATGGATGGGTCAAATTATGTGAAAACAGGTTTGTTGGTTCGAATCGATGGAACTTCGTATCGATAGATGTTGGTTCGAATCGATGGAACTTCGTATCGATATATGTTGGTTCGAATCGATGGAACTTCGTATCGATAGGATGGTGAAGGATGACAGCATGTTCGTATCGATCAGGTAGGAAAGCTAGGTGGATTTTGACTCGATGGTGACACACCCAGATTGGTAGGAAAGCACGCAGAGGTTTGTTCGAATCGATACGTTTCGTATCGATAAAGATGGATTCAGGCTACAGGCTTCGTATCTATATAGTTCGTATCGGAAGGGAAGCGAGGAGTGACGATGCAGTTCGTATCGATCTATGCTAAAATCGATACGAAGGACTCACATACGGATCGATTCGAAGAAGATCAAAGGCATACGAGAAGGATACGTTGGGAGACGGCTTCGTGGATACGAAGTCGTGGATACAAAGTTGTGGATACGAACGAAACAGATTTTATGGATGCGAAGCAATGGATTCGAAGCACGCTACGGCTATAGATGGATGTGGACTGGGCACGAGGTATGGATGCGAGCGCATATCCAGGAAGGAAGCGTTCAACATGGCGAGGAAGGAGGATTGACCCAGGAAACACGCACCACGTCATCACTTGGGCACGTGACACCATCGATTCAACCTAATCGATTCGAAGGAAGATCGATTCGAAGGGAGCTTATCAACCGGAAAGATGATCTCGAATCGATCATATCTTGAGATTTACAAGTCCAAATGCTATGAAATTTTCACAGTAGCTTGGTCACATGTTGAAGAATGTTCACGCCAAATTTCAGCTCGATTGGACAATTTCTTGATCGATTCGAACATAGCTTCGAATCGATCCCAAAGTGGGCCCGGATTTCCAGAAAGCGGGCATGTGGGCCCCCTCACGTGCCAGAACTGGTCTCCCTTCAATTTAGGCGAAATATCAGCCTCCTACACCTATAAATAGAGCCCCTGGTCATTCAGAAAGGGGGTCGGACAATTTTGAGAGCTAAAGAGCACCCAGACTCTGCCAGATTTACTCCAGATCGCCACGGTTGCCTTAGATTCAAACTTAGCTCATAAAATCTGTTGTACTACGCGATAGGAAATTGTAATCTTCAAGTATCAAGCAATAAAATCAAAAAACCTTGAAGTGGACGTAGGCCGGAGATAGCCGAACCACTATAAATTGTGTGTCACTGTTCATTATTTCTGGATTACTTCTTGTTACTTGCTTAGATCTGTGATTTGTGTGTGAATACTGTTGATTTGTATTCATACGCTGGTGCTTTCACTACATTTGGGGTTTGTGACCATTTTTGGCGCAAACACTTTGGTGCTTTCACTGAGAACGACTAGCACCCGCTACGTCGGATTGAAATTCAGATTTGGATAGCGTGAAGAGTTGAGATCTGAAAGACAATGACTCGGCAAACAAGACAAAGAGCTGAGAGAAGTCAACAAGGAGGAAGTCAAGAGGCATCCTCCGAAGCCGGAGAAGGACAAGCTTCGATTTACATTACCAAAGACGAAATGGAAGCTATGACAAATTCATTACATGAGAGGCTGTTGAAGAGTCAACAGGATATGATGCAGACTTTCTTCGAGCAGATGAGAGCTGCAGGAACACAAAACCTTGGACCAACTATAGCGACTGCAAATGCGGAACAAGGAACTAGGGTTGCGGAACCCAATGGAGGACAGAATGCAGAACCGGAAGGCAATCAACAAGGGCTTGAGGGCAGGCCCGCAGGATCCAACGCGGAAGGACCTTTGGAAGGGGTTCAGCAGGCTGGAGCCAACGTTGCGGCTAATGAGCCACATGAAGAATATGTGCCGGAGTTCCCTCGGGAGCATGGAGGGCAACCCCTAACAGGCAACGCTGGATTAATGGAAATCATTAGGAAGACTATGCGTGGAGGTTTGACCAATAAGAATTTAGAAGGAGTGAACAAGAGTCCGTTCGCTCGGGAAATCAGGATAGCTCAGAATCCACCTAAGTTCAAGTTACCTAGCGTGGAAGCATATAATGGCAAGGCTGACCCGACAGATCACTTAATGAGATATACTAGACACATGGAAGTGCTGGAGGCATCAGAGGAAGTGATGGCCAGATGTTTCCCTTTATACTTGACAGATCTAGCGGCAATGTGGTTTAGGCAGCTGGAAGAAGGATCTATCAGGACTTGGAGGGAATTGGTGGATAAGTTTTTGGGACAGTTTCGGGTTCATATCAAAAGACCTAAGAATGTGATGACGTTAACATCGGTAAAGCAAAGGACGAATGAATCACTTAGAGCATTTTTAACTCGGTTTAATGCGGCGGTTGCTTCGGTGGATCGGCCGGATCCATCGATGGTTTTGATGGCGGCAGTGTCGGGAGTCAGAGAGGATTCAGATTTTAAGGTATCTTTAGTACGAGACCCGCCACTGGATCTCGGGGAATTCTTCCATGAAGCTGAAAGGTTCCTTCGGCAAGAAGATGCATGTATGGACTTAAAGTTAAAGGAGGTGAATGTGACTGGGGGTGGAGGACCATCCAACGGAAGCTCGGATAAAGATAAAGGAAAAAGGAAGCTGGACGACGATTCAGGAAAAACCAGGAAGCAATGGAAGGATCCAAAGTTTTCCACATACACAGAATTAAACGAGACGCAGGAGCGGATATACATGGAAACTCGGAATCGCCTTCCTTACCGGAGGCCGGCTAGGAGAGAACCATCCGAGCGGGAGAGGGCATCAGGAAAGCATTGTCTCTTCCACGATTTGGACGGGCATGATACCAACAGCTGCAGGCACCTAAAGGACATAATTGAGGAGCATGTGAGGAATGGACAGTTGAGGCAGTATGTTGGGGCACGGAATGCAATAGTGGAGCAGGAGCAACCACCGCCCATCTCAAGCCATGATGGCATGAGGCACAGGAATGATGGTCGATTGGTTATCAATTGAGCAGGATAATGTGAAATAAGTAACAAACCATTGGCGGGCGACCAAGTCATTTACACATGTATGGGGACGGAGATAGCCCATAGGCATGCTCTGAATGATGATAAACCGCAATACCATGGTTTGCGAAATCTGCTTTCTTTTGTTTTTGGATTGGACACTTAGTTTTCTGGTTTGGTTTTTGGAGTTTGGATTGAACTCCTGATTTTGCTTGTTTTTCTGGTTTTGGCATTCATTCGGATGATTGTTCTCCGTTTTGATGATGGTTTCGATTTTTGATATGGATTTCTGGTTTTCCGATTTGATTTGGATTTTGGATTGGATCTTGATTGGATTCTTTTTGGTTTTTGATAAATGGTTGTCAGGTATGGATTATGCCTGGCAAGGGGTGAGTCGTTCTGCCCGAACGTGGTAAAGTGATTCATTCAGGTCGTCGAGTATGGACTATGCTCGGCAAGGGTCCGGAGTGACCAGGATTCGGCCTAGGACTTAGGCCCCCTATTATCGATTATTGTTTCAGGTGGTCGAGTATGGACTATGCTCGGCAAGGGTCCGGAGTGACCAGGATTCGGCTTAGGACTTAAGCCACGGCATTACTTACGCCCAGGGACACTGGGCCACGGTCGTGAGGTGTGGATTGCGCTTGGCAAGAACCCGGAGAGGTTAGCTCAACGTCCAGGGACACTGGACCACGGTCGTCAGGTGTGGATTGCGCTCGGCAAAAGCCCAGAGAGGTTACGGATTTGGATATCGACCCGGAGAGGTCTTGGATTCGGTTGTTGGATAAGGATGGATTAATAACTCAGTCTTCGAGTACGGATGGACATGGAATTGGCTATGGACTTTGAATATCGGATACGGAATTATTCAAAACACGCCTTCTTATCACAAGGCATGTTTTGGGGGGCAAATGTTATCCCGCTTTTTGGTCAAAGCCGGAATATCAAACAAATCGACAGGAAAGGATGGATATCAGGATTGGAAGTCGATTGGAAACAAGGCTGCGATGGATGTCGTCAAAATTAGACCGGGCTCCGATCAGGACGGAATCGATTGGAGATGATGATGAGGACTAGGAGAGGCTACATTTCAAATTTCAGGTTAATCGGAGTTCGTATGCTCAAAATATGGATGGGTCAAATTATGTGAAAATAGGTTTGTTGGTTCGAATCGATGGAACTTCGTATCGATAGATGTTGGTTCGAATCGATGGAACTTCGTATCGATAGATGTTGGTTCGAATCGATGGAACTTCGTATCGATAGGATGGTGAAGGATGACAGCATGTTCGTATCGATCAGGTAGGAAAGCTAGGTGGATTTTGACTCGATGGTGACACACCCAGATTGGTAGGAAAGCACGCAGAGGTTTGTTCGAATCGATACGTTTCGTATCGATAAAGATGGATTCAGGCTACAGGCTTCGTATCTATATAGTTCATATCGGAAGGGAAGCGAGGAGTGACGATGCAGTCCGTATCGATCTATGCTAAAATCGATACGAAGGACTCACATACGGATCGATTCGAAGAAGATCAAAGGCATACGAGAAGGATACGTTGGGAGACGGCTTCGTGGATACGAAGTCGTGGATACAAAGTTGTGGATACGAACGAAACAGATTTTATGGATGCGAAACAATGGATTCGAAGCACGCTACGGCTATAGATGGATGTGGACTGGGCACGAGGTATGGATGCGAGCGCATATCCAGGAAGGAAGCGTTCAACATGGCGAGGAAGGAGGATTGACCCAGGAAACATGCACCACGTCATCACTTGGGCACGCGACACCATCGATTCAACCTAATCGATTCGAAGGAAGATCGATTCGAAGGGAGCTTATCAACCGGAAACATGATCTCGAATCGATCATATCTTGAGATTTACAAGTCCAAATGCTATGAAATTTTCACAGTAGCTTGGTCACATGTTGAAGAATGTTCACGCCAAATTTCAGCTCGATTGGACAATTTCTTGATCGATTCGAACATAGCTTCGAATCGATCCCAAAGTGGGCCCGGATTTCCAGAAAGCGGGCATGTGGGCCCCCTCACGTGCCAGAACCGGTCTCGCTTCAATTTAGGCGAAATATCAGCCTCCTACACCTATAAATAGAGCCCCTGGTCATTCAGAAAGGGGGTCGGACAATTTTGAGAGCTAAAGAGCACCCAGACTCTGCCAGATTTACTCCAGATCGCCACGGTTGCCTTAGATTCAAACTTAGCTCATAAAATCTATTGTACTACGCGATAGGAAATTATAATCTTCAAGTATCAAGCAATAAAATCAAAAAACCTTGAAGTGGACGTAGGCCGGAGATAGCCGAACCACTATAAATTGTGTGTCACTGTTCATTATTTCTGGATTACTTCTTGTTACTTGCTTAGATCTGTGATTTGTGTGTGAATACTGTTGATTTGTATTCATACGCTGGTGCTTTCACTACATTTGGGGTTTGTGACCATTTTTGGCGCAAACAATGTAGATTAAAGATTATTACATTAATATTTAAACGGTTCTTCACTTGATATCAATTATTCAATTCCATACTACATAAATTTTCCAACATACATTAAATGGTTCAAGGTGTACTTAACCAAATTTCTACGTGTCAACTAGTTTAACAATTAAAGGGGGTCATATTATACAAAATTTAACTAATCAAATTCAACATATAGATTCAATTTAAATGGTTAACTATCATATATCAATTCAATTGCATATTATTTATCACTTTAACATTTACAATTTTACGTCCAATATAAACATCAACAATCAATCGATTATCGACCAAACTGTACTATTATCGCATAAATGACAGATAATGGTGTCAGATGTCATAGGTGAACTGATATAGGTAATAGCATAAATAACAGTGTAATTAACTAACAGCAACATATTTCAATTGTCGTTTCAATTGAAATCAAATTTAATAAATAAAAGAACATTAATCGTGAGTGGTTGCTCACCTTTCGAGGTTAGAGAAGTTTGAAAGACAACCAGCTACGAATTGGATCACGATCTAGAAAATCGAACAATCCGGACAACGGTCTCAAAGTGAAGTAAGCTGGAAGCGGATTTTGACGGACATAGCTGATAGATAGGAATTGATGAAATCAAATCAAATTTAGCTTAACATAAACTGGAACAAAATAAATATTATATCCATATATATCCTTCCTAAATTTATATAAAATATTAAACTCATATTTTAAAATAATATATATATATATATATATATATATATTCCTAGAGAAACATCCAAATGTCAATATTTATTATAAAATCAATATAAACAATTTATTATAATATATATAACTTAACAAAAATTGAGAAATTAAAAATCTATATATAACATATGCATAGTAATACAAACAACTACAACAGATATCACTAACATAAAATAAACTATATCACATATCTTAAAATATATATAACATAGAGTAACTAACTTATATAACTTAATATATGTACTCCTATATAAACTGCAACTTGTATTTAAAACCAGCGAAACAAATATACATATACAAACAGATAAGTGAAATATCTATATATATATATACATTTATATCCAGACAATAGAATATGTATGTGACAACAAAAAAACAAACAGATTGTATCTAACCTACACGTCACCATGCCTATATACTATATTTAAATCAAAACTTGGCAAACCTTATACATCTATAGAGAGATATAAATGGAATCAAAATCTTCATGTATCGCACTAAAAAAACGCTGAAGCAATGCCTATACCATATGAAATATATATTATAAGTGTATACTATCTGAAACCATACCTTAACCAATATTTTATATGTAAATTTGATGTTACAATAAACAGTTAAAGTATGAACTGGACTAAGCTTTTAAATCGTGGGTATAGATATATATATATATATATATATATATATATATTTATACTTAAACTCTAAACAACTCATATGCAAATGTACATACAATATATATAAATATGTATAACTAAACCCATAGAATATGTAACTAAATATATCCCTAACTGCAATGTATACTTAACTAATATATATAAATATAACTTATATAATTACAACTATAACAGAACTATGAGAAACTTTCTAGACCACATATAAACTAATAGTAACCAAAACTTTATATAAGTTATAATACATCCAGGCATACACATTTGTATATAAATTTATATGCAGACAAGTTTACCTTATATTATAAAATTTAAAAATATATGGATAGATCAAATCTGGCAAGACTTATAATATAACATATATAATGAAACTTTTAAAACGTATTATACAAGAATCGAAATGCTAATATATCATAAATTAAAGTCAGACCCTTATATATTCACATTTTCACAACTGTAAGAAAATAAACAAAATAAAATAAAGAAGTTTGTATCGAAATATATATAAACTATAGCTTAAACCTTTAATTATCAAACTATTACATATATATAACTATCTCTAAAACCTTATACAAAATATACTGTAATGAATAGAACAAACTAAGCAGCTTGTATATATACTAACAAAACATATATTTGCATTGGAAATATATCTATATATACATGCAGGCGTACAATATATGTACACAACATGCATTATGTAAAAGCAGGATAGTTGCTTACAGCTAACAAAACTCACGGCCAAGATGATGAAGCAAGCAAAGGTGGCATGGCCGGCAAGGAGGGAGGGGTGCGCTCTTGCGTGCTAGAGGAGATGGAAGGGAGAGGGGTGAAGCAAGGTTCGGTTGCCTAGGACGTGGGAAGGAGGAAGACGTGGGGCCGAAGTTGAAGGAGGGGAGAAGCAGTTCATTGTTGGTAGGCCATGGAGAAATGGGATCGGCGGCAGTTAGGCTGAACGAACAGGAGAGAGGGAGGCTTCGAAAATTTGTGAAGGCGGACGTGTATGGTGGTGGTGATGAGGCTCGGTGTGATAGCTCGGGTTGCATGCAGCATGGAGATTTCAAGCATGGAGATGGAGAGGTGTAGAAAAGAGGAGGTAAGGAAGGCCTGAAGTAAATGTGTGCAGGTGAAAAGTAGAATCGGTAGAAGAGAAAGCAGAGAGAAGGATAGGCTTAATTTTCCAAGCAACGTTTCAAAAGCAAATGTTTTAAAGAAAATGAACGGAAGAAAATGTGGAATAGAAATGGTCACGCGTAGAATTCTGTGAATTTTTAATTGTTATTGGCCAATATTGAACGGTGGAATAATGCACGGTCAAAAGAAACAAAGTCGTACTGATACGATTAACCGTTACGAACATTTAGCCGAGCACCGGACAACGAAATACACAACCGAATATACTAAGGAGATCAGCACGACGAGACGATCAAAATGGTATACAGATATCAGTGGTATGATTGAATTTATAAAATTCGAATTTTTCTACCGGCGGAAAATGCAAGAAAAACGTAGAAAAATAAGATCGACGGAGCCAAAGAAGTCCGAATTTGGAAAAACGAAAAATGACGTTTGCTCAAAAGACGTTTTAGAATTTTTCTATGTAAAAATATTTAGGTTTTGAAAACATTTTATTTTCATCGCTTTTTAACTGATTAAATTGAAGTAAATTTACGCGCGAAATAAACTTTCATATTTTCGGACGAAAATTTACCAGTTGCTATGTTTAACTAGACGCATTCCAAATATCAAATTTATATTTCAAAATTTTATCGTTTAAAATTTCACAAAATTTCAACTAATTACGATATTAAAACAGTTAAAATTTACGGGTCATTACAATATTCATTTCAAAACCATATCACTTTCGAAATCATATCCACTTTCGAAATCATATTCACTTCCGAAATCATATCAAAGTATTCGCATTTAAATCCATTAAATCTAAATCGTTACAGTTCCAAATTAAACAGTTTGAATATTGAAAGTAGTGTATATATTGGAATAGTTATACATTCAAAATAGTTTATATTAAAAATAGGTTATAGATTAAAATAGTTTATATATAAAAATTGTAGGATCGATTTCACCCTAGAGGGGGGTGAATATGGTGATACTATTAATTATAAAAATTATTGCGGAAGTATATAAAATAATTTCAACATAGATATAGTAGAATAATAGCAGCACAGATAATAGCAGAATAATAGAAGCAAAAAATAGAACACACAGATTTACCCAGCTTCGGCAAAGCCCTGCCTACGTGCTTCCCCCAAGGTTTCTACTATAAATTAAGTAGTCAGACGCTTACACACGTAAACTCACAACACCCGCTATCGACTAACCTAACTCTACGCTCAAAACCCTGCCACAACTCAACCACTGAGTTTCGAATTCTCGAACTACACCACCGTAGTTCGTCCCCTAGTCACACGACTAGACTTTACAACTGTTTAAAAGAAAAATACAAATACAAAACCCTAATTTAAAAATTAAAGCCCAAAGCACTATTTTAAACCGGTCTAAAAATAGGTAAAGTGATAAAGTAATATGTTCCCCTTTCTCTTTTATTTCTTCGCCCCGATACTTCTTCTTTGTGAAAAATGGTTGCTTCTTCGTTGCTCGTTCGTTCTTTTGTGAAAAATTAGGACTTTTTGGGAAATTGAAGTCGCCGCTTTCTGTTGATCGATCGAATAGATGATTTAGAGTTCTTTGCTTTGTCGATTGATCAGTTCTTCGATTTGCACAAGGCTGATTCAATGTCGTCGAGTTCGATATGACTTCGGTATGTAATTTCTTTTTTGCCTTTCTGATTGATTTGCTTGAACTCGATTGATTTAGACCGATGATGTCAATCGTTTATATAGGATTCGAATTCCTATTTCTTCGTTCGTATACATCTAGTTTGAATTCGTCAATTAATATGCTTGGCCGTTCGATTTAACTTGATTGTTGATGATTAATCTTGACTTGTTCAATTTGTATATTTTGCTGTTTACTTGATTACCACGGCTTTGACTTTGAACTGTTTGATTCCTTGGCTACCGCGGCTTGATTTTCTGGCATCTTTGGTTCCTTTCTTTGTGCTTGTTGACTTCGGCCAGTTGATATTGTTTTGATTTCGACGCTGACTTGATTTGAAACTGCTGTTCCATGATTTTTGAACTGCAGTTGTCTTTGACTTGGTTTGTTCGTTTTCATCATATTATCTACTGTGAGAAAAAATTGACTTCAGCATTGCATTGTTCAATTTGAAACTTTGACTTTGACTTCGTTCAATCACTTATAACTTCATGTGAATTTTATTGTTGGTTTTAACCTGATGCTTGAAATTATGTGTGATATTTGCGACCTGATGCATATGTAAATGTATGTGTTGTTTTGGTACATGTCCTTATGCATATATATATTGCATCACTGTATCCTGTATTGTCACAGGTGAATTTCTGGCATCAATGTCGCAGTCTGATATGCTATGCACTGCGTATATGTATGTTGTATATGTTGGTGCACTTGTTACCTTCACTTGCATATCTGTTCATCATGTAGTCTGAAATGTTAGACTTGAAATTTGTACTTTGTACATGTTGACTGTTTGTGGTGCTTCATCGATATATATGTGCATGCTTGAAGTCTCTGTTGGTCTTGTAATTGATTCCATATGCTTTGTTTTCATACTTCATGCTTTTTGGATCTACTTTGAGCTGTACTGCTGGTTGCCTTTTAGTTTCTGGATTACATCAAGTACATGTCCATATGCCTGATATGCTAGCTCGATTCTGGTACCTTTTGAAGCTTGATTCACTGTATATTAATTCTTATGCACTTATGGTTGGTCTGCACTTTCACATGAGTCTGGTGTTTCTTTGAACTTCTGATCAATTCATTGTTGTGGTCTTGTTGACATTGTCTTCATATCATGATTTTAAACTGCTACCAGATGTTGCATTGCATCATGTGTATACAAACAGACAAGTATGTATATATGTGTATGTTAGCTTGCATTTTGAACTTCTCTGATTGTCTGTACTATTGCATAGATGCTGTGAAGTCTTGTGTACTTGTAGTCTGTTGCTTGACCATATGTGTGACGACCCACCTCTATGCTCACGATAACAAAGGTTATTATAAGGAATAACGTCTGCTATTGCGAAGAATAAGGCTTGTTAGAAGCGACCATCCGTAAGTTATGCCTTAGACGAGTATTGATTACACCGATAGGAGTTGTGATAATTACTCCCAAAGATATAATTCAATCCAAATCTAAAACGAAACTGCAGTGGCTAAAGAAAAATCCAGAACAACTCATAATAACAACAACACAGATAGTATAATCACATCAGAACAGAAATATTAGATATATAGCGGAAGACAAGTCCGGATACATGCTACAACAATCGATAGTTCACATGAACCAAATATACAAATACAAAGACACCAACATACTTGAGGCGATAGTCAATACACCAAAAGTACACCTCGAAGACTAGACAAAAGATGGAGTGAAATCCCAAAAGCTGAAGCTGCAACTGAATCAGAGATAGCGACTATCCTGAAATAACTCGGTCTGACCCGAGTATTATTTAAAAGAAAATAATAAATGGATCAGTCTAATTTAAACTTAGAAGTGAATGCATCATAAACAACATCAAAGCAAATTAATTATAATCTCGAAGGAGACTATTCAGCATAAATAATCAACATAGCTTAAACGAAGAAACCTCATTAAACTCCATCAAATCAACTTTCAAATTCACAATTGAATTCAAAACAACAATTCACAAAATCTAGAAATCAAAAATAGACAACTAGAAAATCAGCATAAAAGTGGATCGATCCCAGCAGATGGCGAGTTTTAGCTACGCCGCACGTGCATCAACATATGGCCGAAGCCTACCAAGTACTATAATTTTTGGCGCCCAACAAATGACCCGAAGGTCCAACATATGACCTGAAGGTCTAGTACTGGTATTTGACCCGAAGGTCCATCATATGACCTGAAGGTCCAGCATAGTGGCTCGAAAGCCCACAAAATCATCAAAATGATCAAACAGCAACAATTATTTCAATTAAAGAGTCCGGAATTAACCGAAATAGTAAAAGCGTGGTTCCATACTTCGCACTTTTGCTAAATCGTTTAAATCTCTTCATCGTTTCCTTGAAAGTGCAAAATTATGTATTTTATATAAATAAAATTTTCGTTCTCAAATGGACAAGTCCGGAATTAAGCAACCAGTAAAAGTAAGGGTTCATAGACCTCAATTTTACTGAAGCGTTTAAATCGCTTCCTCATTCTTTTGAAAGTGCAAACTGTAAAATTTTTGAAACAATTTTTATTTTAAAACAATTTTTTAAAACACGTGATTAAAACTGCAACATATGTAGCAATTTCGACGAGGAAATTGCACTTTACAAAACACCGTAAAAACGGATACCAAATCAGCGTTGCGGGATAACCGCTTAAAAATTCACTTTAAAATTGACGGTTACTGATGTCAAAGTAACAGTAAATTTTTTTTTTTCAAAATGAAATGCGCGCACAAATAAAAATTTAATAACATGACCTGGACATGCTTCACATAATACTAGCAAATGGCTTGAACATGTTCATTCTTCACACACCCTTATCTGGACTCTACCCATGCATGTAAGCAATAATTGATGCAAACCAAAAATAAGGTACGTGAGAAGAACCTGGACATTATTTTTATGTAATGCAACTTCACATATCATGCAAAGTTCAAATGCACGCACTCAACATTTAAACACAAATTTTTCACCAAACTACTGCATGCACGCATGAAATACTTTGCACGCGTGGACAGGAAAAAAAATGCAAGGCCTGGAACAAAATTTTGATACACGTAAAAATGCAAGGCTTGACACGACATTTGCCACATACTATTGCACTCACCTGATAGTGCATGCACCATCTAACCAGGTAATTGTGTACAAAGAAATGCACACGTGCATGTAATCTGGGCTTGCATTATTTTATGCCACATGTTATATATATAATGCACTTCACTTTTATGCACAATTGAATTGAACAAAGTGACCTGACAACTAAACACAAATGCTACCCAATGCAGAATGGTGACACTGGCTTTCAAAAAAAAACACATAAATGAGTCACAAAATTATAGCAACCAGGCATAAATTTTAGTAAACACAAAAAAAGAAATAACAAAAATAAAATGCAACTCTACCTACTTACGCGATACCCTTACTTATATACAGTTAGGAATTTGAACGTGAATACACATATTGTCTACACGTTCTTAAGGCTACTGCAATTGATGAGTACAAGCACCTCTATTAACAAAATTTTAAATACTCTATGCTGCATATACAACAAATTTCAACCAATATAATCAACAAAACAAAAATATAAACTTCATATCAAAACAGACGGCATAGGTTTTAAATTAGATATGTGATTTTTCTGCACTCACTTTTGATTGTTTCATAGGCAAGAAGTAATCCAAAAGAGAATAATTATGTGAGCTGCCATTAATGTGTTCCTTGAGCAGCTGAAATTGGGCAAGAAAATGTTGCAGAGATATTTTTTTTTAAATATGTATAAGTCAAACAAAGGAGTGCTGGGATGCATTTTTGGGTACAAATGCATTAAAGAGGGAATGTGCATCACTGGATAGAAAGGATGGTTGCATTAATGATGGTAAAAATGTTTATATCATTGCTTTACCAAAACTAGTGACAGCAAGCCAAAAGAGTTTATATTTGCTTCTGAATTGGACTGTCACTCATATACACGAAAAGGAAGTGTAATGCATTTCCACGTGCATAACTATGAAGCACTATTCACTGACTAAACAATGGAATTGCATTGCAAAAATGTTGTGACAGCAAAATGTTCCAAATTTGCTTTGAATTAGACCATACTCACATGTGAAAAAAATGAAAATATAACTTGGTTGTTATTCAACACAGCCAAGCTATTTGCAACTGACTTTGCAAATTATAAAATTTCGAATTTCTATTTAAAATTTTCCATTTTAAAATTTTTATTACGACGGTAATAAAATCACGGTTGTTACAAACTCCCCCCTTATAAAAATTCCATCCCTGCAATTTTCATACTAGAAGTCGTTTATAACACAAATAATTCATTACAACAAAGATTAAAATAGGAAAGATAGATAAGAAATGCTCACCCCTACCCGAAGAGGAGAGAAAACCTGGATAAGAACGCTCGAGGAATTCTC
Organism: Allium fistulosum; assembly: GCA_030737815.1. Taxonomy (NCBI): domain Eukaryota; kingdom Viridiplantae; phylum Streptophyta; class Magnoliopsida; order Asparagales; family Amaryllidaceae; genus Allium; species Allium fistulosum. The sequence continues at coordinate 998,551,853 of CM060907.1, forward strand.
TGGTTTCCCAAGTACAATCTTTGGGGTTAGCGGACCATTGAATTTTCACAAGCGGGACTTCTTTATTCCGAAGGCGTTTAACCTCCGAAGCTAGCACACGAATAGGATTTTGCACAATAGACAAGTCAGGTGAGATCTCAAGATCTTGCAACATAGGAGGATCAATAATAGAATCTGAATCTCGAAGGCATCGACGAAGCTGGGATACATGAAATACGTCATGAATTCCCGAAAACTGAATAGGTAGCGACACACGATAAGCAACAGGGCCAATATATCGAGGAGCCAATTTCCCGGAGCTACTAAAACGCACCACCCCCTTCATCGGAGAAACACGAATGAATACAAGATCGCCAACAGAAAATTCCAAAGGCTTCCTACGATGATCGTCATAAGATTTCTGCCTATTCTGAGCCTCTTTCATTCTCTGTCTAATAATGTCAATCTTCTCAGAAGAATCACGAATATAATCGGGGCCGAGAACTGACTTTTCCCCCGATTCCAACCAACAAGATGGTGATCGACACGGTCTTCCGTAAAGGGCTTCGAAAGGAGCCATACCGATACTGGATTGAAAACTGTTGTTATAAGAGAACTCAACAAGAGATAAGTGGTCTTCCCAACTACCACCAAAATCAAGAATGCAAGCTCGAAGGAGATCCTCTAAAACTTGATTCACTCTTTCAGTCTGACCATCAGACTGTGGATGATAAGCTATACTGAGATTGAGCTTAGTGCCCAAAGCTTTCTGAAGACTCTGCCAGAAACCATTAGTAAAAAGCGGATCTCTGTCACTAACAATAGAACTAGGCACACCATGAAGTCGAATGACTTCTTTAATAAACAGCTTAGCCAACAAAGGAGCGGTTCGATTGGACTTGACAGGAATAAAATGGGCTGATTTAGTCAATCGGTCAACAATCGCCCAAATACTAGTATGGCCCGACCTCGAACGAGGTAGACCATCAATGAAGTCCATGGAAATCTGATCCCATTTCCATAATGGAATCTCAAGAGGCTGCAAAAGACCACTGTGATGCTGGTGTTCTGCTTTAATAAGTTGACAAGTTAAGCAACGACTCACATAACTTGCAACATCACCCTTCATACCTTCCCAAAAGTATAAGCGCTTCATGTCAGCATACATCTTGCTACTACCCGGATGGATAGTATACTTAGAACGATGACAGTCCTCAAGAATGTCATTTCTAAGATTAGGAACATTAGGCACGATCAACCTTCCCTTCTTCCGAATACAACCATGAATATCAATATCGAAATCCTTTAGATTATCACTTCGGGGTTCCGATTTACAACTCTGAATAAGATAAGAGAGATCTGGATCTTGTTTCTGGGCATCGGCAATACGATCCAACAAACTAGGACGAGCTTCCATGCTAAATAAAAGCACGGGAGAATCAGAAACTGAAGGACGGTCTCTAATATCACAAAGAGATAAAGCTTCCAATATATTCCACTCTGCTAGCATCATGGAAACAACAACTTGCTGCTTGCGACTAAGCGCATCAGCATCTCGATTACCCTTACCAGGGTTATACTGAATATCAAAATCATATGAAGCAAGAAATTCGAGCCAACGCTGTTGCCTCATATTAAGTTCTTTCTGAGTGAATAGATACTTCAGAGATTTGTGATCAGTGAAGAGAACAAAACGCTCGCCCAATAAATAATGTCGCCAAATCTTTTAGAGCAAAGACTATAGCGGCTAACTCCAAATCATGGGTAGCATAAGGAATCTCGTTAGGCTTTAGTTGTCTAGAAGCATAGGCAACTACTCTATCCTTTTGCATGAGAACAGCACAGAGTCCAAAACCACTGGCATCGGTATAAACAACAAGGTCATGATTCCCTTCGGGAACCACTAAGATAGGAGCATGAGTAAGGAGATCTTTTAACTTCAAGAAAGAATTCTCACACTTATCAGACCAAATAAAAGGAACAGCTTTTCTCGTGAGAGTGGTAAGCGATAAAGCAATACGAGAAAAGTCCTTAATGAACCGGCGATAATATCCCGCCAATCCAAGGAAACTACGGATCTCAGTAACGGTCTCGGGCCTCTTCCAATTCTGAATAGATTCGATCTTGGAAGGATCGACAGAGATACCATCGGAAGAAACAATATGACCGAGAAACTTCACCTTATTCTCCCAGAAGTGACACTTGGAGAATTTGGCATAAAGCTGATGCTGACGAAGAGTGCTCAAAACAATCTCCAAATGCTGAATATGATCGGCTTCAGATTTGGAAATAAGAATATCATCAATGAAAACCAAGATGAACTTATCGAGATATTCCCGGAATATCCGATTCATAAGATCTACAAAATATGCTGGAGTGTTCGTCAAACCGAACGACATAACAAGCCATTCGTAAGAACCATAACGAGTACAGAATGCGGTAAGAGGAATACTATCTTCTGCAACTCGTAACTGATGAAAACCGGTAGCAACATCGAGTTGGGAGAACAGCTTAGCGCCACTTAACTGATCGAACATGTCTTCGATCCTAGGTAATGGATACCTATTTTTGATAGCGAGCTCGTTAAGCTTGCGATAATCAATGCAAAGCCTAAGAGTACCATCTGGCTTCTTAATGAAGACAACGGCGGCGCCCCAAGGAGATGAGCTAGATCGAATAAAATGCTTGGCTTCCAACTCAGATAATTGTTGCTTGAGTTCCTCATTTTCCTTAGCAGACATCCTCGTGGGAGGACGACTGACAGGATGAGCACCAGAGATAAGATCAATACGGAACTCAATTGCCCTCTTCGGCGGCAATCTCGAAATAGGCTCAAAAACATTGGAAAAATAACAAACAACTGGAATATTATCTATGACATCCTCCGATTCGAAGGAAAGAATTGGAGCATTCGAAGTATGATCCATGCTTCGAAATATAATAGTTAACTGCTCGATAGCATCGGGGTGCTTGAGATATAAAGTTCTTTCGGGACATAGGATTTGAACTTCATAATGGACGAGCCAATCCATGCCCAATATCATATCAAAACCAAGATGATCCATAACATGCAGATTCGCATGAAAGGAGAAACCAGAAAGAACAATCTCAACATCAACACATAACAAACCAAGAGTAGCGGATCCACCAATAGGATTTACGATCCTCAAAGGGTCGCAAAGAGTAACAACATCCAAAGGAATAACATCAACAAGTTCCTTTGACACGAATGAATGTGATGCACCCGTATCAAAGAGAACTCTAATAGAACGGCCATGAAATAAAATAAAACCTTCCAAAATAGAAGGAGTAATACCTTTAGGCTGAGAAGAATCACCAGAAGCTTTAGCAACATTAAGCTTCCCCGATTTGAAACCCTTAGGAGCAATAGGACAATCAGAAACCCAATGACCCTCTTTCTTGCAATAGCGACAAATGCGAGGCTTAGGACAGCTACGAAGAAGATGATCCAAAGAACCACAATTATAGCATGCCCTCTGAATAGAAGGTGCACTACTATGCTGAGAACTAGAGGTAGCTTGCTTCTTCTTCTTCTGGTTGGAAGAATTAGGCTTATGAAATGGAAACCTCTTCTTGTTGGGGTTCTTAGAAACCTCAACGTGATCACCACTATCACGTTCCTTTTCGACAGCTTCAAGACAAAGTGCCGAATCAACAAGTTCCTCAAAAGAGAGCTTAAGCTGAAGAAAAAGAACTTTCTTCAAATACTTCTTCAAACCATCAACAAATCTAAGATTCTTCTTACGTGGAGTGTTAATGAACTCAACTCTGTATTTGGATAAGGCCTCGAAAGATGCAACATAATCAGAAATAGAGGACTTTCCTTGTTTTAACTCAAGGAAACTACGAGCAAGATTAGCCTTTTCCTTTTAAAAAAAAAAGATTAGCCTTTTCCGATTCAGGAACAAACTTAAGTTCGAATCGTTCCTTAAACTGAACCCACGACAGAGAGGACTCATCAACTTCTACAATAAAAAGCTCATACCAATCAAGCGCACGCTCTTGCAACATGCTAGATGCCACGAGAACGCGATGATGATCAGAAAGATCCATCCGAGAAAATATGCGCTCACAAGTGCGCAACCAAGTCTGAACCAACAATACACTTTCCGTTCCCTTGAATGGCTGGCCTCTGTTTCCTAGAGATTTGACCAGGCAACTAGTACTCGGCACCCAGTGGAACTCGGCTTCAGAGAGTGACCGGCATCCAGGAGTGTTCGGCGAAGCGCTTGATATCTAGGAGTACTCGGCGTAGTACTCGGCATCTAGGAGTACTCGGTGAAGTACACAGCATCCATAATGCTCGGCAGCAAGAGCGCTCGACATCAAGACTGCTCAGCAGCAAGAGCGCTCGACATCAAGACTTCTCGGCAGCAAGAGCGCTCGGCATCAAGACTGCTCAGCATCAAGACTGCTGAGCAGCAAGAGCGCCCGGCATACAAGACTGCTCGGCATACAAGAGCACTCGGCATCAAGGAGAATTCGGCATCTAGAAGAGCGCTCGGCTTCTACTGACAAACATCCTGCACTTCCCAAACATCAACCACACCGTTCGGCATAGAAAGGACCGTTCGGCATCAGAGCGTTCGGCATACCTGGTTCGGCATACAGCGACCACTGTACTGGGGCTATAGCGTTCGGCTATCCAGCCCACTTGGGAAGTCCAGCCCATATTTGCCTATAAATAGAGGGGCATGGTCACAGTGAAAAGGATCCTTTTTTGGAGAGAGAATACTGGGGAGACTCTGCCATTTTCGAGACTCATCTTCTCTACTAAAACAACTTCATTCAAGCATTTGATTCACGAATTGTATTTGTAATCAACTATAAAGAAGATCAATAAAGTTTAACCTCAAAGTGGACGTAGGCAATTACGCTGAACCACTATAAATTTGGTGTTCTTACTTTCTGTATTTAGATTAGCACTGTCTTCTCTGTTTAATTTGATTTCATCACTTATATCTCTTCACAATCTTCTTCTACGAGGTTAGTGACCAATTTTGGTGCTAACACTTTGGTGCTTTCATTGAGAATTGAATTCTCAGACCTCAAGGATCTGCTTTGAAGCTACTGGATTGAACAAATCCCCCAAGGAAGATCCGACTCACTGATAGGACATCCGTTTATTCTACTCAGAGTTCATACCAATAGCTCTACAATGGCAGGACCACGAACCAGGTCAGCTTCTCATAATGCGGATGCTCGCGAGACTGCTAGCGTGCAACAAGCAGGACCTAGCAATCAACCAGCGATTCCGAGTGCAGGGATTGCCGCTCAAGAACAGACTCCAGTTGTCACCAGTGTAGAGTTCAATGACTTGATGAGAGAACTTAGGAAAAGCAGGAGACAACTAGGAGAACAGATGCAAGCTAATGCCAACCTGATGGCACAACTCACTCAACAGCAGCAACAGAATGCTGGGGGCAATCCCGCTCCTTACTCTTCATCTGACAGCTCAACTTCCTCTGATGAACCTCCCAGGCGCAGACGACATAAGACTGAAGCTGCACGAGCAGAAGCTGATGTTCAGACGACTGGAGACCGTAACCAAGCAAGAGTTGGGAACTTCAGGACCGGAGTACAAATGGAGGATGGAGGTCCAGATCATCAAAACGCTAACGATGTCGGACCTCAGGAAGAACGATTGGCAGGTCGCCAGGAGAGGAGGCACCAGCATGGTCAGGCACGTAGAACAGACACTAACCTTCCGCCTTCCATACAGACACCAGATCTGACAGCCATGATCAGGCAGTTGATGAAAGAAAATCAGGGGTTATCGAATGATGATTGGGGAGTGTCAAGAAGTCATACTCCGTTCACAGATGTTGTGTTGCAAGCGGCGTACCCCAGGAAGTTTAGTATGCCTACTATCCCTGCGTATGAAGGGAAGACTGACCCTAGACAGCACGTCATGAGGTATGAATGGATGATGGATTCAGCTAGAGCGAATGATGCCACCAAGTGTAGGTGCTTTCCGATTACTCTATCTGGGATCGCTACTATGTGGTTCACCCGACTTCCTCCACGATCCGTATCAAATTTCGAGGAGTTGGCAAAGAAGTTTATTGAGCAGTTCAGGATACACACTACGCGCCCAAAGGACGTGATGTCTCTGTCAAGTGTAACCCAAAATCCCAGGGAGTCGTTGAAGGAATATTTACAAAGGTTCCACATAGCAGCAACTGAAGTCAGTAATCCCAATGACCATGCAATTCTGATGGCTGTAATGAGAGGTGTGGATCCAGACTCTGAGTTTGGAGACTGGCTAGCAGGAAAACCTCCGGCTACGCTAGAGCGTTTCTACTCTAAGGCACACCAGTTCATAAGAAGAGAGGAAGCTAGGTGGGTACGACGAGATAAGGCGCCAGGGCCTGTCCAGGAGTCAATAAAAATCAACATTGCTGTGAAGCAGTCTGGAGACAGCTCGGGAAAGGTCCAACTCAATGTCCAGAATAAGCCGGGGCAGTCTAAGGAGTCCGGAGAAAGGAGTCAAGGGAAGAAGAGAGAAGCGGGGAAGTGGAAGTCGAGAATTCCAAGCTACAGCGAGTATACTCCGCTAAACGCGCCGCTAGAGAACATCTACCTATCCACCTGTAATACCTTTCAGTACAGAAAACCACGTCCAAAAGAATCAACCGAAGAACAGAAGCGGACCGGGAAATATTGTCGCTTCCATGAGACTTATGGGCACAATACGGAAGAATGTAGACACTTGCACGACGCGATCGAGAAGTTGATCAGGCAGAAGAAATTGCAAGAATTTGTGAAGGATCCACAAGAAGGAGGACAGGGAACGTCCAACCCAGGTCGTGCACCAGCTCCACGTCATCCCGAGGAGCCTGCCCGGACCGTAGGTAGACTAGTCATAAATACAATCATCGGCAGACCTCACCCCGCGGATAAGAATTGGCAAGAGATGGAGTGATATGCAAGTTCCCTGAAGCATGCCGATTTTGAGTGTTGTTCGAACATGGAGGATGGGGCCCCTGCTAAGCAGCAGCGCGTAATGACCGACGATATTGTGTTCAGAAACAGAGACGCTGATCAGGTAGAGGCTCCGACCATCGACCCCATGGTCATATCTGCAACGATAGGACTAGCATATGTGAAAAGAATTCTGATTGATTGTGGAAGATCAGTCAACATCATCTTCAAGAAGGCTTACGATCAAATGAAGCTAGAAACAAAGGACTTGAAACCATCCAAAGCCCGTATTCACGGCTTTAACGGCGCTGCGACCGATGCGGTGGGATATGTCGAGTTACCAGTTGAACTGGGACAAGGCGAGCGCCGGAGAGTGCGAATTCTGCCCTTTGTAGTTTTGGATGTGGACTCTCCGTATAACGTTTTCTTGGGCCAGCCGGCCCTGGCTGAGTTTAGGGCAGCGTTATCCCCGTGGTGTTTAACTTTGAAGTTCCCGACTGACAAAGGAATTGGTATTGTTCATGGCGACCAAGCAGCTGGTCGTTCCTGTTATGTGGCTGAGCTCCGAGAGGCCCATCGAAGGGAGAAAGGAAAGGTTGCAGACAATCCCATCCGCATCCTCAATACGGATAATTGACAAGTAGTGCCCGAGCCCTGGCTCGGGCATAGTTCTCGGATCTTCAGAGATATAGATCCGAGAGACGACGATGAGAAACCCAGGGAAGAGAAGGCGGCACCGGCAGAATTAACAATTGACATCTCAGTTAGCCGTGCCGACCCTTCGCGAATTCTGAAAATCGGATCACAGCTTGGTCCCGCGATGACTGAAGACCTTAGCGACTTCCTCCGGGCGAATCTTGATGTTTTCGCCAGGACGCATTCTGATATGTGTGGGATTTCTCCCGCCATCACGAGTCATATGTTGAACATAGACCCGAAATACGTCCCAGTTAAACAAAAAAGGAGAGGAATGGATCCGGAGAGATCCGCCGCTCTTGGAGAGGAGGTGGACAAACTCAAAGCAAATGGGTTCGTCCGCGACGCCCTCTACCCTGAGTGGGTATCCAACCCCGTGCTAGTAAAAAAGGCAAATGGGAAATGGAGGACATGCGTAGATTATTCCGACTTGAACAAAGCATGCCCTAAGGACAGTTTCCCGTTGCCTAGGATCGATCAGTTGGTCGACTCCACCGCAGGACACGAGCTGCTGTCATTCATGGATGCGTACTCAGGGTACAACCAAATCCCGATGCATATTCCGGACCAAGAACACACCAGCTTCATTACAAATGTCGGATTGTATTGCTATGTAGTGATGCCCTTTGGATTGAAGAATGCAGGCGCAACTTACCAGCGTTTAGTGAATCGAATGTTCAAGGACCAGCTGGGTAGAACGATGGAAGTCTATGTGGATGACATGCTCGTGAAGTCACGACGGTCAAACGACCACATTCGAGACTTGGCTGAAATGTTCGACATACTCAGGTTTTATGGGATGAAGATCAATCCTTTGAAGTGTTCCTTCGGCGTTGCATCAGGGAAGTTTTTGGGATTCATCGTCAATGCTAGGGGAATCGAAGCCAACCCAAAAAAAATCCAAGCTATTCGAGATGTGCAAGCGCCCAGGATTATAAAGCAAGTACAGAGCTTGAACGGAAAAGTAGCTGCGCTAAGTCGATTTATATCTAGGGCAACTGACAAGTGCATCCCATTCTTCGATATCATAAAGAAAGGGAAGAGAAATTTTGAATGGACGTCTAGTTGTGAGGAAGCATTCCGGAATCTGGTGGGGCATCTGGAGAGTCCACCAATGCTAGCAAAACCAGTTGACCACGAGATGTTGTACGTATACTTGGCTGTATCCCCGCATGCGATAAGTGCGGCTTTGGTTCGTGAGGAGGATCGAGTCCAGAAGCCGGTGTATTATGTTAGCAAGCGTTTAACAGGGGCAGAGAGGAATTACCCTAAAATCGAGAAATTGGCTTATTGCTTGGTGATTGCATCACGAAAGCTTCGCCCATACTTTCAAGCACACTCAATCGGTGTTTATACCGATCAACCCCTGAGGCAGGTACTCCAACGGCCAGAGACTTCTGGAAGATTGCTAAGATGGAACATCGAGTTGAGCCAATTCGATATCGCGTACTTACCACGGAGAGCCATCCGAGGGCAAGCATTAGCAGATTTTATCGCTGAGTTTACTATACCCATCAAACCGGATGATCATGACATCATTCCCCCTGTTCGATGGAAATTATACACTGACGGTGCATCAAACGACCGTTGCTCCGGCGCAGGCGTAGTTCTTATAACTTCGGAAAACCGATCAATCTGTTATGCCCTGAAGTTCGGTTTCCCGGCTACGAATAACAAAGCTGAATATGAAGCACTAATCGCTGGCTTGAAGCTCATCAAAGAACTCGGGATCGAATCAGTCGAAATCTTTTGTGACTCACAGTTGGTGGTTTACCAAGTACGGGGAGATTACCAAGCAAAGGGACGAAAGCTTGCTCCGTACCTCGTTCAGGTCCAAGAACTACTATCAAATCTTGAGCGTTATGACATTTCACATATCCCGTGCGAACAGAACAAAGAAGCGGACTTGTTGGCTAAATTTGCAAGTACCGACGATGCGCAACAAATGGGATTATATCCCGTCGAAGTCTTGCATGCCCCGAGCATAGACGAAATGAAAGTCGATCGCGTGTTGGAACCAGAAATCGAGAAGGAATCGTGGATAACCCCATTCAAACTGTACCTGACGACCGGGGCTTTACCAGGAAAAAGAAGCGAAAGACGGCAGGTCCTTCGAAAGGCCGCGCGATACATAATGCAGGATGGATCAATGTATCGAAAAGGATTCTCAGTCCCGTTATTACGATGCATCGCTCATGATGAAACAAAGCGAGTCTTGAGAGAGGTTCACGAAGGGGAATGTGGCGACCATACTGGGGGGCAAACGCTAGCAAAGAAGATCCTCCGCTATGGATATTACTGGCCCACCGTAAACCGGGATGCCGCGGACTACGCAAGAAAATGCGACAAGTGTCAAAGATATGCGAAAATCCCGAGGGCTCCATCAACAGAACTCACACAAATGATCTGTCCCTGGCCATTTGCGATCTGGGGAATCGACATAATCGGCTCTTTGCCTCTATCCAAAGGTGGTGCGAAATACGCAATAGTTGCAGTCGACTATTTCACGAAATGGGCTGAGGCAGAACCTTTGGCCACTATCACCTCTAAGAAGGTCATTAACTTCGTTGTACGAAACATTATATGCCGCTTTGGCCTTCCACGCACCATCATTACAGACAACGGAACGCAATTTGAAAGTAGAGAGTTCAAAGAGTTCTGTTTAAAGTACGGCATCGAGAAAAAGTTCGCCGCCGTTGCACACCCAAAAGCTAACGGACAAGTCGAGGCCGTTAACAAAATAATCAAGTCCATACTGAAGAAGCGTCTGGAGAAGGTTGGAGGCAAGTGGGTAGATGAACTCCCGACAGCATTATGGGCGTATAGAACTACCCACAAGTCCGCGACCGGCCACACTCCGTTCGCCTTGGCATACGACTCTGAAGCCGTTATACCCGTGGAACTTGAAGTTCCATCGCACCGAGTGACATACTATGATCCCAAGACGAACCAAAACCTCTTGCTGGAATCACTGGACTGCATCGACGAAAAGCATGAAGAAGCTGAATTAAGGGCGGCAGCGCACAGACATCGAGTCAAGCGTTACTACGACGGCAGAGTCCGCCCAAGAATCTTTGATGTGGGTGATCTCGTTCTGAAACGAGTCTTCCCGGTACCATCACGCATGAATCCCAGCTGGGAAGGTCCATACGCCATTGAACGGAAGCTTGGAGAAGGAACATTCAAGCTAGCGACCGTTGATGGCGCGACACTCCCCCGAGCATGGAACAGTGAACATTTGCGGCACTATTACATTTAGCATGTTTTCCTTTCTTGTTGTAGGCACTGTTATTTCCTGCATGTTTCCATTCAATAATGACTTAGTTTCTTTTTAAAGTTGTAATCAAGCAATTTAGTTGATTTTCATTAATAAAGGCTTGAAGCCGTATTTTCTATGAAGTTTCTATATCTCTTAATTGGATGATAAATTACATTATCCTGCACGACATACAGACTCGTACGAACGATTCCAAATCTCCGAATCCCCAGAGCGCGGATCGGAGTACTCTAAGTCCCCAGAGCGCGGACTAGAGTATAAACGATTCCAAATCTCCGAATCCCCAGAGCGCGGATCGGAGTACTCTAAGTCCCCAGAGCGCGGACTAGAGTATAAACGATTCAAAATCTCCGAATCCCCAGAGCGTGGATCGGAGTACTCTAAGTCCCCAGAGCGCGGACTAGAGTATAAACGATTCCAAATCTCCGAATCCCCAAAGCGCGGATCGGAGTACTCTAAGTCCCCAGAGCGCGGACTAGAGTATAAACGATTCCAAATCTCCGAATCCCCAAAGCGCGGATCGGAGTACTCTAAGTCCCCAGAGCGCGGACAAGAGTATAAACGATTCCAAATCTCCGAATCCCCAGAGCGCGGATCGGAGTACTCTAAGTCCCCAGAGCGCGGACTAGAGTATAAACGATTCCAAATCTCCGAATCCCCAAAGCGCGGATCGGAGTACTCTAAGTCCCCAGAGCGCGGACTAGAGTATAAACGATTTCAAATCTCCAAATCCCCGAAGTGCGGAGCGGAGTACTCTAATTCCCCGGAGCGCGGACTAGAGTATAAACTGTTTCAAGCCTCCAAGTCCCCGGAGCACAGAGTCAGCAAGAAGTCCAAGTACTCGAAAGATGTGGGACGAGAGGTACGCCATGTCCAAAAATGTTTGAACAGCACAAGAATGGACCGGGAGATAATGCAACTCATAAGAACTTGAGTTATGGCTACAATTAGTCAGCAAACTAAGGAAAAACAAGAGAATCACTCAAGCGAAAAAGAAGCTAAAAACTTTATTCAATAAGTCCAAAATGGGGATACATGATCACTCCTACAAAATTCAGACCTCTCTATACAAACTACAAGTTGTGGAAGATAAAAGCAATTACAAGACTTAAGCAAAAAACTCGTTGAACGAGTGTATCGATTATTTCTTCGACTTCTTCTTCTTGTCTTCCTTCGTTGTTTCCGACGACTCCTCTCCCTCACGCTTTTTCTTGGACTTTTTGCTTGCTAGAGAAACGGAGTCGGGAGTAGGAGACGGAACATCTAGTGGTTTGGACCTGCCCGGGAGAATGATTTTCAAAGGTCTGTTCCACGGGTCAGTGAGTTCCAGTATTTCAGACTCAACTTTGACCTTGACTTTTTTCTTCTCCTCGTCGGCGAGACGGTCCTTCATGCTCATCTCTGAAGTATGCTCAGAGGCGCCAGTGATTTCAATTCCATCGCTTCCTTCGGCAGGAGACGAAGTATCAAGCTTGTCATCATCTAGCGCCCCGATCACTTGAGCGTCTGGACCGGGAGTTACTCCTGCATGAGCAATATCACTTGTTTTCTCTGCTTCCTCCTTGGCGTCATTGCTCCTCGGAGTTGGCTCGGCGTCAGAACAACCTACATGAAAATATAAAGAATGGGCGTTAGAACGAATAACCATTGCTGAAAAATGATGGGATCTTTCAACTTCTAGAGAAAGAAGAATTTCCTACCAGGTCCCGGATGGCTATCGGTGGCGCGTGGGGTTTCTCCCTCCAGGATAGGTGATAGCACATGAGCACTGAGCCCGGGGTCTTCGAGGTCATAACCAACATGCTGCTCAAATGGATCAAGTGTCGGCCGACTGGCCGATTGGGCAGCAGTATGAAGAGCAGTAATATTAACCCCAGACGGGCCAGCTTCACCATCTTTCTCTTTTGGAAGGGGAGAGCTTTTGCTGTAAAGTGCCAATGCTGCGGATAAGTCCGATGGCTCATTTCCCCTAAGGAACTCCTTCACCAGGGCCTCCTCATCGACCTCTTCGGAGCCTGACTCGATCTTCCTAATCCTTATCAAAGTTTCCCAGGCCTCAGCTAGGGATTCAAGGTAGCCTTCGCCCAAGAATGTTAAGTCGCGGTGCATAAGGACGCGGGCTCCATATTCAGCAATTAACGGGTCAAACATGTTTTTGACCTCTTCCCTGCCGGCTTCCGCGGCCGCCTCGAGGCGAGAATCAATCTCCTCCGCAACCTCTCTTTTGCCCTCCTCACGGGCCTCATCCTTCATTTTCTCAACCCCAGCGAGTTCGTCATCGAGCTTTGTTTTCAGGAGTCGGGTAGCAACGATCTCGTCACAGTATCGTTGTGATTCTTCTTGAGCAGCTACCTTATCCTCCTTCTCCTTGGAGAGTAATTCTTTCAGCTCTTTGACTTGGGTGGCGAGTGCGTCCCTTTCCTTTTGGACAGAGTCTTTTTCTAGGGCGAGGGCACCGCTGCGCTGGACTGCTTCGTCAAGCTTTTTTTTGTGAGCCGCCTCTAAATGAGTAACTGCCTCGGCAGTATTTTTTGCGCTTTGTTCAGCGGCTTCTAGCTTTGACTTATACGAAGCAAGCTCTTCGTCTTGGAGTTTGATGATTTTCTTATCGTTGTCAGCCTCCAGATTCAGACGGCCAATCTCGTGTTGACGCTCAACAGATACTTCCGAGACCTTCTCCACCAAGTGCACAAACGCGTCATGTTGAACATAGACGTCGTTATTGCAGGCAATGGCACTCTGCTTCACATGCCCGGGAATATGATGAATGGCCGGGAGGAACTTCAGACCATCGAAGCAAATTTTTGGAAACTTGGCCTTAAGATCGACCATCTTTTCCGCAACAGTTGGGTCCACCGCAGGAGTAGGAGGAGGAGGCTTTGAAAACTCCGTTCTTTTACGTTGCTCTCGAACTTGCCTTGTACTCGATGAACTGGAATGTTGTTCTCGAGGAGCATCAGACTGATAACCCTTCTGTAAGGATTTCTCTCTATCCGGCTCAGTTGGAGGAGGAAGATCACGGGACTGGGAAGATTGAGAATGTGCTTTCTTGCGGTGAGACGACTCACGGGGACGATTGTCCCTATCTTCATAATCGCCTCTGTCCCTGCGTCTGCCTGACCCAGAATCCCGTCCAGAGTGATGAAATATGGAAGAATCCCGAAGGCGATCAAGTCCGTGAGAACGCCCCATATCACCTGCAAAGAATGGAGATAACAACAAGTTAAGGGAAATTCATGAGATAAGGAAAAAGACTTGAAGTATATTATGGAATGCGCATGTGCGTGTGTGTCCTAGTGTCCCCCCGACGGACCCGTTCGTTTATCCCTGCTAATCGGAGTGTTGTCTCTTTGAGCCGGGAGTTGAACTTCTACATTGCCTCTCGCGGGCGAAGAAAATTTGAGGGCTTCAGGATCATCAAACCCATAATTGAGTAAGTCATCGGGAATGGACAGGTTTGACAGACCCCTCAGGGAACTTTCCAGATGCTGTGAAGAAGCCTCTTTCTCAGGCGGGATAAGCGTGACTTTTGAAGTACCACCAACTTTTTCCTTCTGAACTTTATATTTTAACTTCTTCTTTCCCTTCGAAGGGGAGGACGACGTCTCAATGTCATGAACTTCGACTGTCGGATTTTGAGCGGGACCCGCATTCTCGTCTTGAGTTTCAGGAGCATCATCCTCTTTACGCTCACCTTCCTCGTGCATATCGGGAGTGCGGCGCGACGACGATCCGGCCAGTTTTTTCCCTTTACCGGACGGAGGTTTGGGAATGGTGACACCTTCTGGAAGACTGATCCGACGACCAGGGGCTAGCAAGCCAAACCCCGATAGTGATTCATTCGAAATGATAGTCCGGATATCTCGTTCCTTGGCAGGAAGAGCTCTAATGGCTTCAACAGCCTCAGAATATCCTCGGCCTTCCGGACGCGGGTTGATACCTGAAAAGATGAAATAAAGAGTTAGGAAAAGCGTGACTCCGATTGAACACGAATAGTGACTCAGCAGAGAGACTTACTGCCTTCAACCCATCTCCTAGCGAAACCAGAAGGGCAGCGCACATAGAACCATTCCTGTTTGTACAGGGCGAATTTGCTACATGCCCCTGTCAAGATCTGGCATTTGTGGTATGGCTCGAGGAACATAAAGGAAGGACTGTCTTTCCGTCTCTTGAACATATAAATATATCTGATATCATCGGCGGTTGGAGGTCTGGAGAAGACGACCATGAAAAGTAGGTAAGTCCCATACAGAATGCATGGCCGTTCGGGTGCAGCTGCGACGGAGCTATGTCTATGTACTGTAGTACATCCCGGAGAAATAAGTTGAATGGAGGCACGCTGCCCATCCAACACATGAACTTGTTGCAGGTAGTGTACCCGACTGGGGGCAGATAAGGACGATCGTGTCTCGAAGGAACTAACACGTCGGCAAAAGGGATCCCATGAATGGAGCATATCCGTCGCAGAGCAGCTTCGTTGATCTTCGAGGCTTGTGAATCGATCGGATTGTCTAGTAAGATTGTTGCCTCCAGAGCATCAGGTGCCAAGTTATGAGCAGGAGAAGTCGACGGGTTAGAAGAATCAGCGGCTCCTTGCCTCGATGACGGCCCAGGCCTGTCGGATATGGTAGCGGAGCTAGATTTTCTTGACATCCCCAATAAATAACGAACCTGGCTAAGTGCTTGAGATAACTATACTTAAA
Organism: Allium fistulosum; assembly: GCA_030737815.1. NCBI lineage: Eukaryota > Viridiplantae > Streptophyta > Magnoliopsida > Asparagales > Amaryllidaceae > Allium > Allium fistulosum. Next base: position 998,567,453 of record CM060907.1, read on the forward strand.
AAACGTTGAACGTTAGAATTAGCAACACGAGTTTTCCCCCCACGTGGTGTGTGAACTAGTGCATGCAATTGTGTACAAGCAATAAGATTTCAAAGATATAAAAATGAGCATTGAATCGTTGCCTTCGAAGACCGTCATCGCTGACCGTCTCGAAGAGCCTTCCTGGTGGTGATTACAGTTCCAGATCCAGGAAACATGTTGTTTAAGAAGTAACCGGTTTAAGTGTAGTTTGACATTTATACTGTTCAGCATTTTTAATGTTGTTCGGCAATTGTATTGTTCGGCTAAAGACATTATCCGGCCCAAGGATTGTTCGGCAATTGCTTTGTTCGGCTAAGGTCATGGTTCGACCTAAGGATTGTTCGGCTGAATTCAATGTTTGTCATGTAGCTTTGTTCGGCTAAAGTCAATGTTCGGCATGTCAATTGTATTGTTCGGCTAAAGTCAATGTTCGGCATGTCAATTGTTCGGCTTGGGTTATCGTTCGGCTAAGTTATTGTTCTACATTTTAGTAATTGTTCGGCATTGATACCGTTCGGCATTCAAGATTGTTCGGCTTGGGTTATCGTTCGGCTAAGTTGTCGTTCGGTCTTAGTTCGGCTAAAGTAGCGCTCCACCCTCGATTTCAACTTCGCCCTACTCCTTCTCCATCTGCGCCGAACGACAGAGACAGATCGCCCGGCGAAGACTACGCCGTTCAACACCCCATCTTTCTTTTTGTCGTTCGGCACGAAGGAGCTAGACCCAACTAGACAACTCCAAATGTGCGAGCCGTTTCTGCTCGACACATATTATACGATCATAGAAATGTCCCATTTCCCACGAAAACAACCTAAGTCTTGTGTTGAAGTAATCTAATCACAGAAGGAATGATACCTAGTTCGAAAGTCGAAGTTGAGGAAGGATCAATTAGGTCTCAAATCTGGTAGGATGGCGAGAATTGCGAGTCCTTAAGGAAATGACAGAAGAGAAGGCGTAAAAGGAAAATAAAGGAAGGATGCCAGCTTTTATAGGGAAAGCATGGGAAGTCGAAAAGGCCATAACCTGTGGAACCGGTCAAGGTCATAGCGTTCGGCATCGGCGCATAATCGTTCGGCAAGGAAGCACCGTTCGACTACGAATGTCTCGTTCGGCATTTAAAACACGCCCGGCACACACCTGTACCGCTGGAATTCACAAAAAGGGCATCTCCGTTCGAGGTTAGCCAAGGGTTTAAGGCGTGACGAAATGGTTGCATGATTCAAAGCGTACCACGTTCGGCCACGCGATACGCTTTGGGGGGCAAGTGTTTCCCGGAGATTTGACCAGGCAACTAGTACTCGGCACCCAGTGGAACTCGGCTTCAGAGAGTGACCGGCATCCAGGAGTGTTCGGCGAAGCGCTTGATATCCAGGAGTACTCGGCGTAGTACTTGGCATCTAGGAGTACTTGGCGAAGTACACAGCATCCATAATGCTCGGCAGCAAGAGCGCTTGGCATCAAGACTGCTCGGCATCAAGACTGCTCAGCAGCAAGAGCGCTCGGCATCAAGACTGCTCGGCAGCAAGAGCGCTCGGCATCAAGACTGCTCGGCATCAAGACTGCTCCGCAGCAAGAGCGCTCGGCATCAAGACTGCTCGGCATACAAGACTGCTCGGCATACAAGAGCACTCGACATCAAGGAGAATTCGGCATCTAGAAGAGCGCTCGGCTTCTACTGACAAACATCCTGCACTTCCCAAACATCAACCACACCGTTCGGCATAGAAAGGACCGTTCGGCATCAGAGCGTTCGGCATACCTGGTTCGGCATACAGCGACCACTGTACTGGGGCTAGAGCGTTCGGCTATCCAGCCCACTTGGGAAGTCCAGCCCATATTTGCCTTTAAATAGAGGGGCAGGGTCACAGTGAAAATGATCCTTTTTTGGAGAGAGAATACTGGGGAGACTCTGCCATTTTCGAGACTCATCTTCTCTACTAAAACAACTTCATTCAAGCATTTGATTCACGAATTGTATTTGTAATCAACTATAAAGAAGATCAATAAAGTTTAACCTCAAAGTGGACGTAGGCAATTACGCTGAACCACTATAAATTTGGTGTTCTTACTTTCTGTATTTAGATTAGCACTGTCTTCTCTGTTTAATTTGATTTCATCACTTATATCTCTTCACAATCTTCTTCTACGAGGTTAGTGACCAATTTTGGTGCTAACAGCCTCCAAGGTGGGAATAGTCACTACACATGCGGGCGAAGGCAGACTTGTGAGTAGGAGCTGCGGGAGTAGCAATAGATGGCTGAGTACTCTTAAATAGCTCCATAAACTGATCAGCTGACATATAGACTCCGTCCGGATGAGAACCACTAGACGGGCCTACAGAAGAACGCTTCCCTCTACCTCTTCCAGCCATAGGCTGAGAGAACAAGAGAAGATAAGAATTAGTTAAACAATACAAGAATGATAAGAAATTTAACAAATGGAATACAATGGAATATGAGATTTATTCCTAGACATACTCCAACATGTTAAAGTGGAAAGAATAGATTAGAAAGGCATGAATAAAACCCTCGAATAGTTGTAACACATGTTCCATTCTGCTTCTGTTATGTGTTTATTATAATTTGTTCTGAATCTCAGCTCTGATACCAAGCTGTGACGCCCCACCTCTATGCTCACGATAACAAAGGTTATTATAAGGAATAACGTCTGCTATTGCGAAGAATAAGGCTTGTTAGAAGCGACCATCTATAAGTTATGCCTTAGACGAGTATTGACTACATCGATAGGAGTTGTGATAATTACTCCCAAAGATATAATTCAATCCAAATCTAAAACGAAACTACAGTGGCTAAAGAAAAATCCAGAACAACTCATAATAACAACAACACAGATAGTATAATCACATCAGAACAGAAATATCAGATATATAGCGGAAGACAAGTCTGGATACATGCTACAACAATCGATAGTTCACATGAACCAAATATACAAATACAAAGACACCAACATACTTGAGGCGATAGTCAATACACCAAAAGTACACCTCGAAGACTAGACAAAAGATGGAGTGAAATCCCAAAAGCTGAAGCTGCAACTGAATCAGAGATAGAGACTATCCTGAAATAACTCGGTCTGACCCGAGTATTATTTAAAAGTATATAATAAACTGATCAGTCTAATTTAAACTTAGAAGTGAATGCATCATAAACAACATCAAAGCAAATTAATTATAATCTCGAAGGAGACTATTCAGCATAAATAATCAACATAGCTTAAACGAAGAAACCTCATTAAACTCCATCAAATCAACTTTCAAATTCACAATTGAATTCAAAACAACAATTCACAAAATCTAGAAATCAAAAATAGACAACTAGAAAATCAGCATAAAAGTGGATCGATCCCAGCAGATGGCGAGTTTTAGCTACGCCGCACGTGCATCAACATATGGCCGAAGCCTACCAAGTACTATAATTTTTGGCGCCCAACAAATGACCCGAAGGTCCAACATATGACCCGAAGGTCTAGTACTGGTATTTGACCCGAAGGTCCATCATATGACCTGAAGGTCCAACATAGCGGCTCGAAATCCCACAAAATCATCAAAATGATCAAACAGCAACAATTATTTCAATTAACGAGTCCAGAATTAACCGAAATAGTAAAAGCGTGGTTCCATACTCCGCACTTTTGCTAAATCGTTTAAATCTCTTCATCGTTTCCTTGAAAGTGCAAAATTGTGTATTTTATATAAATAAAATTTTCGTTCTCAAATGGACAAGTCCGGAATTAAGCGAATCAGTAAAACTAAAGGTTCATAGACCTCAATTTTGCTGAAGCGTTTAAATCGCTTTCTCATTCTTTTGAAAGTGAAAACTCTAAAAATTTTGAAACAATTTTTAAAACACGTGATTAAAACTGCAACATCTGTAGCAATTTCGACGAGGAAATTGCACTTTACAAAACACCGTAAAAATGGATACCAAATCAGCGTTGCGGGATAACCGCTTAAAAATTCACTTTAAAATTGACGGTTACTGATGTCAAAGTAACAGTAAATTTTTTTTTCAAAATGAAATGCGCGCACAAATAAAAATTTAATAACATTACCTGGACATGCTTCACATAATACTAGGAAATGGATTGAACACGTTCATTCTTCACACACCCTTATCTGGACTCTACCCATGCATGTAAGCAATAATTGATGCAAACCAAAAATAAGGTACGTGAGAAGAACCTGGACTTTATTTTTATGTAATGCAACTTCACATATCATGCAAAGTTCAAATGCACGCACTCAACATTTAAACACAAATTTTTCACCAAACTACTGCATGCACGCATGAAATACTTTGCACGCGTGGACAGGTAAAAAAAATGCAAGGCCTGGAACAAAATTTTGATACACGTAAAAATGCAAGGCTTGACACGACATTTGCCACATACTATTGCACGCACCTGATAGTGCATGCACCATCTAACCAGGTAATTGTGTGCAAAGAAATGCATGTAATCTGGGCTTGCATTATTTTATGCCACACGTTATATATATAATCACTTCACTTTTATGCACAATTGAATTGAACAAAGTGACCTGACAACTAAACACAAATGCTACCCAATGCAGAATGGTGACACTGGCTTTCAAAAAAAACACATAAATGAGTCACAAAATTATAGCAACCAGGCATAAATTTTAGTAAACACAAAAAATGAAATAACAAAAATAAAATGCAACTCTACCTACTTACGTGATACCCTTACTTATATACAGTTAGGAATTTGAACGTGAATACACATATTGTCTACACGTTCTTAAGGCTACTGCAATTGATGAGTACAAGCACCTCTATTAACAAAATTTTAAATACTCTATGCTGCATATACAACAAATTTCAACCAATATAATCAACAAAACAAAAATATAAACTGCATATCAAAATAGACGGCATAGGTTTTAAATTAGATATGTGAGTTTTCTACACTCACCTTTGATTGTTTCACAGGCAAGAAGTAATCCAAAAGAGAATAATTATGTGAGCTACCATTAATGTGTTCCTTGAGCAGCTGAAATTGGGCAAGAAAATGTTGTAGAGATATTTAATTTTTTTAAAATATGTATAAGTCAAACAAAGGAGTGCTGGGATGCATTTTTGGGTACAAATGCATTAAAGAGGGAATGTGCATCACTAGATAGAAAGGACGGTTGCATTGATGATGGTAAAAATGTTTATATCAATGCTTTACCAAAACTAGTGGCAGCAAGCCAAAAGAGTTTATATTTGCTTCTGAATTGGACTGTCACTCATATACACGAAAAGGAAGTGTAATGCATTTCCACGTGCATAACTATGAAGCACTATTCACCGACTAAACAATGGAATTGCATTGCAAAAATGTTGTGACAGCAAAATGTTCCAAATTTTCTTTGAAGACCATACTCACATGTGAAAAAAATGAAAATATAACTTGGTTATTATTCAACACAGCCAAGCTATTTGCAACTGACTTTGCAAATTATAAATTTTCGAATTTCTATTTAAAATTTTCAATTTTAAAATTTTTATTACGACGGTAATAAAATCACGGTTGTTACAATATGCATTTTGCTATTGAACTTCATGTTGAGGCTGCACTATGTAGTAGCTTTGCTTGCATATACGTGTATACATACATTTTGTATTTGTCTTTGATTATGCCATCTGCACTGAAATGCTTTTGAAGCTTTGCTCATTTTATGCCTTTGTGTATTTGTGGTGAGTTTCATTATGGTTTGTTACCGTGCAATGTTTCACTTGAGTCTTCACCTGGTTGTTCTGGTCATTCATATATAAGTCTGGTCGAAGTATTTACTGTTTGAACTTGTACTCGACCACTTGGTGATGTTTTGTTGTGCACCTGAGTTGAATCCAGCTTATAGCTCGGGTTTGACCTTGTGCTCGTATCGTGACTTTATTTGTATTTCACTTGAGTTGAACCCGGCTTATGATTGGGTTTGACCTTGTGCTCACCTGTCCCTATAATTTTATCAAGTGTATATCGGTGGGCATGGCCTTGTGGCATGTATAGTGATACACTGTGCATGTCACAGGTTGTTCGTGTTTGATGAATTCAAAATTAAATGATGACGAACAACACAAATAACTGAGGCAAATAATATTTTCAAAAATACATTTTATTTTACAGTGCAAAAATATTTTATTTTCAATTTTACTGCATTAGTGTGTATTTTGCAGATAACACAGATGCTGAATTCAATCTGGAATAGAGTTGAAGAATAATATGAGTGAATGAGTGAAATGTAGTGAGGTGCAAATGTAAATGGAAAATTGTGATGTAATCAAAATTGTATTGTAATTGAAATTGTATATATATAGTGAGAGCTCAAATTTGTGCTATTCAAAATTGTAATAAAATATGTGTTTGAAATTAAATTCTGTGTTATTTATTTTATTTAGCAAATATTTATTTAATTATGTGAAAATAAAATAGTACAATAACAAATACATTTAAATGAATATATATATGTTTATTACCATCAAACAAAAGTCATATACTTGCATATTCAACAATCTCCTCCTTTTGATGATAACAAACATATATTTAAGATTTTGAATTTATTAAATGTATTTGTTCATTCAATTTGCTCCCCCTATTTGAATGCTCCCTCTCTATACAAAGCTCCGCCTTTATATATGCATGCGAATAAATAAAAATATGCAAATGAACCTAGATGCAAATAGAAAATACAAAATAAAATATTTGACCTTTATTTGCCAGAATCTTAACTTTTCTCTCCCCCTTTTGTTATCAGAAAAAGAGTAATAGTGTTAGAAAAATAGAGATAAAGTGATAGACATTAATACAACATTAATACCCAATCGAGTATAAATATTAAATTTCAATAAAAAATCAAACAAAAATCATAAATACTCTGTTAGGTGCATATTCCACTTTAGAGTGATAGGAATGATGTCATCATATAAAACCATATAGTTGTGTCTATTTGTGGTATATATATATCAGGAATTTTAATATCTACTAACCATGCATAACCGTTAGGACTTTTAAATGAGATTAATAGTATTCCAAATTTTTATAAAAAAAAATGAATTCAGGTATTTTCTAACCATGCATAACTATGAGGACTTTTAAATAGGATTAGAATCAACTTGTCTGTTTAATCAATCAATTTTGATATGCGTTCCATACATGCATAACCGTGAGGACTTTTAAATGAGCATGAAAGCACATAATAAAAAATTCCAAGTAATACACCCATGCATAACCGTGAGGACTTTTAAACGAGAGTGAATACTTTGGATGTTTTTATTGCTAAAAATATAATGAAATAAAAGCGCATAATTTCCTGTTTAAAATACCACATATTGACATACTATATTGGATTTTGATGAGTGATGGTTGATAGAAATATGATAGAAATAGAAATGGTCATGGAAATTTTTACCAACAAAAAAGTTTTTACAACTCTTGTTTAAATTTCTAAAGAAATTGACTAATTATACTATCTCAAGTTATAATATATGATTAATATCAACTCTCATCACTTCTTCAATCACTATTTATCTTTTTGATAATCAGTAGGGAGTCAGATTAGATAATGTAGTCATTTAAGATCTAGTCCAAAAATAAAATCAATTTTCTAAAATGACTAATCTGAAATAAGGTCAACAAAACTATTTTCTGGAAGGGGTTTTAGAAAAATGTCTGCCATTTGAAAATTATTTCAAGTGAAAAATATGTAGATATTTTCTTTGAAAAAACAATGCAGCTACTGAACATCTCAATATAAATCACGTTCCACTAGTAATTTTTCTATCAACTAGATTACTAGTGTAATCTCCATCCAAATTTTCCTTTGACTCAAGATTATCATTAGTTGGATGTTATAGACCAGATTGTGGAGTTGCAACAATTCCTTGAAATCCTTTTTACAACTTTTAAATGAAATTCTTTTGGATTTTAATTGAAGCCGTGCCAATAAACAAAACTGTGAATATAGGATCAGCAGTAAAATAACCAAATGTATTATCATTAATCAATAAAACACCATTATTATTCCAAACGATTTTATGTGAAATAGTTCAAAAACTCTTGAGGTACTTATAGTGTTCTCGGCATAAAAAGATAATTGGCCAACAATTTTTATAAGTCAGAATCATAATCAACATTTATTATCACATAACTGGCGGAATTAAATCAGATTATGGTGCAGATTTTCACACTAAATATCGTTCAAGATACCTTTACCTATTTTACCTTTGCCGATAATTTTTTGTTGTTGCCCATTGTGATTCTGCCACCTTTATACTAGGATAAGGAACTTTGATTTGTTGCCCGTTGTGTGTCTGGAACAGCCAGAATCTAGATAACACTGTTGTTGTTCCTTAGCCTGCTACCACACCTACACGAGAAAAGATTTTTGTGACCTATTTGTTTTTATAGGTCCATGGTTGTTAGTGGCAACGGATTTTGAAAAATAAGTTTGTGGAGACCCAAAACTATTTATATATGTTCCTTTCGGCACCCAGATTTGTTTGACTTTGAGGGATTTTATATTTGTGCCTTTTGTAACCCAAATTGGAATGGTTTTCACATGTTTGGGTCTATACTAGCAAATATTCCGATTGTGTCCAGTTTTTCCACATATTGTGCACTTTGAATTGACTTGATTAATTTCATTTCTATCATGTTTTGATTGATTTCACTTTTTGAAAATTTTCCTAAAGTCGTAGACAGTTGTTGGACTTGTGTTTGGAGAGATTCATTTTCATTTAATTATTGTGTGCACTTTTTAATAGAATTTTCACTCCTCGTATTTTCACTTTCTTTCAAAATCAGAATTTCATTTTCAAGCGGTTTAATTTTAATTTCTGATTTTTTAATTTCTTCTTCGAATGTTGGACACTTGTCACTCTTAGGGTTCTTGCTTTGATAGTTTTTAACTAATTGATCAAGCTGTTTATTTAAATCTATCAAAGTATCTCTTTGTGATTCAAGTTTAGCGTATTTCTTCCTAAGTCATTCAAATTAGCCATTTACTTCGTGGAAATATATAAGTAATTCTGAGTGAGTAAGTTTTGATACCTCACTTGGCTCGTCATCATCGCTATCAGTTATATCACCTCGAAGGCATAGATCTGAATTTTCACTCTCACTACTAGTGCTTTAATCATCATCACTTTTATTCCACGTGGCTGCAAAACTTCTTCTTTTTTATTTCTTTTCTTGGCTGAGTCGATTCTCTGGATAATTGGGCTTGATATGACCGGGTTTTTTGCACTTGTGACATATGATCTCTTGCACTTTTGAGTTGTCTAGTGCTTTGACTATTTTGCTTTTCAATTTTTGATTTAGAGATGGATTATCGTATTTGCGGTTCCAGTTTTTAAATCCTTTATTAGTAGCGCCAGCTTAGCTGCTCCATCATCATCATCATCATCACTTTCCGTTGTTCCTTTAAGAGCTATTGATTTCTTTCGAGTATCACCTCCTTCTCGTTCTTCCTTGAATTTCATTTCTAGCTCATAAGTGGTGAGATTTCCGATGAGTTCTTCAACTTTGATTTGTTTCAAATCTTTTGATTCTTGAATGGCAGTAACTTTTGCTTCAAAATTCCGTGGAAGGACTCTTAGGATTTTTCGGACTATTTCCAACTTTGTGTATGGTTTTCCAAGAGCTTTTGATTTGTATATGATATTGGAAAGTCGTCCGTACATCTCTTTGACATTTTCTTCCTTGGCCATTGTGAAATTCTCGTATTCGCTACTCAGCATGGCAAGGCGAGATTTCTTGACTTGAGATGTTCCTTCGTGAGTCACTTCTAGTGTGTGCCAGATTTCCTGCGCAGTTAGACAATGTGAGACATGACTAAATTCAATTTGATCCAATGAACAAATAGTAGAATTCATAGCTTTGGCATTAGCATTCTGTAATTTATTTTCTAGATCTGCCCATTAATCCATCGGTTTATCTATTTCTTGATTATCTACTGCTATCGTTGGCGCTCTATAACTTGTCTCAACAATATACCACGCATCAATGGTTTTCAAAAAAATTTCATTCTATTTTTCCAGTAAGCATATTCACCACTGAACATTGGTGGTCTAACTATGGACTGACCCTCAGCAAAAGCATTATTAAAAGTAGCCATTTTAAAATTTAAAATTTTTAAAACCAAAAATTGGTTTTTGAAAAATCAAAATTTTAAAACAAAAATTGACTTTTGTTCCTAGCTCTGATACCACTTGTAGGATCGATTTCACCCTAGAGGGGGGGTGAATAAGGTGATACTATTAATTATAAAAATTATTATGGAATTATATAAAATAATTTCAACACAAATATAGCAGAATAATAGAAGCAAAAAATAGAACACACAGATTTACCCAGCTTCGGCAAAACCCTGCCTATGTGCTGCCCCGAAGGTTTCTACTATAAATTAAGTAGTCAAACGCTTACACACGTAAACTCATGACATCCGCTATCGAGTAACCTAACTCTATGCTCAAAACCTTGCAACAACTCAGCCACTGAGTTGCGAATTCTCAAACTACACCACCGTAGTTCGTCCCCTAGTCACACGACTAGACTTTACAATTGTTTAAAAGAAAAATACAAATTTAAAAACAATTTAAAAAACAAAACCCTAATTTAAAAATTAAAGCCAAAAACACTATTTTAAGCCGACCCAAAAATAGGTAAAGTGATAAAGCAATATGTTCCCCTTTCTCTTTTATTTCTTCGCCTCGATACTTCTTCTTTGTGAAAAATGGTTGCTTCTTCGTTGCTTATTCGTTCCTTTGTGAAAAATTAGGGCTTTTTGGGAAATTGAAGTCGCCGCTTTCTATTGATCGATCAAATAGACGATTTAGAGTTCCTTGCTTTGTCGATTGATCAGTTCTTTGATTTGCTCACGGCTGATTCAATTTCATCGAGTTCGATATGACATCGGTATGTAATTTCCTATTTGCCTTTCTAATTGATTTGCTTGAACTTGATTGATTTAGGCCGATGATGTCAATCGTTTATATAGGATTCGAATTCCTATTTCTTCGTTCGTATACATCTAGTTTGAATTCGTCAATTAATATGCTTGGCCGTTCGATTTAACTTGATTGTTGATGATTAATCTTGACTTGTTCAATTTGTATATTTTGCTGTTTACTTGATTAACATGGCTTTGATTTTGAACTGTTTGATTCCTTGGCTACCACGACTTGATTTTCTGGCATCTTTGGTCCCTTTCTTTGTGCTTGTTGACTTCGGCCAGTTGATATTGTTTTGATTTCGGTGCTGACTTGATTTGAAACTGCTGTTCCATGATTTTTGAACTGCAGTTGTCTTTGACTTGGTTTGTTCATTTTCATCATATTATCTACTGTGAGAAAAAATTGACTTCGGCATTGCATTGTTCAGTTTGAAACTTTGACTTCGTTCAATCACTTACAGCTTCATGTGAATTTTACTGTTGGTTTCGACCTGATGCTTGAAATTATTTGTGATATTTGCGACCTGATGCATATGTATATGTATGTGTTGTTTTGGTACATGTCCTTATGCATATATATATTGTATCACTGTATCCTGTATTGTCACTGGTGAATTTCTGGCATCAATGTCGCAGTCTGATATGTTATGCACTGCGTATATGTATGTTTTATATGTTGGTGCACTTGTTATCTTCACTTGCATATCTGTTCATCATGTAGTCTGAAATGTTAGACTTGAAATCTGTACTTTGTACATGTTGACTGTTTGTGGTGCTTCATCGATATATATGTGCATGCTTGAAGTCTCTGTTGGTCTTGTAATTGATTCCTTATGCTTTGTTTTCATACTTCATGCTTTTTGGATCTGCTTTGAGCTGTACTGTTGGTTGCCTTTGAGTTTCTGGATTACATCAAGTACATGTCCATATGCCTGATATGCTAGCTCGAGTCTGGTACCTTTTGAAGCTTGATTCACTGTATACTGATTCTTATGCACTTATGGTTGGTCTGCACTTTCACATGAGTCTGGTGTTTCTTTGAACTTCTGATCAATTCATTGTTGTGGTCTTGTTGACATTGTCTTCATATCATGATTTTAAACTGCTACCAAATGTTGCATTGCATCATGTGTATACATACATACATGTATGTATATATGTGTATGTTAGCTTGCATTTTGAACTTCTCTGATTGTCTGTACTATTGCATAGATGTTGTGAAGTTTTGTGTACTTGTAGTCTGTTACTTGACCATATGCATTTTGCTATTGAACATCATGTTGAGGCTGCACTATGTAGTAGCTTTGCTTGCATATATGTGTATACATACATTTTGTATTTGTCTTTCATTGTGTTGTCTGCACTGAAATGCTTTTGAAGCTTTGCTCATTTTGTGCCTTTGTGTATTTGTGATGAGTTGCATTATGGTTTGTTACCGTGCAATGTTTCACTTGAGTCTTTACCTGGTTGTTCTGGTCATTCATATATAAGTCTGGTCGAAGCATTTACTGTTTGAACTTGTACTCGACCACTTGGTGATGTTTTGTAGTGCACCTGAGTTGAATCCAGCTTATAGCTCGGGTTTGACCTTGTGCTCGTATCGTGACTTTATTTGTATTTCACTTGAGTTGAACCCGGCTTTTGATTGGGTTGACCTTGTGCTCACCTATCCCTGTAATTTTATCAAGTGTATATCGGTCTGCGCAGCCTTATGGCATGTACAGTGATACACTGTGCATGTTACAGGTTGTTCGTGTTTGATGAATTCAAAATTAAATGATGACGAACAACCCAAATAACTGAGGCAAATAATATTTTAAAAAATACATTTTATTTTACGCTGCAAAAATATTTTATTTTAAATTTTACTGCGTCAGTGTGTATTTTGCAGATAACTGAGATGCTGGATTCAATCTGGAATAGAGTTGAAGAATAATAGGAGTGAATAAGTGAAATGAAGTGAGGTGCAAATGTAAATGGAAAATTGTGATGTAATCAAAATTGTATTGTAATTGAAATTGTATATATATAGTGAGAGCTCAAATTTGTACTATTCAAAATTGTAATAAAATATTTATTTGAATAAAATATTTGTTTGAAATTAAATTCTATGTTATTTATTTTATTCAGCAAATATTTATTTAATTATGTGAAAATAAAATAGTACAATATAAAATACATTTAAATGAATATATATATATATATGTTTATTATCATTAAACAAAAATCATATACTTGCATATTCAACAAAATAGTTTAAAATATATATATTAAAAATCGTTTATAAATTTAAAATAATATATATTAAAATAGTTTGTATGTTAAAAGGGTTTATACCGAAATATAGTTTCAAATTAAAATTGTTTCTTCCTATTTCATAAATCAATTCAAATCAGTATTCAATTTAGAGACACATATTTAAAATAAAAATCAATAAATATCTTTATATTATATTTTAAGAATCAATATTCAATTTAAAAACACATATTTAAAATAAAAATCTTCATATTATATTTTAGAAATCAATATTCAATTTAAAAACACATATTTAAAATAAAAATTTATATATTTTTAAAACAATATTTAAAAATCAATATCTTTTTTACTAAGAAGAAAAGAGGCTGGAAGTGGAAAGCTAGGGGCTCGGCACTGTGCTTCGGAGTGCTGATAGGTGGAGACTGGCTGAGTTGCGGAGTAGATGAGAGGGAGACAGATCGGGTTGTGCTGGCATGGCAGAGTTCTAGCAAGGCTGCATGTGCTGCAAGCTTGGAGGAGAAGGCGATGGTTTGGTTCGGGCTGTGCGTTCAGGTTCAACAGTGGAAAAGGCTGCTCAGTTGAGGTGGCTGCCTGGGTGAATGGCGCAGGGTGGTCGATCAAAGGGCTGTAAGGTTGGAAGTGTTCGGCCCCACTGGGGTCGGTGAGGGTATGGATACGGGGTGAAAGGCTGTGGGTCTACCCTGTGGGTGGAGGCGGAGACACTGGTGGTGGAGGATGATGCGGGTTCGGTGATGGGTTAATGGGTCGCTGGGTGATGAGGCTACGATGGAGTGCGATTGGTTGGAGCACAGGCTCAACTGGCGGTTGTGAATGGACTGGTCGTGGCCGCCTGGTGGTCAGTGGGGTGGAGGCGTTGATGGCGCTAGGTGCTGCTGCAGGATGGAAGGCAAAGCGAGGATGCGACTACTAAGGGCAAGGAGGGAGAAGCAGGGGTTGGACGGCGGTGAGAAAACTGTGGAGAGGGCTAGGTTGTGGGCGCGACTACACGTACATTGGAAGGTGGAGGGGGGTCGCGTGCTCAGGTCGGAGGGAGGTCGGCAGATCTGGAGATGCGAGGGAAGAGCGAGTTGTGGTGGGTTCAACTGGCGATAGAAGAAAGGATGAACAAGAGGGAAGGCCGAACTTGTTCTCGGTAAATATATGAAAGCTCATATTATTTTTAGCGAATGGCAGAACAAAGAGAAAGTGAAGAAACAGAAGGCAAATGAACGAACTAGCGAAATAAAATGAAACAACAAATATAATATTAAAATAGTGGAATGCAAAAGTCAAGAATTTAATTCTGAGAATATTAAAGGTAAGTGGCCATTTACTTTCAACCGATGGATAACAAAATGGACACAGGGAAGCCCAAAGGCTCAAAACGGGTACCGATACGGCTATCCGTTCTGCAGATTTCACCGCGTACCGGACACTGAAATGCACAAATGATTATACTGCGGAGATCAGCACGACGAGACGAACAGAACGGTACACAAATATGAGTGACACGACCCTCATATCAAAACTCGATATTCGCTGCTAAAACTGCTGCTAAAACGCTGAAAATAAGATAAACGGGGCTAGAGCAGTCCAAATTTGGCGAAACAAAATATGACGTCTCACTCAGAAAATGATTTGCATTTTTATTATATAAAAATATTTAGATTTCAAAAATATTTTATTTTCATCAATTTAACTGATTTTAAATTTAAAAATTGAAAATATTACAACCAAACAAACTTTCAAATTTTCAAATGAAAATCTACCACTTGCTATGCTTAAATAGACGCATACCAAATATCAAATTTTCATTGCTAAATTTTATTATTTAATTTCATGAAAAATTTAGTTAATTACGTTATTTAAAATCATTAAAATCTTCGGGTTGTTACAGGGTACCACTATTCATCCTATTTTGTTCACTGAACGCTGCGCATCGGACGCCAAAACAGAGAAATGAATACACCATAAAAATCAACGTGACAAGACGAATTATATGGTATACCGAAATTTGTGTTACAACCTTCATATCAAAGCTCCACTTTTGCCGTCAATTACACTGATTTGAATCGACGATGATTAAATAAACAGAGCTAGAAATGCCTGAATTGGACGAAACGAATTTTGACGGGTTCGTTAGAATTTTTTTAGATATTTTCTATGTAAAAGTATCCACAATTCAAAATTTGATAATTCTCACAAAGATTATTAAACAAATTTCAAACGACTTTTGTAATCGAAATAAATTTTAGTATTTTTCGACGATAAATTTTCCTCCATTTTGTCTCATTAAATGTATTTCAAAAATCAAATTTTCATCATCTAATTTTATTGGTTATTTTTATTGTTAAATTCATTGTTCAAATCGTTGAAAAATTCAGGTCGTTACATTTTCCCTAACACCTATTAATATATTTTCACGTACAATTCTTTTTCATGCGCCCCCATAGTTCCCAACTTGCCCCAACACAGTACTTAGCACATATTAGTTTATTTTACTTATAGAAAATCTCAATAAATACCCCGTAAATTCCAGAACACTTGTTCTAATGTTCTTTAATTTTATTTGGACTTTTAAGGATAATTTCCTTACTTATTTTCTAGTTGCACACCTTCAACAAATCACATAAAATCATATGAGCTTAAGAAATTTCTCAAACTAAAATCTTATATCTAAAATTATGATTAGAACATCATATAAAACATTCATGGTATTTCAAAATTATTAAAGTATGGAAAGCACATCTAAACATCCTATATTTATCTATTCTTTACCAAAACATTCGTTAATCCATTTTATATCAGTTAATAGAAATCTGTATGATCCTATCATACTTAAGAACGCAAAGATCTAAACTGAGCCAATATATTGTGAATCGTTATAGAAAGGTTAAGTATTACTTACCTAGATCTTTAAGATGTTTGGCTTTAGTCTTCTTAATTCCCTTTAGCATGCGTTTTCTTTATCTTCTTCTTATTTGCCTTCTTTAAGCCACCACCATTAAAGTTCTTCCTTGGCTTTTATTTTATTTTAGGTAGGATGAAATGAATGACTAGAAAAGAGTAATGTTTATTGTTCCATAAAATTTGGGCTTGGACCCTCATACCTCCTTTCTATTAATTCACTTCCCCATACTTCTCTTATTTGGGCTGCACTGGCCTTTTAATTAATTAAATTTAGGGTTGTTACAATCTTCCCTTCTTAAAGGAATTTTGCTCTCGAAATTCAATTAAGATTTAGTAGAGATTTGTCCTATATTCCATGCTTACCCTAAGCATACCCATGAATTCCCTATTCATGCTTATACAATGTACTAGTGTTGTGTACTAATATAGTATACATCCATAATATTCATACATGCATACATACATACATATTCTCTACAACAGTACAACACAATACATAGCTAATGTGCTAATTTGAAATGGATAACTCTGAATAGGTCCTTTTAACCTTATCCTCTATTTCCCATGTGCAGTCCTCCCGATCTATGCTCCAATGAATATACATTAACTTCACTACCTTGTTCCAAAGCTACTTCTCATCCGAATTCAATATTCGAACCGGTCTGAGCACATATGTCATAGACTTTATGACCAGGTCTTCTACTACGCTTGGATTAACAACTGGGCTCGGATCTCTACCACATTTCCACTAACATGATACGTGAAATGCATTATGAATCCTTGCAAAAACATTGGGCAGATCTACCTTATACGCCACCTTCCCAATCCTATATATGATCGGAAATGGTCCTACATATCTGAGTCCCAACTTTCCAGCTTTCCAGAAGTGCATTACACCCATCAGTGGAGAAACCTTCAAGAACACTTGATCACCTGCTACACACTCCGTTTCCTTCCTCCTCATATCGGCATAACTCTTCTGCCTAAAGTGCGCTGCTCTCATTCTATCTCAGATCAGTTCTACCTTCTCAGTAGCATCCTTCACCACATCTGGTCCCAACACAATCCAATCCTTTGCTTTCAACCGACATGTAGGCGACTTACATGGCCTTTCGTACAATGCCTCAAACGGAACCATCCCAATACTGCTCTGATAGCTGTTGTTATATGAAAACTCTACCAGATGTAAGTAATCCTCTCACGATCCACCGAAGACTAATACATATGCTCTTAGCAAGTCTTTAAGGGCCTTATTAATACTCTTAGTCTGAACATCTATCTGTTGATGGTATGCAATACTCATGCATAGTTTTGTACCTAATACCTTATGCAAACTTTGCCAAAACGCGCTAGCGAATAACAAATCTTAGTTACTAATAATAGTACTAGGAATCCTGTGCCGTTTCACTATTACCTTCACATATACTTCGACTTACTTCAACGCAGTCCTATTAGCTTTCACTAGAATGAAATAGGCATACTTAATTAATCTATCAACTATGACCCGTATGCCTTAATTCCCTACTCTTGTCCTTGGCAATCCATCTACGAAGTCCATAGATACTGAATCCTATTTCCATATTGGAACCTTTAAAGCCTGCAGGAGCCAACTTGGCTTCTGATGTGCTGCCTTCACTTACTAGCTTGTAAGACATCTTCTCACATACTCACCCATGTTTTCTTTATTCCTTCCCAGAAGAAACTCCTATTCATATCTCAGTACATCTTTGTACGTCCATGGTGTATGGTAAACTTTGAACGATGACATTCGTCCAACACTTCCTTCCCCAGTCATTCAATACTTAGAACTTATAACCTACTATTCTTCCACAGTCTGCCTTGTTTATCAACACTAAATCCCTTCAGCTCTACTGCTTCGACTCCTGAGTCTAGATTCCATATTATGTTTGTGCAGAACTCGTCTCCCTTTTGTAGTTCAACTATCCTTTCTACCACTGTAGGCCTAATTCTAAACATGATAGCATTCTGGATGCACTGCTCGAACCTACGCTAGACCGATACTGCACATCACATGTAGATAATGTTTCTAAAACAACCTATTCCTCTATCACAACCAAAACTTAGCTTTGCTCTTTTCGGCTTAAGGCATCATGTAATAACCCAGAATTTATCGATTTGATTTATGAATATTTAATTTATTTTAAACATTCAATTATTGGTTTTAAATAATAAAATAACCCTCTTTTAGTTAATAACTAATGATAGGAAATTCATTTTTGGATTTTGTTTACAAAAATAAATAGTTTGAAGTGATATTGAGAATGTGACCGAAAAACGTTTTATTAAAAATCAACATTTTATTCAATAAAAGTTGTGCAAACATTTTGGAACTTGAATAGTAAAAAATGAAGACGATAACAAGTATTTAAAATCACCTCTCTTTCTTTAGCAAAATTAAGTAATAAACCATGATTTAATTAAGGGAACATATGGTCTTAATTTAAGGAGCAAAGTAAGGCATGTTTTAAGGTGACTTTTGTACATAGTTAAGTGCTTTCTTGCCATCATGATGGCATGTACAAAGGGCATAAAGGAGTGAATCAAGGCCTTATTTGGGGGGGAGGGGAGGGGTAGGGTAGGATGTCCATTTTACTAAGGAGCAAAAGGAGTCATTTTCCCTTTTTGGAGTGTTTATAAAAGAGAGCTACATTTCACAAATTCATTTTACTTTCTTCACTTTCATTTGCTCCATTTTCTTTTCAAGTCTTTATTTTCAAAACTATATCAAAATACCTCCTTTTTCATTCTAAATTCAAATACAACATTTTAATAACCTAGCTGTCACCATCACAACCCCAAAGATCCAAACTTTGGTGTCATACCCTATTTTTGTACCATGGCCTTGAGCACCTAGGTAGGGGGAGATTGGGCGTAGGCAAGAGGATGGAAGAAGGAGGTGTTATGGCATGTGGGTAATGGTAAGAAGTTGTTCTTGTAATCTAGTGGCTTGCTGCAAGAATTTAAGTCAAGTGAAAGTGAGATTTCTCACTTTAAATATCCCCATTAAATATATATATGTATGTATGTATGTATGTATATGTATGGATGTAAAATATTGATTATATATATGGCGTTATATGTGTATGTATATGTGACTTTCTTGTATATATTACTTCTTTGATTTGATTCCTGCTTAGAAGTAGATGGCATAAATAAAAATTGTTTTGCAGATGACAAAAAGAAAAGAAATGGAAGTCGAAGTGTTTCGTATAGAATAGGTCGTTACGGGAACACTACGAAAGATTTATTTTTTAACGGGATCCAACAAGATTCCTCGCAACCATTGATTTTATATTTCACTATTATATATGTATATGAAATGCACGTATGCCATGGTTTGGTCAATTTTTATGTTGAATGTAACTTGGAAATGATTTGGGAAGTTGACTTCTTTAATATGAAAATGATTGGTAGCTTATGTAAGTGCCATAGTGGTCGCTAAGCCTCATAGTAATACTTTTTGGAAAAGGGTTTGGTTTTGACTTGTTTTAATAAGGTTCTAATATATCTTTAGCTTTTTATAATATTTTGAAGTAAGAATGTTTTTATACCTATAGTAGTATAAAATATAGAAAGAAACATGGTTTAAAGGCTAATTGATTTACAAAACAAAGCTTTAAAAGTTACGGACCATATATAGATAGTCGCTATGGATGCACTTTGGAAATCTTGGTTTTAATAAAGTATAAAAGGTTATCTAGTTTAGATATTTTGTAAATTCTCTTTCAAATGTGTTTTAGAAAGGTTATTTAAGTACTAAAAAGGGGTTTGAAGTTTTAAATGTATTTTTAAGAATTTATTTATTTATTTAAATAAGCAGTTTAAATTTTATAGAGGAAAAATCTTATCTTTTCAAACCAAAGTTAGGTTTTATTTAAAGATCCTCAAGTAATGTTTTGTGTATGAGTTTTGAATTATAATTTAAGTATTTTCAAATGTACTTTAAAAAAAAGAATGTTTAAAAAGGATTTGAGATTTAAAGGATTTAATTTGAGATATTCTAATAAGTGGTTTAAATAAAGGAAATCCCTTTACTTTTCAAAGTCAAATTTTTTTTAAAGGTGATGCTTTTAAGTTATGATTTGGATGAAAGTTTAAATTTTGTTTAAAAGTGTTTCAAAGAAGGTTTGAAATTTATACAAGTGATTTGAAAGATTATTTTATATAATTAAGTAAGTGGTACTTTTATGAAAAGAGGAATCTTGACTTTCAAAAATCAAACTTAGCTTTAAACAAAGATTGTCAACTAAGATTTTCTTAAAGGTAAAGCATAGCCCCAAACCTCACATCCGCAATTGACTAAAACATGGGAGATGCGGTAGGGCTATGTGGTTCGCTATCATTAGGGTTGATCATCACTTGTATCTAGATCGATATTTACGGATTTTGTATGGTGGGCACACGGGAACGGTTTTTCAAGTTGGCAGCCGGGGTGATGATCATATTCGATACTATATAGGAAGGGGTATGCCAGTTCTACGTTGGTATAGGGATCCATATATGGCCCTCGGTACATTTTATCCAAAGGTGTACTGTATAGAAGGTAGTCCTTTACCTTATCATTGTTGGAATCTATTTTCCAATACATGCCTTACGGACTTAGTTGTGTAATAAATATGCTATTGAATGTAATTAATATAACTGTTTCGACCATGTTATATATTTATTTTAAACACTAGACATTATTATAATATCACAAGATTTCTTATAAAATGGTTTCGTTATTGTAAAGTAAAAAATTCATCTGTGTTTATGTGCGGCGTGGTCATATAAGATACCTTTGTTTTTGAAGAGTTTTATAAAATATAATAATCCATATGATTTGAGTTTTTCACTATGGTTTACTAGACTGATTCAAATCTTATTTTCTTATAATGCTCGGGTTAGACTCGGTACATTTCCAAATTTGGCTATGGACGCTTTAGAGTTTCAGGAGACGAGCTGGATGCCTCCAAGACCTATTTACATATTTTATTTTCCGCTGCATTACTTCTTTTGTATCTATCAGCATTTGTGAGGATAAGCTGTTATAACTGACCAGGCTGATGATAGTTTAGTTTACTCTTAATGTATATTAAAGTTTTCTTTTGTAAAGATAATTTTGGATATTATATATTACTCGTCACGATGTGAGATTCTGTTCTATCTTTTTTTCTTTCACCCTAACAATCTGTCTTTTCGGCACTTGAATGCTTGACATGTGAATACCATGGATGTATTAGTGTTGACTTTTGAGGGTCGAAAATATCGATCGTTATAGTGTGGTATCAAATCTTAGGTTAATCGAACACCTAGACCTTGGTGGGGTAGGCTCATTAGAGATAGGGTTAGTAACACCCTAGAATGTGTTTGAGTGTATACGTATATGAGAGTGCATATTTGTTATTGTTATAAAAATGTCTTATATTGTGTTGATTGGTCTATTGATTGGTTCATGGATTCTGGTCAATATGAGTTGCTAAAGTTATTGATAGGGATCTCTAAACACTTGAACAAGGCAAACCGATGCAGTATTGTTTTTGAAAATTGGTAAATGAAATAATTTTACCTAGGATTATATTTTAAATATAAAAGAATAATTTTCAAAAATTGATATAGTTATTTATGATGTGTTTGTTTGTTAGGAAATGATAATATTCAATTATTATCATTTATTTTTTGCTTAGTCATGCTCACCTAGTTAGGAGCATTGGCTATTGTTTGTTGATTTCTATGCTTAGCTACTTTATGAGCATTTACTGTTTTGGTTAAAATTAAATATGAATACCTTGTGAATTAAGTTTCACAATTTGAGTATAAGGTGTTTGCTAATAAGGTTGTTATAAAGTTTTTTTTTGATACAAGAAAGAATGATTTTATATAAAGATGATTTTATAAATTGGGTTTATAAAGTATGTTTTTAAACGAAGAGAAATTTGAGAATTCAAATCTCGGTGTCTTTGAAAAAGATTTCAAATGATTTTTTGGAAAAAGTGATAAGAGTATTACTTAAAAGTATTTATAAGTATAAGTATTTCAAAGAGAAATTTAAGCAAGATAAATTTCTTTTGATAGTTCTAGGAATGAGTCTAGATTAGTTTTATGGTAATCTGAAAAATCTCCTATGTGATAATTAGATGTTTGCATAGGCGAATTTTGTAGTGCACTTAGTAAATTATTCCCTTTATTATTGTACGATTGAAACGAGTTCGAACTCGAACAGACCCAAAGCAAGTGGTAATAGATATTTTGTAAAACTATTTATATGGAAATATATGCAGTATTATTTCAAAATGGGATTCGAAAGAGAAGAAATATTTTTATGTTAACTAGTTCGAGTGGCTCAAAAATGACTAAAAATGAGTAAGAGATGTGTTCGGATGGTAAGCGTTTCTCTTAAGTATTACCCTTCTTGGTAAGGGGATGTATGATACTATTTGGTAGGACTCAGTTCCTCGGTATCATTTTGGTGTTATTCGGTTTATATGTGTATTTTCTATGGATTAAAATATATAGTGTCATTTCAAAAAGGCTTTGAAAAAAAACGGTATTAAGTTCTTAAGACACTTCAAAATGGATTCAAAATAAAAATTTAATTTGATGAAAGAATGAGTTGATAAATAAAATTTTTAAATGGGATAAATTTAATAAGAAGGTTTTAATTAACTTTGTTTGATTACAATTGTGTTTTTAGTTTTAACATCTAAGTTATGAAAACTATTTGATGTTGTTGGGCCGACTAATGAACATCTTACCTTAGAGATGTTTAAGGAGAAGTAGACTATAGAACTGAGTTGGATATCAACATCCTACTCTTCTTAGCTACTTACCAGACCGAATGGGTAAAGAGGTCGACTCATTTTTTAAGATCCAGATTTATTTTGGGCCTACATCTGAATTTAAGGAAAAAGAAAAGGAAAAAGATTAAATCAGATAGTTGTATATACTCTTAAGAGGTAGTAGGGTATTATAAAGTTTAAAACCTAAGTTATGTTTTTATGAAATATTTTCATAAATAATATTTAGAAATAAAAAGAATTGGAGTAGTATAAATATTAAGTTATTCTAATGGGATAAAACCATAAGTTGGACTTGGATCATCTTATTCGCATGATAGTTCTTGATCCAGAGTTCGGGTACATGATTTCTAGGTTTATACACCAGTCTGAACAAGGCATTTTCACTCGATTCATATGCGAGTACTTAGGATGGATTTTTAGGATGATGTGAATGTTTTCTATCATATTTTAGGACTTTGTAAGGAAAATATAAGTATCAGAACAAGGAACTGGATCAGAGTTCCTCAATGGAGAAGTTAAGTGATGTATATTAGTTTGGATGAGAGATTTATGTATCAGAGCAAGTGATCATGTCGGATATTGTGTATGGATGATTCATGCACGTTGTATGGGCTTAAGTAAAAAGGTTAAGTTTTTATGTGGGCTTGTTCCTTTCTGTATTTGCTTGAGGTGAAATTTCGGGGTCGAAATTCTTTTAAGAGGGAAGGATAAAACTACCTAGAATTTTATTGCTTTGATTTGTGAATATTTAATTTATTTTAGATATTAAATTAATAGTTTTTATAATTAAATAATCCACTTTTAATTAATAACTAATGATAGGAAATTCATTTTTGAATTTTTTTAACAAAAATAAATAGTTTGAAGTAATATTGAAAATGTGACTGAAAAACATTTTATTAAAAATTAACTTTTTATTCAATAAAAGTTGTATAAAGATTTTAGAACTTGAATAGTAATAAATGAAGATAATACAAGTATTTAAAATCACCTATCTTTCTTAAGAAAAATTAAGAAATAAACCATGATTTAATTAAGGGGACGTATGCCCTTAATTTAAGGAGCAAAGTAAGGCATGTTTTAAGGAGACCTTTGTGCATAAATTTAAGTGATTTTGTGTCATCATGATGGCATGTCCTAAGGGGCATGGGGGAATGAATCAAGGCCTAATTTGGGGGGGGGGGGTAGGGTAGGATGGTCATTTTGCTAAAGGGAATATGGAGTCATTTGCCATTTTTGGAGTGTTTATAAAAGAGAGCTATCACTTCAAAATTCATTTTACTTTCTTCACTTTCATTTGCTCCATTTTCTTTTCAAGTCTTCATTTTCAAACCATATCAAAATGCCTCCTTTTTCACTCTAAATTCAAATACAACCTTGTAGTAACCTAGCTATCACCATCACAACCCCAAAGATCCAAACTTTGGTGCCATTTCCTATTATTCTACCATGGTCGTGAGCACCTAGGCTCGGGGGAGCTTGGGTGTGAGCAAGATGATGGAGGAAGGAGGAGCTTTGGCATATGGATGATTATAGGAAGTTATTCTTATAATCTAGTGGCTTGTTGTGAGAATTTAAGTCAAGTGAAAGTGAGATTTCTCACTTTAAATATCCCTTTTAAATAAATAAATAAATAAATATATATATATATATATATATATATATATTTGGATGTAAAATATGGATTATATATGTGGCATATATATGTGTATAAATATGTGACTTGCTTATGTATATTTCTTGTTAGTATTTGATTTCTGCTTGGAAGCGAATGGAATAAATAACCATTATTTTGCATAGGACAAAAGCAAAAAATGTAAGTCGAAGTGTTTCGTAGTGAATAGGTCGCTATGGGAACACTTCGAAAGATTTGATTTTTTTATAGTGATCGAATGGGATTCTTTGCAACCGTTGATTTTACATTTCACTATTACAAGTGTATATAAAATGCTCGTATTCCATGGTTTGGTAAATTTGTTATGGTGAATGTGTAACGACTCGGAATTTCGAACACTTCGTATTTAAATATCTAAATTATTTAAATATTTGTATCTTAGATTAAATGTTATTAAAATTATTTAAGAACCTTGTTAACCCCTTTTTAAATCATAAGTAGTGATGATAAACTTGTTTTGGAAAAATGTTTACAAGAATAAATACTTTGAAAAAATATCGATAATGTGACCGAAAATCGTTTCATTGATAAACGACTTTTTACTCGTCAAAAGTTGTTCAAACTTTTTTTGCATACACACATTAGCTTAGGAAATCATTAAAATGAAATAGAAATATTTTACCATTTATGGAAATAAAGTTTTTGATGACATTATGGGTGATGTCATAGAAGATATTTTGAAAATGAGCTTATAAGGAAAGTCTCAAGTGTTAAGTAAGAGATGTAAATGTGTAAAAGTCGCATGTGAGAGGGAGGCTCCTTTGTTACTTTCATGGAAGGTAGAAGGTGGTAATGACCTCTTGTACAAACTTATAAATACAACCTTAAGGGTTTTATAATTTACAAAAGATTGAAATATATAATAAAACTTGAAAATGATAGAAGTGGATTTGCACTAATCCACTTTGTTCTTCACTAACTTTATCTAACTATCTCAAATCTTCTCTGAAGTCCACCAAATTTTCATCAGCACCTTAAAACACCTTAATAAGCAAGGTTATAAAGTCGTGGAAGAAAAGTGAAGGAGATGGGGGGACTAGCCTAGGTCGTGAGCAATGAAAGAGGAGGGGAGGTGTTGCCTTGGTTTGAAAGTGCTAAAGATTAGATCTTTAGGAGTTTGAAGATGGTAGGAAGTGTTATTGAGTTTGGTTGTGCTTGAGCATGTGTTTGGCTTGGATCTAAGTGAGTTACCTTGCTATCTTGTTTGTATATATTGTGTATATATGTTGTGTGCTTGAAATATGAAGTTAAAATGACATTAACTAAGTAAAGTTATAAACTTTGGATCCCTCTAGCTTTTGAAAGAAAATGATAACTTTGTATTGTATAACATCACTTCTATTACCCTCTTAAACATGTAGCATGTCCTTGACTTGATGTTTAAATGGTTGTTTGGATTGTGTGTTGAATTAAAGTATGTTTGAAAGTGTTTGAAGCGAGAATAGTTGCCATAAGTGCACTTCGATATCCTTTAACTTTAACTTCTGTAAAGTGAAGGTTTATCACCTTAACTTGGGATGATTTGATTTGGTTGTTCTCTACACATATTTTGGTGTATTGGACGGTAGAGAAATGGTTTTGAAAGTTATATAAATTATGAACTAATGTTGCAAAATGTTATAGAGAAAGAAGCTCGTTATATGAGCACTTTGAAATATCATTTTTCAGGAATTTTCGTAAATGAATTGGAAGATATTATTAGTGGTTTCTTTCCCTAGTTATTAAGTACTCTAAGGGTAGTACTTATTGTAAAAATTTCAAGCCCTAAATCATTTATTTAAGTGGTTAAAACCGGTCACAAAGATCGTGCTTTTCTTTGTGATTCTTTAACAAGACTTTTAACAGCATTTATAAATGTTGTAATAGGCTATTTATGGTTTTAAATGTTTAAAAATGATTTTTAAATTTGGAATTTTTCTCTATCTTTTTAGAGATGTTTTCGAACACATTTTGCAGTATTTAAAAGTTGGTTTGAAGTTTAAGTATATTTTTATAATTATATATGTATTTTCAAAGAAAAGAGGTTTTATATTATAAAACATGTTTTTCATAAAATTATAAATTAGTTATTTTCAAGTAATGTTTTACATAGATATTTAAAACCTATTTATGAGTATCTTTATAATATTTATATATGTATATATGTATATATGTTTTGGAAAAGTAAAGAACAATGTTTAACAATAAAGCCGATGAGGTAGGGTTATCTATTTATTAGTGTTAAGCTTGATGTTCGAGTAAGGATAGTAGCAATAGTGCTCTAACTTATCGTCTTCTCTCTTGATCGAGAAATAGTTAAGTTGGAATGTCGAAAACGTGTTAATCTTTCCGTTTACTTACTTGTTTGAAATAGAAAATTAATTATGCTTAACACTAAAAGCCGACGAAGTAGGCTTATCTATTTGTGAGAGTTAAGATTGATGTTCGAGTAGGAATCGAAGCAATAGTGCTATAGCCTATCGGCTTCCCTCTTGACCGAGGAATAGTTAGGTCGGGAACGTAGGAAACATATTAATCGTGTTGAATTATTATTTGTTTATGAAAGTCATTAATGTTATACTTAACACTAAAAGTTGATAAGGTAGATTTATCTATCTGTGAGATTCAAGAATGAAGTGTCTAGGCAAGGCTTTGATATGCAACCGGTGCTTTAACTTACCTGGCTTCACTCTTGAACAAGAGATAGTAAAAGCTAGAATGTCGAAAATGAGTTAAGTATATGAACCATGATTTCTATAAGCGATTGTCTTTAACTAGATAATCAATTAGTCGATTAGTCGATTATTGAATTTAACCAAATACTAACTTAGATCTTTAAAAGAATGTTTTTAAAGATAATACAAGTATGGAATGGTTTTCGGTTTGTTGTGACAATGTGTTAATAACATTCGTCTTTAATATTTTTTTATTTTACTTATGAATGTAAATAGATCTTTAAAAGAATGTTTTAAAGATAAGCATAAGCGAAATGGTTTTCGGATTGTAGTGACAATGTTTAAGTAACATTAGTCTTAAACCTTTTTTAATGGATTTGTCAAAGTAATTAGTTGTAACGACCCAGAATTTCTGACATTTGAAATTCGAATATTTAATTGATTTTAAATATTAACAAGTAGAATTAATGAGTCGAATAATTTATTTTTCGAATAACTGGATTTAATTGGATAATTAAATCGATAATTTATTAGTTGAAATTCCAGATATAATTGAAATCTGGATTTAATGTGATTAAAAATGAATTATAAAGTTATATTAAATCATATTGAAGTTATAGTGATGTTATAGAACTTTTAAAATTGAATTAAAAGTTAAATTGTGAAAATTAACTCTACTCTTGATAATGTAACGACCCGGAAATTTCGATCCCGAAAATTCCAGATAGTTAGGAAAAGAAGAAAGAGATAGAAGAAAGAAACAGAAACAAGTCATAGAATCTCACATTCGCAGCGGATAAAATATAATATCATATAATACCATTTACACAAAGAAGCTGTATCAGTTAAATTACACTTTAATACATCAGAGTTACAACATATACACAAACACTGGACATATATAATCAACATGTCCAAATATAGAACAATATATCATAGCGGAAGCACTCCATACGTTCCTGCCATCCAGCTCGCATCCAGATCTCCAGAACGTCCTTACTTGAAAATCTGTAATACTCAGTCTGACCCGAGCATTACATCAAAGTAACACCCGGGTCAGGCTGGAAACCAGCGTGAGTAAACCCATCTAACATGAATGACAAAAGTCTACGACTTATATATATATAACCCGGGTAACTTATATCAATTACAAATTCGCAAATTGTTATAGGCATTACTTATTTCACTCATAAATTTCTAAGTACCAAAAACTTAGATTAAATAGTCCAATTCACTTAAATCATTCCATTCCAGTCTATTGATTCCACATATCAAATCTATATAGAATTATTATAGATTATAAATCGAAGTGGTTTCGGGTATTTATTGATACCCGACTCCCGTCTCTTCGAGTCCATGTCATCTTACATAAGTTATTCAAATGAAATTACAATTCAAACTTAAATATAGGATGTCACTTAACACAGTAATTTCCATCGATCGATAACCACATTACCGCTGTTCAAACCAAAAATATTTTAGCACCAACATTTCATATCGGAGATATCAAACTAATTGGTCAAACCATTCCATAATTAATTTAAATAAATTAAATTAATTACTTCCATCACTTTTGATCCTGCTTACTTTAATGATAACTAATTCCAACCCAATTAATTTATCATTCCTTAACTATCCATTTTAAATAATCTTCCTTGATCAATTATCTTTTATTACATATCGTAATTATCCTTTGATTAATTTCACATATCAATTTCTTAACCATTTACATTAATTAATCGTATTCATTAATTACATTAATTTTTTTCTTAAATTAAAGACTCTTAATTTAATTCCTTCCATTTATCAATCTTAATTAATTATAAACAGTAACAAATCATCCTGTAATTACTTACCTTAATTAATTAACTCCTTAATTAATTATATTAATTAATAATTCTTAAATACTTAATTAATTAATCACGCTTTACAATTACATTCATTTACTTAATTACATTGATAATTTAACTGAATTACCCTAAGTAATTAACCTTTATCCTCTCCCAAATTAATTATTAATCAAAATCTTAATTCTAAAAGATAAAGCCTTTATTTTTATTGATTTACATAATTATATCATCCAACCTTATTTAAAACATTTAGAAATAAATTTAAAATTAAAACAATTTAAACCCTTATTCTATCCTTCAAAACTTATCTAATTTATATATGTTAAAACTTGTTAAACTTACATATTTGAGGACCATTATCTTCATAACTTAAAAACTTGACTTATCTTGCTTTAAAATTTTAAATACTTGATTCTTTTACCAAACTTTTGTTTTTATTTCTTTAAAGCCTGGCAACACTTTCTTCTAAAATTGGAAACAATTACAAATCATGTTACCAAGACAAACTCGATCCTTTCCCAAACAAACACGGTGCACCCGCGTTCATCCACTGCTTCGAGTTAACCACGCCACGCACACGAGACCTACCCGAGCATTCAACTTCTTCTTGGATTCAATCTTCTCCAGATATCAGAGGCACACCGTGCACATGCACGTCGTCGATGCTCCTTCGAGTTCCCCGCCGACCAATCCCACAAACCACCATTGGTCATCGCACCGATCCTATCCACCCAAATTTCTCAAATTCGACTCCGATCAAAATCTCGAGCTCACGAACCCATCTAAAATTGAATGGACCACCTTTAATCGCCTCGTCTTCGCCATTCCCCCTACCATAAATCACCAGACTTCGCCAAATCCAGCGCCTCAACCTCCTCTTACCTCACCCCAAGCCCCGATCAACTCGACGTCGTCCCGACGCCGGAATAGGTACGAGATGACCCAACCAGAAATGACCCCTAAAAACCCTAAATCCTCCTCGTGTAGCTTCTCCGATGATCTGAAAATGCTGGAACCATTTTTCCGATGCTCCTTATTACCCTAGCCTTCACCACGATCAAACCCAATCCCTAGTTCAACGTCGATTACCGGAAATTGCCATTTTTGTATTTCTGTTCAATTCGAGCTAACTCCACAATTCCTAACCTAAAAATCTTGATACTGGATTCTAAAATCATAGTTTTCTATTATGAATCACTTCATAAGATCCAAACAGGGAATCGTAATTATCGATTTTTCCCTTAAGTTTAATTATTACTGTAATTTCTTCACTTTGAAGTACTTACTGAATGTTTTTGCTGAAAATTGTTTTTAGAAAATGTATTACACTTCTGTGATTACTTTCCATTAAAAGATGATAGCTTAATATGTGTTCGTTTAGGTGATACAAATTTTTGAACAGGTTTAAGAACCTAAAAATAATGAACAGAGAGATGTTTAAACAGACATGCACACACCAATTTTACACATATACAAATGCAAACATGCTGGCATAATTATCACTAGGAAAAAAATCACTTTCCATAATATACTTCAAGCATCAACTCAGATATCAAAACTTATAGGTGGGTTCAAGTAAGTTTTCTAACAAGCATGCATTTCAACCAGGTTTAAACATTTACAAGAATAGTAGTTTACTCACCTTTCAGAAGTTTTTGCTCAAATGAAATCAGGATTTGATCATCAATAATTCCATGTATATGCGAACAGAGAACAGACCTAAATCCTGAGTTTGGAACTTGAATCTCTGCTTAGTTTTGAAGCCTGAAGCTAGAACTGTTTGTTTTGTTTTGCTGGTCTATTTCTTTCTCAGGTTTATTTTTTTCTTTCAGTTGATCGAATGAGTGAAAGAAAGAATAGAGTAAGGTATAAAGAGAAGAATGAAGCTTGCAGAAGAAGCTATGCTGAGGAATTGTACAGGTAATATATTTGTTTTGTACAAACTTGATCAGTGATGTTTTCTTCAATTGGAGGCTGAGTTGATTTTAACAATTTCGAATTTGACCTTACTTATTGCTTGCATTAAATGTGGAGTACTTTATGTCTCCAACTTAGCTTATTTTATGCATAGATATTATATTGCTTTAGCTTTGCATTTTAAAACTTACCTTTACATCTCTTATACAGGCATATTTATTTGCCTGGCATGCTTCACATATAGTTTGACTAAAGTATTGTTAAAGGTTAACTCATGTTACTGCAATACACACAGTAACTATTATACATACAAATTTTGTTTATCACTTTATATTCTTGCCTACTTGTGCTTTGCATTTCTTCTTACCAGTTTTGTTTCTATGTTATATTTCTAACTTAAATACTTATTTTTAACTCCAATACTTAGTGTATTGTATGTCTACATATATATATATATATATTCATATTTATTTATTTCTATCTATAGAGGTTGTTGTCATCACTTTTAGATATTTACATTTATCACTTTCACTATACATACATGTACACATATACTTATGCAATTTTTTTTCATTACATGTATTTTCACTTCGTATGGACATATATACCTATATATACATCTATACACTTATCAATTATTAATGTCACAAAGCTTATATGTTTTTATCTATATATATATTTATGGACACTTAACCTTAATTTAGAGGGTGGAGTTTAATATATATACATTTCTAAAATAATTTATCTTGTTCAGGAGCTAAAAATTTAATTTTTCAATAATTAAAATCAATTAATTACACAATTTCAGACGTCCAGAAATTCGGGTCGTCACAGATGATCTTCCTCCGACTCTTGATGATCCTCCTCCTCCTGATGATCTTCCTCCGTCTACTCTTAACTCTACCATGCCTATTGATTCTCCTCTCTCTTCTGCACACTTTCCTTCCCTTGGTGCTACCTCTTCCTCTAATCCTTCTGCTACATGGTCCTCCCTTTTTAACTCGAAACCTAAGAATGCTGGTTCTTACATTCCTAAGCATTTTGACATTGCCTACACTGGCTCCCCGATTGTACCACCTCAGGAAGTGTTGAATGAGGGTATTAAGGCATGGTCTGACTGCCTAGTTGGATCCTTTTTGGTTGGAAATGTTGGATATATGGCAGTTAAAACTCATCTTCAAAAAGTGTGGAAGCTTAAAGGATCATATGACATCTTCTTTGATAAACAAAATTATTATTTCAAATTTGCCTCTGAGGAAGACAAACACAATATTCTACGACGAGATCCAATGTTTATTAGAGGTCAAATGTTCATCATTTCGACATGGAATCCCACCCTATCTTCTGCTCAGGCGGCGGTGAGGTTAGTGCCAATCTGGATTCATTTTTACAGAATCCCAACAATGTTATGGTCATTGATGGGTATTAATTGGATAGCGTGTCATCTTGGGAAGCATGTTTGCTTTGATGAGAACACTGAAAGGATGAAAAGATTTGAATATGCTAAATGCTTAATTGAAGTGTCTCCTGACAAAGAATTGCCAGAATTCTTATCTGTTGGAGATGATTCCTGCCCTAATATTCAGATTGAATATTCATGGAAACCACTCATTTGTGTTGAGTGTAAAGCCTTTGGTCATGCTACTGACCAATGTGAGAGGAATAATGTTTGGCAAGATGGAGTAATGCGAGATAACTTAACTACAAGAAATTCTTATGCTGATGATAAAGTCAAGGATGTTGATGAAATACAAGATGATAAAGATAAAAGGGGTTTTTTTTGTAAGAAACAAAAAGAGATTTAAAGCTGGAAAAACAATTTGGAGAAAAGTTAATAGGGATACAACTATCAATAATGGGATGGAAGGTGGTCAGGTAGGTAAACCTACTAAAGAGAGTCAACTAAGCAAAAGGAATGATGGAGATGCTGATCTACAAGTATTGAAACAAAAAGAATCAATAAATGAAACTGTTTTGGAAACTAACAGTAGTGCAAATGAAGTCTTAGATATTAATCAGCAACTGTTGACCATTGAGGATGTCATGAAGCAAACTGTGAATATCTCTGTAGATGATCAATGCAGAACTGTTCAGATAGTTGGTGGATTTCAGAATGTAACAGGGTTTCCTGTCAATAATGAAGCAGTTCATCAGAATACAATTCATGCTAATTGTGATGTGTCTACACACAATGCTTTCTCGGTGCTTCAGGAAATTAGTGAAAATGAAGAGGCTATTCAGCAGCTCTCTTCTCAAAATCCTGATATGCACAACAACTTTCTGTGCACTGACATGCACAAGCTATCTCCACATGCAAATTCCCCTTCTGTTATCTCTCCTCCCAACAATGCAGTATCTCCTTATTATTCCCTTTCTCTTCCAAAGCATATCTTCAATGACATACTCAACCTCTCTCCTTCAAATTCATCTAATATTCCCTTCCCTTCTCAACCACTTATTCCAGAATCCTCAGCTAAAAAGAAGAAAGGTAGGCCAAAGAAACCTACTAATATACCCACAACTGACTTGGACAATGGTATCAATTATTCCATTGAACAAATTGGTCTTGATGTTTTGACTCAAAATAAAAAAGAAAACTCTACCTCTGGTGTTCTTACCAGAGCTTCATCATCATCATTATCTTAATGAATGAAAAAATAGGCTTTTGGAATGTTAGGGGAGCGAACTCCATTGACAAGCAACTTGAAATATCTAACCTTATTTCTCATCACAGCATTCAACTTATGGCCATATCTGAAACTAAACTCAATCGTGATACTACTCATAAAGCTCTCTCCAACATTAGACATGACTGGAGCAGTATCCACAATTTATCCCAAGCTCCTTTTGGTAGATTGTTAATTTTATGGAATCCTCAAATCTATTCCCTATCCCCTATCACTGTCCACAGGCAGTTCATTCACTCTGAAATATTACACATCCCCTCTTCAACTTCTTTTTACCTTACCACTGTTTATGCTGACAATAATGCTTCTCAAAGGCAACTCTTTCTTGACATCCTTCCATCTCTTCAGCAGTCCAATCTTCCTTGGATCTGTCTTGGTGATTGGAACTGCATGCAACTATCTTCTGATAAGAGTGGGGGTTCTCCATTAACTTTCAATCAGACTCGTCCTCTAAACAAAGCTATTTATGATGCTAACCTAATTCCTTCCACCAATTCAGGGGCTTTCTTTACTTGGAATAATAGCAGTAAAACTGGAAAGAGAACGTATTGTAAACTCGATAGAGTTTATTTCAATTACTCCTCTATTCTCAAATGGCCTAATCTTTCTACCTTAATCCCTCCCCCATCATTATCAGACCATTCCCCTCTCATCATATCTTGGGGCAAGGACACTGTGAGAAGACGCTCCTCTTTTTCATTTTTTAATAACTGGTCTAAACACCCTGATTTTTTAAAAATTGTTAAAGATGGTTGGAATTTTCATTCTTTTGGCAACCCTATGTTTGTTTTGCAGGCTAAACTCAAGCATTTGAAGATTCAACTAAAGGACTGGGCTCAGCAAACATATGGTAATGGGAATAGCTTATCTTCTTCAAGTCGTGAAAAATTACTTCAGGTTCAACTGGAAATACAAAGATGTCCTGACCAACCTCAGCTGATTAATACTGAAACCGCTCTTCTTAAGGAACTCTCCAAAGCTCTCATTGAAGAAAATAAGATGGCAAAGCAAAAAGCTAAACGTGAATGGCAGCTGAATGGTGATAAAAATTCTTCCACCTTCCATAAAAGATTAAAAATTCAACAATCTTCAACAAATATTTTTTCTATTCTTGATATGCATGGTCAGCCTTGTGATACCCCAGACTCCATTCAAGATGCCTTTATGGAGTATTTTCAGCATAATCTTGGGAAGTCTCATATTCCTTCAATCTCTCTACCTCAATTCTTTCATTATCACCTCCCAAAAATTTCTGAAGACATGTATGCAGGCTTAATTAAGGAAATTTCGGATAATGAAATCAAACAGGCTATCTTTGGATTAAACTCTAATAGTTCTCCGGGTCCTGATGGTTTTAATGCTCATTTTTTCAAAGTCTCTTGGGATATTATTGGTGGGGACTTGATCAAGGCTATTAAGAACTTTTTCAGACACAGTAAGCTTATCTCAGGCATTAATGCAACTAAACTTGCATTGATCCCTAAAACTAACCATCCAATATCTGTTGATCAGTTCAGACCCATTGCATGCTGCAATGTTATATATAAGTGCATTGCTAGGATATTGGCAGCTAGAATGAAAACTCCTTTGGATGGTTTGATCTCTTCTAATCAAAGTGCATTTCTTCCTGGTAGGGACATAACTGATAATATTCTTCTTGCTTCTGAACTTATGAAGGGGTATAATAGGAAAGTCATTTCTCCTAGGTGTGTCCTTAAGCTTGATATTCAGAAAGCTTATGACTCCGTTCAGTGGAAATCTATCATCTATATTTTGCATCAGATGAACTTCCCCATCCCCTTCTTGTGTTGGTTATATACATGTATTTCTACTGTCAACTATTCCCTTAGTATTAATGGTAATATTTTTGGCTACTTTGGTGCCACTCAGGGTATTAGACAAGGTGACCCGGTTTCTCCTTACCTCTTCATCTGTGTTATGGAGCTGCTCAATACTATTATGTCTGATGCTATGTGCAATAAGTTACTTGATTATCATCCTCTATGCAGAAAGAACAGTATATCCTCTCTCCTTTTTGCTGATGACTTACTCTTATTCACTAAGCCTAATTCTAAATCCATTACTGGGGTTCTAAATGTGCTAGATTCCTTTAAAGCTTTGACTGGTCTGGTCATTAACAGAGGTAAATCTAAATTACTAATTACTGGTATCCCTGATGGTGATAAACAGATGATTTACTCTCTGTCAGGCCTCGCTCCATTCAGTGATAATGAATATTATCTTGGGATGCCTCTTTGTGATTCTAGAATCAGAACATTCCATTGCTTACAATTATTTGAAAATATTACTGGAAAACTTGCTAGGTGGAAAGTATCTTGTTTTTCGATGGCTGGTAGGCTTGTAATTGTTAAGTCCATAGCAATATCTATGTGTGTTTATTATGCCAGAGTTTTCATTCTACCTGCCAAACTCATAAGCATGATCAACTCGGCACTGAATCATTTTCTGTGGCATGGAAATCCCTTCTCTAAGAAAATGATACCTATTGCTTTTAGTAAAATTTGTTGTCCTCTGGAAAAAGGTGGTCTTGGAATTAGAAATATTAAGAATTGGAATTTTTCAATGTTATCTGCAAGAATTGACAAGTTATTAAGGAATGATAGAAATCTGTGGGCTTCCTGGTGTAAGCAATACCTCATTCGTCATAGCAACTTTTGGTTTATTGCTCCTCCAACTGACTGCAGCTGGTCTTGGAGGAATATCTTGAGAGGTAGACAATTTTTCCTTCCTATGGTGCAACAGAGAATGAAGATATTAACAGGATATCATTTTGGTTTGATCCATGGTCTGCAAAAGGTGTCTCTTTAGCTAATATAATAGATTATGACATGAGAAGATCCACTGGCATTGGTTGTAATGCTACTCTTTCTAGGTTCTGGGCTGAATATTTTGTCTCCCTCCCGAACTGTAGCGCTGCAGTGGTTAGAGCACAGTGGTCTGCTATACATAATAGGTCCTACAAACTCAGTACTGTTCATATGACTTGGAATGACAGGATGCATTCTGTTAAAACTGTTTATAAGGCTCTTGATCCTTCCATGCAACTTCCAACTTTTCCTTGGTATTCTCGTATCTGGGATCATAGGTCTATCCCAAAGGAAAACTTATTCATGTGGAAGGTTTTGATGAATGGTATCCTAACTCTAGGCAAACTCAAAGGATATGGGGTTATTCAATGTGATAAATGTTTGTTCTGTAGTACTGAGGTGGAAATGGTTGGGCACTTATATTTTGAATGTGATTTCACTTCACATATCTGGAGTACGATATTGCAACGCTATGGTTATCACAGGCCTATGAGAAGCTCATGTATGGAATGGTACAACATCTTTAAAGCAACTAGGTGGAAGAATGAGAGAAGTAGAGTACTGTTAAGAATTTTGAAGAAGGTCTTGTATTATGTTTGGTTGGAGAGGAACAATAGGGTGTTTAAAGGGAAAGCCTCCTCTAAACATGTATTGGTCCTTTCTATTACTAGTGACATATAGGTTTCGCTTATGCTTTCATCATTCTTGTGATGGTCAGCATGTTGTAAACCAGTGTATTAAAATTTTGGTTATTAATAATAATGGTAGGGGACCATTCAACCCCGCTTGCTTTGCAAAAAAAAAATTGTGAAAATTGAATATTCTAATGTTTAATCGACTAGTGAAATTAGCCATTTTTCGAACAGTCTCAGAATTGGACGAAACTAGTTCCATTGGATCCGTAATAGTTTGTTATTATTGGATTTCAATTTTGGTAGCAATCGGAGTTGTCATTTGACTGTGGCAGCTCGAAACGCATCGAAATCGGTTTAAATCGGTTTAATTTAAATTTGATCGTTTAATTCCGTAACTCGCACAGATGATCGAATTAGCTCCCGAAACACATTCCATTGTGTTTGACACGCGGGGTAAACCTTAGAAACGTCAGCCGGCACGCTTGATTTGGAGTTCGGAAAAATTTGGGATGAATAGTGTTTTGGTGAAATTTCTATAAAAGGACCCTCATTTTCATCTTTTTCATCAAAACCCTAGCAAGGGTTAGCAGCCGCCACCCTCTTCTTTCAATGGCCGAAATGCTTCTTCTTTCTCCCCTTAAAATCATCAAATCCACACGTTATTTCAAGAAGTATTCAACACGAAAGTTGTAGATCTAAGTGAGAGCTTTAGATCCGTACGGTGATGATCATCAATGGAGCAACAAGGAGGAGGATATTGGCTCACGTTCTACACGCGGGTAGGCCATTGGTCGAGCAATAGGGGTAGTCGAAGTGGGGCCGGTCATGGGCCAAGGGGGGAGTTTGCTTCGGCGAGTCAAACGATGGTTTCCGATCATCATAAAACCGATCGTGGAGGGAGGATAATTCGTTGATAATATGGCGGCTATGGGTTCAAGTTGTTCGAACGTTACCTGGAAGGAGACGCGCGTGAGAAGAAACAAAAGTTGCGGCCCAGATTTTCTTTAGCAAAAACGAGTGGCCGAGATGCATTAGGGTTAGAAATAAAAAATTGAAATTGTAAATTAATTGTATATTAAATTGTACGATCTTTAAAATTTGATAACTCTTTCATACGAGATCGAAAATTTACGAAACAAGCGGCGTTGGCTTTGTTTTGTCGAGCACTACGCTATGGAATTGGATTGGAGTCGTTTGGAGCTAGCGAAAATTTCGGGTAAAATTAAACGTCCGTTTAATTTTATTCGAAATAAACGCTGAAACTGAATTGAAATCAAGGTGAGAACTTCTCACTCAATCGAAATTGTTCGATGTTAATTTTAAATAGTTAGATTTAAAATTGTTGATTGTATGCCTGGATGATTGTTATCTGTTGTTGATTGAAATAGACATTATACGCCGTTATTAAGCGGAGGTTATTTATTAAAAACATATACCGCGAATATTTCACATTGAAGTGAAATTGGTATTATATATGTATATAGCAATATATATATATATTGGAATATGTATATATTGGAGTTGATTTCCCGCATTTTATAGTGGATGAGACCCTATTGCGCCGTATAATAGCGGATAATATTTTATAAATCCCATATACCGCGATATTCCGTACTGGAACAGAATTGGTATTGTGCTAACATCTGTGGATGCAGGGAAACAGGTTGGAGGGATCCGACTGGATTCCTCACCGTATTGATTTATTTACAGATATTGTGATATATTCTGTTATCATATGATGATATGTAATGTTTTGTTGTCGTGATTGATGATTGGTGCTGTTGCATCATGGGATCCATTTTTGAAGTTTAAAAAATAACAATTTGTAAATTATTAAAAGGATTGGTTTATTTAAATTGAGATTTTTGATTTATTTTAAAATGGTTTATATATATAAGATTTATAAAATTGATATTTTCTAGATCAAAATAATTGAGTTATAAAGGAGTTTTTAAAGTGTTAAAACGAAGTATAAGTAAATCTTATAAGTAATAAGATTTATAACTTGTGAAGTTTTAAAAGAATGATTTTTGCAAATAAATGAATTATAAGTATTTAACTTATAATATGGATTTTTGGTATAAAATTGAGTTATAAATTGATTTGGTTAATAAAGTGCTTTTATAAGTTAAAGTTGTTATAAAATACAAATGGAATTTATAAATAGATTTGTAAATCCGAGAAACGACTTATTTTGATAAGTTAAGTTTTTATAGCTTATTAAAGGAAGTATATTCACGATTTTGGACAGTGGATAATCCTTTAAATAAAATGTGTAGAAATGTTGAAATTGGATAACGAAGTATATTCACGATTTTGGGCAGTGAATATATTATTAAATAAAATGGATATGTTTTAGAGAAGTGATATTA
Organism: Allium fistulosum; assembly: GCA_030737815.1. NCBI lineage: Eukaryota > Viridiplantae > Streptophyta > Magnoliopsida > Asparagales > Amaryllidaceae > Allium > Allium fistulosum. Next base: position 998,607,033 of record CM060907.1, read on the forward strand.
CGAAATGAATTAATTGTTTTAAAAGATGTTTTAAAACGTGTTAAGTATTGAATACATAGATTTCAACATTTATTGTTGAAATAGACGTTTCGAGGAATAAGGAAATGGTGGACTATAACACTGTTGTTATAGTAAATGGTTTCCGAAAGGAAATGTTTTATATAGTATTGGGATTTATATATCTATCTAAATTTCGAATCCCTATACTAGTGATTTTGGGTCATCGTAACGATGTTTTACGCAACATTCATTTTGACTCAAATAAATGGTTCTAAGAGAACGTTTTCCTTAAAGAATGAAAAATATACTTAATTATGATTTAAGTATATCGAATATTTTCCAAGTGTTGAAAATAAATGATTTGTGAATTACTTATTATTAAATAAGTATGGAAATGTTTTTCCAATGTGAAATGAAACGTTTTTGAGAATTTATCTTTGTAAAGATAAATTGAAAGTGAATAATTGAAATTTCCTCGGATAAAAGGTCGGTGATGACCGGGGGATGACATAGCTCATGTGTTAGCTACCTAGTTACAGCTTTTCAGCGTGAGGTAGCGTCGGCCTTGTGTTTGCAGAGAGCAGGTTGACTCTCAGGGCGTCTTTCCAGAGGTGTTTCTATTTCGATGTAAGGAAGTTCCTTTGCCTGACCATTTGTTGGAAATCCAAAGAAACAATACGAATCCGGTACGGTTTTAGTTGTATTACCTGCTATGGAATGTGGCGGTAACCTGCTATTGAACGTAGTAGCTATTGTAGGATCTAGATTATCCCTAGAGGGGGGGTGAATAGGGTTATAGCAAATTTTCTCGAATTAAACACAAAAACAAATTACAGAGAAGTAAATATGCTGAAAAGTAAATCACACACAAAATTTACCCAACTTCGGCAACCCCTGCCTACTGCTGCATTCCCAGATTTCTATTAGAATTAAACAGTCTCCCGCTTACAAACACTCTAACAGACTTGCAAACCCTGCTACCGCCTATAGAGTTTTGCAAAATCGCAAACCCTGCTTACTGAACTAATCCTAACTAGACAATCTGACACAACCTAAAACCTAGGTGGTGATTTACCAAAATTTGATTCGAAAAGTACAGACTTTAAACATAAAAAAAACAAGAGCAGGAGTAAATAAAAACTCGAGTAAATTTTTGCCCTTAAAAAACAACTCAGCCCAAAATATTATCACAAAAAAATTGCGACCACTTCCCTCTTTAATCTCTCTGAAAAAATTGCGGCTCTTTCTTTATTGCTCTGAAGACAAAATTAGGGCTTTCTCGAATCGCCTATAGATTTGATCGATTCTCTGGTTTGCGTGTTGCCTTGCTCGATCGAATGTGTTGCTCTTTGCTTCTCTGATGATCGGCTGCTTGCCTCGAGATGATTGATTGCGAATCTACTTTGGTACGTTGTTCGTTCCTTTTGTTTTTCAGGATTCGATTACTTGAATTTTCGATTGTTCTTTTTTTTATAGTCGATGATGATTTTGGGTATATTTATATAGGGTAGAAACCCTAATACTTATCGTCTGATTTGATTTGCTTGGCCTCCACGTCATTGAATCTTTCCATGATTTTGTTGCAATATTTTGGGTATATACGATTTTGCTTGGTACCCACGGCTTTGATTTCGAAGCGTTCGATCTTTTCCTTGATTGATACTATAGAAACTTTCCTCTTTTATTTTAACTCTGATTTTTGACTCTTTCAATTTGTACATACACTTGATTTCTTTTGACTATGTTGATTCTTTGGTCTGCATTTACATTTCTTCTGACTTCACGTATAGTCAACATTGCATATAGATAATCTCGAGTTCATCAAATCTTCGGCCTTGATGTTTTCTGACTTTGGTTCGATTTCCTTGTTCTCCACTGCTTGATGATATCCCCGACTCTGGTTACTTTGGCCATTTGTGTTTTAATGCCTCTGGTTATTTGTTCCTGTAATATGTCACTGTGATGCTTATTTCTTTGACTTCATTGGTGAGTCAGTGATTATGTGCAGTGTTCATTCTTCTGTCTCGGCCTGAACTTCACTTGAGCATCTGGTCTTGATTCACTGTTCTCTGTTTGGTACTTGAATACAGCAGCTAGTCTTTACTATGTGTACACTATGTTGTTTATTATTTGTTCATGTGTACATTTGGATTTTGGTCGAGGCCATTTGCATTGTGCAGTTGGTCTAGATGTTTGGTCTGACCTGTGCATGTCTTTGGTTTTGTATGTGCATATCATCCCTGTAGTATAACCCGATGTTTGAATGTGTTCGCCATTTACTTTGACTTGGTCTTTGAGTTGCTTCACAGTCTGGTTGCTTTGTGTAGCTGGTATCTTTACTTGAATTGCATTTAGCTTGGTGGTTGTTACTGCATTCATGTTGTTGTTGCCTCTGTCCAATTTCAGACCTGTAGCCTTTGTGCATTAAGCTGCATTGATATTCATGTCTGCACTTTGAAATTTTGTAGTTGAACACTTGCTGTGTCTTCATTTAGTAGTTTGTAACTTGCTTTGTGGTCTTCATATTCATGTGTGTCTAGTCATGTGTTCTTTGATCTATACATTGAGTTGTACATTGCACTGTCTTTGTCTTTGTGTATTGCCATTCTTTGGTCTCTGACCTGATGTACTTGAGTCTGGTTCATTCAAGTTTAATGTATTTGGTTTGTAGCCAGTTGCCTTTGTAGTTTTGAAGCTTTATTCTTGGTTGAGTTGCATCTCTGGTGTATGCATTGTTTATTCAGTTGAATCAGTTGTAATTGTTGCAACCTTCTTTGGTATGATAGTCTGGATTTGATGTTCTGGTCTTCATGTAGAAGCTTCAGTCTCATTGATGCATTGATCATGCACTGGTTCATGTCCACTGTTATGTGCATACTTGTATATTTGAGTTCGAGTCTTGATATCTTAATTCCTGTATATTATCACTGCACACTGGTCTTGATTTCATTGGTGCATTTGTGTGCATTGTTATTTGCAGTTACACTTCAGTTGCTTGTATATATGTATGCACTTGTTCACTTGATTCATTTCTGTATTGGTTTGGACTTGCAGTTTGTTTTCTGGTCTTAAGTTCTGGTTCGTTGAGACTGGTTATTCATTTTACTGTTGTCTTCATTGTTGTATTGAGTTGAGTCATGATAGCAGTGACTTGACCTCTATTGCCCTATGTTGAATCCAGCTTAAACGCTCGGGTTTGACCTTGTGCTTGTGATGTGACTTTATTTATTTTGCACTTGAGTTAAACCCGATTTTTGGTTTGGGTTTTACCTGTGCTCACCTGTCCCTGTTACTATATCAAGTGTATATACATATATCGGTGTGCACGGCCTTGTGGCATGTACAGTGATACACTGTGCATGTCACAAGCTATTCGTGTATGATGAATTCAAATATAAATGATGACGAACAACCCAAATAACTGAGGCAAATATTATTTTCAAAATTCATATTTTGTTTTATACTGCAAAAATAATTTATTTTCAATTTTACTGCGTCCATGTATATTTCTGCAGATTGCTCAGATGTTGGATTCACATTGGAATGAAGTTGAAGATAAATACGAGTGTGAGTGATATGTAGTGAGGAACTGATGTAACTATGAAATTGTGATGTAATTGTATTGTGACTGAAATTGATGTAATTGTACTGTGACTGAAATTGTATAGTTATAGTGAGAGCTTGAAATTGTACTATCAAAATTGTAATAAATATTTGTTTGAATAAAATATTCGTTTGAATTCCAATTCTGTGTTATTTATTTTATTCAGCAAATATTTATTTTATCTGTGAAAAATAAAATAGTAAAATATCAAATACATTTAAATGAATGTATATATGTTTATTATCATCAAACAAAAATCATATACATGCATATTCAACAGCTATAGTAGCATACAATAATGGTTGTATGCTGGCTAAGATTAATATTATATTTTCGAAATGGTTTTCGACACTATGCACTAATGATAATAATATCGAATGATTTTGCGTAGTAAGCATTTTTGACTATCATAAGAAGAAATCTCCTCCAATTCTGCGTTTGCATTGTGTGTGTGGCGGGAGGTCTTATGGTAGTTTCATTTTCCAAAAGCATTGCGAATTGTCTTTAAAAAATATCATGTTATTGTTTTAAAGATAAACTGTTTTAAGTTCTCACACCAGTCACCATGACTGACTTGGAGTTTATTGTTTCCTTCCTAAACTCTGGGTGCCCACCAATTTCCACACGGGCAGTCTGGAGTCAGGTTATCAGGTCATTCTGGATTCAGGAGATGCTATGAAGCTCATTGGCGAGCTGGATAACGAGACGTACCACTTGTATATGATATTATTTATTCCGCTGTATTCTGTATGAGGACAAGTTTATATAACTGTCCAGTGTTGTATTGTTGTTGTAAACTCTGATGATGATGTAATGTATAAAATGATATAGTTCTTTGATTTAAAGATTATTCATTTATCTATTATATGTTGTTCCGCTACGAATGTGAGATTCTGTTATTGTTCTGTGTTTTTCTGTTGTTTCTTCTTTCTTTTTCTTCTGTCTTCTTCTACCTCTTCTTTCTTAAACCCTAAGAATTCGGTTTTCCGGCATTCGATGGCTCGGCAGTCGATACAGTGGACGTATTGATGTCGATATTCGGAAGTCGAAGAATCGGGTCCTTACAACTTAGAGCCTTAAAATGGATATTTTGAAGGAAATTATAAGTATGGAATCTTTTGGAAAAAGAAAGGATAAGTAAAGGTTTCGAGTAAGAAATCTTGTTAATAATTTGTGAATGTACTTATACCATTTGACATAGGTATATGAATGTTTTTTGTAGTATTAAAAGAGTACAAATGAATGGTAGGAATTTATAAACAAAGTTTTATTAGAAAAAAGAAGTTTTGCTAATAAAAGTGGTTTTAATTAATAAAGATTGATTAAACAAAAAGGGGATTAGAAGTCGCTTTTGTGATTTTATCGTGATTTGTATGACTTGATCGTGCTTTGTATATTTACTCGTTTGTGGAAAACATTTATGTAACATCCTCCTAGGAGGCCCAAAACTAACTGCTAGGGATGTTGCAGTCATCTATAGTTATTAATTATCGACGCTAAAATGTGGCTATGTTAATCATATCAATAATCAGAAGCACATGACTATGAAATAATTTCAACACAGTTTATTAACAAACTTTCAAATCTCATTTCTCAAATGATATATCATATTCATTACATAATCTCATTCATAAGCCCACGTTTAGAGAAATTATATATATTACAAAATACTCCAAGAGCGACATATGAAGATGCCCTCTTAGTTGATCAAAGTTAAATACTAAGCAGTATTACTACTTTGCCCTTACATACTTTCAAACAAAATCAAATACACAGCGGATCAGAGAAGAACTCCTAATTAGTTAGAATGCTTCTTGCATGTCTCCGGAAGCATATTTGCCTAATGGAAACCTAAAAACCCTTACTCTCTATCTACTCAAATGAGCACCTGAGAGTTTAAGGAGAAAGACAAAAACTTTGGGTTAGACAAAAAGTCTAGTGTGAATAATAACCTACCAACTCTAACCAAATAGATATCTAGTGAGACCACGCCACTAAGCGGAACAGATTTTCCCCTCACTAGTATTTAACCAAAATTGTTAACCATATACTGTGCTTCTGCATCCATAACGGTTAAAACATAGCAATATATGATGATATGCAAGAATGCAATATACCCTAGATTACCCATCCCAATTTATATGATTTTCTGTTCAAATTTATAGTTTTTCTAGGGTCACTATGAACCTATTAGTTTTCATGGACTGATTAATAACCTATCTCAATTCTTAGGGACAATCTATCCAACTTCATAGTTTTCATGGGATCACTAAGAACCTATTGGTTTCTACCAATAACATTCCGATCATAGTTTTCATTGGCAAACTATGAACCTATTGAATTCTCCAATAACATCTCTCAAATCATAGTTTTCGTGGGATCACTATGGAACTATTGATTTCTATCCATAATATAATCCGAACATAGTTTTCATGGGATCACTAGGAACCTATTGCACCCTTCCAATAACATTTCTCATAACATGGTTTTTATGTGATGACTATGAACCTATTAGACCCTTCCAATAATCTATCTAAATCAGTAATCTTTTGATCGGTTCTGGGCATCTAATATTTCTAATCTACCTGATCTCGTGGATGCAATTCTACTCACTCGGGAGTTAGTTCTGTTTATACTCACTACTAGATCAACCTAGCTGGTTATTCTGCCTCTTGACACCTCCAAAATGCAGTTATGGGTCATAAATAACGTGAGTATGATAATAACAGCATGTATAGTAACTGATCAAATAAACACAAGAACGTATAACATCCATCGTTCAATTGTGTTCAATAAATAATCTTTCATGTCTCATAATTACTTAACCTTAAGTAATATCTTCATTGGAAATTTCAACTCAAAACTTGGGCTATTTCATAATTAAAATCCTTGAAACCATTTTCATAATGATATATGATTAATCCCCTTTAAGTCATATTCAATACAAGGGAATACATGGACCTTTAAATAGTTTAAAATGGATCAACGTCGACGGCATTGATGATGCCAACATAGAAGTTTATGGCTCTCTGCCTTTAATAGAATAAACCATATTTCACATGGCATTAAACAACATTGACCTACATCTGGGTTGAAGACAAAACTTAAAAGCTTTATAAGTTATATGGCTCACTGCTGAAGATATAGGTGGTGGTCAACCGTCTAAAACATAGGTCTTTTCGCCCCTTTAAAAACATTTTTAAATAACGTAGATACAAGCCTCTTCGACATTAAAAAGATAAGGTGCAACGTCGTGGCCAAGTGGCATCAACACTAAAACATAAGCTTATCAACCCCCAAGACCCTTGATGACATTATAAAACTTTTACACTTAAGTTACTTTGGTTATATAGAGTCGAAGACATAATAGGCGGTGCCATTGCCTTGATTTGGAAAACAAACGATGAGATGAGATGTAGCATAATTTAAAACAGTAATGAAGACATGCGACGTCGGCGATGTCGACACTAAAGCTTTTAAACTCTTAGTTGAATTACGACAAGGCAACGCCTCCATTCTTGGGTTGCCGTCGTTGTCCACTTCAAAGCGGTTGGAATCACTCCATAACTACCTAAGTAGTTATCATGTGCTTCCCACCTCGTCAACGTCGACATTCATGGAAGCAATCTTCCTTTAGGCTAGATGAGGTTATAGGCGGTATGACATTAACGTAATTATAAAGAAAAATGGTTTATTTCTCATAAAAGCAACAGCTTTTTACCAAATCTTAATTTGTTCAATTTCTATTGGATAAACAAAACCTTTTTCAATTTCTTTTTCAGAGAATACTGCCGTATATCATTTACAAGTTCCAAAACATATAACAACTAATTACTTAATACCCTTAATTAATTATCCTTTTAAATACTCAACTAGGATAATAATTTCATAATAAATTATAGTTACTTGGGAAAAATCCCAAAAATTCACAGAAATTAGAGAATATCCTTCTCTTTATCATATAGAAATTTCAAGGCCAAAATCCACATTTAATTATTTTAAATAATTAAAACCCGAAATCAAGCTATTTCCTCCTTAGGAAATTCATAAAATATTATCTTAAATTTGGAAAGTTATGAAATTAAAAAGAAATCTCCAAATTAATGTTTAACTTGACATATTCAAAAATCAAATCATTTGGAGATCAAAATCTTAGGGTTTACTCTTAAAACCCATTTAAAGAATTCCTTAAAATTCCAATAAATTATTATCCTATCCAAACAATGATTAGATCAACATGGCACATCATATTAACATAAATGAACCAAAGACCCATAGGATTCAAAATCAAACAAGCAAAAGTGAGATGGTTTTATTATTATTCACCTTGATTTTGATTATGGAGTTGAGATTTGATGAATGCTTTAGTTTTCCTAACTTTGCTCTTGAATCTCCTTAAGATTTTTCATGATTTCCCCTTTAGCAACGGCCAGCCTCCTTATATTCTTTTGATTGCCTATGTTTTGTGAAAGCGAGAATGATAGAGGAGAGGGATGGTTTAAGGCATGAAGGGTTTTTCTATTCCTAATTATCCCTCTCATATATCTGTTATTCTTAAGTCACAAAAAAATCTTATTAACCAATTAGTTAGTTAATTATGGCTCGACCATGTGGGTTATCATATCTCAATTCCTTATCACACTACAAATCACATTATTCTATTTAATTTATATAATTAAATCTTTTTAATAATGTTAATTAAAATTAAGGGTGTTACAGGCTCCCCTCCTTAAAGAATTTCATACCCGAAATTCAGTAAGGACCATATAACAAGCATATCAAACATGCAAACAATGCTAGTGTATCCTATCAGCTACTAAGTCTATATACAACAAATATATAACATACCATCATTGTAGCTCAGGATAAGTATCCCTAATCTCATCATCTGTCTCTCAAGTATAGTCTTTCTCATTGTCACTCCACTAGACTTTCACTAACTTGATTGTATTGTTTCTTAATCTCTTCTCATCTCTGGCTACAACTCGAACTGGTTGTCTCACAAAAGTCAAATTCAGTTCTACTAATAAATCCTCCAATGCAGTTGGAGCAATAGTAGTCTCTGGATCATCTACACACTTCCTAAGATGAGAAACATGAAACACATTATGGACACTTACCGACCTACTTGGTAACTCAACTCGGTACGCGAGTTTTCCAATCCTCTCTATAATAAGGAATGGTCCAACATATCTCGGTGCCAGTTTCCTTGACTCTCCAAAACGTACCACACCCTTCATCGGTGATACTTTAATGAAAATGTGATCTCCAACCGAGAACTCTAATTCTTTACGCCTTTTATCTGCGTAACTTTTCTGTCTAGACTGAGCTTCTCTCATCCTACCTGGAATTAACTCAATCTTCTAAGTTGCTTCTCTCACAAGATCTGGACCAAGGACCAATTTGTCTCTGGTCTCTATCCAACATGCTAGAGATTTGCACGACCTTCCGTACAAAGCTTCGAAAGGCGTCATTCCTATAGTAGTCTGATAACTATTGTTATAGAAAAATTTGACTAGATGCAAATGGTCTTCCCATGACCCACCAAAATCTAGTACACAAGATCTTAACAAATCTTCGAGTGCCTTATCGACTTGCTCTGTTTGTCCGTCTGTCTGTGCTTGGTACCTAACACTTCCTGTAGACTCTTTCAGAACTCGCTAGTAAACAATGAATCTCTGTCATTGACTATGCTACTAGAAATCTCGTGCAGTCTAACAGCATTCTTAATAAACAACTTAGCCAATACAAGTGTCGTCCTGGTTGACTTAACGGGAATGAAATGTGCATTTTGGTCAGTTATCTACTATGACCCATATACTCTCATTTCCTCGATTCGACCTTAGCAACCCATCAATAAAATCCATCAATATTGAATCTCACTTCCAAACTGGTATATCTAAAGGCAGAGCAATCCACTTGGTTTCTGATGTTCGGCTTTTACTTGCTGGCAGTTTGCACATTGCTTTACCCATATGCCTACATCCCTTTTCATACCTTCCCAGAAGAAACTTCTCTTCGTATCCTGATACATCTTGGTTCCCCCGGGATGAATCATAAACTTCGATCGATGACACTCCTTAAGAACTTCTATCCTTAGGTTTCCAACATTTGAAACACATAACCGTCCTTTCTTCCTTAACCACCCTCTCTGATCAAGACTAAAATCTTTTAGTCATCAATCTCGGTTCCATCTTTTAGTCTTCTAATTCTTTCCGCTAGCAATGGATCATCTCTTTGCTTAGAAGCAATTCTTTCAATCAATACCGGCCGAACTTCCAAGCAAGATAACATGGCTATACTTTGACTAGAACTAGCGATTGATCTTAACTGCACATTACAAGTAGTCAACGCCTCTAGATCCTTCCATTCTGCCAACATATCTAACACCACATTCTGATGTTTCCTGCTAAGTGCATCTGCAACTTTATTCCCTTTTCCTGGTTTATACACATTACTGAAATCACAAATTGCAAAAAAATCATGCCACCTCTGTTGTCTCATATTCAACTCTCTCTGAGAGAATAAATATCTTAATGACTTATGATCCATGTACAACTCGAATCGTTCTCTTAAGAGATAGTGTCTCCATGCCTTCAATGCGAAAATCACCACTGTCAACTCCAAATCATGAGTCCAACATCTAACTTCATGTGGTCTGGGCTATCGAGAAGCGTAGGCAATCACTTTACCCCTCTACATCAATATAGCTCGTAATCATATTCCACACTTAATCTTATAGTGGTTCGGCGTTGTATGCCTACGTCCGCTTTGAAGATTATCCTTTATTAATCACTTTTAAATCTGATAATAGCAGTAGAGAATAACAAGTACTTGATTACAATTGAGTCTAGAGTAACAAGCAGCATAAAGATCCTCAGAATGACCTATCAGGCCAATATTTATAGATGAAGACGACCAAATATCTCTTTGAAATCTCGGCTGAAGGACCTTCTAACCATATGGGCCCACTAAGGGGATCGCTAAGCCAAATTTCCAAAGAATGGAGGATTGGTATCGACCCTTTTTTTGGTCGAATTTTAGGGAGCAATCCCTATGGTGGCTTCCTTATACAAAAATATGCCTAGCCTTCAAATTTCATGTTATTTGGATTAGTGGAGCTCGAGTTATTGCTTGATCTTTGCTTCGATATGGCTTGCATGCTGCTTTCTGTCGATCCCTTCGAAGTGATGTATGCCGATCCCTCCAACCTTGTCCTTTTTGATGTGCGATCCCTAGGGTAGGTTCCCTAGGGTCCTTATATCTTGCTCCTCAAATTTCATATGCATTAGACTTGTAGATCTCGAGATATTGATTATTTCCACAAAAATGCTCTTGTACTTTGAAACATATCGATCCCTCTTGTTGAAGCCAAACTATGCCGATCCCTCCTATGCATTGAACCATATTCCATACTTTAAACATTCTACGTTGCACATCAATCATTTCCATTCAATCCCGACTTCATATTACCATCTGTACTTGACTTTCGGGCTCCACAATCACCACTCTGGAGTCATCAATCTTTATAGCAGTCGAATCTGACTTATGCAGTCAGTTCAATATAGCCGGGTTAAGATGCTGGATAACACTTTCCCCCCAAAGTACGTCTTGTGATGAACACGATGTGCTTTGAATTGAACCAAGTTTGAGTCGTTGACAAGGAATCTGTCCAGCTTTCTGTATAGTTGCTACCCATATGCCGAATTATTTTTCCAAGGTGCTATATTTCTCATTGATCGTCATGACACTTGGTCAATTTCCAATAGTATAAATCTAGGGCTATTCCATCCATTAACGTTTGTAAGTCCGGTTCCGCAAGTCTAACTTGTTTTGGTTATTTGGTCTAGCCTCGAACTTGAAGGTTTCAAGTTTGATTTAAATTTCTTTCGATTTCAAAAATTGAAATTTTTAGGTCATACATGTGCACGTTCGTATACACATTCTCATCGTTGGCTCCCGAATGTGCTCGTATGCTCATGGGTCATCGTTTATTTTTATTGAGTAAGATATAATTTCATTGCATTTTTAACATACGTGCATTGAATAATTTCCATACCTATGTTTGATTGCATATGTGCTCATAGCCGATCCTTCCCCCTCTTTTTTTTAAAAATATTTGTCGGGATCGACATAGGTTTAGCCGATCCCACTTTCTCTTTTATTTTTCTTTTACGAGCTTGCCTATAGGGATCGATAATTTCCTAGCTGACCCCTCCCTATTTTGTGTGACCTTGAAGACACGTGCCGATCCCTAGTTCCCATATATCTCATGCCGATCCCTCCCCTCCTTAATTCACGTGTCGATCTTCTTTCCTTATATAAGCTATCAATCTTTCTTCCATCCTCCACACATCCAACATTTCTAACTATTTCCCATTCATATCCCTTACTCCGAACCCTCCTTTACTCCAAGGATCCCAAACCCTTCCTTCCTTATTCAAACACTGCCTTCTTCCAATCATTTGTCTCTTGACTTAGCTTCTGTCATCTCACCTTTCATTTGAACCATACTTTTCCTTGAATCACCTGTCTTTAACGCATCTAGGTAGGTTATTCGTCTCTTAATTTTGTCTTTATGATGATATGTTGGATTTCAGCATCCACTATCAACTCCCCAAATCCCTTTTTGCACTTTCTATTATTAGATTGATGACCGAGATTGCCTGGAAGAAGGGAGAAGCAGTATTTGGTAGGGTTCGGTGGAGAAAAGGATAGAAGGAGGAAGAAGAGAGCACTTGGCGTAAGGTTCGATTGTGTAGGAAGAGAAGATGATAGGTTGGATAGAGGAGGGATCGGTGGAAACTTGATGGGAGGCATGGATATACCGACCCCTCGCTGGATGAAGTGGGAGAGGGATCAGTGTGGAAGCTTCATGGGAGGATCGGTATTGGAAGCTTAGTGGAAGATAGTGAAGTATAGGGATCGGTAGGATTGGCTAAGTAGGAGAGGGATCCATGGAGTTAAATAATACGGAGGGATTGGTAAATTTTGTTTAAGGAAAGGGATTGGCACCCTTTGCTTGGAGAGAGGGATCGGTCGAGCTGCTTTGAGATAGGGATCATATAATGTGGATCGACATATAGGGATCGGTATATATGCAAGTTGAATTAAACTCGAAACCTAATCCAAACTTACTTGTTTGAACAATTACTTCCAATTCACCTCAACTAACTTGAACATATAATGACGATGAACAATAGAACTTGCATATTCACTATCGAACTTGAGATTGAACAATCAAATTCCTGGAATTTTCAACATGAACTTAAACTTAACATATGGACTTGAATGACATATTTTGCACTTTGATATGCCGATAATCAATCCCAAAGCTTTTACAACTGATCATTCTCTTCGCCGGTTAAGATAGTCAGGGATGGCGGTCACTCTGGCCGGAATCCAAAGTCTCGTCATTTAACTTCACTTTCTGATTTTAAGCTGTTTATTTTTGTTATACACTACACTACACCGCACTAGCTCACACTTAGAATGGAGGGAACATGTAATTTTTTTAATCTTGATTGTCTACCAAGTATAGTTAATATGGACTTCAAACGCTCGGAGCATTTATCTGGAATGTCTTTTGGACTAGCCTTGCAGCATAGCAATCTTAAAGCAAAATCGAGCTTCGCGGCTATATCTGGTAGGCTTCCCTGGTCACCAGGCCGAACAAATGGAAGTTTCTAGCCCGTCGGTTAACCTTTTTTCAGATGTTCCCATCCTCCCGGTGGAGGATGTAAGTTCTGCGCCGGATGCAGTAGAAGGCGCCATTCTCTTAGATAACCCGATAGATTCTCAAACCTCCCGAATTGGTGAGGTCGCCCTTCACAGTCTATGTTCCATACACGGAATTCAATTCGAAGACATCCTGGTTCCTTCCATAAATGACAGGCCCCACATGCCCCTGAAGGGGTATACAACGTGCAATAAATTCATCCGCTGGGCCAGATGCGTGCCGCCCTTCAATTCGTTTATTCGAGAAATGTTAAGATATCTTGGAATAGCTCCCACTCTACTTCACCCAAATAGCTACGCCTTCCTCTATGGAACTTTTCTACTATTCATGAGTGTTCTATTTCGCCCGCCAACTTCTGAGGACATAAGGTTCATTTATAACTTTAAACAACGATCAGGAAGTCCTTCCTATGTTTTCCTTGAGCCTTCACCCAACTGCCAAGTCTTAACAGGTGTTTGGAATAAAATTTCTCTTTTCAAATACGAGTGGTTCTATGTTCGGTGTTCGCCGGGCATCGCAAGGTGATGGTTGGAAGGACGCAAGTGTTGCTTTCATTTCACTCTTAAATCCGCTAATCCAAGTCATATTTTTGAATCAACTAACATTTTGAACATCTACAGGTGTCCACTCATGTCGTACGGGTATTAGTTTTTCAAGAGCGATTTCCACTGTTCGTGCCACTCCTGTCGAAGACAGGGACATTAGACTTCTCGTAACTAACGAGTTATCATCTCTATTCGGGCTACTGGAAGAGGGTCGTAGCATTGGGCTCCTTGGAATTGCAGCATTACCAAAAAACGTCGTAGAGTAAGAAAGGGATGTGAATAATCTTATCGTGCCCCTAGTCAGGGGGACTCACGATGACATTAAAGAAGGCAAAATTAGGGATGCCCAGACCAATGAGCCTGGCGATGCTGATGCAGGCCCAAGGAAGGAGCTTATGGTCGAACCTTCATAAGGCACACAATCCCAAATGCCAACTAAAAGAAGGAAGAAGCTGGCATATAAACTTCCTAGAAGAAAAACTGCTACAGATCTAGATTTGTTATCACTTCTATTGAAGAAGAGTCATCTTCCCAACACTTAGAAGTTCAATGAAAGGATTTTCAATATCGAGGGGCTCAATTCTCCTGCCAGGAGTGGTGAAGGCATTCTTCCTACCTACATAGGAGAGAAAATGCCTATAAGCAAGGCTACAGCTGCTGGTTTGTCAAGGGGGAACAATAGGACACTCACAATCACGTGCGCACTCCACTACACGCCCTTCATCAATCTTTTGCATAATGATTACTTATATGTTCTCATTTGGTCTTTGCATGTGCAATGACTCAGTCTTGAGCTTTTAATCCCCTAAGGGGCTCTTCGATGCATTAGGATCTAGCCATGGCTCAGAATTAGGCAGGCATAGGGAAAGAGACGATGGTCGGGAAAAACCGTCGTTCAAGGGAATCTTCTTTGTCCAAGCATAAGTCCCAGTCTCAGTCATTCCATTAAGAAGATCAATCAAATCTTCCTGTTTACAGTAGAGATCAGACTTTCTATCCGGGACCTCAAATCGCCGTGTCACACGAGTAATTCTCTGGTTCTTCCAGCTCCAGGCAAACCTCGCGACCACAGATCGAGCAAGCATCCAATTGCCACTTCCGATCCATCATTGCATACCGCTACCCTGACACTTCCACAGCGGAAAAATTGGCTGAACTTTAGGCCACTTTCCCATAAATCTGTTTTGATGGGTTTAAATTCCTTCCCACAATTCACATGATCCTGGGGCATGCCAAAGCTAGCTCTCTCACATGTGTTAATGACGTTTTTGTGTAGCATGAGTCGTTCTAGCACTTAGCAGAAAAAATCTATGAAGTGTCAATCAAGCGACAATATGAAATAGATCGTCTCAAGCTAGAGGTGATCCACGATAAAGATATAATCAAGAACCAAGATAATAAGCTGTCGGAGTTGACAACAAAACTTGCTGAGGCAGAAAAGAGTGCTAAGGAAACACCAGAGGTAGTGAGTCGTTTGGAAGCTGCCCATAAGAAGGAACTCAATGCTGCCCTCAATCGCAGTGGCACACTCACTTTGGAAAAGGATTCTTTGCAAAAGGAGACAAATATGTTGGCCCACCGTGTTGAGGAGCTTAAGGAGCTTCTTAGGAAAGAAAGGGAAGAGAAGATGGATGCTCAGGAAGAAACACAGAGGTACTGTGAGGAGGCTATTGAAGCTAAGAGTTTGAAAATCAAACTTGACGAGCAACTTGCCAAAATAGAAGCCCTTAAAGAAGAGGCATGAGAGGAAGGCCGGAAGGAGATGATGAAACAAATTAAAGCCTAGGTAGATGATGCTAAAGAGTCTGGTCGGAATGAAATTAAGGACATGTTTGATCCACTGGTCGTCGAATACTACACTAAAGTCCTCATCCACCGTGACTTGGTGAAGGTTAGCTTGAGTCACTTACCGAAACCTAGGAGTATATCGTTGAGATAAAAAAGAGGGACCTAGGCAAAGCCGAGTTAGATGAAGAGAAATTGGTGTGGGAGATCCTTCGCAGAAATGAACCCCTAGACTTTGCCGCCGCGAGAATTCGATATTTCAACATTTTAGCGCCTTCCGGTAAAAGGAAAAATATTGCTGAATCCTTGGAGTCTGATCCTAAGGGCCCCTCTTCTTTCCAAGCGGCTGGAGCGTCGGTTTCTTTCGGCCCGGAGCAAGACTTGAGCTACGATTGGGATAAACCTGATTACCAATCTAAAGTGCTGACCCCTATTTTAGAAGGGGTCACTCCGGTGACAACCGAGAGCCAGCCGGATGTAGGTACTCCACTTTACTCTTTACTCTTCGAGAGGTTTCGTACTTCACGCCCAATGATTTTAGGCTTATCTTCTTGTTTTGACAAATCTGCAGGTCTTCCGGGTCCCGGGAAAACTCCTAAAAGTGATGCTGCCATGGAGCAAATTCAGAGATCAACAGAGATTCCGGTGGCCACCTATGTTCCGGGGCCCGATGCTCAAGCCATCAGAGCACTCGACAATGATAAGGCCAAAGATCTGTTGCCAATGGACGAATCCGATGATGTTGTGATTATCGGCACCTCCAAATGCACTGATGAGATCAGCCTGAAGGAGTGCATTGAGAAGGAGGAATTGCTGAAGAGAAAGGCCAAAGCTGAGCCCATCGAGGTGGACACTAATGATCCACACCTTATCCCACTACAAGTCATTCCGCCCGATGGCTCAATTTCCAGAGAACTCCCTCCAACCTTTGAAAGCTCTCCCGCCAAAGGCTGTAAAGGATCAAGGAAGAGAATAAGTGGAAGTTCAAACAACTACACTCCCGAAAAATCCAAAAAGGAGAGAAGATCGAAGAAATAGCCGTTGTTTCGGCTCGGTGTGTACATAGTTTGCATAGCTGTTTGTTCGTCGTTTTCCTTTTGTTAGTCGTGGTTGTACGGGTACGACCCTCGATTTTTTGAATAAACTTGTACCACAATTTTTAAACTTATCAGGTGAATAAAAGATTTTTGTTTAATGTTAAGCTCTCGTGTGAACTGTTATTTAAGTAGTTGAACTATTACTTCCATTCAATGTACTTGTAATTCATTATTCATTAATTCTGATAACAATCCACTAGCTCTAACCCAAGGCCTCCATTTGGTCGGGCCTTATGCACATCAAACATTAGGCTCAAGCCTTAAAGTTACACCGTTGAATTCAGCAGTTTGAGTAATTATACTCTTGCCCCCCAGTCTTGGGTTTGCAGGGTTAGACGTTTGATGGTCGAACTCCGTCCTTAGGGAGTTTATACTCCTCCTGTCGGTTTCAGGTCGGAGTTCATGGAATAGTGCATGGTCGAACTGCACTCATCTATCTATTTATACTCATATCCGCACTCTAGGGATAAGAGTTAGTTGATGGGTGGTCGAGTCGCACCGAATTTATGTTTATACTCTAGTCTGTACTCTGGGGACTTAGAGTTATTTCGTGGATGGTCGATTCACACCCGATTTATGTTTATACTCTAGTCTGCACT
The DNA here is from genome assembly GCA_030737815.1 of Allium fistulosum. Lineage (NCBI taxonomy): Eukaryota > Viridiplantae > Streptophyta > Magnoliopsida > Asparagales > Amaryllidaceae > Allium > Allium fistulosum. The sequence goes on from CM060907.1 coordinate 998,624,402, forward strand.
CTGGGGAATTAGATTCATTTCGTAGGTGATCGATTCACACCCAATTTATGTTTATACTCCAGCCCGCACTCTGGGGACTTAGAGTCATTTTGGAGAACAGTCAGATCATACTTTCCTTAATTGATTGATTTGCCCCCTAAGGTCCGGTGTTTGATTTAGCGAGAGATCGGTCATGTCACGTTCGCTCTTATTTTATTCAGTCCCATCGTTCGGTGGGATTTATTCGATCATCAGATGGTCAAGTCATATCCATTCCTCATTGTGGATCCTATCCATTTGATTATGAATGAGAGTTATCAAATGGACAATCGGATCATGGTCATCTTGTTTAGTCCCATTGGGAACTTGCATGATTGATTAATTCCAAACTCTGGGAACCTGTTCGGACATGTCGACATCAATCAGTTTTGTCATGCAACTAATACATAATGCTGCAGCAAAAATAAATATAAAGGAAGTTCAAAACTTTATTTTCTAAATGGAAAGGGGTGACATAATCTGTCTTATTACATATCTGGAAAGTCAAATGCTAAAGCTAATTCTGAAAGCAAATACAACTGAATAAAAGAGAAATAAACTAAGTGAAATAGCATCGTAAGTGCTCACTATTCCACACCCTTGAGAGTGTGATGCCATCAACAGTTACTGGCTTGAAAGTTCCCTTTCCAAGCCTCTGTTCAATGACATACGGTCCTTCCATCAATAGAATAGACTTTATAATTTAGTTCATAGCTTCAACCTATCCATTTGCTCGAGGTTGAGCGACTGCTGCAAACCTCTTTTTAATATGATACCTCAGACAAAAGTCTTTGAATTCAGCACTATTGAATTGAGTCCCACTATATATTACAATAGTTTGTGGAAGACCGAAACGACAGATGATGTTTCAGACAATGAAGTTGATTACTTTCTTGGTTGTGATCGTGGCTAAAGGATTTGCTTCGACCCATTTGGTGAAGTAATCAACTACGACGATAGCATACTTTGCACCACCTTTAGAGATCGGTAAGGAACCGATAATATCTATATCCCACATGGAAAACAACCATGGGCTGACCATTTGTATGATTTCCATCAGCGGAGTTCTTAGAACTTTTGCATATATCTGGCACTTATCACATCGTCTTACAAAGTCAGCGACATCTCGATTGATGGCAGCCAATAATACTCGTAACAAAGTATTTTCTTTGCTAGAGTTTGCCCACCAGCGTGATCGCCACATTCCCCTTCATGAACTTCTTTTAGGACCCATTTTATCTTATTATGAGAGATACACTGAAGTAGAGGAACATAAAAACCCTTTCTGTCTATAATTCCTTCTTGCATGATATATCGCGAAGCTTTACGAAGGACTCGTCAGTTTTCATTCTTTTTTTCATGTAGGAATCCTCGTAGCAAATAGTTTTTAATCAGAGTCATCCATGATTCCCTTTCAGGCTCCACCTGCAGTACCCATTCGATTTCTATCAGGTTTATACTCGGGGCATGTAACATCCCCTACTTGGAGGCCCAAAATTAACGGCTACGGATGCTGTAGTCATCCATAGTTATTAATCCTCGATGACGAAATACGGTAATGTTAGATACATTGATATAATAGAAACACATGGATATGGAAAATATTCTTAAAATCAACTAACAACTTTCTCATTCCATTTCAAAGCATTTCAAATTCATTACATAATCCCATAATCGTTAACCATGTTTAGAGAAAATATAATTATTACAACATACGCCAAGAGTGACATATGAAGATGCCCCCATGGATGATCAGAGTATATAACTAGGAAATTAAACATCTTTGCCTTTACAACAAAACATAGCGGAATCCTAATAGAAAAGAACTCTAAATAGCTATCATGCCTCCTACACGTCTCCGGAAGCTTATTCGTCTAAATATGTACCTGAAAACCTCAACTCTGAAACTACTCAAAATCAATTGAGTGCCCGAGAGTTTAAGGGGAAAACATAAACTTCGAGTCAGACATAAAGCCTGGTATGAATAATAATCTTCCATCTCAAACCATTTTGATATCTAGTGAGACCACATCGCTTAGTGGAATGGGTTTTCCCTTCACAAGTATCTTATTCAAAACTTTATAAAACCATATACTATACTCCTACATCCACAATGGTTAAAACATAGCAATTTCAAAATATTATGATGATACGCAAACAAGTAAATCAATTTTAGATTACCCATCCCCATTCATTTTTGACTATCTGTCTCAGTTATAGTTTCTAAGGTCATTATTAACATAATAGTTTTCATGGGCTGACTAATAACCTGTTTAATACTTATGGATTCCCTATCCAGTTTCATAGTTTCTATGGGATCACCAAGAACCTATTGGTCCCTGCCAATAACTTCATCGTTTCATGGGTTCTCCCTAAACCTATTGGTATCTCCAACAACTTCCTTCTTATCCTAGTTTTCATGGGTTGACTAGGAACCTATTGACATCTGTCAATAACTTAATCCGGATATAGTTTTCATGGGTTGACTACAAACCTATTGGCCCCTTTCGAAAACATTGTGTTCATCTTTAAAAATATCTTTTGGGTCAAAGTGAATATATACGAAAGTACCCCTTTTGAAACCTTTAATCTTCATATAAAATTGTTTGGGTAAAATTGATGGCTTCAGAACCATCCTTTCGAAAGCTCAAAACATTTAAGTAAAACATTTGAAGGACAACTTCGAAACCCCTTCCGAAGCCATTGCTTTTTAAACCCTTGAATCCTTTCGAAAGCTTTAGGAAGTGGCTTAGTACACGTTTAAAACAAAAGCTACCTTTCGAATTGGTTGATGACTTCAAACCATTCGAAAGGCATAGGAACGACAAAAGGGTTTCGACTTGGTCAAAACTACCCTTTTCAAAAGCATTGGTTTTAAAACTAAGTAACTTATTCGGAAGCTACAATTTAAACAAGAAGCGGCAACCCTTTTCGAAAGCTATTTAAAAAGACCCCTTCGAAACCATGTGTTTTGACTCCTTCGAAAGCATTTAGTAAAACAGGCGAATACATTTCTTTGGAAAATAAAGCAAAGGTTTCAACCCCATCGAAAGCTATGTTTTGACACCATGCCTTCCGCCCTTCTCCAATTCACTACTTACCAACATTGTGATACCTTGTGTATTCGTTTTGGCTTAGTTGCTTTCGACCTGATAGGTTTCGATTTGATTGAAGGTGGAAGCAAAGGGTCAAAAGTGGCTTCTAAAAGAGGCGGAACCCACTTTTCTGGGTAAAGACTGATTTAAGGCCATTTAAAGTAAATACTTTATAACTAACCTGCCTATTTGTAAACATTTAATTGGTTGCCATAACTTTTCAAATTCTTTATAAAAATAATTTTTGCAAAATTTCAGATCTAAACAAAATTAATTTTCACAATTAAGCCCTTCCATTTAGCAAAACAATTAAAACAATTAAATCCTTCTTCTAAAATAATTTAATTTCCATAGTAAATTACATAGGAAAAATCCCCAAAAACTACAGAAATTCACTTTCAATATGTTATCTAACATATAAATATTTCAGACCCAAGTTCTTCATAAAATAACCGAAATTAATTTATAAACCCAATTGTTCATATTTTCCTTTAAAAATTCATAATAAATTTTCCATAGCTTGGAAAATTATAAAAATTGAAACCAATCTCCAAAATCATATTTTTCATAACATATAATTTCCTCATGGCATTCGAAATTCAATTTAAACAATTTTACCCTTATAATCGTGTATAAATAATTATCAAACAATCTTGTTTGAATCAAACATACCACAAATATCCAAGCATATCATCAATCTAATCATCATAATGGTTTTAACCTTAACCTCGAAAATCAAATGATCATAAAAACAAAAATAGAAGTAGTTTTGATTATTATTCACCTTGATTAGGATAATAACTTTGAGATTTGATTGAGATTAATTTCCCCTAGCTTGAATCCTTAGCTTTAAATTGATTTTCTCCTCTTTTCTCCTAATGACCGGCTTTGCTCCTCTTTGTTTACATTTGTTTGTGTTTTGTAAAATGAACGTGCATAGGAATGAAACGAGAATATAAAGTAATGGTGTGGCAATTTCCTATTAAGCGCTTGCGTTAATTGTTTCCTTGTTAATTAACAATTAAAACCATTTATAAGCCCATTTATATCATTAAGCTCGGACTCTAATTTATTTTTAGATCTGGATCCCCTTATCACTCTAGTAGTTACATTATTCAATTTAATTTATCTAATTAGATCTCCTGAATAATGTTATTAAAAATTAGGGGTGTTACAGGGCATTTAATACTTCGACCGAAACCAAGCCCATCTAATGTGCATCGCCGGTGCTAGCAAACTTTGCCAATGAATTTGCCTCTCTGTTTTGATCCCGTCGAATATGCGAAATGTCATAGTACTCAAATTCAGTCAACAACTCTTGGACTTGGGAAACATATGGAGCAAGTCGTTGTCCTTTAGCTGGATAATCTCCCCTAACTTCGTATACTACCGACTGTGAATCACAAAAGATTTTAAGAGACTTTATTCCCAGTTCTCTAGTGAATTTAAGTCCAGCAATCAGAGCCTCATACTCAGCTTCGTTGTTTGTCGTTGGAAATCAAGCTTTAAAGCATAACAGATCGGCCAATCTTTGGGAGTTACAAGCGCAATTCCAGCTCCAAAACAATGATCATTGGATGCTCCATCAGTATACAATTTCCAACGTATGGTAGGGATTTCGTTGCTCTCTGAGGATCATCATGCGCAGTGAATTCTTCTATAAAATCTGCCAGTGCCTGGCATTGGATAGCCCTCTAAGGAAGATAAGTGATATCGAATTGACCAAGCTCAATATTCCACTAGAGTGATCTTCCAGACGTCTCAGGTCGTTGCAGGACCTGTCATAATGGCTGGTCAATGTAAACATTGATCGGTTGAGCCTGGAAGTACGGGCGGAGCTTTCATGATGCAATCAGCAAGCAGTATGCCAGTTTTTCTATTTTCAGATAGTTCCTTTCTGCTCCTGTCAATCGCTTGCTAACGTAATAAACCGGTCTCTGAATTCGATTCTCCTTACGAAGTAATTCAGCACTTATAACATGTACTGACACGGCCAAATAGATGTATAAATCTTGACGGTCCACCGACTTTGACAAGATGGGGGGTCTCTCCAAATGATTCGCCAAAGCTTGAAATGCATCTTTACAATCCTGTGTCCATTCGAAGTTTCTTTTCCCTTTCCTAATCAAGTAAAAGAAAGGAATGCATTTGTCGGTAGCTTTGGAAATGAGTCGGCTTAAGGCAGCAACTTTGCCATACAGACTCTGTACTTGTTTGATAGTCTTTGGCACTTGGATATCACAAATAGCTTGAATCTTCTCGGGATTAGATTCGATTCTAAGGGCATTAACAACAAAACCTAAGAACTTCCCTAATGCTATGCCAAAAGAACACTTCAAATGATTAATTTTAAATTTGTAATGTCAGAGGATGCCGAACATTTCTGCCAAGTCTCTAATGTGGTTGCTTGATTATCGTGACTTCATGAGCATATCATCCACATATACTTCCATCATTTTTCCAATCTAATTTTTAAACATCCTGTTAACTAAGCACTGGTAAGTTGCTCCTGCATTCTTTAGTCCAAACGGCATCACCACATATCAATATAATCCAATATCGGTAATGAAACTGGTGTGCTCTTGATCGAGAATGTGCATCAGGATTTGGTTATATCATGAGTACGCATCCATGAAAGATAGCAATTCGTGTCCCGCGGTTGAGTCCACTTGCTGGTCGATCCTCGGAAGAGGAAAATTGTCTTTTGGACACACCTTCTTCAAGTCAGAGTAATCAATGCATGTTCTCCATTTCCCGTTCGCCTTTTTCACAAGCACAGGATTAGATAGCCACTTAGAGTAGAGGGCGTCGTGGATAAACCCGTTGTCTTTGAGTTTATCTACCTCCTCTATGAGAGAAGCAGATCTCTCCAAATCCATGCCGCGTCTTTTTGCTTCATCGGGACATGGCTCGGGTCGATATTCAATGCATGGTTCGCAATGGTAAGCAAGATTCCACACATGTCAGAGTGAGTCCAAGCGAACACGTCTAGATTTGCTCGGAGAAATCTAGCAAGTTCTATCATCATCGGGGGGCTGAGCTGTGATCCAATCTTTAGGACCCATGTTGGGTCATCATGGCTGACTGTGATGTCAATCGTTGGCTCAGCCGGTGCAGCCATAGTCTCTTTGGGCTCCTCCTTATCATCTCTCGGATCTATATCTCTATAGAACCGACTGTGAGGCCCGAGCCAAGGCTTAGGCGCTAGTTGTCAATCTTCGGTAGCTTGGATGTGGATAGTCTTGTCCACACCTTTAACTTTCTCTCTGCATTGAGCATCCCTCAACTCGGCTACATAACAGGCGCATCCATTCGCCTGATCGCCATGAACAGCTTCAACACCGTTATCTGTCAGAAACTCAAAGTCAAACACCATAGGGCAAGGGCTGCTCATAATTTTTCTAGGGCAGGTCGACCTAGAAAAACATTGTAAGGAGAGTCAACATCCAAAATAATGATCAGCAAGATCTGCACTCTCTTACGGTCACCTTATCCCAACTCTATAGGTAATTCAACATAACCAACGGCTTCAGTTGCAACACCGTTAAAACCGTGTATGCAGTCTTTAGGCGGCTTTAAGTCCTTGGCTTCCATTTTCATCTGATCATAAGCTTTTTTGAAAATTATATTTACTGAACTTCCAAAATCAACCAATATCCTTCTCACCAAAGCGGCGTCGATCATGGCCGAAATGACCATTGGATCGATCGTCGGAGCCTCCACCTTGTCCATATCTCTGTTTCTAAACACGATATCATCTATCATTATACGTTGCTATTTTGCCAAAGCTCCATCTTCTGTATTCGAACTCATGCCAACTCTTATCTGCTGGGTGCGGTCCTCCGACTATCGTATTTATTACCAATCATCCACCAGTTCATGCAAGCTCCTCAGTCGTGCGCAGTGCTTGTCCTCGGTTGGGGTTGGATGTCCCTTGTCCACCAATCTGTGGGTTTTTTACAAATTGCTGCAACTTCCTTTCTCGAATCAGCTTTTCGATAATGTCCTAGAGATGCTGGCATTCATTCGCACCATGTCCATAGCATTCATGGAACCAACAATATTTTTCGATTTTTTTCTGCTTCTTAGTTGATTATTTTGGAGGAAGCTTCCTGTATTGCATGGTATTCCAGGTAGACAAATAGATATCCTCCAAGGACGTATTCAATGGTGTGTAAGTATTGTGCATCGGAATCCTAGGCTTCCCTCTTCCAGAATCCCTCTTTCGTTCTCGGCCCCTATCTCCACCTTTCTTTTGATGATTCGGCTTGTTTTGGACATTCACTTTAACTTTTCTAGAGCTATCATCAGACTGCTTTACTACGATATTACTTTATACTCCCTCCCCGCTCGATCCCATAACATTCTTTTTCCTGGAGGACCTGGCTTCCTCCTTTCTCAAATACGGAACCGCCTTTGCGTAAAAGCGTTCAACGTTGCAGGCGGCTTGCCAGCTTACCAATCACCGAAATTAGATTCTGGATCTATCCCTCTCGTCACGGCCATCAATATCACATGGTCATTCGGATTACTGATTTCTGTAATAGCTATATGAAATCTCTCCAAATAATCTTTCAACGATTCCCCTGGAGCATGTATCACGCTGGATAGGGACATTACGTCCTTGGGATGAGTTGCGTGCATTCGGAACTGCTCCAAAAACTTTGTTGCCAAATCATCGAATCTAGAAATTGATCATGGGGGTAATCTTGTGAAACACATCATTGTTATTCTTGAGAGAGTTATGGGAAAGTATCTACACTTGGTTGTATCATCCGCTCGCGTAAAATCCATCAGCCATTCTTATCTCATGATATGCTACCTGAGGTCGATTTTTCCCTCGTAGGCGGGCATTGATGGCATGTTGAACCTCCTTTGATACTCTGCATGTAGAACATTATCAGTGAACAGGGTATGTCTTCTCGAGATTCCCCATTCATTGTTAGTCAAGCCCTGGCTCTCTCTCACTAACTGTTTGATCACTGACGATAAGTCCAGCGTTTGGATAGTTGGTGCCAAGCGGTGGTCGTGCTCCATCTCATGTGAATGGTCTGGTCGATGTCTGTGGGCTGTTCCACGCCTTCTTGGTTCACTATCTTCCCGATGTGTATCTTGTAAATTCACTTCTTCGTCATTCCAGGGAAGGACTTGGTCAACATTTAATTGAACTCCAACATCTAAACCAACTGAGGCAGCTCCAACTTGATTGCAATGATGCATTGGTGGGTTCCCTCTTCTGGTGGAGGGATCGGCACCAATTGATCCTGGCAGACCATGATAGTCTACCTCTGTCGCTTGATGCCCCAAAGTTTCTCCACGATATTCGTTTGTTCTGCAACACCTATGCATGTGATACTCGTCTGGTGAGCTAGAACTCTCAGATGCCGAGTAAGGAATGGGGTCCCTCCTAGCTTTCCCTCGCTGCTGCTGATTGAGTTGGTTTATCAAGTTCAAATTGGTTTGAATCTGTTGATTTAATTATCGACAGCTCTCCATCAGCACTCTTATTAAATTATGAAATTCAGCTCTGGTAATAGAATCAGTAGGATTCTATACTTCAACTGGTTCAACATTCACATCCATTGGTTGATTGCTTGGGCCTCTTTACTGGATGCTAGTGTTCTCATTTCCTTCCACGTTCTGAGAAGCAGACCTAGTATTCCCCACTATTATTGATAGCTCTGCTTAGATTTCTGCAAATCCGAGTAGTATGAGCAACTTCTTAAAGATAACGACAGATCTCCTTTGGGGAATTTATCCAATCCAGTAGCAAGAAAGGGATCCTAATAAATTGAGAATCAAGGTTCTCAGTGAAATTACCAAAATGTTTACAACTGAATTGGTCACAAACGCCCGAGAATAGTTTTGTAGAGAAGTAAGTGAAGAAAAATAAAATTAAACTGAGTAGATGAATTAGTAAGCAACAGAGAATAAAAAATAATCAGACACACAGAAACTTATAGTGGTTCGGCGTTGTATGCCTACGTCCGCTTTGAAGATTATCCTTTACTAATCACTTTTAAATCTGATCACAGTAGTAGAGAATAACAAGTACTTGATTACAATGGAGTCTAGGGTAACAAGCAGCGTAAAGGTCCTTAGAATAAACTATCAGGCTAGTATTTGTAGATGAAGACGACCAAATATCTCTTTGAAATCTCGACCGAAGGACCTTCTAAACCATACGAGCCCACTAGAGGGATCGTTGGGCCTAATTCCCAAACAAGGGAGGATCCGTACCGATCCCTTCTTTGGTCGAATTTTAGGGAGAAATCCCTATGGTGGCTTCCTTATGAAAAATATGCTTAGCCTCCAAATTTCATGTCATTTGGATCAATGGAGCTCGAGTTATTGCTTAATCTTTGCTTCAACATGGCTTACATGCTGTAACAACCCGAATTCCAGTGGGTACAGATTTTTCGCAAAAATGCTAAAACCCAAGCCCATTGAAACCCGAGTTGGGAATCTGGTATTCTGCAAATAGGCAAAGACAAATATATCAGAGCTCAATTAAATATCTTGCAGCGGAATTGACTAAAATATAATAGTAAGTAAATACTTACTTATATAATAACACTTTCTAAACAAGTGTCTTAAAGCTGGGAAGTCTTTGTCATCTACCTAACCTGTAAGATGTTATGAGGAGGGGGTCAGAACTAAAGTTCTAGTGAATGGATAAATTATACACTTTTAAGCTTAATTCTACATATACCGTTTTATTTCCATTTACTGTTATATTAGGTTCACTAGGTTTATCATACTCTCGCCTTTGTGTGTGAATAGTACACGTCTACTCCTTAGTAGATTAAAACCTAATAACTGATATATATATATATATGTAGCTATATGCCTAATGACCATATTGGTCCTAGGTACTACCCATAGTACCTTCTGTATCCTCCTCGCAAAGGACTCCATTGTCTTGCTCCTATAGCGTTCTGTGACTACATCTGTACAGGACAGCTTCGTGAGGCCTACAATACAAATGTCCCATCGTCTACTTTGAAAATGTAATACTGCGTCCGCACTAGTCTATACTAATGCTCGGACATCCGCAATGTACCACCCAATGCGTACATTGAGGACTATACGTAATCATTCTGTCTACTCTCTGAATCCCGCCAACAAGGTCTACCTTGTACGGAACTCAGTCGGGGATTTTCTATATCTGTAAAGGACAGCTTCGTTAGGCCTACAATACAGATATTCTAGTTGGTCTGTCTCTTTCTCATCGTGGCTATGACCCCACGCAGCCACCCCTCAACTAATCGAAAGACTTCTAAAGAGTTAAGTGGCCGTGCCCTACTACAAACAATCTAACATCCAAATGGCGTTGCCCCTCATCCAATGTCTCAATAGTGAAAGAATCATTGAACTTTTGGTTTTAACTCTAGTCTTTCCCGAACTCGCTCTTGGTTTTGATGCTGGTCGATATCCGCATGCGACTATCCTTTTGGGTCCTGCTCACTAAACTTACTTGCAAGTACCGGGACATACGAATATCCTACTCCGAACACCAACCCCTTCTGATTGCTTACAATGGTCCTGCCATGCAAAAAGCAGTCATGGCATACTCTCTTGATGGAACACCTACAGACCTGCCTTCAGGGATGCAGCTTCGTTAGGCCTACCCAGGGGCCATCCTAGAGTATCCTCATGTCTAGTTGAAGTCTCGTACTTCCTTCTAGCCCAAAATAACTAAGTTGGACATGCTTCTCCTTTGCTGAAATCTATGATGAACTACTTCGTTAGGCTCGTCATCCTTTGGGCTGCTCCAAACGCATCTCAATTCTTTTATTAGACCCTTAGTCTAATCTTTTAATTTGCGTTTAGTTTACTTTCTTATTCTGTTGGCTACTTATTTACCCTAATTAGCATATTCTTGCCTTCGTCTCACCTCTATCTATTGTGAGATTTCCATTTATTTAATAGGGAATGTTGTTGGTATGAGCCACATTCATTATCTTGCTTATTTAACTTAATATAAATCTTAAGTTTATTAAAATAAGCCTCTTTTATCATTCCTACTTTATTTGCTTATTGACTTAATATAAATTATTTAAATAAGCTTCTACCATTATTATTGCTCATTAATTTATTCAAAGTCTCAAAATAAAATTTTTCGTTCTTATTACTTAATTATAACCTATGTTATAATTCTACCTGTAATTGTCATTTTCTCCTCTTTTATAGTCCATACATAATTCCAGCATTTCTTTTCTGTTCTAATCTGCCTTCTTTAATTATGATATAGAATATTCTTTTATTCTCTTATATTATATAATTCACTTATCATAATAACTATCTTCTTAAATAGCATGCACAGTGAATGCAGACCTAGGTTCATTATCATTTACAACTTCAAGTTCTTATCTAATAATTTACTTGATTCATGTCATACTTTGCTTTATTATCTTCTATTCTAGGAAGTAATTCTATTTTATTTGGTTGGTTATGAAAACTATATTTAAAAATCCATTTCCATATTTTAATATTAAATAATACTATAAACAATAATCCCTAACTGCTAGATATTTCTTTTACTATTTTGGAATAGTGTAAAATACAGTGGTTTCTCTATTTTACACTAATTCTCTTTTTCTTTATTTTATTCTAGCAATTACGTTCATTGTTGTCTTTTAAATATTAAATTATAGAAATGTATCCTATTTTCTAAACCAACAAATTAACCTTTTAGTTACTCCCAAATCCAGTTATTAGATTAATTTACTTTTCTCATTTTAACGTAATTTATTACAGTAATTCCACTCCTCAAACTTTTATTATTTTACATCTTATTTCCTTCATTTCAGTATTCTTAATTATTTAATCCATATTAACGTTTAATCTATTTTAATCCATACGCGAAGAAAGAGGAGAAAATAGAAGAAGCATGACGCTTACATAGATATCCAAAACATAGAAACAGATGTAAATAAATATTAATACTGTAAATAAACTGTAAATTCATTATAGTTTAGCATAACTTAATTAATAGGATTAATTATTGAATAAAATTATCTAAACGGGAATTTAACGATAATATATCTTAAACCTAAAAGATATATAAATAAATCTACTCACATTGCTAACTTTCCAAATCTCCTTGTTTTTATTTCAGATCCGTCCCTAACATTTATATTCACCTCCCTTGTAATCCCTATTTGGAATTACAAACGATATATTTACAGATCTATAATATTTGAAAGATAAAAGGAAGAGATTTGGATTAGAAATAGCAAATAAAAATCAGATCTAGAGTTTTACCTTTGACATAGCCTTCTGATTTGAACCAATTCCTAATTCCCTAATTAATTCTATTCTCTTTCTATTTAGATCTAAATTCATGTGAATTAGATCTAAAATTTTGTTATTAAGAAAGTGTAGAAGAGATAGAAAAATGGCAGAGCTTCTATAGGCAAGAGAAAAATAATGAGAATAAAAGTGAGGCTGTGCACCTATATTTATAGTGGTTCAAATCAGTGCTAACCATTAAATATAAAACCCTAAAATCTAAAGCGTACACTTAGTCTATGGACATTAAATTAATATGTTTTCTTATACGTTTGTTTTTATTTCAAATTAATTCTCCAACAATCTTTTCATTAATCACTTTCCCCTTCTCTCTCGCAATCTAAGGAAACATATATTTTTAAATGTGACGTTTCTTTTAAATAAGGTTCCCTATTAATCATCCAATTAATAGATTTCATATATACCTAGAATTAATTTACTATCCAATTAATCCCTGCCTGCACTGTGATTTCTTATCAAATTATACGCCAATCAACACCATATTAATTCGTCACGTATATGCATATTAATTTATTTTATTCCCATAATTATTGCATGCTTATATTCTACAATTGAATTTTGAATCACAATCTTAATTATATATGTTACCATAAGTCTCCATGTTTATTAATTGATAATTGATTACTTGCATAAATTACTCTTCCTCCATTTTATTCTCTTGCACTAACATATATGTTTCTAATCATATCAATTAGTTGCTACAATATATGTTCCCTTTCTTGTCTGTTCCTATCAATTAATCACCTCCACTAATTAATTGAATATTAATTTCCCTTTTAAACAAACACCGTTAATTAATCTTCCCTATTAATTAATTTTATGTAATTTCTCTCTCTAATTTATTTGTTACACGAATATATATGTATTCCAAATAATATTAATTAGTTGCCCCATTTACAAACATTTCTTTGTTTTAAAATTTCAAACATATATAACTTAATTAAATTATTTGCATATATAATTGTAATTTAACGCGGGGTGTTGCACATACTGCTTTCTATCGATCCCTTCCAAGGGATGTATCCCAATCCCTCCAACCTTGTCCTTTTGATGTGCGATCCATAGGGTTCTTATATCTTGCTCCTCAAATTTCATATGCATTAGACTTGTAGATCTCGAGATATTGATTATTTTCCACAAGAACACTCTTGTACTTTGAAACATGCTGATCCCTCTTTTGGAGCCAAACTATGCCGATCTCTCCTATGCATTGAACTATATTCCATACTTTGAACATTCTACATTGCACATCTATCAATTGCATTCAATCTCGACTTCATATTACCACCTGTACTTGACTTTCGGGCCCCACAATCACCACTCTGGAATCATCGACCTTTATAGCAGTCGAACCTGACTTGTGCGACCAGTTCAATATAGCCGGGTTAAAATGCCGGATAACATCTCGAATAATAATATTCATCCAATCCACAAAGAAAGCTGGGGCATTAGTTAATCCAAATGGCATTACTAACCACTCGTATGCACCGTACCTCGTTCGAAACGCCATCGAAGGAATATTGTCCTCCGCCGCTCTCAATTGATGGAATCCTTTCGCCAAATCCAACTGGGAAAATACTTTGGCTCCACTCAACTGATTAAATAAATCACCAATTCTTGGCAAAGGATATCGATTCTTTATCATCTTTTCATTCAACTGACGATAATCGATGCATAATCTTAGCGACCCGTCTGGTTTCTTCCCGAACACCGCGATCGCTCCCCAAGGTGGACTACTTGGTCTAATAAAGCTCTTTCTTTCTAAGTCCACTAGCTACACCTTTAACACCTTCATCTTGGTAGGGGTGATCCTGCTAGGTGGTCTACTTACAGGTTCATCTCCTGGTACAAGATCTATTTAAAGCTCAATAGCTCGTTTTGATGGTAGTCCTATAAGCGGCTCAAAAACATATGCAAATTCTCTTGCAACTAAAACCCGTTTCACTTCGCCTTATACTTCCATTGCTCCCAACATAGTACAAATATCCACACTTAAGTTATCTACTGAGTATATAATTCGATCACAACAGTTGTGGTGTCTAAATGATATTTTCCTATCTTGGCAAAATATCTTGGCGTCATATTTGCTCAACCAATCCATACCCAAATTAATCTCGAAGCCTACGAAATTAAATACAGACAAATTGTAGGCAAAATTATAACCTAGCAACTCAAACTCTAGATGATCATATCTCATCCCTAGAGTTCCGTACCCTCATATTAGATTAGTTATCCTTATAGAAGTAACAAGGTATGATGGTTCTAAACATAACTTATCTACCAAACACTGAGATATAAATGAATGTGATACACCAGTATCAAACAATACTCTAACTGGTATGTTATGAATCAAAAGCATACCTTCCATCACAGACTTTCCTTTCTCAACAATAGTTGGTCTAGAAGATGATGGCTCTAAAGCAAAAAAGTTTTCCTTTATCGGCTCTGACCGGCTCTGCACACTGATTCTTATAATGCCATATATGGTCATAATTGAAGCACTTCACACTTTTCTTTTCTGTAACCTTCTTTCTTTTCCAGTCCGACACTCATGAGCATAATTTCCTTTCTTGTTGCATTTGAAGCAGACAAAATCAGCTTTCCCTTTTTGGCACGTCTTCCTTTCTAAGCTCCCTTCTTCTTAACGAACTTCTTCTTCTTTCCTTGGGAACCTTGAGTCTCTACTGATTTCTCGTTCCCAAAAGTAGAAAGCATTTCTTCATTCCGGATAGCCATTTCCACCACTACATTTACTGGATCTTTGAGATGCGGAATGGTTGCCTTAGCGATCTCTCGCCTCAACCCTTTGATAAAATTCTCATTTCTCTTAATCACGGTGTCAATAGTAGCGTATCCATACCTAAATAGCTCATCAAACTTAGCAGAATATTCCAGTACCGTCATATCCCTTGCTCCAGTTCCGTAAACTTCCTGAGAAAAGCGGACTTAGCTACTTCAGACAAAAATCATTCCTCGAATCTCCTTCGAAAATCCACCCAAGTCAACTCCTCCTCTGGCACTCCTACCGTAACTCCGTTTCACCGGAATAAAGCGGCTCCCTACAACTGTCTAGAAGCCAATCTCTTGTTTACTCATCATTCAATCCCAAATCAATGAAAATTTGCTCAAGTGTAATAGCCAGTTTTCCACTTCAATTGCATCTTCAATTCTCAGAAAAGGCTTTCCACCCAAACTGGTGTAATCTTGGCTCAGCTTGGCATAGTTATTACCAACTGGCGCTATGGGATTGACTCCACCCGCATTAGCAACATTTCCTCTCACTACTCCTGCAGTTGCTCTAGCTTGCATCAGATTGACGAAGAACTGATACATGGTCCCCATATCCACTGGTGGGACGGCAACACCAACATAGGCATTTGCATTTTGATTAACATTTGCTTGTCGATCCTGATTTCTCCTGGTGTAGGGCCAAGCATTTTTCCATTGGTTATGGTGCCTCCACCACCAAGATTCACTCTTTTGTTTCTTGCTCTCATATCTTTCTTTCTTATAAATCTGCATACGAGCCTTAGTAAGATACAAAAGAACGGTCTAAAAGGGAGGAGAGAATAAAGATGGAATACATACTAATATATAGCAAATACAAGTACGTTATTATAGCATTATCCCATACCCTAATCTTATTCTCTGATTCATTACAATTATGTTTTCAAAAACTCTTTACGTTTAAAATTCTTTTAATCATAAACCTATGTTATAATACCAACTTGTAACATTCTCCATTCTGAGGCCCAAAACTAACTGTTACAGATGCTGCAGTCATCCATAATTATTAATTCTCGACGGCAAAATGCAGCTATGTTAATCATATCAATAATTAGGAGCACATGAATACGAAAAATTTTCAAGACTGTTTAATAGCAAACTTTCACATTCCATTTCTCAAATGATATTTCATATTCATTACATAATCCCATTGGTAAACCCACGCTTAGAGAAATTATAATTACTACAAAATACTCCTAAGCCTACTTCATTGGCTTTTAGTGCTAAATATACGACTAAATGTTTTCCATAAACGAGTAAACTTACAAAACACTATCAAGTCATACGAAGCACGATTAAGTCACATAAGTGATTTCTAATCCCCTTTTATTTAATTAATACTTCTATTAATTAAAACCACTTTTACTAGTAAAACTTCTTTTACCTATCAAAACACCGTTATCAATTTCTACTATTCATTTGTACTCTTTTCAATACTTCAAAGAGTATTCATGTGCTTATTCCAAATGGTATAAGTATATTCAGAAATCATGAACAAGATTTCTTACTTTAAACATTTTCTTTTTCTATATTTTGCCAAAATTTCCTTACTAATAATTTCCTTTAATATATCCATTTTAAGGATCTAAGTACTTTTACAAATCCATTCAAAAAGGTTCAAAACTAATGTTATTTAAACATTATCACTACAAACCCAAAACCATTTAACTTATGTTTATCTTTAAAACATTCTTTTAAAGATATATTTACATTCATAAGTATAATAAACCAGGGTTAAAGAAAAATGTAATTAACATATTGTTGCAACAAAACCAAAACCATTCAATACTTATATCATCTTTAAAATATTCTTTAAAGATCCAAGATAATATGTGGTTAAGTTCAATAGTTGACTAATCAATAATCTAGTTAAAACAATTGCTTTTACAAATCAATGTTCGTATACTTAACTCGTTTCGACATTTCAACTTAACCATTCCTCGTCAAGAGTGAAGCCAAGTAAGTTAGAGAACTATCTGCATCAAAGCCTTGCCTAGACACTTCATCCTTGAATCTCAAAAATAAACAAGCACACTTGCCAGCTTTTAGTGTTAAGTATAATATTCATGATTTCCATAAAATTCATGTAACTAGATCAAAATCATTAAATTTAAGCCCAAGTGCCATGAGATCATGTTGTATAGTTTGGAATCTAGCATAAATGTCAATAATAGATTCATTTGCTTTCATTTTAAAAGATGAGAATTAGTTTTGCAAAATAGAAATTTTTGTTTGCTTGACTTTATTCATGCCATCGTAAGTCACTTGTAAAGTACTCCATATATCAAATGCCGTTATGTAAAGCATAACTCGTGAAAATTCATTTTTATCAAGTGAACAAAATAATACATTCATGGCTTTGGCACCGTTAGTAGCTGTTTCCTTTTGTGCATCGGTCCAAGTGCTCATGTCGGTGGTAGGTGCTTCATATCTAGTTTGAGTAGCTTGCTAAATTTCTAAACCATTAGCTTCCATAAAAATTGCATACGTAATGACCAATAAGCATAGTTAGGCCCGATAAATAGTGGAGGACGTGCAGTTGATTGGCCTTCTTGAAATGTACTTACCATATTACAAAAAATTCAATGACGTGTTATAGTAAATTGAAATTACCTTGCCCTAATACGAATTGAAAGTGTAGTGGATCATATAATATGGCTTGGGTATTAGTATGTGAGTGTATACTAATATATGTAATAAATAAAGCAATGTAACGGAGTTTAAGCGAAGAATAAAAACGAGCAAACCCGAGTTTTTATACTAGTTCGGACCTCCCATCCTACGTCCAGTCCTGAACCTCCCTTCGATATTTCACTAACCAACAACCCTCGCTTTCCCCGGAGGAATAGGCTTATACAAAAGTGTTTCTTCAACAAGCTAGCATTCTAAATAACACGGATACCGACTGCTAGTACAATTCTACCTATAATCTCCTTTAAGTGTTTGTAAGTGTAAGTTCTTGGATTTATAGGAAGTAGGTTTACCAAAATATAGAGTTTGGATGTATTTCATTGAGAATATGAAATCGATAATAATGCAAGAGAGGATGTATGCACTTATAGAAAATAAAGAGTAGTAGATGTTTGCATAAAAAATGGGCAAACACCTCCAAGTCATATGATTTAGTTGATTTGATATTGTTTTTAGTGATCTGGATGATTTAGGAAAATATGTAAAAAGCAGGGACTAAACTGTAAAAGACACACAGATTTATAGTGGTTCAGCCAGAATGTGCCTACGTCCACTTTATATATTATTTCTCCTTTCTTGTGCAGATTACAAGTACAAAGCTTTGATACAAGTATATAAAAGTTGTTTGAAAGTTCTATCCGTGCTTGAGCTCTCAAACTTGTCTGCCATTGTTGTACCCCTACCCCTCTATTTATAGAGTGAGGCTGGGGGTAGGGGTCTTGGAAGTATAAAGCTGCTGGCGGGCCTAGGCTGACGTGATCTGGCCTGGCAAAGTTGGTTCGGCACGCCTTGGTTCGGTGAAGGTTGGAGTAGCTTTGGTTCGGCAATGGTTGGTTCGGTAGTGGTTGGTCCGGTGAGTGGATGACCTTGATTCGGCAGTGCCTTCCTGGCCTTGACTCGGCAGTGTTGGTCCGGTGGCCCTGGTCCGGTGAAAACATGTCCAACATTTGCCCCCCAAAGTGTGGCATATGGTTGCATATGTCGCACTTTGTTTTCCTCAGTTTGGACACTCCGTTCGGCCTGAATGCCGAACCGACAGGTCCGATAGTCCCCTGCATGCCTATAAGTATGGGCTTCAAGCTTCTGTTATTCATAACTATTTGAAAGAGCCGGACCAAGCCTACGCCTGCCGAATTAGGTGAGTTCTCCTTCTGCCGAATGGACTTTTAGGGAGTGTGATAGCCGAATGAACTCTAAGACCGGGACTACCGAATGGTACTTGGGGAACATGGATGCCGGATGAACTCTAAGACCCGGGATACCGAATGATGTTTTTTATGTGTTGAATTTGTCTGTCTACATCCCTTGTTCTGACGATGTGTTTTCTCGTGTTGCAGATAATGTCTCATAAAGTAGAAACTCGTTCTGACAGGAAGAAATCCAAGGATAAAGGAGAGTCCTCCATGGTGCCCCCAGTCCAGGCAGAACCAGAACGACAAGGACCAACCCCGAGATCGCTAGTAGACGGGTATGGTCCTCAAGAGCTCTTAAACTCACCGCTTGACTGCTTCCCCAGCTCCCTCAAAGATGAGCAGCTTGATATTATATCTAGGTCTTTTGGGATCGATAGGGCGCATATGATGCTGCCGGGGAAAGAAGTGATGCCGTATAACCCTCCTGAAGGATATTTTGCTTATAGCAGGTATCATTGCATGTGCGGCGCTATCCCACCTAATAACACTTGGATAGTCAGTTTCATCACATACTTGAAGGTGGATCCTTTCCAGCTTCAGCCCAACTCCTATGCCATCTTGGTGAGTCTGTTCCTTATCTTCCAGAGAAGATACGGGTGTCCTCCTTCCAACCGGGAAATCTGCTACTTGTACAACTTGAGAGGCTACAAGAAGGGGTCTCCATATATTAGCTTAGAGTCGGTTGTGTCCTTCAAGCCAGTCCTGGATTTATATTCAACATTCAGCATGTTCAAGAAGGAATGGTTTTTTGTCAAAGATGACTCCGTTTCTTTCCGCCGCTTCACCTCTGGCTGTAAGTTGAATCTCATTTATAATTTTTGTTCTGACTGCAATACTCTTCCTTACGTGCCTTATTTAATGGATTCTTCTTCTGAATTGGACAGGCGAGACCTCCGAGGTACCTACTACCTCCGGCCAGCATGCTGAGAGTTCCGATCCCGCAGTTAAAGAGATCCCGGAGGGCCAGCAAGACAAGGGTAAAGCTCCGATGCAGCCGACTCCATGACTTGACTTGTAACAAACGACTTTATTCTTGGCGTGTAATTTTTTAACTTAAGCTGATTCTGTCGTATTTGAATGCTTTGAAAGTGTGTACGCTTGTGCACACTAATTACGGATCGTGTAATATGGACTAATATATGCGAAATGTTATTTACAATTGCTATACAAGTAAATATTCAATAAACTAACTATATAGCAATTCACAGATATAGAATAGTAAATACAGTAAACTGTAAAAATCACACCAGGGATTTTTATACTGGTTCGGACCTCCCGTCCTACGTCCAGTCCCAGACTTCTATCTGGATTTCACTACCAACTACCTCGCTTCACCCGGAGGAACAGGTTTATAACACCCGAACAGCCGAACGGGATTTCGTGCCTCTTACAACGCTGAGGACTTCAACAAAAATAAATACAATTGTCGTTGACAACTTGTGCTCTTGATAACACGGATTTGTCACTTGTAGTACACCCTTCCTATAATCTTATCCTCAAAATATGTGAATGATGTTTGTGAAGATTGAAGGAAGTATATTACTTATTTGAATCAAAAGATATGAAATAATTTCAATGATTCAATAAGCAATTTGAAGTAGAGAGCTTTTAGAATGCAAGAGTATTTAGAAATTAAGATCAGAATTTTAAAGCAAAGAATTGTTGTGTTTCAATCAATGATTTAGATATGTTTATATAGAGAATAAATGGTTGTAACTCTTTGTGAAGAGTAGCCATTAACAGATGTGATCATTGATGAAAGGTAAGAGAAGCAACCATTGAAGAAAGAAGTGTCTTTTGGGAAAGGTTGCTTTCTGTTTAAAAACGGTCGACAGGTCAAAAATGACCAGTAGACAAAATTTCAAATATATAGACGTTATGTGCATGTGTGCACGTTCATTGTGCAATTTACACAGGAACGGTCGACCGCCTGGTTTTGGACCGGTCGACCGGTCCCTGTTAAATTGCACAGTGAATGTGCAATGTCATCCAAAACGTTTATTCATCGATTCTTTTGAGCTGCATGATTATTTTGAGGATAGATTTTAACATAACTAATACTACTAACATACCAAATAATCAACCTCTAACGTATGAAGCTCGTTGTGTCTCAATGAATGACTTCTTTTTGTCGATCACGGTTTATCCCATTGTCAGAAATCAAAACTATATAAAAATCTTGACTCAACATTCTCCCCCTTTTTGATTGATGACAACATAGTTATGAATCTCCCCCTGTATATGATCTCCCCCTGAGATTGTGCATGTAACTCTATATTTTCCTGCATATATACTGTTAGCACAATTTTCTCCCCCTTTGTCATCGACAAAAAGGAGTTTATTAAAATAGAGGATATAAATTATATAATCCAGAGTATAAGCAAAATAAAACTACTACCATAGATCAAGAGTTAAGAGTCACATAATATGATAATACCAAAGAGTCTAGTACGAATTAAAACGCGACACTATTTAGTACAAGTGGCAGATAATGTCTTAAAGCAAGAACTAAAGTTATAATTTACACATAATAATAGATAAAGAGATAGACTAAAAGGATTCAATCTGACTCTGTCTCACCCTCCTCTTCTTCTTCTTCTTCAACAAGCTGAGTTTTTCCGTATCCACGTCCATGACTCGTTCCCGAGCTTGTACCCTCCTCCGAGGATGTCCAAGCAAAAGTAGGAGGAGCTGGGCGCTTGCCAGGGTCTTGAGTTGGCATGGATGAGGATAATGCTCCACATGATATTGCTTCCCATATAGAACTGAAGAACGACTTAAGTTTGTTAAAGCGTTTACCATTTTTGTGTCCATGCGCTTAAGTCGGGCTTCGAGAAAAAATTGATTTTGAGCAATAGTGTTAAGTGATTCTTTTGTTGAGGAAGATGATCTTAAAAGTTTAACTTCTCCAGGTTTAGAACGGGATGAACGGGAGGAAGCCTCTCTATGTCCTTGGTCTTTCCATTGTTCAAAAGGCATAATATTGAAGTATGGAGCTGGAAGCTTCATTCTTGTAATCGAAGCTTTGTTGATGGCTTTTGGTTTGGAAATAGAAGACTTTGGTGGTTCAATGCCACAATCGAGCAAGAGTCGCATAATATACTCGTTATAAAACAAGTGTGGCCTAGAGCTATCATTTACTTTCAAGATCTCATCAAAGATCATACCAATCCAGTTTATACGAATGCCCCCATAGATTGCGTATAATGCCTTGAAATTTTCTTTATAGACGGCATCAAAATTTCCAATTCTTGGTAAAAGAGAGTGCATAAGAGTATGATGAAGAATTCTTGCAGACGGCCGTAAACCAATAGACTTAGTGCTATCCTTGTCATCTTCAGTAAATTGATGACTAATTTGATTACGGACATGAATATTGCAAAAGTCATTTAAGAATTTTTCACCAATAAACCTAGAACCAAGAACATTTGCCATCCTATCACATGAGATAAACACTTCTTTGCCACATACAACTGACCAAAGGCAATAATTGGGATTCGCGGGTTTGTTTTTCTCTAAATTTAGATTAGCATAGAATAACTTGATCATGACATGGTTAATTTCCACATTGTTTTGATCATAGTCAATTAGGTTTTCAATGTCGGCATCCTTTGCTAAATCTAAAATACGATAAGTAGAGAAATCTGAGAATTTAACAAACGAACCCGGATGGATAGTAAAATCCTTCATTTCATTCCACCTTTTGAGTGAAATTGGATCCACAAGCCATTTCTTGATAGAGAGATCAATGGGTTGTGTTTCTGAGGTAGAAGCTTGCTTAAATTTCTTTTGTTGAGGAGCCATTAGGGATAAGTTTGAAGAAAGAAATTTAATAAGAGAATGTAGGGTTTCTGGGATTTGGGGGAAGAAGACTGATATGAAGTAAAAGAGAGATAGGGGAAAAAAGTGAACGGACGGATATATAAAAAAAAACAGAATACTCGTAACCGGTCGACCGGTGAAAATGGGGCGGTCGACCGTTTTCATCCAGAGAGCAAAACGGTCGACCGGTCCATTTTTAGCTGTCGACCGGTGCTGTTCTGGAAGCACAATTCAGCCTATTTTCAATATAGCTGTGTCCTATAAATTGTATATCACTCTTATTATAATATTTAATTGTTATTAAATGAGTGATTACAAAAGAAAATAAACAACGATACAATATAAAAATAAAATTAATGAAGAGTGGGAGAAGGAAGATCGGTTGAATCTTCGTTGATATCATCAATGCGAGCCTTCCAAGATGACCATTTTTCAGTTGCCCCTTCATTCTGAGCATAGTTTCTATCCCATGAGTTTGGGGTTCTAGAGGATGAAGGTGCATTTGGCATCGGCTCATGAACATCTCGTTTGTTTGTTCCACAGAAGAAGAATGCCATTCTTTCTAAAATAGATAATCGTGCCGAAGTCTGCTGTTGTTCATGATGAAGCTGTTGTTGTCCATAATGAAGCTGACGTTGAAGATCTATTTGATGCTTTTGATAGTGATGAATTTCATCGATCTTCTCTTTGGTATGAGGAGAATAGAATAGCACTTTCTTTGCCTTTTTTGATTTAGGCGTACTTCCAGGTGTACGAGAGCATTGATGATGGCATTTTGATTTATATTTTGGTGTTTCAGGAGAAAGATATTCTTCTGATTCAGAACTTGTAACGGAAATGTGTGATTTTTGAGCACACTCATCACAAATATGTGCCATAGAAAATTTTGTATTTATGATTAGATAAGGGAAGATGAATAAAACGAATGTTTTTGACAGCTTATATAGACAGTTCTTATATATAAGCCTATGATCAAGAGTGAAAAGAGGAATTTGATGGTGTAAATAATCAGAGGCTCAAATTAAAAATGGCTTAAAATAGCTATAGTTAAAAAGAATAATCAAACGAAAGAACTTAAAAGTTTAACATCAGTAATTATTAGACAAGGTCTTTTAAAGAAATTAAACCAAGCTCTCTTCGTAATTTAATAAAACTAGATTCGAGCAAAGGCTTAGTAAAAATGTCCGCTAATTGATTATCAGTTTGGACATATTCAAGACATATATTTCCTTTTCAATATTATCTCTAAGGAAATGATGACGGATATCAATGTGCTTGGTTCTAGAATGATTCACTGGATTTTTAGAAAGATTTATAGCACTCGTGTTATCACAGTATATAATAGAATTTGATAAATGAATATCAAAATCTTGAAGTGTTTGTTGCATATATAATACTTGAGTACAAGCGAGAGCCGCTGATATATATTCGGCTTCACATGTTGATAGTGAAACACAATTCTGTTTCTTACTAAACCAAGAGACAAGTGATTTTCCAATAAAATGGCACGTACCACTTGTACTCTTTCTATCCGTTCGAGAACCTCCAAAATTAGCATCACTATATGAAACTAATTCGAATGGACATTCTGTTGGATAAAAAAGACCAAAATCTTTTGTATTATTAAGATAACGAATTATACGCTTCACTGCTCGTAAATGCGATTCCTTTGGATTTGCTTGAAAACGAGAACATAGACAAACACTCATCATTATATCTGGACGACTAGCTGAAAGATAAAGAAGAGAACCAATCATGCTTCGATATAATTTCTGGTCAACACTCTTACCATTATCATCTTTTTCAAGATGTGTAGTTGTACTCATAGGAGTTGGTTTACCAGATGTAATTTCTAATCCGAAGCGCTTGATAAGATTTCCGCAGTATTTTTCTTGATTAATAAAAATACCATTCGGAAGTTGTTTGATTTGAAGTCCAAGAAAGTATGACAGTTCTCCCATATGAGACATTTCGAATTCTTTGGTCATAATACTTGCAAATTCCTTACAGAGTTTATCATTTGTTGAACCAAAGATGATGTCGTCTACATATATCTGAATAACTAGAATATCCTTTTGAGAATGTTTGATAAACAAAGTTTGATCGACTCTGCCTATTTGAAATCCTGAGTTAATAAGATAGCTACGTAATCGTTCATACCAAGCACGAGGTGCTTGTTTTAAACCATAAAGAGCTTTCTTAAGTTTGAACACATGGTCAGGATATTTTTCATGTACAAACAAAGGAGGTTGTTCGACATATACATTCTCTTTGATAAATCCATTAAGAAATGCACTTTTGACATCCATCTGATAAAGTTTGAAATTATGATGACAAGCAAAAGATAATAGGATTCTAATAGCTTCTAGTCGAGCAACTGGTGCAAAAGTTTCTTCATAATCGATACCTTCTTCCTGATTGTACCCTTGAGCTACTAACCTTGCTTTATTTCTGGTGATATTTCCTTGTTCATCAGCCTTATTTTTGTAGACCCATTTAGTACCAATCACTGACTGATCAGTTGGTCTTGGAACAAGTTCCCAGACGTCATTGCGCACGAACTGATTTAGTTCTTCTTGCATGGCAATGATCCAATATTCGTCGGTAGCTGCTTCTTTAGGATTCTTAGGTTCGATATTTGATAGAAACGCAACATGTCCCATTTGATGTAATTGACTCCTAGTTCTTACTTGTGAGTCGACCTCCCCAATTACATTTTGAACCGGATGGTGTCTCAATAATCTTGGAGGGGAACGTATTTCACAAGCTGGTTGTTGTTGAGAAATATTTTCAACAATATTTTCAGAGTCAGAGTCATAGTTTGTGATGATAGGAGTGTCAGAAAGTATAGTTTCGTCATCATCAGATTTTGGTTGAGAGGGCTGAAAGATTTCATCGAAGGAAACATGAAGAGATTCTTCAATAGTTTTGGTTCGTTTATTGAAAATACGATACGCCTTGCTTCTTTCCGAATAACCGATAAATATACCTTCATCAGCTTTCGGATCAAACTTTCCGAGATGGTCTTTCGTATTTAAAATGAAACATTTTGAACCAAATACTTTGAAGTAAGATATATTTGGCTTCCTTTCGTTAAATAATTCATAAGACGTATTCTTGGTGAGTGGTCGAATGGACACACGATTCAAAACATAACACGCAGTGGCGACGGCTTCTGCCCAGAAATGTTTTGGTAAAGTGGATCCATTTAATAGCGTTCTTGCACATTCTTGTAATGTTCGATTTTTTCGTTCTACAACTCCGTTTTGTTGTGGGGTTCTAGGAAACGAAAAATTGTGGTTAATACCTTTCTTTGTACAAAAATGTTCAAATTCGTTATTTTCGAATTCACCACCATGATCACTCCTTATGTTTTTAACTTTTAGCCCTTTCGATTTTTGAATTCTTTTGACGAAAGATTTAAAATGTTCAAAAGTGTCACTCTTGTTTTTCAGGAAAATAGACCATGTATACCGAGAATAGTCATCAACTATTACAAATACATATCGATTATGGTTTATCGACTGAACCTGTGTTGGTCCGAATAAATCCATATGTAGTAACTCAAGTGGTTGTAATGTTGATATGACTTTCTTGGATTTAAAAGATGATTTGGTTAATTTTCCTAATTGACATGCATCACAAATATTGTTAACCTTAAAACTCATTTTGGGTAGTCCTCTAACTAGATTGTTTTTGGCTAGCTTGTCAATAGTTCTGAAGTTTATATGACAGAAGCGTTTGTGCCATAGCCATGGATCATTATCATTAGCTACAAGACACATATCTGAGTTATGATTAATATTCATATTCAGAATATATATATTTCTGTCTCTATAACCTTCGAAAATTAAATTATGATCTTTATCTAGAATACTACACTTATTATTTGAAAAAGAAATTGTAAAACCCTTGTCACATAATTGACTGATACTAAGTAAATTGTGTTTTAAATTTCTAACTAGCATGACATTTGTAATAAGAGGTAAGTTAGATGTACCGCAATTGCTCACATCGCCTTTGCCGATGATATAGCCTTTTGAATTATCTCCAAAAGTGACGGAGCCACCATCTGAGTATGTAATATTTGTTAATAAGCTCTTGTCTCCGGTCATGTGCTTCGAGCAACCACTGTCCAATATCCACTTTCCTCTTTTCTTAAGTGGGACCTCATCTTCTGTTGCCATAAAACAAACATTAGCTTGTTCATTCTCCTGATCACTTTCACTTTCAGATGAGGATGAGTCTGAATCATCCCATGTTACTGAGAAGGCTCATTTCTTTGACTTGTCCTTCTTATGTTTGAATTTATCATTTTCTGACTTCTTCTTTTGTTCTGGACAATCCTTCTGCATGTGCCCCTTTTTGTGACAGTTGAAACATTCTATAGTTGATGAAGATGGTTTGTTTGATCCAGATTTCCTTTTGTTGTAACGACTGGCTTTCGATATTTTAGGAATTTTTTGAATCCTTTTGCAATGAATGCCAAATCTTCATCTTCAGAATCTGATTCATTTTCATCTTTCTCAGCATGAAATGCTACATTTTTCTTTTCTTCTTTCTGTTCTTTTCTAGCCTGCAAATTTGCTTCATAGGACATTAAATTTCCTATCAATTCATCTGGCTTCATGATGGAAAGGTCATTAGCTTCTTCAATTGCTAATACTTTTCCTTCCCATTCACTAGTCAGAGAATGTAGGACTGTTGACACAACATCAAAATCTGAATATTTTTGTCCTAGTCCGATAAGTGCATGATGAATAGTTTGAAACCTTGAATACATATCATTGATTGTCTCATTCGGTTTCATTTTGAAATTTTGAAACTAACTTTTCAGCATGGCTATTTTGGCTTGTTTAACCTTGTTAGTACCTTCATGAGTGGTTTTCAGCGTTTGCCAAATTTGATATGCAGTAGTGCAGATACTAACACGGTTATATTCATTTTGGTCTAATGCACAAAACAACATATTTATTGCCTTTGCATTTACGGCTGCTGCCGTTTTCTCAACCGTTGTCCATTCTGAATATTCAGTTGTTGGATTTACTATTTCTTTTTGAGTAGCATTCCAAGCATCATAGCTATTTGATTGCATAAAAAATGACATACGTGTTGCCCAATAGCTATAGTTGATGCCATTAAAGAATGGAGGTCTTTGTGTTGATTGACCTTCCGTGTAAGTGTTAGTGCTAGTGCTTGCATTATTTGCCATATTACAAGAATATATCAAATAACGGTGTTACGGTTATATGATGACCGTGCTCTGATACCAAATGAAAGTGTGTACGCTTGTGCACACTAATTACGGATCGTGTAATATGGACTAATATATGCGGAATGTTATTTACAATTGCTATACAAGTAAATATTCAATAAACTAACTATATAGCAATTCACAGATATAGAATAGTAAATACAGTAAACTGTAAAAATCACACCAGGGATTTTTATACTGGTTCGGACCTCCCGTCCTACGTCCAGTCCCAGACTTCTATCTGGATTTCACTACCAACTACCTCGCTTCACCCGGAGGAACAGGTTTATAACACCCGAACAGCCGAACGGGATTTCGTGCCTCTTACAACACTGAGGACTTCAACAAAAATAAATACAATTGTCGTTGACAACTTGTGCTCTTGATAACACGGATTTGTCACTTGTAGTACACCCTTCCTATAATCTTATCCTCAAAATATGTGAATGATGTTTGTGAAGATTGAAGGAAGTATATTACTTATTTGAATCAAAAGATATGAAATAATTTCAATGATTCAATAAGCAATTTGAAGTAGAGAGCTTTTAGAATGCAAGAGTATTTAGAAATTAAGATCAGAATTTTAAAGCAAAGAATTGTTGTGTTTCAATCAATGATTTAGATATGTTTATATAGAGAATAAATGGTTGTAACTCTTTGTGAAGAGTAGCCATTAACAGATGTGATCATTGATGAAAGGTAAGAGAAGCAACCATTGAAGAAAGAAGTGTCTTTTGGGAAAGGTTGCTTTCTGTTTAAAAACGGTCGACAGGTCAAAAATGACCAATAGACAAAATTTCAAATATATAGACGTTATGTGCATGTGTGCACGTTCATTGTGCAATTTACACAGGAACGGTCGACCGCCTGGTTTTGGACCGGTCGACCGGTCCCTGTTAAATTGCACAGTGAATGTGCAATGTCATCCAAAACGTTTATTCATCGATTCTTTTGAGCTGCATGATTATTTTGAGGATAGATTTTAACATAACTAATACTACTAACATACCAAATAATCAACCTCTAACGTATGAAGCTCGTTGTGTCTCAATGAATGACTTCTTTTTGTCAATCACGGTTTATCCCTTTGTCAGAAATCAAAACTATATAAAAATCTTGACTCAACATGCTTTCGTTATTTTGATGTGTTGCATAAGAAGTATAGCTGTGCATATGCCTGTGATTTGATCGTGTTTGATGTCAAGTTCTTGCTTAAAATGTAATTTCATACCTTGCAATGTTAATGTGATGTGCGAATAAATTATAGCTACGTATTTATACACAAAAGAAGAAAGTACCGCCCTTCATGTTTCAGTTGTTAACGGCAGCTTTGAATATCTTGTGTGATCGAGTATGGAATGCAGCCGAGTGTCCAGTTGTGAGTTCCTATTCCCATTAGCGAGTGTCTCCTATTCTGTGTCCTGTACTTTAGGGATCGTTATAGAGGATAGGAGGAAAGTTCTTTAAATAAAATGGAAATATGAGAAACAGTAAAACTTCCAATCACGGAAGGCCTTCGATGTGCTTAAGTTCGTGGCAAACGGGTTTTGTAGTCACTTTCCCTAGCTGTGGGTCTTGGAGACATTTGTCACTCATCTTACGCCTCCGCGGGGAGTTTATCTTTTTTACCACAGCCGTACTTAAGACACATCGGAGCCGAGATCGGGCACAGTAACTACCCGGGCCATTATGGCCCATAATCGTGGGTATTATTCGATTTACCGTGGCCGGCTAGCGTGGGTGCCGATCGTTAACCGTGAACTACCCCTGGCTGGCCACACCTTATGATGGGGCTTAAAGTAGGTTCACGGCTGCCGGCAAGCCGAACGCCGTAATGAGCTGCCTCGGCTATAGTCGGCCTTCTCGGTGGCTTATAATCGGCTCATTACAGTTGGCTTTAAGGGCCATCGCGAGCAATGAGTTAACCCGCAGTAGAGGGATGCCGGAGCAAAAGTGTCTCATTGGCGAGGGCATAGATTCGCATAGTACCTGTTAAGTCTTGTCCAGGTGAGGTTGCGCCGTGATGTGTCTTGAATAGGAATGTCATTACACAGAATTTTGTTCAACAGAAAAGGATAAAGTTAACAAGCAGCCAAGATATAAAGGAACAAGTTAAAAGGAGACAAGTTTTTTAAAGTGGTTCGGCACGAAAATGCCTACGTCCACTGATTCTCTTTGTTAATTCACTTCATATGGGTAGTACAAGTTAAGAAAAGTATCGACGAAGGTGTTGGATGTTCCATGCCCTCTGGAACACCTCCCCGTCCACTATTGACAAAATATAAGCTCCATTGTGGAGATCTTTATGAATTACATATGGTCCGTCCCAGATTGGATCTAGCGCTCCGAGGCGCGAGAAGATTCGCTTGAGGACAAGATCTCCTTTTTGTAAGCTACGATGCTTGACTTTGGAGTTGTATTGCGTTGCCACTTTTTGCTTGTGAGCTGCTGCTTTGAGGGCTGCATCATTTCTTCTTTCCTCAATTAGGTCCAACGACATGTGGAGGAGCTCTTCGTTCTCTTCTGGGTTATAGTGGATCCTACGGTGGGAAGGCACTATAGTTTCAACTGGGAGCATAGCCTCCGATCCGTATGCCAAAGAGAAAGGAGTATGCTCCGTTGATGTTCTGAAAGATGTGCGATAGGCCCACAGTGCCGTAGGAAGTTCATCCACTCAAGCGCCTTTTGACTTTTCGAGTTTCTTTTTTATTAGAGTTTTGAGAATTTTGTTGACGGCTTCGACTTGTCCGTTTGCCTGGGGATAAGCTACGGATGAGAAGCTTTTGTGAATTCTGTGCTCTTGGCACCATTTGGCGAACTCTTCGCTGTCAAACTGAAGTCCATTATCCGATATGATTCTGAATGGGACTCCGTACCTGCATAGAACATTCTTGATCAAGAAGTTAATAACTTTTGCTGAAGATACTTTATTTAGGGGTTCTGCTTCCACCCATTTGGTGAAATAGTCGACTGCCACTATAGCATATTTGGCTCCGCCTCGGCCCATTGGCAGTTCGCCAATCAAGTCAATTCCCCATACTACAAAGGGCCAAGGGCTGGTCATTTGAGTAATCTTAGTTGTTGGTAGCCGCGGAATCTTAGCAAACTTCTGACATCTGTCACATTTTCTGACGAAATCTAAGGCGTCCTTGCTTAAGGTGGGCCAGAAATATCCATATCGGAGTATCTTTTTTGCCAAAGTCTGCCCTCCAGTGTGATCTCCGTAGCTTCCTTGATGGATGTTGGATAAGATTTCCTTGGCTTCCCTTCCAGCGACACACCTTAATAATGGGTTAGAGAAGCCGCACCGATAGAGGATGCCCTCTTGTATTGTGTAGCGGGAAGCTTTCCTCAAGATTTTCTTGACTTCGTTACGCCCGTTGGGTAGTGTGCCACTTTGTAAGTAGTCTCGGATGGGAGTCATCCAAGTTTCTTCTTCGGTTGCAGCTATCAGATTCACTTGCTCAAAACTTGGGGTTAGTTGCCTTGAGATGGTTACTGTTCCTGAAATGGTCCCGTCTTTCATGCTAGCTAGTTTTGCCAGTTCGTCGGCCTCTTGGTTTTCTTCTCGAGGAATGTGTTTGATCAAATAGTGATCCAATTGACCGAGGAGCCGCTTGGTCTTCCTTAGATATGTTGTGAGCCGCTCTTCCCGAGCCTGAAATTCTCCTAGTATCTGATTCACGATAAGCTGAGAATCACTATGAAGACATAAGGAATTGGCTCCAATTTCTAAGGCAAGTTCTAATCCCGCTATCACTGCTTCATACTCTGCATCGTTGTTGGTGGCAGCGAATTCCAACTTTAGAGCATAGCGTAGCTTATTTCCCCTGGGAGTGATTATTACCACACCTGCCCCGAGCCTTGTTCGTTTGACGCTCCATCCACAAAGAGATTCCACTTGATGTCTTCTGCTATTTTCGATTGCTCCTTACCTTCGTTGGTAGTGAATTCGGCAATGATATCGGCCATGGCTTGTCCCTTGATGGCGGTGCGAGGATGGTAGGTGATATCATATTGACTTAGTTCAATGCACCATTTAAGTAGTCGCCCAGAAGTGTCGGGACGATGGAGTACCTGCCTTAGCGGTTGATCGGTTAGAACTCTGATGGAATGAGATTGGAAATAGTGACGCAGTTTCCGTGATGTGATTAGTAGACAGTAGGCTAGCTTCTCAAGTTTAGGATATCTGGCTTCTGCCCCCGTAAACCTCTTACTTACAAAGTATACCGACCGTTGCGTGCGGTTGTCTTCTCTCACCAAGGCGGCGCTTAGAGCATGAGATGACACAGCAAGGTATAGGTATAGCTCTTCGCCTTTGTTCGGAGTTGAGAGTACTGGTGGTCTCTGGAGGTGTTCGATTAAGCTAAGGAAAGCTGTTAAGCATTTGTCAGTCCATTCGAACTTTCCTTTGTCTTTCTTTAGAGCTTCGAAGAAGGGGATGCATTTGTCAGTTGCTTTAGAGATGAATCTGCTCAGGGCGGCCACCTTCCCATTTAGGCTTTGCATTTCTTTTCGGGTAGAAGGTATCCTGATATCTTTCAGAGCTCGGACTTGTTCAGGGTTTGCTTCAATTCCTCTGGCATGGACGATGAATTCCAGGAACTTTCCTGATGATACTCTGAAGGAGCAGTTTAGAGGATTCAGCTTCATTCCATATTGGCGAAGTACTTGAAACATCTCGCCCAGGTGGCTTACGTGATCGTCGGCTTTCCTTGACTTTACCAGCATGTCGTCCACATAAACTTCCATAGTTTGTCCTATTAGCCCTGCAAACATCTTGTTGACGAGGCGCTAATAGGTGGCTCCTGTGTTTTTAAGTCCAAAAGGCATTACTTTGTAGCAATACAATCCCCGGTCAGTGATGAAACTAGTGTGGTCTTGGTCGGAAGTATGCATAGGAATTTGGTTATATCCTGAGTATGCGTCCATAAAGGATAAGAGTTCGTGCCCGGCTGTGCTGTCCACAAGCTGATTGATTCGGGGAAGTGGGAAGCAATCCTTCGGGCAGGCGTCATTTAAGTTGGAGAAGTCAATGCATGTTCGCCACTTTCCATTAGCCTTCTTTACTAGTACCGGGTTAGCGATCCACTCTAGGTAGATGGTTTCTCGTATGAAGTCATTGGCAAGTAGGTTCTTTACTTCCTCATCGAGGGCCGCTGATCGTTCTGCCCCCATACTTCTCTTTTTCTGTTTTACTGGCGCCTTGGTAGGATCGATGTTTAGTGCATGTCATGCTATGTCTGGGGTGACTCCAGTCATATCGGCGTGCGTCCATGCAAATACATCCAAGTTGTGGCGGAGAAAATCAATGAGTTGTTCCTTCAATTCTGCTTTTAGTTGGGACTCGACTTTCAATAGTCTACTCGAGTCGTGTCTGTCCACAGATACAAATTCCATAGCCTCTGCAGGCTCGGCGGTAGCCTCCTCTCTTTGTCCCTGGGGTCTAATTCATTGAAAGGGTCACTGGTATATTGAAGAGGAGGGGCTTTCTTTAGTTGCTATGCTTCCAAATTTTTTGTGCAGAGGGCAATCTCTACACTCTTCCCTTTATCCTTCCTGTGGTTATTGCGAAGTTCAGTTACATAGCAATCTCGAGCAATGTCCTGGTCTCCCTCTGCTTCCCCTATTCCATTGTCCGTTGGAAATTTCATCTTCGGGCACCATGGGGCCAGGACAATTTGGAAGTCAGACAAGGCTGGCCTTCCTAAGAAGGCGTTGTAGGCCGAGTAGTTTTCTATCACCACAAATGTTTGTTTCCGCACAACGGAGCGGGGATGACTTCCAATTTCAACAAAGAGGTCCAGTCGCCCGAGGGGCATCTTCGCATTTCCTGTGAAACCGTGTAGTGGTTTATTGCAGGGAAGAACATCCTTTAATGACAGCTTCATTTTGTCAAAAGCATGCTTGAATAGGATATTTACTGAGCTTCCAGTGTCTACTAGAATTCGGAAAACTTCGGCTGGACCGAGCCGGGCAGAGATAACCATGGGATCCGTGTGAGGGTACTGCCTTCCCTCCAGGTCACGCCTACTGAATGTGATGTCACCATTCTCTATCCGCTTCGGGTGGCATTCTTCTATAATAGAATTGACGCATTCTTCATTGTTTCTAAGTGACTTTCCGTACCTTTCCATCTCTGCCCAGCTTCCGTCGGCGATATGTGGCCCTCCCGAGATGGTATGGACCACTATCTTCTCTTGACCGGAGCCGCTGGTGTTGCGATTTCCTCTGCCTATTTCTGGGGAGGGTAGCTTTGGGTTCTCATTGGCAGGAACTGGAGTCCTGTTCTGACCTTTTACATAGCGTTCTAGTCTCCTTCTTCTGATGTGTTCTTCAATCAAGTCCCGGAGATGATGGCATTCGTTGGTATCATGCCCATGGGATTCGTGGAAGCGGCAGAATTTTCCAGACTTAATTGTGTTATCTGATTCCTTCTTGTGCGGGGGGCGTTTGTATTTAACTTCGTCTTGAGTGGCCAGGAAGATGTTTTCGATTGTTTCATTCAAAGGGGTGTAAGCGTCAAATCTCGGTCCTGGCCGATATAGACGCTTTTCTCCCTTCTTGCCCCCAGCATTGTCTCTAGAGTCATTTCTTCGAACATCCTTTGCTACAGCGGGCGTGTTGCCGTGAGCTGCCTTATTTTGTTGCCCTGACTGCTCCTCAGTGGCAGCGTCTTCAAGTCTCATATATTACCCAGCCTCATGGAAGAAATCGGGTAAAGTAGCTGGTTTTTCTTTTGTCAATCTTCTAGCAAATTTAGTATCTAGATGCACCCCACTACAGAGGGCCATTAAGATAAGCTTCTCATCGGCATCTTGGACTGCGTCCGCTGCGGCATTGAATCTGGTTAGATATTTCTGCACTTTCTCTCCAGGTTTCTGTTTGATACTGGATAAGGAATAAGCGTCCTTGGGTTGCTCCACATGAATGCGGAACTAGCTGATGAACTTTTCTTTCAACATCTCCCATGAGCTGATGGATCCTTGGGGTAGATGGCAGAACCAGGAGGTAGCTAGATCTGCTAAGAATAGTGGAAAGCATTTGCACAGTACTCCCTCTGTTGCTCCGTTCATGAGCATATGCCGTGTGTATCTCTGTAAGTGTACAACGGGGTCAGAGGTTCCCTTGTAAGGTTCCATTGTTGGCATTTTCCATTCTCGGGGGGTGATGGCAATCTCGATATTGCGGGCGAAAGGGCTGGTTATCCTCGCGCCTATCCCTCGATCTCTTTGATCTCGTTGAACACACTCTTTGAACAAGCGTGCCATCCTTTCATCAGAATTTGGAGCGGATAGAAATGAGTTCGGTTCTTCTCTGTGGGATTGATTCCGTCCAGATGACCTGTAGGGATGGTATCGTCTATCATTCCTAATATTTTCCAGTGGCTGTCTTTGGTCTTCTGGGAGCATGCTAGGGTCAGCCACAACTGGCCCTTGCCTTGATCTTCCCCTGTTGGGTTCTGATCTAAGCACTTCCTCGGGTCCAACTTCGGGCTGGACTCTAGCTCGGCCCCGTTCATTGGCGTTTCCGTGGTTAGGCAGCATGACAGGCTCAGCTATGGTTGACCTCCACCTGGTACCTCCGCCGTTGGGTTCGGTTCCAAGCGTTTCTTCGGGTCGGCGTTCGGACTGAGTTCGGTCTCGGCTCCTACCATGGCCGCTTCTGTCGTTAGCTTCTTCGAAGAAGGAAGATCTTTGTTGCCTTCGAGATCCTCCAGACTGGGACTCACCCCATGATTCAGTATTGCGGTTAGACTCTTCAGCATCCCTTAAGCGTGACATGAGTTGGTCCACCAAGGCTTCCTGTTGGGATGTGAAGCGGTTAGTCACTTCAGCCACAACCCTGTCAAGATCTGCCCTAGTAATTGCTACCGGCTGTCCCGTGGCAGGGGTTGTCGGATTTGCCTGACCTTCATTTGGTACTGCTGTTGGAATGGGATGATTTACTTGATCTGTGACCACTGGATCTGGAATACTGCTGGTTGCGATGTTTTTTCCTTTTTTAACATCTTTCTTCTGCTTGGGAGGCATGTCTTCCAAGCAATGAGCGATGCTGTTAGGAAGAAAGTTAAGTGGGAGAAGCTGAAGTCCTGAGTTCAGCCGCCTCTCAATAAAAGCAGTAGAGTAGAAAAAATTATTCTCAATCCCATATTTGAATGTATCTATAGACGATTAATTGTTGTGTTTCAAAGAATATGACTTCTTGAAAAGATTTCTTTTGATCAAAGGTTGCAACTATTAAGAAGAAGGCATGGATGTTGAAGGTGAAGAGAAGTGTTCGTTCAAATATAGCAGTTGCAAAGCAGCGCCAGACGTTTGGCATACATGGTCAGACGTCTGAGCCTTTTTAGAAATTTAAACCGAAGTTTTTGTCAGATGTCTGACCTTATTTGCCAAACATTTGAGCCTGTTTTGATAGTAAAACTTGAGAAGCATTTTCTAAACTTCAGATAAGTGATTTACATTGTGCTTCGTGTGTGCTATGATAAGTCAAAAGAGATTGTACAAGATAATCTAAGACCATGATATAAAATGACCTTACTTTTATAGTATGATCCATCATTCTTCATGATTGTCTTTGACCCAAGATATCGATGAGTGAAGTGATTTTTTCTTAACATTACTTGTAAATAGATGAAATATATCTTGCATATGCAATTGTATAGTTGTTGTCATTAAAATCCTAGAAGAAAGGCTCTAACAAATAACTTATCTTTCCTTTTAGATTTTAATAAACATCTTTTACTAAAGTTAACTTTTAACCCAATATTGCCACCTAACGCCTTATAGTCAAACTGTGAAACTTGATTCATGAGGTGTTCGTTTCAATGCTTCTACAATTTCTATCTATCCAACCCAAGTAGTAGAAGGTAAAATTCCTCATAAACTAGTTGAGCAAAAATCAATAATCAACAAATGAAAGTCAATGCCCATAAACTGTTCGAGCACAAATCAACAATCAATAAATGATAATTAATGCTCATAAACTGGCCAAGCACAAATCAACAATCACAAAATGATAGTTAATTCTCATAAACTGGCTGAACATAACTAAAAGAATTTAACGAGGGTTAATAGATAAACATTATTAACACCTACATTAATTAAACTATGCTCTGACAATTCACTTATATAAGATACCTTATATAAGATCTTTAATTTTCGAAGTTATAATTACCATTAAGCTATATGTTTATAAAAATTACAAATACGCTCTCATATGTACAGTACACTCGGCTCATGCTAGAGCATTCCATTACCCTATCTCTTAATGAGTCATACCCCATCAAAGCAAAGGTTTTCACTTATCCTTCAGCTCTAATACAATGTGTAACGATTCACCTTTTCGACCCCTAGATGTCCACACTAATACATCCACGGTATTCACGTGCCGAGCACTCAAGTGTCGGAAAGGTGAATTGTTAAGGTAAAATAAAAAATAAAATGAAACAGAACAAGGAAGAAGAGAATACAACATCAGAATCTCACTAGTAGAACGATAAAATATAATATCAAAGGAACATTACAAAGGGTTACTCCAACACAGAAATTTCGAAGTTACAAAACCTAAGTACTATCATCAGCCTGGACAGTTATAACAACCTGTTCTCACAAATGTTGATATGTACATTATAGTAATGCATCAGATTAGAATACTAGGTGAAATATCCAGCTCGTCTTCTCGAGCTTCAAATAACATCAACGAAAACCCGCCTTTCACAGACTACTTGAAATATCACACATGGAATTAAGTGAAAACAAAAACCAAGCGTCAAACATAAATCTGGTATGAGAAACTCTAGAAATATGTATATAGCATATAACAGTGCTTTTGAGACCACATGGAATGCCATAAAGATTACGCCCTTAATAGATCCACCATCTAACAAGTACATATGGTGATATAATAGATAATGTCTAGGTGAATAATATAACTATTATAACATAGCTGCAATGGTTACATTGGTTACATTCAACAACATATTAGAGGGTACACTCAAAATCGATAAGGGACTTTTGGATAATGGATTTTCCATTGGAGACATCCCCAGATAAACTGAGACCTGCTTCCTTACATGGGTCATAAAGTACCTCCGAGAGTCGTATATCTCTATATAAAATATACTATTAAGGTAAACACGACTAGCCCATGCACGAAAGAGCAATCTCGAACCACTTGGAACCAAGTACCATCAACTCCCGCCAGCCAACAATCGATAAGTATCTCTAGATATGGAGTTGATATACCTCATCAAGGGTTAGCAAAACCCCGGGCTATGCATCCTACTCTATTTTCTATCATTTTCGACATCGAGGTTACGTTCGGTATCTTTCACATGAGTCTTCATCACTCGAACATAACACAAATCCCCAAATAGATTCCTTCATCTTAAATAGATCACTACACACGAGTCTCCAACTTTAAAAAATCTCGGTATCATACATGGATTTCTCTATCTCGATAAATCTCAGAATTACACATGGATTACCACATCATGAATAGATCACGAACAACTACACGTGTTCGAGCATCTTAAACAGATCTAGAATCTCCACATAGATTCTAACATCTCAAACAAATCCTCTTCCAAGAGATAAAACACATATCTTAGTCTTAAAGTGGTCTTCGATGAGTAAAATACTTACCGATCCAAGTCTCTTCAAGACTGAATCGACGAACTTAGTCATTCAATGATAATGAGAAAGATCGTATATGGAAATCAAGTTTCGTATACTTATCATGTTCCCGATATTTTCATCTTACACTGTCCCTCGATCAAGAGTAAAGCCGGTAGATTAGAGCTCTATTTCTCATATCCATACATGAACATCAGTCTTAATTCCCATAAATAGACAAGCCTACTTCATCGGCTTTTAGTGCTAAGTATACGATTAAATGTTTTCCAGAAACGAGTACACATATAAATCACGATCAAGTCATACAAAGCACGATTAAGTCACATAAGTGACTTCTAATACGCTTTTATTTAGTTAATACTTTTATTAATTAAAATCTTTTTTATTAGTAAAACTTCTTTTATCTAACAAAACATCGTTATCAATTTTACTATTCATTTGTACTATTTTCAATGCTTCAAAGAGTATTCATATACTTATCTCAAATGGTATAAGTATATTCACAAATCTTTAACAAGATTTTTTACTTTAAACCTTTTCATTTTATTTTTTTTTCCAAAAGATTCTTTACTTATAATTTTCTTCAAAATGTCCATTTAAGGATATAAGTACTTTACAAATCCATTCAGAAAACTTTAAAACTAATTATATTTAAACATTATCACTACAAACCCAAAACCATTTCACTTATGCTTATCTTTAAAACATTCTTTTAAAGATCTATTTTCATTCGTAAGTATAATAAAAAAGTGTTAAAGATGAATGTAATTAACACATTATCCCAAAACCATTCCATACTTATATCATCATTAAAACATTCTTTTAAAGATCCAAGATAATATTTGGTTAAGTTCAGCAGTCAACTAATCGATTGTCTAGTTAAACAATTTCTTATACAAATTAATGTTCATATACTTAACTCGTTTCCAACATTTCAACTTAACCATTCCTTGTTCAAGAATAAATCCATGTAAGTTAGAGCACTGGTTGCATCAAAACCTAGCCTAGACACTTCATCCTTGAATCTCACAAATAGACAAGCATACTCGTCGGCTTTTAGTGTTAAGCATAGTATTCATGATTTCCATAAAATTCACGTGACTAGATCAAAATCATTAAATTTGACCCTAAGTGCCATGAATTCGTGTTGTATAGTTTGGAATCTAGAATACATGTCAATAATAGATTCATTTTCTTTCATTTTAAAAGATGAGAATTGGTTTTGCAAAATATAAATTTTCATTTGCTTGATTTTATTCATGCCATGGTGCGTAGCTTGTAAAGTGCGCCATATATCAAATGCCATTGTACAAAGTATAACTCGTGAAAATTCATTTATATCAAGTGAAAAAAGTGGCTTTGACATTATTAGTAGCTGTGTTCTTTTGTGCATCGATCTAAGTGCTTATGTCAGTGGTAGATGCTTCATATCTAATTTGAGTAACTTGCCAAATTTCTAAACCATTAGCTTCCATAAAAATTAGCATACGTGTTGACCAATAAGAAAAATTGGATCCGGTAAATAGTAGGGAACGAGCAATTGATTGACCTTCTTGAATTGTGCTTACCATATTAAAAAACTTTCAATCACATGTTACAGTAAGTTGGAATGACCTTGCTCTAATACCAAATGAAAGTTCAGTGAATCATATAATATGGCCTATGTATTAATATGTGGGTGTATACTAATATATATACTAAATAAAGCAATACAACAAAGTATAAGCAAAGAATAAAAACGAGCACAAAAGAGTTTTTATACTGCTTCAGACCTCCCATCCTATATCTAGTCTCGAAGCTCCCCTTCAATATTTCACTAACTAACAACCCTTGCTTCACCCAGAGGAATAGGCTTATAAAAAAGTGTTTCTTTGACAAGCTTGTGTTTTAAATAACATGGATATTGACTGCTAGTACAGTTCTTCCTATAATCTCTTTTGAGTATTTGTAACTGTAAGTTCTTGGATTTGTAGGAAGTAGGTTTACCAAAATATAGATTTTGGTTGTATTTGATTGAGAATGTGAAATCGATAATAGTGCAAGAGAGTATGTCAGCACGTATAGAAAATAGAGAGTAGTAGAGTAGAGAAAGTTTATTCTCAATCTCATATTTGAATGTATTTATAGAAGGTTTACAATTGTGTTTCAAAGTATATGACTTCTTAAAAAGATTCCTTCTGATCAAAGGTTGCAACTATTAAGAAAGTGGCATGGATGTTGACGGTGAAGAGAAGTGTCCGTTTGAATATAGCAGTTGCAAAGCAGTGCCAGACTTCTGGCATACATGGTCAGACGTTTGAGCCTCTTCAGAATTTAAACCAAAGTTTTTGTCAACTATCTAACCTTATGTGCCAGATATCTGAGCCCGCTTTGATAGTAAAACTTGAGAAGCATTTTCTAAAATTACAGTATGTGATTTACATTGTGCTTTGGTGTGTGCTATGATAACTCAAAGGAGATTGTACAAGATAATATAAGACCATGATACAAATAAATGACCTTTCTTTTATAATATGATACATCGTTCTTTATGATTGTATTTGACCCAAGATATTGATGCGTGGAGTGATTTCTTCTTATCATATACATGTAAATAGATGAAACATATCTTGCATATGCGATCGTATAGCTGTTGTCATTAAAATCCCAAAAGAAAGGCTCAAACATTCTCCCTCCTTTTGATGATGACAACTATACAATCTAATGTAATGGTATTAAAAAATAACTCCCCCTGAATATGTCATCTCCCCCTATTTATATGTATACAAATATTCTCTCCTCTTTAGTCATTATCAAAAAGAATAATGTAAATGTATAATGCTCAAAAATAAAATATAGTAAACACAAACATCATAATTCATAATCTTATCATGAAAATAGTACATAGTTCAACTTCACAACAATGGCTTTATGAACTTCACAAACACAAACAAACATACACAATATGAGTCATAATAAACATGATGCAAGCATAAACAATGTAGAAAATTTGAAAGAAATTTATTGATACCCTTGGTAGTCACTAAAAGAGAAGGCGCCATAATTTTTATAGTAGTCGAAGTAGGCAGAAGGATCCATCTGATAATCTCCCTGCCATTGATGTGTTGAAGTACTATCTCCTCATCTTCATTAATTGATAGGCCCTAAAAAGACGCATAAAGCTTGTGGCGAGCTGGTGGTGGTTCTGACCAAAATTCCTCTCCTTCTTCTTCTTCTTTCGGTTGTTCCTGTAGAATATTTTTGCCTTTATCATGATTGGAAGTTCCAGCACTATGATATGACCATGAAGCTTAGGGATAGGAATGTGTGATGGATGCGGTGTCGGAGAAGGATATGACAATATCTAGAAGAAGACCGACCATGCACTTTTCTCATGACTTTGCCTAATGTAGAGACTACTTTCTCAGTGGTTTTCTTCAATTTGGCCATGCTAGTTGAGATAAATCTCTCCAAACCAACTATCTTCCGTTCTAGTTTCTTTTGATTTTCTATGATAGTTCGTTGATTTTGAAGCATTAGGTCCCTTATAGATTCATTAGGATTAGTTTCAGTTCAAGCATCATAAATTTCCATGTCGAAGTGGTATCTTGTATCATGGTGAGAGAAAGCAGAAGGTTGTGGAGAAGGAGGTACTTGGGCTTGTGGTGGATGCACTGGATGCATTTGTTGTTGTTGTTATTGGGCGGCCAATTAAGTAAGAGAACTATAAGAGGGTGGTGTTTTGGGAAGATGCATCAAATGGAAAAAAATTGTACCACTTTCTTTAACAGAATTTCCTTAAAATGAAATACATAAGTAGGCACTCCAAGAGCTTGCAAGATTCGCATAATGTATGGTGCATAGATGATAGTTTGACGATAATGAACCGAAACTTTTTCATTTCATTATGAATAATCCTTGCCCAATTAACTTTAGTCCTACCAAAAACTACATATAGGCCCATATGATCATTTTCATAAATTTGTTCATGGCTTCCTAAGCGGGGTATTATTGTGTTGATAATCATTCTATTCAATAACCTATCCCGTGGTTGATGAAAAACAGATTTCCATTTGGGCATTCTATCTTCCTGTATCTAATGTGTAATTTAGTCACGTTGTAAAGTCCTATGATCCGGAATTTCCTCTTAACTAATTCCATTAGAAGAACAATCAAGAAGTCGACCTAGCATGTTACACTAATTTTTAAAACTCTTCCATACACACTAGTCCATAACTAACCTTCTTCGTTTTTGGGTGTCCAAACATTGTCACCACACAAGTTAGCATAAAAGAGAAAGATGGCTAATTGGTCAATGTTTACCTTATTCTCATCAAAATTGATTAGCGAATGACATCCGGAGGTGATTGTGAGCTCTTGAAAGCGGTACTCTTCAAATTTGGATAACCGATAAAAAGGACCAGCATGAAGTTTCATAATTTTTAGCTCTTCAAACTTTAGTAGCGGTTGGATTATTGCGGAGCCACTCACAGATGTGTGATTCAGTGATAGTAGTGGGTTGAGGAAATGAAGATTGTCCTCTCTTTGCTCTTTTATTGAAAGGATTTGATTTTAAGGGCCATTAATTAAGAATTAGGATTTTTGTGAAAACTAGGGTTTTAGTTTTTGAAAGACAATTGAAATGATTCAGGTAAGAGAAAAGAGAACAGATTTGAAAGAGTAAATAGGGCTGAGGTTTGTAGTTACAGAATAAAGAGCTGAAATTCTACTTAGACGTACGAGGCTAAGTACCAAATGTCTGGGATTTTATAGAAAATTAAAATGAACATTTTACCAGACGTTTGGCATTTCATCTCAGATGTCTGATCTGTGTTATTTTCTGTGTTTATTCTTTATAGTGTATATTATTTATTTGTATTTCATATATTTATTTAATAAACATGATAAATTATATTTATTATTATCAAGCAAATACAAGTACCATATATTTTATTATTACATATTTATATACATATATTTATATACATATATATATATATTGATATTTATATATGACAGAGCATGTTAAAAAAATTATTTCTCCTCCGATGAGTCTGAGCTTTTGTGCTCAGTACGATCCCATGAGTAAGGTTCGTAGATTTTCAAATGGATGATTACGCACGGGAGAAGCCTTCTTGATATGCATTGATTCTTTGGTATGTTAGTTACCACATAACTTCATAAGCGACGCTCAATAAAGTTCAGATGTTCTCCTTGACATTTTTGCTCCTGATATAGTTGTCATTGCAAGCCCATGCTTTCTTTTTGATAGTGTTGGATATCATCGATATGATAATCATCCGATGCGGTGACTACACTTTCAAATTTAAGTGATGTTCAGACACATTTTCCTTTAAGTGTATATCCTATGTGGAATCCTCTCTACAAAGTAGAGAGATCAACAATTGGAGTTTTATCTCTATTTGGTGTGTTAGGGAAGAGGAGCTGTTGGAGTTATTTGATGCCATAGATAAACAAAAATTTTGTTATTAACTTATATAACAAATAAAAACTTTTTAGGATATTACTATTAAAATTTTAGACATCTATTCATACTGAAATTTTGTTAATTTTAGTATAATGTTTTTGTGGTAGGAACAAATTCAACCATT
This sequence comes from Allium fistulosum, assembly GCA_030737815.1. Lineage (NCBI taxonomy): Eukaryota > Viridiplantae > Streptophyta > Magnoliopsida > Asparagales > Amaryllidaceae > Allium > Allium fistulosum. The sequence continues at coordinate 998,668,808 of CM060907.1, forward strand.
AACAAAATTAGAGGTGAGAAAATTGTGCCAACTAAAAATAGTAAAAAAATTATTGTTGAATAGTAAACTTATCAAACAAATTCCTATATAATTTTTATGACATATATCATGAAATTAATTCATTAAGTGAACATATACTAAGATTCCGTCTTAGTTTTATAAAAATTGGTTCATAGAGAGGTTTAGTGAAAATATCGACAATTTGATTTTCCGTGCTAACAAATTCAAGAGAGATTCAAGAGAGATGATACCTTTTTCAACATTATCTCTTAGAAAATGATGACGAATATCAATATGTTTAGTTCAAGAATGGTTAATTGGATTTTTAGATAATTTATAGCACATATATTATCACAATATACAGGAGATTTAGTTATAGTTTTTCCAAAATCTTGAAGTGTTTGTTGCATATAAATTACTTATGCACAAGCTAAGGCAGTTGAGATATACTCCGCTTTACATGTTGAGAGGGAAACATAATTTTTCTTTTTACTAAACCACGAAACCAGAGATTGGCCAATAAAATGACATGTTCCACTTGTACTTTTTCTAGCCGTTTTGCAACCACCGAAATCCGCATCGTTATATAATACGAGTTCGAAAGAGCTACTTTTCAGGTAAAATAATCATAATCTTTGGTGTCGGTTAAATATCGCTAGATTCTCTTAATCGCTCGATGATGTGATTCATTATATCTGGTCTACTAGCCGTTAAGTATAATAGAGAATATATCATACTTCGGTATAATTTTTGATCAAAATCTTTTCTATTTTCATCTTTATCATAATGTAAACTCGCGCTCATTGGAGTTGGTTTACTGATGTATTATCCATTCCAAAACATTTTAACAATTCTCTACAATATTTTTCTTGGTTTATAATGATTCCATTTTGTAATTTATTTATTTGTAGACCAAAGAAAAATTTTAGTTCTCCCATATGAGACCTCTCGAACTCGTTTTTCATTAAGTTTGAAAAATCATTACATAATTTCTCATTAGTAGACCCAAAAATGATATCATCAACATAGATTTGTATAATTACTATATCGTTATTTTCTCTTTTTATAAATAATGTTGTATCAATTTTACCAATTTGAAAGCCAGAATTTATTAAAGGGACAGTTTGGCACATGTCCCAAATAAGTTTTAAAATACACAAAAACCCCAGTAAAAAAAGTTTGTAAATTAGGTCCCTAGAATTAAGATACCGAATAATGGCATGCACTTATGCAATTATTCAGTGAATAATTGCATACATTTATGCAATTATATCAAAAAATTGCAGACATTTACACAATTATTCACTGAAAAATTGTGGAAATTCCGCAATTATTCACCAAAAAAATTGCGGAAATTTCCGCAATTATTCACCGAAAAAATTGCATAAATTTATGCAACTTTTGGATATAATTGCATAAATGTCTGCAATTATTCAGTGAATAATTGCATAACTATATGCAATTACTTAGTAACTTAATTCTACGGCGTACTTTTTTTTACTAGGGTTTTTGTGTATTTTGAAACTTATTAGGGACCTAAGCGGCTGAGCCTAATATTCACTTTATTAAAGGTTTCTTTAGTCTATCATACCAAGCATGGGGTGCTTGTTTTAATCCATATAATGCTTTTTTAAGTTTGAAAACATAATCCATGTATTTTTCATGAACAAATAAGGGTGGTTGTTAAACATAAACATTTTCTTTTATAAAACCATTTAAAAATGCACTTTTAACATCCATTTGAAATAATTTGAAATTATGATGACATGCAAAAGCAAGTAATATTCTTATTTTTTCAAGACATGCTACTAGGACAAATGTTTCTTCATAATCAATTCCTTCTTCTTGATTGTATCCCCAAGCAACTAATCTTGCTTTATTGTGAACTATGTTTCCATTTTCATCAGCTTTGTTTTTGAAAATCCATTTTGTTCCTATTACGGAGTAATCATTTGGTCTTGGTATGAGTTCCTACATATCATTTTGTTCAAATTGATTTAGTTCCTCTTACATTACTAAAATCCAAAAATCATCTTTTGATGCCTCTTTATAATTTTTAGGTTCGAAGTTAGGTATGAAAGATACATGACTCGTTTGATTTAGTTGACTTCTAGTTGAAACTTTTGTGTTTAAGTTATCTATTGTATTATTAATCGGATGATCTTTTAAGATTCAAGGTGGTGATCTTAAAAGATTATTGTTATTGTTATTGTTTATGATATTATTATTATCGTTGTTTTTAGGTATAAGAGAATTATTATTATTATTATTATTATGGAAAACTTCTTCCTCATCATCATTATTTTTGTTATTCTTAAAATCTTCATCAAAGGAACCTTGAAGGCTCTCTTCTATAGTGTCAGTTCGTTTATTAAAAATTCTATAAGCTTTACTGTGATCCGAATAACCAACAAAAATTCCTTCATCGACTTTTCGTGCGAATTTTCCAAGATCATCTCTAGTGTTCAAAATAAAGCATTTAGAACCAAAAACACGAAAATACGATACTTTAGGTTTCTTACCGAAACACATTTCATAGCATGTATTCTTAGTCATTAGTCTAAGTGTTACACGATTTAATACATGACATGTGGTAGCAACGGCTTCAGCCCAAAAATTCTTTGGCAAATCACTACTACTTAGCAATGTTCGTGCACATTGTTGTAGAGTACGATTTTTCCTTTCTACTACACTATTTTGTTGTGGTGTTCGTGGAAACGAAAAATTATGACTAATTCCCCTTTTATTGCAAAAGTTTTCAAAAATTTCATTTTCAAATTCCCCACCATGATCACTTCTTATACTTTTAATTTTTAAGTTAAATTCTTAAGTCTTTGAGCAAAAATTTTAAACATTTCAATCGTGTCACTTTATGTTTCAAAAACAATGTCCAAGTGTATCTTGAAAAATCATCAACAATCATAAAAATATGTTTGTTATGATTTATCGATCGTACTTGAGTCGGACTGAATAAATCCAAATGAAGTAGTTAGAGTGGTTGTTTTGTGGAAATTTCCTTTTTAGATTTAAATGAACTTTTCTTTAATTTTCCAAGTTGACATGCTTCACATAAATTCTTAGCTTTGCAGTTGATTTTGGGTAATCTTTTAACTAAATCATTTTTCGCTAATTTGCTAATATATTTAAATTTTATGTGGCAAAAACGTTTGTGCCATATCCATGGATCATTATGATTTGTGCCTAAGCAAAAATCATTATTATGTTTATTCATATTCAAAAAATATATATATATATTGATTTCTTAATCCTTTAAATATTAGATTTTTATTTTGATAAAAAATATTACATTTATCTTTTTCGAAATCAATTCTAAACCCTTTATCACACAATTGACTTATGCTTAATAAATTGTGTTTTAAAATTTCTACTAGTAAAACATTAGTAATTATGGGAGAAGTAGATATATCGATGTTGATGACGTCTCTAACGCCAATGACAAAACCTTTTGAATTATCTTCGAATGTCATAGTGTCGCCATCGATATATGTTATATTTGATAGCATGTAAGCATTTCTTGTCACATGTTTGGAGCATTCGCTATCGAGTATCCACTTCTCCTTGCTTTTAACTTTATTTTTGGGCACCTGCAAAATAATAAGAGTTTAATTAGTACCCACTTCCTCTGTTAGGGACCTATGTGTTAGTGAGGGAAGGTAGCCATACCCAAGAGGGTTTGGGACCTTTAAAAATGTAATTATCATTATATACAATATTTTTCAAGTACTCATCTATGTCTTTCTGCCTAATCAACTTGTTATTAGATTTAGGAATCCATATTTTGACCGTATTCGAGTTAGAAGCATTAATCTTAATTCTAGATTTTGGCTTCTTCAACTTAGTATATAATGTACTAGAGTTCCTTTGCTTTTGCTCATTTTATATCCTAATCCATTTCGATTTCCTAAAAGTCTTGATATTTTGATCAAATTCTCTAAGTCTTGCTTTCCTTTATTAAATTTCGACACGTTAATGATAATTTGATCAAACCTAGTATTAAGATCAGAGATTTCAACATTGGTAGAGTATAAGCTTGTTTTTAGTTCAAGTTTTTCCTTTTCAAGTCTACCATTCTCTAATTTGCTATTTTTCTAAATCATGTAATAAAGTAGCATTTTGAGAAGACAATTTTTTTACTTTCCTTTTATGCCATTTCTAATTCCTCTTCTAAATTTTTTTTCTCATCTTTTAATAAACCAATTTCTAGCTCCACTCTATTCAATTTTCCTACATATTCCTTATTTATTTTCTTAAATTTTCTATACTTATCGTCTAATTCTATGCTAATTTCCAAAATTTCATCATATGTTAGTTCAAGACGTACCTCATCTGTGCTAGCCATAAAATAAACATTCTCTTGTTCTAAGTCGCTCTCACTATCACTATCAAATGAAGAAGGCGAGTCGGAATCATCCTAAGTTACTTGAAAGGCTCTTTGCTTTTTCTTAAATTTCTTGAATTAATTTTTCTTTTTGTCAGTATTGAGTTGCAGACATTCTTTCTTTATATGGTCGAATTTGTCACATCTATAACATTAGATTGATGTTTGATTAGATGAATTCAAATTGCCACCATTCTGAGATTTTGTCATCATCTTGAATTTCATAAATTTTGCTGTAGTTTTTGGTGATAAACACAATTTCTTCCACATCCAAATTAGAAACGTCGTCATTTGCTTGAAAGGCAATATTCTTCTTTTCTTGATTTTGCTCCTTTCTAGCCTGCAATTAGCTTCATACGCATCAAATTTCCTATTAATTCTTCGACTTTGAGTTGAGGTAGACCATTAGTCTCTTCAATGGCCAAAACTTTTCTTTTCCATTCAATAGTCAAAGAATTTAAAATTCGTGTGACTAGATCAAAATCATTAAATTTGACCCCAAGTGCCATGAGATCGTGTTGTATAGTTCGAAATCTAGCATACATGTCAATAATAGATTCATTTGCTTTAATTTTAAAAGATGAGAATTGGTTTCGCAAAATAGAAATTTTCGTTAGCTTGACTTTATTTGTGCCATCATGAATAATTTGTAAAATGCGGTATATATAAAATGCCGTTGTGCAAAGGATAAGTCGTTAAAATTCATTTTTATAAAGTGAACAAAGTAATACATCCATGGCTTTGGCGTTATTAGTTGCCGTGTTCTTTTGTGCATCGGTCCAAGTGCTTATGTAAGTGGTAGGTGCTTCATATCTAGTTTGAGTAGCTTGCCAAATTTCTTAACCATTAGCTTTCATAAAAATTTGCATACGTGTTGACCAATAAGCATAATTAAACCCGGTAAATAGTGGGGGATGAGTAGTTGATTGACCTTCTTGAAATGTACTTGCCACATTAAAAATTTTAAATCACATGTTATAGTAAATTGAAATGACCTTGCTCCGATACCAAACTAAAGTGCAGTGGATCGTATAATATGGCTTGTGTATTAATATGTGTGTGTATACTAATATATGTACTAAATAAAGCGATATAACAGAGTATAAGCAAAGAATTAAAACGCGCACACTAGAGTTTTTATACTGGTTCGGATATCCCATCCTACGTCCAGTCCTGAAGCTCCCCTTTGATATTTTACTAACCACAACCCCCGGTTCATCCGAACGAATAGGCTTATACAAAAGTGTTTCTCCGACAAGCTTGTGTTCTAAATAACACGAATATTGACTGCTAGTACAATTCTTCCTATAATCTCCTTTGAGTGTTTGTAAGTGTAAGTTCTTGGATTTGTAGGAAGTAGGTTTACCAAAATATAGATTTTGGTTGTATTTGATTGAGACTATGAAATCAATAATAGCGCAAGAGAGTATGTAAGCACTTATAGAAAATAGAGAGTAGTAGAGTAGAAAAAGGTTATTCTCAATCACATATTTGAATAAATTTATAGACGATTAAAAGTTGTGTTTCAAAGAATATGACTTCTTGAAAAGATTCCTTTTGATCAAAGGTTGCAACATTAAGAAGAAGGCATAGACGTTGAAGGTAAAGAGAAGTGTTCGTTCGAATATAGCAGTTCCAAAGCAGCGCCAGACGTCTAGCATACATAGTAAGATGTCTGAGCTTTTGTAGAAATTTAAACCGAAGTTTTTGTTGGATGTCTAACCTTATGTGCCAGACGTCTGAGCCTGTTTTGATAGTAAAACTTGAGAAGCATTGTCTAACATTCAGGTAAGTGATTTACATTGTGCTTTGGTGTGTGCTATGATAACTCAAAGGAGATTGTACAAGATAATCTAAGACCATGATATAAATAAATGACCTTACTTTTAATAATATGATCCATCGTTCTTCATGATCGTCTTCGAGCCAAGATACCGATGAGTGGAGTGATTTCTTCTTATCATATACATATAAATAGATGAAACATATCTTGCATATGCGATTGTATAGTTGCCGTCATTAAAATCCCAGAAGAAAGGCTTTAACAAATAACTTATCTTTCCTTTAAATTTTAATAAACATCTTTTACTAAAGTTAACTTTTAACCCAACATTGCTACCGAACGCCATATAGTCTAACTACAAAACTTAATTCTCGAGGTGTTTGTTTCAATGCATCTACTATTTCTATCTACCTAACCCAAGTAGTAGAAGGTAAAATTACTCAAAAACTGGTTGAGCACAAATCAACAATAAACAGATGAAAGTCAATGCCCATAAACTGGTCGAGCACAAATCAATAATCAACAAATGACAGTTTATGCTCATAAACTTGTCGAGCATAACTGTAAAAATTAACCAGGGATAATAGACAAACATCATTAACCCCTACATTAATTAAACCATACTTTGGCAATTCACTTATATAAGTTACCTTATATAAGATCTTTAATTTTTGCAGTTATAATTACCATTAAGGTATATGTTTAAAACAAATACAAATACACACTCATATGTATAATACACTCGACTCATGCTAGAGCATTCCATTACCTTATCTCTTAATGAGTCATACCCCATCAAAGCAAAGGTTCTCGCTCAACCTTCAGCTCCGATACCAAGTTTAATGATTCGCCTTTAAGACCCTCAATTGTCAACACTAATAAATCTGCGGCATTCACATGCCGAGCACTCAAGTCCCGGAAAGACGAATTGTTAGGGTAAAATAAAAAAGAAAAAGAAATAGAATAAGGAATAAGAGATCACAACATTAGAATCTCACTAGCGGAACATTAATATATAATATCAAAGGAACGATACAAAGGGTTACTCCAATACAAAATTTTTGGAGTTGTAAAACCTAAGTACTATCATCAGCCTGGACAGTAAAACCTAAGTACTAGTATGAGAAACTCAAGAAATTTGTGTATAACATATAACGGTAATTTTGAGACTACATGGAATGACATAACTGTTATGCCCTTAAAAGAACCACCATCTAACAAGTACATAAAATGATATAATAGAAAATTTCTAGGGTGAAGAATATAAATATTATAACATAGCTGGAATGGTTACATTCAACGACATACTAGAGGGTACAATCAAAATCGATAAGGGTGTTTGCATAATGGATTTTCCGTTAGAGACATCCCTATATAAACTAAGACCAACCTTTTGACAAGGGTCAAAAAATACCTCTGATTGTCGTATATCTCTAAAAAAAAATATGACATTAAGGTAAACACAACTAGCGCATGCATGATCGAGCGATCCCGACCCATGTAGAACCAAGTACCATCAACTCCCATCGGCCAAAAATTGATAAGTATCTCTAGATATGGAGTTGATATACCCCGTCGTGGGTTACCAAAACCTCAGGTTGTGCATCCAACTCAATTTTCTATCATTCTGACGTCGAGGTTACGTTCGGCATATTTCGCATGTGTCTTCATCACTCGAACAGAACATGAATCCCCAAATGGATTCCTTTATCTCGAACAGATCACTACACATGAGTCTCCAACTTGAACAGATTTCGAAATCACACATGGATTCCCACATCTCAACATATCTCAGAATCATACATGGATTCCCACATCCTGAATAAATCACAAACAACTACATGTGTTAGAGCATCTTAAACAGATCTCGAATCTCCACATAATTCCAACATCTTAAACAAGACCATTTCCAAGAGATAGAACACGTATCTCGGTCTTGAAGTGGTTTTCAATAAGTAAAACACTTATCGATCCTGGTCTCTTCCAGACTGAATCGACGAACGTAGTGAATGAATGATAATGAGAGCGTTAGCATATGGAAACCAAGTCTCGTATACTTATCACGTTTTCGATATTTACATCCCAGGCTATCCCTCGATCAAGAGTGAAGCTCAATTGCTCATATCCTTATGTGAACATCAGTCTTAATCCCACAGATAGACAAGCCTACTTCATCGGCTTTTAGTGCTAAGTATACGATTAAATGTTTTCTACAAACAAGAAAACATACAAAACACGATCAAGTCATATAAAGCACGATTAAGTCACATAAGCGACGTCTAATCCCCTTTTATTTAATTAATACAATTATTAATTAATACTTTTATTAATTAAAACCTCTTTTATTAGCAAAACTTCTTTTACCTAAAAAAACCATCGCTATCATTTTCTACTATTCATTTGTACTCTTTTCAATACTTCAAAGAGTATTCATATACTTATCTCAAATGGTATAAGTATATTCACAAATCATTAACAAGATTTCTTACTTTAAACCTTTTCTTTTTATATATTTTTCCAAAATATTCCTTACTTATAATTTCCCTCAAAATATCCATTTTAAGGATCTAAGTAATTTTACAAATCCATTCAAAAAACTTTAAAACTAATGTTATTTAAACATTGTCACTACAAACCCAAAAGCATTACACTTATGCTTATCTTTAAAACATTCTTTTAAAGATTTATTTACATTCATAAGTATTATAAAAAAGGGTTAAAGATGAATGTAATTAACACATTATCGCAAAAAACCCAAAACCATTCCATACTTATATTATCTATAAAACATTATTTTAAAGATCAAAGATAATATTTAGTTAAGTTCAATAGTCGATTAATCGATTATCTAGTTAAAACAATTGCTTATATAAATCAATGTTCGTATACTTAACTCATTTCTGACATTTCAACTTAACCATTCCTCATTCAAGAGTGAAGCCAGGTAAGTCAGGGCACTGGTTGCATCAATGCCTTGCCTAGACACTTCATCCTCGAATCTCATAAATAGACAAGCATACTCGTCGGCTTTTAGTGTTGAGTATAGTATTAATGATTTCCATAAATACGTAACGAACAACATGATTAACCTATATACTGACATTACTGATTTAACTTTTCCTCGTTCAAGAGGGAAGCCCGATAGGTTAGAGCTCCATTGCTCCGTCCCTACTCGAGATCGATCTTAACTCTCACAAATAGATAAGCTTACTTCATCGGCTTTTAGCATTAAGCAAAGTTAATTACCTTACAAGTAAGTAAAAAAATATTAACACGTTTCCGACATTGCAACTTAAATATTCGTTGTTCAAGAGGGCATCCCGGTAGGTTAGAGCTCTATTGCTCCGCCACTACTCGACATCAATTTAACTCTCAGACGTAGAGAAGTCTACCTTGTCGGCTTTTAGTGTTAAGCCTAATCAATTACCTTTTTCTAAACTTATATATACTTTAAAAATAGGGACAGTTTGAAAAAAGTCCCAATTAAGTTTCAAAATACATTAAACATCCTTGCCAAAAAAAGTATGTAAAATTAGGTCCCTAGAATTAAGTTATTGAATAATTTCATACATTTATGCAATTATTCAGTGAACAATTGTAGACATTTATGAAATTATATCCAAAAAATGCAGATATTTTCGCAATTATTCACTGAAAAATTGTGGAAATTTCAGCAATTATTCAAAAAAATTGCGGAAATTTCCGCAATTATTCAACAAAAAAATTGCAGAAATTTCCACAATTATTCACTGAATAATTACGGACATTTATGCAATTTTAGGTTATAATTGCGTAAATGTCTGCAATTATTCACTAAATAATTGCATAAATGTATGCAACTATTCAACAACTTAATTCTAGGGACCTAATTCACAATCTTTTTTTGGAAGGAGTTTTTGTGTATTAAGTTTGATTTTAAAGACCTGAGCCTAATATTCACTTAAAAATACTTGTAAATATGTTTTAAATATCTATGTAAAATATTACTTAAAAATAACTAATTTATAATTTGATCAAAAACGTGTTTTATATTATAAAACCTCTTTACTTTAAAAACACATATATAATTATTAAAAATATATTTAAACATCAAACCAACTTTAAAATACTTCAAAATGTGTTTAAAAACATCTTTATAAATATTAGAGGAAAATACCGAATTTAAATATCATTTTTGAACACTTAAAACCATAATCAACTTACTACAGCATTCCTTTGTGTCATTTCTTATTCCTCTTCTAAAATTGTTTTCTCATCTTTTAATAAACCAATTTCTCACTCTGCTCTATTCAGTTTTCCTACATATTCCTTATTTAGTTTCTTAGATTCTCTATACTTATCTTCTAATTCTATGCTAATTTCCAAAGTTCATGAAATGTTAGTTCAGGACGTGCCTCATCTGTGCTAGCCATAAAACAAACATCTGTTATTCTGAGTCGCCCTCGCTATCAATATCAGATGAAGAAGACGAGTCAGAATCAACCCAAATTACTAGAAAGGCTCTTCGCTTATTCTTGAATTTCTCGAATTTGTTTTTCCTTTTGTCATTATTGAGTTACAGACATTATTTCTTCATATGGCCGAATTCGTCACATCCATAAAGTTTGATTGACGTTTGATTTGATGAAATCGAATTGCCACTATTCTAATATTTTGTGATCTTCTTGAATCTCTTAAATTTGTTGTAGTTCTTGGCGATAAACACAATTTCTTCCTCGTTCAAATAGGAATCGTCGTCATTTGCTTGAAAAGAAATATTCTTCTTTTCTTGAATTTACTCCTTTCTAGCTTACAATCAAATTTCCTATTAATTCTTCCACTTTGAGTTCAGAGAGATCATTAGCCTCTTCAATGGCTAAAACATTTCTTTCCCATTCAATAGTCAAAGAATTTAAAATTCATGTGACTAGATCAAAATCATTATATTTGACCCTAAGTGCCATGAGATCGTGCTGTATAGTTTGGAATCTAGCATACATGCCAATAATAGATTCATTTTCTTTCATTTTAAAAGATGAGAATTGGTTTTCGAAAATAGAAATTTCCATTTGCTTAACTCTATTCATGCCATCGTGAGTAACTTGTAAAGTGTGTTGAATATGCTAGTATATGATTTATATGATTTTTGTTTGATGGTAATAAACATATATATATATTCATTTAAATGTATTTGATAATGTACTATTTTATTTTTCACATAATTAAATAAATATTTGCTGAATAAAATAAATAACACAGAATTTAAATTCAAATGGATATTTTATTCAAACAAATATTTATTACAATTTTGAATAGTACAAATTTAAGCTCTCACTATATATACACAATTTCGATTACAATACAAATTTGATTACATCACAATTTTCAATTTACATTTGCACCTCACTACATATCACTCATTCACTCGTATTGATCTTCAACTCCATTCCAGATTGAATCCAACATCTGAGCGATCTACAAAATAAACATTAACGCGGTAAACTTGAAAAGAAAATATTTTGTAGTGTAAAATAAAATATATTTTGAATATACAATTTGCCTTAGTTATTTGGGTTGTTCGTCATCATTTATTTTGAATTCATCATACACGAACAACTTGTGACATGCACAGTGTATTACTGTACATACCACAAGGCCGTGCGCACCGATATACACTTGATAAAATTACAGGAACATGTGAGCACAAGGTCAAGCCCAATTAATAGTCGGGTTCAACTCAAGTGAAATACAAATAAAGCCACAACAAATGAGCACAAGGTCAAACCCGAGCTTTAAGCTGGATTCAACTCAGGTGCAATACAAAACTATGGGTCAAGATACATAGAACAAGCCTTGACGTAAACTCAATGAGTACACATGAACTACATGACTCAAGAACAAAATCATGTTCAAGTTTCAAATACAACAGACCATGCTAACAAGTACATATACAAAAATGCTTAAGACATATACATGATACTTGATTGGAAAGAACAACAACAAAGACTAGTGTGACAACAGTGGTGTAGCAGCCTCAACAAGTATAAGCATGGATGAGATAAGTAGAAGTGATACAAAATGCAACAATACCAAAGTGAAGCCACCAATGGAACCTGACTCGAAGCAATGCAACAGTAACATGCACAGGTATGCAACAGAGAGATGCACAAAGTAATGTCAACATACACAGTGCAAAAGTGATGATCGTCACAAAAAGGCAAATAGACCAAATAAAGCAGTGAAACAAATGGAGATGAACATCAACACAGCAGTTTGAAAATGCACAAGTGATTCAAAGCAACTCAAACTAGCATGTCAAAGCAACCTATACCAAACCAGTTCAATATGTTATGCACAATGGCCAAGACCAAAACAAAGTAAGCCTGGCACAATGGAAACAAGTTTACATGACTCGAAGGCAACTAAATACAAGTGAAGGCCTCAACATCAAATAACAAATGAACTCAGTGCAAACAGGCTCAGAGGCACCAGAGCAATACAGGGTTTAGTTCAATATGTATATTGAAGTACACGGCATGGACAGCAGCAAATTCGAACAAAGACAGAGGTAACAGTTTCGAAATAAACAAGTCACAGTAGAAATCAATTCAAAGTGACCAATGTCAACAGCAGTTTCAAACCAAAGTCAGAGACGTGGTGGCCAAGGAGTCGAACTAAGCAAATCAAAGCCAAATGTTAACATGAATAAACAAAGTCAAGACCAATATCACATTCGAACAAAGCTCAATAGTAAAATTCACATGAAGCCGTGAGCAATTGACCGAAGTCAAAGAGAATGAAGAACGGAACTAAAATCAAGTGCCAGAGAATCAAAACCGTGATAGCCAAGGAAATCGAACATGTCAAAATCAAAGCCTTGTTAATCAAGCTAATAAAAATATATGGAGTGACAAAGTCAGAGAAATCATCAACATCCAAGCAACATCGAACGGCCAGAGCAAAATTATCAGACGAACTCAAATAACATATTCTAACGAAACTATAGGAATTAAAATCCTATATAAACCATTAACATCATCGGCCTCAAAATCATCGAGTTCAAGCAAGCTAATGACAAAAGCAAAAGGCATAAATTACATACCGAAGTCATATCGAACTCGATGGAGTTGAATTAGCCGTGTGCAAATCGAAGAACTGATCAATTGATGAAGCAATAAACTCTAAACAATTATTCGATTGATCAACTAGTATCGGCAATATTCAATTCCAAAAGCCCTAATTAAGAACGAAGAAGAATGAACGAAAAAGAAGGAAGCAGCCATATTTTCAATGCAAGGCCAGGCCGAAGAAATATAAAAAGAAAAGGGGACGGTTTATTTTGTTCACTTAAAGTTTCTGGCTGGCTTCTGTTAATTCATTTTGGGCTTTAAATTAGGGTTTCGGTGTTTTTTTAGTTGTTTTTATTTGTAATTTACTTTTTAACGTTTGTGATTTCTAGTCGTGTGACTAGGGGACGAACTACGGTGGTGTAGTTTGAGAATTCGCAACTCAGTGGCTGAGTTTTGGCAGGGTTTTGAGCGTAGAGTTAGGTTAGTCGATAGCGGGTGTCGCAAGTTTACGTGTGTAAGCGTTTGACTACTTAATTTCTAGTAGAAACCTTGGGGTAGCACATAGGTAGGGTTTTGCCGAAGCTGGGTAAATCTGTGTGTTCTATTTTCTGCTTTTTATTATTCTGCTATTATCTGTGCTGCTATTATTCAACTGATATCCGTGCTGCGATTATTTTATATACTTCCGCATTAAATTTTTATAAATGATACTATCACCCTATTCACCCCCCCTCTAGGGTGAAATCGATCCTACAAGTGGTATCAGAGCTAGGAACAAAAGCCATTTTTGTTTTAAAGATTTGATTTTTTCATAAACCAATTTTTATTTGAATTTTTAAAATGGCTTCTTTTAATGCTTTTGCTGAAGGTCGGTCCAATATTATTCCTCCTGTTTTTGATGGAACAGATTTTTTGAATTGGAAATTAAAAATAGAATTTTATTTAAAATCTGTTAATGTTAAATGTTGGGATATTATTGAAAATGGGTGTGATATAATAGACGAGAAAATTACTTCGATTAATGCTCTTGCTATGCATATACTATATTCTCGTATTAATGAAGATAATTTTAACTTTATTTCTCATTGTGAAAATGCACAGGAAATATGGAATACTTTTGGTGCAATATATGGTGCAAAAGTCAACAACGATGATAAATCCTCAAAAATCGACTCAGTTAAAGAAACGTGCTTAACAGGATTGGCAAAAGGCAGCAGTGATGAAGATTCAATAGCCGATGAGATAAGTGATTTTTCATCCAATGATTTAGTTCTCTTGTGCCGAAAATTAATTGAAAATAATAAAGCTCTTGAGATGAAAATAATAATTTGAAAAGGGTACAAACTAAACTTCATCAGGAAAATATTGATTTTGAAAATGAGCTTAAAAATAAAAGTTCTAATTGCAAAAAGTGTTTGGCCCATTAAAAAGAATTTGCCTGTTTACATGAAAACTTTCAAAAGTTAGAAAACGAAATTTTAATTCGGGAAAAAAACAAAACTGAGTTGATTTGTAAAAATAATATTTTGCAAAAAGAGTTGGATAGCTTTAAGAAGTCAGAAATTTCTAAATGTGCGATTTTTGAAAAGAAATTAAATGAGATCAACGGAAATTTCAAAACTCTTGAAAAAGAAAATGTGATTATGAGCAATTCTAAAATTATTAGATTAAATCACGAGTTTGAAAAGGAGATTGAAGAATTCAAGGATTTTGAAAAAATTAAATATGAAAAACTCCAACTCTTTGAAACGGAGATGCTTGAAATTGAGAATAAAATTAGAGAGCTTCAAAATGAAAATATGCGATTAAAAATGAATAGTTTTGAAAAGAAAGATAATAGCATTAGTTGTTATTTGAAGCTAATAAATGAAAATAAACTTTTAAAATCCAAAATTAATAAACTTGAGTTTGTTACTCGGAAAATTTTCACTCGAGATAAATCATTAGAAAATCAACTCTTCGAGAATAAAAGGAATGCGTTTGGATTTGCAAAAGTGTCAAAATATGAATAAACAACTAATAACAATGTCAAGGGGAAATATGTGATACCCAAATGTGTAAAGTGTGAAAATATAGGACAAAGTAAGAATAATTGTCGAAATATATACAAACACAAAACCATTAAAAAAATATGGATTCCAAAAGGTACAAATATAAATGGTTTGAAATTTAAATAGATTTGGATTCCCAAGGGTACAATTGTAAATACGAACGGTTTGTTATATAGACAAATTTGGGTACCAAAGATTTCAATAGATAATAAAAGTGGTCCTACATCCTTAGTTAGACCACTTGCCTTCCCTAAAATTTAGACACACAAGTAGGCTAAGGAACAACCTTGATGGAGATAGATTTCGAGTTGTTGATAAACTAAAATTTAAACGTTCCTTAGCCTATAAAGATTAGATGGAGATCATCGCATTTTGGATATCACAGAATAGAAGGAAAGTGAGGTATGATCTCTCAACTCAATTTGTGTTCATAAATTGTTAATTAGGTTTTGATCGACATTGTTGAAGTATTTCTAACATATCTTGATCATCTCAACTTTGATTTGTGAAATTCTTGAAGTTTTTGAAAAGCTAATCGATAATGCTATAACTTCTCTGACTTTTGATTCACTTTGGAATGTCATGGAAAATGGCTTTGACAATTTTTTTCTGAATATGTGTTTTTGCTTTGACAAATTTAGATTACTTGAACTTGATGTGCTGAAAATTTCAAAACAAATTCAAGTGTTGAGGAATACACGTTTTTTTATACCACTATATATCACTATGAATATCTAAAATACAAGTGGTATCTTATATAATCTCATGTTGAAATCATTTCTGATTTAATTATTTATATTGATTTTCAACTTGAAGTCATTTTCACAAAACCTTCTTACAGAAAATTGATTTTCATTTTTTTTGAAATGATATCTATCTAATGATAATCTTGAGTGAAAGAAAAATTCAGATGCATATTACACTAGTAATCTAGTTGGTAGAAAAATTACCAGTGGAACGTGATTTATGTTAAGACATTTATTAGTTGCATCGAATTTTAAAAGAAAAATTTGCATATTTTTCATTTTAAATAATTTTCAAATTGCAAACATTTTTCTAAAACCCCTTCTAGAAAATCATTTTTGTTGACCTTGTTTCAGATTAGTCAGTTTAGGAAATTTGATTTTATAATTATTTTTGGATTTGATTTTAAATGACTACATTAACTAATCTGACTCCCTACTAATTATCGAAAAGATAAATAGTGATTGAAAAAGTGATGAGTGTTGATATTAATCATATATTATAACTTGAGACAATATAATTAGTAAATTTCTATAGAAATTTAAACAAGAGTTATAAAAACTTTTTGTTGGTAAAAATTCCATGACCATTTCTATTTCTACCATATTTCTATCAACCATCACTCATCAAAATCCAATATAGTTTGTCAATATGTGGTATTTTAAACGGGAAATTATTTGCTTTCATTTCATTATATATTTTTTTGCAAACAAAAACATCCAAAGTATTCATTCTCATTTAAAAGTCCTTACAGTTATGCATGAGTGAATTACTTGGAATTTTTGATTATGTGCTTCCATGATCATTTAAAAGTCCTCACGGTTATGCATGTATGGAACGCATATCAAAATTGATTGATTAAATAGACAAGTTGATTCTAATCCCATTTAAAAGTCCTCACGGTTATGCGTGGTTAGAAGATACTTGAATTCATTTTTTAATAAAAATTTGGAATACTACTAATCTCATTTAGAAGTCCTAACAGTTATGCATGGTTAGTAGATATTCAAATTCCTGATATAAATATACCACAAATAGACACAACTATATGGTTTTATATGATGACATCATCCCTATCATTCTAAAGTGGAATATGCGTCAAACAGAGTATTTATGATTTTTGTTTGATTTTTTAGTGAAATTTAATATTTATACTCAATTGATTTCCATAAACAAGTAACAAACACATGATTAAACCATTTCTGACATTCCCGACTTAATTATTCCTCGTTTAAGAGGGAAGCACTATTGGTTAGAGCTCTATTGCTCCGTCTGTACTCGACATCAATCATAACTTTCATAAATAGATGAGCTTACTTCATCGGCTTTTAGCTTTAAGCAAAGTTAATTACCTTACAAGTAAGTAAACAACAAGATTAACATGTTTTTGACATTCTAACTTAACTATTCCTCATTCAAGGGGGAAGCTTAGTACGTTAGAGCTTTATTGTTCCGTCCCTACTTGACATCAATCTCAACTCTCAAAAATAGAGAAGTCTACCTCGTCGGTTTTTAGTGTTAAGCCTAATAAATTACCTTTTTCTAAACTTATATATACTTTAAAAAATACTTGTAAATATGATTTTAAATATCTATGTGAAATATTACTTGAAAATAACTAATTTATAATTTGATCAAAAACATGTTATATATTATCGAACCTCTTTACTTTGAAAGAGCATATGTAATTATTAAAAATATATTTAAACTTCAAACAACTTTAAGATACTTCAAAATGTGTTTGAAAATATCTTTATCAAGATTATAGAAAAATACCAAATTTAAATATCGTTTTTGAACATTTAAAACCATAAGCGACTTACTACAGTATTTATAAATGCTGTTAAAAGTCCTTTTTAAAAACAACATTATAAAGCACGATCTTTGTGACTAGTTTTAACCACTTAACAATTGATTTAAGACTTCAAATTTTTATATTTACTACTACCATTAGGTTACTTAAAAACCATGGAAAGAAACACCTAAGAATATCTTCTCGTTTATTTATAAAAATTCTCAAAAACAAGGGATTCAGAATTGCACTTATAACGACCATTCTCGCTTCAAACAATTTCAAACTTACTTCAATTTAGCATACAAGTTAATCAACCATTTAAACATCAAGTCAAGTCCATGCCACATATTTACGAGGGTAATAGAAGTGATGTTATACAATATAAAGTTATCATTTGCTTTCAAAAGCAAGAGGGGTCCAAAGTTTATAACTTTATATAGTTAATGTCAATTTAACTTTATACTTTGCACACAACATATATGTACACAATATATACTTATAAGATAGTGATATAACTCACTTAGATCCATGCCAAATCTAAGCACAAAGCCACAAGAACAAAGAAACACCTCCTTCCATCACCGCAAGCCTTATAATCCAACCTTTAGCACTTCCAAACCAAAGCCACACCTCCTCATCCTCCTCCTATGCTCACGGACTCCTCTAAGGTCCCCCTCTTACTCTCACCTTATCCTACTTTTTACTTCCCAATCATGTCTCCCATGATGTTTTAGGCCTATAGCCAAAGTTTATAAGAGATTGGAGATGATTTGGTTAAGACATGAAAATGATAAAGAACAAATTAGTGGATTGGTGCTTAAGCACTTCCATCATTTTTAGTTCTCATACTTCATTTCAAGCTTTGTGAATTAGTGATTACTTCAAAAAGGTGTGCCCCTCCTTATATAGGCTTCAAATGGTGTAGCATAAGCTTGTTCTCACCCTCCTTTCATGACATATATGGATCACCTCCCATCACTTCTCCTTTATGTTCTCTTAAGAGTTAAATCTTTCCTTTTAAGCTTATTTCATAATATCTTTGATGACATCACCCATGACATCATCCAAAAAGTTTATTTTCATAAACGGCAAAACATTTTTATTTCATTTTATTAATTTCCTAACCAAATAAGTGTATGTAAAAAATCTAAAAAAATTCCGACGATTAAAAAGTTGTTTATCGATAAAAAGATTTTCGGTCACATCATCGATATTTTTTCAAAGTATTTATTCTTGTAAATATTTTTCCAAAACAAGTTTACCATCATTACTTATGATTTAAAAGTGGTTAAAAGGCTTATTAAATCATTTTATTAACATTTAATCAAAGATGGGAATATTTAAATAATTCGGATATTTAAATACGAAGTGTCCAAAATTATGGGTCGTTACAAATATATTGTCGCCTCCCATATGTCCCATATATATCCGGCTATGCAAGCCCTTTTCTAGGCTTCAAAACTATGTCAAGCCCAAACAACAAATGTTGCATTTAAATCTAATTTAAATGCATACCGATATCGCATATCGATTAATATATTTATAATTATTACAAACACGGTATTTAATATTGTTCAACACACACTAAATAATATTTTAATTAAATCGGGTGGTAAAAGGAGTATTCAAAGTTTCGGTTGTGTGACTATTAGGCGTAAATCTAGTCAGCAGTTGATATTGAATAATTCGAATATTAACATTTAGATGTCACTTAGCAGGTGGTGTAACAATTTGGACAAATTTATCGCTTACTTGGTTTCGATAAAATCCAATTTTACTTTGTTATGCATTAACTGATAGTAGCAGTTATTTACACCAATCCTCTTCGTCAAAACTATATCACTTTGGACTTATAGAATTCAGTAATGTTCAAAATTCTAGTATGTCCTTATTTAACTCTATAGTTCAAACACAAAGTCCTTGGTTCAATAATTATAATTATTATTAACCGAACTGCTCTGGCCAGAGACTTTGACTTTGTGTTGACTTTAATTAACCATGATACTAATCTCATATAACTAAGGAGACAAAACCTCTCTTGAATAGTGTTTCACTTCTAATGCTTTCACTCGATCCAACTATAGTCGTTCGATGGATGTCATGCCATGATTTGATTACAATCAAAGCAAAGCTTCCACATTGAAGATCAACAGTATTCTCAAGTCAAGATAACTGTGGAATATCAACACATTGATATTTTCTGTTTGACCCTAGTTATATTAACGGACAGAAAACTATCGAGTGATTCATTCCACAGTTATCCAATAACTACCAGTATAATACCCATTAGTGCTCCCAGTAGGCATGAGTAATACACTGCCCAACATTTAAAGAGCGTTATTTACTCAAGTCTCAATGGATATATCAATATCCGAATTTAATACATCTTGACTGGGAATATTTAAATTAGTATGTTTAATTTCATTGCAATAAATTACTCATGGTTACTATTGGAAATTGGGCTAGCTTATAGTGGAGTAATTGGGTAAATTCTAATTTTTTTTACCTATTTTGATCATTAATGGCCATATGTAGTCTAATTCATTTAGAACTTTTCTAAATTTTCTATTAAATAAAATCAATATTTTATATGTAATTTGTATTATATTGTATATGTGATGCCCCACCTCTATACCCAAAATAACAAAGGTTATTAGAAAGAATAACGTCTGCTATTGCGGAGAATAAGGCTGTTGAGGAGCGACCATCTATAACCTTGCTTTAACTATCTATTGAGTACATCGACAATTGCAATACCAAGCAGATCGACATATCCAATGAATACTTAAAACAAAACCATAGGTGGTTGGAGGATCTATCAGAACAGAATATAACAACTCAAATGTAATATACATCACAGAACAGTTGATCATCATAAACACATATACTGATACAAAATAGAGTATACAAAATGATACATATCAAGTGGTATAGCAAACCACAATATACATACGAGTTCACAAGAATACATATCAGAGTTACAACAGATAAGGACTACACAAAAGCTAAGACAAAAGAAACTAGCGGAATAATCCATGCGGAAGCAAAAGAGGCTAAGTCCAAAAGCACCTAACCTGAAAACATCTCGGTCTGACCCGAGTATAAAATACACGGGTCAGTCTAGCTAAACAAATCAGTTAGATAAACTGAACGATAATGAACCTGCAAGATCAGATAGTATAACAATTATCTCTACAGGAGATAATTCAATCATCTAACATAAGATTAATCATAACAAAACAAGCCTCATATCATCGGCAACTCAAATAAACAAAGGATACCAATATCCTAAAATAAGCCAAAAAGGCAATTAACAAATACCAATGAAGGTAATACAAGTTCCACAAAGTACCCGCTATACATCGTGTGGCTCAAAAGACCAACACCGAAGGGCGATACCTAGGGAATATACGTATCAAAGAAACAATAGAAAATTCCAACTGCAACAAACCCAAATATCTCTTGAGCGGTGGTGAAGAAAACACTCCAATATCTCTAGAGCGGTGGTGAAGAAACCACTCTAATATCTCTAGAGCGGTGGTGAAGAAACCACTCCAATATCTCTCGAGTGGTGGTGAAGGAACCACTCCGAAAGCGCTATAAAAAGCAACACCCCAATATCTCTCGAGCGATGGTAAAGAAACCACTCCGAAAGCGATACTATAGGGCAACAACAATCCCAAATATCTCTCGAGTCGGGGCAAAGGACCAACTCCAAAAGCGATATTAAAGGCAACAAGCCAGAAGGAGACAGTCCGAAGACACTATCCCAAAGGCAGCATGTGTCACAAACTCCCGAAAAGGAACCCGAAAAGTGTTAACGTGAGTCCCATAACCACCCGTTCGCACTAAACGGTTTACTATCCGTTAGTCAATTTCACACTCAAAGCAGTACAAAGTTTACCTCATCTCATCGGTAAACCAAACCCAAAGGTCAAAATGTTCAAACGAATAGATTGGGAATTAACTGAAAAGATGAACGCACGTGTTCATTGCATGCGTTTTATCTAATCATTTAATTCTCCTCCCACTTCGCTCGGAGTGCGAAATTGTGTGTGTGTTTTAAATAGAATTTATAAATTGGAGAAGCGAGTTTTTAATACGATTTGAAGAGATCATTTATAAAAACCCGTGAATGGAGTCAAGAATAAGTCATCAAAGCCAATTATGCAATAACAACTACTTAGAATCAACATACTTCGATTAAATTTGGAAAACCAAGCAAATTGGGCATAAATAGGCAAAACATGCAAAATAGGAGCAGGTCAGTCGACTAAATTCGCTGAGTCAGTCGACTGAACACAGACCTGAAAAATTCTCGGGCTTCAGCTCAGTCGACTGACTCAGAGAATTCAGTCGACTGAACCTGATTTCCTGCATTTCCTATCCTATTTTAAATGAAGTGCAAACTCTCTCTAATTGCAATCGGACAAGCACGGACGCTAGGGGTTTACGCCTATCGGCTACCCGGCCCTATAAGCTCTTCGATTCATCACCAAAACATGATCAAAACATCAAAGCTATGATTTTTAGAGTTTTAGACTTCCAAAACACCAAAAATTGCAATGTTCACAAAACCAATCTGAATCAAAAGCAATTGCACATGAATAATTGTTAGAAATTTATGCCTAACAATCAAGGATAGTTATAGACATATATGTGGGATAAAAATCTCACCTTTAACCCAAAAACAAGGAAGAAGGAGCTCAATTACAAGGAGAAGACCAACCAATCTCCACTTCAACCCAACAAGCTTCAATCTAAGATCAAAACAAGTATTTCCTAAGTTTATGTTTAGGAATTTCTGAAACTAAAGAGAGAAAGAGTTGGAGAAGATGAAGAGGAGGTTTACCAATAGCTTCTCTTTGATTTTGGAGCAAGAATTCAAGTTTGAAAGAAGAAACTAGGGCTTGGAATTTCTAATTCCTCTTCCATTCCCCCATTTTCAGTTTTAGCTAAAGTTTGAGGGGAGGGAATGAGTGAATGGAGAGGAGAGGGCTGAGCTAGGGGGTTAAGTTAGCTAGTGGGCTGAACCCAAACCCAAAACCCAATAGAAAAAGTAGCAAAATTCGACTTACTCCAAACATATCGAAGCTTATACTCAAAAAGATCGCAAACGATATTTTGAACTCAATGGAAGTGGTCTTGAGTCCCAATTCGACCATTTGCAGAAAGTAGCTTTTCGGACTATAATCCGAAGAACGATGTTATATTTAAATAAAATATTTAAATATACAATCGATAAATATGCGGGTTGTTACAGACTCCACTCCTTAAAGAAATTGCGTCCTCGCAATTCTTAAGGAGAAAATAAAGAGTAATAACCATAAAGCATATCAACACAAAAGAATATCCGAAATAAGAAGTTTACCATAAAGTGCACGAAAGGATAAGCCCGAACTTGTTTACTCAGAGAATTCCTTGAATTCCTAAGCTCAAATGATTCGGAACACCGACGTGGTACAAACAATACGTCAAATGAACCAAAGCTAAACAAAAGGAAGCACAATGAAATGTCCGATGAACATGGTAAAAAGATCATTCCATTCGGACACCAACAAAGAAACAATCACTTGTTGCTTACAACTAAGTGCATTGGCAACACGATCCCCCCTTCGGGAATAAAAAGAACATCAAGCTCATAAGACGCAAGGAACTCGAGCCAACACTAAGTTCCTTATGAGAAAATAAACATTCCAAAAATTTTGATCGGTGAGGAGAACAAAATTCCTCACCCAAAAATAATGATGCTAAATCTAAAGAGCGAAAACAATAGCCGCGAGCACTAGATCATGAGTGGCATATCTAGTTTCGATAGGCTTTAATGATTTAGAAACATAAGTGATAGCACGTTCTCTTTTGCAAGGGAATGACATCCAAACCAATACGATTAGCATTGATACAAAAGATAAGGTCTTGGTTCCCTTCCTTAAGAAAATAATCTTCTTTCTCGAAAAGCTAAAACTTTAAAATTTACAATTATCTTTATGGAATCATTTTTCTAGAAAAAATTTCTTATTCCAAATCAATTCACTGTGTTTGATTGTATCATCAAAGCGTTTAGGAAATTCCTATCGATAACGTTGATCAAGCGCATCGATCAGAATTCTTAAAGCACTCAATGGGCAATACAATCACAAAATCATCTTATATATGATAACAAAAATGGAATCATCGAGAGAACAAAAATCCAATTATACTTATAAATAAATCTTATGAAAAAGATTTGCAAATTTTTTTTAATTGCTAATTTCCATCCAAAAGCAATAAATATAAAAATGGAACCATCGAGATATTCGCAGAATACTCGATTCATAAAATGGATGAAATGAGCTAGACAGACTGAATGACATAATAAATCATTCATAAGAAT
Organism: Allium fistulosum; assembly: GCA_030737815.1. NCBI lineage: Eukaryota > Viridiplantae > Streptophyta > Magnoliopsida > Asparagales > Amaryllidaceae > Allium > Allium fistulosum. The sequence continues at coordinate 998,693,002 of CM060907.1, forward strand.
CACAACGAGTGCAGAATGCGGTAAGTGGAGTGCTAACTTCCGCAACTCGTAGCCAAATCAAAACCGGTGGCAAGGTCGAGCTGAAAAGATCTTAACACCACTCAAAAGATGGCTTAGGTGATAATCCTAAGACAAGACCAAAAATACCAGAAATTTCTCAAACTACAAGAATGAGAGAAACAACACTTTCCTCATCATGAGGGCTTAAAGAATAAAATGATGCCATCAAATTGGAATCGAAAACACAAAAATAGAAACCTTCCAAAATAGATGGAGACATACCTTATCCCTGAGAAGAACCTCCAGAAGCATCTGCTATGTTTAGCTTGCCAGATGGAGAATTATTCGGAGCAATGGGACAAGTGGAACTACGATGGCCTTCCTTCTTGCAATAGCGGCAGAAGAGAGGCCGAGGACAAGCTCGAATCATATGATCAGGAGAACCACAATTGAAACACTTCCGAATGGAAGGTGTTCCAGTAGACTGAGACTGAGAATCAGAATTCAACGGGCTTTTTCTTCTTGGAAGGGAAAAATTCCCGCTTATCCAACGGAGACTGCTTCTTGTTGGGGTTCTTGAGAACCTCAACACCATCACCACTATCACACTCCCTCTCGATGGCTTCGAGATGAAGTGCATAATCAACTAACTCCTCAAAAGAAAGCTTAAGCTCAAGCATCAAAGATTTCTTAAGATATTTCTTAAGACTAGAGACAAACTTCAGATTCTTCTTATAAGAAGTGCTAATGAATTCAAGACCATACTTAGATAAGGCCTCGAAAGATGCAACATTTTCAGAAACGGAAGACTCCCCTTGCTTCAATTCAAGAAAGCGACGGGCCAATAAAGCTTTCTCAGATTCAGGAACGAACTTGAGTTCGAATCGTTCCCGAAACTGAGTCCAAGAAAGAGCAGACTCATCAATTTCGGCTACAAGAAGCTCATACCAATCAAAGGCACGCTCTTGCCATAAGCTAGAAGTTACAAGAACTCTATCATGATCAGAAATATCCATTATAGAGAAGATACGCTCGCACGTGCGAATCCAAGCTTGAACTTCAAGAACAGACTCGGAGCCTTTGAATGGCTTTCCACCAAGATGAGAAAAATCACTGCACAGGCGTGCAAAAGCAGACTTGCGTGAAGGAGATGCACGAATAGGAGCTGGAAGCTGAGTGGTCCTAAATAACTCCAAGAACTGATCAGCAGACATATAAACGCCGTCCGGATGCGAGCCACTGGATTGCCCAGCATCCGAACATCGTCTTCGGCCTCTTCCAGCCATAAGCTGAAAGTTAAATAAGATAAAGATTAATCTCAAGGTACATATTTCAATACGGAATACTACGGAATAAAATTACATTCCTAGGCGTATTCTCAAATCCTATCTACCCAAAATACACGGAAGGAATAGAGGCAAGATGATTCAAAGATTTGTAACACTTGTTACACTTTGATGTACCTTAATATGTGCTTCTATTCTATGTTTATCATATTTTGTTCTGAACTCAGCTCTGATACCAAGCTGTGACGCCCCACCTCTATACCCACAATAACAAAGGTTATTAGAAAGAATAACGTCTGCTATTGCGGAGAATAAGGCTGTTGAGGAGCGACCATCTATAGCCTTGCTTTAACTATCTATTGAGTACATCGACAATTGCAATACCAAGCAGATCGACATATCCAATGAATACTTAAAACAAAACCATAGGTGGCTGGAGGATCTATCAGAACAGAATATAACAACTCAAATGTAATATACATCACAGAACAGTTGATCATCATAAACACATATACTGATACAAAACAGAGTATACAAAATGATACATATCAAGTGGTATAGAACACCACAATATACAGACGAGTTCACAAGAATACATATCAGAGTTACAATGGATAAGGACTACACAAAAGCTAAGACAAAAGAAACTAGCGGAATAATCCATGCAGAAGCAAAAGAGGCTAAGTCCAAAAGCACCTAACCTGAAAACATCTCGGTCTGACCCGAGTATAAAATACACGGGTCAGTCTAGCTAAACAAATCAGTTAGATAAACTGAACGATAATGAACCTGCAAGATCATATAGTATAACAATTATCTCTACAGGAGATAATTCAATCATCTAACATAAGATGAATCATAACAAAACAAGCCTCATATCATCGGCAACTCAAATAAACAAAGGATACCAATATCCTAAAATAAGCCAAAAAGGCAATTAACAAATACCAATGAAGGTAATACAAGTTCCACAAAGTACCCGCTATACATCGTGTGGCTCAAAAGACCAACACCAAAGGCCGATACCTAGGGAATATACGTATCAAAGAAACAATAGAAAATTCCACAACAAACCCAAATATCTCTTGAGCGGTGGTGAAGAAACCACTCCAATATCTCTCGAGCGGTGGTGAAGGAACCACTCCGAAAGCGCTATAAAAAGCAACACCCCAATATCTCTCGAGCGGTGGTAAAGAAACCACTCCGAAAGCGATACTATAGGGCAACAACAATCCCAAATATCTCTCGAGTCGGGGCAAAGGACCAACTCCAAAAGCGATATTAAGGCAACAAGCCAGAAGGAGACAGTCCGAAGACACTATCCCAAAGGCAGCATGTGTCACAAACTCCCGAAAAGGAACCCGAAAAGTGTTAACGTGAGTCCCATAACCACCCGTTCGCACTAAACGGTTTACTATCCGTTAGTCAATTTCACACTCAAAGCAGTACAAAGTTTACCTCATCTCATCGGTAAACCAAACCCAAAGGTCAAAATGTTCAAACGAATAGATTGGGAATTAACTGAAAAGATGAACGCACGTGTTCATTGCATGCCTTTTATCTAATCATTTAATTCTCCTCCCACTTCGCTCGGAGTGTGAAATTGTGTGTGTGTTTTAAATAGAATTTATAAATTAGAGAAGCGAGTTTTTAATACGATTTGAAGAGATCATTTATAAAAACCCGTGAATGGAGTCAAGAATAAGTCATCAAAGCCAATTATGCAATAACAACTACTTAGAATCAACATACTTCGATTAAATTTGGAAAACCAAGCAAATTGGGCATAAATAGGCAAAACATGCAAAATAGGAGCAGGTCAGTCGACTAAATTCGCTGAGTCAGTCGACTGAACACAGACCTGAAAAATTCTCGGGCTTCAGCTCAGTCGACTGACTCAGAGAATTCAGTCGACTGAACCTGATTTCCTGCATTTCCTATCCTATTTTAAATGAAGTGCAAACTCTCTCTAATTGCAATCGGACAAGCACGGACGCTAGGGGTTTACGCCTATCAGCTACCCGGCCCTATAAGCTCTTCGATTCATCACAAAACATGATCAAAACATCAAAGCTATGATTTTTAGAGTTTTAGACTTCCAAAACACCAAAAATTGCAATGTTCACAAAACCAATCCGAATCAAAAGCAATTGCACATGAATAATTGTTAGGAATTTATGCCTAACAATCAAGGATAGTTATAGACATATATGTGAGATAAAAATCTCACCTTTAACCCAAAAACAAGGAAGAAGGAGCTCAATTACAAGGAGAAGACCAACCAATCTCCACTTCAACCCAACAAGCTTCAATCTAAGATCAAAACAAGTATTTCCTAAGTTTATGTTTAGGAATTTCTGAAACTAAAGAGAGAAAGAGTTGGAGAAGATGAAGAGGAGGTTTACCAATAGCTTCTCTTTGATTTTGGAGCAAGAATTCAAGTTTGAAAGAAGAAACTAGGGCTTGGAATTTCTAATTCCTCTTCCATTCCCCCATTTTCAGTTTTAGCTAAAGTTTAAGGGGTGGGAATGAGTGAATGGAGAGGAGAGGGCTGAGCTAGGGGGTTAAGTTAGCTAGTGGGATGAACCCAAACCCAATAGAAAAAGTAGCAAAATTCGACTTACTCCAAACATATCGAAGCTTATAATCAAAAAGATCGCAAACGACATTTTGAACTCAATGGAAGTGGTCTTGAGTCCCAATTCGACCGTTTGCAGAAAGTAGCTTTTCGGACTATAATCCAACGAACGATGTTATATTTAAATAAAATATTTAAGTATACAATCGATAAATATGCGGGTTGTTACAGTATATATGTCTATCATATAAACATATGTGTGTACGTGCATGTTCAACAAAGCAATGTGTAAATGGTTTAACATGCCCGTGTATAGATGTAGGGATTTACGCTACAACATACATGTTAGCCCCTCTTGTATTTGATTTGCTGTCTAAATGTATATATATGTTTGCATAATAATAATATATATAAGTGAATATATAATATAAATATGTAAATATATGAACACATATATTAAATGTTTAAACAATTTATAACTAAAACATTTATAAAATTTATATATATATATGTATGTAGATATATATATATATAATTAAATCACTAAATTAATTAAATATTAGTTTATAAAATAATTTTAATATATATATATAATATATAATAAAAGCCATAAATAATTTAATAAAATGATATTTTATTTTATTTCAAATTGATTTATATAGTACATGTAAATGTATATAATTATATATATATATATATATATATATATATATTAATATAAATAATAAAATTAATTTTTTTAAATATTTCATCAAATTTTGCTCTTGGCCATATATATATACATATATTAGTTTCTTTAGATTTTTTGCATTTAAAAACATTTTAATATTCAAAAACCTTGTAAAATAAAAATAAAAATTATTTTCAAAAATTTAATGTGTGATAATGTTACACGTTGCAAAATATATATATTGTTTATAATATATATATATATATTGTTTATAATATATATATATATTGTTTATAATATATATATATATATAAACATTTTAAATTACATAATCCATTTTAGGTTAAGTAAATAAATGAATATATTTATTCAAAATAAAATAAACATTTTTTCATGCTACCGAATGTATATTCTATACAAATAAATTTTGTAAAATCTAGAACATGTAATATATCATTTATAATCTTTTGAAATAATTACTATTTTACCAAACTTAATTATAATAATATTTTATTATATAAATTAAAAAAATCATAGCTGTGAGCACTAAATATAATAAGCATTTACAAAATAATTTTTATTTATTTATTTAGATGCAATAATTTACAGAGCCAAACAATTTGTGACAGCATTTCGATATACATGATTCATAATATAATTTAACATCATATTATATAAATAATGTAGCATATAAATGAGATATAACAAAGATAAAAACAAAGATTTACCTTTCACCAATGCCCTTGTAGACACGTTGAAACATTAAATTGATCCCCTTGAATCCTTTCATAAATCAGTAGCTCCAGAACAGTCTTACCACCGACGATCAAATCAAAGAGTTTTGATGTAATTTTGTGCTTGGATTTTTAGGGCTTAGAGAGCATGGTTACTGGCCGAATTATCAGAGAGGAATGAAAGAAAGAGTGTAAAAGGAAATGGAGTATGACATATAAATGGGAAGTCAAGGGAGAAAAAAGTGGATCACATCCTAATACTTCTCTCTTACCAATTCCACTCTTCTTAACCATTCAAATCCCCTCTAATTACCTTCACATGGTCACCCAAACCATTCATCCTACAGCCGAAATATCATGCCCATATGGGACCCAAATTTGGTCCAAGTCTGAATAATACTCAATGCAATCATAAATCTTATTTAACCGCATACTGATACCATATATCGATTGGCATATTTATAATTATTATAAACACCGTGTTAATATTGTTCAAAATACATCAAATTAAATTTTAAAATTAATATTTCATCAATATTAATTAATTTAATAAATTTATAACAATTTAAAAATTAATTAAATCAGACGGCAAAAGGATTATTCAACATCTCAGTTGTGTGACACTCAGGTGCAAATTTGGTCAGCGATTAATATTGAACATTTCAAATGTTAACATTCACATGTCACTAAGCAGGTAGTGTGACATTATGGCAAATTTATTGCTTACTTGGTTTCGGTAAAAATCCAATTTTAATTTATTAAGCGTTACCCAGTGGTGACAATTATTTGCACAAATTCTCTTCGTGAAAACTATATCACTTTGGACTTATGGAATTCGGTAATGGTCAAAATTCCAATATCGTCCATATTCAACTCTGTAGTCCAAACACAAAGTCCTTAAGTTCAATAATAACAATTATTATTAACCGAACTGCTCAGTATAACACCACTAATTTTTGTTTGACATTATTTAGAAAATTTAATTAGATAAATTAAATAGAATAATATGAGCTGATAAGGAGAATGAGATTTGTTAACTAATTTGGGTCAGACCTTAATCAATCAATTAATTAGATTGTTTTAAATATAGAATAAAAAGGAATTAACAAGAGGGGCATAATGGAAACAATCCCTTATTTTATTTTCTAAACCCTTCCTCTCTCATTCATTCTCATTTCATTTTCTAAAATCAAAAATAAAACTAAAGAGGGGTCGGCCATTACCTAGAGGAGAAGAGGAAGAAATTTAAGGAGTTCAAAAGGAAAAGCTTAGGGAATTAATCTATCTCAAATCTCAATCTCTCTTATCCAATATAAGGTGAATAATAGTTACCATCTCATTTGTTATGCTTTATTTCGAATTTATGATTGATTTTCGAATTTTTTATGATAGTATGTCATGTTTGGATTGATAATATCATTATTGGATTGAATGATGATTTATTGGAATTTTATGGAATTATTCTAATGGATTTTAAAGGCAAAAACTAAGTTTTCGATCTTCGATTAACTTGAAATTTGAAAAAGTTATGCAAAACATTATTTTGTAGATAGGTTTTTAATTTCATAATTTTTTTTTTTTTTTGGCAAGGCCGACGGGGTTAGATGGTCCCCGACCACTTTATTGCTGCACCAAACAGAACATTACACAGTTTACAAAGATCAAAGAAAACAGGGGGATACATGGCACAACAAGCAAGGGGAAAAAAACAGAAGTAAAAAAAGAAAACAATAAAAGAAAAACAACACCGACTAAAATCACAGCTGGGAATAGATCCCAGGATCAAAAGAGAAAGAGAGAAGACTTAAGTCATTGGTAATTTCTTTCATAATCCACTGCCTTAGTACTCCCTCAGATTTAGCATTACTTGCATCGAACACTCTATTATTACGTTCCCTCCAAACAGAGCTGATGAAACTCTTCAGGACCGTGTTGAAAACCCTCTTTCGCTCACTTTTATTTCCCGTTGTCATATAAATTCTTTCCCATTCCACCCGATTGTCATCAGAGACATTAGTACGCTGTAGTTTAGCCATGATGCATATCCATAATTGCTTAATAATAGAGCACTCAAAATATAAGTGTTCAACAGTTTCAGCTTGCTCACTACAGAATATACAGTCAATGCTGACATTCATCCCCAAGCATGCAAGTTTAGTCTTGGTGAGAATGGCACGGTTAAGGATTTTCCAAAGCATGAAATTATGTCGCATTTTACTGTCATTGCACCAGGTTCTTCTCCACCATCTCCATGTTGGGTAGGTACTATTCTGCAAGATATATTCATATGCTTCTCCAGTTTTGAAAATGGTCTTATTTTTACCCCAGACCAGTTTAGCAGAAGTAGTTGTTACTGGTTTAAACATGCGTATTTTGTTCCAAAGGTTTTGGATCCTACTATTTGAAGATACCCTACGTGTAGATTGAAGACTGTAAATAACATCACTAACCTTAGTAGCCAGATGTATCCCAGTTTGCTGTATTTCATTGTATGTTAATTGACGCCGCAGTATGATTCCCACGTCTAACCAAGGATCCTCCCAAAAACTGACGGTATTTATAGGATTCGAATTCAGTAGAACAAGAGGAAGAAAGTGCTCCTTAATCTTGAAGATGCTCTGCCAGGTCCAGCTCAAGTTCTGTGGCTTGTGCATATTCCACAAACTCCTTCCCTTTATCACATTTTTGTCAGACCACTTTGCCCAGAGGCTTTCAGAACAATTGTAGTAAGTGTCAATATGTTTCGCGAAGGCAGCCTTGTTCCACTGCTTTAAATTAAGAATACCAAGACCACCTTTGTCCATTGGCCTCTCAATTCTGCTAAATTTAATGGGTGCTATATATCTTCCAGTTGTCTTGCCAGTCCACAGGAATCTCATGATTGCACTTCTGATCATATTAATTAACTTAAAGGGGAGAATGAAGGTACGAGCCCAGTAAACTTGCATTGAAAAAATTACAGACTTAATTAGAGTCAATCTACCAGCTTGACTAAGCATTCTGGTGGTCCAGCTGTTAAGCCTAGCCGTTATCTTCTCAAAAAGAGGAAGACATTGGGCAGTAGAGATTCTAGACAAAGCTAGCGGTAGACCTAAGTATGAGACTGTATCAGTGCTGTGTGTCAGGCCAGTAATACATGCAATTTGATTGCACTGATCAGCATGAAGACCAGCAGTAATGATTTCAGATTTGCTAATATTAACTCTCAGCCCTGTCATGTTGAAAAATTGATCAAGAGTAAGCATTATATTCGTGACTGTGCTAGTTTCAGGAGAGCAGAAAACAATTAAGTCGTCCGCAAACATAAGTGCAGTGATCATAGGTTCTTTGCAGGAAGGATGAAGTTTAAATCTACCCTGATTATGCTGTTTTTCGAACAACTGCGTGAGTAGCTCCATAACCATAATGAATACATAAGCAGACAGAGGATCTCCCTGTCTAATTCCTTGCTTAGAAGTAAAAAAGCCAACAGACTTTCCGTTGACATTAACTGAATATGTTGGAGTGGAGATGCATTCATATATCCATGATATATAATGCGGAGGGAAGTTCATATACCCCATTATTCTCACAATACTATCCCATTGTAACATGTCAAATGCTTTCATAATATCTAGTTTCATCATAGCTTTTGGAGGAGAATTCTTACGTGTATAGCCTTTAATTAGTTCATGCGAGAGAAGAACATGATCCAGAATATTCCTACCAGGTAAGAAAGCAGCTTGGTTTTTGGATATTATATTTGGTAAGACATTTCTAAGTCTTGATGCTATAACTTTTGAGATGCATTTATAAATAGTGTTGCAACAGGAGATAGGGCGAAATTCATTCACACAGTGAGCATTCTTCTGCTTGGGGATCAGTGCTATGTTCGTATAGTTAAATGATCTGAAAAGTTTACTTTTCTTGAAGAATAGTAGAATGGCATTGATTACATCAGTTGAAACAATAGACCATCAAGAAGTAAAGAAGTAGGCATTCAACCCATCTGGGCCACCACACGAATTGGAGTTAAGAGAGAACATTGCTTGTTTAATCTCTTCATGGGTAACTTCATTGCATAGCAAGGTATAATCTTCAGGACTAAGTCTAGGCAGGATTGCATCAGGGATCTGTTCAATATTAGGACTGAAGTTGCTCTTGTTGCTATACAGATCAGAGAAATGTTGAACAAAAGCATCCTGGACCTCATCAGTTTTGGAGTGCAATACACCATTCGCATCGTAGATAGTAGATATGTTTTCTCTTCTCTGCTTATTCTTGAGAGTAGCATGAAAGTAGGCACTGTTTTTATCTCCCTTTTCTTTCCACTTTATTCTCGACTTCTGTCTTACCATACAAGACTCAGTAGCTAAAGCTTCATTGTACTGTTGAGTCAAGTAACTTTCAGTCGTAGCATGGTTAGCATTATTCACATCAGACATCATTGCAATTTGAGCTTCAATCAGTTTTTCTTTTATCAGAGTACTCATTTTCTCACCATTTCCATATTTTTGGAAGGCCCATTGTTTCAAGACCACCTTTATCTCTTTAATTTTTTCCTGCAAAACAAACAAATGAGTACCAAATTTAGGCCTGTTCCATGTTGTTATCACTATAGTTTTAAAATCAGGTTCAGAGACCCAAGAATTAAAAAATTTAAAATTTGATTTTCCCCTCTTGTCCGCTTCACGTAGGTGAATAATCTGGGGTGAGTGGTCAGAAAGGAGAGGAGGAGGAAGGTGATTGAAAAGAAGAGGCCATTTAGATAGGGCTGATTGATTGGAAAAGGTGTGATCTATCCTAGAGAAAGTTCTACATCCATGTCTCCTCTTAATTTCATAATTTTCTAAGCTCATATGAATATTTTAGGAATTTATAAGAGGATAATGTGTATATTTCAGGTTTTTAATTACTAAAAATAATTAAATTAATATTTTAGTCTCGAAATTTATATATAAGGAAGAAGAAGGAAATTCAGATATTTAATGATTTTTGGGGATTTCTCCCTAATTATTATGATTTCTATGAATTTATTATTCTAGAAAAGTATTTAATTGATGAGGGTTAATAATATTAATTATAAAAGTTTTGCAATGTTGTTGAGTAGATAGAACGTGATCTACTAGTAAAGTCTGAAAAGAATATGTAAAGTATTTATCCAATGAAAATTCGACATGAGGCAAGAGTTAGTGGAAAGTGTTATCTTTAAAAGAAACAAACCAGTTCTTAATTTATTTATAGAAATTCCATTAGAGACTCGATACCTATGATTCATTGTACTTCGACATCTATAAAGGCCAATGCATGGGATAGTTACTTGATAGCTATGTGATGTATCTACTTTATAGAGACTCTACAAATATAAAAAGGCGGATACATGTGATAACTACTTGTTAGCTATGTGATGTATAAACTTTTAAAGTAACTCGATATCATATGTTTTAAGGGTTCGATACTCTTGGCATGTAGAGACTAGATAACCCCATGATTTCGAGGCTCAACAGCTTCTTTTGGTTAAAGATCGACATCTTCAAATTTTAGAGGCTCGGTACCTCATGTTTTTAAGGTTTCGACATCCATAATATTTTAGAGGTTCGAAACCTCATGTTTTTAAGAACTCGATGCCCTTGTCTTAGAGTGGGTCCATGTAGTTATTCGATAACTATGTTTATAGCGGCTTGATAACCGTTTGAACCATGTTTTAAAGGCTCGACAGCCTTATGTTTTATAAACCTAATTAGCTATATTTATAGGCTTGAAAACCTTATGTTTTATAACTCAAATAGCTATGTTTAAAGGCTCGATAACCATGTTTTCTAAAGGCTCGATAGCTTTATGTTTTGCAAACCTAATAGAAATGTTTAGAGGCTTGAAAGACCATGTTTTATAAAGGCTCAACATCCATATTTTAATTTCAATTATTTTAAAAGCTATGTAAAGAAGATAGTGCTTTGGCCTAAGATTTTGGCTATGTTTTCCTTATTTAAAAAGAATGGTTTCAAGTGATTTATCATTTTACAGATAAATGTTTTCAAGGGAATGAAATAGTCTTTTAGCCCAATTTTATATTAATTTTGCCAAAGGAAACTGTTACTTTACATTTAAGTAATTTTGTAATGGATGTGTCTATTGATTGAACATATTTTGATGAATGATGTTATATTTTCTTGTTATCATTTGATCGGTTAAATTTGCATATCTTATCATTTGTCATACTCACATTTGCATTACCCAACATTATATCTTGGGGTTTGAGAATAGAATTACCAGTTAGGTTGTTCCAGTAGTGAGTATGGTCAAACTAAACTCCTGAGTGAGTAGAATATCATCCAGGATATCAAATAATTCAATTGTGTTAGGATGCCTTGAACTTTTCAAAAAGATATGTCTCATGGATTTAAAACCAGATAAGATTGAAGTGGGACTGGTGTAGTGCCATGCCCTTTGCTTCAACCGATAGCCCCCGGTTGGCAAAGGTTTGCGATTCCAATGCGTATGGCTTTTTCAGTAGTGAGACTAAAAGATGTGTACGCATAGAGAGGAACTCGTAGCTCTATATGCTTATAGAATTGTTTGTTTTCTCCTAACCATATTCGAACACCTCTTAACCATATTTGGAGATTTTATAGACATCTGGTTATGTTTTGACCTAAGTCAGCCTAATAGGTTATTAGTTGGCATATGAAAACTAATAGGTTCATAGTGACCCTAAGAAAACTATGATTTGAGATATACAGTCAATTTTATGGGATAGGTAGACTTTTGGAATGCATAACCCTATACTGACAGACTAGTCACATTTATCCATATTGCATGCATATGATCATATATATGGGGGCATTTTCTTGTTGACCTGGATTCCTTAAGGAATTAGGTCGGACGTTTCCATTAGTTGTGGTGCTTCCTCTACCTGGATTCACTCTTCCATTTCCTTCTTATATATCATGCTTTCACGTAATCTGTATGCAAGTCTTCGTAAGATAAATAAGAATGGTCTAAGAGAGAAGGGAGAATAGAGATAGAATACATACATGCATACATACATACATACATACATACATACATACATACATACATACATACATATATATATATATAGAGAAAATAACGAGGATGTTACTATAGCGTTATCTCATACCACAATCTTATTCTCTGATTTTTTTGCATTATGTTTTCAAAATCTTTTAAGTCTTACATAAACCTATGCTCTAATACCAAGTTTGTAACATCCTACATTTTGAGGTTCGAAACTAAGCGCTACGAATGTTGCAGGAATCCATAGTATTAATTTCCGATGACAAAATGAGATTTGTAAAATGTATAACATCAAGTACACATGGATATGAAAATTTTCAAAACGCCTTTCATTAATAACTTTCAAATTCATTACACAAACCCATTACATAATCCCATCGATTACATGTTCTGAGAAAATATAATAATCACCAATATATCCAAGAGCGACATATGAAGATGCCCCCTTGGATGATCATAGTCTAACTACTGACAGTTATAATTTCTGTCATTACATTCATTCAAACATAGTATAAACTTTGAACAATACAACAGAAAAACTCCTACTATTAGCTTGCCTCTTGCACGTCTTCGGAAGCTTATTCGTCTAACATGAAAACCCTACTCCCAAACTGCTCAAATGAGTACTTGAGAGTTTAAGGGGAAAAACAAAAACTTCGGATTAGACAAAAAGTCTGGTGTGAATAATGATATACTATCTCGAACCCCATCAGTATATACGAGGGGCTGTGGATCAGTATATATGGGGGCTGTGGATCAGTTCTTCGTGAATATGATGTAAGCTGTAGCTGTTGCTGGTTCGGCTGGAGGAAGTTCTTTAATAAAAAGGGAGCTCAAAAGGGTGGAGCTGCTAAGAAATGGCACTTTGCTAATGAGTGTTAATCTAGTAATGGAAAGATGGTTGTGGGAAGGAAGGGTGTGAATTGTTAAAACTACTACTAGATGGGGCATTACAAGAATGAATGTCCAGAATCGGCCAAGGCTGATAAAGGGAAAGTTTTCGCTTTGGAACCATCAGCTTCTGGACCGACTATAGAAGGGAAAGGAAAGTCTATGATGGGAGGTACGCTTTGATTCAAGGCATACACGTTAAAGTATTATTTTGTGCTTGCACACTACATTCTTTTATCTCGCAATGTTTGGTAGATAAGTTAAATATAGAACCAACATACCTTATTACTTCCTTAAGGGTTGCAAATCCAATAGGAAGTTATGCAACTCTTCGGATGAGATGTGATCATCTAGAAATTGAGCTATTAGGTCATGCATTTACCTGTAATTTACATGTGTTTGATTTTGTGGGTTTTGAGATTATTCTGGGTATGGATTGGTCAGATATGATGGCAAGATATTCTACTAGGATAAAAAGATAACAGTGACACCCTAATAGCCATGATCAAATTATATACTCAGTGGAAAAGATGAGTTTAGATGTATATGCCTTATTGGGTGTAATGGAAGTGGAAGATGAGGTAAATCAGGTTTTCATTGTAAGAGTGTTTTCGGATGTTTTTGAGCCTATTATAGGATTACCACTAAAAAGAGCTATTAAGTTTCGAATAGATCTTGTACCAGGAGATAAACCCATTAGTAGACCGCCTAGAAGAATGACACTTACTGAGATGAAAGAGTGAAGGTGCAGCTGGTGGACTGAGAAGAAAAGAATTTTATTAGACCAAGTAGTTCGCCTTGGGGAGTGGCTGCAGTGTTCGTGAAGAAACCGAATAGGTCATTAAGGATGTTTATTAATTATCATAAGTTGAATGAGAAGATGATAAAGGATAGGTATCCTTTGCTAAGAATAGATGACGTGTTTGATTAGTTGGGTGGAGTCAAGGTATTTTCCCAATTGGATTTAGCAATATGGTTCCATCAATTGAGAGTGGTAGAGGACAACATTCCATTAACTGCGTTTTAAACAAGATATGGTTCGTATAAGTGTATAGTCATACCTTTTGGACTAACCAATGCACCTACTTTCTTTGTGGATTTAATGAACCGGGTCTTTCGAGAGCATTTGAACAGATTCATATTAGTGTTTAAAGATGACATTCTGATATATTCTAAGAATGAACAAGACCATGAGATTCATCTTAGAATAGTGCTAAAAACTTTGAGACTTCATCCACTAAAAGTGAAGTTTTCAAAATGTCATTTTTGGAAGAGAGAAGTAAAGTTCCTTGATCATGTAGTTTCAAAGAATGGGTTAGCGGTAGATCCATCTAAGATTGAAGTTGTTAATAATTGGAAAAGACCCAAGACTATGTCCGAAATAAGAAGTTTTCTAGGATTAGCTAGCTATTACTGGAGATTCATCAAGGATTTCTCTCTTACAACAGCACTTATGACAAAACTAACAAGTAAGGGCGTAAAATATGTCTGGACTAATAAATGTGAAGAAGCATTCTTAAAGCTAAAACATTTTTTGACCAATGCACCTGTGTTAGTTGTTCCAAATGGAAATCAAGATTTAGTGGTGTATACTGATGTATGTGGGATAGGTTAGGAGTTGTGTTAATGTGAAAAGTTAAAGTGATTGTCTTCGCTTCTCGACAGCTTCGACCATATGAAGTTAGGTATTTGACTCATGATTTAGAGTTGGCAATGGTGATCTTTTCTTGAAAGTGTGGATACTCTATCTTTCGAGAGAACGATTCGAGTTATTTACGGATCATAAGTCTTTGAAGTATTTATTCTCAAAAGGAGTTGAATATGAGACAACAAAGGTGGCTAGAGTTTTAGCGGCATATGATTTTGATATCGAGTATACGCCAGGGAAAGGAAATAAAGTTGTGGATTAGCTTAGCAGGAAACATCAGAGTGTGGTGTTAGCTATGTTAGCCAAATGGAAAATTTTAGAAGCATTGACTACATGCGGTGTGCAATTAAGGTCGATGACTAATTCTAGTTGGAATACTGCAATGTTATCCTATTTGGAAGTTCGACCGGTAATAATCGAAAGAATTGCTTCTAAACAGAGAGATGATCCATTACTAGCTAAATGAATTAGAAGACTTGAAGAGGGAACTGAGATTGATGATTTAAAAGGTATTTGTCTTGACCAGAATGGATGGTTAAGGAAGAAGGGATGGTTGTGCATTCCAGATGTTGGTAACCTAAGGAAGGAAGTTCTTAGGGAGTATCATCGATCGAAGTTTACCATTTATCCTAGAGGAACTAAAATGTATCAGGATACGAAGAGGAGTTTATTTTGGGGAGGAGTGAAAAGGGATGTAGACTTATGGATGAAACAATGTTTGAATTGGCAATAAGTCAAAGCCGAGCATCAGAAGCCAAATGCATTGCTTCAACCTTTAGAAGTACCACTTTGGAAATGGGATTCTATATCCATGGATTTTATCGATGGGTTGCCAAGTTTGAATAGGAGAAATGAAAGCATTTGTGTTGTGGTAGATAGACAGACCGAAAGTGCACATTTTATTCCCGTTAAGTCGACAATAACGGCGCCTGCTTTAGCAAAGTTGTTTATGAAGAATATCGTAAGACTGCATGGGATTATTGATAGAGATACTTTATTCACTAGTGAATTCCAAAAGAGTCTGGAAGAAGTGTTAGGTACCAAGCAGAAGATGAGTATCACTTACCATCCACAAATGGATGGGCAAATGGAAAGAGTTAACAAAGTTCTTGAAAATTTGTTAAGGGCTTGTGTACTAGGCTTTGGAGGGTCATGGGAGGACCATTTGCACTTAGTTGAGTTTTCCTATAATTATAGTTATTAGACTAGTATAGGAATGTTGCCTTTCAAAGCTCTTTATGGAAGGTCGTGAAAATCGCCAACATATTGGGTAGAGACTGGTGATAGATTGATTCTTGGCCCAAGTATGGTGAGAGAAGCTGAAAAAATTAAGTTACTCCAAGCAAGGATGAAGGAAGCTCAGTCTAGGCTGAAAAGTTACACAGATAAGAGGCATAAGGATCTAGAGTTCTTAGTATGAGATAATGTTTTTGTTAAAGTATCACTGATGAAGGGTGTAGTAAGGTTTGAAAAGTCAGGGAAATTGGCAATAAGATATATTGGTATATTTCCTATTATAGAAAGAGTCGGGAAACTCGTTTATCGGGTAGAGTAACCGAATAGTTTGGCAGGCATCCATAATATTATTTATGTTTCTCATCTTAGAAAGTGTGTGCATGATCCATAAACTACTATTGCATTGACTGAATTCGAAGATTAGTACTAGAAGCAGATATGACTTTTGTTGGACAATAGTTCATGTTGTAGCAAAAGATGAGAAGACATTAAGAAACAAGACAGTTAGGTTAGAGAAACTCCAGTGGGGTGATAATGAGAAAGACTGTACTTAGGAGACAGAAGACATGATTAAAGAGACTTATCCTGAGTTGTTTTGATGGTATGTTCTATATATGTCATACATACTTTTTTTTGCAAGATATGTTAATGTTGTTGTTATGTGTTTGTCACACATGTTTGTTATGCTTGTAGTTTTCCTTATCACAATTTCGAGGACAAAATTCTTTAAGAGGGGTGCCTATAACACCCCTTATTTTTATTTGACATTATTCAGGAATTTAATTACATAAATTAAATAGAATAATATGAGTTTATAAGGAGAATTGGATTTGTTAACTAATTTGGGGTCGGCTCAATTAATAATATTGTTTTAAACATAGAATAAAAAGAAATTAATGAGAGGGGCATAATGGGAATAATCCCTTATTTCATTCTCTAAACCCTTCCGCTCTCATTCATTCTCATTTCATTTTCTAGAATAAAAAACAAAACTAAAGAGGGGCCAACCATTACCTAGAGGAGAAGAGGAAAAAATCTAAGGAATTCAAAAGGAAAAGCTTAGGGGAATTAATCTACCTTAAATCTCAATCTTTCTCATCCATTGTAACGTGAATAATAGTTACCATCTCATTTGTTATGTTTTACTTTCAGATTTATGATTGATTTTCAAATTTTTTGTGATAACATGTCATGTTTGGATTGATAATATCATTATTGGATTGAATTGTGATTTATTGGTATTTTATGTAATTATTCTAATGGGGTTTAAAGCCAAAACCTAAGTGTTAGATCTCCTATTGACTTGAAATTTGACTATGTTGTGTAAAACATTATTTTGGTGATGGATTTTTAATTTCATAATTTTTCAAATTCATATGAATATTTAGGAATTTCCTAAGAGGACAATGTACACATTTTAGGTTTTTAATTATTAAAAATAATTAAATTAATATTTTATTTACTTCTCATTTGCCTAATCACGTCATTACCCTTAAATTTATTTTATACAGCTTTGAACTTCTTTCAGGACTAAAAATTAGTTTTGATAAAAGTTCGGTTTTAGTTTTAAATGACGTTCATAAGGTTGAGGGTTTAGTAGCTAATACGTTAAATTGTAATACCATGAATCTTCCTATTGATTACCTTGGTTTTTTGATTAGACCAACTAAGCTTAAACACGATGACTAGCTAATTATAATAGATAAAATTAAAAATAGAATTTCCAATTGGAATGGGAGGTTTTTATTGAGAGCAAGTAGATTAGTTCTCATCCATTATGTCTTATCTGCACTTCCAATTTATTGGATGTCTAAGCATCTTTTTCCAGAATAGATGATCAATAAAGTTGATAAAATAAGAAGGGACTTCTTATGAAGTGGTGATAATCCTAGCAGTAGTCTAAAATGTTTAGTTAACTGGGAAACTGTTTGTAAGTCGAAAAAGGAGGGAGGACTGGGTGTTATTAATTTACGTAATATGAATTTGTCTTTATTAGGGAGGTGGTTGTGGAAATTTAAGGATATAAATGATAATTCTATTTGGAAAGAAATTGTATCTAAACATTATTATAATGGTAGTAATAATTTATACCAAATTACACATTCAGTTAACAATAAATTGTCTAATTTTTGGAAATCAATTTTAAACTGTCATGATATTTATAAACTTGGTACTAATACGATTATTCATTCAAGAAATAATACAACTTTTTGGCATGATCATTGGTTATCAGTCATTCCTCATAGGGTCGAATTTAAAGAACTTTTCGAAATTTGTAACTTTAAAAACGCTTTAATTAAAGATGTTTTTTCTCCGGATAATGATCCTCCTTGGAATTTTAGTTTTAAAAGAATCTTATAAGGTACAACTCTTAGACAATTTTCTTTATTCTGTGCAAGATTGAATTTATATTATATTGATAATGAAAATGATATTATTAACTGGGAATAGGATAAAAGTAAGAAATTCACTTCTAATTCATTGTATAAATTTCTTAATTTCTCGGGCATTACTAATAACACTTTTAATCTTATTTGGAAAGAAAATGCACCACCAAAAGCTAAGATTCATATGTGGTTAATCATGCAAGGGAAGCTAAATACCATCGAACTTTTAAAAAGAAAGAATTTGCTAATTGATAATAAATGTACTTTTTGTAACTTGTATTTTGAAAATATTAATCATATATATTACGATTGTATGGATACTTGCTACATTCTTAATAATACTCTTAAAATCTTCAACTTTATTTTTACAACTAAAGTTACAGATTGTGATTTTTACTGGAATAACTTAAGATTTAAGTTTAAAAAGGGAAATAGATTTATCCTTGATACTTTATTCACTATAATATGTTGGTATATTTGGTTTAAGAGAAACCAGAGGCTATTTAATAATAAAAATAGTTATATTAATAGATTGGTAATAACAGTAGCATCATTATGTTTCAATTGGATCTCAAATCCAAAATATAGATTGGCTAAAAATAACCATTTTAATGAATATCTTAATAAGGTTAGGAAAAGCATTGCATTATTTAAACAAAAAAACAATATTTTTAACATTAATAACTACAGCGTTAGCATTTATTTGAATTCGAATGAAGTTTTTACTGATCATCAAAATGTTCTTTTGATCAAAGGAGCTTAATGTTAATTTTTTTAGATTTTTAAAATTTTATAAGTATATAATTACATATTTTGTTAATATCTATGCCTCTTGATTTCGTGATCACTATCTCATAATAGATATGTAAGTTAAGATGTTGCATAATGAGTTTGACCCTTTTATTAGTCTAACTCTTATTATAGTTTCTTTGCTATCTTATAGTTTTAACTCTAGTTTTATTACTTTTATTTCATTAATGCATATATGTGGATATAAATTTTCTTTATATACATATATATGTGTATTACTCTTATATTTTTGTTTAGTTCCATCTACAGGTAAAGGTTTAGGCTATAAATGGTGCTAGAATGTTATTCGCAAGGTTTCAAGCTTGTTGTTGCCAAGATTCCAGGATTGCTGTTCGTAAGATCATTGTTAGGAGAGCTTTCTTATTTTAGTTCTGGATCATCCGTGCTAGCTATGAGGCGTTCATTCTCTAGTGGAGCTGCTTGTTGATCTCACTTATTCACTTGGATGCACCATGGTTCATATTGGGTACTTATAACACTTCATTATCAGGCGGTGGCCTTGCCGGAGTTCGATACCGAGGTGTAATGGGCGGTGGCCTTACCGGAGCTCATTCAAGATCATACCTGATATGGTTGTCTTTGATTTTTCAATGTTATGATTTGTCACCTGCCAGGCATGTTGGCAGCTCCTTTATTATCGGTGGTATATATGTACATGTGTGCTCTCCTCTACTTTAGAGGATCGCACATTTCTCTCAAAATTAAATTAATATTTTGCTGTTGAGATTTTTATATAAGGATGAAGAAGGAAATTAGGATTTTTAGTGATTTTTGGTGATTTTTCCCAAATTATAATTTTCTTTGAATTTATTATTCTAGGAAAATATTTAATTAATGAGGGTTAATAATATAAATTATAAAAGGTTTGCAATGTTGTTGAGAAGGAAGTACGTGATCTACCGGTAAATTCTGAAAAGAATATGTAAAGTATTTTGTTATCCAATGAAAATTTAATAAGAGGCAAGAGTTAGTGGAAAGTATTATCTTTAAAAGGAAACAAATCAATTCTTAATTTATTTACAAAAATGCCATTTGACACTCGATACCTATGATTCATTGTATTTTGAGATCTATAAAGGCTGATGCATGGGATAGCTACTCGATAGCTATGGATGTATTTACTTTATAGAGACTCAACAACTATAAAATGACAGATCCATGTGATAACTACTTGATAGATATGTGATGTATCAACTTTTATAGTAACTCGATATTATCTGTTTTAAGGGTTCGATATCTTGGCAAGTAGAGACTTGATAACCTTATGGTTTCGAGGCTCAATAGCTTCTTTTTGTCAAAGATCGACATCTTTAAGTTTTAGAGGCATAGTACCTCATGTTTTTAAGGATTCGACATCCACAAGTTTTTAGAACTTCGACACCTTGTGTTTTTAAGAATTCAACACCCTTGTCTTAAAGTGACTTGATAGCTTCCATGTAGCTATTTGATAACTTTGTTTAAAGCGGTTTGATAGCGGTTTTTTTACAAACTCGATAACCATGTTTTAAAGGCTCGACAACCTTCTGTTTTATATACCTAATAGTTGTATTTATAAGCTAGACAGCCTTATGTTTTATAACTCAAATAACCATGTTTAAAGGCTCGATAGCCATATTTTCTAAAGGCTCGATAGACTTATGTTTTGCAAACTTAATATCAATGTTTAGAGGCTTGAAAGCCCATGTTTTATATAGGCTTGACATCTCTGTTTTAATAGGAATTATTTTAAAAGCTATGTACAGAAGATAGTGCTTTGGTACGAGATTTTGACTAAGTATTTAGGTTATGTTTCCCTTGTTTATAAAGAATGGTTTCAATTGATTTATCATTTCAAAGATAAATGTTTTTGGAGAAAGGAAATAGTTTTTTAGCCCAATTTTGTATGAATTTTGCCAAAGGAAATTGTTACTTAACATTTAAGTAATTTTATGATGGATGTGCCTATTGATTGAACATATTTTGATGAATGATGTTATACATTCTTATTATCATTTGATCGGTTAAATTTGCATATTTTATCATTTTTCATACTCACATTTGCATTATCCAACATTGTATCCTGGGATTTGAGAACATAATTACCAGTTAGGTTGTTCCGGTAGTGAGTATGGGAGAACTAAACTTCGAGCGAGTAAAATAGCATCTTGGTGATTAGATATATCAATTGTGTTAGGATGCCTTAAGCTGATCAAAAGGATATGACTCATGGATTTAAAACCAGATAAGATTGAAGTGGGATTAGTGTAGGGTCGCAGCTTATGCTTCAGTTGGTAGCCTCCGGTTGGTAAAGGTCTACGATTCCAATGCATAGGGCTTTGGCAGTAGTGAGACTAAAAGATGTGTATGCACAGAAGGGAACTCGTAGCTTTATATGCTCACAGAATTGTTTGTTTTCTCCTAACTATATTTGGAGACCTCCTAACCGTGTTTAGAGATTTTATGGACATCTAGTTATGTATTGCCCCGAGCCAGCCTGATAGGTTATTAGTTAGTCTGTGAAAACTAATAGGTTCATAGTGACCCTAGGAAAACTATAATTTGAGACAAACAATCAATTTTATAGGACAAGTAGACTTTTGGAATGCATAACCCTATAATAACAGACTAGTACATTTATCCATATTGCATGCATATGATCATATCATGTTTTGTTTTAAACATTGTGGTTGCAGATGCATGATTCATGTTCAGACTAACATATTTTGATAAGATACTAGTGAGGGGAAAATCCATTCCGTTCTACGACGCGGTCTCGCTAGATATATTTTTTTGGTTTGAGATGGTATATTATTATTCACACTAGACATTTTATCTGACTCGAAGTTTTTGTTTTTCCCCTTAAACTCTTGGGTACTCATTTGAGTAGTTCGAGAGTAGGGTTTTCAGGTTAGACGAATAAGCTTCCGGAGACGTGCATGAGGCAAGCTAATAATAAGAGTTTATTTCCACTGTGTTTTTTGAAGTTTATACAATGTCTGAATGGATGTAATGACAGAAATTATAACTATCAAGTAGTTAGACTCTGATCATCCAAAGAGGCATCTTCATATGTCGTTCTTGGAACTTATTTGTAATTGTTATATTTTTCTTTGAACGTGGAATCAATGGGATTATGCAATGAATGTGAAAGTTATTAATGAAATGTGTTTTGAAAATGTTCATATTTATGTGCTCTTGATGTTGTACATTTATCTGATCTCATTTTGTCACCGAGAATTAATATTGTGGAAGACTGCAGCATCCATAGCGCTTAATTTCGGGCCGCAAAATGGGGTATGTTACATCTAGCTAGAGACTTTGACTTTGAGTTGACTCCAGTTGACCGTGATACTAACCTCGTATAATTGAGAAGATGAATCCTCTCTTGAATAATGTTTCACTTCCAACGCTTCCACTCGACCCAACTACAGTCATTCGATGAACGTCAACCAATGATTTAACTATAATCAAAGCGGAGCTTCCACATTGAAGACCAACAGTATTCTCAAGTCAAGAGAACTTCATAATTTTGTTACATCGATATTTTCTATTAGACCTTATTTATATTAACCAATAAAAACAATCGAGTGACTCATTCTATTTTGAGAGAGTTACGTACTCTAGTCTCAACGGATGTATCGATATCCAATTTTAATACATCTTGACTAGGAATATTTAAAATGGTTTGATTTTATTATGATAAATTACTCATGGTTACAAAACTTTGTAACTACTATCACAAACATAATTTATGGAATTTCTATTGAATATACTTTTAATTTAATTAGTTAGTTAATATAACACATTATATCAAGTATATAATGAAAAGAAAACACCTTTTATTTCGAACAAGGTTGGTTATCAAGTTAAAGATATATATATATATATATATATATATAACTAATTACATAATTTCCCCTAAGGCATACCCTTAACTCTATAAATCTCCTAATTGCACTTAGGATCAATTATGGAATCTCTATCACATCCCTTCAATCATTTTGATGAGGACTGATTGAGTTAGACCCTTCGTGAGAGGATCTGTTATGTTGATTTAATTATTTATTTTGCCAAAAAACTCTCTCTGATGCTGATTAACTACTTTTATCATGTGGAACTATTTGGAGTATGTTTCTCGACATCTAGTGAACTCTTGTTATTACATTATTATCGGATAATAATGGTTGGTATTCTCAATACTTGGAATCACCCCTGGCTTAGCAAAAAATTTGTGCATTTACACACACACACACAGCTTTTATTGTGGCGCTATTCAAGGCGATGTACTTAGCCTTTTCATTGAATTGCCCACAATGTTTCATTTTGAAAATTTCCAACTCAAAGCTTCTTAATTAAGGTTTTAACATGAATTTAATACTGACATACTATACTCGATAACACTTATGAAGTTCGAGCCCAAACACTCTTTCATAAACAGTTCGTTGTTTTTGTAAACAATTCTATAGTATTTCGTAAATACTTGAGAATACTCTAAACTACCATCTAGTGATCTTAATTCAAATTTGATATTTGTTTCATGCATCAAATACATAAACAAAATACGATATTATTGACAATACAACATGTATGATAATTCCTACTGTTAATACATAAGGAATTTATCTTACATGTTTCGTACTAAACATTTTAACACGATGTCTTTGCATATCGTTTAGACATTCCCGAAATCCTTTATACTTATTTTAAAAGATATAATTTACAAATCCATTATCGAGTATTAAACAACCAAACTATTACTAATTTTAACATAAGTACTTTGTTAACAATTTGTAGTATTTTGTTTACTTATAGTCTTGAAATATCTATGTACCTTTTAGTGGTTCTTTCTTATGGACATATGCTTCCTTTGCATTTTGACTGAAAATCAAACAATTTGATGTTTCATTCAAAATAATTATTCAATTTTGATGCCTATAAAATAATACTTTCGTATCATTTCTTGGATCATATACAAAAACCCACAAACTCAATATCACTCCCATTGACTTCGAGACACTTTGGTTGTTATGTGCAAACAGTTATTCTAAATCATTATTTAGAATTTTCCATTTCAGAACATATGTACCAAAGCACCAAGTCTTGCCAAGCGATAATTTTTGTGAGTAAATCTGAATTAACTTGAGCACGTCGAACAATGTTGTTCATTGTATTCCAACTGCATCAGTCTTGCTCTTGAAGTCTCATTCGCTCATATTCCTTCGGGTACAACTATCAAAACCATGTTTTTATATTGTATCTGGAACCCATTTCGAATTTATACATCATACTATATCATAGAGTCAATACTCTTAATGGTTTAATTGACTATTATGGGTTATTTATTCACGACATTGGTAAGAAACTCGTACATTCACTTCAATGTGCAAGAATATTTATTAGACATTCTAATGCGTTGTTTTCATTTAGGTTTGGTTAATTTCATTTCATCCTACATAATAAGTTTCATCGTCGGATCGTATCCAAATCTATTTTATTACCAGTAATTTCTAAAAGAAATTCCTTCTCTACGAAGTTGGTATTTCTTGAAACAACAGTTGTTTCTCGATGCAATAGAATAGGTATTCATAAACACTTTATGAATTACCTTATATATATAATTGACTGGTTTTAGTTTACAATACTTATGTTCAATACATAAGTTGGACATCCAATGTCGGTCGTTCCCAAACTCCTTTTGGGGCAATTCATACAAGATCTCTCATGAACAACTATTACGTACAATCTTTTGACTCGCACAACCTACCATCTCATTGGACTTGTATATGTTGGGGTTTCTTATAAACCCATATCTTGTATGATTTTGTAAACTACTATTTTGATGAAATTATTTTAACCTTGTGTTCCACTCTTAAGTACACGACGTTATAGAAAGAAGTTAGCTCAACTTCAATTATAGTTAATCATTCTTTATCCAACAAAGTTCGATTATTCCTTATCGATACATCATTATGTATCATAGAAAGGAGTAGCTTTTGAGATTGAATCTCATTTTAGGTACGTTTGGATCCTTTTCCAATATACTTACCTATCAATCAAATTGAATCAATTTTATTTTCTATTACATGTTATTTTGTTTACTTTCATTTTATACTCTACGAGCTAATCATAGACATACCACATGTGTATCAAATACACATGTCTGTGTCAATGATAACTAATCGGTGAATATAACAAAATACATGGAGCCGTTTTGGTATTAATAGACATGTGATTGCATACATCTATATGTATCATTCCGAAGAGTTCATCAACTCCTATGATCTCACATTCAATAGGTGCTTTGCCCTTTATTGTTTGAGATATAATTTACTACCAGTATCATATGATTCTGAAAGTACATAAAGATCTAATATAATATGGCTAAGTTGTGTATACAAGTACATATGCAATGTTAAGCTATGTGATAGAACAAATAGTAAATAAAAGTAAGAAGCTATCACACTAGAGTTTTTATACTGGTTTGGACCTCCCATCCTACATCTATCCGTGAAACTCCCCTTCGGATTTTCCACTAAGCAACACACGCACTCTTAGACTAGAGGAATAGTCAATACGGTAGTTTTCAGACTTGACAAACTTGTGTTCCTTCAACACTAATTTTGACTGATAGTACAGGACTTCCTATAATCTCCTTGAGGATTCAAGATGCATGCACCGTGATTATGGAAGTATATATAATGATTCTTGAGTAAATAAAAGAGTTTGAGAGAAAATAGTATTCAAGAGAGAAAACAATTCAAGAGAGCAAGTTGTTAATTCACTTTTGAATTTAGGTTATATTTAGAGAAGTTAAACAGTTGCATAGAAATGTTATAATCATCTAGCATAGCCATTGCTCTTTAAAGAGAAGTATCGAATGACCGCAACTCTTCGAAGTGTCATTTCAAAAAATATCCGTTATAGGGTATTCAATCGACTGAGAATAGAAGTCAGTCTACTGAATATGAACATCAAGATTGCAGATGAAATGGAAAATTTTAGTTGACTAAATTATAGAAAATAGTAGACTAGTTTAGTCGATTGGATTTATTTTCCATCGACTGCCCTCAGTCGACTGAAAATAAATTCAGTCGACTGAACCTATACCAAATGATTTTTATATAATCAGTCTTTGTTCTATAAATTGTTTAGCTCTTCTTTTGCAATTCATGTGTGCAGATCAAATGTATGTTATGACGGCCACCCTATACCACCAGCACCAATAGTATATAAATAGTGCATTGTCCATGCCCGGCCGATATAGGACGATCATCAACGTTGAAATAAACCAAATAGCATATAATATGTCATATCTCACAACGCATGGATAAAATATAATATCACAGATATAACAAAAGAGACAGTAATAACTATGTGAACAAATTATCAGAGCATAATATCCACAGAGTTATACATTAATAGTAGAGTTTATACAATGGAAACAAAATCAACAACTGTCTCAAGTACAATAGTAAGTAGTCACTGCTAAAGCTCCCCAGTGCTGCACAGCAGAATAAGCATAAACTCCATTTATGTATATAATACGACATAGCTCCATCCAGTCTACTCATTTAAGAGTACCTAAGATAATAGGAGGCAAAGCGTAAAACCTTGGGTCAAAAAATAGTTTAATGTGAGCGGTAAATGGGTCTTAAAATACTATACATGTAAATATGGTAAGGAACAAGAGTACAAGAACCATACCTGACCTGTCCCTGCAACTAAAGAGTTAGCATATAACACTATAATATGCTACTTTACAATATCATAAAGATATACCACCAACCAAATAAAAGATATCAGTCTTTCAGGTATTCCTATCTCCAATACCTACTTCCCCTGATACCTATGAGTGCTAGCCTACCAAAGAAAGCAAACAATGAAACCATAGCATCCATCAAACAATCCAACTATCACTCCATGTGCTCTGAATATATGATAACTTGTATAACTCCTAAGCTAGGGACTAATAGAAATCTCGGCTCTCTGTTGCACTCTCGTATCTCGTAGACCAAGGTATACAGGTCCCTTAATTGACTCATGGGCGTCCCCATTTACAATACCCTGCTTCGAGTACAGCTGAAAACTCTTCGAGTCGCAAACGATTCCTTAGCACATACTCCCAAGCCCACCATTGCTCCATTTGGATACCGAGACCTTCTTGCTCAATCCAGTTTCGATTATTTAAGAGGAACCTTTCCACATTCCCCGATCATGCAACCTACCTCTTTACGAGCTGCCTTCTTCGGAACCTATTCCCAACACGAGCCAACATCCGAATACCATAGCTTTTCATCATGCTGTTATATCGTCATCCAACATGATACAAACGAGCCAACACCTCAAGCACGATCTATAGAACCTCTACATCAGTCCCCAGAAGTTCTACATTTCACACTTGCACCCTGATAACTCGGTACCGAGTTATAGGCGTAACTCCGTGCCGAGTTATATATTTAGCCAAACATTTGCTAAGTTTTCTTCCGTGCCTCTAGTACCCTTCTTCAAGTGCTATAGACCCTGACTCATCCCCCTCTAATAACTTGGCCCTAATCCAAAGCCACATCTTCTTGTACTAGAGATAACTCAGTACTACAACAATTAGCCAAATTTTCCAACATCTTATTATAGAACATCTCATCTAGCCATGCTCTACCCAGCCATACAAACCACCAAGTTATAGCCACTTTCTCCATAACTCAGTGCTGAGTTATGGGCACAACTCATCACCAACCTAACTTGATAACTCATCATCTCATCCAACGCTTAGCCCAACTTCATGCACCAAGCTATCAACAACCTCCATTTGATAAGCTCTTCCAGTCCACGAAATCGAGAAGTGCACACGAGTTAACACCATAATTTAATACCATATTATAGCCATAACATGCTATCAAGTTATAACTTTAACTCCTATCCACTTGCCAGCTATCATGTAGCCCTTTGCTATTCTTCTGAGCCTATCTGCTAAGTTTCATCAAATTCCGACCAACTTTGCCTCTGATTTGCCCAACTCACCGACCTAACTTTCTATGCAATCACAACGCTAGCAAACAACATCAAATCATACCATCCGAACATAGAATAACAAGAAATTTCATCCAATCAAACCTGCAATCCATCAAAATAAGATAAACAAGGAAATTTCTAACATAGATTAACATATAGCATTAATATATGAACATAAATCTAGGTGATTTCAAATCAATCTATATCATATGCATAGATTAACATGTCATTAAAGTTAGAAAAGGTTTTTATGGCCAAAAATCAATTTAAAGCATGTTAAATCCTATAATTCAACCATATAAACTTATATGGGTGTAAATTTTGTACAATTGTCCGACATCCGACTCGGTTTGAGGCTACAGGACGTTCGATCCGTGTCCGTACGATTATCATTTAGAATACGAATTAGGACAAGAAAAAATATACTAAATTATGCCCGTTTAAAAATGTTTGATGTTTTCTATCGTTCGAACATTGTCCGTCCATTGCCCGACTCGTACGAACAACGTCTGAACTTAAACCTTGTCTGATCCATGTCTATCTGAATCTTTTATAAGGCAAGACACAGACACACCATTGTCTAGTCTGATCCGACCATTTACACCCCTATAAACATGTGCAGTATGGTGAGAAGGCATAAACCACTCACCAATTACCAAATTCAACTAATTTGTATGTAAATCTAATCCGAACAGCGAAGAAAAGAACTCCAAATCAAACAAATTGATGATCTCTATCTTCTAATTGAGGATCCAATCTCTAATTCGCAATCTATTTTGATTTAAAGAGTAATTTGGATGATTTTGGATGAAATTTGGATGGATCTAGGGCTAATTAGGATTTAGACCTGATTTAAAATGAGAGGGAAAAGTTTTAATTTGACTCTTCAGCCCTCTATTCATAGTATTCTCTAATTAGACTAATAGGCTTACTAATGGGCTTAATTATTTACAAACTAATCTTGACCAACAACTTTATAAACTTAAAATAGACATAACTACTAATTGTAAGTTCATTTTTCTGTTATGGCCACTCTACGAAATGCAAAACCATCATCTTAAGCAATAGGACTGGTTTGAGACCCTAATTCGACTCCTATCAAAAGTTATAGCCCAAACAAGGTTTTCAAGGTCAAAATGATCACATAGAAATTCAAGAAAAATCGTAGCTATCTAAAATGTCCCTAAGAGTCATATCCCAAAATTATAGAACCATACAATCTTATACGAATAAAAAAAAATATTTTATGATCTTTCAATACCTAAAATACGGATTGTTACATTCCCCCCCTATAGGAATTTCGCCCCTGAAATCTCCAAACAAGCCAAAGTACAAGCAACCATGGTCATCCCGCATGTCTATCAATAATAAGCAACCATCAAACATCTCAAACAAGCAACCATGCAATCAATAGTATAGGTGACCTACCCTAGCACGTGGAATACTAACCTATAAAATATAACATACAATGGTGAAAGTAGATACGATAAACAATGGATCTTACCATTCAAAGAGCTTGGGACATGTAGTCCTCATGCTCTCCTCCGTCTCCAACGTACAGTCATCATCACTTCCTCTCCATTATACCTTCACTAGTTTCACCATCTTTCTTCTAAGTTGTTTCATATCATACTCAACAATACAAAGCGGCCTACGAGGTATAGAAGCTTATGGTTCTATATCAACATCTTCTAACTGATCCGGTGTGATCATCACGCCTGAGTATATACAAACTTCCATAGATAAGAGACATGAAAAAGGTTGTGAATGCCTGCCATCTTTTGAGGTAAGTCGATCTCATATGCTAGCTTCCCAATTCTCTCAATTATTGGAAAAGGACCTTCGAATTTCGGTGCCAATTTCCCTTTCTACCAAATTGAACTACATTCTTTAGACGAGAAACCTTCAAAAATGCTATATTTTCAACTGAAAACTCTAAATCTCTTCGTTTCTAATCCGCATAGTTTTCTATCAATCCTGAGCAGCTTTCATTCGTTATCAAATGACCTTAATCTTCCTTGAAGTCTCTTTAATCATACCTAGCCCAAGTATCAGTTCCTCGCCCACTTCCCACCAACATGAAGGAGCATTATATGGTCGGCCATACAATGTATGATTCCATACCAATACTCGACTGATAACTATTATTGTATGCAAACTCCACCAAATGCAAATGATCATCCCATGATCCACCAAAGTCTATAATGCATGCCTGCAAGAGATCTTCTAACATACGATTTACTCTTTCGATATGATCATCAGCTTGCGGGTGATAAGTTGTACTAAGCTGTGCAGTTAAAGCGCCCAACCGCTCCATAGCGTTTGAGGTGCGAAAAGTTGCAGCGGAGATATATCGAGGATATATCAGGATATAGCGGATGACTTTAAAAAGAGGAATGATGAACATTCTACATTAAAAAGAGGAACAAGTATAACTTATTATTTCCCATCAAGCAAAACAAGTTATAATAAAGTAAAGACAAATAAAGTTGACACTTAAAAAGTTAGAACTAGTTATAATAACCAACATCGTATATCATTATTACATCAACTTTGAAGTTACCATAAAACGTAAAAGCAAGACATCAAGCAAAATGCTTATTTATAGGAAAGGGAGATATAGCGGGGCAACAAAATCGGGGATATAGCGGATTATTGCCACAATATCGGGGATAATAGCGGATCCGCTATATTGGGCCGCTTTATAGGAATATCGTTGCCCCAAAAGTCCGCTACGGGATATATCAGGGATATATCGGGGCAATATAGGGGAATTGACTGCACAGGTACTAAGATGCAGCTCTTTCCATAAGGCCTCTTGTAAGCTCTTCCAAAACCCACTAGTGAAAAACGGGTCTCGATCGCTCATAATGCTCTTTGGCATACCATGAAATCATACTATTCATTTAACACTTAACTCTGTCAGTGGATGTCGTTCTACTTGACTTTATGGGTATAAATATTGCACTCTTGGTCAACCGATCTACTATGACTGTTTAATGACGGTTTTTCTATGAGTTAGAAAATCATCGATAAAATTTAAATTAAAAACAACCGCAAGCACACAGTGTACAATTTTAGTACGTGGCGAATACGGGTCGATCCATAGGAAATTGAATTGATTTAAAAATTCTACTCAATTAAATCAAACAAGATTTGAAGTTGTGTTAAGCTAAAAATTTCTAAAAACTAACAAAAGCTAAAAGTGGATAAAAATATGAGAGTAGAAGGCAATTTAGAGGCAAATCCCTTCTCATGATCAAATAAATCAACATATATGAAATTATGATCTCTCTTTTTGGTCATTAGTGAATTTAGTTGATGTGTTTATCATAAGTATGGTCTATTTGTGCTATTAATTACCCCAACATAAACCATCAAACTTTAACACACCCACTAAACCACTTATCAACTCTCATGAAAATGTTAATGAAATTGAAAATAAAATCTATTCTAAGTATGATCTATTTACTATTGATTAGTAATATAGACCATCAAATTTTAATTCTAAAATTCACTTCATTACCATAATCATATGTAGATGAAGAGGTAATTTGTGTTTATGTTTATTTAAGCATAGCCTATTCGGTGTCAACAACATAGGCTATCAAATTCAAAGTTAAAACAACAAAATATTTACCATATCAAACATTTCCATTAAGCATAAAAAGAGATCATCAATTAACAAATATTTTGAATCTACATGATTAAGAGAGCTTCACTACCCCTAAATTAAAGGGGTTTAGCTTTTCATATTTGTTATCATTTCAACAAATGTAGAGTTCAACATGAAACAAAAACAAGAGGAAAATGCAAGATAATTAAAATAAAAAGAGAATTAAACTACTTGCATAAGAAATAAAACTAAGCTACTAACATAGGAAGAAATACACAAGAAAAGAACTTGAATTAAAAGTGCATGAATTAAAATTACATAAAAAATTACATAAGAAAAGAAGACTAAGAATCCATGAGAGAGAGAAAGAGAGTTTATATTACAATTTGTGCCTACAACTAAACTAACTAAGTGGAGGCTAAGAGCTCATTACATGAAACATAAGGTGTATTTATACATGTTTGAAACCCTAATCATATTTTAGGGGACTACCCAAATTACCCCTCTAGGAAGTGTGGCCACCAAGTTATCATTAGCATGAATTAATCCTCCATTAAGTGTGCATGTAACTTTAATGTCCACTAACATGTGCATTAGCTCCTAATTGTAGATCATGGTAAGTGTGTAGGTGGAGTCCTCCATATTGCATGAAATGATTTATTTCCATCTTCGTTTGTTTCCTTCTCTTGTGCATGCACATTTTCATGAAGCCTCTTCATATTTTTCCATCCAATTTCCTACAAATAAAAATAAATTTTGCAAATAAATATTCTCAAATTAATTCACACACAAAAATGACCATTTTGCCCCTATATGAAGATGAATAAATGATGATTTGAAAATAATTTAAATTCTGGTTTAAACATGTTAAAATACCCTATATAATCATTTATTTAATTAAATTAGATTAAATATGGAAGTAAAAATATGCACTTTTATGTGCACATCAAATACCCCCACACTTATTTTTTATTCGTCCTCGAATAAGCTAAAACTAAGATAAATCTGTTTTCGTAGGGAGCACGATTGCCATAAGCATATGCAACAAGCCGTTAAACCTCTAGGTATCCCTAGTAGAACGAGTGTTGTCTCGTGAGGGTTTTCAGTGGATACTGTCCACAAAATCCAAATGCAATATGAATAAATTCATAAATGCAATTTGAAAATATTTACAAATGAAGAATTTACTTTTAAATTAACACGAATAAGTTAAATATAAGTTCTGGTCATTATCAAGAAATTCAAGTCCTTTTACTTGTCAAAATTTCCAACAAAAATTAAGTTATCATCACAATTAGACTCTAGTTTGGATAGTTGTTTCGGTTGATAACATAGTGCAACTATGAAATGAATCCTTAGTTGATTATCAAAGTTTTTCGAAGTGGTATTTTTATTTCTTTTAAATAACAAGTCAAATCAAGTAAGTGAAAATAGTGCTTGGATTTCAATTGCTTGCTCTCTCTTATTTGAAAACTTTATTGATATTAACAATATTTACATATGCCTAACTCAGATAAACTAAGGCCAGATATACCACCCATGCACTGCCTTGCGGGCTTATGTGAGGGGTATACAGAGCATGGCTAATGTACACACAAGTGTGCACACCTATCAACTGTAGGCGTTATTAATGAAAGAATTTTTATGAACATACACCTAACTCAGATATACCGATCATGCACTGCCTTTCGGGCTTACGTGAGAAGGGTACAGAGCATGGCGAGCGTACACACTTGCGTGTGAACACATTACTCTAGGTGTATATAAAATATATACATATATACAATTTTTTTCTTTTCTTTTTTTATATTTTTTTTCTTTTTTTTATGAAGAGAGAGTTTTACAATATCATCTTAGCACCACTTAACTTAGAAGATTTAAAATGTTATCGCCTTTACTTTAAATCAGTCACTTTTTTAAACAAAGATTACAATTAGGATATACTTCATAATTAACACCCATGAACCTTCCTATATACTAGTTAAACCACCGTTACTTGTAATCAAACTTTATTTTTATTTTTGTTAAGACAAATAAATTTTCAAAATTTTAAATTTATTAACCAAAACCATATATTTATCCGATAGTGTTTCTTTAAAAATAAATCAGAATGCTAAAAAAAAGAAAATTTGTTTTGAGATATTTTCTTTTCTTTTTTTTAAATTTTGGAAAGAAAACGCAAAAAATAAACCATGAAAAATCAAAAATGACATGAGACTCCCCCCACACTTGATTTTGACTGTGTCCCCACAGTCAACCCAAGTGAAAGGAAAAAAATAAAATAAAAATAAAAACATGACCTATATTTACATGAAAATGAAAAAATTATAATTTGCATGACATCGGAAAATATACTGTTAAAGAGTAAATGAAACGGTCTTCCAAAGACCAATTCATTTGTCTCGTCAAGTATAAGAGACATATCTTAAGCATAGAAAACCAAACCATAAAAGATTTCAAAGTTGAATGTTGATTTGGGAAAACGGATGTCGTTTTATTAAAAATCGTATGAGTTGTTTTATTTTCAACGATTTTTGGGGTAAATAGAACAATTTGTTGAAGTTCAAGTTTATTTTCACCAAATTGAATTCAAACTTATCATTGACAAATTTTTCAAAGTTAATGATTTCAAAATCAAAATGGTGATTTAAATTTACCCCTTCAGAATTCAACAACTTATCTTCGAAAAGTCAAAAAAATTTGTATTCCCAAAATTCGTATTCCTTTGTTGAATTATTCACAACTTCATTGCAAATATCATGTTCAAAACTTAAAGTTGTTGTATTTAATTTTTCAAAATCAGAAAAAGAAAGATCAAATTTTGAATTTGGTTCGGCATTCTCAAAAGAATTGAAATCCAACTCAATTACCACATTTTCAACAACTTCATTAAGATCGTCATTTTCAATTTCAAAAGTTGTTATTTGAAAATTGTCAATTTTGGTAAAAGGTGGATTATTATTTCACACGTTGGGAGTTGATTTTGTTTCTCACGTTGTTTCATATATGTTTCAAACAACAAATCCGTGTGATCTTTGTGAATTTCTTCCATTTTCTCAACAAAATCAAAATTATAGTTATTAATTTGAGAATTTTCAATTTGATTGAAAACAAAAATTGTCCAATGCACCATAATTGAAATTATTCTCAATGCCAAAATCATTTAAAAAGTGGTTCATATTCCCATTTTGACTATGAAATTCATTTTGGAGTTCGAGGTTGTATTGGCATGAGTTATACTCGAAATCATTTGAATTTTGAAGTGAATTCAAATTTTGATCATTTTGAAATCCTTGACTTGAGTTATTGCACAGATTACTCAAATTACTTATCATTTGATTTCGTTATTCAAGTAAAGACCAAATCGTTTCAATACTTTTTTCAAGATTTGAGGGTTGGTCATTATTTAGAAAACTTTGTGGTTCAAAATTCGAATTGTTTGTACAATAGTTGTCATTAAAATGCCGATAAGAATTTGGTGTGAAATTATATGGATTGTATTGATTTTCACAACTATTGTAAAATTCTTGCAAGTAAGAAAATTCGGACATTTTTAAGAATGATTTTTTTTCTTTTTTGTTTTTTAAAGGGAAAAGTATTTACCAAGGAGAATTTATTTTTGAAAAGAGAAATTTGATTTTTGTTTTTTTTTATTTTCAAATTTTTTTTTGTTTTTGAAAAGATTATTAATTAATTTTTTCTAAAGAAAACTAACTTAAAATTTTTTTTTGGATTTTTTAAATTTTTGATTGAAAATTTTCAAAGGAAAAGATTTAAAAACTAAGTTAAGGATAATTTACAATTTTTTTATTTTGGATTTTGAAATTTATTTTTTAATATGCATGAACTAATGCAACTAAATGAATGAAAGGACTTAATTACAATTTTCTGTCCTAAGTAGCTCCTAACCCAAAATTGTATAATCACACTTTATCTTAATTCAACAAAATATTTCTCAGCCAGCTAATGGACATGAGTTATCGGTGCACCATGAATCACCGTATCAATGCGGCCGAAGGTTTAAGTACCTTCAGAGAAACAATCAGTATAATATTTACGAATCGCCGTAATATTGATAACTGATTATTTCTCTACCGTAGCCTAGACACTAAGAATATAAGTTGTTCAAAGAAGACAACTTGTCAAGATACAATTAACCCTAGGTAAGCTCGTGGCACCTTTAAGCCAAACGAATATCAGAAAGCAACACAATTCCAACCCAAACGAATACCTACGAATCAAAATTCTTAATTGAAGGTGCAATTTGCAGAGTGTTGATGGTTCGCGGTTGGGGAATTTGGGTTTCGGGTTGTAATTGAGGATGGGTTTCTGGCAAAGCTTGATGTTGGAGAAGAGCTGTATAATGTGTAGTGAAGATAAAGGCAGGTTGCTGTGACGTAGGGGTTGTGACTGTCAGAGTTGTATGAAGTATGGGGTTGATATTTTTTGAAGTTGCGGTGGAAGTGCAGAGGTGATGGTGGAAGTCGAGGTTCGGAACAGATGTAGATGATGGTGAAAATGAGGAGTTTGGTTTGGGGCAGTGAGTGTTTGTATTGATGTCAGTGTCAAGGAGATGACACACAGTAGGTTTGTGGTTGTAGTGGGTGATGGAGTGGTGGGTGTTTGTAGTTGCAGTTGCGAAGTTAAAGTGAATGAGCAGTGGTGTGGTGGAGGAGGTGTTGATGTGCAGAACTGATGTGTAGTATGCAGGCAAAGTTAGTTGAAAAATGTGCAATGCAATAGAAGTGCACAGAAACTAAATGTGAGTTGAGTGAATGTTGTCTGCAATATTGGCTTGTGACAGTTTTAACAAATGGTTAGTTGCTGTGATATGCAGTCAGCAGTTGTTTGTGGTTTGTGCACAGAGGTTCAGGGGTGGAGGTGGTCAGGGAGGAAGAAGTGGATTGTCAGCAGTGAAATGGATTGTAATGTCAGGTGAAGCAAAGCAGAAGTGTTTGTGGTCGTTTTGTATGGCAAGATGATGATGATAGCAGATGAAGTAATGGCAAGTTGATGTGATAACTATAGCAGTGGTGGTTCTAGTGGTGGAATGGGGATGGTGGAAGGTTAGTGATGTTGAAGGAAATAGTTTGTAGGGGAGGGGATGGTATAAAGGCAATGGGACTGCACTGTGATGCAATGTGATGGAAGGGGTTTGAACTGAAGTGAAGAGGAGGTATGCAGTCTTGTAACAGGGATGGTAGTTGTGTAGGCAGTGGTTGTTTTGAGGAGCTTTTGCAGCAGTGTGAAATGAGCTTGATGGTTGTTATGTGAAGTAGCAGGGTGGATGCTGATGAAAGTGATGGAAGTTTGGCAATTTGAGTTGTTGATATGTGCAGAGGTATGGCTTGAAATGGTTTCAGGCAGTAAGTTCAGATGGAGGCAGCAAATAGTTTAGGAGGAAGTGGTGGTGATTTGTGATGTTGAGTTAATGAAGTGGGCAGTAAGTAGTAATGTGTATGTATGAAGTTTTGTTTCAGGTGGTTGGTTGAAGCAGTTGTATGCTATGTGATGTATGTATGCGAGGTGGTGATGACAGTTTGTAATGGCTGTTGAAGTTGTGAAGGCAGTGCACAGAAGTGGCACAGTGTTGACAGAGGAGTGAATTGAACTAATGGACTGAAAACAGGCAATGGTCCGGTGATGGTTTGACAAAGGTAAAGCAGAGGGGTATTATGTGGTTATGGAGGTGATACCAGAAACTGTATGAAGAGGGGAAGATGATGTTGTGGCAGTTTGAAAACATAGAAGTAGAAGTGTTGAGGCAGTAGAGTATGTACAGTTTATGATGGTGAGTTTGTAGTGTTTCAGGTGAAGTGTAGCAGTGGTGATCAGGTGATCGATAGTGGGTAGTATGTAGAGCAGTTGTGGTTGAAGTGCAAGTTTGTTGTAGTTTGAGATGGTAGGCTGTTGGTTTTGGTGATAGAGTTGATTGAAGAGGTTGTGCAACAGTTTAGTGATAGTGAGATGCACAGTAGGTAGGATGTAGTTGTAAATGGTTTGGATTTGAGGTGTGGGTGGGCAGCAGTAGAGATGGAGGAACAGTGAAGAAGAGGCAGAAGTAAAAATATGGAAGTTGACAGTAGTGAAACAGTGTATGTGATATGGCAGAGAGGCAGGGGATAGTTTGTGATATGTATGTAGAAAAAACTGAAATACAACTTGTAAAACAAAAGATGAAAATTGTAATGCAGAAAAAAAATGAAATGGAATTCTTTTTTTCTTTTTGAAATGAACTTGTGTATATTCCTTTTTTATAATATGCAAATGCAACTAGAACAACAACAAGCACCAAATCAAATGAAAACAAAAATCACACAACACAAATGTTTTTTTAAATACAAGTCGCGCACAAAATTAACATACAATAAAATCAAACAAAAATAATTCGAATAATAAAATTAAAAATCAAGTTTATTCCCCGGCTACGGCGCCAAAAACTTGTTTAACGGTGGTTTTTTCGAGTTAGAAAATCGCCGATAAAATTTTAATTAAAAATAACTGCAAGCGCACGGTGTACAATTTTAGTACGTGGCGACCACGGGTCGATCCGTAGGGAATTGAATTAAAAATTCTACTCAATCAAATTAAACCAAGATTTGAAGTTGTGTTAAGCTAAAAATTTCTAGACACTAACAAAAGCTAAAAGTTGATAAATATATGAGAGTAGAATACAATTTAATGGCAAATCCCTTCTCATGATCGCATAAATCAACATATTATGATCTCTCTTTTTGGTCATTAGTGAATCTATTAATGTGTTTATCATAAGTATGGCCTATTGGTGCTATTAATTAGCCCAACATTATCCATCAAACTTTAACACGCCCACTAAATCACCTATCAACTCTCATGAAAATGTTACTAAAATTGAAAATAAAATCTATTCTAAGCATGAAATATTTACTATTGATTAGTAATATAGACCATCAAATTTTGATTCTAAAATTCACTTCATTACCATAATCATATGTAGATGAAGAGGTAATTTGTGTGTATGTTTGTTTAAGCTTAGCCTATTTGGTGTCAACAACATAAACTATTAAATTCAAAATTAAAACAAATAATTACTACATCAAACATTTCCATTAAGCACAAAAAGAGATCATCAATTAACAAATATGTTGAATCTACATGATTAAGTGAGCTTCATTACCCCTAATTTGAAGGGGTTTAGATTCTCATATTTATTATCATTTTAACAAATGTAGAGTTCAACATGAAACAAAAACAAGAGGAAAATGCAAGATTATGATAATAAGAAGAATATTAAACTACTTGCATAATAAATAAAACTAAGCTACTAACATAAGAAGAAATAAACAAGAAAAGAACTTGAATTAAAAGTGCATGAATTAAAATTGCATAAAAAATTACATAAGAAAAGAAGGCTAAGAAGCTATAAAAGAGAGAAAGAGAGTTTATATTTACAATTTGTGCCTACAACTAAACTAACTACAGAGGAGGCTAAGAGCTCATTATATGAAACATAAGGGGTATTTATACATGTTTTGAAACCCTAATCATATTTTAGGGGACTACCCAAATTATTCCTCTAGAAAGTGTGGCCACTAAGTTATCATTAGCATGAATTAATCCTCCATTAAGTGTGCATGCAATTTTGATGTCTACCTACATGTGCATTAACTCCTAATTGTAGATCATGGTAAGTGGGTAGGTGAGGTCTTCCATGTTGCATGAAATGATTTATTTCCATCTTCGTTTGTTTCCTTCTCTTGTGCATGCATATTTTCATGAAGCCTCTTCATATTTTTCCATGCAATTTCCTATAAATAAAAATAAAATGTGCAAATAAATATTCTCAAATTAATTCACACACAAAAATGACCATTTTTCCCCTATATGAAGATGAATAAACGATGATTTTAAAATAATTTAAATCTTGGTTTAAACATGTTAAAATACCCTATATGCTCAATTATTTAATTAAATTAGATTAAATATAGAAGTAAAAATATATACTTTTACATGCACATCAATGACCCAAATTTCATTGTACCCTGCTCGAGTCCTTGGCGGTCCATCTACAAAATCCATCGATACTTGTTCCCATTTCCATTCAAGAATCTCTAATGTATGCAACAATCCACTAGATTTCTTCTTCTCTGCCTTTACCAAGTGGCAATTCATACACTTGGAGATGAATTCCCCAACATACCTCTTCATACCTTCCAAGTAGTAAGTTCGCTTCATATCTCAGTACATCTTGTTACCACTGGGATGATTAGTCAATCTGGAATTGTGACACTCCCTTAGCACTTCATCTCGCAGCCCATCAACATCGGGAACAAATAATCTTTCATCCTTATGAAGCCAACCCTCTTGGTCGATTTCGTATTGCTTCATTTCTTTAGATCCTACTCCTTCTCCCATCCTTGTTATGATCTCTGCTAGCCTAACATCTCGCTTTTGACTAGTACAGATGCTTTCAATCAGAGTAGGTTTAATCGATATGCTTGCAAACATTTCAGATTCTAGTTCGTAGTGAGGCCTGAAATCAAACCCAATAATATATTCTATCTGCTTCTATTCCAAGAACATTGCTCCCAGTCCAGCATGTCTTTTACTTTATGCATCGGCGACTACATTTCTTTTTCCCGGAATACAGGAAATACTCAAATCATAAGCGGACAAGAACTTTAACCACTGTTGCTGTCGAAGGTTGAGATCCTTCTGAGAGAAAAGGTACTTCAAGGATTTGTAGTCCGTAAATAGCTTAAACCTTTCGCTTAACAAACAGTGCCTCCACATCTTTAAAGAAAAGACAACTAGCCTCCAATCCTAAATCATGAGTTGGGTAGTTCCTTTCGTGCGGCTTTATCTATCGACTCGCATAAGCGAAACCCCTCCATTTTGCATTAACACCGCACGCAATCCAGTACCACTAGCATCGGTGTATACTATCAACTCTTCATTTCCAGTTGGAATGGTCAACACCAGTGCAATCGTCAACCTCTCTTTCAATCTCACAAATGCATGCTGACACTTCGCATCCCATACAGTAGTTTGATTCTTCTTCGTTAAATTGGTCAACAATGCCGCTACCTTCGAGAAGTCCTTTATGAAGCGTCTATAGTATCATACCAATCCTAGGAAACTCCATACATCTGTAGCATTCTTGGGCTGATTCCAATCTTAGACCGCTGCCACCTTCATAGGATCCACTGCTATACCCTGTCTCGGCACGACATGACCCAAGAATCTCACTTCTTCTCTCCAGAAGTGACACTTAGAGAACTTCGCTCTCAACTTGTGCTTCCTCAATATCTCTAGCACAATCCTCAAGTGTGTATTGTTCTCCTCTTCAGTTCTGAAGTAGATTAGAATATCATCCACGAACATAAGCACGAACTTATTCAACCGGTCTCTGAAAACGCGATTCATGAGATCTACAAAGTATGCCAAAGCATTGGTCAATCCAAATGACATCACCAACCGCTCATAGAAACACGACGGCATACAAAACACTATAATTAGCACACTCTCCTTTGCTACTCTCAACTAGTGAAATCCCAGCTCCAAATCTATTTAGAAGTACACCTTCGCACCGTGCAGCAGATTAAACAAGTCATTAATGCATGGGAGTTGATATTGGTTCTTCTTCATCACTTTATTCGGCTCATGATAATCTACACACAATTTCAAAGAGCCATCCAGAGGGACTACCAATAAAACCGGAGACCTTATAGAGAATAAAACTAGATACCTTATAGAGATGTTGTGTCTTCTGTATTATTGATAGCACCCACTCCAATTTGGTAGATGCTTTCTTCTCTACCTTGAAGTAATTGCTCGCCGTTGTGCTTGAGCATAACTTCATATGTTTCCTTTCCTTCTGATGCCCTCTTCAAACAAAGTCATGTTTGTTGCAGCTCGAGTCTTTGATGAGAGAGACTATCAATAAAACTGAAGACCTTATAGAGAATAAAACCAGACGTGCGAATACTAAAGGTGCGCCCCACTCAGATATCTTCCTTCGAATGAATTCTCTCCTCAATAGGTCATTTACTTGCACCTTCAATTCCTTCTGCTCTCTGGGTGCCATATGCCTCAAAGGCATAACTATCAGTCTGTCTTCCTTCACCAACTCTATCCGAAACTCGATCTCTCTATGCGGCGGCAATCCAGTCACTTCCATAAAAATATGATACTCTCTAATGATAGGCATAGATGACAATCCCTCCTATGGAACCTCAACCGAATATAGAAAGCTAACCATCACCCCATCCATCTGCTAGGCAGCTAATCGCTACCGTTCGCCCATCCACATCTCTGATTGTCACCAACAGCTTCTCGCAATCTACTATGGCCACATACTTCCAAAGCCAGTCCATACCCAAGATAATCCGAACCTAACAAAGTTCAAAACAAAACAATCACAAACCAAATAACATCCTAACTCGATAAAACTAGGCCACACAAACTATGCAAAGACTAGTAGAGCCTCCAACCTGGTTGGTTATTATTATGGGTTGGTCTACTATCTTAGGTTCCAATCCTAATCTATGTACTAGGTCAGTTGAATAGCGACTCCATTTCCCTTCTCCTTTACTGAGGGAGCACTCGACGAAGTCAGAACTATGTCCAAAGTATACGACTTCACAACCCACTTATCCTTCACCGGTTCAAGGCCATCCTTCTTCAAACCTTGCCTTAAACGGTTCCCAACTGAACTGATCTTCAGGAGCAGTAATAGTCGGCATTCCTCCAATTCATGGCCTGGCCCTAAAGTTGTCTAGAAGCTAACATTCTCTTTATAGCATCATCCACTTCCATATCACTAAAGTTGCGTTCATAAGTACCAATCTAATCTTGCATTTCTATGGCTGATTTTGTTCCATAAAATGGCTTTCCTTCCAAAGTAGAGTAATCTTTGCTCAACTTAGCGAAATCAGCCCATGGCGCTTGCACGGGAGCACCTCCGCCAATAGCCATACCAGGAGTATTCCTCATAATTATCGCCATTATAGCGTTCAACATAGCTCGAAAATCTGGAATAGCAGCTCCTGATCTCGCTCCTTCTTCAACTCCAAAAACATATCTCCTGGTATTCCTTATATGCCGATTCATTCTTATCTTTAACAAGAATGATCAGTCTCTTTGTAATGACCCAGAATTTCTATCATTTGAAATTCGTATATTTAATTGATTTTAAATATTCACAAGGAAATTTTATAAGTTGAATAACTTATATTTGGAATATAAGGATTCAATTGGATAATTAAATTGTTAATTTAATATTTGAAATTGTGTAAATAATTGGAATTTGAATTTAATGTGAATAAAAATGATTTGTAAAGTTG
The DNA here is from genome assembly GCA_030737815.1 of Allium fistulosum. Taxonomy (NCBI): domain Eukaryota; kingdom Viridiplantae; phylum Streptophyta; class Magnoliopsida; order Asparagales; family Amaryllidaceae; genus Allium; species Allium fistulosum. The sequence goes on from CM060907.1 coordinate 998,736,187, forward strand.
TAATAAATCATATTTGAATTAGAATGACGTTAGAGAACTTTCAAAATTGATTTAAAAGTTAAATTATAGAAATTAATTATTTTAATATTTAATTGACGAGTGAAAATGGTCATTTTTCATACAGTCTTGGATTTCGACGAAACTAGTTTCGTTAGATCCGTAATGTTATATTATGGTAAGATTTCAAATTTCGTCTCAATTGGATTTACGGTTTGTCCGGGGGAAGCTAAAACGCGTAGAAATCGGTTTAAGTAAATTTAAATTTAAATAATTCGATTCGAAAACCTATCTTCCAAATATGATCGAATTGGCTCTCGATATATATTTCATTGCGTTCAAAATAGGGGTAAAACATTATAAACGCCAGGCGGCACGCTTCGTTTGGAGTTCGGAAATTTTTTGGGTGAATAGTGTTTTGGAATTTTCTATAAAAGGCCACGTTTTATTTCATTTTGCAAAAACCCTAAGGAAACTAGGGCAGGCCACCACTCTTCTTTTCAATGGTCGATACTTTCCCATTTTCTTCCCTCAAAATCTTCCAATCCATCCACTTATAGCAAAAACCTTCACCTAAAAGATTGTGGAGGATAACGAGATCTTTCAATCCATATGGATTTGATGGTTTTTCGAGTATGGTACGAAGAGGATTTGGCTCGTGTTCATCACCGGTTTTCACGCATTTTTCGAGACGTGCATGGCAACGAGTACGTGCGATCACTGTCCAGAGGGAGTGCTCGTGATGGGCTTCAACCTGAAGGTGTTGGATCGTCGTAAAATTCGCTATAGAAGGAGTATAATTCGAAGGAGGATCGGTGGCAACATGGGTTTATTCGAACGAAAAAGCCTGGGGAGGGAGATGATGAAAGTAATGGCCACGATTTCATCTCCTAAAAGCAACGACTGGATTGAAGTTAGGTTTAAAAATATAAAAAGAAAATTGTAAATATTTATATATTAAATTCGTTTAAACTTTAAAATGTCATAACTTTTTCATACGAGGTCCATTTTTGACGAAACGAATTGCGTTTGGTCCGTACTGACGAGCACTACATTTTAGAGCTGATTTGGAGTTGATTGGAGCTAGTGTAAATTTTTGGTAAAATTAAACGTTCATTTAATTTTATTCGGAATAAAACACTGCAACTGCTATTGGAAGCAATGTGAGTACAACTCACTCTTTCTGACTCGCTGATATTTTTATATAAGTGAGAATAAATATTATTTATGATGATTGATGATTGTTTGGATGATATATGATATATTGATTGGTATTTGGATATATTCCTGCCTATTGGAGCAGATGAGACCCTATACGTTCCCGTGTATGAGCAGATGACCCTTTGTACGCGCGTCTGCCTCGAAGCGGACATTGTACACATATTCTCATATGTATATTTGTTGCAGGTGACAGGTTGGAGGGATCCAACTGGATTCCTCACCAGTATTGGTTTATTTATAGATATTGTGATATATGTTGTTATCATATGATATATGATGTTTGGATGCCGTGATTGATGTATTTAGTGTTGTTGCAGCATTGGGCCTATTTTGGAAATTTAAAAATGTTAAAGTGATGTTCACAAATTAAAAAGGATTTTTAAGTGATTTTGAAAATAGATGTTTTATTGATTTTTGAATTTGGTAAAGGAATTAAATTCACGATTTTGGACAGTGAATTATCCTTTAGATTAAGTGTGTAGAAGTATGTGAATTTGTTAAGGAACTATATTCACGATTTTGGATAGTGAATAATATATTGAATAAAATGGATATTTTTGGAAAGTGATATTTTAAATGGTTTTAAGAATGTTTTAAAATGTGTTAAGGATCGAAACCATAGATTTCAACATTCATTGTTGAAATAGACGTTTTCGAGAATTAAGGAAATGATGGACTATAACACTGTTGTTATAGTAAATGATTAGGAAATGTTTTTGTATAGTATTGGGATTTATATATCTACCTTATTTTCGAATCCCTATACTGTTGATTTTGGGTTGTCGTAACGATTTTTTACGCAACATTCGTTTTGACCCAAATAAATATGTTTAAGAGATGTTTTCCTCAAAGAATAAAATATATACTTAACCCTGATTTAAGTATATGTAATATTTTCTAAGTGTTGAAAATAAAGAGAATTGTGAATTACTTATTTTTACATAAGTATATGGAAATGTTTTCCAAAGTTGAAATGGTTTTGATATTATATCTTTTTAAAGGATTCTCGTATTCAAAGTGAATATTTGGCAAGTGATTTAATTAATAAAAGATTAATTAAAGGGCCTAGTGATTGTATATGGTGCTAAATATTTGTTTGTTTGCTTTGATAGTTAAATAACCGACTATCAAACTTGGCCAATTTTTAGTTCCTTGACTTGATGTGGGAATTATTTTGTCGTACACTTAGTACGTAGCCTTCTGTGTAGGCTTGATTATCGTTTTGTGTTGAGGATGTTGATTCGTGTCGTGCGGAGTATTACTCCAATCTATCGAGCTTCCTTCTTGGCCCGAAGGATAGCAAGTTGAAAGTTGGAGACGTGATAAGTCTATGAGACTTAGTTTCCGTGTGAGTTTGAGAAACGCTTTTGCGTTGTTGGTGTGAAGAGACCGAGATCAGATTTATCTGAAAACAACTTCGGACCAACGTATATGCGACGATTGTGCAGGTTGCTTATGATGATATTGATATTCCTAATTTTCATAGTGGAGGACTACTTGTTGATCGTTTGGGGTTAAAATCCCAATATACATCCAGTAGCAGTAGTCTCTTCATTATGAAATATCCAATGCAAGGGCTATTCACTACTAATCCTAGGGATTTCCCGACAGGATGTGGTAGTAAAGTGCCTTCGGTTTGTCCTGTTCTTGGACAACTTGTATGAATGTTTGTCTGACATTGCATTTCTAAAGATTACGTACATTGGTTTTTACAAACGTACATCTCCTTGGTGGCGGAGAAGGCAACTTCTCTTAGCTTAACACCCTTCCTTGAGACGTACGAGCTCAAGGGTTGTATTTTTGTGGAAGGCAATTAGTGGTCAATGGAAATGGCCGTGTGGCATTCATAGTGATGTGATTGTGATTTGTGAAAGGTAATCGTTACCTTAGGCCTTATCAACCGGAAATGACCAAAACAGGGTTAGATGCAGCAAGGCTAAGTGGGTTGCTCCCAAGTAGGATATGATCATCCTCTTCTAGATATATCTTTATACGCTATGACATCGTGTATCTGATTATTGTTGTTTGTATGCTAGAGGGCCCTCGGTAAAGGTCGGTAACGACTGGAGGATGATATATTCGGTACCATCTAGTTATAGAGGTGGGTCGGTCTTGTGTTGGTAGAGGTTCCTTTGTGATGTTCCTCAGTACATTCCTCTAGAGATGTACTATCAGAAGGTAGTCCCTTCACCTGGCATTTGTATGAAAATCCAAACTCCACTACGAGCTGCGATTTTGTTTGTAAATGCGTAATGAATAGCCTCGGAATGCTATATGGGTAACCATTTCGACTATGATTAATATTATTTGTATATACTAGACACTAGTATAATATAAGAGGATTTGATATGAAATGTTTTAGTTATCGTAAGGTAAAAACATGTCTGTGTTTATGTGTGGACTTGTCTTACGAGATACTTTTGTTTTGATAAAGGAAAAGTTTGGTAATCTAATAAATTCAGTTGAGTGTGTTTCTCACGCTGGTTTACCAGACTGATCCGGGAGTTCTTCCCTTTCAATGCTCTGGTCAGACCGAGTATATTTATAGGTTCAGATTGGTGCTATTGGAGCTTCAGCAGGAGAGCTGGAGATCCTCATTTCGTATACACGTACATGTTTTGCTTGATTATCCACTGTGCTTAGTTGTTGTATATTGTCGGCATTTGTGAGGACAGATTATTATAACTGTCCAGGCTGATAACTATTGATTTATTGTTGAACTCCGATTAATGCTTGTATATATAGTTTTTGTTTTGTAAAGATCATTGATATGATGTTATACGTTTTCCGCTGCGATGTGAGATTCTGTATTATTCTGTTTTGTTCTATCTTCTCTTTCTTCTCTTCTCTTCTTCTCTCTTCTCTTCTTTCTCTTGACTTTCCGTCAGTCTGTGCTTTTTGGGTCGGACATGTGTGGATTATTGTCGATTCAAAGGGTACAGATTTGCGGTTTGTCACATTTGGTATCAGAGCTTAGATTTTCATTTTCCTAAGCTTTGTTGTGTACTCAGTATAGATAGGGACAATAGCACCCTAGATTGAGTTTGAGTGTATTATATATATAAGCACGTATTTGTTAGTGATATAAAATGTTTTATATTGTGTTTACTTATCCGTTGAGTTGTTTGTGAATTCTGGTCGGTATGTGGGACGCCATATTATCGATAGGGATTTCTAAACACTTAAACAAGGAAAGTCGACATAGTATTATTTTAAAAGTGGGTAAATGAAATAATTTTACCTCGATTATATTTTATATGTAAAGGAAATGATTTTTCAGAAATATTATAGTGTATATAAATGAATTGTTTGGTTGTTGAAAATGTAAATATATATATATATAAGTTAATAAAAGATGTTTGAATAATCCAAATAAAAGCAACAATTGTAAAAGAATAAATTAATTAAGCAAATGAATTATAAGTATGGAATTATAATTAATATGATTTACAATTGTGAAATAATCTTATATAAGTGAAGTAAAATAGTGGAATTGTATAAGTAAAGATTTATAAATGTGATATATAAATATAAAAGGATTTTAAAAGAATATAAAGCACTGAATTGACTACTATTGCTGGGAAATAATAAGGGTGATGACTGCAGCATCATCAGTATCATTTTCGAGTTTCTATGTGATAGATTTGCTACCAATAGTAAATTGAAAGTTAAGTTTTGTTGTGGTAAACAAATTTGAATTTAAAGTCCAAGTTTAAATTGATAAATATAAGTGAAATGAGTTTTGGACTTATAATATGAAATGATAAATTTTAACTGTAGTGAAGTTGAAATAAATTTGAGTTAGTATAATAAGATATGTGATTTGAAATTTAACAAAAGGAAAGTTAAATAATTTGAATTGGATTAGATAAATTATTGAAATGGAAATTTAAAATTAAAAGATAAGTGATTATATAACATGAATTTGAAAGTTTAAATAAATAAGTTGTATAACTTATAAAATGAGAAAATTTAAGTAAAACCAATTGTTAAAATGGTTAAACAATTTTGTTAAGCAAAACAAAATCTAAATTTGGATAGTGATATGAAATTTAACTTAAGTGATGATGAATGAAGTTGATTTTGATATAAAAATGAATTAATAAAGTGAAGTGATGAATATGAATTTGAGTTATATAATGAAATTCAACTTTATTTGTAAAATGAATTAGCATTGGAAGTGTTGTATAGAAATGTGAATATAGTGAATACTAGTATTCAATCTAAATTGAATGTTAAACCAATTGAAATTAAATGTGTTAAACAAAATTGAATGTAAAGTAAAGTAAATTAAATAAAATTTGTTATGTTGGATATGCATTGGTTGATAAATGGATGTTAGTTGATTGTATAGAGATTCATTAAGTGTTAATGAAATTGAATTAATGGAAATTGAAAGCTAAATAATTGAATTCAAAGTGGAAGTTAAGCAAATTTAAATAGAATTGAATTGAATTTGAATTGGAAGTGAAGTAAATCTAAATAAAATTGAATTTGATTTAATGTGGAAGTGTACTAACATTAACGTAAATTAGTGAATGTAAACTAATTGAATTTGAATAAATATATGTTAGTAAAATCTAATGTAAATAAATCGAATGTGAATAGATTGAAAACCAATTCAATGAATATTAATGAGAAGTGAATGTATATTGATTTGGTATGAATTTGATTGGATAGATATTTGATTTGTTGGATGGTTGGATTTGTTGTTTTGTTGCATTTGCTATATTGGTATATATACTAGTTGTATTGGTATATGTTGTATGTTGATATTACTTTCATATATACATGTTTCTCATTTGTTTATTGAGTATTTAGTAGGTGCGGATGGCGTATGCTTCGCATTAGGAACTCGCTTTCGTGCTATATTAGTCGTATATGCTCGCTAATAATATATAAGGTACATATCTCGGATTACATATCGTACTTTTACACTTTTTTCCCTACGGGATGCCTCATCCTCGAAGATGAGATGTATATTTGTGATATATATATATATGTTGTGATCCTACTACGATCGAACCGCGCAAAGGAGGCTATGGCGAATTTTTCAAAAAATTTAAGGTGTTAGAAATTTTTTGAGAAAATTGGGAAAAATTTTGATAACTAAAATTTTAATTTTGAGTTAAAGGTTAAACGATATTAGTTGGTTTTGGAAAGATAACTATATATGAATTTGAAAACTTAGAAAAGTTTTTATAAGAAGTTTAACGAATGGATTTTGGAAAAGTTAAAATGTTTAAATAATGTTGATTTCTAATTTGAACGATTTGTTTTTGAAAAGTTAATGGATTTTGTGACTTTTTCTTACTTGGTAATTTCGAGGACGAAATTCTTTTAAGTAGGGGAGATTGTAACGACCCAGAATTTCTTTCATTTAAAATTCGTATATTTAATTGATTTTAAATATTCACAAGTAAATTTTATAAGTTGAATAACTTATATTTGGAATATAAGGATTTAATTCGATAATTAAATTGTTAATTTAATATTTGAAATTGTGTAAATAATTGGAATTTGAATTTAATGTGAATAAAAATGATTTGTAAAGTTGTAATAAATCATATTTGAATTAGAATGATGTTAGAGAACTTTTAAAATTGATTTAAAAGTTAAATTACAGAAATTGAATATTTTAATATTTAACTGACGAGTGAAAATGGTCATTTTTCATACAGTCTCGAATTTCAACGAAACCAGTTTCATTGGAACTGCAATGTTATATTATGGTAATATTTCAAATTTCGTGTCAATCGGATTTACGGTTTGTCCGGGGGAACCTAAAACGCGTAGAAATTGGTTTAAGTAAATTTTAAATTTAAATAATTCGATTCGAAAACCTATCTTCCAAATATGATCGAATTGGCTCTCGATATATATTTCATTGTGTTCGGAATAGGGGTAAAACATTATAAACGCCAGGCGGCACGCTTCGTTTAGAGTTCGGAAATTTTTCGGGTGAATAGTGTTTTGGAATTTTCTATAAAAGGCCACATTTTATTTCATTTTGCAAAAACCCTAAGGAAACTAGAGCAAGCCGCCACTCTTCTTTTCAATGGCCGATAATTTTCCATTTTCTTCCCTCAAAATCTTCCAATCCATCCACTTCTAGCAAAAACCTTCAACTAAAAGATTGTGGAGGATAACGAGATCTTTCAATCCATATGGGTTTGATGGGTTTTCGAGTATGGTACGAAGAGGATTTGGCTCATGTTCATCACCGGTTTGCACGGGTTTTTCGAGGTGTGGGTGGCAACGAGTACGTGCGGTCGCTGTCCAGAGGGAGTGCTCGTGATGGGCTTCAACCTGAAGGTGTTGGATCGTCGTAAAATTCGCTATAGAAGGAGTATAATTCGAAGGAGGATCAGTGGCTACATGGGTTTATCCGAACGAAAAAGCCTGGGGAGGGAGATGATGAAAGAAGTGGCCACAATTTCATCTCCTAAAAGCAACGGCTGGATTGAAGTTAGGTTTAAAAATATAAAAAGAAAATTGTAAATATTTATATATTAAACTCGTTTAAACTTTAAAATGTCATAACTTTTTCGTACGAGGTCCGTTTTTGACGAAACGAATTGTGTCCGATCCATATTGACGAGCACTAAATTTTAGAGCTAGTTTGGAGTTGATTGGAGCTAGTGTAAATTTTGGGTAAAATTAAACGGTCGTTTAATTTTATTCGGAATAAAACACTGCAACTGCTATTGGAAGCAATGTGAGTACAACTCACTCTTTCTGACTCACTGATATTTTTATATAAGTGAGAATAAATATTATTTATGATGATTGATGATTGTTTGGATGATATATGATATATTGATTGGTATTTGGATATATTCCTGCCTATTGGAGCAGATGAGACCCTATACGTTCCCGTGTATGAGCAGATGACCCTTTGTACGCGCGTCTGCCTCGAAGCGGACATTGTACACATATTCTCATATGTATATTTGTTGCAGGTGACAGGTTGGAGGGATCCAACTGGATTCCTCACCAGTATTGGTTTATTTATAGATATTGTGATATATGCTGTTATCATATGATATATGATGTTTGGATGCCGTCATTGATGTACTTAGTGCTGTTGCAGCATTGGGCCTATTTGGGAAATTTAAAAATGTTAAAGTGATGTTTTCAAATAAAAAGGATTTTCAAGTGATTTTGAAAATAGATGTTTTATTGATTTTTGAATTTGATAAAGGAATTAAATTCACGATTTTGGACAGTGAATTATCCTTTAGATTAAGTGTGTAGAAGTATGGGAATTTGTTAAGGAACTATATTCACGATTTTGGACAGTGAATAATATATTGAATAAAATGGATATTTTTGGAAAGTGATATTTTAAATGGAGTTAAATGGTTTTAAGAATGTTTTAAAATGTGTTAAGGATCGAAACCATAGATTTCAACATTCATTGTTGAAATAGACGTTTTCGAGAAGTAAGGAAATGATGGACTATAACACTGTTGTTATAGTAAATGATTTTTGAAAGGAAATGTTTTTGTATAATATTGGGATTTATATATCTATCTTATTTTCGAATCCCTATACTGTTGATTTTGGGTTGTCGTAACGATGTTTTTCGCAGCATTCGTTTTGTTAGCACCAAAATTGGTCACTAACCTCGTAGAAGAAGATTGTGAAGAGATATAAGTGATGAAATCAAATTAAACAGAGAAGACAGTGCTAATCTAAATACAGAAAGTAAGAACACCAAATTTATAGTGGTTCAGCGTAATTGCCTACGTCCACTTTGAGGTTAAACTTTATTGATCTTCTTTATAGTTGATTACAAATACAATTCGTGAATCAAATGCTTGAATGAAGTTGTTAAGTAGAGAAGATGAGTCTTGAAAATGGCAGAGTCTCCCCGGTGTTTTCTCTCCAGAAAAAGGATCCATTTCACTGTGACGCTGCCCCTCTATTTATAGGCAAATATGGGCTGGACTTCCCAAGTGGGCTGGATAGCCGAACGCTCAAGCCCCAGTGCAGTGGTCGCTGTATGCCGAACCAGGCGTGTCGAACGCTCTGCGCCGAACCATTCCTTCTATGCCGAACGGTATGTTGGTGTCGTGGGAAGTGTAGGATGGTTGTCTGTTGAGGCCGAACGTGCCTCCATCTCAAGCTCTTGAACGAACGGTGTATGCATGCCGAACGATACCGGTATCCTGAGCAGTTGTGCATGCTGAATTTCTTCTGGATGTCGAGTATTACGCCGAACACCATGGGATGCCGAGTACTCCTGTTGCCGAGTAGTCTCGATGCCGAGCAGCCTTGATGCCGAGTACTCTTGTATGCCGCGCACTCTCTGACGCCGAGTTCCACTGGATGCCGAGTGCTACGCCGAGTACTCCTGGATGTCAAGTGCTTCGCCGAACACTACTGGATGCCGGTCACTCTCTGACGCCGAGTTCCACTGGATGCCGAGTGCTACGCCGAGTACTCCTGGATGTCGAGTGCTTCGCCGAACACTACTGGATGCCGGTCACTCTCTGATGCCGAGTTCCACTGGATGCCGAGTGCTACGCTGAGTACTCCTGGATGTCAAGTGCTTCGTCGAACACTACTGAATGCCGGTCACTCTCTGACGCCGAGTTCCACTGGATGCCGAGTGCTACGCCGAGTACTCCTGGATGTCGAGTGCTTCGCCGAACACTACTGGATGCCGGTCACTCTCTGATGCCGAGTTCCACTGGATGCCGAGTGCTACGCCGAGTACTCCTGGATGTCGAGTGCTTCGCCGAACACTACTAGATGTCGGTCACTCTCTGACGCCGAGTTCCACTGGATGCCGAGTGCTAGTTACCTGGTCAGATCTCCAGGAAACACTTGCCCCCCAAAGTGTATCGCGTGGCCGAACGTGATGCGCTTTGAATCTGGTACAATTTACCTCGGAGGTACCTTCTCGAGAATGTTAGTGAAGGAGGTGCAAGACGAACGAGATTTGGATGCCGAACGATACGCTCGAAGCCGAACGTACCTCGTGTGCCGAACGGTACTCTGCTATGATGCCGAACGCTTCGGTGTTGACCGGTTCTACCGGGTATAGCCTCTTCAACTTCTACCTCCCTCTATATAACCAGGTCCTTCCCGTCTCTTTTCCTTTTACGCCTTCTTTTCTGTCATTCCTAGAGACTTGCAATTCTTGCCATCTTATCAGATTTGTGACCTAATCGATCCTTCCTCAACTTCGACTTTCGAACTAGGTATCAATCCTTCTGTGATTAGATTACTTCAACACAAGACTTAGGTTGTTTTCATGGGAAACGTGACATCTCTATGATCGTATAATATGCGTCGAGCACAAATGGCTCGCATGTTTGGAGTTGTCTAGTTAGGGCCAGCTCCTTCGTGCCGAACGAGACTGGAGGTAAAAGAAAGATGGGATGCTGAACGGCGTAGTCTTCGCCGGGCGATCTGTCCCTGTCGTTCGGCGCAGATGGAGAAGGTGTAGGGTGGAGTTGAAATCGTGGTGGAGCACTACTTTTAGCCGAACGATAACCCAAACCGAACAGTCTTGAATGCCGAACGGTATCAATGCTGAACAATTACTAAAATGTAGAGCAATAACTTAGCCGAACAATAACCCAAGCCGAACAATTGACATGCCGAACGTTGAATTCAGCCGAACAATACAATTGCCGAACACTCTTTAGTCCGAGCAAAACACAGCCGAACACTATACTTAGGACGAACAATCTTAAATGCCGAACAGAACTCTTAACAGGACAACGTCCTAACCGAACGAGACCTTTAGCCGAACGCTCGACATGCCGAGCAAACATACATGCTGACCTATACTTAGGACGAACAATACAATTGCCGATCATTACTTAAATGCCGAACAGTATAAATGTCAGACTACACTTAGGCCGGTCACTTTATAGAACATATGCTTTCTGAATCTGGAACTGTAATCGCCTCAAGGCAAGCTTTTTGAGACGGTCAGCGATGACGGTCTTCGAAGGCGATGATTCGAAGCTGATTATTATATCTTTAAAAAACCTTTAGATTCTTATCGCTTGTACACAATTGCCTGCACTAGTTTACACACCACGTGGGGGGAAAACTCGTGTTGCTAATTCTAACGTTCAACGTTTTTAAGTATAGTTCTCTCAAGCACTTAGTTATTTATTTGGGATGTCGAGAAAATCTAGCTCCGCTACCATATCCGACAGGCCTGGGCCGTCATCGAGGCAGGGAGCCGCAGATACTTCTAACCCGTCAACCTCTCCCGCTCATAACTTGGCGCCTGATGCTCTGGAGCCAACCATCTTACTAGACAATCCGATCGATTCTCAAGCCTCAAAGATCAACGAAGCTGCTCTGCGACGGATATGCTCCATTCACGGGATTCCTTTTGCCGAAGTGTTAGTTCCTTCGAGACACGACCGCCCTCATTTGCCCCCAGTCGGGTACACCGCCTGCAACAAGTTCATGTGTTGGATGGGCAGCGTGCCTCCATTCAATTTATTTCTCCAGGATGTGCTGCAGTATATAGACATAGCTCCGTTGCAGCTCCACCCGAATGGCCATGCATTCCTATATGGGACTTATTTACTTTTCATGGCTGTCTTCTCTAGACCTCCAACCCCCGGTGATATCAGATACATTTATATGTTCAAGAGACGGAAAGACAGTCCTTCTTTTATGTTCCTCGAGCCATACCACAAATGCCAGATCCTGACAGGGGCATGCAGCAAATTCGCCCTGTACAAACAGGAATGGTTCTATGTGCGCTGCCCGTCTGGTTTTGCTAGGAGATGGGTTGAGGGCAGTAAGTCTCTCTGCCAAGTTATTACTCGTTTTTAATCGGAGTCATGCTTTTCCTAACTCTTCATTTCATCTTTTCAGGTATCAACCCGCGTCCGGAAGGCCGAGGATATTCTGAGGCTGTTGATGCCATTAGAGCTCTTCCTGCTGAGGATCGAGACATCCGGACTATCATTTCAAATGAATCGCTGTCGAGGTTCGGCTTGCTAGCCCCTGGTCGTCGGATCAGCCTTCCAGAAGGTGTTACAATTCCCAAACCTCCATCTGGTAAAGGGAAAAAACTTGACGGACCGTCGTCGCGTCGCGCTCCTGACACGCACGAAGAAGGCGAGCGCAAAGAGGATGATGCCCCCGAAACTCAGGGCGAGAACGTGGGTCCCGCTTGGAATCCGGCAATCGAAGTTCAGGATATTGAGACATCATCCTCCCCTTCGAAGGGAAAGAAGAAGTTGAAATATACGGTTCAAAAGGAGAAAGTTGGTGGCACCTCAAAAGTTACGCCTATCCCTCCTGAGAAAGAGGCTTCTTCGCAGCACCTGGAAAGTTCTCTGAGGGGTCTGTCCAACCTGTCCATCCCCGATGATTTACTTAATTACGGGTTCGATGATCCTGAAGCTCTCAAATTCTCTTCGCCCGCTAGAGGCAATGTAGGAGTTCAACTCCCGGCTCAAGGAGACAACACTCCTATTAGCAAAGATAAACGAACGGGTCCATCGGGGGGAACACTAGGACACACACGCACATGCGCATTCCATAATATACTTCAAGTCTTTTTAATTCGTGAATTCCCCTTAACTCGTTGTTATTTCCATTCTTTGCAGGTGATATGGGCCGCTCTCACGGACTTGATCGCCTTCAGGGGTCTTCTATATTCCATCACTCAGGACGGGATTTCGGTTCAGGCAGACGCAGGGACCGAGGTGATTATGAAGATAGGGACAATCGTCCTTGCGAGTCGTCTCACCGCAAGAAAGCACATTCTCAATCTTCTCAGTCCCGCGATCTTCCTCCTCCAACTGAGCCGGATAAGGAGAAGTCTTCGCAGAAGGGTTATCAGTCTGATGCTGCTCGAGAACAACACTCCAGTTCATCGAGTACGAGGCAAGTTCGAGAGCAACGTAAAAGAACGGAATTCTCAAAGCCTCCTCCTCCTACTCCTGCAGTGGACCCGACTGTTGCGGAAAAGATGGTCGACCTTAAGGCCAAGTTTCCGAAAATCTGCTTTGATGGCTTGAAATTCCTCCCAGCCATCCATCACATTCCTGGGCACGTGAAGCAAAGTGCCATTGCCTACAACAATGACGTCTATGTTCAACATGACGCATTCGTGCACTTGGTGGAGAAGATCTCGGAAGTATCTGTCGAGCGTCAACACGAGATTGACCGTCTGAATCTGGAGGCTGACAGCGATAAGAAAATCATCAAACTCCAAGACGAAGAGCTCGCTTCGTATAAGTCAAAGCTAGAAGTCGCTGAACAAGGTGCAAAAGATACTGCTGAGGCAGTTACTCGCTTAGAGGTGGCTCACAAAAAGGAGCTTGACGAAGCAGTCCAGCGCAGCGGCGCCCTTGCCCTAGAAAAAGACTCTGTCCAAAAAGAAAGGGACGCGCTCGCTACTCAAGTCAAAGAGCTGAAAGAACTACTCTCCAAGGAGAAAGAAGACAAAATAGCTGCTCAGGAAGAATCACAGCGATATTGTGATGAGATTGTTGCTACCCGACTCCTGAAGACAAAACTCGACGATGAACTTGCCGGGGTCGAAAAAATGAAGGATGAGGCCCGTGAGGAGGGCAAAAGAATGGCTGTGGAGGAGCTTGATCCTCGCCTTGAGGCGGCCGCAGAGGCCGGCAGGGAAGAGGTCAAAAGTATGTTTGACCCGTTGATCGCCGAGTACGGAGCCCGCGTCCTTATGCACCGTGACTTAACATTCTTGGGCGACGGCTACCTTGAATCCCTGGCTGAGGCATGGGAAACTCTGATAAAGATCAGGAAAGTCGAGTCAGGCTCCGAAGAGGTCGACGAGGATGCATTGGTGAAGGAGTTCCTGAGGGGGAATGAGCCATCGGATTTATCCGCAGCATTGGCTCTTTATGGCAAAGGCTCTTTCCCTTTGAAAGAGAAGAACGACGAAGCCGGCCCGTCAGAGGCCGACACTACTACTCCTCACATCGCCGCTCCTTATGCTGCTCAATCGGCCGGTCGGTCGACGCTTGATCCATTCGAGCAGCATGCCAGTTATGATCCCGAAGATCCCGGGCTTGGCGTTCATGTGCTGTCACCTATCCTGGAGGGTGAAACCCCGCGCGCCACCGATAGCCAACCGGATCCTGGTAGGAAATTCTTCTTTCTCTAGAAGACGAAGAGATCCCGTCATTTTTCAGCAATGGTTATTCGTTCTAATGCCCATTTCTTATATTTTCATGTAGGTCGTTCTGACGCCGAGCCAACTCCGAGGAGCGATGACGCCAAGGAGGAAGCAGAGAAAACAAGCGACGCTGCTCACGCAGGAGTAACTCCCGGTCCAGACGCTCAAGTGATCGGGGCACTCGATGATGACAAACTTGATACTTCGTCTCCTGCCGAAGGAAGCGATGAAATTAAAATCACTGGCGCCTCTGAGCATTCTTCAGAGATGAGCATGAAGGACCGTCTCGCCGACGAGGAGAAGAAAAAGGTCAAACTCAAAGTTGAATCTGAAATACTGGAACTCACTGACCCGCGTAACAGACCTTTGAAAATCATTCTCCCGGGCAGGTCCAGACCACTAGGTGTTCCGTCTCCTACTCCTGACTCCGTTTCTCTAGCAAGCAAAAAGTCCAAGAGAAAGCGTGAGGGAGAGGAGTCGTCGGAAACACCAAAGGAAGACAAGAAGAAGAAGTCGAAGAAATAATCGATGCACTTGCTCAACAAGTTTCCTGCTTAGGTTTTGTAATTGTTTTTATCTTCCGCAACTCGTAGTTTGTATAGGCCTGAATTTTGTAGGAGTGATCGTGTATCCCCATTTTGGACTTATCGAATAAAATTTTAGTTTCTTTTGGTTTGAATGATTCTCTTGTCTTTATTTGGTTTGCTGACACTGTGCTCCGGGGACTTGGAGACTTGAGACTGTTCATACTCTAGTCCATGCTCTGGGGACTTAGAGTTCTCCGTTCCGCACTCTGGGGATTCGGAGATTGGAAATCGTTTATACTCTAGTCCGCGCTCTGGGGACTTAGAGTACTCCGCTCCGCACTCTGGGGATTCGGAGATTTGAAATCGTTTATACTCTAGTCCGCGCTCTGGGGACTTAGAGTACTCTGCTCCGTACTCTGGGGATTCGGAGATTGGAAATCGTTTATGCTCTAGTCCGCGCTCTAGGGACTTAGAGTACTCCGCTCCGCACTCTGGGGATTCGGAGATTTGAAATCGTTTATACTCTAGTCCGCGCTCTGGGGACTTAGAGTACTCCGCTCCGCACTCTGGGGATTCGAAGATTTGGAATCGTTTATACTCTAGTCCACGCTCTGGGGACTTAGAGTACTCCGATCCACGCTCTGGGGATTCGGAGATTTGGAATCGTTTATACTCTAATCCGCGCTCCGGGGACTTAGAGTACTCCGATCCGCGCTCTGGGGATTCGGAGATTTGGAATCGTTTATACTCTAGTCCGCGCTCCGGGGACTTAGAGTACTCCGATCCACGCTCTGGGGATTCGGAGATTTGGAATCGTTTGTACTCTAGTCCGCGCTCCGGGGACTTAGAGTACTCCGATCCGCTCTCTGGGGATTCAGAGATTTGGAATCGTTCGTACGAGTCTGTATGTCATGCATGATAATGTAATTTATCATCCAATTAAGAGATATAGAAACTTCATAGAAAATATGGCTTCAAGCCTTTATTAACGAAAATCAACTAAATTGCTTGATTACAACTTTCACAAGGAAACTAAGTCATTATTGAATGGAAACATGCAGGAAATATCAGTGCCTACAACAAGAAAGGAAAACATGCTAAATGTAATAGTGCCGCAAATGTTCACTGTTCCATGCTCGGGGGAGTGTCACGCCATCAACGGTCGCTAGCTTGAATGTTCCTTCTCCAAGCTTCCGTTCAATGGCGTATGGACCTTCCCAGCTGGGATTCATGCGTGATGGTACCGGGAAGACTCGTTTCAGAACGAGATCACCCACATCAAAGATTCTTGGGCGGACTCTGCCGTCGTAGTAACGCTTGACTCGATGTCTGTGCGCCGCCGCCCTTAATTCAGCTTCTTCACGCTTTTCGTCGATGCAGTCCAGTGATTCCAGCAAGAGGTTTTGGTTCGTCTTGGGATCATATTATGTCACTCGGTGCGATGGAACTTCAAGTTCCACGGGTATAACGGCTTCAGAGCCGTATGCCAAGGCGAACGGAGTGTGGCCGGTCGCGGACTTGTGGGTAGTTCTATACGCCCATAATGCTGTCGGGAGTTCATCTACCCACTTGCCTCCAACCTTCTCCAGACGCTTCTTCAGTATGGACTTGATTATTTTGTTAACGGCCTCAACTTGCCCGTTAGCTTTTGGGTGTGCAACGGCGGCGAACTTTTTCTCGATGCCGTACTTTAAACAGAACTCTTTGAACTCTCTACTTTCAAATTGCGTTCCGTTGTCTTTAATGATGGTGCGTGGAAGGCCAAAGCGGCATATAATGTTTCGTACAACGAAGTTAATGACCTTCTTAGAGGTGATAGTGGCCAAAGGTTCTGCCTCAGCCCATTTCGTGAAATAGTCGACTGCAACTATTGCGAATTTCGCACCACCTTTGGATAGAGGCAAAGAGCCGATTATATCAATTCCCCAGATCGCAAATGGCCAGGGACTGATCATTTGTGTGAGTTCCGTTGATGGAGCCCTTGGGATTTTCGCATATCTTTGACACTTGTCGCATTTTCTTGCGTAGTCCGCGGCATCCCGGTTTACGGTGGGCCAGTAATATCCATAGCGGAGGATCTTCTTTGCTAGCGTTTGCCCCCCAGTATGGTCGCCACATTCCCCTTCGTGAACCTCTCTCAAGACTCGCTTTGTTTCATCATGAGCGATGCATCGTAATAACGGGACTGAGAATCCTTTTCGATACATTGATCCATCCTGCATTATGTATCGCGCGGCCTTTCGAAGGATCTGCCGTCTTTCGCCTCTTTTTCCTGGTAAAGCCCCGGTCGTCAGATACAGTTTGAACGGGGTTATCCATGATTCCTTCTCGATTTCTGTTCCCAACACGCGATCGACTTTCATTCCGTCTATGCTCGGGGCATGCGAGACTTCGACGGGATACAATCCCATTTGTTGCGCATCGTCGGTACTCGCGAACTTAGCCAACAAGTCGGCTTCTTTGTTCTGTTCGCGCGGGATATGTGAGATGTCATAACGCTCAAGATTTGATAGTAGTTCTTGGACCTGAATGAGGTACGGAGCAAGCTTTCGTCCCTTTGCTTGGTAGTCTCCCCGTACTTGTTAAACCACCAACTGCGAGTCACAAAAGATTTCGACTGATTCGATCCTGAGCTCCCTGATGAGCCTCAAGCCAGCGATCAGTGCTTCATATTCGGCCTCGTTATTTGTAGCCGGTAAATCGAGCTTCAGGGCATAACAGATCGATCGGTTTTCCGGAGTTACAAGAACTACGCCCGCGCCGGAGCAACGGTCGTTCGATGCACCGTCAGTGTATAATTTCCATCGAACGGGAGGAATGATGTCGTGATCGTCCGGTTTGATGGGTATGGTAAATTCAACGATGAAGTCTGCTAACGCTTGCCCTCGGATGGCTCTCCGTGGTAAGTACGTGATATCGAATTGGCTCAACTCGATGTTCCATCTTAGCAATCTTCCAGAAGTTTCCGGCCGTTGGAGTACCTGCCTCAGGGGTTGATCGGAATAAACACCTATTGAATGTGCTTGAAAGTACGGGCGAAGCTTTCGTGATGCGATCACCAAGCAATAAGCCAATTTCTCTATTTTGGGGTAATTCCTCTCGGCCCCTGTTAAACGTTTGCTAACATAATACACCGGCTTTTGGACTCGATCCTCCTCTCGTACCAAAGCCGCACTTATCGCATGTGGGGATACAGCCAAGTATACGTACAACATCTCATGATCGACTGGCTTCGATAGCATTGGTGGGCTCTCCAGATGCCTCACCAGATTCCTAAATGCTTCCTCACAGCTAGACGTCCATTCAAAATTTCTCTTTCCTTTCTTTATTATGTCAAAGAACGGGATGCACTTGTCAGTTGCCTTGGATATAAATCGACTCAGCGCAGCTACTTTTCCGTTCAAACTCTGTACCTGCTTTATAGTCCTGGGCGCTTGTACATCTCGAATAGCTTGGATCTTTTCTGGGTTGGCTTCGATTCCCCTAGCGTTGACGATGAATCCCAAAAACTTCCCTGATGCGACGCCGAAAGAACACTTCAACGGGTTGATCTTCATGCCATAAAACCTGAGTATGTCGAACATTTCAGCCAAGTCTTGAATGTGGTCGTTTGACCGTCGTGACTTCACGAGCATGTCATCCACATAGACTTCCATGGTCTTACCCAGCTGGTCCTTGAACATTCGATTCACCAGACGTTGGTAAGTTGCTCCAGCATTCTTCAATCCAAAGGGCATCACTACATAGCAATACAGCCCGACATTTGTAACGAAGCTGGTGTGTTCTTGGTCCGGAATATGCATTGGGATTTGGTTGTATCCTGAGTACGCATCCATGAATGACAGTAACTCGTGTCCTGCGGTGGAATCGACCAACTGATCGATCCTAGGCAACGAGAAACTGTCCTTAGGGCATGCTTTGTTCAAGTCGGAATAATCTACGCAAGTCCTTCATTTCCCATTCGCCTTCTTTACTAGCACGGGGTTGGAGACCCATTCCGGGTAGAGGGCGTCGCGGACGAACCCATTTGCTTTGAGTTTGTCCACCTCCTCTCCAAGAGCGGCGGACCTCTCCGGATCCATTCCTCTCCTTTTTTGCTTGACTGGGACGTATTTCGGGTCTATGTTCAACATATGACTCGTGATGGCGGGAGAGATCCCACACATATCAGAATGCGTCCAGGCGAAAACATCAAGGTTCGCCCGGAGGAAGTCGCTAAGGTCTTCAGTCATTGCGGGGCCTAGCTGTGATCCGATCTTCGATATTCGCGAAGGGTCGTCACGGCTAACTGAAATGCCAATTTTTAATTCAGCCGGTGCCGCCTTCTCTTCCCTGGGTTTCTCATCGTCGTCTCTCGGATCTATACTTCCGTAGATCCGAGAACTATGCCCGAGCCAGGGCTCGGGCATTACTTGTCAATTATCCGCATTGAGGATGCGGACGGGATTGTCCGCAACCTTTCCCTTCTCCCTCCGGTGGGCCTCTCGGAGCTCGGCCACATAACAGGAACGACCAGCTGCTTGGTCGCCGTGAACAATGCCTACTCCCTTGTCAGTCGGGAACTTCAAAGTTAAACACCACGGGGCTAACGCTGCCCTAAACTCCGCCAGGGCCGGCCGGCCCAAGAAAACGTTATATGGAGAGCCCACATCCAAAACTACAAAGGGTAGAATTCGCACTCTCCGACGCTCGCCTTGTCCCAGTTCAACTGGTAACTCGACATATCCCACTACATCAGTTGCAGCGCCGTTAAAGCCGTGGATACGAGCTTTGGATGGTTTCAAGTCTTTTGTTTCTAGCTTCATTTGATCGTAGGCCTTCTTGAAGATGATGTTGACTGAACTTCCAGAATCAATCAGGATTCTTTTTACGTATGCTGGTCCGATCGTTGCAGATATGACCATGGGGTCGATGGTCGGAGCCTCTACCTGATCAGCGTCTCTGCTTCTGAACACAATATCGTCTGTCATTACGTGCTGTTGCTTAGCAGGGGCTCCGTCCTCCATGTTCGAACAACACTCAAAATCTGCATGCTTCAAGGAACTTGCATACCGCTCCATCTCCTGCCAATTCTTATCCGCGGGGTGAGGCCCGCCGATAATTGTATTTATGACCAGTCTACCAACGGTCCGGGCAGGCTCCTCGGGATGACGTGGAGCTGGTGCACGACCTGGGTTAGACGTTCCCTGTCCTCCTTCTTGTGGATCCTTCACAAATTCTTGCAATTTCTTCTGCCTGATCAACTTCTCGATAGCGTCGTGCAAGTGTCTACATTCTTCCGTATTGTGTCCATAAGTCTCATGGAAGCGACAATATTTCCCGGTCCGCTTCTGTTCTTCAGTTGATTCTTTTGGACGTGGTTTTCTGTACTGAAAAGTATTGCAGGTAAATAGGTAAATGTTTTCAAGTGGGGCGTTTAGCGGAGTGT
The DNA here is from genome assembly GCA_030737815.1 of Allium fistulosum. Taxonomy (NCBI): domain Eukaryota; kingdom Viridiplantae; phylum Streptophyta; class Magnoliopsida; order Asparagales; family Amaryllidaceae; genus Allium; species Allium fistulosum. The sequence goes on from CM060907.1 coordinate 998,756,504, forward strand.
ACTCGCTGTAGCTTGGAATTCTCGACTTCCACTTTCCTGCTTCTTTCCTTTTCCCTTGGCTTCTTCCTCCGGACTCCTTGGGTTGCCCAGGCTTGTTCTGGACATTGACTTGGACCTTTCCCGAGCTGTCTCCGGATTGCTTCACAGCAATGTTGCTCTTTATTGACTCTTGGACAGGTCCTGGCGCCTTATCTCGTCATACCCACCTAGCTTCCTCTCTTCTTATGAACTGGTGTGCCTTAGAGTAGAAACGCTCTAGCGTAGCTGGAGGTTTTCCTGCCAACCAGTCTCCAAACTCAGAGTCTGGATCCACACCTCTCATTACAGCCATCAGAATTGCATGGTCATTGGGGTTACTGACTTCAGTTGCTGCTACGTGGAATCTTTGCAAATATTCCTTCAACGACTCCCCAGGATTTTGGATTACACTTGACAGAGACATCACGTCCTTTGGGCGCGTAGTGTGTATCCTGAACTGCTCAACAAACTTCTTTGCCAATTCCTCGAAATTTGATACGGATCGCGGAGGAAGTCGGGTGAACCACATAGTAGCGATCCCAGATAGAGTAATCGGAAAGCACCTACACTTGGTGGCATCATTCGCTCTGGCTGAATCCATCATCCATTCGTACCTCATGACATGTTGTCTAGGGTCAGTCTTTCCTTCATATGCAGGAATAGTAGGCATACTAAACTTCCTGGGGTACGCCGCTTGCAACACCACATCCGTGAACGGAGTATGACTTCTTGACACTCCCCAGTCAACATTTGATAAGCCCTGATTCTCTTTCATCAATTGCCTGATCATGGCTGTCAGATCGGGTGTCTGTATGGAAGGCGGAAGGTTGGAGTCTGTTCTACGCGCCTGTCCATGCTGATGCCTTCTCTCTTGGCGATCTGCCAATCGTGCATCTTGAGGTTCGACATCGTTAGCATTCTGATGATCTGGGCCTCTATCTTCCATCTGTATCCCGGTCCTGAAGCTTCCAGCTCTTGCTTGGTCGCGGTCTCCAGCTGTTCGAACAGCAGCATCTGCTCGCGCAGCATCAGTCTTACGGCCTCTACGCCTGGGAGGTTCATCAGAGGAAGTTGAGCTGTCAGATGAGGAGTAAGCAGCGGGATTGCCCCCAGCATTCTGTTGTTGCTGTTGAGTGAGTTGTGCCATCAGGTTGGCATTAGCTTGCATCTGTTCTCCCAGTTGTCTCCTGCTTTCCCTAAGTTCTCTCATCAAGTCATTGAACTCTACTCTGGTGACAACTGGAGTCTGTTCTTGAGCAGCAATCCCTACACTCGGGATCGCTGGTTGATTGCTAGGTCCTGCTTGTTGCACGCTAGCAGTCTCGCGGGCATCCGCATTATGAGAAGCTGACCTGGTCTGTGGTCTTTCCATTGTAGAGTTATTGGTATGAACTCTGAGTAGAATCAACGGATGTCCTATCAGTGAGTCGGATCTTCTTTGGGGGATTTGTTCAATCCAGTAGCTTCAAAGCAGATCCTTGAGGTCTGAGAATTCGATTCTCAGTGAAAGCACCAAAGTGTTAGCACCAAAATTGGTCACTAACCTCGTAGAAGAAGATTGTGAAGAGATATAAGTGATGAAATCAAATTAAACAGAGAAGACAGTGCTAATCTAAATACAGAAAGTAAGAACACCAAATTTATAGTGGTTCAGCGTAATTGCCTACGTCCACTTTGAGGTTAAACTTTATTGATCTTCTTTATAGTTGATTACAAATACAATTCGTGAATCAAATGCTTGAATGAAGTTGTTAAGTAGAGAAGATGAGTCTTGAAAATGGCAGAGTCTCCCCGGTGTTTTCTCTCCAGAAAAGGATCCATTTCACTGTGACCCTGCCCCTCTATTTATAGGCAAATATGGGCTGGACTTCCCAAGTGGGCTGGATAGCCAAACGCTCAAGCCCCAGTGCAGTGGTCGCTGTATGCCGAACCAGGCGTGCCGAACGCTCTGCGCCGAACCATTCCTTCTATGCCGAACGGTATGTTGGTGTCGTGGGAAGTGTAGGATGGTTGTCTATTGAGGCCGAACGTGCCTCCATCTCAAGCTCTTGAACGAACGGTGTATGCATGCCGAACGATATCGGTATCCTGAGCAGTTGTGCATGCTGAATGTCTTCTGGATGTCGAGTATTACGCCGAACACCATGGGATGCCGAGTACTCCTATTACCGAGTAGTCTCGATGCCGAGTGCTCTTTATGCCGAGCAGCCTTGATGCCGAGTACTCTTGTATGCCGCGCACTCTCTGACGCCGAGTTCCACTGGATGCCGAGTGCTACGCCGAGTACTCCTGGATGTCAAGTGCTTCGCCGAACACTACTGGATGCCGGTCACTCTCTGACGCCGAGTTCCACTGGATGCCGAGTGCTACGCCGAGTACTCCTGGATGTCGAGTGCTTCGCCGAACACTACTGGATGTCGGTCACTCTCTGATGCCGAGTTCCACTGGATGCCGAGTGCTACGCCGAGTACTCCTGGATGTCAAGTGCTTCGCCGAACACTACTGGATGCCGATCACTCTCTGACACCGAGTTCCACTGGATGCCGAGTGCTACGCCGAGTACTCCTGGATGTCAAGTGCTTCGCCGAACACTACTGGATGCCGGTCACTCTCTGATGCCGAGTTCCACTGGATGCCAAGTGCTACGCCGAGTACTCCTGGATGTCGAGTGCTTCGCCGAACACTACTGGATGCCGGTCACTCTCTGACGCCGAGTTCCACTGGATGCCGAGTGCTAGTTACCTGGTCAGATCTCCAGGAAACACGTTTTGACCCAAATAAATATGTTTAAAAGATGTTTTCCTTAAAGAATAAAATATATACTTAATCCTGATTTAAGTATATGTAATATTTTCTAAGTGTTGAAAATAAAGAGAATTGTGAATTACTTATTTTTACATAAGTATATGGAAATGTTTTCCAAAATTGAAATGGTTTTGATATTATATCTTTTTAAAGGATTCTCGTATTCAAAGTGAATATTTGGAAAGTGATTTAATTAATAAAAGATTAATTAAAGGGCCTAGTGATTGTATATGGTGCTAAATATTTGTTTGTTTGCTTTGATAGTTAAATAACCGACTATCAAACTTGGCCTATTTTTAGTTCCTCGACTTAATGTGGGAATTATTTAGTCGTACACTTAGTACGTAGCCTTCTGTGTAGGCTTGATTATCGTTTGTGTTGAGGATGTTGATTCGTGTAGTGCATAGTATTACTCCAATCTATCGAGCTTCCTTCTTGGCCCGAAGGATAGCAAGTTGAAAGTTGGAGACGTGATAAGTCTATGAAACTGTAACATCCCACCTTTTTGTATGCTTAAGCATATGCTTAAGCAGACACACGTGCCAACTTAAACCATACAGAAGGGTGGATTGTTATGGGGTAAATAAGAAAAAGTGGAGAAATAAAAGAAACAAAATAGAATCTTGCATCGGAACGATAAAATATAATAATCAAATAACAGTTCATGAAGCTGTTTTACAAAACATTTGATTATACTTATACAATACATATCAGAGTTACACATACCAGAGAATGATAATTATGCAGCGGAATACAATGGTGTAGTGGAATATAGAACAAATAGTAATAATAAAATCTTCGTCTTCGTCCTTCAGAAATAGGCCTTCAAATCCTGAAATGCTCAGGCTGACCCGAGCGAATTGAAAAGACAAAACACTCGAGTCAGAACTAAAAGATCTTATGTAAGTTAAATTAATGAAATAAATATGAGTGTAAACGGCGCCAGAGATGTTTACGGGGTTTGACATCTCCTATCCAGTGTCTAACGTGAGTGCAGTAACTTAAGAGATGCTCGGGATTCACATCCCCTAAGGATCCGTTAAACTATTTACTATGTAGTAATATTCGCTATTATAATAATGTCTAATATAAAATAAACATACTTTTAAATAGCGTTAAGGGGTTACCCATATAGCCCTTAACACAAAATAATGCCAATAGTCTATACAGTACCTGCATACCCCGAGAGTCTACGAGAAGATACTACATAGGTACGACACAAATAGAAACTCGTAGTAAATCTCGATATGGTAGGTGAAACGGCACAACCAGGCAATGCCAGGGTAGATATACCAATTACGCACACAGACTGATGGAGCGCACAGCAGCCACTACCGTCCACCTCGAACAACACTCCCAAATCGAAGGGTGGCCACCGAAAATCACAAAGTAATAGAATGGAATCGAAGAAGTGTGTCCGATAAGAGGTGCTACCTCACTGGTCCGAGATCGCTCCTGTTTTAGCCACCTTATGCCAACTCACGGGAGTTGGGTCCACGTATATACCTTAGGATCGTCACCACCATCCTACTTCATTCTGGAAACTCCACCGCGTACACAGTTGTCAAAGTGGTTTTCGGTATCGACAGAGAGTATGTCCATATCTAATCCCGGTCTCTTTAACAACCAATCGTTATTATAACACCGTGGTCATTTTAAAAATATATATACTTTTAAAAAACACAATCAAAACATATTCTTTATTTCAAAATAGTATATCATCAAAAACCAAAATATTATTGCCATTTCAAACAATATCCTTTACTTCAAAATAGTATATACTTTAAAACCAAATTATTATTGCTATTTCAAAACATATCATTTACTTCGAAATAGTATATACTTAATAACCAAATTCGATAATATATTATTTAAATAAAATCCAAATTTTCAATCACTATTCTTACTTTTAATTATAAAACTTGAAATATTCTTTAAAACCATCTTAAACCCAAATCACATAATGCAGTCATATTCTTAATCTCAAAATTTCAATCGATTTCAAATCAATATATTTAAAGATAATTCTTAAATAAATTCTATTTCAAATAAATTCATTTTCAAACCATATTACTTTCAAAGTTATAACAATTTCGAAAACAAATACTTGGAAATACCATAATACCTTAATTTCAATAAAACATTTCAATTTTGATATATTTCAAGTCTTTAAATATTCCAAAATTCCCAACCAAATATGACAATCTTATATATACCTTAATTCAGTTTACTATTATTAGTTTAGAAATATTTATTAAATAAATTCAATATCACTTAAATAAAGCTCAACTTGAAATATTCGTAAATCAAACTTAAAACATCATCAAGTCATACATAGCTTAAATTTTAGAATTTAACCATATATAAAATAATATTTATATAATATCAAAATTTAATATTTATTAAACCATATATTTCTTTCCAAACCATAGAAAATCCCTTAAAATATTTTATATATAGACCACGGTGCCTGTATATAATTTTCTATCCTATGGTCAAGTGATACGGATATTTATCATTTCAATCCGCAATTTAAAATAAAATTACGGTTATATATCATTTCAAACCGCAATCCCGAATAAAATAAAAATGCATAATAACTTGTAGTTTATACAATATAAAATATAGCATCCATTCATCCAAATATCAATAAATAACCATTTATTACAATCATCATCCAATTTAAACTAAACATCAATATAAAGCATATAAAATATAACAGGCATCAACAAATAGTTTATATTCAATAAAAATTAATAACTGTTCAACTGGCAGTTTATATGCAATAATAAATAAATTTAACTCGCAAATTTTGTGCAATAATAAAATTAAATAACAATTAAATTTAACTAAATGTTATCTAACTGAGATGATGATTAAATATATGTCCAAACAATCATAGATAAATTTTAAATCATATCAAAATTTAATTTAACAAACATAAGAAATCTTAGAAGTTGTGAGTGGGTTAAAACACTCACCTTTTGAATTTAAATTGAATTTAAATTCAATTTAAACCCAAAAATTTGACCGTCTCATAATTTGTCCAAACAAGCGTCAAAGTGTCCAAAATTTCGATACGATCCTAACAAAAGAAACCGCGTCCAAATCCGAGTCCGTATGCAAAAGTTATGAAAATTTGAAGATTGGAAAATTATGGTGCTGAGTCGACTTCGAGTTCAACCCGGTCCGCCGCCTCAAATACCCGAGTAATTTTCTTCCTGACTCGAAGTAGCTCCAGGGTTTTTCCCCCTGAAACCCCAAGCGCGACCCGACGCGCGTAAATCTCAAAAAAAAAAATATTTTTATTTTTATTTTATTTGAAATTATATTTTGGAATTTGGGAATTAGATTTTGTCTGCCATTGGAATGAGGAGCTAAGAAGAAGATGAATTGTACGTACAGACAAATGAAGATTAGGGAGGCTAGGGTTTATAACTGGGTTTATATAGGTAGGGTTGACATTTGAATGGATGGATAAGATAGATTTACGCGCTAACGCCAAAGTGGTCCAAAAAGCCCGTTCTATCTCCGGAACGGAATTGGGTAAACCCATATATCAAAATAGGTGTTTTAAAATATTTTAAACGCAACGGAAAAGGTTTCAAGTCCAAATTCCATCGTATGAAGAAGTTATGCTAAAATCAAAAATTTCAAACTGATTTTAATTGATTACAATTGCATTTATTTCAAGGCGTTTCGAGTCCGTACGATCAAATGACAAATCTGATTGTTACGAAACTTGAAACACTATTATAATTCACCGTTACGGATCTGATGAAACTTATTTCATCGAAATCCGAGTCAGTGGCCAAAATGACTATTTTTCCATCAATTGAATAAATTATTAAAATCCAACTTTTAATTTAAATCTTATAATTTACCAATTTTAACCCTTTTATATTGCTCAGTAAATTACAATGTTTTAACCAAATTAAAAGTAAATTCAAAAATTGATAAATTTATCAATTTCCGTGTTTATCTCAATTTATTGAATTTAGAAATTGTAAATTAAATTTTCAAAATTTCATTTAATTACCTTTCATTCTATTATTCAGTCTACTATTATCAAAAAGATGCAATTTACATTGGCTCACTATTGTTTACATTTATTTTCTTAGATTTCCTCTATACTTCCTTCAACGTTAACATTTAACTGTTATATTTCATTTATTCACAATAATTTCAAAGAAAGTAATTAAATTTTCCAATTAAATAAATAAATATAGCTTCCTATTCTGTAGATTAGCCAACTGTCATAATCTAAATAGGATTAGTATTAATTTAATTTTATAACATTTATAAATAAATTTGTAATTCTTTAAACAAATTCCCGTCAGTTTAAAGTAGCTTAATTCTCTCATTAAAGAATTTATTTCGATTTCTTAAAATAAACCCTCATTATAAATTGAATCCCATTTTATCCTAATAAGTTTCAAATTAAATGGATAAGTTCCAAATTCAACCTTTATCTTACACTTAAGTTTAGGTAAAATCAATTTATAACATATTTCCCTTTTAGTTATTACTTTACCTGCTTCTAGTATTAATTTCTCAATTAATCCACATTATTAAAGTAACGCTTTTAATAAATATGACCCTATGATTACTCAACATTTAATGAACGTTATTTCATTTCCCATTAGTGTAACCTTCATTTATTTTATTATCACTTATTACAAATTCTAATTCCATTAACAAATAAGTAGGTAATTTTAAAATATATGTTACAAATTTTGAATTAGTCACTATTCATTATTATTTACTTTAATTTAGCATCACTTACCTTGCATTAACGTTGTTACTTAACAATCCCTACCCAATTGCAATTTTATATTCAAATGAATACATTTACTCTTTCCGTTATGGAATTAATTATCAATAAGGCACATCTAATTATCATTATTGATTTTACACAATTTCCACTAACTATACATTTAATTACTATTCAATGTATATTTATTCATTAATCAATTCGATATATACATTTGTTTCCTTCTATTTGATTTATAACCTAGTGTACATTTACCTAAATTCCATTTCAATTACATTCATTAATGGGTGTTGCATTGAAAACTAATTTATTAGCTTATATCACATTATTACCATTAATTACAATTGGCTTACCAATTTTTATTCAATACCATAAATAAATAACATATTATTCAATACTTACTCTTGTTTCTCATATTTTATTTAAAAATCAAATCATAACATTTACATTATTTTATTGAATTGGAATTTCATTTTAAATATTTTTTTTTTAGTTAACTTTTAATTACAATTGCTACATCTAATTCCCAACATTTATTTTACTATAAATTATGGAAATTATGACAAACTTAGTTAACGAAATTCACGGGTCGTTACACTCTCCCCCACTCAAAGCTTTTGTCCCCGAAAAGGAAAAAGAAGGGAGAAGGAAGAATTAGATAAACAATACATCTTATTAAAAATATTAACTTATAAACACTAATTTACAAAATTTATTACTTTATATAAAATATACCCATTTTAATCATTATATCTTTTTATACTTAAATGAATAAAGTTTTGGAAAACAATTCAAAATAATTTTCTAAGTCCAAAAATTTCGAAAAATTTCGGCGGAGTCTCCCTTGTACGGAGAGGCTCGGGAGAAAATATAATATTAAATATAACAAAATATCACTTATAATGTCCAAAATTTAATATCCCAACACGGGAAAACCATATAATAGCGCTATAAACTGTAATCCGAAAACGTACCTATTTGTCGGGCAATTAACGCTTATTTATGGAACCAAAAGCAGTAGCAATTTGCTTCCATAACCTACATTTCACTTATATAATCTAAAAGGGTTAATCATTATATAAAATGAAATATTTGGAGTTGCTTAAATCAATAACAACAATCAACATAGCAACCATCACTTGCAATGAGCAAACAACCATCACATAAGTCAACACACATCAATCATTCATTCATATCAAACACAATAAATAGTTGTTCGGGTTTAAAACTTCAATTTGTATGGAATGAAAATAAACTACTAAGTGTACCCTTTTACTCAACAGTCTTAGGCGAACTGAATAGATTATTTATTCATCCAAACAATTGTAAAGTATCCTTGCCCAAACAACCATAAATTAAACAAACAACAAATTCAAACAATAGATCAAGTTCATTATCATCAATTTCATTCCATATATTGTTGCTTGATTTCCTCTTCATTCAATTTATACTCATCTTTATTTAATTTATTCACATCATGTCAATTCTCTTCTTATTGCATTTTATTTATTCATTCATGACTTGATTTCATTCATTTATTAATAATATTCATGTTAAGTTCAGTTACTTGGCATAACAATTAAAACCTTAATTCTTATTAATAAGAGCAATTTATAGAACATTTCCATTACATAAGTTTACTTGTACAATTTACTATACATTTTCTTATTAAACATTTTCAACTTTTTATAATTTTTTTGGTAAGTTATATTTATTCTTTTAAAGAATGAAATTGAAAGTTATACAAGTTTTCTCATTTCTTTTAATTAATTTAATGCTCAATAAACATATCTTAGGTTACATATTTCGGCTTTTCTTTTAATTTTATTTATAACCTAGCATTAAATCCTTATTTTAAATTAGAGGTTCCACTAATTAATTAGTTCCATTCCATTTCACTACACTAATTGAAACTATTAATTAACGGAAACTTAAGAACTAAATACCGGGTTAAATTTTAAATCATTTTAAAATAATAGATAAATGTATATACTTACCGTTTATATATCCAATTATATTTAAAACAATTTAAAATATTTATTTGTTTATCAAAAATAAATCTGTAGTAAAACTACTACAGTGGTCTTCCCACTTCGAAACTCGAAAATGAACGTCGATGATGCGTGCACTCATCACCGAAATTATTTTCCAGCGACAGAGAGGGGAGTACAGAACTTATCTCTTCCCAAAATTTTCTTTAAAACAATTCTTTCAAATTATGTTGAAATATTTATATCAGAAAATACTTCTAACAATATTATTATTATATTCCAAAATCAATTGAAAGAAATTTTCAAAAACCCCGGAACTTAAGCTCTAAATTTCCAGTTTTCATTTATTTTCAACTTAGTTTTAACTATTATTTATTTTTCATTACCTAACACCCAATCTATAGCAACCACATATATATATCTTTATAAAATATTTTTATATATAGAAAATATAATAGGCAAAGTTATTTCATTCACCTATATTAAGAAAAATATTATGTCGGTCTGTCCTATTAAGTGTTTAGAAATCCCTATTGATGTCATAGCGTCCCATGCGCCAACCAGAATTTATAAATACAAAACGGAACAGATTAACACAATATTAAAACATTTTTATAACACTAACAAATACACTCTCTCATATATATATACGCTCAACGACTCCCATAGGGTATTACTACCCTATTAATAAAGAGTCAGACCCCACAAAGCTAAGGTTTATCGCTAAACCAAAGCTCTGATACCAAATGTAACATCCCACCTTTTTGTATGCTTAAGCAGACACACGTGCCAACTTAAACCATACATAAGGGTGGATTGTTATGGGGTAAATAAGAAAAAGTGGAGAAATAAAAGAAACAAAATAGAATCTTGCAGCGGAACGATAAAATATAATAATCAAATAACAGTTCATGAAGTTGTTTTACAAAACATTTGATTATACTTATACAATACATATCAAAGTTACACATACCAGAGAATGATAATTATGCAGCGGAATATAATGGTGTAGTGGAATATAGAACAAATAGTAATAATAAAATCTTCGTCTTCGTCCTTCAAAAATAGGCCTTCAAATCCTGAAATGCTCAGGCTGACCCGAGCGAATTGAAAAGACAAAACACTCGAGTCAGAACTAAAAGATCTTATGTAAGTTAAATTAATGAAATAAATATGAGTGTAAACGGCGTCAGAGATGTTTACGGGGTTTGACATCTCCTATCCAGTGTCTAACGTGAGTGCAGTAACTTAAGAGATGCTCGGGATTCACATCCCCTAAGGATCCGTTAAACTATTTACTATGTAGTAATATTCGCTATTATAATAATGTCTAATATAAAATAAACATACTTTTAAATAGCGTTAAGGGGTTACCCATATAGCCCTTAACACAAAATAATGCCAATAGTCTATACAGTACCTGCATACCCCGAGAGTCTACGAGAAGATACTACATAGGTACGACACAAATAGAAACTCGTAGTAAATCTCGATATGGTAGGTGAAACGGCACAACCAGGCAATGCCAGGGTAGATATACCAATTACGCACACAGACTGATGGAGCGCATAGCAGCCACTACCGTCCACCTCGAACAACACTCCCAAATCGAAGGGTGGCCACCGAAAATCACAAAGTAATAGAATGGAATCGAAGAAGTGTGTCCGATAAGAGGTGCTACCTCACTGGTCCGAGATCGCTCCTGTTTTAGCCACCTTATGCCAACTCACGGGAGTTGGGTCCACGTATATACCTTAGGATCGTCGCCACCATCCTACTTCATTCTGGAAACTCCACCGCGTACACAGTTGTCAAAGTGGTTTTCGGTATCGACAGAGAGTATGTCCATATCCGATCCCGGTCTCTTTAACAACCAATCGTTATTATAACACCGTGGTCATTTTAAAAACATATATACTTTTAAAAAACACAATCATTTCCCTTTCAAAACATATTCTTTATTTCAAAATAGTATATCATCAAAAACCAAAATATTATTGCCATTTCAAACAATATCCTTTACTTCAAAATAGTATATACTTTAAAACCAAATTATTATTGCTATTTCAAAACATATCATTTACTTCGAAATAGTATATACTTAATAACCAAATTCAATAATATATTATTTAAATAAAATCCAAATTTTCAATCACTATTCTTACTTTTAATTATAAAACTTGAAATATTCTTTAAAACCATCTTAAACCCAAATCACATAATGCAGTCATATTCTTAATCTCAAAATTTCAATCGATTTCAAATCAATATATTTAAAGATAATTCTTAAATAAATTCTATTTCAAATAAATTCATTTTCAAACCATATTACTTTCAAAGTTATAACAATTTCGAAAACAAATACTTGGAAAAACCATAATACCTTAATTTCAATAAAACATTTCAATTTTGATATATTTCAAGTCTTTAAATATTCCAAAATTCCCAACCAAATATGACAATCTTATATATACCTTAATTCAGTTTACTATTATTTAGTTTAGAAATATTTATTAAATAAATTCAATATCACTTAAATAAAGCTCAACTTGAAATATTCGTAAATCAAACTTAAAACATCATCAAGTCATACATAGCTTAAATTTTAGAATTTAACCATATATAAAATAATATTTATATAATATCAAAATTTAATATTTATTAAACCATATATTTCTTTCCAAACCATAGAAAATCCCTTAAAATATTTTATATATAGACCACGGTGCCTGTATATAATTTTCTATCCTATGGTCAAGTGATACGGATATTTATCATTTCAATCCGCAATTTAAAATAAAATTACGGTTATATATCATTTCAAACCGCAATCCCGAATAAAATAAAAATGCATAATAACTTGCAGTTTATACAATATAAAATATAGCATCCATTCATCCAAATATCAATAAATAACCATTTATTACAATCATCATCCAATTTAAACTAAACATCAATATAAAGCATATAAAATATAACAGGCATCAACAAATAGTTTATATTCAATAAAAATTAATAACTATTCAACTGGCAGTTTATATGCAATAATAAATAAATTTAACTCGCAAATTTTATGCAATAATAAAATTAAATAACAATTAAATTTAACTAAATGTTATCTAACTGAGATGATGATTAAATATATGTCCAAACAATCATAGATAAATTTTAAATCATATCAAAATTTAATTTAACAAACATAAGAAATCTTAGAAGTTGTGAGTGGGTTAAAACACTCACCTTTTGAATTTAAATTGAATTTAAATTCAATTTAAACCCAAAAATTTGGCCGTCTCAGAATTCGTCTAAACTAGCGTCAAAGCGTCCGGAATTTCGATATGATCCTAACAAAAGAAACCGCGTCCAAATCCGAGTCCGTATGCAAAAGTTATGAAAATTTGAAGATTGGAAAATTCTGGTGCTGAGTCGACTTCGAGTTCAACCCGGTCCGCCGCCTCAAATACCCGGTGCTTGCTTGGAGTTTTTGCCATATCGACCCGAAGACCCGAGTAGTGTTCTTCCTGACTCGAAGTAGCTCCAGGTTTTTTCCCCCTGAAACCCCAAGCGCGACCCGACGCGCGTAAATCTCAAAAAAAAAATTTATTTTTATTTTTATTTTATTTGAAATTATATTTTGGAATTTGGGAATTAGGTTTTGTCTGCCATTGGAATGAGGAGCTAAGAAGAAGATGAATTGTACGTACAGACAAATGAAGATTATGGAGGCTAGGGTTTATAACTGGGTTTATATAGGTAGGGTTGACATTTGAATGGATGGATAAGATAGATTTACGCGCTAACGCCAAAGTGGTCCAAAAAGCCCATTCTATCTCCGGAATGGAATTGGGTAAACCCATATATCAAACCAGGTGTTTTAAAATATTTTAAACGCAATGGAAAAGGTTTCAAGTCCAAATTCCATCGTATGAAGAAGTTATGCTAAAATCAAAAATTTCAAACTGATTTCAATTGATTACAATTGCATTTATTTCAAGGCGTTTCGAGTCCGTACGATCAAATGACAAATCTGATTGTTACGAAACTTGAAACACTATTATAATTCACCGTTACGGATCTGATGAAACTTATTTCATCGAAATCCGAGTCAGTGGCCAAAATGACTATTTTTCCATCAATTGAATAAATTATTAAAATCCAACTTTTAATTTAAATCTTATAATTTACTAATTTTAACCCTTTTATATTGCTCAATAAATTACAATGTTTTAACCAAATTAAAAGTAAATTCAAAAATTGATAAATTTATCAATTTCCGTGTTTATCTCAATTTATTGAATTTAGAAATTGTAAATTAAATTTTCAAAATTTCATTTAATTACCTTTCATTCTATTATTCAGTCTACTATTATCAAAAAGATGCAATTTACATTGCTCACTATTGTTTACATTTATTTTCTTAGATTTCCTCTATACTTCCTTCAACGTTAACATTTAACTGTTATATTTCATTTATTCACAATAATTTCAAAGAAAGTAATTAAATTTTCCAATTAAATAAATAAATATAGCTTCCTATTCTGTAGATTAGCCAACTGTCATAATCTAAATAGGATTAGTATTAATTTCATCTTATAAAATTTATAAATAAAATTGTAATTCTTTAAACAAATTCCCGTCAGTTTAAAGTAGCTTAATTCTCTCATTAAAGAATTTATTTCGATTTCTTAAAATAAACCCTCATTATAAATTGAATCCCATTTTATCCTAATAAGTTTCAAATTAAATGGATAAGTTCCAAATTCAACCTTTATCTTACACTTAAGTTTAGGTAAAATCAATTTATAACATATTTCCCTTTTAGTTATTACTTTACCTGCTTCTAGTATTAATTTCTCAATTAATCCACATTATTAAAGTAACGCTTTTAATAAATATGACCCTATGATTACTCAACATTTAATGAACGTTATTTCATTTCCCATTAGTGTAACCTTCATTTATTTTATTATCACTTATTACAAATTCTAATTCCATTAACAAATAAGCAGGTAATTTTAAAATATATGTTACAAATTTTGAATTAGTCACTATTCATTATTATTAACTTTAATTTAGCATCACTTACCTTGCATTAACGTTGTTACTTAACAATCCCTACCCAATTGCAATTTTATATTCAAATGAATACATTTACTCTTTCCGTTATGGAATTAATTATCAATAAGGCACATCTAATTATCATTATTGATTTTACACAATTTCCACTAACTGTACATTTAATTACTATTCAATGTATATTTATTCATTAATCAATTCGATATATACGTTTGTTTCCTTCTATTTGATTTATAACCTAGTGTACATTTACCGAAATTCCATTTCAATTACATTCATTAATGGGTGTTGCATTGAAAACTAATTTATTAGCTTATATCACATTATTACCATTAATTACAATTGGCTTACCAATTTTTATTCAATACCATAAATAAATAACATATTATTCAATACTTACTCTTGTTTCTCATATTTTATTTAAAAATCAAATCATAACATTTACATTATTTTATTGAATTGGAATTTCATTTTAAATATTTTTTTTAGTTAACTTTTAATTACAATTGCTACATCTAATTCCCAACATTCATTTTACTATAAATTATGGAAATTATGACAAACTTAGTTAACGAAATTCACGGGTCGTTACAGAAACTTATTTTCCATGTGAGATTGAGAAACGCTTTTGCGTTGTTGGTGCGAAGAGACCGGGATCAGATTTATCTAAAAACAACTTCAGACCAACGTATATGCGACGATTGTGCAGGTTGCTTATGATGATATTGATATTCCGAATTTTCATAGTGGAGGACTACTTGTTGATCGTTTGGGGTTAAAATCCCAATATACATCCAGTAGCAGTAGTCTCTTCATTATGAAATATCCAATGCAAGGACTATTCGCTACTAATCCTAGGGATTTCCCGACAGGATGTGGTAGGAAAGTGCCTTTGGTTTGTCCTGTTCTTGGACAACTTGTATGAATGTTTGTCTGACATTGCATTTCTAAAGATTACGTACATTGGTTTTTACAAACGTACATCTCTTTGGTGGCGGAGAAGGCAACTTCTCTTAGCTTAACACCCTTCCTTGAGACGTACGAGCTCAAGGGTTGTATTTTTGTGGAAGGCAATTAGCAGTCATTGGAAATGGCCGTGTGGCATTCATAGTGATGTGATTGTGATTTGTGAAAGGTAATCGTTACCTTAGGCCTCATCAACCGGAAATGACCAAAACAGGGTTAGATGCAGCAAGGCTAAGTGGGTCGCTCCCAAGTAGGATATGATCATCCTCTTCTAGATATATCTTTATACGCTATGACGTCGTGTATCTGATTATTGTGGTTTGTATGCTAGAGGGCCCTCGGTAAAGGTCGGTAACGACCAGAGGATGATATATTCGATACCATCTAGTTATAGAGGTGGGCCGGTCTTGTGTTGGCAGAGGTTCCTTTGTGCTGTTCCTCAGTATATTCCTCTAGAGATGTACTGTCGGAAGGTAGTCCCTTCACCTGGTCATTTGTATGGAAATCCAAACCCCACTACAAGCTGCGATTTTGTTTGTAAAGGCGTAATGAATAGCCTCGGAATGTTATATGGGTAACCATTTCGACTATGATTAATATTATTTGTATATACTAGACACTAGTATAATATAAGAGGATTTGATATGAAATGTTTTAGTTATCGTAAGGTAAAAACATGTCTGTGTTTATGTGTGGACTTGTCTTACGAGATACTTTTGTTTTGATAAAGGAAAAGTTTGGTAATCTAATAAATTCAGTTGAGTGTGTTTCTCACGCTGGTTTACCAGACTGATCCGGGCGTTCTTCCCCTTCAATGCTCGAGTCAGACCGAGTATATTTACAGGTTCAGATTGGTGCTATTGGAGCTTCAGCAGGAGAGCTGGAGATCTTTATTTCGTATACACGTACATGTTTTGCTTGATTATCCGTTGTGCTTAGTTGTTGTATATTTGTCGGCATTTGTAAGGACAGATTATTATAACTGTCCAGGCTGATAACTATTGATTGATTGTTGAACTCTGATTGATGCGTGTATATACAGTTTCTATTTTGTAAAGATCATTGATATGATATTATACGTTTTCCGCTGCGATGTGAGATTCTGTATTGTTCTGTTTTGTTCTATCTTCTCTCTTTCTTCTCTTCTCTTCTTCTCTCTTCTCTTCTTTCTCTTGACTTTCCGTCAGTCTGTGCTTTTTGGGTCGGACATGTGTGGATTATTGTCGATTCAAAGGGTATGAATGTGCGGTTCGTCACACTCTTATAAAGAAAACTGTGTTTATAGTGCTCATGTATGTGCAACTTATACTATATAGTATATTACTATATAGTTTTGAGAACCAAACTTATAACAAGTATACAATCTCTTGTGTGTATATACACACATTCTTGATCCAGTCTAAGGCGATAACACCTTCCTTATCTCTACTGGATCATAGTATCAACTCGAATTAATCATGTAACCAAAGAACTGATACCAAATGTGACAACTGTCCTATGCCAGCAACACTAATAGTATATAAATAGTGTATTGTCCATGCCCTGCCGATATAAGACGATCATCAAGGTTGAAATAAACCAATATAGCATATAACCTGTTATATCTCACAGGCATGGATAAAATATAATATCACAGATATAGCATAAGTGACAATAAGGACCATGTGAACAAATTATCAAAGCATAATATCCATAGAGTTACACATCAATAGTAGAGTTTATATAACAGAAACAAACTCAAAAACTGTCTCAAATACAATAGTAAGCAGTCACTACTAAGGCTCCCTAGTGTTGCATAGCGGAATAAGTGCAGACTACATATATGTATATAATACGAGATAGCTCCATCCAGCTCGTCCTTCAAACAACTACTGCATCACCTAGACTTATTATCTAATATACTCATTTAAGAGTACCTAAGATAATAAGAAGCAAAGCATAACACCTTGGGTCAGACAATAGTCTGGTGTGAGAGGTAAATGAGTCTCAAAATACTATATAGGTAAATATGGCAAGGTCCAAGAGTACGTGAACCATACCTGATCTGTCCCTACGACCAAAGAGTTAACATTTAACACTGTAATATTCTATTCTACAATATCATAAAGATATACCATAAACCAAATAAAGGATATTAGTCTTCCAGGTATTCCTATCTCCAATACGTACTTCCCCTGATACCTATGAGTGATAGCCTACCAAAGAAAGCAACCATAACATCCATCAAACAATCCTAACTATCACTCCATGCGCTCTGAATATATGATAACTCGTATGACCCCTAAGCTAGGGACTAGCGGAAATCTCGGTTCTCTATTGTCCTCTCATGTCTCCTAGCCCAAAGCTGGATACGTGTCTCGTAGCACAAAGTTAGACACTGGACCCAAAGCAATAGGTCCAAGGTATACAGGTCCCTCAATTGACCCATAGGCGTCCCCAATTATAATACCTCTGCATCGAGTACAATTGAAAACTCTTCGAGTCATCAATGATTCCTTAGCACATACACCTGAATCCACCATTGCTCCATTTGGATACCGAGCCTTTCTTGCTCAATCCAGTTTCCATTATTTACGAGGAACCCTTACACGTTCCCCAATCATACGGTCCACCCCTTTTTGAGCCGCCATCTTCAGAACCTACTCCCAACATGAGCCAACACCCGAATACCATAGCTTTTCATCATGTTGTTATATCGTCATCCAACCTGATACAAACGAGCCAACACCTTTAACACAATCTATCGAACCTCTACATCAGTCCTAGAAGTTCTACCTTTCACACTTGCACCTTGATAACTCGGTACCGAGTTATAGGCATAAGTCAGTGTCGAATTATATACTTAGCCAACCAGATGCTAAATTTTCTTCCATGCCTCTAGTACCCTTCTTCAAGTGCTTCAGACCTCGACCCATCCCTCTTTGATAACTCTGCCCCAATCTATAGCCCCATCTTCTAGTTTTAGAGATAACTCGGTACCAATCCAACACTTAGCCAAATTTTCTAACACTTGGTATAAAACATCTCATCTAGCCATGCTCTACCCAGCCATACAAACCACCGAGTCATGGCCCCCTTCACCATAACTCGGTGCCGAGTTATAGGCATAACTCATCGCCATCCCAACATGAAAACTCATCATCTCATCTAATACTTAGCCCAACTTCCTAAACCAAGCTATAGACAACCTTCACTTGATAAGCTCTTCCCATTTACGAAGTCGAAAAGTGCACATGAGTTAGCACCATAACTTGGTGAGGATTTATAACCATAACTCAATGCCGAGTTATGACTTTAACTTCTATCCACTTGTGAGCTACCATGTAGCCCTTTGCCATTCTCTTGAGCCTATCTGCCAAGTTTCATCCAATTCTGACCAACTTTGCCTCTGATTTGCCCAATTCTCCGATATGACCTTCTATGTAATCACAACACTAGCAACCAACATCAAATCATATCATCCAAACATAGAATAACAAGCAATTTCATCCAATCAAACTTGCTATCTATCAAAATAAGATAAACTAGACAATTTCTAACATAGATCAACATATATCATAATATATGTACATAAATCAAGGTGATTTCTAATCAATCTATATCATATGCATGGATTAACATGTCATTAAAGTTAAAAAAGGTTTTTACAGCCAAAAATCAATTTAAAACATGTTAAATCCTATATTATACCATGTAAACATGTAATAGTGAGAAGGCATAAACCGTTCGTTAATTACCAAATTCAACTAATTTGTATGTAAATCTAATCCGAAAAGCAAAGAAAAGCACTCCAAATCAACGGTCTCTATCTTCTAATTGAGGATCCAATCTCTAATCCGCAATCTAGTTTGATTTAGAGAGCAATTTGGGTGATTTTGGATGAAATTAGGATGGATCTAGGGCTAATTAGGGTTTAGACCTGATTTAGAATGAGAGGGAATTTTTTTAATTTGACTCTTCAGCCCTATATTTATAATTTTCTCTAATTAGACTAATGGGCTCACTAATGAGCTTAATTAATTACACACTAATCCTAGCCAACAGCTTTAAAAACATAAAGCAGGCATAACTTTCTAACCATAAGTCCGTTATTCTATTATTACTACTCTATGAAATAGGAAACCATCATTTTGGAGTAATAAAACTAGTTTGAGACCGTAATTCAACTCCTATCAAAAGTTATAGCCCAAACATGATTTTCAAGGTCAAAATGGTCACACGGAAATTCAAGAAAAATCAAAGGTGTGTAAAATGTCCTTAAGAGTCATATCCCAAATTATATAATCATACGACCTTACATGAATAAAATAAAAATATTTTACGATCCTTCGATACGTAAAATACGGGCCATTACATATGTGTGCATATGAACCATCTAAGAGATTTTACAAATAAATCTATGATCAAATAGATACTCTTGTCTTTTGATTTGTAGACGATCCATTTGCTATTCTCCTTGATTCTTTGTTTCAATATCTTCTGATTCCTGCACTTTGATTCAATATCTTCTGATTTCTATATAATATAGATATAGTTGTCATCATTAAAACATTCATACGAATAGGGTTCTAACATTCTCCCCATTTGGATGATGACAACTATATATATAAGATATGAACTAAGATGAGCTTCTAGATTTTTCCCCCTTATTATGTGCTCCCCTTGTCGTTATGCTTTCTCCCCTTTTGTCATCAACGAAAAAAGAAAATATTAAAAAGGTGGGCATAAATAGATAGTTAAAAAAATTAGGGGGTTTATATTAACATATACGTGATAATAAGCACAAATATCACTTGAAATAAACACAAACATGACATTGAAAAGAACCAACATAGACTTTTAACATTCAATTAACACAAACTTAATTAACCATAAAACATAATAGTTTATGTGTCACAATCAAACAACACCAAACACTACTAATTGTTCACAAATGCAAAACAAATAGATAGTTCATACATAAATAAGACACAAATAACACAAGTTAAGCAAAAAAAAATTAAACTACTGGAAACGAAGATACTTAACCTTTCACGATGGTCAATGTGATAAGGATAGCAAAGGAGAGCATGAACAAGATGAGATTTTGTTTCATATTTTCTGAGGAAATCCTATTGTGCTCTTTTCAAACCGTTTTTGATGTCTAATTAGTTTTGATTGTTGCTTAAAAAGAATTTCTTGATTATGAAGAATGGCAGTGTTGGCCATGACGTTCTTTGAAGGCTGCGCAAGAGAGATATTGTTGTCACTATCGGTTGAGCACGACTCTTCCTCCTCAATTTCTGGATGTGGAGATGATTATACAGGAGGTTGTGATTGTGATGAAGATTATCCAATGTTTTCTTACACCATACGAGAAAGATCCATAGTTGAAGGAAGTTTCATCAAGGTAGTGGATTTCTGATCTATAACCTTCGATAAGATGAAATCTTGCATGCTCTCAACATTTATAACAAAATGAATAACTATTTTTGTCAAAAATAAGGCATAAAACATGGTGTGTCGTGAGTAGGCGCTGAAGCTTTTGATCTCATCATGGATAATCTTTGCCCAATTCAGCTTCTTATTGGAATAAATAACATACAGTACTTTGTAATTATTATCCTACATCTTCTCATAGTTTCCTATCCTAGGCAAGATCATGTGAAGTACCATTTTATTAATTATTCTTGCTTATGGATGGAGATTGATAGAATTGTTTCTTGTTTGACTAGTTCGAAACAAATACTAGTGGAGTTGAACTCAAAGTTTTCATGATCAACACCATCTAAATCATACCCCGAGGACGAACAACCCAAAGTCATTCCTAAATCTTGCACAGAAAGTCTTATTTCTACACCAAAACTTTGCTCCAAAGAAGACCTTCGTCATTCTCTAGTTTGTAAAAACTCCCGTAAAGATTAGCATAAAACAATCGAACGAGAAATGGGTAAAATTTTTCCTTATTTTGAGCCAAGTTAACGAGGGACAAAAATTCATGTTCCCTTGCTATCTCTTCAATCCTAGAAGTAGAAAAATCATACATTTTGTAGAACATCGTTGGAAAATCCTTTTGTCGTTCAATCATTGAAGCACTTTAAAGCAATCTTGTAATTCCCCATACATTGAACAAGTTGCTTATCCCAAGCAAATTCAGGATGTGAAGATGTTGAAGAAGAGAAAGCTTTTTGACTTTGTGGTTGTGCTCTCTTTTTTGTTGCAGGTAGCTTTTGTATGGGGGACATTGTTTTGAATTTTGAAGAGCTAGGGTTTTTTGGATTTGAAAGATTGAAGAGACAAATGAAGTAAAACGACACGACTATTCTCAATTTAAAAAACTGGAAGCTGTCAATTCAGTCGACTAAGTGCATATAATTGCACTCCAAAGAGGGACAGTGGATTTAGTCAACTATGTATAAGCAAACAGACTTCCGATTCACCCAACTTTAGTTGACTGGAAAAGGTGTTCAGTCAACCGAACTAAGTTTTTTCCGAAGGCCTAGAGCAACTATAATTCTAGTGGACTTGTTTAATAATATTTAGTCGACTTATTTAATTTTGGCCTATTTTCAATCGACTGGGAGAAAATTCAGTTGACTAAACTAAGTATATTTTATTCCAGAGCCTAGACTTAGATTTAATCAACTTAAAATAATGTATTTAGTCGACTGTTTTTATTTTATACGTAAAGTGCTAAGCTTTAGTCAACCGATGATTCATTTCAATCAACTGAGAGCTGAGAGTTTCATTTTCTTTGAATTATATATATATATATATATATATTGTTATATTTAAATATTTTTATATTAGTATGTGTGTGTATACATATATTCTTAGAACTATTATACATCTTATGAAGATAAACAATCTTTTATTATATATATATATATATATGAAATAAAATTTTCAAACATATATAATCAACAAGAATTTTTAAAAATGGTAGCATAGGACAAATCTAATTCACCGATGGTTCGGATTCTTCCTCGTATGGATATTTTTCCCAATTATATATCTTAATGGGAGTGGATGGTTATTTTGACGGACTCATGGTTGAACGAATGCAATTTTTTGTTGGTGATTTCCCAAAAAACGCATTATAGATTTTTCTATAAAACTCAGATGTTCACCATATTGACATTGCTCCCAATATATTTCTTTTTGCAATCTCATTGTTTCTTCTTGATAGTGAGCAATACCATCGATACAATCATCTTGAGCAGTAGTAATGTGGCCTTTGAAGTTGATCGATAACCTAACTTTCATTTTTGGGGGAGAAACCAGTTTTTTTTGAAGGTGGGGAGATGATTTTAATATATGAAGAAGAGTTTTCTTCTAAAGTCGACATGTTGTAGTGGAAATTTATTAATGAGAGAGATAATTTTCTAGAGAAAATGTTTTCCATGAAGTTGATTAAATAGTTAAAAAATTTTCAAAAAATAGTAAAATGAATATATATATATATGATTGAAATTCACTATTCATCTAACGACCCACATTTTTTATAATTAAAAATATTACATTTAATAAGATTTTGGGATTTAATATTGTGAAAAATTGAAATGTATGATTTATAAAATGAAAAATAATTTGAATATGAATTAATAATTGTTTGAATGTTATTGACAGCTATTTTAATGTAATTTCAATCAATTGAAATAATTGTAAAGTTAATTTGGTTATAATTGTAAATAAGGAATAAATTAAATGTTGGATTTAATGTTGAAATAATATGTTATAAATTAGGAAAGGTTTATTATACAATATGAAATAAATTAATTAGTACATAAATTTTGTAGCTTTTGTTTGTAAGCAATAGACTTGGAAATGTGTTTGAGTTACTAATGTGTAATAATTGTTTTAATTATTATTATTTAATCCGTTGAAATAATTTGGAAATCAATATGAATTTAATATAATTAAATATTATCGTTGATATGGTAAAAGATGATAACTGTAGAATATGAATGTAATAAAATGTAAACTAATTTTAATTATATTCATAAGGTAATAGTTAATTGAATAATAAGAGTGTAAATCAAAATAAATGAATTTATTGGAATTTAAATTATAATTATGAATTTATTACAGTTGTAATTGAACGTTGTAATTAGTGCAATATTTAAATATTGAATTTGAGATGGAAAATTTATTTTAAGATTATAAATTCTATGTAAGCAAGAATGATAAAATTGTTAACTTTTAAATTTGAATTTAAAAATGATTAAATCAATTTAATAATAATTTAATTAATTAACGTGAAAATTAGCCTTTTTGGCCACTGTCTCAGATTTCGACGAAACTAGTTTCATCGGATCCGTAATAGTAAATTATTATAACATTTCAAGTTTCGTAGCGATCGGACCTATCGTTTGATCGCGTGGTTTCGAAACGTGTAGAAATCAACTAAAAGAATTTAAATGAATATAATTTGATTTTAAAGGCTAACTTCTATATACAATGGAATTATGGTTTGAGACTAGTTCCATAGAGTTTAAAAATATCAAAAACCTATATTTCGATATATTGGATGACCCATTTTCATTTCAAAAACGAAACGGGCTTTTCGGGTCGTTGTTATCATTTCGACCCAATTCGATCTGTCCATTCGTTCTTATCTGTAACAACCCGTATTTTTCCAATAATTAAAATATTAAATTAAATAAGTTTTAGAATTTAATGTTGTGGAAAATTAATAATTTAAGATTTAATAATGAGAAAAATAACTAGAATGTAATTTTAGTAATGTTAATTTAAGGTAATTGATAACTATTTTAATGTAATTTCAATTAATTGAAATAATTGTAAAGTTAATTTGGTTAGAAATCGTAAATAACGAATTAAGCCAAATGTTGCATTTAATGGTAAAATTGTACGTAATTAATTGGAATTGCTAAATAAAGAATGATTAATCAGTATGTGAATTTATTAGCTTGGGTTGTAAACAATAAACACGGAAATATGTTTGAAATTGTAAGATTGTAACAATTGTTTAACTATCACTTCACTATTTAATCCGTTGAAATTAAATTGGAAATCAATTACAATTAATCAACCTGAATATTGCAGTTAATATGAATTAAAATGATAACTGTAGAATATTGATGTAATAAATGGTAAAACAATGTTAACTATATCCATAAAGTAATGATTGATGGAATAATAAGATATAAATCAAAATAAAAGAATTTATTTGAAATTAAAATATAATTAATTGGATTTTTATTATAGTTGAAACTGAATGCTATAAGTTGTGCAATACTTAATATTGAATTGACATGGAAAATTGTTTTAAAAGATTATAAATTCTTAGGTAATCAAGAATGATGTAAATTGTTAACTATTAAATTTAATATTTAAAGACTCCAACATTACTTTATGAAAATGGCCTCCCTCCTCATAGTGATTTTTCGTCCTTTCCATGTCATCTTCCCGTTTCTCCTTCACCACGTGATTCTTTCCCACCCCATAGCGTCTCTTCTTCTCTCATGGCCAAGAACCATAAGGGTAAGCCTAGGCTTGCTGCCTCATTTGGTTCAACTTCGCAAACTAGATCTGGGCTTCCTTTTTCGATCTCGAATCGGCCCTTCCATTCGGTGGATGCGCCACCTAACTCAGTTCGTGTCCCGGTGCTGCCTTCGTCTTCGTTATCCTCGCCACCACATTTCACTACGATCTCCGGCACTCAATCCCCATTTTCATCTCTTGCTGATAAAGTCGCGTCAACGGTTGGTGACATTCCTCTATTAGGTATACAAATCGTTAAGCCAATTACTCCTATAACGCATTTGGTCTCGTTTGTTGGAAATTGGGTTAATAAAGCTGCCGAAGTTTCGATGGCCATTGGTAAATCTGAGTTGATGGGAGGGAGCCATGATTCTGTTTCGGCTATCTCGACTGTAATTCCTACCGGCGTTGTTCCGAAGGTTGCTGGTGATGTATTGCCCACTGTAATTTCTACCGCCATTGTAATTTCTTCTACCGATGTTTCGAAGGTCCCTGTTGTTGCAGCTCAATTGCCATTGTCTGTGCCTAGTGTTGCTCCTATTTGTAATGAGTTTCCTATATCTCATGCCGAGGGATCAATGTTAGAATCTAATCGTTTGTTTCTATCGGTTTCGAGTGGGAGTATCCTTTCTCCTTTGGTACAGTCAGTTAATCCTTCTTTGCATCGTCATGTAGCAGCAAAAAGTGCTGACTTTCCAGCTAATAATGTTTTCATTCCGCTTAATAATGTTTCCACTCCTGCTGTTATGCACCTTCCTGTTAGTAATCTGTCGATTGATGGTGTTGATGCCGCTTCTAATAATGAAGCCAAACCAGCTTGATCGTTATTGTTCAAGGCTTTGCCTCGAAATGCCGGTACTTACTCCCCGCAGAATTTCAGCGGTCAGGTTATTGATGGTATTAGCGTGATTCTACCTATTGTTCTTCGTGAGGGGGAGAGCCATTGGTCTGATCATTTGGTTGGCTTTTTCCTAGATGCTACATCATCTTACTCGGTTGTTCGTGAGCATTACAGGCGAGCGTGGAAACTGAAAGGTTCGCTTCATGTCCAATTCTTTAACTCCTTTTTCTTTTTTAAATTTGGTTCAAAGGAAGACAGACTTATAGCGCTTGATACTAGCACTCTCATTATCGAAGGAAAACCATTATTGTGACTCCTTGGAGTATTGGTATAGACGGTGTTAGAGAGCAGATTCTCTCTATTTCGGTTTGGGCCACGTTCTCCAATATTCCTTCAGTCCTTCAGCCTCTTATTGGTCTAAATTGGCTCGTGAGCCTTATTGGAGTTTTCAAATGCTTTGATGTAATACCATTGCGTGCAAGAATCTTTTATTTGCTAGGGCTTTGATTGAGATTACCGCTGAGAATCGGCTACCGTCAGCATTGAAAGTAAGAATCAAGGAAGGTCTCGAGGTGGAAATAAATGTTTCCTATAGTTGGAAGCCTGACATATGTACTATCTGTCATTCATTTGGGCACCTGAGGAGTGTTCATGGATTCACGAGCCTACGAAAATGAGGTATGATCCGCAGATGCATAGTTATCACATGTTCCTTGGTGGTCCTGATGAGTCTAGGAGGTTAGTGTATCATGTTGATGGTGATGGTCTTTCTTTGTCGACCACTGGGATTGTTGGTGCCAAGAATTGGTGGAAGTTTTAAACCCGACTTGGGACAGAATTTATCTCTACTCACCTCTCTCTAGATCTTTTGATCCGTATCTGGCTAGGTATTTCTCGACTGTTCAGCATGTTATTGGTCCTGGTACTGATGTTGATATCAGTCATGGCAGGAGGGGCTTGTGCCCTTCCGAGTAGTCTAGTCTACTTGTCTAGCTCCTGTGTTTTTCTTTGTTCCTGTACTAAGTGGTCTGGCCACTATAAAACCAGTCTATAATTGTTCTGTGCATGGACAGATCACCCGTTCTTTATTTATATAAATAGTGGCACGGCCCACTCTAAAGTCGGCTGGCATTGCCAAAAATAATTTAAAATTTAAAAGGTAATTAATTAATTTAATAATAATTTATTTTATTAACGTGAAAATTTTCCATTTTGGCCACTGTCTCGGATTTCGAAAAAGGCAGTTTCATCGGATCCGTAACAGTGAATTATTGTAGGATTTCAAGTTCGTAGCGGTCGGACTTGTCATTTGATCGTGCGTGCTCGAAACGCGTAGAAATCAATTTAATGAATTCAATTTAAAATAAGCCGATTTTAAAAGCTAACTTTTATATACAATGGAATTTGGATTTGAAACTAGTTCCATCGAGTTTAAAAATATCGAAAACATCTATTTCGATATATTGGATGACCTACTTCCGTTTCGAAAATGAAATGGGCTTTTCGGGTCGTTATTGTCGTTTTGAACTAATTCGATAGGTTCATTCATTCTTATCGGGCCTTGTCTATATAAATAGTTTTTCCTAACCCTAGCAGCCTTTTTATTTCCTATTACTATACGTATCTGTCTATTCAGTCATCAGCTTCTTGCTTCTTCTAATGGCTACAGATCCAAAACCCTAATCCAATTTCAAAATTCAAACTCTCCAAACTATAGCAAATTATATATCATTGGAAAGCTCTCGAAGAGCGCAGTCCACTGCAACAATTTGTTTTTAATTGGTTCATCATTTGGCCAGAAATCGAGGATGAACATCGTTCGTCCATTTCTAGGGTTTTCGATCCAACGGTGGATCGTCGATTTTACGATGATCGGAGGGTATAGGCGCATAGTGGAGGATTTATGGAGTCGATCTATGGTATTAGCTTGGTCGCAGATTGTTGGAATTCGCCAAAATTGGCTGAAATGGGCGGCAACGGCGGAGGTAGCTTTTGGCTACATGGTGGCTGTGCGTGAGCTCCTGGGGTGCGGCCAGTGAATAATAGGGCAGACCGACACAATATTGTTTTGAAATATAGGTAAATGAAATAATTTTACCTAGCATTATGTTTTGTATATACGAGAATAATTTTATAAATAGATATGGTTGTATTTGATATGTTTGTTTGTTAGAAAGTGGAATTTTATAAATATTGGTTAAAAAATAGAATTGACAAATAAAGTAAATATAAATTGGAATTTGAGAACTTAATTTCCCGGGGTTTTGAATTGGTTTTCCAAAGATTTTGGAATATAATATTAGTATTATTTGGAAGTATTTTCGGATATAAATATTTTCCAATGTAATTTGAAAGAAATATTTTAAAAGATTTTTTAAGAAAATAAATTCTGTACTCTCCTCATTTGTCATTGGAAAATAATTTCGATGATGAGTGCACGCATCATCGACGTTCATTTTCGAGTTTCAAAGTGGGAAGACCGATGTAGTAGTTTTACTACACATTTGTTTTGATAAACAAGCTTAATTTTAAATTTCTAAATATGATTGGATACAGAAGATATGAGTATATATATTATTTTAAAATGATTTGAAGAAGGAACCCAGTATTTAGTTCTTAAGTTTTTGTAAATTAGAAATTTCAATTATTGTAATGAAATGAAATCGTAACTATTTTAATAATAGGAAACTTCTAGAATGAAAATAAGAAATTAGATGCTTAGTGATTAATGAAATATGTAAGAAATTGGAAATTTATAACTTATAAATCAAAAGATATGAAAATTTTAGAAGATGTAATTATTGAAATTTTGTTAACTAAAACGAAAAAGATAAACTTGTGTAACATTCAATTACATTCTTAAAATATATATATTACATACCAGAAATGTTTAAAAAGTTGTAATGTTAAATAGGAATATGTAATAGAATATTATACAAGTAAAACTTAAATAATGAAAGTGTTCAATAGAATTATTTCTATAAATAAGAATTCCGATGTTATAAAAAATGTTATGAACTTAAGTTAATAATTTGAAATGCTAATAATTAAATTTAATAGAAAAGTGAATACTGTAAGTAAATGGTTATAAACTTAAGTTAATAGTTGAAGCTATTTATAATTAAAGTGAATAGGAAATGTGAATCTATATATTAGGTAAATGAGTATAACTTCATAAAATGTGAAATGATTCAGAATTAGATTTCAATAATACCACATATGAAAGAAATGAATGTGAAAAGAAAAGGAGTTAAAATATAAGTAAGGGTTAATCCACAAAGTAAACAATAATACCACATATTGCCTAAAAGGAAATCAAAGTAAACAATAACCGTGAATAAAAATTTTGTAAAAGAAACTTACATAATATTTTAAGAATTAATTATAGATGATCTAAATAATTGAATAGAAATAACTTATGAAAGTAAATAAATGTAAAGTAATGGAAAAATGGCATTGTATGAATGAATGGGAAATGAATTATTGTAAGTAATGAGTGTAAATTTATGAAAATAATCACTGTATGAATGAATGAAAATAAATAATGTGAAAGGAAATTTATAAGAATAAACTTAAATGATATTTGAAATTCTTGGTTATTTTGGCTTATGGGATGTTTGGGAGATGATATTTCTCATTGTTTAAGGTTGTATGAATAATCTATTAAGTTATTATCTAAGGTTGTTGAGCGTAGGGCACATTTGATAGTTTATTTATCACCTGGTACAATTAAAAGCTTCTGAACTAGAACAAACCATTAGTTTTGGTTGCTATTGATGTATGATTGATTACTTTGATTGCATTTGATGATTGTATTGTTTTGTTTGCATGTGACTATTGTTATGTTGTGTTGATTTGTTTTGTTACTAATTGAAACAACTAAAATATTAATCTTTTACATAATTCTCACTATTTTGGATTATATAAATGAAATACAGGTTTATGGAAGCAATAACAACTGCTTTTGGTTTCATGAATAAGCGTTGTTTGCCTGACAAATAGGTACGTTTTCGGATTACGGTTTTATAGTGATATTATATTGTTTTCCCATGGTTTGGGATATTTTATTTTTGTAATATGATATATATTGAAGTATTGATATTATTATTATTTCCCGGACCTCTCCGCACAAAGGAGACTCTACCGAAATTTTCCGTGAATTTTTGACTTAGAAAATTTTGTGAAAGTGGAAATATTTTTAAACTATATTAAAATTGAATATGAAGATTTAATTATTTATAAATTGATATGTTTTATTTAAAATACTTAATTATGTAAATTAATTGCTTATAAATTTATTATTTGAATAAAATATATTAATTCCATAAATTCCTTCTTTGCCCTTTTCGAGGACGTAAAGTTTTTAGTGGGGGAGAGTGTAACGACTCATATTTTTCCAATAGTTAAAATATTAAATTAAATAAGTTTTGGAATTTTATGTTGTGGAAAATTAAAAATTTAAGATTTAATAATGAGAAAAATTACTAGAATGTAATTTTAGTAATGTTAATTTAAGGTAACTGATAACTATTTTAATGCAATTTTAATTAATTGAAATAATTGTAAAGTTAATTTAGTTAGAAATCGTAAATAAGGAATTAAGCCAAATGTTGCATTTAATGGTAAAATTGTATGTAATTAATTGGAATTGGTTAATATAGAATGATTAATCAGTATGTGAATTTATTAGCTTGGGATGTAAACAGTAAACACAGAAATATGTTTGAAATTGTAATTGTAACAATTGTTTAACTATCACTTCACTATTTACTCCGTTGAAATTAAACTAGATATCAATTGTAATTAATCTACTTGAATATTGCAGTTAATATGAATTAAAATGATAACTGTAGAATATTGAGTAATAAATGGTAAAACAATGTTAACTATATCCATAAAGTAATGATTGATGGAATAATAAGATATAAATCAAAATAAAAGAATTTATTTGAAATTAAAATATAATTAATAGGATTTTTATTATAGTTGAAACTGAACGCTATAAGTTGTGCAATACCTAAAATTGAATTGACATGGAAATTTGTTTTAAAAGATTATAAATTCCTTGGTAATCAAGAATGATGTAAATTGTTAACTATTAAATTTAAAATTTAAAATTTAAAAGGTGATTAATTAAATTAATAATAATTTATTTTATTAATGTGAAATTTGCCATTTTGGCCACTGTCTCGGATTTCAAAGAAACCAGTTTCATCGGATCTATAATAGTGAATTATTGTAGGATTTCAAGTTTCGTAGCGATCAGACTTGTCGTTTGATCGTGCGGGCTCGAAACGCGTAGAAATCAATTTAATGAATTAAATTTAAAATAAGCTGATTTTAAAAGCTAACTTCTGTATACAATGGAATTTGGATTTGAAACCAGTTCCATCGAGTTTAAAAATATCGAAAACATCTATTTTGATATATTGGATGACCTACTTCCGTTTCAGAAATGGAACGGGCTTTTCAGCTCGTTATTGTTGTTTTGAACTAATTCGATAGGTTCATTCATTCTTATCGAGCCTTGTCTATATAAATAGTTTTTCCTAACCCTAGCAGCCTTTTTATTTCTTATTATTGTACGTATCTATCTATTCATTCATAAGCTTCTTCCTTCTTCTACTGGCTGCAGATCCAAAACCCTAATCCAATTTCAAAACCAATTTCAAAATTCAAACTCTCCAAACTATAGCAAATTATATATCGTTGGAAAGCTCTCGACGAGCGCAATCCATTGCAATAATTAGTTTTTCAATTTGGTTCATTGTTTGGTCGGAAATCGAAGATGAACCTCGACCATCCATTTCTAGGGTTTCCGATCCAACGGTGGATCATCGATTTTACGACGATCGGATGGTATAAGCGTGTAGTGGGGGATTTATTAAGTTGATCTATGGTATTAGCTTGGTCACGGGTTGTAGGAATTCACCAAAATTGGCTGAAATGGGCGGCAGCGGCGGAGGTAGCTTTTGGCCATGTGGTGGCTGCACGTGAGCTCCTGGGGCCGGCCAGTGACTGTTGGATTTTTGGGCTTTATTTGGATTTTTAATCGACTGTAAATTGAAGATGAGTAATTTAACCCACTTACAAATGCTAAACTATCTTATGTTAGTTAAAGTAAATTTATGATGTGATTAGAAATTTATTGATTGCTGTTAGGTATTTTAAATTTTCATTTAAATTTAATTTGAATTTATATTGAATTTAATTGCCATTTAAATTTATATTGAATATTTAAATTGTTATTTAAATACCTGATAATGATAATCAGTTAATTGTTGTGATTTATTGGTTGATTTGAATGATGATTGTATGGATGCTTAATTGTTGACATTTTGGATGATTTGATGTTATGTTTATTTTATATGTAGTTATCACACTGCAAGTTCCCTTAGTTATGTTAGGAAAATCACTATTGGTTGAAATGATACATACCCGAACGATCTTATAGATTAGGGAAAAATCGTTATGGATTGAAATGATAAACCCGAGCGATTTTATGGTGTAAAATTGTGATTCGGGATACGGGTTGAAATAATATATATCCGGAAATTTAAATTTATTGCGGGTTGAAATGATATATATCCGGAAATTTAAATTCATTGTGGGTTGAAATGATATATATCCGTATCACTTGACCATATGGTAGAAAATTATATACGGACACCGGATTGGTTAAATTAAATGATTTTAAATCCTTAATTTTTGAATCCAGTTGAATGATATTATTTTAAATGAAATAAAATTAGATTTATATGAACTGAATTATTTTCAAAATCCAAGCTTTTAAAATGTTGAAATTGAAATTGGTTTAAATGAATTGTTTAAAGAATTTAAATGGAAACCTAAAAGTTGAATTTGAAATATAATTGAAATTTATCAAAATTGAGTTATTTTAAGCGTTTGAATATTTAAACTTTGAAACCTATTTAATTTGAAGTGATTTAAATTTGTAGTTCAAACATGGGTTTGAAATCGATATAAATTGAAATGGTTTTTAATGAGAATTTGAATTGAAACCTTTAGCCTTCTGAATTGAAACCTTTAGCCTTCTGAATTGAAATCGTTGAACTGAGATCGATTTAAATTGAAATTTTAAACTAAAGTTGATTTGAATTGATTTGTGAAATTGGTAGAAACAATTCTAATTTGAAACTATTTTCGATATAAACTCTTTTAATATACAACTCTTTTAACATTTAACTATTTTTCTCATATAAACCATTTTACTATATTAATAATTTTTAATACATTAACTATTTTTAATATATAACCTATTTTAATATATAAACTATTTTTAATATATAACTATTTTAATCTATAACCTATTTTTAATATATAAACTATTTTAATATATATTATTTTAAATTTATAAACAACTTTTAATATATATATTTTTATGTATAAAATATTTTAATGTATAACTGTTATAATATATAAACTAATTTCAACATTCAAACTGTTAAAGTCGGAAATGTTATGATTTAGATTCACTTGATTTAAATGCGAATATTTTGATATGATGGTTCTACCTATTTTCGTGGTTATGATTTTGAAAATGAATATGATTTAAAGTGAATATGATATTTTGATATGAAGTATGAACTGTTTGAAATGTAAAAGAACCATCCGTTGTGCAAAATATAACGATTGGTTGTTAAAGATACCGGGGTCAACTATTGGCATACTCTATGTCAATATCGGAACCA
Source organism: Allium fistulosum (assembly GCA_030737815.1). Classification (NCBI taxonomy): domain Eukaryota; kingdom Viridiplantae; phylum Streptophyta; class Magnoliopsida; order Asparagales; family Amaryllidaceae; genus Allium; species Allium fistulosum. The sequence goes on from CM060907.1 coordinate 998,790,173, forward strand.
CTTTAAAAATTGTGTACGTGGTGGAGAATCCAGAACGAAGTAGGATGGTTTGGAGAATGCTACTGGTATGAGGTAAGAACGCAGCCCTGACCTTCGGTTCAGCTTGAGATGACTAAAACAGGAGAAATTGACGAGCCAAGTGAGGTCGCTCCTCCGATCGGACACACTTCTTCGATACCATATCTGTTACTTTGTGATTGATTTGGTGGCCACCCTCGATTTGATTATGGGAGTGTTGTTTCGAGGTGGGCGGTAGCTGCGGCTATGCGTTACCACTAGCCCGGAAGTGTAAAGGGTAGAATCCTACCCTAACATTGCCTCGTTGTGCCTTGTCATCTGTTTTATCAAGCCCACTACGATTTTGGTTTGTGTTATACCTATGGAGTGCTCCCTGATAGCTCACCGGTTTGGTGGACTTTATAGTACTGTATAGACTACAGCACTATAAAAATGTGTTAAAGGGGATATGGGTAATGCCTTAATGCTATTTTAATACTTTACTTTACTATAGACATATTATAATGATGTATTGTATTATATATGTAGATAGTTTAACGGATCCTTAGGAGCTGGAATCTCGATAATCTCTTAAGTATTATTATATTTTGTCATTTCGCTGTGATATTTTGTGTTTTGTCTTTCCTTCTTTCCTCTTATTTTCTTATTTACCCGGTTAACAATCCTCCATTTTGAATGGTTTGAGTTGACATGTGTGGTTTATTGTTAATTTAAACAGTCCAAAAAGTTAGGTCGTTACAGTTGATATCAGAGCTTTGGTTTAGCGATAACCTTAGCTTTGTGGGGTTTGACTCATTAGAGATAGGGTAATGATACCCTAGAATGAGTTTGTTTGAGTGTATATATATGAGAGAGCGTATTTGTTCGTGTTATAAAAATGTTTTTATATTGTGTTAATTTGTTCTGTTTAGTATTTATAAATTCTGGTTGGTACATAGGACGCTATGGTATCGATAGGGATTTCTAAACACTTAATAGGGCAGATCGACACAATATTGTTTTTGAAATATAGGTAAATGAAATAATTTTACCTAGTATTATATTTTGTATATAAAAGAATAATTTTTATAAATGGATATAGTTGTATGTAATATGTTTTTTTGTTAGGAAGTGAAATTTTATAAATATTGGGTGCAAATAGGATTTATAAATAAAATGAATTTAATTGGAAATTTAAGAACTTGGATTCCAGGGTTTTGAAATTGGTTTTCAAAGATTTTGAAATATAATATTAGTATTATTTGGAAGTATTTTCGGATATAAATATTTTCAATGTGATTTGAAAGAAATGTTTTAAAAGAATTTTAAAAGGAAATAAGTTATGTACTCCCTTCTTCTATCGCTGGAAAATAATTTCGGTGATGACGGCCGCATCATCGACATTCGTTTTCGAGTTTCAAAGTGGGAAGACCACTGTAGTAGCTTTACTACACATTTGTTTTGATAAACAAATTTTAATTTTATTTTCTTAAGTATGATTGATATATAAAAGATATGAATATATATTATTTCAAAATGATTTGAAATAAGCCGGTATTTAGTTCTCAAGTTCCTGATAAATTAATGATTTTCAGTTGTAGAATAAAGTGAAATTTTAATAGTTGAAACTTCTAAAATAAAAAATAAGAAATTAGAAGCTAATTGATTAATGAAATTGTAAAGAAATTGGAGATTTGTAACTTTTAAATTAAAAGATAATGAAAATTAAGAAGGTGTAAATTGTTGAACATTTTTGTTAACTAAACTGGATAAGATAAATTTGTATAACGTTCAATTACATTCTAAAACATATATAAAACTTACCAGAAATATTTAAAAAGTTGAAATGTTAAATATGAATATGTAATAGAATTTTATACAAGTGAAAACTTAGGTAATAATAATGTTCAAAAATGAAATCATGTCAAAATATAAATTAAGAATTAAGATGTTGCAAGACATGACAAAAACTTATGTTAATGGTTGAAATGCTTTGTAATTAAATTGAATAGTAAAAGGGAATATCACTTGAGTAAATGATTATATACTTAGGTTTATGTTTGAGGTGATTTATAATTAGATTGAATAGTAAAAAGTGAATGTTATCTATGAAAATGATTATAAACTCTAAGAAATGCTAAAATGAGTCACCGATAAGTTTGTTGTTAAATGATATTGTATGTGAAGAATTGAATGTAAATTTATAAGTTAAGAAACTTAAATTGAAATGATCCATTAATGGATACTCATATTAAATGGAAATCAAGCTATATAAACAATGAATGTGAATTAGATTGCAAGGAAACTTATATAATATTTTAAGAATTGGTTTATTGATGTTCTAAATAATTGAGTTGAAATAATCTATGTGAATAAATGAATGTAAACTAATAAGAGATAACCTTGTATGAATAAATTGAAAATAAATGAAATGTATGTAATACTTTAACAATGTATTCAATGATGATTTCAAATATTGAATGGGAAATAAATTGTGTAAGTAATAAAGGTAAATTAATAAAAGATAATTATTGTATGAATGAATGAAAAATAAATGGAAGGTAAATCATGTGAAAAGAAACAAATCGAATAAACTTAAATAATATTTAAAATCCTATGTGTTGTGTTTATGGGATGTTTGGAAAATGATACTATAAGTTGTTCAAGGTTGTATGAATAATCTATTAAGTAATTATATAAGGCTGTTGAGCGTAGGGTACACTTGATAGTTTATTTATCACCCTTGTACGATTAAAAGTTTCTAAACATGAACAAACCATTAGTTTTTGGTTGCTATGGATGTGTGATGGATTCTTTGTTGCATATGATGGTTGTACTATTTTGTTTGCATATGTTTTGTGTTTATTTTCTTTTGTTACTAATTGAAACAACTAAATATTTCTCTTGTACATAATTCTCACTATTTTTTATTATATAAGTGGTACAGGTTTATGGAGGCAATAACTACTGCTTTTGGTTTCATAAATAAAGCGTTGTTTTCCCAACAAATAGGTACGTTTTCGGATGACAGTTTTTGGAGCGATATTTTATTGTATTCCCATGGTTTGGGATGTTCTATTTTGAAATATGATATATATATATTGAAATTATTGATATTATTATTTTTTGAACCTATCCGTACAAAGGAGACTCTGCTGAAATATTTCATAAATTTAGGACTTGCAAAATTTTATGAAAGTGAAAATATTTGCAAACTTTTATTAAACTTGAATACGAAGAGTTTATTGTTTATAAATTGATATATTTTATTTAAAATACTTGATTATGTAAGTTTAAAGTGTTTGTAAATTGAATATTTTGAATAAAATTATATCAAGTTTCTTAATCCCTTCTTGTTTCTTTTCGAGGACGAAAAGTTTTAAGTGGGAGAGAGTTTAACGACCCGCATTTTTGATAATTAAAAATATTACATTTAATAAGATTTTGGGATTTAATATTGTGAAAAATTGAAATGTATGATTTATAAAATGAAAAATAATTTGAATTTGAATTAATAATGTTGTTTGAATGTTATTGACAACTATTTTAATGTAATTTCAATCAATTGAAATAATTATAAAGTTAATTTGGTTATAATTGTAAATAAGGAATAAATTAAATGTTGGATTTAATGTTGAAATAATATGTTATAAATTGGGAAAGGTTTATAACAGAATATGAAATAATAATTAGTACATAAATTTAGTAGCTTTTATTTGTAAGCAATAGACTTGGAAATGTGTTTGAATTACTAATGTGTAATAATTGTTTTAATCATTATTATTTAATCCGTTGAAATAATTTGGAAATCAATGTGAATTTAATATAATTAAATATTGTCGTTAATATGGTAAAAGATGATAACTGTGGAATATGAATGTAATAAAATGTAAACTGACGTTAATTATATTCATAAGGTAATAGTTGATTGAATAATAAGAGTGTAAATCAAAATAAATGAATTTATTAGAATTTAAGTTATAATTAATGAATTTATTATAGTTGTAATTGAACGTTGTAATTAGTGCAATATTTAAATATTGAATTTGACATGGAAGATTATAAATTCTATGTAAGCAAGAATGATAAAAAATTTAACTTTTAAATTTGAATTTAAAAATAATTACATCAATTTAATAATAATTTATTTAACTAACGTGTAGCCTTTTTTGCCACTATCTTGGATTTCGACGAAAATAGTTTCATCGGATCCGTGTTAGTGAATTATGATTAGATTTCAAGTTTCATAGCGATTAGACTTATCGTTTGATCGTGCGGGCTCGAAACGCGTAGAAATCAATTAAAAGAATTTAAATGAATATAATTTGATTTTAAAGGCTAACTTCTATATACAATGGAATTAGGGTTTGAAACTAGTTCCCTTTAGTTTAAAAATATCAAAAACCTATATTTTGATATATTGGATGACCCATTTCGTTTCAGAAACGAAACGGGATTTTCGGGTCCTTGTTATCGTTTCGACGCAATTTGATATGTCCATTCATTCTTATCCATCTGTCTATATAAATAGATTTCTTTTCTAAAACCCTAGCAGCCTTTTTTATTTCTGTACGTACTAATATTTCCATCTGCTCCTTTCCTACTTGATGGCTGTCAATTCCAAAACCCAAATTTCAAAATTCAAATCAAAATCAAAAATTCAAACTCCTCAAACTATGTCATATTATATATCGTTGGAAAGCTCTCGACGAGCGCAATCTACTGCTGTAATTCGTTTTTTGATTTGAGTCGCGGTTTGGCCAGAAATCATCGATTTATCCTCGACCGTTCATATTAGGTTTTCGATTTCAACGGTGGATCGTCGATTTTACGACGATCGGAAGGTGCAGTCTTGTAGAGGAGGCTGAGGCGAGTTCATCTAGCGGTTTACTTCTGGTCGAAGGCGTCTCGATTCGCCAAAATTGGCCAGTAAAAGGGGTGGCGGTGGAGGTCAGAGATGGGGTCGCGGCACATGCGCGTTGGGCCTGGGTGGTCAGCCAGAGGTGGAGACGTGGCTGGCGAACTTCGATCGAGGCAAGGGCGGCTGTGGTTGCGTGCGTTCGTGGTCAAAGTTGAGGTGGTTGAACGTGGTTCCGTGCATGTTGATTTGGAACGAGGGTTTAGAGAGGTTAATAATAACGACATCGCCCCTATTTGTTTTTTTATTTTTAATTTTAAATTCAATTGTTCTAACATCGATAACTCTTTCATACAAGATCGAATTTGGATGCGGTTTTCTCCGTTGCAATCATATCGAAATTCCGGACAATATGGAACTGGTTTAGTTGGATTTTTGGACTTTATTTGGATTTTTAATCGACTCTAAATCGAAGGTGAGTGATTTAACACACTCGCAAATACTAAACTATCTTATATTAGTTAAATTAAATTTATGATGTGATTAGAAATTTATTGATTGTTGTTTGGTATTTTAAATTTTCATTTAAATTTGATTTGAATTTATATTGAATTAAATTGCCATTTAAATTTATATTGAATATTTAAATTATTAGTTAAATACCTAATAATGATAACTAGTTAATTGTTGTGATTTATTGGTTGATTTGAATGATGATTGTGATGGATGCTTAATTGTTGACATTTTGGATGATTTGATGTTATGTTTATTTTATATGTTGTTATCACACTGCAAGTTCCCTTAGTGTGACGGCCCGGATTTTCGACCTTCGAAAATCGACATCAATACGTCCACTGTATAGCATGCCGAGAAATCGAGTGTCGGGAATACCGGATCGTTAGAGGAAAAGAAGAAAAAGGTAGAAGAAGAAACATAAACAACAACACAGAATCTCACAATCGCAGCGGAACAATATATAATGGATAATAACATATCTTTATACAGAAAGAGCTATAAAACATTACTTATACATTACATCATCAGAGTACAATAAATCAACAACTCAATACTGGACAGTATAATAACTTGTCCTCACAAGTGCTGAATATACAGCCTACAATACACAGTGGAATAAAATCAAATACGCGTAATATGTCTTCGTCATCCAGCTCGTCTCCTAAGCTCCATAGCATCTTATCCTGCATCTGTAATACTCGATCTGACCCGAGCACTTTAATAAAATAACACCCGAGTCAGTCTAGAAAACCAGAGTGAGAAAACACACTCAATTTGAATTATTAAAGTTATCAAAATCCTTTGAAAAACAAAGGTATCTCGAAAGACCGCGTCACACATAAACACGATGGGTTTTTACCGTACAGTAACCAAAACACTTCATATCAAAATCGTCTAATATTATAATAGTGTCTGGACAAAGTAAATAGAAAATAGCAGAAATGCTTGCATCTCACGTTTCAGCATAGTTGGGCACAATCAAAACTGTATGATGTGCACGTAAATGTGCATATTTTTACCACCATATTTAATCTATTTAAATTAAATAAATGATCATATTGGGTATTTTAACTTGTTTAAACCAAAAATTCAAATTATTTCAAATCGTTACATATTCATCTTCATCCAAGGGCAAAATGGTCATTTTTGTGCATATATTAATTTTCTAAAATTTAACTGGAAATTTCTATGTTGTTTTGTAGGAATTTAAATTCAAATACAAGTGGCTTCATGAAGATATGCATGCATAAAAGGAAACAAAGCAAATGAAGATGAAAATAATTCAAACTCATGAACATGGAGGACCCACCTACCCACTTACCTTGATTTTCAATTAGAAGCTAATGCACATGCTAAAAGGCCATTAAAGCTTCATGTACATTTAAGTGGGGGATTAAGACATGCTAATGATTACTTGGTGGCCACACTACCTCAAGGGTATTTTGGGCATTTCCCAAAAAAATGATTTAGGGTTTTTAACTTGTATAAATACCCCATATCTTCATGTAACCCTCCTCTTCCTCTTAGTTAGTTTTAGTTTAGAATCAAAAATAAAAACACAAGCTCTCTTTCTCTTTTCATGGCTACTTTGTCATATTTATTTTCATGTATTTTCCTTTCTTTTATGCAATGTTAATTAATATTCTCTCTTATTTACATGCACTATTTCTTTCTTGTTAGTAGTTAGTTTATTTTTCATGCAAGTAGATTAGTGTTTACATCTTTTTACTTAGCTTTTCTTTTTATTTTGCTCTCGTTTTCCTCTTCTTTTAGTTTCATGTTGCATGCTACTTGTGTTGATATGATAACACAAATGAGAGGCTAATTCCTTCAATTTGGGGGTAATGATGCCTCTAATCATGTATCTTCAACATTTTGATAATTATTGCTCTCTTTTGTGCTTAAATGAATGTTGATGTGATTTATTGTTTCATGATGAATTTGATAGTCTATGTTGTTCATAACAAATAGGCTATGCTTAAACAATCACAAACAAAAATTGCCCCTTCATCTAAATATGATTATGGCAAAGAAGTGAATGTTGAAATTGAAATTTGATGGTCTATGTTTCTAATTAATAGTTAATGAACCATACCTAAAATAAATTTTGCTTTCTACTTGTTGTCATTTTTCATGAGAGTTGAAAAGTAGTTTAAATGGTGTGTTATAGTTTGATGGCTTATGTTGAGCTAATTAATAGCACAAATGGGCCATACTTATGATAAGCACATCAATTAAACTTACTAATGACTAAAAAAGGGAGATAATAATTTCATGTTTTGTTGAACTATATGATAGAGAGAGTGTAATCATCTCTAAATTGTCATTTATTCTCATATTTTTCTCACTTTCCTTTTGACATTTTTCTACATTTTTAGCTTCACACTTTTCAAATTCTTGGTTTAATTTGATTGAATAGAAATTTAAAATCAATAATTCCCTGCGGATCGACCCTTACTCGCCACGTACTAACTTTTGTACGCCGTGCTCTTGCGGTATAAATTTTATTATAAATTTTTCGACAGTTTTCTAATTCGATAGAAATTCCGTCGTTAAACAAGTTTTTGGCGCCGTTGCCGGGGAGTTGATTCGATTTTGATTTTCTATTCTTCAAATTATTTTCTCTTGATTTTATTGTGTGTTTGTTTTGTGTGTATTGCCTCTTAAAAAAAAGTTGTATGTGTGTTTGTTGTGTGATTTTTGTTTTTGCTTTTGTTTGTGTGCTGGTAGCTTTTCATTTGCATTTGCATTTCCATATAAAAAAAATAGACAACTTCAATTGTAAAGAAGAATAAAAATTTCATTGCCATTTCTTTTCACATTTTACACTTACAATTTCCATATATAACTTCAATTTGCATTTTTCTATTACAATTTTCTTTACACTGGCATTTTTCTGTTAAATTTTTTATTTTTGCACTGACATTTCTTTGTTACTGTGCACACCTCCCTGATCGCTTGTGCACATCATCATACTTCCCATTTCCCCTGCATACTATCAACCATTTCTTCAACCACCCACTCCACTTCACCAAAATCCCTAACCATCTCACTACTGCTCTGTCCAGTCCACCACACCACTGCATTTAGTTCATCTACCTACTACACACTTGCCATACAACAACCAACCTGACCACTTTATACAACCCAAAGTCCTCCATCTCTTTACCCCACTGCCATCATTTTGTTGCTTCAATCATACATACCCCCTCCTCTGTTTCCACTTCATATCCACTAACCACTCCACTGCTTCGACAGGCACTGTGCCTATGCCTTAATACTTCAACAAACTGCCTTCAACTTGTACCACATCCCATAAAACTGTCACAACATTTCTCACAAAACAATTCCAACCTGCATTACACTTCCATCTCAACATACTACTGGCAAATCACAACTACTTCCCATTGTCAACCCCTCCCTTGCCATACAGCTACAAGCGGCCACCAAAATCACCACAAACAAACCACTATTGCCTCTGCCATACTTCATACAAACAAGTCTGCATAAACATCCCATATCACCTCTGCAAACATCCCCCTTAACTACTTCACCAACATCATCACAGTACCTTCTACCCACCCTGCCTTCAACAACACTGTCCACAGTCTTGAAACACCTCTGCAGACCCCAACCACAACTCCACTGCAGCCATCATTGCTGTGCCTCCAACCACACAACCCTGTCATAGTGCCACTGCATCATAATCAAACCATCACCTTGCATACAGTTGCTTCCTCCTCCAAAACTTCTCTATCATCATCAGAAGCCAATCACTACCCACATCACGAACTCCAACAGCCCCTGTCACAAACAATACAAACCAACCATACGACTTCACCTATATCACTACTGTCTGACTCCATTCACCTCCATTGCAACATTCACATCACCTGAAACATCACTCCAACACTATCATTACAACATATCACTGCACTGACAAACTTCTGTCACAAACTGCCACCATAATATCACCCCATACATCATTGCAGTGCAGTCTCTTCAAACAACAGCTCCTCCTATCAAGTACCATCCAATAACCATTGCAGCTCAACATACAACCCAAATTGCTTCAGCTCCTAACCCATACAAACCAACCATCACAATCAGTGCCTCAGCCACAAAAGAAAGACAAAAAACCAACTATCGACCTTTCTTCCACCTACAACAGTCAACGTCGAACTCATCATCACGACAGCCTTCAGCACTTCGAACCACCTGAACTCCCCAAATCCATCATCTCACTGTGTAATAGATCAAAACCTGGTGATATTCCTGCAATTCATATTCATTGTGTAACATAAACAATACCATCATTCAAAAACATCAAACTCCTCTGAAAATCGAACCACCCACAACTGTCTCCTGTTGCCTCGCCATCTACGTCGACAACAACCTCTCCAAATCGCCAACCACAAACTCAAACTAGACTGCAAACGCATCCACCTCGACCCTAAAACATCACCCCAAATCGAAAGCTACTACCACCACGACATTCACCAATTGACCAAGAAATCCCCTATCACCAGTTCCCGCAACCCAAATAAATCGCCACTTCTCAACATCCTCGATCTTAAACGGTTGCCTTCAACCGTCGATACTCGAAACAATGGAAATTGTATGCGAAAAAAAAACTGATTTGGGAATTGTAAATGAATGGGTGATATTAGCTGAAGTAATTTGGTGAAATCATGCTTGGGATCTCTTTTTTTTCAAGTGTTGTTTACTTTCTTTTATTTTATTTTTATTTAAAAAAAAACTGGGCCGGGCCCGTGTATATAAAACTAATAATAATATTTGTGATAAGTTAGTTCTTTGTTTTCAAGGTCTTTCAAGGAAAAAAAAGTGTTTGCTTTGTTTGTTTAATTTGTTTTAGTTTAGTTTTACCCTTTAAAAAAAATTAGTTGTAAATTTGTTTTGTTTTGTTTCAATTTGTTTTTAAGTTCCATCCTTATATATTTAAAAAAAATTATATATATCTTGTTTTTATTTTCAGGTTGCTAAAGCAGATACGAGAAGTTGCTTGCTCACTTAGCTCGCCAAAAATAACTGCTTGCTTGCTTATAAAAAAATTTGCTGCTTTTAACCCCTATCTATTGATTTGCATTGTTGTTTGCTTGCATTTAAAAAAAATTGAAAAATCAAAAACAAAAACAAAAATCCATTTGTAGTTGCATTGTTAATACACGTTTAATTTCTGTTTTGCATTTCATCCTAAAAATTAATAATAACGGTTAGACATCGATAACACTTAATTGTATATTAACAAGTTGTCTTCTTTGAACAATTTAATTTCTTGGTGTCTAGGCTACGACAGAGTAATAACCATTTATAAATATTACGGTGATTCGTAAATATTATAGTGGTTATTCCTCTGAAGGTACTTAAACCTTCGGCTGCATTACTACGGTGATTCGTGGTGCACCGACAAAACCTGCCCGTTACTTGTTGAGAACTATCTTGTTGATTTAAGACAAAGTGTGATTAGACAATTTTGCATTAACTTAGGATAAATAATTTGTAATTAGACCCTTGCATTCATTTAGTTACATTAGTTCATGCATATTTAAAAAAAATTAAATCCAAAACTAAAAAATTTGTAAATATTCCTTTTCCTTTGAAATTTTTAAATCCTTTTTCTTTGAAATTTCAAAAATTCAAAAGAATTTTTAAAAAAATACCAAAATAAAAAAAAATTATAAAACCTTTTCAAAAACAAAACAAAAATCGATTTCCCTTTTGAAAAATAAATTTTATTTGCAAATATAATTCCTTTATAAAAAAAATTCTTGAAAATGTCTGAGTTTCCTTTTCCCTACTCACTTGAATTTTACAATAGTTGTGAAAATCAATATAATCCATATGATTTCACTCCGAATTCGTATGGATATTTTAACGACAACTTTTGTATAAACAATTTGAATTTTGAACAATAAAATTTTCAAAACAATGATCAACCCTCAAATCTTGAAAAAAGCATTGAAATGATTTCGTCTTTACTCGAACTTTCTACACAACAAAATTAAGAGATAAATGAGTTGTGTAATTCATATCTGTGCGATAACTCAAATCAATGTTTTCAAAACAATCAAAATTTTAATTCACTTCAAAATTCAAACGATTTCGAGTATAACTCATGCCAAGTCAATTTCGAACTTCAAAATGAATTTTAAAACCGAAACGAAAGCGGAAACAACTTTTCAAATAATTTTGGCAATGGAAATAATCTCGATTACGATGCGAATGATAATTTTTGTTCTCAACAATCCAAATGAAAATTCTCAAGTTAATAATTATAAACTGGATTTTGTTGAACAAATGGACGAAATCTACGATGAACAAACGGATTTGTTGTTCCAAACTTATACGAAACAACGTAAGAAACAAAACCAAATCCCAACATGTGACGAGTCAAACGATAATCCATCTTTTACCCAAATTGACAATTTTCAAATAACAACTTTTGAAATTGAAAACGACAATCTTAATGAAGTTTTTGAAAAAACGGTAATTGAATTGGATTTCGATTCTTTGAGGGCAAGAAACTCGATTTAAAAATCGATCTTCCTTTTTCCAGTCACCAAAATTTGAACACGACAACTTTAGATATTGAACTTGACACATGCAGTGAAGTTGTTAATAATTCAATAAAGGAAGACGAATTTAATGAACACGAATTGTTTGGAATTTTCGAAAACGAGTTGTCTAATTCTGAAGGGGAAGATTTAAAGCACCATTTTGATTTTGAAATCGATAATTCTGAAGAAGTTTTCAATGATAAGCTTGAATTTCAATTTGGTGAAAATAAACTTGAATTTCAATCAATTGTTTTATCAACCCCAAAAATCATCGAAAATAAAACAACTCATACGATTTTCAATAAAACGACATTCGTTTTTCCAAATCCACATTCAACTCCAAAATCTTTTATGGTTTTTTTAGCTTAAGCTGTGTCTCGCATACTTGACGAGACAAATGAATCGGTCTTTGGAAGACTGTTTCATTTACTTTTTGACGATATACTTTCTGATCTCGTGTAAATACCGCTCATTTTCATGTAAATATATGTCATTTATTTATTTTTATTTTGCTTCTTCCACTTAGGTTGACTGTTGGGACACAGTCAAAATCAAGTGTGGGGGCAGACTCATCATCATTTTCGATTTTTCATGGTTTATTTTAATTTTTCTTTCCAAAAAAAAATCTCTCAAAATAAAACAAAAAAACTTTAGGCATTTTTGATTTATTTTTAAAGAAACATTATAGGATAAATATATGGTTTTGGTTAATTAAATTGAAATTTTTGAAAAAATTATTTGTCTCAATAAGAATAAAAAAAAGTTTGATTACAAATAATGATGGTTTAACTAGTATATAGGAATATTCATGGAGATAACTAGGAAATATATTTCAATTGAAAATCTTTGTTTTAAAAAGTGGTTGATTTAAAGTAAAGGATATAACATTTTTTTGTCTTCTAAGTTAAATGGTGCCAAGATGATTTTGCAAAACTCTCTCTTCAAAAAAAACAAAAAAAAATATTTCTTGTATAAACGTATATATTTTTCTTAATAAACACCTAGAGTCATGTGTTCACACTCGTGTGTACACTCGCCATGCTTTGTACCCTTCTCACGTAAACCCGAAAGGGAGTGCACGATCGGTATATCTGGCCTCAGTTTACCTGAGTTAGGTGTATGTATATAAAATTCTTTTATTAATAACGCCTACAGTCGATAAGTGTTCACACTTGTGTGTTCACTTGTCATGCTCTGTATTCCCCTTACATCAGTCTGCAAGGCAGTGCACGGGTAATATATCTGGCCTCGGTTTATCTGAGTTAGGCATATGTAAATATTGTAAATGTCAATAAAATTTTCAAAAAAATAGAGAGAGTAAGCAAATGAAATCCAAGCACTATTTTAACTTATTTTATTTGACTTGTTATTGAAAAGAAATGAAAATACTACTTTAATAAACTTTGATAATTAACTAAGGATCTATTTCATGGTTATACTTTGTTATCAACTGAAACAACGAGTTAAACTATTGTCTATTTGTTATGATAACTTGATTTTTGTTGGAAATTTTGACGAGTTAAAGACTTAAATTTCTTGATAATAACCAAAACCTATATTTAACTTATTTTTGTCAATTTAAAAGTAAATCCTCCATTTGTAAATATTTTCAAGAACTTGCATTCATCCCATTGTAAATAAGTCTTGCATTTAGGAATTTTCACTTCGCAATTGGATTTTGTGGGTAGTATCCGCTGAAAACCCTCACGAGACTACACTCGTCCTACTGGGGACACCCAGAGGTTTAACGGCTTGTTTCATACGCTCAATGCAATCGTGCTCCCTACGAAAATGGATTTATCTTAGCTTTTCTTTATTCGAGGACAAATAAAAAGATAAGTGTGGGGGTATTTGATGTGCACGTAAATGTGCATATTTTTACCACCATATTTAATCTATTTAAATTAAATAAATGATCATATTGTGTATTTTAACTTGTTTAAACCAATAACTCAAATTATTTCAAATCGTCACATATTCATCTTCATCCAAGGGCAAAATGGTCATTTTTGTGCATATATTAATTTTCTAAAATTTAATTGAAAATTTCTATGTTGTTTTGTAGGAATTTAAATTCAAATACAAGTGGCTTCATGAAGATATGCATGCACAAAAGGAAACAAACCAAATGAAGATAAAAATAATTCAAACTCATGAACATGGAGGACCCTACCTACCAACATACCTTGATTTTCAATTAGGAGCTAATGCACATGCTAAAAGGCCATTAAAGCTTCATGTACATTTAAGTGGGGGATTAAGACATGCTAATGATTACTTGGTGGCCACACTACCTCAAGTGTATTTTTGGCATTCCCCAAAAAAATGAATTAGGGTTTCTAACTTGTATAAATACCCCATATCTTCATGTAACCCTCCTTTTCCTCTTAGTTAGTTTTAATTTAGAATAAAAAATAAAAACACAAGCTCTCTTTCTCTTTTCATGGCTACTTAGCCATATTTCTTTTCATGTAATTTTCCTTTCTTTTGTGCAATGTTAATTAATATTTTCTCTTATTTACATGTTCTATTTCTTTCTTGTTAGTAGTTGGTTTATTTTTCATGTAAGTAGATTAGTGTTTACATCTTTTTACTTAGCTTTTCTTTTCATTTTGCTCTCTTTTTCCTCTTCTTTTAGTTTCATGTTGCATGCTACTTGTGTTGATATGATAACACAAATGAGAGGCTAATACCTTCAATTTAGGGGTAATGAAGCCTCTAATCATGTATCTTCAACATTTTGATAATTATTGCTCTCTTTTGTGCTTAAATGAATGTTGATGTGATTTATTGTTTCATGATGAATTTGATAGTCTATGTTGTTCATAACAAATAGGCTATGCTTAAACAATCACAAACAAAAATTGCCCCTTCATCTAAATATGATTATGGCAAAGAAGTGAATGTTGAAATTGAAATTTGATGGTCTATGTTTCTAATTAATAGTTAATGAACCATACCTAAAATAAATTTTGCTTTCTACTTGTTGTCATTTTTCATGAGAGTTGAAAAGTAGTTTAAATGGTGTGTTATAGTTTGATGGCTTATGTTGAGCTAATTAATAGCACAAATGGGCCATACTTATGATAAGCACATCAATTAAACTTACTAATGACTAAAAAAGGGAGATAATAATTTCATGTTTTGTTGAACTATATGATAGAGAGAGTGTAATCATCTCTAAATTGTCATTTATTCTCATATTTTTCTCACTTTCCTTTTGACATTTTTCTACATTTTTAGCTTCACACTTTTCAAATTCTTGGTTTAATTTGATTGAATAGAAATTTGAAATCAACAATTCCCTACGGATCGACCCGTACTCACCACGTACTAACTTTTTTCCGTCGTGCGCTTGCGTTATAAATTTTATTATAAATTTTTCGATGGTTTTCTAATTCAATAGAAATTCCATCGTTAAACACCATACATCGCTTAGTGGAGAATGGATTCCATACAATGACTAGGCACTGGGAACCACCTATCACGGTACACATCTAGAAAAATGTACTGTGGACCTCGCTGGGATCCCCTACAACACAAGACCGGCTCTATCCCTAACCTGGATAGAACCGAATATGTTATCACCCCGGGTGTTCCCACCCTTATCAAGAGCTCTTTCACTTGCACCACCGTATCCATGATAAATAATATATCCAAGGGTATCTAGAAAGGTGATAACATACCCTAATTGGGAATAACCTACTTAGCCTTGCTGCATATCCCCAGATTTTCAGTCATTCCGGTTGATGAGGTTTGATGCTACGATTACCTTTCGGAAATTTTCACTTAGAAAGCTCATCGTCCTCCAATGATGATGTTCTGATAACATTCGTCCATACAAGTTGCACTAGGTCTGGACAAACCGAATCACCGTCTTCATCATCTTCACGGTATTCATTTGTAACGCTCAAATCGGATCGAAGTGGTTTTCGGGTAATTAAATCTGATCCCGGTCTCTTCGAAACGACCAACGAAATTGACCAAATACTTGATAGTTGGTTATTTAACTATTAATAAAACATCCATAAGCAGACATCATGCCTTATTATAATTTTCCAAAATCTACCAAAATATTTTTATAAGATATATATTCAAATCTCTTTCCAATTTTCAATATTTAAGACAATCCAATTATTTATGTCCATATCAGGATATTTCAAACCATTTCTTATTTCAACACTTAGAAAAATATTTAAAATATATTTTCTAACCCTTACTTCCCAACACTTTGGAGAAATTCATTTATTTCTCTTTTCTCAAATACCCTTCCCAATTTATATTGTAAATTCCTTAACTCGTTTATAACGAATTCTATAAGTTCCGGGTTCCTTAATTAAATCTCTTAATTCAAAAATATATGCTTATCTCACCGAAATAAATATATTCACAAACTATTTCCTTCAAAAATATTTAAACAAAACCCTTTTTAAATAATATGGAAAGCACCACGCGGTATCAACCATGGATTCACAGTTCAATGATTACGTCTCTATCCTAGAGAAATCCAAAACTTAACTGCAGGCAATCTCCGCCTTCGATTTTGCCATGAAAGTATACCATTACTTTCCAAAAACTTTATTAAATAATTTCTCAAAATAATACTTATAAATTTTCTATAATAATTTTTTCCAAGTTTAATTTAGGCAAATACTCTTTTATAAAAGTTATTATATAAAATAATATTAATATGGAATAATTTATCTTTAAAATAATACTATTGATAAATTCATAAATAATAATTAACTTAATATCAACTCATTATAAACTAACTTAATTAATAATTTAAATATACTTTAAATAATTAAAATAATTACATAACTTTTAAACAATAATTAATTCTGATTTATTAATAAGATTCTATTCGATTTACAAGACTTGTTTATAAAACTTATAATCCATTTTGACAATTTGAAAAAAATATATTTAAATAACTAATTTTCTGGAATATTTTTATGTTAAAACATTTTTAAATTTACCTGGTTTAATAATTTAAAAATCCTCCTTTTACAAACAATTCAACTTCTCGATAAAATATATTTTCCAATTCCAATATAACCAGTCTAACATTTACAAATCTCTCTCGATTTATCACCAATTTGATTTACGTCCCAATTCCATAAATCCCTTTTTTCACATTTCTAGAAGTAAATTCTATTATTTCTTTTTAGACCGTTTTACCCTCATTATAAATTCTTACCGTGAATTTATCTCTTCAATTTATCCACTGATAATCAATTCACTTTATTTATAAACATTGTTTATACATTTCACAGTTTTCAATTCCAGTCACTTACAACCATTATAAATTGATTTCTAAATTAAATTCCATTTATAAATCAATTCCACAAATAATCCAACAATATTCCAAACCCAACAAAATCTTAATTATATTTCCATTTGTAATTAAGAAATCTTATTTAAAAATCCGGTATATTCAATTTCACATTTATTTCCAAATGCACTTTTTCCCAAATCTATTTAAAATCGTGGTTCAAAAACCTTTTATATTTAAAACAAGTACCACCAAGGAATTATTATTAAAATCCTTATTCCAAATCTTTATTTACCATATCCCGGAATGGTTACGTACAAATTAAAATTCAAACTATTTGTTTTACTCAAATTCATTTCTTTTATTAATCCAAAATTTTCTACAAATATTTTACTTCCAAATTCCTTTTTATTTTATTTTTTCCAAATTCAAAACATATATTATGGATATTTAAAAATACCAAAAATCTAGGCCAAAACTACCATAGCATCCAATAAATTCAAATCGCACTATAATCTACCACAAATTATTTAAACAGATCATATATCAATATATATATATATATATATGAAATTTGGTTCAACATTTTTTAGGAATCCAGTTGGATCCCTCCAACCTGTTTCCTTGCATCCACGGATGTTAATACAACATAAATGTGATGGCCCGTAAATCCGTACCCCTTTGAGCCGACAATACTCCACCACAATTCAACTCAAAGTGAAACAGAAATACGAGTCTTCAGGGTTAAAGAAGAAAGAGGTAGAAGAAGAAGATAAAACAACAACAGAATCTCACAATCGCAGCGGAACAAAATACAATATATAATAACAGCTTTTAAATACAAAGAAATCTGTACTGTTATATACTTACAACCATCAGAGTACATCAATCATTCATCACTTTGAACAACTTATTATCTGTCCTTACACAGTGGAAATAGTAATCAAATACGGAAGTACGCTCTACCGCCCAGCTCGCCTCTTGAGCTCCTTAGCTTTTTAACCTGAATCTGTACAACACGGTCTGACCCGAGCATCATAATAAACAACACCCGAGTCAGTCTAGAAAACCAGCGTGAGAAAATTACACTCAATTGGATTATTATATTTCTTGAAAATCCTTTGGAAACAAAGGTATCTCGTAAGACCACGCCACGAATAAATATGTCGGGTTTTTACCTTACGATAACCAAAACATTTTTATCAAATTCGTCTGATATTATAATAGAGTCTATAGAAAGTAAAATAGAATCTAGCTGAAATGCTTGCATCTCACGTTCCAGCAATAGTTGGGCACAATTAAAATCGTACAGGCGCTTATTGGAGATTGGATTCCATACAATGGTGGGGCTACTGGGGTACCGCCCGTCACAGTACCTGGCCTAGATCAGAGTACCAAGGATCATGCCCGTTCCCCTGCAACACAAGACCGGAGCTACCCCTTACTGGATAGTCCGAATAAGATCACCCCACGGTTGGAGCTAACAACCGCCACACAGCCGAAAAATAAAGGGACTCTAGACAGGGATGACCTTACCCTACTTGGGTGCTACCCACTTAGCCTTGCTGCACCTCCCCTGTTTTAGCCATTCCCGGTTGGTGAGGCTTGAGGCTATGCGTTATCTTTTAGAACACATTTCACTTAGAATGCTCATCGTCCACCTGACGATGTTCTGAAAGCATTCATCCCTACAAGTTGCCCTGGGTCTAGACAAACTGAATCACCGTCTTCATCATCTTCACGGTCTTCCTTCACTAACGTTCAAACCGGATCGAAGTGGTTTTCGGGTAATTAAACCCGATCCCAGTCTCTTCGAAACGATCAGCGTATTGGCCAATATTGATAGTCGGTTATTTAACTATCAAATAACATTCACAAGCAACCATCAGCCTTTAAATAATTTTCCAAATTATTTATTTCAAATATCTACTTAAGATATTAATTCCACATTTCAACACTTTGAAAATAGTTTCCAAAATCACTTTTATTCTCACGGAATAATTTAAATCTTTGCCCACACTTAGAATATTCTCCCCCACTTCATTAGTTGCTTAACACCTTGAAAATATTCTTTTATTTCCCATTTCTTTTTTTTCCAAAATTCTTTACAATTTTATTTGTAAATTTTCAACCCGTTTCACACGAATTCTATAAATCCCAGAACTCCTTAGTTAAATTCCTTTAACATTTCCAAAGCCATTTCTGCTTGTTTAGAATCCCAGATTCACTTTTACTTCTCTTTGTGGATTTTATTACACCTTTCGACATTTGCTTATACTCTAGAAATTTATTAAATTTCCATAATTCCATTGTAAGATCTCCCCCTAAAATCTTATTCAATTTAAATACTTCGCTTCCTATCTCGAGAGAAATTTATAACTTGAATTTGAAACATTTAAAAAATATATAGATATAAAATAAGAAGGAAAATGGTTTTATTTTCAAAGTATGGTTTAGGAAATTTTTAAAATATCAACCTCTTAAAAACATTAAAAGTTTCATATCCCGTTATAAGGTTGGTTTATAAACATTAGAATCTATTTAAATAAATATTAAGTATTAAAATAACTAACTTCACCAATTCACTTTATAAATTCCTCTTGGTTCGTATCACATCGACCATATTCAACGGTCTTACATTCGAATATATTCCACCATCTCCTTTCAAAGTTATTTCAATTTCTCGATATAAGTTCTCACCATTAACTTATATTTTTAAAGCATATCTACTAATATCTTTCTATCTCATTATAAACCCCGTTTATAATTTTATAAACTCTCCTGAGTTTTCCATTTATTTATAAAAACAATTTTATTTAAAATTCCATTTTTATAATTTTATTCTTTAATAAAATTCCATTTTTATTTAAAAAAAACTAATTATCGATTCCCAATATCTCTTCGAGCCCTTAATTTAATTTCAAATCTCTACTTAAACCAATTAAGTATAACCCAAATTAATTAATATACTTTTATTCTACTTAATTCTCTTTAGGGATAAATCCAATTTCAATATAAATATTTTCTATTCAAATTTCTTTTTAATTTCCTTCAATTTAATTATTTCTGGTATTTAAAATGTCCATTTTAAATTCCAATTCCATTTAACATTTAATAATTCAATCTACACCAACCATATCAATTTATTCATCATATCATATATCAACATATATATATATATATATATGAACAATAAATATTTTTGAGGAATCCAGTTGGATCCCTCCAACCTGTTTTCCCTACATCCACAAATGTTAGTCAACAAATAAAAATACCAATCCCACTTCGAGGGGGATATCACGGTATAAAGGGTCATCCGCTATTATGCGGGGCGCATAGGGTCTCATCCGCTATATAATGCGGGAATATCAATCACTCCAATACTTATATATATACTATATATATATATAACATCCAACAGATAAATTATAAATTTATCAACCAAGCCAGGCATCCAATAATTTAAATTTAACATTTAAATTTTTAATTGACAATCAGAATTAGTGATAAAATCTCACCTTTGCTTTTTAATTTGCAATCCGATCCATCTCGACTTGTTTTCCCCATGATTTTAGACCTTGTATAAATATTTACACAGTTTATTAATATTCGAAGTAATCGAACAACTTACTTCCTTTTCAATAAATTTAATTAGCTAACCTTTTAATTTTAACTAAACAATTATCTTTTAAAAATCTTTTAGTAACTAAGGTAATTTAAATAAGTTAAATAAATAAGTTAATCACTAACTCCCTTGTTTAAAATAACCAGTAATTTAAAAATATGTATATTTAATTATTTTTTCCTTAAAGCTACATATATATATACTTATAAAAATAATAGATTCCAAATCTAACTTTATGTATGTTTATATTTTTTTTCTTTTTTTTCCTTTTGAAGCCCATATACTTATAATACAAATAATCTATATAGGTTTTAAAAATCTAATTTTATCTACTGTTCAACAATTTAAAATCCCAATATTTTCTAAGCCTTGTTTATAAATATATTAAATTAAAAACCCCAGATATACCCCATTGTATATCTTCTTTTGAAAATATTAAAACAATAATTTCCTTTACCGTAAATATACAAATGTTCATATACAACTTGAGTTTGAAATATAACTGGCATATATGCCTTATTGTAATTATATATTTTGTTTTTCTGATTTCCTATATACACATATGTTTTATGTCTTACCTGAAAATATATATTTATTTAAATTCTAATGAAAATAAAGTTTTCTTCCTAACATATATATTAAACTTGAAAAAAACAGAGAGGGTTTTAAACTCCACTACAAAAAATTTCTTCTTTTGTATACATATATATATATACAGATATATAACATAAAAAAAACACAACATATACATCACTCCCGACCTCGATGCCATCACGACCTCCCCCCGGTGTCGACATCGGCCATTAATAACTGTGCTTCAAGGACTCGAGCTTGAGCTCGCGACAACCCAGCTCAAACGAACGCACTTTCACCCTGCCGCCTACTGTCGCCGCCTCACCACTGCAACCCTACCGCGGTACCGAAAATCGCGACTCATTCCACAACTCTAGCGGCCGTCTCGACCTCGCCGCCCCTTTTCAGTATCCTCCTCCATCTCGAACTCTCGTTCCACGCGAGCAACCAGGCGTCGCGATTTCGATTTTCTTCTTTTTTTTCTTTTCGATTGGAAATTGACTCGAGAATGAAGAAAAGGAATCCAACACTCTAAAATGAAACGGTCATTTACTTTCCTCTCTGATCTAATTTTCGTTATACCCTATTTTTTTTCGAAGGGGAGCGAACTGAATTGATTTTCGAGTGAGGAAGGGAAACTCGACTTCGATTTTGAATATGAACGAGGAATGGGAAGGAAAAATATGGAGACGATTTCGTTGGAATTGCTACGCTCCGCCATTTTTTTCCCTTAATACATATACGAATTAAACCCTTTTTTCGAACTGAAGAATAAGAGAGGGGAGCGGGGGTTTTTATAAAGGAAGAAGAACGAACGATCTCGGCTTATTTTTTTTCTTATCGTTCGAACTGATGGAGAAAGAAATGATGTGATTTTATGCGTGCTGGATAGGAGCTACAGTGATTCTGAGGTGATAAAAAGGCAGCTGATGTGAGGAGATTACAGCTGAGGGTTGACTAGTCAAACAATATACTTTATATTTAAATTTCAAATTTAAATCGTCTCGAAACCATAACTTAAAATTTCGATCTCCTATCGAGGCATGCCGCTAGGCGTATATAATGTTATACCCCTATTCCAAACGCGATGGAAAAGGTTCCGAGTCCTAATTCGATCGTATGGAGAAGATAGCTTTTTGGATCCAGTTATTATATTAAATTTCAATATAGATTTCAACGCGTTTATATACCGTACGATCACACGACAACTCGAGACACTACAAAATTTGAAATCCGATAATAATACAATATTAGGGATCCAATGGAACTGGTTTCATCGAAATCCGAGACTGTGCCTCGAAAGGCTATTTTAAAAGTCAATTTAAACGATATACTTTTAAAACTAAACAAACCATTGTTAAATTCAATTTTAACCTATTTATTATCTTCAGTATTATCCATATAAATTTTATAAGCCCTTTGAAATATTTTTAACAAGCTTATACTCCAGATTTTATATTTTACCCAATTTCCCAATAATTAAATTCAATAATTTAATTACCCAATAAATAGTTATATTTGAAATTCAAGTTAGAAATCAACACCTGAATATTTAAAATCGATTAAATATTACAATTTGAAATATCTAAAAATTCTGGGTCGTTACATTCCTCCCCCCTTAAAAGAATTTCGTCCCGGAAAATACTAAGGCAGAAAAATGCCCAAACCTATTAACTTATTTAAACTCACTTAGTGAAAGTCTCTACTTCACTTTCCTAATCCTTTAGTTCCACACTAAACCATTAGTTTCAATTCTAATTCCAAAATCCTTTATTTCAATTCCAATTTGAAATCAGTTTGTTGTTAACAAAAAATTTTCAAAAATTTTCTAACTCACAAAATTTCTGGAAAATTTTGGCAGAGTCTCCTTTGTACGAAGGAGCTTTTGCAATTTTACAAGAGATATAAATATATATACATCGACCCACACGGTCGGAAAACAAAAAAACAAAACAATATTTCATATTTTCTATCTTTTATTGCATAGGCGTACCTTTGTTTAGCATTTTTAAGCAAGCGGCTTATTTATTTAGCAACTAGCGCGTCCAAAATCCAGCCAAACGGCCTTCAAGTACCTGTACTTACTCAATTTAAACATGTAAGTGCCATATATAGGAAGTTTATTTATATTTCACTCAATTCCAATAGCTAACACATGGATATCATAAGCAATGCACCCAAAACAATTTCCATAAGCAATTTATAAGGTTTCAAAACTAATTCAATTGCATTCACTCGCTTTTCTTACCATTTCATTCAATTTAAGTGATTTACAACTCACTTGCTTATCTTCAATTTATTTTTAAGTCCAAGCAAACTCATATTCATATCAATTAATTCCAAAATCAATTTTATTTGCTTCCATTAATTCATAGAATTTTATTTAATCCCGTTTACGTCAAACGACAATTATTTCTATGCAATTTCATCGATATTTATGCAAATAAACAATCACTTAAGTTTATAACCATTCAAATCTGATTCCAACTCAATTTACATTAATTTCATTCCATTTCTAATTTATTCACTATCCATACACTCTCATTTTCATTTCATTCCCAAATAGGTTCCATTTCAAAACCGTTTTATTAAGCTCGACCACATTCGACGCTTGTATTAATAACCATTTCCCAAATTAATTTAACCCAAACTTTTATTTAATGGGCTTTCACTTTTTTCTCGAAGCCAAACTTCTATTAACTTTAAACTTAAGTTAGTTTACTTTATTATTATTCCAACTTCATACTTAAGTTCACTTCCATTTAATTTGATTCTCATCTAATCAAATTCTATTTAATTCAATTATCCCATTCTCTTTATCCATTTTAAATTTTAATCCCATTCCCAATTTGTTAAAATATTATCCAAGTCCATATTTAACTCATTTACACTCGAATTGGATTTATTTGCAACTCAAATCATTTCTATTTTATTTCATTCGACAACAACTCCAATTCATTTGACAACACTTCAATTCACATTTAATTCACTTACAATATTCGTTGAATATTATTTATAACTCAAGTTTTATTTCCACCATTCACCTTTAATTCACAATCCAAATTGAAATGACCCTCAATATTTTACCTTAATTTTTCAAGGATTTTTTTTGAATATATATATATACACACATTTAAACTTAATTTAAATTCTCAGAGTCATTTTTCTTTTCAATCAATTATCCAGGATCCAAATTTCTACTAATATAAATATATCAGTGTATTCATAAAGATATGCACATACATATGAGGATGCATGTGTCCCTCTTGTTTAAATCAGAGTTATGGTAAACAAGAGCATATTCTGTTTGATTTGAATTTGAATCAATATACACATAGTTAATTTCCATATTCTTTTTGAAATTTTTAATATATGAGCAGATTCTGCTCATATTTATTCTTAATGATTTTGATCATTCTAACTATGATTTACTAATAATTTATCTTGGCAAGACAATCTCAGAATACATGGCCTTTTCATAGTATAGTTCAAATGCTTGATATTTGATTAAGGCCAGAAAATGATATCTATATTTATCATTTTCAACTTATGGTTTTCTTTGAAACTCATCTGTTCTTTGACTCAATCAATAAGACACACTATGTGTTAATATACATACATACATACATATATATATATATATATCCCTAAGTCACTTCTACTCAGTAATCTTAAAGTTATCTTAACCAGAAGATCAATACAAGATTGATTTCCTGGACTTGAAATTCCAGAATTTGGTGTCTTAGGCAAAGTGTTTTCTGTGTTTTATTTGTGCAAACCAGACCTCAATGTGTTGATCACTTGCATACCAGTTTCTAAGTTTTCTATGACTAGGGTACTGGACTTGAAAGTGTTTTAAAAAGTGGTGCAATCCCTGGATTATGGTGAACCAGGGCTTGAATGCAGAGTGCTCCCTGGTTTGATAATACAAACCAGTCAAAGTGCATATTTGTCTATGGTATTTGAAAGAGAGTTTTGGTGAAACACTTGCTAAAAGAACAAAGGGTTATGAAATGCATTTTACTATCAAAATACAGACCAACATGATCAACCAAGACTCCATTCTTTTGAAGCTAGTTAACCCTTGTGATTGTGTCAACCAGACACTCTAACCATGTCAATTGAAATGCCATTCATTTGCAAAGTACTTGAAACCTTTTTAAGATATATACACTTCTCAAAACAACTCACAAATGGACTTGAACTATTTTACAAAATATTTCAATTAAAAGCAACTGAATACTTAAAAGAATACTCCAAGTTAGAATCCGATTTTACCCAAAACTTAATGCTTTTGAATGACTCAAGATTGACTAATACATAATATAGGTTATGTAAGACAATTGCTCAAATATATATTTCTTTTTCAGATTTTCATAGATAATACTTTAAGCTTATTTTCTTGTTCACAACTTAGATAATTCTTCAGTTCTCAAACCTTAATACATAACAAAATTCAACAGAAACAACTAGTTTAATCAAACATAACAAGTTCATTACATAACAGGAAATTTAAAAACACAAATTTTCATGAATACATGCAGATAAATCATCCTATGCTCTTAATAAAAACTAGCTAGCATTCTCATTCATTCTGTCTCATTAGCCATAACTTTCCTTCCTACTTAGGTCCTACATTCCCTGAAAGAGCATTAGTGGCTGCCTCATTTTTAAAATGAGACACCCCCATATGCCATGAGCAAACAAGGGTCAGATCTATGATCTGGTGTGAGCAACAACAATATATCCATAACATTAAGCAAATAGGTGATACATGAGTACTGGCTTGTTGCTTATGCAATTTCTTTAATCAACTATTTTACCATGTTTCAGATAATTTTATGCATGTATGATAACTTCAACAATAAACCATGTACACATACATAATTATGAAAACATGCACATTAATCGGTAGCATATAGATGCACTGGAATAACCATGGTTCCATTCCAACCAATCTAGGAAATACTCAAGTTCCTATTTCATCATTTATGGGTTGTATTTATCAATTTAAATCCTAGCCTCATCTGCTATCAAGGAATCACAGGGACACATTGCAATGAACTAATTCACATCATTGCACAAAGATCTCAGGGCTTGAACAAACCATGTGCCAACTTGCATACTTCAAATATGACAAGCATTATAGCAGCCTTCTTGGCTCACCATCCCTAGTTTATTTACTAATTGTATTCATGTTTAATCCTATCATCAGATAGCTAGGTGAACAAGTCACTGTGTACATGAAACATCCCATACATCTTGCGAACATATTTTTCAAAAGCAAGTAGATAATCATTTTCAAGGACATTGCCATCAGATGTCTTGACTCTAAATCAAATATAAGAATATTTACAACTGAGAATAGAGACATGGCATGTTAGGTTATTATGATTTACAAGTAACTATGGTTGAACCAGATTCAAGATCTAGCTTAATCATAATTTTTGACTTGTGGGTTTGCTATTTGATTAGGGGCTCAGCACATAAAGATCTCTATTGCACCCCTAATTCCTTTTTCTTAAGCCTCAGTACTTATACAAAGTATAATGCAACTCATATTATTTTCTCTATTGAAATTTTCATGCCATAGTTCTATATCAGTTGTAAGTACTCTTCCCATAATTTCAAGGTTTTGTGCCTTAGCTTTTCTAAGTATAATAAAACAGTGGGATGCACATCCATAATAAACATCATATAATATCAAAACCATCCAAAGAACATCCATAAGATATCTAATAAGACTATGTTCAGCAAAACCAGAAATATGCAAATAACAACATAAAAGTTTGGCTGCCTCATATCAGGACTTAATGCCATGGATTTAGTGAGATTACTCACCTAAGTACTTCCTTCTATTTGATCCAGAAAACCCTTGAATGCTTTTCCTTCCTTTTAAATATTTTCTTCCTTTCTTATTTTTAAGTATCTCGGGTAAATGATTTTCTGGCCATAACTTCTTATTTATATGAATGTTTTTCACTAGGGTTTTATCAAGATAAAATTCCATTTTTGTCCTGGCTAACATCAGGCATTTTGCATTTTGTATTTTCACATTTCCTATCCTTAATACCCCAGGCTACATTAGTTGGTTATGGTCAGTGCTTTCCTCTTTTTGCTTTTCAGAAAATGGCTATTTTTGAATACCTCTCCACTTACTCAAGTCATGTTAAAAGTGTGACTTAACTATATTTTATACATTTATTCATTTATGGAAATCCTCTTTTCTATTTTTTTACCTACACATACATGCTTACTTGTGTTGTCTCTCATGTCATTTTGATGTTATTTTTCTTGCTTAGCTTTAACATATTTCTACTCAAAGAAAAGTATACATGTATATAGATATATATATATATAATTTTCCTTGCTTCTCAGAAAAATATATATACATATATTTCATATTTATAACTTGGTTAGGTCTGGGTTAAAAATCCAGTGCTTTAAGTAAGAATTTAATTTCTTACCCAAATAAAATATTTTCTGCTTTTCATTTCAAAATAATTCATATGACCAAGAAACAAAATATCTACACCTGGGTTAATAATTCACATTTCAAAATCATATTTGAAATGCTTTCTTTTCCTATTTTTTTATTTTCAGGAATTTTGGATCCTTCCTTGTGCCATTTCCAGTGTGCATGTGCACACATATCCTTGCACATTATTCAATCCCAGGAATTCCTCCATAATTAAATCTAAATATTTCAAAATTAATTTATTTCATTAAAATAGTTTTTCACAAAATTTTGGGGTATTACACAAATTTATTAACTCACAATTCAACTTCTATTCAACCAATTTAAATCTCATTAACATATTCATTTAACTAATTTATTCTAAATTAGTTCACTCCCAACTTTCAATTCAATATTTGATTTTTATCTTCAAAATTCACTTCATTATTTTGCTTAAGTTCAATTATATTTTGTAATTCAAGTTTGGATTTCTATTATATTTCCAAAATATAAAATAATTTTTTTTTGGACTTATTTATTCCACTTTTAAATTTTATAAGTCACACACTTATTTATATCCATACTTCCATCCATTTACAATCAATCTTATTCACATTTTACATTTTAACTCGGGATTATACATTTTTATTTAGCCAAGTATATATTTTTATTCAATGGGTTTTCAATTCTTTTATAAGCTATCGGAATTTATTTATTCCAATTCGATTTCCATTTAACTTATCTCCATTTAAATCCAACTTCATATCATTCCTTTATTCATTTAAATAAGAATTTAATTCCATTTAATATTATCTCTAACTCAACTGAATTTGTTTATCTTAATTCAATTTCCATTCTAACTTACTCAAATTCATCTAGATTTTATTTTCAGTTTAATTTAAGTCCAACTCAATTTTAAACTTAGCTTAAGTTTATTTAATTCAACCCACTTCCATTTACTTGGCTTAAGTTAATTTCAATCCAATTAAATTTTATTTCTCAATCCAAATTTAATTTAATTTTTTTTCCAATTCAATCACATCCAAGATTTAATTTACTTCACCAATCTATTCCTTTTAAATCAACCTCAATTAAATCTCATTTATTTTCTCTTGTATAACTTGTACTTATACAATTTTCCCATATTAGTTACACAAACTATTTTAAATTTTAAAATCTTGTTTGACTATAATGTTATCATCCAAACATTTCAATCATATATAATAATTTCAGAAAATTATTTTCTTTTATATCAAAATATTATTTTGGGTAAAATTTTTTCATTCACCCCTTTTGAAAACAATATTGTGTCGAATTGCTCTATTCAAGTGTTTAGAAACCCCTTCGATGCAGTTGTCCAGACTGTGCCGACCAAGGTTCATAAGCCACTCAATAAACCAATCAACACAATATAAAACCATTTTTATTCATTAACAAATATGCGCTCATATATATTATTACACTCAAACTCATTCTAGAGTACTACTACCTCTATCTCTAATGAGTAATCCCCACCAGAGCCAAGGTTCTCGCTTAACCTTCTGCTCTGATACCAACTGTGATGGCCCGCAAATCCGTACCCCTTTGAGCCGACAATACTCCACCACAATTCAACTCAAAGTGAAACAGAAATACGAGTCTTCAGGGTTAAAGAAGAAAGAGGTAGAAGAAGAAGATAAAACAACAACAGAATCTCACAATCGCAGCGGAACAAAATACAATATATAATAACAGCTTTTAAATACAAATAAATCTGTATTGTTATATATTTACAACCATCAGAGTACATCAATCATTCATCACTTTGAACATCTTATTATCTGTCCTTACACAGCGGAAATAGTAATCAAATACGGAAGTACGCTCTGCCGCCCAGCTCGCCTCTTGAGCTCCTTAGCTTTTTAACCTGAATCTGTACAACTCGGTCTGACCCGAGCATCATAATAAACAACACTCGAGTCAGTCTGGAAAACCAGCGTGAGAAAATCACACTCAATTGGATTATTATATTTCTTGAAAATCCTTTGGAAACAAAGGTATCTCGTAAGACCACACCACGAATAAATATGTCGGGTTTTTACCTTACGATAACCAAAACATTTTTTATCAAATTCGTCTGATATTATAATAGTGTCTATAGAAAGTAAAATAGAATCTAGCTGAAATGCTTGCATCTCACGTTCCAGCAATAGTTGGGCACAATCAAAACTGTGCAGGCGCTTATTGGAGATTGGATTCCATACAATGGTAGGGCTACTGGTGTACCGCCCGTCACAGTACATGGCCTAGATCAGAGTATTGAGGATCACGCCTGATCCCCTACAACACAAGATCGGAACTACCCCTTACTGGATAGTCCGAATAAGATCACCCCGCGGTTGGAGCTAACAACCGCCACACAGCCGAAAAATAAAGGGACTCTAGACAGGGATGACCTTACCCTACTTGGGTGCTACCCACTTAGCCTTGCTGCACCTCCCCTGTTTTAGCCATTCCTGGTTGATGAGGCTTGAGGCTATGCGTTACCTTTTTAGAACACATTTCACTTAGAATGCTCATCGTCCCCCTGATGATGTTCTGAAAGCATTCATCCTTGCAATTTGCCCTGGGTCTGGACTAACCGAATCACCGTCTTCATCATCTTCACGGTCTTCCTTTGCTAACGTTCAAACCGGATCGAAGTGGTTTTCGGGTAATTAAACCCGATCCCGGTCTCTACAAAACGATCAGCGTATTGGCCAATATTGATAGTCGGTTATTTAACTATCAAATAACATTCACAAGCAACCATCAGCCTTTAAATAATTTTCCAAATTATTTATTTCAAATATCTACTTAAGATATTAATTCCACATTTCAACACTTTGAAAATAGTTTCCAAAATCACTTTTATTCTCACGGAATAATTTAAATCTTTGCCCACACTTAGAATATTCTCCCCCACTTCATTAGTTGCTTAACACCTTGAAAATATTCTTTTATTTCCCATATCTTTTTTTTCCAAAATTCTTTACAATTTTATTTGTAAATTTTCTACCCGTTTCACACGAATTCAATAAATCCCAGAACTCCTTAGTTAAATTCCTTTAACATTTCCAAAGCCATTTCTGCTTGTTTAGAATCCCAGATTCACTTTTACTTCTCTTTGTGGATTTTATTACACCTTTCGACATTCGCTTATACTCTAGAAATTTATTAAATTTCCATAATTCCATTGTAAGATCTCCCTCTAAAATCTTATTCAATTTAAATACTTCGCTTCCTATCTCGAGAGAAATTTATAACTTGAATTTGAAACATTTAAAAAATATATAGATATAAAATAAGAAGGAAAATGGTTTTATTTTCAAAGTATGGTTTAGGAAAAATTTTAAAATATCAACCTCTTAAAAACATTAAAACTTTCATATCCCGTTATAAGGTTGGTTTATAAACATTAGAATCTATTTAAATAAATATTAAGTATTAAAATAACTAACTTCACCAATTCACTTTATAAATTCCCCTTGGTTCGTATCACATCGACCATATTCAACGGTCTCACATTCGAATATATTCCACCATCTCCTTTCAAAGTTATTTCAATTTCTCGATATAAGTTCTCACCATTAACTTATATTTTTAAAGCATATCCACTGATATCTTTCTATCTCATTATAAACCCCGTTTATAATTTTATAATGTTTGCACAAAAAATGGACAAACACCTCGAAGTTGTATGATTTAGTAGATCTTATGTTATTCTTAGTGATTTGAGCGATTTATGCAAATATATGAAAAACAGGGGCTAAACTGTAAAAAGACACGCAGATTTATAGTGGTTCAGCCAGAATGTGCCTACGTCCACTTTATATGTTATTTCTCTTCTCTTATTCTGATTACAAGTACAAAGCTTTGATACAAGTAAAAGAAAGTTGTTTGAAAGTTCCTTCCGTGCTTGAGCTCTCAAACTTGTCCCCCATTGTCGTACCCCTGCCCCTCTATTTATAGAGTGAGGGTGGGAGAAGGGGTCTTAGATGTATATAGCTGCTGGTGGGCCTGGGCTGATGTGATCTGGCCTGGCACGTCTTGGTCCGGCAGCGTTTGGTCCGGTGGTAGGAGGTGAGTTGGTTCGGCGAAGCATGGGAGGTGAGTTGGTTCGGCGAAGCATGGGGATGAGTTGGTTCGGCGAAGCATGGGAGGTGAGTTGGTTCGGCGAAGCATGGGGATGAGTTGGTTCGGCGAAGCATGGGAGGTGAGCTGGTTCGGCGAAGCATGGGAGGTGAGCTGGTTCGGCGAAGCATGAGAGGTGAGCTGGTTCGGCGAAGCATGGGAGGTGAGCTGGTTCGGCAGAGCATGGGAGGTGAGCTGGTTCGGCAGAGCATGGGAGGTGAGCTGGTTCGGCAGAGCATGGGAGGTGAGCTGGTTCGGCAGAGCATGGGAGGTGAGCTGGTTCGGCAGAGCATGGGGATGAGTTGGTTCGGCAGAGCATGGGAGGTGAGCTGGTTCGGCAGGGTCGTTGCATGCGAAGCAGGTTGGATCGGCGAAGCTTTGGACCGGTGGTGAGAATCTACCCAACATTTGCCCCCCAAAGTGGGGTATATGCTGGCGTATGGCCTACTTTGTTTCCTCTTATTCGGTCGCTGAGCGCCGATCCAACTGGTCCGGCATCCTATATTTTCCTATAAGTAGGGGCTGTATACTCTCGTTATTCCCTTCCAATTCAAGATAGCCGAACCAAACGTTTCTGCCGAATCAAGCTCTCTGACGAATTGCTTCAGAATACCGAATCAAGTACTGCCGAACGAATTTACGTACTCTAAGTGCCGAATGATCATTTACTCTGGGTGCCGAATGAACTTTACCCTGGGTGCCGAATGAACATTCACTCTGGATGCCGAATGAACTTGATTCTAGGTGCCGAATGAACGTTCACTCTGGGTGCCGAATGAACTTGATAAACTTGATTTTTTCACTTGAAATTTCAGACTGCAGACACTTGCTCCTTTACTTCCTCTATTCTAACGACGTTCTTCTTTGTGTTTGCAGATAATGTCTCGTAAAGCGGAAACTCGATCAGACAAAAAGAAATCCGGAGGCGAAGGAGGTTCCTCCGCCGTGCCCCCAGCTCAGCCGAATCCAGAACGTCATGGACCTGCCCCGAGATCACTAGTGGATGGGTACGGCCCTCAGGAACTTCTGAACTCCCCGCCCGATTGCTTTCCTAGCTCCCTCAAGGAGGAGCAGCTTGATGTTATTTCCCGATCTTTTGGAATTGATAGGGCAAACTTGCTGTTGCCAGGGAGAAAAGTTATGCCGTACGAACCTCCTGAAGGGTACCTTGCCTACAGCAAATACCACTGCATGTGTGGTGCCATTCCTCCTCTTAATGCTTGGGTAGCCAGCTTCCTCACATATCTAAAGGTGGCCCTATTCCAGCTTCAACCCAACTCCTATGCTATACTAGTGAGCCTCTTCGTTATTTTTCAGAGGAAGTGTGGTCGTGCTCCTTCCAACCGGGAGATCCGGTACTTATATAATCTGAGGGGCTATAAGAAGGGGTCCCCATACATCATCTTGGAGTCGGCTGTAACCTTCAAGCCGGTCTTGGACCTGTATTCCAAATTCAGCATGTTCAAGAAGGAGTGGTTCTTCGACATGGACGGCTCAGTTTCTTTTAGGCGCTTCACCTCTGGATGTAAGTCTACACTTTATTTATTTCCATTCTGGTTTGCGAGGCTTCTTCTCATACGTCTTCATTTTTGCTAGCGACAGGTGGCTTTGCGGTGGTGGAGACCGATCGCCTGGTTCAAACGGCGGCTGAGATAGAAGCTATCCCCGGGAGGGATAGATCAGCTACCTTCCTAATCAGAAACGCGACCCTTCTGGACTATAACTTGATCCTTCCACACCAGTCAGTAGTCAAGCTGAGGGAAACGGCGGAGGAGAGGGCGGCTGCTCAGGCTAAGGGAGGTGTCGCGACAGAGAGTGGAAAGAGAAAACCTTTCACAAAACCTCCAGCCTTCGGAGGTAAGAAACTTAAGAGATCGGACGGTCCTTCTCCCAGCAATTTTCCACTTACTCAGGGGGAGGAAGACTTGGAGGAGGAAAGAGGTGAGGGTGGAGATGGCATCGGGGCCTTGCTTCCTGGGCAAGCGGGCGAGATTCAGGAGTGGACGGATGATGCGTTCCACCAAGCTTTCGAGGGGCTGGACGAAGATCCGGCTTTGGTAGAGAAAACCGGGAAAGCGGACAAGGTTGGGACCGGTGCAAGCAAGTCTTCTCAGACCATTCCAGCCAAGGTGGCTCCGACGACTCAAGGTGAACTCTTGACTCCTGCATGCTTCATTAATGATAGGGACTTAGGAATATTTTATGATCCGCTTCCGTCCTGGAATGAAATCCAGGACTCATTGCAGTATCCTACTTCTCCCCAGGGTTTGTATAACAGGCGTGCTTTCTTTCTTCTTTTAACTTGTAATTTGCCGCGCTTCTCGAATTATATAGTGATGTAAGCTTGTGACACTTGTTCTTTATATCAGGAGCAGGTAAGACATCCAAGGCCCCAGATCTTCGGCACAGGCTTGAGCAATACAAGCTTTCCAAAACTTCCGCCAAGCCGAAGCCTTCGACCCATCGCTCCGGGGATGTAGTCGGCTACCGTCCTCTTCTCGGGGTTATTGATGAGGGTATTCAGCAGAGAAAGAGGAGTCATCCTTTATCCGAACCTTCACCTGGTCCTCAGCTCCTGGCTTAGCCTCTTCATGATATCACGGAGGAGGATAGCGAGTTTGCACTCTCTCTGCACCCATCCGGAAACCCTTCCGTTACTCATATCGACCGTCCTGACTTGGCTCGTAATCCATTTGCGGGTCATCCTGATCTAGATCCAAGTTCCCACGATATTACCTTTGACGAGGTTACTGGTGAGCACCTTCTTCCCCGCAATCCCATGGTACGGGTGCTTGATGAGGCTAAGTCCTTAGATCTTGATCTACTTACTACTCGGATAGTTATCATGGGAGACGAGGCCAAGGCTAATATTGATCGGGTGGCGGAGGAGACTAGGAAGCTGATGGAGCATCATGCCCGGCTGGTTAAGGCTGGAGAGGAGATTGGGAGTGCCAACATCCGACTTCGATTGGTGGTTTCAGATCAGGCCAAACAGCTTGCTGATAAGGCCATTCAGATTTCTCAACATGAGGCTGCTTCTGGACGACTAGAGAAAACCATGGAAGAGGCCAACCGGGCTGAACTGCGGAAAATGGAAACTACCTGCAGGGAACGGATCGACATGGCTATTGCCACGGTGGACGAGGTTCGAAAAGCGGATCTTGAGCAGATAGGGGAGCTATCCGGGAAACTTGAGACTGCAGAGCTTGCTCAAGCCAAGTTGAGGGAGGAGATGGAGGCAATGCGGAAATCCCTTCTGGTAGACTGCTCGAGATACCGATCGGAGAGAGATGCCACCGTTGAAAGGTTGTCGGCTTCCGAGGCCCAGATGAGGGAGTTTTAGGAAAATGAGGAGATGATGGACGAAATGCTTCAGGACATGTACTTCCATACCTGGAAGCAGGGCAACCTATCCTGGATGAATGATTATCCCAAGGTCATGGCTAAGATCTATCTTCGGGCTTTGGAGGAGGCTAAGGCCGATGCGGATAAAGATGGTGGCGGTGAAGGAAGGTATGCGGTTGCTTGCTGCTGAGGAGGTAGGCGTGCAAGTAGAGGACGACGATCAGGATAGCCAAGAAGCAGGTGCTGGTAAGTCTTCCTTTTTAGTCTCTCCATTAACTTGGTTGCTTATTGCTAATGAATCCTTTCTTTGACTGGACAGGTGGTCAACAGGACAAGGATAAAACTCCAATGCAGTCGGCCCCTTGATTATACCTGGAAAGACTCTTTTTGTGGATTTGACAGGGTTGTATATGTTAGTTTTAAAACAGTGAAGTAGCCTTTAGGTTGTAATAATTTGCCACTTGTAATAAATAGTCTTATTTTTGACGTGTAATTCTTTAACTTAAGCTGATTTTGTCGTCTTCTGAATGTTTGTTGTTATTTTGACATGTCGTATGAGAAATATAGCTATGTATATTCTTGTAATTAAATTGTGTTTGATGTCGGGTTCTGGTTTAAAACATAATTTCATGACTTGCAATGTTAGCGTGTGGTGCGAACAAATTATAGTCATGTATTTGTACACAAAAGAAGAAAATACCGCCTTTCATGCTCTAATTGTAGATGGCAGTTTTGAGTATCTTGTATGACCGAGCATGGAAAGCAGTTGAATGCCCTGCCATCCGATTGTGAGTCCCTGCACCCATTGGCGGGTATCTCCTACTCTGTATCCTGTACTTTAGGGGTTGTTATAAAGCTTTTTAAGTAAAATTGAAATAGGTGAAATAGTAAAACTTCCAATCACGGAAGGCCTTCGATGTGCTTAAGTTCGTGGCAAACGGGTTTTGTAGTCACTTTCCCTAGTTGTGGGTCTTGGAGACATTTGTCACCCATCTTACGCCTCCGCGGGGAGTTAATTCTTTTTTACCACAGCCGCACTTAAGACACATTGGAGCCGAGATCGCGCACAGTAACTACCCGGGCCATTATGGCCCGTAATCGTGGGTATTATTCGATTTACTGTGGCCGGCTAGCGTGGGTGCCGATCGTCAACTGTGAACTGCCCCTGGCTGGCCACACCTTATGTTGGGGCTTATAGTCGGTTCACAGTTGCCGGCGAGCCTAACGCCGTAATGAGCTGCCTCGGCTATAGTCGGCCTTCTCGGTGGCTTATAATCGGCTCATTATAGTTGGCTTTAAGGGCCGTCGCGAGCAATGAGTTAACCCGCAGCAGAGGGATGCCGGAGCGAAAGTGTCTCATTGGCGAGGGCATAGATTCGCATAGTGCCTGTTAGGTTTTGTCCAGGAGAGGTTGCGCTGCGGAGCGCCTTGAATGAAAATGCTATTTGCACAGGATTTTGTTCAACAGAAAAGGATACAGTTAACATGCAGCCAAGATATGAAGGAACAAGTTAAAAAGAGACAAGTTTTTTAAAGTGGTTCGACACGAAAATGCCTACGTCCACTGATTCTCTTTGTTAATTCACTTCATATGGGCAGTATGAGTTAAGAAAAGTATCGACGAAGGTGTTGGATGTCCCATGCCCTCTGGAACACCTCCCCATCCACTGTTGACAAAATATAAGCTCCATTGCGAAGATCTTTATGAATTACATATGGTCCGTCCCAGATTGGATCTAGCGCTCCGGGGCGCGGGAAGATTCGCTTGAGGATAAGATCTCCTTTCTGTAAGCTACGATGCTTGACTTTGGAGTTGTATTGCGTTGCCACTTTTTGCTTGTGAGCTGCTGCCCTGGGGGGCTGCATCATTTCTTCTTTCCTCAATTAGATCCAGAGACATGAGGAGGAACTCTTCGTTCTCTTCTGGGTTGTAGTGGATCCTACGATGGGAAGGCACTATAGTTTCAATTGGGAGCATAGCCTCCGATCCGTATGCCAAAGAGAAAAGGAGTATGCCCCGTTGATGTTCTGAAAGACGTGCGATTGGCCCATAGTGCCGTAGGAGGTTCATCCACCCAAGCGCCCTTTGACTTTTCGAGTTTCTTTTTTATTAAAGTTTTGAGAATTTTGTTGACGGCTTCGACTTTTCCGTTTGCCTGGGAATAAGCTACGGATGAGAAGCTTTTGTGAGTTCCATGCTCTTGGCACCAGTTGGCGAACTCCTCGCTGTCAAACTGAAGTCCATTGTCCGATATGATTTTGAATGGAACTCCGTACCTGCATAGAACATTTTTTGATCAAGAAGTTAATAACTTTTGCTAAAAATACTTTATTTAGGGGTTCTGCTTCCTGAGGGATGTGTTTGATTAAATAGTGATCCCATCGATTGAGAAGCAACTTGGTCTTCTTTAAATATGCTATGAGTCGTTCTTCTCGAGCCTGGAATCCTACTAGTATTTGATTTACAATAAGTTGAGAATCGCTATGAAGACACAAAGAATTGGCTCTGATTTCTAAGGAAAGTTCTAATCCAGCTATCACTGCTTCATACTCTGCATCGTTGTTGGTGGCAGTGAATCCTGACCTTATAGCATAGTGTAGTTCATTTCCCTTGGGAGTGATTATTACCACACCTGCCCCCGAGCCTTGTTCGTTGATGGCGGTGCGAGGATGGTAGGTGATATCATATTGACTTAGTTGAATGCACCATTTAAGTAGTCGCCCAGAAGCGTCGAGACGATGGAGTACCTGCCTTAGTGGTTGATCGGTCAGAACTCTGATGGAATGAGATCGTAAATAGTGACGCAGTTTCCGTGATGTGATTAGTAGGCAATAGGCTAGCTTCTCAAGTTTAGGATATCTGGTTTCTTCTTGTGCGGGGGGCGTTTGTATCTAACTTCGTCTTGAGTGTCCCGGGAGATGTTTTCGATCGTTTCATTTAAAGGAGTATAAGCGTCAAATCTCGGTCCTGGCCGATACAAGCACTTTTCTCCCTTCTTGCCCCCAGCATTGTCTCTAGAAGCATCCCTTCGAACGTCCTTTTCTACAGCGGACGTGCTGCCGTAAGCTGCCTTATTTTGTCGCCCCAACTGCCCTTTAGTGGCAGCGTCTTCAAGCCTCATATATTTCCCGGCCTCATAGAAAAAATCAGGTAAAGTAGCTGGTTTTTCTTTTGTCAATCTTCTAGCAAATTTAGTATCCGGATGCACACCACTACAGAGGGCCATTAAGATAAGCTTCTCGTCGGCATCTTGGACTGTGGCCGTTGCGGCATTGAATCGGGTTAGGTATTGCTGCAGCTTCTCTCCAGGTTTCTGCTTGATACTGGATAGGGAATAAGCATCCTTAGGTTGTTCCACATGAATGTGGAACTGGCTGATGAACTTTTCTTTCAACATTTCCCATGAGCTGATGGATCCCTGAGGTAGATGACAGAACTAGGAGGTAGCGAGATCTGCTAAGAAGAGTGGAAAGCATTTGCACAGTACTCCCTCTGTCGCTCCACTCATGAGCATATGTTGTGTGTATCTCTGCAAGTGTACAACGGGGTCGGAGGTTCCTTTGTAAGGTTCCATTGTTGGCATCTTCCATTCTCGGGGGGTGATAGCAATTTCAATGTTGCGGGCGAAAGGGCTGGTTACCCTAGCGCCTATCCCTCGATCTCTTTGCTCCCGTTGGACGCACTCTCTGAATAAGCGCGCCATCCTTTCATCAGAATTTGGAGCAGATAGAAACGAGTTTGGTTCTGTTCTGTGGGATTGATTCCGTCCAGATGACCTGTAGGGATGGTATCGTCTATCATTCCTCATATTTTCCAGTGGCTGCCTTTGGTCTTCTGGGAGCATGCTCGGGTCAGCTACAGTTGGCCCTTGCCTTGATCTCCCCCTGCTGGGTTCTGATCTAAGCACTTCCTCGGGTCCAACTTCGGGCTGGACTCTAGCTCGGCCCCGTTCACTGGCGTTTCTGTGGTTAGGCAGCATGACAGGCTCAGCTACAGTTGACCTTCGCCCGGTACCTCCCCCGTTGGGTTCGGTACCAAACGTTTCCTCAGGCCTAACTTCGGGCTGTGCTCGGTCTCGGCTCCTACCATGGCTACTTCTGCCGTTAGCTCCTTCGAAGAAGGAAGATCTTTGTTGTCTCTGAGATCCTCCAGACTGGGACTCGCCCCATGATTCAGTGTTGCGGTTGGATTCTTCAGCGTCCCTTAAGCATGACATGAGATGGTCCACCAAGGCTTCCTGCTGGGACGTGAAGCGGTTAGTTACTTCAACCACAACTCTGTCCAGATCTGCTCTAGTAATTGCTGCAGGCTGTTCTATGGCAGGAGTGGTTGGGTTAGCCTGTTCTTCATTTGTTACTGTTGCTGGAGGAGGACGATTTACTTGATTCGTGACAGCTGGATCTGGAAGACTGCTGGATGCGATGTTTTTTCCTTTGTTAACATCTTTTCTCTGTTTGGGAGGCATGTTTTCCAAGTGGCGGACGATGCTGTTAGGAAAACTTGTTAAGCGGATGAAGCTGAAGCTTCGAGCTTCGATTTCTTAATGAAAGCACAAAAAATGTTTGCACAAAAAATGGACAAACACCTCGAAGTTGTATGATTTAGTAGATCTTATGTTATTCTTAGTGATTTGAGCGATTTATGCAAATATATGAAAAACAGGGGCTAAACTGTAAAAAGACACGCAAATTTATAGTGGTTCAGCCAGAATGTGCCTACGTCCACTTTATATGTTATTTCTCTTCTCTTATTCGGATTACAAGTACAAAGCTTTGACACAAGTAAAAGAAAGTTGTTTGAAAGTTCCTTCCGTGCTTGAGCTCTCAAACTTGTCCCCCATTGTCGTACCCCTGCCCCTCTATTTATAGAGTGAGGGTGGGAGCAGGGGTCTTGGATGTATATAGCTGCAGGTGGGCCTGGGCTGATGTGATCTGGCCTGGCACGTCTTGGTCCGGCAGCGTTTGGTCCGGTGGTAGGAGGTGAGTTGGTTCGGCGAAGCATGGGAGGTGAGTTGGTTCGGCGAAGCATGGGGATGAGTTGGTTCGGCGAAGCATGGGAGGTGAGTTGGTTCGGCGAAGCATGGGGATGAGTTGGTTCGGCGAAGCATGGGAGGTGAGTTGGTTCGGCGAAGCATGGGAGGTGAGTTGGTTCGGCGAAGCATGGGAGGTGAGCTGGTTCGGCGAAGCATGGGAGGTGAGCTGGTTTGGCGAAGCATGAGAGGTGAGCTGGTTCGGCGAAGCATGGGAGGTGAGCTGGTTCGGCAGAGCATGGGAGGTGAGCTGGTTCGGCAGAGCATGGGGATGAGTTGGTTCGGCAGAGCATGGGAGGTGAGCTGGTTCGGCAGAGCATGGGAGGTGAGCTGGTTCGGCAGAGCATGGGGATGAGTTGGTTCGGCAGAGCATGGGAGGTGAGCTGGTTCGGCAGGGTCGTTGCATGCGAAGCAGGTTGGATCGGCGAAGCTTTGGACCGGTGGTGAGAATCTACCCAACATATAAACTCTCTTGAGTTTTCCATTTATTTATAAAAACAATTTTATTTAAAATTCCATTTTTATAATTTTATTCTTTAATAAAATTCCATTTTAATTTTTAAAAAACTAATTATCGATTCCTAATATCTCTTCGAGCCCTTAATTTAATTTCAAATCTCTACTTAAACCAATTAAGTATAACCCAAATTAATTAATATACTTTTATTCTACTTTATTCTCTTTAGGGATAAATCCAATTTCAATATAAACATTTTCTATTCAAATATCTTTTTAATTTCCTTCAATTTAATTATTTCTGGTATTTAAAATGTCCATTTTAAATTCCAATTCCATTTAACATTTAATAATTCAATCTACACCAACCATATCAATTTATCCATCATATCATATATCAACACATATATATATATATGAACAATAAATATTTTTGAGGAATCCGGTTGGATCCCTCCAACCTGTTTTCCCTGCATCCACAGATGTTAGTCAACAAATAAAAATACCAATCCCACTTCGAGGGGGATATCGCGGTATAAAGGGTCATCCGCTATTATGCGGGGCGCATAGGGTCTCATCCGCTATATAATGCGGGAATATCAATCACTCCAATACTAATATATATACTACTATATATATAACATCCAACAGATAAATTATAAATTTATCAACCAAGCCAGGCATCCAAAAATTTAAATTTAACATTTAAATTTTTAATAGGCAATCCGAATGAGTGAGAAAATCTCACATTTGCTTTTTAATTTGCAATTTGATCCATCTCAACTTGTTTTCCCCATGATTTTAGACCTTGTATAAATATTTACACAGTTTATTAATATTCGAAGTAATCGAACAACTTACTTCCTTTTCAATAAATTTAATTAGCTAACCTTTTAATTTTAACTAAACAATTATCTTTTAAAAATCTTTTAGTAACTAAGATAATTTAGATAAGTTAAATAAATAAGTTAATTACTAACTCCCTTGTTTAAAATAACCAGTAATTTAAAAATATGTATATTTATTTATTTTTTCCTTAAAGCTACATATATATGTACTTATAAAAATAATAGATTCCAAATCTAACTTTATGTATGTTTTTATATATATATATATATATATATATATATATATATTTCCCTTTTGAAGCCCATATACTTATAATACAAATAATCTATATAGGTTTTAAAAATCTAATTTTATCTGCTGTCAACAATTTAAAATCCCAATATTTATATATATTAAATTAAAAACCACTGATATACCCCATTATATATCTTCTTCTGAAAATATCAAAACAATAATTTCCTTTACCGTAAATATACAAATGTTCATATACAACTTGAATTTGAAATATAACTGGCATATATACCTTATTGTAATTATATATTTTGTTTTTCTAATTTCCTATATACACATATGTTTTCTGTCTTACCTGAAAATATATATTTATTTAAATTATAATAAAAATAAAGTTTTCTTCCTAACATATATATTAAACTTAAAAAAAGAGAGGGTTTTAAAATCCACTACAAAAAATTTCTTCTTTTGTATGCATATATATATATACAGATATATAACATTAAAAAAAACACAACATATACCTCACTCCCGAACTCGATGCCATCACGACCTCCCCCCAGTGTCGACATCGGCCATCAATAACTATGCTTCAAGGACTCGAGCTCGAGCTCGTGACACCCCAGCTCAAACGAACGCACTTTCACCCTGTCGCCTACTGTCGCCGCCTCACCACTACAACCCCACCGCGGTATCGAAAATCGCGACCCATTCCACAATGCTAGCGGCCGTCTCGACCTCGCCGCCCCTTTTCAGTATCATCCTCCATCTCGAACTCTCGTTCCACGCGAGCAACCAGGCGTCGCGATTTCGATTTTCTTCTTTTTTTTCTTTTCGATTGGAAATTGACTCGAGAATGAAGAAAAGGAATCCAACACTCTAAAATGAAACAGTCATTTACTTTCCTCTCTGATCTAATTTTCGTTCTGCCCTTTTTTTCGAAGGTGAGCGAACTGAATTGATTTTCGAGTGAGGAAGGGAAACTCGACTTCGATTTTGAATATGAACGAGGAATGGGAAGGAAAAATATGGAGACGATTTCGTTGGAATTGCTATGCTCCGCCATTTTTTTCCCTTAATACATATACGAATTAAACCCTTTTTTTTCGAACTGAAGAATAAGAGAGGGGAGAGGGGGTTTTTATAAAGGAAGAAGAACGAACGATCTCGGCTTATTTATTTATTTTTTCTTATCGTTCGAACTGATGGAGAAAGAAATGATGTGATTTTATGCGTGCTAGATAGGAGCTACAGTGATTCTGAGGTGATAAAAAGGCAGCTGATGTGAGGAGATTACAACCGAGGGTTGACTAGTCAAACAATATACTTTATATTTAAATTTCAAATTTAAATCGTCTCGAAACCATAACTTAAAATTTCGATCTCCTATCGAGGCATGCCACTAGGCGTATATAATGTAATACCCCTATTTCAAACGTGATGGAAAAGGTTCCGTGACCTAATTCGATCGTATGGAGAAGATAGCTTTTTGGATCCAGTTATTATATTAAATTTCGATATAGATTTGAACGCTTTTATATACCGTACGATCACACGACAACTCCAAACACTACGAAATTTGAAATCTGATAATAATACAATATTACAGATCCAATGGAATTGGTTTCGTCGAAATCCGAGACTGTGCCTCGAAAGGCTATTTTAAAAGTCAATTTAAACGATATACTTTTAAAACTGAACAAACCATTGTTAAATTCAATTTTAACCTATTTATTATCTTCAGTATTATCCATATAAATTTTATAAGCCCTTTGAAATATTTTTAACAAGCTTATACTCCAGATTTTATATTTTACCCAATTTCCCAATAATTAAATTCAATAATTTAATTACCCAATAAATAGTTATATTGAAATTCAAGTTAGAAATCAACACCTGAATATTTAAAATCGATTAAATATTACAA
Organism: Allium fistulosum; assembly: GCA_030737815.1. NCBI lineage: Eukaryota > Viridiplantae > Streptophyta > Magnoliopsida > Asparagales > Amaryllidaceae > Allium > Allium fistulosum. Next base: position 998,834,042 of record CM060907.1, read on the forward strand.
TTTCAAATATCTAAAAATTCTGGGTCGTTACAATAAAAATACCAATCCCACTTCGAGGGGATATCGCGGTAATATAGGGTCATCCGCTATTATACGGGGCGCATAGGGTCTCATCCGCTCCAATAGGCGGGAAAATCAATCCAACTACTAATATATATATATATATATATATATATATATATATATCATAACATCCAAACTGATAATAATAATAATCAAGTCATCCAATCGACCAATAATTAATTTTAATCATTTAAAATTAACTAGTAATCCAAAAAATGAGTGAGATTAACTCACATTAATTTTCTGTCGCTTTCGCGTTCCGGCTCCGATTTAATTCGGACGCGTTTGAAATTATCTGAAAATTCTAAAAGCTCCAAATGTCACCAAATCAATTCCATGCCGTAGAATACATTATTACAATCACAATGCAAAAAATTGCGTTCGAAACCGACCTAGCATTTTCGAGTTATGGCATTTATAAGTTTCCACATTTTAAAATAAATTAACTTAACAATTTATTTATCTAATTTAATCCAATTTAAATAAACAACTTATATACCAGGCTCAAGAAGACATTGTTCGGCCCACCCTCTTCTTCTCTTTTTTTTTCTTTTTTTTAAAGACTTCGGCCCACTGCCCAAACCTCTTCTCCTCCCTTCCTCTTTGAAAAACCTGTACACGAACGAGACCACTACCCACAAGCCGTGCACGCCACCACTGATACCAAGCTTCGACCATCCGATTGACGAGCCGATTTCGCCATCACGCTCCTCTCCAAAATCTCCACGTGCCCATAACTGTCAACCCGCGCTTGACCGCCCCTAGGTGATCGTGACCTGATATCCTCCATGCGACAGTAAAATGCTGCACACCCCCTATAAGCGATCGCACCCTCCAATACTTGGACCACACGTGCGCCTACCCTCGACAAAACCAAAATCACCTCCATTTCTCGATTTGAAGGCCACAACTTCATAAAACGCTAACCCTAGTTCAACTTTCAGTTCGACCTCACTGTCGACTTCACCCAACTCTAGCTGCACCGCCCAATATCTATACCAGATTATAGAGATTGAAGAAATAGGATTTTAGGATTTTTTTCATGAATTTTAAGTGAGTATATAATGAGAAACAAATTTTTGAACTTTGATTTTTTTTATTTTGAACGGTTTTCTTTTTTACTGTAAGTGTTTGCGTGAGTTTAAAAAGGAGAGGGAAGGGATGTTGCGTGTAGAAGGCTAGCTATAGTAGCTTGAAAGGAAAGAAAGGAGCTGATGTAGACCAAAAGGTCAAGTCGACATAAATATATATTATTTAAATTTTCAAACCGTCTCGATTTACACGACTCAAAATCTCGAACCCCTATCGAGGCGTGCCGCTGGTATATAATGTTATACCCCTATTCTGAATGCAATGGAAAATGTTCCGAGTCCTAATTCGATCGTATGGAGAAGATAGCTTTTTGGACCCAATTATTATATTGAATTTTCGATATAAATTTCAACGTGTTAATATCCCGTACGACCAAACGATAACTCCAAACGCAACGAGATTTGAAATCCGATAATAATACACTATTTCGGATCCAATGGAACTGGTTTCGTTGAAATCCAAGACTATACCCCGGAAGGCTATTTTTACTTGTCAATTTGAACAAGTAATTTTTAAAATTGAATAAATCACTTATAAATCCAATTTAAAATTTAATTTACCTTCATTATTATTAATATAAATTTTACAAGCCTTTAAATTATTTTTATCAAGCTTAAAACTCAAGATTCAATAATTTAACCAATATTCAATTATTAAATCAATAATTAAATTATCCAATATATCGTTATATTTGAAATTCAAGTTAAAATTTAACTTTTAAATATTTAAAATCAATTAAATATTTTAATTTCAAATAACCAAAATTATGGATCGTTACACTTAGTTATTGTTAGGAAAATCACTATGGGTTGAAATGATACATACCCGAACGATCTTATAGATTATGGAAAAATCATTATGGATTGAAATGATAAACCCGAGCGATTTTATGGATTTGGAAAATTGTGATTCGGGATACGGGTTGAAATGATATATATCGGGAAATTTAAATTTATTGCGGGTTGAAATGATATATAGCCGTATCACTTAACCATATGGTAGAAAATTATATACGGACACCGGATTAGTTAAATTAAATAATTTTAAATCCTTAATTTTTGAATCCAGTTAGATGATATTATTTTAAATGAAATAAAATTAGATTTATATGAACTGAATTATTTTCAAAATCCAAGCTTTTAAAATGTTGAAATTGAAATTGGTTTAAATGAATTGTTTAAAGAATTTAAATTGAAACCTTAAAGTTGAATTTGAAATATAATTGAAATTTATCAAAATTGAATTATTTTAAACGTTTGAATATTTAAACTTTGAAACCTATTTAGTTCGAAGTGGTTTAAATTGGTAGTTCAAACATGGATTTGAAATCGATATAAATTGAAATGGTTTTTAATGAGAATTTGAATTGAAACCTTTAACCTTTTAAATTGAAGTTGTTGAACTGAGAATGATTTAAATTGATTTGTGAAATTGGTAGAAACAATTCTAATTTGAAACTATTTTCGATATAAACTCTTTTAATATACAACTCTTTTAACATATAAACTTTTTTTCTCATATAAACCATTTTAATATATTAATAATTTTTAATACATTAACTATTTTTAATATATAACCTATTTTAATATATAAACTATTTTTAATATATAAACTATTTTACTATAACCTATTTTTAATATATAAACTATTTTAATATATATATATTATTTAAATTTATAAACAACTTTCAATATATATTTTTAATGTATAAACTATTTTAATGTATAGATGTCACGACCCGGTTTTCTGTACCCTTTGAATCGACAATAAACCACACATGTCCAACTCAAATTGCACGAAAATATGGAACATGAAGGGTAATAAAGAAAAATAGACAAAACAGAATCTCACACGAATGGAATAACATATAATATTGAACAAATATCTTTACGGCGGAAAACATTTAAATACATATATCAGAGTCTAACCTAAATTCAGCTTGGACAGTTATAAACATCTGTCCTTACAATTGCTGACAAACATCAACTAAAACAAACTAAGAACAGCGGATAATAGAATATGTCCATACGTAGATGAATATCTCCAGCTCTCCTTTGGAAACTCCAATCGTCTTCGACTAACCTGAAACTACTCGGATCTGACCCGAGTATTGAAAATACTCGGATCAGGCTTGATAAACCAGCATGAGAAAAACTCAATAATAGATGACAGTGTCATATATCAGTCTTTAAATAAAATCCTTTGAAAAGAAAGAGTATCTTATAAGACCACGCCCACTCATAAACACGGACGGGTTTTTATCTTATGATAACTAAAACACTTTTATATATCAAAACATTTGATATTATTTCTAATGACATCTCTTTGAAAACATTTGCAAATAAACTCATTAATCTTAGCTGAAATTGTTACCATTATTAAATTCCAGCATACTAGGCTCTACAAACAAAACCGTAGGTTCTTATTGGAGAATGGATTTCCATACAAATGACCAGGTGAAGGATCTACCTTCTGAAATGGGTACACCTCTAGATGGATGTCCCGAGAAACCATCACAAAGCTCCTCTACCAACACAAGTCCGGCCTACCTCTATAACTAGATAGTACCGAATATGTCATCCCCCGGTCGTTACCGACGTTTATCCGAGCGCTCGTTTTCCATACACCACATTAATTTACATCCCGAACGTCATAGCGGGAAGAAATATATCTAGAAGAGAATGATCATACCCTAATTGGGAATGACCCACTTAGCCTTGCTGCATCTAATCCTGTTTCGGTCATTTCCGGTCTGATGAGGCTTGAGGCAACGATTACCTTTTCACATAGCACATATCACATCTTTGAATGCTACACTGCCATTTCCGTTAACTACTAATTGCCTTCCACAAAAATACAACCCTTGAGCTCGTATGTCTCAAGGAGGGTGTTAAGCTAAGAGAAGTTGCCCTCTCCGCCACCGCTGATGTACGTTTGTAAAAACCAATCTACGTAATCTTTTGAAATGCAATGTCAAACAATCGTCCATGCAAGTTGTCCAGGAACAAGACAAACTGAAGGCACTCTCCTACTACCACGAGTAGTCCTTGCAATCCTAAAAATCTCCACAACGAGGAGACCACTGCTATATATAAATCGGGAGCTACCCAGAGCAAGTCAACAAGCAGTCCTCACGCTATAAAGATCCACGGTCTTCAATAATCATCATCTTCAACAAGTCTTCACGTTTGAACGTATATATTGGTTCGAAGTGGTTTTCGGATAGGAATCACCAAATCTGACTCTGGTTCCTTCGAAATCCAATTATCGATAAAAAGTGAATATGAGTATATAGGATTTATTAAGTCTCTTTTCACTTTAACTCTTTTCGGATGATTTCGAATTCTCTTTCTTTCAACTTAGAATAATTATAACTAATTCATTCTTTTGCTTTGGAAAATATTTCAAATTTCTTTACTTAACTCTTGATCCAAATTCCTTAACTTTTAGCCGGGTCAAAAACAATGTTATTTAAGACATCGTTTACGATAAACCCTAAATAAATCTTAGCAACATTCTTGAGTAAATAGGATCATAGAAATCATTCATTTTGGAGATTGCTTAAATTTTGGATAATATTGATCTTCTTTTATTTTGGAAATTCAATACGATCTTTTTATTTAAGAGCATCCGGGCTTTCCTTTCGATCTGTTCCACCCCTCACCTAAGAAAAGAAAACATAGGCTAGGTAAGTTCAGGGCACTGGTTGCTCCATCCCTAACCTTAGTTAAACACCTTGTTTTATCTTCCCAGATCTCACAAGCGGGACAAATGTACTAGTCGTTTCCGCATACTCAGTTATCGACTTTATTTTGGAATTGATTATAAAGATTTCAAATTATCTTTCAAAACGCTTAATTTTCCTTTCAAAAACATTCACAATTGATTTTGGAAAAATCGTTACATTTAAACTCATATTCAAAAAGTTATAGAATTCGCAGCATAAAAGTGCTGCGGAAAGTGCTATATAAGCTTATTTGATTTAAACAACTTTTAAACATTTGAAAATTCATATTTTCCAATCCAAATCTCTTTTAAATCATTTAAATAGATTTATCAAATTTATTCCATATTTTTCCGTAATTAAAACGTTCATTTAAACAGATTTCTTGTTATGGTCACTTAACTGCACTAGCGTGATTTTTCTAGAAAATTGATTTGAACTTAATTCAAAATCTACAAAACGAAATCTTGATTTTATTTCTTCGTTTATAAGATATGGATATAATAGTCTGGAATTTTCTTGTCACGAAGAATTCCGAGCTATATTCCACTCTACACATTCATTTGAACTTTTCGGCGCGAAATCGCTAACTACCGTTGCGCGACACACCTAGTTTTAACTTATTTTTCAATATTTGAAATAATATATTCAAATTTGATTTTAACACTTATAAAATCATTACTAATCATTTTAAATCAATATTTTCACTTTTTAAAGCCTTTAAAATGTATTTTCACAATTACTATATTATAATATTATTATATTCCTATTATTTTAATATTAAATTTTAAATTCCAATTTCAATTCAATTTCAATTCTAACTTCAAATTAAACACATTTAAAACTTAGATTTCAAATCTAATTTCAATTTAATCTTCAATTCAATCTCAAACTAAACTTCAATTTTCAAAATCGATTTCAATTTCAATTTCACTATTCATCTCAATTTCTATATAACTATCCTTTCTAAATCCATTTCACTTCAAATTTCAAATTCTCTTTTATTTTAACTTTAATTTCACTTCTAAATGAAAAGAGACTTATTTTTCCACAATATCTCATATCACTAAAATATGGTCTTATTAACATAGTGATTACTTAAATCAAAATGAACATAACAAATATTCATATTTATCACTAACATAACATCCATTCAACCAATCACATAATATATGATTTCTAATCTAATCATTCACTATTAATATCATAACGGGATATATTATCACAATTCAATTATCTAACCAACTATCAAATCATCCATATTAACAATCAAATAAACATTCATATGTCATAAGGATATAAATATGATTGTTTTAACATAACCAAAATATAAATTCAAAAGCGATGAGAATTTCTCACTTAATTAACTATGGTTAATTACTAATCATTTCTCTTATCATTTATCATACCAAGTTATCATCCATATCACAAACATATAATCAACCATAATATCAACCAAGTTATCATCCAATAAATCATCCAATATATACTAAACTTTTCATGTAATTAACTTGAAATATTTTTAGAAATTAGTAACTTTAAAATGTGAGTACTCACCTTTAACCAAACCGATTAACTTTCTACCAACATTCTTACTAACAACACTTCACTAACTACTTCAACTAATCAACTTCTACTCCATTTCTTTTGCTTTATGCTATCGACCTCTTCTTCCAAACTCCTAAAAATCCGGTAGAGCTTCCGCAGTACCTTGAATTTGCTCCAAGCTCCTTGGAATGAAATCGGTGGCACTTCCTTCTCTTTTTCTTGCTCCGGAGCTTCACGAACTTGCTCCTCTTCCTTGATAGGTTCGGCCATGCCTTATTCCACTCCTTCCTCCATCATTTCTTGACTTCTTAGATGCTAAATCATGTTCTAATGGTATTCTAAAGTCTTTGGCAAAGTTTGGTTGTGTTTGGAGTTGATTTGATATGGTTTTGAAAAAGTTAGTAAGGAAATGGAAGAAGAAGAAGAAGCCATTAAAGAGAGCTTCAAGGAGGATGAAGAAGAAGGTAGAAATGTGCAAAGAAAGTGGAAGCATGGTGGTCTTATTTATAGAAAAGTTTTTGGATTAAAATAATATTTTGTAAAAAGACCAAAATACCCTTACTTACTTATAAAGTAATCTTATTTTTTTCAACACTTAACATCACATTTCAAATCATTACTTTATGTCATTTTCACTTAAGTATTAAGTAAAGAAAGTAATAATTATGTATCTTTGATTTGATGTTTTACCTTTTGCTTTGAAATGACATTTTTGCCTTTTTGTGCTTACTTTTTCTTAATTATATTCTAGAATTTTTTAAGTATGTTTAGTAAAAGTAAACTTGATTAGTGAATTAATTAATACTTACACTATTTGAATATATGTTCCTATATAACAAAATAAAGGTGCGACGACGTTGCGACAACTTTTAATCCACAAAACGTTGATTTTCGACAAAATATTTTACGGTCATATTTTGACGTTTTGGTTAAACCATTTATTTATGTAAACCAAATTTAAAAATAAATTTGTATAATGTTACTTAAAAATATAAACACTCATAAATTAATTAAAATAATTTATTTAACCATTGAAACTTACTTTTCTAAAATCAGCATTTTGTCACTTTTGTCGATATAGGCAAATGTTACTATTTTTGTATATACTTCTCTTCCCAAACCCTATCTAATTTTGTTTGAGTCATATAACCTTACTTAATTCATATTTAAAATCACTTTAAATAGTATATTTTAAAGTGGTCAAATTCTGGGTCGTTACAATAGCTGTTCCAATATATAAACTAATTTCAACATTGAAACTGTTAAAGTCGGAACTGTTATGATTTAGATTCACTTAATTTAAATGCGAATATTTTGATATGATGGTTTAACCTATTTTTGTGGTTATGATTTTGAAAACGAATATGATTTAAAGTGAATAATGATTTCGAAAGTGATATATTTTTAAAGTGAATATGATATTTTGATATGAAGTATGAACTGTTTGAAATGTAAAAGAACCATCCGGTTTGTAAAATATAATGATTGGTTGTTAAAGGGACCGGGGCCGACTATTGGCATACTCTCTATCAATACCGGAACCACTTTAACAACTGTGTACGTGGTGGAGAATCCAGAATGAAGTAGGATGGTTTGGCGAATGCTACTGGTATGAGGTAAGAACACAGCCTTGACCTTCGGGTCAGCTTGAGTTGACTAAAACATGAGCAATTGAAGGGCCAAGTGAGGTCGCTCCTCCGATCGGACACACTTCTTCGATACCATATCTGTTACTTTGTGATTGATTTGGTGGCCACCCTCGATTTGATTATGGGAGTACTGTTTTGAGGTGGGCGATAGCTGTGGCTATGTGTTACCACCAGCCTGTAAGTGTAAACGGTAGAATCCTACCCTGGTATTATCTCATTGTGCCTTGTCATCTACCTTATCGAGCCCACTACAATTTTGGTTTGTTTTGTACTTATGGAGTGCTCCCTGATAGCCCACCGGTTTAGTGGAGTTTACAGTAATGTATAGACTACAGCGCTATAAAAATGTGTTAAGGGGGATATGGGTAACGCCTTAACGCTATTTTAATACTTTACTTTACTATAAACATATTATAATAGCGTATTGTATTATATATATATATATAGTTTAACGGATCCTAAGGAGATGGAATCCTGAACATCTCTTAAGTTATTGCACGCACGTTATACACTAGATAGGAGATGTAAAATCCCATAAACATCTTTTAAGCCGTTACACTCATATTTATTTATGTTGATTTAACTTACATAAGATCTTTTAGTTCTGACTCAAGTATTTTGTCTTTCCATTACGCTCGGGTCAGCCTGAGTTTTTCAGTGTGGAAAACCTTATTTCTGTAGGACAAAGACAAAGTTTAGTATTATATTATTATTTTATCTCACTGCATCATGTTGTTCCGCTACATTATTTATTTATTCCTGCTGTATGTATAACTCTGATTGTATTGTAAAAGTGTAATAAAATGTTATTTGTAAAACAGCTTCATGAACTGTTTATTTGATTATTATATTTTGTCATTCCGTTATGAGATTCTGTGTTTTGGTTTTTCTTCTTTCCTCTTATTTTCTTATTTACCCCATTAACAGTCCTCCCTTTTGAATGGTTTGAGTTGACATGTGTGTTGTTTATTGTCAATTTAAACCGTCCAAAAGGGTGAGTCGTTACAGTTCGTTCTTGACCAACTAAATAAATTTCTTTCTTAAGGTGGAGATTATCTTGTCTAGGAAAAAATTAGTTCATAACAATAAAACATTATCAGGTATGAATATATTTCCAAATAAATAATATTTATGTAAGTAAAGATTTATCCAATTAACTCATTCGAAGAACAAATGCCACGTTCAGTATGAAATTTCAAAAAAGTTGATTCGCATAGAGGTTTAGTAAAAATATCGTCTATCTGGTTTTCTGCATTAACAAATTCTAGTGTAATAACTTCTTTTTCTATGTTATCTTTTAGAATGATGACTATACCAATATTTTTGTTCGAGAGTGAATAGGTTTCTTGAGATATTAATAGCACTTTATTATTACAGTATATAGGAGATTTTGTAGTAATTTTTCTGAAATCTCTAAGCATTTGTTGCATATATATATATATATATATATAACTTGAGAACATGCCAAGGCGGCTGAAATATTTTTGGCTTCACATGTCGATAGTGAAATAGAATTTTGTTTCTTACTAAACTACAAAACCAAGAATTAACCGATAAAGTGACAAATGCCACTCGTACTCTTTCGATCCGTCTCACATTCTCCGAAATCAGTATCACTATATGTAACTAATTCAAAAGAGCTGCCTTTCGGGTAAAAGAGCTCGTAATCTTTGGTGTTGGTTAAGTATCTCAAAAATCGTCTCATCGCTTGATGTAATTCCTTGGGTTGTGCTTGAATTCGAGCACACAAGCAAACACTCATCATTATGTCAGGTCTACAGTAGTAAGATATAACAAGGAACCTATCATACTTCGAGTCTTCGATACAATTTTTGATCAATATCCTTACCATTTTCATCTTTATCTTAGTCTAAACTCGTACTCATTGGAGTTAGCTTGCTTGGGGTACTATCCATTCCAAAGTATTTTGACAACTCCCTAGAATATTTTTCTTGATATATAAAAATTCCATTTTCTAATCGTTTAATTTGTAGACCCAAAAAGAATTTTAATTCTCCCATATATAACATTTCAATTCAATTTTCAAGGTATTTGAGAAATCACTATACATACTCTCATTTGTAGAACCAAATATTATTTGATCAACATAAATTTGAACAATTAAAATGTCATCGTCCTTTTTTTAATAAATAACCTAGTGGTAATCTTACCAAGTTGAAAACTAGAATTCAATAAATGGCTTTTGAGTCTATCTACTTAGCATGGGGTGCTTATTTTAGACCATATAGTGCCTGTTTATGTTTAAAAACATGGTTTGGATATTTTTCATGAATAAATAGAGGTAGTTGTTCAACAAAAACATTTTATCTAATAAACATTTAAAAAACACTTTTGACATCCAACTGATATAATTTGAAATTATGATGGCATGCGAACGTGAGTAAATTTGTATTACTTCTAATCGAGCAACATGAGAAAATGTTTTTTCAAAGTCAATTCCTTCTTCTTGATTGTACCCATGAGCGACTGGCCTTGTTTCTATTATGAATTATATTTCCATTTTCATCTACTTTACTTTTAAATACCTTGTTCCAATAGAAGATTGATCATCCCGTCTTGGTACAAGTTCCCAAACATTGTTTCGTTAAAATTATTTAAGTTCCTCTTATATTGCTAATATCCAAAAATCATCCTTAGCAGTTTCTTTATAATTTTTTGGTTTGATATTCAAAATAAAAGCTACATGACCCATTTGATTTAACTGACTTCTAGTTGTGACTCTAACATTCACATCTCCAATTATATTGTCTAAAGGATGGTCTTTTAAAACTCTAGGGGGGTGACCTTAAGACATTATCAATATTTATATTTTCATTTTCATTTCTATTACTAATTTATTTTCTGGAATAAGAGTTTCGTTTATTTCTAAAATCTCTGTCTTCATTTTCATTTTTGTTCTTAAATTATTCATTAAAAGAGACATGTAAAATTTCTTCAATTGTATTAGTTCTGTAATGATCCGCCTTTTTGACCATCGAAAGTCGACATCGAAAACTACCACTGTGTTCTAATGTCGCACATCCAATCAACAAAAGGGAAGATTGTTAGGGTAAATAAAAAGAAAAGAATAGAGAATAGAGAAAAACAGAATCTCACAATGGAATCAACAACATATATGTGACGACCGCCCATGACCCCTGCACTGAACAAGGAAATAGTGCACTGTAAAGTGTGTCAGGCAGCCATGGACGGTTGCCAAGGTTAAATTAAAACAGCTGAATCTATCGTATAACTCACAGCGCATGGATAAAATACAATAGAAAGTATATATAGTGAAGCTTTACAAAACAGAATCTCAATTAAACTTCATAATAGTTTGGTACAAACATCTGAAGAGTCAATACATCAAGCCTCACTACATATCACTCAGAGAATATACAAGCAGCGGAACATCCAATACATAGTAAGAAAATAATATGTAAGCCTCCAGCTCGTCTTCGTCATCAGCATCGTCGAAAACTAAGAACAGCACCTGTAACCTGCTACCTAGTCTGCCCATCCCAAAATGGATGAACAGCCCAAGGCAATAAGAGTTAAACATAAAGCCTTGAGTCAGACAACAGTCTTAGTGAGCGGTAAATTAACTAACAACATACCAAAAGAGCATAAAGGAAAAAGGAATAGGAATCCAACCCTCCCACTCCACCTCTTTCTACAGTGATAGCCCCCAGACACACTAAGCAGAAATAAACATAGCAAAGCAGGCATTTAAAATAAAGCAATTATCACTCGAGTCAAGGTCGGTGTTTTCCAAGTACAAACCCCCAAGGCCTAAACCAAGATCAGATAAGCACCCAGAAAACATCGCTCTTGAGACCGAATGACGATACAACCAAACATACATGACTCTGGCTATCACTGTTATCATTGCTTCGATACCACCGTTAATTGAATGACCGGCACATTCTTTCAGCCGTCCGTCAAGGGTTAATGGCAACCCCGGTTCTAGACATAACTCCGTACATCGTCGCAGCCCGTGCCTACACTACGCCATAAATGGCCTACTGCAACACAAAAAAAATGTTGGCTCAGGCCCGAAAAATGTTGCCATAGGTCTATGGCAACACTTTTAGGGTGATGCAATTTTTGCCGTTGCCTTAGACCTCAAAGGCAACATTTTGACTATCTAAGGCAACATAAGTAATATTGTTGCAATAGAACCCTATTTGGGTCTATGGCAACACCCATAGGTATCTGTAGCAACATTCCAAAATGTTGCCATAGATATTAACTTTCTGAATTTGTGGGGCCCACAATGTAGAGCATATTTGATTTTTTAATAGAAATAAATATTTATTTAATAAAATGCTTTTGCATAGAATTTGATATTTAAACAGTAATTTATTTAAATAAATATTTTATTTCAACATTTGAAATAGTACAAATTCCTGACTCCACTATTTTACAATTCAATGATATATAACATTGATATTCACATATACAGATATTCCTCACTACATCACTCAGTTCACTCATTACATATGCAGTTTCAATTTATACAGACACCGACACTGACAAATATATGACGAGCTGAGTGCCGAGCCGAAGGCGAGGCGAGAAGCAGGTCCGGGTGCAGCGCCGACGGGGGTCCGGGGCACCGCAGTCCCGGCAGGGATCGACCTTCTTTGAAACGACGTAAAATGATGCACAAATGAACACCTCCTGCGAATTTGAACACCTCCTCGATGATTGACTTTTGCAACTCTTTCATGGCTTCTTCTGAATCATCCGACCTTACTTTTAGCTCTGCCTTGGTAAAAGACCTGAAACCATGATAAATAAAAATTAACATTTCATCGAACAGGTTGCGTGTTAATAAGTAATACATTACCACAGTTCACTCATCTAAACATCCTACTAGACATCAATTCCTTCTCCTTGAATACTACCAAACTTCAACCTCTACACTGCCACCATCTACTCCCCAAACTACTGCAACTTACATCCCCTACAGCCCTTAACAACAGTTGGTACATTTTGAATCAGGATATGAAATTGCAGCCTGCAATCTAGTTGGCTACTTTCTAGTATAAGCACGTGCAATCTATACTGAGATTGGAACTGAATGTAATCAAAGAGCTAATCATAGCAGCAGTATGTTCACATAATTAGTCATAAGCCAAGAGGAGGACAAAGTGGCAACTCGTGCTGAACTAGCATATCACCACAATTACCAATCAACAAAAACATGTAAGCCTATTCGTCGGTAAATGTAAATCCAATGTTAAAGTTCACAACTTTTCCATAAATATAACAAAACATCACCTGGCCAACACAAAGAGTAGAGACGGGACATCGAATATACTGCATAGTATCATAAATTGCCAACCCAGCCATCACGGAACCACCAGGTGAATTGATATAGAGAGAAAGCGGCTTAGACGGATTCTCAGATTCGAGGAACAGCAGCTGCCATTTCAACACTACTTCCTCAATTACCACTGTCAGCCTCAATTACCACTTGCCCATCAAACTTCAACACTACTTCGACAACACTTCGAACCAGCTTCAATCAACAAAACATTATACACAGCTGCCATTTCCAGTAACTGCAGCCATACCACCACAATACTCAACCAGTCAACTGCCAACAACCATCAATTGACCCTCAATCGGAAGCATCGCAACCCAACCAACGACCTACTTCAAACTTTGACTTCCTCTGCAAATTAATAGCAGCAGCGAACCCAATTATAACCACCAATCGCCAATTTCCATCACTAAATCCGAACTCCATCGCCACGGGATATGTGCTTGATGGCCATCGGAATCAGGCTGTAGAAACGGTGGTGGGGTAGTGGAGTTTTGTTGGGGGCTGCGGTTGGTAGGATTTGGGAATTAGGGATTTTTGGAAGAAAAAAAAGAAACGAAAATATGATTTGGAAATTAGGGATTTCGGAAATTGGGGGTGAGAACGAAAATGATATGAAAAGTAAAGCGGGAAAACGAAAATTTGTGGCAAATTGTAGCGGTGATCCAGTTTAACAATCAGATTAAATGTAGATCGTTGGATCGTATTCACGCGGATTGCTAATTTTATTAATTTTTTAATCTGAATACATCTATAGCAACACTATATAAAAATGTTGCATCGTGTTACACTTGTTTAGCTAGAGCAACACATTTTTATGGCTAAGGTAACACCATAAATACAACGTTGCAGTAGGACCAAAATTTTATATCTATCGCAACATTTTAGCTGGCAACACCTTGCAAAAATGTTGCAGAAGGTCATTTATGGCGTAGTGCTAGGACTATCGAATCTGCCCAGAGTACTTGACTACAATCATAGTCTTTAGGGACTATCGAATCTGCCAAACGTACTCTTGCTTTGAGCCTGCTAGAACCTTCAACAACGATGAAATCTCAGCCTCCTAGTCATCCTCCTTGACGACTATTTCCATACTAGCTCAAGCGCCTCTCGAGCAAACCATTATCCTCAACTCGAACCATTTCACCAAGTTATCAACATGCTTGGAATGATCCCGTCTGGATTAAACCAAGGCTATCTCATACCATGCCTCACTTCATCTCATCATAGCAAAGCCTTATCTCAACATCGTCATCATCAAATCTATCCATATGAGCTTCATCATTCGCCACATATGCCACGAGCATCTTTTCCAATTCAAGAGCCTTTCCCTTAGCTTTTGAATCATCTTCGACTAACTTGTCCAAATCAAATCATCAATCAACTAATTTACAACAATCAATCAAGTCAAACATTAATCCAAGTAATCAAGCATTCAAACATGATCAAATAAACAATTATAACAATAATGGCAATTTTGTAAATAAAGAGTCTAAATCTAACAAGCATGAATCATGAGTAATATCTCTACAACTTGATGAATGAACTTGCATAGGTTAACATGTAGTAAAATGGATGTCAAATTATCATGAACAATAGATCTACACTTTAGTTTATGAAAATGCATGGAAATCACTATTTTAACACCAAATCAAGCCATCAATCCGATATACTCCTTTGGATCCGTGTGAGAGATAATCACCACTCACCAAATCACCTAAACACCTCAAAAGCAACACACTTCAGATCTGGACAGTGAAGAATCTAACTCGATCTATCAAAACTCCGCTTCAAACAATGAAATCTCTCTTCGATGGATGAAGATCTTTAATCTAAGCTCTTGGATCTTCGATTTGGATGGAAGGAAGCACAAGATTAAAGTGGAGAAAAGAAGTGAAGAAGTGTAGAACTCGAGCTCTCAAAATAGCAGCACTTCGGCGCTTCAAAATCCGGATCCCAAAAAGTGAAGAGAAACCGGGTATTTATAGGCTGAAAATCTCTAAGTCGTCCGCCTTCATAAGTCGTCCACGACTCATCAGAACTCCACGACTCACGACTTATAAAAAATTACGACCTAAAACCCCACGACTTAAGACCTTCGACTTAGCAGATCCTTCGACTCAACCACTTGCGTGACTTAACACATACGCGCGACCTAACCCTTAGGCATGATCTAAGACTCAACGACTCAACCTTCCTTGTGATTTAACGACTCAACTGGGATACGCCTTAACGACTTAACAACTCTACGACTCAACAACCTCACGACTTAGCTAGGTTATGACTTATCACCTTCACACGACTTAACGGCTTACTGGGATACGACTTAATAACTTTAGGTCATCTAACGACTTAACTACCCAACATACTATCATAGGTCGTCTACGACCTAACTAAACATGCCAAAGCGACTCAACGACTTAACTGTCTCCGACCTATCTCATTAAGTCGTTAACTCGCCGCAGTTTCCTAAATCGATATCCCTATGCCGCTAACTCCTAAGTCGCCGCTTCCCTTAAGTCGCCAATTCCTTAAGTCGCTTACTAATTTAAGTAGGTCGCCTAATTCCTTAAGTCGTCTACGACCTAACCTCCTTCACGACCTAAGCTCCAACATGACCAAACTCCTTAGGTCTCTTCTATCTCTTAAGTCGCTCCACGACTTAAGCTACCACTTGACTCAAGCTTCAAACGATTTAACAATACTATCGTTCTAATGACAACAGTTTTACAATGTTTCAATCCGTAAAAATACGGGTCGTTACATTCTCTCCCCCTTAGGAATTTCGCCCCCGAAATTCCAAACAAACAAGAGCAATCAAAAACTATTCTGCATGCCTACCATCCATAGCAATCAACAAACCATGCATCCAATTACTAGCCTAGCATGCAGAATTCTAAAACTAGAACAAGTTACAATGTCGTGAGATGACACGACACCTTATGGCCATACCTCAAAGAGTTCAGGATGAGCTGCCTTCATCCTCTCTTCCACCTCCCATGTACAGTCGTTATCATCATCACTCCATTGTATCTTGAGCAACCTAACTACCTTCCTTCTAAGCTGTTTCGTGTCAGTTTCCATAACACGAAGCGGCTTACGAGGTCTCTTATCGACTGGATCAACTTCGAAATCTTCACAGCTATCAGCAGAAACCACTGTATTCGAGTCGTGCACATACTTCCGTAGATACGATACATGAAAAACATTGTGCACACTCGACATCTTTTCTGGTAACTCCAATCTGTAGGCGAGCTTTCCAATTCGCTCGATGATCGGGAATGGTCCAACAAATCTCGGAGTCAATTTTCCTTTCTTCCCGAATCGAATAACATTCTTCAGTGGAGAAATTTTCACAAAAACCATATCACCTACGTCGAATTCCAAATCCTTACGACGCTTATCGGCATAACTTTTCTGTCGGTCTTGGGCTGCCTTCATTCGTTGCCGAATGATCTCTATACAATCCGAAGTCTGTCGAATCATTTCTGGCCCAAGTATCAGCTTTTCTCCTGTTTCTAACCAACATGTCGGAGAGTTACACGGTCTTCCATACAATGCCTCATACGGTGCCATACCAATGCTTGACTGGTAACTGTTATTATACGAAAATTCTACCAAATGAAGGTGATCTTCCCATGATCTTCCGAAATCTAAAACACAAGCTCTGAGGAGATCTTCCAAAACTCGATTGACTCTCTCGGTCTGACCATCTGTTTGGGGATGATAAGCTGTACTCAAACACAACTCGATTCCCAAAACTTCCTGGAAGCTCTTCCAAAATCCACTAGTGAACAATGGGTCTCGATCGCTCACTATACTCTTCGGAATACCATGGAATCGAACTATCCACTTAACATACAGCTCAGCCAACTTCGATGCAGTCCTGGTTGATCGAACAGGAATGAATCTTGCACTTTTATTCAAACGATCTACAATGACCCAAATCCCTTCATTTCCCGCTCTTGTTCTAGGTAACCCATCGATAAAATCCATCGATACTTGCTCCCACTTCCATGTAGGAACTTCTAATGGCTGAAGCAGTCCACTTGGCTTCTTCTGTTCGGCTTTTACCAACTGGCAGTTCATGCACTTGGAAATAAAATTTCCAACATCCTTCTTCATACCTTCCCAGTAATAGGTTCTCTTCATATCCCGATACATCTTATTTCCACCTGGATGAATTGTTAGCTTCGAGTGATGACTTTCCTTCAGAACTTCATTTCTCAATTCATCCATATCGGGAACAACTAGTCGTCCTTGTTTTCGAAGCCAACCCTCTCGATCGACCTCGAATCCTTTATCCTTTTCTGGATCCAATCCAGATTCCAAATCACGGATAATCTTGACAAGCTTATCGTCTCGCTTTTGGCTCTCACCAATCCTTTCCACAAGGGTCGGTCTTATCGATAAGTTTGCCAACATCTCAGGTTCCAATTCACATCTAGGCCTGAAGTCAAATCCAGCTAAATACTCGAGACTCTTCCATTCTAAAAACATGGCTCCCAATCCTGCATGTCTTCGACTTAACGCATCTGCCACTGCGTTACCCTTTCCCGGAGTATACGCTATACCAAAATCATATGATGCCAAAAACTCTAGCCATCGTTGCTGCCTTAGATTCAAATCATTTTGGGAGAAAAGATACTTCAACGACTTATGATCTGTAAACAACTCGAATCGAATTCCCAATAGGTAATGTCTCCACATATTCAGAGCAAAAACAATCGCTGCCAACTCCAAATCATGAGTCGGATAATTCCTTTCATGTGGTTTCAGTTGTCGACTTGCATACACAACAACTTTACCTTTCTGCATCAGCACTGCTCCAAGTCCAGTACCACATGCGTCGGTGTAAACCACCATCTCATCATTTCCACTTGGAATAGTCAAAACAGGAGCACTTGTCAGTCGCTCTTTCAGGATTCTGAAAGCTTGCTCACACTTAGCATCCCATCTGAATACTTGGTTCTTTTTCGTCAATCCTGTCAATGGTGCAGCCACCTTGGAAAAGTCTTTGATAAATCGACGATAGTATCCTGCTAATCCAAGAAAACTTCTCACATCAGATGCATTCTTAGGTCTAACCCAATCCTGGATTGCTGCCACCTTAGCGGGATCAACCGCTATTCCATTTCCAGAGATAATATGGCCTAAGAACCTCATTTCGCTCTTCGGCTTCTTCTGGCCATCCTTACCCTTTTGCTGCTGCTGCTTCCTCTTCTTGTTTCCACCCTGCTGTGGTTTAGACTCTTCCTTGGTTACAGCAACAACAGATCCTTCTTTAGGAAACAGATTCTCGTGCCTGAGAGCCTTCTCCACAAGCTTCTCAAATGGATCGTCCAAATGATCCACCAACTGCCTCCCAAGATAACTGTTAGCACCAAAATTGGTCACTAACCTCGTTGAGAAAGATTGTGTAGAGATGTAAGTGATGAAGTTAAATTAAACAAGGAAGAATATGCTAATTTAAATGCAGAAAGTAAGAACGCCGGATTTATAGTGGTTCAGCGTAATTGCCTACGTCCACTTTGAGTTTTGATCTTTATTTCTTTCACAAGTAGTTGAATACAGATACAATCCATATATTGATGACTTGAATACAAGTTTGAATTAAAAAGAGGAGAGTATAAAAAATGGCAGAGTCTCCCCAGTGTTCTCCAAAAAGGATCCATTTCATTGTGCCCCTGCCCTTCTATTTATAGAGGAAGATGGGTTGGACTTCCTTCATGGGCTTAGGAGCAAGGTGCCTCTGCCTATAGTGGGTGAATCTGCGCACCAGGCCAGGCAGGCCGAATACTCTTGCTTTATTGTGGGCCTGACAACTTGCTACCACCTCCAGTCTCTCCTTGATCAGAATCTTATCTAGTGCTAATGATAATTTCTTCAACCGTCGTTTTGTAACCGGGCCAAGATGCCGGTTAACACTTGCCCCCCAAAGTGTGTCGTGTGAAGCAACACAACACGCTTTGAATCAGCGAGTATTCCTTGTCTTCAGAAAGAAATCCACCATGTTTCTTGAATAGTCATTATCCTTCAATTTATCCTCCCAAGGTGTTGTATCCTTCTTTGGTCATCGTGATGCTCGGTCGATTCCCAATATTATAAATCCAGGGTTGTAGTTCATTAGTGGCCATCCGTGTCTGATTCTGCAGAGCTAATAAGCTTCGGCTATATGATCTAGTCTTCTCTTAATAACCCTTAGTGAGAATTCAATTTCTGTTGATTTCAAGAAGTCGAACTTTTTCGGATGTACACATGCACGTTCGGGTACATGTTCTTGCCATTGGCTCTCGGATGCATTTTATATGCTCATAAGTCGTCGCCAACTCCATCCAGTTTAATTGTAATTCAATCGCGATTCCTTGTTTGTATTTTCTATGAAATAAGGGTTGCAATCAGCCACTTGAGGAGTTTTCCAAACCTCTCTTCAGTACAGACTCTATGATTTTGTTCACAGCTTCAACCTGTCCATTTGCAGTTATAATGGAAAGGTCATAAGGACAGATGACGTTACGGATAAAGAAGTTGATTATTTTCTTCATCTTGGTCGTGGTTAAGAGTTCTTCATCTGCCCATTTGGTGACGTAATCAACTGCTATGATGGTGTATTTCGCACCACCTTTAGGATCGACAAGAAGATGATTTCAGTGCCCCCAAGTGGCAAACGGCTATGAACTAGCCATTTGAACAATTTCCATCGGCGGGGTTCCCGGATTTTTTTGCCAACATCTTGCACTCGTCACATTGTCTAGCATGATCAACCGCTTCTGGGTTGATAGTTGGCCAGTAATACCTGTAGCAGAGTACCTTCTTTATCATGGTTTTCCCCCTGATGTTATTACCGCATTCTTCTTCATAGAATTTGCTCAAGATATCATCATGGGCGATATGCCGAAGCATGGGGATGGATAAACTCCTTTTGACACACGACTTATTCTTAGATGATTTGGCGTGAAGCTTTGAGGAGGATATGTCGTTTTCCATTCCTCCGTTCAGTAAGAATTCCTCATTATAGATAGTCTTTGATAGGAGTCAACCATGACACCTTTTCATTTTGTTCGCTGAGTACGTGTGTAATGATGTAATACGTGAAGTCGGTTAGTAGCTCTTGGACTTGGCCGAGATAAGGAGCAAGACAATGCCCCCTAGCAAGATCAACTTCCTTAAATTTGTATACTACCAATCAAGAATCACAAAAGATATGTAAAGTTTTCACTTCAAATCCTCTAGCAAGTTTGAGGCTGGCAGTCAAGGCTTCATACTAAGCATCGTTGTTTGTTACAGGTAAATCGAGTTTTAGGACGTAGCAGATTGATCGTTCCTCAGGAGTCATTATCATGACTCCTATGCCATAACACTGATCATTGGATGCTCCATCCGCGTACATTTTCCATCTCATGGTTGGTTCTCTGCTACTCTTCGAGTAGTCATCTGAGGTAGTGAATTTGGGTGTGAGGTCTGCTAATTTCCGTCCTTGGATAGCCCTTCGTGGGAAATAAGTGATATCGAATTAGCTTAGTTCGATATTCTATTTAAGTAGTCTTTTAGACGTCTCAGGTCATTATATGCCCTGTCGCAATGGCTGGTAGGCATAGACGTTGATGGGGTGAGCCTAAAAGTAAGATTGGAGCTTTCATGATGAAATCAATAGGATTGTGCTAGCTTTTGTAGCTTCGGGTTGATATCCAATGCATGGCTCGCGATAGTTAATGAAATCGCATATGCATGTCAGAATGGGTCCAAGGGAACATATCATCATTTATTCAGAAAAATCCAACTAATTCTTTTATCATCACTGCACTGAGCTGTGATCCGATATTCAGCACCCGGAAAGGGTCGCCATGGCTGGCGGTAATGTCGACCGTCAGCTTAGCAGGTGCCATCCCAGATTCTTTGAGTAAAGATGTAACTATTTTGCATAACATTCAATGTGAAATATGGTTGAGACGGTCAATGTTGATGGTTATTCTGGTCGAATCCTAGAGTCTTGTCATGAGTTGTTAAGTCAAATAATGAAGGGCTCTGAATGCTCTAATTAATTATCTGCAAATGGCCAAAGATTAGGCTTAAAAGCACGTTGAAGGAAAGGTCGAGTAGGGGCCAGCCTCGAGTTGCGTGCAACTGCATAGCTGGATCTTGCTATGAGTTTGAATTTGCTTGTATATTCGAGTAACGCATTTTCTATTCAATGCATTCATGATCCTTCACTCGCCCTTCGGGTTGGAGTGACAGTCAGTTGCCCACAAGCTTTGGCATCGATTTAATGATTCTATCTCTAGGCATCCTTTCGGTCGTTGCCTTGAGTAGCTGTAAGCACTATATATAAGTTTTAATACTGAGCTATCGTAGCCAGTTTTTGAATGACCATGCGTCTTCTCCCAGTCTCGGGTTAATAAATGTACTGCATGGACGGTTGAGTCTCGTCCTAGCTACGTTTATGCTTTCACCTAAACTCCAAAGACATAAAGGTGATTGTTGAACAGTCGGTTCACATTCATCTTGCTTCTTGCTCGTGCCCCCAGGTCTGGGGCATATACCGATAAGTAGGAAGGCCAGCCACGCCCACTTTAGCTTTACTCTCTTTCCCGTTGAATCGTGGGATCATGTCAGTCGATAGGAGACTAGGTCTCGCCTATCTTGGATTTTATCGTGGTTTTTCATTCCAAGAGGAATACTTCAATGCAACGTAAGTTTTAGGGCGTAATTTGGACAGTGGATGGTCATCCACGTCCACTTTGGTTCATGCTCTGTAATCAGATCTCGGGGTAAAGTTGGCTACAAATGCAGTCGGGTTATGCTCATCCAGTTTCATACTCCTCCTGACGAATTGAACGAGGGTGCTGGAGAATTTTTGACCAAGTATTCGTGGTTTACCCTCCTTTCCATACTCTGGGGGTCATAGTTTTTCAAAAAACAAACATCCGAGTCACATTCGTATGTGCTTGGTGCAGATCAGCATTGACCCTTGGTCTGAGGTATGATATAGTAGGTTGCTCGTAGCTTTGGATGCCATTTCGATTGGTTCTGTATTGAGGCCTCCCTGCAGTCGCTGCCTCAAGTTATAAAGAACGCCATGCTAGGGCTATAGTAAGCTGTCGTATTCGGCTTTTTAGTGTTTTGTACCCCTGCCCCCAGCATTGATTTAGCCAGGTCACTAGTTGGATGGTCGAACTCCATCCTCAGCAGGTTAATAATCCTCCTGTCGATTCCAGGCCGAAGTTTACGGAATAGAAAATGGTCGGGATCCACTCGTCTATTTATCGATGTTTATACACCACTTTGCATTCTGGTGACTTAGTGTTATTCTCCCTCCGGTTGACTCGCACCCAATTTGTGTTCATGCTTCGGTCCACGCTCCGGGGACTTAGAGATTTGTCGAACGGTTTATGCTTTAGTCCATAGTTCGAGACGCAGAGATTTTCGTCAACTCGTTTATACTCTAGTTCGCACTCTGGGAACTTAGAGTAATCTGGTCCGCTTCTGGGATTTAGGGATTTTTCTGAAGTTGTCTATAATCTAGTCCATGCTCTGGGGACTGAGAGTACTGTAGTCCGCACTTTGGGGACGTAGAGGTTTTTGAGTCATTTATACTCTAGTCCGCACTTAGGGACTTAGAGTACTTTAGTCATTTATACTCTAGTCCGCGCTTTGGGGACTTAGAGTACTCCAGTCCGCACTCTGGGGACTTGGAGGTTTAAGTCGTTTATACTCTAGTCCGCGCTATGGGGACTTAGAGTACTCCAGTCCGCACTCTGGGGACTTGGAGGTTTAAGTCGTTTATACTCTAGTCCGCGCTCTGGGGACTTAGAGTACTCCAGTCTCTGGGGACTTGGAGGCTTAAGTCGTTTATACTCTAGTCCGCGCTCTGGGGACTTAGAGTACTCCAGTCCGCACTCTGGGGACTTGGAGGTTTTAGTCATTTATACTCTAGTCCGCGCTCTGGGGACTTAGAGTACTCCAGTCCGCAATCTGGGGACTTGGAGGTTTAAGTTGTTTATACTCTAGTCCGCGCTCTGGGGACTTAGAGTACTCCAGTCCGCACTCTGTGGACTTGGAGGCTTAAGTCGTTTATACTCTAGTCCGCGCTCTGGGGACTTAGAGTACTCCAGTCCGCACTCTGAGGACTTGGAGGTTTTAGACATTTATACTCTAGTCCGCGCTCTGGGGACTTAGAGTACTCCAGTCCACACTCTGGGGACTTGGAGGTTTAAGTTGAGAGTAGTCGTATTTCCACTCTTTAATTTGTATTCATCCACTGTATCGAGGCTAATTTCGTTGCATGAACAATCGAACCACGTTTGCTCATGGAATGGGATTCTATCCCCCAGGATGAGGGATGGAATTTGAAAAATGGACGATCGATTCTCGTTCGCGTGGTGATTATAGCTCTTCCAATCAAGTCAAGGAAGGAGGTATATGACAGATGGTTCGATCACATCCATGTTGGGTTAGATAGCCAAATCTCTTACAATTTGCTCCGTATCTCCTTCTAGAAAATAAGGATAATATATTGTTGAGTAGACAAAGTAAGTTGTATATGTTCCAAGGTGCAGTCGTGTCCATATAGTGACAGCGATGGTTAGCGAGTATGCAGTCTACCATAGCTACTTCAAGTCGGGCTTTCAAACAACCTTTCGTGTTCAGGGTAGGATTTGATGTGTAGATGATCAAATCACGTCCACTTTAGACGGATCCCGGCGTCACTGAGCTTCATGAGGGGTATCTGTATTTTGTCAAACTTTGTCCTATGACTCGATTGGAGTGGATGATCGGGCCATATTCATTCCAAGCAGTTTAGGTCTCCAAGTCAAATGTGGAGGTTGATGGATGGATGGTTGGTTGTCTGAATCGATCATAAGTTGAGCATACGAACTCGGATCATCTTGAAACTTGGAACATTGGCTTCCCTGGCTTTGATTGCTATGTCTTGTTAATCATGGCTCGATCCAGACTCGGACAAAATCCATCGATATCTGTAGTGAGCCTTTGTGTAACCGATCTCCAAGACGAACTGTCACTGGTTTCTAATCAAGTTCTTGGTGTCATGGCCTTGCCAAAAGGCGGGATAACATTTGCCCCCCAAAGGACGTCTTGTGTAAACATGACGTGCTTTGAAAAACCGCAGTCTTTCATGCTGAATATTTCCGTTCAGTTGATTGCTTGACAGTCGTCTTTTAATCGTTTCGTTGCAATCTTCTTTTAGACAAATGTTCAACTAGCGTGCTTTGCTTTGGTTCTGCCCCTAGTTTTAGGGATGAGTATGGAGTTGATGTATGTTTATACTCCGTCTCGCACTCTGGGAGTACGGAGTTGAGTAGATGTTTATACTCCGTCTCGCACTCTGGAAATACGGAGTTGATTAATGTTTATACTCCGTCTCGCACTCTGGGAGTACGGAGTTGATTAATGTTTATACTCCATCTCGCACTCTAGGAGTACGGAGTTGATTAACGTTTATACTCCGTCTCGCACTCTGGGAGTACGGAGTTGATTAACGTTTATACTCCGTCTCGCACTCTGGGAGTACGGAGTTAAGTAGATGTTTATACTCCGTCTCGCACTCTGGGAGTACGGAGTTAATTAATGTTTATACTCCGTCTCGCACTCTGGGAGTACGGAGTTGATTAATGTTTATACTCCGTCTCACACTCTGGGAGTACGGAGTTAAGTAGATGTTTATACTCCGTCTCGCACTCTGGGAGTACGGAGTTGTGCGAAGGATCGTTGTGTATCAACCCATTTTTAGCCTTGATGTGATGGCTTGCCCCCGAGCTCGAGTTTCACTTAGCGAGTGGCCGGCCGTATCGCAGCCGCTCTCTACTTGAATAAATTCCACTTGCAGGATGGAATTCAGCTCTCCGTGCATCATGATGTTGTACATTGTATTTAACCCATAGCCCCAAATCAAAGGCATATGGTTGATGATGAGCGATAGAATTATGCTCGTCCAGATGTAACTCCACACGTCCGATCATGGTCTGCGTAGATTGGTTGGCAACCAAATCTGAGTACCTGGTCACCTGCATCGTTTTGAAAGTAGTTTAGTTCGAGCTAGTCGTAGTTCATAGAACAATTGAAATAGAGATGGAAATGTAAATAATTCAAAGAAGATTATGATAAATCTCATTGATATGTGAAGCAGCATCGTGTGCTCGCTATTCGACTCTGCCCTTGGCTCCTTTCAAAGGGATGTCGGCCGTCAACCGTCCAATTGATAATCATAGCCCTTTATTAATAGGCATCGGATATTCGCTGCCCGCCATTCTGTAGGACTTGTACATACTATCGAAGCTTTCCTTTACAGGTCATCTTTTCGTTCACACCTCGGAGGTGTTTGTAATCGCCCGTGTTAGGATCAGCGAGCATCCGGGAATATACAACATTCCCCTGATTTTCTTTAGACTTTGGTGTACTCTCTCGAGGTTGGTTTCCAGTACCACTCCGAGTCGTGAGTCTTCAAGTAGAGGTTGTCAATTGAATCTTTCAAAGAGCATATGAGCTGAATTCTGAAGTCTTGTTTCGG
Source organism: Allium fistulosum (assembly GCA_030737815.1). Taxonomy (NCBI): domain Eukaryota; kingdom Viridiplantae; phylum Streptophyta; class Magnoliopsida; order Asparagales; family Amaryllidaceae; genus Allium; species Allium fistulosum. The sequence goes on from CM060907.1 coordinate 998,859,976, forward strand.
CTACTGGGATCTACATCTTTAGCCAACGGGCCTTCATTGTTATTTTTCTTAGTCTGCTCCACTCCTCCTCACTTTAGTTCTGATTCATTTTGTAAAAGAAACGATCCATAGTCGTAGGAGGCTCTTTAGCCAACTAGCTGTCAAAATATATCTGGAGGTCGACTTTCCTCAAACGCGATCAGTATGATATCCTTGTTAGTATTTGGAATAAATTGCTTAGAGCATTGGTTTGCTTGGAGTCATCTTGACGTTTGCTAGAGTCACATCATCTATGTTCTCCAACATTTGGGAGTACCGTTTCAATAGCGGTTGCTTGTCTGTTCCCTTGATGTCGTTCATAAGCTGCCGCTAGATCCTCTATGCCCTGGTCGATCATGGGATGTCAGGAAAGTGGATAGAATGTTCCTTTATTAAGTTGAGTTTTGAATTCACTATCCGAAGGCACTGCGCTGCGGCTAGGGTTCTGGGGGGTTTCCCCCCGAAAAAAATTTTTTAGCCTCATTTTCGAAAATTTGGGTCGTACCCGAAAAAGTTTTTTTTTTGTAAATAGGGGTCGTGTAAGAGACCGGTGTAACTTAAGTTTCGATCGGCATTGAGGGCCGTTCGGCATGACAAAGTTGCTCGGCATACAAGACTGTTCGGCATCCACACTGTTCGGCATCCCACACTGTTCGGCATTCCTTACTGTTCGACATTCACACTGTTCGGCATTTCACACTGTTCAGCATCCACACATGTTCGGCATCCACACTGTTCGGCATCCACACTGTTCGGCATCCCACACTGTTCGGCATCCCACACTGTTCGGCATCCACACTGTTCGGCATCCACACGTGTTCGGCTTTCACACTGTTCGGCATCCACACTGTTCGGCATCCCACACTATTCGGCATCCCATACTGTTCGGCATCCACACTGTTCGGCATTCATTCTTGTTCGGCACAACCAAGTCGTTCGGCATACAATACCGTTCGGCATTACAGAGGTGTTCGACATTCATTCTTGTTCGGCACAACCGAGTCGTTCGGCATATAATACCGTTCGGCATTACAGAGGTGTTCGGCATAGAGGTATGGATCAGCCTGGAAGAGCGTTCGGCCTAGAGGTATGGTCGGCCTGGAAGAGCGTTCGGCCTAGAGGTATGGTCGGCCTGGAAGAGCGTTCAGCCTAGAGGTATGATCGGCCTGGAAGGGCGTTCGGCATAAGCCTTTTCTGGAGCGTTCGGCATACCCCTTTTCTGGAGCGTTCGACATACCCTTTTTCTGGAGCGTTCGGCATACCCCTTTCTGGAGCGTTCGGCATACCCCTTTTCTGGAGCGTTCGGCATACGCCTTTCTGGAGCGTTCGGCATACGCCTTTTCTGGGGCATTCGGCATACGCCTTTTCTGGGGCGGTCGGCATACGCCTTTTCTGGGGCGTTCGGCATACGCCTTTTCTGGAGCGATCGGTCGAATTGCCTTCAGAGGAGGGTCGGCCTTCATTCAACTTTAGTGCAAACTTCAACGTCCAATCCCCAGATCTTGCGTACATCAGTGAATCCAATCTACGGCTATCAGCTACCTTTAGATTTCTTTCAAATCTGAGTAGAATAGGAAGTTTTCTAGTAAACAACTGGATCTATCTCGCGAATTTGGAAATCCACTAGTAGATGATGAGATCCAATCAAGCTGAGAATTCAACTCTCAATGAAAGCACCAAAGTGTTAGCACCAAAATTGGTCACTAACCTCGTTGAGAAAGATTGTGTAGAGATGCAAGTGATGAAGTTAAATTAAACAAGGAAGAATATGCTAATTTAAATGCAGAAAGTAAGAACACCGGATTTATAGTGGTTCAGCGTAATTGCCTACGTCCACTTTGAGTTTTGATCTTTATTTCTTTCACAAGTAGTTGAATACAGATACAATCCATATATTGATGACTTGAATACAAGTTTGAATTAAAAAGAGGAGAGTATAAAAAATGGCAGAGTCTCCCCAGTGTTCTCCAAAAAGGATCCATTTCATTGTGCCCCTGCCCTTCTATTTATAGAGGAAGATGGGTTGGACTTCCTTCATGGGCTTAGGAGCAAGGTGCCTCTGCCCATAGTGGGTGAATCTGCGCACCAGGCCAGGCAGGCCGAATGCTCTTGCTTTATTGTGGGCCTGACAACTTGCTACCTCCTCCAGTCTCTCCTTGATCAGAATCTTGTCTAGTGCTAATGATAATTTCTTCAACCGTCGTTTTGTAACCGGGCCAAGATGCCGGTTAACAATAACTGTCCAAGCCTGTCACAAACTTTTCATTCTTCTGATACGCAGATTCAATATACGACCGGGCATACTTGGACAAAGCTTCAAACTCAGAAACATACTCAAGAACTGGTCTTCCACCTTGCTTGAGCTCCACAAATTTCTTAAACAGAACAGACTTCTGAGCTGTAGAAATGAACTTAGCTTCAAATCTGGCTTGGAATTGCACCCAAGTAATTTCTTCCTCTGGAGTATCAATGGTGATAGAGTTCCACCAATCAGAAGCTCTTCCTTGAAGCTGTCTTGATGCAAGCTTCCTTTTGGTTGCATCTTCGATTCCCAAATCACTAAAGATTCTTCTACAAGCATCTATCCACCTCTGGACTTCAATAGTTGACTCTGTTCCCAAGAAAACCTTTCCTCCAAGAGCAGTATAATCTTTACACAACTTAGCAAAATCCACCGGTTTTGGAGTTTGAACTTGAACTCCAACATCTACTGATGGCCCCGGAGCTGGCATAATTCTCATAATCGAGGTCATCATAGCCTCGAACATAGCAGCATAATCAGAGCCCCCTCAGTAGCACGGCCTTCCCTAGCAGTTGGTCTCCCTCTTCGACTCATTCTTAATATCTATAAAAAGGAATGATTAACACACCTTGAGAAACAACTGCATAAAGGACTCACATACTTCTAAGCTACTATATTATATATAGTAATCATCCATCAAAATACAATTACATCTCTCATACGTAGTTACGTCAGCGAGAGTTGGGTAAAATCGATTAACCAAAGCTCTGATACCAAATGTGACGACCGCCCATGACCCCTGCACTGAACAAGGAAATAGTGCGCTGTAAAGTGTGCCAGGCAGCCATGGACGGTTGCCAAGGTTAAATTAAAACAGCCGAATCTATCGTATAACTCACAGCACATGGATAAAATACAATAGAAAGTATATATAGTGAAGCTTTACAAAACAGAATCTCAATTAAACTTCATAATAGTTTGGTACAAACATCTGAAGAGTCAATACATCAAGCCTCACTACATATCACTCAGAGAATATACAAGCAGCGGAACATCCAATACATATAGTAAGAAAATAATATGCAAGGAACATGTTTTTACCTCAGAAGAATAACATCCATCTAGGCAAGTGCAAAACTAAATATCAGGAACAGATCCAAATATGAATGAGCATAAATAATATTAAACCAAACTTGAAAGAACGGAAATAAACCAAGTAAAATCCAAACTGGACAGAATGGATAGAATAAGGAAAATAGTCCAACTTGATAGAATGGACTAAATAAGGTAACAATCCAAATTGATAGAATGGACTAAATCAAAACTTAAATGTCGTGATGAAGAGTTGGCTCTACTCGTGGCAATTTAAAGCTAAAATAGATTCAGGGTTTTTGAATCAAATAAGGAAAGGAAATTCTCTAAAAAATGACAAGGAAGGTGCACCCAGTATACCTCTAGTAATATACTTCTGAGAATCCCATTTACTCTATGAAAACTTCTCGGAACACTCCAACCCGGACCCCGCCAGACCTTACCGAGTATCCGAATATTTCCACATCTAAGTGCACAACTAAATCCAAACTAGATGACATGTGAAAATACCCTTTTGATGGGAGCAACCCCACATAGCTGGGGCCCCACTCGCGTTTTGGTCTAGTCATTTCCGATAAAGGATAACAAAGCTCAATTGAGCGGCTAATCGCTTTTAAGGTGACGATACACCATAAAGAAAGCTGAATCCAATAACTAATAAATCAACTATCGGGGATAATTAAAATGATCGTATATGGAAATTAAATTTCATATATTTACCACTACTCATTGATTCCGGACAAGTCCTATCTCTCGGTTGAAAATGAAGCCGGGCAAGTTGAGGTAGTGTTACCTCTAGGCATCACCTTGACGACATTTTTAACCTTCGAGATAGAAACGAGTCCAAGCCTCAACGTTTAGCTTTAAGTGCATGACTAGATCCTTTCCATACAAGTGATATCGATTATGGAACTATTGTTCCATAACCGAAATCAAACTTTAACTTTTTTCAAAAACTGAACTTGTGCCTGATTTTCATATTGCTAAAACACTTTTAGAATTAGTTCCTGATTTCTAAAACGTTAAGAGAATAATTTTTCCAAGTGCGCGACCCAGAAGGCCTAAACCAACATCAGACCAAATACCCATAAGATTATCCAACTTAACATCCTAATAATCGAGTTCCAATTCCTTTTTATAACTTTAAAAAAAATATTAATTATCCCGAAAGATAATTAATCACATTTAAAATCTCTTTTAAATAAACAGGTCCATTATCTTTAATAAAATAGATAATTATTTCCATACACTTATATAACATTGATAAATTAACTTTGAAACCTTTATTAAATCAGTTTATTATCTTTAAATCAGTTGATTAAAGCAATTTTATTATATTAGATAATTTACTTAAATCACTTTTATTAGATAAATTAATTAATTTTAAATATTTAGTTAAAAAAGATTTATTAAATTCAAATAATCATTAATTAAATGAATAATTAATCTCAAACATCATTAATTAAAATGATAAGTAAATTTTAAATACCATTGAATAAAACAATTAATTAAATTTAAATAATCATAAATTAATTGGATTAATTAAATTCAAACTTCATTAGCTAAAACAATTAATTAAAACATCATTTGTTAAAATGATTTATTTAATTATAAAACATCATTAATTTAAATGATTTAACTAAATTCCAAATATCATTATTTAAAACAATTAATTAAATTTAAAAAAAATATTAATTAAATGATTAATTAAATTCAAATATCATAATTTAAAATGATTAATTACTTTTAAATATCATCATTAATTAAAATAATTAATTAAGTTCAATAAATTAATTAAAATCCATTATCATTAATTAAAAGAATTAATTAAAGTCAAATAATCATTAGTTAAAACAATTAATTAAGTATAAAACATCATTAGCAAGAATGATTAATCAAATCTGAAGATAAACCAATTTTAAACATCGTTAATTAAATTGGTTAATCAATTTCAAAATCATTAGTTAAATGATTAATTAATTTAAATTATCATTAATCAAAAATGATTAATGAATTTTCAGTATTCTTTTTAGTGGAAACCCAAGCTCAAGTTTATACGATAAGGTTTGGGGAATGAAATTGAATAAATGACGGTGTAGCGAAAATTGCTATAGCGACATTTAAAATATTAAATGGATATTAGGAATTAATTTCAATTAACCGTCAATAACAGCATACAGATGTAAATAAATAATTTATGGGCAAGAAACCCCTTTGGGTCTCTCTATAGTTTTTCCCTGTAAAACAATGGTTATGGATAATATATAAATAATCATATGAGTTTACAACGATAAAATAATATGTCATCCTTTTTCCAAACGGAAATTCAGTCAAGCAAACAATTTAATTAACATCCAAGCAATCGATAAACATTTCTAACATCATAGATATGGTTTAATAAACTTTAATGTGAGTTAAACTCACATTGATTTCCGTTTTGGGCGAAACGTTCCGATTTTGGACTAAAACCGAATGGTCGTCCGATTTTAGTATAAACTTTTACTTGCTCCAAATCCAGCCAAACCAATTCCGTCGTGAAGATCTCGACGACATGAGTCCAACGCAAAAAACGGCATTCAAATCCGACCTCGTATGAGTGAGATATAAATTTTATAAGTTATTGATAAATTTCAATTTATAATTAAATAACTTTATAATAATTCCAATTATACCCTCATCTTCATCTTCCTCAAACATAAATGTGCATAGAGACACAGCAAGTAACCCATTTCAAATGGCCATGCATGCAACAACTGACACGGAGTATTAGTTGATGAAATTGGATTCCATCTTCACCAATGCGCTCCTCTACTCGATCTCAACTCGCCTATACCCAAATTTCAAGCTCGGCCTCTCATCCACGAACGCGACCTGCTCAATCTTCATCTCGCCCCTACACTGTCGCGATTCCCAAACTAGAAATACGCCACCCTAAAATTTGTCCCGAGCACCTACTTCCAACGACAAACACAATTCCAAGCTCCGTTCGTCGAATCGATGACCAGAATCACCAAAATTCTAAACCCTAACTCACACCCCAAAACTGACTTCGGCCAAAACAGCAACGCACATAATACGAAGGGTATGGAGTTGAAGATAAACATCGTACGAGCTCAACAAACCAAAGATTAGGGTTTTTAGTTGCTTATTTCACTTGATTTTGAATTTTTAATGTTGAGAAAGCTTCAAATTTTCATTTGTAGGCATGCTTAAATAGAAAGAAGGAGTATGGAGGTGAGAATATGGTGGTGTGGTCTGAAAGGATGGGGTATGGGCCTGGGTATGGAAGATATGGTGGATATGTGTGTGTGTATATTATTTTAATGTTAAAATATTCAACAAAACATACCCGAAAATTTCGAAGTCCAAACGAGACGTGCCGCCTAGCATTCTATATGTTATACACCTATCCTAAATGTAGTGGAACTAGTCTTGAGGTCTAATTCGATCATATGTAGAAGATAGCTTTTTAGACCCAGTTATTATATTAAATTTCCCATATTAATTTCAACGCATTTCGATCTCGCATGACCAAAAGATACGTCCAATTGTTACGAAACTTGACGGTGTAATGTAATTCACTATTACGGATCCAATGAAACTGGTTTCGTCAAAATTCGAGACAGTGCCCCAAATCGCTAATTTCATAGATTTAAATATTAAATCATTTCCTATATTTGAATTATAAATTATTGAATTCTAAATTCCAATTATTTAAATATTTAAAATTAATCAAACATTTAAAATAAAATGATCAGAATTTTGGGTTGTTACAAGTTCTTTTATTAAATATTCTATAGGCTTTGCTTCATTTCGAATAACCAATAAAAATTCCATCATCGACTTTCAGATTAGATTTGCCTAATTAGTCTTTAGTATTCAATATAAAACATTTCGAACCAAAAATTTGAAAATAAGAGACTTTTGGTTTCTTTCCATAAAACATTTCATAAGAAGTATTTTTAGTCAATGGTCTTAAGGATACACGATTAAGAATATAACAAGCAGTAGCAATGGCTTCAGCCCAAAAATTCTTTGTAAGTTACGACTAGTTAGCAATGTTCTAGTGGTTGTTCTGATGATATTTCCATATTAGATTTCAAAGAAGTTTTCTTTAATTTTCCAAATTGAAACGCATCATATAGATTATTAACTTTAAATTTTATTTTCGGTAATCCTCAAACTAGTTCATTTTTAGCTAGTTTATCAAGATACTTAAAATTAATATGACAAAACCAATTTTGCTAGAGCCATGGATCATTGTGATTGGCGACTGAACACATCATTATATTTTTAATTTTCATATTCAAAACATAGATATTTCGTTTTCTTATACCTTTAAAAATTAAAATTTTATTTCGGTCGAAAATATTACATTTATCTTTTTCAAAATCAATTATAAAACTTTTATCACAAAGCTGGCTTATACTTAAAAATTATGTTTTAAATTTTCAATTAATAATACATTAGTGATTAAAGGAGAGTTAGATATACCGACATTGATGACGTCTCTAATTCCAACTACAAATCCCTTCGAGTTGTCTCCAAATGTCACGGTTCCTCCATTGATCTATGTTATGTTAGATTACATATTTGAACTGCCTATCATGTGTTTGGAAAATCCACTATCGAGTATCCATTTCTCCTTATTCTTTTTGTTTTTGGGTATCTGCGAAAGAATACGAGATTTTATTGGTACCCATTTCCTATGTTACGGTCCTATGTATTAGTAGAAGAAAGTACTCATACCAAAGTGGGTTTGGGATCTTTAGAAATATAATTGTTATTATGAACAACATTTACTAGAAAATCATTTATATATTCCTATCTAATTAAATTGTTATTTGTTTTAGAAATCCAAATCTTTATAATTCTTGAATTTGAAGCACTTGTTTTAGCATTGTCTTTAGATTTTCTAAACTTCGTGTACAAAGTGCAATATTTCTTTTGACTATTATTTTTTTGCTTTAAAACCAAGTCCATTTTTGTTGCTATAGGGTTTTGAGATTTTAATCAAATTCTCTAAGCTTTGTTTTCTTTTTTTAAACTTTGAAACATTATTAGTAATTTGGTCCAATTTTTGCTTTAGCTGTAAAACTTTATTTTTAGCTATGTCCAAAATAGATTCTAATTCACAAACATCATTGTTAAGCTTATCATACTCAGTTTTACTAGCCTTAATTTCATCAGACAAAGTAGCATTTTGAAAAGTTGAACTTTCACATGATTTTTGTGAAATTTCTAGTTCTTCTATAATACTTTTCTCATCTTTAAGCATGCTAATATCTGCTTCAGCTCTATTTAATTTGACTATATTTTCTTTATATAATTTCTTCAAATTTCTTAGTTTATCACCAAGTTCAATACTAATTTCAAGTATATCATTATAAGAAAGTTCAGGATTTATCTCACTAGTGGCCATGAAACAAACGTTTGCTTGTTCCGTGTCACTATCGCTCTCACTGTCTGAAGAAGATGAATCTAAATCATCTCAAGTCACTTTGAAAGCTTTTATCTTCTTCTTGAACTTTTCAAATTGTTTTTCTTCTTATCCTTGTTTAGTTGCGGACAATCTTTATTCATGTGCATGAATTTATCACATTCAAAGCACTTAATTGAGGTAGAGTTTCTGCCATTTTGTCCCTCCGTGAACTTCTTGAATTTCTTGAATTTGTTGTAGTTGTTAGCAATAAACACGATCTCATCTTCATCTAAGTCTGAGTTATCATCATTGGCTTGGAAAGCTATACTCGTTTTCTCCTGGTTTTGTTCTTTCCTAGCATGCAAATTTCCTTCATATGACATTAGATTTCCAATTAATTCTTCAGTTTTGAGTTGGGAAAGATCATTCGCTTCTTCTATTGCTAAAATTTTTCATTCCCGTTCAATAGTTAAAGAATTTAAAATACGCGTAACAAGATCAAATTTGGTAGAAGTAATTCCTAGTGCCATGAAATCATGTTGCATTGTTTGAAATCTAGCATGCATATCTACAATGGTTTCATTTGCTTTCATGTTGAATGACGAAAACAGATTTTGTAGAATAGAAATTTTAGTTTGTTTCATTTTGTTTGTGCCTTCATGTATGATTTGAAGTGTACGCCAAATATCATATGCAGTTTTACACAACATAACTCTAGAAAATTCATTTTTATCGAGTGAACAATACAGAACATTCATTGCTTTAGCATTGTTGGTTGCTGTGGTTTTTTGAGTATTAGTCTAAGTACTCATTTCAGTAGTAGGTGCTTTGTACTTAGTTTGAGTACCTTTCCAAATCTCATAACCGTTAGCTTCGATAAAAAATTTCATACGTGTAGACCAGTATGCATAGTTAGATCGGTGAATAGTGGAGGACGTGCAATTGACCGACCTTCTAGAAAAGTGCTTGCCTATTGTTATGCTATTCAAAAACTTTGTTAGTTATTGAAATGACCTAATCTGATACCAAACAAAAGTGCACAAGAATCTAAGAAATATGGCACAGTTGTGTATACAAGTGTACGTACAATATTAAGCTATACAATAGAATAAATAGTAAATAAAACAAGAAGCAATCACACCAGAGTTTTTATACTGGTTCGGACCTTCCATCCTACATCCAGTCCTATCCCCTTCGGATTTTCCACTAAGCAATAAGGCCTCTTTTAGCCTAGAAGAATAGGCAATACGGTAGTTTTCCAATATGACAAATGTAACATCCCCCTATTAGGCGGCCCAAAACTAACGGTTACGGATGATGCAACCATCCATAGTTATTAATCCTCGGCAACCAAACACGGCGATATTAGATACATTGATACACAGAAACACAAGAATATGGAAAAAAAATTAAAAAGCAAAACAAATTCCACACTCCATTTCAAAATATTCCAAATTGATTGCATAATCCCTACTCGCAGACCACGTTCAAATAACATATGATCATTACAAAATACGCCAAGAGCGACATATGAAGATGGCCCCTTGGTAGATCAGAGTATATAGATAGGAAAGAAAACGGTCTGCCTTTACAAATAAACACACAACTGAAATAAAAGAACTCAAATAATAAGCATGCATTCTGCACGTCTTCGGAAGCTTTATTCGTCTAAAAGAACACCTGGAGACCTTAACTCTCAACCTACTCAAAATCAATTGAGTACCCGAGAGTTTACGGGGAAAAAAATAACTTTGAGTCGAACATAAAGCCTAGTATGAATAATAATTTACCATCTCAAACCATTTAGATATCTAGTGAGACCACGCCGCTTAGCGGAACAGGTTTTCCCCTCACTAGTATCCTAAAACTGAGATAAAAATATATACTATGCTCCTGCATCCACAATGGTTAAAACATAATATTTCAAAAAATTATGATGATATGCAAAGCAAATAAATCAATTCTGGATTACCCATCCGCATTCGTTCTGACTATCTGTCTCAATTATAGTTTCTAGGGTTACTGTTAACCTGTTAAATGTTAAGGACTGACTTTCCAATTACTTAGTTTTCATGGGAACACTAAGAACCTATTGGTAATTCTGATATCTTATTTCTTATCCTAGTTTTCATGGGCTAACTAGGAACCTATTGGTTGGCTTCTAATATCATAATCCAGATATAGTTTTCATGAGCTAACTAACCTACTGGCCCCTGCCGGTATCGAATCATAGTTTTCATGGGTTGACTATAAATCTATCGGCCACTGCCAATATCATACAATTTTCATGGGCTTACTGTAAACCTATTGGCCCCTGCCAATATCTTTAATTAAGAATTTAACATCTGTTAAGCTATATTCACTACTGGGTCAACCTTATTGGTTATTCTGCCCTTTTCCCAAAATACGGTTATGGGTTAATAATAATGTGAATAATATTTCTAAAATATTTATGTATGTCATGGTTTTTCCTTTAAAAATGAGAATGAGTTATTTGTTTTGAAACTTTTAAACATCACTTTCGAAACCACTGAACGGCCTCCTTCAAAAGCATGGAAACCTCTTTTCAAAACTCTAAGTATATACCTTTCGAAATCGAAGATACCTTTCGAAGGTATCAAGTAAACATTCTTTAAAACATAGCTTCGAAACACATAAAGTACTCTTTCGAAAGTATTGGGTTTACTCTTAGTAATCATTTGGGTCAAAATGGTTATATACGAAAGTATCTCTTTCGAAACCAACTAAAATTAATTTGGGAAAAAGTTGACGGTATCGGAACCATCTTAGTCGAATGCAAAGACCTTTTAAAAATTAAAACTTCGAAGGTCTGAGTCAAAACCCCCCTTCGACTTCATCACCTTCGAAACCCTCAACCCCTTTCGACAGCAAATAGGAAGCAGCTTAACCTAGGTAAAAACAAGGACAACTTTTCGAAGGTATTGATGACTTCAATACTTTGGAAGGGAAAATAGCGGCTAGGTTTCGACTAGGTCGGAACTTACCCTTTCGAAAGCTTCTTTTTAAAAAAAAGTCCCCCTTCAAAAGCTATTTATAAAGTCCCTTTCGAAAGCATGGATTTCGACTATGTTGAAAACTTTAATTAAATCAAGGCAGGAATTTAACTTTAGAAAACAAACTAAGGTTTCAACTCTATAGGGTATCGACTCAGTCGAAAGCCTTTCAAAAAGTAGGCAGTCGTTGATCTTTTTAAAATTGAATCCTTGGTTTCGACTCTGACAAAGGCATAGCTTTCGACACCCTACCTTCCGCTACCTACCAATACACTTCGTACCAATTTCCAATGATACCATGTGCCTTGGTTTTGACTTTGTGGGTTTCGATAGTGATGGTTTTGACTGGGATGGAGCGGAGGTAAAGGAGTCGAAAGGTGCCTCCGAAATAGGCGGAACCTCCTTTTTCGTGAAACGTTGTTTTATATCTAAAAATAGCAATTACTTTATAACTAACATGCCATTTGTAACTCCTTGATTGGCTACTTTAAAACTTTTCAAATACTTTACAAATAAAAACTACTGCACTAATTAGATCTAATTCAAAGCTTTGTAACGTTAAGCCCTTCTATATGACAAAACCAATATTTGTAGAAAAGTCCTTCTTTAACAATAATTTATTTTCCTAAATAAATCAACTGGGAAAATCCCCAAAAATGACAGGAAATCAATTTCATCATGTAATCAAACATATTAAAAATTTAAACCCAAATTCTTCCGAGAATATTCGAATTAAATTTTTAACCCAAATACTTCATAATTATCATCAAAAATTCATGATAAAATTTCCACGGCTTGGAAAATTCCAAAAATTAAAACCCATCTTCAAAATCATGTTTTACTTAACATAAAATTTCCATGGCAATCTAAAATCATATATTCTCGGTGTTACATCAAAACCATACAAATTCATACGCGTATGAATTAAAATAAATCATTATAATGTAACTCAAGCATATCATCATCTATTTTATCACAAAAACGAATTTAAATCATAAATCCAAAACTACGTTATCGTAGAATAAAAATACAGAGGGTAACTTGATAAGGAATTTGAGATTTGTTGTTGATTAATTCTCCCTAGCTTTTATTCCTTATCTTTAGATTAAAATTTCTTCCTTTCTTCCTTGGTAATGGACGGCTTTGGTTTAGGTTTTTGATTTGTGTTTGTGATCATGAGAAATGAAACGTGAATGGACAAAAATGAGAAGTTATAGCCATGTATAATAAATTGGCTAATTTACTAATATGCTCATGTGTAGTTTAATTAACCAATAAACCAATTTAAAGCCCATTTATCTAGTTAATAAGCACGATCACATATACATAATTTATTTAAATCTCAATCTTCTTATCATCATTATTCTATTTAATTTTCCTAATTAAATATTCTGAATAATGTTATTAAAAATTAGGGATGTTACAGGCTCACCCCTTAAAGAATTTCGTCCTCGAAATTTAGTAAGGACTAAATACTAAACATAGCAATCATCTGTAACAACTCCTAACAACCATACCAGTCTAACTGACTAGCAAATATCTATATAAATCTAATATAGACATACCCTCAAAGCAGATCAAGATAAGTATCTCTAATCATGTCTCATATCTCCTAAGTACAGTCCTTCTCGTTGTCGCTCCACTGAACTTTCACCAACCTGACTGTCTTGTTCCTTAATCTTTTCTCATCTTTAGCTACAACCTGAACTGGTTGTCTAACAAAAGTCAAATTAGGCTCTACCACTAAGTCATCCAACCCCGTCGGAGGAATAGTAGTTTCTAGATCATGCACATACTTGCAAAGATGAGATACATGAAATACATTATGGACACCTGCCAAACTGCTCGGCAACTCTATTCTATGTGTGAGCTTTCCAATCCTCTCTATAATCGGGAATGGACCTACATATCTTAGGGCTAACTTCCCTGACTTTCCAAATCGTATCACACCCTTCATAGGTGATATCTTAATAAACCTTATCTCCAACTGAGAATTCTAGGTCCTTACGCCTCTTATCTGCATAACTCTTCTGTCTGGACTGAGCTTCCTTCATCCGTCCCCAGTTTAACTCAATCTTCTTTGACGCCTCTCTAACCAAATCTGGACCTAAGATCGATCTGTCTCTAGTCTCCAACCAGCATGCTGGTGATTTGCATGGTCTTCTAAACAAAGCTTCAAATGCCTTATTCCTATACTAGTCTGGTAACTATTATTATAGGAAAACTCAACCAAATGTAGGTGATGCTCCCAAGATCCACCAAATTCCAATACACAAGCTCTCAATAAATCTTCGAGTACCTTATTGACTCTCTCCGTTTGCCCATCCGTTTAAGGGTGATACGCAGTACTCATATTAAGCTTGGTACCCATTACTTCCTATAGACTCTTTCAGAATTCACTAGTGAATAATGCGTCTCTGTCACTGACTATACTACTAGGAACTCCATGCAGTCTAATTATGTTCTTCAGGAACAACTTAGCTAAAACAGGTGTCGTTCTGGTTGACTTAACTGGAATGAATGGGGACTCTTGGTCAATCTATCCATTATAACCCATATACTTTCATTTGCTCTGTTTGACCTTGGCAAGCCGTTTATAAAATCCATAGATATCGAATCCCATTTTCAAACTAGAATCTCTAAAGGCTGTAGTAACCCACTTGGTTCTGATGTTCATCTTTCACTTGTTGACAATTTGCACACTGTCTAACCCACAAGCCAGCATCCCTCTTCATGCCTTCCAGTAGAAGCTCCTCTTCATATCCTGATACATCTTGGTTCCTCCAAGATGAATCATAAACTTGGATCGATGACATTCTCTAAGAACTTCTTTCCTTAAGTCTTCCATATTCGGAACACACAACCGTTCCTTCTTTCTCGACCATCCTCTCTGGTCAAGGCTAAAATCCTTTAAATTATCAATCTCTGTTCCAACCTCCGGTCTTCTGATCCTTTCAACTAATACAGGATCCTCCTTTTGCTTAGAAGCAATTTTCTCAATCAATACTGGTCGAACTTCTAAACAAGACAACCTGGCGGTACACTGGCCAGAACCAGCAGTCGATCTTAACTGCACATCACAACTGACTAAATCTTCTAAATCCTTCCACTCCGCCAACATAGCTAACACCACAATCTGATGTTTCATGTTAAGAGCATCAGCCACCTTATTACCTTTTCCTGGTGTATATTCTATACCAAAATCATATGCAGCCAGAAACTCCAGCCACTCTACTATCTCATATTCAACTCCTTCTGAGAGAATTAACACCATAAAGACTCATGATCGGTATATAACTCAAATCTCTCCCCTGAGAGATAATGTCTCCAAATCTTCAATGCGAAGATCACAGCTGCCAACTCCAAATCATAAGTAGGATATCTAGCTTCTGTGGTCTAAGATGCCTAAATGCGTAGGCAATGAATTTACCACTCTGCATCAACACCGCTCCTAATCCAGTTCCACATGCATTAGTATACACCACCAATCCTTGGTTTCTGTCTGGAACTACTAAAACGGGTGCATGGTCAATAAATGCTTTAACTTAAGGAATGCCTCCTGACATTTGTCAGACCAAACAAATCTCACTTCCTTCCTGGTTAGCTAAGTTAAGGGTGCTACTATCCATGAGAAATCCTTGATGAATCTCCGGTAGTAGCCAATAAGTCCAAGAAACTCCTGATCTCAGTCACGGTTTCTGGTCTCTTCCAATTATTCTCAGCTTCGATCTTATCTAGATCGACTGACAATCCTTTCTTTGAAACCATGTGACCAAGAAATTTTACCTCTTTCTTCTGGAAATAACACTTGGTAAACTTTGCCTTTAGCAAATTCTGCCATAGTGTCTCAAGTACTACTCTAAGATGAACTTCATGCTCTCTCATCCTTAGAGTATACTAGAATGTCATCTATATACACTAGTACAAATATGTTCAAGTACTCTCGGAAAACTCAGTTCATCAAATCTACGAAGAAAGCAGGTGCATTCATCAATCCAAATTGCATCACCAACCACTCATATGAACCATATCTAGTTCGAAATGTTGTTAAAGGAATACTATCCTCAGCCACTCCCAACTGATGGAATCCTGTTGCCAAATCCAACTGGGAGAACACTCTGGCTCCACTTAACTGATCAAACAGATCATCTATTCTTAGGAAAGGATACTTATTCTTAATTGTCCTTTCGTTTAACTTACGATAGTCAATACACATCCTTAACGACCCATCTTTTTTCTTCACGAACACCGCGGCCGCTCCATAGGGAGAACTGCTTGGTGCAATAAAATTCCTCCCTTCTAGATCCACTAGCTGCACCTTCAATTCCTTCATCTTGGTTGGTGTCATCCTGCTAGGTGGTCTACTTACAAGTTTAGCTCCTGACACAGGATCTATTCTAAACTCAACAGCTCTTTTTGCGGGTAGTCCAGTGACTGGCTCAAAGACATCTGCAAACTCTCTTGATACCTGAACCTGACTTAACTCATTTCCTACCTCCATAGCATTAAGCATAGTACTAGCACTCCGGTCGGTATTCTTTACTGAGAATATCACTCGGTTATGACTATCAGGGTGTCTTAGTGATATTTCCCTATCCTGGCAAAATGTTCTAGCCTCATACCTACTCAACCAATCCATACCCAAAATGATTCTGATATCTATGAAATCAATAACATACAAACTGCATGCAAACTTATGACCTAACAAGTCAAGTTCTAACTGGTCACATCTTAACCCTGGAGTTGCATGCCCTCCTATTGGATTCGCAACCCTTAAGGAAGTAACAAGGTAGGTGGGTTCTAGACATAATTTATCAACCAAACACTGAGATATAAATGAATGTGATGCACCGGTATCAAAATGTACTTTAACTGAAATACTCTTAATCAAAAGCATACATTCCATCACAGTCTTTCCTTTATCTGCTGCAGTAGGCCTAGCTGGTCCTATGGCAAAAACTTTTCCTTTGTCCTCCCTAACTGGCTCTGCAGACTGATTCTTGTAATGCCCAACTTGATCACAGTTGAAGCATTTCACAATCTTCTTAACTGCAGCTTTCTTCCTATTTCTTGACCGCATTCATTAGCAAAGTGACCCTTCTTATCACACTTATAACAAACTACCTCAGCCTTTGACTTCTTGGTAGTATCTCCCTTCTGGGTTCCCTTCTTCTTAAAGAACTTCCTCTTCTTCCCCTAAGAACCCAGATTTTCCACTGACTTCTCTTTAGCTAAATCAGCAAGCAACTCCTTATGGCGAATGGTCATCTCCACCACTATATTACAAGGATCACGGACATGTGTCATGGTCATTCTAGCAAGCTCGGGTCTCAATCCCCGAATGAACTTCTCATTCCTTTTGATGTCAGTATTTATAATGGCATATCCATATCTAGACAGCTCTTCAAACTTAGTAGTATACTCGACTACTGACATTTCTCCTTGCAATAAATCCATAAACATCCTCATCAGCTCAGACTTGGCAACCTCAGATACAAACTTCTATTCAAATCTCGTCCTAAAATCAGCCTAAGTTAACTGCTCTTACGACACTCCGGCAGTAACACTATTCCACCAGTGTAGTGCTGACCCCTGCAACTATCAATATGCCAACCTTCTCTTTTGTCCATCATTCAGGCTCAAATCAGAAAATGTATGCTCACAATGCAACGACCAGTTCTGAACTTCTACTGCACTTTCAGTTCCCAAGAATGGCTTCCCACCCAAACTGGTGTAATCTCTACTCAGCAAAGCAATATTCCCCACTGGAGCCACAGGATTTGCTCCTCCTACATTTCCAGGAACTCCAGCAGCAGCTCCAGCTTGCATCAAACCAGCAAAGAACTGATACATCGCCCTTATAACTACTGGTGGATTTCCAGCACCCACATTGGCCTCAGCATTTTGGTTACTAGCATTAGTCGGTCGACCTAGGTTTCTCCTGGTAGTGGGTCAAGCATTTCCATTAGTTATGGTGCTTCCTCCACCAGGATTTCCTCTTCCGTTTCCTGCTTTCATATCTCCTTTCTCGTAAATCTGCATACGAGCCTTAGTAAGATACAGAAGAATGGTCTAAGAGAGAGGGGTATACGTACTTACATACATACATATATATAACTATATATAGCAAATACAAGTACTTTACTATAACGTTAACCCAAACACCAATTTCATTATCTGATTCATTTGGTTATGTTTGAAAAATCTTTTAGGTTTAAGTTTCTTTTAAAGTTTCATAAACCTATGCTCTGATACCAACTTGTAACATCCCCCTATTTGGAGGCCCAAAACTAACGGCTGCGGATGTTGCAGTCATCCATAGTTATTAGTCCTCGGTGACCAAACTCAGCGATATTAGATACATTGATACACAAAAACACTAGAATATGGAAAAAAATTAAAAAGAAAAACAAATTCCATATTCCATATTCCATTTCAAAATATTCCAAATTGATTACATAATCCCAACTCGCAGACCATGTTCAGATAACATATAATTATTACAAAATACGCTAAGAGCGACATATGAAGATTCCCCCTTAGTAGATCAGAGTATATAGAAAGGCAAAAAATAATTTGCCTTTACAAATAAACAAACAACGGAAATAAAAGAACTATAATAACAAGCATGCCTTCTGCACGTCTTCGGAAGCTTTATTCGTCTAAAAGAACACCTGGAAACCTTAACTCTCAACTTACTCAAAATCAATTGAGTACCCGAGAGTTTAAGGGGAATAAACTTCGAGTCGGACATAAAGCCTGGTATGAATAATAATTTACCATCTCAAACCATTTAGATATCTAGAGAGACCATGCCGCTTAGCGGAATAGGTTTTCCCTTCACTAGTATCCTAAAGCATTGATAAACCATATACTGTGCTCCTACATACACAATGGTTAAAACATAATATTTCAAAACATTATGATGATATGCAAAGCAAATAAATCAATTCTGGATTACCCATCCCCATTCATTCTGATTATCTATCTCAATTATAGTTTTTAGGGTTACTATTAACATGTTAAATGTTAAGGACTATCTGTCCAATTACTTAGTTTTCATGGGATCACAGAGAACCTATTGGTAACTCCAATATCTTATTTCTTATCCTAGATTTATGGGCTAACTAGGAACGTATTGGTTGACTGCCAATATCTTAATCCAGATATAGTTTTCATGGGCTAAATACAAACCTACTGGCCCCTGCTAGTATCGATATGAACCTATCGGCCCCTGCCAATATCATACGGTTTTCATTGGCTTACTGTAAACCTATTGGCCCCTTCCAAAAACTTTGATGCAGCCCAAACTAATGAAGTCTTAGGTCGCGAGCGACCTAAGGTACTGATAAGTCGCATGCGACCTAACGATGAATGAGCTAACGAAATAGATCAAGCATTGGAGGGGGATACGGCGAGTTATGTAAGAAAAGGGAAACCAGCGACCTACGATAAGTCGCTCAACTATAGGTCACTAAGCAGTAACGTTTACTTAGGTCGCAAGGACTTAGGTCGCTCAACTTTATGTCGCTTGAAGACTTCTAAAAGCGAAGTTCTTAGGTCGCTGGATCTTATGCCACTTTCTTTAGGTCGCGAACGACCTACCATAAGTCGTGGGAAGATAGGTCGCTCGACCTTATGCCGCTGGAAGATAGGTCGCTCCACTAGAGAGGCCGAGCTACGACCTAAGTTAGGTCGCTCAACTACTGTTGCCGCATTCTAAATTATGCCACCAGACTATAAGTCGCGACCACCTTAGGTCGTAGACCGTATGCCGCATTGCCTTAGGTCGCATTGATCATTAAGTCGCTTGAAGAAGTTAGGTCGCACAAGATCTTAGGTCGTTGAATTGTTAAGTCATTCCTGAAGCAAGGAGTTGTTTGTTGGGTCGCTTATGTGTTGAAAATACTCTTAAGTCGTAAGTCGCACTGTTATATTGTGTTGTATTGTATTTGTGTGTTTTCTTTTAGGTCGTGTCTGTTAGGTCGTTAACGACCTATGTAAGGTCGTAGGTCGCGTGATGTACTCTGTGTTGTAAGGTGTTTGTGTGTTTTAGGTCGCAAGAGTTAGGTCGTGGCCGACCTATGTGTTGTAATGTTTTGTGATAAAGGCGTGAGTTGTAACCCTATAAATAGGGAGTGTTGGTCATTTGTAATAGTTAGTTGATTTTGAATAAAACTTTTGTTTGTTAGCTTTGTGCTTTCATTAAATTGGTAGTTGAGTGTGATCTCCTATCTCCTCTTTCGGCATTCGAGTGCGCTCGTATCAACGATCGTAGAAGCCGATTCACGGAATCTAGTGCGCTAGATCAACGTCGAAGAATCGTAGATCTTTAAACACGGTATCGTGCGCGATCAACGTGTTTGGGATAGCTAGAATCCGGTATCTTTGGATCAACGGATTTGGGCCATTTGGTATCTTCTATTCCACAATCGCTATTTTCACCGATTCATCACTTTTTGTTATCCGCTACTGCATCATTTGGTATCAGAGCTAGACTTAACCAATCATAGCTAAGTCGAGTCTTGGAGCCAATTCTTATTGAAGAGTTAGTGAAGCCGAGCTACATCAAGAAAAGCCGAGCTAAGAGAAGTGTTTGAGCCGTGCATAGTTGTTCATTTATAAATCAAGGCCGAAAGTTGAAGTTTGACAATGCCGCCGAGAAGAGCTAATCGCCATCAGAATGTTGAAGCGTTGTATAGAAGAGAAGAAGCCGAGCAAATGGAACAACGCATCAATGAAAAGTTTGATGAATACATTGGGAAGTTAGAGAAACTGATGAATGATATGAATCAAGGACAAAGAAGGGGATCACCAATCTCGAACCATGGAGGAAACAGAGTTTCGCCATCGGTTGCGGAAGCGAGGAGGGTGTCGCCACAACCTTATCGAGGAAGACGAGAATCTTCAATTTCAGTGAGAAGAGAACATCATGAGTATAGGGATGAAGAGAGAAGAACTCCACGTGAGTTTGAACATGAACCATACCGTGATGAAGAAAGACAAAGTCGACGAGATATGCGGGATCATAGAGATGTGGGTGGTCGAGATCGTTATCGAAGTACATCTGTTTTTGATGAAGATGGTGGTAGATGTAGTGTTCATTCTCGAGATCGAGACCAAGGACGAAATGCATATCGGAATGTTGAGGATGATCGACGATGGGAGTCGGGGATGAAAACTGAAATTCCAGAATTCAAGGGAGGAATGGTAACGGAGGAATTTTTGGATTGGGTTTCAAATGTTGAGGAAATTTTTGACTTCAAAGAAGTTCCCGCGGATCGAAGAGTGAAGTTGGTTGCTACGAGATTAAGAGGGAGAGCTATGGCATGGTGGCAACAAACAAAACTTACACGGGAGAGGATGGCGAAGTCAAAGATTGTCACATGGGATAAGATGAGAAAGATGATAAAAGCAACTTTCTTGCCACATAATTATCAGTCCCTTATCTATCAACGAATGCAGAATCTAAGGCAAGGGATGAGGACAGTGAATGAATATGCGGACGAATTTTATCAATTGATTGCGAGGAATGACATTATGGAAACAGAGGAACAGCTAACAGCTAGGTATGTTGGAGGGTTGCGAACACAGATTCAAAACATGGTGAATATGTTTGATCCAAGATCTGTCGCCGAAGCACATCAGAAAGCACTTGCTTGGGAGAAACAAGGGAGGAGAGGAGGTGGTGTGTTTACAAATTCCAACAACCAGAACAAGGATGTTAGTAACAGTGTGGATGTTTCCAAAGTCATCAGTAAACCGATTGTGAATGAAGCCAGCAAAGCAAAGACCAATAGTAATCTCAAATGTTTTAATTGTCAAGAGTTTGGCCATAAAAGCAATGAATGTACAAAGCCAAAGAAGCGGGCAATGATTGCGGGGATTGAGCATGAAGATGCAGAGGTAGAGTGTGTCAATTCAATACCTGTTGAAGAGGAAGAATTATTGTCTGGAGATGAGGGTTGTAGTTTGTTAATGAGAAGATCGTGTTTGACACCAAAGCAAGAGGACGATTCAAGTTGGTTGAGGAGTAACATTTTCTAGTCAACGTGCATGATCTTTGGAAGGGTTTGTAAATTTATCATCGATGCAGGAAGCTGTGATAATATCATTTCTTCGGAAGCTGTGAAGAAGTTGTCATTGAAAACAGAAAAGCATCCACACCCCTACAAATTAGCCTGGTTGGGGAAAGGAGAGGAGGTGAAGGTTAATCGAAGAGCTTGTGTTAATTTTTCCATTGGGAAGAAATACAAAGACGAAATTTGGTGTGATGTGGTTGACATGGATGTTTGCCATTTGTTGTTGGGAAGGCCATGGCAATACGATAGAGCTGTGCAACATGATGGACGCACAAACAGCTACAGTTTTATGTTCGAGGATACACGAATCGTTTTGGTTCCTAAGAAGCGTCAACAGAGTGAAAACAAATTGGAGGAAATCGAGGAGCTAAAAACTTTGTTGTCTTTAAAGGAATTTGTTGATATGGAAGATGAAGTCGATTGTTGTCAATCATCAAAGTTTGATAAAGATGAAGTTGATGAGCTTCAACCAACGAAATCTGATGAACATGAAGTTGAAAATTCACAGTCAGCAAAGTTGGATGAGGGTGAAGAAAGTAAGTCAGGAGATAAAGAGGATAATTTGTTTATGAAGGAGGTGGATTCGACTAGTCTACAATCTACAAAAGAGCTTGTTAAAGAAGTGGAGGGTAGCGCAGAAGTATTCCTGTTGAATGAAATTGAACCCAGTAAAAGTGTTGAAATTATCGAAGAGGTTAAGCCAATGGTAAATGAATGTGAAGATGTAGTTCCTGCAGAACTGTCCAAAGAATTACTGCCACTAAAGGACGTACATCATGTTAATCATGTGTCAAGTGCTATTGTACCATATATGCCATGTAGTCATATGTATCCCGACAGAACAGGAAGAGTTGAGAAAATTGGCTGATGGGTTACTATTCAAAGGAAGGCAGTTGTATACTCCTGTTTCCTGGGGATTTGACCAGGCAACTAGTACTCGGCAATAAGTGCTCAACATCAGAGAGCGATTGGCATCAAGGAGTGTTCGGCGAAGCACTGGCCATCCAGGAGTGTTCGGCGAAGCAACTGACATCCATGAGTGCTCGGCGACAAGTGTGCTCGGCATAGTACTCGGCATCCATTAGTGTCCGGCATCGAGACTGTTCGGCGTACCAGAGTACTCGACGTCAAGGCTGCTCGGCATACAGGAGTACTCGGCATCCCCTGGTGTTCGGCGAGGCACTTGATAGCCAGGAGTGTTCGGCGAGGCACCCAACATCCAACGAGTGCTCGGCGACAAGTATGCTCGGCGTCAAGGCTGCTCGGCATACAGGAGTACTCGGCATCCCCTGGTGTTCGGCGAGGCACTTGATAGCCAGGAGTGTTCGGCGAGGCACCCAACATCCAACGAGTGCTCGGCGACAAGTATGCTCGGCGTCAAGACTGCTCGGCATACGAGACTGTTCGGCGTACAGGAGTACTCGGCGTAAGGGCATTCGGCGTCAAGAAGAGCGTTCGGCTTCAACTGACTAACATCCTACACTTCCCAAACATCAACCACCTCGTTCGGCATAGAAGGGATGGTTCGGCGCAGAGCGTTCGACGAACCTTGCTCGGCATACGACGACCACTGTACTCGGGCTGGAGCGTTCGGCAATCAGCCCACTTGGGAAGTCCAGCCCATCTTTGCCTATAAATAGAGGGGCAGGGTCACAGTGAAATGGATCCTTTTTTGGAGAGAAAACACCGGGGAGACTCTGCCATTTTCAAGACTCATCTTCTCTACTTAACAACTTCATTCAAGCATTTGATTCACGAATTGTATTTCTAATCAACTATAAAGAAGATCAATAAAGTTTAACCTCAAAGTGGACGTAGGCAATTACGCTGAACCACTATAAATTTGGTGTTCTTACTTTCTGTATTTAGATTAGCACTGTCTTCTCTGTTTAATTTGATTTCATCACTTATATCTCTTCACAATCTTCTTCTACGAGGTTAGTGACCAATTTTGGTGCTAACACTTTGGTGCTTTCACTGAGAATCGAATTCTCAGACCTCAAGGATCTGCTTTGAAGCTACTGGATTGAACAAATCCCCCAAAGAAGATCCGACTTACTGGTAGGACATCCGTTGATTCTACTCAGAGTTCATACCAATAACTCTACAATGGCGAGACCACGTTCCAGGTCAGCTTCTCTTAATGCGGATGCCCGAGAGACTGCTAGCGTGCAACAAGTAGGACCTAGCAATCAACCTGCGATCCTGAGTGTAGGGATTGCCGCTCAAGAACAGACTCCAGTTGTCACCAGAGTAGAGTTCAATGACTTGATGAGAGAACTTAGGGAAAGCAGGAGACAACTGGGAGAACAGATGCAAGCTAATGCCAACCTGATGGCACAACTCACTCAACAGCAGCAACAGAATGCTGGGGGCAATCCAGCTGCTTATTCCTCATCTGACAGCTCTACTTCTTCTGATGAACCACCCAGGCGTAGACGCCGTAAGACTGAAGCTGCAAGGGCGGATGCTGCTGTTCGAACAGCTGGAGATCGCGACCAAGCCAGAACTGGAAGCTTCCGAACCGGAATACAGATGGAGGATGGAGCTCCAGATCATCAAAATGCTAACAATGTTGAACCTCACGACGCACGATTGGCAGATCGCCAGGAAAGGAGGCATCAGCATGGACAGGCGCGTAGAACTGACTCCAACCTCCCAGCTTCCATACAGACACCCGATCTGACAGACATGATCAGGCAACTGATGAAAGAAAATCAGGGCTTATCAAATGACGACTGGGGAGTGTCAAGAAGTCATACTCCGTTCACGGATGTTGTGCTGCAAGCGGCCTACCCCAAGAAGTTTAGCATGCCAACCATTCCTGCATACGAAGGAAAGACTGACCCCAGACAACATGTAATGAGGTATGAATGGATGATGGATTCAGCCAGAGCAAATGATCCCACCAAGTGTAGGTGCTTTCCAATTACTCTATCTGGGATCGCTACTATGTGGTTCACCCGACTTCCTCCGCGATCCGTATCAAATTTCGAGGAGTTGGCAAAGAAGTTTATTGAGCAATTCAGGATACACACTACACGCCCGAAGGACGTGATGTCTCTGTCGAGTGTAATCCAGAATCCCGGAGAGTTGCTGAAGGAGTACTTACAAAGATTCCACGTTGCGGCAACTGAAGTCAGTAATCCCAACAACCATGCAATCCTAATGGCTGTAATGAGAGGTGTAGATCCGGATTCTGAATTTGGAGACTGGCTGGCAGGAAAACCTCCGGCTACGCTAGAGCGTTTCTACTCCAAGGCACACCAGTTCATAAGAAGAGAGGAAGCTAGGTGGGTTCGACGAGATAAGGCACCGGGACCTGCCCAAGTGTCAATCAAGAGCAACATTGCTGTGAAGCAATCTGGAGACAATTCGGGAAAGGTCCAAGTCAATGTCCAGAGTAAGCCTGTGCAGCCCAAAGAGTCCGGAGGAAGAAGTCAAGGAAAGAGGAAAGAAGCGGGAAAGTGGAAGTCGAGAATTCCAAGCTACAGCGAGTACACTCCGCTAAACGCCCCACTTGAGAACATTTACCTATCCACCTGCAATACTTTTCAGTACAGAAAACCACGTCCAAAAGAATCAACTGAAGAACAGAAGCGGACTGGGAAATATTGCCGCTTCCATGAAACTTATGGACACAACACGGATGAATGCAGACACCTGCATGATGCTATCGAGAAATTGATCAGACAAAAGAAGTTGCAAGAATTCGTATAGGATCCACAGGAAGGAGGACAGGCAACGTCCAACCCAGGTCGTGCACCAGCTCCACGTCATCCTGAGGAGCCTGCTCGGACTGTTGGAAGACTGGTCATAAATACAATTATCGGCGGACCTCATCCCGCAGATAAGAACTGGCAAGAGATGGAACGATATGCAAGCTCCTTGAAGCATGCAGATTTTGAGTGCTGTTCGAACGTAGAGGACGGGGCCCCTGCTAAGCAGCAGCGCGTGATGACAGACGATATTGTGTTCAGGAACAGAGACGCTGATTAGGTAGAGGCTCCGACCGTCGATCCCATGGTCATATCTGCAACGATCGGACCAGCATATGTAAAAAGAATTTTGATTGATTGTGGAAGTTCAGTCAACATCATCTTCAAGAAGGCCTATGATCAGATGAAGCTAGAGACAAAAGACTTGAAACCATCCAAAGCTCGTATCCACGGCTTTAACGGCGTTGCGACTGATGCGGTAGGATATGTCAAGTTACCAGTTGAACTGGGACAAGGCGAGCATCGGAGGGTACGAATTCTACCCTTTGTAGTTTTGGATGTGGACTCTCCGTATAATGTTTTCTTGGGTCGGCCGGCCCTGGCTGAGTTTAGGGCGGCACTAGCCCCGTGGTGTTTGACTTTGAAGTTTCCGACTGACAAAGGAGTAGGCATTGTTCACGGTGACCAAGCAGCTGGTCGTTCTTGTTATGTGGTCGAGCTCCGAGAGGCCCACCGGAGGGAGAAAGGAAAGGTTGCGGACAATCCCGTCCGCATCCTCAATAAGAATAATTGACAAGTAGTGCCCGAGCCCTGGCTCGGGCATAGTTCTCGGATCTACGGAGATATAGATCCGAGAGACGACGATGAGAAACCCAGGAAAGAGAAGGCGGCACCGGCTGAATTAACAATTGACATCTCAGTTAGTCGTGACGACCCTTCGCGAATACTGAAGATCGGATCACAGTTAGGCCCCGCAATGACTGAAGACCTTAGCGACTTCCTCCGGGCAAACCTTGATGTTTTTGCCTGGACGCATTCTGATATGTGTGGGATTTCTCCCGCCATCACGAGTCATATGTTGAACATAGACCCGAAATACGTCCCAGTCAAGCAAAAAAGGAGAGGAATGGATCCGGAGAGATCCGCCGCTCTTGGAGAGGAGGTGGACAAACTCAAAGCAAATGGGTTCGTCCGCGACGCCCTCTACCCGGAGTGGGTCTCCAACCCCGTGCTAGTAAAGAAGGCGAATGGGAAATGGAGGACTTGCGTAGATTATTCCGACTTGAACAAAGCATGCCCTAAGGACAGTTTCCCGTTGCCTAGGATCGATCAGTTGGTCGATTCCACAGCAGGACACGAATTATTGTCATTCATGGATGCGTACTCAGGATACAACCAAATCCCAATGCATATTCCGGACCAAGAACACACCAGCTTCGTTACAAATGTCGGGCTGTATTGCTATGTAGTGATGCCCTTTGGATTGAAGAATGCTGGAGCAACTTACCAACGTCTGGTGAATCGAATGTTCAAGGACCAGCTGGGCAAAACCATGGAAGTCTATGTGGATGACATGCTCGTGAAGTCACGACGGTCAAACGACCACATTCAAGACTTAGCTGAAATGTTTAACATACTCAGGTTCTATGGAATGAAGATCAACCCGCTGAAGTGTTCTTTCGGCGTTGCATCAGGGAAGTTTTTAGGATTCATCGTCAACGCTAGGGGAATCGAAGCCAACCCAGAAAAGATCCAAGCCATTCGAGATGTACAAGCGCCCAGGACTATAAAACAGGTACAGAGCTTGAACGGAAAAGTAGCTGCGCTGAGTCGATTTATATCCAAGGCAACTGACAAGTGCATCCCGTTCTTTGACATAATAAAGAAAGGAAAGAGGAATTTTGAATGGACGTCTAGCTGCGAGGAAGCATTCCAGAACCTGGTAAGGCATCTGGAGAGCCCACCAATGCTATCTAAACCAGTTGACCATGAGATGTTGTACGTTTACTTGGCTATATCCCCTCATGCGATAAGCGCAGCTTTGGTTCGTGAGGAGGATCGAGTCCAGAAGCCGGTATATTATGTTAGCAAGCGTTTAATGGGGGCAGAGAAGAATTACCCTAAAATCGAGAAATTGGCTTATTGCTTGGTGATTGCATCACGCAAGCTGCGCCCATACTTTCAAGCGCATTCAATCGGCATTTATACCGATCAACCCCTGAGGCAGGTACTTCAACGACCGGAAACTTCTGGAAGATTGCTAAAATGGAACATCGAGTTGAGCCAATTCGATATCGCGTACTTACCACGGAGAGCCATCCGAGGGCAAGCGTTAGCAGACTTCATCGCTGAATTTACCATACCCATCAAACAGGACGATCACGACATCATTCCCCCCATTCGATGGAAATTATACACTGACGGTGCATCAAACGACCGTTGCTCCGGCGCGGGCGTAGTTCTTATAACTCCGGAAAACCGATCAATCTGTTATGCCCTGAAGCTCGATTTCCCGGCTACGAACAACGAAGCTGAATATGAAGCACTGATCGCTGGCTTGAAGCTCATCAAAGAACTCGGGATCGAATCGGTCGAAATCTTTTGTGACTCGCAGTTAGTGGTTTACCAAGTACGAGGAGACTACCAAGCAAAAGGACGAAAGCTTGCTCCGTACCTCGTTCAGGTTCAAGAACTACTATCAAATCTTGAGCGTTATGACATTTCACATATCCCACGAGAACAGAACAAAGAAGCCGACTTGTTGGCTAAGTTCGCAAGTACCAACGATGCTCAACAAATGGGATTGTATCCCATTGAAGTTTTGCATGCCCCGAGCGTAGACGGGATGAAAATCGATCGCGTGTTGGAAACAGAGATCGAGAAGGACTCGTGGATAACCCCATTCAAACTGTACCTGACAACCGGGGCTTTACCAGAAAAAAGAAGCGAAAGACGACAGGTCCTTCGAAAGGCTGCGCGGTACATAATGCAGGGTGGATCCATGTACCGGAAAGGATTCTCAGTCCCATTGTTACGGTGCATCGCTCATGATGAAACAAAGCGAGTCTTGAGGGAAGTTCACGAAGGGGAATGTGGCGACCATACTGGGGGGCAAACGCTAGCGAAGAAGATCCTCCGCTATGGATATTACTGGCCCACCGTAAACCGGGATGCCGCAGACTACGCAAGAAAATGCGACAAGTGTCAAAGATATGCAAAAATCCCGAGGGCTCCGTCAACGGAACTCACACAAATGATCAGTCCTTGGCCATTTGCGATCTGGGGAATCGACATAATCGGCTCTTTGCCTCTATCCAAAGGTGGTGCGAAATACGCAATAGTTGCAGTCGACTATTTCACGAAATGGGCTGAGGCAGAACCTTTGGCCACTATCACCTCTAAGAAGGTCATTAACTTCGTTGTACGAAACATTCTATGCCGCTTTGGCCTTCCACGCACCATCATTACAGACAACGGAACGCAATTCGAAAGTAGAGAGTTCAAAGAGTTCTGTTTAAAGTACGGCATCGAGAAAAAGTTCGCCGCCGTTGCACACCCAAAAGCTAACGGACAAGTCGAGGCCGTTAACAAAATAATCAAGTCCATACTAAAGAAGCGTCTGGAGAAGGTTGGAGGCAAATGGGTAGATGAACTCCCGACAGCATTATGGGCGTATATAACTACCCACAAGTCCGCGACCGGCCACACTCCGTTCGCCTTGGCATACGGCTCTGAAGCCGTTATACCCGTGGAACTTGAAGTTCCATCGCACCGAGTGACGTACTACGATCCCAAGACGAACCAAAACCTCTTGCTGGAGTCACTGGACTGCATCGATGAAAAACGGGAAGAAGCTGAATTAAGGGCGGCGGCACACAGACATCGAGTCAAGCGTTACTATGACGGCAGAGTCCGCCCAAGAATCTTTGATGTGGGAGATCTCGTTCTGAAACGAGTCTTCCCGGTACCATCACGCATGAATCCCAGCTGGGAAGGTCCATACGCCATTGAACGGAAGCTTGGAGAAGGAACATTCAAGCTAGCGACCGTTGATGGCGCGACACTCCCCCGAGCATGGAACAGTGAACATTTCCGGCACTATTACATTTAGCATGTTTCCCTTTCTTGTTATAGGCACTATTGTTTCCTACATGTTTCCATTCAATAATGACTTAGTTTCCTTTTAAAGTTGTAATCGAGCAATTTAGTTGATTTTCATTAATAAAGGCTTGAAGCCGCATTTTCTATGAAGTTTCTATATCTCTTAATTGGATGATAAATTACATTATTCTACGCAACATACAGGCTCGTACGAACGATTCCAAATCTCCGAATCCCCAGAGCGTGGATCGGAGTACTCTAAGTCCCCAGAGCGCGGACTAGAGTATAAACGATTTCCAATCTCCGAATCCCCAGAGCGCGGATCGGAGTACTCTAAGTCCCCGGAGTGCGGACTAGCGTACGAATGATTCCAAATCTCTGAATCCCCAGAGCGCGGATCGGAGTACTCTAAGTCCCCAGAGCGCGGACTAGAGTATAAACGATTTCCAATCTCCGAATCCCCAGAGCGCGGATCGGAGTACTCTAAGTCCCCGGAGTGCGGACTAGCGTACGAACGATTCCAAATCTCCGAATCCCGAGAGCGCGGATCGGAGTACTCTAAGTCCCTAGAGCGCGGACTAGAGTATAAACGATTTCCAATCTCCGAATCCCCAGAGCGCGGATCGGAGTACTCTAAGTCCCCAGAGCACGGACTAGAGTATAAACGATTCCAATCTCCGAATCCCTAGAGCGCGGATCGGAGTACTCTAAGTCCCCAGAGCACGGACTAGAGTATAAACGATTTCCAATCTCCGAACCCCCAGAGCGCGGATCGGAGTACTCTAAGTCCCCAAGAGCGCAGACTAGAGTATAAACGATTCCAATCTCCGAATCCCCAGAGCGCGGATCGGAGTACTCTAAGTCCCCAGAGCGCGGACTAGAGTATAAACGAATTCCAATCTCCGAATCCCCAGAGCGCGGATCGGAGTACTCTAAGTCCCCAGAGCGCGGACTAGAGTATAAACGATTCCAATCTCCGAATCCCCAGAGTGCGGAGCGGAATACTCTAAGTCCCCAGAGCGCGGACTAGAGTATAAACGATTCCAAATCTCCGAATCCCCAGAGTGCGGAGCGGAATACTCTAAGTCCCCAGAGCGCGGACTAGAGTATAAACGATCCCAAATCTCCGAATCCCCTGAGCGCGGACTAGAGCATAAACTATTTCAAGCCTCCAAGTCCCCGGGACACAGAGTCTGCAAGAAGTCCAAGTACTCGAAAGATGTGGGATGAGAGGTATGCCACGTCCAAAAAATGTTTGAACAGCGCAAGAATGGACTGGGAGATAATGCAACTCATAAGAACTTGAGTTATGGCTACAATTAGTCAGCAAACCAAATAAAGACAAGAGAAGCATTCAAACACAAAAGAAACTAAAACTTTATTCAATAAGTCCAAAATGGGGATACATGACCACTCCTACAAAATTCAGACCTCTCTATACAAACTACAAATCATGGGAGATAAAAACAATTACAAAGCTTAGTCAGGAAACTTGTTGAACAAGTGCATCGATTATTTCTTCGACTTCTTCTTCTTGTCTGCCTTTGGTGTTTCCGACGACTCCTCTCCCTCACGTTTTTTCTTGGACTTTTTGCTTGCTAGAGAGACGGAGTCAGGAGTAGGAGACGGAACATCTAGTGGTTTGGACCTGCCCGGGAGAATGATTTTCAGAGGTCTGTTCCACGGGTCAGTGAGTTCCAGGACTTCAGATTCAACTTTGACTTTGACCTTTCTCTTCTCCTCGTCAGCGAGACGATCCTTCATGCTCATCTCTGAAGTATGTTCAGAGGCGCCAGTGATTTTGACTTCGTCGCTTCCTTCGGTAGGAGACGAAGTATCAAGTTTGTCATCATCAAGCGCCCCGATCACTTGAGCGTCTGGGCCGGGAGTTACCCCTGCGTGAGCAATGTCGCTTGTTTTCCCCGCTTCCTCCTTGGCGTCATCGGTCCTCGGAGTTAGCTCGGTGTCAGAACGACCTGCACGAAAATATAAGAAGTGGGCATTAGAACGAATAACCACTGCTGAAAAATGACGGGATCTCTTCGACTTCTAGAGAAAGAAGAATTTCCTACCAAGATCCGGTTGGCTATCGGTGGCGCGCGGGGTTTCACCCTCCAGGATAGGTGACAGCACATGAACGCCGAGCCCGGGATCTTCGGGATCATAACTGGCATGCTGCTCGAATGGATCAAGCGTCGACCGACCGGCCGATTGAGCAGCATAAGGAGCGGCGATGTGAGGAGTAGTAGCGTCGGCCTCTGACGGGCCAGCCTCGTCATTCTTCTCTTTCGAAGGGAAAGAGCCTTTGCCATAAAAAGCCAATGCTGCGGATAAATCCGATGGCTCATTCCCCCTCAGGAACTCCTTCACCAATGCATCCTCGTCGATTTCTTCGGAGCCTGACTCGACTTTCTTGATCTTTATCAGAGTTTCCCATGCCTCAGCCAGGGATTCGTGGTAGCCGTCGCCCAAGAATGTTAGGTCGCGGTGCATAAGGACGCGGGCTCCGTACTCGGCGATCAACGGGTCAAACATACTTTTGACCTCTTCCCTGCCGGCCTCTGCGGCCGCCTCAAGGCGAGAATCAAGCTCCTCCACAGCCATTCTTTTGCCCTCCTCACGGGCCTCATCCTTCATTTTCTCGACCCCGGCAAGTTCACCGTCGAGCTTTGCCTTAA
The DNA here is from genome assembly GCA_030737815.1 of Allium fistulosum. Taxonomy (NCBI): domain Eukaryota; kingdom Viridiplantae; phylum Streptophyta; class Magnoliopsida; order Asparagales; family Amaryllidaceae; genus Allium; species Allium fistulosum. The sequence goes on from CM060907.1 coordinate 998,892,344, forward strand.
GGAGTCGGGTAGCAACAATCTCATCACAATACCGCTGTGATTCTTCCTGAGCGGCTATTTTGTCTTCTTTCTCCTTGGAGAGTTGTTCTTTCAGCTCTTTGACTTGAGTAGCGAGCGCGTCCCTTTCTTTTTGAACAGAGTCTTTTTCTAGGGCAAGGGCGCCGCTGCGCTGAACTGCTTCGTCAAGCTCCTTTTTGTGAGCCACCTCTAAGCGAGTAACTGCCTCAGTAGTATCTTTTGCACCTTGTTCAGCGGCTTCTAGCTTTGACTTATAAGAGGCGAGTTCTTCGTCTTGGAGTTTGATGATTTTCTTATCGCTGTCAGCCTCCAGATTCAGACGGTCAATCTCGTGTTGACGCTCGACAGATACTTCTGAGATCTTCTCCACCAAGTGCACGAATGCGTCATGTTGAACATAGACGTCATTGTTGCAGGCAATGGCACTTTGCTTCACGTGCCCGGGAATGTGATGGATGGCCGAGAGGAATTTCAAACCGTCAAAACAGATTTTCGGAAACTTGGCCTTAAGGTCGACCATCTTTTCCGCAACAGTTGGGTCCACGGCAGGAGTAGGAGGAGGAGGTTTAGAGAATTCCGTTCTTTTACGCGGCTCTCGAACTTGCCTCGTACTCGATGAACTGGAATGTTGTTCTCGGGCAGCATCAAACTGATAACCCTTCTGCAAAGACTTCTCTTTATCCGGCTCAGTTGTAGGAGGAAGATCGCGGGACTGGGAAGATTGATAGTGTGCTTTCTTGCGGTGAGACGACTCGCGCGGACGATTGTCCCTATCTTCATAATCACCCCGGTCCCGGCGTCTGCCTGAACCGGAATCCCGTCCAGAGTGATGGAATATAGAAGACCCCTGAAGGCGATCAAGTCCGTGTGAGCGGCCCATATCACCTGCAAAGAAGGGAGATAACAACGAGTTAAGGAGAATTCACGAATTAAAAAGACTTGAAGTGTATTATGGAATGCGCATGTGCGTGTGTGTCCTAAGTGTTCCCCCCGACGGACCCGTTCGTTTATCTTTGCTAATCGGAGTATTGTCTCTTTGAGCCGGGAGTTGAACTCCTACATTGCCTCTAGCGGGCGAAGAGAATTTGAGAGCTTCAGGATCATCGAACCCGTAATTAAGTATGTCTTCGGGAATAGAAAGGTTCGATAGACCTCTCAAGGAACTTTCCAGATGCTGCGAAGAAGCCTCTTTCTCAGAAGGGGTAGGCGAAACTTTTGAGGTGCCACCAACTTTCTCCTTTTGAACCGTGTATTTCAACTTCTTCTTTCCCTTCGAAGGGGAGGATGATGTCTCAATATCCTGAACTTCGATTGCCGGATTCCAAGCGGGACCCACGTTCTCGCCCTGAGTTTCGGGGGCATCATCCTCTTTGCGCTCGCTTTCTTCATGCGCGTCGAGAGCACGACGCGACGACGGTCCGGCAAGTTTTTTCCCTTTACCAGATGAAGGTTTAGGAATTGTAACACCTTCTGGAAGGCTGATCCGACGACCAGGAGCTAGCAAGTCGAACCCCGACAGCGATTCATTTGAAATGATAGCTCGAATATCTCGATCCTCGGCCGGAAGAGCTCTAATCGCATCGACAGCATCAGAATATCCTCGGCCTTCCGGGCGTGGGCTGATACCTGAAAAGATGAAACGGAAAGTTAGGAAAGACATGCTCGGGTTAAATACGAATAGTAACTCGGCAGAGAGACTTACTGCCTTCAACCCATCTCCTAGCGAAACCGGAAGGGCAGCGCACATAGAACCATTCCTGTTTGTACAGGGCGAATTTGCTACAGGCTCCTGTCAAGATCTGGCACTTGTGGTATGGCTCGAGGAACATGAAGGAAGGGCTATCTTTCCGTCTCTTGAACATATAAATGTATCGGATATCGCCGGGGGTTAGAGGTCTGGAGAAGACGGCCATGAAAAGTAAATAAGTCCCATATAGAAACGCATGGCCGTTCGGGTGCAGCTGCGACGGAGCTATGTCTATATACTGCAGCACATCCCGGAGAAATAAATTGAACGGAGGCACGCTGCCCATCCAACACATGAACTTGTTGCAGGCTGTGTACCCGACTGGGGGCAGATGAGGGCGGTCGTGTCTCGAAGGAACTATCACGTCAGCAAAGGGAATCCCGTGAATGGAACATATCCGTCGCAGAGCGTCCTCGTTGATCTTCGAGGCTTGAGAATCGATCGGATTGTCCAGTAAGATGGTTGACTCCAGAGCATCGGGCGCCAAGTTATGAGCGGGAGAGGTTGACGGGTTGGAAGCATCTGTGGCTCCTTGCCTTGCTGACGGCCCAGGCCTGTCAGATATGGTGGCAGAACTAGATTTTCTCGACATCCCGAATAAATAATGAACCTGGCTAAATGCTTGAGAGAGCTATACTTAAAAAACGTTGAACGTTAGAATTAGCAACACGATTTTTCCCCCCATGTGGTGTGTGAACTAGTGCAAGCAATTGTGTGCAGGCAATAGGAATCTAAAAGTAATATTTAGCTTCGAATCATCGCCTTCGAAGACCGTCATCGCTGACCGTCTCAAAAAGCTCGCCTTGAGGAGATTACAGTCCCAGATTCAGAAGACATATGATTTCTAAAGTGACGGCTTAAAGTGTAGTTAGACACCTATCCTGTTCGGCATTTTTAATGTTGTTCGGCATTTGTGTTGACCGGCTAAAGACATTATCCGGTCCAAGAATTGTCCGGCAATTGCTTTGTTTGACTAAGGTAATGGTTCGACCTAAGGGTTGTTCGGCTGAAGTCAGTGTTCGGCATGTCAGTTATATTGTTCGACTAAAGTCATCGTTCGGCATGTCAGTTATACTGTTCGGCTAAAGTCATCGTTCGGCATGTCAGTTATACTGTTCGGCTGAAGTCAGTGTTCGGCATGTCAGTTATACTGTTCGGCTAAAGTCATCGTTCGGCATGTCAGTTATACTGTTCGGCTAAAGTCATCGTTCGGCATGTCAGTTATACTGTCCGGCTAAAGTCATCGTTCGGCATGTCAGTTATGTTGTTCGGCCAAAGTAATTGTTCGGCATGTCAATTATATTGTTCGGCTAAAGTCAGTGTTCGGCGTATCAATCGTATTGGTCGACTAATGTCATCGTTCGGCTAAAAGTGGTGCTCCGCCACGATTTCAACTCTACCCTACACCTTCTCCATCCACACCGAACGACAGAGACGGATCGCCCGGCAAAGACTACGCCGTTCAACACCCCATCTACCCTTCTATCGTTCGGCATGGAGGAGCTATCCCCAATTAGACAACTTAAAACGAGCAAACCACGATGAACCTAAAATGGAAGTAGTGCAATTGTTAGAGGAAGGATACCTAATTCGACGATCGAAGTTGAGAATGGATTATAAAGGCTTTATATCTGGTAGGATGGGAAGAGTTGAAAGTCTCTAAGGAATGGCTGAAGAGAAGGCGTAAAGGGAAGAGAGACGGCGAGGACCTGGTTATATAGAGGGAGGTAGAAGTTGAAGAGGCTATACCCGGTAGAACCGGTCAACACCGAAGGGTTCGGCATCGTAGCAGTGTGACGTTCGGCACACGAGGTACGTTCGGCTTCGAGCGTATCGTTCGGCATCTAAATCTCGTTCGTCTTGCACCTCCTTCGCTAGCATTCTCGAGAAGATACCTCCGAGGTAAATTGTATCAGATTCAAAGCGCATCACGTTCGGCCACGCAATACACTTTGGGGGGCAAGTGTTTCCTGGGGTTTTGACCAGGCAACTAGTACTCGGCAATAAGTGCTTGGCATCAGAGAGCGATTGGCATCAAGGAGTGTTCGGCGAAGCACTGGCCATCCAGGAGTGTTCGGCGAAGCAACTGACATCCATGAGTGCTCGGCGACAAGTGTGCTCGGCATAGTACTCGGCATCCATTAGTGTCCGGCATCGAGACTGTTCGGCGTACCAGAGTACTCGATGTCAAGGCTGCTCGGCATACAGGAGTACTCGGCATCCCCTGGTGTTCGGCGAGGCACTTGATAGCCAGGAGTGTTCGGCGAGGCACCCAACATCCAACGAGTGCTCGGTGACAAGTATGCTCGGCGTCAAGGCTGCTCGGCATACAGGAGTACTCGGCATCCCCTGGTGTTCGGCGAGGCACTTGATAGCCAGGAGTGTTCGGCGAGGCACCCAACATCCAACGAGTGCTCGGCGACAAGTATGCTCGGCGTCAAGACTGCTCGGCATACGAGACTGTTCGGCGTACAGGAGTACTCGGCGTAAGGGCATTCGGCGTCAAGAAGAGCGTTCGGCTTCAACTGACTAACATCCTACACTTCCCAAACATCAACCACCTCATTCGGCATAGAAGGGATGGTTCGGCGCAGAGCGTTCGGCGAACCTTGCTCGGCATACGACGACCACTGTACTCGGGCTGGAGCGTTCGGCAATCAGCCCACTTGGGAAGTCCAGCCCATCTTTGCCTATAAATAGAGGGGCAGGGTCACAGTGAAATGGATCCTTTTTTGGAGAGAAAACACCGGGGAGACTCTGCCATTTTCAAGACTCATCTTCTCTACTTAACAACTTCATTCAAGCATTTGATTCACGAATTGTATTTCTAATCAACTATAAAGAAGATCAATAAAGTTTAACCTTAAAGTGGACGTAGGCAATTACGCTGAACCACTATAAATTTGGTGTTCTTACTTTCTGTATTTAGATTAGCACTGTCTTCTCTGTTTAATTTGATTTCATCACTTATATCTCTTCACAATCTTCTTCTACGAGGTTAGTGACCAATTTTGGTGCTAACAACTCCTGATTGTAATTGGCAAATAAATGTTATCAAAGATGTACGTGAAGGAAGACACGTGGACAGTGATTATACCATGCAGTTGGTTACAATGTTTTGTTTTGGGCCGTCAATCAGGAAAGGGGTTGAAATGTTTGTTCCGAAGCGTCAGAATTATCAAAATTCAAAAGAGACCGCAACAAAGTCAGGATTATGTGTATCATTACCTATACATACTAGATCATGGGTGGACGTAAGTATGGACTCTGCATTGGATTTGATGAAGACGCAAAGTGGCAACGAATCTTTCTATTCAATGGGTGAACAATTTCTTGTTGGTACTTACAATAAGCTAAATGTTGGGGACTGGGTCGTTTGGAAATTGTGAAGGAAATTTGTGAGAACGATTGTAAGTTGAGCTTGCTGGATCATCATCCTATGACTAAAGTTGACAATATCAAACACTTGGTTCTGCTTCACAAGGATGAGAATGTCAAAGACGAAGCAACTGTAAATTCGAGGATGAATTTCTGTCAACCGGGGGAGGATGATGTAGCCCAGACTGATGAAGTCTTAGGTCGCGAGCGACCTAAGGTACTGATAAGTCGCATGCGACCTAACGATGAACGAGCTAACGAAATAGATCAAGCATTGGAGGGGGATACGGCGAGTTATGCAAGAAAAGGGAAACCAACGACCTACGATAAGTCGCTCAACTATAGGTCGCTAAGCAGTAACGTTTACTTAGGTCACAAGGACTTAGGTCGCTCAACTTTAGGTCGCTTGAAGACTTCCAGAAGCGAAGTTCTTAGGTCGCTGGATCTTATGCCACTTTCTTTAGGTCGCGAACGACCTACCATAAGTCGTGGGAAGATAGGTCGCTCGACCTTATGCCGCTGGAAGATAGGTCGCTCCACTACAGAGGCCGAGCTACGACCTAAGTTAGGTCGCTCAACTACTGTTGCCGCGTTCTCAATTGTGCCACCTGACTATAAGTCGCGACCACCTTAGGTCGTAGACCGTATGCCGCATTGCCTTAGGTCGCATTGATCATTAAGTCGCTTGAAGAAGTTAGGTCACACAAGATCTTAGGTCGCTGAAGTGTTAAGTCGTTCCTTAAGCAAGGAGTTGTTTGTTGGGTCGCTTATGTGTTGTAAATACTCTTAAGTCGTAAGTCGCACTGTTATATTGTGTTGTATTGTATTTGTGTGTTTTCTTTTAGGTCGCGTCTGTTAGGTCGTTAACGACCTATGTAAGGTCGTAGGTCGCGTGATGTACTCTGTGTTGTAAGGTGTTTGTGTGTTTTAGGTCGCAAGAGTTAGGTCGTGGCCGACCTATGTGTTGTAATGTTTTGTGATAAAGGCGTGAGTTGTAACCCTATAAATAGGGAGTGTTGGTCATTTGTAATAGTTAGTTGATTTTGAATAAAACTTTTGTTTGTTAGCTTTGTGCTTTCATTAAATTGGTAGTTGAGTGTGATCTCCTATCTCCTCTTTCGGCATTCGAGTGCGCTCAGATCAACGATCATAGAAGCCGATTCACGGAATCTAGTGCGCTAGATCAACGTCGAAGAATCGTAGATCTTTAAACACGGTATCATGCACGATCAACGTGTTTGGGATAGCTAGAATCCGGTATCTTTGGATCAACGGATTTGGGCCATTCGGTATCTTCTATTCCACAATCGCTACTTTCACTGATTCATCATTTTTTGTTATCCGCTGCTGCATCAAACTTTAATTTAGAATTTGACATATGTTAAGCTATATTCACTACTGGGTCAACCTAACTGGTTATTCTGCCATTTCCCTAAAATACAGTTATGGATTAATAACAATGTGAATAATATTTCCAAAATCTTTATTTATGCCATTGTTTTTCCTTTAAAAATGAGAATGGGTTATTTGTTTTGAAACTTTTAAAAATCACTTTCGAAACCACTGGACGACCTCCTTCGAAAGCATAGAATCCTCTTTTCAAAACTCTAAGTATATACCTTTCGAAACCAAAGGCAAATTTCGAACGTATCAAGAAAACATTCTTTATAACATAGCTTCGAAACATATAAAGTACCCTTTCAAAAGTATTGGGTTCACTCTTAGTAATCATTTGGGTCAAAATGGTTATATACAAAATATCTTTTTCGGAACCAACTAAAATTTAGTTTGGGGAAAAGTTGATAGTGTCGGAACCATCTTAGTCGAAAGCAAAGACCTTTTAAAAATTAAAACTTTGAAGATCTGAGTCGAAACCCCCTTTCGACTTCATCACCTTCGAAACCCTCAACCCCTTTCGACAGCAATTAGGAAGTGGCTTAACCTAGGTAAAAACAAGGATAACCCTTCGAAGGTATTGATGACTTCAATAATTTGGAAGGGAAAATAGCGGCTAGGTTTCGACTAGGTCGGAACCTACCCTTTCGAAATCTTCTTATTTAAAGAAAAAGTCCCCCTTCGAAAGCTATTTATAAAGTCCCTTTCGAAAGCATGGCTTTTTGACTATGTTGAAAAACTTTAAGTAAATCAAGCAGAAATTTAACTTTAGAAAATAAACTGAGGTTTGGACTCTATAGGATATCGACTCAGTCGAAAGCCCTTTAAAAACTAGGCAGGCGTTGATCTTTTTAAAATTGAATCCTTGGTTTCTACTCTGACGAAAGCATAGCTTTCGACACCCTACCTTCGGCTACCTACCAATACACTTCGTACCAATTTCCATTGATACCATGTGCCTTGGTTCTGACTTTGTGGGTTTCGACAATGATGGTTTCGATTGGGATGGAGCAGAGGTAAAGGAGTCGAAAGGTGCCTCCGAAATAGGCAGAATCTCCTTTTTCCTGAAACGCTGTTTTATATCTAAAAATAGCAATTACTTTATAACTAACCTGCCATTTGTAACTCCTTGATCGGCTACTTTAAAACTTTTCAAATACTTTACAAATAAAAACCGCCGCACTAATTAGATCTAATTCAAAGCTTTGTAACGTTATGCCTTTCTATATGACAAAACTAATATTTGTAGAAAAGTCTTTCTTTAACAATAATTTATTTTCTCAAATAAAAAACTGGGAAAATCCCCATAAATTACATGAAATCAATTTCATCATGTAATCAAACATATTAAAAATTTAGACCCAAATTCTTCCAGGAATATTCGAAATAAATTTTTACCCAAATACTTCATAATTACCATCAAAAATTCATGATAAAATTTAAAAAGCTTGAAAAATTCCAAAATTTGAAACCCATCTCCAAAATCCTGTTTTACTTAACATAAAATTTTTCCATGGTAAACTAAAATCATATATTCTCGGTTTTACATCAAAACCATACAAATTCATATGCGTATGAATTAAAATAAATCATCATAATATAACTCAAGCATATCATCATCCATTTTATCACAAAAATGAATTTAAATCATAAATCCGAAACTATATAATCATAAAATAAAAGGAGAGAAGGTATGAGATTATTATTCACCTTAAACTTGATAAGGAATTTGAGATTTATTGTTGATTAATCCTCCCTAGCTTTTGATCCTTAGCTTTATATTAAAATTTCTTCCTTTCTTTCTTAGTAATGGTTGGCTTTGGTTTAGGTTTTTGATTTGTGTTTGTGATCGTGATAAATGAAACGTGAATGGACAAAAATGAGAAGTTATAGCCGTGTATAATAAATTGGATAATTTACTATTATGCCCATGTGTAGTTTAATTAACCAATAAACCAATTTAAAGCCCATTTTTCTAGTTAATAAGCACGGCCATATATACATAATTTATTCAAATCCCAATCTCCTTATCATCATTATTCTATTTAATTTGTCTAATTAAATCTTTTGAATAATGTTATCAAAAATTAGGGATGTTACAACAAACTTGTGTCCCTTTAACATTGATTTTTATTGATAGTATAGGACTTTCTATAATCTCCTTAATGATTCAAGATGCATGCACCATGATTATGGAAGTATATATAATGATTCTTGAGTAAATAAGAGAGTTTGAGAGCAAATAGTATTCAAGAGAGAAAAGAATTCAAGAGAGAAAGTTGTTAATTCACTTCTAAAGTTAGGTTATATTTATAGAAGTCAAACAGTTGCATAGAACGGTTACAATCATTTAGAAAAGCTATTACTCTTCAAAGAGAAGCACTGAACGATCACATCTCTTCGAAGTGTCATTTCAGAAAATAGCCATTACAAGGTATTTAGTCGACTGAGAATAGAAGCTAGTCTACCAAATATGAACATCAAGAATTGCAGAGGAAGCACAAAATTTAGTTGATCGAATTACAAAAATTAGTAGACTAGTTTAGTCCACTGGATTTATTTTCAGCCGACTGCCCTTAGTCGACTGAAAATAAATTCAATCGACCGAACCTATATTAAATGATTTTATATAGTCAGTCTTCATTTTATAAATCATTTAGCTCTTTTGTGTGTAGATGAGACGTGTGTGTGCATGTGAACCATCTAGGAGATTTTACAAATAAATCTATGACCAAATACATACTCTTCTCTTTTTATTTGTAGATGATCTATTTTCTCTTCTCATTGATTCTTTATTCAATATCTTCTGATTCCTGCACAAGATAATATACTATATAAATATATATATATATATTTGTCATCATTAAAACATTCATACGAATAGGTTTCTAATAGACTTATAATCATATAATCAAAAGTTATTTCTCCAAAACGTGACTTAATCTAAATAATTACAAATAAATTTAGGTACTTCTTTATTTTCTAATGCATCACAAATAACACTAATATAGTTTTATTTTGTAACGAATATTCATATTATTCTTATTGAAATAAAAGTATGTCTATTTTTTATCAACACTGAAAAACGACTATTAGTTCATAACTAATGTTTGGTATGTTTTATGAAAACAATTTTTCATAACTTGATGTGATTAAGAAGTGTTATAGGCATGTTCCCACTATATCCGACATTACTATAATAGCTTATGAAATACGAAGCTCCATTCAACCACTTACTATAGAATATTTGTTTAATTTACTATAACTGGTTTACGATCGATAATTTTTAGATCAATTATCTTAAATTCAAGAAATAAATCTTATAGAAAACAAGTTTTCTAATTTTAAGTACATTTTGGAACAGAAATCATATTTCCAATGTTAAGTATCATTTATTATTTTACAATTCTCAATTCTGACATTTCATTATGAAGTAGAATTAACCATCCACTCTCTTTATCCGAACAGTGCCTTAGGTTACATCCACTGTTATACATTCGATTCCTTTTAAATCGTCGAACCATTCAAAAGAAATTCTTACTACAATATCATAACGAACTCCTTACAAAAGTGCATTTGGTCATCCTTAACTTTTAAGGATATCAAGTAAATTGCATTGTACGTAGACTAATCAAACTGACATTTCAGTGATCGAGGTGTTAGATCTATCTTGTAACTTTTGGTCTATTGTTACATTTAATACAACAAGATCATGATTATACTCAATCATATTAAATACACGATCTCACATTAAGGTTTACTTACTTACTTTTAACGAACCAATTTCATCGAGGTTGTGTACACTATGGGTGGTGACCGTTCACCATATAATAGTTATATGTGATTGGAAGCGAATCAAATATTCATATCCTTATGTTTTTTAGAGTTTGAAACTTATTAAGGACAATACACAATCTCAGGCAAGTAAATACGTAAGTGACAAGTCATGAATGTATTTAATAGTTGTATAATTAGGCACTTGCATGGAACAACTTGCAAATTTTTATTAGAAGTATAATTTATATTTTGTTTGTCAATATTGATTCAGTTCATCTGTATATTCAATTAGAATATTTTATCAATTATATTAGTTACAAAAATTTATTGATGTAGATTATTAAAATACATAGTAGATGTTCTTACAGTATTAAAAAGGTTAAATGTTACTATTTCATTTTTCTAATAAGGCACTTCCACTAGTCTTTAATGTTTCTCCAAACCCTAAGACGAAACATAAAAGTCTTTTGACTTCACTAGTGGGGGATTCTGACCTTGAGTTTGCTCAATAAGTAATAGCCCCACAAACAATGGATAACTTCTTGTCAGTTGTATCATATACAACTCCTAACATATAGTTCCTTATCCTAATCCCATTTCTACCTTGAGTTTGCTCAACAAATTGAAAAAAATTATTCACTCGTATCTACCATTTCACAACGGCTTAAGTATAGTATATGTGCCTTGAGTTTGCTCAACAAATACATATAGTTATCTTACCTCTTCTAGTCAATATATCAATAATACTACACATAACATCTCTAGCTTGAGTTTGCTCAATAACTTGAGAGTACACAAGTAATTTATTAATATATAAATGGTAGAGGAATACTCTTATATTAAAGATTCATAATCTTCAATATATTTAATTGAATGATATCGACTTATGGAATAATGTATTTCTTATGAAATACCACGTGATTCGAGTGTCAAACACATTAGAAATCATGGTACTTTTATGTATGTATTTATTCTTTAAGTCTATTTAGGGTTCTGTTAATGTTTCACCTTTAATCTATACATTTATATTATATAAGTTTTACTACTGGATAACTCTTATACTTTATTTAACTTATATAATATATTATAAATAACATTATATTAATTAAATCATATTTAATTAATCTAATTAATTAACACTTTAATTAATTATTATATTATCAATTATAACAATTATATTGAATACGCACACACACACTATAACCTTTATAGTAATACACATATATCTTATATATATATATATTAATTTATTAACTAACTTTTAATTAATTTATATAACAATATTTTACTAATTTTGAAATTTCTTTTATACACACATGTATACCCATATTATCTTAAACGATTCAAGGCAACATAAAATATATCATTATATATATTATACATATATATATTTAATTAATTAACTTAATTAATTCATTCATTTTGTTAATCTTGCTAATAAATAATATTTTAAAAATTAATTTTATAACATTTTGAAAAACTATATTATAACTCGTATAATATGGGTTTTATTATAAATTAACTTTTAAATTTAAAAACTTTTATTTTAATTTTCAAAACAATTGAAAATCTATATTATAACATTTATAATATTTTTATTATTTTAAATTTAACTTTTAAATTTAAAACTTTTATTTTAATTTCAAAACAAATCTAAAATTAGCCCAAGGCCCAAATCAGTTTGGGCCTTTATATTGGAGATAACATTTGGGCTTACATCATCCTTTTGGGTCAGGCCAGTAACAACGTAAGATAAAGTACTAGATTACCCAAACCCAGCCTTAGACACTACTTTTAGACTTCCTACTATATGGGTAGGCTTTAAGCTCCAATCAAGGTGGGATCGATCGGGACTGATAAACAAGGTTCGGTGAGGCTACACTTCGAATTTCAGGTCCATCGAAGTTCATATGCTCGAGTTATGGATGGATCAATATTCGTGAAAAACTGGCCCGTATCGATACTCTCGTATCGATCACTATGGATACGAGATGATGGATACTAGATGATGGATACCAGATCATCAACCTACACTTGCAAACTCGTACTTGGATCGATCGTATCTCACAATCTACGCGTTGGAACTTCATGAAATTTGGAGAGCAAGGACTTTGCACTATCATCTTTCACCATGATCGATCTCAGCTCGATCGGAGTAGTTTATGATCGATGCGAACTCGCTATGGATCGATCAAGGATCGATCCCAAATGACTCTGGATCGATCATGTGGGCCCATCTGGGCTTGAGAAAGAGTATTACAAGATTTAAGGCAGATATTTCCCGCTCCACACCTATAAATAGCACCTCTATTGCAACTAAAAGGGGGTCTTTTCTCTCAGCTCCTCTTTATCTTCTTCTCTTTTGGCTAGACTCTGCCATTTTTAGCTATTGATATTCAAAGGATTGTAACTGTAATCGCAAGATAAAGGAAATAAAAGGATCAATTCAAAGTGGACGTAGGCCGGAGATAGCCGAACCACTATAAATCTTGTGTCTTCTCTTACTTTCTTTCATTTTAATTATACTATTTCTTCATTTATGTTCTCTACATTATCTGTGATCTGTGACTGAATATTGAGGATTTGTGTGTAAACATTGGTGCTTTCATTACATTTGGGGTTTGTGACCATTTTTGGCGCAAACACTTTGGTGCTTTCACTGAGAAAACTAGCACCCGCTGTATCGGATTTGAAGTTCAGATTTGGAAAGCTAAACGATCAGATCTTGGAGGAACCATGGTTAGGCAATCGGTTAGAAGGACGTTGCCAGAAAGGAGCCATCAAGAGGCTTCCTCTGGAGCTGGAGCAGATCAGGCATCCATCTACATCACAAAGGGATGCGGACAATGATGGATTCTATAAAGGAGAGATTATTGAAGAGCCAACAAGAGATGATGTAGATTCTCATTTAGGCAAATGGGAATAGCTAGGACATAGAACCTAGGAAATGGAGCTACCGTAGCTGCCGACAATGTAGAACAAGGAGTCGGAGCCGTAGAAATCTCTGGAGGTCAAATCCAAAACCAGAATGGAGAATGTGAAGGGAATCAGCAAAGGCCTGGGGACAGACCCTCGAGATCGGATATTGGAAGGCCCATGAAAGAAGCTCGGTAGGCTGGGCCAATGCAAACGTGAATGAGCAACATGAAGAGTACTACCCAAAATACCCTCCAGGACATGGGGGGCAGAATAGAAACGCATATAGGAGGCTACCCCCGGATGGAGATAAGCGGATGGCCAGATTAATAAGAAGGATTATGAGAGGAGGGCTACCGAGCGGAGGCTTGGTGGAAGTTAGTTGGAGTCCATTCACTCCGAATATCAGAAACACAAGGAACCCTCCAGAATTCAAACTACCAATGCTGGAGGCCTATGATGGGAAGTCAAACCCAACTATGCACGTAACCAGATACATCAGACATATGGAAGTGCTGGAGGCAGTCGAAGAAATTATGGTAAGATGCTTCCCATTTTATTTGACAGATTTAGCTGCACTCTGGTTTAGGCAGCTGGAGAGTGGATCGATCAGGACATGGGGTGAACTAGTGGAATGCTTCATGAGACAATTCAGGGTCCACGTTACACGACCCAAGAAAGTAATGACATTAGCATCGATGGAGCAGAGGACAGGAGAGTCCGTAAGGAATTTTCTAATGCGGTTCAATGCAGCTATGGCTTCGGTGGTTCATCCGGATCCATCAATGATTTTGATGGTAGTGGTCGCAGAAATTGCAGAAGGAACTGAGTTCAAGGACTCATTGGCACGAGATCCACCATAGGATCTCGGGGATTTCTATCACGAGGCGGAAAGGTTTATACGATTATAGGATACACGTGCCGAAAGACAGGAGGTGAATGCCGCACAAGGCGATGGAACGTCTGGAGAAGGACGTGGGATGGATAAAGGAAAGCGAAAGCAGAATGATGGATATGATGATTCTAACAAATGGAGGAGAGACCGGGAACCCAAATTCACCACATACACAGACTTGACGAAGAATCTGGAACGAATTTACTTGGAAACATGGGGGCAACTCCCCTATCGAAAACCACCCAGAAGGATTCCCATAGAGCGGGAGCGTAGGAGTAGGAGGTACTGCGTATTCCATGAGCTGGAGGGGCATACCGTAGATGAATGCCACCACTTGAAGGACATGGTGGAAGAACACGTCAGGAGTGGCAGATTGCCGCAGTATGTGAGGAACTGGACAACAGCGGTAGAACATGAGCAGCTATCGCCTACACCAAACAGGAATGACCCTGGATCGGGGTCACGACTCGTCATCAGTTGATCGTAATGGCAAGGGCCGAGTTCAGGATTTGAACTTCGGTCATCAAATAATCTTTCTGGTTTTGATTCTAAAATAAAGCGGCTATGCCACTTACACATGTAAGGGAACCGGAGCGATTCCCAGGCATGCTCTGAGATGGTAGTAGACCGCTCTGCTTGGAGAAGCAGCACTTGGTTTTTTTCTGTTTTCTCATTGAACATTTGGAATTTGGATTTAATAAATGGATTTGGATTTTATTAAACAAATCCCTAACCGGAGAGTTAAGGGATGGATACTGGAATTTAGTTGGGAATTGATCGCTTTATGACCCTGTTCGGAGGGACAGGGACCGAAGTGCAGGAAGTGAGTCGCTTCGCTAGAGAGCGACAGGATCGGCTCACTTGATGTTGTTCCCTATTCACTGGAGAGTGATTGGATCAGGTTTCGACAAGAGCCCAGAGTGGCTATGATCGGTCTAGGACTTAGGCCATGGCATTGCTTAATGTTCAGGGATACTGAACGGGAGTGCAGGGAGTAACGCCGCTTCGCCGAAGAGCGACGGGATTGGCTCGCTCGACGTTATTTCCCCTTCACCGGAGAGTGATAGGATGGGACCCAGCAAGAGCCCAGAGAGGCTATAATCGGTCTAGGAGGACTAGGACATCGCCATGTGCCCCCATTGGGGCTGGAGTGCAAGGGATAGGTTGCTTCACCGGTGCGCGATAGGATCTGCCTATTCAATTGTTAAGTTTGGATCGAGCTTAGCAAGGGTCCAGAGAGGCCGTCGATGATCCGGAGAGATCGTAGGATTCGGTTACTGGCTTCCAAGATGTGAAATGGATTCGGATAGTGGCTTTGAACAGCTAAGGATGTGGATAAGGACCCGGAGTGGTCCCGGATTTGGATATCGACTCAGAGCAGTCGCGAATTTGGATAAGGATATGGCTATGGATGGAATATGGACTTTGGATGTCTGATTTAAAGCTATTCAAAACACACCTTCCTACCGCAATGCATGTTTTGGGGGGCAAATGTTACCCCGCCTTTTCGTTAAGGCTGGGATATCAAAAAATTGTCTAAAAAGGATGGATATCAGGAATGGAGATCGATTGGAAACAAGGCTATGATCAATACTGTCAAAATTGGACCAAGCTCCAATCAAGGTGGGATCGATCGAGAATGATAAACAAGGTTTGGTGAGGCTACACTTCGAATTTCAAGTCAATTGGAATTCATATGCTCGAGTTATGGATGGATCAATATTCGTGAAAATTGGCCTATATCGATACTCTCGTATCGATCACTATGGATACGAGATGACGTATACCAGATGATGGATACAAGATGTACCAGATGATGGATACGAGATGATGGATACGAGATGATGGATACGAGAAGATGGATACGAGATGATGGATACGAGATGATGGATACCAGATGATGGATACCAGATCATCAGCCTACACTTGCAAACTCGAACTTGGATCGATCGTATCTCACAATGTACTCGTTTGAACTTCATGAAATTTGGAGAGCAAGGACTTTGCACTATCATCTTTCACCATGATCGATCTCAGCTCGATCGGAGCAGTTTATGATCGATGCGAACTCGCTATGGATCGATCAAGGATCGATCCCAAATGACTCCATATCGATCATGTGGGCCCATCTGGGCTTGAGAATGAGTATTCCAAGATTTAAGGCAGATATTTCCAGCTCCACACCTATAAATAGCAGCTCCATTGCAACTAAAAGGGGGTCTTTTCTCTCAGCTCCTCTTTATCTTCTTCTCTTTTAGTTAGACTCTGCCATTTTTGGCTATTGATATTCAAAGGATTGTAACTGTAATCACAGGATAAATGAAATAAAAGGATCAATTCAAAGTGGATGTAGGCCGGAGATAGCCAAACCACTATAAATCTTGTATCTTCTCTTACTTTATTTCATTTTAATTTTACTATTTCTTCATTTATGTTCTCTACATTATCTGTGATCTGTGACTGGATATTGAGGATTTATGTGCAAACACTGGTGCTTTCATTACATTTGGGGTTTGTGACCATTTTTGGCGTAAACATGGAGTACTTGTGCCTTAAAATTAGGTCTTTACCTAACTTTTTTGAATTGGTTCAAAAGGAAACTAGTCAAATCAACCTTTTTATATTAACGGTTCTAAAGCAGGTGCTAAAAGCTTTGATTTAGTAGGTGTAGCGAAAAATTGCAAGGCTTATAGCGGATATACTATTTGATAATGCTAAATTAAAAAAGCATTGCGGTTGAAGATTGCTATGCGCTTTAGCGGGGATTTTGTGGGACTTTACTACATAGATGTATATATTAATATAAATAATAAATTTATTTTTCGAATATTTTCTACAAATTTTTCTCTCGGCCAAATATATATAATTTTTTAATTAATTTCTATTTGGTTTTGCATTTTAAAACATTTTAAAATTCAAAGACCATGTAAAATTAACATAAATATTAAAATAAATATTATTTTAAAAAGTTTAATATGTGATAAATGTTATATAAAATTTTTGTAAAATATATATATTATTTATAATATATATATATATAAACATTTTAAATTACCTAATCAATTTTAGGTTTAGTAAATAATTAAATATATTTATTCGAAAAAAAACTTTTTTAATTCTTGATGCAGCATGTATATTTTATATAAATAAATTTTATAAAATTTTAAACATGTTATATATGACTTATAATCTTTAGAAATAATTACTAGTTTACCGAAATTAATTATAATAATTACAAAAATAAATTTTCATTTATATTTTTCCTAACCATGAGCATTAAGTATAATAAACATTCAGAAAATAATTATTTATTTGTTTATGTGGATGCGATAATATACACAACCAACCAATTTGTCATAACATTTCGATATACAAGATTCGTAATATAATCCAACATCCTGTCACATAAATAACGTAGCATATTAATGTGATATAACAAAGATAAAATGGAGATTTACCTTTCACCCAAGCCCTTGCATACACATTGAAACATTGAATTGATCCCTTTCAATCCATTCACAAATCAGAAGTTCCTAGCTTTCGAACTACCTTACCAACAATGATTAAATCTAAAAAATTTATATAATTTTGTGCTTGGATATTTTGGGATAAGAGAGGATGTTGATGGCCAAAATTATTAGAGAGGAAGGAGAGCATAATTGTAAAACCAAATGGTGTAAAAGGTGGCATATAAATAGAAAATCAAGGGAGAGAAAAGTGGATCACATCCTAATATCCCTCTCTTACCAATTCCACTCTTTTGACCATTCCAATCCTCTCCAACTGCCATCATATGGCCGCCCAAACCATGCGTCCTACAGCCGAAAATATCATGCCTATATGGACCTCAAATCCGGTCCAAGTGCGAACAATATTCAATGCAATATTAAATCTTATTTAACCGCATACCGATATCGTCTATCGATCGACAAATTTATAACTATTATAAACACAATGTTTAATATTGTTCAAAATACATCAAATAAAATTTTATAATTAATATTTCATAAATATCAGTTAATTTAACTAATTTATAACAATTTATAAATTAATTAAATCAGAAGGTAAAATGATTATTCAATGTTTCGGTTGTATGACTCTTAGTGTAAATTTGGTTAACGATTAATTTTGAACATTTCTAATGATAACATTCACATGTCACTTAGCAAATGCTGTGACTTTATGGCCAAATTTATTGCTTACTTGGTTCCGGTGAAAAACCTAATTTTACATTATTAAGCGTTACTGGTAGTGATAATTATTTACACCAATTCTCTTCGTTAGAACTATATCACTTTGGACTTGTGGAATTTAGTAATGGTTAAAATTTCAATATCGTCCATGTTCAATTCTACAGTACAAACATAAAGTCCTTCGTTCAATAATAATAATTATTATTAACCGAACTGCTCTGGTCAAGGACTTTGACTTCACTTTAGTTGACCCTGATACTAATCTCATATAACCTAGGAGACGAATCCTCTCTTGAATAGTGTTCCACTTTCAATGCTTCCACTCGACCTAACTATAGTTATTCGATGGATGTAGTGCCACGATTTAACTATAATCAAAGCGAAGCTTCCACGTTGAAGATCAACAGTATTCTCAAGTCAAGAGAATGCATAATTTTGTCACATCGATATTTTCAGTTTGACCCTAGTTATATTAACTAATAGAAAACTATTGAGTGAGTCATTTCATAGTTATCCAATAACTACCAGTACATAATCCCTTAGTGCCCCCAATAGTCATGAGTAATACACTGCCCAATATTTTGAGAGCGTTACGTACTATAATCTCAACGGATGTATCGATATCCAATTTGATACATCTTGACTAGGAATATTTAAAACGTTATATTTGATTTCATCGTGATAAATTATTCATGGTTACAACACTTTGTAACTATTATCGCAAAACATACCATTTATGGATTTTCTATTAAATATATTTTTAATTTAAATAATTAATCAATATAACACATTATATCAAGTATATAATAGAAATAAAACATCTTTTATTTCGAATAAAATTAATTATCGAGTTAGATATATGCAACAAATTATATAATTGCCCCTAGGGCATATCCGTAACTCTATCAATTACAATGCTTTGTAACTACTATCAATAAAACATACCATTTATGGATTTTCTATTAAATATACTTTTAATTAAATTAGATAATTAATATAACACATTATATCAAGTATACAATAGAAAAAATACCTTTATTCTAAACAAGATTAGTTATCGAGTTAGATGTAACAAATTACATAATTGCCCCTAGGGCTACTCTATCAATATCTACCCTTTACGATTAATTTCACTTTATTTACTTCCATTTTTACAATACCTTGCTTATGAAGATCGCATGAATGGATTTACATAACTAAATTTTGACCATCGTAAGTGCGAGAGCAAATCCTAGTAGAGGAACTTGCAATATGTAACCTAATGGCCAAGGATGGGAGGCAAACCCAGAAGTTCATACTGAAGCTGATACTCAATTTCCTGCCCTAGCTAAAAGAGGAATGGATGTAAATGCTTTATTCCGCCAATTTATAACGGAGATAATGAGGTAACAGCAGGAGTACTTGAGTCAAGATAGGAGGTGGCAAGAGAAGCAGACTTTATTAAGATGAATAAAGATTATAACAGTTATGGAGGAAAGGAGTTCACAGGGAAGGAGTTTGCTCTGGAAGTGTTGAATTGGTTGAAAGCATGTGAACATATCTTTAGAGACTTGGAATATAATAATGCTCAGAAGAGGAGGTTGGCTCTCATCAGTTCCAAGTGGATGCATTGGACCGGTGGGAGGTTGTAATTATTAAGGTCCCAAAAAAGGAGATAACCTAGGAGTAGTTTAAGGAGCGAATTGAGGCTCGGTTTATCTTCGAATCTTAGAAGAGTGCTTTGTATAGGGAGTTCCTTGACTTGAAACAGTAAGAGATGACTTTGGTAGAGTACATCTAGTGTTTTACTACTTTGTCGAAGTATGAAAGGGAGCGTATCAACACTCCATTGAAGAAGAATGAGAAATTTATAAAAGGTTTGAGGAAGGGGATGGATCACAAGGTGATGCATCATCTATTGGATCCTTTCGATATGGTGGTTGAAAGACGAGACGTGTGATCACTTGTTTTAGGAAAAGAAGAATGAAGGTGTTAGGCCCAAGGAATGGCAGAAGAAAAGGTTCAATCCGTATTAGAATGGTGGAAAGAATCAAAAAGGAGGAAAGGCTTCTACAGGAGGAACTCGGTAGCCAAATATGGTAGATATTACTTGCTTTAATTATGGCCAAAAGGGGAACTACTCCACTAAGTGCACCCAACTGGAGAAGTAGGACGAGGCTAAATGTTTTATTTATAATAGGCCTAACTATAAGAAAAGGGATATCCTGGAAGCTAAGCATGCTAAGGTTTATGCTTTGAAAGGACCTTCCTTTGGACCGACTGCTGAGGAGAAAGGAAAGGGTGTGCTTAGAGTTACGATATTGATTTCCAGCATATCAATTATTGATATGCTCTTTCATTTCGTGAGACTTAGTTGATTGGTTAAAACTAGATACCACCTATTTGATTATGTCCTTATGTGTGGTTAATCCGATCGGTGGGTATGCCATTCCTGGATTTAGAGGAACTAACCTTGAGTTTGACTTGTAGGGACATTTCTTTGTTTGTGACCCATATGTATTTTACTTCGTAGGGTTTGTGTATGGACTGGTACGTGCGGAATGATACTAGGATCTATTGTACGAATAAGATTATCGCCTTAAGGAATCCAAGGGGTGGAGAAAGGATCATGATAGCTTTAGATGTAATGAAGGAGAAGTCGGACTTGATGTTCTGTGACATGAAATATGATGATGAGATTGGTGGAGCACAGTGGTTAGGGAATTGACAGATGTTTTTGAATCCATAACGGGATTAGCATCAAGGAGGTAAATTGAATTCCAAATAGACTTGATGTCGGGGGTGTGGCCTGTTAGTAGACCACCCAACAGAATGTCGTCCAAGGAGATGAAGGAATTAAAGAAGCAGCTAGTGGAGCTTAAGGATAAAAGTTTCATTAGGCCACGTAATTCACCGTGGGGAGCGTTCACGTTATTCGTAAAGAAGTCAGATGGATCTCTACGGATGTGTATTGAATATCGAAAGTTGAACGAGTTGACAATAAAAAATCGTTATCCTTTGCTCAGGATAGATGACTTGTTTAATCAATTGTGGAGCTCGAGTGTTCTTGCAGCTAGACTTGGCAATGGGTTTCCATCAATTAAGACCAGTAGAAGATAGTGTTCCATTGACCGCATTATGAATAAGGTACAGTTCAAATGACTGGTTAGTGAGGCCGTTTGGATAGACCAATGCCATAGCATTCTTTGTTCATCTTATGAACCAAATCTTTAGCGATCAATTGGACATATTTGTGTAGGTCTTCATTGATGATATCTTAGTATACTCTAAGGATGAGAGAGACCGTGAAGTCCATCTTAGATTGGTGTTAGAGACGTTTAGACAACCCAAGTTGAAGGTGAAGTTTTTGAAATGCCACTTTTGGAAATGATAGGTTAAGTTTCTTGGGTACATTATTTCAGAAAATAGATTAGTTGTGGATCCATCAAAGGTAGAAAACATAAATGGTTAGAAGAGGCCAGAGACGGTCACGGAGATGAGAAGTTTCTTGGGATTGGTTGGTTATTACCACAGATTCATTAAGGATTTCTTGTATGTTGCATCACCCTTTGGAAGTAGAATCAAAGTTACTATTCATCTTGAAGGCACGAAGATGTATCGAGACAAGAAGATAATCTTCTTTTGGGAAGGGATAAAGAGAGATATAGGAGAATGTGTGAAGAAGTGCTTCACCTACCAGTAAGTGAAGGCTAAGCATTAGAAGTCGAGCGATTTACTTCAACCTTTGGAAGTAGAATTCAATGTCCATGGATATTATTGACGGATTACCTAGGTCGAGGATGGAAAATGATAGCATTTGGATGATAGTCGATAGACTGACTAAGAGTGATCATTTCATCCCCATAAAGTCAAAAATGACGGCATCTAGCTTAGCAAAGCTATGTGTGAAGAATGTAGTGAGACTACGTGGGATACCAAGTAGTATCGTTAGCGATAGAGACCCATTGTTTACCAGTGAGTTCTGGTCCTTTTGGTGAAGTTTGCAGAGTACATTGGGTATGGAGTTGAATTTGAGCATTGCTTACCACCCACAGATTGATGGTCAAACCGAGAGGGTGAACTGTGTGCTTGAAAACTTGCTGAGAGCATGTATTTTGGATTTTGAAGGATCTTGAAAGGACCACTTTCATCTTGTAGAGTTTTCCTACAATAATAGTTACCAATCGAGTATCAGGATGGCACCGTTTGAGATGTTGTATGGTAGATTGTATAAGTGACCAGTTTATTGGTTGTACAACGAAGATAGACTTGTGTTAGGGCACTATTTGGTATGGGATGCTACTGAGAAGGTAGAATTGATTTGTGTCAAGATGAAGACAGCGCAATCAAGGTCGAAAAGCTATGTCGACAAGCAATGGAAAGAGCTTGAGTTCATAGTAGGCAATCATGTGTTCGTGAAGGTTTCTCCGATGCGAGTAGTTATGCACTTTGGGAAGGCAAGCTGGCACCTAGATATGTAGGACCATTTCTAGTGATCGAGCGGATTGGTCAACTCACCTATCAAGTTGAGTTACCAAGCAGTTTAGCGGGTGTGCATAATGTTTTCCATATATCACATTTGAGAAAATGTGTGCACGATCCAAGTTCGGTAGTGGAGTCGAGGGAAATAGAAGACTTATATATAGAGCTAGATCTGACATATGTGAGACGGTCGAAAGGGATAGTAGGTTGTGATATGAATGAATCAAGGAACAAAGTTATCAGACTTGTTTGCGTCCAGTGGATTGACGGCAAAGAAGATTGTACATGGGAGGTAGACGATAGGATTAGGAATATTTATCTCGAGCTGTTTTAGACATTCATGTATATATACATAACAGGATGCTTGTTTGTTTATTGTATGGACTAGTAGGATAATGGTATATTCACATATGATATAAATGTGTATTAGTAGTTGCACTAATGGATTTTGTTTGATGATTGATGGTTTACATTAGTAGGTCACTAGTGTAATTTTTTGTACATATGTGTACTTATATGATGATGACTTTACACTTTTAGCGTGTCAGTGTAAATTTTTTTTTTCCTAATCGAAATTTCCAGGATGAAATTTTATAAGGATGGGAGACTGTAACATCCCATATTTTAAAGGGTCCATACATGGGAAATTAAACTAAAATTTACAATAAGAAGATATTATTAAAGAGTTTGATAAAATCATTTAATTGCGAGAATTGCCTAAGATTTGATTAACTAAGTGTGGGATACTTTAGAGCAATTAAGTTTGGCCTTGTTAATGGAAGTAAATAAATAAATTTTGGATGGGAATGATTTGTTTTGAGGGAGATGTATTGGTGTGATTAAGCTAGAAGGGATATTAGCCCAAGCCAAAAGCACTTGCCCATTTCCTTTAGCCACATAACCTCATTTCCACTTCATCCCATTTTTCAAAACAAATCCTTAAAATCCTAAACCATGGGTGGCCACCATTTTTGCAAAAGAGAAGAGGAAAATCAAGTTGGAAAAGTCAAGCTTTCAACTTCAAGTAAAAAGGAAGATTAAACAAGGTTTTTCTTAACCAAGATGAGTAAATATTTCTCTAAAAACTGATCATTGCCCAATTGGTTTTCAATTTGATTATGTATAGGTGTTTGATGATGAAAAACATGTTTGAATGATTATATGGGTTGGGTATGTTTTAGAAATTTAAATGAAGCAAATTTTTTCATGTTTTTGGGTAAAAAATGGATTAACTAGAGTTAAATGATTCAAAATTGAGATATGATATTTATAATGATGAAATAAAGATGGGTTTTTAATTTCATAATTTTTGAAATTAATTTGAAATTTATACGAATTTTCTAAGTTGAGAAAATGGGTTTACCTTGGAAAAATTAATTATTAAAAGTATAAAAAAAATTATTTTGACCTGAAATTTTAAAATAAGATTAAATATGATAAAAATAATTTGTGGGATTTTTCCCGTCAATTTTAGATTTTATACGAATTAATTGGCTAACGAAAGACATAATTAATTAGTGGTAATTAATTAAAAAATGGAGAATTTGATTAGCTCGTTTTTGAAAAGTGAACTGTAAAGAGATAGATTGGCTAATGATAATTTAACACCAAGTGAGATTTGGTATAAAGAGATTACTTAATAAAGAAATGAAACAATTTTCAATTTAATTACAGAATTGTCACTTTTAATTTTCGAAAGCTTGTATTATCAACCCAAGATATCATAAGCTATCAACATGCGATGGCCCTTGGAAATAGTCAAAAATGCGATCGCTTTTAGGAAAATTTAGCATGAAATAGCTCATGGGAGTCAACATTCAAAGGCAAAATGGAAGCTCAAGGTGCAAAGGCTTATGAAAGCTATCAAGTCACGATGGCTACTGGGAATCAACAAATGAAGGCTCAAAGGAGTCAACCTGCGAAGGCTCGGGGAGTCAACATGTGAAAGCTCAAGGGATTAAACATATGATGGCTTAGGTGAGTCAACATAGGATGGCTTGTGCGAGCCAACACACGATGGCTATGGGTGTTAACATGCGATGGCTCAGGGGAATTAACATGCGAAGGCTTAGGGAAGCCAACTAGGATGGCTTAGGAATAAACAACATGCAAATGCTATAGGATAGCCAATGTGTGATAACTAGGCTCAACTCTCGAAGGCTATGGGATAACCAATGAGCGACAATTAATGTCAAATCATGATAGCTTCGAAAGTTATATTTTTTTCAGTAAAATAAGAAATATCAGTGCACTTTGGAAGACGGTTTCGAAGTGTTAATGAACTATTTCAAATAGATGAAATAAAGAAAGGATTTCATGATTAAGGTAAAACTGTCTTAACTTATTTTTGAAATGAAGGAAAGCTTAGGGAAGCTAATGAATGATAGGGTGTCATTTAAATTGAAAGATAAAGACGCTTTATCTAGAGAATGTCTAAGATACACTATAAAATAAATAAATGAAATGGGTTGAACTATGATCGTAAAGATATACCAGCCCATGGAGTACTGGATGTCAGGGTGCCTTGACTATTAATTCTAAAGTCCAATGGTATATTGCAGGATGCCACAATAGGGCTCAATCCTAAAAGATTTATAAACTCTAATGGGGGTTATGGTAGGGTGCCATGGCAGGGTGCCAAAACTTCATGGTGATGTTATAACAAAAATAAATAAATTAACAAAATGAATGATAGCGGTTCAAGGACTAAGAAGGGCTATTGATGCTTAGTAAGGACACTTACTAGAATGTATTTAGGTGCTTACATTCAACCTCTTAAGAGAGTCAGGATGGCTCTAGTTATGGTGGCTCCAATTAGTGGAATGAATGGCAATTTCGTCAATGACATTGTTCGACAAAAAGATAAATGAGTGATAGATGGGCCAAGGGAGGTAATCACAAAAATATGTTAATGATAACTTAAATACAAGCACCTAAAATAAGAGATTAGGTGATGGTTGAATAGATGATGAATAATAGGTTTTTATATGACTTGGTTAATGAATGAATATTAATTATAGGGTATACTTAATTGGAATTGAAAATGTGGATATGACATGGTTCATAATTAGATGAAAAGTGTAGTGTACACTTATGGATTAAATTGGATGCACATTGTTGTTATTGGTGATTTTGCTTGTTTACATGACATGATGTAATTTCTATGATGATGAAGTGAGAGCCAATTCTACGTTAGCGGGGTGGTCCCACTATGGATGCTGAGGGTAAAGATTTTACTCATACTAAACTTTATGTCTGACCCATGTTTTTATTATTTCCCATAAACTTACGGGTACTCATTCAAGTAAGCTGATTTATGGATTAGACATGTATCTTTTGGAAGGATGAATAAAGATTCCGAAATCGAAGCAAGAGGCTTATTTAGAGAATAAAAGTATTTTGAAATTTTCGTCGTGTAAAATCGGGAGTCATAACTAGTTATGTGTTGTGTTTGCATCATTATATGTTGAACACAACACCACTCAATTTTCTATTGTATTTACCCCCTGCGTGGAACCAAAATGGGTTAAAGAAGACGTAATGAATTATGTAATTCAAATTGATATAATGCAAAGTTGTTATGATTACTTAGCATTGCACAAAATTAATATTGAACTCATTTTGTCACTTGAAAATGATTCCGATGATGACTGCAACAGCATCGGTATCGATTTTTGGGTCTCGAAGTGAGGGACGTTACAAGGATCATATAATTAATTGAGGAATAACACAAAAAGGATCCAAATTAAATTGATATGGTGAACGGTTAATTAATTGAGGTGTGGCAAAAGGGTATCTGAATTATATTACAAGAAGAATACATACATACATACATACATACATACATATATATATATATCAGCATTTGTTATAAGCATGTAAAGGATTCAAACTATGTGAACATGATTAATATATTTGAATACATAAAATTGAAAATCATCTTACGATGTAGCCAAAAACCTGCACCTTGAATGATGAACAAAACTCCTAGGTTCAACTGAATCGATCGCTAGGTTTTGCAAGAATAAATTGATATAACAATAACTTCTATTTTGATTTTGATTTTATTTTGTTTTTTGGGATTTTTCTCTTTCATGGTATCATGTACTTTTGGCGTGAGAGGGTGGAGAGAAGAGAGAAAGGAAAGTGAATTATCAGGAGGAATTATAGAATGAATGAAAGAGAACTTGTTTTAAAGGAAACATTGACACCTTTAAATTTGCTTCAGTAAAATCTTTCCTATTTAATTCCTCATTAAATCCTCTCCTTCCACTTTATGTTTTCAGCACAAAATATAATAAAGAGAAATGGGCAAAAATTGATTCATAAATGTGTTTTAAGTGAGTTATAAAGAAGAGTAAAGGCTGGAGATTTATTTTCTTCATTTAATTGCTCCTTTGGATTTTAAAATCATATTTGAAACCTCTCCCCGCCCTTTTGTCATGCATGGACCACCATAAAAGTGGAATTTGGGCCTCAAAAATTTCCTAAAACCACTTTACAATTAATCTATTTGAATCTAATTTAAACATTCTATCGATATTATATATCGGTACGTGTGTTTATAACTTTTATATATGCACTTTATTAAATGCTAAGGGTATTAAAACAATTAAAATAAAATTTAATAATTAATATTTCATAAGCATTAGTTAATTTAGAATAATTATAAATTAATTAAATTGTGTGATTTTTCGTAGTATTCATCATTACGGTTGTGCGACTTAAATTTAGCATGCAATTAATATCGAACAATTCGAATATTAAAGTTCATATGTCACGTTGGCTAGTGGTGTGACATTTTGGCTGAATTTATTGCTTACACGTCTTTACAGTAAAATTCAATTTTAGTTATTATAAGCGGTACCTGGTGGTTTCAATTATTTACACTAATTCTCTTCATCAACACTACATCACATTGGGACTTATGGAATTTGGTTTTTGTCAAAATTCCAACATCGTCAACATTCAACTTGATTAGTCCAAACATAAAATCATTGGTTCAATAATAACAATTATCATCAACCATACTACTCTGGATAGAGACTTTGACATCGAGTTAACTACAGTTGTCCCTGATATTAAGCTCATATAACCGAGAAGACGAATTCTCTATTGAAGAGTATTTCACTTCCAATGCTTCAATTCAGACCCAACTATAGTCATTTAATGGATGTCATGCCCTAATTTAACTATAATCAAAGTAGGATATCTACATTGAAGTTCCATAGTATTCTTTATTTCAAAGAACCGTGTAATATCATCACCTCGAGATTCTCTGTTTGACCATAATAATGTTGTCATTTTGAGGCAGAGCATCAGAGGCCAAGTGGGCCTTTGTAGCTTTTGGAGGTTCTAGGTTGGAGATGGGATTCAGTGTCTATAGACTTACTTGATGGATTACCAAGTTCTAGAGCAGGGAATAAAAGTATATGGGTCATACTTGATAGACTCCCTAAGTGTGCCTATTTCATTCTAGTGAAGGCCATAAGAACTGCATAGAAGTTGGCTGAGATATATGTTAAGACAGTAGTGAGACTGCATAGGGTGCCTCATAATATTGTTAATAACCGAGATCCATTGTTTTCTAGTTAGTTTTGGTGTAGTTTGTAGAGTGCTTTAGGATCCAAGTTGTGCATGAGTACTACATACCATCCACAAATGGATGGCAGACCAAAAGGATCGACGGTATTCTTAAAGATCTGCTAAGAGCTTGTATATTCGATTTTAGGGGATCTTGGGAAGATCATTTACACTTAAAAGAGTTTTCATACAACAACAGCTACCAGAGCAGTTTTGGGATGACCCCATTTAAAGCATTGTATGAAAGACCATGTAAGTCGCCCTCATGTTGGTGAGAGATAGGGGATAGGCTCGTGTTAGGACTAGATGTGATAAAGGACGTTACCGAGAAAGTAGAGTTGATCCAAATTAGAATGAAGACGGCGCAGTCTAGGCAAAAGAGCTATGTCGGCACAAGAAGGAATGAACTAGAGTTCATAGAAGGCGATCGAGTGTTTATGAAAGTTTCTTTGGTGCATGATGTGATGCGCTTTGGGAAGGCTAAGAAGTTAGCACTCCAGATATGTAGGGTCATTTCCAATCATAGGGAAGGTTGGGAAGGTGGCGTATAAGGTAGAACCGTCGAGTGCTTTTGTAGGGATTCATAATGTGTTTTACATATCACATTTGCAGAAGTGTATTAGGGATCCAGGTGCATTAGTGAATCAAAGGGCAATAGAAGACTTGGTTTTAAAGCTAAACATGACCTACAAGAGGAGGCCAGTTTAAATAGTGGATCAAGATGAGAAGTGGCCTCGAAATAAGGTAGTGAAGCTAGTATGTGTTTAGTGGAGTGAGGATCGAGAGGATTGAATATAGGAACTAGAGGATAAGGTTAAGAGGACCTATCTGTAGTTATTTGTTTAGCTTAGGATATGTTGGCTATGTATTGTACTGTTATAGACCATATATATACATATGAGTATTATGGTTGAATGTTTGTATTCGTAGTTGGCACTAGTACATTCTTAAAATTGTGATATATGAATTAGGAACTCATGAGTATGCCAAGAGTAAGCATGGGAAAGATTGGAAATCACTATTGTGCCTTAATTGAATTTCGGAGGCAAAAATTCTTTAAGGGGGAAGCCTGTAATACCCCGTAACTAATAACTAATGTAACAACCCACAATTTTAACGACTGAATATTTAAATGTTTAATTAAAATATTTAATCATAAATTAACGGAATGCCCATCATACTCGGTTTTTTCAAAGATGGATGAATTAGGTCTCGAGACATCAGTAGTTGAGACCGCTTTTTCGATGTGATAAATATGAGTATAAACTCAACTATGCTTGTAGTCGACGAATTTTCAAAGTAAATAGTGATTTTGAGTGGATGAAATGAAATTGGGCTAAGCACTTGCCCCTAAGTTAGCTTATATATAGCTAACCCCTTCATTATTTCATTCCACTTTTTCATTAAAGTTTCTTCCTTCCTCTCCTTTAATCACTTCCTAATTACCCCTTAATCCGCTTCTCTAAATCCACTAATCTGGGCTTAAATAAATTCCAGTAAATCTAGAAAACATAACCATAATTCCTCACTTCTCATTCTCTATAAAAACCATCAAGGAAATGTCATGAATTGTAGTTTGGAGCTAAGTCTCAAAATCAAAGAGAGTATGGTGATGGGTTTGGGTGATTCGAAGTTTAGTTTGGAGAAGAAGTGGTGAGTGAGATGGTTCTTTTAACTTATTCACTTGTTAACTTCATATATTTGTTTATTGATGATTGTGGAGTTATATAAAATGATTTAGACAATGTTTGGGATGATTTGGGCTTATGTTCATGTTATAAACATGATTATATTAGCTAATTATTTATTTGGACCCTTAACTATCATGTTTGGAAATTTTAGTAAGCCCTAAAATGGATTTTAGGTTTAATGGGATGATTATGTAATGTTTGATTTGATTAGTGAACAATTAAGTAATGTAATGATGTGCATGTCATTAGAAAGCAATAATTAAACAATTTAAACATATTTTAGAAGAGTTAGTAAGTTAATTAAGTTAGGAGCTCTACATTTATTATTAAAGTGATTAGAGGCCTAATGAAGCTTAATTAACATTTATAAATATTATTTATGAGAGGAAATGATTTAATAAAATAACGGAATATTTTATAAAATGAAGTTAGTAAGCTAATTAAGAAAGTTAAGAGCTCTACACTTATTATAAAAGTGATTAATTACTTAACAAAGCTAATTAGTACTTATAAATATTATTTAAGTAAAGAAATAATTTTATGAGTGAATGGTATATTTTATAAAATAGAATGCGATTTTATAAAATAGTAATAAAGATATATATTATAAAATAAAGGAGATTTTATAAGATAGTATAAATGACATTTTATAAAATGGAATGAGATTTTATAAAATAATAAAAAAGAAGTATTTATAAAAGTATAAAATTTTATAAAATAGTAAGAAGTAATTATTTTATAAAGTGGTTGTATGGTTTTATAAAATAATTATAGGATGCATATTTAATTTTAATGAAGAAATTAAGTATTATAAAGGCTTAAAATGATTTATAAGCTAGTTTGGTACTTTATAAAATCATGGAATGATTTTATAAAATAGTAGAAAAGGAGGTTTGACTTTTATTGAAAAGACTTAGTAAATAAAAGTAAGTTTTAATTTAAGTAATAGTTGAAATATTTATTTAAATTTACATGTACATATATGTATATGGATAAGTATACGTATACGTGTATTTGAAGTTATATAATAATCAATACAATTTAAGTATTGTAGTTAGAATTGTTTGGAATGTATATAATGATTGTCTATTTGTGTGATTAGTTATATATGTGTATGGGAATATCCATACGTGTATATAAACACGTTATGGGCAATCTTGTCTAGCCATAGCGACTATCGGGTATGCTAGGTTGCATAAGAGAACACTAGGTCGAGCGATCGCTTCGGTGAAGCCCGAAACATAATTTGTCTAGCAGAACCGTGTTTGCGTTTACGTGTGTGCATATGTAGGCGTATCTACACACTGTGAGCATCACGTGAAGCGAGAAGGTCGGTTGTGTTCGTTTTGATGAGTTAGAGGAGGTCGGGTCGAAAGAATCACCCTACATAACTCTATGCTTAAAAGAGTGGTTTTCCGTATCGAAATTGGTTTTCGAATACTTTAGAAACCACTTCTAAAATATCAACCAATAGACTCCAAAAGAGGTCTGATGCGGCGAAGGCAGGCTATGGGAGCTAAGCGACTCATCGGGTGGAGCATCGGAGAAAACGGGGTTCAAACTGGCGGCTCGGAGGCTACCTGCCTGGGCTTTACTGCCCAGGAAAAGGTAGGCACCAGTCGACCGGTGGTAGACCACCGGTGGTGCATTGGCCTAGGAAATAATGCCCGGGCAGAGTGCCAATATATGGGCTTTTCCCCCCGAACCTGGATGTTATGCAACGTGAGACTTTGACACGACTTCGGGAAGGCTTCGGGCTACTCGAGAAAGTGGAATGCAAGGCAAAGCTTGGGATCCGAATGCAATGTAGTGATACGTGTGCGATCAACAATGATCAGATATGATATCGATGTAGTGATTTGATTGGTCGGTCACATTTGGTGAGCATGTACAATTGAGCGGAGTTAGTTCGTGCCCCTTGGCTTTGACCTTAGGACAGACGTATTTGATTATGCAATGTTATATTTGATGTGTGCATATATCTATATTGCATCGATGTTCCTTTATGGTCGCGATAGCGTATTACACAAGGCATGTCAGTCGTTCTCTTTTGTAGAGATTATAAGAGTTTGTTAAGAATTCCATGATGTCCCGGGGGATGATGACAATCATCTACTACGGGATCATATATCACCAAAGCTCATTATAGTGGTACAGTGTGACCCGCAAAGGTCTTGGGTATTTAGAGTAGATCATATATAACCAAAGCTCATTATAGAGGTACAATGAGATGTACACGAGACCCATCACTACGGATGCGACTTAGGGTCTATGGTACATTCAGTAACTGACTCTATCTATAATGGGACTAGGTTTCAAGTATATAGAGTAGGTCATATATCACCAAAGCTCATTATAAGGGTGCCGTGAGATCTACATGAGACCCATTACAAGGATGTGGCTCGGGGTCTATCGTACAATTGGGCACCGACTTTATTTATTTTGAAACCTTAGGGGAATATTTGGGTCGCGATATATGTCCGTAATGGACTTTACCCATCAATAATAACGAGTATCAATTTGTATTCTTTGGTTGTCCCTCATTGCTATGTTGTATGTGTTATTAGTTGGCAGATGTTATTATAGTTATTATTATTATTGTGTACGTCATGATATACTTATATTATGATTACCTACCTTTGCATGTTAGGTTACTTGTATAGTGGCATATTATTACATAGCAGCCACATTATATTAGTTGCGCTAACTCATTGATTATAGGAGAAGAGCAGGTTATGATATGGTTTCTTATCTTTTGGACATGTTTGCTTTACTTGTTTATTGGCAGTCCGGATTACCCTTGAGCCACATTGGTGGAGAGGACGGGCTGTAACTTAGTAGTTTCCTATTTATTTATGTATATAGTTTTAATATACATTGTTTTGATATAGTTCCCGCACACCAGGCTTTATGTCTCACCCGTGTTGTGTCTTTGTCTGTTTATGTCATGACAACTCTCGAGTACTCGATTGAGTAGTTTGAAAGTCAGGTGCTTTTGGGAGCACATTATCAGAGTGGTGCAGCTGGAGTTTTGGAGGAAAAGACAATACTGGGATATTTATCCACTTGATACTGTAGTAGTATATGATGGATGTTATGAGACATACTATATCAGATATTTTATTCTAACTTTTTGTATTGATATTTATTTATCATTTACTTCCGCCAATGTATACTCTTATATATTGTTCATTCCGTTCTGTTCATGTATATTCAATATAATATATGCTATCATTCCGCTATGAGATCATATCGTTATGCCATGGTATAGTATTTTGTTTTCTCTTCGTTCTTTCTTTTCCAAACAAGCCGTCTTTTGTGGTATACAAAAGCCAGAGGTTGAGGTGAGGTGCTGATTTTTGAGTGTTATGAAGGGCGGGCTATTACAATTAATTAACTAATTAAAAAGTTAAGATGAGCTTGAAAATCTTATAAAAGACAAGTTAAACAAGGGAGTGGGAATGAGCTAATGAAATAGGGTATGAGGGCCAATGCTCAAATT
This sequence comes from Allium fistulosum, assembly GCA_030737815.1. Classification (NCBI taxonomy): domain Eukaryota; kingdom Viridiplantae; phylum Streptophyta; class Magnoliopsida; order Asparagales; family Amaryllidaceae; genus Allium; species Allium fistulosum. The sequence goes on from CM060907.1 coordinate 998,925,900, forward strand.
ATCATGGGACAATAAGCATGACTCTTTTCCATTCCTTCATTCATTCTACTAATAATAAAATAAAAGCTTGAGATGAACACTAATGGTGGTGGGCTAAAAAGAGCAAATAAGGAGAAGAAGAGAAAAATGCAAGCTATAGAAGGATTAAGAAGATTAAAACAAGGTATTCGAAGATCTAGTTGAGTAATACTAAGCCTCTTTTCATGTTACTTTTTTCTAAATGTTGATTTTGGTTTTGACTTATTATGATGGAGTTCATGTAGTATAATATTTTAATGAGGCAAATCATGTTATAATAAATGTTTTGTGGAAACATAGATGAACATGGAATGTTTATATGTATTTCATTAATCAAATGTTTCCGAAACACTAAGAAAATTTAGTACGGTGTTTAAATCATAAATTTAAAAATAGGTTTTTAATTTAAGGAATTTTCATTGCCAAAATAATTTTTTGTGAATTTTTGTAGGGAAATACCTAGAATATATATAGAAATAAAGAGTAAAGTTTGTTAAAGAAATTATTCACGAATTTTCTAGAAATTTTACAAGGTTTTCTAAATAAAATAAACTTATTGTCGGTGGGGAACTATGTTAGTGAGAGGCATCTACACAAGAATCCGGAATAAATTAATATACTGGAAAATGATAAAAATACTAGGGGATTAAATCCTATATAAATGTTGAAAAATAAATAAAAGGCACTGTTAATAACTAAAAGTGGAGTCTCAACGTATTAGATGGAGACATGTGTAAAGACAGTGGCGGGCATGTCAGATGCGGACTTAGAGCTATGTGAGAGTCGAGAAGAAACCAAGTATATAGGGTCAGGGTAGTGAATTTCCAAGGGAACTTGTAGAACTTCAGTGAAAGGTTAGTACTGCGCTAAGGGGTGCTATGTTAAAGTGTTAATTGGGTTTTTAACCCAGTAGAATTCAATAGGAGTTAGAACTTAGGGACTATGCTAGAATGACTTGAAACTTGAACAAGGCATCCAAAAGAACAAGCCAAAAGCACTCAAGAAGAATTACCCAAAAGTCCAATAATGGGATGGATCGCTAGCGATTCATCACCCATGTATTGCTAGCGATCAATAAGGAAGCTTCATGGATCGTTCAAGCGTCTTGCTCATGAATCAATATTTCTTCTAAGTACGTTTGTCAAGTTTCATGGCCTTCCAAGCGACCTTGTTCGAGAAGCGGTGACCCATCTGATTATAGTCATAGTTCAATCCAACCTGTGCATGAATCATCATCAAAACAAGGAAACTAGCTACGAAATTACATGGAGAGCACCTACATAAGACAGGGAGTGCAACCCAAAGAAAGAAGCCTAAAAATCCCCCAAGTACATGGATTGCTAGCGATCTTTGCCCTATGGATCGCTAGTGATCCATTACATTATGTTGGATCATTATGAAACTTTTAGAGAACCTTTGTATCATCGAGTGTAGGCTTCTGGCAAAGTGGCCTAGCCCAATTGCTCTCATGTTCCTATAAATACAATTCTACCTGCAACATAAAGTGGATCTTCTGGACTGGCTGCTGGAACTTTGCAGAGATTATTCTTCACTCTTTTCCTCTCACGCAATAGTCGCCTAGGGGTTACTGTGATTCCCAGTGAACTCTTGTACTTGTGACTTGATCTACTTAGAAGATCTTATCATGTTGTAATCTAATTCAACTTGTAATAGCAGTCAGTTAATAGAAAGTTATAAAGTGGCATAGGCTTCATTAACAGCTAAACCACTATAAAAATCTTCTTGCCTTTTTGCTATTTCCGCTCTTTTTACATTTATCTTCTATATTATTGCTTTGTAAGAACAGGGCTAGTGCTTTCACACTCAATCCAAGGTGTTGATCCATTTTCTGGATTAACATTTTGGTGCTTTCACTGAGAAACCTAAATCTAGGCTCAGATCTAGCTCTCCACTTTGGATCTGATAGGTTTAGAAGTTAGACCATCAAAATCTACTTAGAAGTTTTGTCGTTGAAAGCCAATGGCACCGGGGATGAAGAGAACTACCTCCGGAAGATCCATAGGAGCTACTATTGCTGGAGAAGAAACAAGCCCTCATCAAGTTGAAGTCAACAACCCTAACAGCCTGCAACTTGGAGCTAACAGTGGAGATCAAGTGCCGGGACCCTCCACTCAGCATGAAGTTGTGACTAAGGGAGAATTGAACCAGATGGTTAATGAAATTAACCAGAAAATGACAAACAGTCAAAAGGTTCTTATGGAAAAGATAGATGCTCTCTTAGCACTCCAATCACTACTACTCCCAGAACGACACCCAAAGCCATGGTTGCTACGGACCAAGAGCTTTCTTCTGTTTTCGGTTCAAGTAGAAGAAACAGAAAACAGAAGCAAAAGGAAGTAATGGGTGGAGCTCCTGGCATCACGATAGTGGAAAATGCTAATACTCCGCCCACTGTAAAAGCGCCAACTGCAAACCTGAACTTAGGAGTGAAAACTCCACGAGAAGACATACTAGTAGCTAATACTAACTCTAAGGAAGGAGAATTGAACTCAAACGATCAACTCCACCAACAAGACCAACCGCCTGCCAACGGACCTCTGCAGGAGTGACTCACCCAAAGACTGGAGAGCCTAGGCTTCAGCCAGCTAACCAAGACCGTTTGCAAAGTCAACCACTTGGCGTAGCTACTGATAGCCACCTGGGGATGAATGAACAAGTGAGGCATACATTGCGGATATGGTCAGAGGCTTGATGGAATAAAGCAAGGGTAGAAAGGATAATGTTGGGGTTCCACTCTGAGCCGAACTCCCTTCACCGATAGTATCATGATGGCAGAGTACCCTAAGAAATTCACTATGCCAACAACTATGCCCTCCTACAATGGAACTACTGACCCTCAACAACACTTGTACAAGTACGTTGGGAATATGGATGGTGCAAGGGCAACAGATGCAGTTCGTTGCAGATGATTCCCCATATATCTGGAAGGAGTTACCTCCACGTGGTTTACCAGACTCCCTCCGCGATCTATCTCAACCTTTGATGAGTGTGACGACTGCCCATAACCCCTGCACTGAACCTAGAGAAAGTGCGCTGTAAAGTGTGCCAGGCAGCCATGGACGATTATCAAGGTAAATTAAAACAACAAGATCTATCGTATTACTCACAGCGCATGGACAAAATACAATAGAACATATATATAGTGAAGCTTCACAGAATAGAATCTCTCATCAATAAAACTTCATAATAGTTGAATACAAACATCTGAAGAGTCAATACAACAAGCCTCACTACATATCACTCAGAGAATACAAAGCAGCGGAACATCCAGTACATATAATAAGAAAATAATATGCAACCCTCCATCTCGTGTTCGATATCAGCACCGTGAAAAGCATGATCAGCACCTGTCACCTGCTACCTAGTCTGCCCGCCCCAAAATGGACGAACAGCCCAAGGCAATAAGAGTTAAAACATAAAGCCTTGAGTCAGACAACAGTCTAAGTGAGCAGTAAATTAACTAACAACATACCAAAAGAGCATAAAGGAAAAGGAATACAACCCTCCCACTCCAACCTCTTTCTACAGTGATAGTCCCCAGACACACACTAAGCAAAAGCAGACATAGCAGAACATACAATTTAAAGTAAAGTAATTATCACTCGAGTCAAGGGCGATGTTTTCCAAGTACAAACCCCCAAGGCCTAAACCAAGACCAGATAAGCACCCAGAAAACACTGCTCTTGAGACCGAGTGACGATACAACCAAACATCCATGACTCTGCCTATCACTGTTATCATTGCTTCGATATCACCGTTAATTGAATGACCGGCACATTCTTTCAGCCGTCTGTCAAGGGCTAATGGAAACCCCGGTTCTAGACATAACTCCCGCACGTCATCGTGACCCGTGCCTAGGACTATCGAATCTGCCCAGAGTACTTGACTACCAATCCGTAGCCTTAAAGGACTATCGAATCTGCCCAACGTACTCTTGCTTTGAGCATGCTAGAACCTTCAACAACGATGGGATCTCAGCCTTCTAGTCATCCTCCTCGACGACTATTTCCATACTAGCTCAAGCGCCTCTCGAGCAACCCATTATCCTCTAACTCGAACCATTTCACCAGTTATCAACATGCTTGGAATGATCCCGTCTGGATTAGACCAAGACTATCTCATATCATACTTCGCCTCATCATCATCATAGCAAAGCTCCATCTCAACATCATCATCAAATCCATCCATATGAGCTTCATCATCCGCTACATATGCCACGAGCAGCTTTTCCAATTCAAGAGCCTTTCTCTTAGCTTTTGAATCATCTTCGACCAACTTGTCTAAATCAAATCATCAATCATCTAATTCATAGCAACCAATCAAGTCAAACATTCATCCAAGTAAACAAGCATTCAAATATAGGTTAAATGGACAATTTTAACAATAATGGCAATTTCGTAATTAAAGAGTCAAAAATCTAATAAGCATGAAAACATGAGAATTATCTCTACAATCTTGATGAATGAACTTGCATAGGTTAACACTTAGTAAAATGGTCGTCAAATCATCATGAACAATGAATCTACATGGATCTATACTTCGGTTTACAAAAATGCATGAAAATCACTACTTTATCATCAAATCAAGCCAACGATCCGATATACTCCTTTGGATCCATGTGAGAGATAATCACCACTCACCAAATCACCTAAACAACCCCAAAACAACATGCTTCAGATCTGGACAGCGAAGGATCTAACTCGATCTATCACGAATCCTCTTCAAACAAAGAAATCTCTCTTCGATGGATGAAGATCTTCAATCTAAGCTCTTCAACCTTCGATTTGATCTACGATATGGATGGATGGAATCACTAGATTGAAGTGGAGAAAAGAAGTGAAGAAGTTTAGAAGTCGAGCTCTCAAAATGGCAGCACTTCGTCGCTTCGAAATCCGGATCCCAAAAAGTGAGAAATGGACGAGTATTTATAGCTGAAATCTCCTTAACTCGTCCGCTTTCTTAAGTCGTCACTCGGAATTAGGTCGTCCACGACCTATAGAGCCACGACCTACGACTTAAGAATGCGCGACTTAACTGGGTAACTGACCTACGACTTAACACTTAGCAGATCAGCGCCACGACTTAACAGCTTTGGGGCCTAACATGGGATACGACTTAACCCCTAACGACCTAACTCCTCAGTCTTCTACGACTTACGACCTAACACCTAAGTCGTCTACGACTTAGTACAGACGACCTAAACTTCAACGACTTATGCCATAACCCTTAAATCGTTAACTCTGCTAGGTTGGTAACTCTTAGGTCGGTCAAATCCTTAAGTCGTCTAACCGACCTAACTTCTATACAACCTAACTTCTATAGGATCTAACTCCTAAGGTCGTCTATCCCTTAGGTCGTCTACTACCATAAGTTGCCAGACCCTATAGGTCGTCCCAAACTGTCTTACGACCTAAACCACTACCCCTCTTCCTTAGGTCGTCGCCGACCTACTCCTTAGGTTGTTAACTCGCCAAAACTCATAAGTCACCAACTTTTCCTTAAGTCGTCTATGTCTTAAGTCGGTCACTACCTTAAGTCGGTCACTCGACCTAAGCCACCCTATGACTTAACTTCTATAACTCGTATCTTCCTTAGGTCGCTCCAAAACTCCGATACGACCTAGGACTTAAACTCAGGACGACTTATCACAAATGCGACCAAATTTCAACTGTTTTACGATGTTTTGATCTGTGAAAATACGGGTCGTTACATTCTATCCCCCTTAGGAATTTCGCCCCCGAAATTCCAAACAAACAAAGCAATCAAAGACTATTCTGCACGCCTACCATCCATAGCAATCAACAAACCATGCATCCAATTCTAGCTTAGCATGCAGAATTCTAAAACTAGAACAAGTTACAATATCGTGAGATGACACGACACCTTAGGGCCATACCTTGAAGAGTTCAGGATGAGCTGCTTTCATCCTCCCTTCCACCTCCCACGTACAGTCGTTATCATCATCACTCCATTGTATCTTGAGCAACTTAACTACCTTCCTCCTAAGCTGTTTCGTGTCGGTTTCCACAACACGAAGCGGCTTACGAGGTCTTCTATCAACTGGGTCAACTTCGAAACCTTCACAGCTATCAGCTGAAACCACTGTATTCGAGTCGTGCACATACTTCCGTAGATATGATACGTGAAAAACATTGTGCACACCCGACATCTTCTCAGGTAACTCCAATCTGTAGGCGAGCTTTCCAATTCGCTCGATGATCGGGAATGGTCCAACAAATCTCGGAGTCAATTTTCCTTTCTTCCCGAATCGAATAACATTCTTCAGTGGAGAAATCTTCACAAAAACCATATCACCCACGTCGAATTCCAAATCCTTACGACGCTTATCGGCATAACTTTTCTGATGGTCTTGGGCTGCCTTCATTCGTTGCCGAATGATCTCTATACAATCCGAAGTCTATCGAATCATCTCTGGCCCAAGTATCAACTTTTCTCCAGTTTCTAACCAACACGTCGGAGAGTTACACGGTCTTCCATACAATGCCTCATACGGTGCCATACCAATGCTTGACTGGTAACTGTTGTTGTACGAAAACTCCACCAAATGAAGGTGATCTTCCCATGATCCTCCGAAATCCAAAACACAAGCTCTGAGGAGATCTTCCAAAACCCGGTTGACTCTCTCGGTCTGACCATCTGTTTGAGGGTGATAAGCTGTACTCAAACACAACTCGGTTCCCAAAACTTCCTGGAAGCTCTTCCAAAATCCACTAGTGAACAATGGATCTCGATCGCTCACTATACTCTTCGGAATACCATGGAATCGAACTATCCACTTAACATACAACTCAGCCAACTTTGATGTAGTCCTAGTCGATTGAACAGGAATGAATCTTGCACTCTTAGTCAGTCGATCTATGATGACCCAAATTCCTTCATTTCCCGTTCTGGTTCTAGGTAGTCCATCAATAAAATCCATCGATATCTGCTCCCACTTCCATGTAGGAACTTCTAATGGCTGAAGCAATCCGCTTGGCTTCTTCTGCTCAGCTTTCACCAACTGGCAGTTCATGCACTTGGAAATAAAATTTCCAACATCCTTCTTCATACCTTCCCAGTAGTAGGTTCTCTTCATATCCCGATACATCTTGTTTCCACCTGGATGAATTGTCAGCTTCGAGTGATGACTTTCCTTCAGAACTTCACTCCTCAATTCATCTATATCGGGAACAATTAGCCGTCCTTGCTTCCGAAGCCAACCCTCTCGATCGACCTTGAATCTTTTATCCTTTTCTGGGTCCAATCCAGATTCCAAATTACAGATAATCTTGACAAGCTTATCGTCTCGCCTTTGGCTCTCGCCGATCCTTCCCACAAGAGTCGGTTTTATCGATAAGTTTGCCAACATCTCAGGTTCCAATTCACATCTAGGCCTGAAGTCAAATCCAGCTAAATACTCGAGATTCTTCCATTCGGAAAACATGGCTCCCAATCCTGCATGTCTTCGACTTAACGCATCTGCCACCGCGTTACCTTTTCCTGGAGTATAAGCTATACCAAAATCATATGATGCTAAAAACTCTAGCCAACGTTGCTGTCGAAGATTCAAATCCTTTTGGGAGAAAAGATACTTCAACGACTTATGATCTGTAAACAACTCGAATCGAACTCCCAGTAGATAATGTCTCCACATCTTCAGAGCAAAAACAATCGCCGCTAACTCCAAATCATGAGTCGGGTAATTCCTTTCATGCGGCTTCAGTTGTCGACTGGCATACGCAACAACTTTATCCCTCTGCATCAGCACTGCTCCAAGTCCAGTACCACATGCGTCGGTGTAAACCACCATCTCGTCATTCCCACTAGGAATAGTCAAAACAGGAGCACTTGTCAATCTTTCTTTCAGGATTCTGAAAGCTTGCTCACACTTATCTTCCCACTTGAACACTTGGTTCTTCTTCGTCAATCCTGTTAACGGTGCAGCCACCTTGGAGAAGTCTTTGATAAACCGTCGATAATATCCTGCCAATCCAAGAAAACTTCTCACATCAGATGCATTCTTAGGTCTAACCCAATCCTGGATTGCTGCCACCTTAGCGGGATCAACCGCTATTCTGTTTCCAGAAATCACATGGCCTAAGAACCTCACTTCACTCTTCCAGAAGTGACACTTCGAAAACTTAGCCTTCAGCTGATGTTTCCGTAAGATTTCCAAAACAATTCGCAAGTGTGTCTTGTGCTCTTCTTCAGTTCTGGAATAAATCAGAATATCATCCACGAACACAAGTACAAACTTGTTCAACTGATCTCTGAACACTCTATTCATAAGATCCACAAAATATGCTGGCGCGTTAGTCAATCCAAACGGCATTACCAGCCACTCAAAGAAACCGGATGGTGTCCTAAAAGCAGTCTTCGGCACACTATCCTTAACCACTCTCAACTGGTGAAATCCCGTTGCCAAATCCATCTGAGAAAACACCTTAGCTTCGTGAAGCTGATCAAACAAGTCATCTATTCTCGGCAATGGATACTTGTTCTTCTTAGTCACCTTATTCAGCTCACGATAATCCACACACAACCTCAACGATCCATCTGCCTTGGTTGCAAACACAACTGGTGCACCCCATTCGGACACACTACGCCGAATGAATCCCTGCAAAAGATCATCAACTTGCACCTTCAACTCATGCTGTTCCCTAGGAGCCATCCGCCTAAGAGGCATCACAACAGGTCTGGCTCCTTCAACTAGATCTATACGAAACTCGATCTCCCTATGCGGCGGTAACCCTTTGACCTCGTCAAAGACATTCTCGAATCCATTCGCGATTGGCACCGATGACAGTCCATCCCGTGGAACAACTAGCGAATACATGAAGCTCATGAAGACGCCTTCTTCATGCTTACATCGTATCACAATCTTTCTCCCCTCCACATTCTCAAATGTCACCTCCAACCTTTCGCAATCAACCTTTGCCGCATACTTCCTAAGCCAGTCCATACCCAAAATAATTCCGAACCCCGCAAAGTTCAGAACAAAACAATCACAAACAAAAGAGCAACAATGACTCGATACAATCAGACCACGGCATAACATACACAAACAAGACGAACCCCCAACTGGATTAGTCACAACCAATGGCCTATCAACGATATCCGGTTCTAAACCCAACCGGTCTACAAGTTCACTACAAACAAACGAATGCGACGCCCCAGTATCAAACAGAACTCTAACTGGAACACCACATAGGAAAAGAGTACCTTGAACCACCACACTCTTTCCTTTCTCTTCAGCGGTAGGAGCTTTCGAAGACGATGGAACAGCTCCCAAAGCATAAGCTTGCACAATCTGCTTGTCCTTCCGTGGTTCTGGACAATCCTTCCTGATATGCCCCGGCTTGTCACAGTTGTGACACTTCATCGGTACCTTCGGATTCTTACAATCCCTAGAAAAATGGCCCTTCTGCTGACAATTGTAGCAAGTCACTTCGCCCTTCGGCTTCTTCTGGCCATCCTTACCCTTCTGCTGCTGCTTCCTTTTCTTGTTTCCACCCTGCTGTGGTTTAGACTCTCCCCTGGTCACAGCAACAACAGATCCTTCCTTAGGAAACAGACTCTCATGCCTGAGAGCTTTCTCCACAAGCTTCTCAAATGAATCGGCCAAATGATCCACCAACTGCCTCCCAAGATAACTGTCCAAGCCTGTCACAAACTTTTCATTCTTCTGATATGCAGATTCAATATACGACCGGGCATACTTGGACAAAGCTTCAAACTCAGAAACATACTCAAGAACTGGTCTTCCTCCCTGCTTGAGCTCCACAAACTTCTTGAACAGAACAGACTTCTGAGCTGTAGAAATGAACTTAGCTTCAAATCTGACTTGGAATTGCTCCCAAGTAATCTCTTCCTCCGGAGTATTGATGGTAATAGAGTTCCACCAATCAGAAGCTCTCCCTTGAAGTTGTCTTGATGCCAACTTCCTCTTAGTTGCATCCTCAATTCCCAAATCACCAAAAATCCTTCTACAAGCATCTATCCATCTCTGGACTTCAATGGTTGATTCTGTTCCCAAGAAAACCTTCCCTCCAAGAGCAGTATAGTCCTTGCACAACTTAGCAAAATCCACCGGTTTTGGAGTTTGGACTTGAACTCCAACATCCACCGATGGCCCCGGAGCTGGCATCCTTCTCATGATCGAAGTCATCATAGCTTTGAACATAGCAGCATAATCAGCAGCCCCTTCAGTAGCACGGCCTTCCCTAGCAGATGGTCTCCCTCTTCGACTCATCCTTAATATCTATAAAAAGGAATGATTAGAACACCTAGAGAAACAACTGCATAAAGGACTCAAACTCTACTAAGCTACTATATTATATATAGTAATCATCCATCAAAATACAATTATGTCTCTCATACGTAGTTACGTCAGCGAGCGTTGGGTAAAATCGATTAACCAAGGCTTTGATACCAAATGTGACGACCGCCTATAACCCCTGCACTGAACCTAGAGAAAGTGCGCTGTAAAGTGTGCCAGGCAGCCATGGACGATTGTCAAGGTAAATTAAAACAACAAGATCTATCGTATTACTCACAGCGCATGGACAAAATACAATAGAACATATATATAGTGAAGCTTCACAGAATAGAATCTCATCAATAAAACTTCATAATAGTTGGATACAAACATCTGAAGAGTCAATACAACAAGCCTCACTACATATCACTCAGAGAATACAAAGCAGCGGAACATCCAGTACATATAATAAGAAAATAATATGCAACCCTCCAGCTCGTCTTCGATATCAGCACCGTGGAAAGCATGATCAGCACCTGTCACCTGCTACCTAGTCTGCGCGTCCCAAAATGGACGAACAGCCAAAGGCAATAAGAGTTAAAACATAAAGCCTTGAGTCAGACAACAGTCTTAGTGAGCAGTAAATTAACTAACAACCTACCAAAAGAGCATAAAGGAAAAGGAATAGGAATACAACCCTCCCACTCCAACCTCTTTCTACAGTGATAGCCCCCAGACACACACTAAGCAAAAGCAGACATAGCAGAACATACAATTTAAAGTAAAGTAATTATCACTCGAGTCAAGGGCGATGTTTTCCAAGTACAAACCCCCAAGGCCTAAACCAAGATCAGATAAGCACCCAGAAAACACTGCTCTTGAGACCGAGTGACGATACAACCAAACATCCATGACTCTGGCTATCACTGTTATCATTGCTTCGATATCACCGTTAATTGAATGACCGGCACATTCTTTCAGCCGTCCGTCAAGGGCAAATGGAAACCCCGGTTCTAGACATAACTCCCGCACGTCATCGTGACCCGTGCCTAGGACTATCGAATCTTCCCAGAGTACTTGACTACCAATCCGTAGCCTTCAGGGACTATCGAATCTGCCCAACGTACTCTTGCTTTGAGCATGCTAGAACCTTCAACAACGATGGGATCTCAGCCTTCTAGTCATCCTCCTCGACGACTATTTCCATACTAGCTCAAGCGCCTCTCGAGCAACCCATTATCCTCTAACTCGAACCATTTCACCGAGTTATCAACATGCTTGGAATGATCCCGTCTGGATTAGACCAAGACTATCTCATATCATACTTCGCCTCATCAACATCATCATCAAATCCATCCATATGAGCTTCATCATCCGCTACATATGCCACGAGCAGCTTTTCCAATTCAAGAGCCTTTCTCTTAGCTTTTGAATCATCTTCGACCAACTTGTCTAAATCAAATCATCAATCATCTAATTCATAGCAACCAATCAAGTCAAATATTCATCCAAGTAAACAAGCATTCAAATATAGGTTAAATGGACAATTTTAACAATAATGGCAATTTCGTAATTAAAGAGTCAAAAGTCTAATAAGCATGAAAACATGAGAATTATCTCTACAATCTTGATGAATGAACTTGCATAGGTTAACACTTAGTAAAATGGTCATCAAATCATCATGAACAATGAATCTACATGGATCTATACTTCGGTTTACAAAAATGCATGAAAATCACTACTTTATCATCAAATCAAGCCAACGATCCGATATACTCCTTTGGATCCGTGTGAGAGATAATCACCACTCACCAAATCACCTAAACAACCCCAAAACAACACGCTTCAGATTTGGACAGCGAAGGATCTAACTCGATCTATCACGAATCCGCTTCAAACGAAGAAATCTCTCTTCGATGGATGAAGATCTTCAATCTAAGCTCTTCAACCTTCGATTTGATCTACGATATGGATGGATGGAATCACTAGATTGAAGTGGAGAAAAGAAGTGAAGAAGTGTAGAAGTCGAGCTCTCAAAATGGCAGCACTTCGTCGCTTCGAAATCCGGATCCCAAAAAGTGAGAAATGGACGAGCATTTATAGCTGAAATCTCCTTAACTCGTCCGCTTTCTTAAGTCGTCACTCGAAATTAGGTCGTCCACGACCTATAGAGCCACGGCCTATGACTTAAGAATGCACGACTTAACTGGGTAACTGACCTACGACTTAACACTTAGCAGATCAGCGCCTTCTACGACTTAACAGCTTTGGGGCCTAACAGGGGATACGACTTAACCCCTAACGACCTAACTCCTCAGTCTTCTATGACTTACGACCTAACACCTAAGTCGTCTACGACTTAGTACAGACGACCTAAACTTCAACGACTTATGCCATAACCCTTAAATCGTTAACTCTGCTAGGTTGGTAACTCTTAGGTCGGTCAATTCCTTAAGTCGTCTAACCGACCTAACTTCTATACAACCTAACTTCTATACGATCGAACTCCTAAGGTCGTCTATCCCTTAGGTCGTCTACTACCATAAGTTGCCAGACCCTATAGGTCGTCCCAAACTGTCATACGACCTAAACCACTACTCCTCTTCCTTAGGTCGTCGCTGACCTACTCCTTAGGTTGTTAACTCGCCAAAACTCATAAGTCACCAACTTTTCCTTAAGTCGTCTATGTCTTAAGTCGGTCACTACCTTAAGTCGGTCACTCGACCTAAGCCACCCTATGACTTAATTTCTATAACTCGTATCTTCCTTAGGTCGCTCCAAAACTCCGATACGACCTAGGACTTAAACTCAGGACGACTTATCACAAATGCGACCAAATTTCAACTGTTTTACGATGTTTTGATCCGTGAAAATACGGGTCGTTACAATGAGCTTGCTAGGAAGTTCTTGGAACAATTTAGACTGCACACGGCTCAGCCAAAGGACGTAATGTCTCTATCTGGTTACTTCCAAGGACCCAACAAATCACTAAAATTGTTCATGAACCGCTTTAACATAGCCCTCACCGAAGTGAGCAATCCAAATGAGGATAAGATTTTCATGGCATTACTCCGCTCGATCCATCCAGAGACAGATTTCGAGAAATGGATTAAAATGAAGCAACCGACCACCATGAAAGAATTTATCCAAAGGCTAGTCGGTACTAGAGATTGGAAGAGGCAAATATGTTAAAAGGTTAGAAAATGCTGATATGCGACCAAATGAATCGATTCAGAGTAATGTGGCGGTCAATCAAAATGGTAAGAATTCTGAAGTGACTACTGGAAAAGATGGGGACCACAAAAGGAAGAACCAACATCAGAACACCGGCAAGGGCAATGGAGGGGGAAAGAAATTCAGAGGTCTGAAACACGGAGAATACGCTCCGTTGAACGACAGCTTGGAGAATATTTACCTAGCAACTTAGGGAACAAAAGAGTACCCGAAGCCGCCTCGGAAAGAAGAGTCTGAGCAATAAAGGAAGTCGGGGAAGTTCTATCGCTTCCATGAAACCCACGGTCATAACACAAACGAGTGTCGCCATTTGAAGAACGTGATCGAAGAACTGACTAGAGGGAACAAGCTCCAAAAGTATGTGAAGAAGCCCTGAAATTCCGATCTATCAACCGGACCTCATGCTCCTAACACCCAAGGAAACCAATCTGGATCTAGCAGAGATAGATCTTAACGAGCTAAATAGAGACTTGTCATCAATACCATTTTGGGAGATCCTCATCCGGCACAGAAAATTTTGGGCGAGATGGAAAGATATGCTAGTTCACTCAAACAGGCTCCAAAGGAAACTTGCTTTGCGATCGAAGATGAGAGCCCCGCTAAACAGCAGAAGATTCCCAATGACGACATCGTGTTCCGGAACAGGGATTGTGAAGGAATATAAGCTCCAACTTTTGATCCAATGGTGGTGACGATAGGAATCAGACCCGTTGCCGTACGTCGGGTGATGGTTGATATCGGAGGATCAGTAAACATTCCGTTTCGACATATGTTCGACCAAATGAAGCTTAACATGAAGGATGTCTCTGCATGCCGAATCAAAATCCAAGGATTCACCAGTCATCCACTATAACCGGTTGGGACAATCGATCTTCCTGTTGAACTTGGAACAGGAGATCGAAGAGTGGTTCTCACCCAAACCTTTGTGATAATTGATGAGATGTCGGCCTATAATGCATTCTTGGGTCGATCGATCCTCGCAGATTTCCAAATTATCCTAGCATGATTGTGTCTCACTATGAGATTCCCTATGGAAAACGAAGTTGGAATGATAAAGGGAGACCAGAGTGTCGCAAGGGAATGCTACATCGCTGAATTGCATGAAACAAGAAAGAAAGAAAAGGGGAAGAGTGTGGAGAAAACTCTCCACATTCGCGAACCATCAGCATAGCAACTACAGAACCGCCCCTGGCTTAGGGACCACAGCCGATTTGATAAGGCTATGGAACCTAGAAAGTAGAGTTAGGGGAGGAACAAGCAGCACCGGTAGAGATTACAGTGTTGTCCCTGTAGACATGGATGACCTGACATGAGTACTAAAATAGGATCACATCTTGGATCCAAGACGCGACAAGAATTAGTCAAGTTTCTTCGCGCCAATTTAGATGTGTTCGCTTGGCCGCATTCCGATATGTGTGGGATATTGCCGAAGATAGCCTATCACACACTTAATATCGATCCCAAGTACACTCTAATAAGGAAGAAGAGGCGCACCCTGGGACCGAAACGGTCTGCTGGACTAAGAGAGGAAGTGGATAAGCTGTTGGAAACGGATTCATCGACGATGTAACCTATCCCATATGGGTATCAAATCCGGTTTTGGTAAAGAAGTCCAATGGGAAGTGGTGGACTTGCATTGATTACTCAGATTTGAACAAATCCTGCCCAAAGGATAGCTTCCCATTGCCCAAGATCAATTAGCTTGTTGACGCTACGGTAGAGCACGAGCTACCATCATTTATGGATGCCTACTTTGGATACAACCAAATCATGATGCATGAACCCGATCAAGAGAATACTAGTTTCATTACCGACCTTGGATTATACTGTTATCAAGTCATGCCCTTCGCACTAAAAAACGCAGGGGCAACCTACCAACAACTAGTAAACACAATATTCAAAGATTAGATCGGGAAATTGATGGAAGTATACGTGGATGACATGCTTGTCAAATCACGCGTATCAAAAAATCACTTAGACAATCTCGTAGAGATGTTTGAAATATTGCGGAAATATGGAAGAAGCTCAACCCGTTGAAATGCACTTTCGGCGTTGCTTCTGGCAAATTCCTTGGTTTCATCGTGACTTCAAGAGGCATTGAAGCTAATCTAGAATAGATTACTTCCCTAAGGAACGTCAAAGCCCCCATGACCAAAAAGGAATTGCAAAGTCTAAATGGAAAGATCGTAGCGCCGAGCCGATTCATTTCCCGAGCGACTGACAAATGCATATCGTTCTTCGATGCATTAAAGAAGGGAAAGAAGAATTTCGAATGGAACGAATCCTCCCATACAGCCTTTAAAGAATTACTCCATCATATGGAAACTCCATTGGTCTTATCCAAGCCGATAAATGGGGAAGATTTGTTTGTTTATCTCACTGTGTCGACCCATGCTCTGAGTGCAGCATTGGTACGTGAAGAGGCTAGGGTCCAGCGACCTATCTACTACATCGGTAAGTGGTTCACTGGAGCTGAAAAAAGAATTACTCGAAGTTGGAAAAACTCACTTATTGCATGTTGATCACGTTGAGGAAGCTACGACCGTACTTCCAGGCTCATCCCATCAAGGTTTTGACGCATCAACCTCTGAAACAAGTGTTGTATCACCCAAAGACATCAGGTTAACTTTTGAAATGGAATATTGAGTTAAGCCAACATTAAATCACTTATCACTCTAAAAGAGCTATCAATGGACAGGCACTGGTAGATTTCATCGTCGAATTTACCAAGCGGGATAGTGAAGAAGAAAGCACTTTGGATATGGTGCCACAGTTGAAGATGTTTGTTGATGTGCATCAAATGAATCATGTTCAGGTGCCGGGGTAG
Source organism: Allium fistulosum (assembly GCA_030737815.1). NCBI lineage: Eukaryota > Viridiplantae > Streptophyta > Magnoliopsida > Asparagales > Amaryllidaceae > Allium > Allium fistulosum. The sequence goes on from CM060907.1 coordinate 998,942,258, forward strand.
TACTGAAAACCCCCGAAGGATGGTCTGTTTTCTACGCTCTAAGATTGGAATTTCCTACCATCAACAATGAAGCAGAGTACGAGGCTTTGATATCAGGATTAAAAATTGTTAAAGAATTAGAAATAAAAGCTGTGCATTTCTACAATGATTCTCAATTAGCCATCTTCCAAGTGAAAGGGGAGTACCAGGCAAGGGGCAACCTTGCCCTTTACCTGTCAAAAGTGCGGGAATTGCTGCAGGACATCGAGCACTACACTTTAAGTCACATTCCGAGGGAACAGAATATGCAAGCAAATCACCTAGCCAAACTAGCCAGTTCTGGAGATGCTCGGTTAATGGGACTGGCCCCAATTGAAATGCTTACATCACCCAGCATATATGATACAGATATCGATTGTATTATGGAAAATGTAGAGGAAGAGGAATCATGGATGATGCCGATCAAAGATTACCTGATCGAAGTTACACTCCCCAGGGATCGAAACGAGCGAAAGAAGCTACTCCGGAAGGCACCACGGTTCATCTTGCAGGATGGAATCCTTTATAGGAGGGGATTCTCTACTCCCTTACTCAAATGTGTAACTAACAGCGTAGCCAAAAGGATCCTCGGGGAATTCCATGAAGGCGATTGTGGAAACCACATTGCAGGGCAGATTCTAACAAAGAAGATCCTCCAATACGGTTACTTCTGGCCATCCATCAACCATGACGCAGCGGACTACACCAGGCGATGTGTGCAATGCCAAAAATTCACCAAAATACAGAGAACTCCATCCATAGAACTGACGCCAATGGTTGGCCCATGGTCATTCATGGTCCGGGGAATTGACCTGATCGGCGTACTCCCAATTACTAAAGGAGGAGCAAAATATGCTATCTTTGTTGTCGATTACTTCACAAAATGGGCCAAAGCGAAACCACTGGCTACTATTACCACTAAGAAAGTAATTAACTTTTTCACTAAAAATATTATTTGCAGGTTTGGAGTGCCACAGAAAATCATCATAGATAACAAAACTCAATTCGAAAGCTTCGAATTCAAGGACTTTTGCAAGCGTTTTTGCATCGAAAAGAATTTCTCTGCAGTGGCACACCCTCAAGCGAACAGGCAAGTGGAGGCGGTGAACAAAAAATCATCGAGTCCACCATCAAGAAACGGCTGATGAAAGCCAAAGGAAACTGGGTTAATGAGCTCTCGCTTGCACTATGGGCTTACCGGACGACACACAAGTCAGCAACTGGACACTCACCATTTGCCCTAGCATATGGAATTGAAGCAATGATCCAAGCCGAATGGGAAGTTCCCTCCCATCAGAAACGACACTTCAATCAAAAAGAGAATGAGCAGCTCCTGCTTGAGTCACTTGATCTGATTGATAAGAAATGGGAGGAAGTCGAGCTAAGGACTGCAACTCACCAGAAAAGGGTTACACGACATTTCAACTCCAAGGTCTGAAATCGTACTTTTAAAGTGGGAGATCTCACCCTAAAATGGATCTATTTGGCTACAGGAACATACAGACCGAACTGGGAATGGCCTTACTCAATCGGGCAAAAGCTCACAGATGGCACTTTCATGCTGGCCACAGTCGATGGAATTCAGATTCCCCGTGCTTGGAACAGCAACTCGCTTCAGCATTACTTTATTTAGCTTTTATCTATGTATTTCCTATTTTTTGCAAATAAGTCGCGTGACTACACTGGTGGCATTGTAAATAGGAAAAATTTGCTCTACTTTCCATTTTATCAATGAAATCTCTTTAGTTTCTTGAGCCAATAAAACCGTGTTCATATAAATTACTCGCCAAGTCGACGAAAGTGAACCGACTCAAAATCATTCATAAGCTGCTTGGGAAAGTGAAACCACGTCTAAGTATGTTCCGCCTACTCGCCAAGTCGATGAAAGTAAATCGACTCAAAATCAAAAGCTGCGCATTTCAAGCCGTGCACTCTCAAAAGTCGTGCATTTCGTAAGCCGCGCACTCTTAAAAGCCGCGCATTTTGTAAGCCATGCACTCTTAAAAGCCACACATTTCGTAAGCCGCGCACTCTTAAAAGCCACACATTTCATAAGACGCACACTCTTAAAGGTCGTGCATTTCGTAAGCTGCGCAAGCACTACTCGATGGTGCTCTGGCATCATCAGCAATCCGTTAAGATTTTCTAAGTACCGGTATTGTCCTGACAACACTAGAAAACTTGTGCATTGTAGGACTAACAAGGATCAACTCCCACTATTTAAAAGAATCAACGTGAGTCCAATAATGTCGCAAAACTAGAATCGGCAAATAATTCCGATCGTTGACCGACAAAATCTCTAGAGTCGAGATATTCAAGTCACAAGTTCTCGAAGATAGGAATCGCAAAGTAATTTCGGTTGCAAACATCCGAAGAATCACTCTGCCAGAGATATCGATTATAGGCTCTATGCTCATGTCTCCTTCTTGTTCTATGGCCCCCTCGGAAAACTCCCCCTTGGTCTTCTGCTTGCGGGAGCTCCTCGAAGACTTTTTCTCCTCTACCTTTTCCTTCTTAACTGCCACCATCTGCTGCTCAGTTTTACCTGGCTGACTAGCTTGGTCTGTCTGCTCTCGAGTGTCTGCTGATGTTAAATCGCCCTCTAGAGATACGGAGGTATTTCCCATACCATGCAACGCAATGATCTTCTCAGATTCCGGCCCTGGTTGCGAGCCAAACACGGGTGCGATGATTGAAGCAGCTATAGAAACAAGCATTGAAGCAGTCGAAATAGTAGTAAGCCCCGGGACTTGAAAAATTGGCGGTTCGACAGGCAAAAAAGACGGACCTATAAGATCAAAAAGGAAAGCATTCAGTTCATCTTGTTCTCGCAGTGTGAATAGGAAGTCCTCAAAATCGGGAGAAACGAGAAAGTTACCTGCATCAGAAGTGTGACCATGAATCTCAACCTCGTACTCCCTACCATTTCCTACTTTAGATGGTTGCACAATCTTGGGCGAAGTTTCAGGACCACCCAATGCTACGAAGATAGCTACTGAAGGGGCGGATAACAAAGCAGTACCAGTCGAAACTGGAACGATTTCTATCTGATCATGGGGCTGCTTGGACAATTCGCCAAGCCCAGAACTGAAGGAGTCTGATAGTGCTTTAGTAGTTGCAGCTGCGGCAGCATCAGCGGCTTCTTGATCCCGTTCAACCCGAATAATCTCTTGGCCCTCTACCAAAGCCCTCTTTGATTCTTCATTCAAATAGGCATCCTCCAGCTCTTGTTTAGTGTATACATCCCCATCTTCCCGGAAACGAGCCAGAATTTCTTCCCAAACCACAACAAGGTACTTGGCAATTTGGGGCCTAGATAATAGAGACTGTCCTGATGCAATAGGGAGTTGACGTAGAAGTTCAAGATGGTGTTATCCATCTTCGCCATCTTCCTTTCGAAGGTACCTTGCAGCTCCAAGTAGCCCGCCATCACAACTGTTTTCTCAAATTCGACTTTGGTCTTTTCAACGTCGAGTTGCGTAAATTTTTCTCAAAGCAAAGCAATCACTTGAGCCTGGTTGGAGATGTTCTTATCTCGGGATTCTACCATTCCCGCATAATCAGTAATTGTTTTCTTATGAACTTCAACAGTTTCATCATGACCAATAATGGTCCTCTTTTGAGCTTCGATGATCTCATCTCGAGTTTCATGCTCCTTTTTCAACTTGACTTCATCAGCATGGGCTTTCTTGATTTCATCTCTGAACACGATTTCAATTTTTGCGTGAGCCTCCTTCAATTCCTTTAGCAAACTAGCATTTCTCTTAGTATCTCGAATGGCAGCATCTCTCTCTTTTGTTAATTGTTCAATTCTGGTGTCACGTTCCATCGGCATTCTATCGTAATGGTCCTTTTCCGACGCAAAAGAAAGAATCTCTTGATAGTTGTTATGATTTGTGTCCGCCAGCTGCTTACATAATTTAACCCATCCTTCGACTTAATCCAAGTCTCTATGAATCGCCTGGAGATGGGTATATAAGAATTCTTACGAATCTGACGCAAGTCAAGATCGAATTTAACTCCCTTCAGAAACCAGCCAGGAAACGTGGCTTCAAGTTTAGGTGGCCCAGACAGGAGAATATAAGCAAGCCTCTTGAGAGGGCGTGAAAAACCAGAAGTAGGCACAACATGAGTTGTTGGAGTCTGGGTTGATGGAGCGACCTGAATAGTAGAAGTCGGAACCTCAATTCTGATAGAAACTGGAGTCGGGGCAAATGTATGGTGCTCGAAAGGATGTGGATCATGATATACTTTCGACTTTTTGGATGGCTCTTCCTAATCATCAAGAGTCTTCCTCTTCTCATAGCCACCTCTATGAACTCTGCCTCGATCCCTGTCATCCTGACAATGAGCTTTAGCTTCCTAATCTTTTCTGATCCTCCATTCTTCCTTAGTTTCACGGGGCTGGTGGCGGCTTGAAGTCCATTTCGATCCACGTTGTGCATTTGTAAATTGTTCAAGATCTTCATAAAGTCCATGACCTCTCATAGTACCTAATATAAGAAGAAAAAATGATGTAACATTAGCGGTAGAAAATGAGCTCAAATAATGCATATATGAGTGTATGTAACCATAGTGAAGTATCTAACGTGCCGTAGGTGCCCTAAAAGGACTTCACAAACCGGGTCGGGAATCGACTACGATGGGAGTTAGGAAAATTCTGGAAACAGCATGACCGGAGTGAGGAGACAATCCCTCGGACTCAAAATCATCTCCCATGAGTTCTGCAATGTCCACATAAATGTTGCTTAAGTCCCCAAAGTTGATATTGGTTTCCTTAGGCAGAGAACCATGAAGTTGTTCAGTTGTTGGGGGAGCATCTTTAGCAATAACCTCTTAGGGAGGCGAATCCAGGAGAATGGGACTCATTCTCGGACTTTCATAACATGATTTGGGATCTCCTTCGCTGGAACGCGCATCAAACTCCTCAACGCTAGAGGAGGGGTCATTGTCACTTCTGCTCTCAATTTCACCTTCCTCTTTTTCTACAATCGCCGCAGCCTTGCATTCTCATTGTTTGAATCCTCTTCCCTTTCCTTCGGGATCGGGGGCATCCAGTTTGGACAAAAAGCTCCAATCGTAATGCACTTTTTGTAATGACCCGCTTTGCCATACCATTCAAGTTGACAATAAACCACACATGTCCTACCCAAATTGAATGGAAAGATGGATAGTTATAAGGAAGAAAGAAGAAAGAAGAAGAGAAGAAGAATAGAAAAGAAACTAAAAACAACACAGAATCTCACAATCGCAACAGAACCACATATAATATAATATCAAAGATTTTTACAAAGGAGAAACTGTTATATACATGCATCCATCAGAGTACAACAACAATCACAATTATCATCCTGGACAGTTATAACAGCCTGTCCTCACAATTACTGATAATTTCAATAACAAAATAGCAGAAAATAACCATATACGAGAATACGACTATGAAGACCTCCAACTCGTCTCCTGAGCTCCAATGCTTCCAAAGAAATCTGTAAATATGCTCGGTCTGACCCGAGCATTATAATAAAATAACACCCAAGTCGGTCTGGAAAACCAGCGTGAGAAAAACACACCAATTGGATTTTAAAGTTATAAAAACCATTGAAAACAAATGTATCTCGTAAGACCATGCCGCACAAAAACACGGATGGGTTTTTACCTTACGATAACCAAAACATTTCATATGAAATCCAATGATATTATAATAATGTCTAAGGGTTCAAAGTAAATATATAAAATAGCTGAAATGCTTGCATCTTACATTTCAACATAATTGGGCACAATCAAAATCGTAATGGCTCGTATTGGAGATTGGTTTCCATACAATGACTAGGCTACTAGGGTACCACCCGTCATGATGCATCTTAAGATAAAATACACCGAGAGCCTCACATGGTGATAGTCCTGAATATGTCATCACTATGGTTGGTATCAACAACCTAAATGGGCCTCGAGCATATATGATCTATAATATCGATCTAGATTGGGTGATGACCATATCCAAATGGTAGCGAACCACATAGCCTTGAAGCATCTCCCATGTTTTCGTCATTCCCCGTTGATGAGGCTTGAGGCTACGGTTACATTTTATATAGCACTTCCTACTTGGAATGCTAACACTGCCTTCCACGCAACAATGCAATGCCAGCATTCATCCATACAAGTTCGTTCTGGGACTGAACGAAACACTTGAGAGATCTGTCTCCAAATTCCCATCATCCTCAAGATGTCTTCACTTCGCAATGCTTAAGTTGGATCGAAGTGGTTTTTGGATAACATATCTGATCCCGGTCTCTTCGAAACAACATTCGACAGTTTTCGATAAACTCAACCCCGGTTCTATAGGAAATAGACAGACAAAGATAAGGTTGGAGATCACCTCCTAACCATTAGTGGATGGATTTCTTTATCATTGTCCTAGGAGAATGAGATGAGATTTATACGCATAGTACAACATCATCGGGGATGATTGTGTCGTATAACTCACGTGTTTCTCCTAGATATTTCCAAAGTTACTTTTGGGTCCAAATTCGATAGTCGGTTATTTAACTATCAAATAAACAATCATTTCAATCAAGATTACATTTCCCATAGAAATCACTAAGCCTCATTTTAATTAAATTTCCATTATTTTAAAATTATATTTCAAATACTTGGAAATCACTTCCATATACTTATCTTAACAGGATAAGTATATTCACAAACCACTATATTTTCGATACTTAGAAAATATAACCATATACTTATCTCAATGGTATAAGTTTATTCACAAACCATTTCACTTTTCAAAACTTGGAAATTTCTCCACATACTTATACAATGATATAAGTACCTTTACCAAACACTTAGACAGATTTTTGAAAGTGTCATTAGGTAATATAAACATTCTTTATATATATATATATATCCAAACTCCAGTTATAAAACTTTTCCCTTTTCAAATCTTTAACTCATTTATAAATTCCTTTATAAATATCCATAACCATTTATAAACATCTCCCATATTTAACAACTTATGTAATGGACTCTTTAACTCCCTCAAGTTCCATTAATAAAAATAACTTAAAATAATAAGTTATTATTTAAACATCCTTCTTTTCATTTAAATTAGATCTCATTTAAAATAATAACTTAAAATCTCACTGATAATGTATTAAATTAATTTCAAACACTATTATTATAATAATAAGTTAACTTCAAAACAATATAGGATAATAATTTATTAACTTTAAAACATTATTATAATAATAATTAACTAACTTTAAACTAATAATTAAACATTCTTAAACAAACATTAAGAAATGGCCTTTAATAATCATATTGATAAAATAATTAACTTAAATCATTATTAAATCAATTATTAATTATTTTTTAAAATATTATTATTATTATTATTAAGTTATTACCTTTATAAATCTAATTACAAAATAATTATTATCTTTAAATCTTATAATAAAAATAATTACTCTTAAAACAACTTCCAAATCTAGTAAAGGCTCGGCAATCCAAGTGGTACTTAACAAGCTACAATTATCTTCCAAAAACTTCTCAAGTCAAATTTGTCGGTATTTACATAATCAAGCATATATGTAAACTAATCCATAATTAACGATTAATTGACACTTAAATAAATGTCCAAATTAATAAAATAGCAGAAAGGAGATTTACTATACTAACCAATGTCATTCAATGATGCACAACTTACATTTATTAAACGGTGTTTATTTGGCCAAATAGATAACATCAAGAAATATTGTAACGCCCCACTCTGAGACCCACTGTAACAAAGAGTATTACGGGAGTAATACCGTCTGTTAAAGCGGAGACTAGAGTATAGTGGAAGCGACCATTTGTAATCAAGCTATAACTATCTACTGAATACGTCGAAAGGGTGGTATCTATTTTTTTTCAAGTGGTTCGACATATTCAATAAATATTTATAACGAAATTACAATGGCTAAAGATCTATCAGAATAAGCATAGTAATAAAATGATAAAACATCATAGAACAGAATCACATAACAGATATAAAATCCCAGGACAATACATCGTCAATACAGATCCAAATACTATAAGTGGGTACAAAGCCACTGCCCACACATGTGAGTCAAAAATATGTACATATCAAAGTCTGAATAATAACAGAGTAGCGGAATAGTGGACAAATAAAAGCGCTATCTATCAGCATAGCAGATAATGTCCAAAGCGGAAGCACAGAAGCTAAGTCCAGAGACCTAACCTGAAACAACTCGGTCTGACCCGAGCGAAAACACTCGGGTCAGGCTAGCTAAACAATCAATAATAACTGAGATATATAATAATGCGGTACATAAATAAAACAGTACTTTTCCTAAGAGAAGAGTATTTTGGACCACATGAATATAATGACGGTCCCTAATCATCAATCAACAGTAAAAATCTCCAAAGAGAATATCAGCACCAAAGTGTTGAATAAATAAAATCGCCTCATATCATCGGCGTAGCCAAAGCTATAACACGTTGCCCATAGGTAATAATCCCAAGAATGACCAGAGTCTGTAATCAATGCCCAAGCAAAGATCGATGCTCCAAAGAGCAATGGGGATATACTGAAAAGTCAATGAAATCAAACACTGAAAAGCAGTGCCCAGAGACACTGTGAATCCACAAGGTAATCGCACTTACATCGTATGGTTCCATAGAACCAACACCGAATGGCGGTACTCGAATGGATATAAAAATCATCAGATAATACAAGTATAGCACGTGCACCGACCGGAGTCGTTATTGCCAAGTACTGTAGAGTTGTGATCGATCACTCGCACAGATGCGGAATGCGCGAGACGGCGAGATCCTTCCCAGAAGGATAAAGGCCCAGAGGCACATGCCGAAAAAGAAACTGCTCCATAGAACAGGTGTCCAGAGACGGTTGCCCAGAGGCGCGGTGACCCAGAGGTCCAGTACTGGCTGCCCAGAGGCTAATGTGTCACAAACTTCTTGGAGAGGAACCCGTAAAGTGTTAACGATGAGTCCCATACCCCACGTTCGCACTAAACGGTTTACTAACCAATAGCAAGCTCACACTCCAAACAATAAAAAGTCCACCTCGTATCATCGGTAAACTAGACCCAAAGGTCAAAACGATCAATCGAATAGGTCAGGGATTAACCGGAAAGAAAATACACACGGTTCCATAGGCCGGAGTTTTCCTAACCGTTTAAGCACCTTTCCACTTCGCTTGACGTGCTAAAAAGTGAGTGTGAGATTTTTATTATAGAAAATAATGGTTTGAAACGGATTTATAATTGATTTTGAGAACACTCTAAAACGGCTTTTGAAAACTCTCATATTATGGAGTAAATAGTCTACTAATTAAAAATAATATTATATAATAATTTCGAAAGCCATTTCGGAGCGAAAAATCCTTTTAAAACCTTTTTATATGGCCCGTGTACAAAATCCAGAGACAAATCTCAAAGAAATCGATAAAACCAGAAAATCACTGAAAATATTCTAAGTGTTGGAAAATAGTCCAAAACTGACGCGAATACAAGTTCGGAAAATTATTCGGACAAGCAGACTGAATCCGAATGGCATGAAAATTGGTAGGAACGTAGTCCGACATTCCTACTTTAGAACGCAAAAAGAATTACTCGATTCCGACTTGAAACGAAGGCGTAGCGACGTTCCAAAGTCGGACACAGAAACATGAAATGCACTGTTTTACACAGCGATCTGGGTTCAACTCTGACAGGAAATTCGAAGGGTCTAATGAACTCATATGATGACCAAACTTTCCAGATATGGAGTTCATAACTCCATCTTTCCAACGAGACCAAAATCGTCAAATTCCGACTAGCGGCTCAAAAGTTATGACCAAAATAGTTTCAGTTTCATCCACAGAGCTAATATGTGTATCGCTCTCGGGAAGATAGTAGAAAAATCAATTTTTGACCTAGTTAGACTCAAAATTACAGAAAACTCACTGAACAAAAATTGTAGCATATGTTTTAAGCTTTCCGGAACATCCAAAATTATCTAATTCGGATCAAAAACGAGAGAGATACATGCAAAACAATATCAAATTGAAACTCAAGATAACTTGTTAAAGACAGAATTGGTCTTCTGTCTTTGAACGCATTTCAGGTCACCTAAATTGCAAAACTACAGAAAATTCACTGAATAAAAATTATAGCATATGTTTTAAACTTTCCGGAACATCCAAAATTATCTAATTCAGATCAAAAACGAGAGAGATACATGCAAAACAATATCAGATTGAAACTCAAGATAACTTGTTAAAGACAGAATTGGTCTTCTGTCTTTGAATGCATTTCAGGTCATCTAAATGGCAAAATTACATAAAACTCACTGAACAAAAATTGTAGCATATGTTTTAACCTTTCCGGAACATCTAAAATATCTAATTCGGATCAAAAATGAGAGAGATACATGCAAAACAATATCAGATTGAAACTCAAGATAACTTGTTAAAGACAGAATTGGTCTTCTGTCTTTGAATGCATTTCAGGTCATCTAAATGGCAAAATTACAGAAAACTCACTGAACAAAAATTGTAGCATATGTTTTAACCTTTCCGGAACATCGAAAATTATCAAATTAGGATAAAAAAACGAGAGAGATACATGCAAAACAATATCAGATTGAAACTCAAGATAACTTGTTAAAGACAAAATTGGTCTTCTGTCTTTGAATGCATTTCAGGTCATTTAATGGCAAAATTACAGAAAACTCACTGAACAAAAAGTGTTCCTTATTGAATCTAGTTTGCAGCAAAAAAAACCTGACAAAAAACGGATGAGAAATGAAGAAGTTATGCCTGATTTCGTTTCAGCTACAATTTCAAAACGAAAATTATAGAAGCATCAAGTAAAAAAAGGATTTAGCTAGCAATTTTACCTCAACCAATATAGCAAGCAACTTGTGTGCACACCCAAAATGAAAGCAAAGAGGATCAAAGAGCTATGATTCACATGTTATATAAAAAACATGTGTTACTAAATGATTACTGAAATCAAAAGATGATTAAACACATATTAGAAGAGGTTTTTAGCAATATACCTCTCACAAAAGCAATAAAGACTACTATAGCATCAACCCAAGTTAGCAAAAGATGATTAGGAGGCTATAAAATCAAAAAAACACATAAAACATGTGTTACCAATTAAATTTCAGAAATTAGAGAGATATAAAAATGGATTTGAGGTGGGTATTTGCATTACCTTTGCATAGAATGACTTGCATACGCAAAAACTAGAAGGAGATGAAGATAGAGGCCATTTTTGTTATGAAAGCTTTAGGAAATAATTAGGGTTTTGATTAGGGATGAATGAATGAGGTTAGGAGAGTTTGAGATAATTTATAAAGGAGGTTTTGGGTGGGTTATTGGGCTAGGTTTAGTAACCCAATAAGAAGAGAGTTATTTACATGTTTTTCCAAAAATTAGTCTAAGTGTTCATATATGTTTATAAAACTCATTTTTTTTCTCTTACCCAAACCCGTTTTAAAACTTCTCTTAAAATATTTAACTTTCCAAATATAACATTTTATCCTCATTTTAAAATCCCATATTTCCCATTTAATTAAAATAGTCTTTTTCAAATAAATTTTGTTATTCCAAATCCTTTTATGCTTCATTAAAATAAATAAAAATCCTAACTTTTATTTATTAATTGGTAATGAAAATCCCGGGTTGTTACAAATATGCTTATATTAACTACGTTATAATTTTAAACAACGTAATTATATTAATCAAAATCAATATCAATTTATCACCTCATATATGATCCATTACTCAAAGCAAGTTTAAATACAAATTTAAAACTCAAACAATCTAATAGCATTTCAAGATGCTATATCGCGATCCTAGATCAAATTCAACCAATCTAATAGCATTTCAAGATGCTATATCGTGATCCTAGACCAAATCCAATCAACCATCCAATTCAATAATCCAAATAGGCATAAATAAATTTATTAACCATAAACATGCTAATTAAACAAAAAGCATGAGTTTTAACTCACTAGAGTTCTGCTTTGGACTAAAATCGAACGACGTCCGATTTTAGCCTAAATTTTCAACTTGCACCAAATTGGACCTAACCAATTTCATTTTGAAGCTATCGTCATAACGAGCGCAACGCAATAAGTTTCGTCTCAATTGGACCTTGTAAGAAGAAGTTAAAGCTTTTATAAGATTTTGAGATAAATTAAATAATTAAACAAATTAATTACTTTATTGACCTTAATCCATTTAACAAATCCATCTTCCCAGATAATTCCCGCTCCAACCTTCTTCAAACACTCTCCATGGCTGTAGGTTCATCCACCTAAATCTCCCTCTCTGATGCATGAAACTCGAACTAATATCACTGCACTCTTCCTCGTTCCGAGCTCCATCTCCCTGACCTCATCGACATAGGTGGGCACTCTACCTCTCGAATGCGACTCAAACCCTACTAGACGACCAAAGCGGGTCGCGATCTACCACTCAAGGTCGCATGCCCCCATACGACCACCTCCTCTTCGACTTGCTATGGAAAACCCAAATCCGCAATTGCCTTCGACCATCCCCTACCCTATCGCCGTGGAAGTTAAACCCAAATCCGCAGTTTCCATTAACCATCGACAACTGCAAATGAAAGCCGTACCCTCAAATCTCCAGCCAAGAGATAGATCTCCTTATTTCAAATCCAAAGATTTAAGCTTTTCAATTTTTTAGATTTAAATTTGAATTTTTTTTTAAAGGAAGCTTCCTTGGTTCTTTCTGATGTTTGAAAAGATAAGGGCAGACAACAATGTCTGCAGTGAGTAAGAAATGAAGACAAAAAGGTGAGTGGGTAAGTATGAATTGTTGGGTTAAAGGTTTGTATTATCTCAAATTTTCGGTGTCCTGCTGCACTGCTTTCCTTTCGCGTATGGACGTCGAATCGACAAAACAAAATACGATCGCGTTCAGAATAGCAACGCGATCTCTAAACAACAATAATATATACCGGTTATTGAATTTTGAAAAATCACAAAAACACTGCTATTTGACGATAAAACGTCAAACGGATAATTTAAATATTTTCCAAATTAAAAATCATAGAAAATCAGATAAAGTAAATTAATAATACGTCATCAGAAATCGAGTCTTAAAAATAAAAATATAATTTCTGATTATTCATTCAAACCTTTATTACTGTAAATAACCTACAAATTGAATTTACTGATATTATTTATCATTTAAAAGAAATTAACAAGTCCATTTTATCCATGGAATTAATATTCAATTTAAATCCTAATATTTAAAATCATCATTCAAATAATAATTAACCATTCAAAGATTTTAAATAATCCCTTATTTTAATTCAACTTTTCAAGCTTTTAAACCAATATTTTAATAAATTTAATTAATTAAATATTCAAAATTAAATGACCAAAATCGCGGGTTGTTGCACTCTCTCTCCTTAAAAGAATTTCGTCCCCGAAATTACCAAGGTAAGGGAAATGCCTCCAAACCATTAACTTTTCAAAATAAATTAGTTGGAATATGTCATTAAATTTTCTTAGTCTTAAGATTATGAAAATTTTCGACAGCGTCTCCTTTGCGCGGCTCGATCAGAAAAAATACAAATCGCCACTACAGCTCAAACCAATCAGAAGAAAATAAAAGCCAAGTGGCCTCCCATATCTAGGGCATAAAATCATCAATCCAACAACAATATAAACACGTACCTATTTGTCAGGCAAATAACACAACTCATAAAACCAAAGGTGTCAAACTAGCCTTTGCTTCCATAAACCTGCATCTCAATTATAAATATATCCAACCAAATAATTTGCATTTCCAAATGTTAAAGTTTTATAATTATTATAAAGTCCATAGGATGCACATATACCATCCATACACAATATCAAATCTGATCGCTCACTCGATCACACAATTTCACTTCCGAACTAGTATCATCCACTTGACTTCCCTAGTGCGGACTTCGATCTGGTTCCTTGATTAGAAACCGCCGTCCTTCTTGCATAGCCATATACTATGATAGAAAACTTTGGATTCAAATCAAAAATCCATATCGAGTGTTCGCCGTCGAGAATCAAGTGAAAGATTCCAACTCAGACCGATGTACATCACCTCGAAATCGTGTACTCGAATCTGGATCAAAATCAATTATGTGAATAATATGATTTTCGTACCACTTACGTATTTATTTCATTGGTCTTTAAAGTATACCAATTTCTTTTTATTCACATAAAATTTTAAATTTCGCTTAATTTTCCAATAATGTTTCCTTTAACACTAAAATTCATTTACAAAACATAGCATAAACTATTTTACTTAACTTTACGTTTTTTAATTCACACTTATTATCTCTTAGTATATCCCCTTTAAAACTAAAGTTATTTATGAACTATTTCATAAATCTATTTTCATTAAACACTATTTTTATTTTAACCCATTTCAAAACACATTGCTTAAGAGCTCAAATATTTCACAACTTAAGTTTATAAACATCTTAGAAAACACCACATAGTTTTATCAACACTTTAAACTCAAGTTTATACACATTTCAAAAGCCACACTTCATCTTACAACTCCTCCATACTTAAGTTTATTACAACATTTTATAAAGCATATTTAAGTTTATTATCCATTTTAAAACTTAAGTTCATATTCTTAATTAACACTAGAATTCATTTTCTAAGTCATATTATAACATATTACTTCATGCTTAAAAACACTTTATAAAAACTTGTCTTCATTAATAAAACATTTCTCCAGATTTTTATTACTTCCAAGAATAAATATTTTACCTGAGAAATATTACTCAAGTTTATATTTGCAAAACACTCTTTTATTCTCTAAGGGTATATATACAATAATAGATTTGTTTTTACTTAACATGAATATTCAATAATTTTAAATCTTGTTTTAAATCTCTATTTTTTCAAAGTTATAAGTTACAAAAAATTATTTCCTTATGTTCTCTCACAACACTTAGCTTAAATTTCCAATTCAACCTGGAAGTTTTCGACCATCCAAAACCGTCGAAAATTCCATTTCATTTTAAATAAATGAAAATTACCTAGTAACATCTCAAACGAGATGCAAAAACCATACTATCCTAATGGTTAAGATACATGAGCCTGTAATATCATTTACCTGAAAATTTCAGAATTTAAAACCCATTTTTTATTTCAAGCCTTTTTCAAATAATAATAATATTCAAATATTACTTTGTATATCAAATCATACTTTTGGAAACTTTTAAACAGATTTGCTTTACCCAAAATAATTCAATAACCAATTTCTATCACGGTAGCAATTTCTCACTTTAGAAACTCGAAAATGAACACCGATGATGTTGCGGTCATCACCGGAATTATTATTCATCGACCGAAGTGATTTTAGTGCTTTTTAACTCTTTCGAATCCCTTTCCAATATTTATATTAATCAATACTTCCAAAATAATGCCATTTTTATTTTTCCCAAAATCTGAAAACAATTTCCAAATACGGGTTTTGAGTCCTAATTTCTTGGTTTAAGTCCATTTTTATTTATAAACCATATTTTAAGAAAATTTATATTCCAAAACACTTTCAATAATACTATTATTATTCTTCATAACAATTTGAAAAACCATTCTAAATTTCCAGGAGCTAAGTACTCAAATTCTCGGTTTTAAATTCTTATTTATAATCTATATTTATAAATCTTGCTTATATCATTTCACTTCCTATATAAGGTCATTTCATAATTGGTTTTCTTATTATAGATTATAATGGCTAACTTTTATTATAATTTAAAATCAAACTCAATATTATCTAGGGCTGTCAACTTCCAGCACGACCCGAAACATGACCGTCGGAAAATATGGAAGTTCATTTTGTTGTGTAATTTTATTTAAAATTTAAAACAGTTAAAATTTGATGATAATAAAATATGGTTGAAACTTGAATATTTTTACATATAAAAAATGTGTACTATTTTCTAAGTGAGATGTCGTATTTCGTTTCTCCAAATTTGGACTGCTATATTTCCGTTTATCTTATTTTCGACGGTTTAGCAGCAGTTTGGCAGCGAATATCGACTTTTGATAGGATGATCGTGTCGCTGGTACCTATGTACCATTCTGTTCGTCTCGTCGTGCTGATCTCCGCAGTATATTCATTCCTGTATTTCGACGTCCGGTACGCGGCAAAAACCATGAAACGGTTAACCGTATCGATGTCAATTTTGGTCCTTTGAGTTTTCCAGTGTCCATTCGCTTGTCCAACGGTTGAAAAATAAATGGTCACTGCTTTTAATATTCCCAGAATTGATTATTGACTATGACTATTCACATTTGTTTGATATATATTTTGGTTCATGGATAGTGCTGGCTCTTCCTTTCATATTCTTCCGTTCAATTGAAAAATAATGATAAATATATATACATATTGCCTAGAACTCTACTCGTCTTCTTCTTCTGGTTGTCATCCCTTCCTCTCTCATTCGTTTCTTTTAGTTTTGTTCCATTTTGTTTATAAGAAAAGAATATATATATATATCAAAACAAGTATATCAGAACCTGCTCATTCATTTCACTTTGAAACCACTGCGTCCCTTCCCTTCCTGGTCATTCTTATAAAAGTATATATATTTTCTTTCACCTGTTCGTTCATGTTGCTCGAGAGTAACCTGCTCATGCCCGAAGTCTCCAACTTTCCCCTCCCTTCGACTTCGCCATACCCATCTACGCCACACACACCAGAGGACCTCACCGCCACCACACGTTCAACCATCTGACCTGCTCCTCTTCATGTCCACATCAAAGCCTTCCTTCCCACAACAGTACACCCGTGAAAACCCTTCCATCACCACTTCCTCCAACTAAACCCACCGATCACCTCAGCCGAAGCAACCTGAACTTCTCCTCCCCTCTCTCTTTCCTCCGTGTTCGCCACATCCCACAGCATACCCGTGCACGTCGACAGAGCACAGCCGCTCCGCCCTCCCTCTCCCTTCAACGCCTTGTACCCAGTCTGCCACTCTACTCTCCTCTTCACCACTCAGACCGACCAAGCAGCTCCAAAACCTCATTATCGTGAGCCCATTATCCATGTCATTTAAAACACAAGCTTGTCAAAAAACACTTTTTTATAAGCTTATTCCTCTTGGCGAAGCAAGGGTTGTTAGTTAGTGAATATTGAAGGGGAGCTTCGAGACTGGATATAGGATGGGAGGTCCGAACCAGTATAAAAACACATTGTGCTCATTTTTATTCTTTGCTTATACTTTGTTGTATTGCTTTATTTAGTACATATATTAGTATACACTCACATATTCATACACATGCCATATTATACGATTCACTGCACTTTCATTTGGTATTAGAGCAAGGTCATTCCAATTTACTGTAACACGTGATTGAAAGTTTATTAATATGGTAAGTACCTTTCAAGAAGGTCAATCAATTGCTCGTCCCCTACTATTTACCGGATCCAATTTTGCTTATTGGTCAACACGTATGCGAATTTTTATGGAATCTAATGGTTTAGAAATTTGGCAAGCTACTCAAATTAGATATGAAGCACCTACCACTGACATAAGCACTTGGACCGTTGCACAAAAGAACACAGCTACTAATAATGCCAAAGCCACTTTGTTCACTTAATATAATGAATTTTCACGAGTTATACTTTGCACAATGGCATTTGATATATGGCGCACTTTACAAGCTACTCACCATGGCATGAATAAAATCAAGCAAACGAAAATTTATATTTTGCAAAACCAATTCTCATCTTTTAAAATGAAAGCAAATGAATCTATTATTGACATGTATTCTAAACTATACAACACGAATTCATGGCACTTAGGGTTAAATTTAATGATTTTGATCTAGTCACGTGAATTTTATGGAAATCATGAATACTATGCTTAACACTAAAAGTCGACGAGTATGCTTGTCTATTGAAACCACGTCAGTCTTCAAATTTTAGTATGTTCGTGTATTTATATTATATGTTTAAAGTGTGTCGATGTGAATGTTTAAGGTATATACATATTATTTCCATTTCAAATCTTGTTTAAAGCATTTATATATAGGTTTAATATAGTTGCTCTTGTGTATATATATATATATATGTTATTGTTATATATTTAATTGAAAAAAATGAAGTATATATATATATTATATGTTACTATTCATTTAATCCTGTTCGTGGTCATTGCTTTTGCAAAGCCTTCTGTCTGATTTTATACAAATATTGTTTTACAGATGTTACTTTAAGTATTATTTTTGAAATTATAATACATATTTTATTTTGGGTTTTGAAATTAATATTGATTTTAGACTATATATATATATAAGTTGTTTTTTACATATATATGACAGTTTGCATATTTTGACTGAGCTGTTTTACTAGGGTTTATAATATAATAGTTTGGTACCTGTAAGCATGTATATATTAAATAATACATTGTATATATGTGTTATCGGTTATATGGTATAGATGTTACGTCAGTTATATATGGAACGAATGTAATGTCAGTTAGTTTATATATAAGTGTATATATGGGTTATGTTAGTACTTTGAAGTATATCTGTAATATGGTATGTTGGTATTTTAAAATGTGTGTGTGTGTGTGTATATGATATCTTATGTTGATATTTTGAAATGAATATATATAATATATATTTTATTATATGGGTTTTGAATTAAAATTTGATTTTTAAAAAACACACACATATATATATATATAATTTATTTTGATATGTGTTTCAAATTGTATATTGATTTTTATGAAAATATATAATATAAGATTTCTATAAGAGAAATTTTAGATTTTTAAGATTTATATATTTGTATCCATCGATTATCGAATTTCAGCCTATCTTTGCTTTGTTCATAGACTTCGTATTCATCGTGCTTTTCTTTTGGTTCGCCGCTATCCAGAATTGATCACAGTAGTTGGTTGCTTCGATTTGTCGCTTATCCGTGTGCTTGTCCTGTTCTCTAGCCTCGAAATGTGAGTAATCACTCACGATTAACATTCTTATATTTAGTAAATTTAATTCACATGAAATGACGATTGAAATATGCTGTAAAAATTTGAATTGTTAAGTTATTAAATTGTTAAATATGATATGCCATTATCTACAATTGTTCAATTGTGATATATGACACCATATCCTACTGTAAATATTATATTAAATTTGTTATTGATGACATATGCCTATTGTTGGTATGTTATATTATTATCATCTTTGTCTCACTCTGCAAGTTCCCTATTAGTTTAGAAATCCCTATGGGTTGAAATGATACATACCCGAACGATATTATAGATTAAGGGAAAATCGTTATGAGTTGAAATGATAAACCCAAGCGATTTTCATTGATTTTGAATTTTTGGGATTGCGGTTGAAATGATATATACCCGTAGATATTTAAATTGCGGATTGAAATCATAAATATCTGTATCACTTGACCATATGATAGAAAATTATATACGGACACCGTTGGTCTATATTTTGAAAATGATTTCCAAAGTTTTGATAGGAAATATATGATTTTTAATCAATACTGATTCTTAAAATATAATATGTATAAACGTTATTTTGTATATGTCTAAATTTTAGATTTTTAAAATTATATGTTTTGGAAATTTTAAATTTATAAGTTAGTTTTGAAAATATAATTTTTAAGATTTTACTTATAATTTTACTATTTTAAAATATATAAAAATAGATTTAATATAAAATAAATTAAAAATAAGATTTAATTTAATAAAATTTAATTTAACTAGTATATAATATGTTTAAGTATTTATTTAAATTTATATTGATATTTTAAAAATAAATTTTTATAACTTTAATAATAAAGGTTGGGAAGATAAATTAATGTTGACTTGAAATTTAAAATTTTGTTAATAATTGAATTTAAATAAGCATAGATTTAAACTTATTGAATTTGAGATTTTAAAGATATGATTTATAACTTGATTTTTGATTAAAGGTGATTAAAGGAATATTTTCAAATTTAAATAAATTGAAATGGGATATTTAGTTTTATTTAAATTTGAAATTTGAGATTTTATTTAAATGATTATTGGATTGATTAAGCGAATGTTTCAAAACTAAATAATAATATAGTTGAATTTGAAGTGTAAATGAAATGTATCAAATTGAGTTATTGTAAATGTTTTAATATTTAAACTTTGAAATCTATTGAAATTGAAATGGTTTAATTTGTAGTTCAAATCTATATTTGAAATCTATATAAATTAAAATGGTTTATTGAGAGGTTGAATTGAATTGAAATTGATGAATTGGGATTGAATTAAATTGAATTTTTTGGAATTTGAGTTGATTTGAATCGATTTGTGAAATTTGAGGAAACTATTTTATTATATAAAGTATTTTAATATATATAAACTATTTTAAGTTATAACTATTTTAATATATATACTATTTTCAACATCTAAACTGTTTAGGTGGAAACTGTTATGATTACGGAAGTGTTATGATTTCAAAAGTGTTATGATTTTGAAAGTGTTATAATTTTGAAAGTGTTACGATTCTGGAAATAAATACTATTTATAGTGAATAATGATATCGAATTTGATATGGTTTTGAAATGAATATTATATTTTGATATGAAGTATGAACTATTTGAAATGAAATGACCACGGTGTGAAATAAGCGTTTGGTTGTTAAAGAGACCGGGATTGGATACTGTCATACTCTCTGCCAATACCAAAAACCACTTTAACAACTGTGTACATGGTGGAGATTCCAGAACGAAGTAGGATGGTTTGACGATGATTCTATATGGTATTTACGTAGCCCTGACTCCCGTGAGTCAGCTTGATGTGGCTAAAACAGGAGCTATACCGGGCCAAGTGGGGTCATTCCCCCTATCGGGCACATTTCTTCGATACCATTCTATTGCTTTTGTGATTTGATTGGGTGCACCTTTGATTTGGGAATGTGTCATGAGGTGGGCGGTAGTAGCTGCTATGCGTTACCACCAGTCCGGGAGTGCAAGTGGTATATCTACCCTGGCATTGCCTCGAGTGCCTTGTCACATGCCTTATCGCGCCTTCTACGAGTTTGGTTTGTAGCATACCTATGGAGTGCCCTCTGATAGCCCTCCAGTTATGGAGGGAGTTACGGTACTGTATAGACTATGGGAATATATAAAATGTGTTAAGGAGGATATGAGTAACGCCTTAACGCTATTTTAATACTTTTACTTTACTGTAGACACTATTATAATAGCGTACATTACTACATAGTAGATAGTTCCACGGATCCTTAGAGGATGAGAATCCCAAACATCCTTTAAGTTATTTGTATTTCAGTTGACATTTCACTTAAGTTGAATTTACTATATAAGAATGTTAATCCTGACTTGAGTGTTTTGTGTTTTGCTTTATGCTCGGGTCAGACTGAGTGACATAGCATTTGAGACTCACCTTTGGAATTAGGAGCTTCGCTTGGAGATCAGTATTTGTCTATTCAGCTCTCCAGTTACTTCAGTTGTTTCCAGTGATTTCTGTTCAGTCTTGTCAGTTACTTTTGTATTTGAGACTACTCTGTATTTGAGGTTTCTGTTGTATTTTGTTTCAAACTCTGATGTTTATATAGTAGCTTCATGAACTACTATTTATCTATTCCGCTGCTTATTGTTGTAATACTGTGTGTCTGTGATTCTTTGATTGATTTATTTACTGTATATGCTGAGTTTTGCCAAATATAAATTAACAATCTGACATTTTGAGCAATTCAAGTTCGACATGTGTGGATGCGAACGGTTCGAAATACCAGGTCGTTACACGAAGATTACACGGAAATTAGCAGGTTAACCCGACCCGGTTAAGTGGGCGGGTCATTTTCAACCCGAATTTGACTCGTTTACAAACGGGTGGGTTTTGGATTGACCCATGAACCCGAATTTGACCCGTTTATAACTCGTTTATACTTATATGGGTTGACCCGACCCGATTATAACCCAACCCTACCTGTGAACCTGAATTTGGACCGTTTATAACCCATTTATACCTTATACTGGTTGACCCGACCCGTTTACGACCCAACCCGACCCGTTTATAATCGGGTTACACGGGTCGGGTCGGGTCAACCCGTTTATAATCAGGTCAGGTTCGGGTTGGGCTATTTCTGACCTGTTTAATAAATGGGATGACCTTACCCATTTAAAATCAACTTGAACCCGACTTGACCCGACCCGACCCATTGACAGCCCTAATATTATCATCGAACACCTTATAGTCAACTGTGAAAGCAAATTCACAAGGTGTTCGTATTTAATTTTAACCAACAAAATGTTCGTAACTATCTGAGTGCAACCAATAAACAATAAATGTTTATATTTTCTAACAACCAACACACTATATATAACTATACTAATTTCAGGAAATTATTCTTTTATATATATAATATATTTTAGGTAAAATTATTTCATTTACCCAATTTAAAAACAATACTGTGTCGATTTGTCTTGTTCAAGTGTTTAGAAACCCCTATCGAAATAGTTGTTCCTTCTGCATCGACCAGAGTTCTTAACCACTCAACCGATAAATAAACACAATATAAGATATTTTTATATCACTAACAAATAAGCGCTCAGGTGTATATATATATATACACATACTCAAATCATCCTATGGTCTCACTTACCCTATCTCAAATGAGTTAACCCCACCAAAGCCTAGGTGTTCGCTCAACCTAAGCTCTGATACCACGTGTAACGACCAGCTTTCCAGTACCATTTAAGTTGACAATAAATCACACATGCCCAACCCAAATTGAATGGAAAGACGGATAGTTATAAGGAAAAAATAAGAAAGAAGAAGAGAAGAAGAAGCGAAAAGAAACTAAAAACAACACAGAATCTCATAATTGCAACGGAACCACATATAATATAATATCAAATATTTTTATAAAGGAGAAACTATTATATACATACATCCATCAGAGTACAACAATAATCACAATTATCAGCCTGGACAGTTATAACAGCCTATCCTCACAATAACTGATAGTTTCAATAACAAAACAGTGGAATATAACCATAACGAGAATACGACTTTGAAGACCTCCAACTCGTCTTCTGAGCTCGAATGCTTCCAAACAAATCTGTAAATTTGTTCAGTCTGACCCGAGCATTATAATAAAATAAGACCGAGTCAGTCTGAAAAACCAGCGTGAGAAAAACACACCAATTGGATTTTAAAGTTATAAAAACCATTGAAAACAAATGTATCTCGTAAAACCACGCCGCATAAAAACACGGATGGGTTTTTACCTTACGATAACCAAAACATTTCATATGAAATCCAGTGATATTATAATAATGTCTAAGGGTTCAAAGTAAATATATAAAATAGCTGAAATGCTTGCATCTCACATTTCAACAAAATTGGGCACAATCAAAATCGTAATGGCTCGAATTGGAGATTGGTTTCCATACAATAACGGGCTACTGGGGTACCGCCCGTCACGGTGCATCTCTAGATAAAATACACCGAGAGCCTCTAATGGACTCCCTGTGAGTCAAGACCGGCCCTACCCCTTACTAGATAGCACCGAATATGTCATCACCTTGGTTGGTATCAACAACCTAAATGGGCTCCGAGCAAACATGATCTATAATATCGATCTAGATTGGGTGATGACCATACCCTAATGGTAGCGAACCACATAGCCTTGAAACATCTCCCATGTTTTCGTCATTCCCCGTTGATGAGGCTTGAGGCTACGATTACCTTTTATATAGCACTTCCTACTTGGAATGCTAACACTGCCTTCCAGGCAACAATACAATGTCAGCATTCATCCATACAAGTTCATTCTGGGACTGAACGAAACACTTGAGAGCTCTTTCTCCAAATTCCCATCATCCTCAAGATGTCTTCACTTTGCAATGCTTAAGTTGGATCGAAGTGGTTTTCGAATAACATATCTGATCCCTGTCTCTTCGAAACAACATTCGACAATTTTCGATAAACACAACCCCGATTCTTTAGGAAATAGACAGACAAAGATAAGATCGGAGATCACCTCCTAACCGTTAGTGGACGAATTTCTTTATTATTGTCCTAGGAGAATGAGATTAGATTTATATGCACAGTACAACATCATCGAGGATGACTTTGTTGTATAACTCGCGTGTTTCTCCTAGATATTTCCACGGTTACTTTTGGGTCCAAATTCGATAGTTGGTTATTTAACTATCAAATAAACAATCATTTCAATCAAGATTACATTTCCCATAGAAATCACTAAGCCTCATTTTAATTAAATTTCCATTATTTTAAAATCATATTTCAAATACTTGGAAATCACTTTCGTTTACTTATCTCAACAGGATAAGTATATTCACAAACCATTATATTTTCGATACTTAGAAAATATAACCAAATACTTATCTCAATGGTATAAGTATATGCACAAACCATTTCACTTTTCAAAACCTGGAAATTTCTCCACATACTTATATAATGATATAAGTACCTTCACCAAACACTTAGAAAGTTTTTTGAAAGTGTCATTAGGTAATATAAACATTCTTTATATACATATATATATATATCCAAACTCCAGTTATAAAACTTTTCCCTTTTCAAATCTTTAACTCCTTTTTAAATTCCTTTATAAATATCCATAACCATTTATAAACATCTCCCATATTTAACAACTTATGCAATGGACTCTTTAACTCCCTCAAGTTCCATTGCTAACAAAAATAACTTAAAATAATAAGTTATTATTTAAACATCCTTCTTTTCATTTAAATTAAATCTCATTTAAAATAATAACTTAAAATCTCACTGATAATGTATTAAATTAATTTCAAACACTATTATTATAATAATAAGTTAACTTAAAAACAATATTAGGATAATAATTTATTAACTTTAAAACATTATTATAACAATAAATAACTAACTTTAAACTAATAATTAAACATTCTTACACAACCATTAAGAAATAACCTTTATTAATCATATTTATAAAATAATTAACTTAAATCATTATTAAATCAATTATTAATTATTTTTTAAAATATTATTATTATTATTAAGTTATTACCTTTATAAATCTAATTACGAAATAATGATTATCTTTAAACCTTATAATAAAAATAATTACTCTTAAAACAACTTCCAAATCTAGTAAAGGCTCGGAAATCCCAGTGGTACTTAACAAGCTACCATTATCTTCCAAAAACTTCTCAAGTCAAATTTCTCGGTATTTACATAATCAAGCATATATGTAAACTAATCCATAATAAACGATCAATTGACACTTAAATAAATGTCCAAATTAATATAATTGCAAAACATGGATTTGTTCTGCTAACCAATGTCATTCAAAGATGCACAACTTACATTTATTAAACGGGGTTTATTTGGCCAAATAGATCACATCAAGAAATGTGCTTATATGAACTATGTTATAATTTTTAACGACGTAATTATATTAATCAAAATCAGTATCAATTTATCACCTCATATATGGTCCATTACTCAAAGTAATTTTAAATACAAATTTAAAACTCGAATAATCCAATAGCATTTCAAGATGCTATATCATGATCCTAGATCAAATTCAACCAATCTAATAGCATTTCAAGATGCTATATCGTGATCCTAGACCAAATCCAATCAACCATCCAATTCAACAATTCAAACAGGCATAAATAAATCTATTAGCCATCAACATGTGAGTTTTAACTCACCAGAGTTCTGCTTTGGACTAACATCGAATGACGTCTGATTTTAGTCTAAATTTTCAACTTGCTCCAAATTGGACCAAACCAGTTTCATTTCGAAGCTATCGTCGTAACGAGTGCAACACAACAAGTTTCATCTCGATTGGACCTTGTATGAAGGAGTTATAGCTTTTATAAGATTTTGAGATAAATTAAATTATTAAACAAATTAATTACTTTATTAACCTTAATCCATTT
Organism: Allium fistulosum; assembly: GCA_030737815.1. Classification (NCBI taxonomy): domain Eukaryota; kingdom Viridiplantae; phylum Streptophyta; class Magnoliopsida; order Asparagales; family Amaryllidaceae; genus Allium; species Allium fistulosum. The sequence continues at coordinate 998,968,245 of CM060907.1, forward strand.
AACAAATCTATCTTCCCAGATAATTCCCGCTCCAACCTTCCTCAAACACTCTCCATGGCCGCAGGTTTATCCACCTAAATCTCCCTCTTTAATGCACGAAAACCCAAACCGATTTCGCTGCACTCTTCCTCGTTTCGAGCTCCATCTCCCTAACCCCATCGACATAGGTGCGCACTCTACCTCTCAAACATGACTCAAACCCTACCAGATGACCAAAGCAGGTCGCGATCTGCCACTCAAGGTCGCATGCTCCCATACGACCACCTCCTCTTCGACTTGCTATGGAAAACCCAAATCCGCAGTTGCCTTCGACCATCCCCTACCCTATCGCCATGGAAGTCAAACCCAAATCCGCAGTTTCCATTAACTGTCGACAACTACAAATGAAAACCGCACCCTCTAATCTCCAGCCAAGAGATAGATCTCCTTATTTCAAATTCAAAGATATAAGCTTTTCAATTTTTTAGATTTAAATTTGATTTTTTTTTAAACGAGGCTTCCTTGGTTCATTCTGATGTTTGAATAGATGAGGGCAGACAACAATGTCTACAATGAGTACAAAATGAAGAGAAAAAGGTGAGTGGGTAAGTATGAATTGTTGGGTTAAAGGTTTGTATTATCTCAAATTTATGGTGTCCTGCTGCACTGCTTTCCATTCTCGTACGGACTCCGAATCGACAAAACAAAATACGATCGCGTTCAGAACAGCAACGCGATCCTGAAACAACAATAATATATACCAGGTATTGAATTTTGAAAAATCACAAAAACGCTGCTATTTGAAGATAAAATGTCAAACGGATAATTTAAATATTTTCCAAATTAAAAATCATAGAAAAATCAAATAAAATAAATTAATAATATGTCAACAAAAATCGAGTCTTAAAAATAAAAATATAATTTTTGATTATTCATTCGAACCATTTATTACTGTAAATTACCTACAAATTGAATTCACTGATATTATTTATCGTTTAAAAGAAATCAACAAGTCCATTTTATCCATATAATTAATATTCAATTTAAATCCTAATATTTAAAATCATCATTGAAATAATAATTCACAATTCAATGATTTTAAATAATCCCATATTTTAATTCAACTTTTAAAGCTTTTAAACTAATATTTTAATAAATTTAGTTAATTAAATATTCAAAATTAAATGACCAAAATTGCGGGTTATTGCACTTTTCTTCACGAATTTGCTCAGTTGGTCCATTGGATGGACCTTCTTCCCCTGGTAGACCGATCTCTTCGGAATTGTGCGATGAAGAAGTGGAGCATGTTCTAATCCTGGAATGGGTTGGGGATGGAATCTCAACAGCGACAGTAGACCTCCTGGGATGTAACAATCTATACCGATGCAAATTCTCGTCCTCGGCAGAAGTTTGACCGATTTCTCTCTAGCATCTATGGCCTTTAGATTATGGAAGATAGAGTTTAGTGTTGGATCCTTATTTGGCCTTAGAATAACTGTAAGAAGCATTCAATCTATTAAAACACCGCACCATCGTAATAAGTCTCAACGAGAGAAAAGAATGTAGAATATGCTAGTATATGATTTTTTTTATGATAATAAACATATATATATTCTTTTAAATGTATTTGTTGTTGTGGTATTTTAAAGTTATTTTAATGGCGGACGAAGCGCACAAAGCTGCAGCTGAGATCTCATCTAGTGAACCTATCACCATGGAAAACGAAGCGGATGACACGGGTTGGACAGAGGTTCGTCACAAGAATAAAATCGTGAATCTAATTAGGGATCAGCAGCTGTCTTCTAGGGCTTCGTCTCATGCGGGTCCTAGATCTAGGGTTCCTGTTCATATGGGACCAAATCCCAACACGATTTCTAGGGATCCACCTCAGGTGGGGTCTACCAATAAGCCAGAATTCAGGAGGATCTTGGGCAGATGCAATATCTGGAAACATGTACATTGATGGTGGGGTCAAAAAATTTGACTTTATGGAAGATGATGAAGGAGAGTATGCTGATCTGGATGAAGAGGTTTTTAATACAGCAAAAAGTTTATGGGGTACTTCATTATATATATATGTTGCTGGTAAGAAACCTTATTACATACATCTTAACGCATATATTAAAAGAGAATGGAAACCTTTGGGAAAATGGGATGTTTTTCCTCGGGAAAATGGCTTCTATCTTATTAAATTCAGTAATGAAGCAGATTGTAAAAAAGTGTTGGATGGGGGTCCCTGATTTATATACAGTAAACTTATCTTTACTAAAAGACGGGAACCAAATCTAAGACTTGAGAGGGATATGTTAGAATCACATCCAGTATGGGTGAAACTAAAGAATTTAAACTTATCTCTATGGAATGCACGGGGGATCAGTAAAATTGCAAGCTTAATTGGTAATCCTCTAGATATGGATGACTATACCAGACATGTTAAAAGATTAAAGTATGCTAGAGTCCTTGTAGAAATCAAAGCAAGCGACACTATTAAAAAAACAGGTGAGAGCTAAAGATAGAAATGGTAACATATACATCTAGGAACTAGAATATGAACACATCCCACCTATATGCAACAAGTGCAAATGTTTTGGCCATTCCTTAGACCAATGCGAGACTGTGTCTCCCCCCATCAAACAAGTATGGAGGCAGAAGCCTACAACTGATCAAAATTTACAACAAAATAAGACACAGACTGATTCCAGTATAGATGATACTTATTTACATACTGAAATAACAAACTTGAAGATCATAGAGCAGGTGGAAAATAATGATGGGGCTAAGGAGGCAGTCCAGGTTGCAGGCCATTCATTGACTGAAGTGGAGGAGAATAATGCAATGCACCATAGCTTGGAAGAGGATACAGCAAGGAATTCATCTATAACACCAGAGGAAGAGGAAGATATTAATAATGTTATTCTTGATAAGTTGGACTCAGGAACTGAATCTGAGGGAGATAGCAAAAATAAATACACTAACTCCAACTTAAGATATGAAAATCAGAAAAAAGATTCAAAAGAAAAGGCGACTTCAAGTCGCGAGGTGTCTCCTATGAAATTGAGGAGTCGGCCTCCTGCATCGAAATGTCCATAATCAGCTGGAACGTAAGAGGTCTAAACAATGATACTAGATGTTTAGACCTCTTAAATCTAAGGAGAAATATTCTCCTTCCATCTTAAGTATCTTAGAGAATAAACTTACTCCTGATAATCTTAATTTTTTTATGGATTCACTAGACTCTGACTGGGATTACTTACACAACAATGACGTAGGTGGTAAAGGTCGCATTTTATTTCTATGGAACAAAAAAGTATGGGATGTAAACTTGCTGACTAAAGATCACCAACAAGTGACTGTTAATGTAAAGAATCTGGGGGATCTTAAGTTAACTTTAAGTTGTGTTTATGCTAGTAATTTAACCTCCTATCATACACATCTTTGGAAAGCAATCACAGAGATTAGCAAAATGATTAATGAACCTTGGATAGTCTTGGGAGACTTTAATTCTATTCTCAAACCAGAAGAAAAAAAAGGAGGCCTTACCATCAGAGTGTCCCAGTTGGAAGAATTTAATAACTGCATCATTAGAGCTAGATTGTTGGAACCTATACACTGTGGCCTGAAATATACATGGAGAAGTGGAGAATGTAAGAAAATATCCTGCAAACTAGATAGAGCACTTGTTAATGTTGCATGCATAAATAAATTATCTAACATTAAAATCAATATACTTCCCCCTTCCACTAGTGATCACTGTCCCATACTTATAAATCTAAAAGAAAAGAACCTGACTGAGAAAGGCAAACCTTTTAGATATTCTAATCACTGGCATGAAATAGAAGGTTATACAGAAGCCACTCAAATCAAAAACATTCCTAGGGAGGAGGGTACTCAATGCTACAAACTTGTGTAGGTAATTAAGACAGCTAAGGCAAATCATAAAGAGTGGAACAAAAAAAGAATTAAAGATGGTGACCAGATAAGTTCTTTACAGAAACAATGTGAAGAATTTTTATCAATAATTGATAATGGTGAGTCTACAAATGATACATGGAAACAATATTATGAATCACAAAGCAAGCTAAAGGAGGCGCTTAGAGTAAAAGCCATAGAACTTAAGCAGAAAGCTAAAGAAAAATGGTTGACTGATGGGGATGAGTGCACTAAATTTTTCTATACAAAAATGGTTATCAGGAACAATATTAATTATTCTTATCATCTAATGGATCAGGATGGCAATACGATTAACAGCATCTTTGACAAAGAAGAACAAGCTATTAAATTCTATTCTGAAATGTTTAATGGAGAATTTAACAACAACATACCAGAAATTCAATGCAGGAGGTTGGTAAACTCCAAAGGGAGATGGATGTTGTCCAAGAAAATTTCCATGAATGAAGTCTGGGAGGCCTTGCACTCCATACATGTTGATTCCAGCCCAGGGCCAGACGGTTTGGGCTCCAAATTCTTCCTCGTCCACTGGGAAGACCTGAAAGAAGACATTTTATCAGCAATGCAAGATATTTTTCAAAATGGTAAATTTGTGAGAGAAATTAATCACACATTTATATGTCTAATTCCTAAGAAGGAAAACCCAGGAAAAATTGAAGATTACCGTCATATTTCTTGCTGTAACGTGGTGTACAAAATTCTAAGAAAGATACTATGCAACAGAATGAAACTCATTTTACCTGATCTTATATCAGAGTGTCAAAGTGCGTTCATCAAAGGCAGAAGCATTTCCGAAAACTCATTGATGGCACATGAATTGATTAGAAACTTCAACAAACCAGGTGCGAACAAATTCTGTCTAAAGGTGGATCTTCACAAAGCATATGATAAAATAAATAGAAATTTCATCATACATATGCTAAAAGCTACGGGGTTTCCTTCAAAATTTGTGAACATAGTCAAAGAATGTATTTCTACACCGACTTTTTCAATTCTGATAAATGGCATACCAAAAGGATTATAGGTTCCAATAGAGGTATCAGGCAGGGTGATCCTCTATCTCCCTATTTGTTTACAATTGCTATGGAATATTTTACGCTACAAATGGAGCTGGCAACATTCAACAGACTAATTCAGCCTATATACAATTTCCAACCTATTGTGACCCACTTACTCTATGTAGATGATCTTCTCATTTGTAAAAAATCCAACCATACATCGGCTAGAGCTGTAAAGGAAATTTTCTACAATCTAGAGAGATTTATAGGACTCAAATTAAATGAGAAAAAAAACAAATGTTACTTCAACAAAACATGTATTAGAAGAAATGAAATTTTGGAATATTTAAATGTGAAAGAAGGTAAACTCCCTGTTAAGTACCTAGGTGTTCCACTATCCTCCAATAAGATTACTATCAGAGGATGTGCAGTTTTAATTTCTTCGATTAGGGACAGACTACAGGGATGGAGTTCAAGACTCCTATCACTAGCAGGCAGAATTGAATTGGTGCACACAGTTATACATTCCAAAGTTAATTTCTAGCTACAAACATTCCAGCTTCCTGATGCTTCACTACAGAAAATAGAAAAAGTTTGTGCAGACTTTATATGGAGAGGAGGGCTACACAAGATTAAATATGAGAACTTATGCAGACCTAAAGAGGAAGGAGGTGTTGGTCTTAGAAGACTTACAGATATGAGATTGGTCTACACTCTGAAACAAGCCTGGAGAATTCTTAAAGGAAAGGGCTTATGGGGGAACTAGATGAGGAAAAGATATATCGGAGGTAATTTCTGGTGCATGCAAATAGATAACAATGCTTCTCCGACATGGAAAGCTATTATGAAAATAAGAAGAACACTTGCATCTTGTTGTACAAGGGAATTTGCTACAGGCAGGGAGACAGACTTATGGAAGGACCCTTGGATCCAAGGAGAATCCTTAATTGATATTCTAGGGCTTAATACCTTCTTAGACTATGGATGCCCAGATAAAAAAGTGACAGTAGCAATTAACAATAATGGGTGGAACTGTTCAGTGATACCAGTGAGCCAAGAAATTAAAGAAAAAATCCAATACATGCCAATATTTAGTGGTAGAGAAAATGATATCTGGGTCTGGAAGCATTCTGGTAATGAATTTACCACTAAATCAGCTTGGAATGAGGTAAGACACAAAGATAATAAAGTAGAAAGGAGCAAAATTATCTGGAATCGTGTCAATAGTCCTAAAATGGCTTTTACAGCGTATAAAGCGGTGCTCAAAAGACTGCCTACAAAGGATAGACTCTCAAACTGGGGGATTATAACAGATAAGACATGTGTGTTATGCAATCAAGAAGAAGAAACTCATGAACATCTCTTTTTTCCTGCAAATTTTCGACAGAGGTGTGGAATCTGTGTAAAATCTCAATAAACTCATCGACTCAGACTCACTTATTAGCAGATGAAATAAATTACCTGATTCAGAAAAGGGACGGCGAAGACATGGAAACCAAACTGAGTAGCATTGCTATCACTGTAACAGTTTGGAGTGTGTGGAAGGAGAGAAATCGCCGAGTATTTCAGAACAAACAAAGAAATTACAACGAAGTCAGTAAGCTTGCTTTAAGCGACATGCGTCTGGTGCAGCGAAGAATTAAAAACTGGGATCTCACCTTACGGGAACGAGACGGAGCACAAATTGGAGAAGGGGATCTGAGCTATCCATTGGCAAATAACCCAAGTACAAGCTATCTTGTTCGCCTCCGGCCGCCATGAATGAAGAAGAAGAAGCGTTTTTCTTTTCTTTTTTAGGAAAGGTCGAGAGTTCTGTTGGTTTTAACAAATATAAGTGATTTGTTTGTATGATCTGGGCCAGTGTTTTGGGTCTCATCTTGGGCTGAAATGCCTTAAATAAAGCTCTAACCTATTTTCAAAAAAAATGTATTTGTTGTTGTACTATTTTATTTTTTTCACATAATTAAATAAATATTTGGTGAATAAAATAAATAACTCAGAATTTATATTCAAACAATTATTTTATTCAAACAAATATTTTATTACAAATTCAAATAGTACAAATATAAGCTCTCACTATATATATACACATTTTCAATTACATTACAATCTTGATTACATCACAATTTTCAATTTACATGGTTCACCTCACTACATAATTCACTCAACACTCGTATTTGATCTTCAACTCTGTTCCAGCCTGTATCCAGCATCTGAACTATCTGCAAAATAAACACTAATGCAGTAAAATTGAAAAGGAAAATATTTTGCAGCGCAAAATAAAGTGTGTTTTGAAAATATTATTTGCCTCAGTTAATTAGGTTTTTCGTCGTCGTTTTTGTTTAATTCATCATACACGAACAACTTGTGACATGCACAGTGTATCAATGTACATGCCATAAGGTCGTGCACACCGATATACACTTGGTCGTTAAATTGCAAGGACAGGTGAGCACAAGGTCAAACCCAAGTCGAGGCTGGATTCAACATAGGTGCATGCAACATTTCAATTTTGATGCAGTCAATTATGACAACAAGGGATTCAACCATATGCACAATTCAGAAGTGAACATGTCAAAACTTCAAAACAAATTGAACCAGACTTCAAATCAAAGTGCATCAGATCAGACCCACATGAAACCACTTGAATAACAAGCCAATGGGTTAAGACAACATGAACAAGACTGTTAGAATGTGGATTAAGGATCTTAAGGCTAGAATTAACACTAGAGGGGGGTGAATAGTGTTTTAAGAAATTTGTTAATCTTTTTGAGTTTATCTTAATTTGTTAACAATGTATACACTAATCAACACAGATATGAACACAGAATCAAACACAGATGCAAATATAAAGTAAAAGCAGTAAAGGAAAGAACACACCGGATTTTATACTGGTTCGGAGTTACCCTACATCCAGTCCCGCAACACAAGTACGGATTTCCTTTCAAAAACAATTCTTACAAATACAACCCTCGGTTTCAAGGCTACGAGGTACACCCTCCAGAATCACAATCCTCTGGGTAGAGATACTTGATTTCTGGGGCAACAAGTTCACCCAATTGATTTCCAGGGCTACAATCACACCTTCTCTCGCTCAATTGATTACAAAAAGTCTATAACTCAAATTAGCACTTGGATCTTGTAGAGATAGTGGAGAGAATCAAAACGAGAAATTATCTAGTTAGATTCGATATTGATTTCGGCAAAGTAATGGTGTAATTTGTAAATAAGAAAGTGGAGAAGAAGAAGAGAAGTTAAATCAGAGAAAAAAGTGGTTAAAATTCGTTGAAAACACCCTTTATTTATAGTAGATCAATAGCCTTGTCCATTGGTGAAGGGATCTAGCGAATAGACACTTCTTTTAAAAAAAAATTTAACTGTCACCATGTCGACAGGGGTACATGTGACCATGTCGACATGCCCTTGTATTTTTTGGTGATTTGTTTTTCTTTGAAAATAATTTCTATATTATATTATACTTATATTTAAACTTTAAAATATACTTATATATAGTTATAATACATAAATAACTATAGAGAACAATATTAAAATATATATAATAATTTTCTATACTTTTATATTTAAATCTTAAGTATAAATATATAAAACAGCTAAATATATTAATATCAAAATTGTAGTTTAAAAACTTAGGATAATAATTTAAAATCAAAGATATTTAAAATTAAGAATATTTAAAACTAAGGATATTTTTGAGGCTAAAATATATTGAAAAACCAGGACAGATGATTTTGGTTTTTAAACAGGAATATTTAAAATCATTTTGAAAAACAAGCTATATATATTTTGAAAGTCATTTTGAAATAAAAGTAAGTGGATACAAAAAGATGTTCCACTAGATTTTTCGTAGGTTCCATCCTACTTAGGGTTCCATCCCTTTAACGAGCATGAAGTGGATTCCATTCCACGAATAAAATAGATTTTAAACTGTCAGTGCCTTTCTATGAGTTTTAACAATATTCCTAACTATATAACTTATCTTGGAAACTTGAACTCTTGAAATTCTTGATACTCATGAGTCTTGAATCTTGATATCTTCAATCTTTGATCTCGAATCTTTATACTATACAGTTCTTCATTCTTTAGTACCTGCAAACATATCTATATATATCTACACAATAATGTTAGTATTATATATTTTATAATCTAATTCTAAGTAAGGTTGTTGTCATCAAAACCAACTCCTCAGGGACTAACAATCTCCCCCTTTTTGATGATGACAACCTTTGTTTATAAAATATCACTTCTATCCTAATACTTCTAACAACTCCCCCTTAATCTATGCCTAACTATCCTATTTTATACTTCTCCCCCTTTGTCATCAACAAAAACCATATAACTCCATAATTATAATACTATATAACTCTATATAACTCCCCTTGAAACTAAGACTACATTACTTATGATTATAATGATAGTGTTATCATACATAATCAATATTTAACTTTAAACTAAACTCTTAATAACTACTTTTCTTAACTAATAAACTATATATTCAAAAGATACGAGAATATACGAATAAGAGAACACAATTTATTATATAATGTTATACATGTGTGTAAACTATGTAAACAAATATACATATGTTTTTTAATATAAACGACAATACGAACGAAAGAATGAAAGAAAGAACACAAAGGAGTATTCTTGACAATAGGAGACCTATGAATCGAACAATTAGGATAGTGGAGACAGAAGTTTCCACGCTATTCGACAAGGTTTCCATCCTTATCAAAAAATACTTCACCAACGCAAACTACGGTGTCGTCGTCTTCAACTTGAACTTCATGAACAGGTGCGTCCTCTTCTTCCAAGGGTGCTTCTTCCTCTTCCATTGGCTCTTCTTCGCTGTCCTCTTGTGTATGGTCACTAGAAGACTCTTCTTCGATCAAGATCGGGTTCGCTTGGTTATCCACTAGGAACTTCTGCAAATTTCTAAGGATTCAACCTTGCTTCTCCTATTCTTTACTAATCCGAATTTGTTTGACTTGAATCTCAGTCACCATTTGCAGAATATCCTTTGTAATATCCTCTAATTTTATCACACGAGCGTGAATGGAGCGTTGAAGAGGGCTGGGAGTAGGAGAGTGAAATGAGAAAGTCGAGTTTATGTTTGAATTTGATGGAGAAGCCATTATTTTCTTTGTTTCAGAAGTTAAACTAGAAGAAAATGAGAGAGAATGAAGAGAAAGTCGAAATATGGAAGAATATATAACCAACTTTTCAAATTTTGGTGGGAATTTTAATTTTCAAAAAATATCGTTATATGTCGACATGGTGGGATATGGGGTTGTCGACAGGGGTATTTTAATTTTGGCTTCTAATTTATTTTTAATTTATTTAATTATACTTGTTATATATTTATGTTTTATATTTTAGTTATTGAATAAATACCTAATTCTCTTCTTAATTTAGTAAATATAGATTCATTTAATGGTTTTGTTAAGATATCAGCAGTTTGATTCTCAGAGTTTATATATTCGAGAGTAATTACTTCTTTAGTTATATTATCTCTAAGAAAATGATGTCGAATATCAATATGTTTAGTTCGAGCATGATGAGTAGGATTTTTAGATAAATTTATTGCACTAGTATTATCACAATAAATTGGCGATTTTGAGATATTTAATCCAAAATCTCTTAAGGTTTGTTGCATATATATTACTTGAGAACAAGCCAAAGCAGCAGAAATATACTCTGCTTTAGTTGTTGATAGAGAAACTGTATTTTGCTTTTTACTAAACCAGGAAACCAGAGAATGTCCCAAAAAGTGACAAGTTCCACTTGTACTTTTTCGGTCTGATTACATCCAGCATAGTCAGCATCACAGTATGATATTAAATCAAATGAATCATTTTTAGGATAAAATAAGCCATAATCAGAGGTGTGTTTAATATATCTTATGATACGTTTTACAGCTTTTAAGTGAGTTTCTTTAGGATGAGATTGATATCTTGCACAGAGACATACACTATGCATGATATCAGGTCTACTAGCAGTGATATAGAGCAATGATCCGATCATTCCTCTATACAACTTTTGATCTACATCTTTCGAGAGATCTTCTTTACTTAGATATTCATTGGTTGCCATGGGAGTAGGTTTTCCACTCGCAGTAGTCAAACCAAATTTATTAACTAGTTCTTTAGCATATTTTTCTTGACTAATAAAAATACCATCTAACTGTTTTATTTGCAATCCTAGAAAGAAGTTTAATTCACCCATATGACTCATCTCAAACTCTTTTGTCATTATTTCAGAAAATCTTTATTCATTTCGAAGTTAGTTGAACCAAAAATGATATCATCTACGTATACTTGAACTAGTTGGATATCATTTTTATTTCTTTTAAAAAAAAGAGTATTATCTATTTTACCAATTTCAAAATTTGATTGTAATAAATAAGATCTTAGTCTATCATACCAGGCTCTAGGAGCTTGTTTTAGACCATATAAAGCTTTCTTAAGTTTGTACACATGGTTTGGTAAATTTTCATCTTCAAAAAGTGGTGGTTGTTCAACATATACTTCTTCTTTTACAAATCCATTTAAAAATGCACTTTTAACATCCATTTGAAATAATTTGAAATTATTATGATTTGCGAAAGCAAGTAGAATCCTAATGGCTTCTAATCTTGCTATAGGAGCAAAGGTTTCGTCACAATCTATACCTTCTTCTTGACAATAACCTTAGGCGACTAATCGTGCTTTATTTCTAACGACCTCACCTTGTTCATTCATTTTATTTTTATAGACCCATTTAGTTCCAATTATAGTTTTATCTTCAGGTCTAGGAACAAGTTCCCAAACTTCATTTCTAGTGAATTGATGTAATTCTTCTTGCATAGCCAAAATCCATGAATCATCAGTTGATGCTTCTTTAGGATTTTTGGGTTCAATAGATGATATAAATGCTACATTACTCATTTTACTTAGTTGATTTCTAGTTGTAACAATAGATTGCATATCTCCTATTATATTTTCAATAGGATGATCTTTTAAAAGTTTAATCCTTTTATTAGGATGATTAATTTCATTATTAATTTCGGTTGATTCCTGATTTTGAGTAATTAAATCTTCTTCATCATTTGTAATTTCAAAATCTTTTAAATTTTCATCAAACGAAACATGCATTGTTTCTTCGATGGTGTTAGATCTTAAATTAAAAACTCTATAAGCTTTACTTCTATTAGAATATCCGATAAAGATTCCTTTGTCGGATTTAGGATCAAATTTATCCAAATTATCTTTTGTATTTAAAATAAAGCATTTACTTCCAAAAATTCTGAAGTATGATACCTTAGGTTCCTTTCCATGAAGAAGTTCATAAGGTGTCTTATCAGTTAAAGGTCTAATTAAAATTCTATTCAAAATATAACAGGCGGTAGCAACAGCTTCTGCCCAAAAGTGTTTTGGTAAATTACTATCTGAAAGCATAGTTCTCGTACACTCTTGTATCGTTCTATTTTTACGTTCAACTACTCCGTTTTGTTGTGGAGTTCTTGGAAATGAGAAATTGTGAGTTATTCCCTTTTTATTGCATAATTCCTCAAACTTTTCATTTTCAAATTCACCACCGTGATCACTACGAATAGTTATAATTTTGAAAGATAATTGATTTTGAATCCTTTTTGTAAAGTTCTTAAAACATTCAAAAGTATCACTTTTATGTTTCAAAAATATTGTCCATGTAAATCTAGAAAAATCATCTATAATTACAAAAACATATTTACTATGATTTATTGACTGAATTTGAGATGGACCAAATAAATCAAGATGAAGTAACTCAAGGGGTTTTGAAGTTGAAATCATATCTTTTAATTTAAAGGAAATTTTTCTAAGTTTCCCAATTGACATGCATCACATAAACTATCTACTTTAAAATTCATTTTAGGGAGACCTCTTACTAGATCATGTTTTGACAGTCTAGATAAGAGTTTGAAATTCAAATGTCCAAATCTCTTATGCCAAATCCAAGGGTCACTTGTATTTTCCAAAAGACATAGGTTATCATTTAAAACTTTCATACTAAGAATATAAATATTCTTTTTCCTATTCCCTCAAATATTATGGTTGAGTTATTATCTTCAATATGACATTTATCTTTTTCAAATTTAATTTTATATCCTTTATCATAGAGTTGACTAGTACTTAGTAGATTATGTTTTAGATTCTTAACTAGCAAAACATTAGTAATAATAGTAGTTTCAGAGTTACCGACATTGCCGATGCCAATCACGTATCCTTTCGAGTTGTCTCCAAAGTTAACCAGTCCTCCGTCTTTGTATATAAATATTATTCAGCATATCCGGATTACCAGTCATGTGTCTAGAGCATCCACTATCAAGTATCCACTTATTCCTTTTGATCTGCACAGATTGTCCATTGTGGATTGATTCCTTAATACCCATAAAGCATCTTTCCTACACATTATAAAATTTGGGTAGACAACTAGAATTTGAATAACATTCATATGCAGACTCATGGAACAATGATGATTTAAACAATTCTAAACTAGTTTTAACAGATTTTTCAAAAATAGCCATTTTAAAACTTTTCAAAATTCAGATTATGAAACTTTTGAAAACATAGCTCTAATACCAATTGTTAGAATGCGGATTAAGGATCTTAAGGCTAGAATTAACACTAGAAAGGGGTGAATAGTGTTTTAAGAAATTTGTTAATCTTTTTGAGTTTATCTTAATTTGTTAACAATGTATACACTAATCAGACACAAATATGAACATAGAATCAAACACAGATGCAAATATAAAGGAAAGAACACACCGGATTTTATACTGGTTTGGAGTTACCCTATATCCAGTCCCGCAACACTAGTACGGATTTCCTTTCAAAAACAATTCTTACAAATACAACCCTCGGTTTCAAGGCTACGAGGTACACCCTCCAGAATCACAATCCTCTGGGTAGAGATACTTGATTTCCGGGGCAACAAGTTCACCCAATTGATTTCCAGGGCTACAATCACACCTTCTCTCGCTCAATTGATTACAAAAAGTCTATAACTCAGATTAGCACTTGGATCTTGTAGAGATAGTGGAGAGAATCAAAACCAGAAATTATCTAGTTAGATTCGATATTGATTTCGGCAGAGTAATGGTGTAATTGTAAATAAGAAAGTGGAGAAGAAGAAGAGAAGTTAAATCAAAGAAAAAAGTGATTAAAATTCGTTGAAAACACCCTTTATTTATAGTAGATCAATAGCCATGTCCATTGGTGAAGGGATGTGGTGAATAAACACTTCTTTTAAATAACAATTTAACTGTCACCATGTCGACAGGGGTACATGTGACCATGTCGACATGCTCTTGTATTTTTTGGTGATTTTTTTTTTCTTTGAAAATAATTTCTATATTATATTATACTTATATTTAAACTTTAAAATATACTTATATATAGTTATAATACATAAATAACTATAGAGAACAATATTAAAATATATATAATAATTTTCTATACTTTTATATTTAAATCTTAAGTATAAATATATAAAATAGCTAAATATATTAATATCAAAATTGTAGTTTAAAAACTTAGGATAATAATTTAAAATCAAAGATATTTAAAATTAAGGATATTTAAAACTAAGGATATTTTTGAGGCTAAAATATATTGAAAAACCAGGATAGATGATTTTGGTTTTTAAACAGGAATATTTAAAATCATTTTGAAAAACAAGCTATATATTTTGAAAGTCATTTTGAAATAAAAGTAAGTGGATACAAAAAGATGTTCCACTAGATTTTTCGTAGGTTCCATCCTACTTAGGGTTCCATCCCTTTAACGAGCACGAAGTGGATTCCATTCCACGAATAAAATAGATTTTAAGATGTCAGTGCCTTTCTATGAGTTTTAACAATATTCCTAACTATATAACTTATCTTGGAAACTTGAACTCTTGAAATTCTTGATACTCATGAGTCTTGAATCTTGATATCTTCAATCTTTGATCTTGAATCTTTATACTGTACAGTTCTTCATTCTTTAGTACCTGCAAACATATCTATATATATCTACACAATAATGTTAGTATTATATATTTTATAATCTAATTCTAAGTAAGGTTGTTGTCATCAAAACCAACTCCTCAGGGACTAATAAAGACTAGACCTGACCAGACTTCAAGAAGTGTCAGACATGTCAAGTAGGTTAATGGTCAGTTCATATGAACATGAGCATGCAGCTGTAACATGTACATATGGCCAGGCTCACAAATCAAAGACATAAACACAACAAGAAGCCTCGACATGTTAAGTGGATGCTAAGCTGCAATGACAAATAGAACAATGCACATGAGCATAGTGGAGCATGCAAACAAGTGTACATAAGACTTCAAACTGCAACAACACAATGAAGAAATGAATGAGCAAGATGAACCAGTTCAGAGTCCAGAACACACACCAGCCTTACAACATACAACATGATAACATGAATGCAAGGCATGAAACAGATGAGACCAGACTTAGAGTGAACCAAGAATAGACCCATGCAACCCGGTCCACCAGATCACAAAACAAGACTAGTCAACTTGAACATGATAACAAAGGCAACAAGAACACAACCAGACTCCAACCAGCTATAACATGGAATAAAACAATTCAACTCGAAGCAACCATGCAACTACACCAGACAGAATGAAGTACATAAGACAAGGTATGGCACCAACATACATATATATACATATGTATATAGTGGCAACCAAATAACATACTCAACTCAACCATACCAAGGTAACCCAGTCCAATGAAATGCAATATGAAGACCAAACTCCAAGATGCAACAGCAAGACTTAAATAAACAAACAACCAGACTTAAACTAAATCAGACAGTTTTCTAAAGCAATGCAGACAACAGTTCAATATGCTCAGGACATACACATACATACATACATATATTTAAGTGACAATAATTTTATGAACATCACATGAAACTAGACAAGTGATTATGGACAGAGAGAACAAGTGCACTGAATAATTAAGTGACAATAATTTTACAAAGAGATGTAACAAGCAAGTCGATCACACACATATATACATACAAATATATATATATATATGTATATGTATATACATGGAGATGACACACACAAATGTTTCAAAAATCAGTGAAGCAGTTCGAACAGTCAAGGAGTAAAAAAAATTGCAGTAAAATCTTTCAGAGGCAAACAAGTCAAGTTTATCACCAATGTAAATGTCAAATTCAGAGCCAGCAAAGAATGGAACTCGCATGTGAAACACGATAATCAAGTCATAATTCAGTTCAAAATATAAATGCCAATATATCAGGAAGTCAAGTTCGATCAAAATTCAAATGCCACAATCGTAGGAGAGAAAAGAATGGAACTAGAGAAATAAACGAAGCAAATCCAAACCCATGGGGTAACATGTATGAAATGAACAAGTCAAAAATCATCACAACATTCAATCAGTAATCGAATGGCTAAGCAAAGTGTTTGAAGAATTCAAATAGAAATATACGAACGAGAATGCAGGGAATCAAACCCTATAAATTACCCAATTATCATCACTGGCAATTCAATCGATTCGAGTTCAAGCAAATAATAGAGCAAGCCTTTAAATATATCACGACCAAATTTATAACTCGAATCGAAATCGAGTTCAAGCAAATCAACAAGTGAAATAAAGCATAAATTACATACCAATTTCGTATCATTCGAACTCGACAGTGAAGCCACCGTGAGCAATCAAAGCCAGCAATTGATTGACGAAGCAACCCATAGCAAAAACACACTTCAATCTATCAAAACTCCAAGTAGCGACGTTAATTTAAAGAAACCCTAATGTTCAAGATTGACGAATAGAAGGCGGCCGAAGATAGCATACAAAATGAAAATGGGAAGATGCTTTCTTCATTTAATTTCTTATTGGGCCGGTTCTTCTATTTTTTATAAGGCTTTATTATAAAATTAAAATTAGGGTTTTGCTAAGTCTTTTTATTTTATTTGTAATTTACTTTTAAAATTTGGTGAATTTAATTTCTTATTGGGCCGGTTCTTCTAACGATGAAATATTGGGTCTTGAACTGGGATAAGTTACTTTGGAGTTGCAACACGATTTTGCAATTTCTCCGAGCCTCGATAATCACAAGAGACGGACATTCCTCTCTCTTCTTGAATGAAAGGAAGTATCTCAATTCGTCGAAGCTTGGGGCATGGTTGAATGTCCACATAAACAAAACATGAATACAAGTCAAAATTGCATAACCATTGGGATGAATCTGAAATGGGGCTATTCCCAAATTCAGAAGAGTGTCTCTTAAGAAATGCTTGAATGGGGGCACTACACAAGTCAAGCTTGTTCTATTCTTAGGTACACCGAGCATGCAATAGTAAGACTAATCCAGGATGATCAAGTCCGTAGTAAACCGCCTCGTCGAAACCATGGAGGCCATGAGCTAATCGATTTTGATTTATTGGATGAAGATTGTGACGACCGCCCATGACCCCTGCACTGAACCTAGAGAAAGTGCACTGTAAAGTGTGCCAGGCGACCATGGACGATTGTCAGGGTAAATTAACACAGCAGAATCTATCGTATTACTCACAGCGCATGGACAAAATACAATAGAATATATATATAGTGAAGCTTTACATAATAGAATGTCATCATATAAAACTTCATAATAGTTGAATACAAACATCTGAATAGTCAATACATCAAGCCTCACTACATATCACTCAAAGAATTATACAAAGCAGCGGAACATCCAGTACATATAGTAAGAAGATAATATGCAAGCCTCCAGCTCGTCTTCGACATCAGCATCGTGGGAAGCAAGAACAGCACCTGTCACCTGCTACCTAGTCTGCCCGTCCCAAAATGGACGAACAGCCCAAGGCAATAAGAGTTAAAACATAAAGCCTTGAGTCAGACAACAGTCTTAGTGAGCAGTAAATTAACTAACAACATACCAAAAGAGCATAAAGGAAAAAGGAATAGGAATACAACCCTCCCACTCCACCTCTTTCTACAGTGATAGCCCCCAGACACACACTAAGCAGAAGCAAACATAGCAGAGCATACAATTTAAAGTAAAGCAATTATCACTCGAGTCAAGGGCGATGCTTTCCAAGTACAAACCCCCAAGGCCTAAACCAAGATCAGATAAGCACCAAGAAAATACCGCTCTTGAGACCGAATGACGATACAACCAAACATCCATGACTCTGGCTATCACTGTTATTATTGCCTCAATATCACCGTTAGTTGAATGACCGGCACATTCTTTCAACCGTCCGTCAAGGGCTAATGGAAAACCCCGGTTCTAGACATAACTCCGCACATCATCGTGACCCATGCCTAGGACTATCGAATCTGCCCAGAGTACTTGACTACCAATCATTAGCCTTCAGGGACTATCGAATCTGCCCAACGTACTCTTGCTTTGAGCATGCTAGAACCTTCAACAACGATGAGATCTCAGCCTTCTAGTCATCCTCCTCGACGATTATTTCCATACTAGCTCAAGCGCCTCTCGAGCAAACCATTATCCTCTAACTCGAACCATTTCACCGAGTTATCAACATGCTTGGAATGATCCCGTCTGGATTAGACCAAGACTATCTCATCTCATGCTTCGCCTCATCATCATCATAGCAAAGCTTCATCTCAACATCATCATCAAATCTATCCATATGAGCTTCATCATCCGCTACATATGCCACGAGCAGCTTTTCCAATTCAAGAGCCTTTCCCTTAGCTTTTGAATCATCTTCGACCAACTTGTCTAAATCAAATCATCAATCATCTAATTCATAGCAATCAATCAATTCAAACATTAATCCAAGTAATCAAGCATTCAAATATAAGCTAAATGGAAAATTATAACAATAATGGCAATTTCATAATTAAAGAGTCAAAAGTCTAACAAGCATGAAACATGATCAATATCTCTATAATCTTGATGAATGAACTTGCATAGGTTAACATGTAGTAAAATGGTTGTCAAATCATCATGAACAATGAATCTATATGGATCTATACTTAGGTTTACAAAAGTGCATGGAAATCACTACTTTAACACCAAATCAAGCCAATGATCCGATATACTCCTTTGGATCCGTGTGAGAGATAATCACCACTCACCAAATCACCTAAACAACCCAAAAGCAACACACTTCAGATCTGGACAGCGAAGAATCTAACTTGATCTATCACGAATCCGCTTTAAACGATGAAATCACTCTTCGAAGAATGTAGATCTTCAATCTAAGCTCTTTGATCTTCGATTTGATCTTCGATATGGATGGAAGGAATCACTAGATTAGAGTGGAGAAAAGAAGTGAAGAAGTGTAGAAGTCGAGCTCTCAAAATGGCAGCACTTCGTCCCTTCGAAATCCGGATCCCAAAAAGTGAGAAAAACCCTCCTATTTATAGGCTGAAATCCACCTTAGGTCGCTCACTCTTAGGTCGTCCACGACTTAACAAACCCTCCGACCTACCACTATGCGACCTAACACAACGCAGGCGCGCGACCTATCACCACGCGACTTATGACCTAACGAAGATGCGGCTTAGCGACTTATCAAAGATCGCGACCTAACACATCACGACCTACGACCTAAGAAACCCCACGATCTAAGTTCTTAGCGACCTAAGCCCATGCGCATCCACGACTTAACCATTCTACGACTTAACGTCCTAACGGTTCAACAACCTAAGCCATAACACGCACGACCTAATTCCTTAACTCGTCTACGACCCAACTGGTTTACGACTTAACTAAGACGCGACCTAGCAACAGTTCCGACCTAACGACTTAGCGCATCAGCGCACCCAAGCGACCTACGACCTAACAAACCTGCGACCTAACACACACACGCGACCTTACTAACTTAGCCAGGCTACGACCTAACTCCTTAGGTCGTCTAACGACCAAACTTTGCTAACCCGCTAACCACTAGGTCGCTAACCCCTATAGGTCGCTGCCTCCTATAGGTCGCTAACTCTTAGGTCGGAAATCCTTAAGTCGCCAGTTTCTATAAGTCGCCTATTTCCTTAAGTCGTCTACGACCTAAGCCTCAACATACGACTTATCTATCATACGACCTAACTGCTTAGGTCGTTCCAACCTCTTAAGTCGCTCCACTTCTTAGGTCGTCTACTACGACCTAACCACCATACGACCTAAGACTTAAACTCTGGACAACTTATCAACAATGCGACCAAATGTCAACTGTTTTACGATGTTTCGATCCGTAAAAATACGGGTCGTTACATTCTCTCCCCCTTAGGAATTTCGCCCCCGAAATTCCAAACAAACAAGAGCAAACAAAGGCTATTCTACATGCCTACCATCCACAGTAATCAACAAACCATACATCCAATTCTAGCTTAGCATGCAGAATTCTAAAACTTAGAACAAGTTACAATGTCGTTAGATGACACGACATCTTAAGGCCATACCTTGAAGAGTTCAGGATGAGCTGCTTTCATCCTCTCTTCCACCTCCCACGTACAGTCGTTATCATCATCACTCCATTGTATCTTGAGCAACTTAACTACCTTTCTCCTAAGCTGTTTCGTGTCGGTTTCCACAACACGAAGCGGCTTACGAGGTCTCTTAACGACTGGATCAACTTCGAAATCTTCACAGCTATCAGTAGAAACCACTGTATTCGAGTCGTGCACATACTTCCGTAGATACGATACATGAAAAACATTGTGCACACCCGACATCTTCTCTGGTAACTCCAATCTGTAAGCGAGCTTTCCAATTCGCTCGATGATCGGGAATGGTCCAACAAATCTCGGAGTCAATTTTCCTTTCTTCCCGAATCGAATAACATTCTTCAGTGGAGAAATCTTCACAAAAACCATATCAGCTATGTCGAATTCCAAATCCTTACGACGCTTATCGGCATAACTTCTCTGACGATCTTGGGCTGCCTTCATTTGTTGCCGAATGATCTCTATGCAATCCGAAGTCTGTCGAATCATCTCTGGCCCAAGTAACAGCTTTTCTCCTGTCTCTAACCAACATGTCGGAGAGTTACACGGTCTTCCATACAACGCTTCATTCGGTGCCATACCAATGCTTGACTGGTAACTATTGTTGTATGAAAATTCCACCAAATGAAGGTGATCTTCCCATGATCCTCCGAAATCCAAAACACAAGCTCTGAGGAGATCTTCCAAACCTCGGTTGACTCTCTCGGTCTGACCATCTGTTTGAGGGTGATAAGCTGTACTCAAACACAACTCGGTTCCCAAAACTTTCTGGAAGCTCTTCCAAAATCCACTAGTGAACAGTGGGTCTCGATCACTCACTATATTCTTTGGAATACCATGGAATCGAACAATCCACTTAACATACAACTCAGCCAACTTTGATGCAGTCCTAGTCGATCGAACAGGATTGAATCTTGCACTCTTAGTCAGACGATCTACGATGACCCAAATCCCTTCATTTCCCGTTCTTGTTCTAGGTAACCCATCAATAAAATCCATCGATATTTGTTCCCACTTCCATGTAGGAACTTCTAATGGCTGAAGCAGTCCACTAGGCTTCTTCTGTTCGGCTTTTACCAACTGGCAGTTCATGCATTTGGAAATAAAATTTCCAACATCCTTCTTCATGCCTTCCCAGTAATAGGTTCTCTTCATATCCCGATACATCTTATTTCCACCTAGATGAATTGTCAGCTTCGAGTGATGACCTTCCTTCAGAACTTCACTTCTCAATTCATCCATATCGGAAACAACTAGTCGTCCTTGTTTCCGAAGCCAACCTACTCGATCGACCTCGAATCCTTTATCCTTTTCTGGTTCCAATCCAGATTCCAAATCACGGATAATCTTGACAAGCTTATCATCTCGCTTTTGACTCTCACCAATTCTTTCCACAAGAGTCGGTCTTATCGATAAGTTTGCCAACATCTCAGGTTCCAATTCACATCTGGACCTGAAGTCAAATCCAGCTAGATACTCGAGACTCTTCCATTCTGAAAACATGACTCCCAATCCTGCATGTCTTCGACTTAACGCATCTGCCACTGCGTTACCTTTTCCCGGAGTATAAGCTATACCAAAATCATATGATGCTAAAAACTCTAGCCAACGTTGCTGTCGAAGATTCAAATCCTTTTGGGAGAAAAGATACTTCAACGACTTATGATCTGTAAACAACTCGAATCGTACTCCCAATAGATAATGTCTCCACATCTTCAGAGCAAAAACAATCGCCGCTAACTCCAAATCGTGAGTCGGGTAATTCCTTTCATGCGGCTTCAGTTGTCGACTTGCATACGCAACAACTTTATCCCTCTGCATCAGCACTGCTCCAAGTCCAGTACCACATGCGTCGGTGTAAACCACCATCTCGTCATTCCCACTTGGAATAGTCAAAACAGGAGCACTTGTCAATCGCTCTTTCAGGATTCTGAAAGCTTGCTCACACTTATCTTCCCATCTGAACACTTGGTTCTTCTTCGTCAATCCTGTTAACGGTGCAGCCACCTTGGAGAAGTCTTTGATAAACCGTCGATAATATCCTGCTAATCCAAGAAAACTTCTCACATCAGATACATTCTTAGGTCTACCCCAATCCTGGATTGCTGCCACCTTGGCGGGATCAACCGCTATTCCATTTCCAGAGATAACATGGCCTAAGAACCTCACTTCACTCTTCCAGAAGTGACACTTCGAAAACTTAGCCTTCAGCTGATGTTTCCGTAAGATTTCCAAAACAATACGCAAGTGCGTCTTGTGCTCTTCTTCGGTTCTGGAATAAATCAGAATATCATCCACGAACACTAGCACGAACTTGCTCAACTGATCTCTGAACACCCTATTCATAAGATCCACAAAATACGCTGGCGCGTTAGTCAATCCAAACGGCATTACCAGCCACTCAAAGAAACCGGATGGTGTCCTGAAAGCAGTCTTCGGCACACTATCCTTAGCCACTCTCAACTGGTGAAATCCCGTTGCCAAATCCATCTGAGAAAACACCTTAGCTTCGTGAATCTGATCAAACAAGTCATCTATTCTTGGAAATGGATACTTGTTCTTCTTAGTCACCTTATTCAGCTCACGATAATTCACACACAACCTCAACGATCCATCCGCTTTGGTTGCGAACACAACTGGTGCACCCCATTCGGACACACTACGCCGAATGAATCCTTTCTGCAAAAGATCATCAACCTGCACCCTCAACTCTTGCTGTTCCCTAGGCGCCATCCGCCTAAGAGGCATCACAACAGGTATGGCTCCTTCAACTAGATCTATACGAAACTCGATCTCACTATGCGGCGGTAACCCTTTGACCTCGTCAAAGACATCCTCAAATCCATTCACGATTGGCAACGATGACAGTCCATCTCGTGGAACAACCAGCGAATACATGAAGCTCATGAAGACACCTTCTTCATGCTTACATCGTATCACAATCTTTCGCCCCTCCACATTCTCGACTGTCACCTCTAACCTATCACAATCAACCTTTGCCGCATACTTCCTAAGCCAGTCCATACCCAAAATAATTTCGAACCCCGCAAAGTTCAGAACAAAACAATCACAAACAAAAGAGCAACCATGGCTCGATACAATCAGACCACGGCATAGCATACACAAACAAGACGAACCCCCAACTGGATTAGTCACAACCAATGGCCTATCAACGATATTCGGTTCTAAACCCAACCGGCCTACAAGTTCGTTACAAACAAACGAATGCGACGCCCCAGTATCAAATAACACTCTAACTGGAACACCACATATGGAAAGAGTACCTTGAACCACTACACTCTTTCCTTTCTCTTCAGCGGTAGGAGCTTTCGAAGATGATGGAACAGCTCCCAAGGCATAAGCTTGCACAATCTGCTTGTCCTTTCGCGGTTCTGGACAATTCTTCCTGACATGCCCCGGCTTGTCATAGTTGTGGCACTTCATCGGTACCTTCGGATTCTTGCAATCCCTAGAGAAATGGCCCTTCTGCTGACAATTGTAGCAGGTCACTTCGCCCTTCGACTTCTTCTGGCCATCCTTACCCTTTTGCTGTTGTTGCTTCCTCTTCTTGTTTCCACCCTGCTGGGGTTTAGACTCTTCCCTGGTCACTGCAACGACAGATCCTTCCTTAGGAAACAGATTCTCATGCCTGAGATCTTTCTCCACAAACTTCTCAAATGGATCGTCCAAGTGATCCACCAACTGCCTCCCAAGATAACTGTCCAAGCCTGTCACGAACTTTTCATTCTTCTGATATGAAGATTCAATATACGACCGGGCATACTTGGACAAAGCTTCAAACTCAAAAACTTACTCAAGAACTGGTCTTCCTCCTTGCTTGAGCTCCACAAACTTCTTGAACAGAACAGACTTCTGAGCTGTAGAAATGAACTTAGCTTCAAATCTGGCTTGGAATTGCTCCCAAGTAATCTCTTCCTCCGGAGTAATAACGGTAATAGAGTTCCACCACTCAGAGGCTCTCCCTTGAAGCTGTCTTGATGCTAACTTCCTCTTAGTTGCATCCTCAATTCCCAAATCACCGAAAATCCTTCTACAAGCATCTATCCACCTCTGGACTTCAATAGTTGATTCTGTTCCCAAGAAAACTTTCCCTCCAAGAGCCGTATAGTCCTTACACAACTTAGCAAAATCCACCGGTCTTGGAGTTTGAACTTGAACTCCAACATCCACCGATGGCCCCGGAGCTGGCATCCTTCTCATGATCGAAGTCATCATAGCTTCGAACATAGCAGCATAATCAGCAGCCCCTTCAGTAGCACGGCCTTCCCTAGCAGCTGGTCTCCCTCTTCGGCTCATCCTTAATATCTATAAAAAGGAATGATCAGAACATCTAGAGAAACAACTGCTTAAAGGACTCAAACTATACTGAGCTACTATATTATATATAGTAATCATCCATCAAAATACAATTACGTCTCTCATACGTAGTTACGTCAGCGAGCGTTGGGTAAAGGCGATTAACCAATGCTCTGATACCAAATGTGACGACCGCCCATGACCCCTGCACTGAACCTAGAGAAAGTGCGCTGTAAAGTGTGCCAGGCGACCGTGGACGATTGTCAGGGTAAATTAACACAGCAGAATCTATCGTATTACTCACAGCGCATGGACAAAATACAATAGAATATATATATAGTGAAGCTTTACAGAATAGAATGTCATCATATAAAACTTCATAATAGTTGAATACAAACATCTGAATAGTCAATACATTAAGCCTCACTACATATCACTCAGAGAATTATACAAAGCAGCGGAACATCCAGTACATATAGTAAGAAGATAATATGCAAGCCTCCAGCTCGTCTTCGACATCAGCATCGTGGGAAGCAAGAACAACACCTGTCACCTGCTACCTAGTCTGCCCGTCCCAAAATGGACGAACAGCCCAAGGAAATAAGAGTTAAAACATAAAGCCTTAAGTCAGACAACAGTCTTAGTGAGCAGTAAATTAACTAACAACATACCAAAAGAGCATAAAGGAAAAAGGAATAGGAATACAACCCTCCCACTCCACCTCTTTCTACAGTGATAGCCCCAGACACACACTAAGCAGAAGCAAACATAGCAGAGCATACAATTTAAATTAAAGCAATTATCACTCGAGTCAAGGGCGATGCTTTCCAAGTACAAACCCCCAAGGCCTAAACCAAGATCAGATAAGCACCAAGAAAATACCGCTCTTGAGACCGAATGACGATACAACCAAACATCCATGACTCTGGCTATCACTGTTATCATTGCCTCAATATAACCGTTAGTTGAATGACCGACACATTCTTTCAACCGTCCGTCAAGGGCTAATGGAAAACCCCGGTTCTAGACATAACTCCGCACGTCATCGTGACCCATGCCTAGGACTATCGAATCTGCACAGAGTACTTGACTACCAATCATTAGCCTTCAGGGACTATCGAATCTGCCCAATGTACTCTTGCTTTGAGCATGCTAGAACCTTCAACAACGATGAGATCTCAGCCTTCTAGTCATCCTCCTCGACGACTATTTCCATACTAGCTCAAGCGCCTCTCGAGAAAACCATTATCCTCTAACTCGAACCATTTCACCGAGTTATCAACATGCTTGGAATGATCCCGTCTGGATTAGACCAAGACTATCTCATCTCATGCTTCGCCTCATCATCATTATAGCAAAGCTTCATCTCAACATCATCATCAAATCTATCCATATGAGCTTCATCATCCGCTACATATGCCACGAGCAGCTTTTCCAATTCAAGAGCCTTTCCCTTATCTTTTGAATCATCTTCGACCAACTTGTCTAAATCAAATCATCAATCATCTAATTCATAGCAATCAATCAAGTCAAACATTAATCCAAGTAATCAAGCATTCAAATATAAGCTAAATGGACAATTATAACAATAATGGCAATTTCATAATTAAAGAGTCAAAAGTCTAACAAGCATGAAACATGATCAATATCTCTATAATCTTGATGAATGAACTTGCATAGGTTAACATGTAGTAAAATGGTTGTCAAATCATCATGAACAATGAATCTATATGGATCTATACTTAGGTTTACAAAAGTGCATGGAAATCACTACTTTAACACCAAATCAAGCCAATGATCCGATATACTTCTTTGGATCCGTGTGAGAGATAATCACCACTCACCAAATCACCTAAACAACCCAAAAGCAACACACTTCAGATCTGGACAGCGAAGAATCTAACTTGATCTATCACGAATCCGCTTTAAACGATGAAATCACTCTTCGAAGAATGTAGATCTTCAATCTAAGCTCTTTGATCTTCGATTTGATCTTCGATATGGATGGAAGGAATCACTAGATTAGAGTGGAGAAAAGAAGTGAAGAAGTGTAGAAGTCGAGCTCTCAAAATGGCAGCACTTCGTCGCTTTGAAATCCGGATCCCAAAAAGTGAGAAAAACCCTCCTATTTATAGGCTGAAATCCACCTTAGGTCGCTCACTCTTAGGTCGTCCACAACCTAACAAACCCTCCGACCTACCACTATGCGACCTAACACAACGCAGGCGCGCGACCTATCACCACGCGACTTACGACCTAACGAAGATGCGGCTTAGTGACTTATCAAAGATCGCGACCTAACACATCACGACCTACGACCTAAGAAACCCCACGATCTAAGTTCTTAGCGACCTAAGCCCATGCGCATCCACGACTTAACCATTCTACGACTTAACGTCCTAACGGTTCAACAACCTAAGCCATAACACGCACGACCTAATTCCTTAACTCGTCTACGACCCAACTGGTTTACGACTTAACTAAGACGCGACCTAGCAACAGTTCCGACCTAACGACTTAGCGCATCAGCGCACCCAAGCGACCTACGACCTAACAAACCTGCGACCTAACACACACGCGCGACCTTACTAACTTAGCCAGGCTACGACCTAACTCCTTAGGTCGTCTAATGACCTAACTTTGCTAACCCGCTAACCACTAGGTCGCTAATCCCTATAGGTCGCTGCCTCCTATAGGTCGCTAACTCTTAGGTCGGAAATCCTTAAGTCGCCAGTTTCTATAAGTCGCCTATTTCCTTAAGTCGTCTACGACCTAAGCCTCAACATACGACTTATCTATCATACGACCTAACTGCTTAGGTCGTTCCAACCTCTTAAGTCGCTCCACTTCTTAGGTCGTCTACTACGACCTAACCACCATACGACCTAAGACTTAAACTCTGGACAACTTATCAACAATGCGACCAAATGTCAACTGTTTTACGATGTTTCGATCCGTAAAAATACGGGTCGTTACATTCTCTCCCCCTTAGGAATTTCGCCCCCGAAATTCCAAACAAACAAGAGCAAACAAAGGCTATTCTGCATGCCTACCATCCACAGTAATCAACAAACCATACATCCAATTCTAGCTTAGCATGCAGAATTCTAAAACTTAGAACAAGTTACAATGTCGTTAGATGACACGACATCTTAGGGCCATACCTTGAAGAGTTCAGGATGAGCTGCTTTCATCCTCTCTTCCACCTCCCACGTACAGTCGTTATCATCATCACTCCATTGTATCTTGAGCAACTTAACTACCTTTCTCCTAAGCTGTTTCGTGTCGGTTTCCACAACACGAAGCGGCTTACGAGGTCTCTTAACGACTGGATCAACTTCGAAATCTTCACAGCTATCAGCAGAAACCACTGTATTCGAGTCGTGCACATACTTCCGTAGATACGATACGTGAAAAACATTGTGCACACCCGACATCTTCTCTGGTAACTCCAATCTGTAAGCGAGCTTTCCAATTCGCTCGATGATCGGGAATGGTCCAACAAATCTCGGAGTCAATTTTCCTTTCTTCCCGAATCGAATAACATTCTTCAGTGGAGAAATCTTCACAAAAACCATATCACCTATGTCGAATTCCAAATCCTTACGACGCTTATCGGCATAACTTCTCTGACGATCTTGGGCTGCCTTCATTTGTTGCCGAATGATCTCTATGCAATCCGAAGTCTGTCGAATCATCTCTGGCCCAAGTAACAGCTTTTCTCCTGTCTCTAACCAACATGTCGGAGAGTTACACGGTCTTCCATACAACGCTTCATACGGTGCCATACCAATGCTTGACTGGTAACTGTTGTTGTATGAAAATTCCACCAAATGAAGGTGATCTTTCCATGATCCTCCGAAATCCAAAACACAAGCTCTGAGGAGATCTTTCAAAACTCGGTTGACTCTCTCGGTCTGACCATCTGTTTGAGGGTGATAAACTGTACTCAAAAACAACTCGGTTCCCAAAACTTTCTGGAAGCTCTTCCAAAATCCACTAGTGAACAGTGGGTCTCGATCACTCACTATATTCTTCGGAATACCATGGAATCGAACAATCCACTTAACATACAACTCAGCCAACTTTGATGCAGTCCTAGTCGATCGAACAGGAATGAATCTTGCACTCTTAGTCAGACGATCTACGATGACCCAAATCCCTTCATTTCCCGTTCTTGTTCTAGGTAACCCATCAATAAAATCCATCGATATTTGTTCCCACTTCCATGTAGGAACTTCTAATGGCTGAAGCAGTCCACTGGGCTTCTTCTGTTCGGCTTTTACCAACTGGCAGTTCATGCATTTGGAAATAAAATTTCCAACATCCTTCTTCATGCCTTCCCAGTTATAGGTTCTCTTCATATCCCGATACATCTTATTTCCACCTGGATGAATTGTCAGCTTCGAGTGATGACCTTCCTTCAGAACTTCACTTCTCAATTCATCCATATCGGGAACAACTAGTCGTCCTTGTTTCCGAAGCCAACCTACTCGATCGACCTCGAATCCTTTATCCTTTTCTGGTTCCAATCCAGATTCCAAATCACGGATAACCTTGACAAGCTTATCATCTCGCTTTTGACTCTCACCAATTCTTTCCACAAGAGTCGGTCTTATCGATAAGTTTGCCAACATCTCAGGTTCCAATTCACATCTGGACCTGAAGTCAAATCCAGCTAGATACTCGAGACTCTTCCATTCTGAAAACATGACTCCCAATCCTGCATGTCTTCGACTTAACGCATCTGCCACTGCGTTACCTTTTCCCGGAGTATAAGCTATACCAAAATCATATGATGCTAAAAACTCTAGCCAACGTTGCTGTCGAAGATTCAAATCCTTTTGGGAGAAAAGATACTTCAACGACTTATGATCTGTAAACAACTCGAATCGTACTCCCAATAGATAATGTCTCCACATCTTCAGAGCAAAAACAATCGCCGCTAACTCCAAATCGTGAGTCGGGTAATTCCTTTCATGCGGCTTCAGTTGTTGACTTGCATACGCAACAACTTTATCCCTCTGCATCAGCACTGCTCCAAGTCCAGTACCACATGCGTCGGTGTAAACCACCATCTCGTCATTCCCACTTGGAATAGTCAAAACAGGAGCACTTGTCAATCGCTCTTTCAGGATTCTGAAAGCTTGCTCACACTTATCTTCCCATCTGAACACTTGGTTCTTCTTCGTCAATCCTGTTAACGGTGCAGCCACCTTGGAGAAGTCTTTGATAAACCGTCGATAATATCCTGTTAATCCAAGAAAACTTCTCACATCAGATGCATTCTTAGGTCTACCCTAATCCTGGATTGCTGCCACCTTGGCGGGATCAACCGCTATTCCATTTCCAGAGATAACATGGCCTAAGAACCTCACTTCACTCTTCCAGAAGTGACACTTCGAAAACTTAGCCTTCAGCTGATGTTTCCGTAAGATTTCCAAAACAATACGCAAGTGCGTCTTGTGCTCTTCTTCAGTTCTGGAATAAATCAGAATATCATCCACGAACACTAGCACGAACTTGCTCAACTGATCTCTGAACACCCTATTCATAAGATCTACAAAATACGCTGGCGCGTTAGTCAATCCAAACGGCATTACCAGCCACTCAAAGAAACCGGATGGTGTCCTGAAAGCAGTCTTCGGCACACTATCCTTAGCCACTCTCAACTGGTGAAATCCCGTTGCCAAATCCATCTGAGAAAACACCTTAGCTTCGTGAAGCTGATCAAACAAGTCATCTATTCTCGACAATGGATACTTGTTCTTCTTAGTCACCTTATTCAGCTCACGATAATCCACACACAACCTCAACGATCCATCCGCTTTGGTTGCGAACACAACTGGTGCACCCCATTCGGACACACTACGCCGAATGAATCCTTTCTGCAAAAGATCATCAACCTGCACCCTCAACTCCTGCTGTTCCCTAGGCGCCATCTGCCTAAGAGGCATCACAACAGGTATGGCTCCTTCAACTAGATCTATACGAAACTCGATCTCTCTATGCGGCGGTAACCCTTTGACCTCGTCAAAGACATCCTCAAATCCATTCACGATTGGCAATGATGACAGTCCATCTCGTGGAACAACCAGCGAATACATGAAGCTCATGAAGACGCCTTCTTCATGCTTACATCGTATCACAATCTTTCGCCCCTCCACATTCTTGACTGTCACCTCCAACCTATCACAATCAACCTTTGCCGCATACTTCCTAAGCCCGTCCATACCCAAAATAATTCCTAACCCCGCAAAGTTCAGAACAAAACAATCACAAACAAAAGAGCAACCATGACTCGATACAATCAGACCACGGCATAGCATACACAAACAAGACGAACCCCCAACTGGATTAGTCACAACCAATGGCCTATCAATGATATCCGGTTCTAAACCCAACCGGCCTACAAGTTCGTTACAAACAAACGAATGCGACGCCCCAGTATCAAATAACACTCTAATTGGAACACCACATATGGAAAGAGTACCTTGAACCACTACACTCTTTCCTTTCTCTTCAGCGGTAGGAGCTTTCGAAGATGATGGAACAGCTCCCAAGGCATAAGCTTGCACAATCTGCTTGTCCTTTCACGGTTCTGGACAATTCTTCATGACATGCCCCGGCTTGTCACAGTTGTGGCACTTCATCGGTACCTTCGGATTCTTGCAATCCCTAGAGAAATGGCCCTTCTGCTGACAATTGTAGCAGGTCACTTCGCCCTTCGACTTCTTCTGGCCATCCTTACCCTTTTGCTGCTGCTGCTTCCTCTTCTTGTTTCCACCCTGCTGGGGTTTAGACTCTTCCCTGGTCACAGCAACAACAGATCCTTCCTTAGGAAACAGATTCTCATGCCTGAGAGCTTTCTCCACAAACTTCTCAAATGGATCGTCCAAGTGATCCACCAACTGCCTCCCAAGATAACTGTCCAAGCCTGTCACGAACTTCTCGTTCTTCTGATACGAAGATTCAATATACGACCGGGCATACTTGGACAAAGCTTCAAACTCAGAAACATACTCAAGAACTGGTCTTCCTCCTTGCTTGAGCTCCACAAACTTCTTGAATAGAACAGACTTCTGAGCTGTAGAAATGAACTTAGCTTCAAATCTGGCTTGGAATTGCTCCCAAGTAATCTCTTCCTCCGGAGTAATGACGGTAATAGAGTTCCACCACTCAGAGGCTCTCCCTTGAAGCTGTCTTGATACTAACTTCCTCTTAGTTGCATCCTCAATTCCCAAATCACCGAAAATCCTTCTACAAGCATCTATCCACCTCTGGACTTCAATAGTTGATTCTGTTCCCAAGAAAACTTTCCCTCCAAGAGCCGTATAGTCCTTACACAACTTAGCAAAATCCACCGGTCTTGGAGTTTGAACTTGAACTCCAACATCCACCAATGGCCCCGGAGCTGGCATCCTTCTCATGATCGAAGTCATCATAGCTTCGAACATAGCAGCATAATCAGCAGCCCCTTCAGTAGCATGGCCTTCCCTAGCAGCTGGTCTCCCTCTTCGGCTCATCCTTAATATCTATAAAAAGGAATGATCAGAACATCTAGAGAAACAACTGCTTAAAGGACTCAAACTATACTGAGATACTATATTATATATAGTAATCATCCATCAAAATACAATTACGTCTCTCATACGTAGTTACGTCAGCGAGCGTTGGGTAAAGGTGATTAACCAATGCTCTGATACCAAATGTGACGACCGCCCATGACCCCTACACTGAACCTAGAGAAAGTGTGTTGTAAAGTGTGCCAGGCGACCATGGATGATTGTCAGGGTAAATTAACACAGCAGAATCTATCGTATTACTCACAGCGCATGGACAAAATACAATAGAATATATATAGTGAAGCTTTACAGAATAGAATGTCATCATATAAAACTTCATAATAGTTGAATACAAACATCTGAATAGTCAATACATCAAGCCTCACTACATATCACTCAGAGAATTATACAAAGCAGCGGAACATCCAGTACATATAGTAAGAAGATAATATGCAAGCCTCCAGCTCGTCTTCGACATCAGCATCGTGGGAAGCAAGAACAACACCTGTCACCTGCTACCTAGTCTGCCCGTCCCAAAATGGACGAACAGCACAAGGCAAAAGGAGTTAAAACATAAAGCCTTGAGTCAGACAACAGTCTTAGTGAGCAGTAAATTAACTAACAACATACCAAAAGAGCATAAAGGAAAAAGGAATAGGAATACAACCCTCCCACTCCACCTCTTTCTACAGTGATAGCCCCCAGACACACACTAAGCAGAAGCAAACATAGCAGAGCATACAATTTAAAGTAAAGCAATTATCACTCGAGTCAAGGGCGATGCTTTCTAAGTACAAACCCCCAAGGCCTAAACCAAGATCAGATAAGCACCAAGAAAATACCGCTCTTGAGACCGAATGACGATACAACCAAACATCCATGACTCTGGCTATCACTGTTATCATTGCCTCAATATCACCGTTAGTTGAATGACCGGCACATTCTTTCAGTCGTCCATCAAGGGCTAATGGAAAACCCCGGTTCTAGACATAACTCCGCACGTCATCGTGACCCGTGCCTAGGACTATCGAATCTGCCCAGAGTACTTGACTACCAATCATTAGCCTTCAGGGACTATCGATTCTGCCCAACGTACTCTTGCTTTGAGCATGCTAGAACCTTCAACAACGATGAGATCTCAGCCTTCTAGTCATCCTCCTCGACGACTATTTCCATACTAGCTCAAGCGCCTCTCGAGAAAACCATTATCCTCTAACTCGAACCATTTCACCGAGTTATCAACATGCTTGGAATGATCCCGTCTGGATTAGACCAAGACTATCTCATCTCATGCTTCGCCTCATCATCATTATAGCAAAGCTTCATCTCAACATCATCATCAAATCTATCCATATGAGCTTCATCATCCGCTATATATGCCACGAGCAGCTTTTCCAATTCAAGTGCCTTTCCCTTAGCTTTTGAATCATCTTCGACCAACTTGTATAAATCAAATCATCAATCATCTAATTCATAGCAATCAATCAATTCAAACATTAATCCAAGTAATCAAGCATTCAAATATAAGCTAAATGGACAATTATAACAATAATGGCAATTTCGTAATTAAAGAGTCAAAAGTCTAACAAGCATGAAACATGATCAATATCTCTATAATCTTGATGAATGAACTTGCATAGGTTAACATGTAGTAAAATGGTTGTCAAATCATCATGAACAATGAATCTATATGGATCTATACTTAGGTTTACAAAAGTGCATGGAAATCACTACTTTAACACCAAATCAAGCCAATGATCCGATATACTCCTTTGGATCCGTGTGAGAGATAATCACCACTCACCAAATCACCTAAACAACCCAAAAGCAACACACTTTAGATCTGGACAGCGAAGAATCTAACTTGATCTATCACGAATCCGCTTTAAACGATGAAATCACTCTTCGAAGAATGTAGATCTTCAATCTAAGCTCTTTGATCTTCGATTTGATCTTCGATATGGGTGGAAGGAATCACTAGATTAGAGTGGAGAAAAGAAGTGAAGAAGTGTAGAAGTCGAGCTCTCAAAATGGCAGCACTTCGTCGCTTCGAAATCCGGATCCCAAAAAGTGAGAAAAACCCTCCTATTTATAGGCTGAAATCCACCTTAGGTCGCTCACTCTTAGGTCGTCCACGACCTAACAAACCCTTCGACCTACCACTATGCGACCTAACACAACGCAGGCGCGCGACCTATCACCATGCGACTTACGACCTAACGAAGATGCGGCTTAGCGACTTATCAAAGATTGCGACCTAACACATCACGACCTACGACCTAAGAAACCCCACGATCTAAGTTCTTAACGACCTAAGCCCATGCGCATCCACGACTTAACCATTCTACGACTTAACGTCCTAACGGTTCAACAACCTAAGCCATAACACGCACGACCTAATTCCTTAACTCGTCTACGACCCAACTGGTTTACGACTTAACTAAGACGCGACCTAGCAACAGTTCCGACCTAACGACTTAGCGCATCAGCGCACCCAAGCGACCTATGACCTAACAAACCTGCGACCTAACACACACACGCGACCTTACTAACTTAGCCAGGCTACGACCTAACTCCTTAGGTCGTCTAACGACCTAACTTTGCTAACCCGCTAACCACTAGGTCGCTAACCCCTATAGGTCGCTGCCTCCTATAGGTCGCTAACTCTTATGTTGGAAATCCTTAAGTCGCCAGTTTCTATAAGTCGCCTATTTCCTTAAGACGTCTACGACCTAAGCCTCAACATACGACTTATCTATCATACAACCTAACTGCTTAGGTCGTTCCAACCTCTTAAGTCGCTCCACTTCTTAGGTCGTCTACTACGACCTAACCACCATACGACCTAAGACTTAAACTCTGGACAACTTATCAACAATGCGACCAAATGTCAACTGTTTTACGATGTTTCGATCCGTAAAAATACGGGTCGTTACAAAGATAGTAGAATGCGTTAAGTGCAAGATAAGTACCCACTATCTACCTCTAATAAATCGCAATCAACCTGCTTCGTTCACCATTCTCCTCGATCGCCCCAAATTTACTAGCAACCACACCCAATATGATAACCACGTCATCATTAACCTCTGATTGAAGGCAAACGGGTTTGACTTCGGGTTCGTGGTGATCCAAGCTAGGGTTAGTGGTCTACAAGGTTGGCAGCAATCCAAGAAAACGGCGATTCTGGTGCTAGGGTTTGGCTTGGGGTGATGGCAGAGGTAGCTGAGGTCGACGATAGTAGGCTCTGGCGGTAGAGACCAATGGCGGTGGCGGCAAAAGTTGGTTAGGCCGTGGTTGGTTCGGGTTGCAAGGAAAGAAAGTAAGGAAAAGTAAGAAGGGTCGACTCGAAGATAGTACTAAATAAGAAAGATTTCAGCAAAAAAATCAAAGTGATTGGATCGCTAGCGATTCATCACCTATGGATCACTAGCGATCCATCATCTCATGTTAATTTTTGCTCAAACTCAACCCCCATGTGCCGTTCGTTAACACTTTGGAAATTATAGAGTCAAAATTGATATGTTTCAATGAATAATGATCATCCACATCCCGAACCCAACAAAAATTGAGAAGTCATAAACAATACTTCATGGTAAGCCTAATATGATCGACATGATTTCATGGAATAGGAATTCAAGGACGACCAGTTTCAGAGCACACTTTGTTTGCAATGAAAGCATACTTTGGGGAGCAAAAGTTAACTGGGTTTTTAACCCAGTAGAATTCAATAGGAGTTAGAACTTAGGGACTATGCCAGAATGACTTGAAACTTGAACAAGGCATCCAAAGGAACAAGCCAAAAGCACTCAAGAAGAATTGCCCAAAAATCCACTAATGGGATGGATCGCTAGGGATCCATCACCCATGGATCGCTAGTGATCCATAAGGAAGCTTCATGGGTCATTCAAGCCTCTTGCATCATGAATCAGTATCTCTTCTAAGTACGTTTGCCAAGTTTCATAACCTTCCAAGCAACCTTGTTCGAGAACCAAAGACCCATCTGATTCTAGTCATAGTTCAATCCAACCTGTGCATTAATCATCATCAAAACAAGGAAACTAGCTACGAAATTACATGGAGAGCACCTACATAAGACAGGGAGTGCAACCCAAAGGAAAAAGCCCAAAAATCCCATACGTACATGGAGTGCTAGCGATCCATGCCCTGTGGATTGCTAGTGATCCATCACATTATGTTGGATCGTTATGAAATTTTCAAAGACCTTTGTATAATCGAGTGTAGGCTTCTGGCAAAGTAGTCTAGCCCAATTGCTCTCATGTTCCTATAAATACGATCCTACCTGCAACATAAAGTGGATCTTCTGAACTGGCTGCTGGAACTCTACATAGATTATTTTTCACTCTTCTCCTTCCTATAATAGTCATCTAGGGGTTCACTGTGATTCTCCAGTGAACTCTTGCACTTATGACTTGATCTAACTTAGAAGATTCAATCATATTGTAATCCGATTCAACTTGTAACTGTAGTCAATTAATAGAAAGTTATAAAGTGGACATAGGCTTCATTAACAGCTGAACCACTATAAAAATCTTCTTGTCTTTTTACTATTTATGCTCTTTTTACATTTATCTTCTAGATTATTGCTCTGTAAGAATAGGGCTGGTGCTTTCACACTCAATCCAGGGTGATGATCATTTTCTGGGTTAACATAAAGGATGTAACATTGGCAAAGGCCTAAGGCTGGAAGGTGTAAGTGAGAAGTACAACGGGGAAGTGAGGTCTTGTAAACTAAGAGTATGGTAATGTATGCAATGATAAAGGCGAAGGAAGGGAGGGAAGTACTGCGCCGCAATATGAGTAAGAGGAATCCTAATATATAATGGTTATATTTAGCTCGGTGGACTAAGTAAGGAATTATAATGCGCTACTGTATAAAAGAGAAGTATCATGCCGCCCTATAAGTTGGGGCAGGGTTATACTGTGCCAAGACAAACGAAACTCAAACCTAATGCATGATAATTAAAAAGAGCTCAAAGTGCTTAAATTAACTAAGTAAGAAAAGATCATGCACTGGGGTTAGAGTCAGGAAGGGCTATTAACGCTGAGTGGGGACGCTCACTCGAATGAACACCTAGGGAAGGTGATGGGAGGCATTCAACTTCTAAAGGACATGGGTGTCAAAACGTCGAATGGCATGTTGTTGGTTCCTTATAGTGCCAATTAAAGTAATAAGAACTGCATGTTGTTGTTCCTTTGTAGTATAAATTAAAATAAAGTAGAAACGCATGTGGTTGAATCTTTGTAGTATAAATTAAACAAAATGTAATATAATGGTTTGAGGCAGATTCTTCACGGTAGAAATTAAAAAAGATAGATGGCGGCTGCATGTGGCTGATTCCTTGTAGCTTAAATTAAAATAAGGTGGAACTACATGTGGTTGATATTTTATGGTATAAATCAAATAAAATGGAATGGAACTATGTGGTGTTGGATCTTTGGAGTATAATTAAATAAAATCATGGCTTTATGTGGCTGAACCTTTGCAGCGTAAACCAAGGAAGGGAAAGAACTGCGATAGATTTAACTGCGCATTTCAGAAATGCGTAATACAAAGAAATTGCTTGGAAACTGGACCGTGGGTAGGGTACTTGCAGTCGATAGGTGTTCTATGCGCAGTTTTAACTTATACATTATCGATGATTGCTTTATGAAGGATGTATATACTAATGAGGGGAAAGCCCATTCTGCACATGATGGCATGGTGTCACTACTTATTATGTTTTCGGGTAAGGTGTTATTTGTTGGAACTGGGTCAGCACGCAGCGCATTAAACAAGTGAATTTAAAAAAAATACCATTCCAGATCTTATTGGGCCTATGAAGTCTAAATTGATTTGGATCCAATCTAAATAATTTTAAATAAAATCTTGTTTTATTTAACTAATTTATATAAAGATTTGATGTTGTGTATATATGAAATATATAAGGTGTATATGCGTATCAAATACACACATATGTGTAAGTGTGCGTGCAATATATAAATGTGTACACGGTTTAATGTGCCCGTATATAAGTGTTGGGATTTACACTACAACAGACACATTGTCCATTTATATGCACATTGCCATCCAAAACAAGTTTAAATTATACATACACATACATACATATATATATACACATATTTATATTTTAATATTTATTTTGAATAGGTCAATAATTTTAGAAATTTAAAATTCATTTTCAAACTATCTAATTTGTTTAATTAGTAAAACAGTTTAAAAATAGATCTGGATCTATATATTTAAATTATACATACATATATTATAAAATATGATAAAATATCATAATATAAACAAAATAATTTATTTTGAATAAGTTGATAATTTTGAAAATCAAAATTCATTTTCAAAACATTTAATTTGTTTAATTAGTAAAACGGTTTAAAAATACATCGGATGTAGAGAATTAAATTAATATATATATATATATATATTATAATTAAATAAAAATATCGTAAATATATTTATATCATATAATTTCCAAAAATAAAATTATATATATATGTATTTCTAATAACAATACATTGAAATACTAAATAAATAATTAAAATTAATTTTTTTAAATATAGTGCCTTTTGGCCAAAATTAAAGATAAAATTATATATAAATATAACAAAAAAATTTTACTTAAATTCCGTAAACAATAAATTATAATTTTATAAACTGAAATATATATGTATATATATTTAATAGTTAATGCATGTTACATTAACATTAATATATATATATAAACTGTATATTTAAAATAAAATGAAAATATATTTTGATTTTTTTGCTGTAACAAGAATATATATAGTAAAATAATTTTGGATACGCACACACACATACATACATACACACATACATATATACATACATACATACATACATACATACATATATATATATATATTTGTTTATTTATATTTGTATTTAAGACAATGTTAAATCAATTTAAAATAGTTTTTAATGCTTTTAAAAATTGTTAAATATTATATTTAAAAATTATTTACTGTAATATGTATATATATATATATATATATTGTTTTTTAATTTTATTGATTTAACCAAATAGTATTGATGGATGGTGAAATTTGTAGATTTATACTTACATACACATATGCATTACAATACAATTAAAAAGGATAAATATTGTACATATAAATTCAACCAACTATATATTAATTAACTATATTAACATGATGACATATTAATCATAGATTATAGGATTTTACCTCAAAATGTTTCCTTACATTTTCACCTTGAGTGGCATACTTTCCTAGATTCGATCCTGGTCTGAGTACCTAGCTTTGTAACTGCTTGGAGAACCACTTTTGATTTTTTATTATTTAATGTTTATATCTGATAATTTTGGCCTAAGGGGGGATGAAAATGGTGGCTATCATAAAGGAGAGTGAGAGCAAAATGTAACCTTAACAATGAGGGGGTGGCTTGGCCTTTAATAAAGAGAGTAAAGGATATATTCTCTCCTTGGTTTGCTCCTTCTCTCTTACCAAATCCAGATCCAACTATTTTAAACCTTTAAGCCCCTCTCTTGCTCTCCTATAGCCAGCCATAAATCAAGCTATATAGGTCTAAAATCATTCCAAACTCATTAGCAATCAATCACATTTAAATCAAATTTAAATGCATTTCGATATCGAATATCGATTCGTGCATATATAACTTTTATATATGCACCTAATTAATTGCTATTGACACCTAGAAAATACTAATGATGCTCAATACATTAAATAAACAAATAATTAATGCTTCATAAATAGTACTAAATTTAGTTAATTTACAACAATTATAAATCAATTAAATCACATGGTATATCGGAAAATCTACCAATGCAGTTGTGCGACTCGTAGAAGAAATTCAATCGACGATTAATATCAAACAATTTGAATATTAACATTTATACATCACCTTAGCTAGTGGTATGACAGTTTGGCCAAATTTATCGCTTACACATTTTCTAGTAAATTCAGTTTTACTATTTTAAGTGGTACCTATTAGTGACAGTTATTTACACCGGTTGTCTTCTTCAAAACTATTTTACATTAAGACTTATGGAATTTGGCTACGGTCAAAATTCCAATATTGTCCACATTCAACTTTATAGTTTAAACGTAAATTCCTTGGTTCAATAATAAGAGTTATTATTAACCATACTGCTCTGGTCAGAAACTTTGACTTTGAGTTGACTTCGGTTGACCGTGATACTAACCTCATTTAATGGAGGAGACGAATTCTCTTCTGAATAGTGTTTACTTTCAACGCTTTCACTCGACCCAACTACAGTTGTTCGATGGACGTCGTGCCATGATTTAACTATAATCAAAGCGGAGTTTCCATATTGAAGCTCGACGGTATTCTCAAGTTGAGGGAATTGCGTAATATTGTCACATCGGTATTTTCTGTTTAATCTTAGTTATATTAACCAAAAGAAAACTATCGAGTGGGTCATTCTACAGGTATCCAATATTTATCCGAACGTAACCACTTGGTGCTCCATCAGCCATGAGTAATACACCAGTCTCAATACACCTTGACTATAAATATTTAAAATTTTGTATTTATTATATTATGATAAATTGCTCATTATTACAACACCTTGTAATTACTATCACAAAACATACAATTTATGGATTTTTTTTAATATACTTAAATTGAATAATCAATTAATTATAACACATTATAGCAAGTATATAACAGAAAGGAAACACCGTTTATTTTGAACAAGATTAGTTGTCGAGTTATATATGTATCAAATTACATAATTGCCGCTAGGGCATACCCCAAACTTTATCAATCTCCAACTTACACTTGAGGTCGACTATGGAATCTCTATTCCATCCATTCGATCGGTTTGATGAGTACTGGTTCAATTAGACCTTTCATGAATGGAACCACAACGTTGTTTCAATTATCTACTTTTTTAATTAACTCTCTCCGATACTGATAAACTATCAGGAGTATGTTTCTCGACTTCTAGTGAGCTTTTATTATTACGTTATTATTATATAATAGTGATTATTATTCCCAATACTTGGAATCGCCCTAGCTCATTTATAAATTTGTGCACATATATTTATAAATTTCTTTTATTAAGGCGTTATTCAAGGCGATGCACTTAGCCTTTTCATTGAATTAGCCACAACATCTTGTTTGGAACATTTCCTACTTAAAGCTCCTTAACTAAGGTTTGAACATGAATTTAATATTGACATGTTATACTCAATATCATTTATGAAGTTTGAGCATGTACACTCCATCATAAGGAGTTTTTCATTTCTATAAACAGTTCTCTAATATTTAATTCGAGAACTCTCTAAACTACCATTTAGTGATCTTAATTTGGATTTGATATTTGTTTCACGTGTAAAATACATTAGCTAAGTACAATATTGTAGACAATACAACATGTATGATAATTCCTACTATCAATACATAAGGAATCCATCTTACATGTTCCAAATTAAACATTTTAAAATGGTGTTTGCACATACTTTTTGGGACATTCCCAACATCCTTTATACCGATTATAAAAGATATTGTTTGCAAATCCAATGTTGAGTATTAAACAACTAAACTACAATGATTTTAACTGGATTACATCATTAGTAATCATAAGTTTGTTGTTTTCCTTTTAGAAATACTTTAGTACCTTTAATAGTTCATTCTTATGGACATACACTTCCTCTGCATTTTAACTAAAACTCAAATTATTTGATATTTCTATCAGAATACTTGCTCAATTCTGATGCTTATAAAATGTTACATTTGTATCGATTCTTGGACCATATGCAAAAATCCACAAACTTAATATTGCTCCCACTAACTTTGAGATACTTTGGTTATTATGTGCAAACAGTCTACTCTAAATCATATTTAGAATTTTCCATTTCAACACATATGTACAAAACACAAAGTCATACTAAGCGATAATTTTGTGAGTGAATCCGAATTAACTTGAGCACTTTTAATAACGAGTCAACTACGCTAATTTCAACAATCGAAATTTACGATGTTATTCTTATTAATGTGGTTCACAATATTCCAACTGCATTAGTCTTTCTCTTAAAGACATACTTGTGGCTAATGGACCATATCCATTTGGGTACAACTATCAAAATCATATTTTGATAATGTACTCGGAATCCGTTCGGATTTGTGCATTATACCATATGGAAAATTTAATACTCTTAATGGTTTGATTGATAATAGATGATTATCTCTTCTCATATTGATAAGAAACTCATAGTTTCTC
The DNA here is from genome assembly GCA_030737815.1 of Allium fistulosum. Classification (NCBI taxonomy): domain Eukaryota; kingdom Viridiplantae; phylum Streptophyta; class Magnoliopsida; order Asparagales; family Amaryllidaceae; genus Allium; species Allium fistulosum. Next base: position 999,010,834 of record CM060907.1, read on the forward strand.
TTCAATGTGTAAGAATGCTTATTAGACAATTAATGTGATGTGTTCATTTAGGTTTATTTAATTTCATTTCATCCCTTGTAATCAGTTTTATACTTGGAACATATCCAAATCCATTTTACTACCAATAATTTCTAAAAGAAATTTCTTCGCTTAAAAGTTGGTATTTCTTGAAATAATAATTGTTTCTTAGTGCAACAATAGGTATTAATAAACACTTTATGAATTGCCTTATATATAAAATTTGGTTTTAGTTTACGAATCTTATGTTCAAAACATAAAATTGGCCATCCAATGATGATCATTCCCAAACTCCTTTTGGGGGTGATCTATACAAGATTCCTTACGTACAATTATTACGTGTAGTCTTCCAACTCGTATAGCCTGCCAACGACTTGGCCTAAGATATGATGGGGCTTCTTATAAACTCTTATCTTGTATGATTTTGTAGAATATTCACTATATAAAATTAATTCTAAAATTGTATACTACTCTTAAGTACACAGCCTTATTAAAAGAAGTTAACTCGACTTCACTCATCATTAATCGTACTTCGTTCAATAAAGTTCAATTGCCCCTTACCGATTCATCATTATGTATCCTAGGGAGGAGTAACATTTGAGATTGAATCTTTATTCACTTTTAGGCACATTCAGAACTCTTTCCAATATACTCACCTATTCGATCAAATCAGATCATTTTATTTTCTACTGCACGCAATTTCATTTAATTTCGTTTTATATTCTATGAGCTTATCATAGACATACAACATATATATCAAATAAACATGTTCATGTTTGTGATAATTCATTGGTGAATTCAATAAAGTACCTATTTTGGTATTAATACACTTATGATTGCATATATCTATGTGTATCAGTCTGAAGAGTTCATCAACCCTTATCTCACTCCTACTGAATGGGTGTTTTGCCTTAATTGTTTGAGATATAATTCACTAATGCCATATGATTCATAATCATATAGAGAAAGAATTATATCTCAAAACTGTGGCTTAGTGTATAATTATAATAAAAAAAATTAGATACTCCTATATTCTCCAATGCATCACTTTGTTATGAAAACAAATACTCCTAATATAGTTTTATTTTATAATGAATATTCATAATATTCATATTGAAATAAAAATGTGTCTATTTTTTCAGTCAACGCTGAAAAACATTAATTATTTCATAAATAATATATAATATGTTTTATGGAAACGATTTTCGTAACTTGATGTGACTAATAATTGCTATATGGTATGCTCCAACTATTTCCACCATTACTATAATAGCATAAGAAATACAAAGCTTTAATATAGGCTATTTATTAAATCTACTTTAACTAGTTTATAGTTGAGAGTTTTCAGATCATATATTTTGAACTCAAAGAAATAAATCTCATAGAAAACAATTTTTCTATTTGAGAATACATTTTGGAATAGAAATCATATTTTTTATTCCAAATTTAAGTATTTATTATTATTTTACAACTCTCATTTTCGATGTTTCTTTATGAAGCTAAAGTGACCATTCACTCTCTTCATCTCAACTGTGTCTCGGGTTACATCTACTCTCATACGTTCGCTTTCCTTTCAAATATGGTTGAACAATTAGAAGGAAAACCCTTGCTATAATATCATAACGAACTCTTTACAAAAGTGCATTTGGTCATCTTTAACATTTAAGCAAATCAAATACATTGCACTTTACGTAAACTGATCAAACTAACATTTCAGTGATCGAATTCTTAGATCAATCTTGTAGTTTCGTCCTAGTGTTACATTTAACACAACAATTTCATTATTGTAATCAATTATGCTGAATACACAATCTCATGCTATGGTCTATTTGCTTATTTCGATGAACCAATTTCATCCCGGTTTCGTACATTACGAATCATGACATTTTCACCATATAACATTCATATGTCGTCGAATACGGATTAGGTATTTGTATTTAAGTATTGCTTTTACAGTTTGAAACTCATAAAGGACAATACATAGTCTTAGAAAAATAAACACGTAAGTGACCAATTATGACTGTATTTAGCAGTTGTAGAATTAAGCGCTTGCATGGGTATTGAAATAGTAACATGCAAATAATATTTATTAGTATGTATATTTTATATTTATGTCTATCAGTCTTTAATTCAATTCATTTGTATATCTTAATTAATAAACATTTTATCAATTATATCAATTGCACAAATTTATCAATCTAGATTATTATTACCTTATATAGTAAATATTCTTATAGTATTAGACAGGTTAAATGTTACCATTTCATTTATTTAATAAGGCTCCTACTAGCTTTTATGTTTCTCAATACCCCGGACGAAACATAGAAACCTTTCGACTTCTCTAGTGGGCATTTGGACTTGTACGCCTTGGGATTCTGACCTCGAGGAAAGCTCAACAAATCATAGGTCCGCATACGATGGATAACACATTATCAGTTGTAAGTGATACAACTCCTAACCATGTGGTCCTTGTTTTAATCTCATCTTCACCTTAAGAAAAGCTCAACAAATAAAGAGAGATTATTCACTCATACCTACCATTTTGCGATAACCTAAGTATAATGCACGTACCTTGAGGAAATCTCAACAAATATATGCAGTTGTCTTACCTCGTCCATCCTTTATATTAATAGTATTACACATAACATCCCTACCTTAAGGAAAGCTCAACAACTAAGGAGTATGCAAGTAATCTATTAATATATAAATGGTAGGGGACAACATTTATATTAAAGATTCATAATCTTTAATATGTTTAAATTGAGTGGTACAGACCTATAAAATAATGTATTTCTTATGAAATACACTCGTGATTCAAGTGTCGAATGCATCTGAACTCATGGTATACGTACTATATATATATATACATCACTTAAGTCTATTTAGGTTTTCTTACCGTTCCACCTTTAATTATACATTCATTTTATATAAGTTTTAATTATTATATAACTTTTATAATTAAATTAGCTAATGTAATATTTTTATGTATAACATTATATCAATTAAATCTTATTTAATTAATTAAGATTTTAATTAATTTTATATTATTCAATTAAATTTTATATTGAATATGTATATTATACACTTTATAGTTATACACATATATCTTTATATATATATATGTATGTATGTATGTATTTTATTATCTATTAATTAACTTTTAATTAATATATTTAATTAAACAATTTTAATTCATTATTAATTTCAAAATTTTCTTATTTATACATATATACTTAAATCATGTTAAATAATTCAAGATAACGTAACATATATTATTATATGTTATATATTTATTTATTTACTTAACTATTTAATTAATTTATTAATCTACTTAATATTTTAAAAATTTTGAAATATACTTATTGTATTTGCAAAACACTTTTGCAAATTTATATTATAACAGTTATAATATATTTATTATATAAATTTAACTTTTAAATTTAAAATTTTATCTCGATTTCAATTTTTTTTTTTGAAAATTAGCCCAAGGCCCAAATTAATTTAGGCCTTTATATTAGGTATAACATTTAGGCTTACCTCATCCTTTCGAGCCAGCCCAGTAGCCAGGTAGGACATAATACTTTATTACCCAAACCCAACCTTAGACACCACTATTTCATATTACCTATTATATGGGTAGGTTTTGATAAGTTAGCCCTAATACTGCTAATTTAGACCGTATAGGCTATGGGGCTCTGATATCATTGTTGGAACTAGGCAAGCACGTAGCAGGTTAAATGGAGGAACATTGATTTTTTTACCATTTTAGATCTTATTGGGCTAATGGAGTCTAAATCGATTTTGATCCAATATAAATAATTTTAAAAAAAATCTTTATTTATTTTATTAATTTATATATAAAGATTTGATTTTGTATAAATGTGTAATATATAAGGTGTATATGTGTATCAAATACCAACATGTGTGTAAGTGTGCATGCAACATATAAATGTTACATGGTTTAATGTGTAAATTTTGAATATTTATTTGGTAATAAAATAAGTTATTTTGAACAAGTCAATAATTTTGAAACTCAAAATTCATATCAAACTATCTAATTTGTTTAATTATAAAACAGTTTAAAAATAGATCTGGATTTATAGATTTAAGTTAAATATACATACATATATACATATATATATATCTATTATAAAATTAAATAGAAACATCAAAATATAAATAAAATAATTTAGTTTGAACAAGCCAATAATTTTGAAAATAAAAATTCATTTTCAAAATACTAATTTGTTTAATTAGTAAAACAGTTTAAAAACATATATGGATCTATAGATATAAATTAATATATATATATATATTATATGAAATTAAATAAAAATATGATAAATATATTTATATCATATAATTTCTGAAAAATAAAATTTTATATATGTATTTTAATAATAATACATTGAAATACTAAATAAATAATTAAAATCTATGTGTTAAATAAAATGCCTTACGCCAAAATTTAAAAATAAAATTATATATAAATATAAACAATTTTTAAATTTTTGTAAACAGTAAATTATAATTTTATAAAATGAAATATATACATATACAATAATTAATACTTGTTACATGAACATTATAAAATATATGTATGTATGTAAACTTATAATTAAAACAAAATAAAAATATATTTCGATTTTTTTGTTGTAACATGAATTTATGATACATAATAAAATAATTTTGGATGTATAAATACATATATTTATTTGTTCATTTATATTTATATTTAAACTATGTTAAATAAATTTAAAATAAATTTAAATGTTTCTAAAAGTTGTTAAAAATTATATTTAAAAATTCTTTTCTATAATATATATAACACGTATGTTTTTAAATTTTATTTATTTAAACAAATAGTATTGATAAATAGTGAAATTTGTAGGTTTATGCTTATATACACATATATATTACAATACAATTAAACAGGACAACGATTGTGCATATAAATTCATTCAAATATATATATATATATTAACTATATTAACATGATGACATATTAATCATATATATAGGGTGTTACCTCAACTGTTGCCTCAAATTTGGACCTTGATTTGCAGACTTCCCAAGATTCCATCTTGATCCGAGCTCCTAGCCTCGCAACTGCTTAAAGAACCACTTTTGAATTTTTTTAATGTTGGATCTGATAATTTTAGCCTAAGGGGAAATGGAAATGGAAATGGCAGCAACCATATAGGAGAGGGAGAGAAAAAAGTAACCTCAACAGTGAGTGGGTAGTGTGGCCTTTTATAGAGAGAGTAAAGGAGATATTCTCTCCTTGGTTTACTCCTTCTCTATTACCAAATCAAGATCCGAACTTTTTGAATCTTTAACCCCCCCCCCCTCTTTCTCTCTTGTAGCCAGCCCTAGATCGGGCTATATAGGTCTTAAATCTTCCCAAACAATTAGCAATTAAGCACATTTAAGTCAAATTAAAATGCATGTCGATATCAAATATCGATTCATACATATATAACTTTTATATACGCACCTAATTAATTACTAGCCCATTAAATAATAATGGCACCCAATACATTAAATAATCAAATAATTAATCATAAATATTAATTAATTTAATTAATCTAAAATAATTATATATTAATTAAATCATGTGGTACATCAAAGAATCTACCAATGTGGTTGTGCGACTCGTAGGTATAAAATCAGTCAGTAATTAATATCGAACAATTTAGATATTACCATTCACACATCACCTTAGCTAGTGGTGTGATGGTTTGGCTGAATTTATCACTTACACATTTTTCGGTAAAATCCAATTTCACTATTTTAAGCGGCAATCGTTAGTGACAATTATTTACACCAGTTCTCTTCGTCAAAACTATATCACATTAAGACTTACGGAATTTGGTAATGGTCAAAATTCTAATATCATTCATATTCCACTTTATAGTCCAAACAAAAGTCCTTAGTGCATTAATAATAGTTATTATTAACCAAACTGCTCTGGTCGGAGCCTTTGACTTTGAGTTGACTTCAGTTGACCATGATATTAACTCCATATAACCGAGAAGACAAATTATCTCTTGAATAGTGCTTCACTTCTAACGCTTCCACTTGACATAACTATAGTCATTCAGTGAACGCTATGTCGCGATTTAACTATAATCAAAGTGGAGTTCCATATTAAAGCATGGTGGTATTCCCAAGTTAAAGGAATTGTGTAATATTGTCACATCGATATATTATATTTGATCTTAGTTATATTGACCGATAGAAAACAATCGAGTGAGTCATTCCATAGCTATCCAATAACTATCAGTATGTAATCCCTTGGTGCTCCCAATGACTATGAGCAATACACTGCCCAGCATTTGGAAAGTGTTACGCACTCCAAACACAATGGAAGCATCAATATCCAGTCTCCATACATCTCGACTATGAATATTTAAAATGGTGCATTTATTACATTGTGATAAATTGCTCATGTTTACAACTCCTTATAATTACTACCAAAAGTACACCATTTATGGATTTTCTATTAAATATATTTAAATTGAATAATCAATTATTTATAACACATTATAACAAGTATATAACAGAAAGAAAACACCTTTTATTTCGAACAAGATTGACTATCGAGTTAGATATATGTATCAAATTATATAATTGCACCTAGAGCATGCCCCTAACTCTATCATTATTCACACCAGACCTTATGTCTGACCTATGTTTTTATTATTGTTTTTCCCATATACTCATGAGTACTCATTTAAGTCGGTTGAGTTTATGGGTTAGGCAGGTTCATTTTAGGTGCCGAAGGATGCAGATCGAAGACAGTGCAAAAGGCTTTGGTAGCTAATAAAGAATGTTTTACTACTATTTTAAGAGTCCGGGCAGCATCATCATATGTTGACCGGACTCTAAAATATGTCATTTTTGTGTTGTAATTTAACCCATGTGTGGGTACAACTTTGGGATTAAATTTGAAAAGGTGTATGTAATAGGTATTAAAGTAATTTCTATGTAATGTGAACATTTAGCTACTACATTTACTTAGTAGTTATTCATATATACTAAACTCACTTGTGTCGCTTGAAAATAATTCTAGTGATGACTGCAGCATCATCGATATTCAATTTTAGGTTTTGAAGTGGGGAATGTTACAGGGTGTTTTTGTGGAGTGGGATATCGACGACGATGATACGATGGAGAGTGGCGATGATGCTGGTGAACTAGCTAGAGAGGGGGATCTCTTCTCCTTATGCATAGAGGCAATCGTGAATGTCTATCTCACCCTTTTCTTGATCTAGACTTAGCCTCACCCCTAAGGGAATGGGAACGTGCCGAGGAGGGCCCTTTTCTCTCTACCAATTGCATGAGCACCACCATTAAAATGCTCATACTTCAAGTCTCGAGCACTTCCTACCGCCCAAAGGCGTTCAAAAGCTGACGGTTATTTCACCGAAGGGAACAAAGATTCCTTGGTTCTCTATGCACGACAAATTCTGGGTCAACATCAATGATGTGACTTTGCCTGTGAAACATGCACTCTCCTATTGTGAACAAGGTCTACCCTGATTGGGGTTTCAAGCATCACCCACTTATGGGCGGTACTAACAAAAATTATAGCCACTAGGGACAGTAGGTTGGATATGATAGAGTTAGGGGTATGCCCTAAGGGAAATTATGTAATTTTTTACATATGTCTAACTTGATAACCAATCTTGTTCGAAATAAAATGTGTTTTCTTTCTATTATATACTTTATATAATGTGTTATATTATTTAATTAATTTAATTGTATGTTTAATAGAAAATCCATAAATGGTATGTTTTATGATAGTAGTTACAAAGTATTGTAACCGTGAGTAATTTATCACAACGAAAATAAATATACTATTTTAAATGTTTCTAGTCAAGATACATCGAGATTGGATATCGATGTATCCATTGAGACTAGAGTATGTAAAACATGTTGGGCAGTGTATTACTCTTGACTGCTAGGGGCACCAAGGGGTTGCGTACTGATAGTTATTGGATACTATGAAATGACTCACTCGATAGTTTTCTGTTGGTTAACATAACTAAGGCCAAATAGAAAATATTGAGATTGGTTTACAAAGTTCTCTCGACTTGAGAATACCATGGATCTTCAACATGAAAGCTTCGCTTTGATTATAGTCAAATCACGGCATATTGTCCATCGAGTGACTATAGTTGGGTTGAGTGGAAGTATTAGAAGTAAAAAATTATTCAAGAGAGAATTCGTTTCCTCAGTTATACGGGGTCAGTATCATGGTCAATTCAATTCAACTCGAAGTCAAAATCTTTGGCCAGAGCATTTTGATAAATCACAATTGTTATTATTGATCAAAGACTTTGTGTTTGGACTATAGAGTTGAATATGGATGATATAGGAATTTTGACCATTACCAAATTCCATAAGTCCAAAGTAATATAGTTTTGACAAAGAGAATTGGTGTAAAATAAAAGTCACAATTGGGTAAATCTTAACAAAGTGAAATTGAATTTAACCAAAACCAAGTAAGCAATAAATTTGGCCAAAATGTCACACTATCTGTGACTCCCCACCTCTATACCCACGCTAGCCAAGAACACTACGGAGTAATGCCGTCAACTAGCGCGGAGAATAAGGCTGTTGAGGAGCGACCATCCGTGTAATTTCTTTGTGCGAGCACCGATATGTCAGATAGTATAGCATGAACTTCATTTAAGGAGGAAATCCGACATACCGATACAAACTCAAAGATATCACACAGTGGCTATATATAACCTTCGGAAACAAACATAGAAAGAAACATAACACAAATCAGTCACAGACATCCATATCACAAAGGCGGAAAAAGATATTAATATATATATATAACACATGAAAGTTTACATCAGAGTAGTGGTCTGAAAGATCCACGATAATACAAAAGAATAGCAACACGTGTTATACAAAAGAATAAATACACAACATAGAGTCTATATCTCAAATGTGTACATCCAAAAACTACTAATCTAAGTAGTTAGCCAAAAGTCAGAATAATCCAGAAGAGAAGTCAAGCAGAAGCACATGTAACATCTCGGTCTGACCCGAGTATTATTTATAATAAAATAATAAACGGATCAGTCTAGCTATAAATATCAGATGATATGGTATAAAGTAAAAGACATGGCATGAACATGTAATAACCATAGTGGCATATTACTATAAGTATATAATTGAAAATCAACAAGAGATTAATCAATATCACAAGAATCTTCTCAAAGATAAAATAGGGTATCATACCCTAAACTTGTATTCATAACAAGTCAATGGCACACAAATTCACCAATGCACAAAAATTGATAAAACTTGTCAATGAAAATCATGAAAATTGGTGAAGCACAAATTCCAGAAATCAGCACACGAAATCCAGAAATCATAAGAAGGGGGAAGGCCTATGAGCCGAATGCTCCACGAATGGTCCGAAGACCTATGAGCCGAATGCTCCACGAATGGTCCGAAGACCTATGAGCCGAATGCTCCACGAATGGTCCGAAGACCTATGAGCCGAATGCTCCACGAATGGTTCGAAGACCTATGAGCCGAATGCTCCACGAATGTGAGTAGAAACATCACACAAACGAGGTCTAGTCTCCCTCGCAGACAAAGAGACATCGCACAATTGCTAGTCTAAATCAAATCACAAAAAATGATCATCATGATCATCAAGAAGTGTCAATCACACCAAGCTAGTAAATATATGAGTTTAGCTTCATGTCCCATAACCACTTGCTTAACTTAAATATTTACGAACAAGCTGTGAATCTTCACTAGAAAATTGTCACAAGAGGTTCAATCAAACAAGTCCAAGAATTAACCGGCGAAGTGAACGCAAGCGTTTCATACCACTTGTTTTACTAAGCCGTTTAATTAGATTTCTCGTACGAATGAGGTAAAGGTTTGTATATACTAATAGATTGGAAAACGGTTTTAAGAAACGAGCTTTGTAATAAAATAGTGTTGAAATCGTTTTACTGAAAGAGTTTTGATATTTACTACTAGTATAGAAAACCTTTATATTTTGAAGTGACAAATCATAGAAGTGATTGTAGAAACAATCAATCATAAAAATTCACATTCGAAGACGTGAATAAAATCCAAAGAAATCGATATCAAATCCATCAAATGGATATTTCCAATAATTCCCAAAGAAAATGTCATCAAAGTCGATAATAAATGATAACAACAAAAGGGAGACAACACGAATCGATTAAAGTTGGAAATTCAAACAAAATAGGCAATATAGGCATAATTGGCAAACAGGAGCAGGTCGGTCAACCGGCTCACTGAGTTCGGTTGACCGGACCAGAGGCGGAAATTCTCGGGTAGCAGGTCGGTCGACCGGACTTCCTGGTCGGTCAGCCGGAGCCAAAATTTCTGCACTCCCAAAATAGAGGCAGGGAAGTGCTCAAGTAGCAGGTCGGTCGACCGGACCCTGCATTCGGTCGGTCGGAGCCTGATTTCCAGCACTTCTTGCCCTATCAATGAATACTAATTCTTTCCAAACCAAAAGCAATAGCACATGAATAAGTGTTAGAAATTCATACCTAACAATCAAAGATAAAAATAGTTTAAGATGTGAGATAAAAATCTCACCTTTTCACAAAAACAATGAAGAAGGAGCTTGAAAGCAAAGGGAGAATCAACCACTCTTCAGCACAACCCAAATGAGCTTGAATCTATGCTCAAAAGAGAAACATTTCCTAAATTAGGTTTAGGGAATTTTCTGAAATTGAAAGGAGAACGGGTTGGAGAAGATGAAGAGGAGACTTACCAATAGCTTCTCTTTGAATTTGGAGCAAGAACTTGAATTTGCAATGGAACTAGGGCTTAGGAATTTCCTAATTCTTTTTCTCTTCCCCCATTTTTGATGAAGCTTGAGACTTAGGAAATGAAAGTGAAGTAATGAAGAGGAGAGGGGGTGGAGTAAAGATATAACCAGATTTGGGCAAGTGGGCTGAACCCAACCCAAAGTCCAAAGTGAAAAGTAGCAAAATTCTACTAACTCCAAACATATCGAAGCTTATACTCAAAAAGGTCGCAAACGGCATTTTGAACTCAATGGAAGTGGTCTCGAGTCCTAATTTGACTGTTTGCAAAAAGTAGCTTTTCGGACTTCAATCCGATTAACGATTCTATATTTAAATAAAATATTTAAATATTCAATCGTAGAATATGCGGGTTGTTACAGACTCCCCTCCTTAAAGAAATTGCATCCTTGCAATACTTAAGAAGAAAATAAAGAGTAACAACCATAAAAGCATATCAACACAAAAGAAAATTTCAAATAAGAAGTTCACCATAAAGAGCACAAAAGAGTAAGTCCGAAAGTTTTCGTTCGATGAATTCTCTAGATTTCCCAAGAGAAATCCTTGGGATTTGAGAACCATAGAACTCACACAAAAAGAACATCTTTATTTCGAAGGCGCTCAACCCTCGAAGAAATGATGCGAATAGGATGTTGCTCAAAAGTCAAAACTGGTGAAACTTCAATCCCTACTATAACACCAAGCTCAAGAATAAAAATCGAAAACCCTAAGGCATTTCCGTAGTAGAAAGACGTAAGAAAACGTCGTGAATAACAGAAAATTGAGCCGGTGCGACGGCGTAGTACAAAAATGGTACGCTTGAGAAACGAGAAACTCGAATAATTTGGAACAACGACGTAGTACAAAAACGGTACGTCCAATGAACCGAATACCATAAAAGAACATCAGACGCAAGTCCATAAAAGAAATGAGATGAAACTCAATAAAACGAAGTATATTGAAACATCCGATGTTGGTAAAATGATCATTCCATTTGGACATCATCAAAGAAACAACCACTTGTTGTTTACAACAAAGTGCATTGGCAACACGGTTCCTCTTTCCGGGAATATACAAAGAATATCAAGATCATAAGATGCAAGGAACTCGATCCAATATTAAGTTCCTTATGAGAAAATAAATATTCCAAAGATTTATGATCAGGGTAGAGAACAAATTTCTCACTCAAAAATAATAATGCCAAATTTTTTTTTTAAAAGGGAAAACAATAACCGCGAGCACTAGATCATGAGTGGCATACCTAGTCTCGATCGGCTTTAATGGTTTAGAAGCACAAGTGATAGCACGTTCTCTTTTGCAAGAGAACGGCATCCAAACCAATACGATTAGCATTGGTACAAAAGATAAAGTCTTGGTTCCCATCGGGAATCACAAGAATAGTAGTATCGGAAAAGAATTCTTTCAAATAATCTTCTTTCCCGAAAAGCTAAAACTTTCAAAAGCACAATTATCTTTATGTAAAAATCTTTCTAGAAAAATTTGCATTTTACAAGTCAATATATCGTGTCTGATTGTCTCATCAAAGCGTTTAGGAAATTCCTATCGATAACGTTGATCAAGCGCATCGACCAGAATTCTTAAAGCACTTAATGGGCAATATAATCACAAAATCAATCTTCTATATAATAAACATGTTTCTTAAAAAAAAGAAAAACTTTAAGAATATTCTTTGCTTGTTTAAGAGCAAAGTCAAATTGTACTTATAAATAATTCTTATGAAAAAGATTTGCAAAATTTTAAATTTCTATTTTCATCCAAAATCAATATATACAAGAATGGAGTCACCGAGATCGTAGAATACTCGACTCATAAAATGGATGAAATAAGATGAACAAACTGAATGACATAATAAGTCATTCATAAGAATCATAACGAGTGCGGAATGCGGTAAATGGATAACTCCCGCAACTCGTAGCAAATGAAAATCGGTGGCAAGGTCGAGCTAAAAAGACCTTAACACCACTCAAAAGATTGCTTAGGTGATAATCCTAAGACAAACTCAAAAATACCAGAAAATTCTCAAACTACATAAATGAGAAGGATAACACTTTCCTCATCATGCGGGTTTAAAGAATAATTTTTTTTTATTTGCCACCAAAAATTTGAAATTGGAATCACAAAGAAAAATAGAAATCTGCTTAACGGATTGAAAATGTCGAAAATGAATAGTCCACCCGAGACATAGGATATGGCTATATAAAAATTAAGTCAATCCTTACAAAAAATCAATTCCGAAGCCTAAGTAAAAATCAGCTCGGAAAGATAAATCACATAAAATAATCCCGACATAAATAAAAAGAAAATTGAGTGTTGCGGATCCACCAACCGGATTCGCAATCCTCAACGTAGTCAACAAGCCCAAAAATGTTTAAAGAAAATGAATCACAAGTTCTTTTGATAAAAATAATGAGATGAACTCATATCAAAAAGAACTTGAATAAGATAATCACAAAATAAATGTCATTAAGGATTGAATGAGGAGTACCTTGACCATGAGAAGTGTCACTAGGCGCATTTAGCTTTCCCTCTCTCCTACTTTGAAGTTTGGGACAAGAAGATATATGGTGACCCGAATTTTTGCAATAGTGACAATGAAGGGGTTTCGGACACTCCCTCGCATAGTGGTCCATGGATCCACAATTGTAGCATTGCCCACTGCTGGAGGTAGGGGTCTTTACTATCGAAGATTCTTGCTTCCCTTTCTTATTGGGGTTGGGGCCTTTGAACATAACAGGCCTCTTCATATTATTGTTGAAGTTCTGTTTGGCACCCACAACTTCAACATCACACTCTTTATCGGCCTCTTCAAGACGAAGAGCGATATCAATAAGCTGATCGAAAGAAACTTCCAATTTTAGAAGTAATGGCTTCTTGAGATTCTTGCTTAAGCCATAGACGAACCTCTGGTTCTTCTTCAACGGGATGTTAATGTATTCAACCCCGTATTTGGAAAGAGATTCGAAAGATGCGACGTAGTCTGTCACAGAAGATTCACCTTGAACAAGGTTGATAAAACGTCGGGCCAAAGTTACCTTTTCAGCCTCCGGCACAAATTTCAATTCGAATCTTTCTCGGAATTGCTCCCAAGTTAGATCCGCTTCAACGATTTCAGAAATAAGAAGCTCATACCAATCCAATGCTCTTTCTTGGAGCATGCTAGAAGCCAGTTGAACACGGTAGAGATCAACAAGATTCATGCGAGAAAAAATGCGGTCGCATGATCTAAGCCAAGCTTGAATTTCAATGACACTCTCGGATCCCCGGAATGGCCTTCCACCCAAATCGGTATAATCTCTACACAAGCGTGCAAAACCAGATCGAGGATGAGTAGGCTCTAGAATGGGTCCGATAGCTTGAGCATTCTTAACAAGATCTAGAAGCTGCTGGGCAGACATAAATACTCCCTCCTGAGGAGTAGCACTGGATTGACCGACGTTGGGACGGCCAGGTCTAACCATTTCTTTTCTTTAAGAAAGAAAGAAAAGAGAAAAAGGTTAATCTCAGAATGAATATAAAACAAACTTGATTGATATAACAAGGAATCATAAAAAAATGAAATAGGATACAACGGTACGAAGACCCGAATCAAATCCTATGGCACGATTCCTAAGAAAGACTTAGGACAATGATCCTTGCTAGATTATTCTACATTGTTCCGAAGTTTGGCTCTGATACCAAGCTGTGACGCCCCACCTCTATACCCACGCTAGCCAAGAACACTACGGAGTAATGCCGTCAACTAGCGCGGAGAATAAGGCTGTTGAGGAGCGACCATCCGTGTAATTTCTTTGTGCGAGCACCGATATGTCAGATAGTATAGCATGAACTTCATTTAAGGAGGAAATCCGACATACCGATACAAACTCAAAGATATCACACAGTGGCTATATATAACCTTCGGAAACAAACATAGAAAGAAACATAACACAAATCAGTCACAGACATCCATATCACAAAGGCGGAAAAAGATATTAATATATATATAACACATGAAAGTGTACATCAGAGTAGTGGTCTGAAAGATCCACGATAATACAAAAGAATAGCAACACGTGCTATACAAAAGAATAAATACACAACATAGAGTCTATATCTCAAATGTGTACATCCAAAAACTACTAATCTAAGTAGTTAGCCAAAAGTCAGAATAATCCAGAAGAGAAGTCAAGCAGAAGCACCTGTAACATCTCGGTCTGACCCGAGTATTATTTATAAGAAAATAATAAACGGATCAGTCTAGCTATAAATATCAGATGATATGGTATAAAGTAAAAGACATGGCATGAACATGTAATAACCATAGTGGCATATTACTATAAGTATATAATTGAAAATTAACAAGAGATTAATCAATATCACAAGAATCTTCTCAAAGATAAAATAGGGTATCATACCCTAAACTTGTATTCATAACAAGTCAATGACACACAAATTCACCAATGCACAAAAATTGATAAAACTTGTCAATGAAAATCACGAAAATTGGTGAAGCACAAATTCCAGAAATCAGCACAAGAAATCCAGAAATCATAAGAAGGGGGAAGGCCTATGAGCCGAAAGCTCCACGAATGGTCCGAAGACCTATGAGCCGAATGCTCCACGAATGGTCCAAAGACCTATGAGCCGAATGCTCCACGAATGGTCCGAAGACCTATGAGCCGAATGCTCCATGAATGGTCCGAAGACCTATGAGCCGAATGCTCCACGAATGGTTCGAAGACCTATGAGCCGAATGCTCCACGAATGTGAGTAGAAACATCACACAAACGCGGTCTAGTCTCCCTCGCAGACAAAGAGACATCGCACAATTGCTAGTCTAAATCAAATCACAAAAAATGATCATCATGATCATCAAGAAGTGTCAATCACACCAAGCTAGTAAATATATGAGTTTAGCTTCATGTCCCATAACCACTTGCTTAACTTAAATATTTACGAACAAGATGTGAATCTTCACTAGAAAATTGTCACAAGAGGTTCAATCGAACAAGTCCAAGAATTAACCGGCGAAGTGAACGCAAGCGTTTCATACCACTTGTTTTACTAAGCCGTTTAATTAGATTTCTCGTACGAATGAGGTAAAGGTTTGTATATACTAATAGATTGGAAAACGGTTTTAAGAAACGAGCTTTGTAATAAAATAGTGTCGAAATCGTTTTACTGAAAGGGTTTTGATATTTACTACTAGTATAGAAAACCTTTATATTTTGAAGTGACAAATCATAGAAGTGATTGTAGAAACAATCAATCATAAAAATTCACATTCGAAGACGTGAATAAAATCCAAAGAAATCGATATCAAATCCATCAAATGGATATTTCCAATAATTCCCAAAGAAAATGTCATCAAAGTCGATAATAAATGATAACAACAAAAGGGAGACAACACGAATCGATTAAAGTTGGAAATTCAAACAAAATAGGCAATATAGGCATAATTGGCAAACAGGAGCAGGTCGGTCAACCGGCTCACTGAGTTCGGTTGACCGGACCAGAGGCGGAAATTCTCGGGTAGCAGGTCGGTCGACCGGACTTCCTGGTCGGTCAGCCGGAGCCAAAATTTCTGCACTCCCAAAATAGAGGCAGGGAAGTGCTCAAGTAGCAGGTCGGTCGACCGGACCCTGCATTCGGTCGGTCGGAGCCTGATTTCCAGCACTTCTTGCCCTATCAATGAATACTAATTCTTTCCAAACCAAAAGCAATAGCACATGAATAAGTGTTAGGAATTCATACCTAACAATCAAAGATAAAAATAGTTTAAGATGTGAGATAAAAATCTCACCTTTTCACAGAAACAATGAAGAAGGAGCTTGAAAGCAAAGGGAGAATCAACCACTCTTCAACACAACCCAAATGAGCTTGAATCTATGCTCAAAAGAGAAACATTTCCTAAATTAGGTTTAGGGAATTTTCTGAAATTGAAAGGAGAACGGGTTGGAGAAGATGAAGAGGAGACTTACCAATAGCTTCTCTTTGAATTTGGAGCAAGAACTTGAATTTGCAATGGAACTAGGGCTTAGGAATTTCCTAATTCTTTTTCTCTTCCCCCATTTTTGATGAAGCTTGAGACTTAGGAAATGAAAGTGAAGTAATGAAGAGGAGAGGGGGTGGAGTAAAGATATAACCAGATTTGGGCAAGTGGGCTGAACCCAACCCAAAGTCCAAAGTGAAAAAGTAGCAAAATTCTACTAACTCCAAACATATCGAAGCTTATACTCAAAAAGGTCGCAAACGACATTTTGAACTCAATGGAAGTGGTCTCGAGTCCTAATTCGACTGTTTGCAAAAAGTAGCTTTTCGGACTTCAATCCGATTAACGATTCTATATTTAAATAAAATATTTAAATATTCAATCGTAGAATATGCGGGTTGTTACACTATCTGCTAAGTGACGTGTGAACGTTAATATTTGAGTAGTTCGATATTAATCGCTGACCAAATTTACAATCGACGAGTCACATAACCGAAACATGAATTCTCCTTTGACCAAACGATTTAATTAGGTTATAATTATTATAAACTAATTGAATTAAATAATAGTTATGGAATATTATTTATAAATTTGATTTTGATTTGATAGATGAATATTAAATGTATTTAAAAACATTATAAATACATTAATCGATATATGATATCCATAAGTGTTTTAAATTAGATTTAAAATGCAAAATATTCATTCGGGCTCTAAATAGGTTTATAGCCCAAGATGGGGCTGATAGGATTAGCTGGAATAAAGGGGTTAGAGGCAGCTAGTTGATGGGCTAATGAGGAGTGAAAATGAGTGGCTGAGATGGAAGGAGATTGAGTAAAAGATACGATCCAAAACTCTCTCCTTTCCTTTCACTATTTAAACATGGTTTCCTCCATCTAATAAGGATCTTTTTAGAGCCTCGATCTATTTTCCTTTGCTTGCCAATCTATCCTCTCCCATCTCTCTAATATCCTAAACTCAAATCAGATCAATTTAGTTGTTATCCGATAGCTATAGGTCAACGGTTCAAGGACTAGCAATCTGCTGAATCGGAAAACGTTTCAAATAGGATAGTTCATCCTTTCAAGGTGTGCTTTAAGGCTTTGGTTTTTAGGTATGATTTCCATTGAATTATAGTTTGTAATCTTCTGAATAATATTTCATTATGTATATATAACTATTATATTGTTGGTTAGGTGACGATTTTGATATGGATTAATGTTGTCACAAGTTAGTTTGGTTATATGTATGTATATACTTATAAATAAATAAATCAATTTTCTTATATATCAGATCTATACAGCCGCCTATTTTATATATGTTATTATTATTTTATTATTTTATATATATCATTTAATTATACATATATGGTTTACATTTAATTACAATATGATTCTATGGCTAAAATTGATCATAAAATTTTATACATATAACTATGCATAAATAGTAATTTTCAATAGCAAATATTAATTTTTATAATTATTTAATATTATCTAAATCAATATACTACATAAATAAATCATATAAAATAAAATAAGTTATGAAAATTATTTTTTTAAATTAATAAAAATAACTTATCATAAGATAAGCTTTCGGCTAGAATGCAATTTTTAAAAATTATTATTATAATAGGCCGGAATTTAATAAATTAATAAAAAAATATGGAAATTTTTTTCAAGCTTCAAACTATCATTTATGATTTACTTAAAATTTAAAATTTTAAAAAATATTTCGAAAGTAACTTTTTATTGATATTTTATGTAATTTCGAATGAATATTGAATTAAAAATATATTTTAAAATAACAAAAATTAATATAAAAATTTTTTGCAGAACACACGACCCAGAATTTAAAAAAATTTATTAATATATATATATATATATATATATATTATAACTATGTTTATGTAAATATATTATTTTAAATAAAAAATATATTTATTTTATCATAGTATATATTGGTACTTATATTATTTACAGTTTAATAAAAATTTATTATATATATAATTTACTATTTAAATAACTTATTTATGTTTAAACATATATATTATAATAATATTCACATATATATATATATTATTTATAAATTTTATACGTACATACATACATACATAGATATATATATTTAAATGTTTTACATTTATATAAAATTATTTAAACAAACTTAACATATGCATTTATATATATATATATATATAATATTTTGATATAAGTAATAGTTTATATACATACATATATATATTTGAACAACATACATTACATATCAGATGAGCTAAAATGCCCATTGCGATGTAAATCTCAACATCTATATACATGCATGTTATACCTTGCACGGGTTATCCTGTTACACATGCACATGCATACATATATGTATGCATGTATACATATGTGTACATTTATATGTATAAAATATAAGTTAAATAAAACTCTATGTAATTTATAAATTTAAATAAAATAAGATATTTTATCTATACTATTATATTATTACTGAGTTATATTTCTAAAGCGCAGAAGCATCCTCAGTACTTTAGAACTGAACCGTCTCCAATTTAATTTTCTTTCTCGCATCGCTGCTCTCAATTTCCTCCTATTTCATCTACCATAAATAATAAACTTTCCCTCGAATTGTGCCTGCTCCGCTCTATCGTCGTCACCCTTCCATCCTACCGCCATCGCAATGCCAATTGATTCCGACTAATTGCAAAATCGTCTTCCGGCCGCTTCCCCTCTCTGTCCCTTCTGATTTTCGTCAGCCCTTATTCCGAAGTTGTCATCTTCTTCGAACGTCGTACGATTGGTGGATAGCCCTTCATTGACAAGCTGTCTTCAAAATTGCCAGCTCTTTTCCGATGTAAGCAGTTTTTCTTCTCCCCTCTGTGATATGTTTATAACTACATAAGTTCCTGCGCATTAATAATGGTGAGCCGTTTATACAACGTTATCCATGGATTATCTGAATACGCATGTCAATGGGATAGTGAGTCGTTTATATAATGTTTAATATCCTCTTTGACATCTTTTATTAATCTAATTATTTTCATATATAATCTACAAACTATATTGTTTAAGTACTATAATTTTAATGCCAATGCTCCTTTTGGCTGATTAATTTCGGTTTCAGGTAGAAGGAGCTCTATACATAGCTGCAGCTTAATGTGCATCATTCTTGCATTTTGTATGTTGGTACATCATTGGAGATTTTGTTAGGTGATGGTATTTATTATTTTTATACCAACAAATTGGAGAACACATTTGAGTTTCAAAGTTTTTTCTGAATTAAAACTATATATATGGGTTTTATTATGTTTAACTATAGTGTTGAGTTGTATAATTTTAGTGTTGAATTTGTATTAGTAGTCACCTTATTCTTCACTATCGAATATAATTGTATTTATAGGTGTAGTGGGCTTATTTTGATTAGTTTAACAACTGTTCCCATTACTCTGTAGCCATTAAAGTGCTGCACTTACCATATAACTTGATAATTGAGCTACCAAAGTTTTTAGAGAATCATGGACCAAAACCTATTGGCATTCGTTGACAGTTATATCTTAGTATAAATTTTGATTAACTATTCCTAAATTGATATCCATGTTTTTCATGTTCCCTGCCTCAAATTAACCAGTCTTCATTGAAAAAGTGAAGGAGATTCTTCGAGATTGACTACTAGGTTGCAGATTATGAAGTTAAGATGAGCAAAAACAAGTACATTAGCAAGTGTAAAGTTGGGTTAGATGATAGGATTTGGCTTTACTAACTATAAGAAGACTTTGACCAAGTATAGCATTCTAGATTATTTCAATTTTTTCCTTACTTTTTATGGACTTCTAAATGTTATATTCAATTTTGGTAAATATGATATTTATAAACAAAAAAACAAACAAATTTCTATTGTTGAATTTCAATATTGGATGTATATGTTTTTATAATTTTATTTGACCACGAGTTCATATGCTAGCTCGGGAACTACCAAAAGAAAATCCCAGATCATGTTTTGTAGTTCATTGTTCTTTATCATCTTTCCTAAAATAATTGGTTAAATGGGAACTGAATTTGTAGTGGTTGTTGGTGCATATAAAAGGGGAATAATGGTTACCAATGATTTTCTTTGTCAAGAACCAACAAGTTAAATTTTGATAGGGTAGCAATGGTTTAAATCTTGGTGATTTAATTTAATATGTTAAAATTTATTTTGAATATTGTTTTAAGTTTATATTATTTCTACATCGATAAAAGATGGTTTAGTTTCAGCTTTTTTGGTATCGTTGAGAAAATAATTTTCTTTGAATTTATACATCGAATGCTGCCAATAAGTTTCAATCATAATATTTGTTTGCTGAAATCTATCCCAATTACACTTGCCTCTAGTGCTGTGCGTGTAACCTTATATATATACATATATTTGTGTTATCTTACTTCTGAAATTATTTTATTATATAGTCACTAACAATTATTTATGTCTCATAGAAATCATATTGTTCTGTAAAATTTGATAGCATTATCGAAAGTTAATAATTTTGATGGGTGTTGATTTCATAGCTAAAGTGTGAGTATTGACGTCTTGATAAAGGTAGGAAGTGTCATAGCAAGAGATTATGTTAACTCTATCTAATGTTGGTCCAACTGAGTTTGAAGGTTGAATTATGAGCATAAGATTGGTTGCAATGGAAGTATTAGAATCCAAATTGAAATTATAATTCGGTTATTCCGTTTCTCAAATTATAATAAGAAGTGACGCATGAACACTTACTTTCAGCAATAGTTGAGAAGAGAAGAGAGACCAAAAAAGGCAGAGATAAGCATAATTAACTTCTCAAATTCACTACCAGTTTCAAAAAAGCAGCACTGATGTCAACCCAAATCGAAGAAGAGCAACCATCAAACTAGAATCAGCTAGAACTAACAATAAGGAATCGGGAAACGCTAACTTAGGCTCTGAAGTTTAGAAAATTTAAAGAATGAACAACAAAAAAGAACCCCTTCTATAAGACAATTGATTACTGAAATCAATAAACCCGTATATCCTTTCATTGTTGTGATAGACTCAGAGCTGGATCTCATTGTATTGTTTAAGACTTCACTATCTGTTTTATTTTAGACAGTATTTATTTTATCTTCTGAACTATAATCCATTCAGCCACTAATATATTTATTGGTTATATGTATTCAAACAAGGTATGTCATAACCTATTTGACCTTGAATCAATTAATTAGTCACATGTTTTCATTCTTCTCCTTATAAATACTTGCCTGTACTAGAAGACAATATCAACTAATTTGTTTTCTGGATTCCCTAATTAGGTCAATTACATAAATGCTCATGCAACTTCTACACTTGCTGGCGATTTAGTTGAAATCAATGTTATCAAACAAGTCTTTAAGAAGCCAGATGGTACAAGATCAATGCTACAAAGGTTCAGTGTTCTCTCTTTATTCACTTTTAAGCATTTGATAAACAGTTCATTTTCTTCTGTCAACTAACGTGCCATTGATTCATCTTCAAACAATACTGGAATCACGCCTACTATGGGATCCAAATTAGAGTGCAACCGCATTCAAAAATATAGCAAAATTAGTATGAACTATATTTGGGCACTTCAGCTAAACAAAAGAAATACATTTTTCATTGATAAATGAAATAAAATCCCACAAACATACAACAAATACAAAGCCAATATTACACAAAATGTTAAACAACACTGAACATGGATGAATATAATTGAATGACAAGTAAAATCAAGTTTAAATGGATATAGATAAAATTAACAAATGATCAAACACCTAAAACTAAATGCTAACAAAAGAAAACCTTAAAAATGCTGGAAAATAAATTATACAATTTGATAGCCTCATATCCATAAATATAATCTCAGACATAAAGGGCTCTAGATAATGAGATTGATTCACTTGAACCAAATCAAGGCTTATATGGAGCAAAGACAACTACCGAGTTGTGTCCACCAAACCCAAATGAATTTGAAATTGCTGTGATAAAAAAAAGATGTCGGCTTCAATCAAATATAATCCATCACGCGATGGATATATAACCATGTAAAATGCCATCATACCAACATTAACTTCATTTTGCTATTTTTTGTTTGGCACCGTATCGAACTCAACAGCAGGTTCTGGGTTCTGTGGTTATATCATAAAGCAGATAAAATGTTAGCTAACCAGGTAACAACGAGATATACAACCTGGTTCAAATGTCATAACATAATTTGTTGCAATCTACTTAGGAAACTAATGCAGAAAAGTTTCCAGGAACTGAAATCAAGGCGTCAAGAACACAACTGCAAAAGAGATTGAAGACGCAGAGACGAATGAGGAAGGTAAAAGCATCTTTCAGCAATAGTTGAGAAGAGCAGAGAGACCAGATGCATCGCCTATGGTAAGGAAATTTTATAATTTAGGGTTTATCGATGGAAACCAAATATGAAGTTCTAAAAAAGGTTCATAAAGTTATAGAGTAAGTTGTGGGTTAGTATGTGATTGGTTATACGGTCCAATAGGAAAACTGGAGAATATTTACTTTGCACTACAAAGATTGCATATTATTGTAATATATTGTTTGTAGATTTTGTAATTTGTATGGCCAATGAATCTTAGTTAAGAGTTTGTTCTTATACACATGATCTATTAATATAAAGTCTGAATTCCTAATCGCTCTACTTGAACCATTGTTTTTCTAAGATTGAAGATTATTATGATTATTATTTATATAGTGATGGACACTTAATAAAAAGCAGTAATTGCTTAAGTAATGAAATTTGTGATTTTCTGACTACTTGGGTTGAAGATGGTTTATTGACTATCCTATACTTTATTTCGCGTCACCTATAATGAAATCGATTGTCTGTAGCACTATGGGCCATACCATGGTTTCAGCTATCTATATACCTCACATATTAGTATTTTTTTGCTTTTAACCAAATAAATAAAACAAATGACTTTTTTAGTGGATTGACTGCATTCAATTCGTCTAATTTGATCACTGCTTTTCAGTCACTCATTCTGTTTAGTGAATATACAGGCTCTGGCTCTTTTTCTGGATCACTTTCATGTATTTCCTTTTGATTGTTTAAATGACAAAAGGAAATAGTATATTAGTCAAATAGTATATTACGTTTATGTTTGATCAAAGTAAACCTTTAAATTCATCAATTGCAATGGATGCATTTGGACATCTGTCCGATTCCAACATTGTTTTAATATAACATGGTAAGGACTGTTGCTTCCTTCTTCTCTATGTCTGTAATATTCCAGTTATAGTCTTACTATTATATAATATTTATAACATTTAAATTCATACTGCATTCGGCCTGTATATAAATTTCAGTTTACAAAGTTTTTTATCTTTATTGTACACATAAATGAACTGATTTCTTCAACTTTCTGACATGAGTACATTTCTTACTTCCAGCTGGAGTGGAATGATGATTAGACATGTTATTTGCCATACAGAAGTAGTTTTGATAGAGTTTGTACCGTCTTTTTTCTTTGTCATGGTTTTCCCTTTATATGCGCAAATTGTATCATTTCAATTTAGAATCATCATCAACCACTGTCATAATATTGACTTTTACGTGAACAAGAAATAATACAAATCTTTCTTTATATATTTATTTCTATTTTTATGTCATATCAATTTTATGCTTTGAATCATATCTCCTTTGCTATGTGCTCGAGTACAACAACCTGAATTTTTGGCGTCCAGGTTATGTAATTTAACTTTACAACCCATGTTCAGCCGTTATTACTACAAACAACACAATATTTGCATTTTTCACCGCAAAATCTATGTTTTTCAACACAACATCTGTATTTTAAGTTACCTTTTGATGAGTTTAGGTTTGGTAAATATCATATTGTTTTGTCTACATTAATCATCCATAGAGTTCCAAGGATTATTTGAGTGATTCAACGGATAAAACTTAAACTTTCCATTCGTTCATAAGGTTTTATCCCTGTTTTGATCAAATTCGTCATTAACTACATAGAAATTAGCTTACGTCCATGTGCAAAGCACGGGTTCACACTAGTTATTTAAATAAAATTTAGAAATGTTCTAAATGAATTAGACTTCATAGGCCCAATAAAGATCCAATTGGGTAAAAAAATTTGAAATTTCACTCATAACTTCCGCTGTGGACTGACCTAGTTCCAACAATGGTATCAGAGTCCAATAGCATATGCGGTCTAAATTAGTCATGTTAGGGTTAACTATTAAACTCACAGCCCAAAAGTTGTCTCTAATATAAAAGGCCCAAATTTAAACTAGGCCTTGGACTAATTTTCGAGCTAATTTTCAAATTGTTTGAAAAATAAAGATATAAGATTTTAAATTTAAAAGTTAAATTTAAAATAAATAATATGTACATATTATAAATGTTATAATATAATAAAATTTTCAAACTATTTGAAAATTAATTTCGAAATTTATAAAATCTATTAATGAGATTAATAAATAAATTAATTAAATAAGTTAATTAATAAATGTATACATGTATTATACATTATGATATATGTTATGTTGTTTTAAAATGTATAAAATAACATAAGTATACATGTATGTATATGAATTGAATTTTGAAATTAATATAATTTAATTAAAATTGTTTAATTAAATTAATTAATTAATTAAAGGTTTACCAATTAAATAAATAAATTAGAGGTTAATTAGTTAAATAATTAATTAAAGGTTAATTAATTAAACAAATATTAACATATATAAGATATATGTGTAATATTATAAAAACTATAATATGTAATAAATATTTAAGATAAATGTTATATTAATATAATATAAAATTATTAAAATGTTAATTAATTAAATAAGATTTAATTAATATAATGTTATACATAAGACTATTATATAAGTAATATAAAATAAAACTTATCTAATATGAATGTATAAGTTAAAGGTGGAACATTAAAGAAACCCTAAGTAGACTTAAGGAACAAATACATACATAAATTTACATTTATCATGATTTCTGATGTGTCTGACACTTGAATCACGAGGGTATTTCATAAGAAATACATTATTCCATAAGTCGATATCACTCGATATAATATATTAAAGATTATAAATCTTTAATATAAAGTTATCCTCTATCGTTTATATATTAATAGATTACTTGCATACTCCTTAGTTGTTGAGATTTCCTCAAGCTAGGGATGTAATGTGTAGTACTATTAATATATTGAATAGAGGAGGTAAGATAACTGCACGTATTTATTAAGCTTTCCTAAAGGTACATGCATTATACTCAAGCCATCGTGAAATGATAGGTCCAAGTGAATAGTCTCACTTTACTTGTTGAGATTTTCTCAAGTTAAAAGGTGCGATTAGGATAAGAAACCGTGAGTTATGAGTTGTATATGATACAACTGATAAGGAATTATCCATCTTATGTAGGCCTATGATTTGTTGAGCTTTCCTTAAGGTTAGAATCCCAAGGCATATGAGTCCTAACACCCACTAGTGAAGTTGAAAGACATCCATGTTTTGCTTAGGGTTTGATGAAACATAAAAGACTAGTGGGAGCCTTATTAGAAAAATGAAATAATAACATTTAACATTTCTAATATTGTAAAAACATATGTTATATAATGTTATAATAATCTACATTGATAAATTTGTGCATTTAAAATGATTGATAAAACATTTATCAATTAAGACATGCAAATGAATTGAATTGAAGATTGAAAAATAGAAATATAACATATACTTACTAATAAATGCTTCTTGCATGTTAATGTTTCAATACTCATGGAAGCACCTAATTTTACAACTACTAAATACATTCGTAATTTTGTCGCTTACGTTTTTATTTGGTCGAGATTGTGTACTGCATTCTATGAGTTTCGAACTCTAAAAGTAATAGAAGGCTATGGATATTTGATCCATATACTATCACATATAAGTGTTATATGGGGAACAGTCACAGTTCGTAATTTACAATACTTCGATGAAGTTAGTTCATTCGAAGTTAGCAAATAAACAATACTTTGAGATCGAGTATTCAATTTGATTGTTTACAAAAGGATCATGTTGTGTTAAATGCAACACTGGACCAAAACTACAAGAAAGATATAAGAATTTGATCGTTGAACTGTCAGTTTGATCAGTTTAGGTAAAGTGCAACATCTTTGATGTCCTTAAATGTTAAGGATAATCAGATGTGCTTTTGTAAAGAGTTCGTTATGATATTGTGTAAGGGTTTTCTTTTGAATGATTTGACCACTTAGAAGGGAAAACGAATGTGTAAGAGTAAATATTATTTAAGGTACAATTGGGATGAAGAGAGTGAATTGTCACTTCTGCTTCATAAAGAAACATTGGAAGCAAGAATTGTAAAAATAATGATTGACATTGGAATAAGAAATATGATATTCTGAAATGTATTTTTGTATAGAAATTTTTTCTATGAGATTTATTTCTTTGAGTTCAAGATGCTTGATTAAAAACTCTCTACTGTAAATTAGATGCAGTATATGAAATAAATAACCTATATTAAGTGAATGCTGGACCTTCGAATTTAGTACGCTATTATAGCAATGGCGAAAATAGTGGAAGCATGCTATATAGCACTTATTAAATGCATCAAATTACGAAAATTGTTTTCGTAAAACATATTGAACATTATTTATGAAACAATGACTATTTTTCGATGTCGATTGAAAAATAGACATAGTTATATTTCAATGAGAATATTATGAATATTCATTACGAAGTAAAACTATAATGTGGCATTTGTTTTCACAACAAAAGTGCTGCATTGGAAAATATTGAAGTATCTTAAATCACTTACAATTATTTTGGTATTATAGACTAAGCCGTAGTTTTGAGAAATGATTTTTATTATATGATTATGAATCATATGGTACTAGTTAAATATATCTCAAACGACCAAGGGCTATGCACCCATTTACTGGGAGCGTCATAAGAGTTGTTGAACTCTTCTGATTGATACATACAGATGTATGCAATCATAAGTCTATTAATACCAAAAAGGTTTCGCATACTTAGTCATGTTCACCGATGAGTGATCACAGACATGGACATGTGTATTTGATACACATATATGAGTCCATGATAAGCTCATAGAATATAAAATGGAAGTAAATAATAAAACATGTAGTAGAAATGATTCGATTTGATTAAATGAGTAAGTATATTGGAAAGAGTTCCAAACGTACCTAAATGAAAAAAGGTTCAACCTCAAAAGTCAGTCCTCCCTATGATACATAATGATGTATCGATAAGGAGTAGTCAAACTTTGTTGGACAAAACACGTTAATTGTGAGTGATGTTGAGTTAACTTCTTTCAATAGGGTCATGTAATTAAGGGTAGTACATAAGGTTAAAATTAATTTCATCCAAATAATAGTTTATAAAATCATACAAGATAAGTGTTTATAAGAAACCCCAATATATCCTAGGCCAAGGAGTTGGTAGGTTGTGAAATTCGAAAATCTGCATGTAATAATTGTTCATGAGGGATCTTGTATGAATCTTTGCAAAAGGATTTTGGAAAAGACTATCATTGCAAACATATTTATGTTTTGAACATAAGTTTTGAAAACTAAATCCAAAGTTCAGTTTTATATGTAAGGAAATTTATAAAATGTTTATGAATACCTATTCCATTATACTGAGAAACAATTGTTGTTTTAAGAAATACCAACTTCATAGTGAAGAAATTTCTTTGAGAAATTATTGGTAGTAAAATGGAATTGGATACGATCCAAAGATAAAACTGATTACATGAGATGAAATGAAATTAACTAACCTGAAGGAACACATCGCATAAGAATGTCTAATAAGTATTATAATACATTGAAGTGAAACTATGAGTTTCTTATCAATGTTGAAAATATATAATCCATGGTAGTTCAATCAAACCATTACGAAATATTGACTCTACGATATGGTATGATGTGCAAATCCGAAAGAATTTCAAGTGCGTTATCAAAATATGATTTTAGTAGTCGTAACTGAAGGGATATGATCCATCCGCCAAGATTGTGTCTTTAAGAGCAAGACTAATAGAGTTTGAATTTAATAAGCAATGTTGATAAGAATAACCTTGTGAATTTCAACCGTTGAAATTAGCGTAATAGATTCGCCATTCAACGTGCTCAAGTTATTTTGGATTTACTCACAAAATTATCGATTGATAAGACTTTAGTGTTTTGGTACATATATGCTAAAATAGAAAATTCTAAATAATGATTTAAAATAAACTATTTGCACATAATAACCAAAGTGCCTCGAGGTTAGTGGAAGCGATATAGTGGTTGTGGATTTTTAAATATGATCCAAAAACAGATACGAAAGTATCATTCAGAAAAGCATCAAAATTGAACAAGTGTTTTAATCGAGATATCAAATAGTTTGATTATTGGTAAAACTGCAGAAGAAGCGTATGTTCATAAAAAAGGATGTTAAAAGGTACATAGATATTTCTAAATCATAAGTAAACAACACACAACTGATTTTTAAAGATGTACTTGTGTTAAAATCGGTTTTAAGTTGTTTTAATACTTGACGTTGGATTTATAAATGATGTCTTTTACAGTAAGTATAAAAGATGTTGAGAATGTCCCAAACGATATGCAAGGACACCTTATTAAAAAGTTTAATATGGAACACATAAGATGATTTCCGTATGCATTGGCAATAGGAATTATTGTACATGTTATATTGTCTACGATATCATGATTTGTTTATGTATTTGATACATAAAGTAAATATCAAATCCAAATTGATATCACCAAATGATAGTTTATAGTATTCTCGTGTATATACGAAATACTGGAGAATTGTTTAAAGAAACAACGAACTCCTTATCAAGGAGTGTTCAGACTCAAATTTTCATAAGTAATATTGGGTATTACATGTCAATAATAAATTCAAGTTAAGGATCTTCAAGTTGGAAATGTTCCAAATGAAAGACTATGTCCGATTCAATGAAAAAATCCTAAGCACATCACCATGAATAGCACCATAATAAAACAATGTATATAAATATAAATGCAAAAAATTATAACTGAGCCAAGGGTATTCCCAAATGTTGAGAATCTCATAACATTGTTATATGATAAGAATGTCACGATATAATTCATAAGAAAACTTAGAGCTCGTTGAAGGTTGAGAGACATACTCTGAATTGTTCCACATGATAAATGTAGTTTATCAATGTTGGAGAGAGTTGATTGACATAGTAGATAATTAAACCATAATAGCATACTCGTTCACTGTGGAACTGACGCATATACGATTTTAAATGTTCCTACTCAAGATACATTAAGACTAGATATCAATGTATCTGTTGAGACTAGAGTATGTAACACTCTCCAAATATTGGATATTGTATTACTCATGACTTTCGGTGGCATCTAGGGGTTACGTACTGATAGTTATTGGATAACTATGGAACAACCCACTCGATAGTTTTTTGTTGGTTAATATAACTAAGGTCAAACAGAAAATATCGATGTGACTAATTTACACAGTTCACTCAACTTGAGAGTACTGTGGATCTTCAATATGAAAGCTCCACTTTGATTATAGTCAAATCATTGCATGGTGTTCATCGAGTGATTATAGTTGGGTCGAGTGGAAGTATTGGAAGTGAAGCACTATTCAAGAGAGGATTTGTCTCCTCGGTTATATGGGATTAGTATCATGGTAACCTCAAGTAAACTTGAAGTAAAAGTCTCTAGATAGAGCATTTAGTTTAATAATAATAATTATTATTGAACTAAGGACTTTGTGTTTGGACTATACAGTTGAATATGGATGATATTGTAATTTTGACCATTACTAAATTTCATAAGTCCAAAAGTGTTATAATTTGAACGAAGAGAATGGGTGTAAATAAAAGCCGCAACCGGGTAACGCTTAATAAAGTGACATTGGATTTTACTAAAACCAAGCGATAAATTTGGCCAAAATGTCACATCACCTGCTAAGTGATGTGTGAACGTTAATATTCGTATAGTTCGATATTAATCGCCGACCAAATTGACACTCAACGAGTCATACAACAGGAGCGATGAATTGTCCTTTCACCAAACAAGTTAATTAGATTACAATTGTTATAAATTAATTAAATTAAATATTATTTATGAATTTGATTTTGACTTGATAGATGAATATTAAATGCAGTTATAAAAGCTATAAATACATTAATCGATATACGATATTAATAAGCGTTTTAAACTAGATTTAAAATGAAAAATATTCATCTAGGATCTAAATGGGTTTGCCTCAACATGGGGCAGATAGAATCGATTGGAATAAAGGGGTTAGAGGTGGCTAGTTAATGGGCTAAAGAGGAGTGAAAATGAGTGGTTGAGATGGAAGGAGATTGAATAAAAATATGATAATAAACTCTCTCCTTTCCTTCCTCTATTTAAACATTTTTTCCTCCAGTTGATAAGGATCTTTTTGGAGCCTTCATCCATATTTCATTACTGGCCGATCTACCTTCTCCTATCTCTCTAATATCCTAAGCTCAAAACAGATCAACTCTGTTGTTATCCGATAGCTTAAGGTCAACGGTTCAAGGACTAGCAAACTGCCGAATCGAAAAAGGTTTCAAAGAGGAGAGTTCATCCTTTCTAGGTGTGCTTCAAGGCTTTGGTTCTTGTGTATGATTTCCATTGAATTATAGTTTATAATCTTTTGAATAATATTTCATTATATATATTATTATTATATTGTTAGTTAGGTGATGATTTTGATATGTATTGATGTTGTCATAAGTTAGTTAGTTATACGTATGTATATACTTATAAATTTAATTTTTTGTATATACATCAGATATGTACAGCCGTCTATTATATATATATATCAATTATTATTTTATTAATTTATATATATTATTTAATTATACATATAAATGGTTTATATTTAATTACAATATGATTATATAGCTAAAATTGATCGTAAATTTTATACATATAACTATATAGCAATATTAAAAATTAATTTTTATAATTAATTTTATTATTTAATATTATTTAAATTAATATACTACATAAATAAATCATATAAAATTAAATATGTCACAAAAATTATTTTTTATATTTTATAAAATTAACTTATCATAAGATAAGCTCTCAGCAAGAAAATAAAAATAAAAATAAAAACATTTTTGCAATTTTCAAAAATGATTATTATAATAGGTCAAAAATTAATAAAAACAAAATTTGGCCGCAAAAATGTGGAATTTTTTTTCAAACTTTAAAATATCATCTGCAATTTACAGGAAATTAAAATTTGAAAAAATGTTTCAAAAATAATTTTTTATTGATATTTTATGTACTATCAAATGAATATTCACTTAAAAATATATTATAAAATTAATAATAAATTTTTTGTGCTGTACACACGATTTTGAATTTAAAAAAATAATAATTTTGTAATTTAATATATATATATTTATATTATAACTTTATTTATGTGTGTGTATATAATATTTTAAATGAAAAATATATTTATTTTATCATTATATATATTGGTACATATGTTATTCATAATTTAATAAAAATTATTATATATATTATTTAATATTTAAATAACTTATTATATTTAAATAGATATATTACAATAATATGCATATATATATTAATATTTTATGTATAAATTATATGCATATATATATAAATATTTTACATTCATATAAATTATTTAAACAAACTTAACATACACATTTATATATATATATATATAATATTTATATGAAAGTAATAGTTTATATATAAATATATTTGAATAACATACATTACATATCGGATGAGCTAACATGTCCATTGTGATGTAAATCCCAACATCTATATGTGGGCATGTTATACCTTACACGGGTTATCATGTTACACATGCACACACATACATATATGTATATGATACATATGTGTACATTTATATGTATAAAATATAAATTAAATAAAACTCTATAATTTATAAATTTCAATAAAATAAGAGATTTTATTTAAATAAAATTTAGAAATGTTCTAAATGAATTAGACTTCATAGGCCCAATAAAGATCCAATAGAGTAAAAGAAATTGAAACGAACCAATAACTTCCATTGTGGGCTGGCTTAGTTCCCATAAGATAGTGGTTAGTTAAGCTATCGGGGGTGGAGGACCGAAGTTCAGGGTCGTCTTAGCATCCAGCCTCGCCCTCATGTCATTCACTTCATAAGCTAGAGTTCCCATGTTAGTTAAACCTTGAAGCATACTTAGCCACATGTCATTGTTGAGCCGAAGGATGGGCAGACGGTACTAGTGACAACGTTTCCGCTTGTCTCATGGTTGTTAGAGTTGTTACCCTCGTTCTCATCATTAGGATTCATCCTGACAACTAGAATATATTTTTTTAGTAGAGAAGAAAAAGCAAAGAGATGTGAGAGCTTTCAGGGGAGGCTCTCCTTCTAGCACCAAAACGTTAACAAAAAATTTAGCCATCCTTGGAATTAAGCTAATGCATTTTTATTAGCAAATGTTACTTGCTAACAATAGGCCTAAAGTGGAAAATGAGGAGTAAATGAGCAAATAAAGTAAATGGCACAAGATGTAGAGTGATTCGGCTAAGCTTGCCTATGTACACTATAAAGAGCTCTTACTCTATTGATCTCTTACAATTACAAGGAATTATGAGAGAACAATAAGAAATTAAGCACTTAAGATTACAATGCTACTAAACTTAAGAGATTTTATGTTTTGTTTGTTGGAGAGGAAATTCTTTGCATGGAAATCAATTCCTTATATGTTGAATGATAAGGGGTACTTATAACAGTTGATGTATATCATCGAATGGTTGCAATTGCATAGTAAATAAGTGGGAATCATCCCTGGCCATAGATTTGGTCGCTTGGGTTGATGGAGGACAATGGGAAAGGCGGTGTAAAAATGTGGCTGAGGTGCGCGCTGTTGTTGTTCTGTATCAAGGGCGTGTTTTGTGCTGAGAATGACAGCATGGTATGGGAGTGGGTGTGCTTTTAGCAGACAACCACAGTATTAGGTATACTAGGTTGTACTTTTTGACATCTAACACTTTTCTCAGTAGCATGGCTAGAGTGAAGCTTCTTGTGCATAGTAAAGGTCAGTGGTCAGTTATCGAAGATTGTTGAGAATAAAGCTGAATATTGCTGAGGACAAAACTAAAAGGGACGAGTCAAGCCGATCGTGTGGAAATGAGACGGCATGTATGTCGCTAGTTGTAGACGGGCTAAGATAGAGTCAGGCCAAAGACTAGTCGCTTTTGAGCCGGATCAAGTTAAACGAGTTAGATGCATCATCTTCGTTCATGCCAGGCGGTCATCTTTGGAAATTTTTCACTCTTTATTGATAAGATGTTCTCTGCCTATAATACCCTTCAAGCTCCCAAAACTTTCAAAGCTTTCCTTCTCCTCTCTCTCTTTGCATAAACAGTAAGTCTCTCCTTGATGCTTTCTCATTTTTGAATGAATGTAGTGTGTTTTTTCCATTGAAAAATCAGTTTTTGCTATTTTTCTTTTCTCTTCCTATTTGTAAAGCATTTTTATTTTGAGCTAATTCTATATCCTTGCTAGGACGGAGTTGGTGTTTTCTGATCATCTTTTGGATGTTAATCGACCATTGTTGTCATGTCAGTGGTGGTTAATCAATGTTTGCCAACTTTATGATGACCTACAAATTATAGCAATCGCATTAATGCCTTGAGTCATAGTTTTTTGGCCTAAACCGATAGCTTTAGCCCTAAATCAAAAAAGTAGCGGTAGATATGGACCATAAGGGCTACAACATGGCCTAGGAGTGTAGTTGGATCGTGATTTGACCTCCTTAGCATGACCGGCATGGGCATGTGTAACACCCCCTATCTTGAGGCGTAAAGCTAAATGCTACAGATGCTACAATCATCTCTACTATTTAACTTTCGATGACAAAATACGGTCGTGTTAGTAGTGTCCATAATATCAGAAGCACATAAATATGAAGTGAAATCACAGATTTTAAAAACAACTTTTCTGATTACATTTCAAGTCAATATTTCATATTCAGTTACATAATCCCAAAACGATTCCCAGGTTTTGATCAAATATAATTATTACAAATTACGCCAAGAGTGACATATGAAGATGCCCCCTTGGATGATCAGAGTACTAAATAGACATATCGGTCATAAATACATCACAGCGGAAATAATACTAAATAACTCCTAGGTAGATAGTTTTGCCTCCTGCACGTCTTCGGAAGCTTATTCGCCCAACCTACTATACCTGAAAAACCTTAACTCTCAATCTACTCAAATTAATTTTTGAGCACTCGAGAGTTTAAAGGGGAAAACATAAACTTCGAGTCAGACATAAAGCCTGGTGTGAAATTCTATTACATACCGGTTTACTGATATTAAGTGAGACCACGCCACTTAGCGGAATGGGTTTCCCCTCACTAATACCCTTTAAAAGCATATCTTTTATAAATCAAAATCCTGCAATCAAACTGATTGTAGCAGCAAGAGAAATAACATATATACATATAAATCAGGTAATCAATGGACTATCTATCCACATTATAGTTTTATCTGGCTAACTATTAATCATTGGCTGACTCGGGCCTACCGGACATAATCAATAATCTAACTTATGTTAGACACAATACTAGACCATCTGCCCTTAACTATCTTCTTCTAGGGTCAACTGATCCTAATGTTTTGTAGGCTCACCAATAACCTATCTTTACTCTGTATATTCCCTTCTGTATGTAACATCATTTTAGTCCCATCTGTGACAAAGCCCCACACACTAGAATTTTGGACTTATTTTAGCTAGGGGCTAATAGCTAAAGTATAGGGCGCGACCCCATATAAGTCCCATCTGGTCTTTTAATATCTGAGTCATCAACTTAGGGTTAACCACCCTATTAAAATTTTCATTTCCTTGTAAACAATCTTTAAAAATGATTTTCCCTTAAAATCATATTTTTACAAAATAAGGAAATCATACTCCTTGCTTTACTCAAAACATTTATGCCAAGATATATGCTTTACACGAAACAATGTTGATGAAATTTAATCAATGGGATTACCTATCATTTCAAAATAAGTTAAAACCCTCTTTAACTTAGAAAACTTTAGGCCATGAAGCCAAATCAATACCTTCGAAACCTTTGTTTAAAACCTTAAACAATACCTTTTGAAATCATTGAAAACAACCCTTTCAAAAGCATACTTAAAACCTTAGACATCCTCTTTCAAAACTATTTATACTTATCTTTCGAAATCATTAGAACCTTCCTTTTGAAATACTTAAAACATATCTTTCGAAACACTTACAATATGCCTTTCAAAAGCATTGGGCTCAAGTAAGATTGTAGAAACATTGGTTCGAAACCATTTAAAATTATTCCATTCGAAACCATTGGGTTTAACATTTATTATAACCATTGGGTCAAAGAAAACATAAGTAAAAGTATCCTTTTCGAAAGCTTTAATCCAAGTAAAGGAATTGGGGGAAAGGATAGCTTCGAAACCCAACCTTTTGAAACTATTGCCTCCAAAACCATTTAAAAGCGGCTATATGCCCCTTTCGAACGCATTGAAAAAGCGACTTCAAAGTAAAAAGGCAAAAGCACCCTTTCGAATACGTTGTTTTAAGGTATAAAGAAAAGCGGCCTTAACTAATTCGAAAGGTATGAATGCGGCAGTATAGGTATCGAATTGGTTCAAAAGTGCTATCCTTTCGAAAGCACTTTTAAAACAAAAGAAGTGGCAACTCTTTCGAAAGCTTCTTTCTAAAAATAAAGGGAAGTGGCAACTTATTCATAAATTTCTTTTTAAACAAAGATGATTTGATTGATTCGAAAGCTAGTTAGAATGGTTTCAACCCCTTCGAATGCGTGCCTTTGACATAGTCCCTTCGCCTTTCTCCAATGCACTACGTACCAATTGTTTGATACCATGTGCATTGGTTTCGAATGGGTTCAAAGGGCCTGCTGGGCATGGTGATGAAAGCAAGCAAAGGAAGTGGCAGAGTTGTAATTCGAAACAAAACTGATTTTATGCCTTTCAAAGTATTTCTTTCCACCTAACTTTCCCAATTTGTCAAAATATGATTGGTAGCCATTTCTTTATCAAAATCCTTTTCTAAAAAGGCTACCGAGTTCAAAATTTACAATTTAAAACATTTTAATCAAATAAGCCCTTCTCTTTTATATAACGTATAAAATATTTAAGCCCCTTAACTTAAATAATTTTATAACCATAGTAAAATACTTAGGAAAATTTCCCAAAAATCATAACAATTCACTTTTAATATGTTTTCTAATATATATAGATTTCAGACCCACAATTATTCTATAATTGCCTTAAATAATTTAAACTCGATTTTAGCTATTCTCTCTCATAGAAAATCCAAAATAAATCCATAGTTACTTGGAAAATCTTGAAACTTGAAACCCACTTCTAAAATAGTGTTTTTGGTCATATATCAAAAACGCAACTCATTTGGATGTCATTTAATAGGTTTTCTAATCTAAACATATCATAAAACCCGTATATAAATCATCAACAAGCATATATATATGTATTAAAAAACCATAATATGGCATATTACTTGCAAAATAATTTGGACATAATGTGAAACCGAAACCACTATCAAAAATGGGATGTAAATCAAATTATTCGCCTTGGCTTGGTGTTAAGAAGGTTGAGATTTGCCCTTTGATTACTTTCTTCAAGCTTTCTACTTGATTCCTAGCTTATCTTCTTTTTGATTCCTCTTAATGGCGGCCGACCGAGCTCTTAGGATTTTAATTTTCTTTGTGAATGTTATAATGAATAAGGAATGGAGAATGGAAGGGTTTAGGGTAGAATAAAGGATATTCCAATTTTACCCTTATCATATTTCTCATACTTACTTATTTTTAACTCTCTTTTGCTTATACATTCATTAAGGCACGACCCCTTATTAATTAACAAATCTCAATCCCTTAACTATTAGCATTATTTTATTTTATTTATCCAATTAAATGTTCTAAATAATGTCGCTCAAAATTAGGGTCATTACAGCATGCCATGGAGCCGGTCATCTAATTTTTCCCCTGAGTAGAGGGGTGGTGGTGGGGGTGCAGTGTTTTGATGGACATAGGTTTAGGGATGTTGTGGTTTAACAAAGCCACTTTTATTTTAGGTGGCTACTTTGGGATCAAGCTCGGGCGGAGTCTTCAACCTACAAGCTTTTGAGATAGTAGAAGGAGAAGTGAACTTGGCTGAGTGACTTACCAGGCACAGTTGCAATATTGGGATGGTAAGATATCACATCTCCATTGATTGACTAGATCATCCTCCCTTGGGCTATTTTTCTTAGTCCTTGGGCTATTTCAAAATCGGGGCCTTTCATACTATTCACACCTTTCTTACCTCTATTCTTAGCGTTTTTAGGCTTGCTCCCGGTTAGCTCACCTCCAGCAGCTACCAGCTCTTATATTCGGTTTACAACACTTGAGTGGACCTTCTCCTTCCTGAGACGATTGCTCATTTAGTTAATATGATTTTCCAACTGCAGAGGGAAGCTGGGTAACCGGACGGCTCATACTTTCACTTTCCGGTGAACACCAAGCCCGCTATCTTCACGGACGTTCTGAGCAAAGCTTCCCTAAGCTAAATGGGGAGGTATTTCTTCGTTCCTTATGGGGTCAACCTTGATCCAAGGAACACTGAGTTCCGAACCCCTAGTAAATTTTCCTTGTTGTTCTTTGTCTTTCATCGTTATTCCCTTCCTTTACTTATCTTTCCTTTAATACGGGCCTCTCTCGACTCCATCGGCGTCAACTTCAAGACGCTTAGTGAATACTTTCCTGATAATGTTCAAAACTTAAAGGTCACACTAACTGATGGGAACCTTCATCAGGTCGGGCTATTGATAGGAACTCAGATTATGGTTGTAGAGTGGGCTGCCTCAACAAGGAAACCAACCAATAAAAAGCGAGACTGCTCGATGATCAAATTCTTCGATCCTAATGTCAGGCTGGTTGTAGATGAGACGAGGGAAATGACCATGTAAACAGGGGAAGGGGTTAGGAAACTAACAACGGTTCGATTACAATAAGATTGTGATGTTGTGCCGATGTCTAAATAGGAAACTTTTAACCCACAACTGGTTGACGTCCCAGTCCAACAACATAGGACGCTTGCCGTCCTTTGGGATATTAAGGAGAGTTTTGAGGAAGGAAGTGTAGAGGGATGTGCATATGAACCAGGCATTGGTGGAAACCTTGGTCCCTCCTCCATGCCCCATCTCGCATATTATCCTTTGTATTTCGGTTACGATGTTGTGCCATCGGATATGTCCCTTGTTGAGATGGATCAATCTAACATAGGTACCTCAATCTCATCATGTCCTCTCCTTGTCAAAAAGAAGGGTTGAGCAAGTCCAAATGGTAAACTTGTATTTTACTTCTTTTTTCTTGCACTTGATCCAACCATGGATTTTTGTTGTTTCAATGGTAAAAGACCTTAACTTTGACACCTTCGACTCCACTACCCAAACTACTATCAAAGCTCCTTTGCAAATAACACCCGTCTCAAGCAAGGAGATTATAGATGTGCTTTCCAGCCCCATGCATTCAGTTCGACATTCTATCGACTCCTGGAAAAGAAAGAGGGGTGAGGGAGGCGAGCCCTCCTCTTTTGAAGTCTATGCTCCTTATGCCAAATCATTGGAACTTTTGATGCAGAGGGGATGGCTGAAGGAGAGGAGTGATGGCAGTGGGTCATGTATCTTTGGAGATCCCTCATGCTCTGGACCATGATGACCTGGATCACCTAATGAGGGCCTTCCAAGTTCCAACTGATGACCATAGAGTCCCTATTATACACCTACCGTCCTAAGTGCGGTTGGAACCGGCATCCTTTGGAGGCCGTGGTCAACATGAACATCGATATGCTTTAATGGTAAGCTTTTAACCTTGAATGTTTTTACCAAACAGATAAATAACAGTGTAGGGTAATGAGATGGGTGGTGATTGCAGCTTGTTCATGTGAACCATGTAAAATGATTGTAAGTAAAACTTAGCTTGATGATGGAATGGGTTGGCATATGAGCTCGGATACATGCACTTACTAAGCAGCTCCGTCATAGTTGAACATGGAGGCAGGCACATGATTTCCAAGCCTGTTGGTGTTATTTTATGTTGGGTAGTCCCATCACGAACCAGAGCACTTTGAGGCTTGAGGGTTCTACAGGGTGACACATGACATAGTTGAGTGGTGGGCGATCCCGGCATGAACTAAAATGTTGAGTGGCTTGAGGGTTCTTCTAGTTAACTTGCAGCCAATTGATATCGAGTAGTGGGCGGTCCTGGTATGAACCGGAGCATTGAGTGACTAACTCATGACCAATTGATATGGTACTTGACTTATATCTATACGGGTGCACTAAGGATGTTGGACCTTAGCATCACTTGAAGTAACAATGTCGGTCCCAAGAATGGTGTTGGTAAGGCAGGCAAGTAGAATGACTCACGTGGTCCTTGGTGGGAGAGGTCGGCAGTCCTCAAACAAAGATGTGAATATATGGTAATTCACCTTTGTTGGATAGTCAGTTGGCAAGTAGGGAAGCATTGAATGGCTCGTGTGGTCCTTAGCGGAAGAGGTCGGCAGTCCCCAAGTAAGGTAGTAAGCACGTAATAACTCATCCTTAATGGATAGCCTATAGTGAAGGTGGTCTCCAAACAAGTAAGTGAATTCACGGTAATTTACCCCTTACTAGGAGAGGAGCATTGAATGGCTCATGCGGTCCTTGATGAAGGAGATCGACAGTCCTCAAACAAGGTAATGAGCACATAATAACTCATCCTTGTTGGATAGCCTATAGTGGTGGCAGTCCCTAAACAAGGAAGTGAATACACGGTAATTCATCTCATTGTATGGCCATCCGGCAAGGAGTGGAGCATTAAATGGCTCGCATTGTCCATTGTGGAAGAGGTCGGTAGTTCCCAAACAAGGTAGTAAGCACATAATAACTCATACTCATTAGATAGCCTATAGTGGTGGCACTACCCGACATGAAAGAGTGACGTTATCCGTCCCTACCAGATAGCCTTTGTTGTATTCAATGGAAATGGCTTTGAAGTCTTCGCTATTTTCTTAAAAATAAATTTTTTACAACTGTCATATACTTATGGCTCTTATATATGATAGGCGTAGAGGTGCTCGATGTTCCAAGTGCAGGGTTTGTGTTTTCCATTTGAGCAAGAGACGTTGTAAGCACCATTTGATAAGGCGACGATGAAGACATACGACCCCTCCCAATTCGGGTCATGCACTCCTTTAGTTGGGTGCTTGGTACTTGTAAACACCTGGCATAGTCTTAGATCATTGATAATGAATTGTTGGATCTTCACTCTAGAGTTGTAGTGCTTGGCTATCTTCTTATTGTAGGCTTCAATGTGGAGTTCGGCTTCAGTTCTTTGTTCTTCAATGGTTTCGAGCCCAAACTTGAGTAACTCGTCGTTTTGTTTAGACTCGAATGTATGATGCCAAGGTGAGGGGACTTCTACTTCGATGGATAGGATGGCTTCGTACTCATAAAAAGCAAGAAGGGAGTATGGTTGGAAGTGCATCAGGATCAGAGGATGGGCGGTGGTTCCTCGACCCAATTTCCCTTGGCATTTGCAAGGCTCTTCTTGAGTGTGGATTTGATGGTTTTATTGATGGCCTATACCTGGCCATTTACTTGAGGATGGGCGATGGAAGAGAAACACTTCTTGATCCCATTTATTTCACAAAAGTCTTGGAAGAGGCTACTCTCGAAGTAACTGTCATTGTCAGTTATGATCTTCTTTGGCA
The DNA here is from genome assembly GCA_030737815.1 of Allium fistulosum. Classification (NCBI taxonomy): domain Eukaryota; kingdom Viridiplantae; phylum Streptophyta; class Magnoliopsida; order Asparagales; family Amaryllidaceae; genus Allium; species Allium fistulosum. The sequence goes on from CM060907.1 coordinate 999,052,515, forward strand.
TGTCGAAGCAACAGACGGTGTACTTGATAACAAAGTTCGGTATGTTGGGGGCGGTGGCCACAGTGAAGGGCACAGCCTCGACCCATTTGGTGATGTAGTCTATGGCGATTATGGCATAGTTGTATCCTCCCTACTGTTTGATAGCTTTCCTATCAAGTCAATTCCCTAAGTACCAAACATCCATGGGGATTAAGGTAAGAAGGGTTGGAGAGGATATAGGAATCTTGGTGAACCATAGACATAGGTCGCACTTCTTGACGTAGTCCATTGAGTTTTTTTATCATAGTAGGCCAATAATAGCCATACTGGGTGGCATTCTTAGCTTAGCTTCTCCCTTGGCATGATTCTCATAAAATCCTTCATGTAGCTCTTCTAGAATCCGACCGGCTTTGTATTCAGTCACACACCAAGTGGTGTAGTGTATCCCCATCTATAGAGCATTCCATACATGATTATGTTACGAGGAGCCTGATATATAGGACCTTCTAGGCTTCTTTGCAGTCAGCAGGAAGTTCTTTATTCACCAAATACGTGATCAGAGGATTCATCTAGTTATCCATGGATGTCGTATCAATTTCCATTATTGTTGCCCTTGGCTCCTAGCAAGAGGCATCTCGAATCTCCAGTGGAACCCAAAGGATGGCTTTTTCTGGGTTGCTTGCCATCTTGGCCAATTGGTTGGCCTTGGCATTTTGCTCCTTGGGCATCTATTCTAGCTTGAACTCCATGAAGGTATTGATTGTCTTCTTGGCTCAGCAACATACAATACTAGTGTTTTTTCTTTGACTTGAAAGCGCTTGCCAATTTGATTGACGACTAGTGAAGAGTCGTTGAACACATTGATGGAATCCACGTGCAACTCCTTTGCCTTCCTAAGACCTTCCAGGATAGCCTCGTACTCAACTTTTTTATTGGTTGCCTTGAAAGTGAGGCAGACTACAAAACAAAGTTCTCTTTTCTCTAGGATAACAAGGACCATGCCGGCCCCTGCCCCTTCTCATTTAACACCTCATCCACATACAGGTGCTAAGCTTATTGATTGGTAACGGTCTCCTCTTCGCCATTGTTTGGGTTTGAGCACTCAGCTATGAAATCTACAATGGTCTGGTTGATAGAAGTGAAAGGATGGAAGGAGATGTGATGTTTCCCAAGCTCAATTAACAACTTCAATAGTTGGCCCGCCGTGTCAGGTTTGTTGAGAATTTGCTTCAATGGTTGGTTGGTCAAGACTTTGATGGGATAAGCTTGAAAATATGGCTAGAGTTTTCGAATAGCCCTTAGTAGGCAAAAGGCTAACTTTTCCAACCTTGCGCATCTAGTATCTATGCTTGACAACCTTTTGCTGACATAGTAGATCGTCTATTGAACCTTCTTGTCTTCTTTGATCAATGCAGCGTTGATCGCATGGTCGGTCACTGCAAGATAGGTCCTTTCCCTCGATAGGCTTGGATAGTATTGAAGGAGTAGCTAGGTGCCGCTTCAATTCTTCAAACGCTATATTGCACTCATCGTTCCGAGAAAATGACTTTCCCTTCTTGTTGAGGTCAAAGAAGGGGAGATACCAGTCGGTAGCCATGGACACAACTAACATCCCATTTAGGCTTTGTACTTACTTCATGATTCTAGAGATTTGCATGTCTTAGATGGATTGGATTTTATCGGGATTAGCTTCAATTCCCTTGGCGCTCCTGCATAGCCAAGGTATTTTCCTAACTGAACGGTGAAAGAGGACTTCTTTGGGTTCAACTTCATATTTTACTAATGTAGGATATTGAAAGTCTTGGCCAAATTCTATATATGACCCCTGGACTTTCTAACTTCACATGCATGTCATCTACATATGATTCCATGGACCGACCGATCTATTTCGAGAACATGCAGTTGATGAGCCGTTGGTAGGCAGTGTCAGCATTTCGATGTCCGAACGACGTGGCATATAACAATACAGGCCGACATTGGTGATGAAGGAAGTTTGCTCTTGGCCTAGCCGTGCATAGAAATCTAATTGTATCAAAATAAGTATCCATGCAAGTGAGGAGCTCATGTCCACTGGTTGCATTTACTAGCTGATCGATGCGAGGCAATGAAAAGTTGTCTTTAGGGTAGGCTTTGTTAGGGATAAGAGAAGTCAATGTGAGTTCTCCAGGACCCATTTGGCTTTCTAACCAGTATTGGATTGGCTACCCAGACCGAGGATTATGCCTCCCGAATGAAGCCATTGGCTAACGGCTTCTTTACCTCTTCCTTGAGAGCTCGGTATCTTTAAGGGTTGAAAGGTCAATGCTTTTGATGGACGGGGTTGCCTTTGGATTGATGTTAAATGCATGATAAATGGTTCTTGGATCGATGTTGGTCATGGCGGCGTGCCCCCAAGCAAAGACGTCTTTTCTTTGCTTTAATAATTTTGACCAACTCATCTCTAAGCTCCGGCCCGAGCTTAATGTCAATCTAAACGACCTTACTATGGTCAACACCATCTATAGGCATTAACTTGAGGGGAGTAACCGACCCGCTTTCGGTGTTTGAATCTCCCATGCGGGGGTCGAGCAAGTGATCATCAAATTCAAAGTTGGTTTCTAAGCCGCATTAATCCAGCACATAAATAATGCGCTCTAAGACATCCTCGACCAATAAAGACGTCTATGCTCGAACCGGGGGGTTGAGGTTGTCCTCGACTATCATGAATAAGTCTATCGATGTTGAGAGGGTAGGAGTAGCTGTATTGGATAGTCTTGCTTACCAATGGGGTATGACTTGCTCATTCCATGCCATGACAAGCTCTTTTGTTCTTTGTGGAGTGGCCAAAGAAATGGGACACATGCCATCCCGGTCTCATTGTGGTGGGTGTTCCCAACACGCACCAGAGCGCTATTAAGCTCGAAGGTTCTCCTGAGTAACACTCGATAGGGTGGTGTAGCTTCACTGCTTTAAGTGGTCCTGACATGAACCGAAGCACTGATAGGCTGGGGGTTACTCTTGGGTGACACACAATCAACATCATTTTCTTTATGCCTAAGGGCGGTTCTAGCACGAGTGTGAGCGCTGACCTGCTCGAGCACTCTCCTGGGTGACCGTCGTTGGTGGCAGTGACTTCATCAGCGTGACTATTTTGGCCCCGCGCTTGGATAGGAGAGTTGGTGGACTTATGACTCTTTAAGGGGGAGCTATTGATGTAGATGCCTTTGCTTCACTATTGGGGGCGATCTTGGCACGAATCGAAGGGATGACCGGCTCAATGGTTCTCATGAATGACTCGTTGTTAATTGTTGTGAATTCTTATTGAAGCAAAGGGAACCCATCTTTGCTTTCCTAAGTGAGGTCCTATAGCACCCCCTAGCCTTTTATTGGTTACCCATAATTTCACCGACCTTGCCTTGGGGAAGTTCATAACGAGCCAGTTGTATGAGACAACTGCATCGAGCTCTGCTAGGGCTAGTCGTCCTATTAAGAGGTTATAAGAAGATGGGCAGTCGACTACTACAAAGTTTACCTGTATCTTAACAGTCTAGGGATCTTTGCCGAATGTGGTCATAATAGAGGTGGACCCCATTAGAACAATGCCAACACCCTTAAAGTCATAGACGGGCAAGGAATGGGGGTAAGGCTGGAGGCAGGAAGCTTGAGTGACTCGAAACATGCTTAAACGTGATTTAGAAATCAACCTCTAGATGTTGCAGATATCAAGAGGTATAAACCACCGACTGTTTTAATTTTATTTTGATTTGATTTTGGAATTTTTCTTTAATCTTGAAGGCCATTATTTTGAGTGGAAATAAAGAAGGAGAAAGAGAGAGGAACAATGAATTGTCTGATAAAGGAATGATGAATGAAATGGAATGATTTTGTTTTTAAGAGAAACATTGAAACCTTTCTAATTCCTCCTTTAAAATCTTCCTACTTTTATTGCTCATTAGATCTCGATCAAATCAAATCAATTCCTCTTTCTATACATGTATGGCTAGCCAAAGAAAGTGCCTAGATAAGCCTTTAAAATTTCCAATCCACTTGGTAATTAATTGATTTAAATCATATTTAACTGTTTATCGATATCCTCTATCGATATGTACGTATATAACTTTTATAAACGCACTTTAAATACTAATGGCATTCAAATAAATAAGAATAAAATTTAATAACCAATATTTCATAAATATTAATTAATTTAATTAACTTACAATGATTATAAATTAATTAAACTGTGTAGTTTTTTGGAGTATCATTACGGTTGTGCAACTCAAATGTGTAAATTCAGTCAGCAATTAATATTGAACAATTTGAATATTAAAATTCACACATCACCTTAGTTAGTAGTGTGACATTTTGGCTAAATTTATCGCTTACACATCTTTTGGTAAAATCCAAAATTTTAGTTATTATGAGCAGTACCTGGTAGTAATGATTATTTATGCCAATTCTCTTCATTAACACTATATCACATTAGGACTTATGGAATTTGGTTTCAGTAAAAATTCCAACATTGTCCACATTCAACTTTGTAAGTGTAAACACAAAATCCTTGGTTCAATAATAATAATTGTTATTAACCATACTACTTTGGCTAGAGACTTTAACTTTGAGTTGACTTAACTTGACCCTATGATACTAACCCCATATAATTGAGGAGATGAATTCTCTCTTGAATAGTGTTTAACTTCTGATGCTTCCACTTAACCCAACTATAGTTGTTCGATGGACGTCGTGCCATGGTTTGACTATAATCAAAGAAAATTTCCGCATTGAAGCTCGACGATATTTTCAACTCGGGAGAATTGTGTAAAATTATCGCATCGATATTTTTGTTTTATCATAGTTATATTAACCACCATAGAACTATCGAGTGAGTCATTCTATGGTTATCCAATAACTATCAGTACGTAACCCCTTAGTGCCCTCAACAGCCATGAGCAATACACTGCCCAACTTTTGGAGAGCGTTACATGTCTCAATGGATGCATCGATATCCAGTCTCGATACATCTTGACTAGGAATATTTAAAACGGTATATTTATTTTTATTATGATAAATCACTAGTGATTACAACACATTGTAATTACTATCACAAAACATAAATTTATTGATTTTATATATTAAATATACTTATAATTAAATAAACAATTAATATAACATATTATATCAAGTATATAATAGAAAGAAAACACCTTTTATTTTGAACAATGTTAGTCATTGAGTTAGATATATGTAACGAATTACATAATTGCCCCTAGGGCATATGCATAACTCCACTAATCTCCGACTTACACTTCGGGTAAACTATGGAATCTTTTCCAACTTTATCGATCAGTTTACTAAAAAACAATCGGGTCGATCCCTCAGTGAATGGGTATGCAATGTTGTTTAATTATCCACCTTATCAATCAACTCTTTTCGATGTTGATAAACCGCCTTTATCATGTGGAACTATTCGGAGTATGTCTCTTTACTTCTAGTGAGCTCTAGATTCTTTTACGAACTTTATCACGACATAGTTATCATATAACAATATTATGGGATTCTCAACATTTGGAATCACCCTTAGCTTAATTGTAAAATTTTGCATTTATTTATACTTCTTATTTTATAATAGCCTTGGGTTGAATTAGCTACTACTTATTATTTGGAACAATTCTAACTTAAAGCTTCTTAATTAAAGTTTGAACATGAATTTAATATTGACATATTATACTTGATAGCACTTACGAAGTTCGAGTTTGAACACTCTTTCATAATGAGTTCATTATTTCTATAAAAAAATCTCTACTATTTTGTAAATACTCGATAGTACTCTAAACTACCATTTAGTGACCTTAATTTGAATTTGATATTTGCTTCGTGCATCAAATACATAAGTAAGATACGATATTGTAGACAGTGCAACATGTATGATAATCCCTATTCTCAATATATAAGGAATCCATCTTACATGTTCCATTTTAAACATTTTAATATGGTGTCTTCACATATCGTTTGGGACATTCCCAATATCCTTTATACATATTACAAAAGATATAATTTCCAAATCCAATATCGAGTATTAAACTACCATGCTATTATTGATTTTAACATAAGTACATCGTTAACAATCAACATCGTGTTGTTTACTTATAATTTTAGAAATTTCTATGTACCCTTTAATGTTTTTTCTTATGGACACGCGCTTTCTCTGCATTTTGACTGTAAATCAAACAGTTCGATATTTCTATCAAAATACTTATTTAATTTGATACTTATAGAATGACACTTTCGTATTATTTCTTGGATTATATCTGAAAAACCTACAAACTCAATACCGCTTCCACTGACTTTGAGACACTTATGTGCGAATAATCTATTCTAAATCATTATTTAGAATTTTCCGTTTCAACACATAAGTACTAAAACACAAAGTCATACTAATCGATAATTTTATGAGTAAAATCTGAATCAACTTGAGCACATTGAATGGTGAATTTGTTACGTTAATTTCAATAGTTGAAAATTACAGTTTTATTCTCATCAATATTGCTCACTATATTCCAACCGCGTTAGCCTTTCTCTTGAAGACATGTTTGGAGTCGATGAATCATACTTCTTCGGGTCAACTATCAGATTGCATTTTGATAATGTACTTGGAACCCTTTCGGATTTGTGCATCATACCGTATGACAAAGTCAATTCTATTAATGATTTAATTAACTACTGAGGATTATTTATTCTTGACATTGATTGGAAACTCCTAGTTTCTCTTCAATGTGTAAGAATATTAATAAATTCTAACGTGTCGTGTTCATTTAGGTTTGGTTAATATTATTTCATTCCTCATAATAAGTTTTATCCTTGGATCGTATCCAAATCCATTTTACTACCAATAATTTCTAAATGAAATTCCTTCACTGCGAAGTTGGTATTTCTTGAAACAACAATTGTTTCTCGGTGCAATGGAATATTTATTCATAAACATTTTATGAATTGCTTTATATTAAACTGATTTAATTTTAGTTTACAAAACTTATGTTCAAAATATAAATTGGTTATCCAATGATAATCATTCTTGAACTCCTTTTGGGGTAATTCAAATAAGATCCCTCACGTATAATTATTATGTGCAGTCTTTCGACTTTCACAACCCGCCAGCTTTTTGGCTTAGGATATGTTGGATTTTCTCGTAACCCCTTATTTTGTATGATTTTGTAAACCATTCTTTAGATAAAATTAATTTTAACCTTGTGTATTATTCCTAAGTACATGATCTTACAGAAAGAAGTTAACTCAATTTCACTCACAATTAATTATACTTCGTTTAACAATGTTTGATTACTCCTTTTCGATACATCATTATGTATCATAGGAAGGAGTGACTTTTGAGATCGAGTCTTTATTCGTTTTTAGGTACGTTCTGAACTCTTTCCAATATACCCACCTACTCGATCAAATCGAATCATTTTATTTTCTACTGTACATTATTTTATTTTATTCTATTTTATATTCCATGAACTTGTCATTAATATATCATGTATGTATCATATACACATGTTCATGTTTGTGATAATGCATCGGTGAATACAACAAAGTACGTGAAACCATTTTGGAACTTTCGATTGCATACATCTATACGTGTCAATTCGTAGAGTTCATCAACTCTTATAATTCTCCCACTGAACGGATGCTTTTCACTTAATTGTTTGAGATATAATTTATCGGAACCATATGATTCATAATCGTGCAATCATATTACTTCTCAAAACCGTGGCTTAGTCCATAATTCCAAAATAATTGCAAATAAATTTAGATACCTCTGTATTTTCCAATGCATCACAAATTCCAATATTATAGTTTTATTTTATAGTGAATATTCATATTGAAATTAAACTAAGTTTATTTTTCAGTTAATACTAAAAAACAATTATTATTTTATAAATAATGTTTGATACATTTTACAAAAATAATTTTCCTAACTTGATGCGACTAATAAGTGTTATATGGCATGCTTTCACTATTTCCGTCAGTACTATAATAGAGTATGAAATACGAAGCTCCATTCAATTACTTAATATAGGCTATTTATTTCATTTACTATAATTGGGTTACAGTCGAGAATTTCCCGATCAAGTATCTTAAATTCAAAGAAAAAAATTTCATAGAAAAAAATTTCTATGTGAAAATATATTTGGAATGGACATCATATTTTTTATTTCTTGTTACGTATCTATTATTATTTTACAATTCTCGTTTCTTTTGTTTCCTTATGAAGCAGAAGTAACCATTCAGTCTCTCCATCCCAACTGTGCCTTGAGTTACATCTACCCCCGTACATTCATTTTACTTCCAAACTGGTCGAACCATTCAAAAGGAAGCCCTTACTACACGATAATAATGAACTCTTTACAAAAAAAATGTTTCGGTCATCCTTAACATTTACAGATATCGAATAAGTTGCATTTTCTATAAACTGATCAAACCGACCTTTTAATGACCAAATTCCTTGATCAAACTTGTAGCTCTTGGTCTGATGTTACGTTAAACATGAAAAGATCATCATTGTAATCAATCATATTGGATACATGATCTCACATTATGGTTTACTTGTTTATTTCAACTGAACTGATTTTATCGAAGTTTCATATATTACGAATTGTAGCCGTTCACCAAATAACATTTATAGGTGAACAAATACGGATTAGACATCCATATTCAGGTATTGCTTCTAGAGTTCGAAACTCATAAAGGAAAATTCGCAATCTTAGGCAAATAAATGTATAAATAACCAATTACGAATGTATTTAGTAGTTGTAAAATTTGATGCCTGCATTGGTCTTGAAACAATAATATGCAGATATATTTATTAGCAAGAATATTTTACATTTCTATTTGTCAATTATCAATTCAGTTCATTTTATATCTTAATTGATAAATATTTTATTAATTATATTAATTGCATAAATTTATCAATGTTTATCATTATAACTTTATACATTAGATGTTCTTATAATATTAGAAAGGATAAATGTTACCATTTCATTTTTCTAATAAGGCTCGCGCTAGTCTTTTATGTTTCTCCAAATCTTAAGATGAAACAAGTTTTCGACTTCACTAACGGATGTTATGACTCGGTTATCATGTTATTCTGACCTTGAGGCTGCTTAACAAGTCATAGTCTCACAGATGATGGATAACTCCTTATCGGTTGTATCATATACAACTCCAACCCGTGCTTCCTTGTCTTAATCTCATTTCGACCTTGAGTTTACTCAACAAATCGAAAGAGATTATTCACTCGTACATACCATTTCGCGACAATCTAAGTATCGTATTTGTACCTTGAGTTGGCTCAACAAATACGTATAACCATCTTACCTCGTTTATTCTATATATTAATAATACTACACATAACATTCCTAGCTTGAGTTTTCTCAACAAACCAGAGAGCATGCAAGTAATTTATTAATATATAAATGGTAGAGGACAACATTTATATTAAAGGTTCATAACCATAATATATTTAATTGAGTGATATCAACTTATGGAATAATGTATTTCTTATGAAATACCCTCGTGATTCAAGTGTCTTACATATTAGAAATCATGGTATTCATACTATATGTATGTATTTATTCCTTAAGCCAATTTTGGGTTTCTTATTATTCCACTATTGTTTTATACATTCATATCATGTAGGTTTAATTATTATATAACTTTTATAATTTAGTTAACTTATACAATAATCTTATGTATGTTACATTAACTAAATCTTATTTAATTAATTTAACTATTTAACAATTAAATTAATTTTATGTTATTTAATTAAAAAAATTAATTGAACATGTATACCATAACATTTATGGTTAGACACACACAAACACACACACACACACACACATATATATATATATATGCATGTATTTTATTATTTCTTAATTAACTTATTTAGTTAGATGATATAATTAAATATTAATTTTGAAAATTTCATATGTATATACATATGCACTTAAATCATCTTAACAATTCTAGATAATGTAACATATATTTATATATTTGTATATGTATATACTTTAATTAATTAAAAATTTAATTAATTTATTAATATTATCAATAAATGTTATATTTTTGAAATATATTTATTATATTTTCAAAGAACTTTTGTAAATTATATTACAACATTTATAATATACTGTTTTCGAAGCCAACTTTGAATCGTATTATGACATTTATAATGTAATTCTTATTTTAAATTTAACTTTTAAATTCAAAATTTTAATTTAATTTTCAAAACAATTTTGAAAATTAGCCCAAGGCCCCATTCAAATTAGGTTTTTTTGTATTAAGGGCAATCTTTGGGCTCACTTCACGTTTCGGGCCAGGCCGGTAGTCAGGGAGGGCATGGTACTTGATTACCCAAACCCAAGCCTAGACATTACTTTTCTAGACACCATACTAAATTGGCAAGCTCAATTAGTTCGCCCTAACATGACTAATTCAAACCACATAGATTATTTTGCTCTGATGCCATTATTGAAACCGAGTCAATGGGAAGCGGCTGAAATAGGTAAATTTCAAAAAAATTCCTATTTGGACCTATTGGACCTATGAAGTTTAAAGAGATTTTAAATCCAATCCAAAAAGTATTATAAATAAAATCCTTTGTTCTGTTTAATTAATTTGAAAAAGTTCGAATTTGATATAAACTTAATTGCATAAGTGTACCAAATACACCCGTGTATGTAATAGTTACTCATGAAAGTTAATTTGAGAAGGAGACCTTTTGTTTCCTTCTCTAAAACCTTTGCAATCAACTAAGGGAAGAAATAGCTTTAATTGAAGAGAGAAACCTTTCATTTCTCTCTCACTGATTAAATTAATGATTTATGAAATTTCATTGATGATCAATTTAAACATAGCATATGTGATTAAATCCAAATATACTAATATACTGTGTAAGTGATCTAAGAAGTGTGCATAGTTAATGTTTCCTTTATACGTGCCTTTGTTGTCCATAGATTTATTTAAAATACATATATATAAATAATAAAACTTATATATATACATATATACATACATGCATATGAATATCTTAGAGTTAAGTTTCACTAGTTTATAGGCTTAAAATTTAAAACAACAATTTTTTAATCTAGTTTCAAAGTTAGGAAGGATTTAAGACTAATATTATGATTTTACATAAAAGTCCATTTTATAAATCTCAAGTTAAATTGATATACACACACCAAACATAGTAAATTATGTTTCAAACCTAAAACAACATGTATATGTATAAAATTTATAAAATTGAATGCATGCTTTGAAAATTAAAGAAACAAATTAAAGTCCAACTTTAATTTAAAAGGAAACCAAAAGATTAGTGATATTTTACACAAAAGTTCAGTTATAGTTATTTAACGGTTTCTTTTTTTAAACAACTTTCAAAATATGCAATAAGCAAAAGATTGTATTCAAATCAGCAAACACAAATCATATGTATAAAATTTCCTAAGCGATTTCAAATAGAAAACATGTAAAGTTTATTCATATTCGTATATGTAATCAATAATTTAATTATATAATTAATTAAAAATTAGGTTTTAATCAAAAAAAATTGAACAAAAACAAAAACAATAACGAATCAAACGGGAAAAATCAGGCATACATGTATTTGTTGCAATGATTTCAGATCTAAAATATATAAACAATGTGAAAAATTAATTAAACGTGAAATCATATGAAATAGATCTAAAGATGACAAGATGAACAGGTAATCAATTAAAGTATATCTTAAAATTGATTCAAATTAAAATAAAATGCTGAACATATGTCATTAATTAAGATGTAGAAAAAGGGGATCTAATTTATGTAACTGAATAAACAAATATCCAAATGATATATGTGACGGATACAATTCATATGAAAAGGTGAATGATGAACAAATGAAATTAGAATTATTACCTTGAGATGTAGCTAAAAGAATGCACCTTGAATCATGAGATAACTCCTAGATTCAGAAATCAACCTCCAGATGTTGCAGATATCAAGAAGTATAAACCGCCATTTGTTTTAATTTTATTTTGATTTGATTTTGGAATTTTTATTAAGCCTTGAAGGCCATTATTTTGGCTGGAACAGAAGAGGGAGAGAGAGAGGAAAAATGAATTGTCAATTGAAGGAATAATGAATGAAATGAAAATGATTTTGTTTTAAAAGAAACACTAAAACCTTTCCAATTCCTCCCTTAAAACCTTCGCACTTTTATTCTCATTAGATTTCAATCAAATCAAATCCCCTTTCTATAAACGTACGACCAACCAAAGAAAGTGCCTAGATAATCCTTCAAAATTTTCAAATCCACTTAGTAATTAATTGATTTAAATCATATCTATATGTTTATCAACATCGTATATCGATATATACGTACATAATTTTTATAAACGCACTTTATTAAATATTAATGGCATTCAAACAAATCAAATAAAATTTAATATCTAATATCTCATAAATATTTTAATTTAATTAATTTACAGCGATTATAGGTTAATAAATCATGTGATTTTTCGAAGTATTCATCATTACGGTTGTGCAACTCAAATGTGCAAACTCAGTCAGCGATTAATATCGATTTCGAACATTAAAGTTCACATGTCACTTTAGCTAGTGGTATGACATTTTGGCCGAATTTATCGCTTAGACATCTTTTTGGTAAAATCCAATTTTACTTATTATGAGCGGTACCTGGTGTGAGTCAATGGAATAGGGGTCTTAAGGCTAAATTAACACTAGAGGAGGGTTGAATAGTGTTTAATTGATTAGATGAATATTTTTAAAATTCTTTAAGTAACTACTTGGAATGATGTAATTAACAATCACAAAATCAAAGTACAAATAAAAGTAAATGCAGTAATAGTAAAAAGGAAATAACACACTAGGATTTTATACTGGTTCGGAATTACCCTACATCTAGTCCCCCATAATTCCTTGTACGCATTTATTTTCAACTAGTAAATGCAAATACAATCTTGATTTTAAGGCTACGAGACACACCATCTACATTTTCAACTAGTAAATGCAAATACAAATTAAGATAAACTCAAAAAGATTAACAAATTTCTTAAAACACTATTCACCCCCCTCTAGTGTTAATTCTAGCCTTAAGATCCTTAATCCGCATTCTAACAATTGGTATCAGAGCTTTGTTTTCAAAAGTTTCATTATCTGAATTTTGAAAAATTTCAAAATGGCTACTAACACTAGTACTGCTATTACCACCAACACTAGTTCATTTGTAGAAGGTCAGTCTACTGCCAGACCACCACTTTTTAATGGCAGTAACTATGCATATTGGGCATGTAGGATGAAAATATATTTATAATCTGTAGGATTAGATACTTGGAATATCACACAAACTGAATATTCTGAACCCACAACTAATTTTGCACAGTGGACCACTGAGCGAAAGACTGTTGCACAAAATAATTCTAAAGCAATGAATATTCTATTTTGTTCACTTGAAAGAAATGAATTTAATAGAGTGTCAGTTTGTAAGTCTGCATATGAAATCTGGAAAACTTTGCAAGTAACTCATGAAGGAACAAGCAAAGTTAAACATACCAAAATTTCCCTGCTCACAAATCAGTTTCAGTTATTTAAAATGAATACTAATGAGTCTATTTCAGATATGTATAGTCGATTTCAAGATATTGTGCATTCTTTAATATCTTTGGGAAAGGAGTTTTCGGAAGAAGACCAAGTCAGAAAAATCTTAAATTCTCTCACTCCAGAATGGGATCAAAAGACACTTGCAATTGAAGAGGCAAATGACATCAGTACTTTAAAGATAGAAGAATTGATTGGAAATCTAATGTCGTTTGAAGTTCAAATGATCAGAAGAAGAGAAAGCAAAGCATCTGAAAAGAAATCAATGGCATTCAATGCATTAATCGACGGATCAGACTCAAACAGTGATAATGATGAAGAGATAGCATTTATGACTAGGAATTTTCGGAAATTCCTGAAGTACAGAAAATTGAATAGTTCCAAGAGAAACAACTTTAAGAATTCCGGTAATCAGACTACAGTACCAAACTTTATCAAATGCTTCAATTGTGACGAACCAGGTCATATCAAAAGAGACCGTCCGCATCCAAATAAGCAAAACCCTCCTACAAACAATGATTCTGCAAAGAAACGGAAACGTGCATTCATTGCTACTCTAGATGACTCTGACTCATCCTCCAGCGACGATGAACAGAAGAAAGATAATTCAAATCTGTGTTTCACAGCAATTCTCGATTTAGTCGATACCAAAGACACGGACTCTGAAAAAGGTACATGTTTACAATACATTGGCTGAAATTGCTTGCTTGAATTGATTGATTGATTGGTTGTTTTTGAATTGATGTGTCATTTGAATTTTAAAATTTTTATTATTTTTATTATTTTATTATTTTTTAATAATTTTATATAATATATTATGAGTCTTAGTAATATTCCAGATATTATATAAACATTAAAATAATAGATATATATATATATAAATATTACATTATATAAAAGTATCTAGTCATCAAAATTTATGGATACCTGTCAACATGGGTCCATCCCTACCTGTCGACATGGTATAGAAAATTTGAAATTCAAATTTTGAATTCAAATGCTTGTGTTTTCCTTCACTCTTTCACACCATTCGAGACTCTGAAAGGACACTTTTTGACCAGAGAAACTGTCCATTTAATTTCTAATTATTTTCTATCATTTATCTCATCTTTTCACTTAACTTTTCAAATTCAAACTCTTTCTTCATAACTCAAGCTCTCTTCTCTCTACATCAATGGCCTCCTCAAGTACTCCATCAACTATGAGACTCTCCAAAACCTTAAAAGAACACCTCTTTTATGATCCGGAAGCAATCAAAGCCTATATTGGCTATGCTAATTATGGAAAAGTTCATCCCGGAAAGTTTGCAATTTTCGGCGATTTCGCTTCTTATGAAATCGATTCTCTTTGTGTTAGCAACAACATTTTAAGTCTTGTTGACGATTCTCAAAATGATTTTGTATGCTACCCAAATCTTGTGAAAATGTTTTATGCAAATCTTAATCGTGGCTTTTATCAAGGAAACGATGATGAAATTTGGAGTAGTGTAAAAGGCACTCAAATTGTTTTAAATTGTGATGCTTTGGGAGCGATTCTAAATTGTAAGTGTACGGGTATGGATATTTCAAATTTCAATTTTAATGAAAGTGATCGTGAGACTTTCCACCATATTTTTGAAAGTGACGAAAACTTTGATTTTATAAACCGCAATTTTCGTCCAAAAGCAAAAATTGTGAGCCTTCTTTTGCAACACACTTTGACCCCGAGATCGGGAAGTTTTAATAATCCTACTTCAAAAGTTTATAAAGCTCTTTTCACTCTTTTTGGAAACTATGATACTAATTGGGCTCAAGTTATTTTGGATGAATTTTGGCCTAAAAACTTGGAAATGGGAGAAAAGATTTAATATCATGGAATTTACCTTACTAGAATTTTCAACTATTTTGGAGTGAATTTTAAAGGAGAGGAATTCATTTCTAGAAAAGTTTTCAATCATTCCAATATCTCACTTATGAAAATTCCATACATCTTTCAACCTTATTAATCCCTTGTGGAAAAGGAAGAGCGTTTAGCTCACGAAGAAATGGAAGAAGGAGAGGAAGAAGAAGAAGAAGAAGGGGATGAAATGGATATTCAAGAAGAAGAAGAGGAAGGTGAAACATCTCTTGAAAGTATTGATTGCACCTCCAAACCAACCAACAAGATGATTATCCAAAACCAAAAGATAATTGTGGAAAATCAACGGACACTTAAGAGATCCGTTAGTAAAAAGTTGGATAAAATGTCTTCTAAGATGAACAAGTTCTTCTCAAAAGTCAGCAAGAAGTTTAATCGTTCATCATCCTCATCATCATCCAATTAGATCTATCTTTTCATACCTTGTCGTAGTTGTTTAAGTCTGTTTTAAGTTTGAATGTTATTGTATTTCATGTTGTTTAATCCATGTATCATTCCAGTTTGAATTAATGTTGAAGTTCTTTCTGTTATCTAGCTTATTTCATCTCTAGAATAACTGTTAATATGATATATATAAATATATATATATACATTTATTCAAAATAAAAAACAAGTCATCAAAACACAGATGACCCTGTCGACAACCCCCAAAGGCACCCTGTCGACATGCTTAAAATCTGAAGTGTCTTTTCATTTTAATTTTTGAATTTTAAATAACTAACTTGTATTTATTCATTTCAAACGAAATTTACACCTATAAATACCTGTTCTCTTCCAGAAATCTTTACTCAAAATCATTACTTATCTATTCTATCTATATTTCTTCTCTTTTTCACAAAAATGGCCGATCCTATTCACAATTTATTTGAAAATCTTGAAGAAACTCTTAAATCCTTCAAGAATATTCTCTCTATCATTCTCCGTAATCAGCGTCACTTAGAATTGAATCAAATGCAGATAATCAAGGAGCAAGAAAGGCATTTCGAAGCAATTCGATGGATGATTTCCTCCCTGCACAAGGATGATAATGAAGCACATCCTCCCGTTTCTCTATCTGTTGATAATGAGAATTGGGATGCCATCAAACA
Organism: Allium fistulosum; assembly: GCA_030737815.1. NCBI lineage: Eukaryota > Viridiplantae > Streptophyta > Magnoliopsida > Asparagales > Amaryllidaceae > Allium > Allium fistulosum. Next base: position 999,069,110 of record CM060907.1, read on the forward strand.
AGACCCTATCTTTGGAGAAGAAGGATGGGTTGTTGTTCCTCGTAATATTTGATTAACTTTGTTTGTTTGCTTTCTTAATTAGGATTTGGTCTGATTTGCTTGAATTTGACTTAGTATGGATTGATATTATGTGTGTAAAATATAACATACATATGATTAGTATTAATGATATGTGATCTTTTAAGTTATCATGATTATCAGTTTAATTATCTATTTTTATATTTAAAAAAAACACCATTATGAATAAATAAATTGTGGTCTCTTATTCGTATATTCTCTTATCTTTTGAATAAATAGTTTAGTAGTTAGGAAAAGTAGTTATTAAGAGTTTAGTTTAAAGTTAAGTATTGATTATGTATGATAACACTATCATTATAATCACAAGTAATGTAGTCTTAGTTTCAGGGGGAGTTATATAGTATTAGGGAGTTATATGGTTTTTGTTGATGACAAAGGGGGAGAAGTATAAAATAGGATAGTTAGGCATAGATTAAGGGGGAGTTATTAGAAGCATTAGGATAGAAGTGATATTTTATAAACAAAGGTTGTCATCATCAAAAAGGGGGAGATTGTTAGTCCTTGAGGAGTTGGTTTTGATGACAACAACCTTACTTAGAATTAGATTATAAAATATATAATACTAACATTATTGTGTAGATATATATAGATATGTTTGCAGGTACTAAAGAATGAAGAACTGTATAGTATAAAGATTCAAGATCAAAGATTGAAGATATCAAGATTCAAGACTCATGAGTATCAAGAATTTCAAGAGTTCAAGTTTCCAAGATAAGTTATATAGTTAGGAATATTGTTAAAACTCATAGAAAGGCACTGACATCTTAAAATCTATTTTATTCGTGGAATGGAATCCACTTCGTGCTCGTTAAAGGGATGGAACCCTAAGTAGGATGGAACCTACGAAAAATTTAGTGGAACATCTTTTTGTATCCACTTACTTTTATTTCAAAATGATTTTCAAAATATATATAGCTTGTTTTTCAAAATGATTTTAAATATTCTTGTTTAAAAACCAAAATCATCTGTCCTGGTTTTTCAATATATTTTAGCCTAAAAAATATTCTTAATTTTAAATATCTTTGATTTTAAATTATTATCCTAAGTTTTTAAACTATAATTCTGATATTAATATATTTAGCTATTTTATATATTTATACTTAAGATTTAAATATAAAAGTATAGAAAATTATTATATATTTTTTAATATTGTTCTCTATAGCTATTTATGTATTATAACTATATAAAAGTATATTTTAAAGTTTAAATATAAGTATAATATAATATAGAAATTATTTTCAAAGAAAAACAAATCACCAAAAATTACAAGGGCATGTCGACATGGTCACATGTACCCCTGTCGACATGGTGACAGCTAAATTGTTTTTTAAAAGAAGTGTCTATTCGCCACATCCCTTCACCAATGGACATGGCTATTGATCTACTATAAATAAAGGGTGTTTTCAACAAATTTTAATCACTTTTTTCTCTGATTTAACTTCTCTTCTTCTTCTCCACTTTCTTATTTAAAAATTACACCATTACTCTGCCGAAATCAATATCGAATCTAACTAGATAATTTCTGGTTTTGATTCTCTCCACTATCTCTACAAGATCCAAGTGCTAATCTGAGTTATAGACTTTTTGTAATCAATTGAGCGAGAGAAGGTGTGATTGTAGCCCTGGAAATCAATTGGGTGAACTTGTTGCCCCGGAAATCAAGTATCTCTACCTAGAGGATTGTGATTCTGGAGGGTGTACCTCGTAGCCTTGAAACCGAGGGTTGTAATTGTTGAATTGCTTTTGAAAGGAAATCCGTACTTAGTTTTGCAGGACTGGATGTAGAGTAACTCCGAACCAGTATAAAATCCGGTGTATTCTTTCCTTTACTGCTTTTACTTTATATTTGCATATGTGTTTGATTCTGTGTTCATATCTGTGTCTGATTAGTGTATACATTATTAACAAATTAAGATAAATTCAAAAAGATTAACAAATTTCTTAAAACACTATTCACCCCCCTCTAGTGTTAATTCTAGCCTTAAGATCCTTAATCCGCATTCTAACAGAAGATGATTTTGTTACTTTAAATAATGAATCAAATGAAACAAATTGTGAAACTGTTCATCCTAATAAAAGGATCAGACTTTTAAAAGATCATCCTATAGAAAATATATAAGGAAATATTGAATCGGTTGTTAGAACTAGAAATCAACTAAACAAGATGAGTAATGTAGCTTTTATATCAACTATTGAACCCAAAAATCCAAAGGAAGAATCATCTGATGATTCATGGATTCTTGCTATGCAAGAAGAACTGAATCAGTTCACCAGAAATGATGTATGGGAACTTATTCCTATACCTGAGGACAAAACTATAATAGGAACTAAATGGGTTTATAAAAATAAAATGAATGAACAAGGTGAGGTCGTTAGAAATAAAGCTCGGTTAGTCACTCAAGGTTATTGTCAAGAAGAAGGAATAGACTTTGATGAAACCTTTGCACCCGTAGCAAGATTAGAATCCATTAGAATTCTACTTTCTTTCGCAAACCACAACAATTTCAAATTATTTCAAATGGATATCAAAAGTGCCTTTTTAAATGGTTTTGTTAAAGAGGATGTTTATGTTGAATAACCTCCACTTTTTGAAGAAGAAAAGTTTTCAAATCATGTTTACAAATTAAAGAAAGCTTTATATGGTCTGAAACAAGCTCCTAGTGCCTGGTATGATAGACTAAGATCTTACCTATTACAATCAAATTTTGAAATTGGTAGAGTAGATAATACTCTTTTTATTAAAAGAAACAAAAATGATATCATTTTTGGATCTATAAACAATGAAATGAACAAAGAGTTTTCTAAAATAATGACAAAAGAGTTTGAGATGAGTCATATGAATGAACTTACTTTCTTTTTAGGATTGCAAATAATACAATTAGATAGCGGTATTTTCATTAGTCAAGAAAAGTATGCTAGGGATCTAGTTAGTAAGTTTGGTATGACCACTGCGAGTGGAAAACCCACTCCTATGGCAACCAATGAAGCCTTGAATAAAGAAGACATGTCAAAAGATGTTGATCAAAAACTATACAAGGGAATGATTGGAGCACTACTCTATATAACTGCGAGTATGCCTTATATCATGCATAGTGTCTGTCTCTGTGCAAGGTACCAATTTCAACCCAAAGAAACCCATTTAAAAGCTGTTAAACGTATCCTAAGATATGTTAAACACGCTTTAGACTATGGCCTATTTACCCTAAAAACGATTCATTTGATTTAATCTCATATTGTGATGCCGACTATGCTGGTTGTAAATCAAACCGAAAAAGTACAAGTGGAACTTGTTACTTTTTAGGACATCCTCTGGTTTCCTGGTTTGGTAAAAAGCAAAATACTGTCTCACTATCAACAACTAAAGTAGAATATATCTCTGCTGCTTTGGCTTGTTCTCAAGTTATCTATATGCAACAGACCCTAAAGGATTTTGGATTAAATATTTCAAAATCACCAATTTCTTGTGATAATACAAGTGCAATAAATTTATCCAAAAATCCTACTCATCATGCCAGAACCAAACATATTGATATCAGACATCATTTTCTCAAAGATAATATAAGTAAAGAGATGATTTCTCTTGAGTTTATCAACACTGAGAATCAAATAGCTAATATTATGACCAAACCTTTGAATCAATCAACCTTTACTAAATTAAGAAGAGAACTAGGTATTTATTCTATAATCGAGATATAGAATATAGATATAATAACATATATATTTAAATAAATAGAGAAAAACAAAATTGTCAAAATTTTCAAAGGGGTGTCGACATGTCCCTACCCCCCATGTCGACATACAACGGTCAGATTTGAAATTTTGATTTTCCCTCTAAAATCAGTTTGGTGGTTATATAACCATAATATTTTAAATTCATCTGTCTTCTCACTTCATTTTCTCTGTAATAAACTTTTTAAAATACAAAGTAATGGCCTCCTCTTCTAAATCAAACCAAAACGCAACCATTTCCTTCCCTTCTCCTAATTCTGGTCCATTCCAACGTACTACATTGGCTCGAGCAATGAAGATCGAGGAAATTATGAAGGATTCTCTGCAAATGCTGACTGAATTACAAGTCATGCAAACAAGGATGGCAAAGGAACAAGAGGAACAAGGCAAGATTCTTAGAAATTTGCAAAAATTTCTAATGGATAATCATGCAGACCCTACTATGATTGAAGATGATTCCTCTAACATACGTATTCATAATCCATTAGAAGACGACGAAGAAGAAGAAAAGAGGAAGAAGCGCAAATGGACGAGGACTATAATGTTGTTTGTGTTGGAGAAATCTGTTTTGACAAAAATGGTAATTTGGTCGAACAACATGGAAACTTTTGTCTCCATTACCCTAATTGTTCGATTCATAAGTCACCAATTATCAAGGACTCTCGTTAGATTGTTATTATATTAATGTTTTTATATTTTGTGTACTTGTATATATTTGTGTCTATGTTATATATATATATATATGTGTGTGTGTGTGTAATGTAACATCATATATAATAAAATTAGATTTATGTTTCGCTTATTATACTTCGTTATTAGCATTTAGTTCCATAGTATTAGTTTAAGGGGGGGTTATGTAGTTTAGGCTTAGTTTTTGTTGATGACAAAGGAGGAGAATTATAAAATAGGATAGTTAGGCTATTAATTAGGCTTAGATTAAGAGGGAGTTAGTAAATTAAGGGGGAGTTGTTGGAATAAGGGGGAATCAGAGTAGAATCAGAGTTTGGTGGAATATATTTTATAAACATAGGTTGTCATCATCAAAAGGGGGGAGATTGTTAGTTACTGAGATGATGGTTTTGATGACAACAACCTTATGACTTGTTATAAAATATAAATACTAATATCTTTGTCTAGATTTATATGTATATGAAGGATATATATATATATATATATGCAGGTACTGAGAATGAAGACAGTACGGTATAGAGATTCAAGATTGACGAATTCAAGATTGTAGAAATCAAGACTGAAGACTCATGAGTATCAAGATTATCAAGAGTTCAAGAGTTCAAAATATCAAAATAAGTAATAGAGTTTAGATTTATGTTAAAACTTCATAATAGCACTAAAATCCTTATTCGGATTTTAATTATGGAATGGAATCCACCTTCTCGCTTTAATAGTGGGATGGAACCCATGACCTCTTTAGTGGGATGGAACCCACGACCTTCTCTAGTGGAATGGAATCCACATAATTTTCAAAATGACTTATTTTTAGATTTTTTCAAAACTATCTTTTTTAAAAAGACATTTCTCTCTCGTTTTAAATATTTTAGCCTTAATTCAAAAACTATTTTTAATCATATTAATTTCAAAATCATTTCTTGTTTTTAAACTATCTCCCGGTTTTAATGTTTTAGCTTTAATCTCAAAATATTTATATATTTAGTTTTTATTACTTTTATATTTCGTAAGATCACTTTCCAACGGTTTTTATAATCATAAAGTATATTCAAAATAGTTTACAAAGTTCTAAGATTGTTTCGAAAAACTTTAGAAAGAAAATCTCTTTTAAATCAAAAATCAATTTTCAAAAATTACTAGGGGATGTCAACATGCCTATACCCCCATGTCGACATGGTAGCCATAGATTTTAAAATTCAAATTTTCCAAAGAAGTGTCTATTCGTCATAACCTTTCACGAATGGACATGGTCGTTACTCCTATATATATCAATTGTTTTCAACGAATTTTAAGTTAGTTTTTTATTTATTTCTTCACTCCTTCTTCTCTACTCAAATATTCTCTTATATTTCAAATGCTTTAACAAAACTCTGCTGAAATCCTAAGTGAATCAAACTCGATCGTCTCTAGTTTGATTCTCCGCCACTCTCTCTCAAAGATCTCAGTGCTATTAAGAGTTATAGGATCATTTGTAATCAAAGATCAAAAGATCAAAGCATATCGGGTCTCTCTGTATCAAAGTGAGATTGGAAACGGTGTGATTGTGGCCCATAAATAAGTCAGGTGTGATTGTAGCCTGTAAATCAATTAGGTGACCTTGTAGCCTGGTTAAATCAAGAGAGTTTGCCCTGGACTCGGAGACAGGAGGGTGTATCTCCTGGCCTTGAAATCGAGGTTGTAATATCGACATTATATTTGAAAAGAAATCTGGACAAGAAATTGTGTGGGACTGGATGTAGGATAACTCCGAACCAGTATAAAAGTCTGGTGTATTCTTTCCTTTACTGCTTTTATTTACTATTTGTATCTATATCTGATTCTGTGATTGTCTCTGTGTTTGTGAATTGCATCTATTTGGGTTTAATTTGAAAAGATTTCAAAAAGATTCATAAAATTAATTAAACACAATTCACCCCCTCCCTTCCGTCTAGTGTTAATTCTGCCTTAAGATCCGTAATCTGCATTTCCTACAATCGTCTTCGCCTTCCCCAACACTTCCACCTAGGGTTTAAACACCAGTTTATCATTCTCAAGCCTTGTTCGAAGGTACGTCACATGATAGAGGTGACCGAGGGAAGACTCTTATGCACGCACAAGCCGAGGAGGAAGAAGAAGACAGTGATGAAATATACATATCTGATACTCCACATTTTCAACAACCTTCTTACATGGCATTTCAAGGCCTTTCAATTAACGAAGATGAGGAGTACCACGACCAGATGCCATGGCCAGGTACATATGAGCAGGATCCATCCGCTTACTGGGAGTATTACCAGAACTACAGAAGCCTATCTTATTCCCAAAATTAGTACAATTAAACTTTATTTTATTTTATTCTGAAACTCTTATGCTTATTTGTTTTCCTATGTATAACCTTTGTTACAATTCCTTCTAAATTTTGCTTTGAATTTCCATATTTGATTTTCCATAATGTGAAACGATGACATGCTATGACCATTTTTATCGTTTATATATGTATCGTATATCGTTTCCCTCCATTTTGATAATGACAAAGGAGGAGAAATTTATGCATATACATAGGGGGAGACAAACATAATAATACTCCCATTCTATAGTTGATATTTTGATCATATAGTTAATTTTTCACTGTATAGTTGATATTTGATTGTATAGTTATCATCATCAAAAAGAGGGAGATTGTTAGAACCTCCAATTATGATTCAATGATAACAAGTATACAATCATATACATATATAGACCTTACCATGATTGCATGTATATGCTTCAAGAAGACACCATGCTCGAAGATATTGAGACTCAAAGAGAAATGAAGATTCATTGACCATACTAAGCTTATTCTACTATAAAAGAGTCCTAGATATAATATTGTTAAGGTCTCCTTGAGTATATATGCATACATGAGCACACACAATTTCATGTACATCAAAATTAAGGTGAAAAACTGTTTTTACACCTCACAGACGTTTGTGATAAAACAACAGACGTCTGTGACAAGTTTCGGATTAAAAATTAAACAAGTCACAGACGTTTGAGGATTTCACTACAGACGTCCGTCATGGACTAAAACAGTCAAATATGAATAGACACTTCTGTTTTGAAACTAAAGGAAATCACCTTTCAACAAAAGGTTGCAGCCATTAAAATGAAGAGACTTTGTCAAATAGTAACAACTCTTCATCTGCACCTTTTTAAATCTATGAATACCACTTTGATTGAGAAGTAGAAACCATCTAACTTGAATTAATCTATTCTTTACTCTTTTGATTTCTAAGCACTCTCTTGCATATACAATTGTTCATATACTCTCAATCTACTATAACCAAAATATAATTTTGGTTAAATCACTTTCTATAACTCAAAGCATTCATATTCATATACTCAAAGGAGATCATAGGAAGATTTGTACTATAAGTTAAAAACTGTGTTATTGGAACACAAGATTGTCAGAGATACTTTTGTATTAGCCTATTCCTCCGGGCGAAGTGAGGGTAATTTGTTTAAATGAAATACCGAAGGGGAGCTTCGGGACTGGACGTAGGACGGGAGGTCCGAACCAGTATAAAAACTCTGGTTTGCACGCTTTTTTTATACTTTACTATTTATTGCCTACTATTGCATTAACTTATACACTTGCATATTTTACACAAGTTAGATAGTATACGATCCACAAGGCTTTCAATCTAAGCTTCCAGCTTCATCCATAGGTCATTCACTTCGTGGGCTACTAAGCTAGAGTTCCCATGTTAGTTAAACCTTGAAGAACACTTCAGCACATGTCATTGCTGAGCCCAGAAATAGGGTAAACGACGCTGACGACAGTGTTTTCGTTAATCTCACGGTCATTAGAGTTATTACCCTCGTTCTCACCATTAGGGTCCGTGGTGACAATTAGACTATGTTTTTTAGTAGAGAAGAAAAAGTGAAGAAATATAAAAGTTTTTAGGAGAGGCCCTCCGTTTGGCATCAAATTTTTAACTAAAAATTTAGCCAACCTTAGAATTAAGCTAATGTGTTTGTATTAGCAAAGTTTACTTGCTAATTGTTGCACCGGAAAATGACACAACTTCCCAAAGTAAATAAATCCAAATCAAACAAACAAAAACATGAAGAAAATTGGAACACACAAGCACTTTTTATAGTGGTTCGACAAATACTCCGGCTTACATCCACTTTAATCTCATTATTTGATTGATTCTCTCTGGAATACATCGATTACCACTCAAATTCAACCACAATTTAGTAGATATTAGATTTGGGAATGTATAGGGAAGAAGAAGATGGAAAAGAATAAAAATGTTAAAAGTCCTCTCCTAGTTGTAGGTAGCTTTCTATTTATAGGAAAATCCCTGATGCAATCTCGCTATCCAAGTTTGAAAACGTCGTAACTTCAAGATCCAAATATCTAGGCATGAAGACCAAGTCATCCAACACGATCTCCAAGTAGAAACTCAACTCGGCGCCGACCACTTCTAGTCAGTGTCGACCTGATTTTTCCATCATTCTTCCAGTTTTTCTCCATGTCTTAGCTCTCCTCATCGACTTCTTGCCAAATCAAGTCTTCATTTTGGGTCGGTGGTCATCAAAAGAGGTCGGTATCAATCTAAATCTTTACATCCAAAGCTCATTTTCTCTTCATGTTTAGGCTCCTTTCATCCATCTGTTTCCACTCCAAGTCTCAAAATCAGATTAGTGCCACTCAATTAGGTAGGTACTGACCTGATTTGGCTCTTCGGAATTCCATTGAACTTCATAAGTTTCTTCACAACATCGTTATAGATAGTTCTAATCATGTTGGAATAGATTATCTCAATGAAAGTCATTTTGGTACCAACACGAATCATGTTGGTACCAACCTGATTTGCATTTTTGAAACTTGGCCAAATATTTGATTTCTTCAATCCTAACATCTTCCAGGCTCCTCGACTAATTCCTTTATCAGTTTGCAGTCCATTTCATCCGTTTGAGTCTGTTCTGAAATAGTGGTAAATTTGGTCGTAACATTAAAACTAAGCTTAAAAAAGGAAAATGAGGGGTGAATGAGCAAATAAAGTAAATGACACAAGGTGTAAAGTGGTTGAGATAAGCCTGCCTACGTTACTATGGAGATCTTTTACTTTATCGATCTCTTACAATTACAAGAAATCATGAGAAAATAATAAGAAATTAAACACTTAAAATTACAATGCAACTAAACTTAAGAGGTTTTATGTTTTATTTGTTAGAGAGGAAATTCTAAGCATAAAAATCAACCTCTTGGATGTTGAATGGTAATGGGTGTTTATAACAGCTGATGTATATCACTGGATGGTTGTGATTGCATGGTAAATAGACGAGAATCATCTCGACCATAGATTTGGCTGCTTGGGTTGATGGAGGACGGGTGGAAAGGTAGAACAACATGTGGCTGAGATAGGTGTCAGCTGTTGTTAAGTATTAAGAGAGTGTTTTGTACAGAAAATGATGACTTGGTACATAAGTGGATGCACTTTTGGTAGACATGCCACAATCGTAGGTGTACTAGGTTGTACTTTTTAACATCTAACACACTTTTCTTGGTAGCAAGGCCGTTGAAAAGCTTCTCATGCACAATAACGATCGGTCGCTTGTTGTCGAAGATTGTTGAGAACAAACCCAAAGGGGACGGTTGAGCCAATCGTGTAGTGATGAGGCGGGTTGTACCTGGTCGGTCGGGGTGGGGAGGGAGGCTGAGAGAAAGACAGACCAAAGACCGATCGCTTTTGAGCCGAGTCAAGTCAAATGAGTTGGCTGCGTCGTCTTAGGTCATGCAAAGCGGTTGCAACCCTAGCATGCAACTGAGTTGGGCTTGTATTAGGCCAGGCTTAGAAGTGCTGGCCGATTTAGATTTGGGTCGTGCTTGGAAGTACATGTCAGATTATCTTTAATGGCTTGAGTCTTGTTACATAGATTGATTTGGAATGGACCGACTTTGATGTGCTAGCCAGCTTATTTTTTACGTGTGTGAAAATTGAGCAATGGAGAGTATTAATGCAATAGTCAGAAAATAAAAAAGGCAAACAATAAATATTTGAATCATTTTTCAAAATTTAAATTTTTGTGAAAAATTTAGAAAAAGTACAAAAATTCAGAAATCAGCAAAATAATTTGAAAATAGCCAAACCATTCAGATATTTGCGAAATGTTAGGAAGGCATTGAAGCTGAAAAATGAAAATTTAGAACAAAATGTAAGATAATTAATCCCCTGATTCTGCATTTATAAAAATTCTACTTTTACCTTCTTAGTAAAATTAACATTTTACCCTTTAATAGAATTTATTTGATTATTTAAATTTTACGGTGTGTTACTAGGTTTTAGCTGGGTCTCTTAACTAACAAAGTTTAATAAATTGGAACGCACAAATTTTAGCTTTTAAAACCAATCAAAAGTGTCTTTTTTTTTTGAATTTTGTATGCTACAAATTCATCGTAAGTAAAAATAAAAGTTACAAAGTATCGAGGAAGAAAACATTTGTTTTCCATCATATAATGTCTAAGTGATTATTTTCTAATTAAGATAATAAATGGTTAACAACAACAAAAATTGATTAGTAAATTCATAAGAAAAACAAAAGTATGGGATAACCGTGCAGCGAATTGATATTTCTGCATATATAAAAAAATCTAATTTAAAATACCCAAATATTGGTTCTAGATTTTTCCTTTTAGGTACTTAAAGCAATCAAATTATCGTACAATTCAACCATGAGAAAAAATAAAACCCGATCACTATTCTAATAATTTCAAACTTTTGAGTTGTTGAACTAGTGGAGTGGAAGATTTGGAGAGGACGAGAAATTTACGAAACTAACGGGGTTAAATGGGCGACGTCCAACTCATTTATCTAGTTAAATCTAACAACTGTTTAGCTCTTTAATAATTTCAAACATACGAGTTATCGAGTACCATTCATACTTGGAGAATGCGGTAAGCAAAAATAATTAATCATGCAAGAGAAGAACACGTGAAGTTTATAGTTAAATAATATGGAAAGAACTATATAGAAGTTAATATAGATGAAAATATGGTAGTAGTTATGAAATGAATGGAAAAAATGGATGAAGGAATTTTAAAAACCTTGAATTTATGAAATAAATGAAAAAAACACGTGAATAAATGTAAAAAACCTTGAATTATGCAAGGAGACAGACGCTACATATAAAGGGTTAGAGTACTATTTCTTTGGTAATAAATATTCACACATAAATGACCTTTTAATTTTAGAATGTTGATTATTAAGACATTTATAACGCTTAATGGTAGGAGTTAATTTCTTAATCCTTACCGTTTAATTTTAGAATCCCGGTTGTTTATCACATTTATGAGTATAATTTTAGAATATTAGTTGCGTAAGACATTTATTACTTTTGATGGTGTGATTTAATTCCTTAATCACTTCAAAAAATATTCAACTATAATATGAATACTGATTATTTAAGTTTTTGTATTGAGGTTTTATCATTATTATTACAATTTGATAGCAATATTTTGAAACAACCGACATTTATCGCTATTACGCTAATTTTTTGGAGCCAATCAGCCAATCCATGTTATGCAAGTAAAGCTAAAAATAATTCTATTTCAAACTTCTCAAGCAGCATAGAGACAACTTTTAAAAAAGGTACTTATTTTGATGGACATTTAGTCCGAAAATTAGATGGTATTCTCGCTCTAATTGTTATTAATTCCTTTAATTGTTTTCCATTTGGAGCCTTACCGAAACAATTGCATGCATGTACAGAATTAAGCGTCTACTTTAGAGTGAGTAACAGACAATAAAAGCGGGGACCTACCAAATTAACTAAATTACGTCGAATTCAATTGTTTTATAAATATGGATTTTGACAAAATTAGGAGCTCAATTAAAATTTATTTGACCAATTTAATCGGGGCTATTTTCGTCAATTGATTGTATCTATAAGAAAAAAAATCCGGGCAGCTCAGTTTATCCACCATTTGCCCCCCTTTTCTCTCGCACATCTTCATTTTTTTTAAGTTCTCTTAAAACCCTAATCCCCCGGGAATCCGTCAAATTCATAAGCTTTTGAATTTAACGTCACCTCTCTTTCGACGTCAATTTCTCTCTGTTTCGCGGCCAAATCCATATTGTTATAGGATACGAATTTCAGTATTTTGTTTAGTAAAATCGAATTCAGGATTTTGATTTAATATGGTGCATATCTCTCACCATAAATCTCACCGTTCTCGCAAGCATCGAGATCGATCTGTTTCGGATGACGATGACATTTCAAAAGAAAAAAAGCAGAAATTAGAAGTTGAATCTGTTAGGATTTCAAGGTCTCCTGGTCAGGAAAACCGAAGTCGTTCATCAAATCATGTTGTCCTGGCGAGTAAAGATAATGTAATAAGTGATCATGGGAAGAGACCAAAAGGTATGGGGGATAGATGGAATGGTGACGGAGAGGAGGATGCAAAAGTAGATAAAGAAGCAAAAGGAGAAAATTCTGAAACTGAATTTGAAAAACGTTTGAAAGGAAAGTTTAATAGTAGTTCCAGTAAAAAGTGTGGTGATACGAGTGAAAAGAATGAGGAGAAGAGGATGGATAAGCAAAGAAGCAGAAGAGAAAGTAGCAGTAGTTTGCACAAGGATAGCAAGGAAAAAGTGAAGGAAAGAGAAAAGGAGAAAGTGTATGCAAAAGAAAAGGAAAAGAAAGAGTGCAGCACGAAACATGAAGTTGAAGTATCTGGTAAAAGATTTTTTTCTTTTTGTTTTGGTTTCATAAATACTTTTTAGAAAGCCCAGCCAGCTACTTAAAGAATAATGTATTTGAAATGCTAAAACTTATGTATACACTTCGACTTTTCCCTGTATCCCTACCAATATCACTTTAGGGATGTGTTATCGAACAATTATGAACGGATGATGCAAACGGACAATTTGAATGCATTCCATTTGTGTATGTTGAGATGCATGTGATTTTAACTGTTCTTGCATCCAACTGTTATGAAATTTTAATTATTTCACTATGAGAGGAAAGATCTTTAATTATAATCGTAATAGGTTGAAACCACGTGCATCTCAACTTACATTTTAACAATAGTTGTAATTGGTTAAGATCTTTAATGATAGTTGTTATAGGTTGAAGATCTTCATTAATAATTGTAATATGTTCATAATTATTTGGTCCAACCAAAAATTTGCCAGAATGCACTTAGATGCAAATCAAGTCACGAGTTCGAATCTCAATCATGATAAAAATCAATATTTATTTTCAATCGTTAAACTTGATATAGGAGGGCACAAGTCAAGTTCATTTTTCACAAGAAAAATCATATTTTTTTTTCACTATTTTTTTTCCTAATTTATGTTATTAAAACTATATTATACAAATTTTGAATTATGATTTTAGATCAATGCATTTTTTTTGAAGGATATTTTTATAAACTTGTGTATTGCGCATGAGAGAACTCGTATTGGAAAGAGGAGTTAGAAAATGGGTATGAGACACAAGATAGAAATTTGTGACAAGCTAACATAGGCTGTTAAATTCTAATCTTTGTCATATGGTGACAACAGTTTTTAATAGTAATTTGTCCAAATATTATAGCTGTTTAATAAAAAACATGCAATATATTTATACTGCAATCTCTTTGGTGAAAAGAAATTTTATTGATATGGAGATATGAACAAAGTAAAATTTTGGTAAAAGATGTATCACACATGCACACACACATTGCAAGCTAATGTACTGTTTATGATGTAATCATTATTGGGAAATACCAATAACCTTTGTATTTACATTTTTTAATTGATAGTTTTTACCAGTTCTGTTTGTTTGCTATTAGTAAATTATACGACTGAATCAAACTAGACCGTCCTTTATATTACCTTTGCAACTTAATTGGTTTTTGAAAATGAACTTTGACTTTTATTAAGTACGCGAGTAATGCCTTGCTATTCTCGCGACTTATACAATTATAACTTTTTTCACTACCAAGAAAATCTCATGAGATAATATTTATGGATTCTAAGGTTATATACTCTTAACTTCTTGAAACATTGACATAGCTAATGAAGCCAAGTACCAAGCAGTGCTTCTTGAAATCAAACCCTCTATTTTGTGTTCGATCTAAAAATCGTGCGCGCGCATACACACACACAGCCATATACACATATATTATATTGGAAAACTTATTTGAACATTAGAATGTAGATACAAACGTGCCACGATAGGTCTTAGCCATAAGATCTTTTTCTGTTTTTGTTTGTATGTTAGATCTAAAGTTAATCTCACGGTTGGAATCGTCTTGAGTCGCCAATCGTGTCAATACTTGTGCCTTAACAGCCACATCCATATATGAAAGGGGATTTGTTAACTTTTAACCATTGTTCAAAATAAATTTAAGTTTGGGCATTTAAAAACATGTTTACATGTTATTTTTGCCAACATAACAACAAAAGCCAAGGTTCCATTTTGACTATAGCCTTGAAATTCTTGCCATCATGTTTCAATACACTATCTATATTGATATGAAATTGGTGGTAATATAATTTCAGCAAAGATGTTCAATTTTTTTTGATTTTTTTTTGATTAAAGTAAAGTTGAATAACAAACTACCTCGTTACCAAATCAAAAAACTGAACAAGAATTTCAAGTAGCAAGACTCGTTTTTCTTTGGTTTTTGATTTTGTGAAGAATCAGAAACAATTAAAAAGTAATCTAGTTGTGGAAAAAAGGGAAGAAAAGAGATAGCATTGTTGTGCTACTCGAGAGGCTGTTGTATTTTTGATATCATTTAGGATTGGGGTTTAATTATGTATGTATTATTTGGCTGTTTGTTTTCTTAGTAGGTTTTTTGACCAATTTAGAAATAAAAATAGTGGTTTAGTGTTTTTTTTCACCTATGAATGATTGATTATAAACTGCTTTGGTAGTAAGCATGAATATAAATTATAATTCAATCAACCATAGCTAATAACATAATTAAGCTAGTTTAAATCACGATATCCTACAATTGTTGAAATTATAGAATCCACTTATTGTTACATATTTGTGTAAAATTGATCATTGAAATTGAAACTAAAACTTAGGCCAAAATTTCTAAAATTAATGAAAAAAACTTGCAAAATTTTAAAGATCAGTTCAATGACCACCCACTCAACACCCACTCAAGTGACAAGTTATATGACCACCAGCTAAACTGCTAAAGTGACAAGTTGTACGATGTTTTAGATTGAAGTTCTAGAGGTCATGAGATCGAACCTTCAAGACATTAAAATTAATGCACTGCTTGGATCAAGTACCACATGAATTCTCAAATTTTTTTAAAGATCAGACTCATGATCAAATAGAGTTCTCAAACCTTGGAAAAAAACAACCTATAATACTCGAGCACTTTCAAATCACATCACTGCATATATACATACATACAATGAGCAATTTAAAATGGACCATATTCGACTATTTCCATGTGTAAGTTTTGCAGTTTGAAATAAACCATTGTTTCCATGTTGATGTAAAGTGATTTGTGTTTGTAAATTTTTTGAGAATGATCAAACTTGTTAATTATTTTGAGAAGTGAACCATAAGTCCATAGCGGAAGTGAAAATAAATAATATTTAAGGCTGTATATAATATGAAATTCTAATGTCTTACATATGTTCAACAACAACGTTGATGCGGAATGAAACAAAGTTTTCTGCCGATCCTTTCCATTCTTTATTTCTAATAGCACTACACACATAAAACTTATGCGTACTCATGTTCCAGTGTTGATTATATATACTTGATTTTTTTTCTTTCTATTTACTAATTGCTACAGTATAAACATATGGGTGATTTACGTAAATTAGGATCTCCATCACCGTAACTGAACTTTTTTTTCTTTCTCCTTTTTTAATTTTCACCATTCTCTTATCATTATTTCTATCTTATAATATTTCAAATTTGACATTCCTTTATAATATACACAACCCATTGAACAATGGTTAAACCGTACATGCAACATACAATGATCTGTCTGTCACACACGCATGCACGCTCGTAATCTTAAGCATTTAAATATTCCAGATTTTATCATAGTACAACAATTTGAAACAAGTTTCTATATTCAATTCTAACCTAATGTCATCTAATTAGTCTAAAAGGCATCACTTTCAGCAATCATAACCAGCATATTTTATGTAATATACCAACCAATGTGTGATCAAAAAATACACTAAACGACGACTGCATTTATATTATGGCATAAAATTTATAATTTACATTTATGTTTTCCTCGTTACAACATAGAATATACTAATATGATTCACATATGTTTATTTATTTTTTGTTATTAGCTTGAAAGTGCGATGTATGAATTTTGTATTTTTAGTAGTTTTTCCATGGTTTTAATTTATGTATTGTTGTCAACAAAGGCTATTGCTTTATGAGTAATAATTAGTCACCATCATTATATAAGTATGATGCCTTTTAATCTTATGAACTTTGAACAAGTCAGGATTGATTTGATTGAGTTCTGGGGCATGCATTTCTGCAATTAAAGTAGAGACTAGGTCTAAGTAATAACTTTCCACTGTAGAATGATATCTTAATTGATATTTTTAAACAATGAATATTTCTCTTTATATATCTTTATCATTAGTTTTTGCACCCTTTCAATTCCATTGTCATTAAGTTGTCAATGAAATGATAGAATTATTCTTCATTTAGCTTTTCAATTTCCACCGTCAATGAAATTTTTTATTTAATTTGTTTATTTGGTTAAGATGTTTGGCATTGTTATACATAATTTCATTCTTGATGCTCCAAATCAAAATCATAACTACTATTGTTATATATGAAGCAAAGTGATGGAAATTCTTGAGTCATGAACTGCAATATTGTTTTCAATGTTAATTCTAGTCAAATTTCTGATTTAATTCTCATTCTAACCCCAATCCTTACCAAAACTATTTTTGAGTTAATATGCTTGACCTATTTTTTATGGTGAAAACAGTTTGTGATTTGATATGTTATTAAAAAAATATTATATTTTCAAATTTAAATTTAATTTATACCGACTTGACTTGTATCTACAGTTTTGAATTATTTTACCTGTTAATAATTAACTTATGTTACACAGTAGGGTGTAACTGATATTTGCATGATAAAGCTGAAAAAAAATAACAGGTATAACCGTAACATTTTATAATTTGATTGTATAGCATACACACATATCATTTGTTGTTACACTATTAGTTTTCAATCCAACAAGTTTTATTTGAGTATAAATAAGCTACAATAACAAAAATAATCTTTAAAGAATTTTGAAAGAGAGAACTTACTGTAATCAACTAAATTATTATATCAGATGAAAGCCCAAAATATTATTTGTCCATGTCTTTGAGTGGCAAATTGTATCGGCTGTTATTACATTCAACATTTTGCCTTTTAGTACACGTGAAATGAATAAACTAAATATGTATCTTTGCGCTATTATTATCTTTCTTAATTATTTCACAAAAAGAAATGCATTTTTAACTTGCGAAGTTAATAAATAATGTTTTAATTTGAAACTAAGAATTTGAAATTGATTGTATTGATATATTTAAAAGTTGTTAAATAGTTCTATGACCGTGAAACAATAAATAGGCATCAATTAATAAAAATGCACATATGAAAGAACAATACTACAAAGCCATTATTTTTAAACAAGTTTGGGTCGGCTAAAGAACAATGTTTACATAACATGAAAAATGTCATAATTCACTTCTCGTTTCTAATCGACTCTAATCAACTTCAAATATATATATTTGACATCCCTATTTTGCAGTACCCTTGTAGCCCCTTGATTTCCATCACTCATTCCGATTTAAATAACATCTTCTCTCGCTTTCATATTATACTATCATTTAAATCAGATTGTGGTGGAAATCAGGGGGCTACTGGGGCACTGCAAAATAGGGATGTCATTGAACGTTCCTCTATATATATATATATTTAATAATAATTGTAATACCTTGGCGTCTTACTTTTTTTGGTGTTAGCGAAACTACAAAAAATGCATTTCTATATATATTATCAAAACATAATATCATTTAAAAGTAGGGAGTAACAATTAACCTCACTTTACAAATTCAAAACACTGCTCTACAAATATTACCAAATCTCATCACTTAAAAATAGAATCAAACAAATAATTTTTCTTTACAAATTCATTTTTTACTAATTAACAATATAAATAAAAATTTAAACTAATAAAAGTTAGATGTTGCGACTTAGAAATAAAAATTCAAACTAACTACACATGATTTCGACGTAAAATTATGGTCACATATTTGTGCAAATTATTTTCTTTTAAATGTGTATAATTTGTAAAAAAAATTCACACGCGAAGAGCATGTTGTGACGTTCGTACATTTATAATATAATATAATATAATATAAAGTACTGGTACTTCTATTCAAACATAGCACTTTTTATTGATGTCTCGGGAGTTCGAACTCATGGCCTCTACGACCTCAGCCTAGACGCCATACTACTGCCACTTGATCTAGAGGTCCTTGACCGCAATTTGGTTGTCAATTGTCAATTCATTCAAAGCTTAACAACAATCACAATTGAAAAAAAAAATCATTTTCATGCTGAAATGGAAAATAGCAAAATACCTATTTCACTTTTCAATCTAGAATTTGTTGTTTACACAAAAAAAGCCGAACACTTGGGAATATCGAGCTATTGGGTTAGAAATTAAGAAACACATGTGTCAAAGTCAATCTAAAAATAAAGATTATTGCTACGAAATGAAGAATTGATGTTTCACATGCTTAAATGTCATTTGAGAACTTGGGGCGAAATTTCTGGAATAAAAAGTTACAACTGTGGACTTACACTGCAATTTGAGTCCTTCAAATACACAAGCCATGATTTAAATTCATTTTCATTTTTTGATTTGTACTTTATGGTTTACAAGTGTTACAGCGAGGCAGATGGTAATTAGAGTGGCGGTAGTGATCAGAATTTCAATCATGAGAACACACAGTTATCAATCGGCATTTAACTGTTAAACTGTATTTTTTTCCCAAATTCACTGAGTTTTACATGACCTTTTTTTACATAAAGGTTGTTTTTCTAATATGAAAATCAATTTTGTGAACTTGGAAGTAAAAAGGAAAAAAAAAGAAATAAATTAAAATAGGTGAAAAAAACTGGTTCTACTATTGTTGTTTTTACATATACATACATACGCGCCCGTGTGTGTATAGATGCACTATACATACGCGCGTGTGTGTATAGATGCACTCATTGGATTTACTGTTTATTGTTATTTCTTTTTCATATACGACATGCATTTACTGTAGAAAAACCAAGGTTCGAGGTTTTTGAAGCTTCGGTCTCAATTTTGATCATTTGAAATTTTGGTTTTAGTTTCAGTTTCAATTTAAAACTTAAGAACTAATTGGTTAAACATTGAATAAATTATGTACATAAAACATAGATTAAATTGAACCAAAAATTAACATTAACGAACAAACATTACAATCAGGATGGTCAGAACCTTGCTGTTCCAATCGGAACCTTACAGTCTTACACCCAACGTTCAATCATGTCTTCTGTTCAATCACGTCTTTTGTAAAATGCTAAAATAAATAGATAAAAAACAATACACACATACATACATATGTGTACACATATATATACGTACATATATACATCTATGTATGAATGTGTGCGTGCGCAGGTGTGTGTGTGTGTATGCAATGGAAAAATATACGAGAGAAAAAAGGAGTTGAAGGAATAGACTCATGTTGTTGCGGTAATTTTTTTTCATACAGATTGTTTTGATAAATAATAAACAAAAATAAAACTATAAATTTCAGGCTTGGTTTATTTGCATTTTTTTCACAAAAAATGCATAGGCTAAATGTATGTGTGCACATTATGTCATGTGTCTGGTGGTGTGCTAGTATAAAACTATAAATTACAATGCCTGAATACGAAAAAATCAAGGTAGCTATGGCCCAAAAAAGCGTCAAGCTTGTGCCTTGGGCTTTTTGGCACCTTGGGCCTTTTTGTGCGTCTTCATACAAATTTGCGCTTTGTCTGCTCTAAAAAAAACTGCATTATAAATTAACATTAAAAATGATAATTTTAATGTTAAAACATCTTTGTAAACCGTCTTTTTTTACAAATAGAAAGCACTAGCTACTAGATACAAAGTCACAAATGATAACCTTGGCCAAAACGATATCAAATTCAAGTAATCAACACCAAAAACATTGAAATTACAACAAAAAGCTAGAAATCATAAACATGTTCAAGTTCAAGTCTTAAAAACATAACATTTGAATTTAATTCAACTTCTAATTACTAATATTCAATTTTAATTTAACTGAACTTTAAATTCAAACTAAATTTGACAAAAATAAAATTAACATTACTTAAATTTTAAATTAAAATTAACAGAACTTCAAATTAAAAATTAAAATTAACCAACCTTTAAATTCAAATTAACTAAATTTAAAATTAAATTATCATTAATTAAACTTTAAATTAAAATTAAAACTAAAAATAAATTAATTTTAAATTCAAAATTAAAATTAACTAAAATTAAAATCAAAACTAAAATAATATCAACTAAACTTCAAATTAAAATTAAAATTAGAATTAAACTAATTACTTTTAATCGCTAACTTAAATGTGACGGTTTAAATTTAACTTTTTAACTTAAATTGAATACTTAACTACTTTTAAAATACTAACTTAAAATTTTCTTAACTTAGTTAACTACACAAGGACAAAAAACGATATCTAAGTAAAGAAGATGAAACGGAGGGAGTTACAAGCATGACAGTGACGTTGGCTAGAAGTTTGCGGCGGCGGCTTGGAGATTGATTTGTGGTTGAGTTTTTTTTATTGCAATCGAAGTTGAAGTCGCTTAAGTTTCGACTTAGTTTAGGTTTGAGAATAGGTTCAAAATTAATTGGACCGGACTCCGGAGGAAGTACTCATTTTCCAATCCAAGAACCAAATCCTAGTTGAACCGTGCTTTTTAAGCGCCGTGAGGCTTCCCGCCTTAGCAAAAGACGCTCTTTTTGGGCCCCTTGAATAGCTTGAACACTTCAAATTCTTAAAAGACGCAGCTGCTTCTCTGAGCCTTTTTGCGCCTTGGGCGTGCACCTTAATAACACCAGAAAAAACAATGTAGGAATCACTTGGTTATATTTTTTAACATAAGCTTTATTTTAGACATTTGTATTTGTTGTTCCCAGTAGTAGTTTGGATCTTAAATCCCAGAGTATGTATGAATGCAGAAACAAAAGTAGGTAAACATAACCAGCAAAAACACTATAGCTGGAAATATGATAAAAAACATGCTTTGATATTGTTGTTAATTTGACATATGATTTGCTGTATATTCTTGCATTTAGTGTTAGTTTACTTAAACATAAAATTAAATAAAAACATGCTAACAGAATGTTTCTATCTAATTTTAGATATGATTTGTGAAATTTCCTAATAAGAGCTGTCATTCTAACAAAAAATTGTCGTCCTATAGCTTCGAAGGTTTGGGCTAGTGTTTCTTTCGTTGAACTTTGGCATGCTAAATTCTCCCATTTGCCTGTTTTGGTATTTTTGTTGTTTGCATCCAAAATTTCTGCTGCATCCGTGACAAATTATATCATATATCCACACTGTTTAGAAATTTATTGTTCTTTTCTATTCTATTGTACTTTTCAACTCATATTTGAAAATATGTTATAAAAAAGATAATATAATTAGTGGCAGAACTATCAGAAGAGATGCACGATTTGGAGCAAACAAAAGAAATTGGCAGACCTTATAAAAGAAGGGATAAATATGGCGACAACAAAAAGGTACATGATAGTAGAGACGGTCACTCAAAAAGAAGTTATAAGGATGGAAGATACTCAGAGAAATACAGAGATGAACATGATAGGGAGTATAGGCATTATAATGAGAAGCGTAGAAGAGATGAGCATTCTTCAAGAACACAAAATGAGATGTCAGATAGTCGTGGTAAGAAAATCAAGCTTCAATGTAGTGATAATGGCGGAAGTTGCTACAATGATGATCATATAACCAAGCACATAGACAGTAAAAGAAAACGAAGGCTGTCTGAAGAGATTGGTGACCAAGCTGAAGTGTTAAATCAAAATGCTAAGAAGCCATATGATAATGCAGTGAAATGCAGACCCAGCTCTACTAAGTACGACCTGAGCCCTGATAGAGCTAAAGCAGACCATTCATATGTTGAGAAGGCTGATTCTAGCGCAAACAGTATCCGGCTAAAGATTTCACCCAGAACTATTTATCCTGCCAAGGATCAGAATCGGTACTGTGCTTTCACTTATTTCTTACGTTGGATTATATTTTAGAATTAAGAATTTGACATATCTGGTGTCCTAGGAGACGCTCCTCTTGTGTCATATAAAACTAAATAATTATATCATTACCAATTACCTCATAAAGTTGGATAAACTAGAGACATTTTTAATTTACATTAACTAGATCATATTTCGAAAGAGGGAACATAAATCTTTTGCATGCAGTGGACATTGTTAAACTTTGAAATCGTGGGATGAGAGGTAAAAGTCGAGTACATTGTTATTTTTAGAAATTGTCTTTAAAATTAATTGATTTTCTTTGGTAACCAAGCTTGATACACATGGATTTTGGAGTCTAGAATTTATTCTAAAATGGAGTTCCATTACGCAGTTGAGCAATCTTGGTATATTTTTATGTTAAGACGTACATCTAGAAATGTTATTTAAAACAGTCATGTGTATTATTGCTTCACTACCATGGTAAAGATTACAAAAGTAACTAATGCTAGCTATTTATACTTTTGAAAGTTACACATGGTCTGGCTTATAATATATCCTCCCTTAATAGGGTTTTTGGGTGTCAACATGTTATCATATAGAAGTTGGTGCTTCAAAGCACGATATTCCTATTAGTGTTAACTATGTATCATCACTATCATCATCTACTCGCTGCACAAATTCTTCGCTTGGGCAGGTTTTGAGGTGAGCAAGTTATACGCAGTCTTAACTCTATTAGTGGAGAGATTGTTTTCAATGCTTGGTTACTAGACCAAGCTCCGACAATCCAGGTCCAACGAAAACGTGAATAAAACTTACAGTAGGATTGCATGTTTAAAGCAAGTTGTGCTGCATATAGTATTTTACTAACCATAAAATGATGTCCAATTAATTAATGTAGATTAGACATCTTGGTATAGTGTTACAATACATGTGTGCATACTATTTCAGGGACAAATCAAGGCAAATTGAAGATGTGCATCGATCTCCTTCAGTTGTCCGTGAAAGAATATCTGAGTTTAGAACTCCTTCAGTGAAAGAATCTGATCTGTCCCCACAATCAGTTTACCTAACCTCACCAAACCATTTACCCAAAAAAGTACCATACACCAATCAGCACTTACCTGCAGAACGAGGGCAAAAGAGTAATAATGCTGCTATATCAAATACTTCTAATAACCACATCCCCCCTTCCCCATCAATAAATAAATTTAGGAGTCCATCTGCCATGGGCTCTTATGAGGATGAAATAAGAAACCAAAATACTCCATGGAGGAGTTCAGGCTCCAGGTGGCCTTCTCCAGTAGTTGCAAACTGCTTCATGCCTGTACAGCATGGACCTCCTTTAGCATTCCCACATCCAGCTGTTCCACAGTTTCCTTCTCATGTTGGACCTTATAATAATGTTCATATGCATTCATATTCCATGCAAATGTGGGATGGGAATCCTAATATGCAGGTTTACGGTAGGCAAGAATGGGACCAGAATAGACTTTTAACCAGTAACAGGGTTCGGAAAGCTACCAATCATAATAATACATGGAATGGAAACATGTATCCAAATTATAATAATGCTACACAGAAGGAAACCGAGTATTCTTATGTAGAGCGTGTGAAAACAGAGAAGCAAGTTGATGGTTTAAGTAAGATATCATTGGATGTTTCAGACTCATCGAAATCTGTAGTAGAGAAGACAGCTGAGCCTTTAAAAATGTGTAGTGTAAAGAAAACCTCTGAAACAAAAGTGGACAATAATGTCAGTTATATTCATTATTACCTTTCCAAGCTTGATGTATCACCCGATCTTGCCTACCCGGATGTGTATAAGCAATATATGCGCTTGATGGAAGCTAGAGATGTAAAATGTGAATCCCAAAATTTAAGCATGGGTCAGAAAAAGGTAGCATATCATTTTTGCATCTCATGCTTAACTTATGCAGACATCATTGCTTGTTTTCATCACATTTTTATTTTTTTTACAGAATAATTTGGATGGCTTCAAGCCAGTGGCTAAAAGCAGACAGAGCTTACTGCCTCATCCATTAGATTCTATTTTTCAGGTAGATTTGACTATATTGCTAAATTTTGAAATGTCTATTCTTACTTGTCCAAGGTCGTCATTGATATTATATAATGTGCCTGTGCTTATTTATAAAAAGATTATTTAATATCTTATCTATTAGAGTGCTTCTGTAAGCTGAATTCTTAAACATATGCCATTTTGTTTCAACTGTTAAGCCTTTTTGCATATTCTTTCAGAAAGCCATTTCTCTTTATAACAAGCAAAAAGAAGGTTCAAAATCGAACGAAAAGGTTGAGGATGTCATGGACAAGGAAGATCAGAAAAATGATAACGAAGCTGGTGGTGCCATTTCTGAAGCTGATGCACAGGAGGTTAATAATATTGTTAAAGCTGAAGAGAATCATTCCGTAGCTATGGCCAAAGCGGAAGAGACTGAGAATAGTGTGAATGCTGCTGATTCAAGTACTAGCGTTGTTGTTAGTGTCGAAGTTTCTGAGAAA
The DNA here is from genome assembly GCA_030737815.1 of Allium fistulosum. Taxonomy (NCBI): domain Eukaryota; kingdom Viridiplantae; phylum Streptophyta; class Magnoliopsida; order Asparagales; family Amaryllidaceae; genus Allium; species Allium fistulosum. The sequence goes on from CM060907.1 coordinate 999,094,414, forward strand.
CGTGATAACATAGCCAACCCAGAGTCGGTTGGAGTTAGTATAAGTCGGATACATCTCTCTGCTGAAAGTACACGTTGAAATACCTTAACTATTATTTGTTCCTTTTCTATTGAAATGTGGTTTTTATAATGGTTGTGTTGTGTTTCTGCCTTTGGTAGCTGTAGGTCATTGTGGTGTTGAAGAGCCTTGTTCTTTGCTTTGTTTTCTTTTTGAAAACGTCTTAAATCCAATATGGCTAAAGTGACAAGGCTTTTATGAAGTTAGCATGGGTACCATGTTGAATTAGCCGATATGTTTTAAATCGCCTGAAATGTGCTCTTGGTTTCGTTTTTAGTTTTGATGGTTTCAATCTTCTTTTTGCACCTTAATTGCATTTTATTTTTTGGATTGTATTAATTTTAAGGCGATGGTTTACGCGAAGCTTTAGTGTATGGTTTTAAAGATCAAAATGTCAAACCGTGTTTAAAAAAGTGGGAGGTCGGATGGTTCGACCTGCTATCCGTCAAAATCGTTAAAGCCTTGATAACCTTCATGGTCGTTAAAACCTTGATAACCTTGACGATTGTGGTTTTTCAAATTTTGTAGTGTAAGTGGATAATCGTTTAATTGGAAGTAGCATATAACCTGATAAAAATGTTAGTATGACAAATCTGTTTTTGAAGACCGACGAAAGACTTTGGGTTCAAAAAAAAAAAAAAAAAAGATCGTGCAACCTTTTTTGCATAAAAGGTTGATTTTTTTTCTTCTTTCAAGTAGGAATGACAATAGAGCGGCTTCTTTGTGCTTTAAACCCATCTCGACTTTTTTAAATCATGTTTCGGACTCTTTTAATAAACTTGACGTGGGTCTGGATTTTCGTTCCAAATCAAGAACCCGTACGGATCAGGACTGTACGAGTCAGGATGGACTTGTCTCATCGCAAGATCCTGTAGGGTTTGTATATTCATTTAAAATTGTGTATTAATGTACATATATTCATTTGTAAGAGAAATTGTCACTAAAATATGTTTAAAATGATAAAGGAAATAAAAATAATGAGGTGTATAATAACATTTCAAAAAAATATATGCATATGTTATTATATAATTATCAACGACACAACTTAATACTACAAAAATCCTATAACTTATTTAATGAAACATTAAAATATCCATATTATAATCACTTGTGTCTAAAAAGATTAACAAATCATCATGATAATAATGAAGCAATCTTATGAGATCTCAGTAGTGCGAGTCAGGTTAGGACATAACAGCCGAGCCTTGATCCAAACCTAGACCCGGAGTTCTTAAGAACGGACCATGCGTTATCCGCTCCGATGACCCAATGTGGTAGGTCTTGACGGATCAAAACAGTGGCAGATCTACCGGCTTTTGACTCTAGACCTGTTCCATTGTCATTCATACTTTCAAGTAAAAGAAACATTCAATGGTTAACATTGTATCTATTTATAATGAGAATATATCCAAATGAAGCTTTTGAATTTACAATAATAACCATACCACTTTGTTTCTATTGAAACATTACTTAGGATAATTTAGAATCTTTTAATCGACTTCTTCCCATGGTCTAATAACTACACATTTACTTATGAATGTTGACCTAAAAGTTCATTTTAGTCTACAAATTCAACAAATTAACTCCAATATCACTATTAACTCTCAAATTGCCAGTGACATCTAATTAAATAATAGCAGAAGTATACGATAAAGAAAATTGATTTGTTTATGTCAGATTTAGATTCCAATTGATAAAGTTAGGGGTATACTATATGGGCAATTATGTAATTTGTTATATATATCTAATTTGATAATCAATCTTGTTCATAATAAATGTGTTTGATTTATATAATATACTTTGTTATATTATGATAGTAATTAATTTTAAGTATATTAAATAGAAAATTCTTATATGATATGTTATGTGATAGTACTCACAATTTGTTGTAATCATGAGAAATTTATCACCATTAAAATAACATATTATTTTAAATATTTCTAGTCAAGATATTTCGAAAAATGATATTGATTCATCAGTAGAGACTGTACGGAACGCTCTCAAAATGGGCGGCGTACTACTTATGGCTGATGGGGGCTCCAAGGGGTTACCTATTGTAATTATTGGATAACCATAAAATGATTCACTCGAGAGTTTTTGGTTGGCTAATTATAACTAAGGCCAATCAGGAGATCTCAAAGCGATGATGTTACATAGTTCTATTGACTTAAGAATACCATGAAACTTTAATGTAGATACTTCACTTTGATTATGATTAAATCATGGGCCATGACATGACGATCCATTGAGCAACTATAGTTAGGTCTGAGTTGAAGCATTGAAAGTGAAATACTATTCATTTGAGAATTTGTCTTCTCGGGAATAAAAGGTTAGTACCACGATCAGCTGTAGTCAACTCAAAGTCAAAGTCTTTGGCCAGAGAAGTATGGTTAATAATAACATTATTATTGAACCAAAGATTTTGTGTTTGGAACAACCGAGTTGAATGTGAATGATATTGGAGTTTTTCCAAAACCAACTTACACAAATGCTAAAGTGATATAGTTTTGATGAAAAGAATTGATGTAAATAATCGTTACTACCAGGCTCTACACTTAAAGCGTTCTATAGCGGGGAGGTGCAGAAGTTATAGCCGGGATAAAGCGAGAATATAACAGAAAATAGCGAGGTGAAAAAAGCTTCATTATATATAAAATCAAATATTCAAGTTAATTTATTCTCATTTTCAAGTTATTTGTGTAGGAAAAAGAAATATTGTTTAATCTTATATAACAAAACTGAATAATATCATAATTTATGCAGTCCAGATTTGGTGAGTACAATAGATTTCTAATTTATATTGAGCACTTATGCATATAAATTAGGTCTAAAAGAGAACTAAACAAATCAACATTTTTATATTGATGTTGCTAAAGTGGATGCTAAAGATTCAGCAGGTGTAGCGGAAAATAGTAGGGCTTAAGACGAATCTACTGTTTAATAGTGTTAAATTGAAAACGCATAGCGGTCGAAGGACACTATGTGCTATAGCGAGGGTTTAACCTTACAGCTACCAGATACCATTTAAAATAGTAAAATTGGATTTTACCAAAAAGACATATAAGTGATAAATTCGGTCTAACTGTCACACCACTGGTTAAGGCGACATCTGAACATTAATATTGGATTGTTCGAGATTAACTGCTGATCAAATTTACATCTTTGAGTCGCACAACCGTAATGATGAATTCTTCGAAAAACCACACGATTTAACGAATTTATAAAATATTGTAAATTAATTAAATTTTTGAGAAACATTAATTATTATTTGATTTATTTGACGTTTTGTAGTTGTTTGCAATTATTTGAATGCATTTATAAAAGTTATATTTGCAAGCATCGATATACAATATCAATGTAACTTTAAATGAGTTTAGGTGAAAGAAAATTGCATGGAGAAATTTATGGAAATTGTGTCATTTGATGGCAAGTATTTTCGGCCAACCATGTGAAGAGAGAGGAGCGGACATAGAGGGAAAATTAAGGAAATTGATTAGAGAAGATTTAAGTAAGGAATGAGAAATGTTTCGTTCTCTCGATGAAAACAAATCCACTAATTCATTTTCTGAAGACATTCATTTTTTATTCAGTTTTCTCTTCTCTCCTTATAATCTTCCATGGTAAAAAATTAAATGAACATTTTCAAAATTTTATGAACTCCAAATCAAATGCGAACATGTAATACAATAAATAAGTGGTTCATCATTCTCTTGTAAAGCTGAGTGTGGATCTTGGAGAATTAAGGAGAAATATCCATTCAAGGTGCAAACCATATGCCAACTCTTTAGGTAATCTTTTAATTTTATTATCATTTATATTTGCATCAATTTATTATGCAGATTAGATTTTATATATGTTATAATAAATTTAGATATACTTTTGTTGTCTGATTCAATTTGTATATTCAAATTGTTCAAATAAAAAAAGAAAACATATAAACAAATTTTTTATAATACCAACTGAATTTGTTTTAAAGGTTTAAAACATAAAAACAATTTTTTTAAAATCAATTGAGTTTGCTTTAAAGGTATTCGTTTAAAACAATGATTATGAAAGTTAAAGCTTTAAGGTCACTTAAAGTAGAATTTAAAAATCTCTACGATGTTTGCAATTTTAAAAACGTATTAATTTTAGAGGTCTATAGACCTAATTTGAACTTTTCTTGGGAATTCAGCTTTAATCGGGCACTAGAAGGAAATACTTTCTACTAGTTTGCACTTCAATGTGCCAAATTAGAATTATATAATATAGATAATAACAACTATATTAAAATATGTTGTTGGGATAAGACTGACAACTTTACATCTAATTTATTTTATAAATTTCTAAATTTCTCATGAGTTAAATCCAACTTATTTAAATTTACATGGAAATTGATTGCACCTCCTAAATCTAAGATACACATGTAGTTAATATTACATGAAAATGTTAATACCATTGAACAATTAAAAAAAGAAGAATGTGCATACTGATAAAAAATGCATTTTCTGCAATATGAATCTAGAAACAACTACACACCTATACTATGATTGCCAGTTTACTAACTTTATGCTTCTACGCATTCTTAGAAGTTTGGTTTTAATATTATTTTTAACATTCTTAATTTTGAGTCTTATTGGTCTAGGTTGAGATTTTATTTTACTTATGGTAGCGATTCTTATTAGACGCTATTTTCACTATTACAGCTAGATATATTTGGTTTGACAGAAATCAACAATAATAATACTTCGACTATGGATAATTTGACATACAACACCGCTTTATTTTGTTTCAAAGATTTCGAACAATGCCTATAAATTAACTAGCATCACCGACTTTAAGAAATTCCTTAAACTGGTAATCCCATATCGATGCCTTATGAGAGAGAGTTGTTGCTAATAATAGAAATAATAGTGCCATAAGTGTCATCCTAGAAGATGGTAATGCACATAATAATTACGACTTCCTACTTTTATTAGGTAACTAGCTTATGTTTTTTTCCCCTTTAGCAACTCAAACATATGTTGTTTAGAAGTCGTAGTCTTACTTCCACGGGTCTAGTTGATTGAGTTCTTTTCATAGCTACCCATAAGGTTGTTTGAGTGATGTGTAGGTTCTTAATGGCTCCCCTCTTGCTTTCAATTCCAACTATAAATTATCAAATTAATGTTATTTAATGGTAACGAAGTTTATTCCCTCTCATTATGAATGTCTTACATAGGTTACTATTTCTCGTAAATGCTGCTTCTTATCATCTTGCATATATATATATATATATATATAATAGACTTACATACATATATTTGTTTAAGCCTCATGCTGTCTGTTGAGTTTTCTTTCTTTAGTTTAGGCCGTTGACATAGGCCATTGGACTCGGGCGTTCTCATTTCTTGAATGAGTTGAGTTCGGACATGCTGCAGGATCCTCTACAGCTTCTTTGGACATCCTTAACAGTTATTCATTCTATTCACTTCCTCATAGGGAACTGGACAAGGCCTTTCTTTCATCGTGGCCTCTTCTCCTTTGCTAGCTTTGGTTTTTTTAGCCATTATTTTGTTTTGTTTACTTCTTTTCATGTTTGTTTAGATTTTTTTCTAGGTTTTTTGGGAAGAGTTTTCTATTTTATATTTTATTTGTACGAATTCATGGGGAAGAGTCACCTACCAGACTTGTTGGTAGCTTCTTTTTTAAGTGTTGAACAAAATTATATGAGTGCTCTTCGTCCTATGGAGGATCATTCATTTTTGTCAAAAAAAGTTAAAGCTTTAAGGTTTAATTTATTAACAAGTTTTACAAAATTTGAACAATTTCCTTAAATAAGTGTCTTGATTCAAATATAAAAATAGATCTATGAAAACATCTTTATAATACCAATTAAATTTATTTTATGGTGTTCATTTAAAAAATAATTATAAAAGTTAAAGGTTAAATTTAAAAAGTTATATAATTTTTTTATTTTTTTATTTAGACTAGTGTTATAATTCGAATGTTAAAATAGATTTTGTTTAACAACATAGATCTAATTTTGAATTCTTCTAGATTTGATAATGTTAAATTTAAATTTCAAAACACATAAATTTAGTCATACTTAATTTTAATATGTATATGGGTTTTAATGTTCAAACCTAGCTTTAAAATGACATTGAATGAATGAGTAAAGGAAGAAGAGAAGTCCTCCACCTTTTCCTTTACATTAATTTCTATTTAAACTCATTAATTATCTTATTATAAATATATGTAAACTATTGTCAATTAGTCAAAAATATTTTATAATATATTATATATAAATAGAAGTAAACTACGTGTGTGTACACACACTTTTTTGAATTTTGGTTGGCTTTTGTTGTTGAAACTAAATACCCAATTCATCCCGTAGTTCATATAGCAAAAAATACATGTAGACAGCCTAAATATAAAAAAAATTCAACCCGTTTCGCCTTAAAAATCAAAAATGGCAATGTCAAAGTTATAATGATTACTCTTCAGCTTTTACCGCCTTTTCACTTCATTCTCACTCCTCTTTTCTATCTTCTTCATTCTTCAATCTTCAGACTTATGGTGGCTGGAAATCGGATAGACCCCATGATGCCAAAATTTGCTCATCTTCCTTCCCAACACCGGTAAGCAGCTTCGCCTTAGTTCTTTACTGTTAATTTTTATATCTATCTCTATCATTTTGCTAAGTTGTTCTTCTTTTCTCAAATTGTTCTGGAAAACTCATCGATTTCTTTCCTTCCATACATGGTACAGTGTAGTTTTCAATGCTATTTTTTATCTGTTGACTCAGATCCGACCCACTATAATTGCTTAGGTATAAAATTTCTTCTTCGAGACTGTTAACCACATGCATGTATTTGTTCTTTAAATTTGCTGCTTGAATTAGATTTTTACTATAACTCCATTGAAAGAATAGATGATTACGCGGTTCATCCTCTTCAACACATAATTTTTGCATGTCAAATTTACATTCAATCCGCACTTTGCTAAACTGTTAGTAGTTGGTAATCAGTAATTAAGTACTTTTTAGGTGGTAATGCCATTTTTGAGTTGTTCGATTTTCTCTAGATGTGTGCATCCCAATTTTTGTGCTCATGTTTTTGTCTTATAGCCACCCACGTCGATTTTGTTATGAAGTTGCCATCTTTAGTAGGGTTCTAGGTCCAAATATCATTGGTTTGGTTGGTGTATACAGGTATGTAATTAAGCTCAGGTTTAATTAATTGCATGCAACTTACTTTTTCGGGACACCATACTCATCGGTCAATAAATTTCTCTACTTTTTTTTCATACCCACCCACACTAGCCAGGGTGTCGCACCCTAATTTAGTTATCGGGGTTTGTCCATTTAGCCATGGATCTTTCCACAAACCGGTATCCCTCCCATTAGCTATTCTTCTTTGGATGTGTTTTTTCAGTTCATCCCTACAATTAAGAATATTTTTCCACATAAGAGTTATTATCACTATGCATGGCCTAAAATTATCTTTTATGTACCTGGCCCTTATATGTGTTATTATTATTTTATATGATTTCAAAATAAAAATACAGACAAAAAAGTCATATATAAATATCAAATGTCTTTTGTGGTGTAAACCACATCACTTATATACGTACACATTGACCATGTAAGTTGTTTATACCGTGCACTTGCACTATACATATATATGAGTGTATTTGATGTACTCATTATAATATATTTAATTTAAATTAAATCAAATCTCCTTTTGTAACGACCCATATTTTTACCTAGTTTAAATGATAGGATTTGATATAATTATTGGATAATTCTGGTTAGAAATAAAATTTAATAATTTATTAGTGTAATTTATTTGAATATGAATTTGTATAAAACATTGAAATAACTAATTTCAAAGATTTTGGCGATAACAAGTATTGAAATAAATGCTATGTATTGACTGTGTCTATAATCAATAAATGAAGTTGAATAATAAATGTGAATTATTTAGATAGAAATAAAATAATGTTGATAACTAAAATTTATTTGAAATTCAAGGATTTATCAATATTGATTTATCGGGTAATTAAATTGTTTAAATTTATGTTGAAATTATGTAAATAATGGAATTCTGAATTTAATGAGAATGAAAATGGTATCAGAAATTGATTTAAATTTTATTTAAATATGAATGAAGATGGTTAACGTTTAAAATTGGGTTTAAATGTGAATAATTAAAATTTGGAAATTTTATATTTTAATTAACAAGTAAAAATAACCATTTTGACAATAGTCTCTTATTTCGACGAAACCAGTTTCATTGGATCCATAATAGTGAATTATTGTAGGATTTCAAGTTTTGTAGCGATCGGACTTGTCCTTTGGCCATGCGAGCTAAAAGCGTAGAAATCAATTTAAGGAATTCGATAAAATAAATTGACTTTGAAAAGCTATCTTCCACATACGGTCGAATTAGGCCTCGAAAATAGTTCCATTGCGTTCGGAAAGGGGGTATAACATTATAAACACTAAGTGGCATGCCTCGACTGAAGTTCGAACGATTTTGGACCTAACTATATAAATACGGCACGCATATCGAGACAGTTTTATATTAAAATATTGTAAACCCTAGTCTAAACCATGGCCGCCATTTTCATTGTTTCCAACGGCCAAAAATCTTTCACCTTCTTCCTCTCCGATCTCTCAATCCGTTCATCGAATTCAAAAACTCCCAACATGAAAGTTGTAGATATCAACATCCTCTTTAAATCCATACGGTTGATCTATGCTATTACATCACGAAATCGCCAGGTTTTTGAGTTGAATGTTGCGCACGTTTTGGGTGTTTGCACGCGATTCGAGACGTTGTGGGAGGCTGTGTCGCTGGCGAAGGAGGAGAGGGCGGAGGCGCTTCGAACGGCGTGCCCTGATCAGGTTTCGGTCGTCGTTTGTCTTGCGCGGTTAAAAACTTTGGTCGCATATGGCTGACGAACGGAAGCGAGCTGTAGCGTGCAGAGAAGAAGATGGTACATACGTTTTTTATTTAATAATTAATTATTTAATATTAAAATTCAAATGTTCTAACTCGAATAACTTTTGCCTACGAGCTCAGATCGACGCGCGGTTTTCTTCTTGCGTTCGTATCGAAATTCCAGACATTATGAAACTGGTTCGGATGAATTCCGAGACTGTTCAAATTTGGGATTTTATTTGGATTTTAAATCGTCGATAAATCAAAGGTGAGTGGTTATACGCTCACAATTGAATGAAATAATTTTTTATGTTAGTTAAATTTATATCGTAAAGTGATTGAAATTTATTGATTGTTGTTTAATAAGTTTAATGGACATTCAAATTGACATCTGAGTTAATTGATAGAATTTAAATTGACAGTTAAAATTGAATTAGGATTAAACTGATAGTAAAATCCCCGATTTATCGATAATTGGTTGATTGTTGTTATTTTTGACTGTTTGGATGATGGATTGTGATGGATGAAAATTTGATTGATATTTTGGATATTTGGATGTTTATTTATGTTTAATATATCTGTTATCATCATGTATATTGTTTACAGTGTATAAAACTATAATTGAATTATTTCGAATAAATTAAGAAATATGTTGAAAAGATATATATATACCTATGGCATTTATTTTGGATTGAAATGATATATATCCATCCCTGAATTAAATTGAAATAATTGATTCACTTGGCCATAGGATAGAGAATTATATACAGACACTAGATTGGTTAAATTAAATGATTTTGAAATTTTCGATTTGAATTTTTTTTAAGATTTGATTATGAAATAAAAATCGAATTTATGGAAATCGAATTATTTTCGAACTGGAGCTCGAATGTTGAAATTTAAATTTGGTAAACGAAATTGTTTAAATAATCGAAGTTAAGATTTTGAAGTTAAATCGAAATATGACGCGAATTTTAGAAATTGATTTGTTTTAAAAGATTGGGCTTTTATTCGAACTTTGAATATTGCTAAGTAAAAGTGATATAAAACGATGTTTCGAAATTGAGCTCGGAATTTAATAATATTTGAAGGTTTGGATTTTTAAATTGGATATTAAAGGAAAATTTGATTTAAGTGTTTTGGATATTAAATTGTATGTGACGACCGCCCATGACCCCTGCACTGAACAAGGAAATAGTGCGCTGAAAGGTGTGCCAGGAAGCCATAGACGGTTGCCAAGGTTAAGATAAAACAGCAGAATCTATCGTATTACTCACAGCGCATGGATAAAATACAATAGAGAATATATATATATATATAGTGAAGCATCTCAAAATTGAATCTCATCAATTAAGCTTCATAATAGTTGAATACAAACATCTGAATAGTCAATACATCAAGCCTCACTACATATCACTCAGAGAATTATACAAAGCAGCGGAACATCCAGTACATATAGTAAGAAAATAATATGCAAGCCTCCAGCTCGTCTTCGTCAGCAGCATCGTCGGAAACTAAGAACAGCACCTGTCACCTGCTACCTAGTCTACCCATCCCAAAGCGGATGAACAACCCAAGGCAATAAGAGTTAAACATAAAGCCTTGAGTCAGACAACAGTCTTAGTGAGCGGTAAATTAACTAACAACATACCAAAAGAGCATAAAGGAAAAAGGAATAGGAATCCAACCCTCCCACTCCACCTCTTTCTACAGTGATAGCCCCCAGACACACTAAGCAGAAGTAAACATAGCAAAGCAGACATTTAAAGTAAAGCAATTATCACTCGAGTCAAGGTCAACATTTTCCAAGTACAAACCCCCAAGGCCTAAACCAAGATCAGATAAGCACCCAGAAAACATTGCTCTTGAGACCGAATGACGATACAACCAAACATCCATGACTCTGGCTATCACTGTTATCTTTGCTTCGATACCACCGTTAATTGAATGATCGGCACATTCTTTCAGCCGTCCGTTAAGGGTTAATGGCAACCCCGGTTCTAGACAGAACTCCGCACGTCGTCGCAGCCCGTGCCTAGGACTATCGAATCTGCCCAGAGTACTCGACTACAATCATAGTCTTTAGGGACTATCGAATCTGCCCAGCGTACTCTTGCTTTGAGCCTGCTAGAACCTTCAACAACGATGAAATCTCAGCCTTTTAGTCATCCTCCTCGACGACTATTCTCATACTAGCTCAAGCGCCTCTCGAGCCAACCATTATCCTCAAACTCGAACCCTTTCACCGAGTTACCAACATGCTTGGAATGATCCCGTCTGGATTAAACCAAGGCTATCTCACATCATGCCTCGCTTCATCTCATCATAGCAAAGCCTCATCTCAACATCATCATCAAATCTATCCATATGAGCTTCATCACTCGCCACATATGCCACGAGCAGCTTTTCCAATCCAAGAGCCTTTCCCTTAGCTTTTGAATCATCTTCGACCATCTTGTCTAAATCCAACAACCAATCAACTAATTCATAACAATCAATCAAATCAATCATTAATCCAAGTAGTAAATCATGCAAACAAGATGTAAAAGCAATTATAACTAAAATGGCAATTTTGTAAATAAAGAGTCCAAATCTAACAAGCATGAATTATGAGCAATATCTCTACAATCTTGATGAATGAACTTGCATAGATTAACATGTAGTAAAATGGATGTCAAATCATCATGAACAATGGGTCTATACTTAAATTTACGAAAATGCATGGAAATCACTATTTTAACACAAAATCAAGCCACCAATCCGATATACTCCTTTGGATCCGTGTGAGAGATAACCACCACTCACCGAATCTCCTAAACAACTCAAAAGCAACACACTTCAGATCTGGACAGCGAAGGATCTAACTCGATTCTCCAAAATTCCGCTTCAAACGATGAAATCTCTCTTCGATGGATGTAGATCTTCAATCTAAGCTCTCGATTTGATCTTCAATTTGGATGGAAGGAAGCACAAAATTAAAGTGGAGAAAAGAAGTGAAGAAGTGTAGAACTCGAGCTCTAAAAATGGCAGGACTTCGTCGCTTCAAAATCCGGATCCTAAAAAGTGAGGCGAGAACGTGTATTTATAGGCTGAATCCTTAGGTCGTCCGCTCCTTAAGTCATCCACGACTTAACAAACCCCACGACTTACGACTCAACAGTATTTCCGACCTAACAACCCAAAAGTTTCTAAGACTTAACCATCCCTTCGACCTATGACTTAACAAACCTTCCGACCTAGCACGTGCGCGACTTAACACATACACGCGACTCAACAACTCAACGACTCAACAACAATGCGCGACTTAGTGACAACACAAGTACGCGACCTAATGACCCAACGACCTAAGCCTCAACACTCATGCGCACAACCTAGCGACTCAATGGGATACGACTTAGCACCTTTAGGTCGTCTAACGACCTAACTACGCGCAGCATACAACATAGGTCGTCTACGACCTAACTAACATGCAAAGCGACTCAACGACATAACTTAACTTGACGACTTAACGTCCTTGCGACTTAACGACTCATCCAAGGTCGCGACCTAACAACTTAACTACTAGACTTAGGTCGCTCACGACCTAACTACAATACTCCTTAAGTCGCTCGAACGACTCAAACTCCCTAGGTCGTTAACCCGCTTAGTCCCTTAGGTTGTTAACTCGCTAACTCCTACACTGCTAATCCTTAAGCCGCTAACTACTAGGTCGTTCACTTCTAATACTAACTTCCATAGGTCACTGTCTTTCCTTAAGTCGCCCCAATACTTAAGTCGTTAACTCTTAAGTCGTTCACTCGACCTAAGCCACCACACGACCTAACTTCTACACGACTTATCCCATAATCCTTAAGTCGCCAACTTCCTTAGGTCGCCAACTCCCTTAAGTCACTCCACCGACCTAACTACTATACGACCTAAGCTCCGAACGACCTAACTCTGGACGTTTTAACAACAGTTTTTACGATTTTTCGATCCGTAAAAATACAGGTCGTTACATTCTCTCCCCCTTAGGAATTTCGCCCCCGAAATTCCAAACAAACAAGAGCAATCAAAAACTATTCCGCATGCCTACAATTCATAGCAATCAACAACCATGCGTCCTATTCTAGCCTAGCATGCAGAATTCTAAAACTAGAACAAGTTACAATGTCGTGAGATGACACGACACTTTATGGCCATACCTCGAAGAGTTCAGGATGAGCTGCCTTCATCCTCTCTTCCACCTCCCATGTACAGTCGTTATCATCATCACTCCATTGTATCTTGAGCAACTTGACTACCTTCCTCCTAAGCTGTTTCGTGTCAGTTCCCACAACACGAAGCGGCTTACGAGGTCTCTTATCGACTGGATCAATCTCAAAATCTTCACAGCTATCAGCAGAAACCACAGTATTCGAGTCGTGCACATACCTCCGTAGATACGATACATGAAAAACGTTGTGCACACCCGCCATCTTTTCTGGTAACTCCAATCTATAGGCGAGCTTTCCAATTCGCTCGATGATCGGGAATGGTCCAACAAATCTCGGAGTCAATTTTCCTTTCTTCCCGAATCGAATAACATTCTTCAGTGGAGAAATCTTCACAAAAACCATATCACCTACGTCAAATTCCAAATCCTTACGACGCTTATCGGCGTAACTTTTCTGTCGGTCTTGGGCTGCCTTCATTCATTGCCGAATGATCTCTATGCAATCCGAAGTCTGTCGAATCATTTCTGGCCCAAGTATCAACTTTTCTCCTGCTTCTCACCAACATGTTGGAGAGTTACACGGTCTTCCATACAATGCTTCATACGGTGCCATACCAATGCTTGACTGGTAACTGTTATTATACGAAAATTCCACCAAATGAAGATGATCTTCCCATGATCCTTCGAAATCCAAAACACATGCTCTAAGGAGATCTTCCAAAACTCGGTTGACTCTCTCGGTCTGACCATCTGTTTGAGGGTGATAAGCTGTACTCAAACACAACTCGGTTCCCAAAACTTCCTGGAAGCTCTTCCAAAATCTACTAGTGTACAAGGGGTCTCGATCGCTCACTATACTCTTCGGAATACCATGGAATCGAACTATCCACTTAACATACAACTCAGCCAATTTCGACGCAGTCCTAGTTGATCGAACATGAATAAATCTTGCACTCTTAGTCAAACGATCTACAATGACCCAAATCCCTTCATTTCCCGTTCTTGTTCTAGGTAGTCCATCGATAAAATCCATCGATATTTGCTCCCACTTCCATGTAGGAACTTCTAATGGCTGAAGCAATCCACTAGGTTTCTTCTGTTCAGCTTTTACCAACTGGCAGTTCATGCACTTTGAAATAAAATTTCCAACATCCTTTTTCATACCTTCCCAGTAATAGGTTCTCTTCATATCCCGATACATCTTATTTCCACCTGGATGAATTGTCAACTTCGAGTGATGACTTTCCTTCAGAACTTCATTTCTCAATTCATCTATATCGGGAACAACTAGTCGTTCTTGCTTCCGAAGCCAACCCTCTCGATCGACCTTGAATCCTTTATCCTTCTCTGGGTCCAATTCAGATTCCAAATCACGGATAATCTTGACAAGCTTATCGTCTCGCTTTTGGCTCTCGCCAATCCTTTCCACAAGAGTAGGTCTTATATATAAGTTTGCCAACATCTCAGGTTCCAATTCACATCTGGGCCTGAAGTCAAATCCAGCCAAATACTCGAGATTCTTCCATTCTGAAAACATGGCTCCCAATCCTGCATGTCTTCGACTTAACGCATCTGCCACTGCATTACCCTTACCCGGAGTATAGGCTATACCAAAATCATATGATGCCAAAAACTCTAGCCATCGTTGCTGCCTAAGATTCAAATCCTTTTGGGAGAAAAGATACTTCAACGACTTATGATCTGTAAACAACTCGAATCGAACTCCCAATAGGTAATGTCTCCACATCTTCAGAGCAAAAACAATCGCCGCTAACTCCAAATCATGAGTCGGATAATTCCTTTCATGCGGCTTCAGTTGTCGACTTGCATACGCAACAACTTTACCCTTCTGCATCAGCACTGCTCCAAGTCCAGTACCACATGCGTCGATGTAAACCACCATCTCATCATTTCCACTTGGAATAGTCAAAACAGGAGCACTTGTCAGTCGCTCT
The DNA here is from genome assembly GCA_030737815.1 of Allium fistulosum. NCBI lineage: Eukaryota > Viridiplantae > Streptophyta > Magnoliopsida > Asparagales > Amaryllidaceae > Allium > Allium fistulosum. Next base: position 999,109,527 of record CM060907.1, read on the forward strand.
TTCAGGATTCTGAAAGCTTGCTCACACTTAGCATCCCATCTGAATACTTAATTCTTTTTCGTCAATCCTGTTAATGGTGCAGATGCCTTGGAAAAGTCTTTGATAAATCGACGATAGTATCCTGCTAATCCAAGAAAACTTCTCACATCAGATGCATTCTTAGGTCTAACCCAATCCTGGATTGCTGCTATCTTGGCGGGATCAACCGCTATTCCATTTCCAGAGATAATATGGCCTAAGAACCTCACTTCACTCTTCCAGAAGTGACACTTCGAAAACTTAGCCTTCAGCTGATGTTTCCGTAAGATTTCCAAAACAATACGCAAGTGCGTCTTGTGCTCTTCTTCAGTTCTGGAATAAATCAAAATATCATCCACGAACACTAGTACGAACTTGTTCAACTGATCTCTGAACACTCTATTCATAAGATCCACAAAATATGCTGGTGCATTGGTCAATCCAAACGGCATCACCAGCCACTCAAAGAAATTGGATGGTGTCCTAAAAGCAGTCTTCGGCACACTATCCTTTGCCACTCTTAACTGGTGAAATCCTGTAGCTAAATCCATCTGAGAAAACACCTTGGCTTCGTGAAGCTGATCAAACAAGTCATCTATTCTCGGCAATGGATACTTGTTCTTCTTAGTCACTTTATTCAGCTCACGATAATCCACACACAACCTCAACGATCCATCTGCTTTGGTTACAAACACAACTGGTGCACCCCATTCGGACACACTACGCCGAATGAATCCTTTCTGTAAAAGATCATCAACTTGCACCTTCAACTCTTGTTGTTCCCTAGGCGCCATCCGCCTAAGAGGCATCACAACAGGTCTGGCTCCTTCAACTAAATCGATACGAAACTCGATCTCCCTATGCGGCGGTAACCCTTTGACCTCATCAAAGACATCCTCAAATCTATTAGCGATTGGCACCGATGACAGTCCATCCCATGGAACAACCAGCGAATACATGAAGCTCATGAAGACGCCTTCCTCATGCTTACATCGTATCACAACCTTTCGCCCTTCCATATTCTCGACTGTCACCTCCAACCTTTCACAATCAACCTTTGCTGCATACTTCCTAAGCCAGTCCATACCCAAAATAATTCCGAACCCCGCAAAGTTCAGAACAAAACAATCACAAACAAAAGAGCAATCATGACTCGATACAATCAGACCACAGCATAGCATACACAGACAAGACGAACCCCCAACTGGATTAGTCAAAACCAATGGCCTATCAACGATATCCGGTTCTAAACCCAACCGGCCTACAAGTTCATTACAAACAAAAGAATGCGATGCCCCAGTATCGAATAACACTCTAACTGGAACACCACATATGGAAAGAGTACCTTGAACCATCATACTCTTTCTTTTCTCTTCAGCGGTAGGAGTTTTTGAAGATGATGGAACAGCCCCCAAAGCATATACTTGCACAATCTGCTTGTCCTTCCGCGGTTCTGGACAATTCTTCTTAATATGCCCCGGCTTGTCACAGTTGTGGCACTTCACCGGCACCTTTGGATTCTTGCAATCTCTGGAGAAATGGCCCTTCTGCTGACAATTGTAGCAGGTCACTTCGCCCTTCGGCTTCTTCTAGCCATCCTTACCCTTTTGCTGATGCTGCTTCCTCTTCTTGTTTCCACCTTGCTGTGGTTTAGACTCTTCCTTGGTTACAGCAACAACAGATCCTTCTTTAGGAAACAGATTCTCGTGCCTGAGAGCTTTCTCCACAAGCTTCTCAAATGAATCGTCCAAATGATCCACCAACTGCCTCCCAAGATAACTGTCCAAGCCTATCACAAACTTCTCGTTCTTCTGATATGAAGATTCAATATACGACCGGGCATACTTGGACAAAGCTTCAAACTCAGAAACATACTCAAGAACTGGTCTTCCACCTTGCTTGAGCTCCACAAACTTCTTGAACAGAACAGATTTCTGAGCTGTAGAAATGAACTTAGCTTCAAATCTGGCTTGGAATTGCTCCCAAGTAATTTCTTCCTTCGGAGTATCAATGGTGATAGAGTTCCACCAATCAGAAGCTCTCCCCTGAAGCTGTCTTGATGCGAGCTTCCTTTTAGTTGCATCCTCGATTCCCAAATCACCAAAGATCCTTCTACAAGCATCTATCCATCTCTGGACTTCAATGGTTGGCTCTGTTCCCAAGAAAACTTTTCCTCCAAGAGCAGTATAGTCTTTACACAGCTTAGCAAAATCCACCGGTCTTGGAGCTTGAACTTGAACTCCAACATCAACTGCTGGCCCCGAAGCTGGCATCCTTCTCATGATCGAAGTCATCATGGCTTCGAACATAGCTGCATAATCAACAGCCCCCCAGCAGCACGGCCTTCCCCAGCAGCTGGTCTCCCTCTTCAACTCATCCTTAATATCTATAAAAAGGAATGATTAATACACCTTGAGAAACAACTGCATAAAGGACTCAAATCTTTCTAAGCTACTATATTATATATAGTAATCATCCATCAAAATACAATTACGTCTCTCATACGTAGTTATGTCAACGAGCGTTGGGTAAAATCGATTAACCAAAGCTCTGATACCAAATGTGACGATCGCCCATGACCCCTGCACTGAACAAGGAAATAGTGCGCTGAAAGGTGTGCCAGGCAGCCATGGACGGTTGCCAAGGTTAAGATAAAACAGCAGAATCTATCGTATTACTCACAGCGCATGGATAAAATACAATAGAGAATATATATATAGTGAAGCATCTCAAAATAGAATCTCATCAGTTAAGCTTCATAATAGTTGAATACAAACATCTGAATAGTCAATACATCAAGCCTCACTACATATCACTCAGAGAATTATACAAAGCAGCGGAACATCCAGTACATATAGTAAGAAAATAATATGCAAGCCTCCAGCTCGTCTTCGTCATCAGCATCGTCGGAAACTAAGAACAACACCTGTCACCTGCTACCTAGTCTGCCCATCCCAAAGCGGATGAACAGCCCAAGGCAATAAGAGTTAAACATAAAGCCTTGAGTCAGACAACAGTCTTAGTGAGCGGTAAATTAACTAACAACATACAAAAAGAGCATAAAGGAAAAAGGAATAGGAATCCAACCCTCCCACTCCACCTCTTTCTACAGTGATAGCCCCCAGACACACTAAGCAGAAGTAAACATAGCAAAGCAGACATTTAAAGTAAAGCAATTATCACTCGAGTCAAGGTCAACATTTTCCAAGTACAAACCCCCAAGGCCTAAACCAAGATCAGATAAGCACCCAGAAAACATTGCTCTTGAGACCGAATGACGATACAACCAAACATCCATGACTCTGGCTATCACTGTTATCTTTGCTTCGATACCACCGTTAATTGAATGACCGGCACATTCTTTCAGCCGTCCATCAAGGGTTAATGGCAACCCCGGTTCTAGACAGAACTCCGCACGTCGTCGCAGCCCGTGCCTAGGACTATCGAATCTGCCCAGAGTACTCGACTACAATCATAGTCTTTAGGGACTATCGAATCTGCCCAGCGTACTCTTGCTTTGAGCCTGCTAGAACCTTCAACAACGATGAAATCTCAGCCTTCTAGTCATCCTCCCCCACGACTATTCTCATACTAGCTCAAGCGCCTCTCGAGCCAACCATTATCCTCAAACTCGAACCCTTTCACCAAGTTACCAACATGCTTGGAATGATCCCGTCTGGATTAAACCAAGGCTATCTCACATCATGCCTCGCTTCATCTCATCATAGCAAAGCCTCATCTCAACATCATCATCAAATCTATCCATATGAGCTTCATCACTCGCCACATATGCCACGAGCAACTTTTCCAATCCAAGAGCCTTTCCCTTAGCTTTTGAATCATCTTTGACCATCTTGTCTAAATCCAACAACTAATCAACTAATTCATAACAATCAATCAAATCAATCATTAATCCAAGTAGTAAATCATGCAAACAAGATCTAAAAGCAATTATAACTAAAATGGCAATTTTGTAAATAAAGAGTCCAAATCTAACAAGCATGAATTATGAGCAATATCTCTACAATCTTGATGAATGAACTTGCATAGATTAACATGTAGTAAAATGGATGTCAAATCATCATGAACAATGGGTCTATACTTAAGTTTACGAAAATGCATGGAAATCACTATTTTAACACAAAATCAAGCCACCAATCCGATATACTCCTTTGGATCCGTGTGAGAGATAACCACCACTCACCGAATCTCCTAAACAACTCAAAAGCAACACACTTCAAATCTGGACAGCGAAGGATCTAACTCGATTCTCCAAAATTCCGCTTCAAACGATGAAATCTCTCTTCGATGGATGTAGATCTTCAATTTAAGCTCTCGATTTGATCTTTAATTTGGATGGAAGGAAGCACAAAATTAAAGTGGAGAAAAGAAGTGAAGAAGTGTAGAACTCGAGCTTTCAAAATGGCAGGACTTCGTCGCTTCAAAATCCGGATCCCAAAAAGTGATGCGAGAACGTGTATTTATAGGCTGAATCCTTAGGTCGTCCGCTCCTTAAGTCGTCCATGACTTAACAAACCCCACGACTTACGACTCAACAGTATTTCCGACCTAACGACCTAACAGTTTCTATGACTTAACCATCCCTTCGACCTATGACTTAACAAACCTTCCGACCTAGCACATGCGCGACTTAACACATACACGCGACTCAACAACTCAACGACTCAACAACAATGCGCGACTTAGTGACAACACAAGTACGCGACCTAATGACCCAACGACCTAAGCCTCAACAATCATGCGCACAACCTAGCGACTCAATGGGATACGACTTAGCACCTTTAGGTCGTCTAACGACCTAACTACACGCATCATACAACAGAGGTCGTCTACGACCTAACTAACATGCAGAGCGACTCAACGACATAACTTAACTTGACGACTTAACGTCCTTGCGACTTAACGACTCATCCAAGGTCGCGACCTAACAACTTAACTACTAGACTTAGGTCGCTCACGACCTAACTACAATACTCCTTAAGTCGCTCGAACGACTCAAACTCCCTAGGTCGTTAACCCGCTTAGTCCCTTAGGTTGTTAACTCGCTAACTCCTACACTGCTAATCCTTAAGCCGCTAACTACTAGGTCGTTCACTTCTAATACTAACTTCCATAGGTCGTTGTCTTTCCTTAAGTCGCCCCAATACTTAAGTCGTTAACTCTTAAATCGTTCACTCGACCTAAGCCACCACACGACCTAACTTCTACACGACTTATCCCATAATCCTTAAGTCACCAACTTCCTTAGGTCGCCAACTCCCTTAAGTCACTCCACCGACCTAACTACTATACGACCTAAGCTCCGAACGACCTAACTCTGGATGTTCTAACAACAGTTTTTACGATTTTTCGATCCGTAAAAATACGGGTCGTTACATTGTATTACTATTGTGATTTCGTATTCGGTGGGTGCACCTTTTTCGTTTGGATTGATTGTCACAATCGGCCACGGATGGGTTACGACCAGCCAGAAAGGGTAAACTGGTAGAATCCTACCTTGGGCATTACCTCACGTGCTTTGTCATACTTATCCTTATACGAGCCCATTACAACTTTGGTTTAGTACTGTACCTATAGCGGACTCACTGGCTACCGACGTTACTGGTTGTGTTACAGGACCTGCATAGACTACATGCTATAAAAATGTGTTAAGGGGGATAATGTAAAGCCTTAACGCTATTTTGATATTTATTTTACTGATAGACATTATATATAATAGCATACACTATTATATATAGATAGTTTGACGGATCCTTAGGAGATGGAAAAACCCGTAATATCTCTTAAGTTATTGCAGTCATATTTCGTGATATTGATTTGACTTACATAAGAGTATTTTAGTCCTGACTTGAGTGTTTTGTTTTTCATTATGCTCGGGTCAGTCCCGAGTTCTTCAGCATATTGAAGACTATTTTCTAGAGGACGAAGACGAAGTTGGTATATTATTACTATTATTATTCTCTACATCATGCTATTCTGCTATATTGTTCATTTATCCGTGATGTATATATAACTCTGATAAATGTTGTATAGATTATAATCAAATGTATGATATAAACAGCTTCATGAACTATTATTTGATTATTATATTTTATCGTTTCCGCTGTGAGATTCTGTGTTTGTTTTCTTATTCTTTTCTTATTTTTCTTATTTAACCCCATTGATTATCTATGTTCCGGATTGTTTAAGTTGGACATGCATGAATTATTATCGATTTAAACCTTCCGAAATGTGGGTCCTCATAATTGGTATTAGAGCGAAGATTTAGCGATAACCTTGGCTTTGTGGGGTTTGACTCATTAGAAATAGGGTAGTAATACCCTAGAATGAGTCTGTTGAGTGTATATATGAGGGAGCGTACTTTTTATTGTTATGAAATGTTTTATATTGTGTTTACTTATCCGTTGAGTTGTTTATGAATTCTGGTCGATGTGCGGGACGCCGTGTTATAGATAGGGGTTTCTAAACGCTTAAACGAGGCAAGTCGACATAATATTGTTTTAAAATCGGTTAAATGAAATAATTTTACCTAAATTATATTATATATATAATGATTATTAATGAATGATAGTTGTTAGGAGACGATAATATTTAATTATCATCGATTATTGGTTGAATTAAATAAAACGAATACTTTGTGAATTTTATTTTACGAAGCGTTTGATAACTATATTGAATTGAAATCTAACTATAATAAGAATTGTTTATAATGTCAAAGATGTAAATTAATGAAATATTTTCATAATAAAGAAGTGGAATTGTACAAGCTATATTATAAATTGAAGGATAAAATAAAATCGAAAATTTTAGAAATTGAATCCCTTTGTTTTAAAAATTGTTTTCAAGCCTACAAAATTAATACTAATATTATTTGGAAGAGTTTTGACTAGAAAAAAATTATTTTGAAAGGATTTTTGAAAGGAATAAAAGCATTGAACTCGCTTTGGTCGCTGGGAAATAATTCTGGGGATGACTGCAGTATTGCTAGTATTTATTTTCGAGTTTCTGAGTGAGAATTGCTACCGAAAGAAATTTATTTTCGATTAAAACAAGTTTTGATTGTGAAAGAAAAATATATTCTAAGTATGATTTAATAAATATATGAAAATAGTTTTGAACTTATAATTGAAAATAGTATATAAGGAATAAGTTTATAACTTATAAATTGGAAATAGTATAGAAAATAATAAGTTATAATTTATAGATTTGAACAAGAAAGTAAAATTTAATTTTAAAACTGCTGAATATTTATGGTTAAACAAACAAAAGAAAAATTTGAATTTGAGATACGAAATAAAATGGTTAACTTAAGAAATGTTAAATAAATTGAATAGTGAAATAAAGTAAATAAAATATAGTTTAACTCATGAAAGCTTAAATAAAATATGAAATGTAATTGAAATGAAATAGATAAAATAATAAAATGGAATTTTAAAAGAATAAATTGTATAATTCATAGATTTGAGAATATTAAGCTAAAACAAAATTTTAATTTGTAAAATGTGAATGATAAGAGAATTTAACTTGAATAAAATTTAAATAAAATGAGTAATGGATTAAAATGAAATGAAGTTTAATTTAATATTAAATAAATTGAATTGGATATTAAATGAAACAAGATAAATTAGTAAAGTGAATTAATTCCACATAAGCTATAAAATGAATTAATAAATGAATACTAACTTAAATTTTAAAATGAAATATAATTTAAGTGTGAAAAACATTGAATAAAAATAAATGAGTGTAAGTAAAATTAATATGAGAAATTAAATTAAATTTAAATTGGATGTAAATAAATTAAATGCAAATAGAATGAGTTCAATAAAATTGAATGGTAACTAGTTGAATATGAAATAAGTTAAGGGAATAAAATATAAATTGAAGTTTAACTTAAGAGGAGTTGAATAAAAATTGATGGTGAATTTTTTATTTATATGAATTGGAGTTATAAAATAAAATTTACTTAAGTAAATTTATTATATGAGTTTGAATCAATGAATAAACTAATGAAGTAAATCAATTTATAAAAATAAAAATTCTCCGAAGTAAAATTATTAACATGAATTTAAATTTATGAAATAAACTAATTAGTGAAAATTAGGCACAAGGGCCTCTTTATCAAGTCTAATTAGTTTCTAGGACACACAACGGAAATAATTACTTTCAAGAACAAAATGTAAAATAATTAGTTTCTAGGGCCTAAAAACCTATGAAATTATGTTCTTGAAAGTAATTGGACTGCTGACTTTGTCCTTGAAAGTAATTATTCTACTAACTTTGGTCTTGAAAGTAATTTCTTTGAATGTGTGTCCTAGAAACTAATTGGACTGCAAAGTTTGTCCTTCTGGTGAAATGCCCCAACTAATTAAGTGAATCAATAGATTAATATGAACTTAACTTATGAAATAATAATAAAAATGAGTTGCAATTTTGTAAAATGTTTATAATAAACTTAAACGGTTTATAAATAATATTAGTATTAAAATACTAATGATAATGAAATAAATTTAACTTAATAAGGTTAAATGGAATGAAAATTCATTGGATGATAAATAAAATGAATGTCATTATAATAAATATTAATCAATTGAAAGTAACTCGATTGAATGTAAATACATTAAATTGTGATCAACCAAATGTGAAAGCAATGAATATTGGTTGATTGAATAAAAATAGATTGAAACCAAATTAGTTGAATGTAAAATTAAAAGTGAATGAATTGAATATAAATCCATTGAATGATTAAGGAAATGAATGTTAATCAATTGAACATGAATAAATTTAAGGTGAACCAATTAAATTCGAAAGAAACCTATGTGAATAAATTGAAAGCAACAAATTGTATATAAATGAAATAAATGTCAATGAATTAAAAGTAAATCAATTTAATGTTGATAGAAAATGAAAGTATAATAAACTGAATATTGACATTATGAAGGGTGAATTGGTATTGTTGTGAATAAGATTGGATGGATATTGTTTGTTGGATGTTTGTTTGTTGCATTAGCTATATTCATTTATGGTTATTGTATGATCCATGTTATATATCGATTTTACTCTTTATATATATGTTCTCATTTGGTTATTAAGTGTTTAGTAGGTATGGATGGGGTATGCTTGCTTTTGGAGCTCGAATTGCGCATTAGGTTGCTTTTTCTTGCTTAATACGAACGAACTCACTCGTATTATTAATAATAAGGTACGTATCTCGGATTACATACAACGTTTTTATATTTTTTCCCTTGGGATGCCTCATCATTGAGAAGAGATGTATATTTGATATATATTGGGTATATTTGTGTTATATATTATATTGTAAAAAATTTCCGATCGAGCCGCGCAAAGGAGACTCTACCGAAATTTTCCGTAAATCCGGAAGTTAGAAATTTTTTAAAGTTTTAAAAATTTTATGACTTGTTTTTATATATAAGTTATATTTTCCGTGAATGCGTAATCGAAGTGACGTGGCAAGAATGTAGTAGTAGTTTTGAAAATATGATTTGGACGTTTATAAGTTGATTGTTTTGAATAAAATATATTGTATGTTAAATTCTTTACTTAATGCCTTTTCGTGGACGAAAAGCTTTGAGTGGGGGAGTATGTAACGACCCGTATTTTTAAATACTTTAAATCATACAATTTGATATAATTATTGGATAAAACTGGTTAGAAATAAAATTTAATAATTTATTTGTGTAATTTATTTGAATATGAATTTGTATAAAACTTTGAAATAACTAATTTCAAAGATTTTGGCGATAACAAGTATTGAAATAAATGCTATGTATTGACTGTGTTTATAATCAATAATTGAAGTTGAATAATAAATGTGAATTACAAATAAAATAATGTTGATAACTAAAATTTATTTGAGATTGAAGGATTTATTAATATTGATTTATCGGGTAATTAAATTGTTTAAATTTATGTTGAAATTTTGTAAATATGGAATTCTGGATTTAATGAGAATGAAAATGGTATCAGAAATTGATTTAAATATTATTTAAATATGAATGAAGATGGTTAACATTTAAAATTGGGTTTAAATGTGAATAATTAAAATTTTGAAATTTTATATTTTAATCAACGAGTAAAAATAGCCATTTTGACAACTGACTCAGATTTCGACAAAACCAGTTTCATCGGATCTATAATAGTGAATTATTGTAGGATTTCAAGTTTCATAGCGATCGGACTTGTCGTTTGGCCGTGCGAGCTTGAAACGCGTAGAAATCAATTTAAGGAATTCGATAAAATAATTTGACTTTGAAAAGCTATCTTCCACATATGATCGAATTAGGTCTCGAAACTAGTTCCATTGTGTTCGGAATGGGGATAAAACATTATAAACGCCAGGCGGCACACCTCGATTGTAGTTCGGACTATTTTGGACCAAACTATATAACTACGGCACGCATATCGAGATAGTTTTATATTAAAATATTCTAAACCCTAGTCTAAACCATGGCCCCTGTTTTCATTGTTTCCAACGGCCAGAAATCTTCAACCTTCTTCCTATCCAATCTCTCAATTCGTTCATCGAATTCAAAAACTCCCAACATGAAAGTTGTAGATCTCAACATCCTCTTCAAATCCATACGATTGATCTGTGCTATTACGTCACAAAATCGCCGGGATTTTGAGTTGAACATTGCGCATGTTTTGGGTGTTTGCACGCGATTCGAGACGTTGTGGGGGGCTGCGTCGCTGGCGAAGGAGGAGGAGGCGGAGGCACTTCAAACGGCGTGCCCTGATCAGGTCCGGTCGTCGTTTGTCTTGCGCGGTTGAAAAACTTTGGTCGCATATGGGTTACAAACGGAAGCGAGCTGGAGCATGGTGAGAAGAAGATGGTACGTACGTTTTTTATTTATTTATTTAATAATTAATTATTTTATATTAAAATTCAAATGTTCCAACTTGAATAACTTTTGCATACGAGCTCGGATCGACGCGCGGTTTTCTCCGTTGCGTTCGTATCGAAATTCCAAACATTATGGAACTGGTTTAGACAAATTCTGAGACTGTTCAAATTTGAGCTTTTATTTGGATTTTAAATCATCGATAAATCAAATGTGAGTGGTTATACGCTCACAATTGACTGAAATAAATTTTTATGTTAGTTAAATTTATATCGTGAAGTGATTGAAATTTATTGATTGTTGTTTTATAAGTTTAATGGACATTTAAATTGACATCTGAATTAATTGATAGAATTTAAATTGATAGTTAAAATTGAATTAGGATTAAACTGATAGTAAAACCCCCGATTTATCGATAATTGGTTGATTATTGTGATTTTTGACTGTTTAGATGATGGATTGTGATGGATGGAAATTTGATTGATATTTTGGATGTTTGGATGTTTATTTATGTTTAATATATCTTCTATCATCTTGTATATTGTTTACAGTGTATAAAACTATAAATTGAATTATTTCGAATAAATTAAGAAATAGGTTGAAATGATATATACTTATGACATTTATTTTGGATTGAAATGATATATATCCATCCCTGAATTAAATTGAAATAATTGATTCACTTGGCCATAGGATAGATAATTATATACGGACACCGGATTTGTTAAATTAAATGATTTTGAAATTTTCGATTTGAATTTTTTTAAAATGATTTGATATAAGAAATAAAAATCGAATTTATGGATATTGAATTATTTTTGAACTGGAGCTCGAATGTTGAAATTTAAATTTGGTGAACGAAATTTGTAACATTCCCCCTTCTGACCGCCTCCAGTCGGTAATTAAACAAACTAGAAACGTTCAAAAAGACGAATTGTTATTTAGTTTATAAGGTATAAACAGAATCATCCACAAAAACACAGAATAATAACAATGAATTAAAACAAATGAATCTTTATCTCATTACTATAAATCTTTTTGAATACATCAGAGTTTATACAATTTAATACTGATACAGCGGAATATCTTAAAATACAATTTTCTTCTGAAAACAAAAGTGATTCTTTTCTCTCTCTCTAACTTCGCTGCTCGAAAATCTTCAAGCTGTAAAAATACTCGGTCTGACCCGAGTATTATATTCAAAAGAAAATAATACACAGGTCAGTCTAATTCAAACCAGTTTATTAGTGCATAGAGGCAATAATAATTTAAATAGACGACAGTCATAATAATTCCCGTCTATCCGATTCTTTTAACAAAGAAATCGGATAACGAAAATTTTAACACTAATCAGTGTTAAACAATAAATCAGCAGATTTAAATCATCAACAGAGATAAATAACAATTTATCAAATCGACTAAATCAATTTAAAACAATTGAAATTGTCACTTTAAAACCATCAAAGTTCGATTGGCTGCCGTACACGCACGCGTGTACGGCCTCGCCAATACAGCATAAAAGATCAATGCATCACGACACAAAAGAAATATCAATTCTAAACTGTCGATTTTGGGTGGCTGCAGTGCACGCTAACCTGCACTGCCTCGCCAACTCGAGTGCACAAGGTCAGATCAAAATCAGATTACACAGTGAAATTCAAAATGTCACCAACATAACAAAAGTGAACCAGACCTCAACAATGAAGAAACCATAGAAATGCAGAGAGCAACATGAATGGCAACACAACTACAGTAATGAACCAGACATGAATGAATGGTCAATAAAGCATGTATGATTCAATATGAACAAGACAAAATGTGTACAACAGAGATCCAGCTCAGTGCCACAGTAGTCAGAGTATATGAAGTGCAGACAGCATCTTAAATAAAACAAAGATCAGTGAATATGCAATTTGGATATGCAGGCATACAGTATCAATATAGTCAAAAGTGAAGAATATCTGGAGTGAATACAAACATGGAATGGGATGCAACAATGAAATAGCAACAGAGAAGAGGTACAAGTACAACAGTGAATCATCTACAGGTTCAAGTGTCAAATGAACCAGACTACAGTGAAGTCGACAAGAAAAATCAACTCAGAAACAAAGTGCACAAGAGACTTAAGTGCACAGCTACAAGGGAAACTAGTTGGCAACTGCATATGACCAGAGGGAACTACATGAATGCACAACCACTAGTTAATGCACAGACTACATGGATGCAACTCGACTACAGTTCAACATGCAGCTATCAGACTGGAATTAATACAAGCAAGGTAGCATGGCAATGTCGAACACAGTGAACAGATTCAAGTGAAACAGAGGTGATGTCAGAATGAACAAACAAAGACCAATGAACAAAATAAGCAACTGTTCAAGTAACAAACATCTATGAAGTCAGAATGCACAACAGGTCATATATGCAGTATGTACAAGTCAGGAAGCCATATATCATCACCGAACTAAAACAACATCAGGGATAAAATGATCAAGCATGTACAAACTGTTTCAGTAAAGATCAAAAGTCAGGTGAGGAGGTCAAGATCAACCATGAACAAGTTAGGCCGTATATTAGACCAGCAACAAAATGACCAAACTTTGCATTTTAAATTCAAGAATATATGCATACACGCATCATATGTATATATGCACATATATAGACTTGAATAAACAGGTCACAGTGAAAACCAAGCTACAGAAAAACAACTTAAAATGACATAGCACTGGAACTCAACAAACCCAACAACATGGCATGATATTGTTGAATACAAGAAAAGAGTGTGTGTGTCGAATCAATGCAGACTCAAAGAAACAACATCAAAAGTGAACAAGCAAACATATACGAATTTGAAAATGGAAAACAAATTTGTTTTCAAATTTACTTTAAATTCCATTCAAACTTCATTTTTTAACTTAAGATACAAATTTAACTTAAACAAGATTTTTAAAACAATTCAAAACCTTTATCTAATATGTTAAAAGAAACATCTACTTTATAAGATAAGTTCTAAAAGAATTTAATTTACAGTTCAATTTAAATTCAAATCAATTAAGGAATTTCTTCCAAATTTCAAAATGTAAATACAGCTTTTAGACTCATTCTAGATTTAACTTAACTCTTTAAAACTCTTCTTACCATCTACATCTTCAATTTAAATGCAAATCATTTAATCATTTTAAAGTAAATACATGCAGGCATTTTGAAACAATCATAATTCAAATTTCAACCACAACATTAAAGCATATAAATTAGATGCAAGTGTAACATAACAGAGGTGGGTATATGCATTTATATAACAGAACAGCATTTATTATTACATGTAACATAGATTTTTTTTCTTCTTTTCTTAGTTGGAAAAAAAGTCACGAATCAGGGAAAAAAGAAAAAGAGGCATACTTTAGAACTTACGAAACAGGAAATAAAGAGAAAATCAGATTCATATATTTTGAAAATGTCACAGGTACAATATAATGCAGACTTGAGCAAAACAGTGGAACAAATATGCAAATACAACATAATTAATATCAGTGTACATGAATAATCACTGAACAAGGGAGTAGCCTCAAAGACTAGACGAACAAATCCAGGTGTAAGGCATAATAATGCACAGGAACAAGATCAAAAATGCTATCAGGGATGAACAAAACAAATTGGCCAGAGTCATGAATCAGTAGAAAATCGAACAGGGTCGCAAGTGGAGCAATTCAACGTCACAAAATCAAGTGAAGGCCGAAGCCCTCTAAAATTCATGAAGCAGCAATCTCAACTCAAGATAATGCCAAAATCAATGCCGAGAGTATAGAATGTCCAAAAATTTCAAATTTGTTAAAATCAGAGAAATCATGAACAACGACATCAGAGAAATTATCAAAACCGAAACCAAATCAAACGTAAGCATATTACTAAGCTGAATTAGATGTGAGTGAGGGACGATTCACTCACCTTGACTTGAAGCGGTCGCGAATGAATGCGAGGGGGAAGACGAAGTCGAAGCCGTGGCCTCCCGAAGACGAGCGAAATCGAAGAATCGAACGAACGCCGAAGCCCTAGATTTTTGAGTCGCCATTTTTTTTTCTTTTCTTCGATCTGCTTCTTTTCGTATGACTGAAGAGAGAAGGGGGCGACGTGTTTTAGCAGAGGAAAAAAGGTAAGGTGATCGTGAGGGGGTATGGGCTCAAACGTGGTATTGGGTATGGGCTGGTATATGTTAAGGTATGTCATTATTTTTTCATTTCTTTTATTTTTGTTTTTATTTATTAATAAGGTATGTTATTTTATTTTTGTAGATATAATTTTTATTTCTTTTTAAACATCATTGTCCATCTCACATTAATTTACATATATCATATCAATTTCAAAAATGTAAAGTTTTTAATTTTAATTAATTAGATAAATTCGATTTTTAAAATCCAAAGATTTTATACTTTAAAATTTTCAAAGCAAATTGCCTTATTATTATATAAATCCCGATTCAAATCTAGATTCAAATCTATTTCTCATTTTAAACTTGATCAATTCGAACACATACGCAATTCAAATCAAAATTTAATTCAAATTTCAATTTAAAATGGTTTAAAAATTCGGGATCGTTACAAACTTCCCTCCTTAAAAACTTTTCGTCCACGAAAAAGAAAGGTTGTTAAAATTTCATTAATATTTATACTCTAGTAAATTTTACTAAGCTTAAAACTTATCACAAATAAATGAATATAGGATTCGTTTCATTTGTTTAATCTCATTAGTTTTGTTCATTGGTTTCTACAACCAAGACACAAAAGTCTTTAACCAAATTTTTCGTCTTACAAAGCTCAGATTCAAACTTAAAATTCTTCACGTTAGAGATTTTTATAATATATTTCTTCTAAAGCTGTGGACTTTCCAAACATTTCAAAGATCCTCTTCCTTAGTTCATTAAGTTGGAATTTCGTAATTTTACTTTCAGATCATTGATTTGCTATTTACAGTTTGAAAATACTTGCTAACTCGAAATTTAACAAGTCCATCTTCGTTCTCACAGACATTAGGCATACGCTGGCCAGGCGCAGGTCTAAAAATCTCCAAGTACTAAACATACTTGCTTCAATTCCCAGTGAAAATACTTTTAAAAATTCTTTTAAAAATGGATATGGAAAGCACGTTCCCCCATGGATTACATCTTACCCGGCGGTTACGCTACTATCCCAGTAGAGTCGCTCGTAATCTGTAGGTTTCTCACCTCTTAAATTACGCCATGGTTGTCGCCATAGATTGCAGTACACACGGCGGTTACGCTACTATCCCAGTAGAATCGCTTGTGTCTGTAGGCATCACGCCCCTCAAATTTCGCTTGGCATTAGATTGCAGTTTACCCGGCGGTTACGCCACTATCCCAGTGGAATCGCTTGTAACTGTGGGTATCTCGCCCCTCAAATTACGCTAATCAATCAATCTAATCTCATCGCGATGATCCATCGCGAGGGATTTCCGATTCAAATAGTCACTCTAACTAAATGGAAATTCTACGTAGCTACGAATTTCAAATGGACACTCATCGAGAGTTCCACAACCTTCTCAAATAATAAATGGAAGGTACTTTTCCATATCCTCAGTTTAGAAAACATAATATCATATATGTAGTACTTTCATTTCACATTTCGTACATATAACATCTATGTAAACATACATAAGATTTCCATAACAATGACTTTCTAAACTAACGGTTTCAAATTTACCGCATTCATATATATAAGTTCTAAAAACTTACATATTCCATATTCATAACAAAATAGAGGATTTCAAAATTTCCTCTAAGTCGATTTGGAAATTTAAGGTTATCTCAAACCTAATTCATATTCATAATTCCATTTATTATCGACTTTCACATTCGATTTGGATTTCACGTTACATCGTCAATTCTCAACACAGAATTGATGTCTATCGATATATAACCTCTGAGCTCGTACGTCTCAGAGAAGGGTGTTAAGCTAAGAGAATAAATTCTCCACCACCAACAGATATATATTTAATAGAGATCAATTGCTATGTCATCAATTCACAATGTTAGACATACAATCCAAATCATCATCTGAAATTCAAAGCTTAACTTATATTGTCTTTGATGTCGAAGTTAAACTCAATTTTAACTCAACAATTCAATCTTTTTGAAAAATTTCAAATTGAACAAATTGTTCAAATTCTCATTTAACTTTTCAACTTCGACTTCAAAAATGAATTTCAAATCATTTATCCCTTACGGAATATATTCACAACATTTCATATTTAGAAAAACATTTCCATACTTATTTAAAAATAAGTAATTCACAAATCCATTTATTTTCAACATTTGAAAATATTCGATATACTTAAATCAAAATTAAGTATATATTTCATCTTTAAGGAAATCATTCTCTTTCACATATTTATTTGAGTTAAAACGAATGTTACGTAAAACATCGTTACGACAACTCAAAATCACTAGTATAGGGATTCGAAATTTAGATAGATGTATAAATCCCAATACTATACAAAACATTTCCTTCCGGAAATCATTTACTATAACAACAGTGTTATAGTCCACCATTTCCTTATATTCGAAAACGTCTATTTCAACAATGACTATTGAAATCTATGGTTTCGATATTCAATGCCTTTGAAAACATCTTTAAAACAATTAATTTCGTTTTAAAATATCACTTTCCCAAAACATGTCCATTTTATCCAATAATATATTCACGGTCCAAAATTGTGAATATACATCTTTTAACAAACTATAAAGAATTTACTTATCAAAATAAGTCAATTTCGGATATATAAACAACGTTTATAAATTCCACTTCTATTTATAAAGACTTCAATTCATAAAAATTTCTTTATTAACCATTCCTTTTATAACTCGGTTTTATATCAGAAATTTAATTTATAAGTAAATTACTTATAAATTCTTTTATCTCGCAACTTCGATTCATTTTATAACTTCACATTATAAACTTTTAAATTTCATTAACTTATGAAATCCATTAATATTTCACTTTTAACACTTATACAAATCATTTTATAATTCCAATATAATATCAATCTTTTCAAATCTTCCATTTAAACCGTTTATAATGATTCAAAAATTCCAATTTAAACTATTATATAAATTTATCACTTTTCCATTTCCAAGATAATCATTAGTTCTTTAGTAAATCCTTCATCGACTTGGTTTTCAATTTAATCATATTTGATTCATTCACATTGGATTTTACTAACATTCATTCATATTCAATTAGTTCACATTCACTAATTCATATTCAAGTTAGTTTGCTTTCAATTCAAATCAAATTTGATTCTGGTTAAATTTACTTATCTTTCAATTTGAATTCAATTACTTAGCTTTCCAATTTCATTAATACCTAATGAATTTCCATACAATCAACTAGCAACCAATGCATATTCAACTTAACCAAATTTATTTACTTGCTTACATTCAATTTGGTTCAACATACTTAATTTCAATTGGTTTATATTCCAATTCTGATTGAATTCTTATACTCACCATATTCACTAATTCGCTTTTACAGTTAAAGTTGAATTTCCTTTTTATAACTCAAATTCATATTCATTCTTCACTTTATCAATTCATTTTGATATCAAATTCAATTTGATTCAATATTACTTAAGCTATGTTTCATTTATCTTCACTTGCATTTATTTAACTTAACTTAGATTTTCTTTCAAAAATCATTTTATTTAACTTTTGCTAAAGTCAAATTCATATTACTATTCGAAATTCAGATTTTGTTTTACTTAACAAAACTGTCCAACCATTTTAACAATTGGTTTCATTTAAATTTTCTCATTTTTATGAGTTAAACAACTTATTAATTTAAACTTCCCAATTCATATCATATAATCACTTATCTTTCAAGTTCAACTTTTCATCTCAATAATTTATCAAATCAAGTTCAATTTATTTAACTTCCTTTGTTAAACTTCAAATCGTATATTTATTAATACTAATTCAATTCAATTTAACTTTTCTTAAGTTAAAAATCTTTATTTTCAAAAACAGGTTTATACTTCTTTAGCTTTGAAAAACATTCTCCTTTAAAGTGTTTCTAGTAACTATTCATATTAAACATCATAAACTAAGCTTTGTGTAAACCTGGCTCTGATACCACTCTGTAACATTCCCCCTTCTGACCGCCTCCAGTCGGTAATTAAACCAACTAGAAACGTTCAAAAAGACAAATTGTTATTTAGTTTATAAGGTTTAAACAGAATCAGCCACAGAAACACAGAATAATAACAATGAATTAAAACAAATGAATCTTTATCTCATTACTATAAATCTTTTTGAATACATCAGAGTTTATACAATTTAATACTGATACAGCGGAATATCTTAAAATACAATTTTCTTCTGAAAACAAAAGTGATTCTTTTCTCTCTCTCTAACTTCGCTGCTCGAAAATCTTCAAGCTGTAAAAATACTCGGTCTGACCCGAGTATTATATTCAAAAGAAAATAATACACAGGTCAGTCTAATTCAAACCAGTTTATTAGTGCATAGAGGCAATAATAATTTAAATAGACGACAGTCACAATAATTCCCGTCTATCCGATTCTTTTAACAAAGAAATCGGATAACGAAAATTTTAACACTAAACAGTGTTAAACAATAAATCAGCAGATTTAAATCATCAATAGAGATAAATAACAATTTATCAAATCGACTAAATCAATTTAAAACAATTGAAATTGTCACTTTAAAACCATCAAAGTTCGATTGGCTGCCGTACACGCACGCGTGTACGGCCTCGCCAATACAGCATAAAAGATCAATGCATCACGACACAAAAGAAATATCAATTCTAAACTGTCGATTTTGGGTGGCTGCAGTGCACGCTAACCTGCACTGCCTCGCCAACTCGAGTGCACAAGGTCAGATCAAAATCAGATTACACAGTGAAATTCAAAATGTCACCAACATAACAAAAGTGAACCAGACCTCAACAATGAAGAAACCATAGAAATGCAGAGAGCAACATGAATGGCAACACAACTACAGTAATGAACCAGACATGAATGAATGGTCAATAAAGCATGTATGATTCAATATGAACAAGACAAAATGTGTACAACAGAGATCCAGCTCAGTGCCACAGTAGTCAGAGTATATGAAGTGCAGACAGCATCTTAAATAAAACAAAGATCAGTGAATATGCAATTTGGATATGCAGGCATACAGTATCAATATAGTCAAAAGTGAAGAATATCTGGAGTGAATACAAACATGGAATGGGATGCAACAATGCAATAGCAACAGAGAAGAGGTACAAGTACAACAGTGAATCATCTACAGGTTCAAGTGTCAAATGAACCAGACTACAATGAAGTTGACAAGAAAAATCAACTCAGATACAAAGTGCACAAGGGACTTAAGTGCACAGCTACAAGGGAAACTAGTTGGCAACTGCATATGACCAGAGGGAACTACATGAATGCACAACCACTAGTTAATGCACAGACTACATGGATGCAACTCGACTACAGTTCAACATGCAGCTATCAGACTGGAATTAATACAAGCAAGGTAGCATGTCAATGTCGAACACAGTGAACAGATTCAAGTGAAACAGAGGTGATGTCAGAATGAACAAACAAAGACCAATGAACAAAATAAGCAACTGTTCAAGTAACAAACATCTATGAAGTCAGAATGCACAACAGGTCATATATGCAGTATGTACAAGTCAGGAAGCCATATATCATCACCGAACTAAAACAACATCAGGGATAAAATGATCAAGCATGTACAAACTGTTTCAGTAAAGATCAAAAGTCAGGTGAGGAGGTCAAGATCAACCATGAACAAGTTAGGCCGTATATTAGACCAGCAACAAAATGACCAAACTTTGCATTTTAAATTCAAGAATATATGCATACACGCATCATATGTATATATGCACATATATAGACTTGAATAAACAGGTCACAGTGAAAACCAAGCTACAGAAAAACAACTTAAAATGGCATAGCACTGGAACTCAACAAACCCAACAACATGGCATGATATTGTTGAATACAAGAAAAGAGTGTGTGTGTCGAATCAATGCAGACTCAAAGAAACAACATCAAAAGTGAACAAGCAAACATATACGAATTTGAAAATGGAAAACAAATTTGTTTTCAAATTTACTTTAAATTCCATTCAAACTTCATTTTTTAACTTAAGATACAAATTTAACTTAAACAAGATTTTTAAAACAATTCAAAACCTTTATCTAATATGTTAAAAGAAACATCTACTTTATAAGATAAGTTCTAAAAGAATTTAATTTATAGTTCAATTTAAATTCAAATCAATTAAGGAATTTCTTCCAAATTTCAAAATGTAAATACAGCTTTTAGACTCATTCTAGATTTAACTTAACTCTTTAAAACTCTTCTTACCATCTACATCTTCAATTTAAATGCAAATCATTTAATCATTTTAAAGTAAATACATGCAGGCATTTTGAAACAATCATAATTCAAATTTCAACCACAACATTAAAGCATATAAATTAGATGCAAGTGTAACATAACAGAGGTGGGTATATGCATTTATATAACAGAACAGCATTTATTATTACATGTAACATAGATTTTTCTTCTTCTTTTCTTAGTTGGAAAAAAAGTCACGAATCAGGGAAAAAAGAAAAAGAGGCATACTTTAGAACTTACGAAACAGGAAATAAAGAGAAAATCAGATTCATATATTTTGAAAATGTCACAGGTACAATATAATGCAGACTTGAGCAAAACAGTGGAACAAATATGCAAATACAACATAATTAATATCAGTGTACATGAATAATCACTGAACAAGGGAGTAGCCTCAAAGACTAGACGAACAAATCTAGGTGTAAGGCATAATAATGCACAGGAACAAGATCGAAAATGCTATCAGGGATGAACAAAACAAATTGGCCAGAGTCATGAATCAGTAGAAAATCGAACAGGGTCGCAAGTGGAGCAATTCAACGTCACAAAATCAAGTGAAGGCCGAAGCCCTCTAAAATTCATGAAGCAACAATCTCAACTCAAGATAATGCCAAAATCAATGCCGAGAGTATAGAATGTCCAAAAATTTCAAATTTGTTAAAATCAGAGAAATCTTGAACAACGACATCAGAGAAATTATCAAAACCGAAACCAAATCAAACGCAAGCATATTACTAAGCTGAATTAGATGTGAGTGAGGGACGATTCACTCACCTTGACTTGAAGCGGTCGCGAATGAATGCGAGGGGGAAGACGAAGTCGAAGCCGTGGCCTCCCGAAGACGAGCGAAATCGAAGAATCGAACGAACGCCGAAGCCCTAGATTTTTGAGTCGCCATTTTTTTTTCTTTTCTTCGATCTGCTTCTTTTCGTATGACTGAAGAGAGAAGGGGGCGACGTGTTTTAGCAGAGGAAAAAAGGTAAGGTGATCGTGAGGGGGTATGGGCTCAAACGTGGTATTGGGTATGGGCTGGTATATGTTAAGGTATGTCATTATTTTTTTATTTCTTTTATTTTTGTTTTTATTTATTAATAAGGTATGTTATTTTATTTTTGTAGATATAATTTTTATTTCTTTTTAAACATCATTGTCCATCTCACATTAATTTACATATATCATATTAATTTCAAAAATGTAAAGTTTTTAATTTTAATTAATTAGATAAATTCGATTTTTAAAATCCAAAGATTTTATACTTTAAAATTTTCAAAGCAAATTGCCTTATTATTATATAAATCCCGATTCAAATCTATTTCTCATTTTAAACTTGATCAATTCGAACACATACGCAATTCAAATCAAAATTTAATTCAAATTTCAATTTAAAATGGTTTAAAAATTCGGAATCGTTACAAAATTGTTTAAATAATCGAAGTTAAGATTTTGAAGTTAAAATCGAAATATGACGCGAATTTCAAAAATTGATTTGTTTTAAAAGATTGGGCTTTTATTCGAACTTTGAATATTGCTAAGTAAAAGTGATATAAAACGATATTTCGAAATTGAGCTCGTAATTTAATAATATTTGAAGGTTTGGATTTTTAAATTGGATATTAAAGGAAAATTTGATTTAAGTGTTTTGAATCGATATTTTGGAAATCGAACTCGAAATTGAAATTAATTTGGAATTGGATTTGAAATTAATTTGGAACTGGATTTGAAATTAATTTGTAATTGAAATTGAATTTAACTTGAAACCGGAATTGAATCGATTAAATCGAAACGAAAATTGGAATTGATTTGAATTGGGAAATTTGGAATTGAATCGGTTTGACTTTGAAACTATTTTCAAATGAATTATTTTAGTATAAACGGTTTAAAAATCTATATTCTTTAAATATTTAAATTATTTTGATTTTCCAAACTATTTTACTATATAAACCATTTTTAATACTCAAACTATTTTCTATTAAATTATTTTAACCATTTAACTATTTTAAAACTATTCAACTATTTTCTAAATAAATTCAAATTGGTCAAAGGGTGGAATGTTTATATTTAAATCTGGGATTTATATGCGAATTGGGTTAAAGTGAATTATAACCAAAATTGTAATTCGAATCAAGTTTTGAAGTGAAATCGATATATCTAATTGAATCAACATTTTGAGGTAAAATATGATTTTTGAAGCGAATATGATGATTTTGAAATGGATTTGATTTTTGAAGCGAGTATGATGATTTCAAAATGAATTTGATTTTTGAAGCGAATATGACGATTTCAAAATGGATTTGATTTTTAAGCGAATATGATATTTTGATATCAAGTATGAATTGTTTTCGAAATATAAAAGAACCAACCGGTGTGTAAAATGACGATTGGTTGTTAAAAGAGACTGGGGACTCTTATTGGCATACTCTCTGTCAATATTGGAACCACTTTAACAACTGTGTACGCAGTGGATGATTTCCAGAATTTAGTGGTTGAATTGGCGATGTTTACTGGAATGAAGTAAGAGAACGATGATGGATAGCTTTGACCCTAGTGTCATAATTAAAATGACTAAAACATGAGGCTATGTTTGGCCACTGAGGTTAGCTACCTCTAGCGACGTTGATCCCTCGTATTACTATGTGATTTCCGATGGGTGCACCTTTTTCGTTTGGATTGATTGTCGCGGTCGGCCACGGATGGGTTACGACCAGCTAGAAAAGGGTAAACTGGTAGAATCCTACCTTGGGCGTTTCCTCACGTGCCTTGTCATACTTATCCTTATACGAGCCCATTACGACTTTGGTTTATTACTGTACCTATAGGGGACTCACTGGCTACCGACGTGACTGATTGTGTTACAGGACCTGCATAGACTACATGCTATAAAAATGTGTTAAGGGGGATAATGTAAAGCCTTAATGCTATTTTGATATTTATTTTACTTATAGACATTATATATAATAGCGTACACTATTATATATAGATAGTTTGACGGATCCTTAGGAGATGGAAAAACCCGTAACATCTCTTAAGTTATTGCACTCATATTTCGTGATATTGATTTGACTTACATAAGAGTATTTTAATCCTGACTCGAGTGTTTTGTTTTTCATTATGCTCGGGTCAATCCCGAGTTCTTCAGCATATTGAAGACTATTTTCTAGAGGACGAAGACGAAGTTGGTATATTATTACTATTATTATTCTCTACATCATGCTATTCTGCTATATTGTTCATTTATCCCCGATGTATATATAACTCTGATAAATGTTTTATAGATTATAATCAAAATGTATGATATAAACAGCTTCATAAACTGTTATTTTATTATTATATTTTATCATTTCCGTTGTGAGATTCTATGTTTTTTTATTTAACCCCATTGATTATCTATGTTTCGGATTGTTTAAGTTGGACATGTGTGGATTATTGTCGATTTAAATCTTCCGAAATGTGGGTCGTCACACCTATTAACAAATAAATAAAATAAGATTTTATTTAAAACTATATTAGATTAGATCTATAAACCCGTTTAAACTTCATAAGCCAATAGTTCCAAAAATAAATTTTTCTCTCTAAATCTACGTATTTCACTCACTTCCAACTGATCCAGCTCGTTCAATGATGTCATACCCTAATAGTCTATGCAGTCCAAATTAGCAATATTTAGGCTAACTTATTAAAACCTACCCATTTAGTAGGGTGTCTTGAAAGATAGTATCTAAGGTTGGGTTTGGATAATTAAATACTCTGCCCTACTTAGCTACTTGCTTGGCCCACAGTGTGATGTATGCCCAATGGTTATCCCAATATAAAGGCCTAAATTGATTTTTAAACATTAGGCTAATTTTCAAAATTTAGTTTGAAAATTTAAAATTATATTTTGAATTTAGTTAAATTTAAAATACAAAATAAATTTTATAAACGTCATAAAATATTTTTCAGTATTGTTTTGAAAATAAATTAATATTTTTTGAAAATTATAATTTAATTAATTGAATTAAATAAATTATTAATGAATTAAAAGTTAATTAATTAAAATAAAGATATATATATATATATATTGATGTATATGCATATACATACATATATACCTTAAAATGTTTATGGTATATAAAATATTAATTTTTGAAATTTATTAAGAAATAACTCAATTAAAAATGTTTTAATTAAAAGAATATTTATTTATCGGGTACAATAAATGACTCTTTTAAATTTGTTTGGAAATACAATGCTCCTCCTAAATCTAAAATTCACATGTGGTTAATATTGCATGGAAAACTTAATACAATAGAATTTTTAAAGAGAAAAAACATTCAAAATGATAATAAATGTTATTTTTTTAATTTACATCTTGAAGACATTAAACATATTTACTATGATTGCGTGAATTCTTGTTCTATTCTTAAAAATACTCTTAAAGTTTTTAACTTTAATATAATAACAAAAATTTCGGATTGTGACTTTTATTGGAATAACTTTAGATTTCGTTTCAATAAGAATATTAGATTCTTACTTGACACTTTATTCGTTTTTATTTGTTGGTATATTTGGTTTGAAAGAAATCAAAGAATTTTTCATAATAGTAGTAGTAATTTCAATAAATTGATTTTTATAATTTCTTCATTTTGTTTTAATTGGATTTCTAATCCCAAATATAAATTAGCTAATAATAATCTATTTAAAGAGTATCTTAATAAGGTTAATTATAATATTAATTCTTTTAAACAAAATAATAATATATTTAATTCCCACAATAGTAGTATTAATATTTCTTCTAATCTATATGATGATTTCACTGTTAATCATAACTTACTCATGATTAAAGGTTCATAAGAATTCTTTTGTAGCTTAGTTTCACCTATTGTACTTGTCATTATTGGTTTTAGTTCACATGTAATTCTATTCTTTAATTTTGGTTTTATTAGTCTTATCTAGGTTTATATTATTTTCCTTTATAATACATATATACGTGTATAATGCATATATATATATACATATATATATATATATATGTATTATTCTAATTTTGTCTTAGTCATTGTTCAGACACAGGTGTGGGTTATAGGGTGTCAGATTCATCTTACAGGATCACTTGCGGCTCCATCACAGAGGAAGGACACTTTCATCTCTATCGTGGTGTACTATTTTCAGCTTCGCTTCGGAGTAGTTGCTTATCCTTTCCTTCAGATTCAGATTCATGGAGTTTTCTTTCTTATTTTTGTGATGGCATTCAGCATTTTTGGGATTATCTTCCGTTTTTAGGTACTTCTAACACCTCAATATCGGGTGGTGGCCATGCCAAAACTCGATATTGGGGTGTGATGGGTGGTGGCCATGCCAGAACTCATCTTAGGGGTACCTGACTTTCTTTGATTCTTGTATATAGTTTTTGTTACCTGCCAGGCATGTTGGCAGCGCCTTTTTCATTGTGATATATATAGTTGTATGTGTGCTCTCCTCTTTTTATAGAGGTTCACACATTTTTCTCAAAAAATAAATATATATTAATTAATAATTAACTAATAAATGGATATATGCACTACACCACAAAGGCTAATTAGGCAGTGCTTAGGGCCGTATCGAATACCATTAGGCACGGCCTTAAGCCGTATCAAAATAAAGCGTGTTTAATAATTAGATACGACCACGGACCGTATTTAATTCTCCAGTTAGATACGGCCAAGGACCGTAGCTAATTATAGAAGTAGATACGGCCATGGGCCGTATCTAATTGGAGAAATAGATACGGGCATTGGCCGTATCTAACTAGATATTTAGATACGGTAAAGGGCCGTTTCTAATTGGAGAAATAGATACGTCCACAGGCCGTATCTACATCTCCGTTTAGATACGGCCTCGGGCCGTATCTATTTCTCCAATTAGATACGGCCCGTAGCCGTATCTAATTCGTATACTGAGCACATGAATTAGATACGGCTTTTGACCGTATCTAATTGATATAATAGACACAGCAATAAGCCGTATCTAATTCACAAAGCTCATGACCATAAATTGCAATACCGTAGATGCAGTATAATACAATAAAAGCAGTATCTAATTGACACAGCTCATAGCCGCGAATTACAACAGCATAGATGCAGTATTATACAATAGAAGCAGTAATAGATACGGCAATAGTTGGATTACAATAGAAGCAGTATTATACAAAATATGGTCAATATTACACAATAGCAGTATTATACAAAATAACTGGAAAAGATGTTGCTCATATATGTTATAATATACAACAAGACAACTAGAACTCTGCAAGATTTTGAAGTATTATACTACAGCACTTTCTCAGCAACAATAAATATAATATGAACTTCCATGTTGCATACACAAGAAAACTAGAACTCTGCAAGATTTTGAAGTATTTCAGATTTTGTTTTTCCTCCATCAATCTCGTATGCATCCAGATCACCAAGCTTACCCCCAGACTCGGACTCTTTCAACTATCTGTAAAAAGGATGGTGGATTGAATGAACTCGCTTTGCTAATGGGATAAACGGCTGGAAATAAAGCCAACAGAATTACATAATCTGTGCCAATAGAATGAAGTTCATTTTGGATTACTTTACTTCCTTTTCAATTTGGATTAAACTACATGATTTAAGTTTAGAGATGTGGAACAAAGATGCAATAACCAGAATTGCGTCTATACTTAGCAAGCCTATTTGAATGGATACAAACACAGCAAAGGAGACCTGCCTAAATTTTGCAAGAATTCTACTTGAAATTAATGTTAACTTTGGATATCCCCAAACAGTACATGGCATAGACTATAATCGAGAGGAGTTATACATTCAAGTATCTTATGAGTACAAACTAATACCATGTGACAACTATAATGTATTTTGGCATAACATCAGAAATTGTACTACTTTTTCTTATAAAGATTGGAAAACGAAGTGGCAGAGAAGTGTGGTTAGGAGATGGATTGAATGAAGTGGACTTGACTGTGTCAAGGGGAAAGTGGTTCAAGTAGAGGAAGCAATCGCTTTGCAGAGGCTATTAGGTGTAGTTAAAGTGGCACTGTGCAGTAGGGGAGTTGTTGTTGGTTGTTAAACTTGATGGTGGAGTTTGACTGGCGGAACTCAGGTTGTTTTGTGAAGTAGGGATGATGGCTGTTTTGATGAGAGGAGGGTGATGAGGCGACAGTTCTGTTGTCTGATATGGCAGATTGGCTGCAGTAGTTTGGTGGAGCACTTGTAGTGGTGATGGTGGCTGGAATGTTTTGTGAAGAAGCCTAGTATGCGGTGACTTGTGTTTGGTATGGCAGGGGTAATGTGTTGTTGATGCAAGTGATGGTGGAAAGTTGTGAAGGTGATGCAGTGTAACGACCCGATATTTTGGACCATTCGCGTCCATTATAAGTGTATAGGTAGACACTCATGCCTGAGTTGAATTGCTCAAAATACCGCGTTGTTAATTTAAATTTGGCAAAACTGAACATATACAGTAAATAGATATAATCACAGATCACAGACACAGAGTAATAAGTGCAGCGGAAATAAAAGAGATAGTAGTTCATGAAGCTACTATATGAATATATAAAATACATCAGAGTTTACAACAGAAGAGTAATACGATACATCAGAGTTAAACTAGATACAACGGAAGAGTAACAGATACAAATCAGAATACATCACTGGAATCACCGAATATCTGAAAGCTGGATAGATAGCTGGATCTCCAAGCGAAGCTCCAACTCCAAAGGTGAGTCTCGAAAGCTGAACTACTCAGTCTGACCCGAGCGTAAAGCAAAATACAAAACACTCGAGTCAGGATTAACATTCTCATATTAATAAATCCAACTCAAGTGAAATAGCAATTGAAATACAAGTAACTCAAAGGATGTTTGGAATAACCACCCTTTAAGGATCCGTTAAACTATCTACTATGTAGTAATGTACGATAAGTAGATAATGTCTATCAGTAATATAAAGATATCAAAATAGGGTTAAGCAGGGCCCATACACCTCTTAACCTGTTTATTCCCAAAAGCATATACAAGACCGTAGTTTCCCCAAAACCGGAAGTCACCAGAGGGCAATCCATATACTAAAGGTACAAATCAAAATCGTAGTGGTCGCGAATAGGATAATCAGTATGACAAGGTACATGAGGCGATACCAACTAGGATACTAGTAGTTGCGTGATCCGGACTGATGTTGGGCATAGCAGCTACTACCCCAACACCGCGAAACAACACTCCCATAATCGAGGGGTGCACCCAAATCGAATCACAAAAGTAATAGATATGGTATCGAAGAAGTGTGTCCGCTAGAGATGGCGAACCTCAATGGCCCGGCGCGGCTCCTGTTTTAGTCATGTCAGGGTTCATCCATTATCGTTCTCTTTCTTCAGTCAACGCGTTCACCAAAACCATCCACTTCGTTCTGGATCAACACTCCGCGTATAGTTATTAAAGTGGTTTCGGTTCAGATAGAGAGTATATCCATTACCGATCCCGGTCTCTTTAATAACTTTCGTAATTATTACACCGATTGGTTGTTTATATATTTCAAAAAACCAAATCAATTTCAATTTCAAATAGGATTCGTAAATCAACATTTCATGTGTCTTTCTAAAACAATTTCCAAATTTTCGTTTCAAAACTTCCAATTTTCCGTTTCAAAATCTTATAATTCAATTTCAATTACTATTTAAAACAATTCAAATATTGATTCAAGTTCGTATATCAGTTTTATTTCGAAATCATTTAAATTAATTTAATTTAACATTCAAATCAATTTAAATTCATTTATCGATTTCATTTAATATTCGTTAAGTTACTTTATCATTCAAAACAATTTCTATTAAATTTCCAATTCATTAAATCAAAACTTAAGTTCAACTTCATTAAATCAAAACTTACAAATTTATTTAAATTAAATTTATCAAATCAAATCCTTTAAATTTCAAGTCTTACATTAATTTCAATAAATCACATTTTTATTTCTTGTTAAAGAAATTCAATTTCACTTATTTACTTACTTAAATAATTTTCCAAAACTTAATTAATAAAGAAAACTCAATTTCAATTATTTACGAAGTAAATTCACTTATTCAAAAGTTCAACTTCTTATTTGAGAATT
The DNA here is from genome assembly GCA_030737815.1 of Allium fistulosum. Lineage (NCBI taxonomy): Eukaryota > Viridiplantae > Streptophyta > Magnoliopsida > Asparagales > Amaryllidaceae > Allium > Allium fistulosum. The sequence continues at coordinate 999,139,975 of CM060907.1, forward strand.
CAATTCAATTTAATCATTAAATAATTCAATCTTATTTAATTATTAAATAATTCAAAACTTAATTATTCGTTTCTCAAATTAAACACCGTTCTTTCATCAATTTCAATTTTTATATTTTGTTTCAGATTTTTAAATATTCACATTTAAATTTCATTAAAATTCAATTTCAACTTCATTTCAAAACAATAATATTTTTCAAATAAAATCTTCGTTTATTTTTAATCAAATTATTGACCAATCGGGTTTTATTTAATTTTCTATCCTAGGTCAAAGTTCAATTTGGGTATTTATCATTTCAACCCGATTCCAATTCAATTCAAAATCAAAACATAGCAAAGGGAACTTGCAGTGTGATAACAGGGATGGTGTCAAAGTAAATAAACAAGCAATAACAACAATCAATAACAATCCAATAATCAATTCAATAATCCCGAAATAATCGTATTAATTCGCATTGTTATTTGTACGAATTAATATAATTATCTCTAGAATCTACACTATCATTTCATGTAGATTAAAGATTATTACATTACGGTTTTCACTTGTCATTCAATTTACAATTTCATACATCATCAATTTAACAACATACATTCAGTGGTTCAAAGTGTAATTAAACAAATCCTACGTGTCAATAACTTAAACAGTTAAAAGGGGTCATATTATACAAATGTCGGTTAATCAAATTTAACAATTAACTATCCTATATCAAGTTCAATTTTCCTACTATTTATCATTTTACATTAACAGTTTAACGTCCAATATCAACATCAACAATCAATCAATTAACAACCAAACTGGATTATCATTGCATATATAACAGATAATGGTGTCAAATGTCACAGGTGAACTGATACAGGTAATAACAGTGTAAATATCAAACAGTAGCAATATTTCAATTGTCGTTTCAATTGAAATCAAATTTAATAAATAAAAGAACGTTAATCGTGAGTGAGTGCTCACCTTTCGAGGCTAAAGAGAGATTCGACGATAGAGTGAGTTACGATTCCAGACACGGATTTCAAGCAAAGCAAGATTGAACACGAATTTGACGGATAGATCTGATAAACAGGAATTGATGAAAACAATAAATCAGTTTGATAGAGACAGGAAATATATATTATTTTGTCAAAATTAATATTTTAAAATTTTAAACAATATATATATATACACCTATTGGAAATATACAAAACTAAACTCCTGTAGATATAAATAAATAAATAGACTAATATAACTTCACGTTTAAACCAAAGCATACAACTAGATAGACTACAGAATATATAGGCCTTACAGATATTATATATAACAAACAAAGCCTCCTCAATATAATTCAGTATCCCAACTCACACCAAAATTTATACACAAAATTTTATAAATACACTTTGCTTCAAAATATTTTTGAGTTTATAAACATACGTTTATCTGACACTTGTACATACGAAATATATGTAGTATATTTAAAAATCAAAATAAACAAACCAGCGAACTACTATGAAACTTATATGAAACTCACTTCAATGCTATATAGATGAACAGCAGATCCAATATAACTTACTAGTATAGATTTGCACAACATACACTATATATATTATATATGTAACATCAAACAGACTATAGGTAAAAAATATAATTTAACATATATATATCAACCACTTCCTTTAAAATGTAATACCTTGTAGACATACCTTAAACATATTATAAATATACTAACAAAATATCCATACAAAGTAAACATATTTTCATTACGTATAAAGCACGCAGACTTTAAAAATACAAATATATATAGACCTGCACTGTAATCAAGTACTGTAATATATATGTACAGCTAGACATAATATCATAAAATAAACAAGTCTTAAACCAAGTCCCAATATAAAATATATCCAACAACTTATAAAAAAAATGATTCGCCTAACTTTCAACTTTTGTTATACATAACATATACACCTCAGTTTAATATAACAACACATGCAACTCTAAACTAACCCATATGTATGCATCTACTTTCAAAACAAGCTATATATATACATACCACAAATCAAAATATTGTACAAATCTTATAATATAAACAACATATATACAATTAAAATATTACTTACTTTATGTATATAGGAGCACGAGCGAACAGGGGTGGCTTCGGCTACCGGGTGGAGGCTCGGCTACTAAGTGTTTGGCGGGTGGAGGAGTGGCGTGGGTGGGTCGGTTGGGGCTGACGTGGCGGGAGATGGATGGGGCGGTGAGGAGTTCGGTCAGCTGCTGAGTCAGGTGGGAGGGAGCGGTTGCTCGGTTTCGAAAGTGGGAGGTATGCCAGTTGTGTGCTCGCATGGTTTGGGCCAGATCTGGGAAAGGTGGTGAAGCAGCCGGTGCTTGGGCGGAGAAGCTTTGGGTCGGCTGAGCTTTGTGGTGGGATGCTTGGGTGGGTAAGGCGGCTGCAAGTGGTGGCTCGGTGAAGAGGTGGATGGAGGCCACGTGATGGGGATGGGGTCGTGGGCTAGGATGCAGTGGAGTTCTTTGGTATGGCCGAACAAAATGAAGGGGAAGAGGGAAAAAGAAAGGCAAACAAAGTTGGTTATTTAGGTGGAGATGTGGGCATGCATGCGTACAGGCAGAGGGATGAGAAGAAGATATGAGGAGAAGAAAAGAAAAGTGACAGAGGGAGATGGTGTGAGCCACTAGAAATGAAATGGGAAATGTAAACTAACATTAAAAAGTAACGTATGAATTCAAGGTAATAAAAGCTGATGACCGTTGAATTCAACCAGTGGAAAATTCGAATGGTCACGGAACACAAACAGACTTGAACGTATACCGATATGACAGACGTTACGCAAAGTGCAACGTACATCGGGCTCCGAATTTGGCAATCAAATATACCGTAGAGATCAGCACGACGAGACGGTCCACACGGTATATAAATATCGGTGGTACGATTTGAATTTTAAAAATTCAAATTTTCTAATAGCAGAAAATGCAAGAAAAACGCTGAAAAATAAGATCGACGGAGCCAAAGATGTCCGAATTTGGAAAAACGACAAACTGAAATCTTACTCAGAAGATGGTTTAGAATTTTTCTATGTAAAAATATTTAGGTTTCGGAAACATTTTATTTTCATTACTTTTTAACTGATTAAATTGAAGTGAATTTACGCGCGAAATAAACTTTCATATTTTCGGACGAAAATTTACCAGTTGCTATGTCTAACTAGACGTATTCCAAATATCAAATTTATATTTCAAAATTTTATCGTTTAAAATTTCACAAAATTTCAACTAATTACGTTATTAAAACAGTTGAAATTTACGGGTCGTTACACTCTCCCCCACTCAAAACTTTTCGTCCCCGAAAAGGAACGAGGTAGGAGAATAGAAACAACCAGGAAGAAACAGATTTGAAATACAAAATAACAATTAATTTAAACCATATAAATTCAAATTTAAATTAATTGATATTCAATAATTGATTTAATCTATTTGATTTTACTAAAATCAATCACAACAATTTCTAAATTCATTATCTTATTATCCAATTATCTTAAATTAACAATTTCTAAAATTATAAATTTGAATAGTCTTTTATTATAATCATATTTTTTTTCAGCAATTTAAATTCTTTTAATTCCAAATTATTGTTAAATTTAATCTACATAATATATCTAATCACATATATTTAACCCATATAAATAAATTTAAACCATAAAAGTTTCGATTTAAATTAATTTATATCTATTAATTTCTTTTAAATTCAAGGTATTTTCATATGTTGATCAAATTTCAGTTTATTAATTCTTTCAAAACAAATTTATTTATTCTTTCAAAACAAATTTATTTCATTATTAACTGAGTTTACTTATTATCCTATCTACTCTATTAACATCTTTATAATCAAAATTTAGTGTATAACATTTATTATAACACTCAAATTTTATTTATAAATTCAATTTATCTTATATATTATCCAATTACATATTCAACTTCTGAACGATTTAGGTAAGTTGTATTAGAATGCAGTTGAACAATATACAGATAAAATTTTCCAAATTCAATTATTCAAGTTTAAATATTTATTCCAAATTTTGGTTTTATTTATAATTAAAATCATCTTTTAACAACATTTAAGAATTAGATTTCCGATTAACTTTAAACAATTTAGAGAGATATATAATATATTTATATGAAATCAAATTAAATTTTAAAATAAGATACTTATATATAAATCAAATTATACTGAAGAAATTCAAATCAAAATATTTTCAAAACAAAACCGTAGCAAAGCTACAGAATGGTTTCTCCACTTCGAAACTCGAAAATGAATATCGATGATGCGGCCGCCATCACCGAAATTATTTTCCAGCGACAAGGAAGAGAGCACTGATTTCAACATTTTAAAATTCTTTGAAACGATTTCCTTTCGAAAATACTTTCAATAATATATACTTTAAAATTTTAAAACCAAAGTTTGAAATCACCGGAATCTAAATTCTCAAATTTCTGAATTAAGTTCATTTTAAATTCCAAATCAATTTATAAACCATAATTATAAATTTATTTAGAACAATAAATGATAATCAAATATTATCATTTCAAACAAACAATTTAATTAACCTATTAAATTCCAGAAAATTTACTTATATTTTTACAATATAATCAAACAAATTTGAAAACGATATTGTGTCAGTTTGCTCTGCTCAAGTGTTTTGAAAATCCTATCGATAGCGTTGATCAGACGAATCGATCGAAAACCCAAATCAACATCAGCAACTCAAACAACACAATATATAAACATTTTAAAATTAATTTACAATACACTTCCTCACTTAACGATACAACAATGGATTTCAAAGCAAGGATAGGGATTTAAATTTTTGATAGACTCAAATCAAAGAGAATTTCGATTCGAAGATAGTTTTGAACAAAGACGAGATAATTAAATAACAAAATAAGGCGATGGATAAGTTTATATAAATCGCGGGCAACCATAACCGGGTCGACCGTGACTTCAAAAATAAGATCGGTGTAGAATTCCGAGGTAAATCGACATTCGATCTTAAGAAATAGAATTCAGGTATAGTAGGAGATAGATAGCATCGTAAACCGAGGATACAGAAATCTCCGGTAAATCAATGCCTATTGTACAGGAGTTTTGCTCCTTTACGAATAATTCGAAGATTGGCGAGACCGCCGATTCACTATAAGGGTCATTCGAAGTGGAGTAATGTGATGCTCCAGAATTGAAAGGAGACGAATAGTGAGGGACACGAATGAAATTTGGAACCGTAGGGAACGTTCCAAAATTCGAAGGAATTGAATCAGAAGGAAGAGATTGAAACTCGAATGAGAGTGATTCTGTAAATACATTTACCCTATATGTTGAGTTTTGCCTAGAGCTACCAAAGCTCTGATACCAACTGTAACGACCCGATATTTTGGACCATTCGCGTCCATTATAAGTGTATAGGTAGACACTCATGCCTGAGTTGAATTGCTCAAAATACCGCGTTGTTAATTTAAATTTGGCAAAACTGAACATATACAGTAAATAGATATAATCACAGATCACAGACACAGAGTAATAAGTGCAGCGGAAATAAAAGAGATAGTAGTTCATGAAGCTACTATATGAATATATAAAATACATCAGAGTTTACAACAGAAGAGTAATACGATACATCAGAGTTAAACTAGATACAACGGAAGAGTAACAGATACAAATCAGAATACATCACTGGAATCACTGAATATCTGAAAGCTGGATAGATAGCTGGATCTCCAAGCGAAGCTCCAACTCCAAAGGTGAGTCTCGAAAGCTGAACTACTCAGTCTGACCCGAGCGTAAAGCAAAATACAAAACACTCGAGTCAGGATTAACATTCTCATATTAATAAATCCAACTCAAGTGAAATAGCAATTGAAATACAAGTAACTCAAAGGATGTTTGGAATAACCACCCTTTAAGGATCCGTTAAACTATCTACTATGTAGTAATGTACGATAAGTAGATAATGTCTATCAGTAATATAAAGATATCAAAATAGGGTTAAGCAGGGCCCATACACCTCTTAACCTGTTTATTCCCAAAAGCATATACAAGATCGTAGTTTCCCCAAAACCGGAAGTCACCAGAGGGCAATCCATATACTAAAGGTACAAATCAAAATCGTAGTGGTCGCGAATAGGATAATCAGTATGACAAGGTACATGAGGCGATACCAACTAGGATACTAGTAGTTGCGTGATCCGGACTGATGTTGGGCATAGCAGCTACTACCCCAACACCGCGAAACAACACTCCCATAATCGAGGGGTGCACCCAAATCGAATCACAAAAGTAATAGATATGGTATCGAAGAAGTGTGTCCGCTAGAGATGGCGAACCTCAATGGCCCGGCGCGGCTCCTGTTTTAGTCATGTCAGGGTTCATCCATTATCGTTCTCTTTCTTCAGTCAACGCGTTCACCAAAACCATCCACTTCGTTCTGGATCAACACTCCGCGTATAGTTATTAAAGTGGTTTCGGTTCAGATAGAGAGTATATCCATTACCGATCCCGGTCTCTTTAATAACTTTCGTAATTATTACACCGATTGGTTGTTTATATATTTCAAAAAACCAAATCAATTTCAATTTCAAATAGGATTCGTAAATCAACATTTCATGTGTCTTTCTAAAACAATTTCCAAATTTTCGTTTCAAAACTTCCAATTTTCCGTTTCAAAATCTTATAATTCAATTTCAATTACTATTTAAAACAATTCAAATATTGATTCAAGTTCGTATATCAGTTTTATTTCGAAATCATTTAAATTAATTTAATTTAACATTCAAATCAATTTAAATTCATTTATCGATTTCATTTAATATTCGTTAAGTTACTTTATCATTCAAAACAATTTCTATTAAATTTCCAATTCATTAAATCAAAACTTAAGTTCAACTTCATTAAATCAAAACTTACAAATTTATTTAAATTAAATTTATCAAATCAAATCCTTTAAATTTCAAGTCTTACATTAATTTCAATAAATCACATTTTTATTTCTTGTTAAAGAAATTCAATTTCACTTATTTACTTACTTAAATAATTTTCCAAAACTTAATTAATAAAGAAAACTCAATTTCAATTATTTACGAAGTAAATTCACTTATTCAAAAGTTCAACTTCTTATTTGAGAATTCAATTCAATTTAATCATTAAATAATTCAATCTTATTTAATTATTAAATAATTCAAAACTTAATTATTCGTTTCTCAAATTAAACACCGTTCTTTCATCAATTTCAATTTTTATATTTTGTTTCAGATTTTTAAATATTCACATTTAAATTTCATTAAAATTCAATTTCAACTTCATTTCAAAACAATAATATTTTTCAAATAAAATCTTCGTTTATTTTTAATCAAATTATTGACCAATCGGGTTTTATTTAATTTTCTATCCTAGGTCAAAGTTCAATTTGGGTATTTATCATTTCAACCCGATTCCAATTCAATTCAAAATCAAAACATAGCAAAGGGAACTTGCAGTGTGATAACAGGGATGGTGTCAAAGTAAATAAATAAGCAATAACAACAATCAATAACAATCCAATAATCAATTCAATAATCCCGAAATAATCGTATTAATTCGCATTGTTATTTGTACGAATTAATATAATTATCTCTAGAATCTACACTATCATTTCATGTAGATTAAAGATTATTACATTACGGTTTTCACTTGTCATTCAATTTACAATTTCATACATCATCAATTTAACAACATACAGTCAGTGGTTCAAAGTGTAATTAAACAAATCCTACGTGTCAATAACTTAAACAGTTAAAAGGGGCCATATTATACAAATGTCGGTTAATCAAATTTAACAATTAACTATCCTATATCAAGTTCAATTTTCCTACTATTTATCATTTTACATTAACAGTTTAACGTCCAATATCAACATCAACAATCAATCAATTAACAACCAAACTGGATTATCATTGCATATATAACAGATAATGGTGTCAAATGTCACAGGTGAACTGATACAGGTAATAACAGTGTAAATATCAAACAGTAGCAATATTTCAATTGTCGTTTCAATTGAAATCAAATTTAATAAATAAAAGAACGTTAATCGTGAGTGAGTGCTCACCTTTCGAGGCTAAAGAGAGATTCGACGATAGAGTGAGTTACGATTCCAGACACGGATTTCAAGCAAAGCAAGATTGAACACGAATTTAACGGATAGATCTGATAAACAGGAATTGATGAAAACAATAAATCAGTTTGATAGAGACAGGAAATATATATTATTTTGTCAAAATTAATATTTTAAAATTTTAAACAATATATATATATATATACACCTATTGGAAATATACAAAACTAAACTCCTGTAGATATAAATAAATAAATAGACTAATATAACTTCACGTTTAAACCAAAGCATACAACTAGATAGACTACAGAATATATAGGCCTTACAGATATTATATATAACAAACAAAGCCTCCTCAATATAATTCAGTATCCCACCTTACACCAAAATTTATACACAAAATTTTATAAATACACTTTGCTTCAAAATATTTTTGAGTTTATAAACATACGTCTATCTGACACTTGTACATACGAAATATATGTAGTATATTTAAAAATCAAAATAAACAAACCAGCGAACTACTATGAAACTTATATGAAACTCACTTCAATGCTATATAGATGAACAGCAGATCCAATATAACTTACTAGTATAGATTTGCACAACATACACTATATATATTATATATGTAACATCAAACAGACTATAGGTAAAAAATATAATTTAACATATATATATCAACCACTTCCTTTAAAATGTAATACCTTGTAGACATACCTTAAACATATTATAAATATACTAACAAAATATCCATACAAAGTAAACATATTTTCATTACGTATAAAGCACGCAGACTTTAAAAATACAAATATATATAGACCTGCACTGTAATCAAGTACTGTAATATATATGTACAGCTAGACATAATATCATAAAATAAACAAGTCTTAAACCAAGTCCCAATATAAAATATATCCAACAACTTATAAAAAAAATGATTCGCCTAACTTTCAACTTTTGTTATACATAACATATACACCTCAGTTTAATATAACAACACATGCAACTCTAAACTAACCCATATGTATGCATCTACTTTCAAAACAAGCTATATATATACATACCACAAATCAAAATATTGTACAAATCTTATAATATAAACAACATATATACAATTAAAATATTACTTACTTTATGTATATAGGAGCACGAGCGAACAGGGGTGGCTTCGGCTACCGGGTGGAGGCTCGGCTACTAAGTGTTTGGCGGGTGGAGGAGTGGTGTGGGTGGGTCGGTTGGGGCTGACGTGGCGGGAGATGGATGGGGCGGTGAGGAGTTCGGTCAGCTGCTGAGTCAGGTGGGAGGGAGCGGTTGCTCGGTTTCGAAAGTGGGAGGTATGCCAGTTGTGTGCTCGCATGGTTTGGGCCAGATCTGGGAAAGGTGGTGAAGCAGCCGGTGCTTGGGCGGAGAAGCTTTGGGTCGGCTGAGCTTTGTGGTGGGATGCTTGGGTGGGTAAGGCGGCTGCAAGTGGTGGCTCGGTGAAGAGGTGGATGGAGGCCACGTGATGGGGATGGGGTCGTGGGCTAGGATGCAGTGGAGTTCTTTGGTATGGCCGAACAAAATGAAGGGGAAGAGGGAAAAAGAAAGGCAAACAAAGTTGGTTATTTAGGTGGAGATGTGGGCATGCATGCGTACAGGCAGAGGGATGAGAAGAAGATATGAGGAGAAGAAAAGAAAAGTGACAGAGGGAGATGGTGTGAGCCACTAGAAATGAAATGGGAAATGTAAACTAACATTAAAAAGTAACATATGAATTCAAGGTAATAAAAGCTGATGACCGTTGAATTCAACCAGTGGAAAATTCGAATGGTCACGGAACACAAACAGACTTGAACGTATACCGATATGACAGACGTTACGCAAAGTGCGACGTACATCGGGCTCCGAATTTGGCAATCAAATATACCGTAGAGATCAGCACGACGAGACGGTCCACACGGTATATAAATATCGGTGGTACGATTTGAATTTTAAAAATTCAAATTTTCTAATAGCAGAAAATGCAAGAAAAACGCTGAAAAATAAGATCGACGGAGCCAAAGATGTCCGAATTTGGAAAAACGACAAACTGAAATCTTACTCAGAAGATGGTTTAGAATTTTTCTATGTAAAAATATTTAGGTTTCGGAAACATTTTATTTTCATTACTTTTTAACTGATTAAATTGAAGTGAATTTACGCGCGAAATAAACTTTCATATTTTCGGACGAAAATTTACCAGTTGCTATGTCTAACTAGACGTATTTTCCAAATATCAAATTTATATTTCAAAATTTTATCGTTTAAAATTTCACAAAATTTCAACTAATTACGTTATTAAAACAGTTGAAATTTACGGGTCGTTACATGCAGTTGAGTAGAGAATGGTTTGAAGGCAGTGATGAAGGCTAGAGAACAGTGAATAGTTTTGTAATAGGTAGTTTGAAAATGCAAATTGAAAATTCAAAATATAAATGGAAAATTTATAAATGAAATTGAAAATGAAATGGAATATTTTTTTCTTTTTCAAATGAGATTGTGTGAATGTTTTTCTTGTAATAAAATATGCAACTTGAAATAAACTGACAACTAGAAAACTATAACAACACTTAAACAAAAATTGCTAATGGGATTAAATATCTTAGTTCAGTCAGTCAACAGTTGAAACAATTATCCATGGCTGATATGTGTGCTAAAATGAAATGAAAATTGAAAAATGCAATGAATTTTTTTTCTAAATTGTGTATGTTGATTTTTTTTAAAAATAGAAATATGCAAATGCAAAAACAAATAAAACAACAACTATACCTGTAAGAAAGATAAATAATTTTTGGATGGCATATAATCAAAAACCAGATAAATAATTTTTGGATGAGCTCACATACCTGCTAAAGATATCGAATCATAATCTTCGGATGGCACACATACCCACCCACTCCAACATCAACAAAGGTCTCTGCAAATTGATGATTTATTTTGTTGGTTCTCTCATCTGGTAGCAGTATATTGTCCAAAACCAATTTTTCATGTGTGGATGGTACAGATTTCCCATGGATTTTGGACGATGTAGAATCTCGACATACAGTACCTATTGCAATAAAATTTATTGTCTAGATCTATCCAACAAAATAACTGCATCGAAAACAAGTAAGAATAAAAAGTAACTAATGAATACCTGTTGCTATTATGTCTAGATCAGAGTTGAGGATTTCACATTTTTGATTGTTCACCACATTGGTCGTATCCTGGGATTGAGAAACAACGAATTTAGAAGCATTGAGTTGTGTGTTGCGTTCTCCTTGTTCTATGTTTCCCACCATGTTGATCAGAAGCTCCATTTGCCCAGACAAATTTCCTACTGTACTCTCCAAACTTCCCACCGTACCCTCCAAACTTCCCACCCTCATTTTCAACTCAGCATTGTCTCCACAAACATGTTTCAATCGTTTATGTGCAATAGCAGAAGCCTTAATATTAGTCTTTGGTATGACGGTCCCAACACCTCGGCTCCTACCCCTTGTATCCTTTCCCATCACTTGTGATACGATATCTTCATCCACTGCCAATTTTTCCTCATCACTATCGATGATCTTTTCCTTCAATTTTGCAATTTGATCCTGAGATTGCATAATACTTATATGGACACATAGTGCATAAAAGAAAGAAAATATCTCATGTTTAACTTTAGGAGCAGAAATAACTTACGAAGTACGAAGAATTGGCATCTGATATGCTACCATCATTTTTCGTGTGCGTCTTCTCCCATACATGACGACGGTTGATATTTGCAGATGGATTTGCAACGATCTGCAATATATAAAATATGTTAGTTGTGATTTTTACCATTTTTGAAAAAAAATGAATATAACTTACCATTTCGTGTTCTATTCTAGCGTGACTTTTACGGCCTGCATGGTGAGCATAACTGAGCAATGATCTATTTTTTTTGGCTAACTCCCTTCTTCCGCTCGCTTCAGGCGTTGCTTCATTTTTTATGAACTCGTTCCAATCTTCTTGAGCAATTGTAGGTGGACAATTTTTCATTCGTTCTTCATCGTTGTCGAAAGTGTCATAAAAACTTGCTCTCAAGTTTTTTTTGTGTCTCCTAAAAGCCTCGGACATTCTTTTTAAAAAAATTTCCTTTGAAAGCGGTTCGAGCGCATACATTTTCTGCAAAAAGTAAAATACATAAACAAGTTAATCAACTCTATCAGACTTAAAACGGATTTCAGAAACCGACTGTAACAGGTAGTGCATATACATTGCAAAATAGAGTGACTGACCATAAATATTTTTTAAATATTGTCAGAAATGAATCAAAGTAAAAACTTACCACCAATTGGTTCCAAACATCATCCTTATATGTACCGGGTACTTTGTTCCAACTTATGTATGATATCGGCACATGAGCTCTTACTAGTTTACCCAGCATAGTGGCGATTTTTCCAGCGTTTTCTGAGACTGGAATACCAAATAAGTTTTGATCAACTATTTTACCTTCTGAACATGATGAATGTGATGATGCTGGATTTTGTGACATAGTTTCCTGCACACGGTTAAATAACCAATTACAGATAACGATGAGTCAAGAAATTGGTGAAAAAAGTTGTAGACCAATTACAGATGATTGATATTCACTAGTAGATTTCTTCATCATATCCTAAAGTTTCTTAATCCATTTGTTGTCAAAGTTAAGGATCAGGAAATTTTGGTTTTCATTACATTACGCGGTAAGTATATGAAATGAACATTGACTTCGTAAAAGTGAATATATCATTGCTATCAGATCTAGGTACACATTGGAAGATATATTGTAAACACTTGAATAGTGTAAGGAAACGAGGGTGATACTTAGTATGTAGAAGACTATATTAGATTGAATCAATTCACAGATCAATAAATATGCACAACAGTGTTATAAGCACCACTAATTTTTCCTCAACAAAATAATTATGCTGAGCAAAAATATATTTTTGCACTTGATAATGTATTATCATAAAGTAAAACGAAAGATACAAAAAACCTATTACAAACAATCTATTTGCATATATAATTCAATTTGTATATGCTACGTATAATGCAAACAAATATGAAATTGGGACCAATGATAGGTGCAGCAATGCTGATAATAGAGAAATCATGTGAAATGATAGCTGGATTGTGATGTAGGTTAATATGCTATGCAGTTCTTGTTATAGTGAATTAAATATTATATTATTTAACATTTCTCAGAAATGACTTTGCACTGGATAAAATATCTAGAAACTAATTCCGCACCTGAAGACAAGATTCTCCACTACTGCTGCTAATAGATTGAATTCTAGCACTTGTTCCTGGCCAACCTGCGAATTCTTGAACCCAGAGAGTTTGTGACTATATATTGAAATGTAAAAAAAGAAAAAAAAGAAAAAAAGAGCAAACAAATAATCAAGTAAAAATACCTTGTTATGGATTGATCTGGCTTCTTGATCAAATGAGAGCCATGACTCCTTAGGCGTTAGCTGAACAAGAAGGATACAAGCAACCGAAGAAAAAAAATGTGAAATATCCACGAGTAGGTGGAAAAACTTGTTTTATAAATTTTATGACAGGGTTCTCACATCCATGGGCTTGTTTAACTTTATGATGTATTGATATTTAATTCTATTAATGAGAGGTAGCAGATGCAACTTTAAAATAAAAAATAAAAACGTGTTTACATATGATTAAACATGAAGCTGTAAATAATACGAAAAATGAACCATGCGAATTTTGCATTTTGTAAGAAAATGGTGAAGATGCTCTCTGCTGGTGTTTTATGAACTGTTTACAATTGCCCACAACTCACAGTAATAGAAAACTGAAATAATAAGCTAGGGGTATACTACAAAATCGTCTGTATTGTGTTTCTCATTCAGTAAATATGGTTTCTCATGGAAACGAGAAAAACTTTTAAATCACTGCAACAACTTTGATGCCTTCTTTTTCTGTAAAACGGTGGTAGAAAGATACTATATATATAAAATATATTACTGGAAAAATGATACAATCACTTACAACAGTGTATCCATCTATAATGCAAATTCATCTTTAAACATCATTATTGTGTATGCAAATTAGTTGCAGAGACTATTGGTTGTTATGTTATAGACCCATGTATAGGTTGCCTGTAGACATTGAAGTGAGTTTCCTCGATCTCCCATATTAGATGATCAAATTACATAAGCACATATTTGTTGTTTAGTGATGAATTAACATAACTAAAATATCAACAACAATATTACTGTTTCACGTCATTTTCCCTAGTCTTGTTTGTGGAATTTGTTCTTTTAGTTTGTATACGTCTTTACTTCTATTTTCCAGTAGTTATTAGGATTTATTCATGTGTTACTATGTGTATTTGATTATAATAACTAAAAGATGATACTGCATATAAAATTGCTTGTTGTTTTTGCATAACGTAAATTGAATTATATAAAAAAAAGTCTACAGTATGTTGATACAAGCCATTGTCTGGTACATCATATCATTTTTGTCCACATTAAATTTAGAAATCATTTGCTTCAAAAATAATTGATGCAAACACACACACGCTTAGGCTATTAATTTTTATATTACAAAGAATATCCTATAATGGCTTTGAAAGTTGGTTTGTTGTTGACAATATCAGTTTAGACCAGTAAATATTATTCATCTTTTACAAGTGGTGATATCAGTTATTTGGGAACTTCATATTACACTGGTTTAATGGAGAGGGGAGTTGAGTCGAGTTAACTATACTATGAGTTTACATTTTACCTTTCTATTTTCCATGTAAATGCAAAACAAAAGTAAAACGATAAAGTACTGTAACATCACACTGCTAATTTGCAGCGTTATACTCATATATCAAAAAAAACAAAAGTTTCAGCTAATTTCTGAGTTGACTATAATATAGAGTAGGTATAATTATATAGAAAGATAGAATATTCATGGTCTATATTTTGGTACTTAGGATATAACTGTTTAGGAGATTGTAGTGTGAAATAAATGCAGGCAAAATTGGTTATACTATATAGGTTGTAGTTATGGTCATGCACTAATCTAAAGTACTTATTTATTTCATATTGTACTGACAGGTCTACTAATAAACCTTAGTAGTTTCAGTGTATATACTGAAACTGTATAGCCATAAATCAGAATATAATTGCAATAAAATATAACAGGATAAAAAAATGAGAACTTGGGGAATTTTATTAGTTTTTACTTCCAAATTTAAATGAATCAATCTAAGGAGTTGAATTAAGGAATCTAAGTGATTTAATTATTATTAGCTGAAATAAAAATATAACTTTAATTTACATGGGTAAATAATAATTAATTTCTATTTCAAATTATAGTATTTGAATGGCATATAAAATCATTTTATTTTCAATTAAAGTCATGTAGATTATTTTTACTACTACTATTATGTAGTCAATTTAATAAAAAGGAATTCTGTATATTGAATAGTTTATAATCAATAGAGAAATTGAATAACGAATATTGAATGACCGTAAAATGAAGCGAATCAATTAGATGTCAACATGAAATGTATATTGCAGGGATATCTAATTGATTTTAAATATTTTAAAGTTAATTTTTAACTTTAATTTCAAATATAATGATTTATTTATTGAATGATTTAATAATTGGAATTTGCTTAAATAATTGAATCTTGGATTTTTAAGTAGATAAAAATAATTTAAAGGCCCTTTTATCTATTATTGATTGGCATTCTATGATAACAAAAGTAAAAAAGCAATAACAACAGAAGAACTACTTGGATTTCAAATTTGACTACAATCAACTAATGAAAATGGTTTAAATTTGTAATTTCGATTCCACGTTTAGTTTTACAAATAAATCCCCTTTTATCTACAAGTCTATAAAAAACATACTATCATGAAACTTTTCAATATAACAGAAACCAACAACAATATAGACATTTTAAGAAACCTTCTCTTTATGTGAATTTTTGTTTGGTTCAATGATATCTCACACTCCTACTACCCCAAGGAATAGGAATTCAAACGAGAAATGAAGCATTTAACAATTCATTAGTTAACAAATGGTTTTGGTAAGGTCTTCTAATTTTTCATTATCTTCAAAAGCTGATTGATAGACGGTAGGAAACTCAATGTCATCCACATTTGTAGTCAACCGTTTTGGTGTATGCAAAACCACAGACCAACCGTTATTTTTTAAATCTGTTGAGTAGAACACTTGACTCGCTTCTGATGCAAGAATAAATGGCTCATCATTCACGCTATCTTTGCTCTTCAATTTCCCTAAATTAACCATGATCAAGTTTGAAACAGGATCTATTTTGCAACCATTGATCCTATCCTCGACCTTTACCCAATCACAATAAAAAACTGTTTGTTTGAAGTCAGTGTAATCCAACTCAAGTATCTGCTGAATGACTCCGTAATACGTTGTTTCTGCTTCCTTATAATTTTTATCTTTACCACTCGCTCTAAATTTTGTAATTGCTTTCATGCATACACCGCTATCTTGTGTTACCATACGATTTTCGTACATTTTCATGGAAAATAAAAAACCATTCACTTGGTACTTAGTATAACTAAGCGCCGTGAACTTCGGCCCATGCACTAGCCGCCAGAGAGTTGGATCAACATCGATGCACTTCAACAACTACATAAAATACAATAAGTAAAACAAAACATGGTCACGAAGGTGTATTGCCAACTTATAAACATGTGAACTACTTAAGATGCTGTAATACCTCGTTGCGTAACCATAGAGTAAAACTTTGAACGACTTCGACAGTTGTACCTCTTCCTCGTGATTGAAATCTAGTACTTTTCGCATAGGAGTTATACCTCCTACGGAAAACACATATCAAAACGAATACATAAATTGAATTAAAAAATGGAAATTCAAAACAAAGGTGTGAACTTACTTCTTCCATTCATCCAATCCATCATACTTATTAAGGACCCATCTACGCACTTGTTCAAACTGCACTTGGGTTAACGTTATATCTTTACCGTTATCTAAAGGTATCTCACCAGCAAACTCATCGTCCTCGTCTAAAAACGCTTCGCGGGTATGTTTATGATTGCAATCACCTCCGTTTGGCATATATTCCATGCAGTAAAGGCTAGCTTCTTGTACGATATATCCTTCTGCAATACAACCTTCAATGTATCTTTTGTTGCGCACATATCCTTTATATGTTTTCATCAACCTGTGAATGTGATCAATTATATATTGTACATAATAGCTATTTCTATCGAATAATAATGTACATAACTGAAATTAGTTAATTACCGTTCAAAGGGATACATCCATCTATATCTGACAGGACCACAAATTAATGCTTCATCGGCTAAATGAACCATAAGATGGATACTGATATCAAAAAATGCAGGCGGAATTTTTTTTCAAAAACACACATTGCTTCCACCAAACTAGCCTTTGCTTTTATAAGGTGTTCCCTATTGATCACCTTTGAGCACAAAATGTTAAAGAATAGACTAATACGATGAATAGCATTTCGCAGATCCTTATGTTGTGGATAATAATGTTGAAGCAATACCGGAAGCAAATGTTGCATTATGACGTGGTAATCATGTGACTTCATATTTCTTAGTTCGGGAGGATTGATGCTCACATTGTTGTGGAAGTTTGAAGAGAATTTGTTGGGCACTTTCAGGTTTTTCAAAACGGTGCAAAAACGTATCTTTTCTTCTTTGCTCAAAGTGAAAGTTGCCTTTGGTATGATTATTTTATTTGTTTCAGGATCTTCCATCACCCACAACTTTTGTTTTATACCCATGATTTTCAAATCCTTGCATGCATTGATGCCATCTTTTGACTTATCTTTATGGTCCATAATGGTGCTGATGAAATGCTCTGTGACATTTTTCTCCGTATGCATAACATCAATATTATGGCGAATCATATTTGCTTTCCAATATGGTAAATCAAAAAAGATAGACCTCCTGTACCATGCAGAAACATTGTCAACTTCTTCATAAATTGACTTTTTCCATTTTTGACTAATTTCTTCTTTGTGTTTACCAACTTTCATTTTGATTTTCGCTACTTTCTTTTCAACTTCAAAACCAGTCAATGTCCGTTTAGGACGTTGAAGTTCTTGTTCGTTGTTGAAATTTGTCTTGTCGTATCGAAACTTGTGTTCTTTAGGAAGAAACATTCGATGTCCCATGTAACACACCTTCTTACTTTCAGGAAGATGATAAGAACAAGTGTTTTCCCCACAAACCAGACATGCAAAATAACCGTGAGTTGTACATCTCGATAAAGTCCCAAGAGCAGGGTGACCATGGATTGCCCACAACACCCTAGCTCTCATTGGGAATTCGGATTTATTTAATGAATCATATGTAACGACTCCTTCCCATAACTGCTTTAACTCGTCTATCAACGGCTGTAAATAAACATCAATATCCTTCCCTGGTTGTTTTGGCCCAGAAATCAACAGTGTTAACATTGAAAACTCTCGTGTCATGCACATAGACGGAGGAAGATTATATGGTACTACAATTACTGGCCAACAACTGTAAGGGTTAGATAGAGAAGCATGTGGACAGAAACCATCTGTTGCTATTCCAAGTGTGACATTTCGTGGCTCGACAGCAAACGTTTGGTCAAAATAATCCGTGGCTTTCCATTGAGAAGTGTCACATGGATGACGCATTACGATTGGATCAGACTTGGCACGACCATGCCAGGTCATCGCATCTGCTATCCATGGTACAGTATACAATCTCTTCAATCTGGAAATTAAAGGAAAATGTCTTAATGTCTTTCGAGGTACTTTGATGCCTTTTCTTTCTTCGTTGAATGATGTCATATATCTTGGTTCGTTGCAATTTGTACACGAAACTCTATTCGCATCATCTTTCTAGTATAATATGCAATCATTGATGCATGCATCATAAGTTTTGTAATTCATCCCAACTTGCTTAATTAACTTCTTCACGTCGGAGTACTTTGTCGGCAGCGTGTTACCTTCAAAGGAGTAACTCCTTTATTAGTTCGAGGAGTGCAGTCACACCATTATTTGAAAAACTGTATTAGGTCTTCAAGCTATTCAGTTTCACAATGGCATACAGCTTCGTCAACCCTTTTGAACATGAAGGATACAGTGGCTCTTTTGCGCTACCAAAAAGTGATTTATACTTCTTACTTTCATTGGCCTGCCAATTGCCATCAACCGTAGACGGCTCTCCAACATTAGCATGATCAGACAACGGATTTTCAGGTTGAAAATGATGAAATCTACCTGCATCATTGACTAGATCTTCCATCATAATATGTTCAGACTCGTCGGTACTTGTGGCATGACTAACTGGTTGTTGTTTTTCCTTCTCTACCCTTTTTTCCCCATGAAAATACCATACGGTATATGATTGGATAAAACCCCATCTAAGCAAATGAAAATGAATGTCATCTAATTTGATCGTCTTCATATTTTTGCACCGAGTGCAAGGGCATAAATACACTCCTTTCTTACCACCATTTTCATCAACAAAACTAATAAACTTCTTCACCCCGTCTATATAGTATGTAGATCTTTGATCAGATTCATTTATCCACTTTTTGTCTATACTGAAAGACATATTGCCCTCCTATATCGTATATATTAGAACATTAGATGTAAATATAATATATATATATATATGAGCGTATATATATACAAGATTTTCAATTCACATGGAGACGTAGAGGTATTGCTACTCACATTAAAAGTACATACTTTAATTAAAAATCCATACTTTAATACTGTCGTAAATTTATAGTACATATTTTACATTACATATAAAATACATTCGGGGCCTTAGTGCTTCATCTAAACAGATTGAGATTTTAAATCTTATTAATAGTAGGAAATTTTCTTATTTTGGTATCTTAGAAAGTAAACTTTCGTCTGATAACTTAGTGCTCCATCTAAACAGAATGAGACGTGGCGGGCGCTTATTCCTTCTTTCGTCATTCCTCTTATCGCTTTACTTTGTATGTTCAAGAATGTAAAATCTTTGCTCCGAATATGATTATGTTTGCGATGATGGAGATTGTGAAAGTTAAAGAGTTGTGATTAACTTTTATAAGGGAAAGGGAATAAAAACACGAACTAAATTTAGACTAGGGAGTTAAAGGTATAACCCAGAGTACTATATTTTCATTTAATATTATCACTCGCATGCTTTATGGATTGACCATATATGCTTTGTTTCGGGTTAATTAAACACATGTTACAAATTTGGATTCCCTTCACATATATGAAACTTAAACATGTATCTAAAGTATACTAAAAGAAATTATCGCTATATTAAATGCGTGTAAACATGGTGTAATATATGTTACTTATATTAGACTGATTACTTGAATGAAAAAATAAAGCAATAATGGCATGCATACTTTCAGCGTATTCTTCATCTATGCATGCTAATTTGATTCAAGTATTATCATCATCGTTTATTCTCAATCGATGCCGGCAAAATATTAGCAGCATATATTGTCAGCGTTATCACTAAAATTTACAGTATTAGCTACAAGAATTGTTAACTAATTTACTACTATAAATTCCAGTATGTTCGAAATCAATGCCTCCAATTTCTGTGTATTGCGATAGTCAAGCAATGCAATCGATCATGAGTCTATATTCATGTCTATAATAGCAAATATAAGCACATTGGTCTAAGACACGGTGTTGTTAGGTAACTACTAACTGATGAGATATTTATCACATATTTGGTAAGATCAATGTTTTATAGACTGCATTAACTATGCTAAACTTATGGAACCTGATTTTACGGGGAATTTTTTCACATGGAGAGGAGGTCTAAACTCACGCCTAAATAACAAAGCTTGTTGCAAATAATGTGCAATTGTGATCACGATATTTAAAGCTTCACAATAATAAATTCAAGACCTCTATTTTGCAAGAAATTTTTGACAGGATATGCATAAAGCTATTCTTTTGAAACAATTTATTCCTGTGTATAAAAACCATTCTTGTTCTTCAAAACTTTTAATTTCTTCAAACTCATAAGGCCTTACATATGCAGGGATCATATGATACAAAACTTATTTTTTCTAACAATCGAAATATATATGCAGCATAAATTTCAAACTTTCAAAACCACGTTACACTTAATCCCGCTCGTGCATGTAAAGCAATATGCATTCTGAGTTTTCATGCTTACAAACTTGATGTGCTGATAAATCACGAAAACTGGCGAGCTTACTAATCTAACAGATATGAATCAATATACCTCAAAAACATTGCAAACATATTTATTGCCATAGAAACATGAAAATTTGTGATTCTTGTATATACTTAAAACCTTTTGTATTTACAAAGCAAATTAAACTCCATGCTTTCATACGAAATTATAATATCGTGGGAACTCGATATTTCAGAATTTGTTTGTATAAAGAAATAATTTGAAACTTTTTGTATCTGAGTTCAACTGGATCTTCAATTGAAATCAGAACTAACATATTTGAAAACTTCAAACGCATCCTTGGCCATATATATAATTGAATTTATTTGTATACGAAATTCTATTTTCATAAAACCGATGGCGTATTTAGCATATAAATTGAAGACCGACACAAAGTAAAAATCAATAATCAAGTATAAGTAAACTTATGAATCTAGAGTCGGATATTCAAAATCATAGCTGGTCATATGCATGCTCAAGTTGAGATTAATATTCCCAAAATCCAAATATCATACAATCAAAGTAGCAAATATCAGAGTTTTTAGCTTAAAAATCCTATACAAATAAGACCTTAGGGACTATGATGACTCAATTCGTCTATGCACATATGAAGTTATCTTGGTTCAGAAACTTTTGTACAATATCTTAAGTTATATTGACGTATACCCAAAAAATTTATGAAATAAGTTTGATATTCATCCAAAAGTCAATGTATTCTCAGGCTATCAACATACAACCAAGAACTGATATTGTGCTTACCACTCTTGAAAAAACAAAATATAGGTTTACCTAGTCTTGAAGCAATAAAAATTCGATTCCAAATGGCAAACACCAAACTGTTTCCAAAAAATTTGCCATTACAACGGCGCTATTTTGTAGCACCGGAGTAATGTCTATGCATTACCCCTCTCCTGATACTTGGCTTGCGCCATTAACAATAATTTTATCCACTTATACAACAATGTCAAAACCATATACAATGTCAGAACCATATACAATATTCTACGCAATTCACCATTATAACTCAAGATTCATGGTGGATTAAGTCAAAAATTAACACTTTATTCTCAGTGTTTATCAGCTTACACTTACTGCAGCCCACATTTTTGCTTGCCGACCAAACATGTACGAAAATGGGTTTTAAAGCTGGCTGTTTATACCATAAACAACTTAACAAGTTTCCATTTCCAACTACTACGCATACAGAATTTAAATTAAAAATTAGAATGTTAAAACAAATATTATATTATGTACAGGGTTTTACAGAGAGTATCTCAAAAACCCAAGAGCATTTCAGGTTAATACCACTCAATTCTTTATCAACTAGCCAATGATACAATTCAAACAACTAAAAGCATAAAAATTTCAGTATCTTTTTCTGCTAATCTTCTTTTATATATTGTAATTTGATTGATGAGTATTCCCAATCGATAATCACAAATCGCATTACCAAAATCACAGTATAAACTGAAAGACTTTGATGTTTACCTCGACACCCTTGAACCGCGAACCAATTCATGCGAACCCACCCAAATCCAAATTGAACATCCACGCCCAAAATTCGTTTCCTCCAATCCTCTAAACCAACCGCAGACGAAGCTTAAATCCCCTAAATATATTCACGAATTCTTGTTTTGGAGGTTGCGTACAGTGGAATTCATTGAAGGGTGAAATAGAACGGTGGTCTCGATGAAAGGAACAGTGAAAATGAAAGCGCTGGAAATTAAAAAAAAGGAGGGAGGGTGTGCGTTTTGGGGAAAATTTTCCCACGAAAAGAGGCACGGATTTTAATACGGCTACAAGCCGTATCAAATGTTAATACGGCTTACAGCCGTATTAACTAATATAGATACGGCTATAAGCCGTATTAAAATTTGATACGGCTTATAGCCGTATCAAATGTGCCGCCTAAGGCAGTGCCAAAATCCTACCTATGGTGTAGTGATGTATATAATGATATGTGTGTGTGTGTATGTTACAATAAATGTTATAATTAATATCCATTTTAAATTGTTTAAGATGAATAATATAAAGTTTGAAATTTAAAATAATTTAATTAATATGTTAATTGAATTAATAAATTAAAATTAATTAAATAAGATTTTTTTTTGAGATCATGGGGAACCTTAAGATCATGGTATTCATTGATACTCACTTAAGTAAACCCCACACCGTGTGTCTACCCCGCTTTTACTTATTCGTCGCACACGGATGCGTAACGTTGAAACTCCCACTGATGGTTTGGCGCTGGGATTCGAACCTGCCCGGACACAGTCCTTTTGGTCCCCATCTCCCAAACCAACCGAGCTACGAACGGCAGGTATTAAATAAGATTTAAGTAATACACACGCATACAAATATTATATAAGTTAATTAAATTATAAACTGTTATATGTGAATTAAACTTATACAATATGAGTGTAAAACTTAATTAGAACTGTAAAAAACCTAACATCGGTTTAAGAAACAAGTACATGCGTATTATACTTATACCGTGATTTGAGATGTGTCCGACACTTAGATCAGGAGGGTATTTCATAAGAAATACATTGTTTCCTAAATTGATATTACTCGGTGTGCGTGCGTGCGCACACACACGCTTGTATTAAAGACTACGAATCGTTAATATATAAGTTTTTCTCTACCATTTATATATTAAAAGATTACTTGCATACTCTTTAGCCATTGAGCAAACTCCAATTAGGAATGTTATATGTAGTACTATCGACATATTAATTAGATGAGGTAAGATACATGCAAGCTCAAGGTATATGCATTATACTTAGGCCGTCGTGATTGTCGTGAAACTGTGGGTATGAGTGAATAATATGTTTATATTTTTTGAGTGGACTCAAGGTTGAGATTGAGATTAGGACAAAGACCACAGGTTAGGAGTTGTATATGAATAACCGATAACGTATTATCCATCACTTGCGGGACTATGATTTGTTGAGCAAACTAAAGGTTAGAATCACATGTCAAGCGCACCCACTAGAGGAATCAAAAGATTTCTATGTTCATTTTAGGATTTTTAGAAACATAAAAATGTAGTGGTAATCTTATTAGAATAATGAAATGGTAAAATTTAACTTTTCTTATATTGTAAAAATATGTGTTATGTAAAGTTAAAATAATCTATATCGATAAATTTTTGCAACCGATATAAATTGATAAAATGTTTATCAATTAAAATATACAAATGAACCGAATCAAGATTGACAAAAGTAATATAAATGTACAGTTACCAAAAAATCTTTTGGCATGTTGTCACTTCAAGATCCATCCAAGAGTCAAATAATGCAACACTAAATACATTCCTACCTCGATCATTTAAGAGTTTATTTGTCTGAGACTGTGTATTGTCATTTATGAGTCTTGAACTCTTAAGCAATGTAATAATATGAAATTTGATTCATATTCAATCATATATAAACATTATATGGTGAACAGTTGCCATTCGTAATGTAATAAACTTCGATGAAATTAATTCATTAGAAGTAAGCAAGTAAACCATAGTGTGAGATCGTACATTCAATATGATTGATTATAATAAGGACCTTATTGTGTCAGATGTAGCGCTAAGCCAAGACTACGAGATGTACTTAGTGTAAGAGTTAGGCTACACCCTAGCAGTAATTATGTAATTCGTTACATATACCTAACTCGATAACCGATCTTGTTCATAATGAAGGTGTTTGATTTCTATAATATACTTCGTTATATTGTGATATAATTAGTTAAGTAATTAATTTAAATTATATAAAATAAAAAAATCATAAAATAATATATTATGTGATAGCAATTACATATGTTGTAATCATGAGAAAATTATCATACTAAAATGATATATTATTTTAAATATTCCTAATTAGGATATTTTAAGAAATGATATCAATTCATCAATTCAGACTAGAGTATGTAATGCTTTCGAAATGTTCGACGGTGTATATTACTCATGGCTACTTGAGGCATAAAGAGGTTACAAACTAATATTTATTAGATAACCATGGAATCACTTACTCGAGAGTTTTATGTTGGTTAAATATAACTAAGGTCAAACATGAGATCTTGAAATACCGAATTTATACAGTTTCCCCGACTTAAGAATACCATGGAATTTAAGTGTTAACCATAAAATACAAATGGAGATAAAGAAGACACTTCAGAAACCTTCCACAGAGGCAAAGAGTAATAGAAGAAGTTACCTTTCGGTGACACTGAAAGGTTTGCATAACACCCGAGGAAAAGAAGCACACGATAACTCCAGAGGAGGGGCTTTTGCAGGTATAAAAAGGAAAATAGTTATAAGGCCGCTTGATGTAATGAACAAATGGAAGGAAAGAAGAGCGCCCCAAGCCTTTTAAATAAAAAGGAAGGAATGCAAGAAAAAAGTTTGCCGCAAATCTAAACCCTTCGGAGCAGACGAAGGGATTCATCACTCGTCATTCTAAACAAATGTCTTCCAAGAAAGGTAAAAAGAATAGGACCAGAATAGATAACACGGTTGACAACCATTTCGGAAGCATAATAAGCCTTCTTGACTGGATGAAGTACGTGTCCAGCATCTCTTAACAATATCGAAAGGTTTACATAAAGATAACATTCATAATTCAACAAAAAGGCTACTTACCGACAGCACTCGAAAAAGGCGTGGATCTCGGCAATAGTTACACAAGGAAGCAACCTTCCAACAAGATCAGAAGGTTCATAGTGTCTCACGAGGAACCAACCTTGTAGGAAGATGAAGAGCGTATAGATACATTAAGAAACACAAGGCCTTCTATGACGCTCAGCGGCACATGATGGTGTGTGAAGAATAAACCTTCTGTTAAAACCGGAGGGTTCGTAACTGCATAGAAGAAGGAACCTTCCGTCCAAACGAAAGCATAGGGCCGAAAAGGGGGCCGTCTACATCTATAAATAAGACCCTAGGGGTCCAGTCTTGGGATCCGATCTTCTTCTCATTTCATCTACTCAACAACTTCTATTGCTTCCGTTCAACACATTGTAACCCTAATTTTGAAATCAGATTGGGGGCTATCTTCTTAAATTTTGTATCAGATTCCATTATGGAGAAATAAATAGATATGTGGCTTGCGATCAACTTGGAATTTGGGAATAATCATGATCAGGCGTTAATTTTACATTAATGGCTGATCTTAGATGATTTAGTTCTTATATTCTTTGTTTATTTCAAGAATATACCATGAAATTGTCATCGAACAACCTCATAAGTTTCCTTCTCCTATACTTAATGTTAATTACAAGAAGGGGGAATGAAACTTGTGAGACACTTCCAATATAAGTTTCATGGCATCTTGACTCAACTCTTGTTATTTTCTTAAAATGTTTGAATCATGCATTCATTTCGAAAGGTTTTCATAAGTGGTATATCAACCTAAGAAGCTGAAAGTATTAAAGGAATGGCGGATAAAACAATCTCATCATTTTATACCCCCGAGGGTTTTCTAAACCTTCCGAAGGGTTTAAATGGTTTCTTAAACCTTCCAGTCCATTGGAAGGTTTAATATAACCATCAAGAGATGTGGATTACTTTCGGCTTCTAAGGGAGATATAATGAAATGGTATGGATGAAGGTCATTCGATCCAAATAAGCCGATCGAATGGTTTGAATGGTTTCCTAAACCTTCCGATCCATCGGAAGGTTTAATAAAACCATCGATCTAGTCAAATCGCAAGGTTTAAGATGTACTGGAACCCTTCGATGAGGGTTAAGTGACTGCTTGTAATTTCTAAAAACCTTCCGGATTACCGTAAGGTGTAGCCATACTATGGATCCCTTTCAGCCGAAATGCTTAAACCATACTTAAACCTTTCGGTAATGCCGAAAGTAAGATGATTCCTTCCCCAAATCCTCATAAGAAATAAGCACTCACTTATAACCTTCCGGTATCAATCCCCACTTGTTAAGATTAGAATTGAGATCTCGAAACCTTCTGACTTAGTCGTTTCATTCGTTAATGAAAAATCTACTCAACTGAAAGGTTGAATTCATATGATATAGTCCTATGAAAAGCATCGGGGGTGTTAACAAAAAATCTTGTTAACATTTTTAGCACTAGAAGGAGGGCCCGAACCTCCGACCTTGTGGTTAACATAACTAATTATGAAATCTAATTTGCTGTAGGAAAATGAAATCAGAAAGACCTCTTACCGTTAGCAAAAGGAATGATCAGGCTACTTCATTAGAGGAAAATATATCACCTTCTTTTAATCTTGGAAATATAGAGCAGGGGAAACCTTTTGCCCCACCTCAATCGACTCCATCTTCAGTTCAGGTTCAGGTGTCCCCACAACTGGCTCCAACTCAAGATCTTCAACCAAAAGAACATCTGGCTAAAATCGCGTATCTAGAATGCCAGATGGCAGAAATGAAAGATCTTTTGAACGAAGTGTTATCTCACCGATTGTCAATAAAAGCTACCACTGCAGGGGAAGAGGTTGAGTCTCTAAAAGGAATCTGAAAACCAATGCAGGTGCTGTCACAGGTAAAGTTCACATTTCTCTATCAAGACAGAAGGAGGGCCTTCCACCGAAGGCAATTATCAGGGAAGAGTTCATGCGGAAGATAAAGACTGTTCCGTGAGTTCAACTTCAGACGGCTACCAACCTAACCAAAGAGACTACATGAACAATGAAGCCTATCTTAAGGATGTGGCGGAAAAGGTTATGAAAGATCTGCTAAACGCTAAGTGCAAAAGAACTGAAGACGAAAGAGTGAACAACAATGAAAGAGTTGCACCCTTCTCATCGATGAAATTATGTCAGCTCCAATACCACCTCATGTGAAGGTCCCCACCATGAAATATCATGGGACAATCGACCCGGATGACCATCTGATGGCATTTGATAGCCACATGGATTTATATAATGCTTCTGGCGCTGTGAGGTGTCGACTTTCTCTGGTCACGTTACAAGGGGCCGCAGCTAAATGGTACCGACAATATCATGAGAATACGATATATTCTTGGAAGCAGTTCTCATACGAATTCTCTACTCAATTCTGCATATGTAAAGATCCTTCTATTGATTATACCATGCTTGCTAACATCAGGCAAAATCAAGGAGAGTCCTTAAGGGATTATCTAAAGAGATTCAATAATGAAGCCTTGAAGGCCAAAGGCATGAATGACAGAGATAAGCTCATAGCTATCCACTCAGGACTCATAGTAAATTCTCCTTTCTGGAAGGAGCTGTTTATTCATGGATGTCGGGATCTTCAAGATTTCCATTTCCAAGCCGACAAGTTTATCTGAATGGACGAATTGTATTACTCAAAGAAGAAATTTGGTCACAAGAAGGATATCAGTAGATTTGGCCCGGAGAGAATTCCCAAGAGAGCTAGGTGGGAAGACACCAATACTAATGCAGTAGCGTTAAATCGACCAATCTCCTACATCTATGCAATGACCCAGGATAAGGTCAACTTCCCCACTTCATTTAAGGCCCGAAATTATCCTGAGCAGAAAAAAGGAGACAAATATTGTGCCTACCACAAAGCTAATGGCCACAGAACTAATGAGTGTAAGGTTCTGGCTGGGATAATTCAGAAGTTGATTCGAGAAGGGCAGTTGAAAGAATTCGTGAAGAACCCACAGCAAACTCTCTCGACAAACACTGATGCAAGGAAGCCTGTAGGAAATGCCATCAATGTAATCGAGGAAGATGACCCGCTAAGCTTAAGTCCACCCCAGAATAGGATTGATGTCATATATGGAGGACCACATCCAGCTGGAAGAAGTCAAAGTGCCCGAAGCAAGTACATTCGAGAAGCTAAATAGGGTGTATTCTCTATACAGGAAGAGCCGCCGTTCAAAATTCCGAAACACAACATCAATATGCATACACTGGTGATCAACCCACATGAGCTAAGGAGGGGGATTCATCATCCCCACAATGATCCTTTAATGATCACAACCCAAATAGGATCTTCGGTGGTCACGAAAATTCTAGTTGACACAGGACGCGTTGTGAATGTGATATCCCGCCATGCATTTGATCAAATGAAGATTTCCAAAGATAGATTTGAACCTAGTCCTGAGCCAATCTTTGGGTTCAACAATAAGTGAACAACTCCGCTTGGGCAGGTGAAGCTTTTTATCCAACTGGGACTTCCCCATGCTCCCTAGTCTTTGAAACGACCTTCGTAATCATAGATTAGCCATCATTCTATAACGCCTTCTTTGGATGGCCGGCGTTGGATAAGGTGGATGCATTCGTCTCACCGAAATATCTAATGCTTAAATTCCTCAATAAAAGCGACTGGGGAACTATCCGGGGCGAACAATTCGCATCTCGAGAAATGTACTTTGCAACCCTAGAACAATACAATAGGGAGTTTACTTCTTACTTTGATTCTTCTATTACTCTGCAGCCTTCGGAAAATGGGTTTCTACATCCATCATTCGAAGCAAAGAATAAATATGATAAAACTAATAAACGTATTGTTGCAAGGTGTTTTGCAGTTTATGGAAAAAGAAAGAGGGTAGATTCCAACTCAATCGAAGAAAGTGAAATCGTTACAGAATTGGATTGTCGAGGAGAGGTGGAAAGAGTTAAGCCAGTCGAAGAAATTGAAGAGGTTCTACTATATTCTGCCGATTCCACCAAAATAGTTAGAGTGGGAAAGGGTCTTGAGGAACCTCTAAATTCAAGATCGATGGGATTCTTAAAAGACAGTAAGGACGTTTTTGTTTGGACCTACTCTGACATGGTTGGAATTAGTCCCGCGGTCATGAGTCATGCCCTAGATATCATTCCAGACATTCCCCCGGTTTGACAAAAGAAAAGGCAGTTTGATAAGATTAGAACCGACACCCTGAAGGAAGAAGTCAAGAAGTTGCAACAAAGTGGGTTTATCCGGGAAGTCCGATATCCCAAATGGTTGGAAAATCTGGTTCTGGTAAAGAAATCTAACGGAAAGTGGCGGACTTGTATAGACTATACAGATTTGATTAAAGCTTGTCCAAAAGATTGTTACCCGTTGCCAAGGATAAACCAGTTGGTCGACTCTACCAGTGGACATAAGCTGCTTTCCCTAATGGATGCATATTCTGGGTACAATCAAATTCCTATGTTTAAACCTGACGAGGAACACACTAGCTTCATTACAGATGAAGGAACCTATTGTTATAAGGTAATGCCATTCAGACTGAAGAATGCAGGAGCAACTTATCAACGGTTGGTTAACCGAATGTTCAAAGAACAAATTGGGAGGAATATGGAAGTTTATGTTGACGACACGTTGGTGAAATCTCAAGAGGCAGAAGATCACCTTGAAGACATGAATGAAATGTTTAAAGTTCTCTGCAAGTATCAAATGAAGCCCAACCCCCAAAAATGCAACTTTGGAGTCCATTCCGGAAAATTTCTTGGATATATCGTGAGTGCACAAGGGATTGAGGCTAATCCAGAATAGATTGAAGCCATTAAGAATATGGAAAAACCGAGGATAAATAAAGATGTTATGAGTTTGATTGGTAAAGTGGCAGCACTAAGCAGGTTCATATCAAAAGCCACTGATAAGTGCATACCGTTCTTTAAAGTGATCAAGAAAAAGAAGAATTTCGAATGGAAAGAAGATTGTAAAAAGGCATTTCAAGAATTGAAGTTTCACTTAGAAAAGCCACCAGTCTTATCTAGCCCCGAAGAGGGGGAAGATCTATTCTTATATATGGCAATTTCTGAACATGCGGTGAGCTTGGTATTGATTAGAAATAGCGAGGGATTGCAACTACCAGTTTACTACGTAAGCAGAAGATTAAAGGATGCTGAGATTCGATATCTAGTCATTGAAAATCTAGTGTACTGTTTAATTCTTACAGCTCGAAAACTAAGGCCCTATTTTCAAGCACATCTAGTAAGAGTGTTGACCAATTTCCTATAGAAGCAAGTCTTTGGCAAGACCAAAACTTCTGGAAGGTTAATTAAGTGGGTAATTGAACTAAGTCAGTATGATATAGCATATCAGCTAGAACGGCTATAAAAGGTCAAGCATTAGCCGATTTCATCAATGAATGTACATGGTTCATTTTAGAGAAATCCGAAAAGGAAAAAGATACAAAACCCAAGTGGCAACTATTTATGGACGGTGCATCAAATGAACAAGGAGTGGGGACAGGATATGTGATAATTACCCCAGACGGGCACAAGTTACACTATGCTATGAAGTTGTGATTCTCAGCGACTAACAATATATCAGAGTATGAATCAATGGTTGTTGGATTAACCCTTGCTTTGCAACTTAAAATCCCAAGAATCCAGGTATTCAGCGATTCTCAATTGATGGTTAACCAGATCAAGCGGGTATATCAAACAAAGGATCCTAAACTAGGCCAGTATGTGAAGAAAGTTTTGAAGATGCTGGCACTTTTTGAAGATTTCTCCGTACATCAAATACCAAGAGGAGAAAACTCTCAGGCAGATTCACTGGCTAAGTTGGCAAGCTCAAGAGGAGTTCCTGAAACTCGAATTGTACCGGTAGGATTTCAGGCCAATCCCAACATTGAGGAAAATAGACAAGAGAAAGCTGCGGGAATACTAGTATTAACCCGATCACAAGCGTTGGCATCAGAATCGGAAGAGATGGACCATGAACTACCAAATCAAGAATCTATAGCTCCGATAGCAGAAGAAAGTTATGAAAACACTTGGATGGCACCAATCGTGGATTATATAATCAATGGAAAATTGTCCGTAGATAAAGTAGAAGAGCGAAGGCTAAAATGGCAAGATTAGAGCTTTACCGTTATGGATGGAATTCTTTACAAGAAAGGGTATGCCCTTCCCTATTTGCGGTGTGTGAAATCTAAAAACGGATTGAAAATAATAAGGGAAGCACACGAAGGATTTTGTAGGGATCACTTTAATGGAATAAGACTAGCCAAGAAGATAATGAGGCAAGGGTTTTATTGGCCACATCTAACTAACCAAGCTATGGAGTATGTTAAAAGGTATGAGAAATGTCAGCGTTATTCCAAGATACCACGTCACTCGCCAAGTCAACTAACCCCTATTACTACCCCATGGCCATTTGACATTTGAGAAATAGACTTAATTGGACCGCTTCCAATCTCCAAAGGAGGAGCAAAATATGCTGTGGTGGCAATAGATTATTTCACGAAATGGTTTGAAGTAGAACCACTCCCGAAGATTACCTCAGGGAAAGTATTGTGATTTGTCATCAAAAACATTGTCATAAGATTTGGGATTCCTTACAAGATAATATCTGATAATGGAACTCAATTTGAGAGTGAAGAGTTTTCACGGTTTTGCCACAAGAATGGGTTAATAAAAAGCTTCTCGTCGGTCGCTCATCCGAAGGCCAATGGAGCCGTCGAAGCAGCTAATAAAACAATCAAAACCATCTTGAAAAAGAGGCTAAACAAGGCAAAAGGAAATTGGGTAGAAGAGTTGCTCTTAGTTCTGTGGGCTTATAGAACCTCAACTAGAACTGCAACGGGTCATACCCCATACTCTCTAACATATGGATGTGAAGCAATGCTACTTGTAGAGATTAATGTACCTTCTCATAGAAGAATTGCCTACGCCTTTAATCCAAACCAAGAATTGAGAAAGGAATCACTCGACCTGATTCATGGATTAAGAGATGAAGCAGCCTTGAGAACGGCTGAATATCAAAGGAGGATATCAAGATATTACAACTCAAAGGTAAAAGCCATGTCATTCAGACAAGGGGATTTAGTACTTTGAAGGGTAATGGAAAATACTAAAAACCCATCGGATGGACCACTGGGAGCTAATTGGGAAGTCCGTTGGTAATCTTCAAAGAAATTCCTTTAGGAGCCTACAAGCTATGCTACCCTAATGGGTATACGGTGCCAAGAACCTGGAACGCGGAACATTTGAGACTATATTTTCCAACTATGAATGAATAAAGCATTTCCAACAAAACCTCTACTACGATCTAGTAAAAAAATCTGCATGGTCGGGAGTAAAATTCTCCTTAAAAACTTGGACTACCTAAGATGGTAGACTACCAATAATGGTAGAAAGCTCTTGGCCGCGCCAAGAAGGCCAGGTCAAGGCACCTCCTGGAGGGAGGGCGTAAGCCTTTATCTACGTCAAAACTAGAAATGGCTAGGTTAAAGCAGCATAAGCCCTTATCTGCATCACGCTACGGCTAGGATAAGGCACCTCTTAGAAGGAGGACGGGTAATCCCTTGGTCTCGCCACGCTATGGCCTGGCTAAGGTTCCGAACAAGCCCTTAAACGCGTCACTCTATGACCATGCTAAGGCGCCTCCTGGAGGGAGGACGAGTAAGTCCTCGGGCCCTGCTTCAGAAAAAGCTAGCCGAGCGCACCAAAAACCCGGATGAAATGTCTGGCGGACTAAGAAAAGTCCATGCCTGAAACAGGCACTGCCAGAAATTGGCATAGCTTGAAATAGCAACCACCAAAAAAGGTCGGTACTGTTAGATATGAAAAACATCCTGAAATAGGCTCTACTTAAATAAGCACAAAATCGGATAAAAGAGTCCCTACCTGAAATAGGCCAAAACAAATGATAAATAGACACAAAACTCAGGCCCGAGAAAGCAATAGCATGCAAAGCACAAACACAGCCGAAGGATGGCATATTCAACCAGAAAATCAGAGGGAAGTCACTGACTTCTTATTGCAAACATTTTCCAGACAGGAGTTCTGGGCTCCTATTGCAAGAGGTAATATCCCAATCTTCTATTACTTGACACTGGAAAGGGTATTCTAGTCTTCAATTATTAATTACCAGCAATGATATTCTGGTCTTCAATCAATTATTACCAGCAATGGTATTCTGGTCTTCAATTATTAGTTACCAGTGATGGAATTCTGGTCTTCTATTATTAATTACCAAAATTGGTATTTTGGTCATCTACTATTAATTCCTGAAATTAGTATTATGGACTTCTATCATTAACTATTAGAAGAGATCTTCCGGCCTTCCCTTATCAATTATCGGAAATGACATTCTGGAATTCCTGTTAGAAGTTGTCAGAAAATGGTGTCCCAAAAGTGGCATCCTGGACTTCAAGGGCTCATGTTATCAACGTTAAATCGGGTCTTCTAGTCTTTGGTTATTCATTATCAACCGGAAGAATGCAAGGATAGTTTTGTGACCTCAGAATCTTTGTCCTAAAGAACAAAAGCCTTCTTTATACAAAGGGGGGCTAAATATTAACCATAAAATACAAATGGAGATAAAGATGGAACTTCAGAAACCTTCCGCAGAGGAAAAGAGTAATAGAAGAAGTTACCTTTCGATGACACCGAAAGGTTTGCATAACACCCGAGGAAAAGAAGCGCATGATAACTCCAGAGGAGGGGCTTTCGCAGGTATAAAAAGGAAAATAGTTATAAGGCCGCTTGATGTAATGAACAGATGAAAGAAAAGAAGAGCGGCCCAAGCCTTTTAAATAAAAAGGAATGAATGCAAGAAACAAGTTTGTCGCAAATCTAAACCCTTCGGAGAAGACAAAGGGATTCATCACACGTCATTCAAAACAAATGTCTTCCAAGAAAGGTAGAAAGAATAGGACCATAATAGATAACAAGGTTGACAACCATTTCAGAAGCATAATGAGCCTTCCTGACCGGATGAAGTGCGTGTCCAGTATCTCTCAATAGTATAGAAAGGTTTACATAAAGATAACATTCATAATTCAACAAAAAGGCCACTTGCCGACATCATTCGGGAAAGGCGCAGCTCTCGGCAATAGTTACACAAGGAAGCAACCTTCTGGCAAGATCGGAAGGTTCATAGTGTCTCATGAGGAACCAACCTTGCAGGAAGATGAAGAGCGTATAGATACATTAAGAAACACAAGGCCTTCTATGACGCTCAGCGGCCCATGATGGCGTGTGAAGAATAAACCTTCCGTTAAAACCGGAGGGTTCACGACTGCATAGAAGAAGGAACCTTCCGTCCAAATGAAAGCATAGGGCTGAAAGAGCGGCCGCCTACATCTATAAATAAGACCCTAGGGGTCCGGTCTTGGGATCCAATCTTCTTCTCATTTCATCTACTCAACAACTTCTATTGCTTCCGTTCAACACATTGTAACCCTAATTTTGAAATCAGACTAGGGGCTATCTTCTTAAATTTTGTATCAGATTCCATTATGGAGAAATAAATAGAATTATGGCTTGCGATCAACTCGGATTTGGGAATAATCATGATCAGCCGTTAATTTTATATTAACAGTTGATCTTAGATGATTTATTTCTTATATTCTTTGTTTATTTCGAGAATATGCCGTGAAATTGTCATCCGACAACCTCATAAGTTTCCTTCTCCTTTACTTAATATTAACTACAAGAAGGGGGAATGAAACTTGTGAGACAGTTCCAATATAAGTTTCATGGCATATTGACTCAACTCTTGTTATTTTCTTAGGATGTTTGAATCATGCATTCATTTCGAAAGGTTTACATAAGTGGAATGTCAACCTAAGAAGCTGAAAGTATTAAAGGAATGACGGATAAAGCAATCTCATCATTTGATACCCCCGAAGGGTTTAAATGGTTTCTTAAACCTTCTAGTCCATCAGAAGGTTTAATATAATCATCAAGAGATGTGGATTACTTTCGGCTTCTAAGGGAGATATAATCAAATGATATGGATGAAGGTCATTCGATCCAAATAAGCTGACCGAAGGGTTTGGATGGTTTCCTAAACCTTTCGGTCCATCGGAAGGTTTAATAAAACCATCGATCTGGTCAAATCTCAAGGTTTAAGATGTACTGGAACCCTTCGATGGGGGCTAAGTGACTGCTTGTAATTTCTAAAAACCTTCCGGATTACCGAAAGGTGTAGCCATACTATGGATCCCTTCCAGCCGAAATGTTTAAACCATACT
The DNA here is from genome assembly GCA_030737815.1 of Allium fistulosum. Lineage (NCBI taxonomy): Eukaryota > Viridiplantae > Streptophyta > Magnoliopsida > Asparagales > Amaryllidaceae > Allium > Allium fistulosum. The sequence goes on from CM060907.1 coordinate 999,176,191, forward strand.
TAAACCTTTTGGTAAGGCCAAAAGTAAGATGATTCCTTCCCCAAATCCTCATAAGAAATAAGCACTCACTTATAACCTTCCGGTATCAATCCCCACTTTTTAAGATTAGAATTGAGATCTCAAAACCTTCTAACTTAGTCATTTCATTCGATAATGAAAAATCTACTCAACTGAAAGGTTGAATTCATATGATATAGTCCTATGAAATGCATCGGGGATGTTAACCAAAAATCTTGTTAACATTAAGTGAGGACATTCTACTTTGATTATAATTAAACCATGATATGATGATCCATCGAGAGATTATAGTTGACTCTGAGTTGAAGCATTGGAAGTGAAACGATATTCAATATAGAATTCGTCTCCTCGGTTATAAGAGTTTAGTATCACAGTCAACTGTAGTCAACACATAGTTAAATTCTCCGAGAGTAGTACAAATAATAACAAATGTTATTATTGAACCAAGAATTTTGTGCTTGGACTAACCGAGTTGAATGTGCACGATATTGGAGTTTTGACCAAAACCAAATTCCACAAGTCCTAAAGTGATATAGTTTTGATGAAGAGAACTAGCGTAAATAAAAGTTACTACAGGGTTCTGCTTAAAATAATAAAATTGGATTTTACCGAAAAGACGTGTAAGCGATAAATTTAGCCAAAATGTCACACCACTAGCTAAGGTGATGTGTGAACATTAATATTCGAATTGTTCGATATTAATCACTGACTTAATTTACATCTTTGAGTCGCACAACTGTAATGATGAATTCTTTAAAAAATCACATGATTTAAATAATTTATAAATTATTGTAAGTTAATTACATTAATTAATTTTTTGAAAAATATTAGCTATTATTCAACTTATTGATGTTTTGGAGTTGTCTGCAATTATTTGAATGCATTTATAAAAGTTATATTTACGCGCATCGATGTACGATATCAGTGTAACTTTAAAAGGGTTTCAATAAAAGATAATTGCATGAAGGGATTTATGAAATTTATGCTATTTGATGGCAACTATTTTATGCCAAACATGTTGTAATGACCCACTATTTCGAACTATTCAAGTCGACAATAAAAACACACATGTCTAACTCGAATCGTTCAAAACAACAGATTGTTATATATATTTTTGGGGTAAATAGAATCAATCATAGAATCACAAACATAGAATATGCAGCGGAATAAAGAAAACATAGTAGTTCATGAAGTTACTATAGAAACAACAGAGTCAGAAGTAAATACAACAGAAATCCAAATACATAGAAGTTCGCTAATACATAAGCAAATAACAAATGTCTGAATAGAAATAACTAAAATAGCTAAGCAGATAGATAGGTAAATAAATCTCCAGTAAAGTCTCCAGCTCCAAAAGGTGAGTCCTGAATGCTGTGAAACTCATACTGACTCGAGCATAAAGTTAAAATAAAACACTCGAGTCAGGACTAACATTCTCATGTAAGTAAATCTCAAGTGAAATGCAGCAATAACTCAAAGGATGTTTGGGATTCCCATCCTTTAAGGATGCGTTAAACTATTTACATATGTAGTAATATACGCTATATATGTAATGTCTAGCAGTAAAGTATAATATTGAAAAGAGAGTTACATTACCCATATCCCCCTTAACAAATTTTTATAAGTGCCGTAGTCTATACAGTACTGTAAACTCCATCACCCGGTGCGCTATCAAGGAACACTCCATAGGTATGACACAAACCAAAATCGTAGTAGGCTTGATAAGGCATACGACAAGGCATGCGAGGCTATGCCCAGGGTAGGATTCTACCATTTTACACTCCCAGACTGGTGGTAACGCGTAGCAGCTACTACCGCCCACCTCGAGACACACTCCCATAATCAAAGGTGCGCACCAAATCAAATCACAAAGTAATAGAGATGATTTTGAAGAAGTGTGTTCGATCGGGGGAGCGACCCCACTTGGCCCGGTATAGCTCCTATTTTAGTCATATCAAGCTGACCAGAAGGTCAGGGCTGCGTTTCTTACCTCATACCAGTAGCGTTCGCGAAACTATCCTACTTCGTTCTGGATTCTCCACCACATGCACGGTTGTTAAAGTGGTTTCGGAATTGGCAGAGAGTATGACAATATCCGACCCCGGTCTCTTTAAGAACCATACGCTTATTTCACACCATGGTCATTTTATAAAAAAATAATAATAAATCTTAAATTACAATTTAAATCAATACTAAAATAATTAACTTCAATTATATTTTAGATTTAAAGCATTTATTTTACAATTCATATTAAATCAAATTATTACATTCCAAAATCACATCTTTAAACTTAAATAAAGTCTTATTTAAATTTTAAATCCTTTAAATCGGATTTAATTACAAATTATTCTCTACTAACTTCTTAAATTTTATTTATTAAAGTTATTATATAAAAATATATATTTATGATATTAAATTAAAACTATATTTATTATATTAAATTAAATTAAAAATATATATTTTAAAAACTATATTAAATATATTTTATTAAATTAATTTCTTAAATTATTTAAATTATATATTTTAAAAATAAATAAAATTATAAGTTAAAAATCTTAAAATTACATTTAAAACCATATTTACCTTATAATTTAAAACTTAAAACATATAAAAATATTATTATTTTCCAAATATAAATCTTTAAATAAAATCATTAAATTAAATTAAAATTTGAAAAATCAAATTTATTAAATCAAAACATATTTTATAATTTAGAAAATAATTTAAAACCGACCAACGGTGTCTATATATAATTTTCTACCCCATGGTTAAGTGATTGGGTATATATCATTTCAACCCAAAATTATAATTAAATTTTTGGGTATATATTATTACAACTCGTATCCAAAATCCAAATCGATAAAATCGCTTAGGTTTATCATTTCAACTCAACGATTTTCCCTAATTTATAAGATTGTTCGGGTATGTATCATTTCAACCCATAGTCAGGGAACTTGCATTGTGATATAAATAAATAAATAACATAACATACCAGTACACTTCACAGAACATATCATATAACAAATCATATCGTGTCACATGTGAGAATCATATCATATAATATTAACTAAGCAAATCTAACTACAACAACATTTCAATTGACATTTCAAAAGATGTCCATTCACTTAATCATAAGAAATTAGTTGTGAGTGGTTCTCATCTTTTGTGGCTAACGAAGGTGACAAATACACGAACGGACACGAAGCAGATACGGAGATGGAGACCACAAGCCAAGCAACAACGATCAAAACTCAAAGTGATGCAGGTATGAAAAATCAAAACTTTTGAAAATAATTTTTTTAAATGAGGGGGGGGGGAATGCAAAGATGGGTTCGGCCTTAGGCTTGGTGGGCTCGGCCTATGGGTGCACATGGCTTTGGATGGGGTGGCCATAGATGTGTGGGTGTGGTGTGTGTGTGGCTGAGAGGAGGGTGGGTGTGGTGTGTATGTGGGTGTAGAGGGTCGACCGAGTAGGTAGGGTGGACTAGGGTGGTTCGGCCGTGGGAAGGGTATGGGATAGGTAGATGGTTCAGCTATGGAGGAGGGTAGGGTGGTGGCGCAAGGGATGGAGAGAGGAGAGGGGAGAGAGAGAGGCTAGGGTTAGGGCTTTAGGAAATTTGGAGGAGATGGAGATGGAGGAGGAAGGAGATGAAGGTTACTGTAAATCTGATTTCAATAGAAAGAAGTGAGAAAGAGGAAGAGTAATCAGGAAAAGTACGTACATATCTTTTCTCAACAGAAATGTCCATTTAGAAAAGCTACGTATCGATTTAGGTGACCTTTGGTATCCAAACCCAACAACTAAGCCTAATAAATCAATCCAAAGCCCAAACCCAAATAAAAGAAAATAAGCGAAATACACACAAATATTCACGCGTTTTTACACTGAAAAATGCAGATTAAAAGCTGTAGAAATCAGATTTTAACGAAATGAAAAGTGGAGACCATATCATAATTCAGTCAAGAATTAGAAAAAAGGAATAAATTTAAAATTTAAAACTTTTAAATTTTTAACCAAAAGTCAAACTTTGACTAATTTTGAAAAAATTTGAAATTTCACAAAATTTTCCATTTTATTGAATTTGGAAAAATATATTACTCAATGTCCCAAAATCGTTATTTTAAATTCAAATTTATTTAAAATTTAAAACATTTAACTCAAAATTCAAATAAAATTTCTTTAAAAATTTGACTGAATCTACGGGTCTTTAACACTCTCTCCCACTCAAAACTTTTCGTCCCCGAAAAGGAATGAGAAAGGAGAATAGAAACAAGCATAAAAGATAAGATAGATTCAAAATGAATAGTAGCTGATACAAAAAGTTCAGGATTCGAAGCACGCATGCTCTCCTCTGTTTCCCAGGTATAATCCCGATCATCTGTACTCCATTGTATTTTGACCAGGTTGACAGATTTCCTCCTCAGCTGCTTCATACCTCTTTCGACAATACGAAGTAACTTCCTCTCGACAGTAAGGTTTGGCTCAACATCCAAACTCTTAAGTAAGGCAAGCTGAACAATCAAAGATGGATCATGAAGATACCTGCGAAGATGTGAAACATAGAACACATTATGCACTCCAGATAGCTTCTCTGGTAGATCCACTTGATAAGCTAAAGGACCAACTCTCTCTAAGATGCGGAAAGGACCAATGAATCTAGAAGCAAGCTTCCCTTTCCTACCAAAGCAAATCACATTCTTCAGCGGTGAGATCTTAAGAAAAACCTGATCACCCACTGAAAATTCCAAACTCCTTCTCCGCCTATCAACATACTTCTTCTACCTATCCCGAGCAATCCTCATCTTCCTCCTAATCTCCTCAACCTTCTCGGATGCTTCTAGAATCATATCGGGTCCAAGAATCAAACAATCACCAGATTCAATCCAGCAAGATGGAGATTTGCAAGGTCGTCCGTAAAGAGCAGCAAACAGAGACATTGCGATACTAACCTAAATTCAAAGGATGGGATTAAATAGATTGATGCTTACAGTAACCTTGATTTAAAAATTAAGGTTATACCTGATAGCTATTATTATAAGTGAATTCAATGAGATGGAGATGATCTTTCCAAGATCCTCCATAATCAAGAACACAGGCACGAAGAAGATCTTCCAGAATTTGATTACCCTTTCCATTTGACCATCGGTCTGCGGATGATAAGCTATGCTCAGATTCAGACGAGTACCCAGAGCTTCCTGAAATGCTTTCCAAAACTGGCTGGTAAAGATAGGATCTCGATCACAAACAATGCTGGATGGAACACCATGAAGCCTGAAAATCTCTCTCATATAAATCCTAGCTAAACTCGAAGCAGTGCGATTAGACCTGACCGGAATGAAATGAGCCGACTTGGTCAGTCTATCAACAACAACCATATACTCTCATTACCCCTCCTTGTCCTCGGTAACCCATCTATAAAATCCATAGAATCCTGATCCCACTTCCAAATGGGAATCTCAAGGGGTTGCAACAATCCAGCAGTCTTCTGATGATCAGCCTTAACCTGTTGACAAGTGGCACATCTACTAACATAAAGGGAGATATCTCGCTTCATACCACTCCACCAATACAACTTCTTCATATTATGATACATCTTCGTAACTCCTGGATGGATAAAGAGTCTGGACTGATGATTTTCCTTGAGCACTTCTTGCTTGAACTCATCGACATTCAGAACGCAAATTCGATTATTAATCCTTAGAATTCCATTTTGATCGATTTTGTGCTCCCAATTCACCTTGGTTACCACCTTCCCTACTACGAACATTATCCTTCATGAGCTTAAGAATCCTATCTTCATCTTGCTTGGCCGCGATACGATCCAAAAGGGATGAAGAAACCACAATCTGACATAACATTGCCCTTTTCCGACTTAAGGCATCGGCTACCACATTAGCCTTCCCTGGAGTGTAGTTGATGTTGAGGTCATAAGCTGTTAAGAATTCGAGCCATCTAACTTGTCTTTGGTTCAAATCCTTCTGGGTGAAAATATACTTCAGCGACTGGTGATCCATAAAGAGCTCAAACTTAGTTCCTAAAAGTTGGTGCCTCCATAACTTTAGAGCAAACACTACAGCAAGCAATTCCAAATCATGAGTTGCATAATTGGCTTCATGAGTCTTAAACTGACGACTGGCATAAGAAATAACCTTCCCATTCTGCATTAAAACCGCTCCTAAACCTTCTCGACAAGCATCAGTGTAAACTGTTAATCCTTCACTTCCATTCGGAACTGTAAGAACTGGTGCGGAAGTAAGCTTTCGCTTTAACTCATTAAATGCAGCTTCACACTTATCATTTCAAACAAACTTGGCATTCTTACGAGTCAAAGCAGTAAGAGGTGCATCAATCCGAGCAAAATTCTCAATAAACCTCTGATAATAACCAGCTAGGCCCAAAAAGCTACGAATATCCGAAGGAGTCTTAGGTTTTTCCCAATCCTGAAATATAATAGGGTGTTTGAATTTAAAGAAAGATAAGATAATTAAATTACAAAGGTAGAAAGGTGGATAGACTTACATTGATTGCGGCGACCTTAACAGGATCGACCGAAACCCCATTTCCAGAAATAATATGCCCAAGAAATCGGACTTCATCCTTCCAGAAATGACATTTGGAAAACTTAGCTTTCAATTGATGACTTCTAAGGGTCTCAAGAAAAAAACTCAAGTGCAATTCATGCTCCATCTCTGACTTAGAAATGACAAGAATATCATTGACGAAGACAAGAACGAACTTGTTGAGAACATAATGGAAAACATGATTCATAAGATCAACGAAGAAAGCTGGAGCATTAGTCAAGCCAAAGGACATAACTAACCATTCATAGAAACCATTCTCAGAACGGAAAGACGTTTTGGAAATGCTCTCCTCAGCAACTCTGAGCCGGTGAAATCTGATGGAAAGACCAAGCCGAGAGAAAACTTTAGCTCTGTAGAGCTGATAAGTTGGGAATGGCTCTTAATATAGAATAAATGACGAACTAACTCTTGGACCACTGAATCTGCAGTTTGATCCATTAGTATTGACCTTTAATATGAACTTGTTGAAGTGTACTATTATGGATCTCCTTAATATGTTAAGGACAAATGAAGTACATTCACGAACGAAACTAGTGCAGTAATCACAGTCAAGGGAAGATCCTTTTTGGATAGTTCAAAGAAGTGAAAAGGTAGGTCGAAGGTCGGCATGGGTAAAGCTGAGGTCAAGGAAGAGAAAGGTGAAAATCACCATTGCTTTAAAAAGGGATACTGGAATAGGAACTATCTGGATTTTATGAAGATGCTCAAAGGGAAGGAATCTGATTCCAACCCCAAAGGTATTTTCCTTACAGAAAAGTGTTTTCTATTTGTGCTTTATCTTGGGTTTTAGATACAAAATCTAAAACTCATATCTGTAGGCAAGAGGCCCGTCGCAAGAGTAACTATGAAATTTCAAGTAGCAAATGGAGCTACCATAGTTACTGTAGTAGCAAGTGATTACCATATCAAAATTTCTAATCAACATGATTTGGTTTTATATAATTGTTATTTTGTATAGAAATTTATTAATGGAATAATCTCCGTTTCCCATTTTATGAAAAACGGTTATAGCTCTGTTGATAATGACAATATTATGAACATTTGTTATGATAATAAAATTAATTGCTTTGGTACTCTTAAAGATGGAATTTATAACTTAACTATAGTCATGTATTTGCTGTTGAAAATAATAATGCATCTAAAATAAATGACATCTATTTATGGTACTATAGACTAGACCATATAAGTAAGAAATGATTGAATGAGTTAAGAAATCAAGGATTTCCACTGTCTTTTGGTTCTAAATTATCTGATACTTGTACATCTTGTTCCAAGGGTAAAATGGCCAAGCACCCATTCAGCGGGAGCAACAAATGAGTTAGCGAACTTCTTAGGATTAGTACATAGAAAAGTATGTGGTCCTATGTTTATAGCTACTAAAAATGGATCCTTATATTTTATTACATTTATAGATGATTTAGCTAGATATTGGTATGTGTATCTTATGAAACAAAAATCAGATTTCTATGATAAGTTCATAAAATATAAGAATGAAATTGAAAACCAAACATGCAATAAAAATTTAAACCCTTCGATTTGATCGAGGCGGTGAGTACATTAGATATGAGCTCCAAGAACACCTGAGAGAGAATCCAAAGAGAATTGGATTCTCTCTTATGTCACTCCCTCTTATACTCCTTAATACAACAATCTTTTAAAAAGGAGAACTCAAACTTTGTTAGACACGTTCGATTGATGATGAGTCATACCGATTTGCCTCTTTCCTTTCGGGGATATGTGCTTGAAACTACGACATATATGTTGTATTCTACACCATTTAAATTTGTGCCTGAGACCCTATATGAGTTATGGACTAGAAAGAAACTCTATATTAATTATCTTAAGGTGTAGGTTTGTTCGACTTACATTAAGAACATAAACCCTAATAAACTTAAGGCAAAATCAGTTTTATGCAAATTTATAGGATATCCTAAAAATTCTCACGAATACATATTCTATCATACCGGGGAATAAAAGGCATTTCTTTGGAGACATGCCACCTTTATGGAAAAGGAATTTCTATCTCAAGAAATTAGCGACGATACGGAAGACTTGGATGAGATCCAAGGTACTCCCATCGAAATTGAAGATCTAAATAGTACTTCAACACTCATTGAAGACACACAATTTATTAGAAGGTCTAGTGGAGAATATCACATGCTAAAGAGATACCGTGCTTCTCATTAACGATGAGAAAGAGGATTGCATTGTCCATGACAATGACCTCCTTACATATCGATAAGCCTTGAAATGTAAAGTCTCTGCCCTATGGCTTGACGTAACGAAATCCAAAATGGATTCCACATACAAGAAAAAAAATTGGACTTTGGAAATTGTACCGAAAGGAATAAAACCTAATGGCTGCAAGTGAATCTTTAAGAAAAAAATTGCTGAGAAAGGTCGAGACCTATAAATCAAGGTTGGTGGCAAAGGATTTCCATCAAATTCAAGTTGTTGATTCTGACGAAATGTTTTCTCTAGTCACCATGCTTAAATTGGTTCAGATTCTACTTGTAGTAGTTGCTTATTATGACTATGAAATATGGAAAATGGACATTCAAACAGAATTTCTAAATGCTGATAGAAGAGATTATTTATATGTAGCAGCCATAGAGTTTCGAAGTTAGTGGAACCGATGACAAGGCATGTAGACTCCTAAGATTAATTGATGGTCTAAAGAAATCATTAAGCAATTGGAATAGATGTTTTGAAAAGGTATTCAAATAGTTTGGCTTTACTCAAAGCATAAACTAAGTGTGTGTGCATAGGAAAGAATAAAATGTTGTTACAATTTTAGGCTTCTGCGTTGACGGTTCACTACTGAGTGGTAACGATGTACCAGTGTTACAATCAGTGAAAGCATGGTTGTTGAATAAATTTTCAATGAAATATTTGGGAGAGATTAGGTATTGATAGAGTTAAGGGTGTGCCCTATGGGCAATTATGTAATTTTTATATAATCTTAACTCTGTAAACAATCTTGTTCGAAATAAAGTATGCTTTTGGTTTTGTTTTCTATTATATGTGTAGTTGTATTTTGATATGAATAATGAACTAATGCCATAAAGCATATATAAGTACAAAATCCTTAGGGGTTGTTTTTAATCGGTTGTAGTTAGGAATGTGTTCGTAACTATGAGTATATAATCGATATAAACAAAAAACTAACATCTTAAATGTTCTCAGTTGAGATGCCTTGAGAAAAGGATTCGATACATCTATTGAGACTAGTGTACGTAACACTCTCCATTCGACGGACGAAAATTTACTCATGACCATTAAGAATATTAAGTGATTACTTACTTGTGGTTGCTTGGAACAATCACATTATGAATCGATAAAAGTCTTCTAGAGGTTAATATAACCAAGTCAAATTTAAAGAGCTCATGGTAACGACGTACAAGTAGCCTTCTTAATTGAGGGTACTGTTGATCTTAAGTAGCTAGGATACACTGATTATTGTTAAATACTTCGAACATATTATGACCATAATTGGGTATATGGTTAACAATTTATTATAGTAAATTATATAATATCGCCCATGTTCTTATACTTATCAGTTTGGTTTATTATATTTATTTGGCAAGATCCAACGGTGAACAGCTGCCCATAAGAAAAACCGCCTGGAAGTCTGAGGACCTTTAGTACCGTACCCTACCCCCGAACCAGCAGCCTTTGCGCCAAGCGACGACCGCCCTTGTCCCTTTTTCCATTCAGCCGAAACTCTCCCATAGCCTAGCTATCTTTGAAAGTGAATACGATCAATCAATGACATTAAGAGTGAAGTATTCGGTACCCCTATCTCAACCACGAGCACCTGAATCTATATTAGTAGTGCCCGACTGGCTTATAGTAGTGTCCGACTGGCCTCTTCTCTTACTCTTTCCCCGCAGCTTCTGCTACTAGTGATGTCTAAAAACTTTCCATAGTTTTGTTACTCACCTTTTTTCTGGAAGGATTTCAGAAGCCAAAAGTGCTTTCAAATAGAAGAGTTGCGACACCACCTAGTGCTATCTCTTTACCAGAGATGACATTCTTCCATATTCAAATAAGACTTTTTTCCTAAGCCACTCCTTTCTGTCCTGTCGCGCCAATACTATGTTTCCGATAGGGAGACTTGAGCATATTGGTTATTGGTACCGGGTTCTACTCTAGCATGTCACAAGAGCAAGGGGCCCTACAACGAGAGGGATGCCTCGCGAGCTGGGCTTTGGAGATGAGGTGCGTAGTGGCGTAGCTAAGTCAATTTTAGGCCACCAAACCCTGCAACTGATGAGAAGGACGGGGGAAGCATGTACGTTGTCACACTCCCTGCCTAAAGAGAATCCGCTCTTTCTTTCATGGAACAGAAACCTAATCCCTTGAATTCACTGCTCCAACTAGCTCGAGGCTATCGCTTTATCAATCTCTTTTGCTCTCGGGATCGATATTCTCAATGACGAGAGCCAGACCTAGACAATCCTTATGCTCGTCCTCAGAGGCGAGCTCATATAGATGGAGCTCCAGTACACTTCAACCAACGGGAGGATAAGGCGCCTATGATACCTAGGAGGGAGTAGTTTGTACTATTGACTTGCGCATTTCCATCCTCATAATCAACGAGAGGCGAGCGTATATCAATAAGTCTATGGTACACCAAATGAAATAGAGAATCGGAAGGAAGCCTGGGGGGACCAAAATCTTTCTAAGATATTAGGTTAAGTAGGCTGAGAATTCCATCTTGTGCAGTGACAGTACCGATATCCACTAATCGTTGTTTCCAGATACGGTTGCTGGTTGACATCTCTTCTAATTCGTCGATACGAGAAGCAAATTAGGGCAGTCAGAATCCGTGGAAGTCTAAGATCTAAGTGAAGAGAATAGAAGAGCCGAACACCCCTAGCTCTACCCCCCTAAGTAAGGTCGCGGAAAGGTAAACCTGTCTCCATCAGCACCGTCAGAAAGAGAAATAATTGCGGTCAGGAGATTCGGGGCCTCACGTACGTAGCGCAAGGCAATTCAACTAAACAATTAGATGCGGCTTAGGCTGAGTATGCCTGTTGACACAACTTCACTAGTAGTCTATGCGGCATAGTTCATAACGCTTGTGCTTTGACGGATAATACCTCCTCGTGTTCAAATATGGGACTGGAAGTGGACCTGAGGAAGGAAAGACCAAGGAAGCGAAGAAGATTAAGAACTAGTGTTGTCGTGTGCGAAACTGGGCGTTGAATAGGTAGATGGGGAACCAAAGTGGGGGTATACTGACTAAACTGATACCATTGCGGAGACTGCAACCGATTAAGCAACTTCTCCCTTGTTGGGCCCAATTAATATACTAGGCCTCGCATATTGATAAAATTCTTAACATATGCTGGCGGTTATGTAGGTGCCAACTCCCAGTTCTTTCTCTTCTTTCTTTTTTGTTTAGTGACGGTTCATCAAAACAATTGTCCGACGATTGCTAGACCGACCACGAAAAAGATCACAAAAAGGGGTCATCTTCACTAGGAAGATGATACGTGGAAAGAAGAAATCAGAAAATCGTTGGCACTCGAGGTTTTTCGACTGAAAGGGCCAACATCGAAACCGACAATCAAGACTTCCGTATGTAATAAACGTATTCTTTATCATTCTCATTCGTCTCCCATAGACCGTGCGAATGCCGCCGCTTATCTAAAACATTTTCAGCGTCAGATCGAAGATTACACAATGAATTTTACTAGCTGCCATCCTAGTAAAGTTGGGAAGGCTTCCTCCTAGATCTCCTCCTGGTGGGCTTCAACTAGCTACTCATTTACCCTGACCTCTCGCATTGAAAAAGAAAATACAGAAAGAAATTTGATTTTGAGCATTTAGTTCCCCTTCCCGGGTTTTCCTTCCCGGGAAAACTAAAGCAAACTCTATCTATTAACGACCACTTGGGAATCGCTAACTCGCATATGCTAGTTCATTCGTACGCCATGCTCGATCTACAGCTAGGGAAGTGAAAGGAGCAAGTTCTTGCTTACCCCACCTCAATCCTTAATCCATTCAAAATGAGTTCGCGAATTCACCATTATTTCATTCTTGATCTAGGATAAGACCTTTTACTTTCTTTTTGATCTTGCTCCTCCCCAATTGATCGGGGTCGCCTTAGCCGCACAAAGCAAACTGTGCCAGGTTTTCGAACATAGAATAGAGAGAGGATGCTCGAAGCTCGAACATAGAAGTTAACCCTAGCAACCATAAATCTATCTGAGATCTCCGCTTCTCATGCATTCATATATTAATAGGGGTCGGTAGAGAATAGTCATACCAAGAGTTAGTTATGTGCTGTAGAGAATCATTATACCAAGGGCTGGGCTGTGTTAGAACATCAACGCTTTGGGCAGAAAGAGCACCAACTCCCATATGGAAAAGCAGTCACGCTGCGCACCTATGATTTTCATTCAGTTCTATCAGCAGATCTCAACGCTAAGGAATGGGCACTATATCCCGGTCTGGTAGTCACTCTATCCCTAGATTCTCATGCAAAAGCTTTCCTCATCTATAGGATGTGACTGAGACACCAACGACTTCCCCTGCTGCTAGCTAGCAACCTCTGAAGCAAAGTAAGACCCACTGGTATTTCACACTCGGGAAGAAATGACTCACCATAGAGCTGCGAAGCCCAATTAATATACTGCCTGGTCTTATGGATGATAGAGTGTGGAATGAGTCTGCTGCTCACGGAATGGAGCTGCTATCGACGTGAGAGAGAACAATAGAGCTTACAGTTGTTTGTTCATCAATCTCTAATCAAGACAAACCGGGCACTACGGTGAGACGTGAAAAGACCCGATCCCATTCCGACCTCGATATGTGGAATCGTCTCACGCCATATGTACTGAAATTGTTCGGGAGACATGGTCAAAGTCCGGTGGGCGATTCATCGAACTATGCCCCGAGAGAATAAAAGATCTCTATGAAAGCAGGAGGCGCCCAAAGGTCAGTCTGTCTTCAAATGGGTTAGACAATCAATTCGATGAGGGTGGGTTCATACACATTAATTGATTGATTGGAAAAGCCCGGTTCTCTTTGTCTTCGAGTTTTCATTCAAAAATCCACTTATTCTTTCATATTTCATGTACCTCCCCACCAATATATAGAGACAAATGGGAATAACTGAACCACGTCTACAAAATGCCAGTACCAGGCAGCTGCTTCAAAGCCAACGTGATGCTCCTTGGTCAGATGACCAAGATATTGGCAAATACCACATATGACCAAGAAAAGAGTACCAATAATCACATGAAAAACATGAAAGCTTGTTGCTAAGAAAAAGGTAGAACCATAAATACTATCCAAAATTATGGAGGGTGCTTGGTAATATTCCATTCCTTGAAAGCTAGTGGATACTAGAGCTAGTGAAACGTAGCTACGGTCATTTAGTAAGTTCATCACAATTTATGTAAAGCAAGGTGCGGAGCCCTCATTGCCCCAGTATATTAATTGCGGCCTTCCCCGGCTCAGTGGAGTCGCGAAAAGACCCCATTTCAAGCGCTGATTCTCCTGTTCTCTTCGTTTTCAACAACCAAGTACCTTGAAAGAAACTAGAAATAAGTGGATAGAACGTATTGGTAATGAAAGATACAAGACTTCTCAATCTTATAATTCACTGTGATGCAATTGACTCTTATTTATGTTATGTCGGATAGTTGATGATATCAAAGAACGCCTTCCGCCAATTGCTTATCGTTATTTGTTTGTTCGATTAAGGAAATAGCCACCTAACCCATACACTTATACTTAATGTTCCAATTAGGGAGGTATAGCAATAGTGGGTTTCCATCATCGGCGTATTCGCCTAACTTTGTTTATTGCTGAACTAAGGTACCCCGCCTCAATCCTTAATCAATTCAAAATGAGCTCACGAATTCACCAAGGGTTAGGAGCTAACATGGCTGGCTACAAGTAGAGCCAAAGAAAGATGAGATGGGCCCAGTATATTAATTGGCAGAGGCCGCAGCGGGACTACCAGAGGCGCCCCCGCTAGCTAAGATAGATATCTATTCTCAGTGCGCACATTCTCTATTTAGAATCTCTTCCCGACCTGGCCAGGCTAAATCAGGCCACCACTTGGGAAGGGAATGGCTCAGCCCACATGAACCATTTGATGAAAGCACTCCAGTCGCCTCCGATCAGTGGCTTGTCAACAGCTACGCTAATAGCTCCATTCCCAATAGAATGGATCGGTTCTGTTCTTAGTATTGGTTTGATCGAACAGTTACTTCTCTTTAACTTAAATAAACCATACTACTAATCCGTTCCTAAGATGGCCTTCCATCCATAAGCCAAGGTGACTTATTGGGCGCCCCCGAACCATCGACATATTGGTGGGTTGAAAGTATAATTAATCCGCAGGGGCGTCTTTGGTCCCCTTGGAGATGTCAGAAAGATTGAGAAATAGAACCATCTGATTTGATTCGTTCTCAATAGCCATGAGATGATCATCTTAGGGCGATCCTTTTGTCAACGGATCCCTTATTACACTCGTAGTCTTTGAAGGATGAGAACCAACTATGTAGCATCTACATCGATAATTCAAGTATTGGCTTGACCCATTCTCCAGTCTCCCGCACTGCTCAAGTGTGCGACTCCGTATGAGGACCTCCTTCCCGCTCTGCCCGTAGGCTATCAACCTAGTCTCCTTTGATCAAAGTGGACAAGTCATGCCATAATATGTCTTTATTTTGAGGGACTAATCCTTTTCTTTTGTCTGTACTAGTCGCTCTGCTCTCTATACCTGAAATATTGGGGAGATCATAGCGGAGAAGTCGAGACCTAATAAAAGAAGTAAACCAAAAGTGTCGCGAAAGACTGGGATGGGAAACGAAACGGAATGTATCGGATTTTTAGCATATACAACCATCAAACCAGAGACCAAAGTAGGGCTCGACGAAACAGAAAGTATCATGGTATGTCGTCCTTCTCAACAATTAAACTTGAATGCGTCTTCTTGCTCCAGCATTCAAGTCGATCTATTACGACCAATGCGGTTGTTCGTATTTCATTTTCTTCTAATCGAATAGAGTAGAGCTATACTAAGTTACTTACGGGATATCAAAGTTCTTGAACCTGCGCTCAAGCTCTCCAATGAGAATGCAAGCATTATCCGGAATGATTGGGCGTAAAGCGTCTGTAGGTGGCTTTTCAAGTCCGTCGTCAAATACCAGGGCTTAACCCTGGACAGGCGGTGGAAACTACCAAGCTGGAGTATGGTAGGGGCAGAGGGAATTTCCGGTGGAGTGGTGAAATGCGTAGAGATTGGGAAGCACTCGCCATTCATTGGTTATTAGGGGCATCCCGAAAATGCCCGGGTCGAAATATGGTTGACGTTATCACCAGTTCTAAAAAAGCAAGCAACAAGCTCATCTGACCACACTAGCTTACACTCCTACGCATAATCCGTTTGGTTCAGGTACCTTAGACCAAAATACCCTATCCCCGGCTAGATCCAATCTCCTGGTCCCTACGGAAAGGAAAAAGAATTTCACGTTCTTCCTTTCGGGAAGGGAGAATTAGGGAAATCCTATTGATTGCTGCTTTCTCCAAACCTCCGGTAAAAGCATGAAAAAAAGGCTCGAATGGTACGATCCCTCCGTCACCCCAGAATGCTCAACTGAGGGAAAGTGTCTCTCCTTCTCTACCAGAAGATTCTCGGACTCACTCTTCGATACCGGGCAAATGCCCTACCTGGTGATATTTACTGGAGTGACCGAAGTGCTTCCTGAATCAAGGACGAGGAAACGGTAAGGAAATAAATCATATCAGGAGAGGTGCTTTGTGAGAGAACCGGCTCAGCCCACAGATAGAATGATTGATTGTTGTTTTATGCAAGTATATTCCACATCCGAGTATCGAACTACCAGAGCAAGGTAGAGATCACTAGTACAAAACTGGTCTCTTGCTTCGTATCATTTGTGTCGGTTGCAGTTAAAACCGACACTAATATGGTTATTTACGTCGGTTCCTAATTAACAACCGAAGAATTTGAGTAATGGGAGTAGAAGAAAATTTAAAAAATTAAATTTGTGTCGGTTTTTTTAACTTTGGACGCAAATGAGTCGAGGCTATATACTTACTTGTATCGGTTTATTTTGCGGTCAGACACAAATAAACAAATTTGTGTCTACTATTATTTGAACCGACACAAGTATGGGAGCCACACTCTAATTATTACTCCCGCGAAACTAAAATTTTGGAGGGAAAAAAGAAATTGCTGCCACCTGTTTCACTACGTTCCCACTAAATTTTCCTTACCCGACCCGTCTTTTCCTTCTTCCCCACCAAAAGGACTTCGGTACCAAATAAAGTAAAAAAAAAAAAAATCGCTCGCTCCTGTTTCACTACGTTCCATCCGCGGCGTCTGCTCCAGTTTCTCCTTTACGCAGCT
The DNA here is from genome assembly GCA_030737815.1 of Allium fistulosum. Lineage (NCBI taxonomy): Eukaryota > Viridiplantae > Streptophyta > Magnoliopsida > Asparagales > Amaryllidaceae > Allium > Allium fistulosum. The sequence goes on from CM060907.1 coordinate 999,193,187, forward strand.
TCTACAGCATATCCCCAAAACCCTATACCGAAGATTATTTTGCTATTGGGGAGGTAATCTTTAGAGATTCTAGTAAAACAACGTCATATTGATGCATTACTGTTTTAGATTTAAAATAGCGTGAAAGTTCTAGTAATTCATAGATAATACCTAAACTAATATTGGTAAAAGTTTTAACTATTCATTTCGTAGCTTGGGAGAAAAGCTGGAAAACAACTGTTAAGTAAATTATGTACAAATTATTCTGTTTTTCGATCTTGAAACTTACTAATATTGCAAGGTTTTAAATATTAAAATTGGAAATTGTATAAAATGTTACTATTACAATTAAACTTGCCAATTTGTCATACGGTGATGATAAGATCAATAAATGTAATATTATAATTGGTTCAGAACTTCAAATGCTATAAAAGTTAGAAATGTCAGGAAATATGGATATTGAACTATTTTGTTTCTAGATTATATTTTAAAGGTTAAGGAACATGAATATTGAACTATGTGGACTACTGATTATTAGTCTGTTGGTTATTTTGGTACTACAAGATTACTTGAGCTGTATATTTGATTCCTATAGCGTTTATGTTAGACACATATACTTTGGCTTGCCTTGTGTATACTTATACATAGTAAGTATCAACATAATGATAATGCAATATACCACCAGAGGGCCTGTCCGCCCGTGGATAATACACTGCAAAACTTGCATTTACTAGTAGCGTTGCAAACATTATTTTGTTCGGCTAAGGAATAAGTTAAATAATGTGCATACACTAAGCCTATTTCACGTTGTGTTTACCTGAAAGCACTACAAATTATTTTTGACACATTTTTTGTTTTGCGTGCAGTAGTTCCGTGTTCCATACTATGATATCTGGAGTAGATAAATCCATCTTTTCATGACTTTCATACTGCATTGTGTTTTCACCATTTTTCCATTTTTTTCACACCTGCGACTATATTCGAACCTCATGTCATTTTATGCATTTCAGACTTTTTAACCCCTAATTAACCTTCCTACCTCACCACATCATTTCGGTTAACCCTACAGCATTCATGTATCATGTGCTCGTGAAATTCTCCACCCATTCGTTCAGAAAGTGGAGTGGCCTTAATCAGTATGTAATCATTTTTTATCATGCATTTCAAGCACTTATGGTTAATTTTTTATCCATAACCCTATACATATACATAATATTATGATTAAGTATGTCGAGCTATAATTTATTCTTATGTCATTAATACTTGTAATAAGCACTAGTAATAGTCAAGTTGCTTTTCCGAACTACAAATGAGAAGACCTTTCTAAATGAAACTTTTATGCGTAGAATCTTGACTGATATAATCGTCTGTTGGAGAACGTTTCTGCATTTCCACATCTTGTGACCATTGACTCAGTTGCTCCATTATTGTAATTTAACATATATCAGATCACTGTACCAACTTTTTATTGTTAATTAATGCATTCTTCAATAACTTCTCTGCAGGAACTTCTCTTGCCGTGACTGTGACGCGCTCTGTTGACAGCAATTCCGAAACATTGGGAACCTGGTGTTGGACAGATACTGAGCATACTAGACAGGCATGTTTATTTCAAGTATTTTTACCATTTCAAGTCATATATGATCCTAGCTGTGGAAAGCATCACTTGAGGGGGGTAAAAATTTCTAGTTGGCACTTTTGTTTTTCCATTTTTGATTTCAGTTACCAAAGAGGCTAAATGATGCTTATTAGTAATTCCGAAAGAGGGGAAAATGATAGTTTTGACAGCCACATGTGCATTAGAACAGCAGGAATGACATTCGTATTTAAAAAAATCATAAAAATAACAGCAGGAAAATAATGAAGTTCATAGTAGTTCAATTCTTGGAAAGAATTTCTGAGTTCTGTCTTTATGCAGATGGCAAGTGGCATGTCGGACTGATCTCATGGCATGGTACATCCCTCTTCAAGGCCCAGTGATCAATGCCATAATCAACAAATTTTGGTCGACCATGTAAAGGTTGGAATTGATGCAGTGGAGTCTAGTTATGAAGGAACCCCACTTCCTGTTCCAACTAGACATCACAACACGATAGGAGAAGCGGTCGGGAGTTTTGTTCAATGGCCTAAAAGCCTTGTGCTTTTAAGAGATAATGATACGGTAATGAATGCATTTAATTATATTGAGTTTATTTTTGAATTCATAATAAACTGGTTTTAAAAGTCGTTTGCAATTCTTTTTTTTCCCTAGTACTAGTATTCATGAATTTGTAGCTTACTGTAATGTGTCTTTAGTGTCGCTGTAGCACTGTTTGAAGTGTATTTTAAATTTGCTCATAGGAGCATATATGAATACATAATTTATTTTTGATTTTTTCTAACCAACAATAAACTACTAACCATTAATTAATTTAACATCAATACTATAAATGGAATGCAAGTATATATTTCTGTATATATTTCCATAATGAATGCATTTAATTATATTGAGTTTATTTTTGAATTCATAATAAACTGGTTTTAAAAGTCGTTTGCAATTCTTTTTTTTCCCTAGTACTAGTATTCATGAATTTGTAGCTTACTGTAATGTGTCTTTAGTGTCGCTGTAGCACTGTTTGAAGTGTATTTTAAATTTGCTCATAGGAGCATATATGAATACATAATTTATTTTTGATTTTTTCTAACCAACAATAAACTACTAACCATTAATTAATTTAACATCAATACTATAAATGGAATGCAAGTATATATTTCTGTATATATTTCCATATATGAACATGCTAGAGATATTGCTTTCATATCCGTAGAGTCATGCTTTACTTTATGCAAGTATGAATTTTCTTATATTACATCATTTTAGACATCTACTTACAATTTTGAATTAGGTGCCTACATCTCAATCAAACAAGGATTTATTTGAAAATATTAATGACAAGGTCGTGAATACAATGGCAAATGAGACTGCAAAAAGCAAATCAATCGTGGATGAAGAAATTCTCAAAACTTTAACGAGCGAATGCAGATATTTCCATGATCTAGTACTTCAGATGTTATCTAATGATAGTGCCATCAATGCAATTCAAGTGAATAAGGATTTATTCACATATGATGAGGACTTTGAAATTCATATCACGATGGATGATATTATCCAATTCTTTAGTATGAAGTGGTTGAATGCATCATGGTTGCAGCTTTACATCATGTGAGTATTTTTTCCTTATCAGTTTTTTTCATATATAACCATCTTAGTTTTTGATGAATAGTCAATTTTTAAAAAACTAACAATGTATGTTTAAATTTGTGTAGGTGGTTAAATCATATGTGCAATGATCTCAAAGTGGAGACCATTGGGTTTATGTGTCCCAAAATGCTTTCCCAAGTGCGAAAACATCCAGATGCGACAAATAGATATTTGTCGAACACATGGAAAGCATTGCAATCTAAAAGTTTACTTTTAGCCCCACACTACGAAGGGTATGAACCTTAAACTTTTAATAACTAATTTACATATTTGATGCCAAATTTAACTTACTATAAATCTTGGAATGCAGGAAACATTGTATACTGCTTGTTTTTCGTGTACAAATGAATGAAGTTTATGTTTTTGATCCTCAGACCGAACTCAAACTTAAACTTGAAATTAAGCCGCAAGTGAGCTTGTAAGTTGTATATATTGCTCTCTTATGTGAAGTTAGTATATGTGGTTATTAAAAAAATTCTTGCATGTGTAGGGCCTTCCAAATTTACAAGAAACTCGGTGGCAAGTCTCGAGGAAGTACCTTGACTTGGAAGCATGTTAAGGTGATTTGATTTTCTAACAAAAAATAAAATAAATATAATATATAGTTTGGTATATGAATTCATTTTAAACTAACTATTAAATTATCTTGTAATATTGATATAGTGTCCTCAACAATTAGGAGCAACCGACTGTGTATATTATGTGATGAGGTATATGCATGACATAGTGAAAAATTACAATCAAAGCATCAATTTACAAAAGGTACTACTTTAGTTTTTTTCCTTCATATTATATATCAGTTACATTATAGGTATATTTCGATCATATCATTGCTGCAATGCTAGTTAGAAGAAATCAAATGTTATTGTAGTTGTGTATTGCATTTACCTTGGTTCATTGAGTACGCTTAGCTTATGGGTTGCTTGGATTTCGCGTAAATCAAGTCAAAAACGAATTAGGAGGCCTGTGTATTGCATCTTCATACGTTGAGTATAGCGCACTAGTGACTATGTTTTATCAACGCTTGACTGTAAAATCCAATGAGGAAATGATAAAAGAGTGCAGTATATACTTTACAAAAAGAAAACGAATTAGGAGGCCTGTGTATTGCATCTTCATACGTTGAGTATAGCGCACTAGTGACTATGTTTTATCAACGCTTGACTGTAAAATCCAATGAGGAAATGATAAAAGAGTGCAGTATACACATGCTGAGACAATATCAACGCTTCTGCTTTTGCACATGCTGAGACAATATCATGAACTTGCTGTTGATATTGTCTCAGGTACATATCCAGGCAAATGAAAAATTCTAAGATGTCGCATGGACACATATATGTTGATATAAACTTCATTGCAGTTTTCAAATGTCCAAATGTTTACATATAATGTCAGCTTGAAAGTGATTCCTTCGACAACAAGGTTGTACCAGTAAACTTTAAATGATTGACGATTTTTTCCACTCATGTATAAAACATTGTTCTCGTGTAGTGTACTTGTTATTTAATATGATAGACTTTCATAATGTTCACATTTATACATTCAATGGATGTATGTGCACATAATTGCAATTTTACACAATTGGCTTAGTCTGGGCTCCACTTCCAACATCTCAGATTCAATTTAAATTGTCATGACTCATCACAACCATTCAAATCAACACGGAATCTCAATCACTAATCGACGGCTATTAACCAATGTTTATAGAATAAGTGATAAAAAGCTGAACATAACCATATTATATATTAACTGATTCCTTTTGTTTTTTCTTCCATCCCCTCCTGCCCTCCTGCCTTTTATATCCAACTAATTAATCGAGTATTTGTAATCTGTACATAGTAGTTTCCTGTTCAAATTCTAGTCTTACTTCCATTAACCTCAAAAAGATTGAATCTTTGCGCCCTTTTCTTATAGTATCAGGTTCATTTTGTGCTCTTTCATCTATCATATTATCAGAAAGTGATTTATTCCAGATATTCATTTCAATTTTACGATTCAATTGCTTCATTTTGTCTGATTTAAATTGTTTTTGCTTTCGTAAGTTCTAAAGCAGCAAGATATTTGCAAAGGATTTTAAGTGGAGATCTTGCTTATTTTTTATTTTGTTGCAACTACAACAAAATCTGATATTCCTGTTTCAATTAAAGATTCGTTGTGTTATACTTTGTCCCAATTTTAACATTTCCCCAAAATTTTACCACAGACCTCGAATTAACCCTAAACTAAGCAATGGCTATTGCATTCCCTCGCCTTTCATATTGGGTTTGGGGTGACAAACCACATGATAACTCGAACAATTTGAGTTCATCCTCTGATTTTCCATCAGGTTATAGAGAGCCTGATTCTATAAACTTTACATCCAAATCAGGGTCAAAAATCCAATCTTCTACAAGAAATAGGAAAGACAGTAGGAACATGGTTGATATGGAGTATGATGTAGTGTTGGTTCCATCTGACGGAGGGAGTTACTCAGATTGTGAATCCGAGGGTTCAGATTGGTCGGTCGGTTGGATGGAGCCACACGGGCCTAAATTTGTTTAATGGAGACAGAATCTGTAAATTCATTAAACAATTACAGGTTCTCCATTTTGAAGTAAAGTCAATACAGCAAGTTCATTGTTTAGCCATATATACACAGCAAGTTCATATATACACAGCAAGTTCATTGGTGCACTGCTGAATTTGTTTGCATACTCACTTGTATAATAATTTTTTTAATTGCAGGACTTGGTACAAGACGGTTCTTATAGCCAACAAGAGATAGATGAGGTTCGGGACAATTTAGCTAGTTATATCATGTATAATTGGATGTAGTTGTTTTTTATTTTGTACGTTGATCTTTTGTAATGCACGTTGGTATTTTATTATTTACATTATGTTTGTGACAAATTATGTTTGGCAAGGCCAAAATAGAGAAGTATTGTGACAAATTATGTTGATGGATAATATAATTATATTTTATGTTCGATCAGTTTCATAGTAATGTACATTTGTGAAAATTTTAACTGCAACTTCATACGTGGTTTTTATATTCTGAAATAGTTATGATGCAAATTTTTTTTTTCAAATATATCTTGTGTCGGTTGTTACTTCAAAGATGGCCGATACAACTGTTTGTCAATTGTGTCGGTCGACAAACTAAAAAGGTCGACACAAATATCAATCATATGTGTCGGTCGTCAATAAAGGGTAGACGCAAAACCAATATCATTTGTGTCGGTTGATATAAGAGGCCCGACACAAGAAAGTGTCATTTGCTTCACCGTATAGACTACTTTGCGTCGACCGTTTGTAAGAAACCGACACAAATAATATTTAATTGCGTCGGTCGAATAACCGACACAACAAAAAAAGGTCTTTTGCGTCATCTTCATTTGTGTCGGTTGTAAAACCGACACAAAAGGGGTTAAATGACCGACACAAATGACATGTTTTGTAGTAGTGGATATTGATACTGAGTGCTTTCTGGTTCAATCACAAAGTAAGTCCACCGTCGAGCAGTCCGAAATGGGAACGGCTCGGATTGGTATTTGTGAGAGAATCATCAAGTGTTTGCTAGATGTGCTTCTTTCGTTACTCTGATATGCGGGAAGACGATTAGCCGGTCAGAAAAGAGTCTTGTCTTATTCCCTCACATGAACTTTTTTTGTTATCGAAGCTATTAAAGTAAGAAAGGGAGGGGCCATTACCGGTCTTAGAGACTTGGGATAGGGATCTTTTCACTAAGCTGAATCTGTTGACTTCAAAACATACTCTTTTTCACTATCTTTCCCGACTCTTTGAGTCAATGCGGAAATACTAGGAAAGAGAAGATGGGGCTCATCGAAGCAAAAAAGGTAGGACTAGTTCTGATTCAATTGCGAAAACTGCTGATTCGAGAATAAGAACAGCTTCTTCCTTGGCACAGCTACCAGCCAAAGCAAATCGATTAAATGTTGGGGTCTCAACGAGCCTTTCCATTAATTCAATATCTGTCTAGGCCCTCATGTGTTAAGAATCTTAGGCCAATTACACTCAAGCTCTCTAACAGGAGCGCGCTTCTTTATTCAAAACAAAATACTTGATGAAATGAACCCACATATAAAAGTGGGACGGTCTGGGTATCGAGATCGATGGTGTATCCGTGGAAGTGGTAGTGAAATCTGACTTCAGATTTTCAAGGGTCGCATTAAACTAAAGAAGGGACATCAGTTATGGAAATTTACACGATGAGGTCCTCCGTTGATGCATTTCGGAGATATGGCGCTCTTCTTGCTTAGGAATTACAAGACTCCGCTGAGCTTAGCTGCCAGTATATTCATATGTCAAAGAATCCAAGAGGGTGCAGGAGTATACACTTTCTACGACTAGTGCACCCAGAATCAAATCATGAAAGGGGGCACCAAATAGCGTTATTTATCACTCATCCTTAGAAGTGGTAGAATTAAACCAAGTATTTCCGCTGGAACAACAATGTTCGTTTTCGATTTTCTATTCACTCATGATCGGGCCTGACCTGGTCGACCCGATCATGATATTTTTCTTTAGGGCATAAGCGAAGTCATCCATTCTCCATGCTTCTAGTGGCTGAGAGTAAGCAATCCATACCCCTTCATTCAACGGATTTGTGGTTGAGTCATTCCATTCACTCTGGGTCAGGAATAAGTCTTCTTCTCTTTTGGCGGGTGGGGTGATTACTTGATCAAATAGGGAAAAGGAATCGCTGAGAGATAGATTTTACTGTTTGGTTAGGACGAATGAGTGGCTATGCTAAAGTGTAGCTCAGATGAGGAGACCTACTATTATATTAATAGTACCAACGGGAGGGCTTAACGACTTATCCAAACTATTCGTAGAGCAAATTTCTCTCTCAAGGTGCGTAGCCTTGCTAAAGGAATGCTTACCGAGGGGCATTCTATGCCAGGTGTTATTCCCGTGGCTTCCGGGGGTATTTATGTTTGGCATATGCCTGCCCTAACTGAAATCTTTGGAGATGATTCCCAGTTCGGTGGAGTAACTTTAGGGCACCGGAAATGCACCTGGTGCGGTAGCTAATCGAGTCACTGACTAAAAGCTAACTGCTACACATAAGCCTTATCCGTGAAGAAAGCTCTGATAGCTTTGCTCATCCTAGAGTGATAACATGTTTTTCTGAGTCGGACCCATATATATAGAAAGAGAAAAATAATCACCTTGATACTAAACCAGATCGACCCCGGGATCTTCTTGGAAATGGGAAGATCTAGGATAGGTGGCCAAGCTCTTGGAGAGAGCGATGAAGACGAAAGAGAATCAACAATTTGAGTTCTGATCTGAGTAGGCTCAATATAGGGAATACCCTAACCCTGGGAACCGGGGCCTGGCCATCCCGGTCGACGTTCTAACTAAGTTTGTACGTCGACAGCTGAATGGTTCGATTCACATCCTGCGAGAAACGAAGTTGATCGCGTACTTTACTTCACTCGTTGATCACCTGGATCGCTTGGCTTGTCTCTGTTCTATTACTAGGAAAAGCCAGTTAACACGTCAACTAAGAGAAGAGAAAGAAGCAACTCACGAAAACAAGGCCTAGTAAACGAAGTCACTCGACAAAAGGAATCCAACATTTCTCAATAATGAAAGGGTGGAGCATTTTGCTAATATTAAAGCGCATTGATTATTAACGCCACACTATTGAGAAATGTTGGACACGTCCTCAATCCAATGTTGCTACCTCATCTACTCCCAAATTGAGATTTGGTCATAGAAGGATCGAATTGTATGTGAGGAACACGGGGATACAAAAAAGTAATAAGAGAAGCGCACAGACCAATCAATCGTATCGGTCGTATTCTTGAATTTGGAATGAAAAGAGGAGTAATGCTTCCTAGCACGGGACACAGTTGTCCGCATTTCAGATTGGGAATGTAATCAAAACCCAGTATATTAATTAAGAGTTTTCTTACTCATCCATGTCTTTCTTGTCCCTCTCTAAAAAGAAAAGAAATTGTTACATGTCCGTTTCGTTATTACCGAAGCAAAATAAATCCCGGCTCACGCTTTTTGTTTTGAGATTAGGATTAGGTTCTTTGAGTTGGTTTGAGGCAGAAGCAAGTATTCAACTCGATTCTTGGCTAACCGTTGAAAACAGGCCGAAAAGTCAGTGGTGTGAGCTGTCCGATTCTGGCTGGAGTGAGTAGTTTGCTGCTAAATGAATACATCCCTACTTCCTATTAGCAATCGAAAAGTTTTTTCCCAAAAAAGAAAAGATACTAGAAATAGACAAGAGAATAGAACCTGAAAACCCACCTTGATTAGTATGATTCTTTCGTGACGAAATATTTGATCTTAGGCGGTTGCTTGGCTATTGCGGAAAGTCACTTGGTCTATCTCAACAGGCACTAGACGAGAAACACACCACGACTCTATTAGTCTAAGTCTAATCTGATAGTAATAAAGAGGTAAATATCTTGGATTTGAGCATCTTTATTTGGCAGAAGATTTGTTAGAAAACCTATCTCTGCGTTGAGAAGAAAGTAACTCATGATTTGATAAGCAGATGCATCTTGACTAACTGGTACAGTCATAGGATTCTGGCAATGCAATGGAGTTGGACCCTCATGTCGATCCGAATGAATCAGTCTTTCCACAGAGGTCAATCTTTGCCTGCTAGGCAAGAGGGCAGCAAGTTACAAATTCTGTCTCGGTAGGACATGTATTTTCTATTACTATGAAATTCATAAATGAAAATGAAGTAGTTAGTGGTCGGGTTACCATTATTATTTTTCTCCTACTCTTGGGTGGAAGAAAGAGCACAGGAAGCCGCCCCTGCTTTCCAAACCTTTCCTAGTGAACTACAGATTCTCGGATCTAGCGAATATGGTCGTTCACGACTATTGGTAGCGACGGACTATGCTTACTTGTTTGAGTAAGGCATTGCTATTGGCAGTTTTCTATAGTCGTCCTATGCATTCATGGTAGTTGAAGGGAGATCTTTCCTATCTTTCAAGATCCACCCTACAATATGGGATCAAAAAGCCAAAATAAGCAATTCATTTTTAGCCTTTTTCCCTTTCTAGTTGTTTGATCAACTGAAACTCATCAATCTTGTTCTTATGCGGAGGTCTTCTTTGACCATTTGACAAACTTCTGCGATTTTTTGACCCTCCCCATGATCCCCCTTTCTCTCATGAACATTTGTAAAATAAGCTCGTCGGTACGTTGCTGCAAGGCCGAGGGCCCCGCTGTTTCTGTCCCGGTGTGCTATAATGCTGAACCAAGGATGCTCCGCCTTATCTATAGAAGTTGTCAACTGAGTTCTGAACGAATGGGATCCTTGGTGGCTCAATCTATAGATATTCCTATGATTGTTCAGTGATGGGTTTTCTCCTTTTGGGATTAGGTTTCTATTCCTTATCGTGTTGTGCTAAGCTCATTTCTCTTATTAGGTCTTACCCTTTTGTATTGTACTATGTGGACGTTCAGATTGCATACCAGCAATCTGGTTTTTACCACTTTTCTAGTTACTGAGAGAGAGGCCAACTCTATAGTTCGCTTGTTCACTTCGTTCAGTGACTAAATCTAATCAATATACAGATTTTACATTCTGTTTATTAGCTGGGAAGGGTGGTTATTCCCTACATTTTTAAGAAATTGATCTCTGTATATTAATTGAAGGTCTTAGGCTTCATAGAAGGGAAGCAATGTGAGTAGCATAGAAAGGGGGTAGTCTAAGTGTAGTCTAAAGGGCATTGACTAATGCCCCTCGAAAGGGAATCTCGCTGGATCAGCTGAAGAAGAATTCAATTCTTCATATTATAGATCACTGCCATCTCACGAATTGGATTGTTCTCTCCCGCATCGATAGCAGCTCCATTCCGTATACTGGCAAACGTAGCACAATTCGGCTGCGAAGCCTAATACAAACTCGGGTACGCGAGCCATGGTTCAATCGACATCGCATTCATCATTAGATTGGTTATGGATTATCCATTACGGACTTTTCTATATGCCAGTATTACTTACTCTCTGGGAGAAATGAGAACAATAAGCGGGGCTTTTAAACTCCTCTCGGAATCTTTCTCAGAATCCAAGTCTAGTAGCGGTGCAGAGCTACCGAAGAGAGGCCATCCTCCTTAGGGTCCCGGCTCATTTTGAAAGTAAGTTACGGCCATGCGGACTTAACGTCATCTCACCTTCCTCCAGTATCTCACTGGCAGTCCCTCGCGAGTGCGGTACGCACCTTTTTCTTTGTTTCGGAGTGGGGCGCGTACTATTACCACTACGTACCACACCACCGGGCGGCTTGCCTGAATGCCGAGTCTTCCTCCGCTGCCAACTCGACGTCGTCGTAACCAAGCCTAACCAAACCGAAGGAGGTCTCTGGCGCGTAAGCAACCGAAAAATGAATGAAGGAAACACAAACCCTGGCCTCCGCATTAGAAAGACCTCTAGTGTGCTTCAGGCCAGTATAATAATTAGGGCCGGTTTACACCAGTATATTACTTATCGCCAGTATATTAATTCCAGTATACTTCGCAAGACTAGGACTACAATACAAGATATGAGTGATAGTGAAGCCAAGCCCCCCTTTTTCGAAAGCCCATTGGATTGGGTCATTCGTAACTAGAGCAATAACCGATGCTACTACAGCCATATTCGATGTAGCGCATTCTCCCTCTTTTGCATATCTTCGGTCAAATAGCAAGTAAGTTGTTATAGCATTTCCAGTTGTGATAGTTGTTGTCACTTTCCTCTGTGATTCAAGCCAAAGAGTGTCCCCCTGCTTCATCAAACCTTGGTGCAACACCCGAGCTGATAGGCATCCCGAAGCGAAATACCACTTTTACAGTCAAATTCAAGCGTAGGTGAAGCCTCGCTAGAAGCACGACCGCTTTAAACTCTCGTTCTTTATCTCTCACTTCCCTGGGTTGGCTTTGGGCCACTGCCTAGGATTCCCATCGTTCAGTGAAGGCTTGAAGCCATCTCCATATTAATCCCCACCTTCAGCCATTGACCTCTATGCTGCATTCGATCCATCTATCCCATTACCAGAGGCGGATATGTGCCCAGGCATCTGATGCCTTTCGGACCTGTAAGGGAAATCAATCATAGGTAGGCCCCGCCGCGGCCAAGCCTGCACCCTCATTCTGTCCCTCGGTGCTAACCTACCTGTTTCCCCTTTGAGGAACTCCGAAGTACTCCTGAAGCTCCTCATGGTCAACACCTCTTTTCTAAATAATAATAGACGACCAAGCGAGAACACGGTGGATATAACACATCTTGATTGGCGGGAACAACTGGTAACCAAAGGAGACTTAGGGGAGACCTAAGAGCATGGAGTAAATGAGGCGGGTATTGGAGGCTCTATGGCTCTTTCTCCCGCAGCAGGGCTCACTTTAGCATGCCTTTCGCTTTCGAGTAGCTTTGCACCTCGAGTTCTAGTAACTAGGGAGGTAGACTTTACTTTCTAAGGAGATGCGGCAAATCAAGAAAGATCTTATTAGCTTATTCAAAATTGATTGGTAGAGGCAATATCTAGATTATTATCCCAATACTCAATTCTCGAAATGGTGCGGTTCCTGGTTGAACTGTCCAAATCCGTTAAAGTCATCTAGTCATTCTTCTAAAGGTTTTTCTCTACCAGTACAATATTACTTATTCTATTTATCTGCCCCCTAAGTAATATTGTGTCGAAGATTTTACAGTTTTCCATAATTGTTTAGCTCTTAGCATTCGGTGAGACTCCCATCGCGACACCCGGTGGGCAAACCATTTTCCTTTGCCAACACAACATTAGGGCTGTTCCATAACAATTCATTCTCTCATGATTTGATCAGACAGAGTAGGGTTCCAATCTGCAAGAGAAAAAGATCATAGAAAGAAGAGACCATTCACTATTTCTTGAAGCTCGATCTCCACCCTAGATGAAGCATATAGCCAAGAGAAACCATGAACCAGAATAGAAGAGCTTGCCCCGTCTATGAGTAAATATTTCATAGTAGCCTCATTAGACCGTACATCTCTCTTGGTATATCCAGATAATAGGTAGGAACATAAACTGAAACATTCTGGATCTACAAAGATAGTTATTAAATCATTAGCACCAGATAAAAACATTCCTCCTAAAGTAGCTGTTAATACAAATAACAGAAACTCCCCTATGATACACCAGATCCGGCTCGGTTATTGATAGAGTGAATAGATCTGACATTTCATGAAATCTCTCTTTTGATTCAAAATCGTTGTGTAACATGTATCCCCCTTTGTTTCGGTTATGGAATAGATGAAATAAATCCAAAAATGGATTTTTTTTTTCAAGAATGAAATCTTATTGGAACTATCCATATCTGGTTCATTCTTCGAAACTATATCACATCCCGGATCTGATGAAATAGGATGAATTGAGACGGTATTTTGTGGGAGGGAGATCGAGCTTCAAGAAATAGTGAATGGTCTTATCAATACACAAATGTATAACTCCCCAGGAATTTCAATTGCACTTATATCCATCACTGTAGGAATTGGGTTCAAGCTTTCCCCAGCCCCTTTTCATCAATGGACTCCTGACGTATACGAAGGAGCGCGGTTCGCTCAACAAATTCCTACCTCTTCTCCGCTACGCTTCCTCTTCACTTCAGTCCACTACTTGCAGGTTCCCCGATAGCATGACTAGAATATCAACAACTATTTCACACAGCCCCCGCTTGTTGGGCTTGATTGGAGATTGTTGAATACTGGAACTATTGGATCGGTAGTAATGAATAGCGATTTAGAGAGAAATGTTCCCGACTGGGTTAACGAAAATGCCCGAGAAAGCTGTTCGTACACTTCACATGAGCTCATTTTTGACTTCAAGATTTCACTTTAAAATGTTGGACAAGCAGTCCAATGAACCAGATGATCAACCCAATGAAACAGATGAACCGGATGTTGTCAAAGGGAATTAGGCCGATAATTGATAATAATTCCCGGCCATCATTTTTTCCATTGTGTCGTGTATTAAGGAACATGCTAAACTGTTGGGCCATAGGAGGAGCTCCGCTCTTACTTTATAATATTCAAGGATCCCAATTTCCCTGCTACCCTACTTGATACTTCTTCTAGCTGCTCCCCGATTGACTAGTTGAATGTAATCATCGATGACGTCTTGCACCGGGCCCATTTCAGTGTGAACATTGAGTGGGAGTTGGGGCATCGGGTGACCGAGTATGCAATCCTATCTGTGCAGATTTCCCAGCAGCACCAATAAGAAGTAAAATACAAATCAGAGTTATGGCATTGAATCTCATATTATGAGAAATCCATGAATTTACGGGGGCAAACGCATGAGCAAAAATGGTGGAAAAGTCTACTATTTGAAAGAGGGTAAAACGACCCGAAATCCCAAGAGCTACTTTATTTTACTTTACTTTGCCTTACTTTACTTTACTTTACTTTACCGCCTCTGGTGATGGGACAAATGGATCGAATGTAGCATAGGGGTCAATGGCTGAAGGTAAGGATTAATATGGAGATGGCTTCGAGCCTTCACTGAACGATGGGAATCCCAATTGAGACTAGGAGAGTGGGAATTCTCCCGTTCCTTGGAAAATGGAAAAAAAGAGGTTGGATGCGGGATCTACTCCACGAGGAGCGGTACGAACGTAGATGATATCATCATGACCTCTCTTTGCGTACCACTAGGGATGCTTAACACCACTTCGCCAACTGGCATTACCCGCGCTTTCGTCTCTCTCAGTGTGGTCAGCACTGGGTGTTTCCGAGCAGTGAGGCTCATCACTTTGATTGCTTCCGCCTACCCATTTGTTATTTATAGAAGAGCTCCTTGTGGCGAGAAAGGGAAGGGGGAGATCAAACTAGAAAATAAAGTCTAAAATCATATTGGAAGACACCTCTAGTACTGAACTTCCAAACATGACAGCCGCTCGTTATTTATCATCATCATGTTGGAAATGCCAATTAAGGATCAACATCGATTGGGCTTAATCCATCAGCTGGAAACCCTAACCATATAATTGTTAATATTACAATACCACTAGAGATTCTCTATCTATATCCAATCCCAACAAGAATAGAAGCGAGTCGGCTTGTAGTCTCTGTAGTTAGCACACGCACCAGTGATACTTCCTCCTTGGTTCGGGACTACGATAGACGAAGGAAGGAAGCGCCCACCCTGGCTATGACCTTTTTTCAGTTGCTCCCAATTGATCAGGGTCACCTTAACCCCGTAGTTTTGAAGCAACAAAGAACGTGCATGCAAGGAATC
Organism: Allium fistulosum; assembly: GCA_030737815.1. Taxonomy (NCBI): domain Eukaryota; kingdom Viridiplantae; phylum Streptophyta; class Magnoliopsida; order Asparagales; family Amaryllidaceae; genus Allium; species Allium fistulosum. The sequence continues at coordinate 999,208,633 of CM060907.1, forward strand.
CGCTTCTATTTATTCCACATTCATTGATCTGGAACAAAGGTATGTGACCTACTACCTCACGCAATGAATCACTAAGCACTGCCCCTGGTCTCTTGCTCATGTGTGGCTACCGAAGTCCCGCGCCCCGCTCCGAAACAAAGAAAAAGGTGTGTGATGCACTCACGAGGGACTGCCAGTGAGATACTGGAGGAAAGTGGGGATGACGTCAAGTCTGCATTCTGGGGCATATATTAATAGGGCTCGTATGCGCCAAGAGTTAAGTAAACAAGTCAAGTCCTTAACCCTAAGTTATCTAATGGGTCTTGTGTTTTTAATAAACAGTCGCTACGCCGTGGTATATGCTGCTTTCCTAATCAAAAGATAGGAGAGCACCCCTTCTCCCGTAGTTACGGGGTCATTTTGCCGAGTTCATGACTAAATATCTCTCTAGTCGGTCGGTTGGAGTTGGATTGAATCGACTTCGTCTTCTTCCCTTAAATGAATCCCGTTCAAGCTGTGATTACCTTATGATATGAATAGATTCAACTAGGGGGGGTTCAACCCACTAGGAATAAGTCAAGGAGAAGAACAGTTAAATGGGATATGAGGCCCGATAATTCTTATCTGTTATCTCCAAGGCTCGATCAAAAGTTGCAAAAATGAAGTTTGTCAGAAAAGACCTCTTAGGGAATCTTCAAGATTAAGAAGATGTCACTACTGAGTTCACCGGGGCTCCCCACGATAATTTCATTACTCCTCTGAGTCACTCTTATAACTTACCACAATGGTACACTGAGATTTTTGCTAATGACCTTCCTCATCCACTAATATTGGTTAACCACTTCATATTAATTAATATGAGAGCAGACTGCTTGTTATTCTGCCAAGGCAATCAAATTAGCCTCTGTCATTAAGTTTTTATTCCTTTTCTGCTCTCTCAGGGTTGATGGAAAATCCTGACAAAAACGAATTTCTCAGTGCTGGGGCTAAGCACAATGTTGAGAACCGGCTTTAGGGACCTTGCCCATCAAGTTTCTTGGAGTGCCCCTTATTTCTACTAGACACAGCCAGAGCCGGGCTATTAGATGGCCTCTCGGGCAGAAACGACTCACTTATATGATGAACTCACTTCGTCATGCCCGACATAGCGAATCTTGAAATATCACATCAGCAGGGTGTGTAGCCGAGGCGACATATCTATTCAGCAACATTTCTATTTCAGTCTCATAGTCTTCTTCGGTAGTATCATAGTCATCCATATGGAACATAAGGACTCGTTTCTAGGTTAGGTAAGGTTAACTCATCCTATAGTATGAAGGAAAAACGAAGTTCTATCAGCATATCTCAACGCTAAGGAATGGGCACCATATCCCGGTCTGGCAGTCACTCTATCCCTAGATTCTCGTGCATTAGCAGAATGAGCAACTACTGAAATCTTAGCTTCTCACTCCCTAGAGTCTTTAGCAGACATTTCTAGTTAAGGAACAGAGGAAAGTTAGCTTGGCAAAGAAGAATAGAGATTCTCTTTGCCAAATTGCCATTACCTAAGGCCAGAAGGATAGACTTAGCACCAACCATTTCTCTTAGCCATCATGATGCGTTACCTAATGCCGGCTCTTAGTCCAGCTATGGTGACCATGACTAGAAGAGGACGGTCGAAAGAAAGACGACCATGAGTAGGACACTCCTTATGCCTACACACTCTATATGTTGTCCTTCTCCCCTTCCCCGCAGCTAGTGATCAAATACAGAGTATTCTACAATTAATATACCGGGGAATTCTTCTCATTAGCTCGATCCAAGGCCTCTTTCTTCATTCTTTCCCTATATATAATAGATATAATAGGCGGTGCCGATAAGTAAGCCTGCCCCATCAATCCAGGGATTGGACCAATCTACAATTTTGATTAGGAAAGCGGCACATACCAGTGGGTAGCGGCTGTTTATTAAAAACAAAGGACTCTACTAAGTGGTAACACGATGTATAGAGTCTGACACCTGCCCGGTGCTGGAAGGTCGAAAGGAGAAGTGTGAGTTGCTTGCTAGTAATAGCGGATCAGCATGCCGCGGTGAATATGTACCCAGGCCATTTACACACCGCCCGTCACACCCTGGAAATGTGTTTCGCCCGAAGCATCAGACCAATGATCACCCATGACTTATGTGTACCACTAGTGCCACAAGCAGCCACTAGGTGGTCCAATCTATTGGCCCTCCCCACAGAAGAGAATCCGAGAGCGCCTCACACGGACCCGAACTTGCAGCCGGGAGTGATGGCGCGTACACCTTAAAGTGGTAGAAAACAAAACCTCTTCTTTAAGAAAGCAAGAAATTGCTTTATGATGAAATTATTGAGGTTGATCATATTTTGCATAATGTTTCTTTAGGTAAGTGCTCTCTATCACCTCTTGTATTCAACCAGTAGTGAAACTGCCCCCTGATATTCCTTTATGTCGAATTAATATCTACAAGTCGTAGAGTAGTCTAGTAGCCGCTTTAAGTTCCGGACCTAGGTAACCGTAATGACGTGCAGAAAACACATTCTTTCTAGCATGCGATGTCTTCGGTATTGGCATCTTTCCCGGGAAAACTAAAGCAACCTCTATCTATTAACGACCACACTTATTACGATGATCTATATTTTCCAACTAGTTTCAATACTGGTATGACCCTCTTCTTAATTGGTAGATGATCTACGGAAGGTAAAAAGGCTACGTTGGAGACAAAATCACCCTATTGACTTGGATGTGTCCTCACTCACAAGTAGGCGAAAGTCCCATTTTGATACAGAACCCAACAAACTCAAGTTTTCATGGTCTTGAGGCCAATGTTTATACTGGGCGAAACAACATAGTCCTTATTCGTTTGCCACCACCGCTCCTTCTTTCGGGCTAAGAGCTGGCTCCTTCCTCCCGGTTGTCTAAGTTCCCGTAAGGCGACCAGTGGGCGTCGCCGGTCCAAGAATAGTTTGGATCAGTCCCGCTCACTACATTCGCCTGGCTTCTGCCCAGATTAATATACTTGGCCTCACAATTAATATACCGACATCTGAAATTAATATACTGGGTGTATTGGACCTCTAATTAAGATACTCGGTCCTCATGTTAGTCGCCTCCCTATCAGTCGCCTCGCCCCAATTAATATACTGGCATCCCCAATTGATCGGGGTCGCCAATGAATATATGGGCCTTCGGGCGCCTGCTGAGCAAGATGAATTGTGATTTCCTCCAACAAGTGGGCGGAAACCACTTTAGGATAAGCTATCCGAAATGCTTTCTTAAATTCGGGCACCTTCCAATTTGATCCAAAAGGCTACCTTGGAAGAAAGGCTTTTTTTAGCTGAGGCGCCAGTATATTAATTGGGGAGGTATATTACTTCGGAAGGGTGGTGAAATGTTAGACATGCGAGACTCAAAATCTCATGCTAAATAGCGTGGAGGTTTGAGTCCTCTTCAAGACATAATATTGAGAATGCTCATTGAATGAGAAATTCAATGGCCCCGCTCACCTCCTACGAGTCATCCGGCAGAAAACAGTTTCTGAGTGGAGTAAAAGAACTTGGGATCATCGATTTCTTCCTTAAAGATTAAGATGAATCGATGTCGACCGATGGTGTGAAAACACTTCCTGATGTCGAATTCCAAATACCAGCGAGAGGCTCCCCAGTCTTCTGAATTCGTAAAAGAAATAATTAAGTTTGCCTAGTTCAAATGCGCTTTTGCCTCGTGAAATGAATTTGGAAATGCCTCATAATTAGTTTCCTCCCAATGTACTTTTTCCCTAGTAAAACAAAAGGAATTTATTTATTTAATTATTTCATTAGGAATTGTTTGTTCATCAATCTCCAATCAAGACAAACCGGCACTACGGTGAGACGTGAAAAGACCCGATCCCATTCCGACCTCGATATGTGGAATCGTCTCACGCCATATGTACTGAAATTGTTCGGGAGACATGGTCAAAGCCCGGTGGGTGGCACGAGTTCTTCCACGAGTGGTGTTATATTAATTTACTGGCAAAGTTGTGAATGAGAGGCTGCTTTCGAAACATTCTTCATCGACTCCAATTAATATACTATATTGTCATTACAACTTGAGCAAAGCCAAATGCTTTCTTCCGAGAATCTATGGAGAAGCTAAGTTTTGAATTTGATCGCAAAAAATAGTCAAAGCACCAACCCTTCCTCTTCTGTTCGTTCCATTTGAAGAAAGGAAGGATCCAAAAGAATCGATCTTTCTTTTAGTTGCTGAATCTCTATTTGATCGATCAATGTATGATATTCTGAATCCTCATTTCTAATGGAATCAAAATCATCTCTGGATTGATCAAAGGATCCTTTCGATTGGCTAGAATCCGTTACTTGAACAAAAATATATCTGGATATTTCTTTTTACAAGTAAAGGCATAACGAATCTGCTATGACATAGGAGACTATAAGAGCTGGGAGAGGGTTTCGAGACAGACAGTAGAAAAATAGCTCGCTAGATACTCGAGATGAAAGGATAACGATTTGTCACAACTATTCTACTTCGCTTATGCAAGATGCAAAAAAGAGAGCCCAAAGATTAATCAAACAAAGGCGGTAGATGAGAGGCCATTATTGTGCTCTCGAGATACCATAAGTGCCTAATATCTATATAGCACCCTTGTCTAAAGCTTCGAATGAGACTGAATATCCGAAACGTAGGAACAATCTGACTAGAAAGTCATTCAAAACTTGATCGAAGAACCAACGTTTATTGAAGAAGCAATAGAGTCGATTACAAAAAGTACTAGTTTTCTCTAATAATTCTTTTTCAATCTGAAATCACAATTCGTTTTCAACTGCTTCTAAGCAATTTAAATTCTCTATTCTCTCTCGCCCTCGACACCCGGGTTACCCAGCCAACTCTATTATCAAAGAAAAAAGGAAACGGGCGACGATTTGGCACCAGATATCCGGAGGTGTGGAAAGAGCTGCTGTGAGAAGTGGAAAAACCATCAAAAAACGACGATTGCTCGTGGAGGTTTCCATAGAAAGACCCCTTGGTTCTAGCAAACGGATCACAATGTGAGGTACCTGAGAGCATACCGATGGAATGAACGAAATATGAATAGTTAACAGAGATACCAGATTTGTAACATTAACCTACCGGGATATCGATGTGGTGGATTGATGTACCAACATTACTATTCAAACAGTGGCCTTACAATCACCAGATTTGGGCCTAATAGTAAGGTTACCAGCTGGCATAGTATATTCCCGTGATTGAATCATTGATTGGCTACTCTTTCTGGTTCAATCACAAAGTAATTCCACTGTCGAGTAGTCTGAAATGGGAACAGCTTGGATTGGTATTTGTGAGAGAATCATCTAGCGCAATTCAAAAACAGAAATTCCACGAATCCCTGAGGTGGATAAGTCCGACAACTCAGCAGCAGTGCGGAATTGAGTTTTTCGTTCGGTGGATCTGATCTATAATTAGGGGCAATACATACCAAAAGGCCAGTATATTAATTAGGGGAAGGAAGGCGCAGTATATAACCAACCCACCCTTCTGTATAACCTATTCACATTAGTGAAGCGGCTGCATGCATAAGGGAAATGCACGTTTGTGATACCGGGATGCAGGTGAGAGAAAGCCAACCCCAGCTAGATGGAATAGCATCATACAATTCTGATGATGATTCTATTCTGCATTCTCCGTTCAAAACCGTCTACTCCATAACTAAAGAAATAAGGAACAGTAGATAGTACACTGTGCTTCTAGAAGACATTTTTAGCCTCATTTCTTGGGTGACCGGATTAGTGAGACCCCATTTCTTGGGTGACTGGCATGCAGTCATTGGATCCAAGTATCTTAAGGGTGGGTATACGGCAGCTTTGTTTCCAGATTCATTCGAGCAAAGAGCCTTCTTACTAAAGAAGGAATGTGCCATACTATCGAACTTAGCTTCCTAACATGGTTGTTGATCATTCCCTTGTAGTTGGATTGCCTGTCCTTGGCATAGTTCTTGCTTGTTGTGAGGTGCGCCAGTATATTAATTGGGAGCGATTAATGATAGATTTAGCTGCTCCTTAGGCATACCGCTTTGCAAAGGATTGTCAGGAGAGGAAGTGAATCATAGCAGTTCATTCCTTTCACAAACCTAAAAGTGAGAGACTAAACTACTACTATTTTTTTTGGTTTGGTGCGCTTTCCCGAGACGAGATCTATATTCGTCTTCGTGTCCGGAAAGAAAGACATGACCCTGCTCCTGTGGCTGACATCTCTGCTTCAACTGCGCTACCTCCCAGAGGAAATATACGCCTCCCTTGCCCCGCCTACCCGCCTGGCTGCTCCACCATCTTAGTTGAGTTCCCTAGTAGCGAGAAGGGTTTAACTGGCTATACACCAATGAGGCCATTCATGCACTCGTAGGCCAAAGTCGGGAAGAAACAATGTATCATTCATTTCTCGCCCCATGTCATCTATGTGATGAAACACGATCCCCTGATCAAGTGAATGAACGAGCCAGCGAGCTGCGAGTGAAGTACAACAGTCGTGAGCCATGTTCCTAAAAGAATTCCTCTTGTCTAAAAGATCAATCTTGACTGACTACCATAATTCTCATTACAAATAAAAATTCGCGGAAGCTGTGCAGCCTTTCCTCGGGTTCGTAGAGTAGGGTTTCCCGTTTACCCACAACGGAGGAGCTGTCCCCACCAGGCAGGCGGCCACGGTTCATAACACACTCTTCGCACAACAGATCAACTTTGAAGTTGACTTATTCGCTCGGCCAATCGTCAGAATGTGTATGAGATACCATGAGTTCCTCTGTGTTGGGAAAGGTTAGTTCAATCTGGGTAGCCAAGAGGGTACTTTCTGGGTCAAATAGGTAGGACTAGCCTGTGTAGTATTAGATAGAGGTATTACCAGGCACACCTCTCCTAGTGTTTGTTCGCTACGCACAAAGAGAGAGCAGTCTTTCAAGCTCTAAGTCAAGAAGTCAAGCAGCAAAGACCGCTACTAATAAGATAGAAAAGAGCTACCGATCTTAGCTTTGAACTTCATTCATTCGAAAGGTCGATCATAGCTGGAATTTAGGAGCAAATCCGGAAGAAAGCGAGAGCTAGGGCTCGAGAGTTGGTCAACGTTCTCATAGGCAGGATTTCACTATTGGGTGGGTAAAATCTTTGGTCGGGCATACCCGGAAACTTTAGGTCAAATCCGTTTTTGGATCACTTCTTTCGGGGTGAATCTTACCTTCTTTCCCATGCATTTCTTAGGGCTTTCGGGTATGCCACGTCGCATTCTAGATTATTCAGATGCTTACACCGGAGTTTTCTTATTCCCGATATTGGTCAAAGAGGTACCAAAAGAAAGAGTTAACCTAACTTCTTTGCGAGGATTCACTCCTATAGTCCAACTGGACTGGTGTTGCCCTGAGCCCTGTTAAGCATCCATGGCTGAATGGTTAAAGCGCCCAACTCATAATTGGAAAATTAGTAGGTTCAATTCTTGTTGGATGCACGCCAATGGGAACGGTCGTTTGTCCAAGCTCAAACGTCCTGAAAATGATCGGGGCAAGCCATTCATAAGGTTAGGATTCTGAAACCATAGATGTTGAGTCCTGCCTCCCTCCCGGGTAGACTGGCGCACCTCATAACAAGGAAGAACTACGCCAGGGACAAGCAACCCAGCTACAAGGGAACGATCAACAACCATTTTAGGAAGCTAGACGGGATTCGCTCTAGGAAATTAGTGCAAATTCTTTCCAATTCGTTCCAATTATTGAAAAAATTTGCATTGAATATAGCTGCAAAATTGCATGAAAAGGTGGATTCGGGACATGGTTACGGATGTAATAGTATTGATTCAGCATCCCTCTCCACAGAATGGAAAAAATGATGGCCGGGAATTATTATCAATTATCAGCCTAATTCCCTTTGACAACATCCGGTTCATCTGTTTCACTTAGTGAGCTGGCCTTCTCAAGTGCCTATTCTACTGGTATCTCATCGAATATATACCTAGTAGTACGGGATTCTTTGCTTCTTCTCCGGCTGCTATCTCTTCAGTCAGCGAAGCTTCGATGAAGGAGAGGACCCATAGCCTCCTGGTTAGGTCTATAGATGAGTAGAGCATCTGGACCAGAGACTAAGTGGTCGGAGTAGAACAAATCAGTAGGAGCTGGTGCTAATTTTCTCTCACGGACCATAAGATAGTGATTAATTCGATGAGTCATCTGATGAGTGATTACAAACACCACCATCCTCTTCTGATGATGAATCACCGGCCGCCAGCATTTGACTTTGATAAGCTTTTGAGGATGAAACATACAATTCACCACATCGATCACAGAAATGAATGTCTTCAGAAAAACCACCCACTATTATCATCTCCAATTCGAAGAGAGAGTCGAAGCCCTTCCAAATGGGAAGTACTTCACTAGACCTGTGTGAAACAAAGAAATTCCTTTTTTTTACTAGGGAAAAAGTACTTCATTGATCACAGCTTGCACCAGTATACTTAGGGCATTCACCCTCCCCACAACTGCTTCTATAAGACATTTGGCATCTGTCTTATTTGTCCCCGCCGCGGGCGGTGTGCGCGAGAAAGGGCGCGCTAGTGTACATGAAGTAGGCTAAGGTGTATTCTTAAGTTAGAGTCTTGTCTTGACTAAGTCGACCGCTTCACGCGTAGCAACGACGCCTTATTTAAGTAGAGCATGCTACGGCAACACAGTACGGGGTGGGGGCTTGCTGTGTACTTCGTGAGCCTTCACTGCCCTGTTCTGTAACTTCCCTTCTTTCATCCGTCCACGAGGCAGTCAAAAGAAAGGGGCACTGGAGTCAGTTTGATTCCTGTTCGCCTACAAAAAACAAACCAGCGAAGCGTGATGAGCAAATTCTCAAATGGATCGTTGAAAGCATATTAATTGGGACTTGCAGAGACATAAGTACGGAAGTCGCTCCAGATAATGAGCAGTAGGAGGAAAGTATGGGAGCAAGAGGATTCGTAGAGGAGCCTTTGCAAAGGAAAGGGGCCGTTGAACTGGGGACTGCCTTCTTCTAAGAGGCTAGATGGAACGAGAAAGATTCACTCGCAACCCCCTTTGGTTGGAGCGCTTTGCTTGGCTAGTGCGCCGGGTATTATAGTATAAGAGAAGAATTTTAGATAGATCAATCAGCTTTGGGTCGAGATAGATTCATACTTGGTGCCAAAAAAGGAGCCTCCCTAGATTCTCTAGCATTCTCTATTCTATCTGTTTTGTTTACTAAGAGCACAATTGCAATAATATCGAATTGAGGGACCATTTTCCAATGTGACATCAAATTACCCAGTATGAACATTGGCCTAATCTTAGAGATTTTTATTTATTGATTTACGCTCAATAAATGAACTATAATTAGCATTGCTAATAATGCCTTAATGGCCAATGCCAGAGTTTTGGAAGAGATCTTTGGCCATCTTTTCATCTGCATCTAAGGCTGCTCCTTCTTCTTAATTGAATATCCCATAGGGTAAAGGAATGACCTTAATTGGGGATATATTTCGGTTATTACTTTCTTAAAGTCAAAAATGAGCTCATGTGAAGTGTACGAACAGCTTTCTCGAGCATTTTCGTTAACCCAGTCGGGAACATTTCTCTCTGAATTACTATTCACTACTACCGATCCAATAGTTCCAGTGTTCAACAATCTCCAATCTCCAATCAAGCCCAACAAGTGGTGGCTAGAGCTAGGTAGCGGCGAGCGAGAGCGGAACAAGGCAGGAGACCGATCCATTCTATTGGAAGCGGTTTCATTCGATGTGGATTGGATGATGGAAAAACCAGCAAGCAGCAAGCATAAGCTGTCCCCAATTAGTATACTGGGTCCGGAGGAGTCTATTTTCTCCCAACTAATTATCCAGTACCTTTGCTTCGCAACCGATTTGGAAGTGTTGTATACTAGTCTAGATTCCTAGGCACATAAAGACCACACCGCATGAATGGCTTCATTGAACCATATTCCGGAAATTCCCACATCCTTGACAGAACTAAAAGCTAGAAGAAAGATGACCGGGGGTCGGGAATTGAACTATTAAATTCAAATAAGTCCCGAAACCGAATGATTGCCTAATATACAATGGGGATTGATGATTTTCTAGTTTAGAGACTTGGGACTGGGAACATATGATCAAACTTTAATAGTTCCTGATGTTTTGCTCTGTTTTCGCTCCATATGGTCGGACGAAGTGGACCTCTGGAAGAGGTCGCCTGGTGTCTTCAAATAGTGAGGTTGGTACGGTCCTATGGGTATGGAAGGAAAGAAGTCCGAGGGGACCGCACGGTCAGGTGAGAGCTTTTACCCATTCATTCGTTTGTTCCGCGAATTCGGGTAGTGAATATTCAATCACATTGTGAAAAGTGAAATGAGCCATAAGCCGTGCATCTGCTAGTGAGCTTGAATTAGCCAGTTCGTTGTGAACCATGAAAGAAATCCATTCCTATATCTAATAGTTGTTATTCCCTTGGGCCGGGTATCAAATCGAAGTTAAGATGGACTTCACCGCTAACGAGCATCGATAAGCTGTCGCAAGCAATCAATCAAAGCGACTTTTCTTGGGATGACTGATTAACTGTAATGGGAATGGCTCATTCACTAATTTGTCAACAAAGAGTGAGAGTAGTGCAATGCCACCAGTCAACAATGAGGTAAAAAATCGTTCAATGCTTCTATTGTTCTCTGGTATCCACGTTGTGAACTCCGTAATAAGTCCTCAGTACACAATAATTTCATTACTCCTCTGAGTCACTCCTATAACTTACCACAATGGTACACTGATATTTTTGCTAATGACCTTCCTCATGCACTAATATTGGTTAACCACTTCATATTAATTAATATGAGAGCAGACTTAAGTGAATGGTGTTTCTTCCATCAATCATCCGGATTTACGCCATATATCAACAGATCATGGTTTTGAGGGTCATCCATTACGCAAAGACTTTCCTCTAAGCTCGAAGATCTTGAACTGTCAAGAGATGCATTAACTTACCCGACGTTATTTCGATGATCAGAGAATAGGGAGACCTAAAGTCTACTTGCTTTTTTTCCGAATGAATTGTCCGAAGCAGAATCGGTATGCACCACCTCCCGCTCACTTCGCTCGAAGTAGAGAGCATGTGGGCACTACGATTACTGAACCAATAGACTTACGCAAAAGTGAGTGTTAGAAAGACATCGTGGTTCCCAGGGAGCATGCCCGGGTTCCATTGTTATATATAAAAAATCACCCCTACTTGGTATACTCGGGGCTCTAGATTTGTGTATTGATAAGACCATTCACCATTTCTTGAAGCTCGATCTCCCCCCTAGATGAACCATGTCACGAGTCTATTGGCAAAGAATATGGAATCTTTTCCACGTAAGCTGGTTGTAAAAACTTTGTTTGTTCATATAGGCAGTGTGATTTGGGGAGATTTTGTTTGCTCCGCAAGGTAGCCAGAGCCAACCAGTTTTTCATTCAAAAGGCATGATAGTATTCAACTGTAGAAAAGTACTCCTAGGCTTCTCATAGTGTAGCGACGGAGAGCTTCTGACTATAGCTCGAGAAACTCGAGTAAGGGTAGCCGCACTATCCTCCTGGGTCATGTAGCTAACTAAGCCAGTATGGATGCTATCGAAGAGCTAAGGAGAAAACGTAAGAAAAATGTAAAATAAGAATATTTAAGGTTTCATATCTTTTTTTTTCATTTTTTTTTGTTTTCTTCAAAAGAGCCAACAGAAGTCTTATTCACAATATGATCATCAGCTTGAGACTCAGCCACTAATTGGGAATCCAACCAGAATCGACACCTAAGATCGTCTTCTTTGTCTGCTTTATTTATTTATTTATTGAGAAACCGTCTATTGTTCAGAGCGTTTCCCAGTTATTCTGGCATGAAATATAAGATCCTGATCCACCAAAGTAAGCGGATGAGAAGAAATTGATGAAGCACACCGGAAGATGGGCCTATTGGACGCCACGAGGTGTGCTGGTTGTATCCTATCATCATTTTACCTAGTGGACATGCTCGTCCAAGAGAGATTTGTGTCTGTCTTAAATACTAATCAACCGGTGCAAGTCCAAACCATGGCAAGTCAAATAGTGCCTTCAGCTGCCCCAATAGTCGTTCAATCCGCCTCTTCAATCGTTTAAAAAAAAGAGTTGACCTGGCTTTCAGTGGACCAGCCAAGAATCATCTATTTTTTTTGGAGTTCCCTGTTCCCGGATTAATATACTTGGCTCTTCCTTGACCCTACCAGCACATCGCAGGGAAGGAATAATTCTTCTTTCGACGATCCCGGAAGATTGATTATTACGGAATGAATGAACAATCCGGAACGGATAGCTATTCTGGGGGAATAAGGCAAGTGCCCAATCTCGGACGCGATTGAATCATTAATTGGCTTAAGTTGATGGTTCAACTCTTTGTGAGTCCTCCTTCGAGTAGTCCATGCAATGGGAACGGCTCGGAGAGGTTTTTGAGTGGACTCAGAAACCGAAAGCCAGATGCGAAACACTGCTCGTCCTCAGTAACGGATAAGCGTGATTAAGTCTCTCAAGAGCCGGACCCGGGACCACCAAAAAGTTTCATGATCACGAGCTAGCCCTACGGAACTAGATCCTAAAGAAGAATAGAATGACTACCCGAATCAACCGAATAAGCCGTTAAAGAGGCCGTTATTCCAGGGAGGTCCAGTATACTTCGACCAACGGGAGGTTCCTGAAGACTCAAACCGTCACAGGGTTTCATTCGTTGGACGGCTGAAGACCCCCGATAGGGCACACCGTGGCGTAAAAGGCTCCATTTCCACCACTGGAACAAAAGACACCATGAAAAACAAAAGAAAAGAAGAAAGGGCGTATGAAGAAGAAGAAAGGGCCCTAAGTCGACTAAAGCAGCTAAGTGCGATGCCAAGGTCTTTTTGTTAGAGTGAAAGAGCGAAGGCTGCTTCCGTTTATCCCTGAAGCTGATTGTTTCGAACGAAGCTACATTTCTATTCTATCTAAAAGAACATAAACAAACATAGGAACATTCATAAAAAGAAGAGATCGGGATCCCAGTCGAGTCTGGGGAATCCCCTTTCTTAAGGGCAGCATCCTTAGGTGCTAGCTAGATAGGATAAAATAGCCCAGTATATCAATATGCATGAGCATCATGACTGAGATGGAATCAACCCACAACTCACTCGAAATCAGGTGTAACTACAACCAATTACTAAAGCTGGAAAGAAGAGACCGATCCATTCTATTGACCCGTTACTCACTCGCACAAGATCAGCAAGAATGAATGATGAAAGTGAAAGCTAATCTTCGCCCAATCAATGCACTGGCCTTCTTTTTTCTTCTAAGATCAGGGGGCATAAGGCCAATGTTTATACTGGGCGAAGTGGTAGTACTCTAGGTATGCCGATAAGATTAGGGACAAATGGTAGTACATGAGCTATGCCTGCCCGCGCACTACTCTAAATAAAGAAAGGGCAGTATGCAAGAGCCCCTCTTTCCTAGCAGCTAGCCTGATCACTGACTTCGTGAACAGATACAAGCCAAGCAAAATGCCTGGATGAAGAAGTAGGGCTTAGCCCGTAGCTTCAAGCGAAAGGGAAGCGAACTGTGAACTTGAACGCTCACTCTCACTGTTACTAACGGCTTGCAATCTTAGGTGCGGTGTACAGTGAAGAGGTTCTTTAGTGTAGGCTAGTCAGTTTACTTGGAGTAGCTTTCCTGCTGCCATGTAAGTTTCAGTTGATCTAATTGCAGTTGCTTTTCCCTTTCTGGGGGTTTGACCTGTTGGAGTCCTAAGCTAATCATTGTGTCGCACCTGACTGTAAAGGACCTCTCGATACCTTATGTTCACTTCGTAACTAGTGGCCGGTTTCCCATCATGGAAGCCTTTTCCCATTGCGCGGAGCCCCAACAAGGAAGGTGTTAGTGGTTTGGGGTCAGCGCTTGAAGCACCTCTTTTTATGCTACGGGAAGAAGATAAAAAAAGGCAACCATAGGCGACCTCTAATTAAGATACTGGGGTGCGTAGCCGAGACTGATCCAAACTATTCTTACTCTAGGCCAACTCAACTTTCCTTTGACTTCGATGTGTTACACGTAACGGGGATCAGAAAATAGAATGGATCGGTTTCCACCCCCTCTGCGAGATTCCCTTAGGTATACGGGGGCATCAAGAAGTGGATAGAGGATGATAATGAAGTCAATTACCATAAGAAGCAGTGATATCATCTATCATTGATGCAACTGTCTTTCCATATATCATAGGCATAAAGAGGGATTTCACCAGCTTACAATTCAACCTTGCAGCTTCGACTTCATCTGATCTTCTTCTCCGTAAAGGGTGGGAATAAGAGGGTCGTCCGCCTGCCCCTTTGTAAATAAATTCTTTTAAACCTTGACTTTAAGAGGTTATTTAATTCTACGCTCGTTCTGAACCTCATTTCTCTTGGCCCCTATTCTCGTGCCCTCCAAATTACTAGCCGCCGGTAGATCTCCTATAAAATGGAACAAGCTTTCTTAGCTCGCCTAGAAAGATCGATTCTTTTGGATCCTTCCTTTCTTCAAATGGAACGAACAGAGATAGAATCAGATCGATTCCTAAAATGCTGGGTTGTGTTAGGACATCAACGCCTTAAGCAGAAAGGGCACCAACTCCCATATGGAAAAGCAGTCACGCTTCTCACCTATGATTTTCATTCAGTTCTATCAGCAGATCTCAACGTGGTTCTAGCAAACGGATCACAATGTGAGGTACCTGGGAGCATACCGATGGAATGAACGAAATACGAATAGTTAACATAATATGGTCATAGATCTTAGGTTGTAACTTGATCATGAGTGAATTAGTTGATGTTGCACCCATGAAGTATGGAAAGTGCCAATGTTCAATACCCGCCGTGCCCCAACGAAATTATGGTGAATGAGCTGGTCATTGCTTGGGTTTCCCCTTCCTCAGAGAAAAGCTTGGAGGAATAAGATGGATCAAATCTACCCATTTCGGATGCAGCTTCTCCGGATGGAGGCCCGTTAGAATGGGATTAGTCGGTGCCAGGTGGATTGAATGCTTTGATTGATGGCCAGGAAAGGGAAAAATAGTTTATGGGGTTCAACTGTCGGACGAAGTGGACCTCTGGAAGAGGTCTCCTGGTGTCTTCAAATAGTGAGGTTGGTACAGTCCTATGGGTATGGAAGGAAAGTAGTCCGAGGGGCCCACCCGGTCAGGCGAGAGCTTTTACTAATTCCTTCATTTGTTCCGCTCAGCAAGTTATGGGTCTGTGAATGCGGTAGACCTCTTGAAGACCCAGCTTTCAAAATGACAGTCGGCTTTATTGATATTTGGAATTTTAAGAGAATGTGAAGTCTAAGATCCTAGTATATTAATTCGGGGCTTCCTTTAGAAAAGGCATCAAATGGGGCCCGAACCTAGCAGCATGCGCCAAGTAAAGTAAAAAAGTCAAGTCAAGTCATAAGTCAAGTGAATTAACCTTCCCCTTCTCTTTATGCATCCGGTTGGCCTTGATAGAGTCACTTCGCTATCTAAAGTCTAAGCCCTTAAAAGACCGCCCCAAGGAAGAAGAAGAAGTGGAAGGTTACCAATTGGGAATCATACTCTATGGACGAAGAATCGGGCTTGTGATATGACTCATAAGCAAGTCCCCATCACCAGTCAGCAAGAAGGATAGACTTCGCTTTCAATAGTAGTGGCAATAGCTTATGGGTTTGTTGGTCTAACTCTGATCTGCGAACACACGCGATCGTGAACACGGCAGGCATAGTATTACTCAAACCCAGTATAAACATTCAGCTTGTAATATAATGCGTCGAAGACCCCATCCTTAGATTGTTTGTCTTGCCAGGGCGCTACGCACTTGACATCCTTCATGGACAGCTGAGTCTCCTCATTCGTAAAAGAAATAATTAAGTTTGCCTAGTTCAAATGCGCTTTCGCCTCGTGAAATGAATTTGGAAATGGTCCATTACCAAACTAGCTATCAGAGGTTGGCGTTTTGTTCAATCACCAGAAAGCCCTAGCGTATATTTCATCCCACAACCGAGTCCCGAGTCCCCTCTTTAGACCCAGCCACTAACAGCTCTTTTGATACCACTTGTTTAGACCAAGGAAGTAAGAGAACTGTTTCGCCCAGTTGGCATTCGAGTAAATTTGTCTCACGATCTTGTATAAATAACAGTACTGAAATTGTTCGGGAGAGAAAACTACTATAGGGAACTCCATGTAATATTTACTCTCCAGAGCATCTCTTTCATTGGAATCAACCCAACAAACCCAATTAATAGGAACCAATTCGAATTTGGATCTTGATATGTCGGTTGTTTTTAACCGTAGGAACCTCGCCATGAAGTTGGTGGGCTCATCATGAATTAGGTCGGGGTGGCTGGTGGTTTCGGGATCCTGTAGAAAATGCGTGGCTCTTCCAGGCTTCTTGTTTTCTTTTGTTGGAAAAACCAACGCAAATATCTATCAGTCTCTTTGAGATTTTCGGGCAGTCACAGAATGGAAAGACAAATGATGGCAGAGTTATTCAGGACATTAGAATGGAGATTCCTCACAATCGCTCCCTATGATGCTGCGGAACCATGGCAATTAGGATCTCAAGATGCAGCTACACCTATTATGCAAGGATTCGATAAGATACCAGTAGAATAGGCACTTGAGAAGGCCAGCTCACTGCTAATCCACCGGTACCTAGGCAACCTTTGGTACCATACACTTTTCTAGTATCCATAACAAGATAAAGAGGGGGATATAGCTTGAGCATTTTCTTTTTTTAATTGATTTTGTGAAACTTTTGACCAGCTGTTTAACAGCATAACTACGACCCATTATAGACGGTCTTTCATTATTCTTCGTGATATTGACCACATTTCTTATCCCTATTTGCATTTCAGTGGGTTGGTCTGGTATGAGAAGTTATGGGAAAGAGGGAGCTCTTTTTTTATTATTTCTTTCTGCTATATCCTTAATAGCGAGTTGGTTACACCTACAACCCGAAACCAAGCGTTTCCTGGTTCAAAAATACCGAATCTCGTCTTATGATTTGAAACTTGATTCTGCCTACACAAACAACTACGTTGTTGCTTAGTGATTTTCGTTTGCTTTGTGTGCTCCTTCGGTTTTCTAGTAGCAAGATCTGGCTGAACTTGATGAGTCAACCCGCCTACACGTCTTGCTTTTACTGTTATATCAGGAGTTACTCCACGTA